>CM077116.1:424371403-429171403 GCA_039619475.1 Icerya purchasi | reverse complement strand
ATTTTAGCCTGATATTTGTTTGTGGGATCGATTTTTGTCGTATTTATGTTATTTTCTTTTATAAAATTATCAGTTTTTTGAATAAGTTCATTTTTATTTATTATAATTATACTATTTCCTTTATCAGCTTTAGCGGTAACAGCATTTTCTTGGTTTAATTTATTATTTATATTTTTGAGGGTTTTTTGTATTTTTAAATGGTCTGTGTTTGTTTTGTTTTTCTTTATAATGTTTAAAATTGCGTGTGTTGTTTCGGCTCTTGTAATAGTTTGTTCATTTGTTGGTAATTTTTGTATTGCATTTTCAGTTTCTATTATTAAATTTTCATACTGTTTTTTATGTGATGTGTTTAAATTATATTTATAACCTAAATTTAAAACGTTGACTTCATCATTTGTAAATTTTATGGTAGTTAAGTTTACAGTTCTTGGATAAAAATCAAATTTATTATTAATTGTAGGTTTAGGTATTTGTTGTTTTGCTAAAGTATTTAATTTTTTATTTATTATTTGTTGTTTTTGGTATATAATGGGTTTAATTTTGTCATTAATTTTTTCAAAATATAAATTTAGAATTTCATAGTTTATATTATTAACTAATTGTAAATGTATTTTTAAGAGTTGTATATTGATTTTATTCTTTTTGTTATATAGGTAATTTATTTCATTTTTGATCCAAAATATTTCAGCTTGTTTTTTGGTTTTTATTGCTACCGGAGATTTGTTTTTTATTTTTATTGTTGCATATTTTGGTATTATATTCATTTGTAGGCATTTTTTATTGAAGTAGATGTTATTAATAGTTTTTTTCAATTTTAATGTTAAGTAATAATATTTTTGGATATGTATTGCTATATCAGCAGAATTCATTAAAGAATATTTTATCATCCTGTTTGTTAGTAACTATAGTATAAAAAATATAAATGCTAAAATAACAAACTAATACGTAAGTAACAAAATTAATATAAGAATATCAAACTTGTTATCTTAGGAACGTTTTCGGGCATAACCCATCTTCAGCTAAAATATAATCGAACTAAATAAAAAACATAGTGTAACAGTGAACACAATTTAAACTTCACTTTGAAGCTAAAATAAAATTAAATTAAAAATAAATTAAAATGAAAATAACATGAAATATAGCACACATGTGAATTGAACTACAGTCTAACACATATTGAAACTAAAAATTAAATCACAAGTTTAATAACGGTAATTAATGTGAAATAAAAACAAGAAATAAAATTGAAAAAATTTGAAATAAAAAATGAATGATAAACATATTTGGAGATTAGATAAGAAATAAATAATAGAACCTGTCTAAGAAGGGCTAGTTTAAAATTTTTTTATTAAAGTATTATATTAAAGAGTGGGTTTTGATTGTGTGGAGTTTGGTCATTTAATATATTGTTTTTGTGTTTATTTATGTAATAGTTTTCAGCTATGTTCATTAGGTTTCCTTTATTGTATGTGGCTAATACTGTAACTGTTTTTTCTAGTGAATCAGGTGTATGTTTATTTTTTATTAAGTGTTCTGCATATGTGGATTTTTCCGTTTCGTTATTTGTAAATGATTTAATGTGTTCTAGGTATCTATATTTTATTTTCCTACCAGTTTGACCGATGTATGCCTTTTCACAATTATTACAGTTTATTTTGTATATACCACTATTTTCAAATATATTATTATTTTCTTTATTCATAGTAATTATTTTGTTTTTTAGGGTATTGTTTGTTTTATAAGCTATTTGTAATCCTAGTTTTTTAAATATATTACTTAATTTGTATATATTTTTATTTATGAAAGTGAATGTTATAAATTTGTTTTTGTCTTTGTTAATATCGTTATTTTTTGGTTTATATTTTAATTTTAATTTTATTTTTTGTATTAATTTTTCTATTATGTGTTCAGTGTAACCATTATTTATTGCAATTGTTTTTAATATTTTTATTTCATTTTGTTTTTTGTTTTGATTCATGGGGGTGTTTAGTAATCTATTTATGGCGTGTATGAAGTATGCGTGTTTATGTTGATTTGGATGGTTTGATGTTTTGTTTATTATAGTGTCGGTTGTTGTTTGTTTTCTGTGTATATTGTATTGTAATTTATTAGTAGTTTTATTTATTATGATGTCTAAGAAGTTAATTTTATTGTTTATCTCTTTTTCCATAGTGTATTGTATGTTTTTATGTATTTTATTTAAATCATTTAAAATGTTATTTTCAGTGTTATTGTTGTTTTCATCAAAAATAACTAAAGTATCATCTACATATCTGATATATGTTTTTATATTATATTTTTTAATTAAATTTTCAATATATCTTTCTTCGAGATGTTGTAGAAATATTTCACTTAAAATACCTGATAAGGGGGATCCCATACCTAAACCACTATTTTGGGTATATGTAATATTATTGAATTATTGAACAAAATTATTTCAAATTCAATAATATTACATATACCCAAAATAGTGGTTTAGGTATGGGATCCCCCTTATCAGGTATTTTAAGTGAAATATTTCTACAACATCTCGAAGAAAGATATATTGAAAATTTAATTAAAAAATATAATATAAAAACATATATCAGATATGTAGATGATACTTTAGTTATTTTTGATGAAAACAACAATAACACTGAAAATAACATTTTAAATGATTTAAATAAAATACATAAAAACATACAATACACTATGGAAAAAGAGATAAACAATAAAATTAACTTCTTAGACATCATAATAAATAAAACTACTAATAAATTACAATACAATATACACAGAAAACAAACAACAACCGACACTATAATAAACAAAACATCAAACCATCCAAATCAACATAAACACGCATACTTCATACACGCCATAAATAGATTACTAAACACCCCCATGAATCAAAACAAAAAACAAAATGAAATAAAAATATTAAAAACAATTGCAATAAATAATGGTTACACTGAACACATAATAGAAAAATTAATACAAAAAATAAAATTAAAATTAAAATATAAACCAAAAAATAACGATATTAACAAAGACAAAAACAAATTTATAACATTCACTTTCATAAATAAAAATATATACAAATTAAGTAATATATTTAAAAAACTAGGATTACAAATAGCTTATAAAACAAACAATACCCTAAAAAACAAAATAATTACTATGAATAAAGAAAATAATAATATATTTGAAAATAGTGGTATATACAAAATAAACTGTAATAATTGTGAAAAGGCATACATCGGTCAAACTGGTAGGAAAATAAAATATAGATACCTAGAACACATTAAATCATTTACAAATAACGAAACGGAAAAATCCACATATGCAGAACACTTAATAAAAAATAAACATACACCTGATTCACTAGAAAAAACAGTTACAGTATTAGCCACATACAATAAAGGAAACCTAATGAACATAGCTGAAAACTATTACATAAATAAACACAAAAACAATATATTAAATGACCAAACTCCACACAATCAAAACCCACTCTTTAATATAATACTTTAATAAAAAAATTTTAAACTAGCCCTTCTTAGACAGGTTCTATTATTTATTTCTTATCTAATCTCCAAATATGTTTATCATTCATTTTTTATTTCAAATTTTTTCAATTTTATTTCTTGTTTTTATTTCACATTAATTACCGTTATTAAACTTGTGATTTAATTTTTAGTTTCAATATGTGTTAGACTGTAGTTCAATTCACATGTGTGCTATATTTCATGTTATTTTCATTTTAATTTATTTTTAATTTAATTTTATTTTAGCTTCAAAGTGAAGTTTAAATTGTGTTCACTGTTACACTATGTTTTTTATTTAGTTCGATTATATTTTAGCTGAAGATGGGTTATGCCCGAAAACGTTCCTAAGATAACAAGTTTGATATTCTTATATTAATTTTGTTACTTACGTATTAGTTTGTTATTTTAGCATTTATATTTTTTTATACTATAGTTACTAACAAACAGGATGATAAAATATTCTTTAATCAAAAAAGTTAATGTTGTATAAGAATTACGTTATCACCTTAAGTTATATCACTCTGATATATATATTTTATCGGGAGTAATTATTTTTTACTTTTTAGTGCATTTTTAAATTTTTATAATAAACCTTGAAGTCGGTATTTATTTTTTGTAAAAAAGCATTTTATATAAGTATAGAAGAGAAAGAGACAGAAATGTAAGCAAGAGAGGTCTTTTTTTTTTCTTTTTTTTTTTACTTTCTTATTGGGCTTGTCAGCTACGGACGATTACCCATCAAGAAGGAAGAACGTAGGACAAAAGGAAACTGAGGACACTAAGAAATTTATTCGGGGAAGGTGGAAACGGCCAGAACTACTATGGAGAGATAGCAGGGGAGTCAAAAAAGATCGGTACTAGAACTCGTGCAATTAGTAGTCCGAAGGGAAATAAATGTATAGACGAAAAAATATACAGGATACATTAAAGGAAAGGAAAGCTCTCATGTCTTGTTAGCTGTTATACCTGATTATAATATATTATATATATTTAAACGTGTGACCAGCATAAAAAGAAAAGTATTTTTATCCATGTCTGCGATTGTTGGGCTGCGCCTACAAAAAGATCCTCATCAACAATATGGCCGCAACTGCAATGCGGTACCCACAGTGCCCGATGAGGCAAGAGACAAGATATCGCTATTTGCCTACGGTTGCGACTGCAAAGCAGTGCTCGCAATTCCCATCCAGAAAAGCAAAATGATTGATTATCCATTATTCAAACGGCATCTGCGGACGACGAGCTGACGATATATTAAGGATAAAAAGGAAAGTGACTCCACATCGGAAGAAGCCAGCATGATCGTCAAATAGCGTAGCGTTCATACTAACTCCGGAAGATCCGCAAGAGGGGTCAGACAACCCCTTGTGAGGCCAAAATGACCGAGTTATATATATATATATATATATATATATATATATATATATGGTAACATGGTAGCCTATTAGTTAAGGTGCTTAGCTACCAAACCGCGGAGGTATCACGGGTTTTTGGGAGTTGTTTCGTTCCGTATCCAAGCCGCTTGCAGGTTTACTCAGCCTGATAATAATTGGGTACCAGAGAAAACTGGGAAAGTAAAGGTGGTCAAGAGAAAGGAGCTGGTCCTTTTGCTCTCATCAGTGCCGTTGGGCTTAGTTCATTGTGAACCTTAACCTTAACTTCACAATCCATGATACCTTATCAAGCGTATGCGACTTACTTTACTTTATTTTATATATATATATATACACCCTGTCAAGAAAGTATCGGGAATTGTCAATTTAAATCTCCCGGGTAATAGCTAGGCAGATAATTTTTTTTTTCCAGGTTGGTACAACTGTTTTGTATTATGATACCTATTTTTAGCGCGATCTGTCAACCAGTGTGTTTACAGCAGCTGTTAAAATCAGTCGACCTTGAAGTGTTTTGTCGAAGTTTTACAATGAGTGAAAATATTGAACAACGTACTTGTGTTAAATTCTGTGTTTCGAACGAAATTTCTTGTGCCGATACACTGAAAATGTTACAGAAGGCTTTTGGTGAATCTGCTTTATCAAAAACGCGGGTTTACGAGTGGTACAGAGCGTTCAAGGATGGTCGGGAGACGGTCGAAGACATGCCTCGCTCTGGACGGCCTTCAACGAGTGTGACCGATGATAACGTCGATAAAATCAAGGAAATCGTTGCTGAAAATTGTCATGTGAGCTTGAGAGAGATGGCTCATGGATTGGGCATGTCACACGAGAGCGTACGTACGATTGTGCACGAAAAATTGGGTATGCAACGCATTGCGGCTCGGCTTGTTCCGAAAGACCTGAATTTCTTTCAAAAAAAGTACCGAGAACAGGTAGCTGCAGACATGCTGGATCGAGCCAATTTGGATCCTACCTTCTTGGAAAAGATAATTACTGGTGACGAGACATGGGTGTACGAGTACGACACGCTTACGAACCAGCAATCGTCCGAATGGCGGCCAATTGGCGCGCCAAAGCCGAAAAAACCTCGCCAAAGCCGATCGAAAGTGAAGATCATGTTGATTGTTTTCTTCGATATTCGAGGCGTGGTACACTATGAATATGTGCCAGCCGGACAGACAGTCACCAAAGAGTTTTACTTAAGTGTTTTGAGACGTTTGAGAGAGGCTATCCGTCGTAAACGTAACGATTTGTGGGTCGACAATTCTTGGATTCTCCATCACGATAATGCGCCGTCTCACAAAGCCATAATTGTGAATGAGTTTTTGGCCAAACACTCGGTAAATATCATCGAACAACCGCCGTATTCACCAGATTTAGCACCCTGCGACTTCTTCCTATTCTCAAAACTCAAATTTCCGCTACGGGGAATGCGCTTCGAATCGATTGATGACATCAAGACGAATGCGACGCGAGAGCTAAAAGCCATCCCGGAAACCGCCTATCAGAAGTGCTTTGCCGAGTGGAAAAAGCGTTGGCATATGTGCATCGCTTCGAATGGATGTTATTTTGAAGGTGACAAAATAAATTTGGATGAAAATTAAAAATTGTTCGTTTTATTTAACAATTCCCGATACTTTCTTGACAGGGTGTATATATAGTAAATTAACAGATCCACTCTACCAGAACATATTATTAATAAAATTACCAGAAATAAAAGTCAAAAATTTTTAAATCAGTAACTCTGATTATAAAAGTTTAAACTTTACCGAGACATATTTTTGATTCATTTTTTAAATTTCTACATTACTAATATTAATATTGACTTTTATTGTTTATTGTTTTGTTATTATTTACTTGCAAGCAGTTAATATCATGATTATGGGACTATGTCCAAGTATGTCGGTAAGTTTTTATATTTGATGTACATTTCCGGAAAATTATGTTGAATCTTCGACTAGAGGAAATAAATAGAGTTCCGAACCTTATCGCGATCGCTTTATCGGACATAATTCATTTACAGAAATTAATTTTTGGTGCACTTAACGAGAGTCTGTTTTCTAAAGGATGTAATTCAGCTGGACAGCCTTTTAAGTCGTTCGCTTCTTCTTCCGATCCGATATGCGGAGCCTCTTGAAGGACATGAAAATTTGTCGGCTTTTCATAGAACTGGTCGTTATTAATGAATCCGGTTTTTGTGTCTGGAAAGCTCTCATTGATAACTGTTATGAAGTATCTTCGAAAAATTTAATTATCCGAAGTTGAAAATATATGTAAAACCATAGAGCCCAGTCTCAAAAAAAAAAAAAAAGTAATAATAAATACCCCCTTAACGAGAATGTTAAAATATCACGATTTGTATCGGTGAAAAAAGAAAGGATTTTTTTTTTTTTTTTTTTTTTTTTGGGAACACCAACCAAGGGCAATGACAAAAAAAGAAAGAAATACCTTCTGTGAAGTTTTTTGTATTACTTAGGTGTTTTTTTTTTTCTTTAATAATCCAATTTCATTCTTGCACCTTAGCCGACAGCTCTGTTTTTCGCAATGAATTCTACACTTTGAAAAGTTTTATAAAACTCGAAAGCGGCAAACGCGTATGAGGCTCTCACATTTTCCGCTTTTATTATTTCCCTTAATCCCCCTCCGTAAAGATTCGTATTCGTTCGCGGCGTCGAATCAGCGTCCGCGTACCCGTGCAAGGGGAAGGCCGTAAAAATAAAAGGAGCACGGCTAGGGAATACTGCGACTGGCGAGGAGGAACGGTGGTTCATCGTACGAGGAGAACTGGTTAATCGAAATTGCGTATTAACTGCTGGGCGAGAAATTGTTGTGATTGAATTTCGGCGTTGTTATCATTGTTGGCGGTAAAAACGAGAGCGGCGAGGTTGCAGGACGGAGCGATCGAGCGACGGATGCGTCGCGCAGCCGAGAGCCTGTAGGCCTATGAAAGGAGGTAACTGGTGGACAATTTGCACCGGTTGTTGTCGTCGCAGAGATGATTTTCCAGCCAATTACTCGCAGTCTTCCGACACGATGGCGCTCTGTGTATTTTCCGCTATCTGCACTAATTTCAAACTATCGCGCTGCTACGCAATTTCGACGACGAGCCGGCCGGGGACTCCGGTTCACGGTGAATTTCTGAACAGTTTATTTTCTGAACGAGCTGCTTGTCGCAACCATTAGACGGTTTGCTGCACAGCACAATCGAGAAACAACGTACCGACTCCGATTTATCCGTTCTATTTCACGCCTTGCCTAATCCCAGGGCCGCTACAGGCCGCAGTGAGAGCAGCGCGCGCGCGCGTGCTCATTGTGCCGTTCAAATCGGGCCCTCGAACACTGTAGGCGTTCTCCGGATGATGATAACAACGATATATAATAACTTTTAGAATTTCGCTATTGGTTTAGAGTGAAAGAGGTTAAGAATGGGGCCGATTATTGTTGGCTGTACTCGGCTCGCCTCGGCTGCCTTGCCGGGCCCGACGAATTAGCCACAGTTGGACGCCTCCGCCGGTTTTTTAATCTCTCTTCAACGATTTGCATTTCAGCTAGAAAATAACCTGTAAAATTGCATTAGTGCCTCCGCTGACCCGGCCCTGGCCCGAGCTCACTCGATCCGCAACTCACTGCTCCTCACAAATTGGCGGCTCCTTCGCTTTTTCCACTTCGCGCTTCTTTCAATTAAACACTTCGTCGTCTGTCTGCCAATCTCGACGCGTTATTATTATTATTCTTTGCTGTTAATCGCGCTGCCGTCGGCCATAGAAGCGGCTTGTGCGAATCTCCTCGGAAGAAATTTATTCTATAATGAGAAACGACGAAAATAGGAAATTTCGATAAAAAATGTTTACGTACTCCTCTTAATCTTCTTCGTCCCGCGACAACACTTTTTAAACATGTCGCATAAGAGGAAAAAAGATTAGTGTAAATATATTTTTTTATTTTTATTGATTTTTTTAAATGTAATTTATGCAAATTAAGGTTGCGTTCCAGTGCAGTTATGCCGCTGTCGCGCGCGCTGAAGATAACAGAATGTATCTAATGAAAAAACAGAAATTGTTATTCAGTTGTTTTTTTTTTGTCCTTAACTTGTGGGGGGGGGGCGCCGCCGTCAGCTTTGACCCAACCGCTTGAAAGTCTTATATTACAAATTTATGATGCGGTGGGAGTTGCAAAGCACGAACGAATTATTAAAACGGAATTACCGATGAAGATGAAAGAAAAGGAGGACGGAAGCACTGTAAGGAAAAGGAAGACCTAGAGGCAAGATTTGCCAATACAAAAGTTACAAGAGTCAAACATGCTATTGTGGAGAAGTTATATATCTCGATTTTGTACGTACTTTCTTTTTTAATGTTTGATGAAATAAAATAAATCTTGATCACCACCTGATGGGACATATATCCCCCTCTCCCTCTAACGCGATGAATCTTTTCATTCGCCGTTGCTACTATTCGATAAAAAAGGTTCTCAAAGCCTTCCGCCGAAAATATCTTCACACTTTCTTAACCGATAGAAACGCTAGCATCAGTCTTTATTGAACAGTCCTCTTGTATAATATCTCGTTTGTTAATTAGCTTCATTAGAATGACGAATAATCAATAAACATGATTGACAAAAACGTTAAATAAGCACGTAAATATGTTGGAAACATTTTTGGGAATATTTCATTTCCAAAAAAACTAGGCAAGAAAAGAAAGAGACGAACACAATGCGATATCTGAAGGATAGAGTGATCTTTATCGTCGGAGGTGAGAATTAGAAATATTAACGTATTTCAAAATTATCGGAACGTTAAACCAGGTGAAAATCTTAAAAGGCAGCAAAACTAGAAACGCGAATTGATCATGATGCCGAGTACAGCGGTTGTTACTTTTTAGAAAAACGTTTGGCGATAATCGAAAAATTTGCTATTTATTTAACGGCACATTTGCAGGACTTATAACGAACGGAAGGAAATAATAAATAATTGGTGATAGAATATAGTGTATTCTTTTGGAACTATTTGAACTTTTTAATGGTGAATCGTTTTTTTTTTTCTTTTTTTTTTCTTTCTTGTTTTCGAAATAAATCTAACTCTATCTTCGTTCAGTATGCGCGAACATATCTGTATTATCTTCGAAAAGTACCGATAAATTTTTACAGTTTTACGTAATTTCGTGGTTATAATTACGCCTGTTAGAGAACGCGATGGATTTTTATGTGATGTTTTTTTTTTTTTTTAAATACCAAAAAATTCGTTTTAAATATGATTATACTTGAAAAATAAAATTACAAACTGCGGAAAACTAAATTTCGTAGAAATTTATTTTATTAATAAATATAGATAACATTACGAATGCCTATTCTCGATTCGTTAATTTTTAATTTTACATTTTTCTATTTTCTATTCGATTTTAGTTATTGATTTTACGTACTTCAAATAATTGGATTATACGGACCTGTATGTTTCCATTTTTAATAATTTTATGTTTCGTATGATAGTGTGTACATCATGGATCATTGCGAGTCTAACGCATGAGCCAACTGATTATCGAGGACAACCAAAATTTATTTCTCTGGACCAGAGTAATTTTCATCCTTTATATTACCGAGTTTCTCGGGGGGTAAATAATTTTTTTCTTAACCACGGGTAAAATTTAACAACTCCAATACGAAACCATATTAAAACGAAAAAAAACCAAAAAAATAAACGAATAAAATATAATAAATACGCGCGAGTGGCATAAAATATATTCAGATTCTTAAAAACAAAATCCAAAACAGATTCCGCACGCGGTATAATGTCCGAAACAATAAGGTAACGGTCCGGAAAAGTATCGAATTAAAAAAAAAAAAAAAGCGTTGCTTTAAAGAAAAGCTACGGCTAATAATAGAACTTCGAAATCCTGTAACGCCGCGAACTCCGAACTTCGGTGAAGAAAAATTTATTAGTGAACCGTCTATCGAATAGTGTTTCAATATCCTTAGCGTTAAACTTTCTGAGTGCCTCAGTATTACAGAAAGAGTCGTTCCATTCGATACCTGCGCAATCGTACACAGGGAGCGCTGTTGAAAATGTTCAAATTGTTTGATCCGTCTTCCGTATAGAGTTCATGATTCACATCCTAGGAATAATGGCTATGACTCTGAAAACTTCCGTCTGAGTGCTGATGAAAAGGTTTTTGTTAAAAAATACTTTACATCTTAGGCATCCACAAAAATCAATGCCGCACACTTAATCCTGTCCGCAAACTGCCATCGGAAAATGAATTATTAAAATGTTACAAATCTTAAATGTCATAGATAAACAATTTGACTTGAAAATAAATGTCAATAATTAAACAACTTCATCGGTTCCACCTATAATATTAATGAAGAGAAAATTAAGTACAGAATTTAAATACTTCGGACAAATAATAATTGAAGAGCTCTCGTCCGACACAAAAATAGATAAAAAAATCATCAGATTCGTTAAATTAGTACGGGAAGGAAACAAAACGTAGAACGACAAAAGTCAATGGAACCGTTGCCCTGTAGTGTTGTGTAAATAAAAGGTCTGTAAATTACAGGCCTTTGAGATTTAGTGCTACAGGGAGAAGGACAAGCTGGAAAAGTTCACAAATGAAGTTCCGAGCAGTCTCCGGGAGGGGCGTTGCTAGACCAGGTAAGGAAGCGACGATTAACTCAGATTGGGCATGTTCTACAACACGGTGGATCACTACGCGACGCAATAGAAGGAAAAATTTAAGGAAGGAACAAGGTAGACCAAGAAACGTAAAGTTTTTTCGCAACGTTATACTGAAGATATAGGAGTGAGCAAATATTTTCGAAGACATGAAAATATAGTTGAACTGGCCGTACTGGAAGTAATTTATCGTGGGGAAAAAATGTCCTACGATTGGAACGAAAATGACCATGGTTGGTAACGTTTACGAATTTATGTAAACTTTGAATATATTTTTAAGGCAACTTTAGTTATTAATATTATTATTAATATTTTCGGCTAACGAGCGCGAAACCGATTAAACTTATAATCTAAATGCAAATTTCATTATAAATAATTTGAGATTTTGATGCTATAATCATAGCTTGAAATTGCTTTTCTAATAACGTAAATCAGGAAAAGTATTGCATCAAAAGAATTTTACCATACAGGAAACCTACTTCATATAACTACAAATTGCGTGAAGCCCGATTTAGTTGACTTAGCGGTACCTAAAAATTTCCTAAACATATTTCTACATTGATTTCACTACAATGTTTAATATGCCTGTTTGTTTCGAAATAAATGAATCCTTTAAACTGATCCAGATAAATTTGTATACACGATTTAAGAATTCTAGACTACAGAAATGATATAAATAATATAGAATAAACATACACAATCGTTTTCATAGGATGACGTTTTAAAATCAGTTCTACATAATATACACCGCAAAGAAAATCAACAACTTACAGTTGATATAATTAAATTAAAAAATTAACAATACCAAAAAGGTGCCAAATCAATTAGAAAAAAAATGCTTTTTAAAAAAATTTAAAAACGCATCTCAACCATTGTAGTGACAGTTAGAATAAAAAAGCAAAAACGTTATCTTCTAAACACCCTTTGGAAACAGTATTTGTTGTTCTTACACATTGTTAACATTTTTAATTATGATAAAAATAAACTTTAACACTTTTATAACAATTGTATAATTTTTAAAACCCCGACGCGTTTCGAAGCAAACACTTCATGTTCACCGTGAACATGAAGTGTTTGCTTCGAAACGCGTCGGGGTTTTAAAAATTATACAATTGTTATAAAAGTGTTAAAGTTTATTTTTATCATAACCCTTTGGAAAACCACTACCAACTTTTCAAAACATCTCACAAATTAAAAGATCACAAGCGCGTGAAAATAAAAAAACTGAATTACTTAACTGTTACTATAATTTAATTTTAAAGTTCAACCTTTACGATCTGAGGTATATGTCACATTCTTATGGGTCCCTGGTCATGTTGGGGTTCCCGGCAATGAGCGGGTTGACTTGGCTGCTAAGGATGCCGTTTAACGCTTTACTGCCTCGTTTTGGCGCATTAGTCTTTCTGATGCACTTTGCTGAGGAGTGGAGCAAACTATGGTCAGAACAAACAACCTGGCTCAGGTCCATAAAGTCGGACACTGACCCATGGTGGCCGCCGTTCCCCGTCACACGTAGGGATTTCTCGATCCTATCGAGACTGCGTCTGGGGCACACTGCACTATCATACAATCACGTCTTTGAAGGAGCTCTCCCTCCGGTCACTTGCCCTCTGTGCGGGTTTCTTGGCCTCACCAACTGTAGAGCATCTGCTGAAATGGTGCCGGCATACTTCCCGTACTTCTAGTCATACCTCACCCCACCGTCTGTTGTCGAACTACCCGGATTGTGTTCGGGCAGTGTTGAATTTTGCAGCATCGAACAGACTGCACCGCCTTCTGTAATTTCAAGTGAGTCTAGGTGCCGTAATAGCCCAGGTAGTTACACACGGCGCCTAGATTTATATTTGTAAATTTAATATTAAAAAAAAAAAAAAAAAAAAAAAAAGTTCAGCCGTCTCCTCATCACATCATTCTAACAAGATCACATTTGTTCTTTTCAAAAGCGCAATCAATGCGATGCTGTTCATCGATTTTTGTCCAACTGTATTGGAAAAAGTTCATCAATATACCGAAAAACTCTAGTTTCGCGTACAAAACACGTCACTCGTTAGTTTAATTAGTTAAGCTTATAAAATAACTAAAAGATTTTTTTTTTTTTTTTTTTTTAATAAAATAATAGTGAGGATTTCCATGCGCTGTGTTTAACTACTGAGGCTATTACAGCACATGGAGCCTACTTAGGAAGGTTAAACTCTATGGTATAGGCCGCTGCTACGCACGAAAGCCAACATAGCTGCGACCGCAGACGGAACGTTCGATAAGATCTTAGAGTTAGAGGTGGTAGTGAAATAGGTGGATCTTGGTGCCGCAAAAGAGAAACATTCGAGAAGGAGGTGAGATGTTCCGGGGCGCTTGGTTGACCACAGAAGAAGCAGACATTTGGGGGTGCTTGTCCCGTGAAGATATACCCGTGCGAAAGGGTTGTGTGACCTGTTCGGAGGCGATTCAAGACAGAAAAATTTCTGCTAGAAATTTCGTCTATGGGCCACCAGGGTTCTGTGGTTGATTTTATGCTTCGGAGGAATGTACTTGCGGATTTCCATTCCTGCTGCCATTCTTCTCCAGTTTGGTGCATAAATAAATGGGCCATTGTAGGGGGAAGAGGGGGATTACATGGCATTGGAGAGAATAGTGTCGCCTGAGCTGCTCGATTGACGCGCTCATTACCTGGGACTCCTACATGGGCCGGCACCCATAGGAAGGATATTTCAGAGTTTAGGTGGGATAGTCTGTATAGTAGGTAGTGGACTTTTCTTATCAGGGGGTTTTTGGGTTTTATTTCTGAAATAAGTTGAAGGGAATTTAAGGAGTCAGTTATAAGTAGGGCCTTTTGGGACTGGGGGTTAGTATCAGTATAGTGTTGAATGCAGAAAACAATCGCATATATTTCAGCGTCCAGTGCTGTGCAGCAATCATGCAGTCTGACTGACTCTGCTGTTTTTGATACTTCGAAGGAGCATGCCGCCGGTGACTGATAACCTTTTGCCTTCGCTCCATCTGTGTAGAGGCATACATGACCGGTGTAGCTCGCTATGGTGTTTTTTACTATTTGTACTACGTTTGGGGGATATTGTGCTTTATTGAATTTTGTGAGAGATATGTTTATATTTGTGATCGGCTGACTCCCCAGGGAGGTACAGTTATTGCGAAATCTGGTAAAGCTCTTGGGATTGAGGGGATTTGGAAATGATCCATAACTGAAAAAAGTTCAGGCACTGGATCGTTCCCAAAACTCCCATTAGGGGATATGGTGGCCGGCTCGAGTGGCGGGGTCTTAGTATTACTAAGGAGGGAGCTCAGTTCTTTAAAGTTGTAATATTTCCTATAATAGGATAGTGGGGGACAACCTGCCAGTGTACACAAACTTACAACAGGAGTAGAGGGATGAGTGGAAAGAATAGACCGGAGGGCCGCAAAATGTACAGGATCTAAGGATCTTAGCACACTATTGGCGGCTGAGGAGTATACCTGGCACCCGTAATTGATTCGCGAAAGGATGATTGATCTATATATTGTAAGGAGTAGTTTTGGATTTATGTTGTATTTGTAATTCGACAGATATTTTAGGATGGACAAGGATTTTAGACATTTAGCTTTGAGCTCACGTATGTGATCGCGCCAGGAGAGTTTTTTATCAAATATTAAGCCTAGAAACTTAACTGATGGACGGTTTGGGATAAGAACACCATTTAGACTCAGGAATATGCTGGAAAGTGCGTTTTAGCGTCCCCTGTGGAAATCAACACATATTGTTTTTAATATTTTGATTCATATTCATACAGTTGTGATAACTTATTCGATATTTATCTTAAAGGTAAACAAATAAAACAAAAATCACAATATTATTAAATGTATTAAAAATCGCTGACTAGTTTCGGCTACAACAGAGCCATAATCGTAGCTTATAAAAGCTACGATTATGGCTCTGTTGTAGTCGAAACTAGTCAGCGATTTTTAATACATTTAATAATATTGTGATTTTTGTTTTATTTGTTTACCTTTAAGATAAATAACGACATATTGTTTTTGTTGAGGAGAAGGTCAAACCGTTGTCATTGGACCACTTTTGGAGCTTTTTTATGGATTTTTGTAGGATATTTTGAGCGTTTATAGGATGGTTGGATGATAGGGAGATGTTTAGGTCGTCCACATAGAGCCGGGACGTTACAGGGGCGGCAAGACAGTCAGTTAAGTCGTTAATGTAGTATATGAACAAGGTTGCACTTAAAGCAGAGCCTTGTGGTACACCATTTTCCAACAGCATCAGTTCAGACGTTGACGAACCAGTCGTAACTTGGATCGTTCTATTGTCTAAGAAGCTGTGTAGGTATTTACCCATTTTTCCGGCGATTCCCGCCGTTCGCAGTTTTAGTAGTAGGCCATGACGCCACAGGCGATCAAAAGCTTTCTCTAAATCGAAAAATACTGCATAGAGGTGCTGTTGACGCTGAAACGCCGAGAGTATCTGCCTTTGCAGGCTAAGTAGTTGGCTGACTGTTGATCTTGCCTCTCGTCCGCCGGCTTGGTTAGGAGAAAGAAGACTTTTCTGTTCGAGAAAAAACAGGAGACGCCTATTAACCATCTTCTCCAGCGTTTTGGAAATGACACTCAATAACGAGATAGGACGGTAACTTTCGGGAAGGGAAGGGTCTTTGTTTTCCTTTAGTATTGGGATTATATTTGCCGACTTCCATTGCGCGGGGATGTTTCCAGAATTCCAGATTTGATTGTATATGTGTAGGAGAAAATATTTTCCGGAAATTGGGAGGTACTTAAGCATGTATGGGTGGATGCCGTCGGGGCCAGGAGCAGTGTTGGATGTATGGTGGTTGAGTTGGAAATTTAGTTCTGAGATGGTAAAATTACTATTGTATGATTCATTGGATTCGGGCGGAAAGTGCACTGGTTGTTGCTCTGCATGGTATTTCATGCTACGGAAAGCGGGGGGATACTTTTCTGATGACGATGCTGCGGTGAAGTGATTGGCAAACGCTTTGACAACGTTAGCTTCATCCGTTATTAGACTGCCATTGATGTTGAGAAGGACGCGTTTTGGGACAGTGCTAATTCCATTGATGGATTTTATTTTATTCCATATGGTCCTGTTTGACGTTGATGAGGAGATGGATGAAATAAACTGTGACCAGCACTCTTGCTTTTTGTCGCGAATGAGAGCTCTGAAAAGATTTATTCCACACAAACTACAAAAATATTCCGATGAAAGTATTTTTTTTTTTATTGGAAAAGGAATTGTAAACCATCCATGCAGATATATAGAGCACGATCTATATCGCCGATCAGTTTAATCTGAATAAACATACTGGTCTAGATATTGAAAAAAAAAAAAATCTTTACTATATACATATATATATATATATAAAATGCTGGAAAACGGCTTTTTCAATTGTTTCATTATACTTATTAAGTCATATTTATTCTCAGTGTATTTCACCGATGGCTACCGCTTACTATAGAGTCGAAGAGCGTTGTTTGCTCCGTGTTTTCCCATGATCATATTACACCCAACTTGTCTTAAAAGAATGAACCTGTTAAAAGGTCTATTTGTTGACTCGAGCATTCTTCTTATTCTTTGCAAATCAATGATACGTTCCAAACTTGACTATTGTTCTCTTGCGTGTGGAAACGCTCCTAAATATTTCCTTTCTAAACTCGATCAAATTCAGAATTCCTGTCTTCGCTTATTGTACCTTAAGGTCTTCCGCAATTCTTGCAATGTACTCTAAATCTCTCCGATACGTCTATATCCGTAGGTTTCTACTTGATAATCGCTTCCTAAAGCACCTTTATAACAACTCTTTCCAACTCATTTTATCCGATTTTTGCATTTTGCAGAATTGGCGCTCTTAAAAGATTCTTATACTTTTTTATGGTTCTAAACGTTTTTTTATCAGCTTTCCTATTTTTATCTTTTCAAAAAGTACATTTCCTTATTTTACATTCAGTAGACCTCTTGCATTCATCGAATTTTTTCCTTTTTCCCTTCTCATGCTAAATCTTTATCTCCTTTAGCTGCCGTTAACGAATTCGATCATGTAATAAACTTTGGTAGGGCCGCGCCTTTTCCAGTCTTCTTTCACCCTAAAAAATCATTAAATTTCCTTCTGATCTATTTGCACAACTGCATTATATATAAAATTCTTTGAGCAATTATTTACATTCTTTTCCTATGGCAACAAATTGTTTATTTCTCCCGATGTTCTGGAAACGACCTATTAACTATTTCCTCTTACTTTCAACTAATGTATCACATTTTGTTTATTCATTCTCTTATCTATCTCAAGCTCGTTTCACTATACTCGGTCATTGTGGTACTCCAGGCAACAATGCAATTGACTCCTTAGAACGTTCAACTTCCGACGACCGATTTATTAATAAATTTTCGGCCTACAGTGTATCTGTATTTCATCGTAATATGTTTCAAACATGGGGTGAGGTTTACACACTCCTTTTCCTTTTCTAATCTTCACTCCTTTCATTATCAAATACAATTTTATTCTTCTTCTCAACCCTTGTTGCTATCTGTTCCCTACATCAGTTACGCCATCACTTCTGAAATATGCCTTAGTCTCAGCCACACCCTCCTTCGGCATCCCTTTTTTTCGATTCTCCATTTTTATATTTTCCCATTGTGCTGAAGATCATAATTGTATTTGCGATGCTTCCTTTTTCCTCAGGAGCGCTCAATTCTGTACTATCAAATCCAAAGTTCGGGTCTTTCTACTACTTATTGGGAGAGACGTACATTCACTTGCTTTTCCCGCATTACCTGTTCCTGAATTAGCTGCTCTTCCATTCCCTCTTTAAGTATACATACTGAAATATAACCCCTTTTATCTCCTTTTTAATTTTATTTTTTGCATGTGAATTTTGGATTATTGCCCTTGGTCGACGTTCTCAGTTAGAAAAAAAAAAAGAAAAAAAGAAGTGTATCGATAAATATCAGCGGTGAGCATAAATATCCCAATAGTTATTAAAATAAGAGTTAAAAAAAAAAAGGGGTTCTTTCTGGAAATACCTGCAGGTCTTTTCTTTCACGATTAGATCGCATACAAAATGCCTGCCTCCGTCTGTGCCACGATGCCTTGAGATCTACCCCAATTCGGGCTATCCTCACTGAATCCCATATTCTCTCTTTCTTCATTCATAGATATCCTTTTTGGATTACTGCTTTTTGATTAAGCGCTTGCCTATTTATTCTTCTTCACTTGTTTTTTCTTACTCCTCTATGCTAGTAAAATTCCAATTTTATTCCTTATTCCTATTTGTCTTCTTTAATTTTTGCCATTTATTTATAGTCACGATGAAACTCCTTTCGTTATTTAAGAATCTGTTTTGACGGCCGTCTCTCCGTTCGCAGTCACACTGATCATCTGTATCTATTCTCCCTCAAAAAGCTATTAAAAACTCTTTGTCATACTAAATAGAAGAGATGATCCCTGTATCCCAATCATGTTCTATAAATCGTTTATCCGCTCTAACCCGGATCACTGTTGCTTTATTTATGACAATTCCTCTGGGTCTCTTCTTTCAAAATTAGATCACGTTCAAAATACCTTTCTCTTCGTCTCGACCTTTCTGTTCTGAGTTCTAGCCCGGTTCCGGCTATCCTTGCTGACTTCGATACTCTCGCTTTCAACATTCGTATATCCTACTTGGGTTATCACTTTTTCACTCCTTTATCCTTCATAAATGGCAATTTACCTCGAATAAAACTCCAACTTTATTTCTATTCGTCTTCTTCAATTTTCGCCATTTATTTATAGTCTCACGATAAACTTCCATATTTCTCTTACCGTTTTTCCAATTTCCTTCATACTATTCAGTGTCTTTCTTTACCGTTCTGTTCTTAATCTATTCTTCAACGTGTCACCAGAATTGAATTTTCCAAAATGATTTTTTCCTTCCCTACCCACATTATTATCTATACTGACGGTTCCAAAGGATCCAACGAAAATGGTTCTGCTTTTTTTTTCTTGTCTTGCCTTGAATTATTCCAAATCGTTTAATCTCCCGTCCTTTTAATTAATTTTTTGTACGAAATCTATTGCCATTTTCCGCGCTGTTCTCTCTATTTCCTCACCACTGCTTTTCCCGAATTATAAAAGTGCTTTACAGGCTATCGCATCTAATCTTCTTTCTTCCTTTTTCGATTATGTAATACTTCTCATACGTTCTCTCATTCAAGATCTCTTTTCCTCCTTCACTCGATTGAGATCAGCCTTCTATGGTTTCCTGGTCATTTAGGCATTGAGTGTAATAAATCAGTGGATATTCATTAGCCCGTTCTTCGGTTTCCAGTAGCAGATTCTTGAACACATTTCCAAATTGTAATACGATCTTTTTTCCTTAGATGACTAATTCCAGAATATGGTTCAACTCCTATTCTTTCTCATTTTCTGATCCTGCTTCTTTGTAGCTCTCTATTTAGCCATTTTAAAATCATATCCATAGTTTTTCATTATTTTCTCGGTTTTTTCGTCTGAATTTATTTCATTTTGTCCTGTTTTCACCTTGCTTCCAAATACTTTTCTTGCGATGCTGATCACAATTTATTTGGATGTGCGGGGCTTTCTTTGTTGAGCAATCGTCTTTCTATTCTTCTATACTAAAACTTGATACCCCTACTCCTTATAGTGTTGTATTCTCTCATTTCCTTCTGCTTCTGTTATTCCTGGATTTGAATTATTTTTATCTTTTGTCCCTAAACGCATAAGAATATAAATTAGGAAAAAAAAGGAAAATTTTTATTAATATCACAAACGCAATTGAAGCTTAAACTATTATCAATATCATTCGCCATATAGAAACGTAAACTGAGGGGAAAAAGGTTAATTTTTTATATAGTCAATCGAAAAAATTAAAATATTAATAAATTCCAATAGAGAAAATTGAAATTCGCATAGCGCCCTTTATAAGCTCATCACCGACGGTAATATTATTTAACTGAATTTTTTTTTCCTTAATGGTCCGGCTTTAAATACCATTTGACCACTAACTAATCATTTTGGTTCGATATTAACAAAGAACGGAAACTGTCGACCAGACATAAAGCGCAGACTAACACTAGCGCGCAGTGCTGTAACCAGATTGTCAAAGATATGGAAGGATAAAGCACTGTCATTAAATACAAAGATAAATTTACTAAATAGTCTAGTTTTTTCTATCGCCACCTACGCCTGTGAAACCAGGTCCCTTACCGCTGAATGCATCAGCAGAATTTTTTTTTTTTTTTTTTTTTTTTTTTGAGCATGTCGGCTAAGGACGTTACTCACTTCAACGGTATGATGGTATTAATAATTATAAAGGAAAAATATTACAAATGGAACATACGAAAGAAGCTAACAAAGGAATAACCAAAGGAGACGGAAAAGAAAGGATGCTGTGAGCGCTGTAGGGCGTAGGGAGGCCAAGACGCAAAAGACCGGAATACAGTATCGCGCGTTCTGAAGAAATGGAAGGACATTCAAGGAAAATGTGGTTCGCATCACAAACGAAGTTTGCTTCTAACGGATCAAATGGACAAAGAGGAGACTGAGTAATGGAGAAACGAAAGAGCGAAGCAGGAAGCAAGCTGTGGTTTAACCGAAGTCTAATTATGGATGAAATAGTTGACCGCCTCATGTTGGGGAACAACAAACCACGGAAAAAGAGGAGGAGTGGGTTGTATGGATAAGTAAAAGGAAGCAGGATTGGAAAAAGAAGAAGGATAGAGATCAGACCAACAGTCACGATGGCAACGCGAGGAAAGAGTAAGAAGACTTTGAGCTGGGAAATGCCTAATAAAGCGACCGTTTAAAGCAGCCGAACGTGCCAACGAGTCGACTAACTCGTTGCCCGAAATTCCACAATGACTAGGAATCCACAATAGATCAATACGGACAGAACGGGAATGAAATAAATGTGAAATTAAGGAACGTATGTGAAGCACGATAGGATCAGCGGATGGTTTAGGAAAGGGAGTAGCAATGGCTTGTAAAACGCCTTTTGAATCAGAAGATAAGAGAACCTTGGATATGTTGTTAGAGGAGGCTATAAAAAGGATTGCCTGTAAGATCGCAATAGATTCGGCTAGGAATATGGAGGAGGACGAGGGGAGTTTGAACGACTCAGAATAGCCGAAATCCGGCAAAGTAAAAGCCGCTCCAACCCCCAAAGCTGACTTTGAGCCATCTGTAAAAATTAAGGTATACGAAGGAAAGAGCGAGGATAAAACATAGTTAAATTCGTTATGAGCAGCGGGAGAGGGAAGAGACTTGACATACGAAGGAAGAAAAAGTAAACTGGGTGAGTAAATAAAATCTAGGAAATTATAGGTAAAATAAGGGCATTTGTTGTAGGATAGAACAAAAGGAGAGAAGGCCCTGAGTCGTGAAGAAATCAAGGAAAGGATTGGGGTTTTACGAGGAGAGAAACGCCAGTTGTTGAATATAAACCAGTAGGAATTAAGTAAGTAGGAATTGGAAATATGAAGACGTTTAATCAGAAATCGTTCACCTAGATAAAGTCTTCGGATGAATAAAGGACAGGAACCAGTTTCTGCCAAAATGGCTGCAATAGGAGAGGAGTTCAAGGCACCGATACAAAGACGAAGACACATATTATGGATTTTATCAAGTTTAAGGAGAAGATATTTAGGAGCACTGGCGTAAAGGAACGAGCAATAATCGAATTTAGAAAGGATAGTGGCCCTGTATAGCATCAGAAGGATATAAATTAACGGGTTCGAAACCCCTGGGCATATAGAAGACTATTAGGAATATCGTGGCTAGACCGAAAAAACAATGAATATGTCCTCAATAAATTGAATGTACAAATGCGTCTATCCAGCAGGATTAGGAAAAGATTTTTGGGTTTTTTCGGACATGTGGCGCGAGATACAAATTCATTACAACGCCTGGTAATAGCCGGAAAAATCAATGGTAGAAGGAGAAAAGGAAGACCCAGAACGCGTTGGACTGATCAACTAAAATCGTCAATTGGCTTAGATGACGGCTCAAGATATAGGTTAGCATGGAGGATGGTGACGAACGCGGCTGTTTCATAACATCACTACGCCCTTTCGGGGCTTTAAGGAAGAAGAGAGAGAGAATCATTAAATTAACCGTTTCAGTAAATATCAGTCTGTACCCTTTTTTGGCCGTCGTCGCTGGGAATCGAACTCATGACTACTATCTTAATAATCAAGAGTTCACGTCACTAGGCCATCGCGACGGCCTTAACTGTGAGTAACTTTTGACCACGTCGACTGACTCCAATGATTCCTTTCATTTGCTACTTTTTTAATGAGTGTCATGCTCACTGTGCGAGTTTTGCTCGGTTTGTGTAAATGGCACTAGCAAAGAAGTTGACATGTTTTTTATTCACGCATTCGTTCCACTCTTTCATACCTGAATATCTCTTTTTTTAACCGACTTCGAAAAAGGAGGAGGTATTCAATTCGACTGTAATTTTTTTTTTCTTTTTTTTTTGACTGAACAAAAATTTAGAAAAAAATTATCGTACCTCTAATTTGGCACTAATTATTATAGTTTAATCTCCTTTTTCTGTGCCGAGGTTTCGGATGACGCAACGAAACTATACATCACGATAGTGTGCTTTAAAATGTTCTCAAATGTTTTTTAAATTAAAAGAAAACAAGTGAAAGCGATACCGCAAATTATCGAATAAAGCTGTTTGTAAAACTGTTAAAACACAAAAATAACAAAATGTGATTTATTAAAAGTGTGAGAATAGTGTTCGATAGCAGTTACGTTCCGCAATTCAAAGCTATTAATCACTGATTTCGTTTTTTCCACTTTAGAATATGCTGCTAAATTTTCACGCAGGCGCAACTAGTAATTAGAAAAGAATACAAAAAAAAAAAAAAAAAAAAAAGACAGAGAAAACGTGAAAAATTACAATTGCTTTATTTGAAAACTTTCAATTTGCCCGGTTACAATCAAGAACACTGTAAATTAAACAATTTCTTGCAATTTCCTAATTATATTCCTTTTTATCGAATTATTATTCGTGTTTAGTTCCATTTTCATCAGAGCATTGTGCGTATTTGTAAATGTTCCAAGTCGAATAATCCGGGCTAGTCTGCAACGAACAATGTCAGTACCACTTCAACAGGTGCATAAAGTACAACAACAGGTAAGAGACACGTGCGCGCCAAAAAAAGGTCTGCTGATAAACCTGTTCCGTCTTCTCCAACCACCACGATACTATTAAATCCTTCGATATACGTGATAACCGCCGAACCAAATAATAATAATAATAATAATAATAATAATAGTCACACTACATCGAAGTTCTGACCAGCGAGTACTATTACCAGTGATGAAAATAATCAAAATTGAAACCTTTTCGATTAATAAATCATCTGAAATAATTAAAGCGTCGGTATAAATGAAAATTAAAATAAAAGCCGTCACGTCTCTTTTTGCGCTGAGATAAAAATCAAATAGTAGAAAAAAAGATAAGATGGGGCTTGTTTTTTGAGGAGGACGGAAACCGCGCACAACTTAACGTGAAAATGCATATCTTTCATAATCTAAGTAAAGTTAATTACTGAAAAACATCGCGGCTTATAATAATCATTCATTTTGAAGAACAGAAACTATCTAAAACTCATGAACGTTTTCATTACAACTATGACGATTCACCAAACTGTCGTCCGAGCGTTATACCGCATTGTGAGCAATGGACCTTTCGCCGTCTCGCCATGTGCTGCCGATATCTTTACGTAACTGTTCCTAATCGAAATATTTCTCTTTCGATCAGAGTTTAATTCCCCGATGACCCAGTTGTCTTCGTCCATGGTTGTATCAGGAAGGTGATTTTATTCACTAGCCGGCGAGTATTTTTGATTGTTCATTACGCGGGAGGACCTAATTTTCTGTTTCCACGAAATTTTGTGATTCATTGCAGGAGGCGAAAATGTACGGAAGAATTCATTGGTCTCTAAAAAACTGATCTACCGTCACCATCGTAACCGATTCTTTTTACGCTGAGCCCGATTTTTCCAGAAATAAATGCCGATTTTCCTAAGAAATAATAATAACCTTCTTCAGCTACGATTATAGTCAAACTTTTATCCAATCCCTCTAACGTGCCATTGTAGCGAAAGAAAAAGAAAAAAAAACACCTCTACCGTCCTCTCCTTTCAGTGGAATATAATAGTCTGTGATTCTGATATTTCCTTCAAATACTTAACGTTTAAAATGTTTTATTTTCTCTGTCTTTTAACTCCTTCTTTTATGTTCTTTTCGCTCGCGTCCTCGTTGCTATTAATTATTTTGTATCAAGAATTATCGAAAATTAATCGACTATCACCCCTTTCTCCTGTGGACGAGCCATAAAAAAAAGACAGGGCAGGAGGTAGATTATCATTTTCATTTATAATAATATCGTTGATAAATAAGCGTGAAATTTTAGTGATTTTTCGGAAACAGACGAGACAGTGTTAACAAGGGGTAAAAAATGAAGAAAAATAAAAGAGGTCTATAAAAGTAGCACGAATGACGAAATCATTTAAGTCGGGCTTTTATAAATTTCGAATCGGAGAAAAGGCCGCACTCAGCGACTTTTACATTGTTATTCCTAAATTAAAGGCCTCCTTCAGACAGAAGCGGCGTATTCGGCGAGATGTCGGAGAAAGGTTCGAATTTTTCGCCGCCGTGTTCGACTTGGCTGCACAATCATTTCCTTTTGAACAGGATATAGCCGATGCGAAGGTCTTTACGTGGAATTCTGATGACGCGCCTTCCGCCGATAAGGTTAACGGCGGTGCACAATGGAAATGGATATTATTCTAAACACGTTGTTATTTAGATGGAAGAAAAAACGGGGCCGCTGCCGTAGCTTGCAATGTTTTCCGGCAAGTGACGGAAAACGAGCGCAAACTCGGAGAGGATGTGGAAACTGAGCGACACAAAAGTCGCTACTATTCCGATTCTCTGTTCAATTGAACAATCAAACAATTTCAGACGGAGAGACGATACTTGTACAAGAGCCATCTGACCGGATCAGACACCCCTCATTTATTACTAGGCAAAATAAGTAAACAACTATGTCGTCGCGGTTAAAATGCAGACCCGAAATAAGGGATGAACAGAATATCGAATGTTAAAAAGTGAAACACCCCACAACACCGCGATGACGGGTAATCAACAGCTCCTCCGACGGTTACTTGGCCGTAAAATTAATTCCGACTCGATGGATTTCCGCGCTTATTCGACATAATAGCAACATCGTTTAAACACTCTTCACGAAAACAGAAGGGTAGCATGTTTTAGCCTGCGACAGATGCGGCAACGATGCACGCTCCAGACTTAAAAATATTTTCAAAAGTACCATTTTAAACGAATAAAACTTACAATTTTCCGCTTTCGCCCCCGTGCATTATACTTTTTTCCTTAATTAATTACACTCATTTTTTTTTCTTTTCTTTTCTCTTTTTTTCTTTTTCGGGTTCACTGTTGAAAGGAAACTATTAGTAACGAATGATACAGCAATGGCGTCACAAGTGGCATATTTTTTGTCTCAAGCAATGTGTATGTAGGTCACAACAAGAAATACGTATTTTTTGAAAGTAGCGTTGGTCTCAGTTGTCGCGTTTGTACCTGTAATTTGCTTAATTTTTATATTCGATAAAAATGTTACTACATAATATCCACCTCCGTATCCTTGCTACTACGACTTCCCTTATATTTTGCTTAATATCCAAACTCGTTCTTCTTCTCATCCTTGGCACTACGATTTCGCTCATCTTTCGCGCTTTCTTATCTCTTCTTTCTGCATGAGTCAACTTCCTGCATTCTCTTTTCCTTTTTGTTCTTTCCATCCGGCTGATTCTGATTTACTCTGCGATATGAATTACCTCTTCTCCGAATGCGTGTCTATGAGAACGTTCTCACTTTTATAGACAACTCCTGAATCTTGGTTTGCCTACTCCATTATAGTGCGCTTCGTTTATTCTTTCACTTCCGTCCCCGGCGATCATTTTTCCTATTATAGCGTCTTTCATTTCTTCCATCTCTAGTAGTATATAATTCTAATTCGTTTCTCCCCCTCACTCACTGATGTAATTTAATGCTGAGTAGTGCCCTCTTAGCTGACGATCCTGAAAAAAAAAAAAAACATTACCAGCGAGGAGGAGGTTCCCTAAATTGAGCGCCCTTCAGGCCATATCCTCTCCCCTTCCTGATCACATTCGTATGACACTTTGTTGTTCTCCATATACGTTTACTCATTCACAATCTTTCCTATCTCCATTCAATCAATATTGATTTTCTGTGGGTACCTAGACATTCGGGAATATTTGTTAATGAAGCGGTTGGTATTCTTTGGTACTCGGGCTGCTGCTGCTTCCTCTCGTTTTTTTTTTTTAAAAAATTCAATCTGATAACCTCCTATCAATTTGTAAAAGCTTTCATATCAGATCATGGTATCGGATATTTACGTTTCCTCCTTTTCTAATAATTATTCATTTCATCTGTCTATTCAGTCTACTCTTCCTGCATATTCATGGTTTCTTTTGCATCTCTCTCTTCGGCGTTCTGATGTTGTTTCCATTGTTCGTATGCGCTTTGGCCATTCTTTGCTGCCATTATCTAAATTTCGTTTTTCCTTGATTTCTTCTCCACACTGTCCTCTCCGTCCGGATGATGCAGTTATTTGCGACGCCGGTCATGTGGTTCTTCCACAGTGTTTATCTATTTCTGTGGAGAGTTCTGCCTTGTATTCTTGTTTGTTGAAGCTTGGACTTCCTACTCCTTATTGTGCTTCTCCTATATCCTGTCCTTTACTTCCCCACTAATTATTCCTGCTATTTGTTCCTTTTTAGATAAAATTTCTGATCGGATCAAAATATAACCGACTTCTTTCCTTACCTTTTGTTTCTGGGTGAAGGTCCTTGGTGAACGAGCCTCCCCCCCCCCCCCCAAAAAAAATCATTTTATTAATGCAGAGTTGCAATTAATTTCGGCCGAACAAGTATCTTACCGAATAATTACAAATGAAATCTTGAAAATAGCTACATGTACGTATCTAATTAATATGATAATATTCGAAATTACAATTTATAATTTTTATACGCAATTAAAAATAATTATCTCGCCGAAACAGGTTTTATAATTCAACTAAAATAAAATATTCAAAATTACGACGTAGGCTAATACAAAAGATTTTTTTCTAAATTTATTTGCGAACGAAGTCTTCTATTTTGTTTGATAATTAAATCCAGAATAATACTTCACCGTATACGTATAAAAATAAATTGTTTAGCAGTTTTTGTTTTTTTTGTAACGAATTCTTAAAGAAATTGCAAAATCGGGAAGTGCGTTGTTACCTTTTCAAATCAAATCAATATATTTTTATTATAAAATTCCACACATGTGCAAAATAGCGCGAGACTTGGAGTACAACAGATGCGCACGAGAAGAGAATATTATAAAAAGAAGGTTTTACATAAATTTTTGAACTTAAAATTATAATATTCTTCGGTACATTTTATATCAAATAAACCGATCAAATAAAAAGAAACAAATTGCACATAAACAAATGAAAATAACTGTAAAGAGTATACGTATGCACAGCCACATATACCAAACCCTTTCACTGAACCCTCACATTTTACATTTCACATTTCACACATTACTTTTTTTTTTTTTTTTTTCCATTTGATACATCATTATCGGGGGGATGATGATATATCAAATCTTTCACAATGTTCGACTTCATTAACGGTTTTCAACATAATTAAGAAACCAAAATGTCAGTCTTAAAAGTGCGATATTGTTTCATTTTTGGAGAAAAAAAACAAAAACACAAGGCATGATCAAATAAATTAATTACGACATTTTTAATTTTGATTTCGTTAACTATTCCAGTCGGCAAGCTGCTCGAATGAGCGGCCATTGTCTTTATTAAGACGATTTCGCGATCTTTGCAGTATAATGACTGCGCAACATTTCAGTTTTATTTCATTTTTTAAATTCCGTAAAACAACAACGCGACGTAACTATACCGATGACTTTATTTTGAAAAGTTCTCTTCCCGCAAAAAATATTTTTAAACTGATTTTTAATTTGTAACTTTTTCCATTTCTTATCATCAGGGGTGAAAATAAACGAACAAGTTTCTTGTGAGAAACTGATGACGCGAGAGAGAAAAATAAAAATAAATTAAATTTTGTTAGAAAAATCCACAAAGCAGTACCAACAACGCAGAATATAATAAGTTTAAGACGGAAGCGGCGAAATAATAAAGAGGCAATTTATCTCAATTATAAATTGAATAAAATGTTTACCATAATGTAAACATACACGAGGGGGTAACACGCATTTTTGCGTAACTTATCAATTTTACGAAATTTGTAGGGATCAAAAAAAATCATTAGTCCGATGATAAATGTAAAAGTTAAATAAAAAATACGTTTACAATGGTAAATGAAATTTCTCAGATTTTAAAAAAAACATTGATTTCTGGCGTAGGTAAAATTATTTTTGGTTTGATTATAAATTTTATTAATTCATAAACAATTTTATTACTATATCTGGTATACGTGCATGCCGTTGTTATTCTTTTTTGAACGAAAAATGCCTTTAACTCCTACGCGGAACCAGTTATTTAAAATGACTGTTACGGCCGTTCGGTTTTTATACGTATAGCACATTCGGTTGTTTTTTTTTTTTTAAATGCTAATATCGATTTCTTTAGTCTGCCTCTTGGGTTTTTCCCATATTTTGCCTTCCAGTATGTTTCCTATAAAAAATTATTTCGTTACGTCTTGAAGTCCGAAACAGCCTTTTCTAAACGCTACTGATATATTTTCTTTTTCCAGTTATTTCCTCAAGAACTGCTTAGTTTTTGTGATATGTCGCACCATAGCCACATTTCAATTGCTGGTAGTGTACAAATGTTTTGTTCATTTATATTCGTATGTTCTGCACAAATGTCTGACAACAAGAGTTCGGCGTATAGATGAGAGCACTCGGGAAAAAGAGCACGGCATTCAAATAGGATATGGTTAGAGTCACATATAAAGGGAGGAACAGTAGAATGGAGGAACAGTAGAATGGAGAAGGCAAAAGGGAGAAGGTGAAAGAGAAAAAGAAAAACAAGAAGAGTGAAGGAGGGAATGACCAAGTCTTAGTCTGATTAAGGAAACAATAGCCGAGCGCCGAGAAAAGGGAAGAAATTGGAACCAGGGCTGTGAATTGGGAGTAGACTGTAGGAGGAGGTAGAAGAAGGAGCAATTAGCAAAAAAAGAAGGGTAGATGTCAATCTATAGTCTGGCATGGAGACTTGAGGAGAGAAAAAGGATGTCTGAAGAAGGAAAATGAGGGAAGAGTGGACCATTGAGAGACGCCGAGCGAGTTAGGAAGTCAGCTGCTACGTTGCCCTCAATGTCAGAGGTGGTCAGGAACCCATAAAAAGTCAATAAGGGTAGAACGTACTAAGCGCAAGTTGGAAATGGAGGCACGAATAGAAAGAATAATATCATTAGACGAGTGGGAAGGAAGAGATTGCAGCACCGATTTGGAATCAGTAACAATGAGAAATTTACAGATCCCTCTTGAAGAGGAAATAGAGGAGACAGCACGGAGAATGGAGACTGCTTCAGCAGAAAAAATGGAACAAAAGGAAGGAAGTTTGAAGGATTCCGAGTGATTAAGCGGGGGGGGGGCCGTAAAAGCACCGCCCACCCTGTTATCATTTTTGGAACCATCGGTGAAAATTTTTACATGACGGGGAAATGAAGAATTTAAGATGTGGACATATTCACTGACTACGGTTGTGGAGTAGAGTTAGCGGGAAGAGGAAGAGAGGAGAAATGCGTTAATTGTATTCTTTTTTTAATATCTGTTAAAATTTTGTTGGGAGAGTAACTGTATCAATCTCGAAAACAAAATGTTTTTGTTACATTCGTTTAATGTGAAAAGATCGAAGTAAAATGATAATGCCAGTTTTTCCTGTTATAATACAAAAGAAAAAGAAAATAAATAAAAAATAAAAGAAAGGAAAATAGTTGATTATTTTATAAGAAAACTTCATTTTTGTAAATAAATTGTATAAAAAATATAGCGGAGGGGGGGGGGGATTAACTCTTTATACCTTAAATTTAATCATTCGACCTCCGAGGAGGCTAAAATAAAGATATCTTCACAATGCATTAGTCTTCTTTATAGACGCATCTATCTTCGACACTTTCGTAGGGTGTTCGGTAATAGAAGGGGAAATGCCGTGCTAATTCGATACTCACTTGCTGAATTCTTTTCTGTTCTTTTGGCCGAGCTTTACGCAATATTCCTAGCACTTCATTTCTTCTTGAATCAGGAAACAGACAATTCAGTAGTAATCTGTTCTGACTCTGTTTCGGCTTTAAATTCCATATCCGATATTTTCAGTGATAAACAGTATCCCATTGCGAAGGAAATAGTCAAACTACAGATGTCTGCCTCGTCTCGCGCGATATCATTCCTCTGGATTCTAAGTCACTCGGGAATTCCTGGAAATGAGTTGGCCGACAGAGCAGCCAAAAAAGCCGCAGCGATTCTCCCTGTTCCAGACATTCGGGTACCATTGGCTACCTAAAATAAGGCTCGGGGCACACTGTAGAACCAACGATGGTAGTTCATCCCGTGTTCAAATAAACTTCGCCAAATTAAGCAGAATGTTCGACCATGGAAGACACACCTGAGTCGAAGAAGAGATGGTGTAATCGTTACCGGACTGAGCTCAACATGCCTTGACTGATCAAGTTAATCGATCCACACAGCGACTGATGAAAATTGAATTTAACTTGACTCGAATGATTTCTTTTAGTGCGAGAGGAACCTTAACGGTTTTTTTTTTTTCTTAATTTGCAGCTCTTCTTAAATCTCAATCTTCCTCTATTGTGTTTCTTACAATAAACCTCCTAATTATCTTTGCCGCTTTTGTTTTTACCTGCGCTAGAATCTTCTCATTATTACAGGTAGTTGCAGTCGTTGTTTTGCCGGGGGGTCTAAAGAATAAGCAGTAATTAAATATATAATTTTTTTCGTTTCCTCTAGCGTTTCTAGCTGTTTTATCGCGTCGCTAATTAACACGAAATATATCTAATTGAACCGATTATGGAACTACTCGGGATTTATTTCACCGCTAGGCTTACTTCCAGTAGGTCCCTTGTTTTGTCCACGTAATTACACGTGTATATCGTGCTTTTCGAATATCTGTCAAATCGGCGCGTTCTGAAACGGAATTATTATCGTCTACTTTTGTTTATGCGTCGTCGCGTTTCCAAGACGCGGCCGATATATAAATTTCCTGCTTCGCGATCTACTGTTGACATATTTGACGTATTATAATACGACATTGTTATCTGGGCTGAAATATATGCATAATGACATTACAGACACACTCCAAAAGTGTGTATACTACACCTATGTTTATTTAGCTCATGAGCGAATTCGTCGTGAAGAGAATCGTTTTTTATCAGTTCGAAGGCATCTTTCTTCGCTTTACTTTTTAGGTTATCTGCTGCCTGTGTACCTATTGGCAGCGTTTATTATGTGCACCTTTATGTGCTTTGTTTATTTACATCTTAAGGCATAAAAGATCTTTTATTCTGGAATGTTTACTCTGATATATCGAGAGAACGTTTACCAACGACTTGCTCTTATTCTTCCTCCGTCTTCTACCTTTTTCTTCCTCAATCACGCCCGCTTCTAATCTTCACTCTCCTCTCACTTACAACGTCGCACTATCGGTTATCTCTTTTTTTCCCCTTTCTACCTCTATCGTTTCCGTTTTTCTTTGAATGCTTATCGCGTCGGACTAGCGTACGAATAAGATATTAACGTTAATCGTTCCGTACCATGTAAGAACGATAATAAGAAATCGTATAAAAGTACACCGAAAACAGGGTCTAATGGAAAATGTACAATGTCTGCTAGCGAAAGAACCGATATGTTATGTTACGCGATAAATGTGTAGCGTCCGGCAGGTAAGCCGATCTTGCTAATTTTTCGAGCAGACCACCAGAAGGGGGGGGGGGACTCCAATGTATTCATGTCCTAGAGCTTTTTAAGGTACCGGAAGAAAAGAGTTCACCTTTTTAATTTATAAACGAGCGTCCAGTTAAATTCGATGATTTATTTATTATTATCCGACAAAATGATGACTGAGCTCGAATATTATTCTCGTATTGGTATTTACGGTTTTTAAAATGATTTCTATACCGGTTACGTCGAGTCCCCGACCGTTATGATTATTTTTTTTTCCTCTTTTATAAGTTTATCAACGAAAACATTAGCACAAGAAAAGGGCAAGAAGGAGAAAATGAAGTTCTTCTTTTTAAACATTTAAAGATACAGAGGATAAGAATAATTCAAGGGCAAGAATAACTGAAAGAATGTAAGAAGCACCGATAAGGGGAGTAGTAGGAATACCAAGTTTTAAGAGAAAAAAGAGTAGAGAGGACGAGATTGTCCATTATGAAAAGCCGGACATTCAATTAAAACATGATATCAGTATCATAATTAGAATAGGAATGTAAAGGACAAAATGGAGTAGGAAAACCGTGAAAATGATGCGGAATGGAGACTGCGGTTAAAGCGAAGGTGAAAAATAGCGGAAATTGTGGGGAGTGCTTAAGAGAGGGCAAGTATCGAGAAAACGATAGTTAAGGAGGAATTAATGGCTGAATAGATAGATTAAATATGAGCAGTATTATAGAATGAAGAAGAATAGAAGAGTTGAGCCATAGTTTGGAATCGAGTCATTTAAGGAAAGACGAACAATATTACTACGAGCAGAAAAGGTGGTGCCTAGAAATCTGCCACTGGAATGGAAGAACACTAAATACTATTCGTATTGCATCGATTTCCCTGGTTTAATGGGGTTTTCACGGAGATGGTTAGATTTTCTTTCCCGTAGAAAATTTCTCGGAATTGTTCGCTTGCCCCTGCTAGAGTCCTGTCGGAGATGGGAGCCGCTGTGAGTTGTAGAAGTGGGTACCGCATGACTCTGGAGTTAACTCCAAGTGTCGATTAATCAGCTCGAATTGTAACAATAAAACGGACTTTGACTCGAATAAATATTAAAAAATTGACCCCCCATCCCCGATGGTGTTTAAATGATACGAGTTGACCGAAAATCTTGAAAATTCTGGACTTTAAACGAATCGCGTCTGTCACTATTACAAAAACAAATTACTCAACGTATAACACGTTATTTGCTTTCTGTGTTTTTTTTCTTCTTCTTTTTATGCCTAGGGGCTACATTGTTCGCGGCAGCTAGGACATTTTTATTTTCCTCTTTCTTACCTCGATCCGTCAAAGTCACGTGGATTTTGTCTCAATATTCTTTCGAATTTCTTCCATAGAGTGTAAAACTGTTGCATTTTTCGATGTAAAATGTCCTCTAAATTGAAACTTTAGCGACAAATATACATATATATGCGGTATATTTATATGCCTTTTTCTTTCGATTTTAATGACAAAAATATTCGTAAAAACTAGTTGACTAAAACGGTAGTAAATCGTTCATTTTTTCTTTTAATTCCCGAAAATTTCTACTATGTACATTGCGTAAAAACACTATATAGGCGAATTCTGAAACATTCATCGATAAATGCATATCGTATGCGTCGCGTTTGTGCAGCTAGGGAAATAATAACGTGCTACAGCGGTAGAAATTCGCGTTACGCAGCCAGAGGGTCCATAAGATTTCCGACTCTAGGCTAGGGTCTCTAATTCTATTTATAATGTACTACGACTCCGCATTAGCAGCAGCTAACCGCAAATTGAGACTCGACTCCGCAGAGAGTCGTCAATTGAACTTAACCGAGTTGGCTTGCATCTGTGTTATATAGTCGATGTGAAAATAAAGCGGCCCATTTCGAAATAGTTTGACAAAAAATGATGTCTGCTTATTTCATCGTGATAGTCTGCATAAACTTTGCCGATTTCGAGCTGGTAATATTCCTCTTAAGAATATTAAAAACCGGCGCTAACATTTTGCGTCAAATCATTTTTGCACGTTATATCGCTTTGAAGTTTTCTATTTAAATGTGCTATCGATTTCACGGTTTATTTTTCGATACTTCATTTGAATTACTCTCCGCCACTTGTACCATATGGATATAACTGAGTTTGTTGAAACTATACGTTGATCTCGCATCCTTCTGCGTCGAAGAGAAACAGACTATTAATATAAGCTGGTTAACAAAACCGTTGAACATGTTTTTTTTGTTTTTTTTTTTTAATGAAATGACGTATTCAAATTGTGATATAAGTAAAACGGAAACATTTTCAAACGCCCGAAATTGTTTGTGTATGTGAATGTATGTAAAACTGAGTTATTACGGCTCTATCGATTTTGATGGAATTCATGAATTAGCGGTTTTTCGGTCTAATCGATCGGTGGCGAGGTCCTGTCGTCGAGTCTACGAAACAAGCAGTTGTAAAAGGGAGGCGACCGATGTTCGTTTTAATGATAAATAAGGACAAATTTAAAATTCGGAAATTTTATTACGAATTGTGCCGTATTTCTGAAATATAATCAGTTTTTGCAAATTTCCTCCGGAAAATAAAATAAAATTGAATATGATTTGTATTTCTGACTTATGAATTATTTTAACTTTCACTTTAATAGGAAATAAAGTCGCTTATTTTTACCGTGTTAAATCGAAATTTCGCGACAGAACAAAATTTATTGCCCCGTTCCAAACACTTAAATACACATTCAAAATCGAGAAATAAAGGCAATGTTGTAACTTTAGGCGCGTATTATTATTGTATTTTTGAACGTTTGCGGAACTCGTGATATTTCGAATCATCTGCGAAAAATAAATCCGAGCAAAGCCCGATCACCTATTAATTAAATAAAGAAAGGAATTTTATTAGATGAAACATATACACTTATATGCTGGTAAAGAAGGGTAAGTTTTTTACAGTTTTATAAGTTAAGCAAATAGCACGAATATTATTTCTCTTGGTTTTTTTTTTTGGTCATTCGACGCGGACATCAGGGATTAAAAAGAGCACGAACATCTTCCTACACTTGTTCCGGTTTATAATATGATCGCTGCTGTGGCATACTAGAGTGAAAACATTTCCGCTTAGATTTTGGCTTAGATCTTAGAAGTGAACATTTCAGCGGACAACGACATGATGGTGCGTCGACAATGAGTATCCGACGGAGTTCAATACTGAAAAAATAAAAATAAATAGAATCTCTTAATTTTCGTTACACACTTTAAATTTGTATCTCAAAAAGAAGCTACCGAAAAGTCCACCAGCAGTCGTTTTCCAATAATGTCGTAAATTGCTCGAAAACTTTGGCGTAAATTTTGAAACATACACTAACCGAATCGCCGGGGAAAATGACAATGTCAGAAGTCGGTAGATGTCAACGTAGCGACCGTATTTTCAAAAAGTTCAACGATTTGTGTATTGGAGAAAATATTCAGCCGGTGTTGCAAACCTTCATCACGAGTTTGAATGAATGATTCTATAATCGACTCGTACGACTTGAGAATGTTTTTAAATTAGCGCAAAAAGTATTTGGGAAGTTGAATATAAAAGTGCGGGTAAAAAATTTTATAAAAATACCAGTGAAGCAAATACCCTTTCCGTAAATATTCTGAACTTGTATAAAGAACCTCTTGTCATGAGAGTTGATCAAGTGCTTATAAATTAAAAATTGCGCATATGCAATCGTCCGTTGCTGGTCGATAACTAAGTACGATCAGCTGAAGAATGGTACTTCACTGCGCATTAGCAGCCAATGACTGAGCACGATCAGCTGAATTACCACTTCATTATTGGCTTGAAATTCAAATTAAGCCCTAAAATTTCCATCATTTACGTTTGCTTCTTGGAGCTCAGAATTTTTCTCAAAAGTTTATTTATGTTGTAATTTTACGTATGACTTTCAAATTAAATTTTTTTTTTTTTTTTGTATTTTAATTACACCGCGTCAGTCGCAATTATTAACATTTGAATAGAAAACAAAAAAAAAAAAAAAAAAGAGTTTTACAATATACACCGCTTAAAAATAATATTTTTCGGTTTTCAATTAAAGTTTGCGATTACCCAGTATCGCAGAAATTTACCAAAAAAGAAATTATATTATTATCGTTATTTCTCTTAATGAAGAAATACACTCCCCGATTTCCAAAAATTGTGTAATTTTTAAATTACGCGTTTGTAGTTATTTAAAAAATAATTTTATCTCTATTCGTTTTGATACGTTAAAATTATCATATTTGAAATTCTTTTCTCGAACGAGTAAACTTTTTACGTGTTCAGCATAGCTGTTGGTACTCTGATCAGCATTCGCTTATTTAAGTTATTTTCTTCTGCAGCATCTCAATTTTACTATCAGGGGTTCATTTTTATCGTTACAGCTCCCATATATCAAGATTATATACGTATCCGTTAAGAATTGTCTAATTTTTTTTCATAGTCTTAACACAGCGAATTTTAAAATACAAAAAAATCATATCGAGCATGTCACGCGAAATATTATGATTATTTTAATAAAAATGATTTTCTTACATAAAGAGATAAAGAAATAATAATCGCTATTATTATTACGTTTAATTTTCTAAACTAGAAATATGCTGTAAAATTTTTAATCAATTTTTATACAGATAGACGTGTAAAGGTAAGTGACGGTCGAATACGATTATTAAAAAAATTGCGAATTTTTCTTTAAAAAAGTGCGTTTCTAATATATGCTATTACAATTCGAAATTATATTTTTAATTATGCACAAAATATAACAAATTACATGTCAGTGAACTGTTTCCGTTTCTCAAAAATATCCCTCTGTTGTCTGCGGCACGTAATCTTCCATTTTATTTAAAATAAAAAATTATTTATTTATTATTTTAAAAAAAAAACAACAACAACAAAAAACGGCACTTTCGGCAACTTATCGAGCCATATGGAACGGGAGACTACAAGAGGTATTAGATTAGATGTAGAGGAAAAAGAGGAAATGGTAGTCGTCGAGCTGAATTAAGTCTTCAAAAAGAATTTTGATAATTGAGTCTGGAAAATTAAGAGCGGATCTTTGAGATTGAAGTGAAATAAGATGTGCGATATGTGGAGAAGGTGGTTTTGGCAGAAAGGACCAGTAGGAGAATCAAGACATTGGTTTAAGTGAGAATCAGGATGGTATGGGAGATTCTAAATCGGGTAAGGATGATGTTCTTCTTTTTGGATCGGAATGGACCCGAAGCAGGGACTAAGTCATTAGGTTTAATCGTTAAGAGAGTTGATTAGATGGTTAAGATGACCAAGATCGTTTCCAGGAGTGGGAGAGCAGGTACTTCATATAGGATTTGATATCGAAAGAGAAGCAGACAGAGAAGTAATTTCAGGAAGGTAGGAAGCGTTATCCCTGGATGCTCGATCACAGTGATTTAATTTCCAGAGATTCCTACGTCACTAGGGTCCATATGAAATTGTTCTGCACATCAGCAAGTCTGAGGAAGTTGAGTAGAAGGAAAATGCGTTGTATGATAGGATGGGAAGCATGTGGATTCTGTAGTGCTGGGAGACTACTGCGGGAGAGCCAGAATTTACGAGATATCTAGAGTGAGAATCAGAAAATTTGAGGTATTTTAGGATGGTGAAGAGTTTAGCAAATAATATAGAATATTGTTTGAGAACATGAAATTTTAGTATGGAGTTGAGGGGTCACCCTCTTTAGGGGCGCGATCGATCGGGCGCGATTTATCGGGCGCAGCTCTATCGGGCGCGACTCTATCGGGCGCAGCCTCTTTCGGGCGCAGGCGAGCTCAGACCTTTTTACAGACCACCTATGGTGATTTTCAGGTATCATCCGTTAAACGTTGTCATCTGTGTTAGTGAGAAATACGAGTTACCAAATACTGCTATCAGAAATTCCGTCCAAAAAATACCGTTCTTCGTTAACGATTTAGTTTTCCCGCGCGTATGGCATGTTATATATGCATAAATATATATATATAATCACAAAACACATATTTTACATGATTTTATTTGGTTATTCACTTTTTTAAATTATTTTCTATTTTTTTTTTTTTTTTTGAAATTATGACTTCAGCGTGAAATACTCATAAACAGACTTTCGCGATGTAAATTTAAGAGTTCTGTTGGCAATAGTGATACGAAACGGGCGAAAATTATTAATATTAATAATCGGTCAAATGCATTGTCGGGTTTCTTCATTTTTTTTTTTTGCTAATGTATAGTCAACCGTATTTAAAAAATTACAAACTATCAACTCTACGTCATTTAAAGTGTAACATAACTGGATCGAATTTGCTTCTGATACATATTCCTTATATTATCTTTCTATTTTTATTCGTATCTAGCAAATTTATTTGAGGACCGTTTATTGAAGTTTTTTCTGTTATCTATAATTTTAATTATATATTTAATTCCTTGACGAATCAACCCTGGTTTCAAAAATATATCGAAAAAGACAAACAAAGGCGCGTAAGTTTTTAAACATAAACACATTTATGTTAATACTGGGCGAGAAATACATATATACGATATTACAAATTAAAAATTAAATATCTTTGCTTTTAATTTAATATTATGTAAATGTAAATTACGGTAATCTTTAAATTAACTCACAAAATGTTCAGTGCATGAAACATCCTGCCCGACTAACCTCTTTTTTTTTTTCTTTTAGTTCGTTTAGAAAAATTTCCTATCTTCAAAACACTGGACTAATATTATTTTCATAAAAATTTTAATAAAGCCAATAAGCAAGAAACTTTTCCTGTTTTGTCTAATAATAAAGCGAGCGGCTCATAAAAAAATAATAATAATTAGAAAAATCGACTCGGCAATACTCGATGCGTGTTTTGTAGGGGAAAAGAAAAAATTAAAGAAATAAGTTGAGAAACAGAAGCGATTAATTAATTTTCTACTGTGAAATAGTGTTTAATAAAAATAGGAAAAGAACCGTCAATGGCTACAACCACTTTGTAATTTACACGTTTGTTAGTTACAAAACACGTTTTAACCGAATTTTTTTTCAAGAATTTCGTTTTTTTACTAACTTATCACACTAAATTGCAATAATACTTTCTAAATATTGTCAGTTCAGGTGGGTTGGATTTGAGTAACACAAAGCTTTAAGAGGAATTATCTGCAGGTATTCGTTATTCGGATCATCGTCCAATCAATTTACATTAAATATTTTTAATAGTAACTTAATTTACTTCTGTTTCTCATCATATCGGCTTTCTTTACTAAAGGTTTTTTGGTTTTATTTCGAAAAAAAAAAAATTCTTTTGTGACGGTAGTGAATAATATGAAAGAAGCTGCTTATTGGTAATGACTGCAAAACCTAAATGAGAATTACCTTTTTCGACCTCAGTCTTATTTATTTATTTAGTCACGTCAATCAAGGACCTCCATCGTAGACGATGGCACGATAGTTATCCTCTTTTATTCTCGAATCCTGAATCCTTCTACCTTAGCATCCAAACCCATCCTCCTCCGTACCCTTGGTACCTTGACTTCCCTCATCTCTCGCGCTTTCTTATCTCTTCCATTTGCAGGCTTCGTCTAGATCATAGTCGTCTTCCGGCATCTTCTTTTCGCTTTTCTATGTCCTCTTCTCCTTTTTGTTCCTTCCATCCGGATGATTCCGATCTAATCTGTGACACAAATCACATCTTCTTTGAATGCGCGTCTATATCTACAGAACGCTCTCACTTCTATAGGCAACTCCCGAAACTCGGTTTGCCTACTCCATATAGTGCTTCCTTTATTCTTTCCTTTCCATCTCCGGCAATCATTGCTATTATAGCGTCCTTCATATCTTTTATTTGCAGTAATATTCAATTTTAATCAATTTCACCCTCTCTCTCACTAACACAAAATTATGCTGCGTAATGCCCTCGACTGGCGATCCCAAAAAAAAAAAAAAAGGACTTTTACCCGGTTTGCCATTCGATACTTATGATGTGTTGTTGCAAATACAAAATTATCCGTACGCTTGCTTGTTTTCTTTTTGTATTTGCTGAACAGAAAAGTCCCGTTGAGGCAAAATGTGATCAAAAATGAGCACGATCGTCTATTTGTTTTTAGATAGTTATTTCATTAATTTATTCAGAATGATTCGTCAGTTAGCCTTTGTATGTTTGTTTTTATTTTTGTTCGATTCCTTTAGGTTGCTTTTTTAGATTTAACCTTATTGGCCTAAAAGTAAAACGCACAAAAAGAAAAAAATGTTTAATATTTATGAAAAAATGAACTTGCTCCTGCATGCATGTTTTGTAGTAAACGAAAACATAAAATGTCGCATGAAGTAGATATGAAAGAAAGAAGAGGATAAATTTTGAACATATTTATAAGAAAAATAATATTCTAGTCCGTCGTTTTTTTTTGTTTCTTTTTTTCATGAAGCTGAGCCTGTTAAATTAGCTTACAGCATACTACACAAATTACAATGTTTGGTCGTTTAGTAATAACTGAAATTTTCAAAAACCACAAAAATTGGAACAATATCCTCATTATTCTTCGATAAGGAATCAATCTTTCTTATATGAAATGGATACAGTTTTATTTAATAAATAGGTATTTTCTGTAACACGCATAAACAATATTTAAGTTACCAACAATTTGAAACCTATAGTATGTATTGCGATAAAACTGTCGCAAAAAAATTATCCCCCCTTTCCGCAGGAATGATAATTTCTCAAACTATATATACCTGCAAGGTACAAGGAGTGTTCATACAACTAATCGAATTAGAAATTATGTTTTTCCTCTTTCAGGTTTTCCCAACAAAATAAGAGTTTGCAATTATAATATAATAATAATAGCATTAATTACAAATATAGAAATAAACGATTTCGAAATCTTACATATAAGTAATAATAATAGTACCTATAATACATGCAAACACTAAAGGTAACTAATTACTTTATGTGGTACACCACGAAGATAATCTTCAAGCTGGAGCTGATTATAATTTGTTGCGACTTTCAACAAACGTTTGTCACAATCGACATATTTCTTTTTTTTTACTCAGTTACTTTTATCAATAAGACTATGTTTTCTTTATTTTGTTGATATTATATCACATTCAAAGACGAAGACAGAAACCATTATGTGTCAACATCCTTTGCGGCATTCTTTTTTGTTCGGAACAGAAAAGTAAAAATACATCAATAAAGCAGCTCATTTAGTAATAAAATTAACATAATTAAGTAACAAAAATTTTCCGATTTTTAAAAAACTATATGGCATTCTTAAAAGTATATATTTGTTTTATAACCGTTATATGTAATTATTTTAGAAAATATTGATCGCCAGTGAGTATTCCGAAAAAATACAACAGCACTAAAAACATATATGCGGAAAATAATTTTCTGGATATATTGTAAACTGCTCACGTTTCTCAAACGGGCGTCGATTTTTCGGTTAAAATTTTCCTCAACTTGTTAACGGTTGCATTAACTTAAATTGTGTAATTTTATGAAGTAACTAAAAAGAGAACTGTGTAGCCTATACTTTTTGAGGATAATAGAAATTATATTTTGATTATTTTTTTATTTTTTTTTGCAAAAATACAGTTTTTATTTCAAGGTAAACCTGTCTACGCCAGCTGACTATGGCCAAATTTCGATTCCTGTCAATGTAGATTTTAATGCAAGTCGGTTTTCAGTATAAAGAACATGGTTTCGAAAATGCAAAATTTGAGACGTTTTTTGACTAGCAGCGGTCTCAAGTTTGTTGACTTGATAATGTACCTGCAGTAGTATAAATTAACAGATGATTTTTTGTTTTTCGTTATCGCCTACGGTATCTGCTGTATCTAGACTGGCGCATCTGTATGATCATCGCCTTCGCCATTTTCTATAGTTAAAAATCAAAAATGTTTCGTCTAACGACTCTAGACAAAAATCGGACGATGATCTTCGTAATTTCTCATTTTGAAAGAAATGTGTAAATGCATGAATTAAGAAGAGAAACGTTTCACGAGTGTGAATTTTGGAGCGAGACGCCGCAGAAGTACGTTACAAATTGACTATAGGTTAAATGAAGATGGAAAATCATGTTTAGGCTGGCGTTTTATTCGGTTGTGAAATTTTCACTATTAAATGAGCCATCTTTCCTTAAACGTGCCATAACGCGGAAATGTGTTAAAATTTCAATATGAAACCAAGTTTTCGTTATTCAAATGTCTTGACGTGTGAAGATATAGAATTAGATTTACTTACAAGGAAAGTACACGAGTTGTCAGATGCCGATTTTGATGAAATTTGGATATGTTGTAGAGTATAAAAAAATATTAGACCCGTGTTTTTTTTTTTTATCGGCCCATATGCAGTTTCAAGAGGTGAAAACCACCCCTAAAGTTCACCCCCAAAAATCGTTTTTCCTAAATATCTCGTCTTCAACTCGATATTTTTTTATGAAACAAAATGGAAATTATTTCTCGCGCAAAGGACAAGTAATCCACAGTGATTTAAACAGTGGGGTTGCATCCCCTATTTTCTAGGGGATGAAAATACTTTTTTTTTGGCCATAATTATGGAATAAAAAATTATAAAATAACATAAAAAAATAATAAAACTTTTTTTAACACGCACAATTAAAAAATAAAGTTGACGTGTTTCGGCATTTGCATGAATTTCACCCTTAAAGGAGGTAAACCACCCCTTACAAGAAAAATCAATAAATATATGTATCAAGTAATCGAATTTCGTAAATAATTTGTATGTAAGGGTTTTTGAAGTCGCTGATTACGAATCCATCATCAGATTTTCTTAATTCAAAATGGAGGATCCAATATGGCGGGCAAAAAAGTCAAAAAAGCTTTAATTTTAATGACAAATTGTATAGGGGGATTTTTATGGTCGCTGATTACAAATCTGTTATCAAGTTCTGAAAATTCAAATTATCCTGTGCTTTATTACCATACAGACCCAAACCCCTAAAACCCAGACAGGCATTTAGCCTGTATTTTTCTAAATCAACAAATCCTAAACTTCTAACCCTAGTCATGCCAGAGGCCTGTATTTTTAGACCGGTAAACCCCAAACTCCTAAACTCCAGACAGGCCAGAGACCTGTGCATTGTAACCTTACAGCCGCAAACGTCTAAACATCATACAGGCCGATTGCCTATGATTAAAACCGCACAACTCCTAAACTGCAGGCAGATGAAAGGTCTATTCATTGTGGTATACTGGAAAACCGTTCTTATAATTAACTTATTTAAAAAATTACTGGTACAGTTCAACTTATGTATTTATGTTTAACTTTAAACAGAATTCAATTCATGGCTATATACATATGTAAAGTCTCTGTAAACGTGTTACAACTTAAGTACTACTGCTTTTGAGAGCCTGTATGGGGTTATGCAGACTACTTATTAGTAGTGAGGAATATGTAAAAAAAATCACCGTGTCCTACTGTTTGGGTGCATAACGAAGGGGAAAAAAATTCCATAGTAGACCACCCGTTGAAACAGAAAATACTGAACAAAAACAGAATTACCTAAAAGTGTACGATGGTAATACAGTTTGGCGTTAAATATACACAACATCGATCAAAAGCATAAAAAGTTATAAACGGGACGTTTGAGGTTTAACGCTATTTTAGATCACGGTGTTTTTGATGGAAACCATGTTATCAGAACTTGACTGCAGACATTGATAAATAATTTTTTTTTATATTATTGTTTAAAAGTTTTAATTTATCGTTTTCAAAAATTTATTCCGACTACTTGTCAACCAATTAGCCCGCTGCAAAATAACTCTTTGCAATATCAGACAGCTCGAATCGAGTTCCCAACTCCGGGAAAAATTTCTAGTGACAGTTTTATTTCTACTAGATTCAGGATGAGTATTGATAACAACACTATAGCGTAATTTTTAAGTATAGCGCTTAGTAAAATGCGTATAAAACAGAATCTAATTATAAAGAAATCAACGTTTTCTTATTTTTTTACAGATTTGGCTGGAGAAAGTAATTTTATTAATAAATAACACGTAATTTTTTTAAAAGTATTTATTTATTAAGAAGTAAAAAAAAAAAAAAAGGAAGCTTTAAATATACATTAAATTTATTAAGACAGTAAATTATAACAAATACGAATAGTATTAAATATTGCACGTATTTCGGTAATAAAAAAGAAACAAAAAATAAAATAAACAAATTTCTATTTACAAAATAATAATAATAATAATAATAATAATAATAATAATAATAAAAAAACAAACAAACAAAAAACAAAAAAAAGGCGGTAATGAAAATCCCGGTTGCCCTAGAAACTTTTTGAATTCCATCGCGCGGCCACTTTTCATATGCGTCGTCACACTTTATTCAAAACATAAAGTGTGAATAAAAATTAAATTCAGTTCGAGTGGTTAATCGCTAACACAACTTTAATTTAATAATATCACTACTGCGTATATCCTATATAAGTGTAGAGTGAAACAGCTGTGAACGTTAACAATTAATGATCATACTGTGGAGCAAAAACTATAGGCAAGGAGATGAGCATTATTTATTTTCTTTTTTCTTTTTTCATGTGTCTTACTGCGCATATAATCTTCTACGGGTTCAGATCTTTCCCGTTTACTAAGGGATAAAACCAAAAGGGACAGAATAAAGACGATAAACACCCCGACAGAGTTTATACCATAACTTTTTGTTTTCTCTTTTTTTCGTTTAGATTTCGTGGCTTTGAATTGCTCAGGAAAATCTCGCGGTAATTTGACATTTAAAATAGAATGTTCGAAAATGTTTTAAAAAAATTCAAATGACCTATTAAATGTGCTTCGTAAGTTTCTCTATACTTACTACGTTCGATTCCGCATTTGTAGCGAACCGTAATGTAATAATAATTTTTTATATGATTATTATCACTTTTTCTCGTTATCAGTAAAGTATCCAAAGTTATTGTATAACTCAAAAAAATGGAAATAATTTATGTTTTAAGTAATCGGATTGGAGACATGTTTACATTGAGCGGGATATCTTCATGGTGAAAACGAAGTAACCACATCATTAATTTGAACATGGTTTCGAGATGCTAAAGGAATAGCACACTAGGCCGCGGTGGGATCGCAAAGAAAACACGGTCTGTGTGGAGAGTGAAAAAAAAGCAACTATATTAAACCGATGGGGGGGAAGATTTGAGGTCACTTATAAATGATAAAGAAGAAGATAGCTATTGAAAAATACGATGCGAACGAAATACGAAAGGTTGATGATCGACTGAGCATTGATTTATTTGCGGCAGATTACACGTGGCGTCCGTAATTTATTCGGCTTAAGGTTGTGCGACTTTTCAAATAGCGATGGTTCGGAATCAGTATTTTCGGACATATTTAAAATAGCCGATGCGAGAGCAGTAGGAATGATTGGAATTAAAGGGTGAACCGAGGAATTTTAATAAAAGAGGGAATTCAAAAATGATTTTTAAAAAAAGGAAAATATTGCGATTTTAAATATCCGTACTACAGGATGAGAAAAGGAGCGCCATTAATCAAACTCGTGATGTATTTAGATCATCGGCGGCAAAGCAGTAAAACTATAATAATTGTTAAGGAAAAACCTTGCGGAATGTAATTTTTCACCGGAAAAGAGGGGGAAACGCGAAATTCATTTTAACTATTGGAGATCTCGGTATTTTTCAGTTTAATAAGTACACCGTGAAAAGACTTTCTCCAATGTCAAAAGAGACTAGAAAATTATTATTACAGCGTATAATCCGTTGGTTTTTTTTTCTTTTTTTCAACAGAAGCTAAAAGCTGCCAGAAGTTATGAGCAATCTTTCGACTATAAAAAAAATCCGTATTTCGCATATAGTTTCAGCAGTCGCGAATGAAAGTGCCAGGTGAAGTCTCCCCGGAGGTCAAAAATTTACTTGCAAAGGAGGGTAAGGGTTTTTTTTTTTTTTGCGTGAAGTTAATTAAACCGGTTTAGTATTGAATAATACTTTAGAGGCGATTATATTTTATACTTTTTACAGCAGCGTTCCCTCCTCTACACTAAGCTTCTCCACCTAAAACTACCTACTCCTTTTTGTGCTTCCTACATACTTTCCTTTCCTTCACCAGATGTTGTTCCAATCTTAGCGGAGTTCATTTCCTCTATTTCTTTATATATCAAAATTTAATCCTGTTTTCGTAATTCTTTGATGATGGGTCATTGCCCTTGGTTGGCGTTCCCAAAAAAAAAAAAAATTTTATACTTTTTGAATAAGGCTTTATTTTCCAAGTCTGATCGCCCTCCTGTCTACATGAAAACAGGAGGGCGCGGAAGCCCGGTGGTGTTGTGGGGTTCAACCGTCATTTTGCTTTCCGCTTTTAAATGAAAAATTTATAAAGCAACGCAAGATCGCCGGAACGATACTTCCTAATGCATGTGTACATTTTCAATTTCGAGTGTAATTTTCAACACGAATGGAGATGACGAGCAGTTTCACAATTAGGCAACTAGACTGCTATCTATCATTCTCGAATTGATCAAGTATAAACAAACCATTTTCTCCGCATTTCGGTAAAGTTAAATTATTATCTGGCAATTAAATGACAAAAAAATCTACGTTTTCGTCAACATTTCGCTTATAAGTGGACCAAAGTCTGTGTCGGTTAATTACATATGTTTTAGGAGCATTTTATTCCGTATACTTAATGAAACGAACAGAGTTGCTTATAGATGAAGGTGAATCTTAACAAAAATTTTCCGAAAAATCACCGAGAAAGGTCGGAACGAGGTGAGTTCACTGTACGGAAATCAACGTTACAGTGATATTTTATTGCATCGCCAGTAACGCGAATTAGTGACTTTTAGTAAAAATAAAGTACTCGATGTGCGAAGAATCAACTACGGTCATTCAATTTCAAAAAAAAATTAAATCATACCACCAACAGTTATGCTAATACGGTAGTCTGAAGGAAAAAAAGGACTTACTGAATACGAGATCACACTGTAAACGGCGTGTATAAGAGGCGGATACAAGTGAAAAACTATATAATCGGTACTAATAAAAAGACGTGAGTTTTTCTTATTGCACATTGAGTTCGTATTAAAATATAATGTAACGAAGACCACTTGCACATGGCCTGGGCGAGGGAGCAAAACATCTCCAGAGCTACGTATTTATAATTTATTTTGGTTCTCTTCGACAGTGAGAATTTAATTGAACGTACGAAGTATATATATATATAGTATATATATTTACTTCGTCACACCGACGATACTATTGAACGGCTACAAGTTTAGTGTAAAAATATTACACCCAAGGAGCTAATTTAAACGGACTGAAAGAAAGTAACTCGTCAACTTTTGATTCGTGAATATTAAATACAACGTAATTCTTAGGCTACCCCCCCATTAGAAAAAATGTCCCAATTTTATGTAACGCAAAATGTCCCAAAAAAATGTCCAAATTTTATGTAACGTTTGTTATATTTTATAGAATTTTTGTTAGTGTTATTTAAAAAGTGTTACAATTTTATGTAATGAAATATGTAACGAAAAATGTAACGAAAAAATGTCTTAATTTTATATAATGAAAGCTAAATGTTAGGATAGGATTTTTGTGGTTATGTTATTTTTCTTTTTGTGTTGATGCCAGTAAGAATTACGTTGTAAATTTTGATCATTTTATACGAAGTATAGAAGAGAAAGAGACAGAAATGAAATATATATATTTATATATATATATATATATATATATATATATATGTGTGTAACACGTAGCTGTGGAGATGTTTTTAGGGCTATTCCCTGGTACAGGTATAAGTGATCTTCGTTACATTTCTTTTTATTAATGCTGAATATTTTTTCACTTGTATCCGCCTCCTGTACATGTCGTTATCTGTGTACAGTGCGATTGTATTCAGTAAATCCTTTTCCGTGAGACGACTGCCGCATTAGCATAACTGTTCGTTGTATGATTTGATTAAACAAACGGCACTTTATAGCTCGCGATTTATCTGTTTACAATTTCACTTTGAAAAGCTTTGTTCATAAGGGACTTTTAGTATCTTCCTATATGGCGCTTTTATTCGGTATCATTTTAATCGAAACCGTAGCAGCGATTTGTTTGCTATTCCTCTGCTCTTACCTCACTAGCGTTTTTAGGATATTTCGAGAGTCGTAATCCGTTTATATGGAATATCAATCGTGTAAGTAGCTGCGCAGTTCAGGTAAAATAACGGTTTCTTTTTTTTTTTTTTGCATTTTTTTCGCTCTCATCACCATCAGCGACACTGACTTGTATTTTTCGAGTACTCATTGTGAACGTGATCGACTAAATATCGGGAACAATATCGATAATGAAGAAACGTGAGTAAATAAACAGGAATATTAATCGCAATTACTGCAGTTGGCTGTGTTTTTTTCGATCCAATAATTGTCCTCCTATTTACTATTATTATTATATAACAAATTACGGTGGAGTGCATGAGATAATAACGCGTAACCGATAGGCAAGGTACTACGACGCCAAGTGCTTTAAAAGAAAGTGACTAATCTTCGTTATCTAGACGTTGATCGCTTTCAAGACTGTCGTCTTGTTCCCGTCAGAATTTATTTTTACTCTGAAAACTGTGCTTTTCTTTTAATATACTAATCCGACACTCGCACGCACACACGCATACACCGCGCGCCGCGTACATCATATTCGACATATATTAATGTACAAGTAGTTTATTATCGAACTTTAAAAATATTGTCTACGACTAATCCGAATATATGTATATATACATATATATATATATATATATATATATGTTTTATATCTTATAGATACGAACTTAAATTGGCGCTCTAGAGGAGGAAGTAGATTAAATTAATCGAAATGAAAAAAAATTTAACCGAAACAATTGTCGAAATCGGCGCACTGTTAGATAATCCCTCGCCATCCGTTGCTATATCTCCGTCGCAAAATAATTACTAATAATTATGAGAATTTTAACGATTCGCTTAGTTGCGCTTCTCATTGCGTAATTACCGAAATAAAAGAGCGAGTGAAGAGAATATGACAAAAAGGCTATTTCTGCTCTATTAAAATTTCTTATCGTAAATTATTACGTCCGCTGCGGGAAATGACGCGCAGGTGTTGTTTTTTGAAATTTGTTACCTAAGTAGAAGTCGTTGAAGTTGTGTAATAATGTTGACAATTTCTCATCTTACATAGACGGGCAGTTATTTTCGAAACGGATTTTGCGAAGAAAACGTGATAAAAAAAATTTCAAAAAGTATAATCGGATTGCCCGAGCAACCTGGTCAAATTTTGTTAATGTGAATTATATACAACTAGCTCACTGAGATAGATGAACGCTTTTTTTTTTCTCCCCTTTTTTTAATTATTTTATTAGACAAACGAAAGGTATAAAAGAAATAACGCGTTGTGTTAAAATGCAGACAAAAAAAAAAGAAAAAATTGAGATCTACATTAATTAAAATTTCCATTACTAATAAAAATAAAACAAGATGTGCGAAAGAAGAATCGCTCGATAGCGGATAAATATTTTTACGATGAGAAAACGCGGGAGAGATAGAAAATGAGAAGACGAAAGATGAAAGACAAGGAAGAAGTGATCAGATAACGAAAGGATGTCGTCGGTAGAACAGAAATCCTACTGAAGGAGACCAGGACGAGGAAAGATCGTGAACTCTTGCAGAACGCGTTCGTGGAATTCGCGGTACTTCATGGATTCGTGGAATTCGTTCCGAGGTCAGCACACGTTCTTACACTTAAACTTTAAGGACTTTAGGCTAAAAGCGACTATCGCATGACGGCCACGTGGTTAGTGTGTCGCAGCTGCTAATTCATTTTAAGACACGCGTTACACGGAGTTATCAAATTACCGCACTTTACGTACTTACAGCGCCGATCGCCCCTTTAGCAGCGGAAAAACGCGCTCAATCGCGGTAGCCTTTTTTCGGAACAATATTCGAAATGCGGCCTTTTCGGCGAAGATTTCGCTTTCCCAACTCTCCCATGTGTAGTGTAGAGCTGGAAAAACGAGCTCACTCTCTATAGAAAAGCGCTCTATTCAATACGGTGGAAATTTGTGCGCCGTATCGGAAGCGTGTCTTGACTGATGTACAGAGAGGATCGAGAAAAGGGAGAAGGCGTATATTAGTTGAAAATCAGCGTGTTCACTGGCGTGAATTTTCCAGTACGGTTCTGACGCCGGATTGCGACCAGATTGTAGCCGCGGACGAAGTAACGCAGCCGCTCAAGTCGAAAGGTAGTAACGGTGGTCCCATGTCCTTCCTAGGAGGATAGTTCAATTCGGGAAGGACTGGGAGCGGTCTTCATATAACGTGCGGCGTCGGTGGGCTAGGTAGAGAATTTTCCTCGCGACCCTTGATCGCTGACGACGCTGAAAATTGATGAATACGGCGGTCCTCTTTGCCGTCGGTCGTACTAAGTCGGTCCTCCGGAGACGGGCTTCGACGGCACGACGACGGTGGTAGGCATGCGATGCAGTGCGTGCTAGGTGGCGGAATCGGAGGCCAAGTTGCAGCCATGGCTGCGGCTGCGGCTTGCGAATACAATGACGTTCCGTACAACGTCTGCAGAGTGAAGTCGGCTGACGGTGTGGACATCTTGTCGAGTCCGTGATAGATGGTCGGCGGGTAGTGTAGACCGGGAAAGAAGGCCCGGGATAGAGTGAAGTCGTCCAGAAAAGATGTCGGCCTGGCAAACGGAGAATTCTCCATCATGATCGGATAGTCGTGCTGTTGCTGCGGGTACTTTGACGCGGATTCCCGTTTTGACTGCTGACCGCTGGACGATGACGGTTTCGGCTTCCGACGAGGTCTGTACTTGTAATCCGGATGTTCCTTCATATGTAAAGCTCTGGAAAAAAACGAAAACATAAACGACAGTCCACCATTAAACATTGCGAACGTTGTACTTATATTTTTTAACGTTACTTTCTTTTTCTTTAGAAAAAGATAGAATATACCTTTATATATATATATAAACAAGCAAAGACCAAACAGTTCAGTGTTCCTTTATCCCTCTGTTTATTAACCTGTTTTTTTATTTTTCCGTTTAGTAGCTATTGTGGCGGTCTTTAGTATTATCAGTAAAGAGAATTTTGGAAACAGTTTGTTTTCTTATTTAAATAAAAAATTGATACAAAAAATGATAAAATAAATCGCTATAGCCAGTAGTAAATCTGTTCTTATTAAGATGTTTTAATTGTTCTTAATAATCATCATTATTGGCAATGTTTACAGTATACTGAATCTTAAGAAGGTGTCGGAAAAATCTTGTGAACAGTTAAAGTGAACAGTCGTGCGTTCTTGCGTTAAACTATCGCTTTCACGTGTTGCTAGAAACTAGTTTTTATGCGTTAAATTTACCTTTGTTTTTTCTTTTATTTTTTTTTTTCCCCCCTAAGAAATTACCTGATATCGAAGTCCGGTTTTTCTTATCTGTTAATCGACGAGCGACGCTCATCGAACAATGGATGCTCCCCCTCCACAACAATCATCAATCAACATGCCTACTGATAAAGCGCCTACATATGCTACAAAAACCCGTGGAAAAATCACCCCGCTGACCTCATTCAACCATCCCACCGACAAACACGGTTTGGTTTTCAACTGCATACTTAATTATAAAATACGCGATTACCTTATTGCAATAATGAACCTGGTAAAAGGACCACAAAATATTATTACTGCTGCCAAGATAAGTAAGAATCGAATCATGTTTCATTTAAAGACTCCAGAATTAGTAGAAGAATTCATAGAAAAACATGGAGGTTTTACTATTGAATCAAACTTCATCAAATGTAGAAGGTTGATCAGTCCAACACAAAAAATCGTGCTCTCTCATGTAAATCCAACCATACCAAATGAAATTCTCGAGGATTATATTAAAAACGTATTAAAACTGAACATGACATCTAATATTTCCTTCCTCCGTTTGAATCCACACGATCAATTATTTGGCCATATCGTTACCTGGCGTAGACAATTTTATACCAATACAGAGATTAATAAAGACTTAATGCCCGGGTCATTCCTCATTGAATATAACAACCAAAAACACAGAATTTTCATAACCTTCGATGAATTTACGTGCTTCCGATGTCATCAAAAAAATCACCGAGCCGAAGACTGTCCGAATTATAATAACGTAGTTGAACAAGAAATTGGGGTACCAAGTGTCGATAATGCCGTTCAAGATAAGACGCAAACAGAGTTCTTCCCACCTCTTCCACAAAAATGTTCCAACGGAAACCAAATTACATTTTCTCAAATAAATGAAGTATCAAACGACCTGCCGAAAGTATCTACAAATTCAACAAAATGTTCTCCACCTTCTACGAATTCCTCGTCATCCTCATCCTCAAATCCAGATACAAACATTCAAGAACTTAAAAAAACAAAAACCGACAATAAAAATAAAAACAAAAAGATGAAAAAAACACCTACAGATCAAGAAAATGAGACCGGGAGCGACGCTGAAGAATCATTGCAACTACAAACTGATACCCTAACATCAATAAAGGAAACCCTCGCTCCTCTTCGCGGAAGTGTGCCGGAAATTCCAGACAAATATGTTTTGTCCTTAGACAATCTCAACATGTTTGTAAATATGTGTAAAGATAATGGTCAAGCGGCAACTATTGCAAAAGAGTTTACACCCAACCTTAAAGCCCTAGCCTTCATGCTTAGAGATAATTATAAACTATTACAAAACTCAAAGATGAAGAATAAATTCACTCGAATTATTCGGCATTTAGAAGATGAGCTAAATGCTCGGCCTCCAGTCTCCTAAATTGTTTTCAAATCTGAAAATTAAATCATGGACTTAAGTAACATTATATCTTGGAATTGCAATGGAGTCTACCTCCACTTCGAAGACCTTAAACTCCTAATCTCCCAATACACACCGGCAGCAATTTGCCTCCAAGAGACGCATTTGAAAGCAGATCAAAACTTCTCTTTACCATCATATAACGTAATCAGTCTAACCAAAGCTCCCGCAACCTCAGCTCAAGGTGGGGTACTACTAGCCATTCGATCAGATATTTATTTTCAAAGACTTAATCTTCTAACAAATCTACAAATAGTAGCCGCAAAACTCTTCATAAAAAACCCTGTAACAATCTGCACCGTCTATCTACCGCCTGGGGAAAGCACTTCGGAAGATCAGCTTACAAGCCTAATTCAGTTCCTACCAAAGCCAATTATTTTTTGTGGAGACTTCAACGCTCATAGTCCGTCCTGGGGAAGTTCGAAATACAATAAAAATGGCAAGATCATCGAATCGGCCATTGCGAATCAGAACTTGACCATTTTAAACTGTAACACAGTCACACACTATAACTTTTCTTACCGAAAATGGTCGAACTTAGATTTGGTAATCACTTTTCCTCACCTTAGCAGTTCCACGTTAGTACACACCCACTCAGATCTGGCCGGCAGTGACCAATTTCACACTCAGAAATATCCTTCATCTCAAAAAAAGATAAACTATAAAAAAACCGATTGGAACTCGTATAAATTATACTGTGATAGATATTTCGAAAGCAAAATTTTTTCGGTCATATAAATGAGACAGTGAACTCATTTACTGAATTACTCACTTCTACGGCTGAAAAATTTTCACCGCCTACAAAAATAACTAACAACACTAATTTCAAACTCCGTCACGTCCCCTGGTGGACGGATGAATGCTCTAAAGCAATTAGAAACAGACGCAAGGCCCTAAAAATTTTGAAAGCATTTCCTTCTATGGAAAACCATCTCGACTACAGGAAAAAAGCGAGCCAAAGCTAAGTGGATCCTAAAACAATCAAAGCGTCAATCTTGGTTGAAGTATATTTCTTCGATCAATGCTGATACGCTAACAAAACAAGTATGGCAAACAATCAGATCGATAGAAAAATCCTCAGCTTTCCATGTTCCAACGGGCATTCTAACCAGAGATCAAATAACAACCGATCAAGACAAAATCCTCAGTTGTTTCGCTTCCCATTTTGCGAACATGTCTAGTGATTCAAACTCTAACCCAGCATTTATCGCCATAAAAGAGAATAAATACCTATCGGATTTCGACTTTGAAAGCCTAAATTCAGAGACACTCATAATCAAAACATTTCACTTCAGGAACTAGAAAATGCCATAAGAACCACAAAACCGGCCACAGTGGGATCTGACCATTTCCACATTTTTCTACTGCAAAAAGTGCCAGACAAAGTCATAATTCAGTTATTACAAATCTTCAACTATATCTGGGCTACCAATGCTTTTCCAGACAAATGGAGATCTGCAATTATTATCCCCGTGCTAAAACCAAACAAAAACCCCACTCTTGTGGACAGCTATCGCCCAATATCACTAACATCAGTTCTCTGCAAAGTATTTGAACGAATAGTGAAAAATCGGCTCTGTTGGGAGCTCGAATCCAACAACCTTCTTACTAGTAAACAGTGTGGTTTTCGAGCAGGAAGATCCACGCAAGATCAATTGCTACTAGTTCAAAATTCCATCATCAACGCTTTTGCCACAAAAAGACATTTACTGGCTATATTTTTCGATATGTCAAAGGCATTCGATACAGTATGGCGCAATAAAATCCTTCAGACTCTACATGGCTTCAATTTCCGAGGAAATTTACCTAAAATTATTCGGGAATTTCTCACTAAACGATACTTTACTGTCCAAATTGGCGGAGCAACTTCAAAAAGATTCGAATTACAGAACGGTGTTCCTCAGGGATCGGTACTTAGTCCCACACTTTTCAACTTAATTATAAACGATATAGTTAAAGAAATTGAAGCACCAGTCAACTGTACCCTGTTTGCGGATGACTTCACGATATTCACATCTTGCACAGACCCAGCAATAGGTCAACAAATTTTACAAAAAACAGTGGAAAAATTACAAACATGGGCATTGCACAAAGGACTGAAATTTTCCGACTCTAAAACGACCAGTATCCATTTTTGTAAAATCAGAAATTGCCAACACGACATCTGTATTCAACTAAATGGAAAAAAGATTTCGAAAGTAGATGAAGTCAAATACCTCGGTCTAATTTTTGATAATAAACTGACGTGGTCTTCCCACATCAACACTCTTAAAAGATCTGGATTAAAAAAACTTAATTTGATAAAGAAGCTTGCCCGTACTGCTACGGTTCAGATAGAACGTCATTATTAAGAATCTACCGCACTCTAATTCGTTTAAAATGGGATTATGGCGCAGGAATCTACTTTTCCGGCTAAAAACCATATTTTAAACAGACTAAACACGATCCAAAATTCAGCCGTCCGGCTGGCACTCGGCGCTTTTCGTACCTCACCAATAATCAGCATGTTATACGAGTAAAACGAAAAACCACTCTCCTTGCGTAGAGAACAACTCCTGCTGAATCTGTATACACATATTAAGGCTTCATCTTACTCTCCAGCCCACGGAACTATTACAGTTGCCAGATCTTCGCTTACAGATATGCATTTCTTGACTCAGATATCGAAACTGCTCCACTCGCTTAATATAGTTCAACCAAATTTATACAGCAACCTAAAACAAGTGCTACCATCTTGGTCAGATCTTCAAATCCAATGCGATTTAACCTTACTAGAATTAGGAAAAGAGATCTCGCCAAGAATGCTGCAGGCGCCTTCCAGCAACTACTTTCAAAATATCCAGATTACAAAATAATGTTCACTGATGGATCCAAAATGGAAAATTATCAGATCAGCTCGATACAATACGATGCTCGCTACCCGTACTCTATTCCATCCTGTCGGCTGAGCTTTATGCTATTCTCATGGCTGTGCTTAATATTTCTTCAGACAAAAATTTAATTTGTACCGATTCCTTAGGAGCACTACAAAGCTTACTTAAGTACCATGATCGTCAACAACATCCCATAGCAAAAGAAATTATCTCGGCCCTGCAAAAAACTCGCTTCCAAATAGTCTTCGTATGGACTCCAAGTCATAGAGGAATTCCAGGCAACGAATCAGTGGACCAAGCTGCCAAAGAAGCAACCTATTTCAACCCTGTTCCAGACATTGCAATACCGACGGCGGATTTTAAGAAACATGTTACTCGTTGTCTAGATAAAGAATTCCATGACACGTGGCTGGAAGTTCCATCAACAAATAAATTAAAAAGAATTAAACATCGTTCAGTGCCATGGTTAACCTCAACTAGATGCAGCCGAAGAGAGGAAACGGCCCTTTGTCGGGTTCGCATTGGCCATACTGCTATCACACATTCATTCCTTCTAAATAAGCATGTTCCTCCTCAATGTGATTCCTGCACTGTTCCGCTGACCGTTCAACACCTGCTTATCGATTGTACGAAATTCAAAACGGCACGAGAAAAATTCGCTCTGCCTTCATCACTTACAGAACTTCTTGGTGACGATGAAAGGATGATTTCCAGGCTTTTCGGATTTCTTAAAGAATCACATCTGCTACAGTTACTATAATACATCTTTACCGTGCCTCTAGCCTAGTCGCTGTATAGGGCACGTTAAATTAAAATAAAAAAAAAAAAAAAAAAGAAAAAAGAAGGTGTCATTTAATATTAATAAATGAGGGTTTTTTACATTTTATTGAATTTTTATTCAATTATAATGGTACTTTATTGTTTTGTATTGTAAGTACATATAAAAGTGTATGTTCTGAGATATATAATGAACGAATGTGTAAGAGTAGAGAAAAATTTTTTTTGGCAATACGCAAATTCATACATGTTTTTTTCAAATTTTTAATAATAATTTTAGTCATATTTTGACCAAGGGGCGAACACCGGTCAATTTAAATTTACAAAAAAGTATATATATATGACGAGCTAGCAAAGAGAAAAGAAAATGTTCTCTTCTTTAATAAGAAGCATGTTACTAGACTAGAAGTATTATGGGTTTTCGCGAGTTGTCTCGTTCTATCTGAATTCGAATATTGGTTATACCGGGAACACATCTGGGGAAATCTCAAGTAGAAAAGAATTAGCTCCCTATATTCTCGTCAGATTCCCGTTAGGAGGAACCTTCTTAAGTGCACTGTGAACCTTAACTTCGTAGTTACCGATGTCTTAGGCTCGTGGGACTGGATTTTTTTTCTTTTTTTTTTTTTCTTTATTAACATATCGTGAACATGTTTTACAGCTTCGTTATTCGGATGTAAACTGAACACTTCCCATATCGATAAACTCCTCATCATGAGGTTTTTTTGGGTTGAAAATCTTTTACAGAATAATCGAAATCATTGTGCCCGTTTTCGCGAATGAGTCTCGTGATCAGAAGAATCTTGAAATCTTTTCGTTGACCTGTTCAAACGGTTACGTTTTCCGAATCGCTTTTGCGCGGCGGAATTAATATTTGGAGACTGCAATACCGGTGTGGCTTAAGTGAGAACGCTTCTGTTCCAACAATACGTTGTAGCGTTTCCTTTTTTTCAGATAATACCTCCTGCCCTTTTCCGTTTTCTTTGCTTTCTTTTCAGCTTCTCTGACCTTTTTTTTCTCCGCTATATCCGTTTTAAGTATAATCGGAGGACACCCTCCTTACGGTTCTTACGCTAGTGATTTCTGTTAACTCCTGTCGATATTACTTGTCCGACTTTTTTCATGCCTCTCCGTTGTCCTCGATCGAATCTCTCCGAAACTAATTGAACTCTATGTCGGTCTTGTCTCGATTCGTCACTCCGTAGTGCTCAACCTGACTCTGATCATATACTTCTAAATAGTTACATTTTTTTCGCATTCCATTTCGTTCTTTTTTATCCTCTCTCCTATTCGTCATCATCGTCACAGCAAGACTCTATCTCTTTAATTGAACGAGGAATGCAACGGTACATTTGATCGTAGTTGCGCCACCTTTGGAAAACCTTTTATTTCGATCCTACAACCGAATTCTCACCCATAAACGGGCTAACGTAAGAGCTAGAAATATTCGTAAAGCTTCAAAGAGGTCTTTTTTAAAGAATAATCGTTTTCTTTGTGTGTATGTGTTTTCTTAAAAACATCCCTATATGACGAATATTTGGAAAATAGCTATTTGAAATTCCCATCTTCTGAACGTATAGAGTTTAAAATATCCTTTATTTTGATTTCCTTCCTGTTACGTTCCTAACGTTGATGAATTATATCCGATTCAATTTCCGTAAAATTTTCCTTCGTACTACCCTATTTTCTGCCGTCAATATTAATGAATCAACGTCTGTTCCTACCAAATCTTCTAGCTCTACTTCATGTCTTGACATTGCCTAAAAAGTCCGTTCGAACAGTCGCTTAGTTTTCCCCTGGATCTTTTTAATTCATTTCTTTCCAGAAGTACATTCCCGCAGTTGTGGTTCTTTTATTACCCTTCCCATTTTCTTCCTCATGCCCTATTTCCTTGAGCATTACAAAAGTCTGTTGAACAAGCGCCTCGTTTATCGGAATGCATTATTGCGTTTCCTAGTAATATGATCCGTTCTACTATCTCTCGATTATATTAATCTTTTTAAGTCTCGTGTAAACGAATTCGTTATCTAAAAACCTTATACACATAAATCGTGTGCTTCTGATGATGTTTATTTACCGTCTTTTTGGTGTGAAAAAAAAGCTGAAATGATCTACGGTCGTAAAAAGCTAGGTTCATGACTATTTACTAAACTTCTTCAGGGTAATCTGTGATAAAAGGATAAACCGGATTTTCCGATGTACCATTAACATAACTGAATGTGATCCATTTAGAAAACGCTATATTTCGAATTTCCAAGTTATTTTAGGTTTTTTAGTGTCTAAAGTATTTTTAAAAATTATTCAGTACTGCATTGGCATAACAGAGAGTTCATCACATTACAAGTGTAACTGCTTGAAAAGCTCAACTTTTTTAAGTTGCCTCCGATCAAAATCTTCAGCTGAGGGGGAATTTCCCGCTAATGCATTCGACATTGGTCTTAACATAAATATTCTCGTGGTTACTGATCGCCAGTCGCCCAAGGGGCTACTGACCATCGTGTACGGTGCTTCACAGGGAGCGGGAGGCAACTCTCCTGGCGTACAGAATCCTGAACATGAGCCGACTCTTCTGTAACGGACAATGCACTAGTGCGCCGCAATGCCACTATCCACGACAGTCTTCAACTACCTGTTTAAGACGAACAGTATGTTACTAGAAAGAATGCTGTAGAAAAAATTTAAACCTCTCCGTATGCCTGATAATAGAGGTCAAACGATTATTTAATGATCGGAGTAGAATTAAAATTTAAAAATACTAGAAAAATTGTTGAAATATATATATATACTCGCATATGTAATAATTATGAGTCTTTTCGTTATCGTTTTTTTTAAATTTTTTTTTATTATTCAATATTTGAAACTGTTTGTGAAAGTCATATTTCACATGTTTTTTCAACTAATGATGAAATCAAAAACGTCTCATCAGTTTGTATATATTTTTGGTTTTATTTACGTTGGGGGCTCGCTAAAAAGATATTAGTCGATAAATCGGTTGTTTTTTTTTTTTTTTTGGTTTATTTTAGCTCCACGTAGAACCAAAATTAAGCCAACTATATATTAGTACCTCAATTTCTAAACAAGGTAAAACTGTCAATAAATCAAAAATTCATTAATCAACTGAAGGGAAAAAAAAGAAAATCGTAAGCATAAACTAAATTCGAAATAACATCAACAAATTTAAAAAAAAAAGATAATAAAATACGACAACGAACCCTCTTCCATTATACTAAATAATTGTATTACTGCTTGAGACAGAGCTGGCAATTCTATTCATACGGTGCTTTTACCGCAAAAAGGTAAACAGCAAAGGGAATGCTATCGACATGTTTACTAAATCATTCTTAACGAGTTTTTTTTTTTTTTCTAAATTTTGAGCATGCTAAGGACGGGTCACCCTCTTTCGGGCGCGATCGATCGGGCGCGATTTATCGGGCGCAGCTCTATCGGGCGCGATCTTTCGGGCGCAGCCTCTTTCGGGCGCAGGCGAGCTCAGACCTTTGTACAGACCACCTACGGTGATTTTCAGGTATCATCCGTTAAACATTATCGTCTGTATTAGTGAGAAACACGAGTTACCAAATACTGCTGTTAGAAATTAAGTCCAAAAAATATCGTTCTTCGTTAGCAATTTGGTTTTTCCGCGCGTATAGCATGTTATATATGCATATATAATCACGAAACACATATTTTACATGATTTTATTTGGTTATTCGGTTTTTTTAAATATTTTCTATTTTTTTTTTTTTTGAAATAACGACTTCAGCGTGAAATACTGATAAACAGACTTTCGCGATGTAAATTTAAGAGTTCTGTTAGCAATAGTGCTACGAAACAGACGAAAATTATTAATATTAATTATCGGTCAAATGGATTGTCGGTTTTCTTCATTTTTTTTTTTTTTTTGCTAATGTATAGTCAACCGTATTTAAAAAATTACAAACTATCAACTCAACGCCATTTAAAGTGTAATATAACTGGATTGAATTTGCTTCTGATACATATTCCTTATATTATCTTTCTTTTTTATTCATATCTAGCAAATTTATTTGAGGATACGTTTATTAAAGTTTTTTCTGTTATCTACGATTTTAATTATATATTTAATTCCTTGACGAATCAACCCTGATTTCAAAAAAATATCGAAAAAGACAAAGGGGCAAAAATTTTTAAACATAAACACATTTATGTTAATAATAATTAAATATCTTTGTTTTGAATTTAATATTATGTAAATGCGAATTATGGTAATCTTTAAATTAACTCACAGAATGTTTAGTACATGAAACATCCTGCCCGGTTAACCTCTTTCTTTTTATTTAGAAAAATTTTAAATCTTCAAAACACTGGACTAATATTATTTTCGTAAAAATTTTAATAAAGCCAATAAGGAAGAAGCTTTTCCTGTTTTGTCTAATAATGAAGCGAGCGGCTCATAAAAAAATTATAATAATTAGAAAAATCGACTCGGCAATACTTGACGCGTATTTTGTAGGGAAAAAGAAAAAGTAAAGAAGTAAGTTGAGAAACAGAAGCGATTAATTAATTTTCTACTGTGAAATAGTTTTTAATAAAAAAAGGAAAAGAACCGTCAATGGCTATAGCCACTTTGTAATCAACACGTTTGTTAGTTACAAAACGCGTTTTAACCGAATTTTTTTCTCTAGAATTTCGTTTTTTTACTAACTTATCACACTAAATTGCAATAATACTTTCTAAATATTGTCAGTTCAGCTGGGTTGGATTTGAGTAACACAAAGCTTCAAAAAGGAATAATTTGCAGGTATTCGTTATTTAAATCATCGTTCTATCAATTTACATTAAATATTTATAATAGTAACTTAATTTACTTCTGTTTCTCATCATATCGGCTATCTTTACTAAAGGTTTTTTGGTTTCATTTGGAAAAAAAAATAATTCTTTAGTGGCGGTAGTGAATAATATGAAAGAAGCTATATTTAGTTCTCTATATCTGCTTATTGGTAATGACTGCAAAACCTAAATGAGAATTACCTTTTTCGACCTTAGTCTTATTTATTTATTTGGGCACGTCAATCAAGGTCCTTTACTCGGTTTGCATTTCGATACTTATGATATGTTGTTGCAAATACTAAATTACCCGTTGAGGCAAAATGTGATCAAACAATAAATGAGTAATTGTTAAAATGAGCACGATCGCCTATTTGTTTTTATATAGTTATTTCATTAATTTATCCAGAATGATTTGTCAGTTAGCCGTAGTATGTTTGTTTTTATTTCTGTTCGATTCTTTTGGGTTGCTTTTTCAGATTTAACCTCATTTGGCCTAAAAGTAAAATGCACAGAAAGAAAAAAATGTTTAATATTTATGAAAAAATGAACTTGCTCCTGCATGCATGTTTTGTAGTAAACGAAAACATAAAATGTCGCATGAAGTAGATATGAAAGAAAGAAGAGGATAAATTTTGAACATATTTATAAGAAAAATAATATTCTAGTCCGTTGTTTTTTTTTGTTTCTTTTTTTCACATACGGCTTAAACACAACTGTGCCGATATCAAACTGAGCCTGTTAAATTAGCTTACAGCATACTACACAAATTACAATGTTTGGTCGTTTAGTAATAACTGAAATTTTCAAAAACCACAAAAATTGGAACAATATCCTCATTATTCTTCGATAAGGAATCAATCTTTCTTATATGAAATGGATACAGTTTTATTTAATAAATAGGTATTTTCTGTAACACGCATAAACAATATTTAAGTTACCAACAATTTGAAACCTATAGTATGTATTGCGATAAAACTGTCGCAAAAAAATTATCCCCCCTTTCCCCCTTTCCACAGGAATGATAATTTCTTAAACCATATATATATACATAGAAGGTACAACCAGTGTTCATACAGCTAGTCGAATTAGAAATTATGTTTTTACTCTTTCACATTTTCCCAACAAAATAAGAGTTTGCAATTATAATATAATAATAATAACATTAATTATAAATATAGAAATAAACGATTTCGAAATCTTACATATAAGTAATAATAATAATACCTATAATACATGCAAACACTAAAGTTAACTAATTACATTGTGCTACACCACGAAGATAATCTTCAAGCTGGAGCTGATTATAATTTGTTGCGACTTTCAACAAACGTTTGTCACAATCGACATATTTCTTTTTTTTTACTCAGTTACTTTTATCAATAAGATTATGTTTTCTTTATTTTGTTGATATTATATCACGTTCATAGACGAATGACAGAAACCATTATATGTCAACATCCTTTGCGGCATTCTTTTTTTTTTTCGGAACAGAAAGGTAAAAATAACAATAATGGCAAGTTTTACACGCATTCATTGTACGTTTTGTTATGTTCTGCTGTTAGGAAAATTAACCATTTTCTTTGAAATTAAAAACCGAATAGCCAATCGTACAGGTTATGAACAGTGCAGGTAAATAAATTTCACCTCTTATGAAGCTATTCAGGATTTGGTCAAATAAACAAACTGAAGCACTACACTTATTTACAGAAAACAGTTTCATTCGTTAATTCTCCGTACTACGGTCATTATTAAGAATAATCTATTCGAAAAATATTCTAGTAATTCTTCTTCCGCCGAAATAATAATAACTGCTTTACAATAGACCTATAGTCAATTCCAAGAAAAATGTACGATTTTTTCCATGACGATTTTATCACTTTTGCTTCTTCTTTTATTCCTACGGATTCGCATATTTGTAAAATATTCGAGGTCCTATTCATTACCTCGTTTCAATCACTCGCAGGAAATCCCCCATGGTGGGAACCGAACCGACAAAAAAAACTGACGCTCGTTTGAGAAACATAAGTAGTTTACAATATATCCATAAAATTATTTTCGGCATATATGTTTTTAGTGCTGTTGTATTTTTTCGGAATACTCACTGGCGATCAATATTTTCTGAAATAATTACATATAACGGTTATAAAACAAATATATACTTTTAAGAATGTCAAATAGTTGTTTAAAAATCGGAAAATTTTTGTTACTTAATTATGTTAATTTTATTACTAAATGAGCTGTTTTATTGATGTTTTTGCATTGTTTAAAAATGGATTCTGGTTTATGTAGGTCATATTTCACAGTAATAAGAAAAACAGATTCCAAGTAATTAATCCGTGTTACATAACGTGCAGAATTAAATATCGAGCTCTAAAATATTTATTTTGCAGGTAACTATATTTTAAAAAAAATAAATAAATAAAAAAAAAATATAATATAATTTTATCGCAAATACAGCAAAGTAGTTGAACATAATGTGTCAACCGCCAAGGATATAATATGATAAGTATGAATTATCGTAATTTCAATTTACATAATACTAAATTAAAAACAGGGCCAGTCGATTTGGCTCAAACGAATGGGTTCCGTTAAACATAAACATAAGAATAGAAGAATAATTTCTTAAAAGTAATAAAAGATTTTTTTTAGTAGTTTTTCATAATCATTAAAGTTAATTTAGTTTAATTTTTTTGCGAATGTAAAAATTTATTATAAAGCACATGGATTTCCTTTGAAAGCAGAAAATCTGTCACAGAGGGAAATTATTCCTATGATCTACTAATTCTTTCTGAAATTTTTTATTGAAATAACCCGCTAAACGAATACATAATCAGAACTTCAAGTCTTTATAACCGAAAATAATTCTTTTTGCGATATACGAATGCAAAAGAAGCATTGAAAACAGCTGGTTTATTTTCTAAACAAATTAATTACTAATTTCACGGGTGTTTTTTTGATTCATTACGCCTTAAATATGATAATTATAGAAGAAAAAAAAATTAAAAACTCACTAAGGCTAAACTAGGTCTACTTGGAAAAAAGACGAATTCGAAATGTAACGAGACGAATCATCGTGTTGCGGCCGAAACGAAATGACTCTCCAGGTAGGTATAAAAAGATTATAAAAAAATGTGATTAATCCTACACCCGGCATAAATATGTAGGTTACTAATTAAGACTTAGTAGCTGGAAAATAAAAAAGAAAATCGCGATACTGCATTTTTAATTTTGTGAAAACTATCCGCCAAGGTACGCCAGTTTATTAAGTAATAAATATTCTAAAAACTTTCAATTATTATATGTATAAAAATTTTCACTGACTGCTTTTACTTGGACTTGGGACGTTAATGTTCACCACATTAATATTTTTAAGTTAATTCTAAAAACGAGGAATATGTCAATTTATATATTCTTGCTTGTACGCAATTTCAGGTAAATACGAAAAGATTATAAAAACTGTGATTTTAATTCGTCATTTAATTTGATGAGTCCATGCTATTCAGTAGGAGTGTTATTTTGGGTTAATTAAATCATTTTGCAATGTAGATGTATCTCATATATTTACAGTTTGCCACTTTAGTCACGTGTTTATAAATTCTAGCGTTCCCCCAATGGTCCAAATTCGACCATAATTATCATTAAAAATTTAAAAAAAACATATATGAATTTGTATATTTCCAAAATTTTTTTCCAATTCTTATACATTCGTTCATTATATATCTGAGAACATATACTTTTATATGTACTTTCAGTACAAAAATTAAATGACACCTTAAGATTTAGTACACTTTAAAAAAGCCGATAATGATGATTATTAAGAAAAATTAAAAAATTTCAATAAGAACAGATTTACTAGTTGCAGCGATTTCTTTCTTCAATTTTTGTATTACTTTTTTATTTAAATACGAAACAAAAAGGATAACTGTTTCCATAATTTTGTGTACTGATAGCTCTTAAAGATCACCAATAGTTACTAAACAGAAAAAAAAAGCAAGAAAATCGGTTAATAAAAAGTGGAGAAGAAGGTACTGAACTGTTTTGTCTTTGCCTATTTATATACAGAAGAAAATTATCTATTATTTTTAAAATAGAATTTCCCGCAGTGCATTTATCGGGAATATTTAAACAAATTCAAGGTTTGAAAGCTTCTTCCTTATTGGCTTTATTAAAATTTTTACGAAAATAATATTAGTCCAGTGTTTTGAAGATTTAAAATTTTTCTAAATAAAAAGAAAGAGGTTAGCCGGGCAGGATGTTTCATGTACTGAACATTCTGTGAGTTAATTTAAAGATTACCATAATTTACATTTACATAATATTAAATTCAAAACAAAGATATTTAATTTTTAATTTGTAATATCGTATATATTTCTCGCCTAGTATTATTAACATGTTTATGTTTAAAAATTTTTGCGCCTTTGTTTGTCTTTTTCGATATTTTTTTGAAATCAGGGTTGATTCGTCAAGGAATTAAATATATAATTAAAATCATAGATAACAGAAAAAACTTTAATAAACGTATCCTCAAATAAATTTGCTAGATATGAATAAAAAAGAAAGATAATATAAGGAATATGTATCAGAAGCAAATTCAATCCAGTTATATTACACTTTAAATGGCGTAGAGTTGATAGTTTGTAATTTTTTAAATACGGTTGACTATACGTTAAGAAAAAAAAAAAAATGAAGAAAACCGACAATTCATTTGACCGATAATTAATATTAATAATTTTCGTCCGTTTGGTATCACTTTTGCTAACAGAACTCTTAAATTTACATCGCGAAAATCTGTTTATGAATATTTCACGCTGAAGTCGTTATTTTAAAAAAGTGAATAACCAAATAAAATCATGTAAAATATGTATTTTGTGATTACATATGTGTATGCATATATAACATGCTGTACGCGCGGAAAAACGAAATCGTTAACGAAGAACGGTATTTTTTGGACGGAATTTCTGATAGCAGTATTTGGTAACTCGTGTTTCTCACTAACACAGATGACAACATTTAACAGATGATACCTGAAAATCACCGTAGGTGGTGTGTAAAAAGGTTGAGTTCGCCTGCGCCCGAAAGAGGCTGCGCCCGATAGAGTCTGCGCCCGATAGAGCGGTCCCCGCTAAGGACGTTACTCAATCCAAAAGTATGACAGCATTAAATATCAATGAATTCATAAATTCAGTTTTTCTACCTCGCGCTGAAATAGGGAAAATAATTTACCAAGGTGTATGATCAACAAACTTATTTTTTAGTTAGTCCTGTATGTGTCAATAAGCGAATTTACCTTTAAACAGTAAGAAAAATTATTCTTTTCCTGATTTGGATAGGCAGCGCAGTAGCCTAGTGGTTTACGGTGCTTGCAAGCCAAATCAGAAGTGTCATAGGTTATCGAGACTTGCCCGCTTCGGGTCCAAGTCGCTCCCAAATTTATACCTAGTCTGAAATTGAATATTGGTTATACCAGAGAAATCTGGGAAAGTAAAGGTGGCGGAGAGAATGGGACTGGTCCCAGTATTCTCATCAGATCCGTTGGAACCTTAAGTACATTATGAAAAGGTTAATTTTACAATCCATGGTACCTTATCAAGGATATATGACTTTACTTTACTTTTACTGGTTTGGATGGTTTAAAAGCGAGGTTTCAAATAATTCAGATGGTATTGCAAAAGAAACTCTAATTAACATTTTTATTAAGTTTTTGTTGTTGTTGTCATGGCTGGTGGCGGTGAAACCAATTATACCACCTGACTAGTCTCAATTCGTGATTTTACCGGAATTAAAGCCTGATACGGCACCACGTCGTCGTCAGTGTAACATTTTACAGAGACTTTTTTTTTTTTTTTTTTCCCTTGATGTCGGTAAATTAGTTACAGCGGAAAAGCTATCATTTAATTATATATATTATTATGGTTACTAATCAACAATACAGATTTTCTAGGTGTAAAATTATGTTTATAAATAATGGCTGAGAAAAAATAAGTTCTTTTTTCTTTTTTTTTTTTTTTTCTTAATTTAGATGTACAATTTGCGTGGATTTTTAATAAGATCTAAAATATTTATAGTATACAATGAAACACAACGTGAATTTTAATAAAGTTTTGCGTTTAGCTTAATAAAAATTTTGGAAAGAGATGTTTAAAAATTGTAGGTTAACGCGTAACACCTGATAATACTTAAACTGTAGTTAAAGAGAACCGTGAAAATGCCGCGAAATTTAGCCGTAAAGTTAATTGTAATTGTTCCGCATTGTGTTTGCAATGGAAATTAGGAAAAATCGTACAACTGTTCGGGCGCAATTAGTTCTATTTTACCTATGCTATATGTAGCGTTGTTTTTTTTTATTATAGTGTTAATTTTTTCCCCGATAAAAGTGTAACAGTGAAAATAAAGATTTGACGCTTAAATTTAGAAAAAGATAAACGAAAAATTAAATAATGATCAGAAACAGTGTAAGTAAATCCCGGGTATTAAAAGAAGTTACAAAAAAGTAATAATAATCCTTTTCTCTAACATTAACATTTCGTACAGTGTATAGTTCAATTTTGCAAATCATCGCGACAAATGAACGATTTTTAAAATTTACTTCAAGTACAGTGGAAGCTTGCTTATCTGGACTTGCGTTATCTAAATCCTTCTGCCGTATGTGTGGATGTGGCGACGTTTGTCAACTAAAATGTATCGAATTATCACGCATTTAATCGCCTTAAATATCGTGTTTACGTAAAAAATATCGTAAATCAACAGAAAGATTTATCGTTGGCCGCGAGTATTCGAAATTCTGATGCATTCAAAAAGACGGCAAGACTGGAAACGCGAGTATTATGTCAAGTAAAGCGGGGTTATTCGGCTACAATCGAAAAAAATTCGATATTTATTTAGGCACCATACGGAGGCGATATAACTACGCATTTGCGGGGATTATAACGAACGGAAGGAAATAATAAATAATCGGTGATAGAAAAGTATTTAGTTTATGACACTCTACGGTCGGATCATTCAATCTTCAATTCTTTTAGAACTACTTAAAGTTTTCAATGGTGAAATTTTTTTGGTTCTTTTTTGTTCCAAATGAATTCGGCCATTTTCGTTCGGTGCGCAAAAACATCGGCGCATCATTTTCGAAACTATCGATAAATTTTTACAGTTTTACATAATTCCGTGATTATATTTACGCCTAAATTAGAACGTAATGTGTTTTTTAAAATACCAAAAGTATTTACTTCTGTCTGGCATTATTTAGCGTGGCCTGATATAAAAGTATGTTATCAATTTTTAAAAAATTCTTGATACATTTCATATAAAAAATCATTTATATGAAAATGTTTGTTAAATATAAATATAATAATGTACTACATATAAGAAACGAAATTTAAATGTGTAAACAATGTTACATACTATTTAGAAATATTTTCAGGCGTAGCCCATCCTCTGATGACGGGCTATGCCCGGAACTAGCATCTGAAAACATTTCTAAGTATTATACATCGTTTATATATTTAAATTTTATCTACTATCTCAGTGTATTATCGAGGTTATACTTCATCGGGCCGCATCGTGTCACGAATTATTATTCGCTTTTACGAAAAGGTTGGAGTTTTACGTAATTAAATAGTATCTACCTGGCGCACTAAACACTTGCTCGGTTCATAAAATCATGCCATCCTCAGAAGTGAATGCATAAATAGAGACGTACAAATATATACATACATACATATTAATTACAACGTAATTCTTAGACTACCCCCCATTAGAAAAAATGTCTCATTTTTATGTAACGAAAAATGTCCCGAAAAAATGTTCCAATTTTATGTAACGTTAGTTATATTTTATTGAATTTTTGTGATTATGTTATTATATTCATATAGACAGATTTAGAATTGCGTTGTAAATTTTGATCATTTTATACAAAGTATAGAAGAAAAAGAGACAGAAATATAAGCAAGAAGGGTCACAGAGTCCCTTGCGAGGCCAAAATGACCGCGTTATATATATATATATATATATATATATACAGTATGTCTGAAAGTTTCCCGAACTAATTTTTTACACTCGATACAAGTAGCGCTTTTTCTCGTTCAAACAAGGAAGTATGTAGTACGAAGTCTAAAGAGTGTGTATACAAAATTCCAGCGCTGCCAGTCTCCTAGTTTCCGAGTAGTACGCGGTTAAGTATTGTGTGTTCATAACCCCTTGTGCAAGCTCGCTGAATCGCCGAAATATCGTCGCGAAAGTTCATCCTCATTTTGATTTTTGGGAACAGAAAATAGTCCGGCGCGGCCAAATTGGGTGCAACAAGACGGTGATCTGAGTGTTGCCGTACGTGGCGGCGCATTGTCGTACAGCAAGGTCCAACTGCCGGATGGTGATACTAGGGCCGGATTTGACGAATTCGACGAATTCGACATACAAAACGCTTTATTACCTTCAGATAGAATTCCGCATTCATAGTTTGCCCGGTTGTAACGATTTAGAGGCCCTTCGACTCGCAAAATGCGATGAGCATTGTTCTTCACTTCGGATTTTTGTTGTCGAACTTTCGTGGGTCTTTGAGCTTTCGGGCTTAACCACACCAAGGATTTGTCGTTAGGTGTGGTTATTGTAGATGATAGACCTCCATCACCGAATGCTTTTTGAATCATCAAAAAAGTTTCTACGGAAGATTTATCAAGATCGTTGTTCCATATCGTGAACTTGCACACGGGGTTATGAACACACAATACTTAACCGCATAGTACCGGAGAACTAAGAGACTGGCAGCGCTGAAATTTTCTATACACACTCTTTAGACTTCTTACTACATACTTCCTTGGTTGAACGAGAAAAATTGCTACTTGTATCGAGAGTAGAAACGAAAGGCTCGAGGATGGCATAATGTGGCGCCAATAGAGCAATCATTATTTTATTGCACTGTTCTGATTAAGAACTGCAGAAAGAAAACAAACTGTCGAATAACTTCCTTAAAAAAATAAAAATTTAAAATTTGCCTAATTTTAAAATTGTACTGTCGATACTTAAAGTGTTGCAAATTTAATGGTATAGAAAATTTTATTTTTTATTTAATTATTCAATTATTTATTTAAAAAAAAATTATTTAAACTGATAATAAATTATTTTTATTCAGTCTTTTAAATTTATTCATTGAGTTGGGGCACTTAACCCCCTTAAAATCCGCCAAAACGGATTTACGAATTTTTTTGTCATGGATTAGACCCTGGTAGATCGATTTCTTGGCCAAAAATCCCCCTAGTTACAAATTTTGTGAAAATCGCTTGAGCCGTTTCCACTTTGCGGGACGTATAAATATATGCATATATGTATGTACATATATATATATGTATGTACATATATATATATGTATGTACATATATATATATGTATGTATATATATGTATATATATATATATATATATATATATATATATATATACCACTTCTGGCTCGTATAATAAATAGTAAATTCGCAGTCGGTTTGACATGTGTAAAATTTATCGGTAAATAAAGCCCACCTCGCCTATTTATGCAGCAAAATATCGCGAGGAAAAACATTTAAACTGAACTAGTTTGTAAAACATTATTATTTATGCTGCGAAGAAAGAAGTATTTTTTTATATATGTAAAAAGGAGTTTGTGGTTTGTTAAACGAAAAAATAAACGTACGCTATTTCAAAATGCCAGATAAATCTGAAGAAATATCTTTAGTGTTAGGTCTTATTAATGATGGCGAAGACGATAAAACACGGGTTCATGCTATTACTAAAAAGAGACTTTTTCCAAAAAATGGTAAAAAATAGGGCACATTTTAAATTACTGGGCTCCTCTGTGTATATCAGAAACAGTCTTGGTGTTGGTACGATTCGGTAAAATTCGTGAAAACTTTTTTTAAAAATTGATTCGACTTTAAGAAATGCAAAAATCAAGCTACAGCTGAAAAGAACAAACGGCGTAAAGTTTACCACGTAAACATTAGAGCAAATGTTCCGAGAAAGCATTTTAGAAAAGGTTGAAATTTAGAAGGAGTAGAAAACCGATTTTGAAAAAATACAAATATCTTCGCGACCAGCAGATATTTTGGAGGTCAAATTTTTCATAAATAGCGCTAATGTGGTTTACTTAAATTATACCAAAAAGTTTTCTTAAAAATTTTTAAGTGTAAGTGCGTTTGTTTCTACATATTTTGGATGAAATTGAAAATCACGTAACGACAAACTAACTGGGATTCACACGAATAAACACGTCATAGATTGAAAATGAAAAAAAAAAAGAAACTGAATAAATTAAATAATTAAACAACCCCTCAAAAAAAAAAAAAAAAAAAAAAAAAACTACCGGAAAAATATAAGTATCTTTATGAATTATGTTAAAAATGAATAATTTTACCGCGTTTCAATTTACAAGACAGAGTCATCTCGATAGCCTAGTTACTAGAGCACACGACTTCCGGTACAGCAGAAGTCTCGAGTTCGATCGCAGGCGACGACAGAAATAACAATGTAAATAATTGAATTAACCGTTAATAGAATCATATGGAAGGTAATGGCAAACATGCTTACCGCCATATAATTGATGTTTATTTTTTTTTTTTTTTAATATAAAATAATATTATTATTTTATATAAAAAAACAAAAAAAAAAAAACAAAAATAACACATCAATTATATGTGTAGAGTAGACAGATATAAATAACAGAACTTTACGCTTCGCTTCTACGTATGTATAAAAAAAGAGAATTTAAAATAATACGCTATCATAAAACAGATTCGTAATACACCTACATATTTGCAAGTTCATTGCCAAACGGTTTTCACAATGATGACACAACATTAAACATAAATAGTTGCGCGCTTTTGTAGAACGATAATATGAATCAAACATAAAAACAATATCAGTTTCAAGTGTAGTTTTTTGCGTGTATACTCACACAGTATATTACGAGTATAATAATTTCCATGGACACTATGCCTATGCCTGTACAGCCAGAATAGTCGCTGACGCTCATAAACTGAATACGGCACTATGGGGCGAATGATGAATGTGATAAAAGTAAAATGTTATGTTCTGGGCATTCGTGTTTTGGTCCTGTAATATTTTACAAACAATATAAACAGCCGATAGGTAAAAGTAGCAGTTAAATTGACTGGAAAGGTATATACATATTTTTCGCATGTATTATATGGTTGCTCATTAATGACCGCCGTGTTCGGAAGAAGAAAACATGTAAAGCTTGTGTATTATTGACAGAAATGACATTTTTTTTTTTTTTTTTTATTATTATTATCGTGCTTATATAAAACAAAACGTTACATAGTCAAAATTAACTCTGTTTGAGACGCAGGTCACTTTTGGTACAATTGTTTGTAATGCTTTTTAAACGTATATTTATTCGTTACAAAATAAAACGCTCACCACAAAACTACTCGCTAAATGGTTTTTAATCGTTTCGTTTTTTTTCTTGTGGATAGGGAAATTAATTAACAAAAATATGTATCAGGAAAAAAACAAGTATTGCAGACGATTAACGTATTAACTTTTCAGAATGGAATATTTCAATTAATTTTTATGCTTTTTTATGCGAAGCACTCGTTGCAAGGTTACATTCGCACATTGTTCTTACTGGATTCTTCGTCTTTTGTTTCCTTACCCTGGGCGCGCTAGCGGCCTTAACCCAACAACGTGATAGTTCGATAGATAGAACTAAATGGCCAGGCAATCAAAAATGGAATTCACAAAGGGCAGCAGCGACGCTACAACTGAAATCAGTGGAAAGAATGTAAGTAAGCGTTAAAGGGAGTAGGAAGACCCAAAGCTAAAAATTGTACGTATAGAAGGTGGCGTTCGTTGAGGAGTACAGAACATTTGAAAAGGATATGATTTGAATCACAAATACAAGGAGGCTCAAAAGCATGGAGAGAACAAAAAGAAGAAAGAGCTAAAGAAAAACGAAAGCGAAAAGAAGGGAGTAAAGAATGATTGATCCTGAGTCTAATTAGGGATACAACAGTGGAATAACGACAGACAGGAATAGAATGAATCCAAGGCAGAAAACGAGGAACCGGTTGAGTAAGAAGACGGTACTGTCTTTGTACCGCATTTAGCACATCGTCCTTTGATGTTTCTTTTTTTCAGAATGTGCTCTAGTCATTGTAATCTTATTTCTTTCGTTACTGTTGGCTCATGTCTGCTAATTGCCAGACTCTTATGTTCTCTCATTTCGTTCCTTGTCAGTTACTATTCTAGCTTCTTTCGTTCAGTCTATCTCGCACCAGATTAAAATCTGATATGTTACGTTCTTTTTGAGCTATTCTTTAAATTCCTTGGTTGATTGGGCGGTTGCTCTTCGTTAGTGTACTTAAAAAAAATAAAAAAATAAAAAAAATTCAGGCTTCCTGTTTTGCCGGTAGCTATGTTTGAATAACTTTTTTTAACATAATAAAGTCTGCGACGAATGGCGAGCCAATTTTTCATTGCCAATTTACTTTATGTAGTATAAATGTATGTGTTACCGACCATTTCTTATTTTCTCTATCTAGAGCATAATCACTTTTTAACCGATCGAATAGAGCCCCATATTTCTGTTTACGAGAAACCTTCTCAATATACAGTGGATTATGATGGTGTGATAAAAAAAATACCCTCGATCTGGTTGTCTTCCGGTTTGAATAAATTCAGCGTACTGTTTGTAATCGTAATCTTCGCATTTCTGTACCGACGGTATTATATTTATATTATCCACCGCGCAATAACAGGAACCGGAGAAAAATATAAGCGGTCAGTGTAGCTAACCACTGCGCAGAAATGACTTGTCAAATAGGTGGCTAATGGTTAGCGTCCTTCGAAAAATTAAAAATAAACAACGAGGTGTCGAAGAGGCTAAAGAAATCCGAAGCATCGCATATTATTCCGGATTTTTATTAATACCAAAAATCATCGAAATTTCATCATCATTTTAATGCGGCACAGATCTGTATGATAACAAAGCTATTCATTTTTCAGCGGGGGCTTAATAATACAATTATCAGGTTTTTGCATAGTCGTAACAGGGGGGGGGGGGGAGAACGATCTCGCGGTCTGTCTTCGGTGACCAGTTGGCAGCCTAAATAAAATAATTGCCTCGATTTGAAATTTATGTAGTTACGAGTTGGCCGATTCTCTTACTGTAGGTAATTAAAAACGCGCAGCATCATCAAGTGCACATCCGGTATCAGAGCGGATTTCTTCGGTTTGCTGCGTGAAAATGATTTCGCCGTCTGATGTCTCGTTAAAAAGTCAATAATTAACCGGATGGTCATCGTCGGTAGTCCGGTTTAATTCGGCTCGATGGACGGGAAATTTCACGCCGGTCTCGATACTCGGAGAATATTTTATTAAGCTTTTTCTTCTACTTCGGAAAATATTGCCGATAGTAAATCGATGACGTCACTTTTTATAATAAATGTAATATTAGGTTTGCTGGTCGGTCGTACGCGTTGGTCCAATAAATTTACCGCGTGGCTCGTCGGCACGCTATTAGCGAAGCGCGCGACTAGCCGATGGATGCGTCGATAAACAATACATCATTGATTGCGTTGCGGTCTTACAATCAACGCTATTGTCCAACTTGTGAGGTCTGTTCTTTTTGTAAGGAACGCGCGATATTCGATGAAGAACGTGTATGGTCAATCGAAGAGCCGATATATAATACACGTCGTATAGCGGCTCGAGCCGGAATTATCCAGTTGGATATTTTACCAGACAATTCCGTTGTCTGTCCCATTGTACTGCAGCCTGTGTACTCCTCCATTTTAATAAAAAGAATCTCGGCGCACACAGACCTGCCTACATTCTAATCGGACCGACTGTGTCGTGCCACTACATAATCTACCTGCGCTTGTGTCTGTGCATTTCTCAGAGTCCAGATGAGACGTTCGTACTTGCCGAACGGCGTTTATCCGATTTATCCGCCATCTATGTTGTAGAGGCGATAAACGATTACAAATATCGATATCATTTATCATAATTATTATCGATATTGTGTATTGTGTACGGAAAATGTATCTATCTGTGTCGATGCGAAGGCCTTTGCAAATAGCGCTCGTGTAAAATGTACGAAAAAAAGTACTACGTGAAATAATTAAAGGTCGAATGTGAAACCTCGTTCTGTGCGAACCGGACCGACAATTCAATTAATATTATCACATTTCCTCTCAGATGATGCGTCAGTAATTGAGAAATCGGTACCGTACGAATTTCTATAAAAAACCGCTGGCAAATCATAATAGTTCCCGAGAATAACGGCAGCTAATTATTATAATGTGTCTTTCGAGCCCCCAGTTCTATTACTACCGAATTTTTAACCCGATTAAATGTTGCTAGACTTTGCGATGAGGTGCGATCGAACTTTTTTTTTTATTTTAGTTTTAGTGAAGAAATGGGTGATCTCTTTTTTTTTTTAGTATTTTTTATTAGTTCCATATATATACATATATATATATATATATATATATATATATATATATATATTTATCTGTATATGGATATTATTTCTTTTTGTTTTTTCGACTCCCAGTCTCCCATTTGGTCAATCTATCCATTCATAATCTAATTATCTTTAGTGTATTTTCTTTATATGATTTTAAATTTTCCTTTCCTTTAAGGTATCCTTTATATTTTTTCGTCTACACATTTATTTCCCTTCGGACTGCTAATTGCACGGGTTCTAGTACCGATCTTTTTTGACTCTCTTGCTATCTCTCTACAGTAGTTCTGGCCGTCTCCTTCTTCCCCGAATAACTTTCTTAGTGTCCTCAGTTTTCTTTTGTCCTACGTTCTTTCTTCTTGATGGGTAATCGTCCGTAGCTGACAAGCCCAATAAAAAGTAAAAAAAAAATAAATAAATAAATAACCATTTAAATATTTAGGTTTATCGGAAAATGAATTTAATGCTATTTGAGCAACTGTAACTGGCAAAAAAATTCTATTAATAAAAATTCTCTTCTCTCGTTTTACCGTCCTACAGAGTATGTTCGACGGTTTCCTCCACGGCATATTTCGAGCATAATTCACTATCTTTCATGGCCATCTTAAAACTGGGCGAGCAGGCGTGGGGGGGGCAGTTTTTATTCACCGCCACGAAGTCTCTCTAACTATTTCATTCTGCATAAGGTACACGCTTTGACTGATATAAATCTTCACTCGGTTTGGCGTGTAAATGGTTTTTAATTAACGGTACGAATTTCTTCTAATTTAATTTCATACGCCTCACAATAGTTAGATTATCAACCGTTTCGATGGAATAAGCGCCGGCATCCATTTGAACGCGACGCAAAGGTATTCTCTATTCTTTTAATATTGTAACTAATGGTTTAATCTCTTAACCTCTTCATAAAAATCTTTCGATGAATAAAACGTAGCAGAGATCAAACGACGAATATAAGTTATAACATAAAAAAAAATGAAATCGTCTACTTCAAGTCTCGAATTCAACGTTCAAAAAACAGTTTCGGACGATTTATTTTTATTTATCTGTTTTAGTTAATACTTTCTGGCTATACTGTTCGATTTTAATATTATTATAGCATTACTTAAATACTGTTTTTAGTAATTTCGCGTGCAATCATAAAATACGTAAGAATTCCACTTCAGGGGTGGATCGTACACGATACTGGGATATATTCTCAGTTGGTTACAGCGATTGGTATAAACTGTTACAGGTTCATAACGGCATGTACACGGAGATGCGAGCAATGAGATATCCATAGCGACATTTTTGCTCGCACGAAAGTGTTAATAACACAATTTTATGCGTGCGATAAAGGATGATCAATTTAGTCATATACGAAGATGCTTTCTAGTATTTATATAACGTATTATGAAATTATAAGAATGTACTGCAATTATAATTAATCTCCTGGTCAAAAGGCGCAGAGAGACAAATACAAATAGAGGGGCAACGACTGGAATATACGTTAAACAATGTAGATACTTCTTAGGAGTACTGATAACTGAAAATGGGCGTGACGATATACAAATAAAATTCAAAATAGCAATGAGACAGGCTTTTCGGAATTTAGAAAAAGTAATAACAAATAAGAAAATGAATATAGAGATACGAAAAAACGAATACTACGCTGCTTCCGTAATGCAATATTCTACTGAAACCTGGACAGTAAGTGCAGATTGTAAAAAATGAATGGGCATACAGGCGTATGATAAAAATTCCGTGGACGGATTTCGTAACGAACCGTCAGGTGATGAATAGGTGTAAATTAGATTAGTTGCAATTATATGATACGATATAAGAAGAAGAAAAACTAAGTTACAGACAAAATCAGAGAAGAAGGCTTATTTAGTCACACAGGGGAAAATTAAAGAAAGAGCTCCAAGAGGAAGAGGGAGAATGGAAATGATGAATACCCAAACACAGGAATTAAAGACTTCTAGACTAACAAAATTAGCCAGATGCAGGAATTTATAATGTTCGTGGCGTGCAACCTCCCGAATGGGAGATGCGACGATAATGATGATAATTAATATTTTATATCGGAATACTTTTTAAAAATTACCCTACACAAACAAGAACGAAATATAAAACACATCAACTCGCAGGAATTTATATTTAAGCACGAGTATATTATTGCTGATTCGAAACTAGTCGGTGTTTATTATATTTTTATAATTAAAATAAATTCATTAATATTCGCATAGTATGGAAAATCATATGATTACGTTACGAGCATTATTTAAAAATCACGCAACAGACAGGAGTTCTGATCCTCCTTCTTTCGTAGGTACGGCGCGGCAATTTTTGGACGAACAATTTCCATACGAGTGTTCATCGATACAAAGTGAACTAAATATAAATTGTATACAGCAAAAGGAGCAGAAATTTATAAAAAAAAAAAACGAATAATAGTACATGAGACTATAATATTACCAACAACCCTCTTCTGTTTTCGTTAGTTCGGTCTCTAGCGTCGCGACTACCCCTATCTGTACAATCTAGCTGTACAGAATAGGTAGCGTTCTTGGCAATTGCTACATGCAACACCGGTGTATAAGACTACCCACTCGGAACTGATATTGTGATTGTTTGATTTATCAGATATATGCAGCCCGTGTGTTATTAACTAACGTGCTTATGATGGTGTGTGCGTGGTGGGTTGCCACTGTGACTATTAGCGAGTATTTTTAATTTAAATTTCCGTAATAATTTCGGTCGTCGTCCAAGATGTGACTTCGGTAATGGAAGTCAAGCGCTCTAGCAACTAGGCCATCTCGATGACTGTATGATGTACTTCGAAACATCTTAAAAACATTCGAAACAATTATTGCAATAAAACTAATTAAATCAGACAAAACAGTAAGCTATTTATTATCGCTAGTTATTTCAGGGTATAAAATTGTCTTTTAATGTGAAAAAACGTATAAATTTATTTATAATTAAAAATAATATCGGAATTATCCGTAAATAAATATCTTGAACGAGCGAAATATGCGATAAAAACTAAATAAATAACGAAAATCGAAAAATCGTAAATTACAAATGGTAAACACTTAAGGCCTGTTACTGTGGAACAACAACTCGGCGTCTTTAGTTTTCTATGTCGAGATATTATTGCCAAAAACGTTTTTGAAACCGTCGACCCCCGTTCCCCAGATATTGTTGAACTTCTTTCCTTCCCGGAGAGGTTTCTAAATTTCCGTAATCTACATCACTGGTTGCGATATTCTATTACATACCCGTTTCCGCAATGTTACTTTTTGACTTTTTTATAAGGTTCCCCTATCGTTATTAACTTTCGGTATTTTATTTTGATTTGGACTCGACACCAAGTTACGGTTAATCAATTTCGTTACATTTTACTTTCATTCTGCTTCGGGAGGATTAATTTTTAAAATTTTTTTTTTTTAGGGGGCGTCATGCCTGGGCTACTTTATACTAAACACAGGATATTACTATCAAGTCAAAAATGTTCTTTTTTGTTGTTATCAGAAGTTGTATTTCTTTTTTTTATTTCTTTAATAACGGGGACGTTTTTAGCTACGAAGACGGTCAGAATTTGAAAGAAAAAGAATATTATAAAGAATCGAGTGCGAAGATATTCTTGACGAAGAGAAAACGGTTTTTGGATTATACACAAGAGTGCTGATTAGGATAAAGTGGAACAAAAGTGGGATCTGATAGACGTTGGAGCAGTAAAGGATGTTAATATAGAATTAACGGAAAGAACAAGAGTTTGGGCAAGGCGGTGGATCAAGAGCAAACACGAGATGGCAGTGAATCAAACTGGGATATTTTGAGAAGGGTATTTTTCCTTTCGCGATCGGAGGAGAAATGAAGATGAAACTTTTGGTTTGGAGTGAGATTAGCAGTTTGGGAAGGCCCTGCATTTTTCAGGGATTTGGAGAGAAGAATATCAAGACAAGGCAGTTTAGAGGGAGATGAAAATCGATCCGAGCGAACCCGAAATGCAATTCTTCTACCTGCTTCACCTATAGCTCATTTCGACATTGCTAGTATCGAATTTTCTTCTTTTTTGTCCGCTACTTACCCGGTTTGATCCGACTAGTGGCCGTTTCGTTCAGCGCATTATGAACTTTTAAAACCCTAATACGCTGTCAAGAGGATTCGTTTACCCTAATTACACTCAGTATATCACAATCCAGCTGATTCTGACTTTTCAATGAGCTCATTATAAGCATCGCCCTTAATAAATCGATATAACTTTCTACCACGTAACGGTGGGTAAACTTTAGATAAAAGCTGCGCTTTTTATAATAGAATTTTTAATGATGAAATTTAAAATTCTTTTGCTATACCGCTTCCGCACTTTTGGAGAATTTCAGTTTGAAGATGTACGGACCTGTAACTGCAAAAAAGACAATTAACAGAACAGGATAGCAATTTTTTTACGGAATAATCCCTGACGCGATGCGCGACAGGTTAAAAGAAAATAGTAGCGGAATAGCCAGAGAAAGAAACTGGCCACCCCTTAACTTCACAATCCATGACAAATCAAGGGTATGGGACTTACTTTACTTATCACCAAGTTTCTTAATGGAATGCAAAATGCTCAAAGCGGATAAAAAAACATCCTTTTTAGCTGAAAGAATGCGGTTGGTCGTCAGGGTCTCATAACTGCTGGTGCTGTATTAGTTCACTTATAAGTATCATAAAGATGTTCACCGTGAATTGAGAACACATGTTTCGAAAGAGTCATTTAACTACGGAATTATGGATAATACACCGTATTTGTGATAAATAAAATTCTTTTTTTATTTTAAAAAAGACAATACTGTGCTATAGAAGAATTTTATAGGTTTATTATTTCTCTCAGATATAATAAACCTATAATATTTGCCTAATTTCTGCGGCTCCCAATTTAAGCATTGTACGTACTCTCTTCATCTGTTTTAAATGATTACACATTTTCCGTAGTCCTTTGAAAATCACAAAAAATCAAGTTCCGAATAATATTAAATACTTTTTTTTTCACGAAGCACAAAGGATCAAACAGATTTTTTGATCTTAATAACGAAAAAAAAAAGTTGAAATTCGTTTGTCCGCTCCAAGCAAATTCAGCCATGCGAAGAGTTTAGAAGCGATTCAATGTATAGAAAGTTCGATAAATTTTGGAATAAAAAAATGTTTCTATAAATTAGAAAAATGTTACTACATTATCATTATCATCATCATCACTGAGCCGTACAAGGGTATACTATGATACGAACTTATTCAGGCGCGCCAATGATCTTTATCCCTCGACTGCCGAATTTTCTAGTTTCCGAGCGTAGGCGACTAGCTATTTGCACATTCCAATTGTATAAATGTAGTGCTCATGGAAATTATGCAGCGTTAGTGTACACGCAAGACTTCATACTGATATTGTGATCGTTTTTGATTTTCATCTACGTACTGCACCTCTAAATGTTTTTTACATATTATATTTCAATGTATTCGCAAAAATATATCCATTTAACAACTAACTATCGCGCTAGTACAATGTTCCTTATTTACATCAATATCGTAAAGAGTTAGTAATATAGTGAGCAATGGCCGATAGTGAGAAAAGTACGACACACGTAAACCAGCGTTTGTGCGCGTTCGATACGTTTCGAGTAAAGATTCCGTTGATGCACGTCATATTTCGCGTTGTCGAGAGGTCCACCTAATTTTATTCATCTTACAACCGAACGTTTCACTCATGAATTGACGGAATCGCAATCCCTCGTCCAAACGGAAATCGATGTTGAAATCACCATAGACTACGATCGGTAAATCGTACAGCTTTTAAAGAAAAACAGAGCTTTCAGCTTGATCTAGTACGGCAGTAGGTAACGCTCGAAGAACTTGATCTTATCGTTTAACGTTGTCCCGTTCGAGAGGTACGTCGAAAAAAGTAACACACGCTGTGTCTATCGATCGTTGTTTCAGTTTTGCATATATCACCGACGTCCATCGATATTACGTTACATTCTTCGAGACCAGTTTTCTCCTGATTGATACGAATCAGCGGCCGGCTGAGGCTGTTCAGAGTGTCCGAATCCAATTTCCTCTCGTAAATCGCTACACCACCAGCCGTTTGATATTTCATAGAGAGCGAGTAAACCGCACGAAGGTATAACAAAGTAATACGTTATATCAAGCGAGTGTGAGAGCATCGACAGACCGACTACGCGAACGATCCATAAAATTTCGACAGCGGGAAGCGTGCGTCCGCAAACGATGACTCGTAAGGCGTTCAAACTCAGCTCTAATGTCTTTCAACTGTTTTTCGCGTCCGTGGTAAAATCGGTGGTCCCCATTCCTATTCGTTAGGAATAACCCTTCGTAAAAGCGTCACGAAAGGGAGAGGTGTTTCCTATAACGAATTGTAAAGACCTGTGACGATCATCGTAGGTTTCTGTATTTCACACGACATTTCCTTTTTACATTTGCTGAGCGCACAAAACAATTACCGTAGTGCAAATTTTTCGGCAACAGTAGTTCTCGAAGAGGATGGTGTATCGCGTACGAAATTACGACGGTCCATTTCGTAACGTTTTTCGAGTTTATGTGCCAGAGTAAAGACATAAAAATGTCAAAAAAGCGAAAGTATCCCAGCAGCCTCCGAAATCATGAGCAGATCTAGTTTCACTTCTATACTTTGTATAAAATGATCAAAATTTACAACGTAATTCTTACTGGCATCAACACAAAAAGAAAAACAAAACATAATCACAAAAATCTTATCCTAACATTGAACTTTCATTACATAAAATTAAGATATTGTTTCATTACACTTTTCGTTACATAAAATTGTGACATTTTTTAAATAACAATAACAAAAATCCTATAAAATGTAATAAACGTTACATAAAATTGGAACATTTTTTCGAATGGGGGGTAGCCTAAGAATTACGTTGTAATTAATAAACTCGGCCCTTCGGGACTTGGATGGGGACAAGCCCCTTTTACCCCCAGGTCTAGTTCTTCTATAATTCTTATAGAAAAATCAACTTTTTCACTGGCTACGCCGTTCGACAAAATGTTTTCGTTACATTTTCGTTACATATTTTTTTACATAAAATTGTAACATTTTTTTGGAACAAATTTTGTGACAGGACACTTTTACTGATGACCTTTGGCGTAAAAATGGTGTAGCCATTAATATCTATATATATCTATATATATATATATATATATATGTACATATATGATTATATGTGTATTTGTTCTGTCGCATACGTTGAACTTAAAAATATAATTACAAATCTAAACAATAAGAAATGTCCACCTGAAGATGGAAGATTATTAAAATAGTCTTCTTCTACTAGCCAAATTTACTACTACTACTTTACAATAAGTTGTTAGAATTTCAACCAAAGTTGAAAATGTGCGAACATTTTTTTTTTTTTTTCTTGTTTGGGTTCTCCCTTGGGTTTGTCAATAATAGACGATTACCCATCAACACGTGTAAATAGAAGCAATTAGGAGTTACAAGGAATGGAATTTGACAAAGAACGTTATACCTAGGATGGAGAACCGATGACAATCGACGTCGATATATGCCAAACATATGCATCCTGAAAAGAGAAGAAATGACATTGCCGAAGGTAAAAAGGAGTTAGCTGTCTCATACCATGGCCACATCTGCAATTACAGAGCGCAAACATAATTATGTTAAATAAGCCGAATAAAAATTTAAGCAAAATTAATGGGCATAGACGCATTTGTTTATTGAATACGTCAAGTAAAATTTGTGAAAAAATTATACTCGAAATTTTTAAACTTTGAAATTAACAAATCGGCATAATTTGATTCGTATCAATATTGTTTTAAAAAACATTTTTCTGCTGAACTTGCTGTACAATCATTTACTTATTAATATTCAAATTAAAAATGTTTCTATAGTAATATTTTTTAATACTGAAGTTTTAATAATTATAATCGTCAAGTTATTATTGATACCTTAATTACGAATAATTTTGTTACCAATATCATAAAGTTAATGTGTGTGTGGTGTGTGAACGAACCGAAAAATCAAGACATAAACGTGTAATATTCGTGCGGATGGCATTATTTAAAAATTAATAAAGACTCTGAAATGAGCTGGCTAAAAACACCTCCGTTGGTGCACTATTAATATTACTAACATCACCTGTCAAGACACATGCACAAGGCGAAAAAAACTAATGAAAGAATGAAACTTGGAATAGCGATTCATTGAAAATAACAAACTAAAGAGAATGTCCTTGAGAAGCATAAAATCAAATCAAAAGCTAACAAAACTGCTATCGCGAATCAGAATCGATTAAGCGTACACATAGTAGTCATCTGCTGAGTGAACATTGTCCTAGTGTACGCATTGAGAATTCATTGTAAAGCGCAGTCGGATGTAACCCCAGTACGGGTGGATGCCATTTAGGGTACGTGCGAAAATGCGTCTCCGAGTAATTAGCCAACTCGTAACCGTAAGCGACACTGGCTAAAGTGTAACTAATATCCCACCGGCCAGGATACCCATCAAATCTTATAAAAGTGAATAATTTTGAATCCAGTGCGTTTCTCAACTTTTTCTCTACACCCTATATACCGGACACACCGGGTAGGCAACTTGTAAACTCTTGTTTATTTTCTCCCGAGCCGGTGAAAACTTTTAATATAGATGTCGAATTTCGTTGAGCTCTGGTAAAAAACACGAATTATTATTCACTTATACAGGACAAAAATATTAAATTATTAACCATTTACATAATTGACAATAAAAACAAAAAATAAAAAAACATTTGAATTTCATACAACGGAAATTAAACCTATTCACATGGACAGTATTTTCAAACTATCTGTTTATTTTTAACGAGAAATGTTAAAGGCTCATTTATTGTGATTTCGATTGTTCTTTTTAAATGTTTATCGAGAAAAGTAAAGAAAAGTCGGCAGACATCATTTATTCGTATTTCTTCAGAACAAAGAGGGTGTTTAGCATCCGGTTTCGGAACGATTGAAAAGGGTTTTCCATTTTGAATCAAATGATATTCGGCTGAATGTCGAAAATAATGCAAAAATTTAAAATTTCCGAATGATAATATAGTCTTGATATTTAAAATATTTATATGAAACAAAATGACTTTTAACGTCAAGTAATTCGACGAAGAAAAGTAAAATAAGAAACCATTAAAATCGGTTAAATAAGAAAACAACAAAGATCATATACTAGATTCTGATGCAGATATAAATCATTTACAGTACACCTAGAGATGCGACTTAAGACATTATAAAATTACTTTTGTCATCTTATTCTTTTTTCAAAGTAATAGTGGTCCGTAAGCGAGTGATTGATTTTTACTGATGGAGAATAAAATGATCAAGTTTTTAATAGTTCAAAGTCAAAGCATGATAAAAGAAGAAATGTTGAGAAGCATGAACGCGGGCCGTCGTCGGTATAATGGGCTGGCCTATGTGTTAGGGCTGTCGCAAAAGAAATTGCTCGATTTTCTTTTTCGGTTACGAGTTGGCGTGTCTCCCTTAATTACCCCTTTGAACTATTTAGTTACCAGTTGGCCAATTCGCAACCGGTATAGTACATTACAATAGTTTAGATTGCACCGGATGTACTAAGAGCAACAACGGACAATCACTCGTGGACCGTCACTCGTAAACCGATCGCTACTGTTCTTGCGAAGCGCCAAATTAAATTAATTTAATACAAGTACTACATATTACGTATTATTCATAAATGATTAATTCTTAAATTAACCAGTATACACAATATTATTGTTATGTAATATTATACAGAGATTATTAGGCAAGAAATATCTTTAAAAAAAAGTGTAACAATTACATAAAGAAATCACATGAATATATATCATTCGTAACAATATACGCATTAATCCGATTATTAGTTGTAAGTAAATCAAAAACTTTTTGGCAATAAATAAAAAAATTTTGATGTCGAAAGAAACAAACAAAAAAAAAAAAATAATCAGATTTCATACGACGAAAATTCAATAGAAAAGTTAAAAAAATAGCGAACGAAATTTTAGAAAACTTGTTTAGTTAATATCTCAAGTTAATTCCAATTCTTGCATACCGAGTTCTGAAGTTATTCGATTAACTGCTCTCAACTCCGTAATTTAATTCTTCAAAAAGAATACGCACGTCTTCAAGAGCGTAAAATTCGCATCCTTTGTTTATCCGCCTTTAATGTGACATATATATTCATGCGTATACATTCCCCTCATAGGTGGATTAAAAAAGCCATCCTGAATACGTAGCGTCTTCATCGACGAAAAAGAGGGTCGCCGTTATCATTGCAACCCTTATATAACGTATTTTATCTGTAATGCGATTTTCTTTTGAACAGTGTACAATTTGTAAATCTATCAAAGGCGCTAATAACCATCCCCTTTGTGGCCAGATTTCACTTACTGTGCGACGTGCTGACGAATGATGCTGAAAATCTCAGTTTTTTCCATCGCCTAAGTTTATACTCTAAGAACGTGTTTAATTTTATGTTTTAATTTCCGTAGCCTTATTTCTACATAAAAAGATATGCAAAAAAGACTAATGATGTTCTAATAGATTTTTAAACAAGACCCTCCTGCGTTTACTACTTTTTTTTTTTTTTTTTTTTTTTTTTGTACAATATATCTATATGTATATATCAAAAAAGCTAAAAGACATAAAATCTGGAAAAAGTCCATTGTGTAATAGCTAAATTTTTTTTTCAACCGTACATATGCATCAAAAAAACGTACAGAAAAAGTACGAAACCTGTCTTTATACTGATTTCGCCTAAATGTCCAGGTCAATCTCCCGAATTATGCAAAACACATTATTAATCTATTTTAAATAGCACTTTGCATAGAAATTGAATTGTGTAGAAATAAGACGGTCCGTTAATTTCTATATAAATACGTCATCATTACAATCACCTATCAATTGGCAAGTTCTTTCTTCTGCTGAGTGTTCTGCTTTCTACTCCAGTTTGCTGCGACTTGGTCTTCATATTGCGTCTCTTATATCCATTTCCTTCTCCACATATTGTTCCTATTATTTTTTCCCTTTTCCTAACAATATTTGACTGTATCAAAAAATAATTGCTTTTCTAATTGTTTCTGGGTAAAGTAAGTCCAAAAAAAAAAAAAAAAAAAGAAAGACAAACACGGACACGAGCCTTACGACATTTCTACTGAACGTTATAAGAATACTTATTTTTACGTGAAGCTGATAAAAAACACTTATCAAGATTATAAACGTGATCTCGTTTATTCAGAAAATTGCAATCCCTTAAATTCTGTTAATGTGAAAAGTATGTGATTTGCTATAGATAAATAAAAATATTGTTATTCGAAATTTTTTTTAAACTCATTTTTGATAGAGTTTTTTTTTTTTTAACGCGACTTCTAAACGGTTTGATTAAAAATAAGCCGAGAAATTAAAAATTTTAATTAAAGCAGGAAAGATCGTTTATAGAGTAAATTTTTTTATTAAAAAGCTGTTTGCTTAATTTGCGAAGAAACAGAACATTACTTAAAAAAACGTTAAAAATAACAAAAATAATTTTTTTTTTTAAAAATAGCCTTTTATTTATGCACTAAAAGGTACAAAATAACTTGTATTAGTGTGCGACTACCAGATACGCATCTTAACATTAAAATCTGAAACTACAAAATATTTTGAAAAATAAAAGCGGCGGCCGCAGTTACAAAAATATTCGGTACGTGTGTGGTATTATGATATATAACAATGGAACAACATTAAATAGTGATTGTAGTTTTGGCTTAGTATGTATTATAATATTAATATTTAATTATTAATCCGCAGCCACCGCTCTTATTTTTCAGAATATTTTCTAGTTTCAGATTTTAATGTTAAGATGCGTATCTTTGGTAGTCGCACACTAATAAAGTTATTTTGTACTTCTTTTTAGTGCATAAATAAAGGGCTATTTTTAAAAAAAAAATTAGAATTGTATTTTATTTCATTCAATATCTTGATTATAGGACATTTACAGAAATTTGTGTTACATTTTATTATTAAATACTGGATGGTATTCTTTCATTTATATTGTCTTTTGTTTTTCATACAATACATACGGAATCCTCAGCACATGAAACACAATGTTTGACTAATAGCGATCTTTCCATTGATATATATCACATGATGGGGAAAAAAAATATTTTTTTGAAACTTTTGAGCTTTCGGCGCCCCAAGGATTCGATTTTAAATTTGGAAACTCAGATGTTGCATAATATTGTATTGTCATCTATAACAAACATTTCTGCAAAAGGACACTTTTTTAATTTATCGGGAAGTAGGTGAAAAATCGTTTCCAAAATTCCGCTCAGTTCGGTGCCCCGAGGGTCTAATTTTGAAGTTGAAAACCCGGATGCTGCATAATATTATATTGTCATCTATAAGAAACATTTCTGCAAAAGGACACTTTTTTAATTCATCGGGAAGTAGGTGAAAAATCATTCGCAAGATTCTCCCCAGACAGACAGAATGACAAACCGAGTTAAATAAAAGGCTATAATATGATGCTAACCCTTTAAAAAATTACAAAAAAGGCACACTTTTAAGACGCGGTAAACTTTTTCGAGGGATTCTGTAACCAAAACGGACGAAATCGCGACAGTAACGGTAGTTAAAAGTATTTCATAAAGAAGAAAAAAACCAGAAAAATCAAACGTTCTTCAGAAACGATGATTCTTTAAGGAATATGTGTAGAGTTACGGAGATGTACACTTTGCGATATTTTTCTAAAATAATTCTCTCACCAAACAATGGCTGTCTGTAAGCGCATCGAATATATTACATTAGTTGGGAAAAGATGCGGAAAGATTTTTGGAGATTAGCCAGCTGCATCCTTTATCAGTTGATGAAAAACATTTGAGCGCAAGTTACATCCGGCTTCACCTGCTAGGCTGACAATGATTATGATCTCGTTGAAGAAGTAGCTCATTTAAACGAAGGAACAGTTATGCTGTTAATAAGTTTTGTTTAGATTTATTATATAAATAAAATTCCATCGATAAAGTGAAGTTAACAGGTACGCGATAACTGAGGCCGCTTCGATTTAACGTTTGCTACAGACGACATGTTTCCAAAAACTATTTTAAATTAACTTTTTCTGTTTGAAAAAAAATTAAAACCTAGATGTTTCAAAAATATTTCATTTGATAATAATGGAATCGGTGAAACATCTTTCAATGAAGTGTCGAGAAATAAATTTACCACTTTCTCCAGCAAGAAATTTTTGTTTTTAATGGTAACATTACTGTGGATGTTTAAACACCTTTGATACTTGAAAAAAATACTATCATTTTCTCCTTCATATAATTAAAAGACCTATTCATTTATGATTACCGGTGGACACTGCGGGGTTGCGAAACAAACAAGTCCTTTAACGTCAGTCTGGATAGGAATACTTTTAAAGCAGACATAGCGAGTTCCAGAAGCATTTAGGAAATTTTGCATCAACAACCAGCGAAATTTGATTTCAAATCAGTGGGGAATCCTGATTTTTCCTCAATATTTCCTGTAGACAGAAAAATGTGAGAACGGAATTAACTCGATTTTTCGCGCATTACTACAGAAACAAAAAAAAAATTAAAGAAGTCACCCTCCCCCTTTTTTTTTTTTAAATTTAAAAAATAAAATTTATATAAAAGAAATAATTTATGAGAACAACAAAAAAGAATAATTTACAAATGAATTCTAAATAAAACAATTATTAAGTAACTTTAAGAACCATAAAGTGAAATATACACAGGCGCCCTCGTCTTATAATAAACAAAAACTGAAATATATTATTTTAACCACATCAATAAATCTACACGTTTTCTCATCTTTTCTAAACTGCCAAACTAATTTCGCTGGTTCGCTGCATTACCGCTTCTATAACACTTTTCTCCTTTGTTACAATCGACAGATTTCCGCCAGCGATATATTCCGCCAAGCTTATTTGTAAACTAAGCGTCTAATTTTCGCTATGATAAAATAGCGATGGTATAATCACAGTTTCGCGGTAAAAAAGTGTAGTGTAAGTTCGATCAAAGTAAAGGAGTACCTGGTTCGTTAAACACTTCGATCTGTTTGCCTGTGTACGCTTTTATGTTTTTATACTTTTCGGTACGCTTTTAATGATTCGGCAACTTCGGAGAAGTACTTGTAGTCCGGGCAAATAAAACTCGAAAGACTAAAAGATCATCAAATCGGAATTCACTACTACTCGACGCTGACGAATGACTGACGTTTTGCACATTAAGCTTCACATTGATTTTTCGGAATTCTACTGGCAAGCTAACCCTTAGTCAAATTAATCTTTGCTACTTGCGAATTAAGGGCAATTTTTTTCGTTTTCAATTTATATTAGTCCTTCGCTGCATGACTAGAAGTACCAGAGAATTTACCACTGATATATATATATATATATGTATATAAACTCGGCCATTTTTGCCTCGCAAGGGGCTGTGTGACCTCTCTTGCTTATATTTCTGTCTCTTTCTCTTCTATACAAAATGATCAGAATTTACAACGAAATTCTAAATCGGTCCATATGAATATAATAACATAACCATAAAAATCCTATTGTAACATTTAATTTTCATTACATAAAATTAGAACATTTTTTGTTACAAAATCTAATAATTAAAATATAACAAACATTACATAAAATTGGAACATTTTTTCCAATGGGGTGTAGCCTAAGAATTACGCTGTAATTAATATATATTATGTACGTGTGTGTGTGTGTGTTTGTGTATACACTTGTTGAACGCAAATAATAAAATCGCGCAATTCACAAAATGAGCAAAAAATTTCACGTTTAATGAATTGTATGACGCCATTATACGATTTGTAAATTTCGTAGAATTTTAAACAATTCATAAAATTGTTCATTCCGTGAACTGTGTAACATTATACTCGTACTTTCTATATAAAAAAAAGTTTTTGTTTTATAACTTCTCAAACAATTCATGAAACGCGAATAAGAGTTTTTAGGATTCCGTACACATAAAATGTACGGAATCCTAATAAGATGATAATGGCCGGATGGTATTTAAAGCCCGGCTAAAAAAAAAAAAAAAAGCTTCAGAAACGATAAAAATATTAATTAAAAATCAATAACTCACGATTGACTTATAAACTTCAAAATTGGATCATAAATTATAACTTATCTGCGACAGTCTATAACTTTAAACTGACAGATTACTCTGGGCGCCAAAAAACCGTCAAGAACATATAATACGGAATATAAAACAACCTCAAAAATCACCCTTAAAAAATTCATAACTGATCACCAGATAAACTTTTAAAAGTGAAATTCAAAATATAAAACAAAACGTAGAAGCTCTTTCGTAAAAGTAAATGATTACGGTTAAAAAATTATATGAACACCCCCTTTCAACTCAAAAGTAGCAAAAAAATTATGTTCACGTAAATAATAGCTCTCGAGTAAAAACGTAGAGAAAACCAATGCATATCTCAAACTTATGCACAAAGGACGCTTTATAGGAAAATTATAGCCGAACTTACAACTTTATATTTAGACTCTCGGGGCGCTGAAAGCTCGAAAGGTTTGATTTTTTTTTTTCCCGGGCATGTGATATATCGTTGGAAAGATCGCTACTTGTCTCAATAACGAAAACCGTTTTTAATTTTCTTAACGAAACCTTTGAAGCTGGCGAAAAGTTCAAAAAACGACGTGTAGCACTTCTTGCAGCGCGAGTATTATAGTTAAAAATTTCGAATAAAATTAAAAATATATGCGTATCCCTGTATATTTCTCTAGTTTAGAACATTCCGGTTTCTAACTTTAAAATTGGACCCTCGGGGCACCGAAAGATCGTAATTTTGGAAAAAAATATTTTTTCCCCCCGCGTATATGATAAATTGTTGAAGAGATCATCGCTATTTGTCGAGAACGAAACCGTATTTCATTTCCTTAGCGAAACTTTCCAGGTTGGCAAAAAGTTCAAAAAAGCGCCAAAAACTGACGTACACACTTGCCGCGTGAGTGTTAGAATTAAAAATTTTGAGCAACGTTAAAAATATGCACATCTCCGTATCTTTCTGTAGTATGGAACATCCGGGTTTCAAATCTTAAAATTAGGCTCCCGGGGCCCTGAAAGATCAAAATTTTTGATTTTTTTTCCTCCGGGCATGGAAAGATCACTTTATTTGTCAGGAACGAAATCGAATTTCATATCTTTAATGAAACTTTTGAAGTTGCTGGAAGGTTCAAAAAAGCACAAAAAGCGACGCATCCAGCGCTGCCAGTATCGTAGTTAAAAATTTTATGCAAGATTAAAAATGTGCGCAGCCCCGTATATTTTTCTAGTTTGGAGTATCCGGGATTTCAACTTTTAATTTGGACATCTCGGAAATTTTTGGAAAAAATGTTGTTTTTTTTTCCGGGCATGTATGTTATGTTAATGGAAAGATCGTTTTCTGTTGGGAACAAATTGTATTCCATTTCCTTAACGAAATTTTCAAAGTTGGCGAAAAGTTGAAAAAAGTATGAAAAACGACGTGTCTCTTCCTCTTTACAGCGCGAAAATCTGATTTCTCTGTATTTACTTTAGTATTATATATGTAAATCTAAATTATAGTTATGTTTAACTTAACATACGGAATGCTTAGCGCATGAAACATCATGCTTGACTGAACTTGTTTGTTACTTCATGTACTGAGGATGACCTTCGGCTTTTTTTTTTTTTTTTTTTTTTGATTATTATTATATTCGATCTAGAGCAAGACCGTATTCACAAGGACCACGATTATTAAAAATTTGAATTCCTAACAATTAATACGTCTAAATATTTAACTTCCTCTTTTCATTAGTCCGAAATCCATGTGTTTTATTAAGTATTTTTCTTGAATTATTTATTTTGATATAGGTTATTCGTTGGCAGAAATAATAATCTAAAATTCTTTTAGGTCTGCACTTTATGTGCATAATTTTAACAATTCATGAAAAAGAATTGCAATTTTTTCAGTTAAAAATAAAATTAATGTGTAAATTTAATGGGCCGCTTTTTTGGTTTTCACAGCGCTGATAGTACATATACTTTGTAAAGTATCGATGCACTCATTTTTTCTGCAATAGATAAGACCTTTAAGAGCGGTTGTTTTGAACGCGATCGTTTTCACCACGTAAGCGTATTGTACAACTCGCCGTTCTTGTAAAAAAAAAAAAAAGATAGTGAATGCTAATTGTTGTTTGCATAAATTTTTTTTTTCAACGATTCACTTTTTTAAAATAAATAAAAGAACACGTTTTTGAAAAATCAAATTTTATTATAAATCTAAATAGGAAATGAGTTTTAGTCTTTCAGTTATCTAATGAGCAGAGTTAATTGTTAGATTTTAATCTTCGGAAACTCGATTATTCGGGTGGTAGAATTTTTACAGAACAATTAAAAAAGAATACATTTTCATACAGTGTATGCAAAAACTTGCATACCATTTACATCTATATTAAATTTTTATGTAAAAAAGTTCGGATTGAACGATTTTAAACAATTGCATCTGGCGTCAACAAAATTTTTCTTTAATATCGCAATCGCCTGACTGATAAATGTATAATGTAATTAGTAGTTATATAAAAATATGCGTGATCCTGTTGTACGGTGACTTAAATGATTTTTCTCTCTACAACAATAACAACTAAATTCGCAACTCGAATGCGATCCTTTTTTTCGGTTTGAGCTCCCTCAGATCAGAAAATAAACTTTTAACATAACAATTAAAATGTCTGCATTTTTTACTTTTGCATATGAAACACGACATACGTAAATAAATTGTGTAAGCATTCTTCTGCCCTCTCATTGTCAGGCACACATAACGTGCATAACAGGCACGCACATCGATAAGTTTTTCGGTACACCATTCTGTTAAAGGACATCACTCTACTAAGGCAAGTGTTATACTAGCGTTATGCTACGGAAAGGATAGGCGCGTGAAAATATTAAAATAATTTGTTTAAATAAAAAATAATTACACTGTACAACAATAAAACGGTAACATTCGAAAATTAACGGTCTTTTTAGATTTTTTCTTCACATTGAAAAACTATTAAAGAAGATCACGATTCCGTAACCCACAAGGTAACAACTTGTATCTTCCAAATGTCCTGAATAGTTAATCAAAATGAGGTCAATTCTCATTTCGAATGAAGAATTTTTAATCAGAATTAAGTGTAGAAAATTTTAAGAAGTTTTAGGAAGTGTTTATTTCTTACATTATTATACGTATTTTTTAATTTCACCGATGAAAAATTAATACCATTCTTTGAAAACTGCATTGAGATCGAACTTTTGGACTTCACCAAGGATAAAACCCCCTCGACTGCTAAATTCTAGTTTTTTTTTGTTTTTTTTTTATAATGCTTATAGAAAAACAATTTAAATTAAATACATGATTCTTGATATAAAAGAAGAAAAAAAAAGATAAAAAACAGGAGAAAAAAATAAATTTCTTACAAACGAAAGGCAATAATAGGATTTAACCTTCGACCATGATCATTAATACATATATATATATATATATATATATAATATATAGTATGTATATTAAAGTAAAATTCGAACCTTTGAACTTCGCAATGGTGACAATCCTGGAATTCTTTCTTAGACGATCGTTCTTTTTATAATTTAATTACGTAATTTAAAAAAAAAAAAAATTACAGCAATTTCTATTACAACTTGCTAACGCAAGAATGAAGTTGACATTAATATAGTTATTTCTTATTATATATTAGCTATAACTGAGGATAAAAAATTGAAATATTTAAATATATTAACGAATTATGAAAGATGGTTTAAAAATTTCAATTATTTTCATACCATTTATTCTTATTTTACTCATTTTATTGGTGTTTTAAAATTTTGCGATTTTAACCAATTTAGTGAATAATCATGTCAAAATGTTTTTCAACGAGCTCTTAGAAAATTAATTCTTTAACTCGGCTGTAGTTACAAAAAATTTAAGCCTGCTTTTTTTACTTTAACTTGTACAATTACATTTAAGTATGTCGCGAACAATTAAAAAATAAGACTTATGAAAACATCTGAACTCTGAATTTCAGTAAAATCATAAAAAAAAATAAAAAATGTTGCGAAGTTGATTACAGATTACAAACAGCAAAATACATTCAGATTTTAGCATGCAGTTGGAAAGAGAAGTGGAAGGTTAAGATCTTATTATAGAACTTCCTGATATGAATCTGTCGCGCTAGGAGTGATGCAGAATAAGTAGAATGTGGACGAGATAAGGAAGATGCGCATGTATTAAATGGAGAACGATCCTTTGCCCAAAATGCAAATGTGGTGAAATCTAAACAATGGATCATCCGCAGAGTCCATTCCACTATGAAAAGGGTGTCAAATCATGATATACATCACGTTACAGAGAAATCGCTTAGATCGATATCGAATTTGAGCATTTGAAATGAACGAACTAACGAGTAGATATGAACTGGTTGCGCACTGGTCACTACTCTCGTGTGTAGTATAATTTCTCTATAGCAGGTATTTTCAATCGGAATTGTAATAATCACACCAGTATCGGTTTCAGAGAGAACATTAACCGTTTGTTTTTAACTTGCGGCCGGTTCGAGCGTAGTAGAATTTCTCTTATTGATCAGTTAATCTCTAACAGGATATGTTCGCCATATTATATACATTTTTTAATAAGTTGTAATGACCGCTGCCTTATTGTCTGTAAGTACAAACTGAATACTTATTTAACCGAGGTTGATGCATACGAATTGTGTGGTTCCTGAGGATAGATTTGACCTTTGGAGTGGGTTGGAGCAGCTGAACTGGCAGGTTTTTCTTTTCAATTTTTTTTCTTCCCTCTTTCTTCCGTTTTCTTATTTTTGTTTTTCTCTCGCTTCTTTGGTGTTTTATCTCTCTAGTTCATTTAATAAATTTAAACTTTTATAAAACTTATTTATATAGATTGAGTGAATTTTTGGGAAAAATCTTACGGTACGGATGTTTTTATGCCATACTGAACAGTGCTCAAACAGTGTATAGTTGGGCCAAAAAAAAAAAAAAAAAAAAAAGAAATGGAAAAACTATTTAAATTAATTCTAAAGAAGATAATAACCATAAATTAAATAAGAAAAACATTGTCCGTTGCTTGTAGAAAAATTTAAATTGTATAAAATATACTTAATAGCAACCGACTATATCACCTTTGAGCTTTTTAATGTTCTCGGATAGAACCTCATATCAGATAATTTTAAAAAAAAAACAAAACAACAAATTATATCTCGCATTGCATTCTCCAACTGTTTACATATCTGAGTCATGCAAAAGAAGACCTCAAATGAAATTGTTTGCCACGTTATTTTTTCGACGTTGCATTTCACAAGTTTTTTTTTTTTTTTTTTCAAATGCTTACTTGTCCTTCATTTAATTTCTTTTCCAGATCGCCGCCAACTCTTTCGGTCGAGCAAACACCTGTTCTTCTTTAATTTGTCCAGCTTATCAGTTCTCCACTGTTACCTGTTTATTTACAAATAGCGAAGCAGAAATTCATTTTTGCACTTCTCCGGGTTAAGTAGTTTGCGAGTATATTAACTAATTTTCAGCCGAAAAAATCTTACCGCTAATTGTTTTTCCCCCTTCAAGTATCGATATAATTTAAAGTTTCCCTTGAAAAAATTACTCTTTTTTACAATTTTTTTAATATCCACGGGCATAATTAACCTCTTCACACAATGTTTTAAGCCTAAAAGGAACCTAAAGAGAACATAATATCTCTCCATTCGATCCAATTTTCTTCTAAAGCTTGCTTACATTAGAGTTTCCTTCTGCCGATGACTAACAACCTTTTAATCGTATTTTTTAATCTTATGGCTATCGCGTTTTTCTCTTATTGTTTCCTTCTCTTCCTGTCAATGATAATATTAGAAAACGTAAGAATATTATTCGCCTTTTTATCAAAAAACCTTACGAAATTTAAAAAAAAAACAGGCATATTTTTATGCATGAACAAAAGTTAGGTATGTAGCTGATAAAATCTTTTCGATTTACCTCAATAGCGCAAAGACGTATCAACAGACCTTTTAACTATTGTAAGTTTTCTAGCATTAAAAATATTAAAACTCGAAGTGTAAAGCCCCGCATTTAGATCAAAATAAACTTGTTTTACACCTATATTATAGCTGCGTCAGACACCGGGCACGCTTGCAGCCATTAAAAATTGTTGGACATCAAAAATACGCAAATTATAATTTTTATGTTCTATGTTTTATGTTCTATGTTCTATGTTCTATGTTGTGTTTTAACGCAAGAAGTAGAGGGCTGAATTTTTTTTACCAACATTTCACGCCAACTTTTAAGTGGATAAATGGCGGGATGAAATTCTGTCTCACTTACGAATTGTATGAGAATTAAAATAAATCAGGCTAATGGCTTTTTTTTATGTGTATGAAAGAAATTAATCCTCCCTACGTTGTTTATCAGTGCTATTGGGCTTAGTGCATTGTGAACCTTAACAATTCGCAACGCCCTGTCAAGGGTATGGGACTTACGGGACTTACATATAATTTTTTTATTTATTTTCATCTCTGTGGTTTCCATCTATTAAATTTTAATAACCAACAGCATAACGGTCTCCGACGATAAAGCTAAAGTACGAATCGAAAAAGGTGTCATATCATAACATTTTTTTATGGAGGTTTGAATATTACCATTTCTAGCAGTAGTTTATCTAAGAAATCTGTAAGTTCTATTGTTCTGCTATGAAAATGTTTTATTTTTAATGACTTAACGCTGTCATATTTATCGGATTAGCATTACAAAAAAAAAAAAGAGGGAAATAGTGATTATCTTTTATTCTTGTTTAAATATATTTTAAATAATCTTCGAAAGTAATTTATGTTATTTTTTTCTTTTCGAAAATCAAGATTTGCTTCCAAACTTCAAGTACGTGATGATAGTATTTTTTAAACACGGTTTAGAAAAAAAATTTAGACCATAAAAGTCCTTCGAGTGCTAATATTTTATTACGCGCCTATGTATTTTTGAAAAAAATATCGCCAAAGTTGCACCTTCAAATTCTTTTTTTCATTTTTCATTTAATCAAAAGTTAAAAATTCTACGTATACGTCAATGTGTTCATCATTTTTAGTGCAAAGATATAAATTCGTTAAAGCACCCCATTTAGACCCAAACGAAATTGCTTCCTGAAATCCATAGCAAACCATTTTAGGAGAAAAAAATTAATTTCAAATGAAAAATAATTTTTAAATAACTCGCACCACTGAAAATAAAAAAAATCCTTTTTTTCTAAACAAATCACGAATAAAAATATATATCTTCCATATTGCAGTTTAAATTCGAAACATAATTTTAGCCGCGGCCCTAGTATTTTCATCAGATCCATTAGGCTTAGTACATTATGAAAAGCTTACTTTCACAATCCCCGACACCCTGCTAAGGTGTAAGACTCATTTTACTTTACATTACATTAATTATCATCGGCGCTTACTCATCGCTTCTATTAATTGGTATTCTAACTCCTTATTGTGCATCTTTTGTTTTCTGCCATCTCCTTCGGTTATTCCGGCACTTGAATCTTTTCTACCCTCTATGCCTGATTGTGTAAACATCTGATTCTACCTCTCATCTTTTTTCCTACTTCTCGGGCCAATGTCTATTTTGACGATACAATATATATATATATATACTGCTGTGTTCTAAAAATAAGACTAGTTTTTATTTTTTTCAAAAAATCTCTATTTAATCTTCTAAATCTATTTCATCGCCTTCAAAGTAATCCTCCCTGGGTACAATATAGCTATGCCAACGTTTTTTACAATTCTCGAAACATGCCAGTCATCTTATGATATGGCCTTCAGAACGCGCTGTGATTTACGTTGAATCTCTTTAGTCGACTTAAAACGGCGTCCCCGGAGTGACCTTTTGAGTTTAGAAAATAGCCAGAAGTCACACGGTGCTAAATCAGGCGAATACGGTGTTTGTGAAAACGATATTAGTTAATTTTTTGGTAAAAAAAAAACTCACGAAGAACCAATTGGCGCATTATTATGGTGTAAAAACCAAGAGTTGCCTGTTCATAAATTCGGCCTCTTTTTGCGAATAGCTTCACGTAAACGACGCATAACACTAAAAACATATAATTATTTGTTGACAGCTTGGCCCGTCGGAAGGAACTCATAATCCACAACATGAAGTTTGATTTTTGAGCGACTTCGGCGGGATCTTTTCGGCCTTGCTTTATGACTCGCGATATTAATTCGATTGGTCGGTTGTTTCCAGATTATGAGTACAGATCTGAGTCTTATCTTTCGTAATAATACGTTTTATAACGTGCTGGTAGTCAGAAATCATTTTTTCACAGATTTAAATACGACGATCTTTCTCGAAAAAATTGAGTTTTTTTGGTACCAATCGAAATTTGACCCGTCTGAGGGCCAAATATTTCTTAAAATGGAGTTGACAGATCCGTTTGAAATACGGAAATCATCTGAAAGATCCCTAATATTGTTAATCGACGGCTTTCCAGCACCGAATCTCGGATTTGTTGGACATGACTTGCATCGGTGGCGGTTGAGGGCCGTCCGAGGGGACGCTCTTCATTTTCAACTCGTTGTCGGCCCTTTTTGAATTGTTTATACCACTTGTAACTTCTGTAACATTCTAAACGTTTGCGTAGCAAAAATTTCATTTCGTAAACAAAATTTAATGCAACTTCTTTGCTCGACAAAATCAGACATCCTAAAAATCGCCGAATTCACTTTTTCCGTCGTACAAAACCAATTGTAGCTCAAACACTAATGGCGTCGTATGGTGTGAAATTCGGCACGCAGATGTTTGTCACAGCGCTGCCAACTTGGAAAAAAAAATATTTTTAAGATTCGATATCCCCGAGTAATTTAAATTGAAAACTGATCTTACTTTTTGAACACAGCAGTATATATACTCCTATGTATATATATATATATATATATATATATATAAAAAGGTGGGCATTAACTCACCGCCGTAAATGCCTAATTTCATTCGAACGAAACAACATATTATCTAATCAACCATGCTGCTGTAGCTTTCGAAAGTTCTCTTTTTAAGGAGAGAAATAAATACAATGGAACACATTTCTAAATATGTTTTCAGTCTCGGTAAGATTTTTGTCGAAATCCAGTTTGACCCTAATTTTTTCAGTCAACATTTACTTTGTACTTAGTCCGTGCAATTGGTTTGATCCAATTTCCACTTCTAAATAATGCAGTTTACCGCAGCAGTGCATTCTACAACCGCTAAATAATGGTCCTTCGTAGTCGCTCCCGGGGCGACACAGTGATTTCGTTTAAGATCACCGATTTTAGCCGACTCTACGAATAATCCTTATTAAAGTACCGACTTCAGTTGAGATCATCTCTTTTTTGAACCAAACTGTTGTTCTGTGCTAAAGCATTATTGAAATTGTCGTTACGCTCGGATAAAAATTTAAAATTAACGAAAATATTTCAAAAAACATCAACCTTGACCCACATTATTTAACCTTATTCGTACGGAAGAGGTCGTTGAAAACTTCACAAACTTCGGCAAGTTAGAAATAATTTGCGAAAGAGGCCTGAGCGTTTGTAAGACTGCGAAAAAATCACTATTTTAGAATATTAAGATAGATTTATTAAAAGTTAATACCGAGAAGAAATCAACAGTTTTTTTCTACCGATTTCAGTTTTAACGATACTATTCTGCTCTTTGCTAGTTTACACTTTTGTTTTACATATTTCATTTTAATAAAATTATCGCTTTATATCTAATAAATTTATTTAAGGTCGATATCAATTCATTACGGCAATGTCGGTGTCATTCAAAAAAATATATAAGTATATATAAGTATATATATATTTGTTTTTAACGATTCAGTCGAATTATTAAAGCATTTTAGTCTTTGAAAACAACTTTTCGTTATGACTTTTTTGTTTTCTATAACATTAATGTATACGCTTATTATGTATTTATTCTTTATTTATTACTTATTTTGTTGTTTTTTTTTTAGTGTAATATGTTTCCTCCTTTTTTTAAAATTTTAAATCACGTTATCTTTTACCACAGCAGCGGAAAATAAATTCAGCTGATTTTTTCAATAAAGTATTATATACTTTTTCTTAAAATCCGTTTTCAAAAATAATTGCTTTTATTTAATTTTACCAGTATTTAAAATGTTTATGCTTGTCATAAATATACTTGGGAATATATCTGTAACGTCGATAGTTTCTACAACAAATACGGTCCAGGAATTATTCGCAAATCTTGAAATATTCGGTTAGATATATTTTTGTTTTTTTTGTCTTTGACAAAAGACAACAGGAGAATAAATGGAGTTCCTAATATTCTTCAAAACTCAGTTTTTTATTGGCATATGTTTATACGTATTTATTAATGAGATTTGTTGCCCTTTGGCGAGGAATAGTAGAAAATTCTTTTACACTTATCCGTAATGTTTATGAAACGATTACTTTTTCCTTTTATTATTTGTTACCGTTTTTAATCTTTTTTTTTTTGATCGCCGTGAAAGAAAAAAACAAAATCAGCGAGTAAAGAAATACAGTTCAAAAGTAGTAGAATGATCTTCCTTTTTTTTTTTTTTGTTTAAAATTCAGCCCATTAATACGTAATTGACGAAACTGGTCGAACTATTTTTTTTTTTTTTTATGGCTATTTTCTTGTATTAATTTTGTGATATATATATATATATATATATATATATATATAATATATATATTAGTCATTCGTTTTAATGCGTTTTGAATTTATTACAATATAAATAATGTTATATATTTTTTGTGAATTGTTAACGTCGTTCGAGTAATATAAACAAATATAACATTAGTAACCGCATATTAACAGTCATTTTCAATTATTTACATTTATAATAATGTATCAACTCTACCTTTTTTAATTACATGCGGCATAGTACACAGCTTTACCTTACTCCCTTATTTACATTTGTTGACTCCGACAAGTCAATATTAGTTTTAATTACGGTATTCTATTATTAATCCCAATATATTTTCTGAGCAGCCCACTTGTTTCAACAATGCTCTTATCACAGTTGGAGCAAATATTCTGCCCACGATGTACATCAGAATTTATTTATAACCTATGTAATAACCGACAAAAAAGCTATAATTAAAACTAATAATAACTTGTCGGAGACAGAAAATTTAAATAGGACAGTAAAGCGAGGATATTTACCACCATATTTTATATTTAAAATTAATAGTTAACAAAACATCAGATAACACTCCAGCTATGGGATAGATATCGACGTTGAAAGATAAGAAACAATTAAATTTGCAGAATGGATAGTTAAAGACGCTAAATAAAATGTTACGATCACTAAATATGATGGGAAAGGAAATGAGTATGGAAATAAATATCAAAAAAAAAAAAAAAAAAGGAAGTCAATGATGACCTCGTCTGAAATCGGTGCTCGTAATAGATTAGTAAAATATGCATTTTATAAGAATCCAAAACATATTAAGATATAAATCGATGTCGCTGAACCTAAGAAAGCGAATAATGAAGGTATATGTAGCTGTTCATAGCAATTTATGGTGCTGAATTTTGGATTATTAAATTACAGCCGCTCGGAATATGCGATGCTGAAGAAAGATAAGTTGGACCGATAAAGAATCAAAAAATCAACAAGTACTGGATCAACTTTACGAGACAAGGTTGCTATTAGACTAGATACGAATAACGCGCTTCTAAGTTGAATCGGTCATATCTGCAAGATAAGGCGGATTGTTTCGAGGTATGCTTGAAGGCAAAATTGAAGGAAAACGAAGCCGTGGAAGACCTGGGATTGTAATGATCTTCTTAAAACTAGGCTTCGCGGCTATATGGAACTAAAAGGAGCCGTGGGAATCGAAATGGCAAAAGATCAGTCTTACGTCACTCATTTATCATTAATATTTTCATAAAATATATTTCCATGTCATTTTTAAAATTAAAATCAAATATTTAAATTCATTTTTTTCGCTAATATTTCTCGATTTTCTCTTTCCCAAACGAAAATAGGTTATCTCCTTCAGATTCGAAACATTTAATACTGAATCTACCTTTATTAATACTAAATCTACCTTCATTAACATATTTTCGTTTCTCTTTTCTGGTACCAAAAACAGAAAGTCCCCTCCCCCGCCAAAAAAAAAAAAAAGAAAAAAAAAGAAAAAAAAAGACGTTTCTCGAATACTTTAATTGAAAATTTAGTTTTAAAATGTTTATTTATTTGTAAGGATTTTATTATTATACCAACATAATTTTAGTTGATATACTATACTGTTGTAACTCTAGAATAAAAATCGTTATTAAATGACTTCATATCACACAAATTAGAGAAATAAATTACCCACGGTTACAATAGATATAACTCTAAGCTTAAAATATAGAATTATTGTTAATTATAAAGTATAAAGTATACTTTGTTTATGTATAATATCGTCCAATAACGATAAAACAGAAAACACGCTTTTTAGATCACACACTATGAATGAAATCTTCAAGATCGATTTATCAGTATGGAATATGTCATTGTTTCGCTGCGGGCAATGTGAAAATTTTGTAGCGAAATCCGTAATATTTAGTGCCTAACGTTTTTGCGTTATGTTAACGTTTTTTTTTTCATTTTGCGAACAATATAATATAGTCTGTACCGCGACTCTTCTTTAAGAACTATAAAAGTCTAAAGTGTGTCCGGATGTAATTTACACATATACGCGACTGATGCAAAAAGAAGTTAGTCATTTAGACCTGTAAAAATTACGACCATGCTAGGGTGATCCTCATCAAAATTATTTTATGTCACAGTTGCCATTGAACTTTTTTTTTATTTCTTTTTCTTTTTTTTTTTTTTTGTGTTACTTCAGAAAAAAAAACTCTTATTTTGTTAAGAAATTTTCTAAATAAAATGAAACTAAATAAAAAATGTAAACGAAGTAGAACATGCTCAGTGAAATGCTCGCACGAAAGAGTATTACGAAATTATTTCAATTATACGAAATATACCATTTCAGTCAGACGTAACGTCAAAAATTTTACGAGGAACTGTTGGTCTGCCGAAAAATGATTCAACGCATGAACCGGCTCCGGTACACATCGGAGAAATTTGCAAATCGTATTTATTCGAAATAAAAAAAAAGTTAGGACCTGGTTCGACTCCCGGATGCCGCACGTTGAAATACAGAAAAATTTCACTTGCCTTGGGTTAATTGAAATAATAAAAACGCGCAATGAACGAATGAATGAATAGAAAGTTTATTAAATAAATGTGTAAATAACACAAGTTTGTACAACATTACACGCGTATCGAGCATTTAGCCTTCTCCAATGTGTAACAGTGTCTACATGTACGCTTTGGTTGACGCTGAGGTAATAAATTACTTTAAGTTACGAGATTAGGAGAAAAGCCAACAAAAAGGAACCAGCCCCTCGAAAAAAAAAAACGTTAGCGGAAATGAATTCGCCAGTAAATAATGAAAAATTAGTAAATTTTCGTTTTTTCTATTATTTCGTGATTTAATAAACCGGTATTAAGAATAATCATAATCGAAGCATCGGCCTTTCGTGCGATAGGTAAATATCGGAAACGCAGAGCTACTTACCTTAATCGTTTCGCTTCGTCTATAAACGGTCTTTTCTCCATATCGGTCAGTAATTTCCATTCCGCTCCGAGTCGCTTTGATATTTCCGAATTGTGCATTTTCGGATTTTCTTGAGCCATTTTCCTACGTTGACCTCTGGACCATACCATAAACGCGTTCATCGGTCTCTTGATGTGGCCGGCAACGATCGAAGCCACCTCGCTATTACGCTTTATTTCGATCATCGAGCATTTGGCTCGGCTCGTTGAATTAACGTTCATACCAGCACCGTCCTCGCTCGCGGCGATAATGTCGCTAATGCTATCGCTCATTATTTATCGCGAACAAACAAGACGAGATACTTCCGCAACTTTTCTGTCTATATATGTATATATATATATATATAAAAATATAACTATATATATATATATATGTGTGTGTGTGTGTACAATATGTGTATATGTTTACTATTATTTTTTTCCGATAATTTTCAACAAAGTCGGTAGAACGTGCGAAATCGGAAAATAAGTAAAAAAAAAAAAAAAAAACGATATATAAACACAATAGTGGAGCACGTTGCTCGCTGAAGTCGGCCCAACTTCTGTCTAAGCTGATTCGTGTCAGAATGCATCGGATTTGATACTGCATGGAATCTCCGTCCGATGCGATTTATCCGTGTTGGCCGTTATCAGCGCATTTCTTGCATGGGCCAGTTGGACGCGCATCCAGGCTCCTCGAAAGGGCTAGACGGTTTACGGTGCGGCAGTTACTGATATCCAGACTGATCAGCCAATAGCGTTCGTTGTCTCCGCCCCTTATCGATTGTAAACAGAATATACACGGAAACATGACCGGGCCTATCTGCTGGTCTATGATGGGAAAATAGCGACGAAGATTTACTTACAGGTGCATAATAATAACGTTCCGAAGCAGTATACGGACACACCAGCACCCGTTCCGGTGTGCATTTGAAGCCATCAACAGGTACCGAAACGCTCTATTGTTGTAGGGCTAGAATTTTCGGATATTCCGAAAAAAATCAAAACCGATCTTCCTACTGGCGGAAAAAGACAAATATTCGGCAAAACGATTGCAATTATTTTGCATCGAAACGTTGATAAACATGTGTACATTCTTATTTTTTTATTTATTTTTTTTTGTTTTGGGGGATCGCCAGTCGTGGGCATTGCCCAGCATTAATGTGTACATTCTTAAGCGCATACAGACGTATAAATCCTATTTTTATTTTTTGTTATATTGCTATTTGTAACTACAGAGAACTTCTGGCTTTTATTTTTTTTTCCCAAAAATTGCGAATATGGATCCGTCTTTTTTTATTTTCTTTTAATCATCAAACTTTTATTCTCCGCATCGATTACGCAGTGTGCGTTAACCGCAGACAAGAAAATTATTTAACATCAATATATTTCGTGGTAACGTGTATTATTCATTATAATAATTTAAATAAATAGTTGAGGAGGAAAGTTATATATATATATATATATATATATATATATATATATATATATATATATATATATATATATATATATATATATGTATATATGTGATAAAGATATAACAATGGTAGTCGATAAATTAAATAAATAAAAAAATAAAAAAAAATGCGACCGTAGTTTAATTTTAAATACAATTAATGGTATATTGATATTCAGTGTTGTATAGTAAATTTAATTAATTCATATACTACTAAATATGAATTAATAATGTATATGTTTAATTTATGTTTAAGTTTGACAATATGGCCGCAAATGTTAATTTTTTTTTTTACTAGATAACTTTAATTTCCCGAACAACGATATAACACTTTACATTAATAAATAAGATTAATTGTCTTAATTAATAACTTGAAGTATGATCACATTTATCTTTTTAATATATTTACCTTATCGACTTTACCGTTAATTTTCTGAGGTATAGCTGGAAGTACGGGAAGTAGGCCGGCACCATTTTAGTAGATACTCTACGGGGTTGGCGAGGCTATAAACCCATAAAGAGAACAGGAAGACAGTGCCGAAGCTCCTTCGAAGACGTAGTTGTGTGACAATGCAGTGTGCCGCCCCAGGCGCGGTCTCGACAAAATCGATAAATCCCTACGTGAGATGGTGAACGGCAGCCACTATGGGCCAGTGTTCGACTTTTAAGTACCAGGTAATTTGTTCTGACTACAGTTTACTCCACTCGTCAGAAAAGTACATTAGAAAGACTGATGGTCCCCCAATCGAGGCAGCAGAGCGTTGAACGGCATCGAGCCAGATAAAGTTGCGTTAGCAGCCAAGTCAACTCACTCGTTGCCAGGAAACGTGGCTAGGGACCCATAAGAATGTGAAATATACATCGGATTACGAAAGTTCGAATAGCGGGTTTTTTATTTTAGTCAGCAGAGAGTTGCAACTGTCCGGGCTCTGAATGGCTTTGATAGCTTGAAGCGAATCTTAAATAAGAAGGACATTTTGAGACGCTGGGCTGGAAAAGCATGTCTCAAGACAAAGAATCTTCTCAAACATTTCTCCCTCTGAAACAGTATTGGTTTAGGCGCTCGGTGTACACATTACGTCTCCAATTTCAGATATTTGATGGAGTTATAAAGTTAAATCAACGATGTAGAAATTGTGTAGCGAAATTTTTTATCTACTAGTTCAAAAAAACGATATGTCGCAGTTTCATTAATTACTGTTTCGGTCGACGTCAGAAACTGAATTTGGTAGTTGTTTTTTTTTTTTTTTTGATTTATCTTGGTCACATTTACAGCAGATCTTAGCCCGGATACTGGTAGAGTTCATTTAGCCAATTTATCCTTTCCGGGATAAAGGTTTGTTTTTTTTTTATTCTTTTTTTTTTGGGCGCGCCAGCGGCATTGACCCAACAACAGCAAAAATTAAGGAAAGGGTTAAATAAAGAGACGATTAGAAATAGAGCTTAGGAAAGATTGGAGTGCAGGAATTATTATATGCGGAGATGAAAAGGAAAGGACAAAGGAAGAATTATACGGAGCAGGAAGACCCAGTGCCAAGATTTTCGAGTACAAAACAAAGCGCTCGGAATCAAGGGCAGGGCATTCAAAGAAGATGTGATTTGCATCACATATGAGAGGAGAGATGGAATTATGAAGAGGGCAATCGGGAGAAGAGGACAGGGAAAAACGAAAACGTGAAGAGGGTAGAAGTGAGTGATTAATACGCAGTCTGATTAAGGAAATGATCGCGGAGCGTTGATAAGAATAGGATTGAAACCACGGCTGAGAAGAGGGAACCAGTTGAATTTGAAGATAATGAGAGGCGGGATTAGAAAATAGAGAAGGATAGATGTCCGACCATAGTGGGGGGGGTGATTAGCTGAGGAAAGAAGGAGGATGTCCGAGGTAGGAATGTTGCAGAATAAAGGACCATCGCGGGCGGCCGAACGGGCTAAAAAGTCCGCTAACTCGTTGCCATCGATGCCAGAGTGACTAGGAACCCACAAAAGGTCAATAGTAATGGAACGGGATGAGAGTAGATTGGATATGAGAAAACGAATTAAAAGAATAATAGAATTGGAGGAATGAGAAAAAATGGCTTGAAGAACACTTTTGGAATCGGAGACAATCATACATTTACTGATCCCTCTTATGGATGGAATGAACGAGACTGGAACGTTTGAATTGAGGTATTTTAAAATATCAGTAAGTGTACAAAAATTTATCAGTATAAAATGATAAGTGTACTTTTTGCATTCTCCTTTGTTCCGCGCTATTTTAACCTCCACCATTATATTTAGCGACAGTATCAATTCCAGTTAGTTTTTTACAGGCCATTATTTCTCCTCTTCATCGATCCTTTATAGACACTATGATACGCTTGTCTTTAGATTAATATCTATCTTGCAGGTATTCTCTAAATTGATATGAAGGGTAATCCTTCACAGTTCGACGATCTGCCACGTAGGTCGGTCAGTTTTCAAATTTCACCAACTTTCTGAGAACTTCCGTACAGAAGTTATGCAGTGATAACTATCCTTTCTTTTTATTCTTTATTCGTTTTTGTTTTTTCTTGTTACCCTAAATTATTTTATATCTATTCGACTAAATTTAATTTCTCGGATCTGTGTTCTTCCATGACACTTTTCATATTATCATTCTGTTAATCATGCTTCCGACGTTTCGTCTGAATTTCTTCTCCACTTTTCTCTTTCCCCACCCGCATGATTCATCTAATTCTTGAGATGTCAGTAGTTTTTTTCTACTGAGCGTTTTATATACTTTTTTATTTTTAGCCTTTCAGCGTTGTGATTTTTCCTTACTATGATATCTTCTCCTTGTTGTCTATTTTTTCTGTACTTTTTCTTCCCTTTTTCCTTATTTATACATGTGTATTAGAATATAATTTTATTCAATATTACTGCTGTATTGGACGGAGTTCCTTATTAAGGGGAAATCGTTAAAAAAATAAATAAATAAATAAATAAATAAATAAATAAATAAATAAATAAAAATAACAAAAAAAAAAAAATAAAATTAAATAAATTTTATCGAAAATGTAAATATTTTAACAAGTTCAGGGCAAACTTGGTCGTAGAGGTAAAAATAAAGATTACAACGATAGGTGAAATTATGAGAAAAAAAAATTTAATTTGATTTCACCGAAACAAATGAGACGCTTGAGAAAAAAAAAAAAATTGCCAATGTTGAAAACAAAATTTAACCCCAAGTACCCTGGGAACGGTTCAAAATATGCATTTACATTTTTTATATTTTAATCGTAAAAAGATTCTACGCTATAATAATTCTCATTTTGATCGCAATTGAAGAAAGAGAATTTTTTTATTCAAGACGAGATAATTCCAAAGGAACGTTTACGCGCAATATCGAAATTTGCAAAAAGAGTTTTGAACAGTTTGGCAATATTTATTCCGAAACTGTTTTGATTTCTTTACATTAGGGATTACCTGCGGAATATTTGACTTTTAATATGAAATTCAATATTCTGTATATATTAGGGGAAAAAATGGTTTAAAATGTAAGGCCAGATTTAAATAAAATGAATTCTGTTTCGTTAAAATCGAAGTTGCAACTTTTCTTTCATTTACTTGGATAAACTTTACTTTTTTCATATTTATCAGCGGAGTCACTGAGTGAACGGCAATGTGCCATAATTTCGAAGGAGCAAGAAGGAATTGAAATTGCGAACAGGTTCAGCAGAGAATTCAAAAATGGTATAAAAAAAAGCTAGAACACAAATGTAACAAAGTGTTATTAGGGAAAAGAAAAGAGAATGAACCAAAATTAAATATGTACATACCTAAAGCAAAAATAGAGCAAGCGGGGAAAATTATTAAGGGATTGAAAGAAACAAAGGCCACAGGACTAGTGAGATAAGAATAAAAGATATAAAGACAATAAAAACATATATAGTAAAAAAAATCACAAAACTGAAAAATATGACTCTATGTGAAGGAAAAATACCAGATGGACTAAAGTGATATCGAAAACGAGGCCAATATATAAAAAAGGCAAACATAGTGAATATGAAAATTATAGACCGATTGCAGTAAGTAATGTAATTGCAACAATCTTAGAGAAGTATGTAGCTAATAGTTTAACGAAATATTTACAGGAAAATCAGATAATTGATAGAACACAATACGGATTTCAAAAGGGAAAATCAACATCGAAAGCACTCGGTGAGTTTACAGAAAAAATAAGGGTAAATTTTGAACAAGGGAAGAAAGTACTGATAACATTCATAGATCTAACTAGAGCATTCGAGACGATTGACCATAAAATAATTATATGTAAATAAATTAGAGGAGATAGGAATAACGCACAATGTTAAAAAATGCTTCGAAAACTACCTAAACCAAAGGAAAATATGTGTAAATGTATTAAATGCACGAAGTGAAAGAGAGGAGTTGAATGTGGGAATTCCGCAAGGTAGTAACTTAGCACCAATACTGTTTATTATATAAACAAAAAACGGTTTATACATGAATTAAAATACAGCGATATATACTCGTTCGCGGATGATATAGCAATAGTTACAGCACATAAAGATATCAAGGAGGCAGAAATGAAAATGCAAAAATATCTAATCACAATAAGCAGATGGGCACATGATAAAAATCTAAGAATTAATGTACCAAAAACTAAAGGTACTACGTATGAAAAGGGAAACGAATGTATACATGAGTTGGAAGAAAGAAATGAATGTGAGAAGATAAATTGCCGGTGACCCAATATAAATATTTGGGGGTAATGGTGGACCAACACTTAAGGTGGGACGGACATACGGAATACATTGCAAAGAAAATTAGGGCAACATTGCCAGCATTCTACACTTTAAAGAAATATGCAACAAATAAAAGGTTAAAAATGGTGTATCATGCGCTAGTGGAATCAAGAATCAGATATGGAATTCAAGCATGGGGAATGGCTAGGAAAACATACGTGGGGAAAATAAGTAAACTGCAAATAAAATGCTTGAAATTGATATCGGATCACAAATACGAGACCGAAAGTGAAATAATACAAAAAGAAGACGTACTGAGCGTTAGGGGAATGTATTTATTCATAAAGAGATATGGGGATACATAATGACCGAGAAGGAAATAGAATTGGAAAAAAGAATAAAAATAGAATACGGGCTGAGGGAAAATTATTTGTACAAACTGTCGTTAGCTAAAACAAAGATAGCGGAGCAAACAGACAAATACATTATAACGCAGTTGTTAAATAAAATGCCTAAAGGAGAAGTAATAGAGGAGGAAAAAATTGGGGTGCAAAAAAAAGAAAATAAAGGAATGGTTACAGAAAGAGATAGGAACAATAATAAGCATTAAATAAGAGAAGAGGGTACGGAAATAGTGATAAACAAAAGTGAAAAAGGGGAAAGGGAAAGGGACGGAACAAAATAAATAAATAAAATGATAAAAAATAAAATAAAAATAAGGAAAAATAGGATAAGTTTGTAATAAAATATTTGCGCGGCGATAAAATTGTATAGTATATAAGTGGTATAATGTAGGCATATTTAGATGTAAGAAAACTCGTCGATAATATAGCTCGACGAGGAAATGTATAAATATTAATAAATATATATTGTTGTAACCCTTCCTCCACTCGAATTTCGTCACGGTGCTCGGCACAAGATTCATACATTCCTCAATTCCATTTATATGTTTAATCCAGTCCGTGTGTCGCTTATGACAAAAACCTCTCAACATTTTTCCTAATTCGAGGTTAACCCTCTCCGTTGGGTTATTTTTTGGACAGTATGGAGCGAGGTGTCTAACTTCGATTCCTCGTTCTTCAAAATACTCATTCCAACAACGACTTCTGAATATGCTTGCATTATCCGATACAATCGAATTCATTTTTCCTATCTTAGAAATGTAATCATTCATTTTACTCAAGATATTCCGCGTAGTTAATTTTTTAAGAGTATATAACTTTACATACTTGGAGAACGTGTCTGCAATAACTAAAATTTGGTTCATACCTTTCACGATGGGTAGAGGGCCAAATATATCTAACGTGACGATGTCCAGTGGCCCTGTGGGTTCATAGCTGCATACAGGTCCTTTAGACGGTTTATGTAACGGTTTTATACACTTACATAATTCACATGCATTAACTACTTTAATTATATGTTTTTTAAATTTATTAAAATGGCAGCTCTGCTTCATAAGTAACATCATACGCGCTTGACCTGGATGTGCATATTTCTCGTGAAAGGCTAGTATCAAAGGTTCGACCAATACACCTCAGGAATACATAGTCTCCATCTTCTATCCGATCTTTTATTTAAAAAAAATAAAATTCCTTTATAAATGGTGTAAAACTTTTTGAGTTTTGGGTTGCAATGTAGGTTCAATAAAACCTGATTCCAAGCTTTATCCTCTCTCTGCTCCCTTCCGATATTCGAAAGTAGTCCTTCAATGTTTAACTGCGGTAGGACCGACAGGTGTGTAATTAACACACAATTTTTCTCAAGATACCTGCAATCCATTATGCCATTCCTGGACAGCATGTCTGCCATAACATTGTCTTTCCCAGGAATATGTTCAACTGTGATATCGAAATTCTGGAGAAAAAGCATCCAACGTGTTAGTCGTGCATTTCTCCATTGCGAGGTTTGCAAGAATTTAATGCTCATATGGTCAGTATGAACTGTAATAGGATATCCTTCAATAAGGACGCGAAATTTTTTTAGACAATATATCAATCCTAATAATTCTTTTTCTGTCGTGAAGTAGTTTTTTTCAACTTTAGATAGTAATCTACTCACGAACATAAATGGTCTCGGGGCATCTAAGTCATCATATTGAAACAGGCATCCCCCTACAGCAATATCCGAGGCGTCACAATTCAAAAAGAATCTTTTTCCATAGTCGGGTTGCTGGAGTTTAATGTCTTCTCCAAATTTATTTTTAAACCTTATAAACGCATCCTCACACTCTGCACTCCAGACAAATGGTGTATTATTTCTGACTAGATACGAGATCGGTTCCAACATAGTCGCATAATTTGAGATGAACTTTCGATAAAAATTACACATCCCTAAAAAAGATTGCACTTGCTGTTTACTCTCTGGCCGTGAAAAACTTTTAATCTTTTCAGTCTTTTCCCGTAACATCGAAATTCCCGATTCAGAAAGTTTATAACCTACAAAATCAATTTCCTTCTTAGCGAAAACTGATTTCCCTGAATTAATAGTCATCCCTGCATCTTTTAGTGCGGTAAGGACTTCGGTCAGATGGTTGATGTGCTCAGCTTCCGATGTAGAAAATATCACCAGGTCATCCACGTAAGCTAGTACGAAATTATCACACCCAGGAAACAATATAGTATCGAGAGCCTTGAGGAACGCACTAGTGCTGATTTTTAGCCCGAAGGGTACCACATTGTACTCATAGGTTCTCCCTTCAAATACGAAAGCGGTGTACTTTCTCGATTCCTCGTGCAGGGGCACCTGCATGAAACTGGAGACCAAGTCGACGCTTGACATAATTCTGAAATTCTTGTATTTGTATAGCAACTCATCAATAGGTGGTGGTATCACATTTTCGCATTGTATAATTTTATTTACATCTCTCGCATCGAGACATAGTCTCAACTGTCCGTTTTTTTTAAAGACAGGCACCAAAGGTGACGCATACGGAGAATTCGAATGGCTGATAAGTCCTGAGTTTAACATTTTATTGATTTCGTCTCGTACAGCAGGTCTTTTTGACACCGGAATAGGATATGCTCTCACTTTGCGATATATCTCATGAGGTTTGGTAGAAATTTTATACGTATATGTTTTACATCTTCCAGGAACGTCCTTAAACACCTCGGCTGCTTGGGTCAAACACGTTTCTAACTGTTTTTTGTACCTGTTTTCAAAATCTGACTCCTCTACTTTTTCCTTTAGATCTCTGCTGTTCATGTTACTTAGCTGTTGTAGATGATTTGGCAATGGAGTGGTTTTATCCTCACTATATAAAAGATTAATACTATCCCAAGTTTTTAAAGTTTTAGAGAAAGGTAATTCTTGTAACCTTTCCTCGCATTCGAGAGTTATACATGATTTCCGAAAATTAATGTAAGCTTTAAATTCTTTAAGAAAATCACTACCTAGTATAATAGGAATATTTAAACCTGAAATAACTATTGCCCGACCTATAAGCGTTCCCTTTCCTATCTGGAATGGAATCCAAGCTTGAAGTCTCACCACCTTCTTAGGCTTCCCACACGCTCCAATAATACGAATATTAGGTATAGGTAGGGTAGGATAATGATTTTCCTTATGTTTCTCTTTAATTCTGTCCCATAATTTCTCGTCGATGGCAGTCACCTCTGACCCGGTGTCTATAACCGCGTTATCTTCAAAATCTAAAATTCTGACCGAGATATATGGTAGTGCGGATATTGGCTCTCCGTCTGATGTTATATCTGATTGAACATTATTTATATTTATTTGATTCTTATTTCTATAATTACCTTTATAGGTTTTTATATACTCTTCATTTTTTGTTAAGTTTTCTTTAATTTTAAATGTTTTATTAGTTTTCCGAACCAACTCACTTTGATGTTGGTTCGGGCCTACCCAAAAAAAGATTCTAGCCGGTGCGCAAACAATTCTATTCCTTCTTGGCTTAATACAGAGCTACCTGTATGATGTGTTTTTTCAAATAGCTCGGGAGTGCATTTCATTTTATTTATCACGCCATCTTGTTCCTCAGCGAGGCTAAATTGTCGTGTTACATCTAAAATTCTAGTATTCTTACTTGATAGGTTTCTTATTAAAGTATTATAATTTTCTAGTGCGTCCCAATGATCTCGAAAGTGTTGTTTATTCGGAATGGGAAGTATCGGAAGAACCACGATTTCATGCACTCCTTTATTCCGTAAGCTTTGTAGCAGGTTTTTTAAGTCTTCAAACATGCGTTCTGCCGACCTACGAATTTTTAAATCCGTGGTTCCCACCATCAATATTACTTTGTTCAATAATTTACAGCTGCTTCTCTCAATTTGATACTTGAAAACCTTGTATTGTACTCTCGTTATAACAAAATCCTACCATTTCTTTACCACCACGTGACACGATTTTTTCACTAGTTCTTTCTTTAACCAATTGGAACAATGGCCCTTCACCTATTAGTTGGTGCCCTTTATACTCCGGACGTGGTCGTTGTTCGATCTGTGGTTTATTGTTATTATTATTTGTATAATTGTTTCCCTCAACTCTTTTTGCCGATATGTTATTAATATGGGTAAATTTTTTAAATCCCTGATTAAATTTCGTTTCATTTTCGACTCTATTCCCTGCCGACACAATTCCTTTACATTTTCATACATCTCTTCTTTCGTCCTGCTTTTTAATACGAATAACATTCTTTGCATTTCCAAGGGCAGTTTTCTCAATATTAACTCAATAAATTCCTCATCCGTTATGGGAGGATCCAGATACCGGACTTTGTTAATCCACATGAGCACGTAGTCTTCCATACTATTACTAGATTGAACTTTTTCTCCAGGGTCATACAGCTTTTTACGCACCTCAAGTTGCTCAGTACGTCCCCAATAGTTTTGTACTAGCTTAGAACGAACACTCTCCCAATCAGGACAAGCTTGTAAAAAGGTGACGGCCCATTCCCGCGGGGAACCGTCCATTTTCCTTATAGTTACACTTATTTTTTCCTCTATGGCGGTTATATTACTATTTATAAAGAATTTCTCTATATCCTGAATAAATTCTAGAATATGGATTCTTTGATATCGACCACCAAAACCCCTTACCTCAGCATCTATATCTAAGAACCGCCTGCCAGTATAGAGTTGACCTATCTCATAATTCTGTGAACTTGGCCTATCATTCGTATTTACCGCAAGAAGATTCTTCACCACCTGAAAATTAGCTTCGATCTTAGAATCGGTTAAGATAATTTTATTCTGTATTCCTTGATTCAAATTATCTGCATATTCTTTTAGTGTCTTTTCTTGTTGTTCTATTTTATTCTCTGTCTCTCGTATATTTTCTTTCAATTCATTTCTCGTTTTTTTAATGGCTTCTTTATTTTGTTTTACTTCTCTATCGAGTTCTTCTTTGTAGTTTTCTGATTTTTTGTTAGTTTCTTCAATTTTTTTATTAATATCTTTTATTTCATTATCTATTTTCTTATTGTGGTCACTCACCTCCTTCCTAAACCCATTTATATCCTTTTTAAGTTCATTTTTTAATTCATTATTTTGATTTTTTAGTTCATTTTTAAATTCATTGCTCTGGTTTGTTATTAATTTTGCTAATTTATTAAACAAAGAGTCTTCCAAACTGCTCTCATCAAGATTTCTCGTTGTTCTCTGAATCTGGGGTAATTCCGGCGACTCATATGCTCCGATGACTTCCTCGAAGTCATCAGAGTATTGCCCTCTTTCCCTAACTATATTATCAGGAATTTCGTTATTATCATTATTACTACTATTCATGTTTATTTACTTTTAATTTTATTTAGACGCGGTACACCAAAAGAAAATTGTACGGCCAGCAAAAATAAAAATTCGTTCAATTTTAAAAAACAAAATAAAAAACACGATATCAAATAATATGAGAACAAAGAAAAATACACATATACATTCCATTCAGAACTATTGAAATTACGATTCGTCTTTTAAATAATTTTTTTTTTTTTTTTTTTTTTTTTTTTTTTAATGTAAAATTAAACTTATCTGGTATTGTTGCACTGCTGACTGCTGCTCCTTCAAATAATTTGTTCGATACTTCGGATGTTTACCGCTATCCAGGGGTCTTATTTGACTTATCGGGTCCCTGTTCGACGGCGACAGTTGTTGTAACCCTTCCTCCACTCGAATATTATTTTTAACAACCCTGTTCCTCCGTACTACACAGGTGTCTTAAATTTCGGGCGCCAGAGCCGTTAAAACGACTCAATAACAAAAAATAATACTTTCGATAAAACACGTAAGAGTTCGATCAAACACGATGGTATCTCAAAACGGTGAATCTACGCTACGGCGAATAAACAGCGATTACACCGTCCGACAGCACATAGACAACACAAAACAAACCAGCAGGCAGATTTACCCCGCTCGTGTAGCTATTTAATCGCAGATAACATTTTAATAATAATAATAATAATAATAATAATATTTCTGTTACTTTAATTTCCGAAAGTGTTTAATTCAAAATTTCCGTCTCATCTGCGGGCAACAAGTGCGGAATTCCTTAATTATTGATTTTATATTGATTCTCTGTTTTCATTGTTATTTACTTTAAAATTACGTTACTTTCCCGCATGAATACGCTATTTGGAATTAAATTACAATTGAAAAGATAACACAGAGAACAACCTAGCCAGATTTTACGTTCATTTTTCTTATTTGTTTTTAATTATACTAAATCGTTCTTAAATAACTACACCAGCATTCGTGGTTTCCCCCCCAATATATTTTCAAAAAAAAAAAAAGAAAAAAAAGATAAGTATTGAAAAATCGAAAAGTCATTCTCGTTTATTATTTGAATAAAAAATTTCGACGATATTTGGGACAACCGTGATAATTTATTTAGAGTTTAATTTATTTTCACATACAAGTTTTGTCCGTTCTTGGATAATTGCAACAGAATAAACGCTTATTAATTTTATAACTATCGGGAATATAATCAATCAGTCTGTAAATAAATACGGTCGGTACCATATGGCCGTAGACTGACTCGCCATAGAACGAATTGGCCGTAGGATCAACTAATCCGCCGACTAACCAAGTGGCCCCGTACGGTTAAATATAGTTTTTTTGATTTTACAAATAACAGCTTTAACGTGCAGTTAAACACGTAGAATAATTGAAATGAAAAGGAGGAAAACAAATGTGGAAATATGAGGTGAGAGAGAATGTGCTCTAGTCGGAGGTGAATAGCCCATCATCGAGAAATATCGCAGGGCGAATCGCGCACCTTTTGTGGTCGATTCCGATAGGTAATGAAAAAACGAAACAAAATCCAATCGAGATTTTTTCACGGAGTTAGTTTTGGCTTTTTCTCAAGTTAAAAATCGGTCGCCAATAGACTTCGCTCATTGGGCAGGTACCAAGAGTCCGTGGCACGAAATAATGTTCGACGCGTCAGAAAAACGATTTTCGTTAGTTGAATTAGGCGACCGTGAATATTCGCAAAAAGGCGTAAATTTCCCTGTTAATGTCATGTAACCTGCGTGCCTATGTCGGAAATATTAATCATAAGAGATATCAGGAAACCGCTAACTTAACGTACACTGGATTGGCAACGAGGTGATACATACAATTTCGTTTTTCTTTTATTTAATTATTCATTAACCACACATAGTACTTATTTATTATTGTTCTTTTCAGCAGTCAGCCGTTCAAGAAAAATAGTCACAGGAAATTAAAAAAACCTAACGATTCAATTTATAAAATCACGGTAATAATATTAATAAATAAAAATAAACATAATCTTTATATAAACTAGTAACGATTTTGTGGAGCCATGTACAGTTCGCGGTAATATCCTTGAGGGTATAAAAATTAAAACAGTAACGCCGTTTCATAATATATGTGACCGGCTCCGAGAAAACCTGGCTTTTGCCTGAAACGCAAAATGTGACAAAAACGCGTTTGAAGTTTAGGAACACTGTTTCATCATTTCCAACAGCTGTTACGTTGTTTTTTGCTTCTGTACAGTATTACCGCTAGTCGAAAGGTTACATCCAGTCGAAGAAGTAAAAGCGGACGTGGCAGTCGCGGACCAAGAGGTGGCAGTCGTGGAGAAGAGATCGTGAGGAATCACGTGAAAATTGAGGGACAGGACGTGGTCACGGAGGAAGACGTCGGAATGGCAGTAGAGGGGGGTGGACATCGAGGTGGAGGTCGCTCTTAAAGTGATTACCATAAGTAAGAATGAAGCAATTTTTCGATTACCCATTCATTTCATTTTTTGATGTATTTTAAGTAAGTTTTCATATGTAATCTCCTATTAATTGTTCGATCTATTTTTTATCAATTGATTCCTCATTTTTGTACAGGTACATCTTATTTTTGTAAAGCTTAAAATTGTAAATAAGAATCAAATAATTTGTCATCTACTTCTCCATTCATTTTCTGATGTATTTTAAAAGTCGTGCTGGCATTTTTTGTAAGAGTTATTAGCAGTAGATGTCTTTATTCTTGTACAACTCGAAAGTGTAAATAATAATTAGATAATTTTTCATGTAATTTTTGTAAATTTTTTCATGTATTCTTCACACATTTCATAATTCATGTATTTTTTGTAATAAATATTGGTAGTAGTATGTATCATTCTTGTAAAAGATGAAATATTTTTCGAAACAATTCATTACGAAGGAAAAGGGGATGCAAAAAACTCTTGAATGTGTAATCAGTTAATTATTGAAAAAGAGCGAATTTTCTACTATTTCGCATACGATACAGGGATGAAGAAAAATGGCTATATCGTCGCTTATAATTATTATTTTCAATTTCTACCAACGGCACGTCATAAAGGAAGGTTTGAAGACGTGGAAACCGTCGAAATCCGAAAATTGATTTTTTAGGCATAAGCCGCGGGTTTCTTCGGAGCCGGTCACATATAGAGTGCATCTCGCACACAAATCTTAGACGGAATAAAAGATCTGAACTGCTGAGGCGCTTTTATGTAATTAAATCATTAACCGGATATATTTGTGCACACACGAGTCAAGTTGCAGTTATGATTTCCATAAACCTTTTAACAACTATTAACTGTGACTATCCAAAGTGATGGTTTTAAAATCGAAGATAGGCTATAAAATTTTAACTTCGTGGGATGGATGTTTTTTAAATTACGATCGCGAATGTCACGAAGCTAGGAGAGAAATGTCCTTAGTCAAAACAAGCAATATCTTTAGCCAAAATCAATAACACTAACGAATGATGTTGTGTACGTTTGACAGAAAATGAGTTTAGGGGAGACCGAAGCCGGGATATGAAAATTTAACTTTTTAGCAAAGTTTATTTAAAATGATACCGGCATTGTTATTAATGAAAACGAGTTAACCTTTTTGTTTTTAGAAGTATATATAAAATCTCCCACCAAAAGAACTGTTACATAACTAGAGTTTATAATAAAATTTAAAAGTGTTCAGAGAAGAATTAAATTTTTCAGATGGACAATGAACGGAAAAAGCGTCTTAAGAGAAAATTGATCGAATATGAGATGTATATATTCCAATAACATCTGAATTAGGCAGTGGACAATGCTTAATAACAATTGCGACACCGCCACCTATATAATTGTCATTGCAACAGGAACTAAAGTTTAATCTAGTTGCACCGATGAGTATAACATTAGTTTGTGTATATCGTGTGTGAAAATATTGGGTTCGTGAATACACTTTTTCTTCCGCACCAATAGCGTTGCGCCAAGGGAGTAGACAAGAATGCTGACTGCGGAAAACACTAACGAAAAAGGAATACATCAATGGTAACTTTTTTCTTGCACCCGAAAAACTGTTATGAAATGTGTAATTGAAGATGTACGAAAATTGCTGCGTAGACAATAATTTTTTTTCATCTTCAGAATGGCATAGTCAGTTGAAATTTACTCTTCTACATATAAGGTAAGAAATTCATCAAGGGAAAAAGAAGCCCTATATAGGAAGTTAAAAGAAGAATACAGCTTGGGTGGATAGCATTTGGGAAAATGAAAAGGATTTTTTACAAAGTAAAATCAGTTCAGCAAACTGAGCCATTGAATCAGTGCATCATAGGCTACGGAGCGGAAACCTGGCCTCTAACAAGAGAAGTGGTAGATAGAATTGAAAAGGCCGAAAGACGAATGGAACGCGCGTTGCTAGAAATAAGATTAAATGACAGGATTAGAAATTCGGATATAAGAAAATACACGGGATTAGAAGATATCGTGGTTGGAATTGCAACAAACAAACGGAAATGGACGTGACATATCGCAAGACTAACGGGGATGGAAGGTGGACTAAGGAAGTGCTGAACTGGCGGCCATACGCAGGAAGACGGAAGCAAAGAAGGCTCCCCCAAGAAGGTGGACAAATGGTACAATAGCTCAAGCCAGACATACATGGGTACGCGAGGCTCAGAATAGACAACAATGGAAGAATTTAGGAGAGGCCTCCGTCAATTACTGGTGTCAAAAGATTGCGTGAAGAAGAAGAAGATAAAAGCATAGAACCATTATCTCGAGATCCGAGGAATTCTCTTATGGCAAGGTCCGAAGGAGCCCGAGTTGTATGAATATTGTGACGGTCTTGGTCTTTCCAAACATGGAACAAAAAAAAACACAAACTGAACGAAACTTGCCCCTCTCACCGCGACACGAAATATATTCATATATAAAATTTACGACCGCTTCATGCCAGAAAATATGGAAACATTCGACGCGTAAAATAAAACTACTGAAACTGCTCACTTATGATGGCAATAGAATTTTCTCTCGTTAACGAAACAATTCCATTTACAGTTACACTACATGGACGATACAAGATTTCATGGATTTCTCTCAGCTCAACGCTATTCGGCCATATAGTGCACACTGAAAGGCGGTACTCGTAGCAAACCTCTATCGATGTATACATATATATGTGAGTAGTGAACCCTCCAGTAGTTCTAATCACGTGGTGAAGCACCAGAGCAAAACTGAAGAAGAAAGAATCTGCCAGTACTTCTCCGGCAGCAAAGATTAGCCTGATTATTGTTAGCTGGCAAGTGGAAATCTGAGATTTGAGCATGCGAAGAAAAATGTTTAGCGTGTAAGACCTCCTCTAACATTAGCGAGCCACTAAGAGAGCATTGAGAAGCATACATAATACAGCAATTGCCAATCAGATTGAGCGTTTAACTAACCAAGTACTTCTCTACCTTGACAGAACGATTAGCGAGTTTTATACTGCCCATTTTTCTTTTTTTAATCTCGGACAATAGTATCGTGTAGAACTGAATATTTCGTGTGGTGTTTTCACACGTTACCATCATCTCGCTACCACTATTTTATCGTAGCGAAATAATGTTCGCACGTTTGCATCCATTTTTCTATCATAGTGTTAATCCGTAACTGTGGAAATAACAGAAATAGAAGAAAAAAAAAACCCAGCTTATTTGGTGAACGGGAGTTTATAAGTACACCTTTACGAAATATATCACTAGTGAAAATCTGTCAATTAGCAGTAAAGAATGAGTAATATAGGGGGAACTAGCGAAATTATATCGGCAGTTTAGAATAGTTTGTTAATGTGAGAATACATGTATTAACTTCACTTTTAAATATGAGGTTGAATTTTGTTCTAAATAATATATTTCAACTTTTTTTTTTTGAAAAAATATGTATTTATAATTTTTTACATACAAAAATTTTCGTCAAGCTAAAACGCTTGTCGACGAATTATCTCCTATTGAACATTTTACCATCTTAAATTAACTTATACACATATACATGATCGTGTAATATTTACTTAATCTTAATCTACCTCTATTTTACTTATCAATAATTTTACTAATCTATTTCTATTTTCTATATTCAGTTTTTTTTTTTTACTTTTTTCATTATAAGACGAAAGCGCGCGCTCTGTATACATTTCACGTCATAGTTCTTAAAATTAAAAGCTACTCGATAATCCGTTTTATTTATTTATTTATTTTTTAATTAATTTTGCATTATCCCTTTTTGTTGTTCGTGTAAAATTTTCTAGTTTAATTTAGCCAAATTTAAATATAAATTTTCCTTAAATAAATTTATTTTTTTTTCTCTGAATTCGAAAAAAAAAAAAAGTAACTTCTTGTTTGTTTTCGTTAGTGTAGTAATCGAGTTAATAATCTACTTTAAAACTTTTTCTGTCTCAAAGGAAAAAAATGTAAGATTCGTCACTGCTTTCATCCAGTAAAAAAGTTTTAATAATGATAAAATACAGCCGTCGGCTCATTTTTACGTACCATTAGTGTATAGAGTGACAGGTAGACACCTCAATTCAGATATGACCGATGGAACAAAAAATTAGTTGAAATACCAATATATATATATATACATAATAGTGTTAATTTACACTTATTTAGATATATCAGGGCTGATTCAGAACTTTTACACATAGTTTTTCGTTCAGAGTTTTGGCAGTAAATTTCCTTGTAGAGCCCCTTATATTATACTTCCTTAATAATTTCGGCAATGAATTTTACAAGTTCGTGGAAATGTTCTTTTTCTATAGATGATTTTTCAAAAAATTTTCCACTGGTATGATGTTTCGGATAATTTCGAACTTCTTGTATATCTAAAGTATATGGTCCTGGCTATATTACAATTTGTTACATTCTTTGCAAAGGCTAGTGTGATTTTAAATCTTTTTAGGTAAACTGTGAAATTACCATGACTCGTTAAGTACTTTGTTAAAAAGTAGTCGGATGTTCAGTTTTTACTCAGTTTCAATATCGGGCATTAACGCCTTGGTGCGTCTGCCTGCGTTATCTTTTCTATATTGTTCTTGGCAGATTTCGATTGTTTTCGTTTTCCCTTCTTTAATTATTTCTTCAGGTGTTTTTGTAGATGATTTATCAGCTCGGCTTTCTATCTTGAGTTTCTTAATTTGATTAACTTGTTGAAGGTGTGCCGGAGCAGCTACACCGGTTATCAGGTAAACGGAACTGTGCGATGCAGTTCTGCATGCTACTACGAGTATATATAACGTCTGTAAATTGCAACTTGATATGTTAAAGTCGGTTTTTCGTGCGTTGATTGCTGTCTTCGATTCTCTCGCGTTATCAGTTTAATCACAACGCGACTCCGTCGTTCATCACACCAGATAACTCGGTGAGATCGTTCATTGTTCTTTTTCTCTTATTTCTCTACCGTTTATATTTCGATTTATTTCTTCTCCGCGTACTTTTATTCGACCAGTGGTCATTATTATTTTATGTTACTATTATTTATTTAGTTAGTAGTATATTTCATTTCTAGATATTATTTTTTTTTTTCTCTCTCCCTTTTCTTTTGTTTTGTGTCTCCAATTCTTCTATATTACTGTAGATGAGCGTGTCCAAGGGGGGCCGCACGGCGGCCTCCTCTACTGGGCTCAAGCCCTCTAAAACGGATCTGTCGTTGAATTTAATGGAGGTTGCTGATGCTCCTCCAAAACGTAAACCGTCGAGCCCACTATCCCCTGTGGCGACACTGCCCTCAAAAGACTTGCGATTGTCGCAGTCTAACCCTTCCGAGTCTAATAACAGTTCTTCTAGCAGCGATGAACATAATGGAAATAGGGTTAATAATAATAATGTCAACATTACTCAGAATACACTTCTAAATAATAACATTGTCACTAAGAGTAGCGATCTCGTTAATGAAATTTTCGAATCTAATAACAATATCGCCAATAATAATAATAATAATATTTCAACAAACGTCATCAATAAGAATGGAGATAATCCCAATATTAGCGAAAGCAATAGGAGTCCTAATCCTGAGACTTATCCTCAGAACCACCCGGGTCCTTATTCAGTTATAGTCGAGCACACCTCGGCTGACGCTAATATAGGTAATTACCACCCCCTGGCTTTGGCCAAACTTCTTAGTTCCGTTTCTTCTTCTTTTACAGATATTACTCCGCGAGGAAAAAATCGCGTTGCTGTCGTTTTCTCTTCTTCTTCCGCAGCCAACTCTTTTCTTCAAAATCTTAATTTTCTTACTAAGCATAATCTTAAAGCATTTATCCCTGTTACCTCATTATATAGGTTAGGCGTGATCTCAGGTATTCATCCTTCCTTCTCTGAAAATGACATTTTAGAGGGCCTAGATTCACCTGATGTCCCGGTAATCTCAGTCAGAAGAATCCTGCGCACTGCCGAAGGCAAGAAGGTTCCAACGAATTCGGTTGAACTTAAGTTCTCCAAAACCGTCCTTCCTAACTTCATTTCCATCTTTAAACTTCGTTTTCCTGTCTCTCCGAGTGTTAAACCTCCAATGCAGTGTGCTAAGTGTTTCCTGTTCGGACATATTGCTAGACACTGCCGGAGTTCTTCAGTTGTTTGTTCCCATTGTTCCCAAAAACATTCCGTCTCAGAATGTATTGATCTTCATAAACCCCCGTTATGCCGAAACTGCAAGGGCGCACATTGTTCCAACGACCGTAGTTGTCCGGAATGGACTAAACAAAGGGACATCAAAAAAATAATGTCCTTTGAAAACGTTTCCTTTCAGGAGGCTTCAGTCATTAGAAGCAATTCTTATTCTACACAAGCTTTCTCATATGCCAACCGAGCCGCTATCCCTCCTTCTAAAGCTAGTGTTCCTCTCAATATTTCTATCCCTAATCCACAACTTCCCCTCAAGTCCCCCACTTTTCGTAAACAGAGCAAATCGAAAGCGCCTCATAAATCTATTCCTCAATTTCCTCCTCTCCCTTCCAATCAAATTCCGTACCCGTCCAGGGGCTGGGCTCTCACTCAACATAACTCAAGCGACAATTCCTCCTACGCTGACTTAAATATATCCTTACCTTCCTCATCCTCGGACGGGATACCGACCATTGCGTCGGGCTCATCCCCATCCGCCATCAGTAACCTATCCGCAGCAATTTTAGAACTGCTTTCTTCCCACAATATAGCTTCCTCTCCTAACTTTGTCACATCTCTTTCTGCATTTCTCTCTAGTAACTTACATTTCTGCTAATTCTTATTTTACTTTCTTCCTTGTCGTATCCCTCTGGATTATTGTTATGTTTTGTTATCGAGCAACCCACAGTATTATAGGTATTTCTTCCGCGCTGTTTCTCCGCTATGGCACTTTGGTCGGGAGAACCGCTGTGGGATGGCCTAACCCCATCTTCGCACAGTGGAGCCTCTCGAGGATAGCCATTGTAAAGCTAATCGCATTCGATTATGCTTATAGGACAAGTTACCAGAAATATAGGCTCATCAAGAATAGCACTCGTTTGGAGAATTTCTCCATGGTAGCTATTAATCGCATTTATGACGATTTGCCTTTCTGGGCGGCGATTCTATTAACCAACCGCGTATGCGTTCCGCTACGTCTTCGACTGGCAACCGAAAATAAGGATCGTTATGCCGTACTGTGGATTGTCTTGTGGTGCAAACTGACAGTAACTTCCAAGATAGAGGTTAAGGCCTCTAACCTTTGGTATGTCTCTCCTGAATATACTCTTTGCTGGATTGCTGCGGATTCATTTTTCCATTATCTGTATTGTTTCTGCCCTAGTCCTGTTGGCTGCATGGTTCGCCTTTACCAATTGGCTTCTGCTTCTTGCGTTGGCGTTCTGGTCCAGCCATTCGTCTCATCCTACGAATTCTTTTCATGTCTCATAAGTTGAATATTCTCCAATGGAATTGTCGGAGCCTGAGAGCCAACAAACAGGCCTTGGAAGGGATTCTTGACTCTTACTTCATCCATATTGCTCTGTTGTCCGAAACTTGGCTTACTGAGTCCATGAGTATATCCATTCGTGGATTTAAGTTAATCCGTTCTGATCGGGCGGATGGATATGGCGGCGCCGCCATATTGATAAGGAATGATATTTATTTTCACGTTCACGATCACTCCGCTTATTTTCCTTCTGACGTTCGGTCACCAAACCTGGTGCATATCTCTGTTCCTAATATTCATCCTCAACCAGTCCATATTATCTCAACATACGTCCCTCCGCATTTTGATCTCCACAATTTTCCTTTTACATTATTGTCCAATTTTCTTTCTTTTCCCTTTATTTTTGGTGGTGACTGGAATGCTCACTCTCCTCTATGGGGCTCGGTTGGCTACAACTGTAATGGTCGTGTTCTTGAAAATTTCATCTCTAACAATAGCTCGTTCTTTAGAGGCGCGCAGACTTGCAGTTCGGTTGACATTTCCTTCACTTCTCCCAACTTCGGTCTCAGCTGTCATTGGAGAACCTTGCAGGGTACCTTCGGTAGTGACCATGTTCCAATTATTCTTTCCTTTCACGATCTTCGTCCTCCTCCTGATCCCAGTTGTTCCAGGGTTCCTCATGCTTCCAAATGGTACCTAACCAAAGTTGATTGGGATAAATTTCGGGCTGGAGTCGATTCCGCCCTCCCCAACATACATTCCCAAACAGATCCTGTTCTTCAATACAACAGGTTCATCGACTCGATTACCTCGGCGTTGTCGGCCTTTTCTCCTCCTATCCGCTTCTCTAAAAAGAACCCTAATCTTCTTGCTTCTTCCCTATGGTGGAACAACGATTGTTCGGTCGCTTTTAGAGACAGTTCTTTGAAGTTCAGAGCCTTCCGTTCCTGCTCTTCCTTCGATAATTTCATAGCTTATAGGGAGGCCAATGCTAAGGCCAGATTTATTCTCAAAAAGAGCAAAAAAGATGCGTGGAAGAAATTCTGTTCATCATTCTCTAGATCCACCTCCCTCTCTCATCTTTGGAAAATGGCGAAAGCCTTTCAGTCCCCACGGTCCGAACGTCCCTCCTATTACAACCTTCCTTCGGAGAAGCTCATCTCTTTTCTGGACTCAATTGCTCCCTTATACGTTCCATCCTTGGAGGAAATATGTCCTCCGGCGTTCCCACCTACATCCTCTATGCACGTTCTGTCTTCCGATTTTAACATCAATGAACTCCATTCTTCCTTAAAGAATTCCTCCTCCTCCTCTAGTCCGGGAGTAGACGGCATTCCTTTCCTGGTTATTAAGAGCTTATCAATCTCCGCACTGAATACCTTGCTTTCTATCTACAACTCCTTCTTGCATACCTGTACTACGCCACCAATTTGGAACTCCTTTATTGTTATTCCTATTCCAAAAAAGAATGCTAATTCTTTCCGTCCTATTTCCTTGGCTTCGTGTTTTAGAAAATTGTTTGAACAAATGATTAATAAACGCCTAGTCTGGTGGCTGGAATTCAACAATATTCTTCCCAGTAACATGTTCGGTTTCCGTACGGGACTGGGAACGGCGGACTGTTTATCGTTGTTTTTATCTGACGTGTACAAATCCCTTATTCGCAAAGAATACACTGTCTCTGCTTTCCTTGATGTTACCTCCGCATTCGATCATGTTCACTTACCTTCTCTTCTACATAAAATGTGTTCCATTAATGTTCCTTTACAGGTCGCTTCCTTAATTCTCAAGCTTTTCTACAATAGATCAATTCAGCTCTCCACTCCCTTCTTCTCGGAGTCTAGAGTGGTCTTTCGGGGTCTTCCGCAAGGATCATGTCTTAGCCCTACTCTCTTTAACATCTATTTCCATAGCCTAGCTACTCTTCGGATATCATCTACTTCCTTATTCTTTGCCGATGATATACTCATCTACTCTTCCTCAGTTAATCTTTCTTCCGCCGTCATGGAGCTTAACAACTCTCTTTTCTCTCTGGATAATGTGTTATCCGATCTTCACCTTTTTACTTCTCCTGAGAAATCAGCAGCTATGGTTTTCATTTATCGTCCTTATAGTCGTTCCTCAGTCAATCTATCCGTGTGCCATCTTCCTATTCCTTTAGTTAGTTCTGTCTCCTACCTTGGCATTGTTCTTAGCAGTAACTTGTCCTTTCATCATCACATAAATTATCTCTATACGTCGGCTCTCAAGAGGATTAATTGGTTGAAGGCTCTCTCCTCCCGTAATTGGGGTGGGGATCCTTATATCCTTCTGATGCTATACAGGGCCACTATCCTTTCTAAATTCGATTATTGCTCGTTCCTTTACGCCAGTGCTCCTAAATATCTTCTCCTTAAACTTGATAAAATCCATAATTTGTGTCTTCGTCTTTGTATCGGTGCCTTGAACTCCTCTCCTATTGCAGCCATTTTGGCAGAAACTGGTTCCTGTCCTTTATTCATCCGAAGACTTTATCTAGGTGAACGATTTCTGATTAAACGTCTTCATATTTCCAATTCCTACTTACTTAATTCCTACTGGTTTATATTCAACAACTGGCGTTTCTCTCCTCGTAAAACCCCAATCCTTTCCTTGATTTCTTCACGACTCAGGGCCTTCTCTCCTTTTGTTCTATCCTACAACAAATGCCCTTATTTTACCTATAATTTCCTAGATTTTATTTACTCACCCAGTTTACTTTTTCTTCCTTCGTATGGCAAGTCTCTTCCCTCTCCCGCTGCTCATAACGAATTTAACTATGTTTTATCCTCGCTCTTTCCTTCGTATACCTTAATTTTTACAGATGGCTCAAAGTCAGCTTTGGGGGTTGGAGCGGCTTTTACTTTGCCGGATTTCGGCTATTCTGAGTCGTTCAAACTCCCCTCGTTCTCCTCCATATTCCTAGCCGAATCTATTGCGATCTTACAGGCAATCCTTTTTATAGCCTCCTCTAACAACATATCCAAGGTTCTCTTATCTTCTGATTCAAAAGGCGTTTTACAAGCCATTGCTACTCCCTTTCCTAAACCATCCGCTGATCCTATCGTGCTTCACATACGTTCCTTAATTTCACATCTATTTCATTCCCGTTCTGTCCGTATTGATCTATTGTGGATTCCTAGTCATTGTGGAATTTCGGGCAACGAGTTAGTCGACTCGTTGGCACGTTCGGCTGCTTTAAACGGTCGCTTTATTAGGCATTTCCCAGCTCAAAGTCTTCTTACTCTTTCCTCGCGTTGCCATCGTGACTGTTGGTCTGAGCTCTATCCTTCTTCTTTTTCCAATCCTGCTTCCTTTTACTTATCCATACAACCCACTCCTCCTCTTTTTCCGTGGTTTGTTGATTTCCCCAACATGAGGCGGTCAACTATTTCATCCATAATTAGACTTCGGTTAAACCACAGCTTGCTTCCTGCTTCGCTCTTTCGTTTCTCCATTACTCAGTCTCCTCTTTGTCCATTTGATCCGTTAGAAGCAAACTTCGTTTGTGATGCGAACCACATTTTCTTTGAATGTCCTTCCATTTCTTCAGAACGCGCGATACTGTATTCCGGTCTTTTGCGTCTTGGCCTCCCTACGCCCTACAGCGCTCACAGCATCCTTTCTTTTCCGTCTCCTTTGGTTATTCCTTTGTTAGCTTCTTTCGTATATTCCATTTGTAATATTTTTCCTTTATAATTATTAATACCATCATACCGTTGAAGTGAGTAACGTCCTTAGCCGACATGCTCAAAAAAAAAAAAAAAAAAAAAAAAGTCTGTAAATATTAGTCTTTGCAATTATCTTAATTTTTTGACATTTTATAATTTTTTTGAAATAGGTTAAAGATCCGTGTATTCTGCCACTGATCGGGAAAGAGCATTGTAAAATAGTATTAATCTGTTTCTTTCCGTCATATTTGAATTTATCATTCTACAGCGATCTAAATTTATTGTAATGTTTTTTATTTTTTAATTTAAGGGATTTTTTTTCGTTCAATAGGTTCGTCAACAATTGAACTAAAGGGGGAAAAAGAGAATGACATTTTTATGCGACGTGAAGTATCTAACAAGAATGTATCAAACGCTTGAATGACAGAAGGAGAAGGAAGGGCAAGAATAAATGCAGCAAGGGTTATATGTTGTATACGTTTGTTATAGTTCATATTTTGATTTTTTTTCCTTTTTGACTCGTCAACCAAAGAGACCTTTACCCAGAAACAATTAAAAATGAAAAGAAAAAGTCGTATAATGAACCGATCAAAAATCTCGCTAGTAAGAGGGGAACAAAGCAAGAATAATATGCGTACAAGAAAAAGACTGAATATAAAGGGTACCATAAGTAGCAGAAAGCCGAAGACTAAGCAGACAGGAGCGTACAAAGCCGAACGCTCTACCAACAGAGAGATGAACACTCAAAGAACACGTGATGATCAGCGTCGCAAACAACTGCATCGTTCGAATTGCAAAAAATGTGGGGAAGAGGCTAACGTTCGTATTTTGATCTATATATTATTATTCCAAGGTATTTAATTTCTGTACTGAAAGTTACATTTTATATTGATTTAATTTTATTTCTTTTTCTGTTTTCCGTTGAAATTCCTTCTTATTTCCGCACTATTTGACGAACGGTACAAAAACATTTTCTTTTTTTTTTTCGAGATTTTCTTTACGAAACTTTGAATTTTATCCTTGTGCAGAATAAAATTTTTGAGGGAAATAATATTGTACCGAACAAAGTATAAATTTGTATTTTATCATTACAGATTAAAAGCGAGGGATTTGGTTTTCTAGCGTGTCTGTCACCCTGTTCCAATTTGGACTTATTATATATACTTAGTTGGCCAATTATAAACTAGAGATAGTTAGACTGTGTTCCGCAATAAATATTTCAAGTATATAGGTAAAAGAGAAATCGTATCTTGTAGCGCGCGATTTTACGACGAATTAGAAAAATTTAATTTTCCAATTGGCGTGTTCTATTGTAATTTTTCATTACACGTTCCAACTGTTTCGTCTGCATCGAGACGAAGTGCGCGTGCCAACAATAAACACTAACAAAAAGCGGGGCGGTATTATCGTTCCAACTGCATACGTCGAACGGACATCATCGCGCCGTAATAATATATGTAACGGGTGTAAAAGTGGTCGATTGGACACAGGCAAACCGAATTAACTTGAACGATACGTTCCGTATGTAGTCGGCACGTGATCTTAATGCAAAGGGTTGGTTTGTTTAAGTGGAAATCTTCAAGTCCCCGTCGTGTCTGGTCCGAACAAATATTAAATCGTAAACGAACTTTATCGCAAATGACACATCGGAACAATCAACGAACGCTTCGGCAACATTGTTAACTTTCTGGATTAGAAAAATTTTATTGTTTAGCGATTTCACGTTTACGACCAGCTGCTCCTAATTTCAATCGGCACTGGCGGCTACGAGCAAGAATACCGTCGTACACTTACGCGGGGATAATTTTAAAATGATAAACTTTTAATCAAGTCGATCTCTAGCATATACTGGCTGCAACGATCGAATCAATGAAGACACAGTTTACGCAAGCTTGCATAGGTCGTAAAATGAACTAGAGAACGGGTCATAAATCTTTCGGGCAATCGCCTAGGACATTTAGATGTACATGTTGATAAAATTACCAAATAGCCTGTAGGTAAGAGGGGCTCTGCATATCCAGATACATTTATAAGATGAAATAACGAATAATTACGAAGAATAAATAGGAATTTAAATTGAATGTTAAATACAATTCGCCGGAAATTCGTGAATATTCCGCTTTTTTGAGCTGGAAAAAGGAAAAGAAATTAAACATCAGTGTATAGTACATACGATCTGAATATCTGAAGAAGACCTTAGCTCGTCTTTAATTTAGAGAAAACCAAAGAACTATATAAATTCGTAAAGATGAATATTTGAATATAGAAAAGATCTGAAATTACGAGATTTAGGTCTCATTCAGATTTGAATAATCTGTCTTTACCATAACGTATGTATGTGTTCTTCCACTAAAATGGGATATTTATTATTTCATATTTTTAACAAACTAACAGGTGGGAGATGTATCATATGCTGCTTATTTAAAGAATTATAATTATTCGTGATGGAGGATCGTAATGTCCTTCAATTGTTCGCCAGCCAGTTTGGCTGATTTAATGAAATCGAGTGTTTCTATCGGACGTATGAAAAGCTCAGGTTGCGTATAGGTTCTAATTTATTGCTGCCTTTATGTAGAATAATGATAACCGGCAAAGAAATAAATTAAAACGTAAACAGTTTTTCAGTAAAGAAGCGCGTCGAAATAATATGAATAGAAATTAATCAACTGCGACTGCGCTGCGGTTAAATAGATTGTTGCAATGCGTACGTATACGTAATAAGAATCGTAAAGTTGGGAATTTCAAAAAAAAAACCGTCTAAGAAAAAATAACAAAAAAGTTAGATCAGATTATGGGAAAACATCGTTAAAAAATAAATAAAACTTGCGGAAGAAATATTTACCGCCTAGAAGGACCGCAGTTATTGATGATAAAGTTTGTCACACGAAATGTCGTTGATACAAATGAACGGATGAAGAGATAAGCGAACATTAAGATCAAACATGTACAATTAAGAAACGTCTGGATCAACAAATAATCCATCAAGGGCTTAACATCACCGCGTTAAGAACCCTTCGACATACTGACCATTTCGAATGTGTAATTCACATACTTAAACCGCAAAATCTAAATTAGGGGGCGTTAGGTCGACGTTGCTCTTTCATCATCATTCTGCAACTTGCACATTTTGAATAATTAAAACGGCAGAATGTTTATAATAAAATTTATTGTCCACGCTACTAACGCAGTATAATGAAACATCAAACGTTAAAATTTAAAACACCCATTTCTTCTACCAATTAACAAATTACTACGCACTCCGACGCCGCGTTTCCACGATTGTGAAAGCATTAGCTTCGAAACACGAATGCCTGATCAAGATTTACTTCGGGAAATTTAATAAAAACGAGGGCTAAAAAGTAGAAAATAATCATCCGATGAAAGATGTAATATTTTTACGGTAAAAAAATACTTAAATGAAGATATTACGATTATTTTTAAACAACGTCTATAATTATTAGAATCGTCACCAAGCGCGAATTTACAACAATAATTGAAAACCGCATTAAATATTTCCCTGATTTTTCAATAATTGGCTTAAAAAAAACGAGCGATCGTTAAACTCATTTAATACAGTACATTAATTGTAATTTGAATTTTTCGTGCTGACTATAATAAGTATTAATGTTATTTAAGAATAATCATAATACAAAATACAAGTAATAGATTTATGGGCAAGCTGGCTTCCCCGACGTCGTAAGCCAACAGTTGTATGCCAGTGCAGCGAAGTAACAACATTCTCGGGGGGTGAGTTCTCATAACTGAGGAACATTTTCGAAATTCAACCTAAATTTTTGTCCAGCCGTGAAAATTAACTGTCAAACTCTACCTCTCCACCCACTGTACGAGTTTAAAAATTCAAATGTAGCCTGAGTATAACATTTCAGTGCCATAAATTAATCCCCCACCCGCTGTACGAGTTGGAATTTGTGATACCTGCGAAAATCTCTTTCCGCTGCCACTCACGCCTCTGTTCGTGCGTTTCCACAGGTAATGAAGTCCACTGGAACTGCAAACGGATATTACACTCCTGTACACACGCGCAACCGTTCTTTTGCTGCAAGAGTTCGAAATTTGAGTTTATTCAGAATTATTCAAAGTACGCTATTTCACCGCCAAAATTAAAACAGCCTCCTCTCTCCACTGTACCACTGTACGAATCCAAAATTTGAGTGAAACTGTTCAAATGTAGCCTAAGTACACATTCTCAGCTCCCTCCCTCCCAATAGTAACCTCCTACCGTTCATGCAAACAAACATGTACGATGCAACTGACAAAGTCGGTCATTTCCGCTGCACAAGTTTGAAATTTAAACGGAAGTATTGAAAATTAATCAAAGCTGTTAATGGACTCCCCCCATTAATAAGTACACTGCTAATAACTTTACTTGTATTGTCTATAAAGTTCCTTATAGGTTTTGGTAATGGAATTTTATTATTAATTTTGTAATGTGTCCATTACATGGAACATATAAAAATTTAGAAAAACAAAAGAAATAAATAATAATAAGAATAATTTGGAATGTGTGGTGCGGGTGCGAGTGTGCGCGTGCATGGAACTGTTGTCGGTGGGACCAGCCAATCAGCATCCTGCTGGAAACAAAAAGGATCTACCTGATTCGGCAAAATCCAGCGGTCACGGTCGAGTAGGCGTTCGATAATTTAAAAAAAAGGCGAGATGAAGATGTTAGCGAAAAAGGCAGTGGCAGCCTTATAGAGTCAGTCTCAGTTTTTACCTTCGAGCAAGCGGTCTCAGTTTTACCTTCGAGCAGTGAGCCTCAGTTTGATCGTCGGCCAAGTCAGTGAGTCAAGTCCCGTTTTACCGGTAGAGGAGGCTCCGGTTTTTAATTTTGTAGAAATACTTCCGTTTTGATTTCTCGTGGAAAAGTCGCCGTCTTTTTGCTACGTACGACATTCGTTAAATTTATCGGTAAATATCGAAGTGGCGCGAGTAGTGATTCTTGCTGTTCGGCAAAGTTTGGATTCGGATATGCAACTGGCCCTCAACGAAAGTGTTCGATAAATCTTCCTCGACCGATTCCGATTTCTGCAACGCAACCGACCGCCGAATCGCCATCAATAGATCCAGGATCACCGACAACAGTGATACGTATAATTTATATTCTCTTTACATATATATATTGTTGTGTATTTATAATTGCGCTATTTTCGGACTAAACATTGTTTTTTCAGCGGTCGACCGGTCCCGAAAGATAGGTGTGAGTTTTGCTTAATATATTTTTCAGTAATTTCAATTAAATATTTTTCCGTTCGTAATCATATAAAGAAAAAGTAAAACATTCTCTGATAAGCTTAAATAAAATCTAAACAAATCAAATCCACGAGCGTAAAACCTCGTGGTTGGCATCCCTGACTACCAAGTTAACGTCTAGAACCGTTACAACTTTCATCACTAACAAGGAAAAGGTTCATAAGGCAGGAGTTTTATTCAATAATAATAGACGACCAGTTAAATCTGATCTAAGTATTTAGTTGGATTTATTAATACAATTTTTTTTCTTTTTTTTTTTTTTTTTTTTTGGAATTCAAGGAATATTTTTCAGTTTTTATGAAACATCTTCTACATGCGCTGTTTCGTTTGACAATTGTCGAAGTCCCGGGTTTTCATTAATTATGTAAGTATAAGCGGGGACATACACACTTGTAAACGTCAAACTTTTATTAGACTAGTTTGAACTCTATTTATATACCCCATTTTTAAACTCAAAATCTTGTCTTGTTATTCGGAATTCAGTACTGGCCGTTGAAAGTCGTAATGTTTTAGCGGTGGTCATCAAGGGCGTCGCCAGTCAATGAGAACGGGGGGGGGGGGTCAAGATGACAGAAAAGGATATGAGTTATAGGAAAAATAAAATTTATAAGTTGTAAAGGCTTAATATTTTATTAAACAAGAATAAAATCTTAATTAAAACATAATTTTCGTGGGTTTCTGGCAAATTGTTCTACTACTTTATTATAAAAGTCTTCTAAATTGTCCATGATTACGCACCTATGAGTACTCATCATGACCAGTTGATTAAAAAATTTCAAGGATCCAGGGAGGGGGGGAGATAGCTGCCCCCTGCTCCCCGCTGGCGAAGTCCATGGTGGTCATAGAGCTCTTTTGTCCAAAAAAAGAGAAATGAAACTGAAAGAAAAGCCAATAAAGGGAATTTTTCAAAAACACTGTAAAAAATTCAAAACCGTATTTTTAACCGAAGCACTAATTATAAATATCTAAACAGATGGAAAATGTTAATTTTTTACTACATTCAAAAAAGCAGTTTTTTAATTTTTAAAAGGGGCCATAAGGATAATACTGTAGAGGCGATAAAAGTAAATTTTACTTTAAAAAAGGAGAAAGAAAAACAAAACCAAACGATAATTATTAACGCGCCTACCATAAATAAAAGAAACGTAAAAAAAAGGTATATATGAAAATAATATATGAAACGTTAGTCTGAAGGTTAGATTTAGAGAAGACCTATTTTCCATATCGAACTTATCAACCCATTACTCACCTTTCGTAATTACGTTTTGTTTTTGCTTTTTTTTTTTTTTGCTGAGTGCAAGGTGAGAGCTGTGCCAATAGAACATGTTTTTAATGACTTATTTTCGGCGTTCTTTTTAGAGAAAATTAAATTCTTTCGGAACAAATCGAGCGACGTCGCGTCCCGTGTAGGTACGAACGGTTTCATGTGAAACGTTGCAATCTAAGTTTCATCGCCACTTCTCTTACTTTGTTAATGTTTTCATCAAAGACGTCGAAGGATGACCGGAACGATGCAAATCTTCACATATTTCTCGGTCTTCTTTGAATGCTTTGTACTCACCGTCAGTCTTTTCTGGCCATTTCCAACCATTTCGCATGTGAAATTCCATTGGAAACACAACATTTCAGACAAACTCTTTGCACTCAACATTTTAATTCATCATAAAAATTGCAAGACACACTTTAGATCCACTAACAATAATGGCCGATGTAAACAAACTAATCGACTGATCGCACTTATATTGCATGCCATAGATAGGTGCAGTAGCAGAAAAACAAAAAGAATATTTTACGCGAGCTTTTTAAATGAGAAATTTCGGGTACTTATTTTAGAGAATGTAAGTACATTGTTTACTACCTGGTTATTACATAATGAATTGTTTTATCCGATGTCTTTAATGTGTTCACCAATTGTTAAATTTGTTATCGCCATTGTTATCATTATTATTTCATATTATACTTTGACTGCTATATTTATCGTATTTAATAGCATCAGTAGTCCTAAGCAGGAGATCACAATCCACTTCTAAATGGTATTCTGTGAAGACTTTTTTCTTTCTTTCTTTCCTTTTTTTTGTGTTAATGAAGTTTAAATGACATCTATATAGAGATTTAGTTCACAATTTCGTGTCTAGTAATTTACTGGTCGAAAATATGTCTTAAGATTTTCCTTTACCCCTACCACATACAAATGACACAATCACCGTTTCCTTTGGCTTCCCAGCCATGGCAGAATAGGTTAAACGTTATACTGTTCATTTAGCTGTTAAAAGCGCTGTTAGATGGTACTTTTACACATTCCTTCTTGCACCAGGAAATTCATTAGACTTGAGAAATAGCTTGCAAAATCAGTCAAGATTTACCGGTAAATATTATAGTTCAATCAGTTCTCCCATCGGTTCACCTTGAAGTATTTTAATAATCCCCTATCCGTTATAACACTGTAGTTTGTATACTACGCATGGGTCATAATTTTACATTAAATTTCATGAATTATTCTGGCTGATAACTTTGCGCATCAAATAATTTTTTATTAATGATATAAACCGCATGTATGCTATTTTTAATTACAACAGATATGTAGCAGAAGAACCTTTTTTAATGAGCAGAATTAATATTTCCTTCCATAAAGTATCCATTATTCTTTGGTTCATAGTTAATAATATGGTAATTTAATGAACAACGCTAAATGTAACTTAGCTACTAAATAACAGTTAAAAAGAAAGAAAACATATCTGTTGCTCCTTTAATTACTGGGACCTTCTTAGTCTTTTAGTAGTATATATAGAGAAACGTTTGATGTTCTAAATATTACTACTTTTAAATTGATTTTTTAATATACAGAAGTTTAAGAAGACGGTTAACTTTTTTTTTTCCATTACTGTTTTTATTATTTTTTATTTCGATGTTGCTACTTTTTAAAAAATTACTGTTATTTAGGAATTATTTCACATAAACACGTACTTCGCTGGCAAATATAAAAAAATTACATATTTCTTTTAATATATCTATATAATCTACACTACTATATCAGGTGTAAAGTGTTCTAAAATTTGAATCCTGTGCCCCTTAAAATATTAGAAACTTGATGCTTATTAAGTATAATTAACTATAATATAGAGAAATGTTAATGTTTGGCAACAGTGTAATTCGTATATTTAGTGTAATGTGCTTGTAAGCAAAATGTGAATTTAATGTCTACAAAGTAATTTGTAATGTACAAGTGTTTTGATTTGTATAATCAATTTATGTTTTAAATTTCATTTTTAAGAAATTTCACAAATACGTGGTTTTATAAAATAACGATATAAACCTGTTTTATGATTTTGTACTCGTATAATCAGTTAAACAGGTTTGTATTGTTCACTTTAATTATCAATTTATAAAAAAAAAAAAACAGTTTAGGTTTAAATATTATATAAAGATCATTTATTAATTGTCGGGAAATATAACAATTAAGTCTATTAAATTTATTAAATTAGTTTTTCGTTGTTTTTTTTAAATAAGTAGTTTTGAATTTGCTATTTGTAGAATCATTTAAAACTTGTTTGATATTCGTTTTTGTATTTACACTCAAGTCAGTTTGTATGATATAAAAATTCTATAAGATTCGTATTTAAAATCACATTAATTTTTAGTAAAATATAAAAACTTTAAAAAGTTTCCGAAAGGACGCAGTTTATTCGATTTAATTTTTAATTAAATGTTAAAATTTGTATTTACTTTTGCCCGATTTTTAACGAAAATGTTTACTGATTAAGTGCTGATGCTATATATATATATATTCTCCAGTCAAAAGATATACATTTTATTTACCTTTTTATATGTTTATCGAAAATATTTATATTACAAAATATGTTTTAACTTAAACTGATGTGTTATATTTGGCACTATAATTTATATCAACTTCTAGAATTTACTTCAAAAATGTTTGGACTTTACGAAAGCTTACCAGAAATACTTTTTTTATTATAAAATAAACAAAAAAAAAAAAAAAAAAAAAGAAAAAAAAAACGTATTGCGAACATGTTCCCAATTTACCATAAAAATAATTTCGTAAATGTTAAATTTAATATACATATATATACCATCGATGAAAATTAATCATTTTTAGATTATCTAAGTCCATTCTTGCCATACGATTTATATTTTATTGTTAAATTTTTAAAAAAATTCAATTCAGTCGGAAGTAAATAAATATGTCGATACGTATTTTCACAGATCTTAGTTGTAAAATTTTAGATCACTCCAGTGTTTTATGTAATTTTTTGCAATAACTTAAATGCAATTTAGTATCGATACTTGTGTCTCTGCTCTTGCTGGTGAATAAATGGGGATACTGTACTCTCTCGGTTGTAGTTACTTATAAGAAGCAATGGAAAAAAGGTGAAAATGAGAAACAACGTAAAAAACATGGTTTTGTTCAACGAAGAACAAAATCTTGTTTCAGGTTTTTAAATTCAACTGGCTACCTGTTTTATAAGCGCAGATGAAAAAAGATACGTAATTCTGTGTGCAAAAAAATCTCTTTTTTCCTTCTTTCTGCAATTTGCAAATATTGTAATCAATAGAAGTGACCTAGGTAAAATAGCATGAAGCAAATAATTTAATTTGGCTGGTTAACTCAATGACCCCAGTCTCCCTACTGTATTACATCTAAAATTTTTAATTACAGCTGAATTATATATGTATTTTTTTTTTTTTTTTGCGTTTAAGGGACGCTTTTCCAAAATACTTCACGTTTAAACAATTGAAAACTATTTCGATTTTTCAATCAACCAATTTAAATCTTATAAGATTTAAAATAACAATCAGTAAACAATTAGAAACAATGAAGTAATGTAATGAAAATTTATTAAAACAATTCAATCGATTCATATTTACGCGAGAGTTTATTGATAACGTCATTATGATCTCTTTAAAAGAGATTCTAAATAGTATTAAGATCTCATCGTAAAATTTGATCTTTATTTATTTCGCCGTATTATATTATTCATTTGTATACAATCTTATTTCTCGATCATTTCTTATTATTTTTTTTTCTTTTTCGGAATTTAAATTTATCGATATGTGTATTTTAACTTGTTCAAATCTACTATCGAGCGAATTGCTGTAAATACAAATGATAAGCACCAGAGTGGCATGAGGTTACACTTTCGTAGAAGCTTTCAAACTTTTGTGACGAATTTAAATATACATCTTTAAAAAAAATTTATGCTTGCTTTAAAAATTTGAAGAAAAATAAAATGTTTCGCATTAAGCGCTAATGGGCTTTCTTTCTTTTTTTTTCGCCTAACGAATGTTATTGCTTTACAAAGGGTATATAATATTAAACAGACATTAATTAACAAAAAAAAAAAAAAACAGCATTCATTGATGGCGCAAAATTCCCAAGATCGGTATGTCTTATGGATTCTGCTTTTACTGTTTCTGGTATGACGGTTCCTTTATGCTTCCCGCTAAGCATCAGTATTCACTACAGTGTTATTATCTATTGATTGCGATTTTATTTTGAACGTTACTCACGGAAGGTTTATATTTTACAGCAACAATTAAACGTCTTTAGACAGGTTCGTTTAATTTTAAATGTAACCGGTTCGTTTGTGAAATCAAACGTAAATGCCATGGAATCGTAGCAGTGGTGGGGAGATTACTTGTGAACCGCGCCGCTAAGGAGGCGGCTTCGAGCGGAATAATAACATATTTCCCGTTTATACCCTTGTCTGATGTACAGAAAAGATAAAATTTGATAGTCATATTAATTGCATTGAATATGAAAAAAGTCGCAGACCATCGGTACGGCCTTTAATTTTCCTATTCCACAAGTATTCCGGTACGTTCTATACGCAAGTTCAAAACTATTATATGTAGAATGCGAATGGGATATTCCCGCATGGTTCTGAACTTTTCCGATTCCTCGGCGTGTAGACCCCAGGTTGACATTGATTTTATAAATGGTGTTAATCATTTGTTGTTTCGCTGTGAGAGGTTTGGGAGTCATAAGACTATTTTTTTTTTTTTTTTTAACGAATTAATCGCTAGTATCATCCCCTATGCACTCCTTCGTCGCCATTTTTTACGTTGCGGAAATGCCATTTTATATATCTTATTTAAATTTATTGTTAAAAATAGAATTTTAGTATAACCCTTTCTGTGGGTGCATCTGTTTGTCAGTGGTCAAACGATTTATTGCCAGGCCAAGCGGGGGGGGGCAGTGAAATTGGAGGAGAAATTCGTAATCCGCTTTCGGTATGTTTTTTGAAGTTTCAATAGTTTTCAGGAGTCATCCACCCCCCAATTACACTGAGAAAAACTCGCGCGGGTGCATTGTAAAATGAAACCGAAACTAATTGAACGATGATTTTTTTTTAAATTCCAACATAAATATAAAATAATAGAAAAGTGTATGTAAAAATTAAAAATATTAACGAAATGTAAAATTTTATGATATTTATGATTAAAATATTTGACCAAAAATAAGGATTTTAAAGGTTTATTAAGTCTTTTTATGAATAGGCGATATTTTCGTACTGTTTCAGTTCGCTTGCCGTGTGTGAATTAGATGAATGGTTTTTTTTTGTCCAATTTTCAACTCGCCATTTTCACTTTTTAATAAGGTCGAGTATTGTTGTGTTAGGGGACCTTACTTCGGATAATACCGATGAGGCAGATGTATTATGCATTACAGTAGTACAAACTGTATGATGGTGAGATTGAAATGACTCATGCAATAAAGTTAACCAGCGACTACAAATAACGAATTTTAATAGGAAAAACTCGATAGTTTCTCAATGAAATTACTTAATTTGCGACAGTGTTCTATCCAAAATTCATTAAGGGCCAGCGATAAAAAAAAAAAAGAAAAAAGTACTGGACTTTTTTACGTACTTTTTATCTTTTTACATGTTAATAAACTATAATATTTTCACCTTAATGAAATTTTCCTTTGATCCTACGTTAAAAGTATATTTTCTGATCATTACGTCACTGATTTTGATTTGATAAACAGAAAGAAAATAAATTACTAACAAAAAAAAAGAAAACATAATATCTTTGGACGAGCGAGAAAAACAATTTTTTGAAAAATGTAAAAAACGAATTTTTTTAAAATTTACTCTGCTTTCCTAGTTCATTCTAAGCGACCGCTAATTTCAATTAATGTCGCTGCCTCTCCGAAATCGAGAATTTAAAAGAAACGTCCCAATATAAATGTAAGAGTTGTTACCGTTAAAAATCAACACGTTCCCCAGCAGCGATATATTATCGGCGCCCGGTAAAACTGTTACCTCTTTTAATTAAATAGTCTCTGCCAATTAATTTTTTCTTGTGACGCGCGCTCTCATCCGGACCGGGAACCGAACGCTTCATAAATACACGGTCGTTTTAAATATTTCCAACAACGAACAATCGACCGACAACATTTTTTTATCCTGTCTCTGACTTCTTCGTCGCTCCGATTGGAGCTGGCCGTGTTAATCGGTTAAATTAGTGTATGGTGACGAACGGTATTTCGGAATAGCGGTGGAATTTGCCGATTAAACGTTCGCAGCGTCGCTTTGTGTCGTCCTCGTTCGGGGATACGTCTGCGGCTTTCTCTGCACCGTCGTAATATGTCAAACGCACGGCATGTGAATATTCGTTTTTTAATATTAAAACCGAAACTGAAGACTAAAAGAGGATGGAAAAAATAAGCGCGAAATTAACCTCGACACCGGCGCTGCATGTCGAAATGCGCGCGGACGTTTATAAAGTACTCTTCAAATAAACGAATATTTAATGACGCGAGCAAATAATGTAATAATAAGGACGCCCGGAGAACCTGTCAGATCGCGCACAGATATCAATTTATCTGCTCAAAATAGTCTCACCCTGTCAAACATTTACCTCCATTATGTTCCGCGTTAATTTCCTCATTTCGCAACAGCCTCCTATTCTGCAGTTCAGCCTGGCCTGCCGCTTTCAATTTTCCGTCCATTGTAAAAATTAAAATCTCCATTCTTCGTCTAATACCGCGTCGTTCATCGCAAAAATTATTAATCCGCGCGTTTATTTTCTCGCCATTGTACACAACTCACAATCAGTGTCCGCATTACGAAGACAATGTCCTAGACAATGCTATTCAATTATCGCCCATCTTCATCTACCGCGATGTAGCAAAATCGACTGCGTCTATTTTCTCCCTTAGTGTGTCGGAGTCATGACACTTGGAAAGCGATTCTGCTAATAGTTACGAAGACGTTGAAATTAGAATTGATTTCGATTACGGCAAGATAGTAGGGTAGTTGGCAACGAAGTAGTAATTTTGAAAGGATTAGCGTGATTGTGTACTACACTAAAAAAGCTGTCTGGTTTTCAACGATTTCGATCGAGCCATACAAAATAATTGGAAAACGACCGGGGGCTCAGATTGTTCGAGTAGTTGACGAAGAAGAGAGTTTACAAAATATTCTACATACATTAATTTAACCCTCAACTACTCTCTACGTTAGTTACGTAAGGTAGTGTCGCAGGCTCATTTTTGATCCGAAAACACTTTAAATTTTTCATATATGTCCGCAATTTATGCGAGTTAAAAAGTAACGCGTATTTCGAAACGAAATACATGTGGGGTAAATTTTTGTTGCTTAAAATATAGGGAGAGTCGGATTCTCAGAAATCGTTAAAAAAAATGTGTGAACATTTTTATTTGAATAAGAATTTCGATGGCGAAAACGTAATTAGCATTTTCAAAAACATGTAAAGCAACGATTTTAAGCGCTAAAACAATGAATCACACAAATGTTATGATATTTTTTGTCAGCGATAATTTTTGTTTGTTCATTTCTGCTTTGAATGTATCTTTCTTAAAGTATATACTGACTTTACGCAAACTACAACATCTCCTTTTGTGTTGGTCTGTCTTTAGCGGGGGGTGTAGCTCTTGCGAAGCAGCAGGTGGAATACCACTCGAAATGATTTTTTCCGTACCAATAGTTGGGCTTTTGATTCAAAGTCTGTGTTAGAAATTTCAGACATAGTGACACTATTGTGTTCACTAGCGTCGACACTGAGTCATCGCCATCTAAAATAGGGTGTTTTTTTTCCATCAGCTTCAACTATACTTGATAATAGACTTATTATTTATTAATCAATGAAATGTCCCACCATTAACGGCAAAAAGTACTAGACACTTTTATTTCGTTAGAGTTTTTTATCGAAGAAAAATGTTTTAGAAAATTATTAAATCAAAATTTACGAAATTATGAATGTAAATTTCCTACTTGAAAAAAAAATAAAAATCAAGGATTTCAGAAATGAACAAACATGATGATTATCATCGCAAGATAAGAGAAGAAAGATGTTTCGCGTGGAAATTAACGTTTGATTTATTCCGATAAACAGGCGGAGGAAATTTAGTTTAAATGTAAGGGGCGGCTCTCTATATGCTTAACCTGGCGTCATTGTGGCCGGGTATCTAATACCGGACGGTTTTTAAAACCCTAATAACTTTAAAACAAAATACGCGCGTTATCCGCCGCTCACAGTAGCTGCCATCGTTGAGAGCATTAGCTATTCTATTTAGTGTTGCACGTCTGTGAAGAGCGACAATGTAACATTTATATATACAACGTGTTTATTGTGTTTTTTAGTGTTTATTGATGAATCGTAGATCCTTTTTCACAGTTTTACGAACAATGTCATACGAAAATGAACAAAGTCGACTTCTCGCCTTGTTTGAACAAGCTTGTACCACCACAGTGAAAGTGAACAGTTCAGTTCAGACGACGAGTGAGGAAGAATATGGAGAATTTACCGAGAGGCTTACGTATACACGTGTATTCACGAACAAGTTGGAGAAACACTATGACCTACCCTCCGAATAAAAGTTGGAAAACATATACGAGATGTATAGTCTGTCCTTCTGCTAGAGACAAAAAAACAAGGCGTAATTGCAATAAATGTAACAAGTTTATTTTTGTATGCAACACATTATCCCGGTATGCCAAATTGATCTCGATATTAACTTAGTACATAAGTAATAAATAAGCTTTGTATTACATAATTCATAATTTGATGTTAACGCGTTAATAACAACCATTTTATGTTTTGTACTTAAATTGTTATTATTTTTTGTTTTTGAATATACATTCTAAATTATGTTCTAACAAATTGATCTCAAGAGAAAAATGTTTAGTTTTTTCAATTTTTGACAATTATATGCTCTCATTTTATTATAAATAAATGTTTAATTTTCATAAATAATGTATATAACTACCTATTTTCCTAATATAGAAAACTAATATTGACATAAGATTGATTCAGTGTACAATAATGTACATGGGTATTAGATACCCGGCCGCACCGGCCGTGATCTGTTTGGCCGCCACAATGACGCCGGGTTAAAGAGATTTGACAACATCGAAAAATGTATAAAAATATAAAAAATAAAATTCGAGGAAAAATGCAAACTTTCATTTTGCCCCAAAATATAGGAAGAGCAACCGTACATGTATAATATTGACGCAAAAAGTGTTAAAATCTCAGAAGAAATAATAAATGAGAAAACGGAAACTGAAAGAGGAGTTTAAAAAATGATTACAGATAGAAAATGATATAAATAAAATAAATTAATAATTCCGACACATTCGTATAACGCATAAATTGTAAAATAGATATATAAATCTGTTGACAAGCTTGAGCTTGACGGGTCCAAAATTTTTGTATAATTGTAATTACAAGAAAAATATGATTTAAAAATCGAAAAAACTTTAAAAAAGCTGAGGGGTCTCCTTAAAAACGACTAAAACGAAGAAGCAAAAGAAAATCTTGCCGATTTGGGCGACTTTTTTCAATTAAAAGACATTTTCCGGCGCTTTTAATTTCTCACATTATAGCAGCAGCACTTGTCCTGTACTTTGTTTATTACCGCGAATTGTTAAACGTTACGGAACGTACAATGAGGATTTAATATAAATGAGGCATTATTTCGAAACTGTGTCGAAATTGTCCGATTTCACATTCCCATAAAAAGTAGTTCGAAAAGCGCTACGATGTACATGAAAAGTAATTCAACATATCCACGCTGATTGCTCTTGTATAAATAGTACTTTAAAGTGAAACCGGCTTTATGTTGAAACAATGTTACGAGTTACACTGTGAGAGACGTATGTTTGGTAGGCCTTCCACCCTGTTGAAGAACTCACTAGTGTGTACGTGGTATCCTTTTTTTACTGCCTGTCCGCATTTATGCTGCAGCAATATTTAATCGGGGTGTCAACTAACGTCGCAATTAATTCCGCTACGACGGGGCGACAGAATTCGATAATGCAGACATCAAAAGATGAGTGAATGTTAAAGGAAATGATTTAACCGATCAACATTTCATCAAACTACTACCGATATTAACGGGAACCGGTGAAATTATATTTCGACTAAATATCACGTAAGCGCGTTAAATGTATCACGTAGTTTACTAAAGTTTCTTCCGAGGGTCGAAATTATTCCCGATTTCTTCTCATTATAGCCGTGGAGATTTTATTATATTTTGGAATTTTCTCATCCGATTATATGTAATTGTACTTCTAACCATGTTTTAAGAGCAGTAGTGTATCTGTCCTTATTTCTGATTCAAGTTTCAGTGTTTAAACGGTCTTCTCGAAGCAGAGACTATTCCACTTTTATAAAATTTTCCATCATCTTATTAACTTTAATTGAACGGAATGTTGTATATTCAGTTTCGTCCTTTTTTTCCCCTTGTTTTTACTTTTTGTTTCGCCACTGCTGTTAGGGGAACCGTAATCTTCGAAGAAAACTGGCAACTTTAGGCGGTTAGAGTAAGGAAACGGTAGTTGAAATCGATTAGTGTTTATATCGGGGGCGAAATTTCACGAAGCCCCCCCCACGGGTTTCGCGTATCGACAATTCTTTTCAGGAAATATTTTAAAAGCGATGATGCCTGTACACGCGTCGGGGAAAAAAACAAATAAAACAGAAAGTAGGGAAATGACGTCGACGAGTGGCCGGGCGATAAATAAGTAAATATAGAAGCTAAAGATGTGCGGTGTGTGTGTTGAACAGATAAGAGGCAGGGGTGCGTCGTCGCAAGATATTCGCGATAAGAAGGGTAAAAATTATTTTAAAACGTAAACGACTCTATTTACGCTTTATTGTCTACTCGAAACCGCTAAATGCTGATAACACAATTCGGCGAATCGCCCCCTTTTAACTAACAATCGGAAAAGAGAAAAGCAGAGCACGCGCATACATCTAAATAAATGGACGAACGGTGATTTATGGAAATAAGGGTCACAGATCGCTGAAACGGCACCGAACTACTCTAGTACTGTCGTCGATAACTCGCCTGAACGCAGCCTTCAAAACAACAACTTTCCCCTTTGCTCCATTCGAGAAAGTTCGGCGATTGAAAACATTTCATTACGAAGAAGAGAGATTTTTTATAGTTTTGCGAAATAATTCAAAATTTCTCGTCGGAGAACAATATTCAGGACATTCCGAATAGCGTTTGACTAAATAGCTTTAATCGTGTAGCGCACTCTTTGGGAAAACGTATAAACTAATTCAAAAGTAATAGTACCGACATTTGCTACTAGATAACACTGCAGTGTTCATTAAGAATCATAAATGTTGCGCGTGTAGTTTAATCCGATTTAAAATACAAAAATTTTCAAGAAACAACAAATTAAATATATTTATGTATATGTGTAAGTTTTTCCCCTCAAAAAAGTAGGATGAGGATTTATTTGGATCGTATTAAAAATAATTAAAAAATATATGTACACTCTATAGTCATAAATCGGTCGCACGTTCCGTGGAAAAACTATAATTTTTTTTTTTTCTTTTTTAAATTCTGCTCGAAAAAAATAAAAAAAGTTATAAAATCGCAACGAGCAGTTTTTGTACAAGTTCGTTTGATTTTGCTCGTATTTTTACGACGATACGAATATTTTTATCCAGCCAATAGGCCGGTTTTCAATAATTTACCACGGTTAAATTTTTTTTCGCTTGGCGCGAAACTGCCTCCTAAATTAGCGGGATAATATATACGTGTATATGAAAGAAAACTGGATCCGTCAGGCAATTGCGGTAAAACCTATTGAAATAATACCAAAAGCTATCGTACGTTTGCAATACAGTTCGAACAGACATGACCGCAATGAGGTAACCTAGCACACGAATGCCGAGAGAGTAAAAGAAATTAGAACTGACCACGTCACAGCCCACGATAGGCACTGAAGTGCAACTGGACAGTGTACGTATGCAAAATGGTTCGAACAAACATACAAGTTTTCTTTAAACAACGACTCTAAACTATAATTTAAAACTGTCCTTTGATACGTTGTTTACCTTTTTCTTTCTTTTTTTTTTGTAACTATCGCGTGAAGTTTAAAAAATGATTTTTTTTTTTTTTTTTATGCACTGTGTATTACATTAGTATTCAGACATCAACGATAGCAAAAAGTTTATTCAATGAATAAATATAATTTGTCGAGAAGTAGCTCGAGGAAAGAAATCAATGTAATTAAAAATAAATACCTATACAATATATTTCAAAAAAAAAGACAGGATTGAATACGTACGTTAGCGGATTTTTTAAATAGTCGGGGATGAACACCAAGAACACGTGCTGTGAAAGAAATATTTAAACGAATGATTTCCATGTGCACGTTACGTTTGGGTTGCGACGTGTTACACCACGTCACACAAAGCTGGTTTAAGAATGATGTAAAATTCATTTTTAAGAAAAAAGCTAAAATGTGTTAAGCAGCGGTTTGGTATGAAATAATTGTCGCCGCAAATGTTAATCGCGGCATTTTTCTGGGCTATGTTTATCGTGTAAAAACGTATTTAATTGTTAAATACTTGAAACTAACGAAAACACTGCAAAAGTACAAATTTGATCCGGAAGATAGCGTTTTTAGGTAGAAATATTTCGATATATCGCCTGTTAGAAGTCGGCGAGATGTCTCTTTTCTTTAAAGATAAGCAGAATCTGAAAATATCGGTCAATTCGAACGTAAAGATTGATAAAAATAATAAAAACAGCAGGATCAAGTTGATTTTCAACACTGTTGTTGCGAAATCGGTTAAAGTTCTATGAAAGACGCAAAATTAATCACTGAAATAAAACGATAAATAACGAAACATTTAAAATGCAAATATAAAAATGTGAAAAACGTTTTCTCCTTGCAATTCCGTCTTAAATTTCAAAAAATAGAGAAAAAATAATATGGTTAATACTTTTTTATTCAAACTGAAGAGGTGTGGGCTACTTCAAGCGTGTGTATCTGTGTACTCGATTGTTATTTTTGTTTATGATTTTATTCATTGTTTCGTCTTAACTAATTAAAGATCAGGATGATATCTAAATGAAAAATTGTTAAAGAGAGATTCACAAAACGTGTGCTGAACATAGCGCAAACAAGGTTGAAACAGTGCTGATAAACGCCAAGAAAAGCAAACTAATACGATGGTAAAAATGATTCAAATGAAGAGATATAAATACTCGAGGAGGAATGGACGGGTAAACAAAAGAGATGGAAGAGGGAGAAACGGCTGACGGGAGTTAAGGGAAGTAAAAAAAAGAAAAATTAAGTAAAGTAAGTCCTACATATCCTTGATAAGGTATGAATTGTGAAGTTTAGGTTTACAATGTACTAAGCCTAATAGATCTAATGAGAATCTCCTTTCTTTCGGCCGTCTTTACTTTTCCAGATTTCTCTGGCACCTAATTCAATTTCAGACGGGAGTGATTCGGATCCGGAACGAGACAAGTCTCGAACCTGTGACATTTAATCTGGTAGCTAAGCACTTTAGCATTAATTAAAGAACGTTAATAGATGAATTGCGGAAATACATGGTTTGTGCTCGGTTTTAAGATACGTAAGAGCTAAAAAAAAAAAAATTCGAGATTTTATGGCTCTATCGTGTAATTAGGTGAACAAAGAGGAAACTATTAGAGAAGCTCCGTAGAAATCAGTTAAAATACGTACATATACATTAGGGTGGCCCTTATTTTTTAAGGTTAAAATTTTTAATCTCCCAACCGGTAGCCTTGTTCCCTTACATGAAAAAATCATAGTGCTAAAATTTTGGCTAATTTGGTCAACTTTAAGACGTGCCGATATGGCCAAGAAGATAGCGCCAATAGCGCAACTCAGCGCGCGCGCGAACGTACACTTCCGCTGGTTACTAGACAGAGTGGTTTAGCGGGTGTTACGCAGTAAAACAGGAACATTCATTACAGGCATATTAAGACTATACTTGAAATATCACAATTTTTTTCTTAGCCTTCTTTCTCGGATGAATAATTTTATCGATAAGAATGAAAAAATCGTTGAAAACACATTTGCAATTTGACACAGAATAGACTAAGAAAGTTAAGTATTAATGCCAGACATGAGCGTCGACTTTTTTCGCATCGGAGTATTTTTTTCGATATTACGTACTGTTTTTGATCTTCTTTGCGGGTCAGTTTATTATTGTATTGTTCAATTAATTGTACGCCGCGTTCAGCTGCATCATCGTTTCATTTTAGAGATTAATTCTTTACTTTTTAGATAATCTTCATCCTGCTCCCATTCACTTGGACTTCTGAGAAGAAAATCGGTGTTGATGCGAAATCTCTCAAAAAAGTTCTTGGTCATCGAAGTAACAAATTGATCTAGATCTCCTCGGCATAAATTTTCCACGTCAGAAAATTTAATCTGCAATCGGTTCATGTCGTCATCTTCTGTTGCGTCGAGATCCAGGTTTTTGTGCATTCTTTCTTTCACCCCATTACTGACATCGTTATCAAAGAAAACGAAGCCAATTGCTTCCGGAGTTAGATACCATAAATGGCGAATAAATTGACTTACAGCCACTTTTGAAACTTCTTCGACTATTTCTTTGTAAGAAATCAGTTTTTTTAGAAAATTAAAATCTGAATTTGGTGCTTTTATAGTAACCGGAGGTGAAAACCAAGCTTTCACATAAGTTGTCACAATACAAATACAAATGTCAGCTAAACCTTTCACTTCTGACGTTTTCAGCTTAAATTCATAGCGAAATAAATACATTTTCAAGCAGTATATGCCCTTAGACATCCCTCCAGGATATCGAAATGAAAAATTATTCAGAGTTTTTCCTAGAAATATTGAGCGTAATTCTAAAAAATTCTTAGTAATCGTCACGAGGCTGATGTGTAGCAAGTGTATGCTGCAGGAATGTAATCAAGTGGGATTTTCTGTCGTCGTTAAATACTGATCTCATTTCTTCTTCCATTAATGCTGAGCGAAAATTGTCTTTATTCATCTTTGACCACTTGTTTTGGAATACTTTAAAAATAGCAACATTTGGACCAAAAGTGCGAGGAATTTTCAGTTTGAAAACAGTTCTTACAATCATTTCAAAAATATGGTGACGAGACGCCAAATGTAATAATTTGCGGTCGAGGAACCGTTCCAAGCGAATACAAATTTCTCCTTTGTCACCAGTATTAACGGCAGTTGTGTCGAAAGAAATATATTTCATAATACAGGAACGGGATTTTTTGGTTTTGGCCGAGTAAGCGTTCTCGACAAGGCAAAGCGACTGCTAAAAAGAACGATGTCCGAGAGATAGTGAATTAATGACACTTGGGAGAATATTTTCTACCTCGGACATCGTCAAACGACAGCGCTGCAAGTGCCGAATCCGTATCAATATAAAGCACAAAACAATATTCTCACATTCACTTGCGCAATAAATAGGAATAAGCAAGCACAAAAAATCTATTCACTCTTTCTTTTGCCTCACTTATGATACTGTAAGAAATATTCTATTAGAACTATACCGCGTTGCTGGCACACAGCAGTATACTGTAACGAGGGAAAGCAGTATTTGCGGCGCGCCGGCATATCTTAAAGTTGACAAAATGAGCTAAAATTTTAACAGTATGATTTTTTCATATAAGAGAACAATTCTACGGGTTGGTATACCTAATTTTTGAAAAAAAATATTTCCGTCATCTATAACTAAGGGCCACCCTAATATACATACATACATACAAATATACATACATACACATACATTCTCCACCGGGGGGGGGGGGGGGTACTTATGTACTTCTCTGGGGCCCGGAGCTCTAACCGGGAAGGAACGCGTCCACAGGTAGTGGATAGTGGAAGGGCTTATAGATATATAAGTTAGTCGCGAATAACCAATACGCAGTCGCGAACTAAGAGCGGCTACTGGCAGGAAGTCTCGGGCAGACGATTCCAGTAGCGACAGGGAAGTGAGTTATGAGAGAGTAGAGGGGAAGCTGCAGGAGCTAACCATAAAACTCTACCAAGTCCCAGGGATTAACTCACCCTCGGCGAGTTGAGACCGCTGCAAAGGTCTCTGACTACCTACCTAGTAACAAATTGGTGGAGGGCAGCAGTAACCATCAGTACCAACGGCGGGCGGATACCATATGGGTTTGAACGGCTGTCGATTGGATTATTGTCTAGTAGGAGAACCTGCAGAAGGATACAATACTGCGATACGGAAGGCAAGGAGAAACCGCCGTAAAATACTCTCATGTAAACCTATCATGACAAGTCCAATAAAAAATATGTTAACCGGGATCAAAGATGATAACTCAGTCGGTGATGTCGGCAGGGGCAGCGGAAGAAAGCAGAGGGCTTCCGAGGTCTATACAGTATGCGAGACCCCTCACTTAGAATAGGCACATGGAATGTCCGAGCAATGTTAGCAGTCGGTAAGTTCGCACTAATATCAAAAGAGAAATGATACGTTACAAAATGCAGTTAATAGGAATAGCAGAGACGAGATGGAAAGATGAAGGCGATTTTATGTATAAAGGATATCGATCCGAAAATGGACATAATAGTGTTGCGCTCATAATGTGCAATATATTGAGCAATACATTAATAAACGCGGAGTGCATAGGGAGCAGAATAATTATAGCACGATATTGCACCAAACCGGTAAACACCACAGTAATCCAATGTTACATGCCCACTTCAGCAGAAGATGATGATAAAGTGGAAGAAATCTACATGCAATTAAAAGATCAATTACAAAAAATAAATGCCGATGAAAATGTGATAATAATGGGAAACTGGAATGCCAGTGTAGGACAAGGAAAATAAGGCAACCCAGTGGGGCCGATTGGATTGGGCGTAAGGAACAACAGAGGACAAAGACTAGTAGATTTCTGCAACCAAGAAGATCTAGTAATGACTAATACATGGTTTATGGCTCCGTTGAGGAGGCGATACACATGGAAAGCTGTAGATGACAAACTGAGATTATGTAATGGTAAAGAGAAGATACCGTAATCAAGTAAAGAAAGCTATGGCATATTCGGGCGCAGACAGGGTAACGGATCATAATTTAGTGAAAATGGAAACTGAACTACGATTTAGGAAACAGCGTAAGAGGAACCAGAATAGAAAATAGAACACGGAGAAACTGGATGAAATAGAAATAAAACAGAAGTTCAGTAAACAAATATCGAAAGGATTGGAAGAATGGGAGCCGTCGTATGGAATAGAAGAATGCTGGAAACAGACAAAAAGAACAGTCACAACAGCAGAAACTGCGGTACTGGGTTATATACAGCACAGGGAAAAGAAGCCGTGGATAACGCAGAAGATACTGGAGATAATGGATGTGAAACGTCAACGTAAAAGTGTCGTTGATGTGAAAGGCAAAGAAAAGTACGGGCGCCTAATAAACAGCATCACAAGTAAATCTCGAAAAGAAATAGAAAAGTGGTGGAAAGAACAATGTGACGAACTAGACAATCTATGCACACAGCGCAAAACAAAACTACTTTATAAAAATTTTAAATGTATCGATAAAGGGAGGAATTCAGTGAGCCCTTTTGTAAAATGACAAGATGGTACCAACACAGAAACAATTGATGAACAAAGAGAAATCTGGCTACAATACACAAAAAAACTATACAGTATAAAAGACGCAATGAGGATACAAACTGAGCAAAAAGATAAGGGAAGATATACCACTTCGAGAAGAAGTTGATGCAGTAATAAACACAATGCATCGGAATAAAGCACCAGGAATCGACAATATGCAAGCAGAACTAATTAATAACGGCGGAAAAGAGCTGCATAATAAATGATATGATATGGTGTGTAAAATTTACAGCGAATAAAATTGACCGGAAGATATGATTACATCTGTGCTAGTGCCAATTCCCAAAAAAGTGCGCCCAAAAGGTTGTGAAGAGTACAGAACGATCAGCTTAGTTACACACGCATCGAAAATCTTGTTACAAATTATAAAGAACAGAATGGAAAGGTATATAGAACCGTGCATCGATGATACGCAATATGGTTTCAGAAAGGGATCATCAACAAGAGATGCGATTGCGGTATTAAGAATCATGGGAGAAAGAATAACTGCTTTAAACGGTAAAATATGCGTATGCTACGTTGATTATGCCAAAACATTTGATAGAGTAGAATGGAATTAATTATTTAAGATACTGAAAGTGGTAAATTTACCGGATTAACTGATAGCATTAATACAGAAGTTATACGAGAACCAAAGGGCGACGGTAAAATGGAGAAATAAACTGTGTCTAAAACAACAGAAATTGCCAAAGGAGTGCGACAAGGATGTCTATCACCTGAGCTATTCAATTTTTACTCCGAATTCATAACAAGTGAAGCATTAGAAGACGATGTATAAAAATTATAAAGTTCGCGGACGACCAAATATTACTTGCAGATAGCCAAGATGGACTGTCAAAAATGGTACAAAGATTAAGCTGAGTAGCAGAAAAATATGGAATGAATATAAACATTGAGAAACAAAGGTAATGTGCATTAGCAAAACGCCAGTGGAAATGAATATAGCAATCAATGGGCAAAAGCTAGAACAAGTGGAGTCCTTTAAATATCTAGGAAACATAATAACCGAGAATGTATATTGTAGCAAAGAAATACGGCGAATGATTTGCAATGGCAAAAGTGACGTTCATGAGAAAATGGCAGGTGATTACGCAGAACACACTCTCTATTAGACTGCGGAAACGAATAGTGTGGGCAGTGGCACTTTACGTAGCGGAAACATGGACGCTAAACAAGAAAGATATACAGAAAGATGAACCTTTCGAAACATGATGCTGGCGACGCATGTTGAAAATCTCGTGGGCAATAAAATATCGAATGAGGAAGTTTTTAATCGAGCACAAGAAGAAAGATCATTCTTGAACACGATCAGGAAAACAAGGCTGAAACGGATAGGGCATGTATTAAGACATAATAGCCTACTAAAAGATATCATAGAAGGAAAAATAGCCATGCGCTGACCGAGAGGGAAGACCAAGGCAGACGCTGATGGATACAACCAAGAAGGAGCAAACATCAAGATATACGCGGAACTGAAATGGCGAATAGCAGATAGGAAAAGGTGGAGGATTTGGACGATAGCCCGAACCAGTCAAATGACTGAAACACCGATTAATTGACATACATACATACATATTTTTTTCTTTTTTTTTTTTTTTGTGGGCTGCGGCATTCATATATATATATATATATATATTGTATGGAAACACCCCTTGAATCCTATCAAATTATAATTTTCTATAATTTTTATAAATGAATAAATTTCAATGGACTGTGTCATTTTTAAACGCCACATATAATCCATACGAGAATGTTTGATGATTTTTCATATTAAAAGTGGCAGTCTCGTAAGATCATTGAAAATATCATGTATTATGCTCGTAATTCGAGGTAAAGTTGATGGGAATCCAAGCAACAACTAAGAATACAAAAGGTATTGATAAAAAAAGAAACGGCAGATGCAGTCGGAGAAGCAGAAAGATGGGAACTTATATGGGGCTGTTTGAGCCGCGCAACTGAACAAATTACAAATTTCAAATATTGTTTTTGTATTGATCATGTAAATTAACCGATTAAAAAAGAACTTGAACGATGGGGCATGTTATTTAGAAGAAAGATGCATTTTTAAAGCTTTAACTACTTCATCAGAAAGAAGAATACTTAAATCGAAACAGAAGGTGGGCGAAGCAGGAAAACGGAACCTATTTCAGTTTTTGATTTTAGTTCACTGTGCTGTTCTCTCCACTGATGTTACTACGACGCTAATTATATATTTTTTTTTATCCTTTTTTTCCGTTGATCATTTGTATACACATATCCCCTGAAACATGGGTTTCCCGTGCCTTTTATTATGCATATTGCGCTCTTTATTTTTTCTTTTTGTATCCATTTCCTTCATATTGTTAATATCTGACCAAATTAATTATAAGTAAGAAAAAGGAGAAACTCGTTTTAAAATTGCGGAATATAAATTACTGTCGCAAATTTGAACTAGCAGGTAATATCGACTGAGGGGTTTAAGAAATGAAGGATCGTCTAAACTAGTCGCATTAGCAATCGGGGAAACATTAGTATTATAACTGCGGCATATTTTAAAACTTTCACATCCTGCAGTATTAAAGGTGGCGCGATCCGTCAGACTATGCACACCAACAATTTCTCATAACATTTTTAAAATTTGTTCGAGTAGTTTTCAGTTTTTTTTTTTTTTTTTATTTATGGTACATCTGCTATAGCTTTTCTATTAAGATATTTTTGTATCGTAACGTTTAAAATCTATTACGGAGCACTCATTACCTTTTATTTTATTTTTTCCAACAAAAAATTCCGGAAATTTAGAACGATATACTGACTTCAATGTCCATTTCGAAGAATCTAATATAGTCATTTTTGATAGGCCTCTAAATTTAATACACCAGTTGTTTAATAATTTCGTGTACCATCTATAATTGTTTATTAACGTCGCTATTATGCGAGAATTAACTGAACGTTCCGAGTACGAAATGAAACAGGTCGTCGATGGAAATTTTTATAAGTGAAATAATAATATTAATCGAAAGTTCGAAAAAATTTCTATTAATTAATACGTCGCCGCGTACCTAACTGAAATACGTTTAAAATAGAATTTTAGTTTATGTTGAATTAAAATATTAATAATTACCAGCCCTTTATAAAACATAGTTAATTATTTTTTATAAAATTACCAAGTCTTAATAAAGTCTATACTTATGAAAAAATGGCCATGCAATGTTTATGAAATAGTTGTAGAGTAATTCTCGTTGAGTAAATAAAAAAAGAGAGTGACCAAATTATCAAATAGTTGTGAAGAAAATTAAATAAGCAAGGTCTAAGTTATGGAAAGGGAACGAACAAACTTCTTGTTTATCGAATAGTTGTCGAGAAAAATTGTGCTGAGTAATTCTAGTTAAGAAAATAGTCAAACTTAGGTCTATCTCAAATAGAAAAAAAGGAGAAAAAAATATCAAGTATAAACCCAGTTACGAGAAGCGAATGAACAAACTTGTTGTTTATTAAATAGTTGTGTACATAAAAATTCTCGAGGGTAATTTTATTAAAAAAGGAAATAGGCGAATTATCAAATAGCTGTAGAGAAAATTGTCGAGTAAACCTATAGTTACGGGGAGAGAATGCCTGTATTTATTATTTATCAAATAGTTGTAGAGAAAATGTTTCAGCTGAAAGGTTTTTTTTAATATCAAAGAGCGGGGGCTATACAGTAACAAATAGGCCAATAAAGTAAAGTAACGTCTTCATCGTTTCGTTAAATTTCTGAAATACATATAATAAAATTAAGGTTGTTTTTTTTTTTTTTTTAAATATACACCTATACGTGCGAATGTAAAATGAAATTGACCTCGGTAACTTGCCGCAAAATCGACCCGGGGTGGATGTATGCCAGAGTCGAATTGCTAAATTAATTTTTCGCAATCGAGTATCTTTATTCTCAGATGAAGACAGGGACCGTGATAGAATGCTGGTCGCGTCCGATATTAATGCGAGCATCTGTTTACGTTTACATCTTTCCGCTTGTTAAGAGCCTAGGCGATGGTGTACGAACGTGATTCGAAGAGGGTGCCGCTGGAGGAACGGGGATAAAAATTGATGAGAAGGTCGTTAAACAATGTGAAGGAGAAGGAGAAGAGTTGGTGGTCGGTTGTCGGTTGTTCCAGGCTGGAACGATAATTATTAGTCCGCCGACAGAAGAAGAAGAAGAAGAAGAAGAAGAAAAAGAAGAAGGGATAATGCGATATTTTCCGCTGCTGTTATATTAGGTAATCATGTGGTAAAGCGAGCGCGAAAGAAATTACAAATCACGCGGTGATTAAGCGAAAAATAATGCGATCGGTATATGGTGAAAATATAAATGGACGGAAAGATAAAAAATGAAAGATTGCGCGCCAAGTGTGCTCCGGCTATTGAAAATAATCGGGCAAAAAACAACAACAAATTTAACGTTTCACACTTCATTACATTTATTAGTTAGGGCTGCTGGTCTTTTCGCTATTTATTTAAGGCTTTCTTCTTGGTAATCACATTGTTATACCGCGCACCCTTCGCTCCGTCTAAGATGATTCGGCGAGGGTGCACTTGGACACAATAATAAGGGTCGTTCTCGCTCTCCTCTATTGTTACCGAGCTGCCGTAGCGCCTGCTAAAAGAGATAATAGCGAAGCGAAGGCTCGACGACGAAGTGCACATGCATCGAGCGCGGCCCTGACGAAGACAGGCATTTTTTTCGAAAATTTTATTCGTTAAATATGCAACGTGTAGAACGCGAATTCGTCTTGTCGGACAGATTTTCGTATACCCCAGGCCGCCAAGTGGGATCATTCGTTTTATTGTCCCTCCGCTTATTCCATTATCGGGCGGCGAGTTTGATTGATTATAATGATTCGGGGAAATTATATCATTTGTTAGGTAGGTTGTTTTGTGGTGGAGTCATCGAACGATGTTTTGTACAAATGGGCCATACCGAAAACCCCGCAACATATTTCTTTCGCTTGTATTTTCTCTTCTGCTTGCCCTCTATGAAGGAAATCGTCTTCTTTTCTCTTTTTTTTTAGTCATCTTTTATTTTTCTTCTCTTCTTTTTTTCCTTTAAGTAATGATAATTCGATTTAATCAAGAAAACCGCGCAAAAATGACGCTGGAACAAAAAAAAACCAGCTACAATCGCGATGTTTATTTAATTTCGTTTTCGAATTTTATGATAAAAAATCATCGATAATTTAATCGAAAATTAACCGTTTCGTTAATTTTTAAAATGACGGCTAATTTATTACATTTCCAACACTGTTCTAACGATTCGCTGCAAATACCAGTCGAACTCTGTTCCTCTTCTGGTAAAAGGTGCTAATCAATTTCCACCATCGCCGTACACTATATTCTCGTACCTAGCGATTCCAATAATAGGTCGCCCCAGTTAGAATTCTTCTTCTTCTTCTTGCGCTCTACACGTCGATAGTTCCCTGTGTTTCTTACTGCCTCCATTCATTTTTCGAAGCTGCGTCGATTCCAGTAGTCCGCTACTCTTTGATGTTGTTGTTAACCCGAATTTCCTCCTCCCTCTCGGTATCGTTTCCCTTCTGCGCTTCCCCCTGCAGTATGACTTGTAGCACGCGGTACTTTGTCGAATAAAATGATTAGTCAAAATATGCTATTTTCCTTTTCTGTATGTGTTATTTCATAGAGTTTTCTTTCAACTTCCGCTTGCCGTAGAGGACTTTTGCATTTGATACTTTGCCTATCTCCACGGTTAGAATTACTCGTAGTAGAAAATTTATTTTGTATTTCGAAAATGTTCAAAAACCCGCTCTCTCTCTAAGTGTAGCAATAAACATGCACGAAACTACAAAACTAATTCCCTTTGCTATGTCATTCGCTTAATGTCGTCCGACTGTGACGAGGATAATGTTCTACTATTACGGCGAATAAAAGTGAAGCAATATACATGTACGCATATAAAAAAAAAAAAAAAAGAAAAGAAAAAATGATGGACACTTTATTGTAATCCATTAGAGGAAGAATGGAGTAAAATTACGTTAATGAATAGGCCGAGATAGATAATAACGATAAAATAATGGCCGGACCGTAATATTGGGCGTATACCATTTATCTGTACAAAGAGGAGGGTCTGTCCTGTCTCTCAAATTTTCTTCCAGTCCGCTTTTAAAAATGAGCCTTAACTCTGTTTACCAAATTCGTAACGACAAAAGCCACCGAAAGATTAATATATGCGCAGTCGTAAAAGATGTTTCGTATATCTTTTTAAAAGAAAAAAATGCCAGCTAGCAAATGATCGTCTTTAATAAATGAAAAAAGCTCGTAATATTTCAGCGATATCCTGTCCGCTCCGGACCACCGTACTCTTCTTTAGCTCATACTTTTTCGGTGTTTTTACAAACGCGCTTGTATTCATTTCGTACCCGCCGGTGATAAATTTACAAACAGTAAAATATATCTTGAGAAGGTTTTTTTTCCCTTACGGCTCTCCGATACCGATTAAAATGACGCTTTTTTTCATTATTAATACGGCCGCAATATTTTTTTTAGTGTTGATTTTAGTAGTAAATCAAAATAACTTTCCCCAAGTAGCGTTATGCGACTTTTTAAATGAATAAAAATATTATTAATTATTTATTTATATGAAACATTAAAAAAAAAAAACAAAAAACCAAACAAACTTTTGACAGCTTGCAAACGGCTGTTTTATTTTATGGGCAATTTAGTTATCGTGTCTCGGTGATGAACGTTTGTTCGGTATTATCAATTAATTATTAAATGTTAGAACCTAAACATTTTTTTTTTTTTTAATTTTAATTAATTATTAAATGTTAGAACTTAAACATTTTTTTTTAAAGATTTTAATTAATTATTAAATGTTAGAACCTAAAATTTTTTTTTAAATTTTAATTAAATTTTAAATGTTGAAACCTAAACATCTTTTTTTTTAAATTTTAATTAATTATTAAATGTTAGAAAAAATGCACACAGTGTACCCGTTCTTTTTTATTTCGTCGAAGTAAGCCAGAAAATGCTCGTGTTTACTTTCCGTTGAGATATTATGCTCTAATCTATATTTGCTCCCCCCCCCTCCCTCTCGACACTTTAACGCAGGACAAAATAAAAGAACCGAGAGAAGGAAACAAAGAAGTAAGTGGATGAAAGAAGGACAATAGAGTAAAGGGTAGGAGTGCAAGTGTCAGCACATGAATAAAATCGAATTTTCAGTCGAGAGAAATGGATATTCAAAGAGGACACAGTTAAAATCATGAACTCAAATGAAGAGGATAATTAATAGAATAACGGGAATAAGAGAACGAGCAAAACAAACAGCAAAAAACTTGGAAATTAGAGGAGAAATAGGAATGGAAAGAGATTAGACGATTAAACAAGTAGGAAGATAGTTTATTGAGAAAAAGGCGAAACGATATGTCGCGGATTTTTTTTTTGAAAAGGGTAGAAGGTTTGAACCTGGAATTTTAGAAAATAAGGCACGCGAGTCAAATCAAGACGAAGATTCATTGTCTAAGACAACGAATCTCCATCTATTAATACGGAATGAAGCAGAGATTCGATGAAAGAGCGTACACGAATAAAATGATAAAATCGCAAGAATAAAGTAGCAGGGAAGAACGTATAGTTTGGAGGAAAGCGATGGAATTGGAAATAGTCAAGTAATTAGGGAAAGAACGGTGGGATAAATAACGGAACGTGTAGTATATCATTGAGCAAAAGGAGAAAACTCGGCGGAAGGATTTAATGCACAGAAAAATAATATTAGAAAAAGAAAAAGGACAGTGAAGGGTCATCGAAGCTCGAAGATTGTTAAAATGATTTACCCGCATAAAAAATGTTAGAATATCGCTTCTAAATATGGTATTCTACTGACTTGGTTTATTTTTCCCACCGAAGATATAGCCCTCGGGGATATCACCGCAGATTTAACTTCCGCGAAAATTATAAGCTATATTTCTATTATTATTATTATTGTTATTGTTATTATTATTATTATTATTATTATTATTATTATTATTATTATTATTATTATTATTATTATTATTATTATTTGAAAATGACTTATTGAATATAAAAGAAATATATAAACTAGAAGCACTAATGTTTGTAATGAAAAATAAACATAAATTCAATATCTCTGTTAAAACTGGTGTTACAAGGCACTCAAATAGAACAGTCGCTAAAATCCCTTCTTTCAATAAGTATCATTCCAGGCATCAGCTTCAGTATAACGGATGCCTATTATTCAATGCGCTACCTGCACATATGCATAACATATGGATACTAAATAACAGAAGAAGGCGTAAAAAGTTAAAGGCATACTTCTTGACTAAGGCTTAGAATGCTAAATTCCATATTACATATGAGTTGATTTGTCTTAAATATCAATCCAAATAAATTCGAATTGTTAAGCTGTAGAATTATTATTACCTTCGCTGCTAGTGCAACTAAACTAAAATTCCTGTATTGAAAATCATAACATACTAGTTATTAGTGCAGTATTTCATGTTTTAAATTATCATACTATTATTACCGACGAATAAGTAAAATTTCTTTTCCTTTGGGAGGTATTAAAAGTGTGTGGATGTAATTAAAATTTAAAGCACTGTAGATTTCTTAGATACAATGATTATATAAAATTATCAAAATACTAACAGCTGTTCGCACGTTTAAAGATAGCTAATAGTTATTCATTTATCTTATTTATTTTAGTTTGAAGTGTATGTGTAAATAGTAAATCCCAATTATATGATACTTACGACTTACCGATGTTTGAAATACACATGTGTTTAAATATTATACTGAATATGATAAAATTAAATTCTGTAAGCAGTGGCCAAATAATATTAATATTTATTTCATATTCAAAGTGTACTCATAATATTTTTAGCTAATATCTGTTTGGCCATTGCATTGTATCGTACCGGCTTTCATGTTTTACTTCCTAGCATTGTTTTTAGTATATAATATTTTATTTTATTATACGTTTTGTAATTGTATCCGGATTTACCATCAATATAGTATCAATCTCATTTCTATAATAATAATCCCACTGCTCGCGCAGTCATGCGCATTTGTGGAACTTACATTTTTTTGTATTTTTATGTTAATTTAGTAAATACCAATAAATTTGAATTTGATTTGATTTAATTTGATTATTATTATTATTATTATTATTATTGTTATTGTTATTGTTATTATTATTATATACTTCACTTTAACCTATGCGCTAATGGTTTTTAACAGTCGATCGCTGAAAACCGCATTATTAAATAAACATGACATTCAACTAATTAACAATGATCGATGAATAAAATAAAAGTAAAATTTCCTCTTCGGCGGTGACGCTTGTTGAATCGGCGGTGGTTTCCTAGTGGCTCCATGACTTCCGCTAGACGCAAAAATTTGATTTTCAAGACGATATTGATTAGCAAAATGTTACGATCGCGAATTTAAGTCATGCCAGAAAATGCGATGATCTTTTCGATTTGCTGCAGATTCGAACTCTCGATCAATTCTCTCCTTTACTCGAAACTTAACGGACCGAATACATTAGCCTATTCCCGAATTTCACTGCTGGCTATAGTTTGACTGGAAACGAACTAACTACGAGAAAGCTCGACCGGATTGGTTATTGGACCAGCGAAGATGCGCCTTTTTACCCTGCGACTAGGCGCGCGATGGCCTCTTTGTCCAACAACAGTGTACCAGGCACGCGTACAATCTCTCTCTCTACGTGCTAATTTCTTTGTTTATTATCAATAGAGCCCTGCGGGGCACAGGTTAACTAGAGCCATCTTCTCTAGTAAGTAGTTACTCGACTGTCATATAGTGCTAGTCTCACTGACGGAGAAACGAAACAACAACCGCGTGGGTTCTGCTATTCGGCGGGCTCAGCGTTGATTAAAAAAGCTACATCAGAACCCACAACAAACTGCTGATAGGAAAACGGACGAAGGTACACTTGCCGAAGGTGTTCCTACCAATAAATACCGTGAAACGTTTTTCTGTGTACACAGCTGGCAGAATATCAGCAACTCGCTCGTGACGATGTGCCCCAGTCGCATTGATGTATCAATCTAGAGCGAGTAGGCGAGTATCCGGCGCCTTAAAACCGGGTCCGTTCGGCTAACGGAGTAAACCCTGACAGAAAACCCAGTGGAAGGCAACGGGAAACCACCACACTGTACATTCTTCTCGGTAATGGTGGCACGTCAAAGAAATCATAGGAATGCTGTACCCATGGGATACACCGCTAGTGTATCACAGGCAATGGGTGGTCACCGGTAGCAATACAGGTTGACTCGAGTTCCTCCGCACCCTCGCTGGTGCGGAACTCTACAGGTGGGAACAAACGTGTAACAAAACCGAGAGATACCCTTCAACAATGCGGTACCGAAGGAAGTTTTACTACAATGGGAAAGCGAAAGACACATCAGAAAAATAAAAAGAAACTAGAAGATATCAAAATAGCGACGTGGAACGTAAAAACCCTATACCAACCGGGGAAACTCGAAAATGTAATACGGATGGATTACATACATGGAATAGCTGGAATAAATTCACTCTTGGAAGGAATACAAATGGCCAGGCAGAGACAACTGTAGTAAAACGAAGGACCGCACCAACCTCCTGAATAATGATGATGATGATGATGATGTTTTTAATAGGAACTTACCGAATTTTATTTCATTATAATTTCTAATTTTAAACTGCTTATTCTATAACGGAATGGCACGCAAAATCCGACTGAAAAACTTAATTTCCTCATTTAGATTGTCAGCGCTCTATATGAAACAGGAAAAACTTTACCGAACTATGTGAATACAAAAAATGAACAGTCTATCCGAAATTTACGGTCTAAATTAGTTCTTCATTATTGAATGGTACAACATGTATGAGAAAACAACCGATGACAACTCATTTAGCGTTTTGGCAAGATGGTAAAGAAATAATTGTGCTCTACCGGGGAATAGTTGTCCGATCTGTCGTCCGTATTCGAAAATTTCTTAAAATTCGGATCTTCATGAAATTTCGGTTAGAGAACCAAAAAAAGTAGTCTGCCAAAAAGCTCAACACACAATCTCCGTAATCGAGAAGCTATTGCAACTCATGTTCAGGTTGCGTAATAAGTTGCTAATTTTTACATCATGCTAAAACCGCCGACTGTACAATACAGGATACTGTGAAAAAGCGCAGACTGACCGCGAGTTTAAACAATTTTTAAAAAGTTCTGCTGGCTGAAAGTTTCACACGTGCCCCGGCTTAATCTTTGCTAGGAAATTCACATAAAAAATTACTGGCTACCGAAATAAATATTTACTACGAATTTGAAGCAGACAAAGCATCACTGTCGAAGATGTGTGTAATAGAGAAAGTTTCATTTTCTAAAATCACGAAATTACTAAAATAAACATGACCAGAAATACATATAACAATATGTGTACTTTTATCTGTAGGTTTTCGGGTCGAACCGGTCATCAGCTTAAAACCCCTACCGACTACTCTGTACGGATTTCAAATAAAGTACGTTATTACGTTTATTTGCGAAGCTGTACGCCTGAAAGTCTTTACTACAACAGTAGTTCGTGCCGTGACCACGGTGCTTTAAATCTTTAACGTTATTACGAATTCTTCATTCATCTACATAATTTAGTAGAAAGTTATATCTTTCTTTCCCCGACAATTCTCAATATGACATTCTAATTTGTTCTACTCGTCCGGCGACAAATGGCTGGTACGCAGTTTAAAACACTTCACCTTTCAACATCACCACTCGGAATATCCCGGTATCTTTGATTTTTCTCAAATAGATATGTGCGGGTCGCAAATTAGGAATGTTACGAAATCTTACGGTGCTTTTCACTTGTAACCAATCGGTAGCTATAAATGGAAGAGAGTCTTATTTATATTTACACCATTGGTTTCAATTTGTGATCAACAGTTTTGAGTTCATATACTAAAAGGAAATAATCATATTTCACCATACACACCGATTGAAAAACTGATGTCACAATGTGTACTTCTGTAAGGAAGGTACGGAAATAGTGTAGTTTGTCGTTATTTACTAAAGAATACCGTTCGACTCGTTTCAATCGGTAATTAGACTCTGCAGACTTCTGATAAAATTTGGACAAAAACTTTTTGTTTTCGTCGAAAACAGAGAGGGGGCGGGCTGTGCCTTGCACTCATGAGAAACTTTCATACGACACAGGCACACTAGTGGTTGTTTACTTCCGATTTACTCACCAGCTGCGTTGTGCCTCATTTCTTAGTGGCCGCTGTAATTCATTTCTAAAAACATTCAGTGTATCACCTGCGAAAAAGATACAAACTATTCGTTTGAGGAAAAATGGGTACGAGAAAAGCTCACGAGAAAGACCTCACCGATGATTTGACGAAAAAGTAGCGATGGAAGTAAAATTTACATCAACTATGGCAACGAGACAACTTTCATCTTAACAGTTCTGCTCAGCCTGGTCGCGAGTCGGCTGCGGAAACTTTACACATTCGCTTGTTATTAATGAAATTTATAACGTCAATCTCGTTTGTCCCTCCGCTCGGAATAAAAGTTCAATATAGTAAGAATAAAATAAAAACGCGAACAAGTAGAGAGAAGGAAAAGAAAATATTCGCGTTTCGAGCGATAGAAAAGTCGACAAAAGTGGAAAACGGCTTGTTTAATTCGATACAAAGAGAGAAGAGGGGCATTATTGTGTTCTGCGGAGTGGTGAAATATCATCGGCATATTGACAGTTAGTGTCGAAAGAATAGGTATCGGGGATTACACAAAAGACGCTGCAATGGAAATTCGCCGTTTGATGAAGTCGTCTTTTCGACTAGCACGCTAACCCTCTCCATTATTGATAGAGAAGCCGTCTAAGAATCTCCTTACGTATAAAGAACGGAACGAGAAATAAAGGAAGAGTAAATGAAAATAAACGATAACAACAACAACAAGGACATTTCAGAGAGCGCAAGAGAAACGGACTCCATCTATCGTTTGCAGTAGGACCGACGCGGACGTTGAGCTGATTTTCCATCATTGTTATTATCGTCGTCCTCTTCAGCCTTTTAAAACTTCCAAAGGCTATTGTTTTTAACCCTTTTGCCTTTTTCAATGACGCGTGTCTAAAACCGCTGCCCCACGTCGCTGTCTGCTCGTCGCTGAGAGTAAATTAAAAAAGTGATATTGCGCCCCGGGACATCAACAAAAGTCTCTCCCGTTTCCTTCTTTTTACTTCTCGCTTTCATTTAATAAATTTCTATTTACCACGTTCCTTCGCCGATAACGCCGGCCCCGAACTGCATTCTCCGAACGGCTAGGTTAAGCAGCGTTTGGCGTACATCTCCTCTCGGTGAACAACCGTCCGCCGGAACCTAACGTGAAAAACTTACCCCTAAAAACCGGTACCAAGCGGCGGACGAATATAGGTGTAACATTTGTCTGAGAAAATCATGTGGAACCGCTACTCATTATTTCCTTCATATCGTTCTCGAATATTTTTCACTTCTAATGGTATTCCGCCTACATTAAGAGTACACTTTCTATTTTTGTCCTTTAGAGCTATTCTTTTAAAATAATACATTACCAAACGGCATTTCTCGCATTAAAGGCTTTTCTCTCAATCACTCTGACAATATATTAAAATAGAAACCTTTCAATTTCCCAGTTACGAAAACTCCATAATCGTGACACTGATGATGATGAACTTGTCGTGGCTACCCATTTATTTAGCACATTCTTTTTTTTTTTTTTTTTTTTTTTTTTTTTTGTGCGAAACTATAAATATTTTCTGCGTAATGGAAGACTACAAAACGGACTGAAATCTCGTTTGACCTTTTTTTAACTATCATACAAACAGTTTCACTACATACGTGCATAATGAGCAGCTGTAGATGGAAGGGTAATTGCAGTGTACGAAAATACTGTAAGAAACCCGCGAGAGGTAGAACATCAAATCAGTAGTCAACCAGCTCATTTCCTTCGATTTCTAAGTGACCAGGAATCCATATAAGAGACCAATTTGGAATGAGAAAACATGGAACGCATAAGAAGGATTGCGTAGTATACAGTAGGAAGGACTAGATCACGCTTTCGGAGTCTGATAGGATAAGAATATTGTGAGAAGCAGGTGAAGATGTGATAAAAAGAAAAGGGTCCGCGCCGGATAGCTTTGGACTCGGTACGAATATTGAACGAAAAGAAGAAAGTTTAAAAGACTCGAAGTAATTTAAAGAAAGACAAAAAACTCCATTCGGTCTTTTAGTGCCGTTAGAGTATCCGTTTTACACTTATTAGTGCAATGGTGACCACCGAGCTTTGCTCGGATTTATTGCCGACATGCGAATTAATCAATGTTTTAGTGAATTTTAAATTGTTTTCAGATTGATACGTAGATAAACGTATTACTTTTTACTACGACAAATAAGCGTAAATAAACACCGATAATTAATCAAACATCACAAAAAAGAACACTGGCCGGCTTTTTTTTTTTTTTTTTTTTAATTTTTCAATAAAATTTTATTGCAGACGCGACCAATCGAATTACGTGGTGCACACCTGCATTGACTTTTTTATTGCATGGCAGTTTTTACAATTATCCGCTATGCGAAATTACTTTCGCCATTAACTTTAATTTTCTCCTATTTTACAATTTAGAATGCGGCGGCTAATTTCAGAGGGGGAGGGCAAACTTCTTTTATATAATTTTTCCGACTCATGAATTCATCAAAATTATTAGAATTGCTTCCAATAAAACATAAAACATGTATTATATGTATCGGAATTCCTGATAAGATTATTTATGTAAAATGTTAATGTAATACATGGTTACAAGAAAGCTTTCAATTCCCCCGAGTACATTGTAGAAGTAATAAAAGTACTAGAAGAGTCGAGGGTGAACAAATTGTATACTGGAATTATTTATAAAAATGGAAAACCAACGGTAAGACTACGCGATTTTAGAAAAACAAGAGGAATAATACAGAGCGTTACCGGCGAAATTATTCACGGCTACAGTTCAAAGAATCGTATTATTGGAATTAACATCATCGGTGGGAACTATTTGAATTATTGAAGATTTGTTAATGATACCATTATAATAGCAAATAGTCCGGAAGAACTACAAAGACAAATCAGTTAAATGAAACCGGAAAAAAACGATAGGTCTAAAAATCAACACGCAAAAAACCTAAATGAATTCATACGAAAAAATTATATTAAACACTGGAAGACAGATAATGAATACATATTTGTACATATACTATATATGTCTAATAATTGTTCTTTTTATCTGCCTGTTCAACCTAGTCTTCCTGCCAATCCCTTTGTTGACAATTTTTTTCGCGATTCAGATTAGCCGAATTGTACGGACAAAGTACCCGCTTTCGAGAAGGAATCGAACGTTTGATATTTTTTTAAATTTAAAGAGTGTACGCGTTTTTCTAAGACTTCGAACTACTCCATATTGCGTCTCTTATGTCCTATCTTTTCCCTCTCCACAGATTGTTCCTATTATTTGTTCTAACAATATCGACCGAATCAAGGTATAATTGACTTCTTCCTATTCTAATTGTTTCTGGGTAGAGGTTCCCGGTTGATGAGCCCAAATTAAAAAAAAAACAAAACAAAAAACCTTGGACAAGAAGTATTAGAGAATTGTTGAACCGGGAAATAAACAGAAGAATCAAACTTGGACGGATAGCCCTCCTTAGTGGAAATTCAATTATGTTTAAATCAAAAATGTCATTACATTTAAAAAGAAAAGAATCGAACAATTAACCATAGATTACAAGTAGTCCAGAAGTCAATGAAAAGACGTATATTGTACGGAAAAAAAGGCCGAAAAACAGTATAGAATGGATTCGAGAAGAAAACAGATGTATAGCAGATGATATAATATAGAAAAGGGATATTCGTATACTAAAATGACAGTCGACTAGTCGAATAGCGAGAATAAAACACTCAAGGTGGACGGAAAAAATTATATATTGGCGTCCACCTAGGGGTGACTTCGCTGGAAACGGGCGCATATGTGATGGGACTACGAAATAAAACGAAGATTAGAGTGCAAACGGGATATCATGACGCAGTATGGGCAATAGTGTTTCGCTCAAGTAGAATAGTCCGCTACCGCATATTGGCACTTTCAAAAACTTTTACTCAGCCTTAATGCCTATAATTAAAGCGCCTAAAAATAAACAGAAAAAAAAAAAGATTAGAGTCCTCTTAAATTGCATAAGATCGGAAGGAATGACGAGAAATAATAAATAGTTTCAGGCCATTTAATCTGAAATTCGAAAAGAGGTTTCACTGTGTGAAATATTGGTCAAACAGCTGTCTGCGATGATGAATTTAATAATACTTTTACGCGGTATTCTATTTAAAATAATTAAACATATTTAATAATTCGTTGCATGTTTACTCTATTATTAATTAATAAGGTGAAAATGTGAGTGCGTGTGTGTGTATTTTTCACTAGGCTACGAAATCCTCAAAAGGCAATAATTACTTTGTCTCCTCCAATTCCGCTCTTTCTCTACGGAACAGTTGTACATTTTTCGTAAATTCCGCCGCAGAAAGATACATTAGAATGCTAGTTTGAAAATAGGGAAGAGTCCTCTAAGAGTTATGAAAAATTACACTGCGGTCGAGTTGCGATCAATTTAATACGGACGTTTCTAGGAAATATTCAAGGTTACGGCGGATAATCAACATATACTCCTTGAACGTTCTAATCCGTGCGTCTAGAGTCGCCTTGAGGAATAGGCGGCAAACATACTCATTTCAACGCCGGCTTAAAATGAAAGTGATTTCGTGAAAAATGTGTTGCGATGTTGTAAAGCCCACGTTACGCATCGTCACGACAAGCATGCTCGTAAGAAATCCGTCTGTATCTTATTTTTACAAGTAACGCCAGCGTGTTGATGGCTTGAATCTCATACATTGTCGTTCAGAATTAGATTAGATCGTGCAACTTTGATATTCAGTCAGTGACTTCATTGTTGAAGAATTAGGATTATAACTTTTGTATTATAACTATTGCACTTTTTTCATTTATTATAATATACATATATATAAACTCGGTCATTTTGGCCTCACAAGGGGCTTTGCACCCTGACCCCTCTTGCTTACATTTTCTCGTTTTCTTCTATACTTTATGTAAAATTATCAAAATTTACAACATCATTCTTACCGGCATGATACATTTTTTTGTTAAAAATCTAACAAGTGCTTAATTAAGAATGACATTTCCATTTAACATTTAACTTTCGTTACATAAAATTGGGACATTTTTTGTAATTGGGGCCGGTCTAAGAATTACGTTGTAATTAATATATATATATATATATATTTATATATACAGGGTGTTCTGAAAATGATTCAGGAAATTTGTTTTACGCAATAAAGCTCGATTAAAGGAACAAAAAAGTCCTGGAAGAAAATTCATTTGGGCGAATAATTAATTAGTTAAATTAATTTAATTATTTAATTTAAATGAAAAAATAAATAATTATTATATATATATATATATATATATATATTGATATGATTTCTTGCTATTTGAGTTACCGGAAACCTCTAGTCGAACATTAGGCTTTTTTCTTTTTTTTTTATATATATATATGTATCAAAAGAACGCAAAAAAAATCTAAAATAAAATTTTTTGTTCTCGATTCGAAGGAGCAAAATTCTTTTATTTTTTATTGCGAAACTGCCGTTCGACGGCGGTAGAGTCTCCCCGGTGGAGATGTCACGGGCCCACCACGTGTCCAAATGAAGCCTTTTTATAAAAAAAAGGTATGTATTCAAAAAAATTTACAGACAAAGCGACGCGACCGCGTAATAAATGCGTAATAGAAAAGAAATTCGGTTTTGACTAGACAAAAATTATACAAAAAAAAACGAAATTTCAATCAACCATGATAAATACACGCCGAATTTAACAATGACTAGGGTAAAATCGTGTACGCGACGGCGTGGTCTCACGACAAAATTAACGAACGACCGTTCAACGAATTAACTGTGTATCGGATTACCGTGCAAGATGCACGTACGAAGATTTCGGTACACGAAGGTCTTTTACCGAACGACATAGTCGAATCGCTGAAATTACTCGGTACCTTATTAATTGATAATGCTAACACCGATTTTTCTATAATATCGCGGAAATTACCCTGCCTTTTATAATGTTCTTTCGGCTCGACATTACTCGGCACATCTTATTTAGCGCTACTTGCCGCACGCGCATATTATTGTCTTAGCTGCTGACCACTACCACCCAGACACTATAAAGTCTCTACTCCAGCGCGACCGTGTACTTGACGATCACGCCACTTATCTCGGGGATTTTTGGTATCGGCCAAATAAGCAACCAAGACACGACAAAGCAGCGATGTAAAATATATCGACGTTCGAGAAGCCGAGAATTAATGAATAAATCGAAGAATTATTTCTAGCTCGAACGTCGAACAAAGATAGCGCCAAAAGTACCGTATCCGTATCACTATATATATCTAATCACATTATTTTCCATATATTACGTTTAAAAAGAAAAAATCAATTTCTTTATTTTGAACTGCATTTCCACTGTAAAAACATCAAAAGTTACATTTCCATGGTAATTTGGCAAACTGATATCTTTTAAGCCAATCGCCTTGGGTAAGTTCCACTGTTGACGTGCCCAAAAAAAAAAAAAAAAAAGCCAATCGCCTCTTTTATATTAATACAAAAAAAATAAAGAAAAAAAAATTATCTAAAGATGCCACATTTTTTCACGTTTTTTGACGGTAATTTATGTTCATCGATTTTCATCATTACTCACATGGGACCCAAGTTAAATGATATACTCTTGCTAAGGGACAAAGAATTTCAGTATTTTTCTTTATTCACCTATTTTTTTTTTGGCTTAGCCTTCGCCATTTAGCCAGTTTTTTCTTTTACTTAACCCCATATAGGGTATTTTATAGAACTTTATTATTTCTATATTTCTATAATGCGGTATTTTATAAATGTATACACTAATACAGCTAAATTCGACGTTGCATCTACCATTATTTGTGTTACTGAAACCGGAAAGGTACGCAGCTCTGATAGTAAAATCGTTCTATATAAATATGAGTTATGCGCGAACAAACATAAAAAAAAATATATACGCGACGAACGTATCCTCCTAAATTTTCGAAGTCGGTAAAAATTAAAATATTACAAACGGTACATAAAATTGAGACATTTCTTCGAATGGGGGCCGACCCAAGAAACGTAATTCTTAGGCCAGCACCCATTAGAAAAAAAATGTTTCAATTTTATGTAACGAAAAAATGTCCCAACTTTATGTAACGAAAGTTAAATGTTAAATTAAAACGTAATTTTTAATCATGCACCCATTCGATTTTGTAACAAGGAGTGATTTAAGTTAATGTAATTTATATCCTTTTGTAGTATGTTAAGTTGTTTCGGTAGTTTAACTTTAATTTAAAGGAAATAAGGATAGGATTTTTGTGATTATGTTATTTTCTTTTTTTGTCGATTCCAGTAAGCATTAAATTGTAAATTTTGATCATTTTATACAAATTATAGAAGAGATAGACAGAAATGCAGTGTATTTTTTGATTATTACCGAGTATTTTGCACAATTATGGATGAATGTAAAACTATAATTATTTGTGCGGTTTGCTGATTTTTTTTTTTTTCTTTGCGAATATAAACTTTGTTAAATAATAATAACGATCTAATTTTAGTTTTATCAATCCGTCAAGATAGAATTTAACAACGTCTGGTTCGATTTGCTGCTTCCCTAAAATTTCGGGTTCGGATCTCCACCTTTTTTTGAAAAATTTCATTGCAAACAGTGGTCTGACATCTTTTTTTTTTTTCTTATAATCTATCTCACTACCTGGCTGTTCAACTTTCGCTTCATTTCAACTTGTGGTTCCTTTATTTTCCCTCATATCGGTGTTCTACCATCGTTTCCATTATTCACTTACGTCTCAACTACAAAAGCAAATTAACGATCTACTTTTTACAATCAACTCCTAGCACTTAACTTCCCTGCTCCCTACTGTGCTTCGTATATCTTGTCATTCCTTTCTTTGTTCGTTATTCCTCTACTTGGTTGTTCGTTTTTATTATCTATCTCTAACCGAATTGTTATTTAAAACTATTGGTTCTTTTTTTCCTCTCTATATTGTTTCTAGGCAAAGGATCTTCGTTATCGCGTCCAAAAAAAAAAAAAAATGTTGAGTTCGAAACAGTTGGCCACACATTTTGGATAGTATAATTTTTTGAGTAGGGTTCTTTAAACTTTGACCGAGGACTTACATATATTCTTGCTATGTTTTTTTTTTCTTTTTTTTTGTGAAAGCAACATCCTGTAATGTGTTTAACTACTGTGGCTATTATAACGAAGATGCACAGTTTGTTTTTATAGATATTTGCTTATTCCGCTGGTTCTGATAAATCGTGTTACAGATAAAATTGCATTGGAAGAATTCTCAAGAATGTTGATGATTCTTTTGTTATTAATTGAAGGGGGCCGGTGGGGTGATAGTACTGGACAGTCGCATAGTATGTGAGAAGTTGAGGGAGCAACATCTTGGCCACAGAAAGGACAATTCATAGGAGGAGGGTTCTTTGCAAAATAAAATTATGCGACATAGCCGTGTGGCCTGTGCGCAAGCGGCTAAGTGCACAGAAATCTCTGCGGGAAATGCTTTTTTCTGGCCACCATGGTTCGGTTGAGGGTTCTTGCTATGTTAATAACAACTCCGTCATTAAAAAGGTTGTTTGCGATATTTTTTCACCTGAAGGTCGACTATTAACGATCTTGGAGTCTGCAATTATGTTTTTTTGGGCCCCTAATAGATTTTTAAAAGCATAAAAATAGTGTTACTATTTTCAGCATATGGACATTTTTCTTAGCTTCTAGTTTATCGGAAAAAGAAATAAAGTTGGTTACTAAATTTGTGTTTGTTAACATTAAATTCGTCCGCATAGTGGTTGAGTTTTGTGAAATAGATGTGTCGTGCTTGTTTTTTGTTAAATTTATGGACTTGTTTATTGATTTTGAAAAAAGGGATGGGGTTTTTTGCATTAAAAATATTCAACTGAACAATCTTAATTTTAATCAATAAAAAAAAACAAAAACCTTATTTATCTTTCCTGTTACTAAACGCTGCAGATTTAACTGTTGGTTTGTGCGGTAATGATGCTGCTGTTGTCTTTGGAGGTAAAGTCTGCGATGATGATAAGCCAGCTTTACCGGGCATCGTTGATTGATTCCGGCTAGACGGGGAGGACTGCTGCATAGCATCTGCTTGATTGACGCCATTTTTCGACAAATCCAAAAAAAAGAAAAAAAAGCGTGTTTTTATAGACCAAAAATGCTAACGATAATTTGTCGTTTTTTTGGGGGGGGGGGGGAGACGTCAGCTATTGACATCAATCCAGCGCAAGTGGAATTTTTAAAAATTGCAATATATGGCAGTCGTTTTTACCGAAACAAAACACAATTAACTAATCAACTACGCCACGTTGGCTCGCTTAACGGTAAATGAACTAAACTGATACCGAACGCGCGATAAAAAATACTTCACTTTTCACAAAGGAAAATTTCAAATAGCTTAAAAGGCAGAAGGTCTTCGATAAATAAATAGAGATTATTTATCGAACATTTTCTTGTTCACTTAGACGCTTCTTTTTTCATTAAAAATTCGCGTTTGTTTTAACGTCCTTTTTTTTTTAAAAATTATCTTGGGCTCGTCAACCAAGGACCTTAATTCAGAAACAAACAGAAAGGAAAGAAGTGGGTTATATTTTAATCCGATCAGAAATCTTTGATAAAAAGGAACAAATAGCAGGAATAATTAATTTGGGTAGGAAAGTACAGGGTATAAGGAGCACAATAAGCAGTAGGAAGCCCAAGCCTCAACAAATAGGAATACAAAGCAGAACGCTCCACAGAAAGAGTTGAACACTGGAAGAACACATAATCGGTGTCACATATAATTGCATCATAAGGATGGAGAGGACAGTGTGGGGAGGAAATCAGGAAAATCGAATGGCCAAAACGCATATGAACAACGGAAACTACATCAGAACGTCAGAGAGAGGGATGTAAAAGAAACCATGAATAATGAGGGAGAGTAGGCTGAACAGGCAGATGAAATAAATAATCATTAAAAAAGAAGGAAGCGTAGGTATCCGACCAATACCTGATATGGAAGTTTTTACATATCGATAAGAAAAAAGGCGGGAAGAAGCAGTAACTCGAGGCAAGGAATCAGCCGTTTCATTACCAAATATGCCCGAGTGATTAGGAACCCACGGCAAATCAATGTTAATCGAATGGAGAGAGGAAAGATTATGAATGAGTGAACGTATACGGAGGATAACAAAGTCACACGAACGATCAGGAAGGGGAGAAAATATGGCCTGAAGGGCGCTCAAGAAATCAGTGATAATTAAAAAATTGGTGGAAAGGTAATTTGTTTTAACGTCAAATATAAGCTGAGATATGATGGCCCTACTAGACGAAAATATTTTAATACGCTTGTGTAAAATAAATTATATATTAATTTCTAGAAATGATTTAAACGATTGATGGTCCATTCTTTTGTTGTTTTTTTTTTTTGAAATCTGATGTATAACGTCTTTTTTAAAATCATTTAACTATTGCGTGCTTATTTAATCGAAAAAAATTTGCAAACCGTCTCAAAGCCATTTTTATTCAGACCAAAATCTTCATACCTCTGTTGCTTACTTTAGGTCAGAATGATCCGAAGAATTTCTTTCCATTTCAAAAAAAAGAGATTTTACGATGTTACGTATGTTTTTTTCTATGTCTGTTCTCTCATAACTTTTGTCCCTGAGGACTGATTTTAATGATTCGTGTTCATTCTGAAGTGTATCGATTAATATATCGAAAGGGACCGGTAAACACAGACGCGCGGTAAAGATATTTTTAATAGTGTAACAAATGCTATTAGCACTTAACTATTATCATTGTTATTTATTATGGAAACGTGAAGTGAAAAAAAAAAAAAAAATTCCAATATAGCCAAACGAAAAAATTAAACTATTATCAGTCTTAAATTAGCCCACCCTCCCTGGATAAACATAAATTCAAGTAAAAGGTTTTTTTTTTAGCTTTTTTTATTTTCATATATGATTCATGTGCTGTGTATAATTGCCGATATTTTACAGCATATGGATCAGTACGGGTTTAAAGGTATTCTAATATCTTAACCACTTCCGTCTGGCGTAAAATATCCTGGACTTGATTTGGCTCGTTTGACAACGCAACAGCTAGTAAGTTGGAGGGTGTCCATATACCTGAACGAGGACAGTGTACCAAGATATGTTTAACAGGTTGGCGGGACGGGCGAATTACATAAGGCTAACAAGTAGTTGTAGGATATTGATGTAAGTCTATGCGGGGTCTGTGTTGCAAATTCTCTACGTGAAGTAGGTGTCGGTGGCCATCATGGCTCAATTCCTTGATCGATCTTAGCCACGATGTTTGAGTTGACCATGTGGTTTTCCGTGTCTTCGCCCTATGTTCCTGGAAAACGGATGACCCTAGTTGAGGAAGATGGACGCCTTCGAGATATCGGGTTATATGTTGCTGCCTTAGCGGCCAAATTCACGCATTCGTTCCCAGGCACGCCAGCACGACCTGGGATTCATATGAACGTTACTTGTGAGCATCAGCCCGAAATTCTTACGGCAGTGATCATATTCCCATTTTAATAACACCTTTGAATCTTCCTTCTATTTATTTCAGTCTCTTCATTCTGTTTCACGGAATCTATCTAAAACAAATTGAACCCTGTTTCGTTCTCTTGTAAATTCTTTACTTCCTAATATTTCATCTAGTACTGATCTCATACGTGTTTATAACTCCTTTCTGCAATATGCCATGGCTGTCCTTAGTGCTTTTTTTTACTTCGTCACCGTTCCTCTTCCATTCGACGCGGTACATTCTCTTCTCTTTCGTGGAATGAAAAGTGCAACGCTGCGCATTTGATCATAGTCGAGCAACTTGTAGAACCGTTCGTTCAAACTTTACGATTAAAAATTTTCTTGCTCATAAACGGCCGAATACAAGAGCTTGTTATGTACTGAAAGCCTTAAAAAAGTCCTCTTGGAAGAATTTCTGTTTTTTTTCTTTCTTCAGAAGTACCCCCATATATCTGGAGAATGGCTAAAAATATTACATTTCTATCCTTTAAGCGTCTTATCAATTTTAATATTCCTGTTGATGACCTATTATTTTTTATTGATCTGCTGCTTACACTCCTGGTTTGGATGAATTGCATTTTGCTCTTTTCTCAAAAATTCTCCTCCCTGTTTCCTAACTTCTGTCTTCAATATTAAAAAATTAAACTCTATTCTTTCAAAATCTTCCAGCCCTATTCCCGGTTTCGACGGTATACCTTATTTTGTCCTGAAAATCTGTCTGCTTTAACCTCAATCCAGCTGCATTTCTCTTCTCCCCTGAAACTTTTTTATCATCATTCCAATTCATAAAAAAAGTTCTTTCTTACGCCCGATTTAGATAGTTATATGATAGTTGAACAGGCACTTGGTGGCTGGAATATTTTTTTTTTCCAGTTTAAAGTTTGACTTTCAACCTAATATCGATCCTCCTGATTTTATTCGTTTTTTTTTTCCAGTACGCATAAGTTCTTTACCCAAAAACATTACACTTTCATTTCCTTTATCGATGTTTCCTCTGCTTTTGGTAATGCACACTTACTAACTTTAAAAATGTCAGCAATTAACATTTCAGCTTTCTTCCGTTATTATTAATCTCATGATAAATCGTCCTATCCATCTCTCCCCTTCACTTCTATACGCTGTAGGAACGGTTTTTTGCGGTTTTCACCGAGGTTTTTCTTTTAATCCCACTCTGTTCAATACTTATACTATTAGTGTTGGTTCTTTTCCTTTAAATTTCTTCTCTTTATTCCTTGTTGGTGATATCCTGTCTTTTTCTCCCATATAACTGCCAATGACATTGGATCATTATCCTTTTTTTGTTTTTACGCTTCGTTTCCTGATATATACCTCTTTCTCGTGTTAATTGCTTCTGCTTTTTTGGAGTTATTCTCAACAGTCGACTGACACCTTCTGAGCATATTGAATATCTTTCCTCTGCTGCTATTAAAAGGTTAAACCTGTTGAAAGTTATATCCCCAACTAAACGAGCTGGTGATACTTGAATAGTGATCGCTTCGTACATCTGTTCCAAATCAGACTTGAATTATTTTTCCAACTTTATCTAAATTATACATAATCCAAAATTCGTACTTTCGGCTCTCTCTTAGTTCTCTTAAATTCCCTTCAATTCCAGCTATTCTTGCTGAACCCAATATGCCACTCTTGTCTCTTCATAGATCTTATTTCGGCAATCGCTTCAGCATTCAACGTGTTTGCATTCACGTTCTTTACTTTTACTCATCTATACTTTTCCATTTATAAGAACTAGCGTTTTACGCTTAGGAAAATCACTATTTTAGATTTCAGCTCTTTTCGTCTTAGAATCCATTTTGATCTTATCGTAATAATCCCCCATATTTTTCCTTCGACTTCGCCGAATCCTCTCTCCATCTTCATTTTTCAAATCTCTTTCTTAAGTAGTTGTTAAACAGAAATTTTACAGCACCATCGATTCCAAATTTCCTTCACATATAACCACTTTCAGCGATGGTTGCAGAGAGTACCTGATGACGTTAAAGCTTCTTTTACTCTCCCGGATTCTAACTTTTTGGAGTTACTTTATCTTCTTCTTTCTGCCCTATCTCTATTGCTCTGCTAATGGCTATCCTGCGTTCCATTGCTTTTATTTCCTCTGGTCCTCTCGTTTTCAAATATTTAATTATTTCTGACTCCATGAATGCCCTCCAAGCGATTTGTTTCTCTCTTCCTGATCTCATCCGATTTTATCATGTTCGCATACGTTGTCTTATCTATGTTTTTTCGCTTTGCTACTAAATCAATATTAGTTTGCTGTGGATTCCGAGCAGCATGGGTCTCGAGGATAAAGAGATGGCGGATTTTATGGCTCGGGTTGCTGTTAAAAAAAAAAAAAAAAGCTCTATCCTTTAACCTCGTGTTTTTGTATAAAGGTTTCCATCTTAAATTTTCGTCACTTCTCCCTCGATTTGCATATCACTACTGCCCATACTCAATCACTCTGCAACTTTAATTGAAGCGGTGTTTCTGTGTTGATGGATTGTGCAAGGCTTATTACTAAAGTATTCTAGACTATGACTGTTATTTTTTCCGGAACGCTTCAGTAACTAATCGCTACAAATTAGAAAAGATTCGAAACATGTGCTTAAGACTCAGAATCAGTGCTTATTTACCATCTTCCATTGCTGCTCTGGAAGCTGTCGCCGAAATTCTGCCTTTGCTGTCGGACCATCCTATTTAGGGATTAATTATACTGCTCTGTGGAAAGTCACCGTTTATTTTAAGTTCATTTAGATAATGGAGTAAAATGGAGTTTTCTTTTTTTTTTTACCCGCCAAATAGAGATACCTTTTTTTATTGTGCAAGGACAAATTTAATCAGTAGTGTAAAATAAAAAAGTATAACAAAAAGCTTAGATAATGTGCGTGAAAACACTCCGCAAAGTGTGCTAAAAAATATGAACATAAACGAGGTGAGAAATATAGTCTCTGATATTGTAAGTATTTGAAGTTGCATACGTACAAAAATTCTTAGAAATAAATGTAAAATAATCACAGGGTCCTGGAACAAGCACTGGTCTTTAAAAAATATAATCAAAGGTCCTTTTTTTAGTTACCAAAAAAGCCAGATCATTAATATGTGTATTCCGTCAGTACTAAGTCATGGCTGTCAAACATGGGCATTAAATACAGAAACTATTAATAGATTAAAGTCAGCCTAGAACGCTATCGAAAGATCAAATACTTCGGGTTAAGAGAAAGGACCGATTCAAACTGAAAGCACTTAAGCATTTTTTAAAAAATAATACTGACGTAATAAGCTACGCTAGAAGGAAAAAGTGAGAATGGAGCGGTCACGTAACTAGGCTGAAAGGTGGCCGATGGACCTACGGGCTACTTTCTGGTATCTTTCACATTGTAGGCGGAGAATTGGTTACCAAAGAGGTAGATGGAAGGATGATGTAAAGAAATTTCTAAATCACAAACATTTCGAAACAATAGCTATAAATAGAAGGGAATGGGAACGATTAAGGGAAACCTTTATATTTGAATCGTAAGCTATAGATTTATTTATTTATTTGCATATTTCTTGTTTTTTTCCTGAATATTTGATCTGATTCGAGTGATTGACGTACAAAAGTATGAATTGGAACAAATAAACACAAATATGTAAATAATTAAACTGAAGTTTAGATAAAACACAAAATTATTGTTTCGTAAAAAAAAAAAAAAGAATGAAATATTAATGAAATAAAGGAAACTATGAAATATGACAAATATCATAAATAAAAATGTATAATAAATTATGAAAAATGCGCAGTGATAATCAATGCGCATACCTATAGTTAATGATAAAGTTGTGGGCGAAAGACTCAAACAGCACAGAATTGAATAAGTTTTCCCTACATTTTGGATTCGCGGTTGACATCAATAGTAGGCGAAATAAGTAATCAAATATTAGATAATCGTAATTACTTCTTCATGGTTGCTTCAGAAAATATTTAGAGGACTAGATATTATCAGGTGTGTTAATGTAAACTCAAGGGAAGAGGAAATACAATGCACACTATGTAAAGTACTGAAAGCGGGACAGACGTGCACAAGCTGTTTAATGGCATCGAGAGTGCTGCTACAAAGCGTACACTTTGGCTCACTAGCAAGATGAAATCTATACAGATATTCACCAAACTTTAACCAGAGAGCAGCTGCGCACTACAAAAGTTAATATCTGCATCCTTGAAAGCTCGAATTATTATACTAGGAAAAAATTGATAAATTTTTCCACCCGTGTCATAACAGTCCCATCTAGCTTATGCAGATATTGTGGTATCCTTAATAATTGATTTAAACTTTCAAGTTGGAAGGATATCTATCCCCGTGATTATTAAATGGATTAGGATATAAATATACTGCATTAGTGAGAAGACTAGTCGTTTTAGTGATTCTGCATTCCTAAACTTAATTAGAAAATAAATCAAGGGGGAGAATATTACAAATAACATCGGAGTTGTTCAATATAGAGAACCAATATTTAATAGAAATTTGCGTTACAGTTTGTTGATCGATTTCAAGATAGATGGAAAGACATAGGCACAAGAGTAATACGCATAAAAAGGGACCGAATAAGTCTTTTACATAGTACAACCCTTTCTTTATATCTAAGACCATCAACGTTTGGATGTACAACCGTATAAATTTAGCATAGAGTATCACACCTCCTATTCAAGCAATGTATATGAGAGGAAAAAGTTAGCCTATCATCTATAAGTTCAAGATATTTCAGAACTTGCGTATGTGCAATATGTTATCTAGATTTTTCGTGTCATCAATAATTTTCCGACCTCCAAACACAATAAATTGACATTTGGGAATCGAAAATGTAAGACCTAGAGAAGTTATGGAATTTGTCTAGTTGTTCATAAATTAGTTCTGTTTGCGAGAAATCAGTATACTTATTGATGTTGAACTGAATATACCGGTCATTTGCATAAGAGGTGATGTTGCATGAATTATTAAATAGCGTACAGAATTCTTCCACATCGTGATGTACTTCAGAATATAAAATGTTCCAAAGAATAGGTACCCTTGAGGAACACCACACCTTGACTTACTATGGCCAGTAATTGATAATATGGTCTGCCTATCATCGTTGAAGTAACTAATAATTATATTAATAAGAAAAGGGGATAAATTCCCTTTCCCTTAGAATGTGGATGGTGGAGGACCTTCGGCAGTTATCAAATGCACCTTTAATATCATATGAAACGACAACTGCCGATGAGCCAATATGCAGTTCCTTTCTAATGCTGGAAACTAATAAATACCCGGTATTTTCTGCCGACACCTGCCGTCTAAAACCGAACCGGCAACCATGGAAAACAGATATCTCTGCAACGTCTCTTTTAATATAAATATTCATTAATAATTTTTTCGCAAACTTCAACAACAGAATTTAACAGAAAAATAGATCTGTAAGCAGAAATACCGGCAGTGTCTTTACCAGGTTTTGTAGGAAGTGCTCGTATCAGCAATTTTCCAACAAGTGGGAAATATTTAAAGTTGTGAACATTAATTAAAAACGTTTGTTAACTAACAGCCTTTTTAAATAAAAGATTAATTAGATAATTTTATCAGTAATTCTATTCTCACTGGGAGCTTTCGTATTATTTAGTTGTTTAATAATGTTGATAACGTAATTTGTATCGATTGATGGTACTGTGCAATCAGAATCTAAACAGTCACAATTGTCATCACTTGTGTGTGTTTAAGGACTTTATTTGTGACATTTGGAAAGAAATTAACGAGAAACGTATTATATACATATGTTTTCGATTATCTATTGAAGATTGTCAATTTGAAAGTCGGCAATTCAAATTTTTAGACGTCATTATATTCTTCATTATCAGCTTTGAATGTACTGTTAATAGAGAATAAAATATACATTGTCCTTGCATTTTGTTTTTTCCTTACGAAGCGTATTAATTTTGGCTTTTAAATACTGCAAATCATTACTACACCAGTCTACCGATAAAGATTTCGCAGTAATTAATGAACGAGTAATAGTTTTAGATATATTTGTGTTTAAGTGATAATGCGGTCCAACTGCGAACCACAAGCACAATGAATAATCCTATTTTCAATTTCGCACAGAAGATCTGCGGTCAACATCTTCACAGAATGAATCTACGTCAATTTCGCTATGTGATTTATCTTCAGAGGTAGGAATGGAAATATATGCGGAAGATTTTATATTTTTGTGTGAAGCAAGGGTAATATTAGGAGAAATTCTGCGGGAAACCATAAGATAATCAGTAATAGCTACGGTTAGTGAATGTGAACGAATTATTATTTAATTCAGAAAAGGCAATGTGTTCTGGGTTAATTTTAGATTCGAAAACGGGAAATCTAATATTAAAATCGCCTACTAACAATAAAATAGAGAGGTTTAGGTGCTTTTAAATACTTGCATTTGCTACTAGACTCCACCATTACACTTCTATGTCATTGTACACTTCCATTATAAATATAAAATAAATAAATACCCTAATTACAAACAAAAATAAGTATAAATTAGTTCATTTTTTTTAATAAACTCAAATTAAAATACCTCAATTTAAGAAAACGTTTTCGAACATGGTCCATCATCAGCTAATAATACAGAATTTACACAAAATAAAACTAAAAATACACTCTATATTGTTAGCTAATGTCCGAAAACGGTTCCAAAGTAAACTATTTTAATCTATTAAAGTAATTTAATACTTATTTTTGTTTATTATCGAGGTATTTTGTTATTTTATATTTATAAATATTAACAAACAGGTTTGGTCTACGTTCTTCATTATTTTTTAAAAAACACATTTCCCCATAGATTTTTTAACCTGCATTTATATCTCGATTCATTTAAGTCTTTTGATTTCCATATTAATAATAGAATATTTAGTTCCTCAATTTTAAGTTATCGAACTAATCCTTATTGATGGTTCCAAGTCATTTGACTTTTTAGATGCAGCTATTTTTAACTTAAAACAATCCTGTTTTCCACGTTTTACTTCCGCTAATAGCGTAGGTTGTTTTGCAATCATCAAGAAGTCACTGACCGTTTTAAATTCGAATAATTTCTCTCCAAATATAATTATGCTGTCCAATTCGAAGGGATTACTTAACAGCTTTGAGAACTATTTTTTTACGGTATTTTTGATGGTACACGGGCGGTAACTCGGCGCGGTTAAAATGTCAGCTGTGCAAAATAAATTACTCCGTTTATGAAATTTGATAAAAACGAGAACTTTGTTTTATCTTGTTTCTCATTTGAACAAATAGACGATTCGGTAAAACTATCATTGAGCCGAAATAATCACAAAGTTCTTTCATCTTCCAATTAAAATTGGCAGCTTTTCGACGGTTTTTTTTTTTTCATACTGCGCGACCGTTCAACCGTGGAGAATAACTATAAGGAAATAAAAAGAGAACAGCTTTTTTCGGGAATGTATTATTCCTTTTTAACTTTGCGAATGAAAGCAAAGATCGGTTTCAGTTGTCACAACTGTACCCGATTAACGCCAAAACATACGAGCCCGTTAACGAAACAGAATCAACCAGTCGGCATTTTTCATTTCGTCAGTAGCCTTTAGAGCATAAAAGTTTAAGCGTGCATACACTGACGCACACATAACCACACCGGTTGACGTTTTGCCGGGAAAATGACAAAGACGAAAAGAATAGTGGGCAAAGTTATTAATAGGAGAACAGCGAGAGAAACATACGTGGAGACTTTTCCAGCGAGTTATCGCATCAATTAGAGAAGGGGATATCCATCTGCTTCTTTTTTTAAAGTGGCCACAAGAGTGCCGGTCCAGCGAACATAAAAAGGAACGCCTCTCGGAAGACTAAAAACGAAATATTGTAATAAGCAAGAAGAAGAAGAGAAAAGCGCTATAAAGTGTACAGTGGCATGGGACGATGACAAATGGAGAGTAACGTGGAAACATCGTTTTCTCCATGAAGGCTCTTGCGACGAAGAGCGGCGTTGAAGGGGGGGGGGGCATTTGAAAGGGAAACTCGGAGCGATCACGTGACTTCGGGAGCAATAATTAGCATAAAAGCGACTTGTACGGCACGCGACTTGAAAAGCGTTTTATACGACTTTTTCTTTCCTTTTCCGTTATTATTTGCTTTCATTATTCGTTTATTGCCACTTATTTCCGGCAACCTAAACGGAAGAAAATCGTTTCTTTTTGAAATATTTTCCTTTTATTTTCCGTAACGAGAATGAGATTGCAAGACGCGCGCGGGCTTTTCCAGGAACGTTACAAAGAAGCGGGGCAAACTGGTGACGTGTATACAGAAAAAGTTAAAAATCTTCTTTCGGTCGATGGGTGTTTTTTTTTTTTTTGTTTTTTTTGCGGTCCGTCATCCCCTTACCTCCGGGGGGCTTACGCCCATAAACGACAGAAGAAATAATGTCAATTAATTAGATCTTACATAATGTTGCAATTGAAAGTAATTTACTGTTTTCCATAAGTGCACAAATGTCGGGAAAAAAATGAATGTAATAATTTTTGTTAAATTTCTTGGTCAAATATTTTAATTTTTTTTCTCTTTTTTTTTTTGATCGAGCACGGCCAATAATCATCTCTTTTAATAAATAATGGCGAAATAAAATGAAAAAGAAAAAAAGCAGAAAAAAAGTTAAAGAATAAATAAAGAATAGAAAACAATTAAATTAACTGCGCCTATTAAAGATTGCTAATATGAAGGAACCGATGGCAAAAACAATGGACCGGGAAAGGGAAGGGTTATATGATGAAGCACAATAAAATGTAAGAAGGCAAATAAAGAGTGGAACATTCAACACGGAAAAGAAAAAAAAAGAAAAAAAAAGCGGACCGAATGATGGTGTAGGTTGGGTGCAACCAGTCAAAAATCTGTCAGAGAACTTTTCGGAAAAAATCCCGTGGCGCCGTGCATTGTCTACGCATCGGGCGTACAAAGATTCTCTCCGTGCTCCTATTTAGAATATTCGATTATTCTTCGCCTGATTCTTTCCCAAAACATTTCTTGTGACTGACGAAATACATATCCTTTAATTTTTCGGGCGACACCCCTAAGTTTACCCTTCATTGTCCACAAATTATCCTTCACATTTTAAAAGATTCGCGGATAAATCTTTTAATATCTCCGATTTTGAATTATAATCTCTATTCCTCCCCGATACTTTCGGATTTTCTCGCCTAAACTACATTAACTACAAAATTACTTCTCCGTGTTAATATTCTCTGTTCGGTTATCGTAGAGATTCATGTCAAAAAGAGCGTAAATTGATTTTTTTTTCAGTTTTTTTCGTAGCTCTTTCCTCAATTCTATTTTCTTAAATTATTACTCAAATTTTCCGTCATAAGTAGTGCGATTTAATTTTTATGTCCGCGTTACTTTCTTTTTAATTATTCGGTAATTACTTGCGCGCGGATACACTAAGAGAGGATTTTCGGAGTTTCTTAGTAATTCGAAAAGTTCCTCATCGCGGCACTGAACCACTACGAAAAGTTCCATTCCTGCCCAATCACCATCGGTGCTGGTAAACTTATACGGTGGAAATTTTAGAACGACACCTAAATCACGGAATCATGGCTTCTTGGGGACCGGTCCAATTGGTTAAACGCCTGATTTTAATTACGATTGCAAACGCGGTGTATGGAGTGTCATAAATTTCCGAGCGTTGTGAAAAAATGAGATTACCGGCTCTATTATTTTCGCCGGCAATCTAAAAACTAGCACGATGGAATTTTGCCATCTTTAGATGCGTGAAATCTTTCATCTCCGCTTGCGAAATAATACGACGTGACTTCTCTCGGTCTCCATTCTCTCGCGCATCGATTTTACATATCTCTTACCTCGCACATCATAAAATTTAAATAAGCATCATCACAATCTCTTGCAATTTTTCTACGATAATTTTTTAATCTTTTCCTTTTCATTAGGATGTGTCTTGGAGATTTGACTTTTTTAAGTAAATAAATTTCAAAACATATTCCGGCATGTGACATTTCTCCTAGCAAGGGTAGTAAAATGCGTAAAAATGTTTTATTTCTCTTTCGCGATTTACACAATTTTCCTTAAAATGGGAGCCGTGATTTTCGGAAAGTCTATCTCGATGATTTCAGAGAAGACACTAAATCGTCGATTTATCGCGTGTACTTTTTAATTCGCATTGAGCTTGTGGAGGTTTCTGTAAAAAAGTGAAAATTGTATGATGTGCATTTGTCGCGCCACCGTTCGTCCGGTCTTCTCCGGGAATGAATCGTATATAAATCGGAGTTCCGGGAAGCGATTATTAGCGGACGGGAAAAATAACGTTTAAGGGTTGTTCGCCAACAACCTATAATAGTCCTAATTTGACGGAACTAAATAAAATCTTCTCCGGCTGGCGTTTCGTATTTTCCGGCTCTTTTAATAATCCGTTGCAATAGCCTTTCCTGTAGATATCGTTTTCCAAGTTTCTCCTATTTTGTTGTTTTTCTTTTTCACACTGAAAACCATTGCTCCTTTATAATATCACTTTATGTGTTTTAGCTAGATATATTAATTTCACCTCGGAAAACAGAATAAAGAAATATTTCGGGAAATCTCGAATATTTCGCTTACGCATTCAACGGAATAGTTTCTACACTTTGCCGTGTCACCAATATCCAAAATGGGATTTTTGTTGTTTTTTTGGTTCTTTGCTTGTTTTTTTATTTATTTTTTTTTTTTGTTGCCGCAATTTAAGCGGAAAATAAAGAAAAATCTTTCAAACTATGGAAAACGCTAAAAAAGAGAAAAATAAAAACAAAAAAGCTGGTGTCCACGTACGGACTATAAAGTGTGTCTAATGTATAGAATGGGAGAACAAATACACACTAGGCTCGTAAGAAAAAGGCTATTTTCGTGTTCGATTGCGAAAGGGAAACGAAGGGTCGCGTTATAAAACGTTTTTTTTGATACTTAAGTGAGAGAGGGCTACGCTGCATTGCATAGAATCATTTCACGCCGGCGGGGACAGCCCCGGGTTTTTCAAGTTTCCGGAGGGAACCTGCAGCAGCGGCGATGTCCCGGAACCGCTGGTGGTCGCCAGTGTAACATTAAAAGAAGCAACTCGGAAAGTAGTGGAGTAGTTTGGTCGCGCTGTTCTATGCTGTGTCACGGACTAATTAATTTTTAGCGATTCTCTTTCTCGGCGCTTTGTTGTTCGCAACTAACAGCGCAGAAATACTATACCGTATTTTTCTTACCATAAGCGCGCGGGCACGCTGAGGAATTTTGGACCCCGCGAGAAAGCAGCTCTGGTACCCTTTTTTGGCCCAGGCCGGTCTCGTTCTATTTAAATAAATCTCGTTCGGAGAAAATTATAAAACAGCGAACAATACTCTTTGTCGACGATTCGGCTGCGAAATTTTTGCTTCATTTCAATTCAGGCGCGTCCGTTCTTTGTTCTAAATCGCAGCCGCGAGCCCGTCGCGTCGCCGACCGAAATTCCTGGAAACGTTGCTTCCAGCCGTCCGTGCGCCCGGTACGGCCTCGTTACCGAAAAGTCTCTTTCTCTGGCCGCATTTATAATCTTTTCACACTTTTAACAGTTTCGGTTTTTCTTTACAACTCGCCAACGACGACGTAACGTTTTTTTTTTTGCTCTTCCGTCGTTTTTCCGACGGAATTTCTCTCCGCAATGAGATTTTTATAACAAAGCTTTTAGCCGATCAATTAACTTGTTGGCGGATAAAAAAAAAATAAAAGACGGGAGGGGGGATCTCGATTAAATTAAAGTTTCAAAAACGTTTTGTTCCGCAGCTGTGCATTTGTGTGTTTCTCAAAAAATTAATAAGCGAACCGGCGGCAAACACCAACGTGTTCGACTTCTCCGTGACGAATTTTCGGTGGTGAAGAATTCGCGCGCCGTGCACTTAATAACTATCACGGTCGCTGGCGCGTCAAAAAATCCGAATCGACGAGAATATCCTTTCCGAGAGAGGCCCCCAAGCTCGGTGATGGACATTGCCAAAACATCAGCGCAACCAGTTCGAGAAAAACATTGTTCTATTTTAGTCTCTCGGGATGATCTATAATTTCCAAGAGTTCGTTTTTTCGATTTTACACTACGCATTAAACTGTGAGTGGTCTATCGTCTACGTCGCACTATGAGGCATTAATCTAGCTAGCCAGAACTATTACGGGGGAACGGCTGGGCCGATTTTGATGAAATCCGGGATTTCGGCAGATTTTAATATGCACTTTACTATATGTCGCGGGTACTTTTCCGGTACATTTTTAGACACTTTTTATTAGGGGCAATAACAGAGCGGCGAAGCGAAGGAAAATCGTAAAACCAAGGTCGCGTGGGAAGATTAGGTAGGATGGAAAAATAAAAGGAAGGATGATTAGAAAAGGAAGAAACGTAAAAATCTGACCAAAATCTAACATGAAACTTTTTGCACAACGGGAGTAAATTAGAAACGGGAGTTTTAGAGAAAAAAAAAAAAGCGGGAGGATATAGCAATCTGAGCCAAGGAATCTGCCATTTCGTTACTCTCTATCCGCATATGACTGGGGAACCAGAGCATTTCAATGCGGATAGCGTGAAGTGAGAAGAGAGTGTGAATGAGGGAGCGAATATCTTTTAAGTTCAAGTCGTTTAGATAAGCTCCCGTGTAGCTTTATTATCCAGAATACCGTGTATAACCGAACTTCCATTATCGGTTTAATTATTTCTTCGGGTAGATAGCTCTATATTTTGGCGCCTTGAACTAGTTTGTGTAACAGAGGCACACCTCCTCAGATCAGCTTTTTATTTTATTCTACCGATTTCTGGAAAGGTTAGCTTCCAAAATCGTACAGAGGGTTTCGAAAGGCTTCAGTTTTTGTAACAGTTTCCTTTGAAGACGCTTTGTAAACACTTTTAGTTGTTTTTTTTTTTTTTGCCAGTCCCGAAGTGCTCAACATTTGATTCACTAAATCGGCTGCAGCTAGAAGTTCACAGTACATATTAAAGCCGGAGTGTTAATAGTGTTTTCTTGATGGCAATTATTTCCGATAATTGCACGTTGGAAAAATTTTTAATTTTATCAAACACTCATAAAGAAATGAAATACTCAAATTTTTGTTTATTACGACTTTTTTAATTTCGTAATATTAAGCCTAAATAGATCTAAGAGACATCATTAAAAGGCACATATATTGTAGTGAGAAGTCGTAAGTAAAAATATTTCACATAAAAAGTCTTACTATCCTGTCTGATATTTGTATGAAATATATTCTACAAAAAAAATTTCAATTAAATCGCCCTCTCCGTTTTAGCACCACAGCGTGATAAAGACTCTTCTCCATACGCGCGCACATAACACGGTGTATTTTCTTAATAGGCAAAAATTGGTAGCCAGCTTTTTTTTTTTTTTTTTTTTTGAAATTATAGTGGTCAAATGGTTAGTCACCAGGAAAAAAAAACAAACTTAACGGTATCTTTTGGGAACACATGTAAGTAGTTGCTCTTTGTTTTTAGTGGAAAAATTTTTTTTTTTTTTTTTTTTTTTTTTTTTTTTGGTATACGAAAAAGGGGTTTAAATAAAGGCCGCTACAAGCTAATGACAAAACTTATTCTGTTACTAATATCTAGAAACAATAATGGTTTTGTCGCAATAGTTTTTATCGTAAAATGAGATAAATTGCCGAACTGTTGGCCAATAAGCTGACTTTGGAAAGTTGCTACTAATAATACATTTAAAATGGGAGAGAAGAAATTATTGCATACCGTGCCTATTTACCTATCAAATAAACCCTTCATCGCTCTATGGAAATTTTCACGAAATAGGTTTTTTGACTGGCTAGATATTAACGAAATTACCCATGGCAGCGGATGGAAATTACGTGAAGATTTACTATTCGAAGTAAAGCGCACTTACTTTTATTGTATCCCGGTATTGCAGTTACCGAAACGTATTAGAAATTTAAAAAAAAAACAAAACAACTAAAGAACTTATTTAATAGCTGTGTGTAAAATCAATTATCAGCATCCATTTTGAACTTTTTCTGAACTAACACTACGATTCTCGTTCAGGAACCGGTTGATTTAAACGAGTGCATCAAAAAAGGCGAATTAGCTGACGGGGAGAACGACGAAGTGTAAAATACTCGAGGGCATTCTTATTATCTCGACAGATGAGGCTCTCGCTCGGATCGTAAATTTGTACAGCATAATGAAGCTAGCTGGTGGAGAAGATGAAAAAAAATTGTCTGCGCTATTACTAGTATACTTCGTTGTGAAATTTACAAATTTTTCCGACGGTAAATAGTTCGGATAGAGCGATAAAGAAAATTTCTTCTTCCAGTTGTATTTCACTTTTGACAGTAAATATTAGTCGGGGGATTGAATTATCTGGATATTTACGATAATTTTATTCAAATTTACAGAGCCAAAAAATTCATCGTTCGCTTTCTCGCATTTAATGGCTGTGTAGGTCCGATTGCGCGCGTATTTTATCTCATTTGTATTTTTTTCAATAGTTATTTTTTTCTTTTTTAATGTAAAATGAAAGACGGAACGGAGGCCGACTTTAATTATTAATACTAATGACTAGAACGGGTTTTGCGAGGGGGCTGGACTTTGTAAATTTCAGGGAGTGGCCTATAGAACTTATTTATTGTATTACCGAACGGAAGCGGCTTTTTCCTATTTTTGTTCTTACCGAAAGCACGCATACCCATTTCGCGTGCGCCTGATGATAAATATTTCAATAATTATTCACTGTCTCCTTTTTCGTTCTTAGCTCGTAAAATTAACTCCGTACACTAATGGGGAGACGCGCATGATGGTGAATTTTAAGGAAGATGCATTGATCAAAATGGATGCGCTTGCAGCTGATTATTATTATACGCGTACGTACATCTATATAAAATACGTACACATGCACATGGGCGCACACACTACATACATATATATATATATATATATATATATTTATGTGTATACCGAAGTATTTGTATAAAATGATTAAAAAAGAAGAAAAGAAAACGATCGGTTATCTTTAAGATAAATAAAAACAGAGCCGATAGAACGAGAATATTAAATGGTTACGTGAAAAGAGGAAAAATGGATGACATAATTCTCCGTGCGACGATGGCTTAGAAAAATTCAAATGAGCGCGTTGTCGCCGACCGAGTGGAGAGGGAGTTGAAGAAAAAATAACATCGAGGAAGAAAGAAAAGGCTCGACAAAGAGCGCAGAGCAACGGACGAAAAATGCAGTAGCTGGGAAAATAATGAAAAGAATCCAAAGTCGATTGTAATAATAATACATTATGCTGGAACTGGAACAAGTTCGATAAATAATGCTGGAAAACGATCTTCCGACTATTCTTGTAGAGCTAATCCTCGGTCGAGATTACATTCGATTTAAAAGGTGTAACCCCTCCTTCCGTCGTGGTGGGATGTGGTTTCCGATTGTTCTGAATTTACTGTGAATATAATATCGCGTCGTCGGTTCGGATATGGCTGTACGGCGGACCTTTCTTCGGACGGAGAGGTGCTCGTAAATTCCCGGATTAAACTATTTTGATAAACATATAATATAGCTCGAGCGACGTAATATATTACCGTCAGCCGCTCCGTCCGATAATAGATAATAATACGTGAAATATGTAGCAGAAGCAAATAGGCGGTCAGCGACATTTATTACTCACACTACGGTAAATAGAGTACGATAAAATACCGATTTTAACAATAATAATTTGCATACTTTATCTTCGTTAAGATGTCAAACACTTTGTGTCCTTTATCGCTGCTTTATTACATTTCACCTTTTTTTCCCGCTCTCCCCGCTCAATTAATTCGTACCGGTCGTGTCACGGGAGAATTCCGAGCAAGTACCGGAAAAATAGAAATCCGATATCCGATGATGCGCTAGTGTAATTATTGTGTCCGATATCTTCGTCCATTCACGAAGATAATCTAACTGGCGTTTTAGCGCTCAATATTACGAACCTCTTTCGACTCCTTACTGAAGATGGAAGAGATTTCGCCGGCGCTAAGTTATTTTTAGATTCCTGACCAGTCACGGGGGCTCTAATGGTTGTCTCTATTATTTCCGTCGTTCTACCACATTGGTTTTTAGCTCCAATGCAAGCGCGTAAGTTCGTGATATCTGTGTGTGAGATAAGATCCGGATAACTGCAAATTTCTTTTTAATTCCACGAGCACAGTTAATCCCGCGTTCGCAATAAAATATCGTGGAATTAAGCTTTTCACAATGTATGTAATTTAATATGACTTTCTTTCGGCCGGCCTTTACTTTCACGCTGTTCAAATGGTTTTTTCTACTATCGGCTTCTATTTCAGACATATACCTGAGAATGAGTATGAAATGGGAAATGAGGAGGCCTTCACACGCGCAATATTATAATAGGGAAGATTTAATCGGAACTTATTGTTAGTTGTAAAGTTTTTGAGTGCGGTATTATTTTTTAATTGTTTTTTTTTTTCTTTTTTTTTTTTTTTATAATAAATTATTATTACTTCGTTCGGTGTTGAAAAGAAATCGTTATCGCGTTTATGTTCTCGGTGCAACAAATTTAATCCGTGTAGTTATTATAGTTCGAAATACAACCTTAAATATCCGTTTGCAAGGGAAAATATTTTCTAAAATTTTACGCGTTTAAAAGTAATTACAAACTAAGCGGCAAATAAGTGAGGACCCCGCAGTATCCGTGAAGATAGAAAAAAACATAAAAAGCAAATTATAGACACAGAGTGGGATTCCGAAGTGTGAAATATAAATCAAGAGGGGACTTGGAACAAGGAAGGGTATGGAGGAAATAAAAAAATCGATGAGAGTCCTCTCATAAAAATACGACGAAACGTGAAAACTAAACCAGTGGTTAATGTCGAAGATAAAAATAATGCGAGAACAAGTATCCTTCCTTACGAACGAAACTTAAAAAAAAATACAAAATAAATAATAAACGAGCTAATTAACACTGTTCACCAATTAGAGTAGTATGGTAGAAGAGAACATTTTGAGATACACGGAGTAAGACTAGCAATGAAAACATCAACGAGATTATTGTAAGAATTGAAGAAAAAATCAATTGTAATATTAAAGAGGAGGATATCATCGCCTCGCATAGAATATACATGAAAAATAAACTGATATAGAATCCTTTAACACACCGTTTGTTAGACTATAACAATTAAATTATAACAGATAAAAGTATAACAAACATATTTAAATATATAAACAATTGTACTACTTAAAAACGTTGATATATTTAAATTTGTTTGTTATATTTGTATTTGTTACAATTTAATATAACAAAATAAACTGCTACCGAGAACAATCTATGGAAAAACTAATCGTAGAATAGCAGATGCAATCACAGAAAAGAAAATGCAAACGACGATATATGATAAAGATGTCACAAATTATTTGTCAGCGTTAAAAATTTATATAATTGAAAATTTATCCAGGTATTACAAATCACCTTTTTGGAAAACGAAACAAAGAACAAAAATGCTACAGTATCAGTTCACATGGGTCAAAAGGGGAAAAATTTTCCTTCGAAAAAACTTACAAAGTTCAATAATCTGAATTAAAGTAGTTAAATGATTTAGGGAAAATTATTTACCAAGATAATTTTTAAATTTTTCATATATAAACATATTCCAGATGAACTACTCGATAGATTGTAACGATGATAAAACAAATCAAAGAATTAAAGGAAACAAAACCAACGATTACTATAGGAATAATAATATTCAAAATAACTCTTATAAGTCTAGTTTTACTGAATATACAATCTTTGACAAAATATTTTAATGAGCTTTAAGGAATAATATTTCGTAAACAAATACAAATCATAGTATTATGCAAAATAAATATAAAACTATCTGAAATTCAACTATTTAACATACATAATTACAACTTGATTACACAAAAACTAGAGAACACAAAAACAGGGGTGATATAGCAATCTATATTAAAAATACTATATATTACAATAAAATTAATACATAGTGGGCTAACTGCGAAGTGATTTAAAGTTAATTATAGAGAAACAGAGTAGCTTTAATTTGCGATCTACAGGCCTCAAAATAATAGCAAAACTCTATTTATCGATGAATTAAATAATAACTTAACGAATGTCATTAAAAAAAATGACTGCATTATATGTGACGACATGAACATTGACATCTTAAAAACAGATAATAATTCCACGAAGTACACGAACATACCAGCGGCATTGGATTTGAAGAAAAAAATAATTACTAACGGGAATTGAATTTGAAGAAAAAATTAATTACTAGCGGGCATTGCATTTGAAGAAAAAATTAATAAGGTTACAAGGATTGAAATTCAGATAAATAAGAATTATTAAAGTAAAAGAAATTTCGTACGCATTAGATCACAAAGTTTCAGATCACTATCTAATCTATTTTAACACGCAAACAAACCCATATATAAATAATTGTTAATAAAAACAAATATAAAAATTTTATTTATAGTAAAGGAAATTATTTAAAAAACGCTTGCAATCTAATAACTGGAGAAAAGTAGAAACTTCCGACAAACATACAGATAAGTAGTAAATTTTAGGAAATTTATGGTAAAAGTGAAAATAAATTATATAAAAAAGAGGATAACAGGAAAAGTGCTTCGATAAAATCATGGGATAACTCCTAATATCTTGAAAATTAATAAATGATAGAGACAAACTTTTTCGAATCTGGAAATTCAACATAAATAGTAAAAAATGTAGGAAGCAATGTAAAAAAATTAGGAATGAAATTAATGAAATTATTAAAGTAAATAAAGATAAATACTGTAGGAAAATTTTTAGAAAATACTAGCGAAGACCCAAAGAAAACGTGGAAAAAAATAAATAATATAATAGGTAAATAAAAAAGCAACTCAGTTGATGAAACTATACTAAAACATTTTAACATAACTTGGAAGTACTAATAAATAATATCATAAATTACATTAATGATACGGTAATACCCAAATTAAGTAATAAGGAATTATTTACAGGGAACATGAAGAATCATCATCATCATCATCAAAATGCTGTACACGGTTACCGTGCGTAGCGATCACAGGGGATGTTGATCATATATCCCTATTTCTGGCAGCTTGAACTAATTTCTCTATAAAAGTTATTCCGGTCCATTTCCGAATGTCCTGGGTCCAAGATAGTTTTCTGCGTTCCACTCCTCTTTTTCCTTCAATTTTCCCTTGAAGAAGAAGCCGGATGATTTCATATTTTTCTCCTCTGATAAACCAACGCAAAACTTCAATCTTCTCGAAATCGATAGAGATCAAGTGACAAATATAATAGATAAGCTAAATTTAAAGAAATAATCGGGTTTAGATAAAATAAGAATAAAAGATATAAAACTTATAAGACATATGTATAATACATCGCTAAAATAATCAATGGCACTATTCATACGGTAGCTATACCGCGAATGAACTTAAAAGATCGGGAAAAGTAATACCAATTTACAAAAAAAAGTAAATTCGCCGAATATGGAAATTACGGACCTCTGTAAATAAGCAATCGATAATAGGAAAAATTATGGAAAAACATATAGCGAAGAAAATTACAGGAATATATTAAAAGAAATAATATTATACTCACCCACCACCAGCATCATGGCTTCCAAAAAAATTAAAACACCTCTAGTCTATTAAGCGGATTCTCTGATTTCACATATACCAACTTATCTGCACGGAATCATTGTCTAACTTTATTCATTGACCTTTCGAAAATATTTGACTCAGTTAGACATGATATACTAATAAAGGAACACTTGAAAAATATAGGTGTTGAAGAAAATACTTAAACTCTGGTTCGCAGATTATCTAAATAATAGAAGCGATATAGTGAGAATAGAGGACATAGCTCTTAGTTTATTTTCAGAAGACTTACATTTACATTACTTAGTGTCGTCGATGGAGCGATGAAAATAAGAACTAAACTTGTGGCCACACGATAAAGGTCTTTGAATAAATGCGAATAAAACTTAATTACTGTAGATTAAGCCGACTAATCATTATTAATTATACTATTCTAACACAAAATACCATACGACAAGCTGGTTACATGGAACAAATAAGAATCTTTGTGGGTGCAGTATCATTGAAACGGTAAATAATTATGAATATATTTAGGAGTAAAAGTATATAACCACTTAAATTAGGAAGACCACATTAACTTAAATTCGGAAAACAATTCGATCGCTATGTAGGCCAAAAAAATACATATCACCTAAAAAAACTAAAACAACGATATTCCAAGAACTAAATTGAAACATATTAACCATCTTCGAAAAAAATGGTTTTATAGCAATAATTATACGATATTTGCTAAATAAGATACATGTGTTAATTTCTAGAACCCTGTTTATAAAAAATATATATAAAAATAAAAAGAATATTTTCTGAAAAGAAAAATTATTTATAAAATCCGCCCGCCGATCTGTCTCTTTCAAAATCCTAATAGACGTTGTAATTACCGAAGGTGGCCCCGCCTAATATTTCGCTGAAACATGTTTATTTTTTTTTTTTATCTTTTTTTTTATTTTTTCCCCCCATGTTGACTAGACTGCGCATTATGCGAACGTTTGTCTCCAATTCTACGCACCGAGCATAAGTTCGGCGATATGTTCAAAAGCAAAAATGCGAACGATTTTCAAGATGCGTTGCAACCTGCAGGTAGACATTTCGGAAAGATTCGCAGTTTTTCTCTTAAAAATTGAATTCGTAGAGTGCTGTATTTTTTACCCATTTTAGCTCAGTTTTCTTTCTTCATAAACCAGTTCTCTATTTTATAGACGATCTATAATCGATAGAAGATATAAATAGATTCTACATCCTATACACAGTCTGCTGTATTGTAATTTACACATACTAGATGCAGTTTATTTATATAGAAGTTACTAAATAACTGTTGAGCTAATAGGCGAGAAGTAATATTTCAGCATGATTAGTGTTCAGCAGATATCTCTACAAACGACTTGGATCCGGAACGGAAGACAACCTTCGAAAACCATGATCTTTCGGTTTTGATAGTACCTGAACTAGTCGCGCTAGAGAGAGAGAGAGAAGCAGTAAGTAAACAGAATAAAATTGGAATTCTCGTACGGGTAAAATCGAATGAGTGAGTGTAAAAAATAACCAATTCACGGTCCCGCATTAACGGTCGAGTGGCAGTCACTAAGATCCGAAGATTACATTCAGTTATATTAAGTGCTTCGGTTTTGGCCGCAGCGAAATGCAAGGTCAGTGAACAGAAAACAGATGTTACCGAAAAATGTAACAAGTGTTCGTTCGATTGCGAATATAAAATGTAAAGATAATAATATTGAGTAGAATTACGGTTTAATAACGAACTCTGCAATCGAAGATAATATTTTGCGACGTATGTTCAAAGTTCTCGCCCGATACGCTGTACAATTTTCAACCGATCGGAAAAAATCATTCTTAATTATTACCCGGTGGTTCTGCTATTATCCAAAATTTGATGATAACTACTCGGCCGATAATACGCATTAGTCTGTCTTCATATCTTGAACGGAGTGCAGTACCGTCGGAACGTCGCTGGTCGTAAAGCGAATAATCCGTTTTCACGGCTCTCAGATTAAAGCTGCTGTCAGTTATCTGTGACGTGCCCCCCCCCCACCACCACCACCACCCCGGAAAATCTCGAATATTACTTTGTTTTCCGATTAAATTTCAATGGTTTTGCTTCAGCTTATTCTATCGTTAATATTCCGTTTGCGGTCTTTTTTGCGCATAATTTGTATTTTTCGTTTTTTTTTTGTTTCCGTTCAACTCTTGCCATTTAGCCGACCGTCTTCTATCTAAATATGTTTTATACCGGTTTCTTATTAATTATAGCGTCATATGATGAAATTTTACGTAATTATATAAAAACCTCTAGCCCCAGCCGAAAACGAATTTAAACCAGCTTTTGAAGGATCGTAATCGGAAGAGTAGAAAAATCGCATTATGGCGGACATAATTCGCCGTCTATTGTACCCATTCTAGAGCATAGCAGGAGTACGATAGTAATCTTAAATCTATGTATTGCCATCACAAAATATCTTCTCCGCCAAAAACCCAGCGCATTGTCTGATAGATTTTTAAAATAGACAATGTGTGTGTTTTTTCTTTTCGCATTGACCGATATCCTGTAAATCTTCATATCAGTTGGTATAAAAGTTATTTTTAATTAAGAATACACACACATATATATATATATGTATATATAAATTCCTCCCAATTTAATTTTATATTCTTTATTATTCTAAAGTTAAATCACTAGTTGGATCAGCCGTTTTCTATCTTTAAAAATGAGATCGTAAGACGGACGGGAATGTACGCAAAGTAACATGGCCAATTTTTAGTTAGTTCTACCTTATATAATAACGCGGTTTATTAGCTTTCAACTTCCGCTATCGCCGCACATTTTTTTTTTTTTTTTTGTTTTTATTTAAATAAGTTGTGGGTCTCACAGGGTAAATATGCCTGTTGTGTGAGTGCCCGACACTCTTATTATCGTTTATTCAGTTTATGTACATTACAAAATTATTCATTCTTAATCAGTCAGTGAAAATGTCTGTTGAAATTTCCGCATCTCTGTCTGACGTTTATACTACGAAGTGTAGCCTGTCCGTCGTCTAAAATGAATGGGGAAAATTAAGAGCGATATACAAAATATTTGGGATTGCAATTGGACGGAAAATAAACATAAACGCATCTCTTAAAAAAGGAAAGCGCTGCTGAGACATAAAATTTTGGTCAACGCGTTATCGATCGAAGGGAAATTATTAATAGAAATAAAATAATACTGAAATCCGTATGGACAAATGGTCTGACCTTATGGAATTGTACTGAGAATACCTATACCAAAAAGAAGATAAATGGTTTTCGAAATAAGGTATTTGGACCTATTATATCACCTCTTTGGTACGTTTCCGCGGGGACATAATTTCTTATCTTATCGGTTTCGAGCGTCGAGAATACCTATTTGTACAATTCAGCTGAACAGAATAGGTAGCGTTCTTGGCAGTTGCTGCACGCAACGCTAGTGTGCAGGACGCAAGACTACACTTGCAACTGATATTATGATTGTTTGATTTATCGATATACAAATTTAGTCCCGCGTGTGTCTGCTGTGCACTACCCTAGCGCACGCATATGATGGTATGCATGTTTGCCATTGCCTTCCTCCACGTGAATTAACAATTTATTTAAATTTTTCGTAATCATTTCTGTTGTCGCCCAAGGATCGAATTTAAGACTTCCTTAACGGAAGCCGAGAGCTCTAGCAACGAGGCTATCGCGACGACTTACCGGAGGACGTGGTAGGTAGTGTTTAAAATGCCTTACATGAAGAAAGAAATAAAACCTTCATTTCCAGTGGGCTTTTATTAGTTGTTTAGGAACCCACTCTAATCCGTTGGCTATCAGTCTGCGCTCGATAACTTCGACGACTGAAGCCGAAGTCTTTGACATTGTTCAAAAACTTGAATAGATTTCCGGAATCCGAATTGGCGGTGGCCTCTAACGCGTCAATTTGTATTAACTCGTTTGATCGTTTATGGAGATCAGTTGTAATTTAAGTTAAAAAAATAATAAATCTAGAAGCTGCCTCGTCCGTGTAGAAAATCCGCGAATATCATCTAGATGTTTTCTTTTTTGTTTTTTTTTCTCCCGTAAAATAAAACAGCGAAGTTGTAAAGGATAATAGGTCCGCGTGGCGGTCTTTGTACGAGGTGTCCTCGGCGGCGGCGACGGCGGCGGTGGCTGTAATTGTTAAAATTCTATCGCGAGTGAGATTAGTTTCGAGACCGTTTAGATAAAACATGGCAGCATTTATTCTAAAAAGTGTACGTCAAAAAGCGTTGTACCGGTTTCGAAGGAATTTTTTTTCTCCGGAACCGAACGGCAAGCAAATTTCCATTTTTATGCGTTCGATTCTTCGTTATTTATTTTCGCGTACGTGTATTTTTTTCTAATAAATTGAAAATAAAAGGCAATTTTAGCGAATTTACGGGATTTCCTTTTCGGTGCTTGCATTATTTCCGGAGACGTTTTTTAGTCGGTTCCTTTGTAAGCGTTTGCCGAGCGTGCGTTACAAACGTGCCGATAGACGGAAGCCGTACACGCGAACGGCCCGCAGTAATCTTCCTGTAATGTATTTTCGGTACTGCTAAGTCGTTACAACTTCCTCTTTAGCGTCGTTTCCTTTGTTGAGATTATACATTGCCTCCTTATTTGTGTATCAAATCACTGGCCTATTATACACATACATATGTGCAATTTTATCGGCTCTGCCCCATCGACGGGAAGCGTAGAAAGAGTCGCGGAAAGGCAGAGAGAGTGAGAATGGAACGAGCGAGGTCAACGGAAATCCACCGTTTTGGCGCTAAAAAAAGCTTCGTTCAGCGCGCAATCAATTGTGTTACTGGTGTGCGTATGGCTATGATTTTTTCGGTCGCATTAAAATAGAAAAAAAAAAAAAAAGCAAAAATAAATAAATAAAAATAAAGCGAATAACAATGTGAATTTTGTATTTTCATTTAGTTCGAGAAAATCGCTTGAATAAATTTCTTCCCGCCGAAGAAACTGCTGAATTGAAATGGTGAATGGAAATGGTGATTTCTGAATTCCGACATTATATAAAAAGCGCGCTGACTAAATAATAAAAACGAGGTCGTACACAAATTGACTTCAGCTTCATTTCAAAGAGCACCCAACGATCGGTAGGCAGAGCTGCTGCGCGGTGGCGACTTAAACAACCCGTAAAACGCGTTTCGTGCAATTTATTGACTGGCCGTGTTTTTTTGGTTTTCAAATGAAAAATGCATTCCCCGATAGGTTAAAATTTTACAGCGTGTTAGCGTCAGAATAAGATTATTATGCTACGCATTGTAGCGCGGCGGTTCACGAATTCGAATTCTTACTATATTTTCATCCTCCCATCGACAACTAAGTAATGTAAAATTAAGTGTCTTCTAAAAATAAGCTATAAAAGATACGATGTTAAAAAGTGTCGTCTTTCAAGTTAATACAAGTATCTGTGTCCGATTTGGGCGATGGAAAAAATTGAGTAAATATATGTGCACTTTATAAATTTGAAAAACAATCCGTCTGCAATTTGATACCATGATCAAATCGGCCTTCGTAAATACATACCGGTATAATTTTTCGAATAAATATAAAATTCATAATAATGATGAAACTTTAATTTCTTCAGACTTTCGCGGACCTCCCGTGTGAGAACGTTACACGTTAACCACCGCTGGCTCATAGTATGAATCATAAATGTTTAGAAAAAAAAAAAAAAGATTCGATTTGAGCTAATCCGAAAACTCTGATCGAATTTACAGAGAGAATTCCGATGTTGCAATCTGAAAGAATAATTATTTTTTATTAAAAATAGTACAATATAAATATAACTATGTTAAGAACGTTTCGCAATTTTTTTTTGACAAAAATGTGTAGATGCAGTTACTATTTGTTCAGTTATTGCAGATTCGATACTAAGGCCGATAAAGACTTTAAAATTTTTGTTAACTTTATTTGCGATTGTATCTTAAATTATATATCCTACAGTAAAACGAAAACAAACAAATTTAACAAAACTGTTGTTTATTTAATTTGAATTATACACTCTGTAAAAAGATTACATATACACATGTATACTACCATTTCTGAAAATATGTTACAATTGTGATATTTTCAAAATTTATTGCCAACTTAATAAGTTATAACGGTAGTTCTTGTTATGAGAAATATATTTTATTATTTTGCGAATAGATTATTATTCGAAGTAAAATATAAATTCATATTTTTTATTTTTGCAATATCAAAAAATGAAGGAATATAAATAAAAACGCACCTAACGATAGTGTAGAATTACGATTAAATATATCTGTTTGAACAAAATCTCGTTCTAGAGAAAGTCCGGAATGCACACTTAAAAACTGGGATATTTAGGATTGCTGAAAACACAATTTTTTATATAAATTTTAAGCATTGTCGTAAGGAATTGCGACTAAACCGACTAAATTGTAGTATTTGGAGGGTTATTCTGCAATTTCGGAGAATAAGATATTTTTATCTCTGAATTAGGCAAAATTAGTTGAACAAAATTTTACTTCTTCTTCTTCTTTTCGTGCCACCCGATTCGGGTATATTGCTTAATCATCATGTATTGATTGGATTATCTGCTGAAGTTGATTACAATCTCTTGTTATTCTGACTAGATCTTCTGTTCTCTTAATTCCGGTCCAATTTTTTATATTATCTATCCAAGCGGTCTTTCTTCTTCCTTCTATCATGCCCATTATTATTGTTTGTAGTAATTTGTATTTTTCACCTCTCATGAAGTGTCCAAAAAATTTTATCTTCCTTCTTTTTACTATTGTCATTAATATTTGGTCAGTTCCCATTAGTTCCAGTACTTTCTCATTTTTTAACTTTTTTGTCCACGGTATTTTCCACATTCTTCTGTAGCACCACATCTGGAATGATGATATACGCTTCCTCATATTTTCCTTTATGGTCCACGTCTCGCTTCCATACAGTAGCACTGACCACACGTAACATTGCAATATCTTGTTCTTGATCCTTAGGCTTAACTTCCTATCGCAAAGGGTGTTTTTTAATTTCATAAATGTGTTTCTGGCCATCTCTATACGAGTATGTATTTCCATATCGGAATAATTACTTTATGTTATCCAGCTACCTCTAAATATTTATATTTTTTCGTTCGTTCAATTTCTTCGTTATCTAAAAATAATTTTTCATTTAGATTGGGCTGTCTTGCAACTACCATGAATTTTGTTTTTTTAGTATTTATACTGACTCCTTTTTTCTTGCTTTCTACTGCAACTATGTCTAGTAGACTTTGTAGATCTGTTACATTTTCCGCCAGCAGTGCAGTACCGTCAGCAAAGCGAATCACTGAAAAAAGCTTGGGCAAAAATTGGCTCAGAATACAGATTGAATAGTATCGGCGACAATACGCATCCTTGCCTAACCCCTCGTTTTATTGGTATTTGATCTGTTAATTGCTCATCTATTAATATTCTTGCAAAATTTTACTAATGTATTCTAAATACAAAAAGTTTTGTCTACTAATTATGTCCAATTCAAAAAAAAAAGGAAAATTGCTTGTTCTCACAAATCACAGAATGACCCTCCTGGAATTTTTTTCCGTTAAATATGATTTTAAGGTTACTTTTAAAACTATATATATATATATATATATATATATATTGTGATGAATCCTTTTATTGGTAATGGAAGAAATATTCCAAATAAAAAAAAATGATTTAAAAAAAATTTCGCGAGAATGAAAGGAAAAAAAGTATGTTTAACGGGCGCCAGTGATAATGTACGGCTTACCACTACCGAATTAGCTCTGTCTAGCAAAGCATTAGACTTTTAATAAATCGCGGAAGAAGATAAAGAAAAAAAAAAAAGAACCAAAAACGGAACCCGCCTCACGACGGCGGTACACTCTCTTCGGAACCGAGATAGCACGAGGGCCCACCACGTGTCCAAATGACGAAAACTTGAAAAGAAAAAAATTGTATATTAACCAAAACGCGGAAGAAACAAAAAAACAAATATTCGTATGTAACGACTAGACAAAAAAAAATTAATAAAAAGAAATGACTAAATTTGCCAAACGGCGTAACATGTGTCGATGTGCACAATCCAAAAATGCGGCCACCAGAAAATCGGTCAGTCGGAATCGACTGTTCGGTGGTCCGTCAAAAGCGCGACCCGTAATTACACACTCACAGGCGACTAGTTAGTTGCCGAGCAATTAAACAACGACTGGCTATCGATTAGCCAAGAAAGCGACTAGATAGATCTCGGTACCTGACGGGGCTTTTGCCGATCGACATATACGCATCGTCGAAATTACCCGGTACCTTTTAAATTAAAATATGTATATTACGCCACCGACTGTTCTAGAACATTCTACTATTTCTATATATTTTAAACGGCAGCTATCCCTGTCTTTCCGGGATTTTTATAAATTCGGTCGCGACTCTCGCAGTTCTACGCTCTATACTTGTACATGTACTTGTACTTATATGCTTATCAACGCTAAACGCTATTTCTCCGCGATTTTCGACCACGCTCGCTACCCCGCGAGCACAGCCGATAGCCGCTGCGTTCGGGATTACCACACAGCTCGGCCGAAACCGCGTCGCCGATTGCAATTCACCGTTGTCTTCCGCTGCCCGAGGAAAACCCGACATATAAATGAAATTAAATCGAAATAATAATTTCTACCTCGGACAGCGTTATCTAAGGCGTATAAAGCGTAATAAACTCGCTTCAGCTGCCGAATCCGTCTCAATATATATATATATATATATATATTACGAAACTAAGGTAGAGGATGGCTAGCTTTATGTAAACATTTATTTCGGGCCTGTCAACAAAAGATTTTTGAGGCTAGTATCACAGCTCAGTACAAAAAATCGTATGAAATACATCAAAAAATAAATATCCGTATTTCTTCAAGTCGTTAAACTTGTCTCGTCGGTGTTAATTAAATGTTTTTGAGCCACATACCGTGACAAATTGAACTAAGTATGTATACTAGGGAATTTTTTGGATCGCTAAAAACTCATTTTTGGGGTTAAAATTGCGTTCAGTATATAATAAAGTCCTAAAGTACGTCAAAACATGAGTTTCCGTGTTGTTTTAGGCCGCTAAATGATGGGTCTTTTTCAGGCTTATTTTGTATTTTTCAGACACATATTGTGACAAACTGAAGTATATATGTATCACTAGAGGGGTTTTTGTGGGTCGCGGAACACATTTTTGATACTAAAATTGCGTTTGTTGTTCATTAAAGTCCTAAAAACATAGAAAATCGCTGATAATTTCAGTTTTTTGTAATTTTGACCACTTTCTACCCCTCCGAAAGATCTGAAGAAGTTCAGAATATTAATTTTCATCCTATAAAATGTTTTTATGAGCTTCAATATCAAATTTCAATTTTCAATTGACTTTTTTGCCTCGAGAGACTCCATAAATCACTAGGTTGTGTGCGTCTCGTAATTTCCTTCAACCTCGAATTGAGTTTTTCGAAATCCGTTCATAATTCGCAAAGATGCAGTTGAAAAACACATTTTTTGAGATTAGAGGCTGAAATTTGAGCCCCGAAACTCAAAACTTTCAGGATCGTATTTTTTTTCTGGCAGAATAAACATCTGGGCCAAATTTCAGCAAAATCTACAGGAAGGGGGCGATTTTACATACTTATCCAGCTATACTCTTTGAGCACAATCTCACCGCTTTTTTATTATTTTTTTTCATTATTGTTTAGTTGTTTCAACTGTGTTAGGTGTCCTGTGTGTAGATTACTATTTGTCGTATCCGTCGATTTTAATAGCTTCATAAAATTTAGTCTACATCAGCCGTTCTAATAAAAGTCATCAAGGTCGCGATAGAAGACAAAAATTCTTCCGTCCATCATACGTAAAATTTCTTGTAAAGCTACGAAATTCTCGCAATTTTGTGACCTATATTACTACGTAGCATTCGATTAAAAAGTGGCATAATTTTAAAGTTCCACACTCGGATGGTGTGAGATGTAAACTATATGTCGGGAAATAATAATAACAAAGTAAAACCTCTAAAACCTCGCTAGAAATTAAAGCTGGAACTTTTTTAACTTTTTACAAAAAATCGCAGTGTGATTGCGTGCCGGTGCAATTTGGCAACCGAAGGGAATAGCCCGAATTTTGGATTTTTTTTTGTAATCTGTGTATTATCTGTAAAAAGTAAATTGAAAATGTTTCGTTCGCTCGATTAATACATAAATTATAGTTTACACTGCGTATATACATACACACATAATATGTTAGTGTATGCGTGTTTCGTTACCGAAATAGCACTTGATACAATAAAACACCGAACTATCACGCTCTACTACATTTATCAGTAATTAAAGTTAATATGGTGTAAATACTTTTACTTTGAATAACGAAATTGTGTGGCTTAAAGATTCCAGCTGGATCCAGGAAAATGTCTCGTATTCAGATATATAGTTTTAATTTTCATCGTGTATTAAGTAAATTGAGGTGAACGAAAGAGAAGCAAAATGAACTGCAATGGTTTATCTGTTACATCTATTTTAGAAATCGAGAAGATGGCGAGACGAAAAAAGACGCGAATGAAAGAAGCATTATAGAAAATAGGAGAATTAGCGGACTATTTGAAGGAAATTCGGTTGCATTACAGATTTCAGACCTGCAAAGGAGTTGGACCGAAAAGGAGATGGAAATTAAGACTGAAGAAACAAAGTCGGCAGATAGAAAGCTACTCGTAATGGAAACATACGGAAAGTCGCAGTAGTCGAGAAAGAGCTAATAATTCGGTGCGTGGATAATAAAATATTAAAATTGGAAAATTTAAGACAGAAAATGAAAATTAATAATAAAAGAAGGGGAATTCCGCATCATTGCCTCTGACACCGTCACAACAAGGAACCTATAGAGATTATATTCGGTAGATGGTCTCGAATACCAAGTACCGTGAAGTCTGTTTTGGGTAGGTATTAGAATGTACGATATTTTTACACAGTCAAAGCTAACTCAAATTTGTTCAAATCAGTAGTAGCATAAAAGGAAAGCGTGGAAGAAAAAGCCGTCAAGGATTCTTCGATGACGAAAATGGAACGGGAGGAAGCCATTTGAAGAAGATTATGAAAAGTTATAAGGTGGAATAAACCAACGCCGAATCTTGCTTCTAAACTATAATTTTATAAGCTAGCAAGAAAAAAACACACATACACACACAGAGAAAAAACTCGCCTTCTTTGGAATGCGCTAAACAGGCGTGTTTTGTTTGATAAATAGATCACTAAGAGCGTGTTTAGTTTCCGTCCCCCGTCTTTGGTCCCTGTTGTGATTTTATCAATTTCCATTACTTTCAAATATTGATAAATCTTTTATAAATACAAAATTTACTATTATTCGCTTCATTGATGCCGATAACAGTGTCTTCAGCAATCTCTTACTCGTCAAATAAAAATTCGCCTCTTCACTGTACTTCCGAGATCCATCTCGAGTTCTTTTCCCGCTTCCATCCTTTTTCATATCCTTACCGTTACTCTTATTATTTTTCGCCGACGAAATCCTTTTGTATATTCCACTGCAATTAGAATCGTCGATGTGTCCTTTATGATAATGCATCTAACTCTGTTCATCCTGAAATGGATCGCAATATACCTTGCTCTGTCGGAGACTTAAAATTTTCCCTGACTTTTTTAGTTCTCCTAAAACTTAATTATCTTTTTTTTTTTTCGATACCCGTATGAAGATTTTCGTGGTTAGCGACGAACAACAGTTTTTCATAATATAATAATGAGTTAAAAAGTAATAACTTTGCCTGCGTTTCGATATAATTAAATTACTAGTATACCTTTTAACGGTACAATTATAACTATGTATTTGTACAACTTTAAGCCCGCTACCTGCATATGAATTGTACTATTTTTAATGATACTACAAATAGGTAATAATATTACATTACAATTGAAAAAGGAGACTCGATGCATATTGAACATTCTTTAACGTTCTTTATGCTTTTCATTTTAGATAGGTTTCATTTGTTAATAAACCGATATGGTCCTATGCCATTAAAATTAATTTTACATTTTTTTTCAATTCACATTTCGTTATAAAATTAAGTAAGATGGCAACATAAAGACCATCTTACCGTTCGTATAGTTTATATTTCTCGCAATACGCACAAAAATACGCGCAATCAATAAATGATTTCTTAAAATTTTCTATAAAAAAAAAAACAATACAGTAAATCTATTGATCAATTTTTTTACGTAATTGAACCATATGCGTGCGTATATCGTGCGTAAAGATCAGAGGTGCGCCGATAAGGAAGCATGTTTTCCATCAACATTCTTCTGTCGGCATTTTCAGAAAATTTTTTGCAGTACAAATTCAGTCTTTGATTATCAATTCGGCTTTTAGGTTCTTCTAACATCCGTCGAAATTTCAGTTTTTTAATATTTCGATTTTTAGTTTCGGCGATCGGCAAATTAGAAAAATATCAATATTTCTAATCGACATTTAGAAATATTCCGCCGCCACAAACGTGTAAACCTCTTAGAACTTTCTTGTTAAAATGAACTGACGCGTTTAATTTCTTTATTAAGGTGAATTTTTACAAAATAACTAAATTATTTCTTTTTCAATATTTTCTTATCTTACTTCAAAAAACCCTTGGACCGAATTTGTTCAAACTTTAGAAGTTACGATTCTACATTAATACGCAAAAACTGTAAAAAAACCGCCCCATTTGTTCAAGCGCAATCCTGCCACAAAGCTCCGTTTATGACCTATATTCATGCACGCGAACACACGTTTATTTAAAGGCTATAGCTGGATATACGCGCCCCTACGGTGTTTCGCACCAACTTTCACCTTTTAGTCTTAGATATTTTCCAAGTTTTTATTTTTTTAAAACTTTTAATTTTACCTTTTTTTTTTAATAGCAAATATGAAAATTGACGAATAGACATGCAAATATAACTTTTACGATTCTCAAATAGAAACCTAATTTGTTTTTAAGAACAAATGAAACTGAAATATATTTTTTTAATTGTGTTCCTTCGGACATGCAATTACCAAATTTTGACAATAAACGTCTTGTACTTAGGCCTTCTTTCAAATTTTTCGATTTATTTGTTTGCTTAATGGGTGGTTATTTCGATATTGAAAATTACCGAATGCTTCTTTGTCAAAAGAGATAATGATGCAGATTATCGCAATATTATTACTGTGCGAACAAAATTTATCGTTTTAATTTAGCATCGTTAGCTTCCTATTAGGCCTTCTCATTTTTCTAAAACCAAATGGTACTGTTCTCCAGCTGCATCATTTAAATAGTAGTTCTATATAAATGTTTAATACAATTTCAACTATGTGCTAGTTGACTATTAATGTCTCGGTAAAATCAGTGAAATAGCGTTGAAAATTATTGTTTTACGATAATTCGTAAATATTTGTATCGTTTTTGCACTGAAATATGGTTGTAGGATGGGTGTATGTGCTGGTAAGGTATTAAGCAACTGGCCGGACATAATACCGAATAATTAAATCGTATGTGCGGCACGAGAAATTATAAATTTTTGCGTGTACTTCTACTATAACAAAAATAAACAAATTAGCGACATTTCGGTGTCGTTTTTCGCTTTTTCCATAAAAAAAAAACAACAACAAAAAATCCGTATTAAGTTAGAACGGCGATGTTAATGCTAAACAGGAAGATTACCGAATGAATCTTCATTAGTTGGGCGTTAGCGAGAGTGTTTTAAGATCTAATAGTTGGGCAGCTAGGATTTATCGTAAATTCGTCTTAAAAAAAGTTTTTTCTGTTTTCTTTTAAAATTACACTGAGACTTCATTAGCGGCATTGAATTGGAGCTTATAACTTTTGACTGTCTCAAAACGATGAGTTCCTTGTAATCAGACAGAGTTATTGGACCGTCTTGAGAGATTTATATTTAAAGATCTTCTAAACGGTGATAATATCAAAAAATTCTTGTATTTATTTACAGCGAGTTATGCGAGTTTAAATTGACCGAATAATGTAGGTAAATTTTATTCGTACTTTTCTTTCAGTGCCACGAGTACGATTAATGTTCTTCGAAATGGAAAATCTGTTGTTTTTTGCGCAATATATTTATTCCTTACACGTATATATTTAAGAAAGATTTTAAATTTTCTGAAGAAATTCCTTTTAACACATCAAATGTACTGTCTCGTTGAACTTTACTTTAAAATGAAACCGGAGAACAAACTTCTAATTATAAAACTGTTATACGTCCTAATAATACGGGAATCGAAAAATAATCCAAACGAATTTAAGTTTCTATTTCGGCTAAAAGAACTAATGCTCGCGTTGGTTTCAGCGAAATGATGCCGCTCCATGCGGATTCGCAGATCAAATGGGTCAACGAAGTAATACGTGATTATATGCTCGATCAGAAACGGCTTCATTATCAGCCGAATCCGGAGAAGCCTTGGCACTTTTGTCTACCGATCTGGACTTACGAAGATTTGAACTCTTCAGTTCTTGTGACTTGGTTGTTACCGAGTAATGTAATTATCAGAGCTTAGTGTGCTTTCGCACATGTTATGCTAATTACAAGTACTGCTTATTTAGATTCGATCTAAGATTGCAGAAATAAAGTATCTGCGCTTATCGGCAGCTATATTAATAATAACAAAAGAAATTCCTCTTTGAATTTTTTCTCGAAAAGAATTATCACCGGTAGCTGGGAATCGCGTCTGGATTTTAGGGACATATTTTTATGGCTCGAAATCTGTTATTCCGATGTTTCCTTTAATTCTTCATTGTGTTTATCTAGTTTGGTTGACTGTTGGGATGTTTTTGATTTAAACAATTCAAATCCTGTTAGATTATGGATTATCAACGGAAGCAAAAATTGGATGCCCTGTAATTAATTTTTCAGGAGTTGTTTAACTTTTTTTTTTTTTTAGTTTTTCAACGAGGACATTATCCCAAGAACCGAGGTTAGAGTAAAAGGTAGAACCAGATTTTTATGCGGTCAGAAATAGCAGACAGGATATACGAAAGGAGAAGGAAAAGAGTGCATGAAAGACACGCATAGAATGAAGATCAATTAATAAAAGTGAGAGGTAAAAGGAAGAACGTTGAACGGGGACGGAAGAACATCCAGATACGATATGATCGACATCACATATAAACTAAGTAGAGGAAGAGGGTAGTTGAATGGAGAAAATATAAGTGAGAAGCAGAAAAAGTATGCAAAAGCAAACTGTGTCCAAAGCGTAACAGATTGCAGATCGCTGGCAAAAAAGGAAATCCGAGAAACCAGAGATAAGGGTTCGGCTGAATATTACAGAAGGAATAATGAGAATGAAGAGGAATAATAGTTGTAGCATAATTGTGAATGGGCGGCTGCGGAAAGGAATGTAATACTGCGGGATTCAAAAATGCTAATAAGTCTACTGGAAGAAGAGGATAAACAGGCTTATCCGCTGAGTCAGTGCTTTCGACCGTGTCCAGATATAGAAACATCTAAAATGTTTCCAATGAGGAGCCGTTTCGTTTCTAAATATTCTTGAAATTGATGAGGTTTATGATAATATGATCAGGCAACATTACATTTTCTTCATTTTTACGCGGCTTTTTAATTTAAATTCACCCGAAAACTAAATTTAGTAGTTTCATTTATATTTTTTAAAATACGATTTGAAAAAAAAATATGATTTTCTTAACATTTTTTCTTAATTATAGTCGCTATACATATATTATAATTGTTTTTATATATATATATAACTACAGATTTATAAATATACTAGCTGTTTCCCACGGCCTTGCCCGTGTATTAATACCCGTTTAAATCTGTACTTGGAAGTTCATAAAAAAATTTCCGTTTTATCTGAAATTATATTTGGTTAAAGATTCTTTCTCTATCACCGTCCAATAAGAAAATGGTCTTCACGATTCACGTTTAGCTGAAGATTATCGATCTTTCTGCAACTTGTTTGTCGATTTTCGCTCGACTAAACCGTACACACAGCTATCATTTTGAAGGTGTTGAGGTATTCACACGGTGATCTCCCATAATTACACATTTAAGAGAATATTTTCTTCACTCATATCTTTCAACCTCTCCGTCACGAGCATTTTAATAAAATTAATTTCTTAACAAAACAGTAAACTACAGTAGTTGAGTAAAGATTTCAAATTTGAACATAAATAACGTTCTCGGTAGCGGATATTAAAAATTCCGTTGCACCCTCTGTAAAAAAATAATAGAAAATACTTACTTTTTTACAACTCCCCTAAATGACTACGGCAACTAGGCTAGGAGCGCGATCATGCCATGGAGGTTTGATGACTTCAGTAACGCAAAAGTGATGGCGGTGTATTTCTTCTTCTTCTTTGATTTGTAACCGTGCCGTATCCTGCTACTTGGGCCAGAGGCACGGAAGGAAAGGTATTATATTAGATTAAAGGTAGGATGTTTGTATCATTGAGGAAGAGGAAGAGTTTAGTTTCGGCGGAGGAGGTGCGCCGCAGTATGTTAGGAAGATTATTAGGAAGGTCAGCGAGTTGGCGTTGGAAAGTATAAGTTGTGCAGGAAGTTAAGATGTGGGCGATGGTAAGGGAAGTATTACATGCAGGACAGGTCGGCCGTTATTCTTTTGTAAACAGGAACTGATGCGTAAGACGTGTATGTCCGGACCGAACGCGGCAGAGGACTACCTCATTCCGCCTGGACGTTGACATTACCGGATCTGTGACGCTGGAGTCATAGTGAGGAAGAATAGCGAATCGTTCCGTTGCTTTTGTCTTTAGCTTACTCCGAATATGAGTCAGGATATTTTTACTCGGCGTTGGTATGAGTGGAATTGGTGTTATATTACATGATTCTGCTACCGCTGTGTCAGCCTCGTTATTAGCTCCAAGATTGCTGTGCCCTGGTATCCACGCGAGTACAATTTGGCCCGAATAAGTAAGCGCTTTTTCCGATATAGTTTTCGCGAAGGGATGTTGATGTTCGTGTCTGTTCTGTATACATCTGATAGAACTAAGGAAATCTGTGCAAATTAGTATATCATGTTTTAACTTCGATTTTGCATATAGCTCTGTCGACAGCACGGAGAACGTTGATGGAAGTGGACATCGAATTGTCCCATGTTTATAAACGACGGCACAACCACAGGAATTTCCTTTTTTTGCTCCATCCGTGTATAGTATTTCATGACCATTATACATATTCAGAAGATTCTGGAACGAGTCCTGAATAGTGAATTGTGGTGATGAGCGAAGATTTAGGAGAGATGTGTTACATATTATGGGAATGGATATCGAAGGAGAAGTAGACAGTCGGCTAGTTTTGCAGAGAGGAGGCAGGTTTATATCAAGGTTTTAGAAGATGTTTGTAATCTTGTTGTGAAAGAATAAATTTGAATAAGGAATAGATTGGTAGTTGTGATAAAACATTGTAGAGTCCGACAGATCAGGAGTTGTGAGTGAGTGAATGTGGAATTTAAGGAGGACGTAAGAATAATGAAGATCAGCGGGAAGCTCTCCAGAGTCGTAAAGAAGATGGTTTATTGGTGTTGATCTCAGTGCACCAAGTGCAAGGCGTAAGGCTGTATGGCGGACTGAGTTTAATCGACTCAAGGTTGTTGGTGTAGCAGACGCGTAAGCAGGAAAACCGTAGTCACATTTTGATTTTATCAAGGCTCTGTATATTCTGAGAAGAGAAATTTTGTCCGCACCATAGGTAGTATGTGACAACTTTTTCATCAGATTTAGCCTTTTTCGCGCAAGCAGCTCTGAGATAATTTATATGATCCATCCATGACAGCCTTCTGTCGAAAATCTGGCCAAGGTATGTAATCCGAGGAGCAGTTTCTCTGTGGCCTCTGAACCTAAAGTAATAGCCATTTGCTGCCGACAATGACGAATTCTACAGAAGTGCACATGCGGTGTATTTACTCGTGCTAGAAATTAATAAAATGTTATCTCAAGTTTATTATTGACCATAGTAATCATTTTATTTAAATTTTTACGTTTAATTTATATTTACCATAGTAATTATTTTATTTAAAATTTTACAAAAAAATTTTTTTGATTCGTCCCATGTGCGTTTTTGCATCGTTGGTTGCATTATAACTTTCCAACTTTTCCGATGGATTTTCCCGAATTTTTCTTTCATACAAATCTTGTCCTGACAATTACGAACACAGCAAAAAAACTATCATCCAAATCGGTCAAGCCGTTCTCATCATCAGTGGTACATGCAGCAATTGATTTATATAATACTCGTATATAAAATAAATAATTTTTCGCATTTATAATACGAGTATTATTTTCAACATTTTCACAAGTACTGATTTATTTTACTATTCAAAACCACCCCAAATTTCGGTAATATTTCGAAATGGATCCTCATGGGAAACATTTTAGACTATTATGTCCAGGTATTCGTAAGAGATCAATTTGAATAGAAAAGATTACACAGTTAATAGAGCTGGAAGGAAATAGTGACGGGATGGCCTGTTGCATATCTTACGAATCTGATATAATAAGGAAATTCCGAAGATCAAATAATGAGAATAGCACGTACAATAGTGGTGAATGAGACGTAAAAATTTGTAAAGGGCTATCGGAACAATTAAGAAAATGATAGAAAAAGGGTGGAACTAACCCCACTGGACTCTTTAAAGTCATTAGTGACGATTGTAAAGTGGCTGGGAAAACGAGAGATTAAGCTATTTCAGAATTCCAATCTAACACATTGCGAGGTAGATTTTGACAGTTTTCTTATTTTTCGCTTAATATTTTGCCCCCCCCCCCCACACTTTTTTTTGTTTTACACTGTCGATATCTAAAATAGGATAAAGAATTTGTAAATTATCTGAAATAGGCGGAACATAGCTACAGTACCGAATAGTGTAATGGTTTTGTATTATCTGAATTTTTACAGCACTTTTGATCAATAAACGTGCAACTGTGAGTCCGCGGGTTTAGAGGAACCGGCACCGATGATGCTTTGCTCTTGCGAGTTTTGAGCATTTCAAAAATCACCGGAAAACTGTCGAGTGGTTTCGGCTATGTTTTTCGGCTGAAACTCCCTTTACATAACAAGTAACAGCGACGGATGATCATGCTCGGTAATAATATACGATATATAAATATAATAATAATAATAATAATAATAATAAGTCGGCCTGCTGGAACTTATTGCTGTGCGAATAAGGGTGTTTAGGAGCGAGAAAAAGAGCGGTTGTTTTTAATATTTTGTTGCCGCGTCTAGCGCCAAGGTGGAAGAGTCTTACGGACACATTTTTAGTACAGTCGGAGGGCTCGAAGATGGATAGTTTTTATCGGAGGGATCGGTCTGTTTAAGTGCGTGTTTGGGTTGCGCAAATATGCCCGTGTTAGTGAGTGAATGGCACTTGCCGGTTAAATAGAATCAATTCAATTGAATGCCGCAGTTCCGGCATCATATTTTAAATTCTTTTCATAGTCAAATCACCGTAAGTGCGCTTTGAACAATACGAAAAATGAACACCCCTCTCTAAATCCGCCTTTGGCCGGCCTTTCCGCCATCCAGTCGCGCTTTTGTCACCGTTCGCGTTCATCGCTCCGCATTCCATTTAATTACAAACGATGACTCTCGTCGCTCAACTAATTAGACATTTCCACGGTCGAATAGGCGCAGCGGTAATTGCTGTTCAATTTCGGAAACTGTCTTTGCGCACCTTGTTCCGCCCTATTAAAATTAACGATAACAACAATATTAATAATAATTATAACGAAATCTGAAAGTCGAAAATATTTTTGCACGCACTTTGAATAGGCCAACAACAAATGTAATTATAACGGCGACTCGCAGAAATCGGTCAAGTACGGCCCAAGAATCGAAAAAAAAGTAATATTCGAATCGAAACATGCAGCGTAGATAGAGAGAAATAGAAAACAATGGCGAATGCGAGCAATTTTATTTACGCCGCATTGCGCAATTATTAAAAATATCTCAATAACTTCGATGGATTTGTTTTTTACGATTATTGGGAATTTTTTCATGCAAAAGATTGTCCAACTTGTTTTAAAACCGAAAAAAACTTAAATGCTTTATAAATAATTTTTATTTAACTTGAGACGGTCGTGTATTCTTGTATTCTTGCAAATCTTGGAAGGTTAGGATCTCGAAAACGGCAATGTCAATTTGTATGAAAATTAGCACCTAGATAGATTTGGACACCTATAGAAGGTTTTTTTGGTTTTTTTTTTGTTAAGTGTGACCGATTTTAATGAAACTTCCTGTAAAAGATCTGTGAAGAAAAATTTCGGACAAAGTTGTGTTGCGACGTACGCGCAGGATTTTAGGTTGGAAGAGACTGTCAAAAAACGTGCAAATATACATAAATCCAACGGATTATATTATTTCTGGCTATTAAGTAGTAAATCAGGTTATTTTTCTAATTTTTACGTTTGTATCATACGATGAATATAGAAGAAATTGCCGAAACTGGTCGGTGGTTATAAAATGTTAATTTCGAAGTTTCCGTTGTTTGTTTAAGCTAATATTTCCTACAATATTAACAACGTCAAATTACAAATTGAAATTTGATGGCGAAAATATAATATTTCAACAAGCAGTATACGTTTCATAATGTGTGTGCCGAAATGTGCTAAAGTAAAGAGATCATCAAAACTCATAATGCACCTAGCGCGTTAAAGTCTAGCGTAAAGTAGAGAAACTCTGAATTAAAGAAGAAATTTTTCAATCGATCTCGATATTTATATCGATTTATACTCGTTTTAAATTTGCAACTATCGATCTGTACTGCATTATTTATAATAATTGTTTTAATTTTGATATTTGTCTTACACCGCGAATGTGGAAGAAAAATTTCTGAAACTAGAGTCGGTAGTTATAAAATTTTAATTATATTATGTTTTGAAGTTTGTGTTGTTTGTTTAAGTTAAAACTAAAATTGTTATACGAAAAATTTTTCATTCTCTTTTGCTTTACTATTCGACAGCGCTTTGTAGAGAAAGGAAAAACGTAGTCTTTTGCAAAATATGAAAATGAGGAAAAAAATTTTTACTCCACACGAAACATTGTAAAGTAAAATAACAGAAATTTAAAGAAAACCTTTTAATTATCGATGCGTTAGAGAAATACGGAAAATAATCTTCGCAGGCCCATCAAATTAGGATATTGCCTAAAACGAATGAAATAGAAGTACTAAAACAAAGGAATTTTTTATCCCATTTTTTTGACAGTACCGAGAGTACCCGCAAAAATTATTTTTCTTATTTCTCTTATATTAATAAATACCATTTTTTTACATTTTTTTTTATTTTTTTTTATAAATATTTCCTTGGCGGCTTTATTTTCTAATATTTAACATACAGTTGTAGCGGGCGAAATGACGTCATTTTCTCGATTTTTTTTCGACAGCATAATAAATATTTATTTAAAAACTGTTAACAACATCGATCAGTACATGTTTAATTTTTTGCATAAAAAAATATTTGAAAATAGCGGAACTAGAGCTGTTTTCCAAGAGTGTGCTTTTTTTGGGCATCACTTGCGGTGGACATGATAGAAATCCGAATTTCAAAAAAACTTTGTTAGTATATTGTATTGTCTAGTCGCTGAACGAAGTATTTGCCAAAATGTTAATTTAAAAAAAAAAAACAGCGACGGTTTTTAAAGAAAAAGTTCACTTTTTCAAGGTGTTAAATTTTTGTTTTTTTGCCCTAAACAAAAATTTGAAAAAAAAAAAATATTAAAAATCCTTCGGTCAGCGAGATCTGCAGCTATTATTGTTATAAATAAGTAGTATAAATTTAGTATTGATCGGATTGATAGTCTTTTAGTAATCGTGTCCACCGCAAAGGTATACTTTTAAAAAATCACGATATTCTCAGATAATCGCGTTTAAAGTTTCAATATGAGTACTGGATATACTCGCACGAAGAAATATTGCGCTGCTCGCAGTTGTTGTACATAACTGTTACTTTAAAATCAATCCCACGTGTATCGGTTGGTGGCAGTTTAATTAGCGATGGGTAAAGTTCTAAATATTCCGGAATGTCACGTTACAAGTTCTTAATGATCAGAAATGTAACATGAACTTAGTTACAAAGTTACAAATTGTTACGAATAACACTTAAGTAATCAAAATGGAAATAAATTTAAATGTATTATAAAAAACGTAATTATAAAAAGAAAAAAACCAAAAACAAAGGTCAATAAAATAATAATGTTTGAAAGCTAAAACAACAACTCGGAGCCAGTAGATGACAGATTTCATTTTGATATCTTGAAAAACAGCGAAATGTGACAAATAGACATGTAAATGAAATGAAGTAGATCTGGAATTTATAACCGCATTAAAAAAAGTAAACAAATCAGTACCGTTTTGATAAAAACCTCTGTTAAAATTTTTGATGACAATGTAAAATTCCAGAGTTGCTAATCGTCACAGCGCTAGTCATCATCATAGTATATTATGTGCGATTATCATTATCAAACAGTACGGTACAGAAAATGTAATATGCTTTGTTTATTAAAATATACAGATTTAACTGGATTACGTAAATAACGCCAGCTGATAATAACACGCACACATACAACGATTGTTTGGCCAGTACGGACAGAAACACATTATACGTTATTTAGTTATTATAACTAAATTTGTAACTACAGAAGAATTTCATTCCAGCCAATTACAGCAGGATAGCGTTGTTTTATTCATCTAATCGGACTATGTACGTATCACCACGTTATGAGCTAGTGAGTTGTGACCAATAGCAGAGCAAGCAGCGTGAGAAATTCATACGAACTGCATGAGTGATATTAAGGTAAAAGATGTCATCTGTACTTCAATCTGAACCCCTTCTGATATTATTATTGCGTCGTTAATCGTTTCATTTATTCATTCTGTTTTCTAAGACACACTAGTAGCACAGTTACAGTCAGTTCTTTTAGTTACAATGGTTACTTCTCATTTTTGGGGTAGAAGTAACGAAGTAACGTAAATACGTTATCGATTCTAATGGAACGAACTATTTCAGAGCTGGAACTAGTTTCTAGTTACGTTTCTCGTTACCTTACACATAACTAAATTTTCAGTATCACCTTCACATTCTTTACACTAACTGCGAAATTATCGTAAAAACCGAAATAAAATTTAAAATGCTCTACACTCGATAAAATATCTACCGGCGGCACACGGTGACCTCATGGCCAATTTTAATTCGCGACGCACCGTAACTACTCGTGTTGGTCTGTGCAGTTTTCGGAATGTTGTTTTCTTCGTTTTGGTCCGTCTTTTTGCGAAATCCTATCGATACTCGTCGGACATGATTTATACTGCGAAAAATTTGATGTTTCTACGAGCGACTTAAAAGAAACTGTCGCTTTGATGTTACACATCCGAATTTACGAAGGGCGTTCAAAAAGTAAGGTTCCCTATTTTTTATTTTCGAAACTAATAAAGGGCTACAAAAAAAAAAAAAAACGGACATCGGCATTGGATTCAGCATACTTTTATTTTATTTTTCCGCATATTCCACCTTTTAAATTTAAGCATTTGTCGAGTGTCGAGAAATTAACTTATAAATATCCTCCTCGTAGAAACTTGCCGCCAAATTTTGTGACCAGGTAAGAACGAAATCGTTCAACTCTTCGTCGGTCTCGAATTTTTTTCCTTCAATGTCTCTTTTGAGCTTTGGAAAAAGCATGGTAATCGCTAGGTGCTAGGTCCGGACTGTAGCCTGGGTGAGGTAAGGTAGTCCAGCCAAACTGAGCGATGAGGTCACAAGTTTCTCGAGCAGTGTGAGGGTGAGCGTTGTCATGGAGTAACTCGATGCCTTAGGTCAATCTTACACGTCTTTTGTTTTCGACTGTCCGACGAAGGTTGGTTAATATCTGACGATACTTTTTTCCATTGACAGTGATTCCGGGTTCCACGAATTCAACCAAAATAACGCCTTCGGAATCCCAGAAGACCGTCGTCATAAGCTTCTTCCAAGTCGGTGTTTGTTTTGCCTTCACAGCGCCCGGCGAATTAGTGTGTATCCATTGCGTACTCATTCTTTTCGTTTCTAGTGTGCCGTGAAATATCCAGGTTGCATCACCTGTGACGATTTTGTCGAAAAATTCGTTGCCTTCTTCATGAGAATGTTTGCAAAATTTCGAGAGAGTTGGCCATTCGTTGTGCTTTATGCTCCTCCGTGAGCAGTTTTGGAATCCATCTTGCACGAAGTTTCCTAAAATTTAATCTTTCATGCACGATGAAATAGTACCTCATGACACACACTCGGGAACTGGCCAAGAAGATCGGAAATGGTTTGGCGGCGATCGGATCGCCAAGTTTCTTCGATTTTTCGCAACAATTCGTCTCGAGATTACGGATGGTCTTCCGTTGCTCGTCCGCTACATTCGTTTTACCTCTTCGGAATTCACGGCACCATTTACGAACATGTTGAACACTCATCACAAGAGATCCTAAACTTCCACTATTTATTGATCGATGAATTTCAATTGGTGCATTTTTTTTATGCGGTTTAAAAAATGAAAATAACTGAGCGCACCTTGTAGCTGGCTGCAACTTTCAGAATTTCACTCACGATTAATTCACGCAACTCGAAAATGAAAAAACCTATGTAGTATTGCGGTTTAGACTGGTTTAAACTTGAATGTTGTAGCTATACAATGAGTTCACACCCACTTTCGCAAGTTTATTCTAACCGGTTTTACAGGGATGGGAATTTTACTTTTTGAACGTGCTTCGTGTATACGCAACCGCTAGAAATATATTTGATATTGAATACTCCACAGTCTATATTCAGCTGTTCCATAGTTTCAAGGTCACAAATTTCGAAGGATACAAAAAAGAGCGGCGAAAGTCGACGTACCGTTTACATTTTATTATATCGAATCACAGCAGCTTCACTCAGCGCAGCAACGCGTCCTACTCGAGATAACGCGCTATAAATAGCTATAACTTCGGATCTAATGCTCCGATCATTATGAAATTTGGTGATAATATTCTTAAAATAATGTACTTGAAGAATACGCAAAAAAATCAAAAAAAAAAAATCGATTTTTCTCACCATCGCAACTGTTACAACTTCTTAACACATCGTTACAATTTCGCTCCAACTATTATTAAGTGTTACGTACAGGGTGTGGAGTAAATTCTGTTGCGCTCAAAAATAACGAGAATAGAGAAAGTGTTTATTTCGAGATTTTTTGATTTTCTTCGTCCATCACTGAACGAGTGCAAGTGAAAATTTATTGCGCAAATTCGAACGACGCATAGTGAAATTAATATAAAAACATACGCGGATCGAGCAGTTGTCGAAGCTCACACGCAAGTTGAATTCGAGAAAAAACAGAAAGAAAAAAAAGGTCAAAACAAATTGAAACTAATTAAAAAAATGAAGAACAATTCTCTGAGGGAAACTATAAAAAGGATCACAAGAGAATCATTCCAAACAGTGAAGGTAAAACGAAATATCGGCCATCAGTTATACGAATAAATATATAAGCTAAACATTACTTGTTAGCAAACGAAAATTTTAGAAGTAGATCATTTTTTTACGTCTATATATCTTTTACACTTAAAGTGAAAAGAAATTATAGTTATAGCATAGTTCCCGATATATCTTTAATCAACCGATGGGAACTCAGTTATTATGGAATTTAGGTGTATGTTTATTGATGATATCAACAGTGTAAGGGGGAAGTTGAAGAATACGTTATCAAGATGATTTGACGGCAAAGACTTTGAAAATCTTTGAATTTTAAGGATGCTAGACCTCAGTTGGACGGTCAGTAAGAACATCTGGCCTGATGAGACTTTTGCAAATTAGCGATGGATAAATTTAATTTCTTATTAAAAACGATGTATAGAGCAAAAATTCTCTAGTATTTTGTATTAAAAAATCGGCACACTTATTGAAAGTTAGTTTTTTTTTTTTTTTTTTATGGAAGTATTCCTGGTACATTTAATATTTCGGTTGATGTTTGCGTAAGAAAAAGTCTCCTTTTTTGCAAAAAGGGTAGCTTGGGATCGGTATTTAAACTAATTTTCCATTTATTAAGATATTTATCAATTACATATGTAATTATGTTTTAGCTTTTTCCCAGCGTCAATCCTACAAATATAAATACTTGAAAATGGTAATTTTTCGGCGTGCTCATTGATAATTTCTTGATCATACCGGGAGCTACGTACATCGAGATAGTTCTGTCCACATAAATTTGTGTTGTTTAACATCGATTGCATAAAGAGCAAGCCCACCAAATTTAGGTATCGAACACATAAACGAAGACCGAGAGAGTGATACGTGTTTGCTTGGGTTGGTAGAAAAAAAGATTTATATTAACTTTGATCGCGAACCTTCTTTCGGACAGATAATTAAAGATCAGTTTAATTTTACATAGGGAGGGAAGTTAGTTTCTAAATGAATTCTTGGTACCGGGCGCTTTTCAATGTCTAATAAAAGCAGACCAATATGTCCGTTAAGGCTAGATCATATCAGTGTTATACAATCTCCCCGTTAACTTTCAAATTTTGTTGAGTTGTTGAAGGATTTGGAAGAAAGCGAAACTGGTAGGGACTGATAAAATATTATGTCGATCGCAATGATCTGTAATTTTCTTAATAGTATTACTTGGCTCGAATTAAATAAAATAAGAACGGAACATTAAAATACAGTGTAATTTATAAAAATATCGAGTAGTTTCGGATTTTAAAAATCCATATTCACGATACAATAGTAAAAACTACTTTATTTTCTTAATTACATCACGACGAATGTAGATTTTTTAAATATGAAGTCAGTAGATATCTTTATAAATTACATTGTTTTTAACGTCTAGTTGTTACCTTATTTAATTCGATGTGTAAGTCTGTTGGGAATAACTTTTTTAACAGTTTTACTTTAATTGCTTGCTAACGATATTATAGATTTGCCGGGTTGCGGGATGGCACACCTTCCAGGGAAAGCTAAGGAAATGGTCCATCGCGATTATATTAATTGAATTTTAACTTTTAAGAAAAAATACTTTATTATACTTGTAGCGACGAAGCTGTTTAATTTCTTAGTCATTTAATTAATTTCGGTTGCGGTACGATGTTCAAAATCATCGATATCGTTCATATTGAAAGAAAGGAGTGTTTTAATAGAGAGACGATTATTTTTTTTAATAGACGTCTTAGTAAAGAGATATAAGTGTTTAGCATTTGAGAATCGTAAACGACACCCGAAAAAAAGTTCCGGCTTTATCTAGGGATCGGTGTGCTTAATATGGTGAATTCCCATTTCGCCTAATTCCCATTTCGCCTAAATTTAGGGTCGGGTTACTCAGGTAATAAAAAAAAGGTCAGACAAACATACGAATGATTTCGTGTTGGCAACAGCGCGTCATCATTATCGAATTTTAAGCAGACTAAACGCATCATTTTTTTTTCTATTTGATTCCACTGTTAAGGTTTTTTTTTCTTTCCGAAATACAACAAAAAGGTTTATATGAAAATCAGAATTAAAAAAATACCGCTAAAAATGTTTGATGTAAATATACGCGAAACGACCACTCTGATTAATATTTGCGAGTTATTTTATTGGATGTCTAGTGCTGTATAAATCCCACCCGCCTTATCAGTCAGTATATAAAAGCCTTATTGATATTTAGTGTGACAAGAACATTAAGGTTCGGAGTTGCAGAAAAAATAATAAAAAAGCTAAATTATAATAAGTTGTAGTTTCGAAGTGGTCGCGTTTATGTAAGAAAAAAGGAATAAAAACCGAATAGAATTAACAATAATGACATGACATCGAATGATTATTACAGCGGTAATTTTATTATTGATCATTAAAATACAATTATAAGTACATACAAAAAGTAAATGTTAAAATTAGGAAAACATAAATAAAGCTCCATTTAGTTCACCCTGCCTTTTTGCCTTTTCTAGGCTTTTTATCAAAATAACTTCTTCCGGCTCAACGTAGCTCGGTACGCATTTCAAACGCCTATACTGTCAGCAAGTGCTCTATTTCCGCTTCTCGGCCACGCGCAACGAAACTAGTTCGCTACCGCTGCGTAGCGGTCAGATCCTTCGATTTTTTAACCGAGAATGCGTCTTTGACAAACAATGCCGCGTTTGTCCGCTGCCGGGACCTTCCGAGAAATTGAATGATTATTACCAAAATTTTAATATTTTCAAAGATCGTAAGAAATGCCAAATCCATCTCAATATGCGGAAAGTCACCGCATACTGACTGTTTTACGCTATGAGGTCACAATTTGTTCTGGGTTGAGTGTTATGTGTATCAACGTTCTGAAGGAAACTATTCTTCTATCTTGAATATTTAAATTTTCGCTTGTGAATAAACCAAAAATTTAGAGTCAGGCTAATATAGCAATGGATATATCATTTATAAAAACAAATCGAGCAGGTAAATAATATATGTATATATATATATATATATCTAATATTTGTATATTGAAATATTTATTGCAAATTACGCTTTAATTGAAATGGTATTCAATTAGATTTTGACAACAGGGAATAAAAATAATTATCATCCATTAAAAAATTATTTTCGCTTAATTGATATAAATTTTTATTTTTTACGTCAAAAGTGTATGATAAAATATTTGGTTAATTGAATAGCGTCTTTATATATTCTCTTTCTTTTTCCTTTTTGTAATGTTAAATCGTAATCTTTTGGCAATTTATTGAATTAAGACATGTGAAATAGTAAGATAGAAGGTTTTTTTCTTTTGCCTTTTTTTGGATTTGCCGAAAAATCTGGTAGACTTAACAATTATAATCTAATTCGATTGGACACCGGGGAAATAGAAGAAACAAGAGTAAGGAGGACAGTGCCCTTTTATTCCAATCTTCTGGGCTTTGGCCTCCCCACTCCTTGCAGTGCCAAAGCCATTCTTGCTTTCTCCTCTCTCAATATAGTTCCTTTGTTAGCTTTCTTTATCTCCTCAATTTTTAATCTTTTCCTTATATAATGTACAGTTCTCTAAAACTTAGCGTATGTTGTTAGTTGACGTGCCCAAAAAATTGAAAAAAAAAAATTTTTTTTTTACTTTGTCAGAGACCCTAAAAACAACATTTTTTGCGTTTTATTTATTTTTTTTTGTTCTAATTATTGAAATTACTTGAAAAACATCGTCAGTATAATAAACGTGACTAATTTGAAGAGGAATTTTTCAAAGTCCAACAGCAACCATTTAGGCTTCTGGAGAAATTAATTTATACCTTAAAATTCGATTTTAGAAGCATTTTTAACAATATACGCTAAGTTTTACCGTTTCATCTTGTAGAATGGGGAAAAAAATCATGACTGTATCTTTTAAAATTTTTTTTATACCGTACGACACATCTAAATATGTAATAACCCTTTATTACAACCAATTTTTCGCCATTTTTTAATCAATTGTCCCTTTTTTCACTGCTTTCTACAACTAAAAATCTATTGTTAAAGATTATCAAATATAACAAATATACTCGAGGGATAGATATAAGAATATTTAAAATATACATATTTTTGATATGGTGCTTTTAAATCTATGCTCATTTATTAATCCCATAAAAGCCATGAGCTGACCCCATATAACAGGATCTTCACCTTGTTTATTCCTTGCTTACTCCTCTTTTTCTGCTGTACACAGAGTTTAATAGTAAATCTAGTAATTTTTCTCGTCCTAATATCCAAATTTTGAAAAATCTCTTGTAATCGTATACGTTACTGTTGATTATTTATTCAAATCCGAAGCAGTATTTAATTTTTAAATTCTTTCGATTTGCAAATTCGCTTTTTTTGAATTAAAGAAAAATGAAATTAGGTTCAGGAACTTTTGTTAAAAAAAAGAGAAACAACTGTTTTCCTAATTTTAACATTTACTTTTTGTATGTACTTATAATTGTAATTTTAATAATCGATAATAAAATTACCGCTGTAATAATCATTCGATGTCATGTCAATATTGTTAATTCTATTCGATTTTTATTCCTTTTTTCTTACATAAACACGACCACTTCGAAACTGCACCTAATTATAATTTAGCTTTTTTATTATTTTTTCTGTAACTCCGAACCTTAATGTTCATGTCACACTAAATATCAATAAGGCTTTTATATACTGACTGATAAGGCGGGTGGGATTTATACAGCACTGGACATCCAATGAAATAACTCGCAAATATTAATCGGAGTGGTCGTTTCGCGTATATTTACATCAAACATTTTTAGCGGTATTTTTTCACTTCTGATTTTCATATAAACCTTTTTGTTGTATTTCGGAAAGAAAAAAAAACCTTAACACAGTGGAATCAGATAGAAAAAAAAATGATGCGTTTAGGCTGCTTAAAATTCGATAATGATGACGCGCTGTTGCCAACACGAAATCATTCGTATGTTTGTCTGTCCTTTTTTTTATTACCTGAGTAACCCGACCCTAAATTTAGGCGAAATGGAAATTAGCCGAATTGGGAATTAGGCGAAATGGTACCAGACCCTTAATATCACCAGAAATATTTAAATGCGTCCTTTTTAAAAAATTTCGAAAATCTTTTATAGAGAATTTTTGTAGTTTATTATTCCGAGAGGGCGTTTTTGTGTTTATTTTTTAGCAGTCCGATGATGGACATGAGAAAATATTTTTAAAAAGCAGGTTGCGACGTTTTTTTTTGTTTTTTTTTTTTTGCTACTTGGGAATTAAAATAATTTTTTAATTTAATTTATAGAATTAGATTATTAAGAATATCGAGATAAGCGCGGTTGATTTTGGGTACGCGCAACTGAACATTGCCGTAAATTAGTTTAGTGAACTTCGGAGTAGATTGGGAGGGGAGAAACTAGGACGTTGGGCAGATTTAGTGGAGAACCGTAACGGGAGGATTGGTGAAATTTTAAAGAGTACTATCCAAAGCATGAAGCGTTTTTACATTCGATGAGAAGAAAATAAAAAGGAAAAAAAGAACCGAAATGTACAAGAAGACTCGTGCAAAAGCTAAACAGCGTATCGAAACAAAAACGCCGTCGACTAATTCTGCCGTCCAACTGCGCTCGACATCTACCGCTCAAACAGAAAAATGCAGAGAACATAAAAGTTTTGAACAGATTCCGGGGTCAACAGAGTCGTTCGTGAAGACGGGGCCGCCATTTAATTCTGATCATTCTGCGAGGTGATTTATTCGGTTGTCCGAAAAAGAAAAAAAAACACGTAAGATTAAAAGTTCCATATTATGTGCAAGATGTTCAGTTTGAATATGAAAAGCAGCCTTTTCATTGTGATACCACACCCCCGTTTATGTGTCGACACCCTTTGCATCTACACGTCACGTTGAATACTTAAAAGTACAAAATTACGTATCAGCAAATACCCCTCGATTAACTTTATTACGAAGGTAAAAAATTTGATTGCACAGAATAATTTCCTTTTTATTTATATAAATTAAGTGGTTGCAGGGAGAAGTTTTTTATGTGCTTCCCGATTCGAAAGTAAATTTTGACTTTACGAATTAAGTTGATTTTCTGCTCAATCGTATATGACATTCTGAACAATAACGAGCGTGGGCTTTTTTAAAATTAAAAGACGAACACGTGAAATACGTTCGCGATATTTAAATATGTACGCTGATCCGTTCCGGTTATTTTTTTTTTTATACTTGTTACTTCTGTTATACCGTTACACGGTTGTGTGTTGGTTACAACAGTTACAACCTGTGTTACAACCTGTTCTATTCTGTAACAATCGTCTTAATTTAAATTGTGGAACTTTGCAACCTATCTAAGGGCGCCTGTGCATAATTTACACTCCCGGTGAACAATAGAAATTATAATTTACATTATTATTCTTTTGTATAAATATATATTTACATTATATGTACATGAATATATATATATATATATATATATTTTTTTTTTTTTTTCAGGCTATCTTTTAAAACTTAATAACTTTACTTATGCAAAACTATTCGAATTTTTTATTCTCGGCCAAATAATAGCTGTCTAAATGCCTGTATTTCAAAAGTCACGAAATTTTCCTTATTTCTGCTATATTGAGCGCTGCAGTTACCGCCAGAAGTATTTTGGGAAATTTTTATAATATTTCAACTTTTGTAGCAACTGAAAAAGTATCGCGCGGGAGGAAAGCAGTTGGTAGAACATGTTTGCGAGTAATACTGAACATTTCTGTTAGCGAATCTGGTGTGTAATAATGTACAGTATATAAAAACTATGTACGGGGGGGCATTTGTGAAATTAGAGGAGACTGAAGTCAACCTAGAGTGTTACAGCTTTTGATAATAAATAATCACGAGTCGTATGAGAAGAGTCAGTGTCTAAACATTTACGTTTTTTAAATTTTACGATTGTCACTTTATAGTGGTACCAAAAAAAAAGGCTGTATGGAAAAAAAAATATAAGGCAAGTTAATGTCGTGACGACAATTGGCCTTGGCACTGAAATATACCTGAAAAAGAAACTATAACAATTACAGACATCGTAACTAGTTTGCCCCGATAGATGATAACAATTACAGATATTGTAACTAGTTTGCCCCGATGGATGATAACAATTATAGATATTGTAACTAGTTAGCCCCGATGGATGATAATTTAGAATAGCTTGCCGTACCGGATACTTTGTTATCTAACAGAATGAGCCCCGAGCTTTTTATTTTACCGTTCCCCTTTTTCTGGAGGGTTTTTTAAATATCTCTTTACTAATTTTAACCGCCTTAGCGATAATCTTCGTCTTTTTATCTTGTACTCGTCAATAATATCACTGGTAAGAGCCACTTTAAGCCTGGAGGCGTCGCGTGTGATTTTCATCAATTCTGAAGTGTAGACGCGAGTGTTCAACCTTATTTTCCCGAATGAATGATTTTTGAAAATTTATCAGGTAAATTTTATGAAAATACGATAAAATAAAAATTTGGAGCTAAATAAGAGGAATCTCTATGGAAAAACCCGGCAAAAACCAAACAATTATCTCGACTGAAAGAAATATTAGTAAAAAACAACTTAAAGATCCGCGAAGAGGTTATTTTAATTAATGAAATAATTTATTAATCTCGTACGAAATTAATAAATTACCGCTTTTGATACTCTAGACAACGTTTGATATGAAAGAGAGGGTTTTCTATACGTTTCATCTTCTTTTGCGATTGAACTTTTTGTGCTCCAAGTGTAAGAACCCAAATGCCTGTTATGCAATAATGTCATCAGTGCAAGCGAGTTTAAGAATACTAGAGACGAGTGTGCATATTGAGGTATTTTCGACTCATTAAGGCGGTAGACACTTTTAAGCAGAATTTTGCTGAAAACTACGGATTTCCCTTTTAAGAACTTTCATAATGAATGTGTGATGAAAGCGATTTTTGCGACAACAATTTGAAACTGCCGGATTAACTTGGACGCCGCAGAAAGATTACTGCACACTCTATCGTCATCGAGAGAAACAACCGAACCAAACTCGCGGCGTCTTCAAAACGATAGACGAAGGAAAACGAAGGCACGCATGTAAAAGTTGACTCTTTAATTAATGCAGCGTCACATTCTCTACCGCGTTCGTTGTTAAATGTTTTGAAAGTTTAAATAATAAATAATTCCGAGCTGTGCAAGTTTTGAACATTTAATAACGGAACTCTTTACAGTAGGTTGAAGGCAGCGCGTACTTCAGCGGATTTCTTCAGGGGGTCTCTATTGCGATTCTTAAATAATATTTTTAACCTACTTTTAATAAAATTCCATTACGAAAAAAGTATAATTGCATACACATATTAATACACCGATATATAATATTCTTATATAATTCCATTGATCATAATTAAAATTGTACGAAAACTCGATAAAGACTCCGGGTTTTTAAACCGGTTTCGTCCTCCGATGATGGCGAATAATCGGAATTAGTATCTATCACTCTCGAAGATTTAACGCGAGTACACCATTACTGCAAAGAGACAGACTGACGGACGAGAATGTACGTACAACACACCCACCGTATCATACTTAAACACTCAGTTTTGGGCCATATATGAGGTATATTATTATTATTTGCGACGACATCTTCCCGGATAAACGAAAACTTCTGCACAACTAACATTGGTAACCACCAGACCACGTTTAAATGCCGGGGAAAAAATAAAATCATTAAAGCGATATTAATCTGATTTTTCGGAGGCTGTTTACCGGAATATTTTCGTCGCATACATAATAAAGTCCTCATAGAAAGAGTTGTAGATTAACATAGGTAATTTCTCGCCGCGAAACGTTGCAGGGGTGTTAGTTGCACGCGCGAATAATAAATGCTGGAAATTAAAAAGCGAACGGCGCCGACTCGAAGTCGATGGGGTTAAATGCTTCTACCATTAGTATACGTTTTTTTTTCTTTTTTTTTTTCAGAATTAATTAAAATTGATATTTACTAAACTGACACGTATTTCGTCTACGTATGAGTAGCTCGTGTTAAAGCTGGTGTCGTCGATTAGCAAGCGAGCTGATCAAATATGGGGAGGATAAAGTTTACGAACGGGTGATCACGCGATTTCACACAGATCGTCCTTTTTGAGTTCAGAGTGGCCTGAGACGCAGTCAAATTTCCAGATGCGTCCTGATCGAAGAATTACAACGGAAGTGAAATTAGAATCTGTTTTTTTCGTTGATTTTTTTCGGCTTATTCTATTTTCCCTTCACTAGTAGAGAGTACTGCCCCGTGTTTATACGAACGCTCAACTGTGCTAGAAGGTAAATAATAATATGACGAGGGCGCGTTCAGAACGATTTGCCGTTCTTTGAGAAGGTGTGAAATTATCACGCCAAGGGGGTAATATTTTTTGTTATATCTATTTCTTTTGTTACTTGTTCGTAGATAATTTGCATAATAATATAATAATGTGCAATAATTATAATCACAATAGCGTTCTGTCTATCTATCTATTTACATACACATATTATATGTACATATGTATAGGTGTGCGTATACTTTTTTTTTTTTTTTTAGCAACATTATTATTATTATTATTATTATTATTATTTCACGGCTTCATATAATAAAGCGGTGTTATGTACATAGTGGTGCGTACCTAAAAGATCGAGCACGAACAAAAAGGCACCTAGAGATAGGTCGGCGTGTTTGGGTGGCGTGACGCGGCTGCACAAAAGCATGACATTTCTCGTGGTGCGTAATAAGATGACGAGTTCTCATTGAAATATTAATTATTACGGACGAGGAGTCTGCGGTATTACCAGACATGGATACGCGTCTTTGCTGGCACGGATGACAACTGTACTGCGGTCGAGTTTGAGTCTATTTAAATGTAAATTATTTTCCGATACGATTTCGGTTTTACAGTTGTCAAACTGGATTTTATCGGCTGGATGACTTAAGCCCCGCGTATGTTCAACGGACCGTCGACCTAAGTAACCGCTGGTTAATTTTCAATTGGCCAACCCGGCACTTTTCATTGACTTTATTTTTTTCCGCGAATGTAACCGAACGGTGAGGGGGGAGAACGTACGCCATTGCCCGCATTAATTTGCATATACATCTATCGACGTGCGCGGATTATTTTTTATACATATCCATATGTACCCGCGTGCGAGAAACTCAAAAGAAGAAAGGTGCGTGAAATAAGGCGAGTTCGCTGTCTGTAGCGTACTCTGTGAATTGGTCGTGTTCAATGCTCTTCTTAAATGATTTGCTCATCAATTTATTTCATTCGTTGTTTTTGCTTTTATCGGAATTCGGAAAGGTAAAAAAATTCCAGTCAACTACTGGCAATTGTGTCGTACGAAATAAACACCCTTGGAATGATGATCAAGTCTATCTGTTGCCGACACCCAGCTTATAAGTTCGCTCTTTGAATTTCATATTACCCCCCTTAGTGTATATCCTTTAACGCAATCGTATAAGAAAAGAGAAGCTGTACTACTTGAACATTACCGAATGTGAAAATTCTTATACAGACCCATTGACTATAGGTTGTTTTAACGCCGCTCGGGTCTAATATGGAAATCCTGATACTGGCTTTAAAAACACATGTTAATTTCATTACTTTTAAGGCGACCTAGTCAGCGCTTCCATAGGTAGTTATAGAAAAATTATCGTCCGCGAGGGGTCCAATCCCGAAGTATAAGAGTTATATACATTTCTTTTCTTATTATTCGATATTAAAGTTAACAAAAGTGATGTTTTATGGAATATTTAGAGTTTTTTTTCGGTAATGTAATAATTTTTTCCCATCACTGCGCACATGACACGTTTGAACAGCTGGCGCCTGCATAATGTAATGTTATGTAATAATAATAATTTCTATTATTATTATTATTATTATTATTATTATTTGTTAATTATTAAGTTTTTTTAGTACTGCCAGCGTAATAATAACGCCGGTGTATTCGAAATTTCATCTCGGGGGTTATTACTTTGATTTTGATGATAAAAGTTGGTTTTTGTACATATCAAATTTCAATATCCTGAAAAAATTCACCCTTCCGAAAACACTTCGCATCCATTATTTATTATTTTATGCGCATACCGTTTTATTATTATGGGGGGAAAAACCTTAGAAAAATGACAAAAATGCAAAATTCACTTTTACGGCTTGCAAGCGATTTTGTAATTCCTTTAAACCTGAACATTTAGCAGACATATGAAGTCGCCATAAAATAATGCGCTGTTTTTAGGCCATTTCACGAATATCCTATAGTACCGTTGTAAGGTTCGTGCAGAATTTCAAAATTGAAGAGAAATTTAAAAAAAAAATTAAAACACAATGGTATTAGCATATACGTATATATATGTGGTAGATTAAAAAAAAAAAGTAAATTAATAAGAGAACTACGCAGCGGTGAAATAAAACGCATTTCATAAACTATTGGTCGAGGCAAATATTTTTATGTTCTCGACATTTTTCGGTTCAAAAATTAAATAGAAAATGTGAGTGCTGCATAATTCACGGAACGAGCAAAAATCTTTGTGTACGTTCGCGAATTGTTTTAAATGCTCCACATTTCACGGATTTTATAAGGGTGTCTTACGATTTTATTAACCCCGCCAGGAACATTGTAAACGAAAGAAAGGGCCAAACAAGTGAGACTGCGTTTTTCAAAATTCTTCAAGTTACAAAAGTAGAGGGGAGAGTTAGTATACCAATCTAAAGAAGTCGGCAATCCCAAAATTTAATACTTATTACCGAAATATAAGGACGCGCGTTCATCATCGTAATTTATAGTTTCGGTTTCTTAGATTTTTCCAATGAGATATTTCAGTGGTCGGCTAAATTAATCGGTCAACTTGAAAACAAGGAAACTTTGATTGCTCGGTCCGCCTAAAATCGTTTCAGCAACACGTCACAAAGCGTTTTCGTATTTAAAAATGTATTCTTTTTGTTGTTTTTTTTTATCATCGAGAGCCTCTCGGCTTGAAGCAAATTGGAAGTCTAGTTAAATTTTCACTCAAATACATATCAATGAAAGAGGGTTTATTTTATTTTTTTTTTAACCATCGGTATTAGGGTATTAAAAGAGGCGGAGAGTATATTAACATAAGGAAGTCTGTTTATAGTGACGATAGAGAAGGATGGAACTGAAACAACAAAGTGGAGACGGGCTAAAGTGGTTCAGAAGTTGCCGATAAAAGTAGGACAGAGAAAATATGACCTACACCGCGAAGTGAATCATCGGGAACTGAAGAGGACGTAGGAAAACAAAAAGAAATGCTGAAAGTAGAGAGTACGACGAAGAATGACGGAGATCAGAAAACGGAAAAAATGAGAGAAATAACGAGAATGAAAGGAAATCGGATTTCATAGAAGAAAAGGAGAAAATGGTCTAACATGACGGAAATTTCTTGAATCGATGTTAGAAGTAGAAAATGTTGGAAGAAATCGATCAGTTTGAACGGCAGATTTCGGTTAATAGGTGCAGGGGAAATTAGTTATAATAGTGTGTGTGTGTATGGAATTATAACGCCGGTGTGCGAATGATGTCTAACTGTGTAAGTTATATTTTATGTAGGATTAAAGAAAACATTAAAAATACCACTTTCGCTTTCTTAAAAGATGTTCCCCCGTTACACCAACGATTAAGAAAGAAGTATAGAATCCGGAAGAAAAGAAAATAAGTAATACAACAGGCCACACTGCAGCTGTATCATCGACAAAGTACGGGCCAACGCTGTCAAAACTAAATGTGAACATCCTTGGCCCTCTATAATTTTTATAGAGGAGTCGGTTTTGATTAGGCCATTTTTTGTAAAAAAAAAAAAAATTAACGTCTTAAAAAATGCTATAGATTTAAGTCCCATGCTCCTCACAGGAATTCGGGGATTGTGAAATTAAGCTTTCTTCCGTAATGACACTATACGCCTAATGGATAAGGGTCAGTTTTTTTCCTCTTCCGCCTCTGCTTCCCCAGATTTCTCGGGTTCAATTTCAGATTGGGTATGTAGCTAGGAACGGCTTGGATCCGGAACGAGACAACTCCCAAAAGCCCATGATACCCCCCAGTTTGGTAGCCAAGCACCACAACCACTAAACTATCGCGCTACCTTACAGATTAAGAAAAATTTTTATATAAGATATGACAACAAAAGCTGTTACGAAATTTTTCGACTGATTAATCTAGAAGTTAGCTAATTTTTGAGTTGGTGCCGCAGTCAGGATTAGACACACATACACACACACACATATATATATATATATATATATATAAACTCGGCCATTTTGGCCTCGCAAGGGGCTGTGCTCCTTGACTCTTCTTGCTTACATTTCTGTCTCTTTCTCTTCTATACTTTGTATAAAATGATCAAAATTTACAACGTAATTCTTAGGCCGGCTACCACTAGATTTTATAACGAAAAAATGTCGCAATTTTATATAATAATAAAAAAAAAAATTGCAACCAATAATTTATACTGTAAGTTTTACTAAACTACCGAAACAACTTAACATACTACAACACATATAAATAATACTTTTTTTTGCGTTTCCATGGTATTATTTAATTAGCAATGTAGTCTTTACATGCTTCTCCCTATGCTACTCGTATGGTGGGACTTCTTATTCATCAACTTGAACCGTAATAAGAAGTGTATTCATTATATTTCCAAATACGAAAAGCAAACGTAAATTGCGGAAACGAAAATGGGAAGACGAACTGTGCAATAGCGAAGATTTTGCCATATTTATACGTAATACGCCTTTTGGTTCAAAAACAACAGATGCAGAAAAGTTTGAAGCGTTAAAATATAGCAAAACGTTATATAAAACTGGGGCATTTTTTCTAAAGGGGGCCGGCCTAAGAATTACGTTGTAATTAATATATATATATATATATATATATATATATATTAATTACAACGTAATTCTTAGGCCTCTCCATTCAAAAAAATGTCCCAATTTTATGTAACGTTTGTTATATTTTATAGAATTTTTGTAATTGTTATTTTACAAATGTCAAAATATTATGTAACGAAATATGTAATGAAAATGTAACGAAAAATATAACGAAAAAATGAATTAATTTTATATAATGAAAGTTAAATGTTAGGATAGGATTTTTGTTATTATGTTTGTTTTTTTTTGTGTTGATGCCAATAAGAATTACGTTGTAAATTTTGATCATTTTATACAAAGTATAGAAGAGAAAGAGACAGAAATGAAAGCAAGAGGGGTCAAAGAACATAGCCCCTTGCGAGGCCAAAATGGCTGAGTTTATATATAAAGTAAGTCCCATACACTTTTAGCAGGGCTTCAGGGATTCTGAAGTTGAGGTTCATAGTATAATAAGCCCAAAGACACTAATGAGAGTAGGGAAGCCAGCTCGTTTCTCTCGGCTGCGTTTACTTCCCCAGATTTCTCTGGTGCCCAGTTATTTCAGGCTGGGTAAACCTAGGAACGATTCAGATTTGGAACGAGACAAGTCTCGAACTCGTGTCCTCTGGTTTAGTAGTGAAGCACCTTAACCAGTAGACTACCGCGCTACGATATATATGATATATAGAAGACAGACGCTAATAGCGCTCTCGTATTCGCGACTACCGTAGAAAAGCTTCGATAAACGCGCTTGAACAAGCCGCTGCGCTTAATTAAAAGTAACGTGCGTGTATACGAACAGTGTCTGAAACTACACTACGGATATGATAGAAGAGCCCCTGCGAATAAAGAATTACCGGTTGAATTCACGCATCCAAAACTGTTAATAAGTCCACTGCAACCGATGTCGGCTTCGTGTACGAAGTAATTACAGCGACTTACAAGACGTTCTCGATCATCGCGAAGAAAAAGGTGCGTGGCTACTTTGTTTTTCCGCTCGGCTACGATTCTACGATTCGATGGTTGTACGATTGTACGATTATACGATTATACGATTGTATGATTCGAGGCGAGCGACATAAAGAAAGAACTGTATAACAGGAGAGAATTGAACAAAACGCGCTGGGCCAGATGAAAAGAACGTACCGGCTAGCGGGAGAACAAAGTATTAATACGCTGGTCGCTATCGACGGTCGGTGACTTTACGGCCATCAAAGGAATCGGACAATCAAAGAACGGATCCGGATAACGGGCGATTGAATAGGAGCTGCAACAGTATCTCGGCGCATCTCTAAAATAACAACGGAGCGCACTCCGTTTGAGACTTCTTAATGATTAGCGATTGTATCGCAGCAATTAAGCAAGCAAACGCGTCTTGAACTTCGCGCCATTTCGCTCTTTCTAGCGCTACGCTGAATTCGGAAAGAGATGAAATGTTTCGTGTATCACATTCGCTTTCGGCGCGCTACTTTATTTGTTATTTCTACATTCGATTGTTATCATTATCGCTATTATCACTATTATTGTTCTTCTTCCGTAATTCATTTTACTCCTGATATTCTTATCTGGAGCGCGACCGCTCATCATCGCAGCCGTCCAGTTCCGTGCCTTTGTGCGCGATAGATTTCTTTTGTAGAAACCGCGGTCCGGATATCGCCGAATCATCATTAACTCCTCCGTCTATACGTGTCTAGCTGCTTAGCCGCTTACTGCTCGGTCGCCTGTGTGTATTTAACACCGTGGCTGGCCACGGCGATTGAGCAGCCCGAAGCGGTGACGAGCAGCAGCAGTTGCCAGGCGACCGCTGTGCTAGATGAGCACTTCTGGCCTGTTACAATTTCTTTTCATAAAAACGATGATAATAAACGAGAGAAGCGCGTTCTATTTCTCGATAAGGCGTTTGCGAGCGATTTATTGTTACGAATTGTACGTACAGTTAAAAATCATCGCGCCGAACGGTACCGTGCAGTCTGTCCCAGTCGTCAGTCGCTCGCTCGCTCGCTCGCTCGCCTGTTGTTATTGTCCTTAACGGGGTTTCATTTAGCCGTCGACGTGTGCAGCAAACTCGGTTCCTTTAATGCCATTCCATTCTACCCACTTGAAGCAGAGCTAGGCGATACATCCGTCCTGCGATTCTCTCCGATTCTCCTTTTCCCGTCCGACCGAGGCCGCCGGTGCGATTAAAAATACTCTCGCCTACTCTGGCTTTGTAATATTTTCGAATGTCATTGCTAGAACCTTTTCTGTCGCTAATTACTGTGCGCTATTGTGTTCGCTAATTCACGCTGTTATTTTAAATGTGTTCTGATAATTCAGTGTCTGCCCAATCGACTGCCGAATCCGCGTACCGACTTCTTCCTGCCGAAACCTCTTGCGACGAACAAATCGGATAGATCGGTAATCGTCGCTGAGGACGAACGTGCCTCCTAGCTCTTTCACACTTAATTTCTCGATCTTTTATGTCTGCATTAGCTTTTCCGTTTTTACATTATTACCGTCCCCTACGAATCACGAATCAAACGAGTATGTATCCAATTTTTTAGAAAAACAAACGCACTTCTCCAGCAATTAGTTCGGTCATCCTACCGCGCCAGAAATAGTTAATCTACTTTCCCGAACGGCTGGAATTTCTTCTTGCCACTATTAAATTTTGCGATAACCTGATGAAACGGAATATTATAAATGTATATGTAAACGTTCGCGGTAACTCCGCATTATTTTGTCTTTTGCGCTTTTGATGATCTTTTTTGTTGTTTTTTTTTTCCTACGGAGTAGTTCATACCTAATCTAGAATAAAATTGGTTATACCGAGAAGTCATGTGGGTGTAAGTAAAGGCAACCGAAAAAATAAAACTGGCGCCTTCCTGCTCTCAGTAATAGACTGCTGCGAGCCTTACAATCGCCGACACCCTATACAGGTATGAGGCTCGAATGATTTTAATCTTTTCTCTGTTGGAATCCTTTTTCGAAAGAATTAAAAAAAAAAAAAAAAAAAAAAACGGAAAAAGTTTCGCTGCTTCTGTGGGGAACGTTTCCTATAATGCATCACATTTGAAAATTTAAAATCCGACATTGTTCGGCTAAGGTTCTTCGTCCAACATGTAACAGTTAAGAAGAGCCCGGTTTTAATCGGTTCCTGCACCCTTAGCTTCAATGTGCGAGATGTGATAAATATTGGAAAGTGCGCTTTTAAAACCTTCACGCTTCTTCCGCTTTTTATTTTACACTCATCACTCAAGACACCAATATCTACACTTCTTCTTTCCGTCAATCCTCTCCCTCGATTTATCATTCTCCTTTATATCGTTAATCGCTAACCATCACACCTTTCTTTTACACTTCTTTTCGTAAATTTTCCCGTGCTTGTTATAGTGATTATTACTTTCGCTGCGACTGTTTATTGTTACATTGCGTCAATTTTCGGACATTTCCTCCCTTTTTCAATCCGAATCTTCATCTGTCTTTCGCTATTGTATTAATCTTCAGTCAACGTTCACGATAAATACAATTTTTCTCGCCGCTTCTGATGCGGAACCATTTTGAAATATTAGCCTCCTCTTTTAAACGGATCGTCTTAAACTCTTTTCTCCATTGTCGTTAATTAGATTAAAAGTAACCCCACAGTAGTATGATATAGTACGGATCTTCTTTAATTGATCAAATTTACCTTCCAATCACACTCTTCTAATATATTTCATTCCACTTATAGATCTCTCATTCTGTTTGCTTCCGGACTGGTCTGTAACTAGCCCTGTTTTATTCACACATGTATTGGTTTCTCCGCTCATCTTATATATTCAATCTTTCCCTAATCATTCATTAAGCCTTCCTATTTTTTCTCGTTTTTGTCTTCTTTTCTTTGATATCCTATAAAATATTTCCTATACATCGATTACTAAGAATTTATGTTACATCTTTAATTCTTTCTGTAACTTCTCTGCAACGGTCAAGAGTTGTTTGTTTTTTTTTTTTGGGCTCGTCAACCGAAGACCTTTACCCAGAAACAATTAGAAAAGAAATGAGTCAATTATATCTTCATGCGATATCAAATGTTGTTAAGAGGAAATGATCAATTTACTGGGAATAATGTGTAGAGAAGGAAAAGATAGGATATAAGAGGCACAATGCGGAGTATGAAGACCGAGTATCAATAAACTGGAATAGAAAGCAGAACGCTTAATAGAAAGAGATAAATACTTAAAAAACACTTGTCAGCATCGCAAACAAGCTCTTCGTTTGAATGGAGAGGACAATACGGAGAGGCAACCAATGAAAAATGAAAACGGGAGGAAGGCAATAGAGTACGGCTTAAGAACGCATATGAATAATGGAGGCAACGGTAGAATGGCGAAGTGAAGAAAACAAAGAGAACCACGGATTGGCAGGAAGACTACGTTGAACAGACAGATAAGAAGAACAATTGTTAGAGAAAGAGAAAACGTACATATTTCGCCAAAACCTAAGATGAAAACATTTACACAGAAGAATGAGATTAGAGGATAAGATTTTTCTTAAGAAAAGATGTGGGGGAAGAGGAAGCAACACGAGTCAAGGAGTCAGCCACTTCATTACCGAAGGTACCTAAATGGCTAAGAACCAACAGTAAATATCAATAAAAATGCAGTGGAGGGAAAAAAGGGTAATATTATAACTCACAGATGTTGAAAGGAATGGCTTCAGGAAGAAGGAAATGTAAAAAAAATAATAAGCTTAAAATAAATGGCAAGGCGCAACAAAAAAACTGAAGAAAAAATACATCGATTATAAAAGAATAGGATATACACATATTATTATTAAATTAGATTTACGTGTCATGTGCAGCAAATATGGCTAGAGGCACAGGAGGAGAAGGAGGTTTAGATCAGGGAGCAGAGGTCGGAGTTATGAAGAAAAATAATTAAATTGGACATTGTCGAAGTACCATAAATTCCATATGAGGATTTATTAGACAAGGAAAGAATTGCATATTTTACTTCGTCATTTGTGAAATTATAGAAAACAAATGAATTACAGATTGAATAGTTTGAATCACAGAAATAATCTCCTTTTCTATAGTGATATTACACTTTAATGTATCTAGTATATCACATACACTTTCTTCAAAATAGCCATTAAAATAATTAGAGATTGAATTCTCATTTCCACTAATATTTATTGTTTAGCCATCATACTTGCTTGTTTCAAAATAGTCTACCTGCTACCAATTGTTTTCTTAATGACACTGTCCAATAACTTTTTCGACTGCATTTACAAATGTCAAGTATGTTACTGTAGTATTCCCGTTTAGACTTTCCATTATCTGTTTTTGAATTTATTTGGAAACTCCTTTAAAATGAGCGATTAGAGCTAGATCATTCTTTAGAGATGTTACCTGTTTATGGAAGCGTTCCTTTAATTATTAATTAATCTTCATTAATATATTCTGCTTCCTAGTCGAAGATGGGCTATTTCTCCAAGAAAAAAGGTGTTCATGGAATATTTTAACATTCAATCTTAATATGTTAATTTATTTTTAAGAATTACGTTAATTATATAACAAACCCGATATATAAGTAACATACATTTGGTACGTCTTTGTCCTAATATGGTTATTTTTGGTTTTCCCTAAATTAAAGGCTGGCGATAATTTAGTGCCCTTCGACTATTCGGATAATAAAAGATCATCTATAATACATTTACGTTTAATAATAAACGCTTTTTTCTTTTTTCTTTTCCGATATTAAAAATACGGAATATTCTTCCCGATAAACATGGCTGGCGCTTATTATTCAATCCTAAGGGGTTCAGTTATTGTTTACAAGTTGTTTAGTTGTTTTTGTTAAAAACCGTTTATCGGCATACTAGCTGAAATTGCAAACCAACCGACGACTAATGTCCGTTTAATCATGTCCTTGAAATATGTCATCATCTGGAAACAGACTGTCCAGCCTGATGAAGGATCTTTTAATTACGCATATTTACATAGTTTGCAGATAAACTGAAACACGCGGAAGATTTAATACACAAAAAAAGAGAGAGCGAGAGAGCCGGAGCACTGGCCAGACAGTGTTTTCTTTGTTTCGAGAGATGCTTTCGCATTTTTGAGCATTTACAACGCGGCAAACATTGTGTGTCGTAGTGTTTACACAATGAGGGTGTTTTGCGAAGCATTATGAGAAAATTTACAACTCTGAATGGAATCTTCGACGCACAAACAATAACCGAATGGGTACATATGTTGTCGTCGACGTTTTATTATTTCTCAGTAAGTGTACTTAATTTAGCGTGGAGTTTTCTTCCGCGCCGTGCTACGAGTCGCTGGCTGGCTGGAGTTACCGTCGAGTAGGGAGGCGGCTTTTCAGACTGATAACTCGAGTGGAATGGTATCCAAACAGAGCGAAGCACCGCTAAGGGGTGAAGCAAACATTACGGCAGAGGAGATGCAACAAAGAGATATGCAGGCAAACCGATGTGAGCATAAATGAGGAGCTCTTTATGCTTCCTACAAAAGCTCTCTAGTGCATTAAGCACATATTACGAACAGATTACCAAGGGACACGACGTACGAGATGGTTGTTGGGTTTTTCTATTTTAATCATCTTCAGATCATTGTCATCGCTGCAAGCTCCATTGTATTATTAGAGGTTTATGTCATTGGCGTTGTACAGCTTTTATCTCGCTATAATTCCCGCTTAAAGCACACTGCGTTTCCGTCACTGCGAGATTTATCTCTCGTCCGGATACATACGCACACACACACACACATTGCGCTCCTTTAAGGGACTGATAGTAGACAGTGTCTTCTTGCCCTTAATAAATCTTGTTTTCCACTAATTTCCTCGAAAAAAGTTTAACTGCGCTTTAGACCTCTTGCCGGTTTCTCGTGACAGTAATCCAGCACGGAACAAACTAAAAACTTAAGATTTCGCTAAAGTCGTGGCAAAGAAAGGCTAATTTATCCAGTCCCGATGATGATAGACTTTTTGAAAAAAAAGAAAAAAAAAGATCTATCTTAAATTTACAATGTAATAATCTTTATTTACTTATTTATTTATTTTTTTTTAATGACACAGATATAAAAAAGTAAAAATCCCCCCAAAATACCTCTGATGATATAAAGTGTAATGAGAAATTATGGAAACTATACTAAGGGGAAATGAATAATGGGGATCAGACGAGAACAACATTAAACTAGTGTATTTTGCAATTTAGGATGAGGAGCCGTTTTTACTTCCAAACTTAACTTTTCCGCTGTAATTCAATTTCAGGTATTAGTTCTATATAATACTGGGATCACTTGAGAGTATCAGGAACAGCTCCCGAAAATCTCTATATCACTTCCAGTTTGATACCTGAATTAACTACTAGGCTACCGCGCTACCACTAGATTATTAAAGAAGATCATAGGTAGGGCCAAAATGAATTAAGACGAAGAAAAGTAAGGGATAACATAGGGATTTTCCTAAGTTTACAAAATGCCCTAAGAATGAATATAGAAGACGTGAATTGAAGTCGTTTAGTAAGGAAACATATGGCCTAAATAAAACGTGCAAATAGAGAAAGATAACCTATTCAGCAAGAATTCTGGAATTGAAAAGCATTTAAGATCGCCAAGACGAAATCAGAGGAAAGAATTTTGCATTATGCTGAAGCGGAAGTTTCTTATCTATCTGGATATTTTTTAAGATTTTAATATTGCTCAAATCACATTATATTTTTTTTTACGTTGAATGTAGATATAATTTTCTTAACTATAAGTAAAAATAAATGTTTTCTTTAAATTCTTCTTATTATATTTACAACTTACGGTAATTGTCAGGATAACCTAGTTGCTAGAGCACTTGACTTCCATTGCGAAAGTCTCCGGTTCGATCCCGGGCGACAATTACGAAAAACTAAATTAAATAAATCGCTATTTCACATAGAAGGCAATGGCAAACCATCACGTATACCGTATCAAATTCGCGCTCTAGTTAGTTCGTAGCAGACAACACACACACTTGGGACTGCACTTTTGTAAAACGTTGTAAACCAAAACTAATCCCGAATGTAGTTTTGTGTGTGAACACCTGCGTTGCATATAACAGTTGTGTACCACCTATATCTGTACCGCTGAAATATACGAATAGGTGGTCGCCGACGCTCAGGAATTAGATATGGCACTAAATTATAACGGTAATATCTAAAAAAATTAGTTTTTTTCAAAAAAAAAAAATGATAAAAACCTTCTTAACACTATTCACTTCCGACTGCAGCGAACTTATGATATCTGAATAATAGCATATAAATAGAGTGAAGAATTAAGAAGGGAAACTTGGATAACGTGTTAACAATTGTTTTGGATTAGATATTTAGATGGTCAGAGGAATCATTCAGAAGAAGGTAATATATCTCTGTTAGAAAAAAAAAAGTAAGAGATGTACAGATATAATTTCTGTGCAAAAATGAAGTTTTTAACTGAACGTGATAAATGATTTGAGGAAAAAACATGAAATTTTCAAACTATTTTCCCATTTTATCCGAAAATAAATTTCTAAAAACATAAAAATTCATTTTTGCCCCTATCACGGATAGTGCTGCAACGGATGTTGCGGGCAGTTTATCAAACTTAAACATTGAAAAGTCCTAACCAGTTACAAAAGCTCAAACTTTATTTTTCAGTTTAAAAGACACCATCGTACGGTTGGAATTAGGTTTTAGTTTGTTAAGAGGACATTGTATTGACGGTTAAATGGTGGATTGAGAATATCCAGCGGAAATCGTTTTATATTCGCTGCCGTAACCGTTTATTTAATCTTACAAGAGACCACTAGAATACATGAACGAATGTCAAATGCACAATGTATGTGGTAAAAGATGTTTCGAAGATTATTTAAAATCATCAAAGCGACGTTATACAACACAGTATTGTCCTCTGCCTTTGGGAAAAAGTGAAAAAGCAGAAAATTAACCCAATTGTTGGCGCTTATTCGCGCAAAGGTAAAATAACATGACTTTTACACAATTACAAAAAAAACATTAACGTGGAGATTTTAGCGAATTATTTTTAATGACGATCGTAAGTTGTATTAAGGAAGGAAATAGATGTAGAAGCTTCAAAAAATTCAATTCGTTTCTCCCACAAATCGCTTCTAAAGCTGTTCAAAAATATACTCTTAAAAATTTCAAAAAACAAAATTCCAATTCGTTCAAAAGTTATAACCGATTAAGTGTGTGAGTGTCCCTCGTTAACAAAGGTTTATGCACGTGACATGTAATAATACGCGTTATCTCAAAACGACTTTTTTCGAATTTGTGTACAGTCCAGCTTAAAAAGTTTTTAATCAATTAATTTACTATTTGGCATATAGTTTCTTTATATAAATACGCTCTATTTGAACTTAAATCCTAAACAGTATCTTTATTTAAAGTATTTTTTTCATTATAGAAAATAATCATGCTTTATGTTCAAAAAACCCTTTAAAAACTACTAATTCTCCATTTTTTTGAGGGGAGTGAAGTTCACATAGAAGAGACACGTATAAAAAAAAAGTATATTATTCTTTGTGCAATTGATTTCGGATGAAAATTGCGACCTCCAAGATGTACACAAACTGCTCAGGCGGATAGCGACCTACAACAATGTGCGGCAGCTGATATCTCTCCGTTAATTTTCGAGGAAAATTTTTGAAAATGTCAGAATATATAGTCTTAAATATATGCACCTATAAAGTAACTTTACGATATTAATAAATTATATATGAATTCTCTTTATGTGTTAAAAAGTTCATGAAAATTACTGCGAAAACGTCGTCACCTATTTCCCCATTTTTTTTAAATTTCCTAAATCGGTAGATAACTATCCAAGAATATATTTAAAAAGTCACAGATGTCAATTCGAAGTACTTTTGGAGATACAAGGCTGAACAAAAAGGAGGGTCGAGCAAGTGTACGCACATTCAGCCAGGCTCGGACGCTTTTTCGGACCTTATCTCTTCTACTCCATACAAAAACAGATATAAAAAGGATAAAAAAGCCTTAAATTGTATTATAAAGGATACTGTTCAATAAAAGGCTGTCGGACGGAATATAAATAGATGGATACGGGAACAAACGAGGCTAGACGATACAGTGGAGCGGATGGCCAGAATGAAATATGATTGGCCTGGTCACGTAGTTCGAAGAAACGATAATGGATGATCGAATTAGTCTTACAGTGGTGGCCGATAGACAAAAGTAAGAAACAGGGAAAGTCAATAACACGGTGACACGATAATATAGCAAAGAGGTTAAAGAATGCGTAGAACAGAAGTGAATGAAAGAAGCTAGGGAAGGCCTTTATTTAGGAGTGGATAGATAAAGGCACATCGTAATATTGCATATATATGTATCATTATGGACTAAAAAATTTAAAAACAAAGTACTATTTGACAACTATGGATATGTTGTTTGTATTTCAGATTTTCGTCTACTCGATTATAAAAATAATTCAAGCGGCAGGTAAATAAAATTGATGTATTAATATAAGTCAAATTATTTGAGGTAAGACAATCAATATTTTTTAATTTTTATATACTTTTTCATTATGTAACATTTTTTACAATACGAAATTTACACACGTACCTAATATTATATTTTTTACTTTAATTTTTTGTAACAAATGCCGGTAAAAATCAGGGTGAAGCATTTAACCAGCTCACTCTTGAAGTATGCGATGTGTGAGTAAATGTATATACGCTTCTCTGATGTAGAGTAATTTGTATTTTCCCTCTCATCTATTCGTCACCTCATTGCTGGTATAATAGACTTTTCGGTAAAAATTGAATACAAGACTATTGTAATTTACTAAAAAAAAAATTCGTATAATGTATTTATTTTTTAAGTGTGCGTGATTGTAATGGCAATTGAGTCCGGTCCTATAAGTACCTCGAAAATATGAAAAATCATGTAGAGTGAGCATCGAATAAGTAGGTGTACACGGCGTAGGAAAGTACTTTTACAGAGATTGAACAAGGTAAAGAGATTTTATAGCATTGTTATCAAACAGTACGTGAATCAATGAATTATCAGTAACGTGGCTCATATTGTCGAACAAAAGAAAACGCATTATCGTCAGTAGCGAAGTAAATCATCTGTGTAGAGATATTTACCGCCGAGGAATGTGCGCTATTGATCCCGGTGATTCGAACTTCGACTGGCATTCCATCGAGCACAATTATTCTTAAGTGAGCCTATGGACGACAACACCATGTTTATAGATGTAAATTTCGATCGCTATTATCGTATTTTATTTATCGCGTTCGTTAATGCTTTTGTTAGCGACAGATGCATTCTCAAACACTGTGTAATAACCAGGTTAAGTGCATTTAAATACAAATTGTGTGATAAAGTATTCCCAGTAGTATATTTACTAAAATTATTTAACCTGCTGATGACACAGTGTAAGACTTAAAAATAAAGTGTAGAAATAATACGTAAATTTCTGATATTACTATAGAATCATTTAATATACAGTTTGTTAAATGTGAATATATCAATTTGGAATAAAATGCAAATACAATAAACAAATGTAAAATGTGTAAAATGATATTACATACTAATCAGAAACGTTTTCGGGTGATCAGCTAAAAGTTTAAAAATACAAATGAACAAACAGTAAAAATACACCAAAGTTAATGCGAAATTCCGGTATAGTACAAATTAACAGTTTGAAGTCGGTATAAAGAAATTTCAACATGGGCGGGAATTTGTTTACAATGTAGGTGAATACATCCTGTTTGTTAAAATGGTATAATAAAATAAACTTTAATAGTTTTAAGTTTCCTTTAAGTTAGTGTTAGCTGATGATGGGTTATACCCGAAAACGTTTCTAAATAGGTATTTATCTAATTTATTGATCTATATTGTTTGTTATTAAAGTTTATTTTATTATATAATTTGTTTACATACATCAAAGGCGGGCAGATGTTTACAATATTAAAAGCGGTAGATTGTTTGCAAGATAAATAACAATTTTAACGGATGCGTTAAGATAATATGAACGATATAAGGCGAATAAATATGAAACAATTTTAAAAATTTTTAAAGGGAATATTAATATTTTATATTAAAAAAGAAGTTATTATTATTTGGAATTTAATCATTTAATATATTCGATTTATATTTGTTTATATAATAAGTTTTATCTATTTTCATGGCATTTGCTTCATTACAATGTAGCTAAGACTGTTGATATTTTTTTTAGTGTTTTTTTTTTTTTGTGTATATTCTTTATTAGATAATCAGCATAATTTGATTTTTTTATTTCATTGATATTAAATGATTTAATATATTCATGGTATCTACGTTTGATTTTTCTATCTGTTTGATCGATGTATGACTTTCCACAATCGATGCAGTTTTATTTTATTTGTATTATTAATTTTCAGCTGATGATGGGCTAAGCCGGAAAACGTTTTTAATTAATAATTTTAAATTTGTTTATTGTATTTGTATTTTACTCCAAATTACTTTACGTACATTTCTGTTTAAAAGTATATAAAAAGTGAACCTGTTTATTTTTGACTCCTAATTAATAAATTTATATAATAAGCGGAGCTGAGTCAGAAAGTAAAAATCTAAATCGATAAGTCGCGAATAAAAAATACTACTGAATCTTCGTTATAATCAAAGTTTTAGACCACTAGCTGCGTCTTCTGCCTCTTTGCCACTTTTTTCGTGTATAGCCATGGTTGGAGCTGTTTTTGCCTATTATAAATAATAAAATTAATTTGCTTTGAATAAAAAGCTATACCTAAATAAATAAATAAATATATATATATATATATATATATATATATATATATATATATATATATATACATATATACAAATTTATAAATAATATTATTTTTCCAGCGAGAACCTACAAGGTTTACACACGTCATTATTTTCTTTATTTCAAATCATTCGCAGAAATGACTCGATGTGCCCGTTTATACATGACTCTGTGTGCTAGGAGAATTCAAGGTGTTTACTTAACAGTTAAAAGATCGGAGAATTGTGTGTCATTAAGGACACAATCACATAAATAATAGCTCTGATGATGTTTAACAAAGAGCACGTCAATTACTTTATTCGCTATTATATTCTAACAATTTTTTTCCTTTGTTGTCTCCTATTCTTCGAACAATTACATCTTTTTATTGTTGCTCCTGAACGGAACAATCGCAGTCACCCGTATATGCGCACACGGAGACCAGCTTTTTGTGTCTTACGCGCTACACGTAGATAAATGAATACGTATGTGTATTTGTTGGTGTTCTTTTTTTGTTGCTGTCTTTTTTCGTTCTTTTCGGGACTGGCTTGAAAAGCACGATGAACAGGAAACTGTGAAGATTCTATTGTATTTTCATTAAATAGACAATTACGATTATTTGTTCTCTATTACTTCATTCTGTTATTTAGCGCATGGTGTGTGCCGTATTTCCTTTGTCACTGTGCTTCTTTTCACGTGTTATCACTGCATACATACATTCAATTAGAACGAAACTGTTTACGACAGATACTACACAGCTTACCATCTGATAATACTTCGCCACGAATTAACAAACCGCCTCTAGAACTGAATTTAATTAAACAGAAAATAAATTAAATGCTCGAAAATTAAATTCGTGACGTTCATGACAATCTGTGCACGCGACTATTTCACGAACCATAGCCAGCTGCGGATACATGATATGTAAGATTCGGTTCGGACATAATCTCATCGCAGCCTTTTCCAAAAATATATAACACGGCTCTGTGTTTAAAACTTGTTGATCAGGAGGAGGTAACACGGACCAACATTTTTCATTTTTAATTATAACTATTTGCCGTTAGAGGGGAACATTTGTGATAAAAGTTATCCTATCGTCGTGTCGAAGCTAGCCTTGGCGAGCGTGTGTACAGGTCGCTGAAAAGATTTTAAGGGAAACATTGTTTTAATATGATGAACACTATACATCTAATAAGAATGAAGAAAAAAATTGTTAAAGATTACCGTTGAATGTTGAATAAAGCACGCTAAAAACTCCTTTTCACCGGAATACGCCACCCTTAAAACCAGAAAAGATATTGAAGAATAAATATATCGCGTATATTATCGGAATATTTGAAGAAGGTCTGAATTATCGTCTACCTCCTAATTTAAAGAAAATCACAAAGTAATATTAATTTAAGGAAACGTTTTCGGTTATAGCCCATCATCAGCTAACACAATGCAGAGTGTATTCAATTAAAATCTGCAGTACGTTTTTAATTTTTAGTTTTATCTGAGTGTACTGTGTCTATTGTTAGCCGATGATATAGTCCGAAAACGTTTCCTTAAATTGAGGTATTTACATTTAATTAAAGTAATGTAATAATTATTTTTGTTTGTTATCGGCGTTTGTATTTATTTTTTATTTATAACTGTTAACAAAGAGGTACATTTTTACATTTAAAAATAATGTTTATCGACTTATATCGAAGTAACTTAAAAAAATATTCCCCTTAGTGTAATGGCATCAAGTTCTTTTCGATTTAGTCCGAGTTTAGGAAAGAATGTAACAAAATCAGAGGTGAATGCAAAGAGACATTTGATTGGTAAGCAGAGGGGCGATTATATAATTACGTAATATCTTATACGGTAGACAGTAGATTTGAGAAATAGCCCCCTTATGTTTCATAAAGCAAATCAAACAGCGACCACCTCTTTAGAAATTTAAAAATGTTTTAAAAATACATAACTCTTACAGTTGAATTGAAATTTTGTTTTCTTTTTAGATATATTCCACCTGCAGATTCATCCTAAATAGGAACGATAATTAACGATCTAAAAGTACATAAGGCTCCTGGATGGAACGAAATTAGGGTAAACGATATTAAACAAAACGCAAATATTTTTACTCCTATTTTAACTAACATGATCAGAGTCGCTCTATAAAGAAAGCGTGTATTCCAGATGGACTCAAAAAAAGTTTTATTAGACCGATCTATAAAAAAATTTTTTTTTTTTTTTTTTTTTTTTTTTTTTTTTTTTTTTTTTTTGTGCCAAATTGCTCCTAGCTGATAACAGCTATCTGGCAATTTTAGTATTAGAGCGTAACATTGAGTAGCACTCTATCCAGCGATAGGTGCAGAAGATTATTTTCCTTTTTGTTAGGCTAAGTCCATCGGCTTGACTCTGTCAAGCCGCCGAACTTCCATCGAATTATCCAACAATACGATCGCTAAGTAATTTGGATGTATCTCCAGTCTGCTAGCATACTTTTTTGCATCATTAGTTATTACTTCTAGCACGGTCTTGATTTTTAGATCTTCATGTAGTGTTAAGTTGGTGATATACCACGGAGCATTGACTATCATTCGAAGGATTTTATTCTGTATCCGTTGGATGATCGCTATATTGCTCTTTTTCGAGCAGCCCCATAAGGGGCAACCGTACCGCCAAATTGGCTTTAGGATTTGAGCGTATATTAATAGTTTATTTTCAGGAGATATTTCTGATTTTCTGTTTAATAGCCAGTACATTTGCTTCAGTTTTGCATTTAGTTCGATCCGTTTTGCTGTTATGTGTTTCTTCCATGTTAATCTTTGGTCGAGATACATACCAAGATATTTTACATCTGTGTGTTGTGGAACTGGAACATCATTCAGGATTATATCTTCCGTTGGCACAATTCTTCTGTTAGTAAAGATTACTCGCCTTGATTTGCTTTCATTAGTTTTAATCTTCCATTGGCTAAACCACGATGAGAGTTCAGTAACAGCTTCTTGAATGGTGTTACGCGCTTTAACCGGGCATACATCCGAGCATAAGATCGCGGTATCATCAGCAAATGTTGCTACCTGCACGTTGGAGGGCGTAGGAATATCTGACGTGTATATGAGATAGAGTAGTGGCCCCAGCACACTTCCCTGCGGAACGCCTGCTTTTATCGGATATATATCTGATGAGTCATCTCCATACTTCACAAAGAAGTATCTTTCGTGTAAGTATGACCAAAGTAATTGATATATTTCATGGGGAAAGTGACGTTTTATTTTGTGTAACAGACCGTCGTGCCAGACTTTGTCAAAAGCCTGGCTTATATCTAAAAACACTGCGTCACAGTACTTTTTCCCTTCGAGGGATGCCTCTATAGTGTTAACTATGCGGTGCACTTGTTCTGTTGTACCGTGCTTAGCTCTGAAACCGAACTGATGTTCCGGTATTAACTCTTTGTCGTTAATAATTGGCATTAACCGCTTCAGCAACAGCTTTTCATAAAGCTTAGAGACTACGGACAGCAAGGAGATGGGCCGATACGAGTCCGGTTCTGTCGGTGGTTTAAGCGGTTTCTTAATGACGATAATTTGTGACAGTTTTAGCTGTATCGGAAAATACCGTAGCCGGAGCATCGCATTGAAGACATATGTCAGAAATATAAAACCTTTTCTGGACAATTCCTTTAAAATCCGTGCCGTAATTAAGTCATAACCCGGAGATTTATGCGGATTTAAAGTTTTTACTAAGTTATTAATTTCCCCCGGAGATGTGAGTTTTATTGGTTTAGAAACATCATAACAGTAAGCATCAGGGGTCAGCGTTGAATTTCCAGGATATGGCTGAAATATGTTTGCGAAATGTTTTGCAAAGACTTCTGCTTTTTCTGAGTCCGTTTTAGCCCAAGTTCGACTTGATTTTCTTAACGGATGCACCGCATGTACAGGTCTTTTAAGATTTTTTGTTATTTTCCACAACGAGTAGTCATGTTGCGGCAGGGGCGATAGATTTGTTAACCTTTGTTTTAAGGATTTGTTTTTTAAATCTTGCAATAATTTCTTTAAAAACTTCGTCTGCTTATTTAATGCTGTTTTATGGGTAGGGTTTCTCGATAATTGCCATTGTTTTCTCAGTTTCCGTTTTAACTGGACCGCTTTTTTAATTTTATCTGGATAATAGATAACAGGCTCATAACCTCTTTCCTTTGGTGTGGATTTCCACGCAGCTCGTTGTATGACTTTAATGAAGTATTCTACCGCTTCATCTATTTGTTTTGCAGTTTTCAGCGGTATTTTAACGTTCATTGTACGTTCAAGCTGCTCTCGAAATGCATCCCAATCTGTGAATTTATTATGGAGTTTTGGTTTCCGCATTTTTCTAACTATATGCTGACTAATTGTTAGTGTAACCGATGAATGATCTGATGACAATATTTCGTCAGTCCTAACATCAATAAATGGGGATGAAATTCCTTTTATTATGAAGAAGTCCAAGAGATCCGGTGTTTTATTAAGGTCGGTTGGCCAATAAGTAGGTGTTCCCGATGAATAGACCATGCTGTATGTTTCGTCCATGGATGATTTTAATTCTTTCCCTCTGGGCACTGTCAGTCTTGACCCAAAGTGAATATTTTTCGCATTGAAATCTCCTCCTACAATGTATCTGTTACCTAAAGTTCTGAAGAAGTCGGTAAAATGTTTTTTTTTTATAATATGCCTCGGAGGGCAGTATACTGCTGAGAGAGTAATATTTTTATTTGGACCTTCAGTGATTACTACACTGGTCGCTTGTAGGTAATTGAATTTATATTTGTTCAGTTCATAGTGTTTTATATTACTTTTTATTATAACACCAGTGCCACCGTGTGCTGTATTATCTGGATGATTTGTATAATATGAATTGTATCCCGGGAATGTAATATGTCTTGTGTTAGTGAGATGTGTTTCAGATATTAGAAGCGCATCAATATTGTTTTGCAAAATGTACATTTGTATTTCATCGATATGATTAAGAACACCGTTAGTGTTCCAGGTAACTATTTTTAAATTCTTCATTTTTTATTAAGTAAAGCAGTTGTAATAGTCTGTATAACATTGTTAAGCACCTGATTTTGCTGTTGCATCATTTCAAGAAAAAGGGTTTTTATTTCAGTTAAGAATGTATGTAGCATTGTTGCAATGTCATTATTATTACTGTCATTGACTTCAGAAGTTCTATTTATTTCTCGTTTATGCCGCTGTCCTGCGATTTGCGCATAAGTCAAGCGCTGTGTTGAATTAAGACCTTCAGTTTGATTTGTCTCTGTATGTTCTTGGAGACCGGAAGGGGGCAAATGTCTGGAGTTTGCGTATTTGTCTAATGTATTGTTTCTACTTTTTACTGCATGTTGCTGGTGATTTCTGATATTTTGCAGCTTTTTATAGACGGCACATCCTTTATAATTTGATGGATGATCTCCATGACAATTGGCACATTTTGGTGTTTCGTCCCGTTTTTTATTACAATTGGTGGATGCATGGTTATTACCACATTTGATACATGCATACGCCCTGTTACAATAGGTTTTAGTGTGGCCATACCTTTGGCAGCGAAAACACTGAGGGATAATATTCTTTTTATGCGGAGATTCTATCTTAACTTTCATATGAAGTAATGTTTCAATTTTGTATATATCAGAATTGTTTTCGTGCGGTTCGAGGTCTACAAAGAATAATGGTAAGGGTTGCTTAGTTACCCTATGCTTGATATTAGTTATATGCCTAATTTGGTGTCCATTTTCTTCTAGGGCAGTCTTGATATCATTTATTTCTACCGAGTGATGTAGGTGTCGGATTACTACCCGAAAGCTTCTTTCAGATTTAATTTGATATGTGTGATGTTCTATTTCTTCCTGACGTAGATATTTAACTAGTGTACGATAACTGTCTATACTGTTTGATTTAATTTCGACTCTTTTGTCTGTTAGGGATCTGCAACGTATGTCACCAGTTGGGATGACGCTGGCAATATCTGACAACATTTTGGTATAATCTACTACTCCATAAATTGTTATAGCAGGAGGTTTTAGTTCCTTTTTGTGCTGTGTAGGTTCTATATCTTCGTTCTCGCTAGAATCATCAGATGCCAAGCAAGCAAACCTGTTTTTATTTTGCTTAAGTATCTTTTTCTCTACTTGCTCCGAGGAAACACTTCTAACGTATTCTCTTTGCCTTTTCCTCTTATTTACGATCTCTTGCCAGCTGTGGTCTTTTACTTGAATATTGTCAGTTTGCATGGAGGCTTGCAGCGAATAATTTTCCTCTGTTGGGATAGGAGATAATACATTGGTATAAACAGATTTCGGTTTATCTAACGATCGGTTTTTTTTTGTATTTGTATTTATTTTATTGTTAGAATTGTTAGTATTATTATTTTTCGTCACATCACCGTTAGTGCATGCGAACGGAGGTAAAGGAACGAACTCACCGCCGGTTTGCATTGAGCCGTCATTTTCTGTGTCAGGATTTTCGGAAGCATTATGTGTGTAATGATGCGATGAAGCAGCAACATCTTCGATTTGTCGGTTGTTATCCGATTTACGGTTTAGAATAGGCGAGCGCATGACCATAACGGTAGTTTACGCAGAAAGCAGAGATAACAAATACCGGCTTGCTGATAAGCAAGCCGATCACTGTACCGTACTTACGATAATTATACGCGATTAGAATGTAAATACTGTCAAGAGCAATTGAACGCGAACAATGAACAATAACCCGAAACATTAAAACGATGCATTCGATCTATAAAAAATGGGTGCAAAATCGAAAATTACCGTCCTATAACTATAATATCAGTAATAGGTAAAATATTAGAACGATACGTTGATAAACACTTAAGAAATTATATTGAAAAAAGCAATCTAGTCTAAGAAAATCAACACGGTTTTAGAGGGAAAAAAATCTACGATAACGCTATTAAGAACGATGATAAATAAGATAAATATGGGACTGTCGATGGGGAACCAATTTATAAAATTACCTTCATTGATCTAACAAAAGCGTTTGACTTAGTTGACCACGATTTACTGATTAATGACTTAGAAAATCTGGGTATATTAAATAATCAACTACTGTGGTTTAAGAATTATATAACGAATAGGAAAAGCATAGTAAAAATTGCAAGGAGGAATAGTAATGAACAAATTATTATTTAGTTTGTGTTAGGTCAGGGAACTATACTTGCACCCATCATTTATCTAATATACACTAACCTATTATACAGGCATATTAAAAATGCAAATTTATATGAATTTGCTGATGATATTGCTCTATTAATTGAACATAAAAAGCTAGAGTCGGCAAAAAAACTACCGCAAAAGGATATAGATAATTTTAGTAAATGGGCACATGATAAATAAATCTAAATTGTTACATATCCGAAACAGTACTAAACATAAGAATCGCGACTCGCGAATCGTCCCTCACAATAACGAATGCTTACATGAACTCCATGAAACTAGTAACATTCTGTCATGTTTATGTCCACCTTTAGAAAACGTAACAGATTTTAAATATTTAGGAATATATATCGATAAATCCTTGAACTGGAAAAATCACATTTAAGTTTTAAATTCGAAAATAAGACAGTCAATTCCTGCTCTATACAAATTAAAGCAGGTGCTATCATATAAAACATAATTATGTATATACTAGAATGCAATAATTATGTCTAGATATATGGAATCCAAATATAGGGGGAGAGACTAAGAAAACGGAAATCAATAAAATCGGTAAAAATCAAAAAAGGTGTCTTAAAATTATGCTGAAGCGACTCGAGATCGATTATGTATAGAAGGAAAATAATGAAATGTCCTCCAAGGTGTACTACTACTATTACCGGTTACTCGAATATAATAGCAACAATATAAAGTTACCAACTAGGCCAAAAACTACTCGAATAACAAGAAATCAAAATAATATACAGGGTGATTATAATTAAAGTTGAAGTTTCAAAACGCTATAAAAAAAGAACCACCGATCAGAATGACGTCAAATTTGAACAGAATATTATTGGCCAAGGAGGAAAGCGGAAAGCATAAGAAAAAAAACTTTTTTTCCATGTCATCTGCTTTCCCCTTTGGCCAATAATATTCCGTTCAAATTTGACGTCATTCTGATCGGTGGTTCTTTATTCACAGCGTTTTAAAACTTCAACTTTAATTATAATCACCCTGTATATTACATATATCCTAGAGAGGAAAATCTACGAATTTATAACACAGGTGATATTCGGTTTTAATTAAATTAATGAGCATTATCCCTAATCATATTATAAACGAAAACAGTATTGGTGTGTGGAAAAAGGAGGTGGTGAGATGGCTGAAGGAATGGTGCAAAGAATAAAAACAAACTGCGTCCCAATTCCTTACACCTAGATGGTTCAATCATGCAGCTACTGATTATATAAGTATTCTATGTTGTTGTTATTGTGTCGTTCCTTTTCCGTTTAACTTACTGTTTGGAATTCCTAAAGAAGATCTTGTTTGCGAATGCTATCATTATATATATATGTATGTATGACTATTTAGAGTGAATGCATGTATGCGTATGGTTTTTCTTTTTTCTTTATACCTATATGTAAGTTATATATATATATATATATATATATGTATATATATTTGCGAAAACATATATTAATTAAGGTTTAGATAATTTCGATGTATTTAATCAGCATGTATAAATTTGTAACATGTACAACCTGAATAAACGACAATAAGAGTGTTGGGCACTCACACAACGGGCATACTTGCCCTGTGAGACCCACAAACTTATTTTAATATTTAAAAAAAAAAAAAAAAAGATGAAAAGAAAACGAAATTATAAAATTGTGACTGAAATGGTAGTTTAGAATTTGAATAGTGAATTACTAGAAAAAATAAAACGATAGTATTTTTTATTAGATTTTAATTATTTTTCATGTTTGTTAGTAATCCAATGCGAATTCTCTTTGTTTATGAACAAGTTTAAATATAGATATATATATTTCTCATTAAATTATTTTTAATTAAAATTGCAAAATAAAAATTAAAAAGAAGTAAAAACGACAAATGATCGACGATAGTTGCGTTGAAAACAGAATAAAAACGTAACATTAATATTTTTACCAGAAAACAGTATTAAATATTAGTTATAATTAAATCCATATGTTGTGTGTATCATTTATACACATTTTTTTTATAGCATAAATTAAGTTTTTCTGTTGTAAAAAATGTTTTCATCGAACATTTGGTACGGGGGAGGGTCCCTCACCCTGTAAATCCACCATTGAACACGATTGATTTTTTTTTTTTGGTCCAAACTATTAGTTTCAAACATTTTGTTTAAATATAGGTTTAATTTTTTTTTTTTTAATGTTATTCCCATTTTCCGGTGTTTTGTTTGAGAGAAAATCAAGTTCTTATTTGATGTGATTAGTTACGGAGCAAAATAATTTTCTTCGCTATTTCTAAATCTGCGAATGGTTCGACCTTTATAACTATTTATTAAGTGGTGTACTCGGTTCGGTTTTTTTTTTTTAGATTTTCGAAACTAATTTCCGTTAATTAATAAAATATTCTAATTGTTAGTCTCGAAACGACAACCCTGTTTATCCCGATTTGCAATACGATCGTACGCCCCCCCCCCACAAAATATTAAAAACACACACAGATGTTAAACAAATGTTCTAACAAACAAATATGTAGTAGTGGTTATCTAGTTTTGTTATATTTCATTATTCCCTGATATATAGTATAGAAAGGTGTTAGTTCGAATTTTATATCATTTTAATTGAAGATCGGTATAATTTAGAAATCTTAGCGTTACAATAACAATTTCACGTACGCGGTACACGGAAGAATTTTTGTTTCTATAGATCGTTTGTACGATGATATCAATTCAATTTTTAAATTTTAGACAAAATATCAGAGATATGCATGAAGAATTACATCGCACGATAACAAAAGTAAATCCGAAAAAAAGAAAGAAAACCGATACAATCCCGAGCCATCGCAAACCAGGCCAAATAAATTGCTACTTTCTAGCATCCTACTTTGTTTTCCCCTAAAAAAAAGCGACGAATCATTCAACATCTTACGAAACTAGTTTGCGTGTAATCTTCATTCTGACACCTCATTTCTTGCAAATGAATGAATTTTGTAAATGCAGAAAAAATACTATTTTCATTAGATTGAATAGTCATATTTTCTCAGCCTCGTGTTCCGTAGAATTTATCTAATCGAAAGATAACTTGAGAAAGCACAAAGGTATCAAATTATACGTACAAAAGTTCTCAATGTATACTATCACAACATTTCTAATTGTGAAATAGTCTTATTCACCGCGGTTTACACTTTTTACTTTGTGCGAAGCTTTGCAAAATGTATCAAAAAGAAATGTCAGTATCATCACATATGTTTCAAGAGCTGCTCATTAGGCTGTAGCGCATATAGCGCACCTCTAAAGCAATTTAGAAACACACAATCGTTAAGACGTGCAAAGAACATAATTCACGATATGTGATAGACATCCTCATATTCAACTAATTCGTAAAAGAGTTGAACGACTCTACAAAAAGAAGTTTAAATGTTTTTTTTCTTTTCAGAAAAGTAATTAAAAACCAATTCTAGCAGTTCACAAGCGTAGGGAATACTACACCGTTATTTAATAACATATATTATATATATATATATATATATATGTATATATGTATGTATATATATATATGTATATATATATATATATGTATGCGCTCGCATCCTAAATTCAATAAACCTTTTGACGTAAAATTTACCGAATCATTTAACAAACACTACACACTTTAGTAGTATAAAGAGAAACTGTTACGCGTTACTAGTGGACAGATTATTTATTCCGAGAACGAATAGAAGATACTTTTTAAAAAATATCGAATTAAAAACCGGTTCTACGCCACTTATAATCTGCTGCTCTTTATAAAATGATTGTAAATAAAATTTCTACATATATATGTATATCATCATAGTATATACATAATACAATAGAAATTCATATAACGTACGATAGATATATTTATAATAAAAAAAAAAAAAAAAAGAGAGAGGAAGGAATGAAACATTTGAGAACTTGGTGTACACATAATAATTTTCGTTTTTCTCTGCCGAAATAATTTGTACCGTTATCCGAGTTTACCAGAACATTTCGATGAGTAAACACGTTAATTAGAGATAATTGTAGACCATATTATCATCGTTTATTACCTAATAACTGTAAAAAAAAAAAAAGGAAAAAACAAAATATCAGTAGAGATGAACGTTAAATATATGTGATCTGATTCTGAAAAAGATCTATAAATCTCATTTGCTACTTCGTTTTGCCGATCTAATAAATTTTTTTTCATATTTTTGACTTGTAGAATTACGAAGAATCAACACATACACGTAGATCAAACAGTGTGTACGAAATACTTTAGAATACATGCCTGATATAAACACACTATGAAGACTCGTGTATATGCTGATCGCACTGACTTCATCGTATATTTTTCTTAAACAATTTAGATTAAAGTGAACAGCTACCAAACTACATTTCAGATTAGTTGCTATATCTATAATAGAAAAATGTAATAAAGTGATAAATATCCTTTGCAGGGTCATGAAATATGTCAACCTAAAAAAAAACTATGTTTTCCTCGGCCGTGCGAGCGTTGTTTTACCGGCTAAACTAGCTAAATATTTTTGTATTTTACACTTGATCCGGGATTTTATTTTGAAATAAATCAATTAAATGAATATCTAAACGCGTGAGAGACGGCCAGAGCTGGAAAAGGCCCATACTCCTGTCTAAATCTATGAAAAAAAATTGTATTCTATTACCGACGTTGGTTAAAAACCTTAATTCTATAAGCGTTCTCGCTGTAACGATTTAACAAAATCGATATTTTATTGAAATACATATAATACATGTGTGGTGTCGTAAGCAATTCTTTCTTGAACAGTTTTTTTTTCTATTTTACATGTATGTGCAATAAAATTAAACAATTCAAGCGTTTGAATTGTTTTAATGTAGATTTATCACATTTCAAATAGTGCTGTTTTTCAAAATAATTTCATTCAAAAATTAGATCCTTCACGTGATTTTTAAAATGATTTTGCGAATAAAAGACGGCAAATATTCTACACTATGAAAAATAAAACGAACATTGCATAGCCTATTCTGCTTAATAAAAGCCTTGGTATATTTTAGGAAACTGTATAAAGTTTGTGCTATACACGCCGACGATAGGCTCGCGGTAGTTAAACAGCATTTCAGTTCCGCAATGAAACTTTCAACGTTTGCGGAAAGTTTTGAAATGATCGAAAAATTATAGTCGCTCCGATTTTTGTATTACACTTAAGAACTTTTAAACACTAGTTAAAAATCGGTATATAGACACATTTACCCGAACATTATGAGTCAATACTACAAAAAAATAGGAGATAATTGTTCCGAATTTAATATTATATAAATATAAATCGCAATAATTCTTAATGAAGCACACGGAATAGCACGGCAAAATTTTTCTTTACCGATTTCGAAAATACTTCCAGATAGTTTGAAATTCAAAATCGAAAATCAACCAAGCATTCTAAATATCGATCATTTAATACTGAGACCGTTCGGTAAAACCGGTTATTTTATAGATTTTTTAAACGATTTCTCTTCGAAAAAAGTATTCTTTTTGCAATTTCATTTGAAAACAAGAAATATCGAAAAACATCTAGAATTCTCGGCTTTTAATTTTTGTTCTACGATACTAAATATACTAACAACAGTTTAAAGAAAATAACTTCATTCTTTAAGAATCGGCACATTCATTCCCATTTATATGGTACAAATCTGGTTTATTGGTAGTTCGCTTTTTCTGAATTTCCGATTAAATCTGAAAAAGATTTTTTTTTTTTTTTTTTTTTTTTTATTTATTATATTGACAAGTCGCTTTTGGACTACAAGGTCATTAGCGACTACGGTTTTACAGATAATTATAAAATTTTATATTGAATATTTGAAAATGAGCGGAACAAAAAAAAAAAAATCAAAAAATTAGCTGAAGGCTGGGGAAGTTAGATCAGTTGGAATGCAGAGATGTCTTTGAGGAAGGCTACGATTTTTTTACACTTCTCGGCGTCCGAAAACATCTCTGGAAGGCCGTTGGTAATACCCGCTTGTTGTCTGGCCTACTGGTAGTGATTACACTCGATCAAAAGATGCCTCACCGATATATAGGCATGTTGCAGCGTTGACACAGGTTGGGCGGTTTTTTAGATATGAGGAACGAATGGGTCAAGTTTGTGTGTCCAATGCGGATACGAGTTAGGACACACTGCTCGTGTCTACTGAGAGTTGGCATGTTTTCGTAGGTATCTTTTCTAAACTCGTGGAGTTTGCTCGGCGTTTGGAGCCAAAGGGTGTTCCAGTAGTTTTTGACTGTGTTGCTTATCGCCATTTTAGCTTCATGAGGTGTCATAAGTACTTCAGACGGGCAATCTTGTGTCGTCGCGGTTCTTGCAGCTTGGTCCGCCAATTCATTTCCTTGGATTCCTGTATGCGCCGGTGTCCACACAAGGCTGACCTGTATATGCTTTAATTGGAGCTGGTCCAATTTTAGGTGGATGCGTTGTATGATAGGGTTTTCGGTAAACTGATTTTGGATGGCTCTTAAGCAGGACAACGAGTCAGTAAATATGGTACAGTTTGTTGCGTCTTGGCGCAGTAGGATTAGTTCTAGAGTATGGAGAATCGCCTTAGCCTCACAGGTGAAGATTGAATTATTGTCGTGCGTTCGTTGTGCTGCTAACGTGATAGAGTCAGAGACTATAGCGTAACCTGTTTTGCCGTTGAGAATTGAACCGTCTGTATAGTATTCCGTGCATGGCTGAAATTTTTCGCGTATTTCAAGGAAAAGTAATCTAAACGTCTCTGAGCTTGTGTGAGATTACTTTCTCGTGCTCACTTAGATCAACATTTATTGTCAGATTGGGTTGACACCACGGGGGTAGGAACCCTAGCGATCGTTCATAAACCGTTCGTAGTATTATTTCGAGTTCTGCTGTGTATCTGGCTATCCGCGATCTGAGTGTGGTTCTGCTGCCGAATAGTCGAGGTCGATATTGTGCACAGGGACCTTGAAGATACTGTCATAAGCTGGATTGTCCGGTGTCGAGGAGATTGTCACCGCATATTTTAAGCAGAGCTCTTTTCTTCTGATAACCAGTGGCAGTTCGTTGGCTTCTGCGAGCAAACTATTGACTGGACTCGTTCTGAACGCTCCTAAGCAGATACGGCATGCGGAATTGACAACCGGTTGCAGAGTGTCCAAGAGTGATTTCTTGGCTGCATCATATATAATGGCACCGTAATCGAGCACGGATCGGATAAGACTGCGGTAGACTTTTAATAGCGCTTTCGTGCTACTTCCCCACTGTTTGTTGGCGAGAATTTTGAGTATACGCAATCGGTCAAGGCAATTCTTCTTTAACGCTTTGATGTGAGTTTTCCACGAGAGCTTTCGGTCGATCTCGAGGCCCAGGATTTTTATTGAGTCCTTTTTTTTTAAGACTTGGTCATTTAGATACAGTTGGCAGTTCCTCGCTTCGGCTTGTTTCTGGCTGCCTATTATCATGTACTCCGACTTGGTGGCCGAGAACTTTAGACCGCATTTGGCGGCCCATGTTTGGAGGTCTACAAGAGCTTTTTGAACGATGTGGAAGGTGAATTCAATATTTTTCCCTCAGCATGATATCGTGAGGTCGTCAACGAAGAGTCGTCCTCGCAACGGAGATTTTAAGATTCTAAGCGCATGATTAATTGTCACGATGAACAGGACGACACTTAGCACAGCTCCCTGGGGAAGCCCATTGATGAAGACCAATTTGGACAGGATTCCCTGGATCCGGACTCTCATGCATCGGCGATTGAGGAAGTTCGATGATGTTGCCAGTAAAATTCAGTGACCGCATAATACTGATTACTTCAGGAATCGAGGTTGTTTCGTAGGCCTTTTCGAAAAAGATTTATTTTTCAATGAACTCTCAGTACCGAATGTCGAAGTCGCTGTTTGTCTGCTCTTTTCAAACAATTCTGTTAAAACCGAATTTGCTTCTTAAGTAAGATTGAAATTTACAAAAAACAAGTTTGACTTCCGTAATGATAATTTTAATAAAAAAATTAATAATTCTTCGGTAATCGGTATTTTTAAGATGGTTCCGGTGCCAGTGTAGTCGTAAGCCGTTGGGAACAGAAAAATCGTAATAGGATAAAAACAAGCGGTCGTTTTCAGTACACACGTTCTCAATTTGCGTACTCACTTAATTTCAGGAAAAAAGCAAAAATTCAAAAAGAACATATTTTATTTAATTTTCCGGGTTAGCACTATTCAGTAAAAATGTTTTGTATTTTTTGTTTTTTTTTTTTTGAAAAGTGTTGAAAATGTGAACAAAACAAACCGCCATCGTTTATAAATAGCCATCGATGAAATTTTTTCAAACAGCACCTTGCCGAGCGCGTATTTATCACTAAAACATTAAACATTACCCACACGCAACACACAGATGTATGCTTTTACGATTATTAGTATATTCGTTAATAAAACCAATGTCTTTTAGCCCATAGTTTACATGGATATTTGACTTTTTTCGTAATTTGTATTTATTTAAAAACAATCTACCGACGTATTTTAGAAAAAAAATAAAATATACACAATTTCAACGAGAACTTATTAAATTTTATGCTAAATCTTTCTTTACTGTATACTTAAGCAGTCGCGAATAACATATTAAAACAATAATGCTTCGAATATAGAGTAAGTGCAGAGGTTCGAGCTGTTTCACCATATTCGTTACACGATATTTACGAATAAGTTAAAACTATTTAAGAAAATTAGCGTAATCTGACGAAATTATAGAAACGATGTATTTTGCGCCGAAATTTAGTTAATGAAATTTAAGAAAAAGACTGCAACGTTAATGTTAGAAGGGTTTAAATAAAAACACTTTGCTCGGCAAAGCCTGAACAACTTTATGGCTAAAGGAATGCATCCTAAAAATCTTAGAGCACCGGACAGAATTGTAATAAATTTTAATTTAGGGTGCAGTTTTTTTGAATTTTTAAAAATTTTATTACCGGATCTACACTTATTTTAAGTATTGAAATTAAATGTATTTCAATATTGAAATTATTTAACATTAATTGAATATGTTTTTAGTTAAGTGAAAACGGAATGAAATTAAAAGTTTACTTTTTGAATGTAGTCCGCTCACCTGTTTGAAACTATTTTCAAATGATTAATTGGTTTAGACAGGAACGAACTGAAAACTAATAGAAATAAAAATATTAGTTATAATTTGTAACGCTGATCTTTTTTTTTTTTTTTTTTTTTTTTTTTTGTAAGCTACTCATTGGCCATGTATAACTGCCAGGGCCATTACGGCACAACGAGTATCGGATTTATTATAATTTGTTTATTAGATTATTTCTGTTAAGGAAGATTAGCATTGTCTGAACCTGTTCTGGACGGTTATCTAAAAGAAGGTGTAGTGGTTCGTCCTTGATTCTTGTTAAGTTTTTACATTGTTTCAGGATGTGCTCCACCGAAGGTAGCACTGCTGCATTACAGAATGGGCAGGAAATCGGTGGAGGGGCTCCCTGGAGGACATGGTTGTGAGATATCGATGTGTGTCCCAGTCTCAACCTATTAAGGGCACAGAATTTTTTTTTGGACATTTGGATCGGTGGCCACCAAGGATCAACATTTGGTTTAATATTCCTTAGGAAAGTTACATGTTGGGACCAGGATGAGATCCAATGTTCTTTCATATTTCTGTGGAAGAAGGGAGTGATTTCTGGTGATGGGACATTGGGTGGCATAGGGGCAGACAACATTGACTTGGCGGCCCGGTCTACACATTCGTTTCCGGGTATTCCGACATGTGCCGGCACCCACAAGAAGCCTACTTGTATCCCCTCTTGGGTAAGGCGATTTGCTGTAGATCTTATTTTATAGACTAGTGGACTGGTTATAGTAAGTGACTGAATAGTTTGAAGGGAGGCCAGTGAATCTGTGATAATTATGTATTGTTTGTTCTCAGATTTACATCACGCACATGCTTCCAATCCAAAGAGAATTCCGTATAGCTCGGCTTCTAATGCGGAGCTGTCATCATGTAGCCTCACTGCTTCGGCTTCACCTGAGATTAGGTAGGCACATGCTGTGGGAGTGGACAGTGAGCCAGCGACATTTGCTTTAGCTCCATCTGTATAAACGTGTGTATCATGTGTGTAAGTTTGTATTTTTTCGATACTTTTCTGGCGAGCTGTATATTGGTCCTCGTTAGATGTATCTTTGGTAAATTAAAAAATTAATCATTTTTTTTTTTTTTTTTTTTTTTACCCTGTCCCTATATACCATTATCATTCAGCGTAAACCGAGCCATCAGTACTACTGTTTCAATTATTATTTATTGCTGCATGAATTTTAATAGGGGCTATTTCATCGGGAAGCCGGTTATCCTTTACGGGGTTAATGCTCAATTTTGTACTGTTCTTTATTACGTTTTCCGCATTTCTTCAACAAATATTTACCAAACATTTCGAGATCTTCACTAAAACGCGATCATTTCCTTACAAGCAGCAGGAAAGGGAAAAAAATATCGAAAAAATAGAAAAGAAAAATACGAAAAAAATGCAAAGTATACATAATTTCAAATTGAATTTGAAGGACTACGTTTCGCCAGCCCCGCCAATTTGAGTTGAGAATCCAAAATAGGCTTATTCGTTTGTGCTATTAATCTTTTCGTTTGTGCTCTCTCCCTTCGGAGTTTAATTAGAAAAAATTATTTGGGCGGGGCTGATGAAACGCAGCCTCGTTCATGTAAAGGTAAGGGTTGAAAATTATGACATTCGTTTGTGCTTGTTTGTAGTCACCCCTTTCCAATCTATGGGGGGGGTAGTCTTGCTCGTGTTGAGATAAGGGTTGAAAACGGTCACATTTGTTTGTGCTTGTTTGTGTATCACTTATTTTTGTTTGCACTCTTACCACTGCTGAGCTGGAGTGGACGAAGCTGGAGCAACAGTACCTTAGGAGTGTCAAATGGAACGTTGTAAAAAAAAATATGTACTTCTAACAGTATGATTTGTATTTTAATAAAATTTAGCCATCAATCTTCTAATTGGTAGACAAATTAGAATTATCTTAATCATTTGTTTCTTCCGTCTGGCTTTTTCTAATTTATTTCATTTAAAGACGATACATTAGGGAAATCATACATGCTAGATAAAGCACTAATATTTACCGAATGTAACAACGAGTCATTTTGATTCTAATTGTCAACTTTAGTTTTTCAGTTTTCGTATATTTTATAGCGTTTTCTTAATTTTTCGTCTATATATATATTTTTTTTTTATTTCTTTGTCTATTCTGGAACAAATTTTAGATTTTCTACGATTTTTTATCATTTCACCACTTTAACATTTTTAGAAAATACAAAACTTTTTAAAAACTACGAAAAACGTTTATTGGACTTTTTCTTTATTGCTTTTTTAGGCTCGTCTACCAGGGACCTCCACCCACAAATGATAGGCAGAAGAGTCAACTAATTAGAACTTAATTCGATCGGAAATAGCTGAAATAAAGGAACTAATGATAGACTGAGAGAGAAAGGACACAGGATATAGAAAGTACAACAGGAAGCAGGAAGCCTTAGCTTTAAGACTAAAGAGAAGAACGTTCCGCAGAAAGAACAGAACATTCAAAGAAAATGTAAACGGCACAAGACTGCTGCTTCATTAGGACGTAGAGGGCAATAAGGAGAAGTAATCAAAGAGAGACGAAATCGGAAAGAAGACAATAAAATGTGACAAAGCGTAGGCGGTTAACAGAGATAATAACCGAACGTGGAAGAGAACTCTGAGAACCAAGGGTTAGAAGCAAGGTACTTTGAATTGAGAGGTAGAAGGAACGATTATTGGTGAAGGAGGAAGGCTATGTTACACGTTTATAAAGAGAACGATAGCCCAAATAAGGTTTTCAAACCTAGAGAGGAGGTGTATTAGATTCAGCAAGGATTACTGAAATAGGAGAGGATTTAAGAGCATCGAGGCATAGACGGAGACAGAAATTCTGTATTCTATCCAATTTAGAAAGAAGGGATTTGGAGCCACAGTCATAGACAAATGGACAATAATCAAACTTGGAGGGAATAATAGACCCATATAAGGATAATTTTGTACGAGAGGATCACCGCTTACCCATTTTGTTCGTGATAAGGGTTTCAGCAAGTTCAATCTTTTGATGGCTGAACAGGAAAGATAGTTGATATGTTCAGAAAAGGTTAGTTGACTACTAAGATAAACACCAAGATAGCAGGAGCAATTAACACGAAGAAGAGGTATCCGATATATTAAATAAATCGAGATTATAAGGATGACGAGTAAAAATCATGCAGAAAGATTTAGAAGGAGAAATTAAAAGATGAACAGAGGACAGAGAAGAATTAAGCTCTTCGTTGACAGCTGCAATATCGTAAGAAGAGAAGAAAGAAGAATATCATCAGAAAAAATAAGGATACGGAATTTAAAGGAAGAGATACCATAGCAATCGTGTAAATGTTAAAAAGAGTAGGACTGAGAGAGAAAGCCTGGGGAATACCACGGAAAACACTTCTTGTAGCTTGAAACAACGGAGCGGAAATGTGGATACTCATCATAAGATTAATCGTTAGGGAGGCGAATTTGACCGGAAGGTTAATTGCTGCCATTGTATCTTTCACAGTTGGTAAATGAACATTATCGTAGGCTGAAGCAACATCATTAAAAAAAGAAGCTTCTATATAAGGTTTAAAGATTTATAAATATGTGAAGCAAAAAAACTAATGCAATTAGGGGGGGGGGGCTGCTCATTAAGACACGATCTTTCAGATGCGATCGATCGGGCGCGAAAAAGCGGGTGCGAATCTATCGGGCGCAGCCTCTTTCGGGCTTGGCTAAGTCTAAAAGTTGCACCGCATTTCTCATTCCATGTATTTTAATTTGACTTTTATTTAAATTTTAAATTAATAAAAAAAATTAATTTGATTCATTGTGAACGTGTTTTAATAAAATTTGATTGACATATTTTTGAAATTCAATTCAATTAATTTAATTTAAATTGGTTTAAATTTAATTAAATTTTTTAATAATTTTACATTTATAAAGATATTATTTTTATTTAATTCGATTTCACTTAATTTAATAATTCTGATTTAGTCTTAATTTTAATTTGAAAGCCAATTCTGAAAAATTAATATGGTTGTTTAAAAATAACTACTTATGTCTTCATTGATATGAGTGGTTGTATGTATTTTACTTTTATTTTCCTTTACTTTTTTTTATTCTGCTATTTTAATAGTATCAACTTTTAAATGAACTTTTTTCATATGTGAAAGTCTTTAATTGCCGTTCCGTAACAGAAAAAAAGAAAAAAATAGACGCTGAAAACATTCATCATTTATTAGCTTTCGTATACATTACAGACCGCCATTGACAACACGTATTTAATATAATTACAATTATTGTAATTAAATTTAAAAGAATTTAAAGAAAAGAAAAGAGAAGAAAATGCTAAATAATTAAACATTCATCATTGTCATTCTGCGCCGTCCTCTTGTTGACTCTCCAGCTATTTTTTCTTTGAACAACAGTTTTAGACAGTTTATCATGTTCCATCTTGTTTCATAAAAAGACCTTCTTTCCCTCCAATATCTTTAACAGAAAAATTTTGCCTTGAAGTCCAGTTCACCGAAGTACATCGTCCTTGCTTATCTTCTTTACTCATTTAATGCGGTGCAAACGTCGATAACACCACATTTCCAATACATTTATTTTATTCTGTATTGCTTTCGTCAATATCCATGTCTCTGATGAATAACGTACTACAGACCACACCTAGCATTGCAATATTCTCATCCGGAGTTTTATATTCATTTTTTTATCCCTACGTATGTGCTCTAGGTTATTAAAAGCACCACTGGCCATGCTTATCCGCGATTTTATTTCTTCGTCATAACTCGATCCAGATATACTTGCATTTATTGACTTCTTCAAGTTGTTTTCCTCCCGCAGAAATACGTAAAACTCTGTTCGGCGTAACCCTTGGCTATTCGCATAAATTTTGTTTTATCATTATTAATCTCTTCATATTGTATTTCGCACTTTCTGCTACTAGCTCTTTGTAACTGTTGCGGTGTTTGAGCAATAATAATTACCTTATCATCTGCGTAACTGATATTGCCAATTTTCTTAACATTCACCTTGAAACCTGTGTTTGTAAAGTTGCGGTGTTTTGTCATCTCATCAGCATAGAGGTTAAATAATCTGGACGCTAAGGGATAACCCTGCGGTACACCTTTTTGCATATTGCAGGTTTGTTCTATTATGGATGACCCTACTGTTAAATTTGTTTTTTTTTTGCCAATGCAGATTTACAGTGAAATATATTTCCTCCTTGTCAATATTGGCGAAAAGCACTGACCATTTTCTCGTGGTTTACTTTATCAAACGCTTTTTCGTAATCGAGAAAACATGCATAGATAGTCCAGTTTACTGCGTTAAACGCTCTTCGGATAAGCATCGTAAACAATGCGATAGCGTCACGTGTACCTTTATACGTTACAAAATCGAATTGTATCTTATTCAGCTGTCCATCAATCTTCTTCGTAATTCTCTGATTTATTATTGTGAGTAGCAACTTTAAAGTGTGGCTCATAATATATATATATATATATATATATATATATATATATATATATATATATATATGTGTGAATGTATGCGCGCGCGCTACATCTATATATCCTATTTATTAATTAGTGAATAAAGTGAAATAATGAATAATTACAAACATTAGTTACAAACCTTTATAAGTGGATGTAAGTAGATATTTGTTAGAAACGTTTTCGAGAATGTATACTGCCTTCAGATAAAAAAGAAATAAAAGCAAGGACAAACTCGGTGTGTACGGTCTCAATCTGAACGATATCTAAATTGTAGATGTATGATTTTCTTGAATTTTCTGTTACGGAGAAAACTATATGAAAGAACCGGGAAAATAAAAATTTTTATTTCCTTTTCTTTCTTCTAGTCAGTGGTGCAACAGGAAAATTTTGTGAAAACAGAACATCACTTTGTTCACATACCGGTCAAATTGTTTTCTATTTAATACACCACCATATAATCAGTAGCAATGATAAAAAAATTTTCTCTTTCACTTATTAGGCCTTTCCTTAAAAATCAACAAATCATCAGTCGTCATTACGGATGGAAATACAATTTTTTAAATATGGACAATTTATTTGTAATGGTTTCCCTCTTTTTCCTTTAAACTGAAGGTTACTGTACAGTTTTTAAAATTTAAATTGAAATATATATTCATCATGTATGAGTTGCTTTTTTTTTTATGTTTGTTTGCGCACAACTTCTGCTCACGTGGTCCAATTTTAACGTTTGTTCATTTAAAAATGTACCGGCAAATGATGGTACCGTGTGAGTATCGATGGATATAGGTGAACCTAAATACTTGTAGTCAACAAATTGTGTAGAAAAAAAAGGTTCTCTTTAGAGAAATTTTTATTAACATAACAAACGCGATTGCTTTAAAATATTATCAATAATTGAACCATGATGGCCAGGAAAAAGCATTTTCCGCAGAGATTTCGGTGCCTTTAGCCGCCTACGCACAGGTCAAACAACCTTGTCGCATAATTTTATTTTTCAGAGAGGCCCACCCCCTATGAATTGTTCTTTTTTTTTGCCAAGGTTTTACCCCTTCAACTAACCCACGTACTGTGCGACTGTCCACCCTTTTATAAATAACAAAACAGTTACTAACGTTCCTGAGAATTCCTTCAGTAGTTCAATTTCATCTGTGACACAATTTATCAGAATTAGTGGAATAGGGAGTTAGATATAAGAACAGCCGCGCATCCTCGTACTGTAATAAGCATAGCAGTTAAACACGGTACAGGATGTTGTGTCTACAAAAAAAAAAAAAAAATCGTTGCTGGGTGCCTCTCCGTTAGAGATTTCCGGACCCTCGATGCTCTCTGTTTAAAACCTACGGTTAAAATTCAAAAAAACATGGAACATGCCTTAGCCGTTTGCTGTCTGTTAATATCATCATCTCTGATGCTTTCAACTGTTTCTGGTCCGATATGTTAAAATTGAAGATGCGATAATGAACGCCTTAAATTCCAAAAAAAATAATTAAAAATTTTATTTTATTTCTTTTTTATTCTTGTGTCACGTGATCCTTAGAAGTAATGGACATCACATTAGGTTTATGATAGCTGAAGTAACTTATGTAATTTTTAGAATCAGTTTTGTCGATGTGACGAGCGAAGATTAAATCGATGCATGATTTTCCACGAGTAGTTGGTAGAGCTGGATGTGTTTTGAGTTGTAATCCAAAGGTTTCTTCCATGAACCGAAATAATCATTGTTTTTCAGGTTTCTTGAGATCGACGTTGATATCTCCTGACAGAAGTATAAGTATTGTGTCGTATTTTTTCTTCTCGATTACGTTAGTAACTCCTACTTTGGGTGTGTATGCCAATAAATTTAACTCGAAGAAATCTTCAATTTCGTCAATCGAAGTACCTGGTGAGATTAGTTGCAACTAGAACCTCTTTAATTGTTTATTGCGCTTGCGATGGCGTAAATATCCCCGCATTCCTCACTGACCGCCTTAATTCTATCAGTAGACAACTGCTATTTGTCAAATCTCATCAGAATATGCATAGTTGAAAATAACACGCAGTCTTCTTTTCGGTTCAACCTCGTCGTCGTTCTTTTTCTACTTCTTCTTCTTCTTGATGTGCCGTACTCTTCCCAGAGCGTTGGCGATCAGATTTTTTTTTTTTTTTTTTCATTTATTTTTGCATACAATCTGTCTGTAAGACAATGAGTAGCAGTGCCGATAATAATAAACGATCAGATGGCAGCTAAAACTTGCGTTCTCTTGCTCCTTGGATGAGATCATGGATTGAGCTGATACCAGTCCAGTTTTTAATGTTTTGTATCCAGTCTGTTCTCTGTCTTACTGCACTTCTATTTCCCTCTATTTTCCCCTGGATAATAAGCTGCAGGATCTCAAATTTTTGTCCCCTTATAATGTGGCCAAAATATTTAACTTTTCTGTCTATTATCCATTTAACCAGCATTCTTTCGGTCTTTGCTATTTCTAGTACTCTTTTATTGGATGTTTCGGTTATCCACGAAATCTTTAACATTTTTCTATGTAGCCACATTTCCACTACTTCTGGTCGCTCAATTTGTCTTTTATTAAGCGTCGCTGATTCTATACCGTACAACAAAATTGGAAAAATGTAAGATTGCACAATGTACTGTCTTGTACCTAGGCATAAAGATCTATCGCAGAGTAAATTTTTCATGTTATTGAAGGCTGTCCTAGCATAGTTACATCTCATTTTTATTTCGATATCAAAATCTAGGTTTTCTGGGATGTAACATCCCAGGTATTTGAACTTATCAACTCTATCAACAATTTCATTATTAACAGTGATTGTAGCCTGACTGAACTGTTTCTTGCTAACCAGCATCCATTTTGTTTTCTTAACATTGATGTAAGATTGTGTGATCAGAGTTAATGTCTGCTCCTGGGAAGGTAATCACTTTTTTAACCGTATTCCGGAATCTATTGCTCACTATGATGTAATCTATTTGATTTCTGATAACGACTTCATTACTATCTCCAGGAGTATTCCATGTATACAGACGTCGCTTTGTTAACTTAAACCAGGCGTTTGTTATGATCAAGCCGTTTTGTTCACAGAATTCTACTAATTTGTCTCCCCGCATATTGCTGGTGCCAAGACCAAATGATCCAACAAAGCTTCCACGTTTGCCATTTCCTACTTTTGCATTATAGTCGCCCATTATTATTAGAATATCGTGACAATTAAGTTTGTCTATTACTTTCTGAGTGGATTCATACAGTTCTTCGGTTAATTGGCCATATTTTGGATCGGATGTTGGGGCATAAACTTGAATTATGTTTATTAGGCACTGGGCACCTTGGATCTGTAACGGCATAATTCGATCTGAAATCGGTGTGTATCCCGGTACATGTTGCGCCACCCTATGTGATACTATTATCCCTACACCGTTTTTGGTGCAATTGCCTTCTTCTTCATATCCGGAATAATAAAATATTCCATCATCTTGCCGATGGACTCCAGTACCTGGCCACCTATGCTCGTATATTCCCATAACATGGAGATTTAAGCATTTCATCTCTAACAACGCATTTTGCAATCTTCCAGCTTGGTAAAAGGTTCTTACATTCCAAGTACCGATGTTGTAAAACTTTTTTTTATTGGTATTTATCTTATTTTCATTTAAGAGTTGCTTTTCTGCCATCGTACGATAACTTGGCGATTGAAATGTCAATTCTTCAACGTGTTTGTCCTCACCTGTAGAGTGTTGTACCAACAAGGGCACATGAAGACTCGAGCCAACCTGTATTGCTACAGGAGGTCGCCTATTGCCTGGCACACTCTTACAAGTGTGCCCCATAGGTACAGTATTAATGTTATTTTCTGGACACGTCATAATTATCGAGAAAGGTACAGTGGTGGTTTCCCGTTGCCTTCTACTCGATTTTCTGTTAGGGTTTACTCCCTTAGCCGAGAGGACCCGGTTTTAAGGTACTGTATACTCGCCTACTCACTCTAGAGTGGTATTCGCCAATCTGACTGGGGCACACATGTCACGAATAAGTTACTGATAGTCTGCTGTTGTTAAAGCAGTATGAAGCTTAACGGTATTTATTAGTAAGATCACCTTCGACAGGTGATCCTCCCATCAGCTATTTTTGTGAGCTCTACTTTAGCTTTCCTAATCAGCGCTAAGCCCGTCGAAATAGGAAATTCCCACCCTGCACGACGTGGACGTACAGACTCACGTGGTTGTTGTTTCGTTTCTCCGTCGGTGGGACTAGTACCATATGACGGTCGAGTGACTACTTACTGGCGAAGGTAACTCTAGTTACAACAACCCGTGCCCCGTAGGTCTCGTCGTCGTTATTAACCCAAATTTCGGTTAACGCCGTGATCTTGGTTTCAGGAAACAAGAAATCACTAATGAAATCTTCCTTATGTGTTCTTAAACTCTGAGCGTTGAGTGTGAGTAACGACAAATCCTTGGGCACGGCGTAAGAATTCTCTGCACTCGTCGCTAATTGTGTAAAGTCGATGATCTTTCAAACGATCAAACCCGTTCCTCAACCCGACATTTACTTTACCACGAGCATGATGAAAAAAGGTTGTATTCTTATTTACCTCCCGCGTAACGCCGTCGCGTTCCACTTTAATGTGACATTTTCTGCTAGTCAGGTCACGGCTAAAGCATGTTCCATGCTAAAAATTACCATGCAAATGTAGATTAAAATAAAAGAGAACTTTTTTTTTTTTTTTTTTTTTTTTTTGCGTACCGACCTGTACGGTAGGTCATTAACGCAATAGCTAACACTAACAAAACAGAACTTAGCAACAACGTGTTACAATAAACACCATTGTTCTGTTAAATTATTTGTAAATTTAACTATAGGTAATTGTTAACGTTAGAATTGATAGCGTCACGACATTGTTTTTTCTTGAGTCTTCTGGCTGGATTGTCAGGAAGTACCGTTGCTTTCATTCGCGATATTAACGGATTGGAATGCTGGCTAAATGTGCGGTGGAATTCATTGTACTGTTGTAAGTATACTGCCGTAATTGTAGGAATGTTAAGATCGTCATAGATAATACTGTTGCGAATATAGTACGGTGCGTTGGTCATTATTCTCAACATTTTGGATTGAAACGACTGGATTTTGTCAATATGAGCTTTGGCGGCTGAACCATAAATTTCTAAACCGTATTTCCATACTGGTGCTATTGTAGTTTTGTATAATAACATTTTATTTGACAGACTGAGACTGGATTTTCTTCCTATTATAGGATACAGCTGCTTAAGTATTAACCTTAACTTTTTCCTTGTGTTGATTACGTGTAGGTTCCATGATAGGCGTCTATCAAAATATAGTCCAAGGTATTTCACGTGATCAACTTGCGGTATAATACTATTATTAAACCTGACTGGCGGACATGCTTCACGTCTGGTTGTGAATGTGATGTGGGAGGATTTACGTTCGTTGATTCCGATTCTCCATTTGAGTGTCCACTGCTGAAGAATCGATAAATGATGTTGAATGTACTTCGAGGCTTCGCGTGGGTCATTGTGGCTGGCTAATATCGCTATGTCATCCGCAAATGTGGCTTGCAATGTGTACAACGTGGTGGGCATATCAGCGGTGTATATGTTGTAAAGAAGCGGCCCAAGGACACTACCCTGGGGTACTGAGGCTCGTATCCGTCGTTTGCTAGAGATAGAGTTGTTAATTTTTACTTGAAACGACCTATTAGTTAAATATGATCTCAATAGCTTATGAATTTCGATAGGAAAGTTGTTCCGGGTTTTATACAATAATCCATCGTGCCATACACGGTCGAATGCATTAACAACATCAAGAAACACAGCTGAGCAGTACAGTCCACGCTGGAAGACCGATTCGATCGCATCCACTATTCTGTGACACTGATGAATAGCTGAGTGTTTCGGCCGAAAACCAAATTGATGGTTTGGAATCGCTTCCTTTGCCATGGTGAAGAGGACTGGCTTGATGAGTTTTTCGAAAATTTTACCAAACGTATCCAACATACTTATTGGTCTGTATGATGAAACATCTGTAACTGGTTTTCCGTTTTTGTGAATGAAGATAATTACGGACTTTTTCCATCTGTCTGGAAAGTAGGATAATCTAAGCATGGAGTTGTATATATACAATAACAATAGTAATCCCTTTTTTGGTAAATGTTTCAACATATAATTTGTGATACCATCTTCACCAGGGGACTTATTGTTTTCCAAGTTCTTAACACACACATAAAGCTTGTTCGGTGTTATATGTCTGCGGTTAGAACAATAGTGGATTATTCCGTTGTTGTACTCTGAGACTTTCTGAGATAGTTGTGGATCTTCTGGCTGATGGGGTTGGAACACTGTTTCGAGGTGATCTGCGAAAGTTTCAGCCTTTTCCTTGTCAGTCTTTGCCCAACTAGCATCTGGTTTTTTAATATGATATGGAAGAACGCTCTTCTTTTTAAAAACTTTTGTAGCTCTCCAGATAGAGCAGTCCGTTTTATTTAGGGTTGCCAAATAATGACTGAAGCGTGAGTTATTATATTGCTTAATTGACTGTTTTAGTAGCCTACAAGATTGCCTATACGTTTGATAATCGGACGGATATCTATTACGTTGCCATTTTCTGCGTGCTTTTCTTCTTTTGTTGATTAATTCGCGTATCTCAATAGGAAGTATAGTGTTGTTTTTAGCCAGGATATTCAACTGTTTCGTCGACTTCTGATAGGAGTCGTGGATTGTATTGGTTAGATAATCTACAGCGGTGTCGATGTCTTGTTCTGTCTTTAGTTTGATGTTTAAGTTAATTTGATTTTGCAGTGTAACTTCAAATTGGTTCCAGTTGGTAACTTTATTTCGTTTTTGATTGTTAATATTTGTGTAAATTGGTGATATATCAAGGACTTGTAGAACTGGTATATGGTCGGAGGAGAGATCTGTAATAGTTGAGCAGGTTTTGTATATATTACTAAGTCCTTTAGTAAAATAAAAGTCTAACAAATCAGGTAATCGATTAGTATGCTTCGGCCAAACTACTTCTAGCCGGAGTGTCCTATTGAGATTAAACAGTTGCTTCCCTCGTTTATTTTCTATCCTTGAACCCCAGTGAGGATGCTTCGCGTTAAAATCCCCTCCGCATATGAATTTACTGTCTTGATGAAGAAATAGCTGTGTAAACTCTTCGTTCGGTATGCAGTGCCCAGGATGACAATAGACTGCTGAAACTGTAACTAATCTGCCGTTTAGGGTTTTTATTTTAACAGCCACAGCTTGATAAGCGTCTGTTTGACGGGTGAAGTGTAAATAATGGTCTATATTATGCTTAATAAGTACTGCAACTCCTCCCATTGCTGTGCCAGAGGGATGAGTTCCGTGGTAGCACTTGTAATTAGGTAGGTTGAAACTCGCCGGATGAATGATGTGAGTTTCTGTTAGTAGGACGATGTCGATAAGTTTCGATTGTAGAAAATGAAGGAGCTCATGTTTCTTTTGTTGTATTCCGTTTGCGTTCCATAACACTACTGTTAGCGAATTGGTGCTTATATTGTTCAGATTCATATTAGTTTTTCCATTAACTTGGTTAACATTGATATTAGAGGCGTTAACAAATTGCGGAACTCAGTAAGAAATGATGTTAGTGTGTCGTTAATTTGTTGCTGTTGATTAATCATCTGTGGTACATTGCTCTGTCGTTCAGAGGTTTGGGGAGTCCGAGGAGGTGGTGAGTTTATATTGGCAACATTCGAGTATGAGAGCGATGTTGACTGCTTAAACGTGTCTGGAAAATCATTTGTGCTGTGTATATCGAAAGACTGAGGTCTTGCATTTTGCCTGAATTTTTTGTTGAATTCTTGTTGATAGTGTTCACATCCTTTATAGCTCGCCGGATGGTCTCCGCGACAAAATAGACAAGTTGGTTTTTCTTCTGGTGCTTTATTGCAGTTAACTGTTAGGTGTTTGCCTCCACATTTAACACAACGAGGTGGGAGATTACAGTAAGTTTTTGTATGACCAAAATTTTGACACCGTGTACACTGGATTAACTGTCTAGTTATTCTGGGTTCCTCAATCGTTACAGCCGTATAGAGGAGATGATTTAGTTGAAATATTTCTGAGTTTTTAGGAGACTGTTCCAGGTCTATAAAAAACATTGGTAAGGGGGACTTCGTCCTTCTACTTATTACGTTTGTTACTGTACGAATGGAAAATCCTAAGTTCTGTAATGCTTGCGAGATTTCGCTGGCGTCAGTGGTGTGGTGTAAATTTTTAAGAACTACCCGAAAGGGTTTGTCTTCCGATAGCTGGAACGTACATATAAAATTTGTATTTGTTTTCTGCTAGGATTTTTGTTAATGTACGGTAACAAGTTGGTGAGCTCGGCTTTACCGTTACACCGGTATTTGTCGATTTTAGCGTAAATTTAACGTTATTAACCTGAGTTAAAAGCGTAACGAATTTTGAATAGTTTTTTATATCCTTAACTAAGATTGGCGGAATAGACGCTGGTTTGTTTGCAACTTTTTGTTTGCTGCTATTATTTTTGTTACTATTATTATTATTTCCGTTATTGTTTTGGGGAAATGTGTCTTTCTTGTTATTTTCATTTTGCACATTTATACTTTCATCGTTTTCGTCTTCGGAATTTGTGTATAAGAATGGGGCATATCTATTTTTATTGTTGAATTATGGACGTTTGGATACATTTGCGTGTGGCGGTGAGAAACGTGCTGTACGTTTTCTTTGTACCAACTGCCAGTTGTTGTTTTCATTATCTATTCGACGAATACGAATAACGTTATCGTTAAAATTAGCGTTAGTAGATAATGGAATATTCTCACTTGTTGTCTCCTCCATTTGGTAGCTACTTGTTAGTTGCTGCTCGTCAGATATAGCGTCTATATGGGTTGATGTTAGCTGATTTTGACTGTTGCCCGATTTCGTCGAATGCGGATTTAATTCGGTCGAAGAATTGCTGTTAACGGTGGAATTTGAGGTCTGCGATTTGCGGCGAAGTATCGGCGAACGGAGAACCGACATTTTGATAGTATTAGTAGATAAGTGAGAGAAACCGGCTTGCTGATAAGCAAGCCGATCGCGGCTGATTTAATCACTTGCGATAAAATCGACCGTGAGTACGAACTAATTTATTTATCGGCGTAATTACACTATGTGCGATAAAAGAACACACGAAACACACGACAAACCAATTTAAACAATTACCAGATCAATCAAAAGAGAACTTTAAATTATAAATTGGTCAAGAATTTTTTCCCCATAAAAGTCTGCAGCAGCCCGTTTTATAGCGTCTAAAGAGTTGATTTTTTTCCAAGTCGACATTTGTTCGTCACTAGAATACAGAAATAAAGAGTGACCCCAAAAAAATTTCAATTTAATAACCGCAATTTTAAAATTAAACGGGCAATGGACGCAAAGTCAATGCCCTCGGTAGGCGAGCCCAAAATGAAGCAGACAAACAGAAAAAACTTAAAATATTATCAAGATTAATTACTACGGAAATACAGATTTGAAAAAAATACGAAATTGCAACCTTCGTAACGTAGTTCATCACTGAGATGGATTTTACATTATTCGCATAATGCTTAACTGTGTGGACTGACCTCCTCTGATGATATCCGTTGTTTGTTAGAAATCTCTGCGATGTTCCCATAATAGTATATCGCGATAGGTATCGACGAGTATTGTGACTGAATAGTCATAACTATAAAAATAAAAGAAGCATTCTTCTAGAGATATACTTTCTTTACTCAATATAAGGCTAGACAAAAAGAAGCTAAAAAGTTTTCATTAGAGTATAGGGAAGATGTGAATTCAGAAAATATTTTAAAGTTAAAAGGACGACGATGAATAATACATTTAAACATTACTGTTGAACCAATACTTCGCTTTCTGGAATACAGGTAGCGCAGCGTTCTTCGTTACTTTTTTTTTTTTCTACCCTGGGAGCCCCAACGGCCTTGACCGAACAACATGAAAAATTAAGAGATAGAACGGTCAGAAATGGAAAAACTGAAGGCAATGGAAAGTTAATCTCCTTGTTGTCACTCAAAAAAATATTTCTACTGAAAATTATAAAATAAAATAGTTTTCTAAAAGAAATATCGATATCAAAATTATTCTTTAAATTTAATAAAAACCCATTAAAAAGTAAAAAATAATTATTCGATGAAAGATAATTCAAAGCTACATACATATTTTAAACCAGATTAATAGTTCCAGCACCGAATTAGGATTGCAGCATTAGCTCTAATAAACCACATAAAATAATTGCCCGATGCTTCGAATGCTTGACTTATAGAAAACAACGATTGTGTTATTATACTCTAATTTTTTTAGAAATAATCACTTCTTTAAGAATAGCGGACTAATCCGATAAGTGAACTTCCCACCTCCCATCATGTGGGCGTAAAAACGTACGAAAATGAAATCTTAAGAAAACATTTTAAAACATTTCAGTTTTTTTCGTTATGACCACATCCACAATTTAGACTTTTGTCACATCTTATAATTAACTTTTCAGCAATGTGAAGTAGGTCCCGTACCCATGATAGGGCGTTGAGGGTTGTGATGTTCATAAGGTTCATGCACAATGGCGTCAAGTTCTTTGAGAATTGCAATTTATTTTTTTTTAAATGAGAGAGTTATTTGTTTTACCAGGTGTCAGACAGGGCGATGCAAACTTTACGATAAAATCGTCGGTGGAGGTGCATTATCGCGCAACAATCGGGTCCCTCTTGAAAGTTTTTCTGGGGTGGCCGGTCATTACTAGCATAAACATTAGCAAGCCAACAGTGAATTTGGATCCAACGAATACACGTTTACAAAAGGGATAACGTTGATATCGGACACGGATTTTCTGTCGGAGCATTCACTTGGAATACCCGTAACGAACCATCAAATAACGGTGTAACGGTCTAACCGGTCTCTTTGTGAAGGTTAAATAATTACACGATGAAATTACGCTAACTCCCCTACTGTTAAATATGTATTCGATCTTAATAGAGATTTAAATTGTAATAAACGCAAAATACCCAAAAAAAAACGATTTACTATTAAATTGCTGACTAGAATAGCTTGTGAATCATGACATTGACCTTAACGCCATGGTTCAAGCTGTCCTAAACCAGTCGGCAATTTAATAATAAATAGTTTTTTTGAATGTTTTGCGTTTATCTATCTATCTATCTATCTATCTATCTATTCTAATTCTAATATCTTTAAACGAGCAATTCTTGTATATATATATACATGTATAAATTTATTTCGCGTATCTCGGAAACGGCTCTAACGATTTGGATGAAATTTGCACACTAGGGGTATTTTGGGCCAATAGATCGATCTGACAGGGTCTAATCCATGGAAAAATTCCGATTCGCGAGTTTTAAATGGGTTTCAATGTTTTCAGTATGATACGAATCAGGGTTGGTGGCACAATCTTTCGACGACGATCTAATAGATAATTTGTTCTGTATGTAGTATTATTTTTTGATTTTCGGACATCGTTGAGCAAACGACTTAATAACACAAAGGCGAGGGACGAGCAAAAGCGGACAAACAAATACTGGTAGAGCAAAGCAATAAAACATATGGTCGACAAAACAAGCGAACGCGTAATTCCAGATACCTGGAAACGACTAGGAAGGTATAGGCAAAAAAAGACATCGGTCTTGGCTCTCAGCCGATCAGCGGGAGGTCACATAATGAAGGTTCGAAAATGATGCGCTACGCATGCAGTAAAAATATATATGTATATAACAAAAAATCAAAAAAACAAACGAATCAAAAATACCGTAACAAACGGTGCATTCCCATTTCGCCTAATTCCCATTTCGCCTAATTCCCATTTCGCCTAATTCCCAATTCGCCTAATTCCCAATTCGCCTAATTCCCATTTCGCCTAAAATTAGGGTCGGGTTACTCAGGTATAAAAAAAAAGGTCAGACAAACATACGAATGATTTCGTGTTGGCAACAGCGCGTCATCATTATCGAATTTTAAGCAGACTAAACGTATCATTTTTTTTTTCTATTTGATTCCACTGTTAAGGTTTTTTTTTTCTTTCCGAAATACAACAAAAAGGTTTATATGAAAATCAGAAGTGAAAAAATACCGCTAAAAATGTTTGATGTAAATATATGCGAAACGACCACTCCGATTAATATTTGCGAGTTATTCCATTCGAAGTCCAGTGCTGTATAAATCCCACCCGCCTTATCAGTCAGCATATAAAAGCCTTATTGATATTTAGTGTGACAAGAACATTAAGGTTCGGAGTTGCAGAAAAAATAATAAAAAAGCTAAATTATAATTAGGTGTAGTATCGAAGTGGTCGTGTTTATGTAAGAAAAAAGGAATAAAAATCGAATAGAATTAACAATAATGACATGACATCGAATGATTATTACAGCGGTAATTTTATTATTGATTATTAAAATTACAATTATAAGTACATACAAAAAGTAAATGTTAAAATTAGGAAAACAGTGTTTCTCTTTTTTTTAACAAAAGTTCCTGAACCTAATTTCATTTTTCTTTAATTCAAAAAAAGCGAATTTGCAAATCGAAAGAATTTAAAAATTAAATACTGCTTCGGATTTGAATAAATAATCAACAGTAACGTATACGATTACAAGAGATTTTTCAAAATTTGGATATTAGGACGAGAAAAATTACTAGATTTACTATTAAACTCCGTGTACAGCAGAAAAAGAGGAGTAAGCAAGGAATAAACAAGGTGAAGACCCTGTTATATGGGGTCAGTTCATGGCTTTTATGGGATTAATAAATGAGCATAGATTTAAAAGCACCATATCAAAAAAATGTATATTTTAAATATTCTTATATCTATCCCTCGATTATATTTGTTATATTTGATAATCTTTAACAATAGATTTTTAGTTGTAGAAAGCAGTGAAAATAAGGACAATTGATTAAAAAATGGCGAAAGATTGGTAGTAATAAGGGGTTATTACATTTTTAGATGTGTCGCACGGTATAAAAAAAATTTTAAAAGATACAGTCATGATTTTTTTCCCCATTCTACAAGATGAAACGGTAAAACCCAAAAAAAGGCAAAAGAAAAAAACCTTCTATCTTACTATTTCACATGTCTTAATTCAATAAATTGCCAAAAGATTACGATTTAACATTACAAAAAGGAAAAAGAAAGAGAATATATAAAGACGCTATTCAATTAACCAAATATTTTATCATACACTTTTGACGTACAAAATAAAAATTTATATCAATTAAGCGAAAATAATTTTTTAATGGATGATAATTTTTTTTATTCTCTGTTGTCAAAATCTAATTGAATACCATTTCATTTAAAGCGTAATTTGCAATAAATATTTCAATATACAAATATTAGATATATATATATATATATATATTATTTACCTGCTCGATTTGTTTTTATAAATGATATACCCATTGCTATATTAGCCTGACTCTAAATTTTTGGTTTATTCACAAGCGAAAATTTAAATATTCAAGATAGAAGAATAGTTTCCTTCAGAACGTTGATACACATAACACTCAACCCAGAACAAATTGTGACCTCATAGTGTAAAACAGTCAGTATGCGGTGACTTTCCGCATATTGAGATGGATTTGGCATTTCTTACGATCTTTGAAAATATTAAAATTTTGGTAATAATCATTCAATTTCTCGGAAGGTCCCGGCAGCGGACAAACGCGGCATTGTTTGTCAAAGACGCATTCTCGGTTAAAAAATCGAAGGATCTGACCGCTACGCAGCGGTAGCGAACTAGTTTCGTTGCGCGTGGCCGAGAAGCGGAAATAGAGCACTTGCTGACAGTATAGGCGTTTGAAATGCGTATCGAGCTACGTTGAGCCGGAAGAAGTTATATTGATAAAAAGCCTAGAAAAGGCAAAAAGGCAGGGTGAACTAAATGGAGCTTTATTTATGTTTTCCTAACTTTAACATTTACTTTTTGTATGTACTTATAATTGTATTTTAATAATCAATAATAAAATTACCGCTGTAATAATCATTCGATGACATGTCAATATTGTTAATTCTATTCGATTTTTATTCCTTTTTTCTTACATAAACACGACCACTTCGAAACTGCACCTAATTATAATTTAGCTTTTTTATTATTTTTTCTGCAACTCCGAACCTTAATGTTCATGTCACACTAAATATCAATAAGGCTTTTATATACTGACTGATAAGGCGGGTGGGATTTATACAGCACTGGACATCCAATGAAATAACTCGTAAATATTAATCGGAGTGGTCGTTTCGCGTATATTTACATCAAACATTTTTAGCGGTATTTTTTCACTTCTGATTTTCATATAAACCTTTTTGTTGTATTTCGGAAAGAAAAAAAAACCTTAACAGTGGAATCAAATAGAAAAAAAAATGATGCGTTTAGTCTGCTTAAAATTCGATAATGATGACGCGCTGTTGCCAACACGAAATCATTCGTATATTTGTCTGACCTTTTTTTTATTACCTGAGTAACCCGACCCTAAATTTAGGCGAAATGGGAATTAGGCGAAATGGGAATTAGGCGAAATGGTACCAGACCTAACAAACAGCTTGTTTTAATAAGAAAAGAAAAACTGCTTTTTAATAGCTACTGAATAAAAAAAGAAAAAGAAAATTGGTTAATAAACAACCTATAAGATTAAAATAAAGTTAATAAGTTACAAAAGAAAATACTGTGCGGAGCTCAGTCGCCCAGGTACTTACACTTCATATTTATTAAGATTGAATTAGTCCCCTACTGTTGTTTTAACCTTATCGGGGGAATCTTTGTATTACTCTCAAATATCTTTATCGGGTAATTTTTTTTTTTTTTTTTTTTTTTTTATTTATTTATTTACTCCGCTGTACCTTGCGGTTTTTCAGCCAGAGTTTCTGATTGTTACTGTTATTATTTGTTGTTTATGTGTTTTGTTTTGTTATTCATTACATGGTTGACAAAGCTGATCAAATTAAAAAAGTTTTTTTTATGTATTTCGGTTATTGGTTTTTTTATTATTTTCCGTTTTTCTCTTTCGTCCTTAAACTTATCGCATTCGAAAATCGAATGAAAGCAATCGTCTGTTTTCTCTTTACAGTCTATACAGATGTCTGTTTCAGCAATTTTAAATCGTTTCATATAGACACCATTATTTCCATGTCCGGTTAAAAATTGAGTGAAGTTATAATCGGTATAAAAATGTTTCATTTGTAGTCTTTCTTCTAAGTTTGGTACTATTTCCCGTGTTACTCTTCCAGTTTTTGATTTATCACATCGGAGTTGCCAAAGTCGTATACTACTTGAATTGATTTTATTGATCTGTTTTCGTAACGTTTTTTTGTCTAAAATTTTTTCTTCTTGTTTGCATGTTTTGATTTGGTTTACAGTTTCTAACTTTAAGTGTCTATAGGTATTATTATTGCTGCCATGATGTTGACTGAAGTATATGATATTGTGCGATAACCAGAGGTTGTTCCTATTAATATTTTCCTTTGTAATTTTAACAGCTTATTCTTGTCTTTTTCTCGTAAAACTGGAAAATATACTGTAGAGCAGTATTCTGTTATTGATCCAAAAATGGCTTTGTACAGTACTATTCTATCTTTATATTTGAAACCGAACATATTTGAATATAGTGGTCTTAATTTGAAATAAATTTTTTTAATCTTGTCTATTATGAATTCGATGTAGGTTTTCCAAAATTTAAATTTGTGTCTATGATTATTCCCAAGTATTTTATTTCTTTTACTATTTTTATTTTGTCGTTATTTATGCGTAAGTGCTGTTCAATGCAATGTATCATTTCTTCCCTGTCTTGTTTTCTACTTATTAGTAGTGCTTGGGTTTTATTTATGTTGAATTGTAAGCCTAAGTTTTGAATGTTTTTACTCAATTTTTTTATTGTTTCATTTATATTGTACACTTCGTCCTTTTTATTAATTCCTGCTACTAACATTATATCGTCTGCGTAGCTTATCATGTTGCAGTGTTGACTGAAATGCAAATTATGAACTTCGCTCATTGCTATGTTGAAGAGAACTGGCCCTAGAACCGAACCTTGTGGTACTCCTGAGTTGACACTCCTGTTGTATAGGATTTTGTTTTCTTGATTAAATAAACCGATTCTTCTATCTGTTAAGTAGTTACGAATTATAGTTTGTATTGTACCAGATATATTTTTTCTATTCATTATTTTTAAGATTTCATCAATTTTTATTTGATCAAATGCTCCGGATATGTCAAAGCTGATTAGTAACGTATGTCTTGTTCGTTTTTTATATTTTTCAATGTAATCGCATAACTTTTTTATTGCTAGCTCGGTTGATTTGTTTTTAAGATAGCCGAACTGATTTTCGTTTAAAATCGCTTTTTCTTTTATTTCTGTATCTAGAAAATTTTTTATTATTTTTTCGTATATTTTACTTAAACTAGACAGTAGCGTTATAGGCCTGTATGATTTCGGATTTGTTAAATCTTTTCCAGGTTTGTTTATTATTTTAATTTTTCCTTGTTTCCAGAGGTTTGGGAAATAATTTAGTTCGATACATTTTTGGTAAATAGATTTAAATATTTTTTCGTCTACTTTGTGAAGAAGTTTAATCATCTTGTTAGAAATTTGATCGTGTCCATTGGCTTTCCTATTGTTCAGTTTTTTGATTATTGTAGTTAATTCGTTTTCATGTATTTGAAGAGTTTTATCTGGCTGAGTCGGTTGCAACTTAAGTGTTCGGTTTGGAAATAATTCAGCAAAAATTATTTTATGTTTTTCAATGTTATCGTGTACGATGCATCCACCGACATTAAAAGCAGGCATGTCTACTCTTTGTTTGGTTTTGTCCATACATATTTTATACGGCTTGCCCCAGATTGTCGACGAATTAATCAGTTCTTTCCATTTTTCATGCTTTGATGACTGCAGTTCTTCCTTGTATTCTTTTTTCAGTTTTCTAATTTTAATCCTTAATGGTTCCACTTTATTATTTGTTTTATTTTTGCTTTTGTATAGTCTCCTTTGTAGCTTTTTTTAGTATCTTTTTAAAGCTTTCTAATTTTTCATTTCAATAAGGTGTGTCGCGAATTTTTGCTTTTGTAAGTGAATTGTGGATTAGTACTTTTATTATGTTTGTAAATTCAATGATTTCGTTTTCTAAATTTTTTTTTTTAGTTACTTTTTCAATGTGTTCTATTTTTTGTTTTATTTGAGGTAGAGCATTGATAATTTGTTTTTGAAAGATCTCATAGTCAACTGTTAGTGTATTTTCATTTAGTGATTTACTATCTTTCCTTATTGCGAGTTGCAGACATATTGTTAAGTGTTGCGTTACTGAAGAAGGTAATATTTTTATATTTCTAATGTTCTGGCTGATTGTTTCGTGGACAATTATACGTTCAATTACACTGCTCCCATTGTGATTGTTAAAAGTTTTTATGTTATAAGGATTACAAACGCTTAGATCATTGGCAAATAGGAATTCTTCGAATTTTTCTGCTCTTTTCGTATTATAGTTTATATTGTTTAAATTTTCATATATCGTTGATCTAACATTAAAATCACCTAACAGTATCGGTTTTAATTCCTGAAATTGTGTGATTAAATGGTTAATTATAAGAATGTGTGGATCTATACTTTCATTAGGGGAAAAGTAGGACGCAAATAAAATATAATTTCCTATTTTAATTGAAATGATATTTTGAGTTGTTCCTATTATTGACAAGTTTATGTTTTTATTATAGGCTATTGCAATATTCGGCTGTGTTATTTCATACTGTTCATTGTTTATTCCATATAGTTTGTTTTTGTAAATATACGGTTCCGGTATTATTATTAAGTCTTGTTCACTATTTGTTAATATTTCGTACTGTTGAATTTTAGTTCTGCCCACATTAAGTAATAATATATTTAAATTACCTTTCATCATGTATTATTTATATGATTATTTTGTTCTTTGTAAGTGTTTAATTGATAAGATAATTTTTTGATAATTTTTGTGAACTGAATTTTTGCTGATCTACTATGTAGGATAGGTTTATTTTCAATTAGCATGTTCATTAAGCCATTTATGTCTTCCGTAAATTCTTTTGCCGTCTGAAGAATATCTTTTTTCCCCTTACACATTCCTACAAATAACATAAAATTCTTTAACGAAAGCGGATATTTATCTTCATTTTTCCGGATATTTATTTCTAATGGTTTGAATATTTCTTTTTTTAATATCGATTCATTTTCTTCTTCATCTGCTTTTATGGACTGGTTGCTGCGGTATGTTATCGTTGCCTGTTCTTTTGTTTCTGCTGCATCATCTGTTTTAGCGTTTTGGTCGTTTAATAATACATTGTTAATTTTGGGTTTCTTTTCATTTTTTAATTTATTACCTGACATTATTGATTCGGAAGAATTTGTTGATAGTGCTCTTTTAGCAGCTCCATTTAAGAGTTGCGTTAACGGAAGAGTGGGGAAGTTGATGTCAACGTTTACATTTTTATTGTCATTTATTTCATCACTTACGTTGTTTGAAATGTCTTCGTCTTCTATCGTGTTTGGACAGTTTTTACTAGTATGTCCTTTCTCGTTACATACAAAACATGAAACTGTGTCTGGGGATAGAAATATTCGGTATGTTATTTCTTCGTAGTGTATGAGTACTGTTTCAGGGATTTTTTTGATTTCCTCTGGGTTTATAAAAAATTGCCGTTTGGCATTTAATAAATGCTCGTATCCTCTCGTTTCTCCCATTCCGTACTTTATAAAAGAGATCGGGGTTTCTGGGTTTACATTATAGTCTTTTTTGAGTATTTCTTCTATAATGTAGCGTGGTATAGAAGGACATACATTTGAAATTATTATTCTTTTTTTAGGGTTTATTAGTCTTCTTATATGTATTACGTCGTTATTTATTGTGATTGTTTTGTGCGTGTCTACTAAATAATCTACGAATTGTTTACTGGATAAAAATATTGCAAACCTGTCGCGCGACATTCGTGATATATATTTTAAATTTTGAGGTTCTACGATTTCTCCTATTTTAATAATGTAATCTTTTTGATTGATTCCTTTCGGTATGTTAAAAACTATTGCTTGTTCTTTTGACGGGAAATTAAAAGCTGATGCTGTTTTAGCGTAACTGTTAGCATTGTTGTTTGTGTAGTTAGTATGTGAATTGTTGTTACCTGATTTCTGTTGGATTTGTTTACCTATATATGAAGATGTTTCTTCTGATAATAGTGGTGACGGTAATATTATTGATGACGATTGCTGTTGATGTGTTGGTAAAGTTGGTGTGGGAAGTTGCTGAGGGGTTGATAAGTCGATGGCTGTATCAGGCGGTGTTACCGCCATAATACTGTTAACGTCCGTAGCCCGCACTAGACAAAACTACACACTATCGCGAAAGATAAAGATAAAGACAAAATACGTAATTCCGTGTATTCAACTAACGAGAAAACGTTTATTACAATAAACGCATGAACACACGACCGAACTATCAATTTTTTTTATTTTTTAGCGTATTTTTACTGTACTTTTATTCAATTTTTAGAGTAAATCTTGAAACTGGTATTTTTTTAACAATTTTACAGATAAGCTCTACTGCTCATAATACTTTCGCTGCTAATGTAAATCGGCGAGAGACTAGAAAACATTGGACAAACCATCAGACTTTTTAAATTGAGAATACGGAGGTGTAGCTGCTTTTATGTTTGCAATTAACGAGAAAAATCTGAATATGTTTTTGTTCAGTCGAAGTTAGATCCCCTAATAATCCGGGGTAGCTTAGTGATAACAATACGTTAGATGAGATGTGAACGAAATTTGCTATAATACACCATTTGAAGTAGTCATCTTCAGACGCTTAACGATTGTACGATAGAAAAAAAACTGTTTTATTTGTTTGTCTCTCTCTTTTTTTTTTTTTTTTTTGCACTAGTACACATTTTGATTAACATGATTTTCGGAAATTCGCATCTACAATATAAATGTATTTTTAGAATTAGAATTTAATACAAGATTACTGTAAGGAAGCCTTGCGGAACACGATGTCTGTTGTAACCCAGAATTATGTTCTCGAGTAAGTGATTAATCAGTTGCCAGTGGTGCTAGCCCTAGCCTGTAAGAAAAACAAAATAAACAGCGAGGAGTTGCTGTCGTGCGAGCTCCTTCGGCTACTTTCTAATAAAGAAAGCTAAAGGCTTCCTCATATTAGGTAGGAAAACAGCAGGGTGGTGATATAGCATCCTAATAATAAGTGCCGTTAATTGTTTTAATCGAAATTACGTCGCGCAAATTGTTGATGCAGGTGTGTCTCTGGTGAAGTAATATACTTTTTATTATTCGGGATAAGCGAGTTTCCAACGCCTTACTACAGCCGGAACACTTAACTGAGGAAGATCTTCGATAAGGCAAGAATGCAAAGAATAGCCACCCGATTAGCGCTGGTTGTTAAGATGTGGAACGTGGAATGCGAAAACACCACACGGAAAGCAAATAAATTAAGAAAAATACTCAAAATGAAACACGTCTCTGTAGAGAAATCCTAGGCGGGTGTGAAACCAGTTAGCTCGGTAGTTTTAAAAATGGGAGTTATAAGGTATACAAAAATGCTTCGAAGTTCGCTTTTCCATTTGGCGAAGCACATAGGAGGAAAATTCCAAATCATTGTAGCGTCGGTGGCGCAATAACTGACGTGGAACACGAAGGAGATAAAGACAATTATTTGACTTTATTGCACTAACTTAACCTGGAAAACTATCTTCTTCTTCTTCATCTGCCGTCTTCGTTACGAAGGTTAGCGATCAACACGGCAGTGTCTTTTCCAGACATGGCAGATCTGAACATTTCAATGGGCGAACAACCAACGATGAAAATCCTTTGTCCACGAATTCTGTGTGCGCTCTTTTAATCGTTTGCCCATAAGCTTTCTTTCCATAATGAAACGTAAAATTTCACATTTTTAGCCTCTCATGATGTGGCCTAGATAACGTAGTTTAGTTTCCCTAATCAAATTTAATAATTCCGGGCGTTTATCGATTCTTTTGAGGACTTCTTTATTAGTAACTTTTAATATCCACGGAATTTTCAGCATACGCCTATGAAGATCTGTATACTTCTTTCTGAGGTAGCATCCTCTCGTTGCCATACAGTAAAACCATGTAACAGCGCAGAATTCTAATGCGTAATCCGAGATTTAATTCCCTTCTGCTGGGCAGGTTCTTCATTTTTATGAGCACTGCTCTCGATTGCTCTATTCGCGATCGGATTTCTTACTTACAGCTGTAGCTATCGTCGAGAAAGGTGCCCAGCTTTGTCCCATCTGATTTTATCATTCATTATGCAGGCTTCTTAGAGAACACTATTTCGTTTTAGAGCTGTTGATAGTGAGCCCATAAGCTTTGCTATACTCTATAAGTTTGTTCATTATTTTTTCTAGTTCCTCTTGACTATCAGCTATAATCAGACATAGTCTTTCGCATGTCGTATATTATTAACTGTGACTCAATTCACTATGGTCATCATCCCGTTATTCTCTTCAAGCGCTTCTCTGTAAATTGCCTCTGCATATTAAAAAGCAGAGGAGACAGTACACATCCCTGTCGAACTCTTTTATTATTAATTTCTATATCTTCCGATGATACGCTTTCAATTCGTATCTCAGCCGTTTGCTTCCAGTATAATTCACTTATTATGCGCAAGTCCTTCCTATCTATACTAAAATTTCCAACAATTTTCCATGTTGTACGCAATCGAAAGCTTTATGGTAATCTATGGCGCACGCGTATACATTAATATTCACATCGCGACAGCGCTTTGTGAGCATACGGAAGGCGAATAGGGCATCACGAGTACCCATTCCCTTTTTTGAAAGCCAATTGTGTATTTCCCAATTGCTCTTCGCAGCGTCTATATATTCTTGTATGTATTATTCTTAGAAACATTTTTAGAGCGTGCGACATCAGACTAATCTCATAGGGTAATCGTCACATGTCAAGGATTTTGCTTTCTTTGGAATTGCAATAAAGGTCGATTTTAACCATTCGGTTGGTATTTTTCCTGTGACATCGTATATTTTATTAAATGCTTCGGTCATTTTGCATATATCTACGTCACTGTGGTTAGCTAAAACTTTGATCAAACAAACATTTAATTCGGTTTAGGCACGATGGATCACGACATCGAACAAGGGGATTTATTATTAAATCTTTTTAAAATATATTCGAACGATTGCTTATACAGAGCCAAAAAAAAATAGTCGGCAGATATAAAAAAATTGTGATGCAATAATGGCTAAGACGTTCAACTACCAACGAGCTATTTTTGCATGACGGGGGTTAACAATTAAATAGAAATAATCTTCATGAGTCGTGTAGTGAGTACAAACTACAAGACATGTAGAATTAGATTATCACGTGATAACGAATCTTTACTTTTTTTATATATTCATTCTGTAATGCAGAAAATGGTTGATAGAATAAATCATGCGGGACTGAAATTTGGAATGAAAATCAACGCGAAACAAACGAACGTCATGAAATTCTCGAAAACCAATGACAAAAAAGCAGAAATCATGATAGACAATGAAAAAATTGAGAATGTTACCGAGTTTAGATATTTAGGTGCTCTCATAAGTGAGGACGAAAGAGACCTAAAAGAAATCAAAAGTAGAATCGGTATGGCAAAGAAAGCCTTTAATATAACCTTAGCAGTGTTTTGAAAAACCGAACCTTGAGCGTAGGTCAGCATAGGAGAATAATGAGATGCTATGTGTGGACAGTACTAAAATATTCGTGTGAAACTTGGACAATGAATGCGGATATTGAAAGAAGACTGAACGCCTTTAAAATGTGGTGTTGTCGAAGATTATTAAAAATACACCTTGGATTGATTTTGCAACAAACTTATCAATCTTATAGCCCGAGAGCTGATCAACATTTTTGGGTAGGTATTTCAGGCACTTCGAAAATTTGCCCAATACGTCCTTTAGTAATCAGGGAAAGCCCATTAAAGGAAGAAGAAGATTGGAGCTAGTGACCACGAATGCACAACTGTCCATGCAAAAGTCTACGAGACACGATTAGATATACGCTAGAAATCGAAGAATATAGAGATGTACGCAACCTCTTGAGGCAAGAGATGCGACTCCGATATAGAATTTTACTAATTGCCGATGTTAAACTGTGGACTATATGGCTGCTTTATCAACGTAACGCTATACGGTAAATACAACGTACTAAAACAATATTATGTTGGCGGAACTGTGTGACTGTTTACAGTTTTCACCCTGGAAGCCTAGAAAATTTAAGAAAAGTTATTAATATGATGTTATAATTATGGTACGACGGAAATTTTTGCGGAAATATTCTACGTGAAAGTGATTATATTTTGAGGGTTTTTTTTTAAATTTGTGACCTCAGTTTTATGGTTGATTTAAACTTAAAAAGTTGGTATAATAAGACTCATTAGCTGCTTAGTTTTTGGAGTTTAAATTGCCGAAAATTTCAGTTCTACATCTATTAAAATTCTAGCAGGCTCTTCGTTAGTTATAAATCCAGTCGCATCTATATCAGCCGAGTAATTCTTAGTGTCTGTTAGACAATTGAAACCCCTAAAAACCTCGCAACAACTGCATCTCTGAGACCGAAAGTTCATCCAGTTCATCGATGAAATCGGTCAACTCCTCTCGAAAATGGTAGAAATATCGCGAAAAACCCCGTGCGAACGTAGTTTCCGATTCCGGGATTCAAATAAAGGTAGGAACACTGGAAAAAAAAGTGAGCTGAAACGTTATACGGAGTGAAGAAAGTGCGTTCAAAAAAGACAAAAAAGTGAACAATGCGACATTAACGGCTTTCATTCGATATGTGGAGCGCGGGAAAAAACAGCCACGGTTTTCTTTACATCAGATGACGAAAAATAATTATCATCCTGACTTTTCGTTCGATTGTCAAACTAAAATAATTTCTTCATCGACAATTGAAGCATTCTCGAGTAATCATGAGTTCATTTACAGCGTCGATTTTGTCGTTTTTTTCGAGTGTGCAACCTCCATATTGAAACATAGCCTTTTTTGTGAAAACCGAAAATGAGGGCAGCAAAAATAATTAAATATCAAAAAAAAAAAACAAAAACAAAAACAAAAACATTATCGGCAGTAAAAAGAGAAAAATTGAATTTCGATTTTTTCGAACACACGGCGCGTAAATAATTACCAAAGTAATTGGCCCTTTTTAGCCAGCATCGCCTTAGGCGGGACCGCGACTGAAATTTTTTTATTCGAGTAAAAATACACGATCGCGAATGCAATTTCATCGGTTTTAAGTAGCGACATTTTTGAAAATAGTTGGTCGCTTGTCGTTCTTTTATAAAAAAGACGCCACGTTTATACTTCGGGAATACTACGGTATAATGAACTGTTGAAGCAAACAAATTAAGTATAAATTTCGAATCTTTCCCGATTTAACGAAAACTGTGTATTATTATTGTTTTGAAAAAGTACTGATGATTTTTGTGCAATACGACCGCGAATAATATTTTATAATGTTCTAGTTTGGTTAAATTTCGATTATTAACATTAAGGATATTAAAATCGCGAGAGTTATTTTATTTTCTGGAATTCCTTTTAATTTTTTTTTTTTCAATGCAGGTTGAAGTGAGTAAGTTTCTGCGAAGTTATCGATTGCAAAAAGGCATTTTTTTAAAAATCAAATTATCAACTAAAACGTAAATTATAAACTGTTTAATTATTATGTAAAAATAAATACAAAAAAAGAAAAAAAAAAAAAAAAACTTCAAATCTCTAATAAAGGAAGTGGGGAAAATAAATTACAGATAAACACATTCAGGACGAGGACTACTCCGATCATCCGAGAAATGAGCCTGATTTAAAAAAAAAAAAACAAAAAATCAGGTGGAGAACAGTAAACTGCCGAAAATAATACGTTACGCAATAACGATGAGTACACGTATTTTAATCAGCTCAGCAGAAGGTTATTAATTTTTACAAAAAGAAATTTAAAATGCGACTATTGTTTTTTGCGGGATAAATTTTTATTTATTAATAAAGTTATTATTTGGTTAACGATTTACTAAGGTGTTAAAAATGATCGAAAGCAGAAAGCGTATTTCAATATGGACTGGTTATCATTTTAAAAATTTTACTTTCCCGCAATTTTATTCAATAATAATGTCTTGCGATTTTCCAGTAGCTCTCCTCCCCTTAGCGACCCCGGTGTGTACAAGGAGAGCTTTCTCAGAACTGGTGTTTTAGAAAAGTCACGGTATGCTGCGAAACGTAGCAACGAATTATAGAACTTTCCGCAATTAGAAAGAAAATAATAGGCTTAAGGCGGACCGAGCGTATTGTGTCGCGGTAATTATATGGTGTTTGAGAAATGTTTTATAAACGAGGAGATTCGTAACAGATGTTAAAAGAATAGGTTGTGTTATTTTGTCGGATAACAAGAAGCGCAGTTGCGATTGTGTTGCAGCGATAACGAGAACTCTCGAAGAACACGGACAAACGCATTGCGCGGAGAAAAAAAGAACAGTGGCCAGTTTGCTAGCCGGTAATTCGCTGGAAATAACACGACCGATGATGATCTAATCACTGGAGACTCCGGGGCTTGTCTAGTAATTTCACTGTCAGACTCCGTTACTATTCTGTCGGCTGTGCTCATTAGGCACTCGTCAAGAAGGCTGCTCCAGCAATACGCCCCCAATTTAAATTCTGTTTTCATTTCCTATACGGCCGGATAACAATGGTTAAAAGTAGTTCATCGGCCAACCGACGATACGTATCTGTTGATTCGCCATGGCGGGAAGACTTTTATCCCTTTCTGTTAGACGTCGAAGTAATAATGCGGCATTGTCATGATCACGATCGTCTTAGTTTGAAAAGAATCATCGCTAGAAAACCGAAAGATGTGTAAGTCACTCCTCCGAGCTCCGTTCGAATGCGGCCGCTATTATATACATACATACGTCGTTCGCTGAAAGTTCCCGATTTAAGATCAAACATTACAGAGTACTTCTTCCGCTGTAAATTAAAAAACTTTTTTAGCCGTCGCATTTTAGCTTTTAATGATTAATTCGCGGCGCATAGAAAAAACCTAAAGCACTGCTAATATATTTTTCTGATAGCTTATTACATCGGCGTAATTGCTCGTAGCTAGGTGCGATGTTGCCTCGATGTTATCACTTTCCACGTGCACTGCGCATATACATAAAATGAACTCTTGAAAAGTCACCCTGATTTGCATATAATTATTCAGACCCAACGATGAATTTATTCCTCACTCTGTACCGATCTTTAGAAAACCGATTTAACAACTTCTCTTTTCCTCTATACTTTTTTATTTCTTTTTAAGTTTCACTTAATTCAAAAATTCCCCCGCTCTTTTATCTTTTGGAATCGTATCGAAAAGTGACCGCACAATAATGATTACAATTTGAAAGTAGTTTTGTTGTTAAAAAATTGCCTAAAATTTGAGCGAATTTTTAACAAAAAAAACGCGCTGTTTTACGATATTGCTGTATCCCTTTGAAATACATGTACTATTAACGAAAGTGGGAAATACATTTGGAACGCCGTACGTTTAGTTAAAAAAGTTGATTAATAATTTTACTTAATGTAGAGGTACCAATGTTATTCTAAATAATATTTCTCTTCAATGAACGGTAATAGCGCGTGACAAAAAATTTCTCCGTAAAATCCTTTTTCTTAATTTATACAAAAGCAACAAACTCTCAAAACCGACTTTTTTAAATAAAAGAAAAAGTGCATATCGTTTATTATTATTTTTTTTAATGAGCCCGTTATTTCCACTAGATTTATACTGTTTCTTTTTTAACACGTATAATTTAAAAATTTATATTAGATAAATTTTTTAACAAAATATTAATTTCAGATTTCAATCGTTACTACTATATATTACTGTAGTCACTTTACAATACTATATCAAAACAAAAAAAAAAACCAAAAACAAGAAGTTAAAACTTTTGAATTAAGCCGATTACAGTCGCTCAATAAATAAATGAATTGTCGACGTATGTTTTTATGTGCTGAAATTAATGTTGACGACGCCGATGGCCAAAACAGAAGTATAATTGAATAACTTAATAGTCAAGTCTCATCGTAAAACAAATACATCAAACCGCTAAAATCATCGCGATTCGATATTAAAATTTTCAATTAACGTGATTATAATACAGTTTTTAAAGTAAGGCATTTGTTTGGAAATATCTAGTCATCAAAAATGGATCTGGAAAAGTTTCGTGAAGATGAATTTGTACAAACAGGAAAATACTTTAACACCTATACGATTTATTACGGAATTTTTATTTAAAGCTGAAATCGAATTTGTTGATCAGTAACATTTTATCGATATACTAAATTCCATTAAAATGTTGAAAAAATAAAAATTAATATTAGATAATCGTTATTTTGAGCGCGCCATGATATAGATATTTAAGTAGAAGAAACTTTTTGAGTTTTGAAAAATTTCGGAAAAGGCGCAAACATTTTTCAGTAGTCGTGCATTTACGATATCATCACGATGATATTATTGTAAATTTTTAATTGATCCTGTTCTAGTTTTTTTTTTTTTTTTTATTTCTTACTCGTTTTATTTCTCATCGATAAATTAAATTTACAAATGTTCTCTTATAGAAAAAAACAATTAACGTATATTCTGGATTATGTAAATGAAATAACAGCGATACGGTCAATAATTTCATATACCTATAATAATTCGTTCGTTTGACATAGAGCCCGGTGAAGTTCGAACTGTGTCATCTCTAGTTCGGTACTTATATTAAGAGTTTTTACCGGCTTGCGATGAAATAAACAAGAGTTTACGTTGTCCAGCCGGTGGTGTCTGGTGTAGTGCAGAAAAAAAGTTAAGAAACCTGCTGGTATCAAAATGACTCACTTTTATAAGACTTGTCGGGTATTTTGGTATTAGTTACCAATTGGCCAATTACTCCGAAACACATTTTGTGTATGTACCGTAAAATAGTTATTTGTTGTCGTCCGTCTGAAAATATAACTATTTACTTTAGTGTGAAAATAAAGTGTACACACCCTCGGATTATCGCTGTATCGCTATCTGCGGTACGATTTTTTAACGCTACAAATTCAGTACTCACCGGCAGCGTAAATTTTTAAGGATTACAAGTGTATTGCTTTCATGCTTTAGTGCGAGTTGTTTAAGCTGATTGAGAAATGATTAAGTTAAAACAAATTAAATTCAAAAAATTAAAACGGGGAAAAAAAGGAGTATCGAAATTAACGGGAAACTTCTAAATAATCCATGATTCGTAAATGATGTGGTGGTAGCTTTGGGAAAAGGTTTTCAGAAATTAAAAGTCATGTTAGAAAGGTTAAACGGGTAAAAAATCGGATCCGCGTATAAACATCAAAATTACAACGAACGGTATAGAAAATATAAAAATAAAAATCGGTGGACAAGTTATTGAATATGTAGATGAAATAATCAAGTGTCGGTCACTGAAAAATTGAATCAAAGCATAAAGTGAAATATTCAACAGCTGTAGGGTTTCAAGATTTATACGCAAGGATGCTAATATTGTCTTCATATGTATCATTTTTACTTAACGTAGGAAATTTTTCGTCATAATGGGTCAACAGTGTAAACCTATTATTAACTTCATTGGAATAAAGATATCGTTGTTTGTAGGTTGCTGCTTTTTTTTTTTTTTCGATCGAAGCTTCTTGAAAATTTAAATTATGCGGGGCCATCAGTTCATTAATTGTCATTTGCCATTTTTTCTTCTGGACTATGGGACTCTTTATAGAAAACACATATCTCACGAGGACTTGTACACTGGTTTTCGTCATGATCCTGTAATCCGCATTTGTCACATCGAACATTTTCCTTACACTGCCTGTAGCTATATATCTTAGGCAGTGAAAACATTGACGCGTACGTCTAATAATCGGTTCACAATTAAAACGTACATTCCACAAAAGCACGTAAGCCGGTAAGGTCTGCCCCTCGAACGACGCACGTACCGAAATGCTTGATATATGTTTCGTTTCATTGTTCTCATGAACTTTTTCATGTAGTCTCTTAATACGATTTACTACAAACGGACTACACTCTAATGGACTAACTAAGTCCTCTTTCCGTGTATTCTATATCTACGTTTTTTATAACACCCGAACGGGGAACTAAATAATTTGGAATGTAAGCATTAAAGACTATCGAGGAAAGAGAAGGGGTTTCAACCAGTTCATTAACAGAAGACAATAATATTGTACGATAACACGATTACGACCGATCTTTTTTATTTCGATAAATAATTTTTTCTCAACAATTCCGCAACTTTAAGTGCACTTATTGTGATGTTCGGCCTAAATTCAGAGGTCATGTCCCGGATTCAAGTCGCTTCCAAGTTTACACCAGCCTGAAATAATTGGGTACCGGAGAAATGTCGGACAGTAAAGGCGGCCGAGGGAAAAATGCCGTTAGGCTTTGTACCATTACGGAAAGCTTAACTTCACAATCCATGATACCTTATCAAGGGTGTAGGATTTACTTTAGTTACTTGTTATCGTCATTCCGATTTTATTATTAATAATGTTAGCGTTATTCTTAATTCGTTCGCAGGTAGCACTGATCACATTTAAAACCTGCTGTTATCAGTGCAATCAGCTGAATCAGTTGTTACGCTATTCGATCTATTTACAGTATCGGTCATCTCGATTATATTATCAGCATCGGCGTTCGAATCTACATCTATTTTTATATGGTTGCGAAGGGGCTCCCCCCATCACCGTTTAGCATGCTCGGTTACGTCCGCTATGAAGAAGATAAGCAGTGTACAGTGTGTACACCACGAACCGCGAGGATGTAATTAGTATGTTGCGTGGTGCGTGAGTAGATGAAGTGTGATTGTCGTAAAGTGCTCGTAAAATGAAGGAAGAATAGAACTTCGCTATCGATTTTAACGTGCACACGAAAATACGTTATCTCGGTACAAGTACAAAACTGAATTCAGATCTATCCTTAATAATAAATAAATTAATCGTAGATATGAGATCAAAACAACGACTATTAGAGATATAATAAGATCTACAATGATTCTGCTAACGGGTATAAAAGGAAAAAAATAGGGTTAGCTGGATATGTAGACGCACTAAACAAAAAAAAGCCTGGTATATAATAGGAAAAAGAAAAAGGGCTGGACGATGAAGATGAGAAGATGAAATAATAAAATTCTTACATAATTGTCAATACGAGAGAATTGCTCAGGACCGTAACGGATGAATTAGATTGAGGGCGTTTTTTGCGCAGAATTTGGTTTTTCAATTTTTTCAATTTAGCAACATAAATTTTTATACGCGCTTCGTGTTATTGTTTTGTAATGGTTAATAATAAACAAAGAAAAAAAGAAAGAAAGAAAGAAAGAAAGAACGAAAGAAATATTTAAAACATTTATTAAATGTATATATTCCTTCATAAAAATTTGAAAATAAATGTACACATTACACACATTTACACTATAATTATATTTATAAATAGAGAGATATATGCCGTAGTTTTAAAATAGAACTACGTAACGAACGGTTTCAATGAAAACATAGTTCGGTTACGTGTTGCATGCGTTTCAAAAACTATCTCGTATACATCGGTTTAGGACGCACGGCGTAATTCGATGATTGTCCGCGATGGCACCAACGTGTCTAACAGATCACCTAAGTAAACTGTCATTTCGCTTTATTGCCTTCACACTCGCTAATATTCTATAAAAATCTCTCCTCCGATTACTCCATATTTATATTTAAAGGTTGCACAATGAGACTAAAAAATAAAATAAATAATACTAAATAATAATAATTTTTAATATTAATACGGTAATATTGTATTTATGCTTCACAAAATAACAATAAAGTGCTCGTATACAAATAATAAAAGTCAAATGACTAGGTGTCCTTTGCAATGGAAATAATAACCTCATTATTGTTCCTACTTTATCCTCATTTGTGTTTCCTCTGATTATTCTAGCCGTATGCTCTTAAACGGGCCTGGTTGATTTAATTAAAGCTCGATTTTTCGTACGCTATCGGCCTATAAATTAAATCAACTTTCTTGTACTTAATTTTCGGTGAACGCAGATATTCTTTTTTACCAATCGCCAAGTCCGCGTACTCCAAATCAATTAGGTCACTTGATCGCATGCTAACATGTTTCAGTTTTTCAGTAGATTACTATTATTACTATTATTATTACTATTATTATTACTATTATTATTACTATTATTATTGTTATTATGCAGTTTGCTAGAGACAAATGTGGTAACCTGTTACGGGGTTATTGAGATTTTTTTTTATTTCCATCTTTTTTTAAACTATTACCAGACATACATCTATAAATAGCTGAGATAAACGATTAATCGAGTGAACCCTGTCATCCCTCCAGAATTTTCTCGGTTTTCATCTGCATCTACTCCATTTCGTTCTGTTCATCCCAGCCCCCTTCTATATATTTTCCTTGTGATGCTGATCACATTTTATTTGAATGTGTAGCCCCCCTCTGCTGAGCATCATCTTTCTATACGTCGCTGTTAAAACTTGATATCCCTACTATGCTTAAGAGTGCTGCTTGTATTCTCTCATTTCCTTTTGTTTCGGTTATTCTTGTCCTTGAAGTATCTCTTTATCCTCTCTCCATAAACGTATAAGAATATAAATTTATTTCTCTTCCTTCCCATTTCTCGGGCGAATGTCCTTGCTGACAAACCCGGTTAGATTTTAAAAAAATCCCTTCCGAATAAGAAAAAAACTATTATAGATTTATAGAGTAGAATAACAATCGTTCTTTTTTATTGTTTTACTTAACTTTTTGCCGCTCCTACAATGTTTAATAGTAAGCAAAAAAAAAAAAAAACAAAAAAAACATAGATCCCGGCAAAAAGGATGTAACGGAATTGTGCCCTTTTGTTTATTTAGACGGGGGATTAGGACAACTATTAATTTGCGTATCGGCATTTGCACACAAGACTTTTGCCAGTATAAAATACGAAAAAGAAAAAAAAAACGACCAAAATAGCACTACCGCCTTTTGACATTCAGAATCCTTTTAAAACTGTTATTACACTTCGTTTTTAATATTGTGAGCGGCTTTCAAGATTTTCACATATTGTAACCGCACTATTAACCGGTTGACACTGCATTTTTTGCAGACCCTAAAGGTTATTTTAAGGAATACTATGATTCCGCTACTCAAAATGGCAAATGTTTTATCGATATTACAATACGTCTGGAAATTTTTCCTTCCAAAATTTGGAGTTCACAATATTCTAAGGGCCGAAATTTTATGTACTATTGGTTAAATGTTTTTATTTTTAAAGCTTCCGTTTACGTACGTATTGAAGATTTTTTTTCCAAGTTCGGTAGCCGATTTATCATCTACGGAAACATGTCTTTTTATGTTATTTTTGACAAAGGTAGAGGAGCTATTAAATTAATTGGTATCGTAAACGTTTTTATGTTATGCAAATTTTTTGGTTTTCGTTATATATTTCAAATTTCAAGTTAATGCGAGTTGTGAATTTTTGAGAGTGATTTTTTTTTGGTAATTTTAAATTTCGTATTATATATTTTTGATGTTTTTTTTCCAATTTTTCGGCGTTCAAAGGTAATCAACTGGTTGTTACAGAGTTATATAATAAAAAGTGTTTTAATTGCGATACGAGTTTCTCTGTTAAGCTGTTCCGGAGTTATTGAGTTTTAATTTTTACGTGATTTCTAAACCATCATTCAGGATACACATTGTGATTGCAAGCAGTTAGTGACAAATTTAGAAATCACTCTTAAGAAAACGGTTTTTATTCATTCTTAATTACTTCACGGATTTCATAAAATCCGATAATTTTTCTTAAACATTGTGTCCAGTTCCTGTTCTCAGCATGCGGTCTGTTTAGGATCTTGTGCACAATATTATCCTCCCCGCTATGTTTCCTATCCAGTATGTAAGTCCAGTACTCCCGACAAAAAGGAACAAAAACAATTCGGACACTTGTCTCGAAATTTGACATTAAAAGGAGATCATCCCTTCAGAAATTTGAATAATTAAGGACTTGACAAACGTCCTGCAAGTTTCTTGTATAACTAATTTGACCAAAAAGACGATAATTTCAATTATTTCCATCGGCACCGCAACAGACGTACTGAATTAAAATCGTTACGCGCTTGTAAGGCAAAATTTTAATTATTAACGTTACTCATTACTAATAATAATAGTAGTAACAATAATAATAATAATAATAATAATACGAATGTAGATTAAAAAAACAAACTACAGAACAATACGAAAAAATGTAAATTAGAGCCGATTCAGCGAGTCCGGAAAAAAGATGAACCGGAACATCTTTTAATGAAATTTTCGGAATAGCACGTATTTTCTGGATTATCAGGGGAATCAGTGCGTGACTACTTAAAATATGACGGTTAAAGGTCTTCTAAAATCGGCGTTGGAACCGGGCACTGAGGAGGAGGAACTTTGATGATGGTAAGGCGAGCTAGTATGACTGTACTGCGCAAGCGATAAAAGCGACGGCGGTGGTGGAACTGGCGGTACAGTCGGCGTTGGAGTTCGCCAGACGCTGGTCGCTGGCGATAACGACAGCGACGAAGAAGGCGACTGCTTACCGTCGGTTGCCAGCCCGGATGGAATGAGAGCATTGCCGGCTTCGGGTTTATTGTCTTCCGCGGCCTCGCTTAGCACCGTCGTCGAAGCTGAGTTCAGCACTTTCCCTAAATCCAGCGGTGACGGATAGTGCAGCATCTTCGGCGACGAGGCTCCGGAACAAACCTTGCCGAGCGAATTGTGAACTGCCGATGACCCGTAACACCTACTAGCGTCCAGGTACATTTTCGACGATTCGAAGTACGCTTTGGTCAGAGCCGAATCTAGGTAGCCGCCGGTCGAGTGACTGTGATGGCCGGCGTTTTGATGATAATTCTTCGAGGCGGCTTCCAGATACTTCGGATCAGCTGGGTACAGTGCAAACGAGGTACTGGTCGGCAGGTAATGAGCATGATGCGCCGGCGCTCTGTGCACTCCGTACTTGTCTGCGACCGATTCAATCGAATACTTCATCGCGTCTACAGCGGCGCTGCTATTCACCTGAAATCACCGAAACAGATTTTTTCAAAAAAACAAAACAAAAACCAGTCAACGCAGATAATTTAAAAATTCAAAAATGCGCCTAAAAGAGTATTCATAGACTTAACAGGAAATCCCATTGAGGATGATGATGATTTAGTCGTGATTATCCAATTGAAAATATTAACAGAATCCGAATACTTCCTAATCACGATTCACGATTCATTGGACTTTGTTTACTGTTTTATATTGCGAGTTGCATGCAATTTGTTGTCTTTATTCCGCATGTGTGCAACGCGCAATAACCATTAACTCCGGCGCGCAGTCACACCCACATTGGAGAATAACTTTTTTCTTTTTCTTTAGCACTCAACCTTTTTTTAGTCTGTTGTGCCAATTTCTTCCGACATCGCGTTTTTATTTCAATGAGGCGGAGAAAAAATATTATATACACTGAAATACAACCTAGGATTTACATGTTTTCAGTCTGTTTTTACATTGAAAAATCATCCAAAAGGAAAGAACCTTCTTTACCACGTTGGTTTTTTTTGTTCTTTTTTTTCCAAAAAATAACCGTGAAGACTGTTTTAACGTGGGATACGCTCCTGACTATATTTCTTTAGTTTTCTAAAAATAAGTGAATTATAACTCTTGTTTTTAATTTTTTTTTCCAACACGTTATTCAAAAGCCTAAGCCGAAGAATAAAAACAAGAAGGAAAAAATCGTCAATTTAATATCGATTCGATTGTATATTGACAATATGTGAAGCAATCCTGGTAGATGATAGGCGGACGAAACGCGTAATAAAGCGTAGGAAGCTACAGTTTCGGCGGATGAGAATATAGAACGTTCGACAGGAACCAATTAAACTTTTGCTTTGAATCGAAACCGGTTCTTCATTTGGATCGTAAAAACAGTATGCATAGGAAGGGAAGAAGTGAACGAGAGAAGAAAGGCAACAAAATTGTTTAAGCAAATCAATCTAAGCGCAATTGAATTTAAAGAAGATTAGATTAGAATAATGGGGAAGAAAGAGGTATAAAAACATTTGATAAACCCAAATGTATGATCAAGGAGTTCTTTGTAAGAAAAAGAAACGAGAAGCGATGACCCCCAAGGCAAAAATCATACATTTCATTAGCTGCAACATATGTTAACGGTGCCCCCTGATAGCTCAGTTGCTAGACCACTTGAGTTCGATTCTCTACGGCGATCGGAAATATTATTAAGAAATTATAAAGCTTATTAAGACTTTAGCTAATAACACCGTACACTTGCGCAAGTTGATACAGATATATATGGAAGATTGCATTTGCATTACGTTGAAGGCGTCATGAAATCGGGCTGTTCTCGGGGCACATGCATCTCCGAATTTACCCAATCACCATAGGAGTTTAAGTCAGTTCCACCGGGGAATAGTACCTACATCCAGCAGTGGATCAACATGGGCGTAACGTGATAACATGATAATGGGGATATGGTTGAGAATTTACGGCGGATCAACACGAACGAAATAGCGGGAAGAAAGAAAATAAATGGAAAAACGTAAAGACGACGAAATCACAAAAGTGACTAGGAAAGGTTACGACTTTCGGAGTTATGGAGTCGGAAATAATTAAATAACCGGCTGCTGAAGACTAGATAAAACAGAAAGGTAATCGTTCAGAAAGAAAGATTCGGAAATTACCAAATTAGAAAAAAGTAAAGAAGGCTCCAACACATCAGATCTCTCTACAAGCTGTCACTGAAAGTGGTTCTGTGTGGGGAAAACAGGAAACTGATACGTAGAATTCCCGCTTAATTAAAGCTCGGGAATTTGAAAAGTGATTACGTGGTCCGTTAACTATGGGCATTAGCCCTTCGAGTTTTCAAATACGTGCCAGCTACCCTAGCGTAATTCGTTAGGTAGTGTAGTTTCGTTCGGCTAGAACTGGATTTGAATCCGACTGCCGCAAATTTAAACTTTTAAAAATTTCACTTGCACTGGATTAATGTTCATAAAAAAACAAAAAAAAAAAAACGTTACTGTATCGGGGTAATTATGAAAAAAAAAAACAAAAAAAACAACGCAAATTATCTGTAAAAAATACAGTTATTGTTATGAAATGGTAAACCGCAATCAATGTCCGTCATTTAAACAAATATTATTTAGAAATGTATATTTTAAATACACTGCTAACAAAAGTCTCCTTAATGACTGAAAAAATTACACTAAGCGTTAACTACTAGTGGCGCCTTCTTTCTGTAAAGTGACGAAATGCGTCTTAAATCAAGAAGAAGAAGAAGAAGAAGAAGAAACGTATATTTGCGCTTAATTTTTTAACAAATAACAATACATAACTTAAGCGGGTAATCTGTACCGGAAAAACATGATTTCCTTATCAGATAACTTAATATATATATCAGAACACGAAAATGATAAACAAGAAAAAGAATCTATAATTATAGACAGGAAAAGTTTAAAAAAACCTGACACATTAGCTTATTAAATAGTTTAAGTTTTAATGACTCAGCATAAAATTAGCATAATCTCGCAATTTAGATGAAATTCTAAGAGTTCATGAAAATAAATTAACAATTTGGTGAGAAACAGAGATATAGGGCTGTAAAAATACTCAGAGCAACACATGTTTAATTCGTCTGTGTTTATATTTCTTGTATCTATGTTTTAAGGACTGATAATTATACCTACCTATATTGTTTATAGTTATAATGTCAGACATAGCACAATAATTAAAGAAACTTATTGCACGTTCTTTTATAATCTCACTGACATACGGAAAATGCAGATAATCATGCATGGTTTTAATGCGTGTGTATCGTGACTTATTTAATATAATTCTAAAACAGTGGTTTTGAATTCGCTGCAGCTTCATTAAGTTACTATGGCTGGTCGAACACCAGACTGGAGCAGCATATAATAGCGTGGGTAGTAATACCGCTTTATAAATCATGAACTTATTTGACACTGTTAGACATGATTTTCTATTAAAAATCGGAAACAGGTTACATAACTTACGCTGAGTTTTATAAATACGTTGATTTATATGCTTTGTAAACGACGTAAGTTTTTTATCCAGTGTGTCATACCTAAGTGAGTTACCTCATCTTTCCATTCGATCGTATTGTTTTTAATTTTAACGTGATTGTTAATTGTTGGCCTGCGCTTTGTAAATATAATTGCCTCAGATTTATTTTCGTTGATATTAATTCTCCATTTAGTGAAGTATTTGACTAACTTATTTGCGGCATCCGTGAGTCGTCGTCATATCGTATCAATTCGGTAGGATGTGGCGACAAGTGCAGTGTCATCAGCGTAAAGATTTAAACTTACATGATTTGTAAGCGGAAGGTCGTTTATGTATAAGATAAAAAGGTAGGGACCCAAGATGCTCCCCTGAGGAACTCCAGCGGCACAAAATTTCTTACTAGATTTAACATTTTTAATTTGCACGTAAAACTGTCTATTCGTTAAATAAGTTTTGATAAGCAGTACTAAGTATTGTGGATATCCATATTTGATTAATTTAAATACAATGCCTTCATGCCCCAAGTGATATCAAAAGCCTTTTCAAGATCAATGAGTACTAGACCGGTATGTTTATTTTGGTTAAAATTGTCAGTGATTGTATCGCATAAAGCGGCAAGTTGCATTGTCGTACCTAAATTAGGCCTAAATCCAAATTGGAATTCCCTAAAAATAGCATTTGTGTCACTGTACTTGTTTAGTCTAATTAAGATTAATTTTTCAAAGATTTTGCTGATATTACTTAATAGACTAATAGGCCTGATATTTTGCACAAAGGAAGCATCCTTTCCATGTTTCGCAAGAGGTATCGTTATTGAGGTTCTCCAGGATAAAGGGTAATAAATTAAGCGTAGGCAGGAATTAAAAAGGCTAACTAACCCGAGGATAGCTTTTTTTGGGAGATTCTTGATCATGCGGATGTGCACCAAGTCATTTCCGACAGAGTTTGTGTTTCTCAATGTACGAATGCATTTCTTAACTTCTTTAGACGTAGTAAAAATATGTGGATTTGATGTAGGGGACGTTTGGCATAGATATCTGTTTATAGCTTGTCTGACGCTGCGAACATGATAGTGTGTAGATAAGCAGTCATTTTGCTTATGTATATTGTGAAAATGGGTAGCAAGTACTTCGGTTTTGTCTTTAATGGAATATGCAATCTTATTAATACTGTTTGGGATTGTGATTGGCGGCAGCTCAGTCTGATTTCTACAGAAACGTTTGTTTACTTTCCACGTCTTTATGGGACAAATTCTTCAAAAATACATTCCACTTTTCATTTCTCTCATGAAGTAGCCGGGCTTTTACCAGCTTATTTAATTTGTTATATAATTTTTTGTATGCAATGGAAGAAGGCAACTGATTTTTTTGGCTCATCCTGCGGCAAAAATTTTTAATACTAATAAGAAAACCAAGTTTTCTAGAAGCAGTAAAAGGTTTACGTGGAGATAGTTTGGGTACAGATTTTTCGACAGCGGTTAATAATATTGAAGTTAGAGAAGATATAAATTTATCTATTTCCGGAGGTGATTTCAAGGTAGCGGGTAGTATGATATGTTCCTTGATAAAAGCTTGGTAGAGATTCCAGTTTGCTTTAGGGTAATTATATCGCTCCACGGAAGGGGTTTGAGTAAAGCTGGTATTTATTTCAAAAATTACAGGATTATGATCAGAAGATAACTGGCTAACTGATATGGGGTCCGTAAATTTGTGAAATCCCTTCGCTAAGATTCCGTCAATGACACTAGGTTTGAGACGAGGATTTCGCGGAAAAAATGTAGGCGTAGCTGGGAAACAAATTTGAAAGTAGCAGATTGTCAGACAAATCACCGAAAATAGCCCATTGCTGTCCGTTCATCCTTTGTCCTATGTACCTTCTGTATAGCACGATCTTGTTCCGGCAAGTTAGACTTATATCCGCTCTTTCGGTCACTGATTATACGTGATTGGTATATGCCGTGTTACATTTACATAAGAAATCAGAGCGGACCTTATTTCATTTTCGTATATAATTTGTGTCATAAGCCGGTTTGCGCGAGCTAAAACTTCTACACCGATTACTGCACTCACAAATGAAAAAGCGAGAATCGCACTAAGATTACGAAACAATTCCAGTTATACAGCACAGCTCGAAATATTTACAAAAGACTCAAGACACCGGATCGTACAATCATAAGCCGCGAATTGGCCGCCGGCGTAAAGAGAACTGTTCGAGATGACTGTGAAATAACGAAAAAAGCTCCCCCATTGATCGCCTAACATTGTAAGTCAGATCAGTCTCATGTTGCACAGTCAGCTGTTCGGCGATAAAGTTTAAAGGGCGACGAAGGTGCCTTTTATTATTAAGTAAACATAAGGAGGAAAGATTAGCACACGGGCGGCAAAACTGGACTGTAGAATAAGGATGGCCGACTGTTTGAACTTCACGCTACCCCAGGTAATCGTACCCGAGGGGACCCAGAAAGAAACAGGTTAACGTTTTAACTAAAATAAATTTTTTAATTTTCGCGAGAACATTGTATATCGTGGTTCGGGGCGCACTGAAACCGGGTTGCTCTTCGTAAAACCAGCTTGATTATCCTACATTAAGAACACATCTTATATGATTTACTTTGTTGCGGATTTTTGTCTCGATGCAAGATTTACATCGCGCTCGCGGGAGAAAAACTCCTTCAATGACCTTTTCTGTCGACTGCCTGGCTACAAGCAATACCACAACCGATCGAACACTTGTGGCACACAAGGTTAAATCTGTATGTCAAGATAATCCATCTGTAGTTGCGGAGCTCCAAACGGCGCTAGTCGAAGCTTAAGATTTGCAGATGTGACCATGGTATGAGACAGCTAACTCCTTTTGCTCTTACCTTCGACAATGTTATTCCTTCTCCTTCTAGGATGCATATGTTCGGCATATATCGACGTTGATTGTCATTGGTTTTCTTTTACTTTGGTATAGCGTTCTTTGTCAGATTCCATTTCTTGTAACTCCTAATTGTTTCTATCTACACGTGTTGGTGGGTAATCTTCTATTATCGGCAAACGCGGGGAAGAACCCAAACAAGAAAAAAAAAAAGAAAAGCTTAAGATCAAACGAAGCAAGTTAATGCGCGTATACTAATGTACAGCGTATGGACCGCTATTATTTGTATTCGAAGTGGAAATTCAGTCTACTAAAAGCTCGTTCAGATCCGATAGTAAGTTTTATAATTATTAATTTGTTTCGGCGCTTGTGTTCTATTCTGTACTTTTAAGAAGTTATTATAAGTTTACTTCCATATTTATTGTGTTAAATATATCCACTTCTCACTACGATGTGCAAGGGGGGTATCAGAGTCATATTTGGAAATTCATGAGTATCCGGAACATTGTATAGAGTGCGATGATTTGGACGTTTTTATTTCATATTTTAATTTTTACGAAGGTGATTTTGTCCAGCATCATCGTCATCATCGCCATACTTAATTCTTGAGCATCGGCGACTACCCCCATTCGTACATTTCATCTGTACAGACATAGGCATAGTGTTCATAACAATTGTTATATGTAGTACGAATGTGTACACACGCAAGACTACACTTGAAACTGATTAGTAATCGTTTTTAGTTATCGATATAGAAGTGCAGTGCCCCGTGTGTGTCTGCTGTGTACTTACTAGCGCGTATATGACAGTATGCATGTTTTCCATTGCCTTCCACGTTTTTGTCCAGCAGCGTATAGTAATATTACTTAGTAGCATGTTTCGAGAAACGTGTTATAATTTAAATGATTGATTATAAAATAATAATAAACGATAAAAATTGGAAATGTCGAAATTTAAAAAATCGAACATAATTAATTCTATAATAAAAAGGTACGACAAATAACTGAGAAGGACTTATTAATATATGTATATATATATATATATAGTATAAGATTATTGTATTGTTGATGATAGATTATTTCACAGTAATTAATATATTTTACTTAAATGATTTGGTGATTTCTTTTTTTTTTTTGACGATCCATCAGCTATGGGCCTAAGCGCAAGTGAAATTTTTGTCTATTTTCAGTATGCGGCTGTCGGATTAGGTCCTACCCGAACAAAACATCGCTGCCTAACCAACTATAAGTCACGATATTAAATGTAATTATTTCATTTTTCATATTAATATTGTTTTTATAACCATCTATTGCTTTGTTTTCATTTTTTTATCTCGCGTTTTATTATATTTATGTCATTTTTTAAATTTCCACATTTTGACTTTAATGCTCAATATCGAATTTTTATTCTTTAGTGTGTTATCATTTACTCCCGGACCATTCAAAACATCGAAACATGTGTTGGTAAGTTGTTCTAATTGATATGTATTTCTGAATAATATGTTTCAGTTATCCCCTTCATCCTGCTCAATTAGAAAATATCAGAAATGGTCGATACTATGTGGAAAAGAGTTTATTACATATAACGGTCAACTGGCAAGATTGCATCATCACTTCTTGAATATATTTTTTTTTGATTTTTTTTTGCGGAATGTTCTATTATTTTCACCTTTTCTACTCATCAAATTCTTCATATAATAAAAAAAAAAAAAAAAATAGTAAAAGAAACAAGATAAAAACTATAAATTATCCGAACATTACGGGAAGAACTCCATATGTTTATTTTTCAAAACTTTCAGCGATACGATCGAGTCGCGGTGACTGGCCTGAATGATACATAATACATTATCATAAATTAGTAATAAAAAATAATAGTTCCTACAGAACGTACTAGTCTATGTAGGCGAAGGCATATCGAATTCCTTTAAACATAGGAAAAACCTATTTTGAAGAAAGTATACAGAAAACTGATAAATCGAAGAAAAGTAGATGCGGTGATGAAACAGAAGAGGCGGGGCGGAAGAAATATGGAAAAGTGGTGCGCGCTGTAGCTGCTGTCACGGCACATTGATCAGAGAAATGGCCGTTGAAAATGTTTTTTTTTTGTTTGTTTTTTCTTCGTGCGCTTTTTTTTATTTTTTATCGAGTTATTACGCAAAATGGTGAATCCTAAAAAAGTCTCAAAAAGGAGTGTGTCAGTGCTCGTAGTTCAAATTAGCCCAAGTTTTAACCATATTTTCTACGTTTGGTTCAATAAAATCTGAGAAAGTTAATAGCCATATTTTAAAGTACCCTGCTGCACAACTATTCTAAGCGCTATTATTATCATTGATATTGTTATGATCATTATTATTATTACTATTATCACTGTTATTACTATTATTATTATTATTATCTTTATTATCGCTATATCAGAGTTTTTATTCTTGTCGATGATGCTGGACGCGATAAAATATGAAACTATCATAGAGACATTGTATACCTACATTGTTGCACCGCATCACATCCTACATTGAAAGTTATAAAATAAGCTAGAAAAATAATTTAATAATATTTATCGAATACAAATGCAAAACGGAAAACATTAATGCCATCGGCAGTGGGTAGAGTTCATTGAAAGCGTCGAAAATTTAAAAAAAAAACGAATAAAAAACTCGAACGGTGTATATAGCAGGAGAAAAACTGATTTAAATTCAAAGATTTCTAATAATTCAATTCTCGAATGAAGTTTGTATAATAGATACGTCTTCGCGTCTGAGTTTAATTAAATTCGAAATTTTGAACAGTACACGCGAATTAATCCACCTAAAGATCAATTATTTTAGCACTATTTAAGTTATTCTCCGGTTAGAAGTCGCAAAGATGAAACAAAATCAAGGAAACCGATTCTATCAGCAGGAGTTTTTACTTCTTTTGCTCATGGAGTTTATTAGTGGGAGGGAAAAAAAAGTGGTTTAACGTTCAAAATGGTTTCCAAAATATTAAAAAGATGAGACCGCGAACGTGGGTCCGTTTCAGTATATAGCAACCGTACATGGCAGGTGACGAAATATAGAAAAAGTTGAAAATTTCATTTCGTATAAAAAACTAAAAATTTCAGTTTACTGACATTGATTTTTTTTTTTCCCTTAAAGAAAACTGAAAAGATTTATTTCATAAAGGCTATATTTAAAATGCAATTGTCCTATAACGACGAATAGAAGTTTTTTTTTCTAAAAAATCGACTTTATATCTATATCCACACTATAATCTGTGTATTAAAATCGATCACAATTTATATCACGGACTTCTTTTGGATCCCTGGTCATGCCGGAATTGAGGGTAATGAGTTAGTTGACTCATTCGCTCAGTTATCTTCCTCTTCCAGTAGGTTTCTTCCTGTTTTCTCTTCTTCCAATATTACCCTTCTATCTGCAGCTGCTCATTCCAAACTATGGTTTGACTCTTACGTCTCCTCATTCTCCAACCTGGATTCCTTTTTCTTGTCTATTCAGCCTTCCCTTCCTCGCTTCACCTAGTTTCTTGACTTTCCGCCCATGCGTTGCTCCAACATCTCTGTGATTTGTCGACTGCGCTTTGGGCACAGTTTGCTTCCTTCATCGCATTTCCGTTACTCTCTTGTGCCGTCCCCTTATTGTCCATTGCACCCCTCCAATATCCAATTTGTTTGTGATCGCGATCACATAATATTTAGATGTTCTTCTCTTGCAACCGATCGAGCTTCTTTCTATTCCTCCCTTTTACAAATTGGTATTCCCACTCCATACAGTACTTCATTCATTCTCTCCCTCCCTTCTCCTTCTGTTGTTCAAGATCTTGTTTCTTTTTTGTCGGCTATCTCTGATCGTGTAAATATCTAAGTTCCTTGCGTCCTTTTTTCCTTGTTCTTGAGCTAATGTCCTTGTAGATGAACCTCCCCCCAAAAAAATAAATAATTTTTACTTGAAAAAAAAAATACCAATTTCGGTTCCGAGCATTTTTTTAAAACAGCAATCGGCAGCTTTGAAACAAATAGATCGAAAAAATAGAAAATTTTATAATACTTTTTCTTTATTTTTTTTTTTTTTTTTTGCTTTCTAGGTTATTTTTAAAAAGCAGAAAATTAAGAAAATTTTCAAAATTAAAAAAATCGGGTGACTCGAAACATTTTTAACCAGTTTTAATATATCCGACGTATTAGAATGAATACGGTTTGCAGTAATTTTTACGAAGAAGCAATTGTTTTTTAACCGGGACAATATTAAATTACAATTATATATTTCGCTATATATACCTTGGTTTAAAACGGAAAATATTAATTAATTAACAAAGCGCTTAAATACACCGTTCCTTCTCGGATAATTAAGATTTACCATTTATTAAGTATTAAACATGTATCGGAATTTTAAACAATATGTGTAATTTGCTTCAGAATAATCATCACTAAACTGAATGTGCTTGTATATAATTTTCTTTTATTATTTCTGTTTTTAAGGAGAGAGTTAAAAAATATTGAGCGTACGAAATTGAAAGAAAAAAAAAAGGTTTGTAAAATAGACTTTTTATAACCTTATTCAGAAAACGTAGACACAATTGTGCTACGGCCATTTCTTAATCGTCGATATTTTTTTGAACCATACAAATAACACCGAATTAATAATTGTATTTTCACGTCAGCTTCGTCGTCCCCTCGCGTTGCTCACTGATAAATACATTTTGCAAATATTTCTTGTATTTTCAAATAAAATAAAAATCTAAATATTTTATAGTATGTATAATTTGGAATTATAACAAACAAATTTGAAATACATAAAGTGTCTTTCTAGAGTTTTGTTTCCGATCCGCGCCCTTTGTGTGTTTTTGTCTTGATTTTTATTTGTGTCATTAATTTTCAACTGATGATAGACTATGGTCCTTTTCTGAATAGTGTTTATCGTTTACGTATGTTGTTACATCTGTTTTTATTACAAACTATTATACTTATATTTAACGTATGGTAAATGATTTTATATTAAAATATTTTAGCCTCTGCGACCAGGCATAGTTTAGCATCACATTATATCCGACCACGCATACCGTCTCCACAGCAGCGCATATTCACATCTTCGTAAAAGAAAGTTCTATATAAAATCGACTTTATAAGCATTTTTAAAACAAATCACACTTTTCCGGATAACCAGGGTACATCTAAAACTTCATTCACCGGTTATCACTTTAAAGTGACACTTAATAAATTGAAAGTGGCTTGATTCGACCCAATTCGGCGTATACCGTGGCGCAGTTGATGAGTTCATTGTGTTTCGTTCGGGTAGAATATCCCGTTGCCGCAGATTGGAACTTTTCTAATGATTTCACCTATAATGGATTATTATGTGTTCATGATTGACGTGCCAAAAAAAAAAACAAAAAACAACCTAATTCGACCTGTAACATAAGTGCGTTTACAAAACAAAAATGTGAAAGATAAGGAAAACTTTGGTAAATTAGGCGTAAAAGCCAAGGTTCTTGATTTTCGATTTAAGGTATTGTACGAAAAAATTAATGAATTAACAAATAGAATTTTCAATGTCGGTTGATGATACGTTTAAAGGAGGAGGAAACGTTTCAAGTGACGGATAGGTCTCAATGGAGTTCGAATCTCTACGTTTTGTCGAGATTGTCGGGAATACGTGCGAAAAACGGTTGACTAGGACTAAAACGTTTGGAAGAAAACGTGTAATTTTAAGATTCGGACAGGCAAACCGAAATAGTCAACCGTCTCCAAATGCGTGATCACGTGAAAAAGATTGTATAAGTTACGGTACTTAAACGAACGGGTTAATTTTAATTACGTGAATCGTTCATTTTTTTCTTATTACTTGCACGGAAAGTAATCATCGAGCAGCTCGGTAAGAAGTATCAAGTGCGTGATTAATGACAATATCATCATCGGAAACGCGTCCGTTAGGCAGCTGCCTGATAATAATAAACTGATTTCCGGCATACCTGAGAGTGTTGAGCAGCTACCGCCGCGGCTGCTGCCATACTCGCCGCTCCTAGCGATCCGTACGCAGCTACTGTGGCCGCTGCCGTTGAACTGTAATATCGACCCATTTGCGTAGCTATCGGCGAAATACCTGCTGGTCGAATGAGTCGACCAAACAAAATAACATAACCGCCATTAATCAACTAGAAACGTTCAACAAAGAGAAAAGCAAAGAAAAGAACTTAACACCAACCCCGAATCCATGTTTAATTCTTGACCCGGCTCATAACCACTCTCTAACGGAGAGAAATCTACAGGTCGCATATATTTGAATATCATTTTTTAAGCAAATACACGTCTACGACGCGCAATAGTACGCGTCGCATACCATCTAATGTACACCATTTAATACCATTCTTTAGTCTCGATAACAATGTCATTACGATCCGACTATGTTCATTTTAAATTTTCTGTAACGCGAGAAACTTTCGATCATACTTACTAGCGTGAAATTTAGAAACTTCAGTGCTAGCCCTGTGCCCAGAATGGTGATAAGTAAGTTCGCTATTTCTTCGGGTCCGAACCCGGAATCGAATCGTAAGTTCCAGAACACTGCATTCCGGATACATAACTGGACTCGTATGGGGAGTTTAAGTACACAGTACAGATAAAAATTGAAAATAGCTGGCACACTAGTTGTCAAGACGCACTGTTACCAGTGTGTCAGGATTACGTGTGTTAGAAAAAGAGAAGGAAATTGCAAAACTAGCTCATGTAGGAGTGCAATCATAGAAAAGGGTTACGTCTATAGGATAAAGTTTCTTTCTAATTATCCTAATGTTATCATTTTTCATTTTTCCAGCCGATCTGGCACATTCCTGCTCAGATATTCATTCCATCATATGAAACGCCGAAAAGGACAGACGATGTCTATTATTCTCTGTTCAAAGTCTATATTTCAGCTTCTATAACGGAACCATGTAAACCTGGAGCTGTTTAACATTCATCGATTCAGTTTGCATATGCTAGATCGGAGTTGCGAATACGTGTCCGGAGGAACTGTAGTGAGAGTTACATCATTAACTCCGTTGTGGGATACGGATCCGCAGATATGCTTCCGGACCTATTCATCATTAGTCTAGAGTGAAGGCGACGAATAAAAGATCTTTCAAGAATGTAAATGAAAGTATAGGGGAAAAGTACGCTTATTCGCCCGAATATTAATACTAGTTTAAATTTTTCTCTCTTTTTAGATATTATGCCTATTTATAAATATTAATATGTACGTGTATATAAGGAACTTTTTTCTTTTCTCTGTTCAATCTCGCCCTTTTTTTGGCGTATTTCTTTAATGTAATAATTAAAATTAGCTCTTTAGTACCATCTAGAGCAGCAAAATACAAAATGCAAAATGCAAAAAGGTTGGCTAGAATTTAAGATTTGAGTGTAAATATTTATGGCATGGCAACTACTCATGTCACACAGGATTCTTCGATAATTTCTCTGAATAAGTTGAATTTCTAAAATGTTCTAATGAAATATATTTTGATAAGTTATGAACACAATAAACAAGATAATTTTAATATTTAAAAGATGCCGACCAGTTTCGGATACGTTGATCCGTAATCGTAATTTCTTTTATAGGATAACAGGCGGCGCAGTTACCAAACTGCTATTCGAATATCTAAAAAAAGTGAAATAAGAAATATCTTTATAAAAAACTATTTACGATTACGATTACGCAGTAATTCGGTACTCTATCTGATGGAGCTATTTTTCGCGAATTTAAATTTGTACCTTCTTTGCCGAGATACATATTAAAGTTAATTCAGCATCACTTCTGCAGGTCCCATCGTTACTATAATCTGTGTTTTCACTTACTTCATTGTGTCATTTTTCCCGCATCATTTTCACTTATTCCATAAAATGTCCCCATCTTTCCTCCGGCTTCAAGTGTAAGTACTTATTACTTATTTTATTTATTAATTAACAAATTTACGTGTAAATATTCCTTCATAGAGCAAACTCTTCATTCGCTATTTGATCCTTACCCATTGCAACTGAGTCGATTACCTATTTTTCACGCTATCATTTTTAATTTTTCTATTATAATTTCTGATTCTAGAAGTATTATTTTAATTCGCTCCGCTATCTACAAACTATCTTTTTTTTTTACATCATTGTTCCCCCTACTGGAATTCCCAGACATTCCAGTGATGAGGGCAATGACGCTGCGGACTCTTGCTCGCGTGCTACATTCAATTGTCAAGCCCAAAACCTTTAATTAACCGGCCATTCCAGACTAATATTGGACACTTTCCCTTTGCTTATTTTCTAATTCCTCCTCGAATTATTTCCTAAACCAGCCTCTTCCCAGTCCACGTCCTTTGGTTTCAATTATTCCTTTCTAGTTTTGACATTTCACTTTCATAATGACGCTTAGAATCAATCACTCCTTCGTCCCTTCATCGCAGTATGTTTATACCTTTGTATTTCCATAAAAAATTGACGATGGTAAAATACTTTAAATCACTCGTGTTCATCGCCCGTTTAATTTAAAAATTTTGTTTCTTCATATTTCTTTTATGTTCCAATGATAATTTTTTGACTAATTTTTGTCTGGCTTCTTAAAGGGATTCCTTTTTTTTTTCAATGAAATTTGGTGACTACTTCAATCAGTACTCACCGATACTTACCGATATTCTATATAAGACCATCACGACCGGTACAGTTTCCAATAAGCAAAGAATTTTATTCGGATCACTCGATGTGGTTAATAGTTAAACACAATAATGTTAAGATACGTAGTATTTCCGTCAGTTATGAGCTTGTATATGACGCTATGGCGGTTTCAAATTCGTTTTTTTTTTTATTCGAATCTGTGTATTTAATTAACGTTAATAGTATTTTAATTGTTTGCCTTTCTAAAAGTTACCTGCTTTCCAATTACGTATCAGTGGTAAATCGATAATATTTCAAGTCTGTCGCGTTTATTACGTTAATAAAAACTTGTCTGAAGGGGCTAAACATTTTTTCATGCTTTCAATACCCATATTTATAGTACTTACATGGTACCGGCTCCAACGCTGGCCGATACACTTTCGAATAATCATTAAAATGGATGACATGAATAGCCCGAAGTAATCGGTTAGATTTTTATTTTTATTATATGTTAAAAAAAAAAATTCTGACCATCAATGCTCTCAAATCCTCAGTTTTCGCTTCAAAATCGAATTTCCTAACATAATACATTCAAGTGGTTGGGTTAAAGCCAAGGGCGAGCCTCTCCCACGCAAAAAAAAATCTAGACATATTCGAAATATATTACTATCAACTTTTTTTTTTTTTTTTACTTTTAATAGGTACTCCTGTCATTATGAAACCCTTGAAGTTATAATTTTTTTTCTAATATATAAACAATAGAACTTCTTAATGGCATCATCAAATTATCTTCCATTTACAAGTTTGTAGGCGACATTGATTACATGTTATTCAAAATGCTTCGGTAGCGCTTCCGACGTTCCTCTTTGTGTTTTTTTTTTTTGATTTTTTTGGTTTCGTCAACCGGGAACCTTTACCCAGAAACAAGTAGAATAGGAAGGAGTCAATTATATCTTCATACGATATCAAATGTTGTTAGGAGAAAGGAACAAATAATAGGAACAATATGTCGGGGGGGGGGGGGAGATAGGATATAAGAAGCGCAATATGGAGTAGGATGTTTTTTTTTTTTTTTTTTTTTTTGGGAACGCCAACCAAGGGCAATGACCCATCATCAAAGAATTACGAAAACAGGATTAAATTTTGATATATAAAGAAATAGAGGAAATGAACTCCGCTAAGATTGGAACAACATCTGGTGAAGGAAAGGAAAGTATGTAGGAAGCACAAAAAGGAGTAGGTAGTTTTAGGTGGAGAAGCTTAGTGTAGAGGAGGGAACGCTGCTGTACAAGAAGAGAGCATTCAAAAAGGATATGATTTGCATCACAAACACAGTCATGATCCGAGGGATGAAAATTACAGTATGGGGAAGAAACAATAGAAAAACGAAAGAGAGAGGAAGGAAGACAATTATGGTTGAGACGAAGACGTGTTATGGAGGAAATAACGGAATGACTGAAACCAGGGAAATCAGCAAACCAGGAACGTGATGAAGGAAGAGGTTGCAAGAGTTTGTAAAAGGAATGAGGATTGGAAAAGGAGGTAATGTAGGTATCCAACCATGATTTGAGGTGTGCTCGTTTGGATGGAAAGAGGATATTATTGGCAGGAAATTTATTGACAAATTTGCCGCTATAGGAAGCAGAGCGAGCAAACGAGTCAACTAGGTTGTTGCCTGCGATGCCGCTATGACTGGGAATCCAAAGAAGATCGATTTGAATGGAACGAACTAAGAAGAGATTTGCAATTAAGGAACGAATGGAAAGGATAATGTAGTCGCATGAAGAGGATGGAAAAGGGGAGGATATAGCCTGCAAAACGCTCATGGAGTCAGAACAAATAAGGTATTTATTATTATAGGAGGAAAGTGCAATGAAGAGAACTGCACGGAGTATTGCATAAGATTCTGCCGTGAAAATGGAACAGAAGGAAGGAAGTTTATAAAGTTCGTAGTGTGGAAGAGAAGAAATAAGAAAGGAAGCTCCGACCCCCTCATCCCTCTTGGAACCATCCGTAAAGAGGACAGACGAAGAAGGAAATAGAGACCTCAAAGCTCCGTTGTACTCGCTTAAAGCGATAGAAGGTGAATATTTAGTATGAGAAGGAAGGAAAAACAAATTAGGAGGATATAAAAAATCTATAAAGCTGAATGTAAAGAACGGGAGTTTATGATATGTGTAGATAAATGAAGAATAAGGAGCAAGGCGTCGAGAGACATGAGAAAGAATAGGAATCTTCAGGGGAGAAAATCGCCAATTGGCCAGGATGTAGGAATAAGCAGAAACTAATTTAGAAGACTTAATAGGAAGACGTTTTATGAGGAAGCGATCCCCAAGAAAGGATCTACGAATATGTAAAGGATGAATGTTGGCTTCTGAAAGTACTGCAGGAATGGGAGAGGATTTCAGAACACCGAGGCAAAGACGAAGACATGAATTTTGGACTTTATCGAGTTTGGAAAGAAAATGTTTAGGAGCATTGCCATAAATGAAGGAACAGTAATCAAGTTTGGAACGAATAGTAGATTTATATAGAATAAGAAGAACACTGGGGTCGCCACCCCATTTGTGTGGAGAAAGAGCCTTTAATAAATTAGTTCTCTTAAGACAGGAAGTATATAGGTAGGAAATATGTTCGCGAAAGGATAAACGACTGTCTAGGAAAACGCCAAGATAGCAGAAGGACCTAACTAATGGAATAGATAAATTGTTCAAAGAGACATTAATTAAGGAAGTATTATAGGGACGAAAGGAAAAAACCATACAAACAGATTTAGAGGATGAAATGGTTAGATGGATGTTGGATAGAGCGGATTCAAGCAAGTTCAACGAATTATTGATTTCATCTTTAGCAGAGAGGATGGAAGTTGAGGAGTAATAAATAAGAATATCATCCGCGAAAAAGAGGACGTGTTCCTGTACCTAACTGGTGTTCTTTCTATACTCCGTATATGATCATATAAACATCCTATAGCACTAGTTTTCGTTTTCTTGGTTCTTGGGTCATTGCCTATTTTCCCAGAAAAATAAAATAAATAAAATTTTATCCGTAAAACTATTAATGTAACGATTTGATCAAATCTATTATTAAATTAATCATATTCTTTTTTATCTGCTACGCTGAAAAATATATATTTGGATTTTATTTTTTTTTTATTTTATCGAGCGTATTAAACTGTAACGCTCTTTCTTCTTCACTTTATCGATTCAGCTAAACCAGATCTCAAGAATTTCCAAACTATACGCTATAACTTTTCTCAGGAATTGCTCTATGCTTCGGTGAATAAAATCGGTTCGGTGCTTCCTGAAATTAGCGCGCGCAGACAAACAAACGTGAAAAACAGCGTACTCCTTAATTCTACACTTATAGTAACGATGTAAGAAAAAATAGTTTATTACTAAAGAGAATGAAACATTTTTTTTTACCCCCCCCCCCCCCCCCGTTGGGTTTACTACCAGAGAGCATTAACCCAGCAAAATGGAATAGATGCAAGGAACAGAATAGAAATTATATTTTTATTTTATCGACAATGGAATCAAGGAACACCTCTAGAACAGGAACAACTGAGATTTTGAAAGGAGTAGGAAAACCAAGCTTTGAAAGATGATAATAAAGTGTAACTGACGCTCGCGAGATAAACCAAGCTTTGAAAGATGATAATAAAGTGTAACTGACGCTCGCGAGATAAACCAGAACACTCGAAAAGCACGTGATTCGCATCACAAACATACTGGGAACCTTCAGGATCCAATGAACAAAAAGGAGATGCAGCCAAGGAAAAGCGATTTAGAGAAGAAGGAAGGAGACTATGCGAGAAACGGAGGCAAGATAATTTAGTAATTACGGACCGACGCAAAGTGGGGAAATCATAGAACCAAGGACGAGAATGAGGAACAGGATTAATCAAGAGATAAAAGGAATTAGAATTAGCGAAAAGAGAAACATGAACAGAGTGCCTAAGATGGCAGGATTTAGTGGGAAGAAGAATATTGTGTGCTGGAACCGTACTAATATAATTTCCATTGGAAACAGCAGCTTTAGCAAGGAGCCGTCGACGGCTACATTTCCATCAATGCCTGACGGTCCGGCAATCCAAAGATGAAACATATTTTATGGACCAGACGTTTTAGTTTTCCCCGTGTCGGTAATACGAAAATACATTTGTATATGACATTTTACCCATACCTTTCTTTCCCTCTGCAGGCACGGGCGGGTTTGGTTTTTCTTTCTTAAATTAACTGAAGAGCTTTCAAAACGAATTCAAGCACTTTTTTTTAGCCAAGATATCGGGCTTTTCGGTAGAGTTCGTGAGAACATTTTTGACTGATGAAAGGAGAACTTTGACGATAAGTGCACGCGATAAAGTCGATTGTAATGATGCAGATCAATTTAAAATCTATCCTTGTTGCAGCTGAGTGACTGTTGTATTTTTCGAGCGAGGATGGTCGGCATTATAATTAAGCTTTTGTTCGAAAGCACTCGGAACATTTCTGTACGCGGTAAAGATACATTCGCCAACGCGATATAATGAATGGCGCAATTAAAGCATATAATAATGGAAGAGGCAGTCTGCGTAACAGTGCCGGTCTACGTTATTCCATTATGCTCCTTTCAGTCGATGCATAATGTAAGTTAAACCTTAAGCTAACGTGTCGCATAAACACATCAATCAGTCTCTTCATTAAATGTAAACAAATGAGCGTAATTGTACACTTTTTTCAACTACGCCTATATCTCTTCGTACACTCTAGTGTCCCGTGCACGTACACCAGACCTGCGCTGGCTGTGCACCTAGCCGCTATTCACTTACACCACCAGCCGTCCGATATCACCTCCGACCCGACCACTTTATAATACTGTTGTTCCTACATTTCGTTACGGAATTCGTCTCTTTGTTCTTCCTTTTCGTTTTCAACTTTATCACTTTCTCTTTTATTATTTTTCTCCTTCTGTACATGTGCGTCCTCTCCTCCTCCGGTTCTGCTGTCAATTTTAAACCCTCCGCACCGTTATTAGCAGCTTTTGTAGTACGTAGCCTTGCCGGCAGTAGTATTATAGCACACTTCGTCCTCGTCTACGTTCACAAATTGTGTGTCTTTTGAATTTTCCGTTTGTAAGAACAATGAACGCGTTTTGTTACTTTTGCCATTGTTACCGTTACACCAACGATTATTACTCTGCCCGTTTCGTCCTATATGTTAATTGTGTGCCTGTCCCACGCTATTCTCCTACCATGTTTAATTTATTACATTTTAACCTATAACGTAACAATCGCGCCTATACCCCTCTCTCACTTCGGTTCGCTCTATGTTTTACGCAATGTCTGCTGCTGTAAATAAAACATTGCCGTCTAGTCCGTGTGCCGCTGTCAGCCGAAAAATTAAGCATCGCGCTATACGTTCCGGCACCCGGGGAAAAGTGCTTTCGAAATCGAAGGTTGCACTCTCTTACGGGAGCTTTTTATTGCCAGAAGAAATGTTTCTCTGTCCGATTTTCAAAATTAACCTTCGTCGAAAGTAGACACGGATGCTCGTCTTCGGAACTCCTTCAGCTAATTCCGAAACCGCAAGTTCGGATTTCGGCGGTGTAAGTGACTTGTGACCAAAACCACCTGTCACAAGCCGGCCGCAGATCTCTCCTATCTTCACCCATCCTTTCTTTCCTTCATTTCTTTTGTCTTACCGTCTTTTTTTGGCTTGTTGCTAACTCCATTTTAAACCGTTTATAGGCCCGGTTTATTATACATATACAGCGTGCCGTATTGCCCTCCGATGCTCACTAACATTGACTTTTAGCATAGCCGTATATAAAAAAAAAAAAAAAGTTCACTTTATATATCGTACAACGTTCGTCGTAATTTTAAAAAAAAATGATACACCCACACATACATATATATATATATATATATATATATATATATATATATATATATAATGTGCGCGTGAATATATATAATAACGACAATGTAATTCTTGCGCTAAAGGTAGCATAAAAAACCATCACGGAATATTTAACTTTAATTGTAACTTAATCTTTGCTAAGTTACTGTAAGTTTTTATCTTTTGAAGCTACATGATTTTTCTGGAGAAGCTTTTGATAGTGGAACTGTAAGTAAAAGCAGTACCCGTTTTGTTACCTTCGGGTGAAGAATCCTGATAGCTTTTAATTCACTATGTAGCCTTGTTGGTATACTTTGAACAGATTTTTCTACAGTACAGCGAGTAATATCCAAAATATTAAAATCGCCAGTAATATTCGTGACCTGTAGGATTTTTTTTTTTTTTTTTTTTCAGTTTAACATCGCAAGAACTATTTAAATTTAACTGTTTCGAAATATTTTCTATTCCAAATATGAGGTATTTTCAAATTTTAAATCAGTTCTTAAATCGTTTAACGGTAACAAAAGAACTGTTAACATTTTTTGTTTGCTCTTGTGGCAGCAGTATATTTAAACTTTTGCAAACTATTATATGTAGCCAATCATTCACCTGGGCTCAATTTTATTGCGTGCATTTAAATAATACCTCAAAGTAGTTTAAATGCTCCCTTTATCCTTTTAATTAGAGACTCCGTGGCTATTTCTCAGAATTATCTTGTTGTGCCTCCACGCGAACAGTCCATTTTATTAGATGCAGCGCCAAATAGTTGGAATTATTTTTCTTCTTTTCACTCTGCTCTTGTGATAGAACGATTTTTTTACGATCACGGTGCTTGCTGATTATAAAATAATCTTTGCAACATATTCTACCATTCACACTACGTCTGAGTTCACACGTACCAGTCGTTTCATGTAAGGCTAAATGAAGTATAAATAGTACTTGTAGGAATAAGAAACGGGTTTTCGTTGAATATCTGGATGTCTATGTAAAAAAAAATCAAACGATTATTTTTCCCTTTTGTTTTGCAGAATTATCGTAAATTTCAACTTCTGTTCTTTCATATTAAACTATCAAGTTGTTTCATCCAATGTGAACAGGTTTTATGTATCCTTGTCAAACGTATATTCTTAAGCATCTTACATATATTATTACCGCTATGAAGTAATAGCTAATAAATGCGCTTATCCGATAATAAATCGTTTTTAGTCAATAATACTTCCATTTTGTTTGTACGTATTTCTTCCCTTAATATATGTAAATAAACGTTTCTTCTTCTTCTTCTTCTTCTTCTTTAAGTTGTTTTGCACACCTTCTGATGAAAACGACACTTGAAATGTATTTAAAACAGTATTTATCTGAGATTATTTTTATTGAGATGTATGCTATCGGGCGCAGACTGCGTAGTAACTAAAAAGATCAGAATTTCCTCTGTGCTCCCTAAATAATTTCCGGGATAAAATATTTTTGCAATAATGTACATTAAAACTAGCTGCGTCTGAGGAGACACCCCTCCCCATGTTATGGCACAATAAAATGTTCACACTATTGCATACTATGTAATGAGCAAAAGAATATTTTATCTGTAATAAGATTTAATCTTTAAACGGCGACATGAGAGTAAAAGGAAAAACTGAGTCTAGTGATTCACGGAACGCTGTTCAACGGAACGATAGCCGATTTTTTGTCGAATATTATAGCACGTTATGAGACATGGTGTTTCCAGTTCGATCCAATCTTCCAACTGATATAATTCAATACGATTTTAGCTATGTTAGGACGGTTAAGAATAGGAGGGAGGTTGAGAGAAACATCGCAAAAGTGGAAAAGAATGGCATTTAAAACAAGGATTGCAGAAGCAGCATAGCCGTCATCCCGATCGCATGTAATTAGTTTATAGCCTCTAATATAAAAATTCATGCCCGACCGGAGATGAGAGCAACACACTGATATTACGAAAATCTAATAGACGCTCCAATGATTTTTGTATTAGTTCTGAAGATACGATAATTCTGTTAAAGTGTATTGAATGCGAACATCGTTGTGAAATACGAGACATAGCAGTTGGTGTTGAAAAGAAAAACAAAGACGTTTGTATTAAGAGAATCAAAATGGATTGAAAGTAAGACGGAAGAAAATAAATTTGAATTTACGATTAGATGCAAAAGGAGAAAACTGAGGAGAGTTAAGCTTTGAGCTACGGTCTTTATGGAAGATAGTAGATTTAGGACGAGGGAAAGAATCAGATAGAAGGGAAGAAGGTGATGAAGGAGACTTAGAAGAAGTATTGCGAAACGAGATGGGCACTGAGACTCGGTCAGCACACGAAAAAGCATGAGAGACTAAATTGTTATTTTTAAATTAAGCGACCTGCTAGAATGAGATATTCTCAAGCGCCATTTTAATATCTTTCTGCTTAATCCATTCCGGGCAAGATCGGCCAATGGCAGATTGTGTGCCTTCACAATTACGGCAGATAGGCGGTCCCTGTAGTTCGCGGAATTCCGAGGCTGAGTGCTTAGAAGCGCAGTACGAACAAGTGATAACTACGACTGCGTTTAGCGACGCGTTCAAAAAGAAAACATTTGGAACACTGCGTCGGCGAACGGACACCGAGGGAAACAGAAAATTGTTCTTTGAATATTGATATGAATTCAGGGAGAGTAGTATTGTGAAATCTGTGAACGGGTCGGGATTTTAATGCCATCGGAAGAACGACATATACGGCGGATTGAAACAATAAGGATTAGTGACTCGATCCCTTCCAAGATTTCATCTTCAAAAAAGAACGGATTTACGGCAGAGATGATGCCTATTTCAGATAATACGCTATTAGGAATATACGCTTTGATCTTATGTTGCATAAAAAAATTAGGATGAGCAAAAAAGAAGTTAGCGAAAGTAGCTGATGGAAATTGCTGCCTTAAGGGACAAGGAAACAGAACAGATTAGCTTGGCAAGGGCCAAAGAATGCAAATGGCTTAGATTTTTTTTTCTGCAGAGCAAGTTTCAGCGTGAACGGTAAAAGACCCTGGATTGCTAGTATTATTATTGTTACCATTGTTATTACCATTGTTATTACCATTGTTATTACTATTGGTATTACGATTGGTATTGGAAATAATATGATTTCTGCTAAATTACTACTATTATTATTAGTAGTAGTAGTAGTATTGTTAAGGTGATGATTGGGGATATAGGAAGCAGGGGTTTTAATAAGTACAGCCTGGAAAAGTCTAATCTGCTTCGGTTGAATGGAAGAAATAGGCAAAAGAGCATTAGCCGACTTAACTATTCACATCCATACGTACAGACAAGTTGGATGGTGGTTTAATAGCTTCAGACTTTGGAAGGAGACTGCAGAACGACCTCCTTTAGACAAAGGAGTACGAAACGAAAAGAAAAAAAAAAGAAAACGAATTAATAATAACGCGGAGAGACAACCGCCTATCACACATAACCAAACTAACTAGGACTAATCGATTTTAAAATTCAAAACAATTAAATTTTTAATCGTAATTCTGCACTCAACTTTAAAATTGGAATGTACGGAATTAGAGATTTAGACGAACGATATTGTTTTCGTCTTGGTTGTGTTCGAGAGCATGAGTGATCTTTGGAACGACGCGGAGCATGTTGTGTGTGGGATGCATGCGTGTATGTGCGTGTGCGAAGGAGTAGTCAAACGATGAACGATTATCGAGAAAAGAGAAAGAACGGGTTGAGAAAAGAAATAATGTTGCATGCGATATATTGTCCCACACGACGGTCGAATGCACACAGGTGTTTGTGGTACTTTGAAGTAAATAGGATAAAATTCGGGGAAAGATAAAAGAACGTTACCGTCCGCATACACGGCCCGGGAAGTTTTAGAGTGTTTTGCGATGAGGTGGTAAGTAATTCGGTGAAGACACACATTACCGGTTATAATTCATTCGCAGGCGGTTGATTAGTTTTTACGGAGAAAGGGTGTCCAGCTTATTGCGCCGAGAAGTAAATTCTTAATCGTTTTCCCGATATTAAGTTGCGTAATTTACGTCCGAAGAATATCATCGCTGGACCTTTTAACATTGGTCGCTTTTTGTTTTCGTTTTATTTAGCGCAAAAACATATACACGATAAATGTAACGAGACAGCGGCGATTCTCGAGTGAAAGATACGAAACGTGTGAATAATAGAGCGCTTAAAATGATAGCGCTTACCAGAGTGTCACCTTAAAATACTGCAAGGTTGTAGTAAGAGAACCAACATACCGATTTGAAGTTTATCAACATCGCACGCTAAGACGTGTAAATAGGCCTAATTTCGACCCGTATTCCTAACGCCGCTGAAAATAAACCCGTTCCGAGCGTATGACAGGCACTGAAACCGCAAGGCTACAGCCATTGCTTGACGACTGCCTAATTAGTATGCACTGGCCTAGGTTTAATGATGGAACTGTCGTCCGTTTCGAACTGTTTTAAATTACACCTCGGCAAAGCCACGCCTGCTCAAAGTTCACCTGATTGTCGTGTGGTACCGATGAAATATCGGATCACTTCCGATTCTTGTTCCGACCGACTTTTTCATTAACATAATATCGTAAACCCGTCTCTATGCTTTTACTCTGCATACTTCATTGTCTGAACGCGAATCGTTATTATCGCGTAGCTGACGAATTTAATGGTAATTGATGTTAAGATGAAAAGCGATGCAATACCGAGCGACCTAAGTACCGGAATGGTTGCACCAATTACCATCGAAACTGAATATATCACAAATGGTTCCGAAGTGAAAACGATAGTCGCTCTACCGTCGATGTTTTAAGTAAACATTTGAGAACAATGTTAAATTAAAGCCGACCACCACTATAAGGAAAATTGTAAGCGTAAAAGGAGCAAACTCTATGAATGCCTCTATCCGTAAGGCCAGAAAAGTCAGTCGGCCAAGCATTCCTTAAATTGCTTCTCTTTTTTTTCCTATGCATATTAACCCTGCGCAAAGTAAATTCTTGGAAGTTCCAAGTGCGCAAATCTCGAACGAAATACAATTTTAACTAATCAACTGCGCTACGCTATCTGACTCCTTTAAATATTTCGCTTTATCGCCTATTGTAATATTTCGCTTTATCGCCTATTGTAATATTTCGCTTTATCGCCTATTGTAATATTTCGCTTTATCGCCTACTGTAATATTTCGCTTTATCGCCTATTGTAATATTTCGCTTTATCGCCTATTGTAATATTTCTAGAACGTTTTTTTTTATTATGACAAATCCGAAAGAATTTTTTCATTTAGGACTGATTGTTTTTTGGCACTTTTTTTTTTTTTTTGATTTTAATTTTTACTTTTCTTTTCGGATTTCACAGTATTTTGGTCGTGTAAACGTACACATGATTGTTGTCGCCGTTAAACAATTTTTTTTTTTGAAATCGACCGGTAAAGTTTGAAGTCGTCGCGATAGCCTAGTTGCTAGAACGCTTAGCTTCCGTTACGGAAGTCTCGGATTCGATCCTGGACGACGACAGAACTTGTATTACGAAAACTCAAATTAAAATACTCGCTAATAGAGTCTCATATGGAAGGCAATGGCAAACATGCATACTATCATATGCGCGCTAAGACACATACGGGGGACTGCACTTGTACATCGATGAATCAAACGATTACTACTAATCAGTTCCTAGTGTAGTCTTGCGTTTGTACATGTCGCACTCTTTCTTATATGTATAAAATGATGAAAATTGACAACGTCATTCTTACCGGCATGATACATTTTTTTGTTACAAAATCTAATGGGTGCATGATTATTAAGAATGACATTTTTATTTAACATTTAATTTTCGTTACATAAAATTGGGACATTTTTTCTAATGGTGGTCAGTCTGAGAATTGCGTTGTAATTAAGATGTATATATATATATATATATATATATATATATATATATATATATATATATATATTAATTACAACGTAAATCTTAGGCCAGCCCCATTAGATTTTGTAACAAAAAAATGTTAACCATTTTATGTAACGAAAGTTAAATGTTAAACGAAAATGCCATTCTTAATCATGCACCCATTAGATTTTGTAACAACAAAATTTATCCATGCCGGTAAGAATGACGTTGTAAATTTTCATCATTTTATACAAAGTATAGAAGAGAAAGAGAAAATGTAAGCCAGAGTGGTCAAGGGGCAGAGCTCTTTGCGAGGCCAAAATGAACGAGTTTTTTATATATATATATATGTATATTTCTCAAAAATTAAAACATTTTCTTACTTTATCTAGAATTTACACATATACATATATAGTGATAAATATTTTTTTAAATCTTCATTTTACTTTATCTCACTCTTTTAAACTTGCACGTCCTTTGCCAACTAAGCGCTGTTCCTAAAGGCCCTGTAGGTTTTATCACTGTAATCACCGACTTTTGTTCTTTGTTCACCATTATCTCATATTATTCACTTATACTACAAAAAACAGTCCATTTACTTAATCGCAAGCTGTTGCCCGCGACTTCACCTGATATATTATTAATACCTGTTTAAATCATTGATTTTCTCTCCCTTTTTATGTAATTGAAAACTGTATATTTCCACTAAAGATTTATTTACTCTGTATTCGATTTATTACTAATATCATAATTGAAACAAACATTAAGGAAATTGCACGAAATAAAAAAATAAAACCGTATTGATACGGTCTTTCAATGATGTTATAAATTTTTTAAATTAACGAAAACGTCGTATAAGACGGAGCCGAAATTTCTACGTGTGCTGCCGATTTACCATCATTTACTGTCTCGGAAATGTCTAAAAGAGCGACTTGCTAACGAGAAGGCAATTGAAGGGGTGCCGAGTTTTACGGTTAAACGATCGTAGTTGATATTTCTCGTCGCCCGCGCCTCTACTATGTCTTAAGGCCTTTGGCTCGGATTTTTCTTTCTCTAGCTCTTTATAGGCTCATTGACTTTCAAAGCGAACGTCAAGTACCATCAACTTCAACAGTCGAAACCAGCTCAAATTTAAATCCGGGACACTCTTTCGAGGGAAACTATATAAAGTAGCGTCCTTACTTAAGCATGTTTCACGGTTCGGTTCTCGTGCGCAAATAAAATAAGATTAACTATGATTTTATTTAACGTCTTTATAGCGGTTTCGTTGTCGGGCACTTTTGTAAATTTACTAGTCTCGGAAACAGGACAAATGGCGAAGACTATTTAAAAAATCTCAAAACTGGTTAAAACCAAAAATAAATCAAGACACGGTTCGATTAAGATACAATAGCTCACCATAACGAGCATTTGTTCGTAATGGTTACAAAACCTGTTACTGTTATTTAACCGACGCTAGCGAAAAGTAAATAATTACTCCATAAGAATATACGTAATAAAATATATCTTAAAGGAAGGATATTAATTTTTAAACTACACTAATACCTTAATTACAATATCTCGGTACATGTAACGATTAAAAAGACTGCTTTAAGTATTCGCGATATTTATAATAATACTACGCCTTTATAGAAAGTACGTATTATTTATACTAATTTAATATGTTTTTTTTTTTAATTGTTGCAATTCGAATTTCATAGAGACACTCTAATTAAGGTATTAATGAATATTTAAGATAATGTTCCCTTTTACGGGTGTATTTTACTGTAAAATATTTTACTTCTTATCGATTTTTTACTTTTTTAACGCATTATTATTAAATTTTTAAACGATATTTTTTAAGAATCGGTCAATCGATAATTAAATTTCAAAGGTAAAATTAAAGAAGACACTCCAACTTGTAACCGAAAAAGAAAATTAGGTAATTTCTTTGCGACTCAAACACATAGGCCAACTCATCACCGACGACGGCCTAATGATCTCTCCGGACCAGTGCTTCTCAACCTATTTTTTTAATCATGCTCCGGCTATGTAAAAACTTGATCATTCTCGATCGGTAAATAACTCGCTTATGGACTGGTATTAATTAAAACAAATAAGAAAAGCTACACGATAAAAATAATTTTATAATGTAATGCCACATATTTATCCCTGAATTTGTTGAAATACGTTTAAAAATAAATATTTCTTAGTATCCGTTGATTGTAAATATATTGCAATTTCTTTTAATACAGAATTTTCGTTTAATGGGAAAATATTTTTCAGTTCTAAATATAAACATACACATTTTTCAATTTTTCAAAAATGCAAACTATATATTGTCGCGGCGATTTTTTTTCTTTGTGGGAATTTTTTTCACGAAGACGACCATCCGAATTACAAATAAGTCTGATAACAAATAACACGTGAATTCACAGGAATGTTGCGAGAGAGAAGTATATCATCACGATGATATTATAAATTCCATCCGATAACCTTCTATCAATTTGTAAAAGCTTTCATATCCGATTTTGGTCGGACACCTACGCTTCCACCTTTTCTTCATTTCATCTGTCTGTTCAGCCTACTCTTCCTGCATATTCATAGTTTCTTTTGCATCCCTCTTTTCGGCGTTCTGATGTTGTTTCCATTGTTCGTATGCGCTTTGACCATTCTTTGCTGCCTTCCTCCAGATTTCGTTCTTCCTTGATTTCTTCTCCACACTGTCCTCTCCATCCGGATGATGCAGTTATTTGCGACGCCGATCATGTGTTTTTCCAGTGTTCATCTCTCTCCATGGAGCGTTCTGCTTTATATTCTTATTTGTTGAAGCTTGAACTTCCTACTCCTTATTGTGCTTCCTATATCCTGTTCTTCCCTTTCCCACTAATTATTCCTGCTATTCGTTCCTCTTTAGGTAAAATCTCTGATCGGATCAAAATATAACCGACTTGTTCCTTTACCTCTTGTTTCTGGGTAAAGATCCTTGGATGAGGAGCCCCCAAAAAAAAAAAAAAAAAACAGTGTTCCAAACGGGAAGGTTTTTTGAATTTATTATTATGCAAATGTAAATTTTTAATCGATCTTGTTTTATTACATTTAATTTGTTTAATTTTTATTTATATTTCTTACTAATTTACATTCTTATCGATAAATTAAATTTACAAATGTTCTCTTAAAACATTCAATCACGTAAATAAAATAGCAGCCATGATGCGGTTAATAATTCGAAGATTTTTCTGTAGAAGTGAATAATAATTCGTGTTTTTTGACAGAGCTCAAATTCGACATTTCTAGTTCGGTACTTATTTTTACCGGTTCGATAGAAAATAAACGAAAGTTTACACATTGCCCAGTGTCTGGTGTAAGCTAGAGGAAAAGTTGAGAAGCGTACTGGTGTCAAAATTATTCACTTTTATAAGATCTGTTGGATATTTTGGTGGTCAGTTATTACCAGTTGGCTGGTATCGCTTGAGTTTCGGTTACCAGTTGAATTACTCGAAGTCGCACTTTCTCGTATGTACCTTAAAATAGTTACCAATTGGCGTTCGTCCTATTTTTTCCCCCAAAACAACTGTCGTCATTTCGAAAATATCCGGTAAAATTATTAAATTTTTTCTTTCTTTTTAAAAAAATGTCGAGCGTTTTTATTTTAAACATCTGAAACGGACTCTTCTATAAGAATTACAGAAGGCCAGTACCGTTCAGACGGTTTTTTTGCGATGTCCGATATCTGTGAATCCTAGAAGATCGTTAAATGGAAACGTAAATCGTAGGTTTTCTTTTTATTTTCATCTATTAATACAAAAATAATTTTGCTCGCGCAATTATTAATCGGAAATAATTAGTATTATTTTTATGCGATAAATTTAGATCTGTTTTTTGGATAATTAAGTGAAATAACATTGTAGCGGATTTCACTGATTTTATATTCCATACCAGTTCAATCGTTTGCCATTTGTAATATTTATTAACTTATTAAGTATCGAGGAAGTTCGAATAGGTAAAATAAAATAAAAACCTTCGTTGTAGTTAGTTATATTGAGAGAGCGGAATGAAATTTAAAATCGTTTTGCTGGTAACTTTTTCTATTTCGGTTTTAAAAGTTATAATAAATGAGCTTTATTAAAATATTTTTAAATCTACACCGATCCATGCGCTGTAATAATTTCGGCAATTACACACAGCACATGAATCATATGTAAAATAAAAGAAAAAAGAAAAAAAAAAACCGTATTTGCATGTATCATTAATTTTTAAAAATAGCAATATCCCGACAATGAAAAAACTCGCGCCTATTACTAGTAGTCAGGAGGGGTGTTTGTGTCTTTTCGTTGCTTTTGACATTTTTATGTCTTTTCTTTGACATATAAACTCGAAAAGCGTCACAGAAAAGCGTTACGAAAATCTCATGTCTTTACTTAGATACGATTGATTATTTCAAGCTGAAAGGTCTGTTTCTCTTTATCCGATGAAATAAAGCTGTACGATTTACCGTTCGTAGTCTGTAGTGATTTTAACATCGATTTCCGTTTGGACGAGGGAATGCGATTCCGTCAATTCATGAGTGAAACGTTCGGTTGTGAGCTGAATAATTCGGTGGACTTCTCTACAAATATGACGTGCATCGATGGAACCTTTACTCGAAACGTATCGAACGCGCACAAACGCTGGCTTACGTGTCGTACTTTTCTCACCGTCGGCCATTGCTCACTATTATTAATTCTTTACGATAATGATGGAAATAGGGAACCTTGTACTAGCGCGGTAGTTAGTTGTTAAATGGATATATTTTTGCGCATACGTTGCAATATAATATGTATAAAGGAAATCACAGGTTGCACGGCGACATTCTCATTTCGACGGAGGCCGCGAAACAAACGACATTCTAATGTCAGCGAACGCCTGAATGGCTGCACAAAGCCCAATTTTACCGGGGAAAACATGAAAATGTCTCACTGTGTTGCGGACTTGTACGCAAGCTGATTTATATACTTTTTGTCCTAATCTTTTCTCAAACGGAATACTCCTTATCTAGCGAAACAAGAAGTCAGTGGGGATTTTACTCGAGGCACTTCCGATTATACTATCGGGGTAATGTCCTAATTTTGTACGTTCAGTGAGTCCCAAAACAACCTGTCATGTCCGTCAGATAAGAAAGTGTTTACAACTTATTCAATTATTTTCACATCGTGAATTCGCAACCATTATTTATTTCAGCAACACCGGCGATTTAGCGTCTTTTCAGCCAACAGGTCGTGAATTCGAGTAATCCCTATTTAAGAAGTCCGCACGACACCGACAATTTTGCGAGGTACCCATTGAGAACTAAAAAAATCTTGATTTTCTTTTTCTTCTTCAAACAGCTTCGATGAAAGCTCGCTAAATAGTAATTATACATAGTAGTACCGTACTCGGTTAAGGTGCTTGACCAGCAAACTAGAGCTGTCATAGGTTATCGAGACTTGTCTCGTTCCAGATCCAAGTAGCTCCGAGGTCTATACCTAATGCGAAATTGAACGTCGGGCAAAAGTAAAGGCGGATCCCAAGTAAAAAGAAATTGGCTCAAATATTCTCTTTAGGTCCATTAGGCTTAGTTCATTGTGAAAAGCTTAATTTCACAATCCATAATACCTTATCAAGCATATATGAGACTTACTTTACTTTAGTGCCATACTCAGCATTTGAGCGTCGGCGATTACAGGTATTCGTACATTTTAGCTGTACTATTAGGCAACTGTTATGTGTACCGTTAGTGTAGACGCATCGCGATACAAACGCAGTCCTATTTATGTCTGCCGACTAGACATCAATTAGCGCGCACTGCCACTATGATTCTATTAGCGGTTACTTTAATTATTTATTTTGTAATACCTGTCGTCGCCTAGGATCGAACTCTAAACTTCTGCAACGGAAGTCGAGTGCTGTAACAATAATTAAAAATAGTCTAAATTCGTATATTAACGCATCAGCATCGGACGATTTTTAATTTATCTACCTGAGCGCGCGTCAAGAGCACGGAACGAATTCTCATACGACGGAGACTCGGTTCGCTCGAGGTCTGGTTCGACGTGTTTTTATTGATGAGAGAATTGATGAATTATCGATGTTTTGTAGGACCACCGAGGACCAGCGATGAAAAATGAAAGTTGCTTGTTAGTCTGTCTAAATATGCAGGCGAACGCTGCGGAAAGACATTTATTACCGCACGTTCTCTGCCGCGTCGTCAGCGTTACACATCAATCGGTTTCTTAATCAACAACTTTTCTATCCCGACTCATTTTGTTGCTATTATATACTCGCGTACATTTTTCTTGTTAACCTTCCGTTTACATATGCATAACAACATCGCGTACTCTGTTCCTTTATTATGCTATTACGTGCTTTGTTAAAATCGTTACTATTATCATAATCATAATCACCGTCATTATTATTTATTACCGAAATAATGATGATAAAAAAACGTATACACTAAAAAAAAACAAAAAAAAACAAAACAAAAAAAGACAAAAAACCTTACATACAAACGACTGTCAATTTGATGGATAGACGCCGAACTTGTCAGTAGTAGTCAGCTAGTGTAGCCGGATAAGCCTAATCAGTGATGGTGCTCCACTAGAGGTACTTACGGGTGACCATTACCACGTGTCAGGAGATCGACGTTGGTTATTAAGAAGTCATTAATTTGCCGCGCCGAATAATTTCCGCTTTAACTGGTAATTAAAATACTACTTCCCAGGCAAAAACGTTAAAGTGGTCGTAGAATGAGCAGATTGAGAAATCGGAATAACTTGGTTGTATTTAAGTGGATAGGCATGTGAGAATTGTTTGGATCGAGAAGGTAGATCGGATAGCAAAAACAGGACGCGGAGGTCCCCTAAGAAAAATAGAAAGTTAAATCGTGAGGAATAAGTAGAATAAAGTGTTCAAAAAAAACAAAAAAAAACATATATACTTGAAGATTTATCATAAAAATTTAATAAAAGAGCACTAAAAAATGAAAAATAATTACTCCCGATAAGAAAATATATTTCAGAGTTATTTCCCCTTAAAAAGAGATATTATGGTAATTCTTACGCAACATTAATACCTTAATCAGAGTAGGCACCAAATTCATATTAAAATAATAATTGAAAACTACATTTTAATAGTTCCTAGATATTGTAATATGAATTCGATGCCGATTCTGATTAAGGTATTAATGTTGCGTAAGAATTACCATAGTATCTACTTTTAAGGGTAAATCACTCTGAAACATATTTTCTTATCGGAAGTAATTATTTTTTATTTTTTAGTGCATTTTTATTAAATTTTTATAATAAATCTTCAAGTATCGGTTTATTTTATTTTTTAAAGAAAACATTTTATTTTAAGATTTTTAACATTACATTTGAATTTTTTTCTTGCAAAAAAATTAACTTTTTTGTCACATTATTTGTCACATTTTATGCTTGAAAAAAAAAAAAAAATCGATTTCTTTATTTTAAACTGCATTTTCACAATAAAAACATCAAAAGAGCTACATTTCCTCATGGTAATTTGGCAAATTGATAGTATTTTAAGTCAATCGCCTCTGTTATACTAATAAAAAATATGAAGAAAAAAAAATTATTTAAAGAGGCCACATTTTTTTACGTTTTTTGACAAATACTCAATTTATATTCAGTGATTTTCATCATTACTCACATGGTATACCTAAGTTGAATGGTACTCTTTTTAGGTTCTGGTCGGATATGTACGTTTCCTTTTTCTCTAGCAATTGTTCTTTTTCTATCTGTCTGTCCAACCTAGTCTTCCTGCCAATCCATGATTCTCTTTGTTTCCTTCACTTTGTCGTTCTGTTGTTGTCTCCGTCATTCGTCTGCGCTCTTAAGCCATACTTTATTATCTTCCTCCCGTTTTCGTTTTTCGTTGGTTGCCTCTTCATATTGCCCTCGCCATTCAAACGAAGAGCATGTTTGCGATGCGGACCATGTTTTTTATTTGAGTGTTGATCTCCTTTTGCTGAGTGTTCTCCTTTCTATTCCATTTTATTGATACTCGGTCTTTCTACTCCATATTGCGCTTCTTATGTTTTATCTTTTCCCTCTCCGCAGATTGTTCCTATTATTTGTTCCTTTCTCCTAACAACATTTGATATCGTATAATGATATAATTGACTCCTTCCTATTCTAATTGTTTCTGGGTAAAGGTCCCCGGTTGACAGGCCCAAAAAAAAAAAAAAAAAAAAAAAAAAAAAAAAAAAAAAGAATGGTACTCTTTCTAATGGACAAAGAATCAGTAAAATCGGTTTACATGAATATGAGTTCTGCGCGAACAAACATTAAAAATAGAAAAAAAAACATACGCGACGAACGTATAACTTTTTTTTTTTTAGAAGTCGGTGAAAAATATATGAAAACAGGAAATAATCAGCTAAAGAAAAAGGATAAAACTATAGCAATTTTAAGAAAAGATATCCGTGGAATTAAAAATGTAAAGCTGGATTATTACAAAGATTTCTGGAATCAAAATAAAGCATCATTATACTCTCGTTCATTTGTGTCTAAAATGAAAATAATTAGCGGCAGTAGGTGCTAAAAAAATTGTGATCCTGGGGGTACAACACTTACTGTGGCAGTGTCGGAAATACGAAAAAGGATACTCGTAATCTTATTATATTCTGCAGATATACCTGTAAATTCCTTCTTGATGACAGAATGTAAGCATTTTTATGAATTTATTAAGAAAAATAAAATAGATATATAAATAGGTTTTGTTAAAGCTGGCCAAAAGGCAAAACCCAGGTCATAGAAACTAATAATAAAAAAGAAAAGGAAAACGTTATACCCGCTCAGAGGGCGATTTGGCGGTAAACGAAACTTGCAGCTATTGATACGAACGGATTTAAAATCACATTGTCCGTGACGTTCTTGATGCTCCAATACGCACCAGCTTGTGAATTTGCAAGCAAACCGCTTTGAAAACGGAAAGTCAAAACACAATCCTTTGCCGAAATTTAGAAGTTTTCCTTCTGCTTCATCGTTACCAGTCCGTGTAACCTGTTCTTTTTTTCCTAGATTAATTTTAATCTTAATATTCCGATGCCCTCCTAATAATAGGCTTTCTTCTTGCTGGATATAATAACCGATATGATATTTCTACTTTTTTTGTAAAGTTTTTCCCGTTTTTCGTGTCTTTATTATATCGTACATACAGCGGTCTCGTGAAATGTATTCGAGCCTTACACGTTGACTGCTCTTTTTCAGTGCTGGTGTGCTTCCTGTATCCTGTCCTTTCCTTCCCCACTAATTATTTCTGCTATTCGTTCCCTTTTAGATAAAATTTCTAATCGGATCAAAATATAACCGACTTCTTTCCTTACCTTTTGTTTCTAGGTAAAGGTCCCCTTGGTTGACGAGCCCGAAAAAAAAAATAAATAAATAAATAAATAAAAAAGCGCTGGAAACTGCACAAGACGTTGAAAATCATTATTGATCCGCGGACAGATGTAATAACTGAAAAACTAATTTAAAAGCGAATTTTGTATTTCCACTTTCTGGAAAGGTATCAAAATCCTTATAAAAATTAGAGCAGAAATCTTTGCACCAGAACGAAATATACAAAAAATTCCACTTCAACCGAAAATTCCTACCCTTCATCCAACGCTTATAAAACCGGTACTGATATGTTAATGTATATATCAAAAAAACCTAAGACAAAAATTCCGTTAAAAAGTCCACGGACAGTTTTATCTTGGTTGTCTTTTTTTTTTTTTGTAACCTTATAACTATGAAATTTACTCTCGAATTGTGTTGAAACAGCGTTACTATTTTTTAAATATCATTTTTGTGTAGAGAAGTAAGCCTGAGAATATTTTTTTCGAAAAAAAATTTATGCGAAAGAGGTAATTAAATAGCAACGGATATTGAAGAATTTGAATACACATTTTAATAAAAATATTACAAAGCATGAAATCTTCTGACGACATCGTGTCTGTAATTTTCATCAAATTAATTATTCGTAATTAATATTTAGGCAGCGTGGTAGCCTAGTGGTTAAGGTGCTTGGCTACCAAATCAAAGGTATCATGGAATTTCGAGACATGTCTCATTCCGGATGCAAGTCACTCCCAGGTATTGATCCAATCTGAAATTGAATCGATTATACCAGAGAAATCTGGGAAAGTAAAGGCGGATAATCCAAAAGTAGAAAGGAACTGGCCCCCCTACTCTCATTAGTGCCGTTGGGCTTTGTACCATTATGGAAAGCTTAACTTCACAATCGCAACGCTCTCTCAAGCGTATGGAACTCACTTTACTTTACTAATTATTATTTAGTGGAATTTCCGCTAGCGTAAAACAGTGACAGGAATTTTCTCGGGGCTGTGTGTCGTAAATAGCTGAAATGAAACATTCCGCGTGCAAATTGCGCCCAAGCATGTAAACTTTATTGTTAAAAAATCGAATAATATTGTCCGAAATTTTTATGAAATTCCTTGCGAGAAATACTCGAAACATTTTCGACGGTATTTAAGTCTAACGGTGGTGTAGGTTAATATTTGCTACTGGTACGGAATTTATGTTCAACCATGAAATTTTGTAGAATTACCTGTATAAATTGGCGCAAGGATTTACTGAAGACCTTTTCCCACTATTTTCCGAAAACGTTATTATTTTTAGTATTTACAGGAGCTAATCTTTACGCTTTAAAGACACAATAAATCCACTAATATCTCCATTCTATACTGGTCTTTTGTATTTTCGTCTAAACATACAACAGATTTCTCTATTCAGGCAATTCTCCTGGTAAAGTTCAGTCTGGCCATTTTAAAAGCAGATTACTGTCGTTAATTGTTTACACATTAAAGTTGGTGCTTGTATTAATCTTTGTGTACGTCGTAAATGTTCGCTTTTGCGAGCTTGCAGAATTTAATATTTTCCGTAACATTTTGCTTTATTGGCAATTTTACTAATTTTTCAAATTCATTTAGTTTGAATTATTAATTACGCTAGGGCCTTAATCAATAAACGAGTTTACAGTGCTATTTCTTCGCAAGTCGTATGTTTCCATTTTCTTCTTGCTGACATATGCGTTTGACTACGAATTGCCTGCAGAGATCCAATCACGTTACAACGCCATCCGGCGGCGTTAAAAAACGCTACGTTTGGCTAGTGAAAAGTTTATAACCTATAAATGTGATCAGTCAAAACAAGTCAAAACGGATTCGATTAAAGTACATTACAACGCACGAATTTACCAACTGTATTAAGCTAAATAATTCAGTGTGAAAGGAAATTAAATCTATATACATATATATTTATACGTCATTGTAATCGTTTTAATCAAAAATTAATCGGGCTCGTCCTGCCCATCTCGCGTGAAATGGATCTTATTATTGCCAAAATGCCTAACAGCCAGTGTTCGAAAGATGTTACGGTTTAATTAATTATATGTTTGCAAAATTCTCGACGGAACAGGATTTTCGTTAAGTCGCCTTTTTAATGAATTCTACGTGAAATAATTTAAAATTACCCGGAAATTCTAAATTGTTTACAATTTAAAAATTCGAAGTAATTCTAGCTGTAAACGGTGGTAAATTATTTCAATACTGGTGTTTAGACTTAATTACGAGACCGGCGTTTAGACTAAATGCAGCTAAGCTTCGAAAGATTTTTTTTTTCTCCTTCTGCTGGCTCTATATCCAAGACTCAGAGATATAAGTTAGTTGAATGTTTTAAATTCAGATACCGCGACACGTAAAAAAGGAATACCGGATTGGATAACTAGTACAGAGGGAAAGGTTGAAATGTAGGAAGCATTACAGGATGTAGAAGGTGCAAACCTCAATAGGCAGGCTATAAAAAAAAGTATTAAAAGAAATATACGATCATCGTTAAATAATACGAAAAATATACGCAAAAACAATATCAAATGCAACTACGAGTAACAATTCGAATGGATAAAACGAAAACTCGTCGAACCAAAACCAGTGAAACGTATCAAAAATGCCGCCTTTTTATCATTATACTGATTCTTTTGGACCAACCTAACAATAAGACTTTTATTCGCAAATATTTTTTAACAATTCTCCGTTATTATTAAATATCAAAAAAAAAAGAAAAAAAACACTACTTCTTGAGAACCATCGGGGAAGCACTCAAAGTAGTTGCGATATTTAAAACTTATGCAATCGATTATGAATTCTAATCGGAAAGGCTACCGAATTTGTGTGACTAATTTTTGCAATTGAAGGTAATGGAAGATGATGTGAGGTACAAAAAAAGTGTCCGTGCAGCTGGCAAAAGTTCTCATCAAGGTTATCTCTTACAAACGGCGGAGTCCGCAACCGACAAGAATTCTAATGATTCCGAAACGACAAATTAGGCCCGTACTGTAATGTATTTCAGCAAAAAAAAAAAAGTGATCAATTTGGGTATAATAGATGGTAGCTGAAGATTTTATAAACTTCATCGAAATGCCTGATTTCGCAATCGTATTTTTTTCCTTTTACAAATATTTCATCCCGATTAATGTCTAATATCGCAACCAAAAGCACAATCTCAACTAGGCAACTGCCGGTGAACTAAACTCGTCGACAATTGTACGAAATTATTGTAAGAAACAGTAGTATTCGGCAATTACGGATAGCACGAATTTAGTCGGACCATCGAACCTAGCAAAACTAGTCCGTTTCGAGCGAACGATATTAATCAAAATCAAAGGCAAAAATGCACGCCTTGGGGAATGTACAGAGAAAAACTCGCTGCCTCCTCCTCGGTTCGAACGATTGTTGAGATTTCATCGAAAATTCGACAAGGATGCGTATTCGAATTCCCGATGTCGGCTGAAGAAAAATTAACTGTCCCAAGTCTGCCCGCGCCGGGCAAGGTCAATGTATTTAGTCAGCGAAAACGGAAAAGGCCTTTGAATCTGCCCGGCTCCGTGTGTTACATTGGAAGCGGGAGCACCTTAGCAGCGGTCGGTGTGTACGCGCCGATAGCCTACGAATACCATTCCGATGATTCCAGCGCTACTATTAATAATAAACGCGCACAAACACACATCCGCCGGACCAGGTGTAACATAGACGACAGCATTTCACCATTCCGGCTTCCTGCGGTTATCTCCCTACCGTGAGCGGCGATTCTTTCAATTGCCGGCGGTCTATCCTATATTCTCAATTATTTGTCCACCAAGTGGTTCTTAAACTGCATTCCTCTGATACGGTATTGTTCGGTACCGTACGGTTCTATACCGCGATAAAAAGTAAAACGGACTTTACTTTCAATGTGAAGCACTTTTAGCTGTAGATGCTCCTGACGTATAGCAGAATAAAAATATGCTAGAAATGGCCGTTGCGTGAGTTTAGTTGAATTATCATATTTCAGTGTAGTTTCGTTTCATTAATTCAACTCTTTAGCCTACGCAAAACACGCGTGTTCGTTCTTCGTACCTAAATTGAAATAGTTCCTTTTTAAAGTTATTACAAAGTGTCACGTTGGCGATGAAAATGCGACACGCCATAAAGTTTTAAATGAGTGTATATAATATTGGCTATGTATACATATATGTATATATATATATATATATATATATATATGGTATATATTTTTTTTTTGTATAGGAATTTTTAATGTAAATAAATGTACGATTATTAAACGTCTACATATTTTAGCCACGGTTTCTAATACTTGAGTTATTAAAAATTCATCGAGAAAAGCTAAGTGATTTAAAATGTTAATTTTTTATAAAAGTGTACATTGCGATCGTTCTAAACGATAATAAAAAAAAAAAAGCAAAAATATCATCTGATTGTGTTTTTAAATAAAAAATGCTTTTTTACAAAAAATAAATACCGATACTTGAAGATTTATTATAAAAATTTAAAAATGCACTAAAAAGTAAAAAATAATTACTCCCGATAAAAAATATATATATCAGCGTGATATACCCTTAAAGGTGATATGATAATTCGTATACAACATTAATACCTTAATCAGAGTCGGCATCAAATTCATATTAAAATAATAATTAAAAACTGCATTAAATGTTCATTAAATTGTTCCTAGATATTGTAACATGAATTTGATGCCGACTCTCTGATTAAGGTATTAATGTTGTATAAGAATTACGACATCACCACTTAAATGTTATATCTCTCTGATATATATTTTTTATCGGGAGTAATTATTTTTTAATTTTTAGTGCATTTTTAAATTTTTATAATAAATCTTCAAGTATCGGTATTTATTTTTTGTAAAAACGCATTTTATTTTACAATTTTTAGCGTTACACTTGAATATTTTTCTTGTTAACAATCAATTTTTTTTCACCATTGTTCTCCATACTTTATACTTAAAAAAAAATCGATTTCTTTATTTTGAACTGCATTTCCACGGTGTAAAAACATCAAAAGTTACATTTCCATGGTAATTTGGCAAATTTATAGTATTTCAAGTCGATAAATCTAACCCGACGGTGAAACCAATCATGAATGAAAAGAATCTCCCGTATTATTAAGGATAACTCAAAAACCACCGGTCAGATCTTGATCAAATTTAAATGGGACCACATGAGAAGCGCCACATTTTAAATAAAAGAAGAATCATCGAAATCGGTTCACTTAGAAGAAAATTCTGAGGTAACACATAAAAATAAATAAATAAAAATACAATCGAATTGAATACCTCCTCCTTTTTTGGAGACAGTTAAAAAATGAAACATTAAAAGAAAAATGTGAAAATGTAATGAAAAAAAGAAGCGCGTGCAACAATGTTTTGAAATTTTTACTTTAAAATTTAGAAATTACAAGTACTTCCAAAAATATCTTATAATACGAGCAAAAATTGTACATATCTAACTGGAGGAGTCCTCGGAAACAGCTGTAACGATTTTGATCAAATTCGCGAACTAGAGGGATTTTTCGAGGTTGAGATAAATCGATTGGTCGAGGTGTCCTGTCGTCGAGAAAATTCTGCGAAATAGGCAATTTCAAAGGGGAGACGACCATGATTGTCGTGTATTTTATGCAAAACGCTTATTTGCACATCACGGTATAATACGTTCACTTACACACTAGTAATTAAATAATACATAAAGGCGTAATTTCGTAATGAAACATATTTACATTTATGCTTTACACAACAGATTTAAATACCATGTCAATTCCCAAACACTTCTATCGGAACGTCGTTATAGAGCTATACGCAGATGATAATTTGTAACAATATTTCTCGCTTACAAATGGTTCTTTTCCAAATTTTTCAAGTCGAGAATATTTCAAAATTAAAACGAATAAAATGCAACATATAACCAACACGTGTAACTAATTTTGAGCACATGCTAAATGTTTAACTGTTGCGGAACTTTCTAATCTCCATTGATTGATTAAAAAGTTCAGATTCCAACTGACGGCGCACGGTTAATATGTGTATTATTAAATGAGCAATTCTTGTACATATGCGTAATTGGTTCTGGAAATTATTCTGACGGTTTTGATCGAATTCACAAATTAGTAGGAGGTTTTAAGGTCGAGAAATCGATTGTTCGCGTGTTAGTGATTAAACTCGTACTTTTTAAACAATTCGCTTATTTATTAATTTAAATAAAAAACTGAAATTTCTTCGTAATGAAGTAAATTTCTTCACGATATTCGCGTATCGGGATGACTTTGAATATTACGCAACTAAAATACACTTTTAATATCGAAATAAACGAGGTAATGCAATATTGTAACTTTCCTGCTTGTTTTATTTTTAATTGTATTCATCTGCCTGTTCGAAATCCAAGAAGGCTCGATCACAAAAATTATATATATATATGTATATATATATATACCATCAGGTTTATCAAAAACGACTGTAACGATTTCGATGAAACCACAAAACGGGTGGGCAGTTAAAAACCAACAGGTCAAGGTCTTGAAAAACTTTATTAAACGAGAAATTTTAAATAGGAGGCGACCAATGTCTAAGGGGGTTCATTGTAAATAATTGACTTGTTTAATACGCTTCTTTAACGTAGCATAATAATACGTTTATTTATCATACGGGGCAAATGGTTGAAAACAGATAAAAGTGTACAACGTGCTTCTTTTACGCCATAAAACATATACGCTTACGATGTTTAAATGACGTGCTAATTAAAATATATCACAAGTCGCCGTCGTAGAATTTAGAATTATGCGGACGCTGTAGCACGGTAGCCTAGTGGTTAAGGTGCTTGGCTGCCAACAAATCGAGATCGCGGGTTCGAGACTTGTCCCGTTCTGGATTTAAGTCGCTCCCAGGTTTACCCAGCCGGAAATAATTGAGCTCGAGAGAAATCCGGGAAAGGAAAGGCAAATCCCAAGTAGAAATAAACTGCCCTCCCAGTATTCTCATCAGATCCATTAGAACCTTAAGTACATTATGATAAGCTTAACTTCACAATCCATGATACCTTATCAAGGGTATCTAGCTCTTTTATACGGGGACGCTAATTTGTAAAAATATTTCCGGCATACGAATATTTACTTTTATTTCGTGCAATGCGGAAATACATCACTTACCGAAAAAACTTATAAAACAGAACAATTTTTCGCAATGATTATGCATCTAAACACCAATATCACGTAAATACGAGTAGATAAACAAAGAAATTTCAGGTAAAAAAAAGTGAAACACCCGATGTAAGATAGCTTTTCAAAAATATACAAATGAAAAAAAAGATCAATAAGAAAAAAGTTTACAAACAATAAACCAACTTCCAAAATTTATTATTCAAAAAAAAAAGAAAAAAAAACTTGAAATTAAAAAACGGCTTATAATATACATACAAATGTTAATGACTGTGTATGGTCACTAACATGTTTCGTCGTGCCTAGGGTTTATAGTGTTTATACGAAAATCCTGTAACGAAACTATATCATTTTTGACCCACGTTTATAAGACATTTATGTGTCGTTTTTCGAAGAATAACGCAAAACCTACTCTTCTATAAAAATTACAAAACACCAGCATCGAGTAATTCGTGATTCTTTTTGATTCATTCGTTCTTCTGTTGTCTCCTTTATTCGCCTGTGATTTAGCCATTATCTTCCTCCCGTTTTCGCTTTTTCGGTTGTTTCCTCCCTGTATTCTCTACTGAAACGAATAGCGTGTTTGCAATGCTGATCATGTGTTTATTAAACACATTCATCTCTTTCTTTGGAGCGTTACTTTTTGTATTCCAGTTTCCTGTGGTTTTCCTACTCCGTTTAGCGCTTCTCTCATCCTGTCTCTCCACACGTTACTCCCCCGGTATATTTATCAGTTCCTACTAACAGCATTTGATATCGTATATAAGTATAATTGATTTCTTCCCCTTCTAATTGTTTCTGGGTAAAAGTCTCCTTGATTGACGAGCCGAAAAAAAAAAATAAATACACATATATATATATACATATATATATATATAAATAATTTTTTTTAAAAGATTAAACAGATTATCGAGATGAAAAATAGATCAAAATAAAAAAATGGCTTACAATTAATTCAAAAAAAAAAAAAAAAAAAAAAAAAAAGTACCAAATGGATACACTATATAGGTAACCCGTTTCGATAGAGATAATATTTATCTTTACGATCGCAGCCCCAGTCTTTATACAAAATACGGAGGTTTCCGCGCATTAGTTAATGGTTTTGCGATATCCCAAAAAACAACATACACTCAACGTCATTAACCAACACTATTTGTACGTGCAAAATACCTACAGGTCAAACAAGATTTTGGAAGCTACATCGTAAAAATCTTTTTGCCGCCCTTTTTTTCTTTCAGACAATCAACATAATTTAGAATTGGCCCTTCCATTTCGTAGAATTGCAATAAGAGCAAAAAGGGGGCTATATAATGCAACAGTTATCTATGTCGCTTTAATTTATGAGTAGTTTTACTTTTATTATCCGGGATTTGCCGAACAATTTTGAAACGTTAACGAAACGATTTTATATATTTTCTTAAAAGTGCAGAACCAGTTGATGCATTCTTTCTAGTTTTATTCCGAGTGTTTCAAACTCGGATATTATATTCGATGAAAATATCGAGAACTATCAAACTATCCCGAAGCTAATCCAATCGACAGATAATAGGGATCGCTGCTTCCTTTTTAGGTAGCCGTTGAAAGTTTTTTTTTAAAAGGTAACCACCGAATGTTTCATGGAACTTAACGTAATCGGCGAAATCATACGTTGTTCCTCACTCAGGATGCTTACAAGAAATAAATGAAACTTTGATCGTATTGCTGTAAAAGTTTCTCGTGTGGCCACTGAAACAGTATGTATCCGCTGGAAGATACTCGTTAATCTCATCACTGAGCACTATAAATTTGCACGCTTCTCTGATACATTCGAAATTTTAACGAGCCATTTATAGATTATATAAGTCCGCGCTGATTTTAACATCTACCGTTAATTACATTCTACAATTATAAATGGTAATGATGCAAGAGAGACCGTTGTCGATAGACTACTAACATCTATTTCATTAATATTTACCGGTTTCACGACACGTTAATAGATCCGATTAATGTAATTCTCTTCTATTGCTAGAACGATATGAAATTTCTGCGTTTCCTCCTCTTTTCGTTCCCGGCAAAGCAAAAGTTGCATTATAATGAAGTTGAGGTTAAAAAATGGTTTAAAAAAATACAGGACTGAAGATTTATTACTCTAAATATTTTTAATAAATATGCACTATGAAGTAAAAAATCCGATAAAAAATAATATACCATACATAGGAAAATCTATCTTTAAAAGGGAATATTATGATTATGTTTGAACAACATTTATAGCTTAATTAGAGTGTCTCGGTGAAATTCAAATTCCAACAATTAAAAAACCATGTTAAATCAGTCAGCTGAAGAAATTCTGCGAGCCGTTGATTCGTTTCGAACAAGAGTTCGAGCTTGCAGTGGGCAACATAGAGCTCAGTTTGAACATTTGTTATGTTAAATAAAATCAGTTCATTTGAATGTTTTTTAAATACATGTACACATTGTTGTTTGTCTAGATAATATTCATTTCATAGATGTTTTGCAAAAATGAGATTTCAGAAGACATTTTAGAGTTGAAAATAGGAGTTTAAGGAAAAATGTTTCAAACAAAAGTTTCTTATTTTTCAGAATAACGTCGGAATCTGTAAAAAAAAAAAAAAGAAAAAATACCTCATTTCATTTTAAAAAAATAACTTCCGTGGAGGGTGGAACTCGAAAATATTTCCAGTCGATATGGCACAGTCAATGAGACTTGGAATTTTTCATTTTACACTGGCTATTTTAGACTGTACAAGGGGCGTACGTACGGGTGGTTTGGGACACCCGGTATATTGCCGTGTAAGATATATTACGCTCTTATAAAGTAATTATTTTTTTCTTTTCGGTGGCAAATTTAAAAATAATCGCACATATAATTGCGACATTGTAATTTGAAAGAATAATTATTCATTAAAATTAGTATAAATAGCTATGGCAAAAAAAAATACCACAATGCAGAGTTGTAGTGCAATTATGCAGGTACAATACCATTAATCTGTTGGTTACAATCCCAAGGTTGGTTAAATTTTTTTTTTTTTTTTTATTAATTTTTTTTTACAACTATAATTTATGGAAGATGTCCTTAATTAAATACCCGGCAGTCAAACGAAAAAGAATAGAATTGAATAAAATTGGTTTTACCCTGTACTATTTTTAATAAATAATTATTTTTTCAAATTGTAACATCGCAATTTACGGTATATGTGCGATCATTTTCCGATTTACTTTTCGGTGCATTTTTATTAAATTTTTTTTTTTTTTTTTAACTATTTTATTTTACCGTTTTTAATGTAAATATTTCCGAGTGGATAATACGGATTGATTCAAGTTCATCCCTCGCATTGGGATATGTTGATTCGCAATGAAAATTCTACTATATCCCGCATTACTATATTACTTTTGTAATTCCAAGTTGATTTTCTTAAAAAAATTTATAATTTCTATACCATCTTAGGTGTGTATTAACAACAAACTCTTTTATGTCAACATTTGTTACTAAATAAACAGTATGGATATTACAAGAACTGAAAAATAAAAAGTACTCGACGTTTTATTCAAACATCTATTTTTCCGCAGGACTAACGCTGGTAATATCGTTCGGTCGCGTTCATCGCTCTTTTATTTCTAGTTTTCTTTAATTTTAAAATTTTGCACCTTCATAGTTTCCATATGTTGTAGTGAAAATTTTTTGCCCAATTTTTGTCTGAGTTATCATTAAGAGCAAAGGTAATCTATCTCTAATGTGACTTCATTTTTAACGGCTACTCGGTCAATACTTAATAATACTTGTCCGATAGGACCAACACTGATCGGTACAATTTTTAGGAAACAAACGATATCATTAAAGTCAGCTCACACAGTCAAAAGTTATACGCGGTGTTAATGTTTTTGTAATATATCCGTCACTGATGAATTTGTAGTGACGCTGTGGGGACATTTCAACTATTCGTGCTATCAGCGTTAATTAACATTGATCGTATTTTAATTTTTCGCCTTATCGGTAAAAATTAGTTTTTTTAACTTATTCCCAGGTAAATTGATAATATTTTAAGCGTCAATGGCGTTTATTCTAAAAACTTCTCTAACGAACGTTTCCTGACAACTACTATCTGTTTTTACCGATGCTCGTCCAAATGAACAAAAATCATCGAAATTCAAAGATAAAAAAATATCCGCGACTAACATAAAACCTCCTCTTTATGAAGTTCGTTAAAAAAACTTTCTTTTCAGAAATGAAAATAATGGTTGTTGTTACCATCGACACAGAAATAGGTGAAATAATAATTAAGGAACACCATCTCTTCTGAGAGCGTTATTACGCTTAAAAAGTGTATGCAAAGAAAAAATAAAGAATAAATTGTAGAAAATGAAGGCGTTATAAATGCGAGCGAACCATTTTGGTAAACCATGTTAAATGGAATGTGCGTCGGCTCGGATTCATTCAAATAAGATGTAGCACACCCAGTGAGCAATAGTAAAAATAGGAATCTAAAAATCACAGGTGTTACTGAAGTATAAACCTCTTTACACACGCATACGTATATATATATATATATATATATATATATATATATATATACTCGTATAGTGTATCGACATTTCATTGTTATAATCGCTTCTATTCGCCGGACACAATTCGAAACAGTGATATTTTGTTCTCGCATTGATAATTCGGGTTTTTGAAACTGTTAAATTAATTGCATGTTTTAACGTATTTTTTTAAATAATTTATGTGGGTACGATGTTTTTATTTTTGTACGCTACTATTCTGTTTCAATGTGGAAGATAGGCTAAGGGAAAAAAACGAGACAAAAATAGATTAGGAGAAAGCACTAGGCACAAAGAGCAACTTATTGTTAGTAATATGAATAGTATAACGTAAAGTTTTAATTTGTTAAAAGGTTTTTTATTTCGACAACGTCACGGATAGACAACTAATGGAAAGAGAAAAGAGACATAGAAAAACGTTTAATGCAACATAGCCCTTTTATATCAACAACGTCAATCGCCCTTTAGAGTAATAGAGTATTTCATTTGCAGGATTTTTATGATAACGTTTCATATGTGTTGTATCGGGGGAAAACGGCATATTGAACGGTTTTTTCTTCTATTCGTATTCTAGTACTGTTTATTTAATAAAATTCATAAACGCGTAAAACGCAATTAATAAAAATTATAAATATGCCGACTAGTTTTTTGGTTATAGAGAATCATAATTAATGCACTAAAATTAAAATCAAAGTTAAACTGTTTACGATAACAGATAATAACGAACATTGGCTTTAACAGATGTCAATGGATGTAACGTGATAGCCGATTTATGTATAAATAAAATTTTAAATAAACATTAACATTATAATCATAAAATAAAAATAGGTAAAAAAAAATGAAATAAAATATGCAAACATATATATATAAATGCATTGTACTTAAATATTAAATAATGAACTTTTGTTAAGTAACCGTATATTTATGAACTTGTCTCTGCGATTATTAATTTAATAGTTTTCGGCAATATTTAAAAATATCTTTTCTTTATTTGTTTTAATTATTTTTAAATCTTTTTCTATTCGATTATTATAATTATAAGTATTTAGTGAATTCCTTTATTTCTATGTAACCCCACTTCTATGTGCCGAAGTTGCTCTTTATACTATATTATAAATGATTTTTTTCATTTTCCCTATGTATATTTTTTTTAATCGGCTATCGTGGCCTAGTTGATTAGGAAGTGGTGTTTTCGCACTGCCGCCCATTGAAACTTCTAAAAAAAAATTTACCTTCGCCGTGTTAATGTCCATAGTTGACACGTCAAAAAGAAAAAAAAAAAAATAGATATTTCTTAGCAGGCGTTACAAGTTAATTTATAAATTCCAGGTTAACATTGAAAAATCATCAGCACCAGCCGGACACTTAATAAAGAATAAGCATGAAATAACACTAGAAACAGAACGAGATCTAAAAATTTTAAAAATAATCACAAGTTACAGCTTGTTAAATTTTGCTGAGGCACATAAAAATAAATTAATAACTTCAAACTTAAACAAATCGGATAATAATCCATTATTACAGATTAATATACAACTTTTTTTAAAATATTTTAATTATTTTATTTTATTTTTGTAATAATAAATTTTCAATCTTTATTCCGTAAATTGATATTAATTATGCGATTTTAATCTTAACCTGTAATTCGATCATTTTCTTCGTTTTCATCGTATAACGTTAAAAAAGTCTAAACAAATATTCATTTTGTTTGTATTAATTTCCGAAATTTTGATCTTTATTTTATAAAATTTCATCCGGAATTGCTTTTTATTTCTTTTTTTTTTGGAATTCGACAACATAGCGTACCGGCTATACAAGTGTGTTCTTATTTTGAGCAGGAATATACTTAAAAGTTTAAAAGTTTCTTCTTTAATTTGAACATAGAAGTTTTTTTTTTTTTTTTAATTCGTATAACCATTCATTAACATAATGCAACTTTGTTTCCTAGCTACATATCGTAATATTATTCCTTCTCTTTTTTCGATACCAACTTAAAATGCAGTTAATGAATGCAAAGATAAGAAAAGAATACACGCTTGAAAACATTTATAAATGTAAAGAGACCAATTACTATCAAATAGTGAAACGTATTTAGATAACCTAATTTATTTCTACTGTACTTTTTTTTTTTTTTTGAAATCAACTTAAAACATACATTAGTACCAAAGTTGTGCTATCACACCTTTTAAGTAGACTATTTTTTATAATTCCTTTCTAATTATATATATATATATATAAGGTGTTTGCAGAAAATAACGTCATAGCAGCTAATTACGCCACTCCTCAATATTTCACTTAAAATGAGATCTGACCGTTCCTAAATGTTGCGTCATCGGTATGAAGACATTTTCAAACATAAGCTTGTTCATTTAAAAATTTACCGACCTATGGTAATCATTTGAATGGAAATGACATAACTGAAAATTCTACGATCTAATTTTACTTCATTTCTGTGTCGATAATCGTTTAAAGAGAATTTAATGTAAATTTTAAATTTTTGGTCGGTTTTTTACTTTTATTTCATATAAGTACCCAAAAAATGTTTTTTTTTATAAAAAGTCAAACGCAGGTAATAACAACACTTTTTAAATTTTTGTTTTTCCAGTGTTTGTGTAGATACTTTGCGTGTTTTCGTGAATATTTTGCGACTTGAAGACTACTCTAATGGCTAGTCGAATTACAACTGTTCGGGAGAAATGGACGGAAGATGATCTTAAGAAAGTACTTAAAAGTGTAAAGGATAACGTAATGTCCGTAAATAAGGGGCAAGAACGGGCTTTAAAATTCCGCGACGAACTTTGCGGGACTACATCGTTGCAAACAAAATTAGTAAAGAAAAATTCGTAAATCTGTCTCCTATAAATGAAGCTGAAGAAAATTAATCATGCGAAAGAATCGAACGATTGGGTGAAATAGAATATCCGTTGCCATCGAAAACTTTACGAACTAGTGTTTATCGATACTGCAAAGAAAACAGCATTCCAAATCCATTTCAAGAATCGAAGGAACCAGCGGGTCGACATTGGTTCGAAAATTTTATGCGCAGACATCAAAATCAAATTTCTTTACGAAAAAGTCAAAATTTGAATCCTGCTAAAGCCCAGAAGTTGAATCAAGCGGTCGTCACAACTCATTTTGCATCTTTAAATAAAGTGCTGGAGGGAAATGATCTTTTTGATAAGCCACAAGCAATACAACATGGATGAAAAAGGCTGTCGCCTCAGGTAGCATTGAGATGCTGTAGTGTTTGCCGGAAAAGGGGCCAAACGCGAGCATTTAATTGCACCAAAGCACGGAGAAAATGTCACCATCATTTCATGCGGTAACCGCTATAGGAATTATGATTCCACCACCGATGCTTCTCTTTAAAGGTGAAAGAACTAAAAGGAAATGGCTGTTGGGAACGCCACCCGATACAGACTTCATAATGCCTGCTAAAGGCTCAATGGCCGTTGTTGCATTTATTAAATAGTCGCAGCATTTTGCAAAATTTGAAACTGCCGGAAAAGTACTGCTAATATTTGGCGGTGCAAAAAGTCATTTCTATATTATAGTATTGTCGCGGAAGCAGAGAAACACGACATGCTTACTCAGTAACACGACGCACAAATTTTTATTTTACATCATCAGGATGTATTTTAAGGAGACGATTAGTCAGTTTCGCTGATGTATATATGTCAAAACACGCAATAAATTGATGTGGCGTAATTACCTGCACCATAGTGCAGATAATTACGCCACATCATGGTGTACTTCCTTCGATCGTTTCTGGGGGAAGGGATGAAGGGGTAGTGGGTCGAAATTTTTTTAAAAAGTAGGTAATAGGTCACCTTAAACTTTGATGGACCGACCCCCTTCTTTTTTAAACGTCTTCCCCTTCTTTAAAAAAATTCAAAAAGTTTAAGGTGGTGTTATTACCTGCACCTACCTTATACATAGGTATATATGTTCGTATTAGTTACTTTTAAAAATTTTGCCGTGCACGTATCTGTTTTTAATAAATTATTAATCACATCTGTAAAAAAAACGGGAAAAACTCTATATAAAAAAAGAATATATATATATTAAGAACCTTTCTGAATCAGCACTTAAAATCCTGTTGTCAATTTACAATTCTTTTCTGTGTATCTGTGAAACTCCTCCGCTTTGGAATTCCTTTATTATTATTCCTATTCCGAAGAAGAATCCCAATTCCTTTCGTCCTGTTTCTCTAGCCTCTTGTTTAAGAAAACTTTTTGAACGAATGATTAATAGGCGCCTTATCTGGTGGCTAGAATATAATAATGTTCTTCCTGATAACATGTTTGGTTTCCGTCCTGGCTTTGGTTCTTCTGATTGCATATCCCTTTTTCTCTCTGATATCTATAAATCTTTCATCCACAAAAAATTTACTATCTCTGCGTTCGTTGATGCTACCTCAGCTTTTGATAAGGTTCACCTTCCTTCTCTTCAGGATAAAATGCTTTCCATTAATATTCCTCTTGAGTTTACATCCTTAGTTATTAATCTGTTTCGGAACAGAACTATCCATCTTTCTACCCCTTTCTTTTCTGATTCCAGGACAGTTTTTCGAGGTCTTCCGCAGGGATCGTGCCTTAGTCCTACCCTTTTTAACATTTATTTCCTTAGTCTTTCTTCTCTTTCTATTCCATCTAGTTCGCTATTCTTTGCCGACGATATTCTCGTCTATTCTTCTTCTGATGATCTGTTTTCTGCTAATGAGGAGCTTAATAACTCCCTTGCTATTTTAGAAAATTCTTTATCTTCTCTTCATCTTTCTATTTCCCCGGAGAAATCTGCTGGTATCGTTTTTACATTTCGTCCTTTTGATCGTTCCTTGGTTAACCTTTTCATGTGCCAGGTCCCTATTCCTTTACTCACTTCCTTCTCTTACCTCGGTGTAATTCTTAATAGTACTCTGTCTTTTCATGATCATATTAACTATCTCTGCACGTCTGCTCTCAAAAGACTAAATTTTTTGAAGGCGTTGTCTTCCCCCAAATGGGGTGGTGATCCATATATTCTTCTCATGCTGTATAAATCCATTATTCTTTCTAAGTTTAACTATTGTTCATTTCTTTATGCCAGTGCTCCTGTTTCCCTTCTCGTCAAACTTGATCGCATCCAAAATTCTTGTCTGCGCCTCTGTGTTGGTGCCCTGAATTCTTCTCCAATTCCAGCTCTTCTGTCCGAAACTGGCTTTGTTCCTCTTTGTATTCGAAGACTTCACCTTGGTGAAAGGTTCATGATTAGACGTCTGCAGATCTCTCCTTCCAAACTCATGAATTCTTATCGATATATCCGGGTCAACTGGCGTTTTTCTCCTCGTAAGATTCCAATTCTTTCTCTCATCTCTTCTCGACTTGTTCCACTTTCTCACTTTGTCCTCTCCCAGAACAAATCTCCATACTTTACCTTTAACTTCTCTGAACTGTCTCATCCGCCTAAGTTATTCTCTTTACCTTCTAATATTAAGTCTCTTCCTCGTTCTGCCATTCACGAAGAATTTAATCACACTCTTTCCTCTCTATTTCCTGCTCACATCACGATTTTTACGGATGGCTCGAAATCTGCTTCGGGGGTCGGTGCCGCTTTTATTCTTCCTGCTCTCAACTATTCTGAATCATTTCAACTTCCCTCCTTCTCTTCTGTCTTCCTAGCCGAATCCACGGCTATTTTGCGTGCGGTCCTCTTTATATCTTCAACTTCTAATTTAGTGAATTTCCTTCTATGCTCCGACTCGAAGAATGTTTTAGTAGCTATCGCATCTCCCCTTCCTGAACCCTCTTCCTGTCCTATTATTCTTTATATACGCTCCTTGATTTTCAATTTATTAGCCTCCCGTTCTATCCATATTGACCTGCTTTGGATTCCTGGCCACTGTGGTATAGCTGGTAACGATCTTGCTGACTCGTTAGCTTGCTCGGCCGCAGTAAGTGGTCGTTTCATAAGCAGATTTCCTTCCCAATGTCTTTACTCTCTCTCTTTTCGTTCTCACCGTGACTTTTGGACTGATCTCTATCCGTCCTTTTTCTCCAACCCTGACTCATTTTACCTTGCTTTACAGCCTTCTCCATCCGTTTCTCCCTGGTTTAATAATTTTCCCAGTATCAGCCGTTCTGTCATTTCTTCCATAGTTCGCCTTCGTTTTAATCACAGTCTGCTCCCGGCTTCTCGTTTCCGCTTTGCTCTGGTTCAATCTCCTTTGTGTCCCTTTCATCCTCCAACCTTCAATGGCTCGTGTGATGCAAATCACGTACTATTTGAATGTTCCTTTATTTCTACTGAACGCGCGATCCTTTATTCCAATTTGCTTAGCCTTGGCCTCCCTACACCTTACAGTGCCCTCTATATTCTCACTTTTCCATCTCCTTCTGTTGTTCCCTTGTTATCCGCATTCATTTCCTCTGTCTCTAATCGTTTCTTGATATAACTTGTCGCTCCATATGTCCTTCTATTCTTTTAATCTTTTGTGCTGGGTAAATGTCCTGTGCTGGCGTGCCCATTTAAAAAAAAAAAAAAAAAAAAAAAAAAAAAAAAAATATATATATATATATATATACATATATATATATACATATGTATATATAAAATTCCAATATAAGAATTTTACAGAATGCTAATATGAAAACATCAATCGGTCAAAGAATAAAAATAATTCTTCTATTATTGCTCGGAACAGCGGGCATATAGAATTCCTGTGAATTCTGGCGCATAATTCCGGGAAATAATCCAGCAGTTTTAGACGCTCATTTGGCTGTCATCAATACCAGATAGAGTATACTCCTTTTCCACTTCATGATAAATTTCTACCAGAACTAATAACCAGTCGGTGGATTAAAGAATGGGTGTTAAAAATTACATTTCTACTTCAAATAAAGTTCAGTGAACCCCATGGTGGCTACTAATTAGCAGCAAGCGAACAGAATATATGCGGCCATTAATCGATTAAGATTAGGAAAGTCACGATTACACATTACAACAGATATCTTCTAATAGTTTGTATTGAAACAAAATCCTTTTTGGTAGAATACACATCTTAACAGCGAGCGCTCGTAAATTTAATATTTGCCCGAGTGCGGCAACATTATTGCCTGAGATACTAATTGATTTTATCGTATTTTCAGGCGCCGTCTCCAAAAATAACTAGAGGATCATTCGATAATGGCAGCAATTAATGACAGTAATTGAATACAACTCCAAAAAAGGTGGAAAAAAATTAAATAAAATTCCGTGAAAATTTCTTATAAAGTATTTAATATTAAAGATTTCATTTACATACTTTAATGCGACATTCACTGGCTTAACCAAGGGCCCCTGGTGCAAGTGGTCTGCGTCCCTCAGAAAAAAAAAATAAAAGGTACACTACTGAATTACGGGAATATTATCGGTAAATACGCTATCGTTCTAATCAAATCTCACATATTCAGGGTTCGGCCGTTGTTCACTTTTTTTCCAGAAATATACATTAAGACCACAGTAATAGTTGCAGTTATTATAATGTTAACTGCACATAACCGATTCTTCGCTAAAATATGTGTCGGTGCGTATGGTTTGTTTTTCATATAATCTGTGAAATGTCTGTAAGAAAGAAAAAAAAAGAAATACGAGACCTACTTTTTCGATACTATTTGGCAATCTGTAATGTTTTCGTGAAATACCATGTTCGAACGAAATTTATACAGTAGCAAATCTTTTTGGTGCATTAGCAGGTATTTTACAATTGTTATTTACCTTCGTTTATACGTTGCAAATTCGCTGTTTTTAAAAATTCCCGCCTTTTAATAATCTGTTTCGCTTTTAATAATTTACTCATCTGATATAGCATATGGCATATCGAAAATCCGGGAATTTGTTCGAAAAAAATTTACTAATTTCTTAAATTCGTACATTAACGTTAAACACGCATTAATATATACATGTTTTTTACGAAGCCGCAGGAATCGAATGCAATTAAACGAATGAAACAAATTTACATTGTTCGAAGCATTTCTCTATGTCACTTATAGGAATTTCCCTACAATAAGCAAAGGAAAATCTGGTCTTGGTTTCATTGATTTTGAAAGGTTGCACGACCTCTCACACATGTTCACGAGCGAAATACAGTAATAAACAGACCTACCTTTAAAAGCATCCTATTTTATATTCATATTTTTACTAGTAATCTCATCTGCAATACATAATAGATGGGAGCTCCTCCGAAAAAAAAAATGTTGACTACTCCCTCGCTGACATTACTCGTTAACGGCAACCGAACCATCTGGACTACATCGCAAACAGTTGCTTATTAATTATATACACAAAAATGACGTAATTGTTCGTCATTGTAAATCTGCGTTTATTATTCGACGTGCTTGTTTTAAAAATTTTGTTTTTTACGTACAGAACAACCGATTCTTCATCAAACCGAAAGATATAATTTTAACAAAAATGACTAACGAAAATTATCAGTAAAGGGATAAAATCAATGAACTATATGAAAATAAACTAGATGAGAAAATAAAAATAAAGCCCAGAAAACAAAAAATTTCCGAGTTAATTACAACGGGCAGCCATCGCCTGCCATATAGGTAAATATAATATATACGTAACACACACACACACACATAATACATATATATATATACGCGCATATCAGAAAACGGATATCGAATCGATTTAAAACTGGAAGGAGTAAATTAAAAACATAAAAAAGGTGTATTGTAAAATACTATCCGAGTGACATTTATTGGAACATTAATTTTTATCTCGCTTCCCGCGTGCCACACATTAACAAGCACATGTCCACATGCTCGACTAGCACGCCGCACATACGCATAAACATGAACACACATGTACACGTAAATGTTTATAAAACGCGTCAATGGGTATAAACGTTTGCCGTGAATGTAAACTTCACAGTGTTAGTGCACAACGACGGCAATATAATAAAATAACAAAATTACAAAAATTTGAATAGAGCGTTAAGCCGGCTTTGTGTAGGGCGTTTGGCAGGTGAACAGGTCTCCATCGATACATTTAAGAATTTATTATTTTCATATTTTGCCCTGAATTACTGTTGGAATGAAAAAGAAAAAATGAAACAAAAATGAAAAAAAAAAAAAAAACGCTTTTGAACGAAAATATCTGCGTTGCACGAACCGGACTACTGCCGAACAACATAAAAAAAATAAAAATAAAAAGCCCGCCAAAAAAAGCAAAACAAAAAACAAAAAAATTACTCTGAAACAGGAGTACAGCCATGCAGCGTTATAAATATATTAATACAGGCGCTTTTGTGTGCACGCTCGTAAAATAATAAATGGTAGTTGGCTTTCGTTGATAATGTGTATAGTATTAAAATTGGTAACCGGTTATGCTCTTTCAATATGGTGTAGAACCTGATAAAAGTAACCTGGTAGCAAATCGGCTCAGCAGTGGTCATACATCTGTTATTTATTTATTATTTTTGTTGAATCTGTTTTAATTAATTTTTTAAATGAAAGCAAAAACACGCACATTACATACATACTATATATATATGTGTATATATATATATATATATATATATATATATATATATGCGCGTGAGCGTATATGTGTATAAATGTATGTACGTATATATTTAAATAATTCGAATTTTATTAACGTCAGTCGGTCGTTTCGAATGTCAAATCAATGCAGACTGATGCCGAGTTTCGCATGAATAAACCGTAAAAATTTATTTACGTGAGTTAAATTTCACTTTCAAAATTACTATCATTCTTTTTAAGGCTATCAGATAGGAACCATATTATTGGGTACTTATCCCTCTTCACGTTCAATACTCCTCCCTTTAGAATATCTTGCTAAACGGCCCAGATGGCCAGTTGGTAATACTATAACTAAGAAGAAGAAAAAAAAATCTTTTTAAGTAATAGTTTACGTTCCTTAAAATTTGAGATTATTTCTGCATTCAATAGCGCAGCGACGTTCGGAAGTGTCCCGCGTCGAATTTGACTTTAAAGCGTGCAAATTAATTTCCCCCTATCGTCGACACTGGCAGTTCATTGATGTCGGTATTTGAGAAATTTCTTTTTAAATATGCCAAAAAAAAAAAAAAACTTCAAATATTGCCACTTTTTTTTTTCTGTTTCTATTTTGAATGATGAAGTTTTAAAAAATTATTCTTCAGTTACAGGTACTTGAATTTTGCACAACATTAAACAACTTCCATGAATCGATAGCAAAATAAAAAATTGATTACAAAAAGGTCTGTTTTTTTTTTTGTGTTTTTTCTTCTCCCATAGAGCTAAATTTTGTTTTGAAAAACCCCTAATAATAACTCGTACCGATAATTAATTCGCGGTAATTTAATTTTCGGTCAAATTTGGTTTTATCTGATATTTTAGGGTCTGTAGAACTCCGTCCTGAAGTAGTAAAAAAAAAAAAAAAAAAAAAAAAAAAAATTAGATGCGATAAAGTTACTAAAAATAATAAGCATTGTTGTTACGATTTTGCCGAACTTGTAAATACAAAAAAAAAAAAAATAGAACAGCTTTACAAGCGTAAAATCCAGAAAAAAAGACCAAGGAAAAATAAAAAATAAAAAAATTCAAATTATTTAGATTACTAAGAAATAATAACAAAAAAATGTAGCGATAAACGAAATTTATATAATAACAATTAAGCGTTTTCGATAATAATCGATTTCATTCTAAGGATATTAATGCTGTTTTTGAACATTAATGTCGCACCTTAAAGGAATATTTCACTCTAAAATATATCTTCTTATCGAATAATAATTATTTTTTATACTTTAGTATATTTTTATTAAATTAGCACACGAATGCCGCAGTCATTCCTCGACCACTCCGAGGATATCAAACGGCTTAACTGCATTACTTATTGGAATGATATGTAAAATCAGAGCCACTTCGTTAGAACTTTGCTATCGGTTATTGTTAAAAACTGCATGAAAAAGTCGCAATAAAAAATTTTTGAGAAAACAAAAAAAAAATTAAATTCCTATAGTGAATTTTTAAGTCTATGTTTTTTTTGAAAGTACATAATATTTCACGACTTTTTAGCGTAATGCTTAAATTTTTTGTTTTTTGCCAAAAAATCAGCTTTATTAAAAATGAATATCTTGTAAATGGCATTTTGGCGATCTTAAATTTTCATTATCGCTATTCAAATTGATCTTTATCCGTGGTAATTAACATTGATAATATTTTAATTTTTTAAAATTACGTTTCCATGCCGTAATACTGGTGATATTTTAAGTCAATTGCGCCTGTTATATAATAATAAAAAATAATAAAAAAAATATACAATCTAACCGGACCACATTTTTTTCCCTATTTTATGACCACTCAGTTCGTGTTTACCGATACTTAACGGTATACTCACATAGTATCACCATCGCTGACTGATACACCTTCGAATAAACAAAGAGTCATTAAAATCAGTGCACAGTACTTGTCCGTGAACAAACTTAAAAAAAGACACGCGCGATCACCACCTTCTTCTTTTTTGAAGTAGGTAATAATTTTCAATTTTTTACAAATAAAACATAGAAAAGAAAAAAATGAAAACATCAAATTTTATATTAAATTTTCCGCAGCATTGAAACGAATTCGATTTCTTCAAAACGTGAGTAATTTTACATTTGAATAGATTTTTTTTTTTGTAATTCTTCATAAAAATATTTATACGTTTAAAGAGAAAAAGGTTAGAAACTTGTTGCGAGTAAAATCGTTATTTCTGCTTTATCTTCGTATTATATTGTATTTGAACGGTATAAAGCTCGTTTGTTACCAGGCACAGACAAAACTGTCTGAACAATGTCACGTCAAACAGAAAACGGTCTGTCCATTCTTTCTACTTCCACTAGCGGCACTCGCGTAAACCGTATTTATAATCGTCCAAGTCCAACTATCGCAGAAATCCGCCATCTCAATAATTCTGCCGCGAATCGCAATACGATTAAACACAACTTTACGCCATTGTATCTTATACCGGTAAAGTAAAAAAGAAAATAATTCCAGTTCTTGACATCAAACATCGAATCGATTTGTCGGGATTAAAATTATTAGACTACCAGCGATCAAACTTATCAAATCAAACTTTACATCAGGATTTAGGGATAGATTATGTGGCAGATATTATTAAAACTCATGCCCGAAGACACGCAGAAAGACTTGAAAGTCATCCGAATAAACTTGCTGCTGGACTGCTACATACTGCTAATTATAGGAGGCGGCTAAAGCGTAAGAAACCTCATGACCTTGTTTAAGGTAAAGTTTATCGGGTAGGTACTATTGGGTACTTCTCCCTTCATGCTAAATATTTCCCTGTTAAGAATATTACTAAATGGCCTAGATGGCCAGTTTGTAATCCAATAACAATTAAAAAAAAAAAAAAAAAAAAACAACTGATTATCGTGCAAGATGCAGAAAATATTATTATGGTCGCCTCGCGCGTCAGAAATAATAAAATATTAGGTTTTTTTAGCTAACAAAAACGGCGTTTTAAACGATTTAGTAGTCCACAAAGATTTATCTTCGGGAAAAATAATTCCATGTATGTCCATCCCAAACGATAGAATGACGCCTACTAAAATCACGGGAATTGGACAACTGGTAATTAAACTTCAACGGTAATTAAGGGAGACACGCCAACCCGTAACCGAAAAAGAAAATCAGCTAATTTTTTTGGGACTTTAACACATAGGCCAACTCATCATCGACGGCGGCCTGCTGATCTCTGAACCAGTGCTTTCCAGGGTTTTCTTTAATCATGCTCTCCGGCTATGAGCCGGTTATAGTAAAGGATTAATTTAAATAAATAAGAAAACTCACGCGACAAAAGTAGTAACTTTATAGTGTAATGGCGCACATATTGTTGCCCGGCAATATTTTATCGTTTATTTAATTACAATCGCAATAAACTATTGAAAAAAAATAAAAATGAATATTAGATAGCATCTTTTTATTTTTTAGCGCAATTTTAAAAGAAGCGGTATAAACCCCATCTCTAGGGTATAGTAAATGATTCATATCTGCATCAGAATCCAGTATATGATGTTTGTTGCTTTTTTTATTTAACAGATTTTAATGGTTTCTTATTTTATTTTTCATCGTCGAATTACTCGGCGTTAAAAGTCATTTTGTTTCATACAAATATTTCACTGACCAATAATAATCCGCAAGTATTTCTTGTTGACTAGTACAGTTTGCCGAATTTCATTTTATTCAAAATGGAAAACTCTTTTCAATCGTTTCGAAACCAGATGCTAATCTCTGTTCTAGAAAAAATACGAATGAATAGATGTCTGCCGACCTTTTCTTTACTTTTCTTAGAAAAAAGTTAAAAGGAATAATCGAAATCCCAATCAATGAGCCTTTAACGTTTCTCGTTAAAAATATACAGATAGTTTGAAAATACTGTACATGTGAATAGGTTTAATTTCCGTTGTATGAAATTCAAATGTATTTTTCTTTTTTGTTTTCATTCTTAATTTAAGTATAAATAAAATACCAGTAGCGATGATGCGATTAATAATGTAATAGTTTTGCTCTGTGTAAGTGAATAATAATTCGTGCTTTTTTGCCAGAGCTCAACGAAATTCGACATCTATATTAAAAGTTTTCACCGGCTCGGGAGAAAATAAACAAGAGTTTACACGTTGCCTAGCCGGTGTGTCCGCTATATAGGGTGTAGAGAAAAAGTTGAGAAACGCACTGGATTCAAAATTATTCACTTTTATAAGATTTGATGGGTATCTTGGCCGGTCGGATATTAGTTACACTTTAGCCAGTGTCGCTTAGGTCTTACGAGTCAGCTAATTACTCGGAAACGAATTTTCGTATCTAAAATAGTTACGAGTTGGCGTCCGCCCAAAATCACTTGTAGCTCCAATTAGCCTCCCACATTTCCTTGTTTCGCATTCAACTATAAGATGCCACTTCTGCAGAACAGGATCCGGCAACAATTACGTGCCCTTCCAAATACCTTACCATTCGATCCTCACTTTGTATTCGCTATTAAGGTTTTCTTAATATGCAGACAACCAGCTGTTCAGTTAACAAAATCGTGCCTAGCACAATATTGCTAAAAAAACTATCGCGCACATCACGCAGAGCCCACCGATCTTTACTTACGATGACATACTGCTCTCAGCTCGAAATGTGACTATGAAGTCCCTCTGCTTTTCGTAGCATTCGAAATCGCCTCTCCAAGCTGCCATTCACATCGCTTCGATTCTCGGAACGTATTTTACGGAGGCACTGTTGTGAGGCCTTAGAGGGCCTTCCCCATTTCGACGTAATCACCAAAACCTCTTATTACGAACAGCTGCAAATTCCAGCAGCAAGCAGTGTTCTCCGATGAGTCTAGAGCCCATCGTAGACCAGACTTTTAGAATATCGTGTAAAAAACGATCTTACACATCAGAATCGTATCAGCGGTTCAAGAACTGCTTAGCGTAGACAATAAACTGCCGAAAATCGTTTCCCTATGGATAACGGAATTGTCTGATCATTCGTTGCTGTCAAAGAAGCATTCTTAATTTCTCATAATCCACAATTTACTTTCGTTCCAGAGAAAACTGGAATCAATTACTCCGATGGTACAAAGTCAGCAAAATTAGCTGGTGCATAGTCGTTGTTACTCATAACGTTATCCTCGGATTTCCGCTTCCACTGCTATTCTCCGCTTTGTCTGCAGAACTATACGGCATTCCGATAGTTGATTAAATTCTACCGACACATCAATTGCCACACATAGCCCTGCGGTAACGTCCGAAATCAATCCGATAACTGATACTGCGTAAATTCTTACACGACTCATCAACAACGGTAACCATAAAAATTTAAAAATGTAGGATGAAAATAAATATTTGATAAAGTTGACGATATATTTATTAATTTCTAGATTTAAATGTAGATGGGTATTAATGTATAGGTGAATAACAACTAGTATATTTGACTCGACTTTCGACCTTTGACCAGTTTTACAACCCAAAATAGCGCACGATGAAAACACATTGTAAATAATTATGTTGCATATATATGTAAAATGCGATTGAACAATAAAGATTTTTTGTACAAGACGACTACGAAGGACGTAGACAAATTGATAGCGATTCTTCTAAAAGTAGTTTAGAAGAAAAAAAAAGTGACTCGGTGACATCAAGGAAGTTACGAAAAATCTTCTGCAGGAATCGTGGCAAAACAAACTGAAAGGGAACAACAAATGCTATCATACCCCTCTAGATGCAGTAAAATTATCATCGGCTTGCGAATGGAAATTTCAACGGAAGGTTGAAATAACTACTACGTCATTCACATGTTACTCATGGATGTATATATTTCACAGTCTCCCGACCTGCGACAAATGTGGCCATCACCGTTTAATCTATGCTCTAATTTTACTCTGGTTTTCCTCCTGCGTCACTCCTATCTAAAAATTCGCCACCCGTCACGTTCCTTCTTGCATTACTCATGAAGGTGCATAACAAAATATAAACAAGCCAGTCACGTTTCTCACCTAGCTGTGCCCTTAAAATTTTACGTCAGTGAGCGAAAGAACTTACTACCCCGGACACACTGACGGGGACCACCGGTGCTGTAAATTCTAGTTGCCGAGAGTGCACTGCTATATTTAAAACCGAAACCGCGATATTGCGAATATTTCTTCAGTATATAGCGTTCTTTTCTTTCCTAGTATTCGTGTCGTTTCAGGGACTGGTCTTTTCTACGCCGAACCTGCTTAATTCTAAATAAGTAAGAGAAATAATTCGCATATTTACCTGCTGACAGAGCTTCCAATGATACCGACTGGTACGGTACGGTGTACGGATAGTCGGTATCTTTTCGAAGTGTTTTTGGCTTCCTTCTTGGTCGATACTTGTAGTCCGGGTGTTCTTTCATATGCAGCGCTCTTAGCCTTTTCGCTTCGTCGATGAATGGTCGTTTATCATTTTCGGCCAATAGTTTCCATTCGGCTCCTGTACGAAGAAATATATATATATATATATATATATATATATACGTGAATAGAGTACGTAACAAAACACATGTTGGCGAGTTTTTTAACAGAATGCAAGAAAATATCCTTTCGACTTTGTAAGCTTTTTTCAAGTTTTTCCGGAAAAAAATTTGCAAACTCGATGACAACGATAATCTCTAATATGATACAAAAGTAATTCTCGAATAACCGTAATTACACGGTTAAGGGGTAACACACCCTTCTAGCGACCTAAAAAAAGGCCGAACTCTGACAATTTATTTTGGGAGTATGGAAAAAGGATTAGGATTTCTCTTTTTGGAGCATTTATTGAACATGTATTGAAATATAAAAAAAAAAAAAATCCTAATTTTTTGATACGAAATAGCGGTGACGCAGCCAATTTTTAAAATCGCCTTTTTTTTAAACTGTTTCACAATGAGAACAGGACGGATTTCTCGTGAAGTTTAAAACCTAGAACGATAAACCAAAAAGTTTTTGAATCTACATACTATTGGCCATAGAAGAACGTGTTTTTTTTTTTTTAAATCGATTTCTGTAGAAATGGTGTACTTATGGGAAATAAAGTCGATTTTTGGCCAGAAAATTAGCATTAAATTTTTTATAAAAAAAGTAATTTACATCGAATCAAAAAACGGCTACGTACTTTGATAGAAAATGTAATTACGAAGGTATTGTCAAAATTTTAAATCGATCCATGCAACGGTGTTCGAGTAATCTGTCCTCTCAGTTCGAAAAATATCGTTCCGAGATAATTTCGTTCAAAGTTTTACAAGTACTTAACACGCGCTTCGAGGCGCGGCGGAAAAATCGAGAATTAAACCTTTTAAAATTTTTTTTTCACTGTCGGACCAATTGTATACTATTTTTATGACCCAAAAGTATGTAGTTTAAGCCAAAAAAAAAAAAAAAAAAATCGATTTTTTCAAAATTCTAGAGTGGTGTTACCCCTTAAATCCGAATGCATTTTCTTTCAAAAATCCACTTTCCTTCGGTCGGGATAATTTCTAATTATTTTGTTTTAAATGAAAAGTCTTTTATATTCCTAGATGTATCGAAAACGACTTGTGTTTAAACTGCTACTTAATTTTACATACAGATATTAAAAATAATTATTGGATTTTCGCACCCCTGTTGTACTGGTAAATTTTAATAGAGTACTCTATTCGATACCGGATAGCACGATGAAACGATACATAAAACAGTTTTACCGACGATCATTTTTTTTCCCGAACTAAACTTTTTTGACTATAATCACTTACCACCGTTAGAAACATATGCGTCAAATCGTTGCGTAATTTAAGGGTAAGGGGGTAAAGTTGAGGAGGTGGGTTTTGCTACACCTCTGCAGTGCGCTACGTAATTAGAATGTACGAAGCGACGAGGAAAATTTTAAATCGAGCACCATCTAAAGGATCAAAGGAGCTGTTTACGCGCAAATACTGGACGATCATGGTATTCGATCTAGTGTGAAAGCCCAACTCAGAATTATAGGAAATGCTATTCATGGAAAGATCTCAGAAAAAAAATAACCTTTTCAACGAGTTAAATGTTCAAAATTTTCAGAAAAATTGATTGATAAGCCTACAGCATAAATATATGTATATGCAAACGTAGTGAAAACCGAACAAAATTAAAGGCCTACACTTAAAAATGACAGACAATATGTTTTAGAATAGGACTGTTCATGGCATATAACCGAGTGAATAACCTTCCTTTATTAATGGCACAGTGAGTACAGATATATTGACACACATACTGCGCCATAATTTAAAGGAGACAGCACTCGTAAATTAAATCGCGACAATTTAATTTTCAACAGTACAACAATCCAAAACTAGCTTGTAAACACATCTGAAAATTACTAATCGTAAACATTTTAACTGTCCATGTAATTGTCTGGTTTTTCGTTATTTCTCGTATATATGACGCTGTGACCGTAAGAACAAAGTCAACACTCAAAAACCGGTGAAATCAATTTCGACCGATCGGATGAACGAATAACAAGTGAGCATTTCTTTTGGTTCGTCAATACTGATTTATTTTTATAACAAACTAACTAGTTTCTTTTTTCTTTACGGTTCATTCTATTGTTAAAAGAATTCGTAACGGAACAAAAAAAAAAAAAAGTTTAATAATGCTATAACGATTTCTAATGAAAAATACGAAGAACGTCGTAAATCCAAAATTATTGTTCCACGTCGCCCCATTGTTAAACCTATAGCCACACACTAGAAACTGTTACTTCGGAAATCTAAATTTAGCAGATGCGATGACGACAGATGTATACCAAAAATTTACTTTTAATCCGACGCTTTATATAATTTGCGGCGATGTCTCTTATACATATATACAATGAGTCACGTAAAAATATTCGTACACCAACGAGATAAATGGAGAAGCGTCCATAAAACAACAGAAAACAACTTTAATAACGAACAAATATATTGCATACGAACAAGTATGATTCTTCTTGTATGATATAGTAAAAGATAAAAAATAAAAAAAATCACCTATCACACTTGTATACAGAACAAAAAGGAAAGAGTTGAATAGAACACTCACAGAAATATTCGTACAATGGAATGCAGTGCGTTGCACCTGGGGTTTTTCAAAAATTAATGATAAACATAAGTGATATACAGAACGCTGAGTCATAATTTCATGATAAGCGATCACACGGTGCGTGAGTTACGAGTTGAAATGCATCGAGTACAAGTAAAAATGCCGCGAAACTGTCGGAATACGTCTTTGGAGATGTAGAAACTGGCTTGTCGCTACTATACAAAAGCTAAATCGTTAAATACAATAGCTAAGCTACTCTTGAATCAGCTTGCAGTACCTGCCAATACATTATCCGTCGGTACGTACAGGAGAATCGCATCGGGTCAGTTCCACAAAAAAGTAGACCAAAAAAGCTTCTAGCGCGACACGAACGATATACGTAGGCGGTTCAGATAGTTCGCAGACTTTCGTGATAAAAAATCGAATATATTATTATTTTACAAATTGTCATAGTCTCCACATGCATATACCGATTCCATCTGTTCCGTCATTCATTCAAGCAGTGTTGCCAGTCTTAGGATTTCAAGTCCTTTATTTTCGTTGTCACGGCCTTTTGAGTATCCTCTCTACATCATCCAAGGTTTGACCTCGGGGAACAAATTCGCGGTGAACAAGCCCACGTTTATCGCAAGAAAACAATAATCACCGCCTTGATTTGAGAACGACTTTTCCGACATTTATTCGTTCGCGACTCCCCCCACCTTCTTTCCACTGCCGACTTTGTTCCTTAGTCTCCGGATCAAACTAGTAAATTCAGCAACCTATCTATTATTTCGGGGTCGATTTTATTAAATTTTATTCAAAATTTAATCACTATTCTTTGTTCACTTTTGACCAAATTTTCCATAGGGCAAAATTCGTAACAATGACAAAGCAAACAACAAAACGCAATACCGAGAACGAACAAACGATTACTTCAACGTGTACAAACTATGGTAGATCAAGTATTGCCTGTATGTAACACTACTGCTCGCGTTAGCGTTCCCGGTTCGTGAGAAAAAAAATCAGTCTATCAACTTTTTGAACCATCTACGTATTGTTCGGTAAGGTTGGCCGGAACCCACGACTGATTGTGAATGCCCTAAAACTCGCGACGGAAGTAAATGCTACATGGAATAAAACAGTTTCCGGCGAAACAATTCGTAGATCGCTAAGGAAATATGGGTATCTTGGGTAAACTACCAGAAGGAAACCATTCATTAGTGAACAGGATAAGAGAAAGTGGTACCAGTTTATGATGAAGTATCAGAAAGTCCCCGACAGTTTCTGGAAAAACATTATAATCAGCGATGGGTCTAAATTTGACCTTTTTTTTATGGTGGGGGCAGAAAATATGGCGCAAACTGAGGGTGGAATTAGATCTGAAGAACCTTGTAGCAACTATAGTCTTTGTTGATGGCCGCATGAATAAGGAAATGTACTATATTTTACATGATTTGCTCCCAAGTGGCGAAAAATTAGGAATTGCGGACTCATTTTAATATTATCAGGACAACAAATCAAAGCGTAACGCACTTTATATACGTGAATGAATATTCTATAATTGTCCCCACCACGTGATGCCTATCCCTGCTAAGGCTCCGGACCGCAACCCTATCTGTGTGCGATTACCTCGACAAGAAACTTCGCCAATCTCCGGCTTGGAATATCGACCAATTAAAAGAACGCTTCTTCGCCGAATAAAAGAAAATTCCCGTGGAACCCGTCAAAAGTTGGTTTTGTCCGTATCGCAGTAGTTGGCGACAGTGGTCAAGGCTTGAAGCCTTTATACGAAGTATTAAGGAAATTTTTTTGATATTGTACGAATATTTTTGTAACGTATTCTATTTAACTGTTTCCTTTTTGTTCTGTATAAAAATGTGATATGTGATTTTTTTTTAATTTTTTCTTTCATTATGTTACACAGAAAGTCATATACATATATATTATCTTCATCAAAGCTGTTTTTCGTTGTTTTATGTACGCTTTTCAATTTTTCTCATTGGTGTACGAATATTTATGTGACTCACTATAATATAGGTACATATTATATATAATAATAATTTCTGAAATTAAAATTAAATTGTTTTATTAAGTGTTTTAAATTTAAATAGCGTTAAAATAACTAACAATGAGGTTTTCATTACTTCTAAATTTAGTGTAATTAACGCTATTCTTTTTTTTGAAATTTTACATAAGATGGTATACACACCTTCTCAGTTTCTTAACAAAGCGGTTTACAGTAATGTTACAGGTAGAAAGCATTAGATTAAACTAACCATACGAAACCACACGAACCATTTATTTGCACACATTCGATATAATGTAACACAAAAATTTAAAATAAATTAATATCTGTACCGAAGGAGAAAATGTTTCTTGTCGGATATGGGCATGCCAGTTGGTAATTTACTTAATATTATTTATATTAACGAGTTGGGTCAGATTTATGGGGGGGGGGGGGGGATTTAAATAAAACTTAGAAATTTATCTATCAAAATGATGTTTGGTAGCAGTTACCTGTTTAAATACTGGAATTATTTTTTATTAATGAAGAAAGTGTAATATTATCGGAATGTCAAAATTAATTTACACAGTTATTCTGAAAATTGTCTATTTTAAGTGGTATTCATTGGGAATATTTTAAATATTTATTGAAATTATTTTTAAATGCAGTGGTAAATTAACATAATCAAAATATTTAATAATTTTATTGCTTAAAAGGATGACTCTAATAGAGATAGTGTGGGGGAAAAAAGAAAAGAAGAAATATAAAAATTTAAGTTTTCTGCTTTTATAAATTTCATTAAATTCACCGTCGAAATTTTAAGACAATAGATTTAAAGAAAAGAAAATATGAAACGCATTAATCCGTAGTTAATGAAATTTAAATAAAAGGCCATTGATATATTGATATGGCAGAAAAGTTAATTTTTTCAGGAAATTTCGAAGAAAATTAATAATGCAGGATTTTGATGAATACAGATTTGACAATAGGTAAAAAAAAATCTGAAGTATTTTATAAAATAACTGAGAACAATATTGCATTGTTAGCGAATGATAAAAGTACCTCATTCTTCTAACGACATAATAGTATATAAATTAGTTAATGATTTTTACGATAGATATTAAATATCTGTATTAAATACTTTTCTATTCGATTTTTAAACGCAGTGTGCTTAGAGCTACAGAGAGAACGTACACCGGTAGGATTTTTTTTGTAAAGATTTTATTACTAATCTAAGATCAAACGGTATAACAAGCGTGATACGTGTTGTTGTTTCGTCGAGTGAAGAACAAGAAAACGAGAAGAAAAGTTGTCTGAATTTTCATAATATGATGAATTTGTGGTTTTTATTAATATTTCAATTACCACATATTGCTACATACGTTACGTTTACAAAATACATTAATTTCGGGTTTACGGGAATAGTTTTTCAGCATTTTTACTTTTTTTTATTAATATTTTATCTGTTGGAAAATTTTTTAATAAACTTAAGTGGTCTCTTCGAGGGAGTTTAAAATTTATTAATTATTACGTAAGATAATGATGTATTTATTAATTACTAAATGTTACAAGTGCAAAAAGTAGTAGAATAAAGATCGATTTAAAATTTAAAAATTTATATTCTTTATATATTTTACATTTTCTAGAAATGATGCTATAATTTTAACGTTTATTTGCGCGCGAGTTCTGTTATAAGAATTATCCTTTTAAAAGTATACCTATTGTGTTTTCTTACCTTTTTATGTATTATTTATATGCCTGTTACAATGTTGTTTATAAAAAGAAATAGTTTTATTATTATTATTATTATTATTATTATTATTATTATTATTATTATTATTATTATACGATTGATCGGGCGCAGGCTGCACTAACGGGCCATCCAGGGGCTGGCTAGAGTCTAGATGAGATTTAATAGCTTAAGCGACTGCAGGAACCGGAAAACACTATGGATATGTGAGGAAGATTGAGATAGGAGCTGAGGTAGGGAGGCGGGGAGGCTGTGCTGGATTCTGAGTGCTGTAAGTGCCTGGCAGGATGTTAGAATATGGAGGATAAGGAGTTGAGCTGTTAGGCAAAAGGGACAGAGGGGAGGGTCCATGCGTTGTAGAAGGTAAGAGTGGGTAAGATTTGTGTGGGATATGCGCGGAGTCCGGTAAGAATAATATTATTCTTTCTTGATCGGAACGGAGAGGATATGTGTGATGGAGGATTAGGTTTTACGGGGAGGAGTTGATTTTGATGGTTGGACTTCCATGCACGGACCCAAGATTTGGTTATGCGTGATCTCAGGAGTTGCTTGGTATCGTTAGAGGAAACAAACCGGGAGGTGAGGAGAGGGAGTGTGGAGGCCTCTTTAGCAGCTCGGTCAATGGCCTCATTGCCCGGCAAGCCAACATGGCTGGGGATCCACATAAAAGTTATCGAGACATGGGATTAGCTTTAGAGAACATTCTTTTCTCCTTTATTCGTTGACACGTTTCGAATTACGCACTATCAGAAGTACATTATTTGTAAATGTATGTTGACGTCGCGGAGTAATTACTTTTTACGCGTCGGTAAGATTTCGATTTTTTCCTCTTTTTAAATTGAATTTATTGCTGTGACGTTAAAACTTAACATGACTGCGGAAAGCACTTTGTTATGTAAAATCGGGAAAAATATATATATATAATAGTAGACGACCTTTTATTAAATTTTCTAAAATACAATGTCACAATATACTTGTTTCCTCCTCGAATGATGTATTAATGCGCTTTCCGGCCTTTTATCTGTACATTGTGTAGGTGGTGAATAGAATTCGGGTAACTGTCATTTTTTCGCTTTTTATGGTAAAAACTAATTTGTAAATGTTTTAAAAAGATGAGATGACCGGTTTTTTTTCATTTTCATAGATATTTTTTTTTTTTACTGATTAATGAATTCGAACTCGGTCGTTTCTCAGATTTCTTTTTTCTCAAAATTTTGATTCGCTATCTGAAAAAGATCCCTCAATTTTCGTTTGCACAAAAGCATATCAGCTCATAGTGTGCGTAAAATGTTTTATCCATTACGTCAAGGCGCAAAGTTTTTTACTCATCAAAAACAAGAGCGCACGTTATTTTTCACATTTGTAAAATATGTAATGAAAATTAAAAAAAAAAAAAAAAAAAAAAAAAAAAAAAAAGGTTTTCACCGTATTTTTATTTCTCTGTGACTTCGTTATTGCGAGAAAGTGGTGTTTGAAAAATTAAGCCCTTTTCAGGCACTTAGATATAAATTTTTATGGGGAGGATTCGCGACCAGAACAACTAATTTTGGTTTAGGTAATATTTTCGCCCTCTACCATCTCTTACCGGATAGAGGAAATCAAAATCAAAATATTTGCTAATCTATGATGTGTTATCTGCGTATACATATAATGCATGGTATATTTCTGAAAAGGAATTATAAAACGAAATTAAAAAAGCTACTTCACGTGTATGTCAACATTTTGCAAGTTATAACTTTGTGAATTATTGAACTGCCGAGAATGTTGTTACATTATGATTTTATAATTGTCACGTGGAAGTCGATCTGAAAAAGCGGGAGACCCGAATTTTGAATTTTCGTTTCTGTTCGACAGATGTTTTTATGCTTGTTCGACTTTCTATCGTTATTTCAGATTTTGGTTGTTATCGGATTATTTAATGTAGTCAGGTTTGAAATATTTCGCAACAGCGTGTACCATTCTCCATAGCACGTGGATGCATTCACAGGGGGGCGGGGAAAATAATTTCTAATCCTACGTTGTATAAACAAAAGTTTCGTGTGTTTTTTCTTCTTCTTTGTAATACAAACAAGCCGTATATTTTTTCTAGTTAACGACTATGACAGTTCTATTTTTGTTGGTCTGTTTTTATTTCATATTCGTTTATAAATTTGAGTTGTACCAGTTTTAAGTCATTTTTTCTCTTTTAAAATTTAAAAAACACCTAAAATTAAACCATCTGTGTCAGGTGTGTTATTTTATTTTTATTTATTTTCGGTTATAAACAAAAATTTATTACTAACTTTTATGCCACATAATATATGTACATTTGTTTTCGATTTTAATTTTTAAAATCTTTTTTCTAAAATTACCCGTTAAAAAGTTATTAACTTAACTTTACTAAAATATAAAGAATAAGTTATAAATTAATTTTAAGCTGCTGAGAATGCTTGAAAACGTTATAGTGCGGAATATTTTAAAAATTGCAGTAAATTGTTATTGAATTTTAAGAAAAAGCTGTTAAAACATAAAAGTTTAATTAATTGAATATAATAACTTTTTTTTAAAAACATCTGTAGAATTTGAATTATGAAAAAATTAATGTTTTACTTGAATTCTTTACTGTAAAATATCATGAATACTTTGTATAAAATTGAAAATTTTGTAAAACAGTTTTACAAGAAAAAATTGATGTTTACACTTTTATTAAATAAAAGTTTTTATTATAATGTAGAAAATCGCTATATAAAACTGAAAAATACGAATTAGTTTTAATAGAAAAGTTTTCAATATTAAATAATCAACATATACATTTTTACAAAAGAAGAAGAGTTATATATAGTTTGTTTAGCTATTTAAAATGGCTGTAGTGGTCTATACAACGGCTGGATCCTTCAAATTCGTAAATCAGCCCCGTGCGATCGTTTCACATTATTTAATTTTTTAATTCTCAAAAAATATTCCTTATACATCAAAAATACGAAGCTTAAGACTATATAAATATTTTTCTGCATTTAAATTTCATATTTATTTGGCATACCTTTTTGTTTTTTTTTTTTCTTTTTTTAATCTTTAAAGCAATTGTACTGAAATGCATACTAACCTCGTAAGAGACCACTATTATCAGAGTCCTCCTCAGGAACATCTATTTAAGTTTGAAATAAAGTCAAAGACTCCTTCAGCCGTCGAATTTCTACGCTGTTTTCAAAAACAGATTGATAGCGCAAACGGGTTGGAGCTGGCTTCTCAATAATTAGCATATATCGCTGAGCAGCACGTTTCGTTTCTTCTTTTACATAAGGTAAATGTCGTCCCTACGGAGTGTGTTCGTGAAGACGTACCAAGGAGGTGACACAATAAGTGTAATGGCCTTATTTTGAAATTCTATGTTATTAATATCGGTATTCTTTTTTTTTTCTTCTTTTTTTTTTTTTTTTACTGCGACTTTAAATCAACAATGAGGTTATCAAGCCGCGCTTATGTTGTTAATTATAAAGTATAATATAAATTACAGTTTTTAAGGAATAGGAAGAGATCATTTATATATGGACTATTATTACGTAGTAAATGGGATTCTTGGCACGTACATAATACTGGTTTTAATATTATTTTATATATTAATAGTTTGTTTTCAGTCGATAACCTGCAGTGCCTACCATGAAGCGAGTAAAGTTGACTCAGTTTTACGTCCAAGTATTTTCTTTTTTGTGAGATACGCTTATTCCACCTTAATTTACCGTCCAAGTGTAACCCGAGGTATTTTTTTAGAAATTGTTTCACCATTAATTTTAATCGGCAGGTAGGTTTACATTTCGTAGTGTGCTATTTGCTACTTGCGTGCATTCTTTCACATTGACTTTAATCCCCCCTCGATCTAACAACTTTTCAAATTCTACTGGCGCCAGCTGTAATTTATTTGTTTACCACTACGTCATCTTTGTCTATTGCAATAAGAGCAGTATCGTCTGCAAATGTCCTCGCTGTCTGGGAAGTTTGCAGTATATACTTGGCAGAGCCCAGGACCCAATACACTACAACTTTAGACATACCAGCGGGGATACAGGATAAATGTTGGATAGTTCGTTCTGGAATTTAATCTCATACATTCGGTTCTTGTTGCGATAGCTTAATGGCTAGAGCGCCTGGCTTCCGTTACGGAAGTCTCGAGTTCGATCCCGACCGACGACAGAAATTATTACTAAAAATTAAAAATACTCGCTAATAATCAGGTAGAATGCAATGGCAAGCTACCACGTACAACATTATATACGCGCTAGGTAAGTACACAGCAGACCCACACGAGACCGCGCTTTTATATATACCTATATATAAAAACACTGTGCAGAAATTAACTTTCGTAGACGAGTTGAATCCTATAAAAAAATCGATTCGATGTTAGAGCCTTTTTAATTACCTTTGGAACTTAATAATTTATGTTGCGCCGTTTTAAACTAACCGTATGTGTTATGTGTAGCCCCTTGACTATTTGGTCAGTTCACCCTCGTTCAAATAGAAAAGTATAAGTATAGTTCGGATTAGCCAAAGACTGAGTTTCTTTGTATTGCAGCGATCTAATGGCAGAGATAATTTTAATCGCTTTATTATTTTCCCTTTCCTTATTCTATTATTACGTACGGTTGGTCTCTTTATTTACTTCCATTATTATATTTATCTAAATAATGCTATTATTATTAATTATGTATTTTATTTTTTAGTCTATATGCCACGACTGATGCGTGAACAGAAATTTTTATTTTGTAATAAATTTTGATTTTATACTTTATGGGTCATGTCTGTTTCCGCTTTTCTCGCTAATTGATCGCATAATTTATAAATGTTTTACTGTACACACCTATCCTTTAAATATATTTCATCAAGCGTCTACGAAATGTGCAATATTAAAAGTTTTCCAAGTCAATATTGCTCATATTCATGGTTATATTACCGAGAACGTTTTTGGGAGGAATATAAAATTAGATATAAAGACTCTAAATGTGGGTTGATAATTTCGAAATATGCGACAGCGCATTTAATATATACATACCGGTGATTGTTGGTATAATTTTTACTATTACATATGTTAATAGACGCGTATAATGAAGTTTCAATTTTATTTTTAACGTTAGTTTTCAGTTTTATTCGTTGTTTCAATCCGTCTGCCATACAAATTATCTGCCATAGGACACTATTGACCGCTATATTATTGCAACCATTAGGAAGGCGCACTCTACGTATCTCACAAGCAGAGGTCACAAAGTTGGAGTCACCGATTTTGATTTTGCAGGTCCCATAGAAGACCATAAGTACATATGAATCGTGTGAAATATTAGAATGCAAACTTTTTGATTTACGCGAGAAATTAAAATTTTTAGAAGCTGCATTTAATGGATAACATAGTCGTTTAGACAAAAATACGCGATAAATTTCAGATTATTTTTATTTACGCTGTGTAAAAATAGTTCGGAAGACTAAACGATGAAGTATATTGAATAAAAAAAATTCACTAAAAAACAATAAAATAATGCAAACGAACATTCAATTTTAAATTTAATAAGAATTTAAATGAATCATTTATTAATAATAACTATTTAGTATAAAAACATACTGTACTTTGATTTAGTTTCATGATATGGCGACAAAAGTGAATATCATTTATGTCGAGCTAAACAAACGATGTGCGTTCGAATGCGTTGATGTCTTATAACATTTTCGTTACTATTAATATTTTAGAATAATTAGTCTTCCAAACTATTTACACGAGGTATATAATCATAATGTGAAATTTATTGCACATTTTTGTCTAAGCGGCTATATATGTATTATCCGTTAAATGCGGCTGCTACAAATTTAAATTTCTCGCCTAAATCACGAAATTGCATTCTAATATTGTACACGATTCATATACTCACGTGATCTACAAAATTTCATCAAAATCGGTGACCTCAACGTCGTGACCTTCTCTCCTTGTCAGTAATACAAGTTCTCTCCTAAAAAAAAAAAAAACACGGCAAAAAAGCGATTACAGATACCACGACAACTTGCATCTTGCGAAATAGCACAACTTCTCGTAAAATACATTTTAATTTTGTGCGCAACAGTTTCAAAATTGTTTGCGCAAGTAAATTAATAATTTTTTGGTTAGGCCGTTTTTTTTTTTGCTTTTTTTTTTTCACAATTTTAAATGAAACAATTTAACTCGAATTTGTTTAAAACTCAAAATTACTTGCCAAGTACGGTCGAGTTAAAATTAAAAAACAAAAAAAAAAAAAAACAATTCAAAATTATTTACGATAAAAACACAACACGATTGTGTCCCATCACAAATAGGTAATTTGTATGACAGATACTCGCATATTTGTTGTATTAATTGTGTTTACAGCGATCATACTCGCTCCTGTTAAGAAAAAAAAACCCACTGTGTTGGCACTTTTAATTTTAAAAAAATTGTTAATTATATTTTTTTTTTCAAAAAAAAAAAAAAAAAATCTTTTCTAATTCTTAAGTCTCTTTTCCACTTATTCGATCTAGATCGACAAATTTTAAATGTTAAAAAGTCGTGACGGCAAATACCATAAATACCATAAATACCACTTTCATATTGTAGAAGACCAGCATAATCCGCAAATTCCGTGTTTTCATCTATTGCTCCTAATCGAGACGACGACATTATATATCATACAGCGCTAAGGCAAATCCGAATTCTTTTCTCATCTTCGATTTTGTTACACCTTTTGTCAACTTTTATTATGTCGACTGCGATCTATTGTATTCTATCGTCCATCATGCGTAACTCGTCCTCTATACGTCTCTGGTTAACTCCCCGAACACTCTACAATTTCTTCGAATCTTCTTTCATTGTAATTCAGTTTACCTGCTCCCTCCTCACTAGAAGAACAAACACAGGACTACTTCATTTCCATCTTTATTTTTTCCGTCTATTCCCATTATTACGGCTATTATTATTTTTCGTGTCGCCGCTATTTTCTTCTTTTCGGAAGCCTATAATACAATTTTCAGTCGATTTCTATCCACTACTACTAGCCCCGGAAGAAGAAAACCGCAAACAGGTAGAGACATACACCGGGAAACAAGCAAGGCAGACGGCTACGGACGGTAATGTGGAACTACTATAATTACTCATTTAAATTGATTAAATATAATTTTCATTCTTTACGGCAGTTCTTTGGGAGGGAAAACGCTCTGGTCTGATATAATAACGGTAATAATAAGATCCGTGTCACGCGAATTACAAATACGGCGACGGTATTATTGCGCTGCGCGACCCCTGCTTCTGTGTCGTTCATTTGAAATTTCTATTCGGCCGAAGTAGTTAATCCTCCATTTTGCCGGCACTAGCTGCTGCACGACAAACGGATTAGAGTACAGTATACTTTAAAAACTCGCACCGGTCACGCAAACTGATTTCTATAATTAATATTATAGGCGGTGGTCGAATTATATAATTCGGTTTTTCCGTTTCAGCGATGGAACGGTCTCTTTTCGGGATAACTTGTTACCGTCGCTAAAGGACATTTCGACGTGTAATACTAATTATCGGAGGGAAAGAGGACTTTTCCTTCGATTATATGTCGAAACTAATTCAGTGGTAATGTAAAAGTAGCTTGCTTCGATTAATATGTATGAATTTTTATTGCCGTGTTTTGCCGGCGAATCTTACGCAACTTCAGGGCTAATGTAATTTTTAATGAGCGGAATAAAATATAAAATGCGTGCTAAGAACGCTTTAAAGACATTTCGTAAGCGACTTTCAGGCGATTAATAACCGCGTAGAAGTTGACAATTTTTCTGTTTACGAAAAATGTAAAATACAACGACATTAAGAAACAATTTTCCGTTCAGAATGTACACAAGTGGCAGATTGTAAATCATAACGTACAGGTAAAAACAAGTTAATGCGTGTTTAATTTATTGGTTAAAAATTTAAAGGCAGGCCTATATTTGCTACATTTTTTTTTTTTTCAATGTTTTTTTCTCTTATTGAAGCAATTACCGCTGTGAACTGGGCATACACGAAGCTTTCTTCTTATTCGTGAGTTACGTCTTCTTCGCTATAATTTCGTGTTGAAAGCTTTTTTTTTTTTTTTTTTTTGACAAGTAAATTATCGAATTATTAGGGAATGTGTTAAGTGAAGATGAAAAAGGAATTCGATGGGGAAACCATCTTAAATTTGGGTTTATGCATTTTTTCTTTTCGGTTTTGATGCACATGGGTGGGGGGAGCTCGTGGTAATAGAAAAATATTTTATCATACAGCGTGTTTTTTTTTTTTTGTTTTTTTTTTTGTTTTTTTGTTTTTTTATTTATTTACTCTGGTCAATTACAGATGCGCGGGAGTAACGATAATTTTTTTTAGACCTTTAGCGCTTTCGGTTGTGAAATTCAAACCACGTTCTCTGTTCAATCGTTGCCTAACCACAACTACGCTATACGGTAGCTATAATACTTCTTTTCCAGTAGTCGCGTTCCTTCTAATCTGTCTTAGTCCTTTTTCCCAAAATCAGTTCCCTTTGACCTTGGTCGTTGTGTTCTTGTTGCTTTCATTATTCGCCGACGCTTTCATTTCATGACCCGTTTTACTTTCATTTTGTTTTCGTTTCTCATTCGTCTCCCCTCCCTAATTCGACTGTGATACGATAATTTTTTCTTTTTGAAAGCTATTCTCAGTGCAGTTAAGTTTACTGCACTGTGTAACTTCGATATATGGAACCCGTTTTATCGCATTGCTATTAAACGCTTCTCTTTTCTTTATTCTCATTTGTCGCGACTCGATTCTCCGACTTTTTATTACGTTTCCTACATCTTGCTCTTTCCTGTCTGTTCGTAATTCGTACTTTTTCTCTATCATACTGTCGACGTTTATCCAAATTAAAATCTGGTTAACTCTTCTTCCGCCCCTCCATTTGAAAGTATCGTCCCTAATTGATAATCTTGAAAAAATGAAAGAACTATTGATTTTTTTGATTTTTTTATTTTTTTTTTGTGGCGACTCGATAACAAAAATTCTATGTCCAGACGCACTGTAAAGGGGAAGAAGAAAAAAAAGTAAAACCATTTATTTGTACACGTTCGATATTTATTTTATAAAGCTGGGATAAAAAAAATCGTACAGCCCATTCTATAGTAGGCAGGGAGTTGATTTTTTTTTTTTCAATCGACGTATTTTCTTCGTGAGATTATAAGAAAATTATATAAAACTCTCAAAATTTTAAAATTAAAGGGCCCCAATTTGAAAAAAAATGTAAAATCAAGTTTTAGGGAAACAAAATTTTTAAAATGAGTTACGATATTGATTTTTTCTTTAACCGGCGTACTAACGTCTTCAGAATACAGAAATAAAATCCGAAAAATTTTAATATTAAGGGAAAAAAATTTCGGAAAAGAATTATTTTTGAATTTTTTTTTTTTTCAACTGACATTTTCTTGTCATTAGAAATATAAGAAAAATAACAAAAACTTCACAATCGTAAAATTTAAGCGTACAAATTCTGAAATGATTTGAGTCAACAGTGACTTAATATATATTGTTGCTTAAATTCTAATAAAAAAAAAAAAAACAAATTTCATGATTGCACTTAAAAAATAAATATTGCTAATGAGTTACTTTAAAAAGAATTAAATTTAACATATTCCTCTCACACATGTATCACCCTGCTAGCGGTTTCAGTTTTTCAGATAGTTTAATCTAAATTTTACTTTTTTGATTGATGTATTCGTGTACTTCTTTTTTTCTTCTTTTTTTTTTTTTTTTTGTTTAAATAAATATACGTAATGCAGTCTTTACGAAAATTTACAAAGTAAAACAATTTAAAGTCCGAAGCAACGGGGGGCCGCTAAGCGACCAGCCAGGCCCCAATCCAGGAAATGTTTCTTTTTCACAAATTTTGGTTCCTGAATATCGAAATTTTCCGAATTTTATATGTCTCCTGTATTCTAGAGACCTTAGTAAGTCGGTTAAAAAGAAAATCAATACCTTAACTCATATAGAACCGATCGTGGAATTTTTTAAAATTTTCTTCCTATAACTTGATTTTCACATTTTGCAAGATTTGTGCACATCAAAAATTTTGAGAGTTTTATCATTTTCTTAGAATCTCACGAAGAAAATACATCGATTGAAAGAAAAACTTGAGATTTAATTTGTAGCAAAAATTACAAAATAGAAACCTGCACACTTAAACAACCAATCTCCTACAATAAAATGATTAATTAGTCATTTTTAATGTATGACAATATTAACTTGTGTGCTGGAACTAAAATGCAGCTACTTCATTAAATACGAATGAACTATAAATTAATAGCTTATAAAACAAGCTTAAAAGTTCTAAATACATAACGTTTGTTTTTGTTGTAATGTCGCCAAGACACAAGAGTTGCAAAGTATTTTATCCTTTTATATTTGTATTTTTGTAGTGTTTGGTAATCATAGTTATTAAAAAGAGAAAGAATCGACAATTAAACAACAATTCAGTCTCAAGGATAGATAATAAAAAAGAATCACATATAGAAAAAACGGACAAAGAAAGGGAATGTCATCCGGGAATTGAGTGTAAAAAATGGATCGCTTATATGAAACTGGAAAAGAATATGATTGAAATCACGGACAAGGCCTCATCGTTCGGGTGAATAGCGGACAGAACGGTGAAGATATTAAGGAAAAATGAAAACGAGAAGAAGGTAACAGTGAATAGTTAAAACGTAAGTGAATAATGGAAAAAACGCCGAAATAAGGAGACATCAAAAAGAACCGCGGATTGGAAGGAAGCGTAAGTTGAACAGTCAAGTAGGTGAGATAGATTATTAGAAAAGGACGGAGCATAAATGTCACGCCATTACTTGGAATGAAGGTTTTTTTGAAAAGAAGTAGATGATTCGAACCTGGAATTTTGGAGAAGAAGGTGGGCAAGGGAAAGACTCGAGCCAGAGAATCCGTCAATTCATTGCCTTTTACACCTGCATGACTCCTGGTACCCATAACAAATCAACACGGATTAAACGAAGAAAAATAAGATCACGAATGAGAGCGTATTTGAAAAATGATAAAGTTACAGGAATATGTGAGCGGAACAACATATAGCCTGAAGGAGGAGGAGGGCACCTATGGAATCAGAGATAATCAAATATTTTGAGAAATAGCGACGGGAGAAAACATAAATAGCAGAACGTAGGATCGCCATGAATTCGGCTGTAAATATAGAACAAAAGGAAGAGAGTCTAAAGGATTCATTAAACGAAATATGTACTTCCTGGAGAAGAATTTTATTATTTCATATTTAATCCCATTTTTCGCAAAATGCGTCCGCATCAACCAACAGGAAAAAAGAAAGTATTTAAAGAAAAGATTGTAATAAATACCGTCGGCATTATTATTTTTTTTAAAAAGAAATTCTATATTTGTATAGGAATTTTAATGCTCTCATTTAATCGGTGTAAATAAAAACATTTCGTATAATACTCTTTCTAGAATTATAAAACGTAGAGGCTTTTGAAATTTCCAAATCAGCTATCCGAAGCTTTTAATAGATATAAGTATTTTAACATATAATTTTAAATTCTAAAATTGGCAAATAAGCGTATAATATTTTTTGCGGGACCTCTGTTATATAAGCGCCATTTGATCAGTTAAAAACCACTCTCTTTTAAACAGCGTCTCGTCATCCCTTATTAATTTGTATAATTAAATTAACGCTTCGAGGACATTATAAAAAAACTGACACCTGTAAATTCCCCTATATATATATATATATATATATGATAGCTAGTTTCATTATTATTATTTTATTATATCGATTGTGATTGGTACATTATTTAAAGTAAATACTGTAATTAAACGTGTATATCTAGTTCTACAATGCTATTATTGCACGTTATAACTTTGACGTTTCATGGTCTACCGCGGAGTGTTGCTTGACAAAACTAAATTAATGCCTCTTATGTTCTCTCTCAGTTGTTCCTGTCCTAGGGGTGTTCCTTGATTCCACTGTCGACAGAATAAAAATATAATTTATATTCTATTCCATATATTTATTCCTTTTTGCTGGGCTAATGCTCCTTGGTAGCAAACCCAAGGGGGGGTAAAAAAAAAAAAATTGCTTAATTTATCTACAATAAATGTGTACGTTGATTTTCTTTTTTTCCGCTATTATTCAAACCGCCCCTTATTGTATTGACTAATGTGAATCATAACTACAGCCAATTAAAATATACGCAATTTTGTATGTTTCCGTAAAGACAGAAAAGTTGAATCACTGAATTTTAAATATTATAAAATACTGTCATAAAATGAAGTATTTATCCGAGTGTGTTTTTTTTTTTGTTTTTTTTATTATTATTATTTTTATACTGGGTGTTTTTAATTGCTATGATTATTACACCCAGTATCAGGTAGGTATTTTAAATGCTGGTTGTTATGTTTAGTTTTCTAATCAGGGTAAGAATTTTTTTAATTTCGTTTTGGTTGTCAGGGATGGTTGTATTATTTAAGTGGATTTTTAGTTCTAGACGGATTCGAGTGTGTTTAATCCGCTTAAATGGTAAGAAGTTCATTTTTCACCGGCAAATTGTAAATTTTAAAGTAAATATATGAAAAAAGAAAAAAAATTTGTATGATTGGAAGCTCTGTGAATAACTGTATGTATAGATTGATTGTTTTCTTATTCTGTGTAAAGTATAGCATTTAATTTTACTTGTAACACAGAACAAATACGAGTATATTATAAAGATGAAGCGTAAAGTGCTCTTTCAACTGTTAGCAAAACATAGAAGTTCAAATGTGTAAAGACTGTTTAAATTGAATTTATTTACACCATTTGCGCAATTCTACGTTTGCATTAATAATAAAACGATTTGAATTTGAAGCTTTTATTCAAGCCTCCCGGCTTGTAAAGATTTTAATTAGTAGTATTACTGATAACAGCCTCGGGGAGTAGTCAATTTTATTTATTCTTCTACACTTACCAATCTGCCAACGCGTTCTGATTAATCATAGCGAATTTGCATTGATTTCAAAAACAACTACCGTTTAAAGAGACAATGGCTGTTCAGGCGACAAAATTAATGATTTCTTTAAAAGTTGGATATTATTTTCCAACGCAGCGCCCTATATACGTGTTAAAACTAACATTTATTTTAGGATCGGTCGCGCAAAATTTTCGAAACAACAGCTCATTTTCAGTTTTATTTTACACTGTCAAACATTAATTCAAAAGCTTATATAACTAGAAACTCTTCCAGATTCTAGCCGTTTATGTTCAACCAAGGTTTGTAAGCGACCGACCCAAATGTGAATGAGCGGTGCTTCTAAGGTTGTCATTCTACCGGTGTAACTTTGAATGAAAAGTAAAACAGTCAAAAGCTTTATGTACCTTACACTACTTGCGCTACTGATAAAATATCATCCCTCATTTTCCTCTATCGTCGTTTCCGTCTTTAGCTAGGATTCGAAATATGACATCACGATGAATAACGCTGCTATTACTTTTCAATAAATAATATAGATATTTATAATACGTATTTGTACTTTTATTTAAAATAGATTTCGCCTGTAAGGTAAATCTATTAATTGTTGTTTTATTCACGGAAACTCCTTCAGTAATTTTCTATTAAAACTACGTATTTGTATTTTTTATACTCCTCTTGGGTTTGCTACCAGAGAGCATTAGCCTAGCAAAATGGAATAGATGCATGGAACAGAATAGAAATTATATTTTTATTTTATCGACAATGAAATCAAGGAACACCTCTAGAACAGGAACAACTGAGATTTTGAAAGGAGTAGGAAGACCAAGCTTTGAAAGATGATAATAAAGTGTAACTGACGCTCGCGAGATAAACCAGAACACTCGAAGAGCACGCGATTCTCATTACAAACATACCCTTCAGGATCCAATGAACAAAATGGAGATTCAGCCAAGGAAAAGCGATTTAGAGAAGAAGAAAGGAGACTATGCGAGAAACGGAGGCGAGATAATTTAGTAATCATGGAAAACTGGGGAAATTATAGAACCAAGGACGAGAAGGAGGAACAAGATTAATCAAGAGATAAAAGGAATTAGGATTAGCAAAAAGAGAAACATAAACAGAGTGCCTGAGATGGCAGGATTTAGTTGGAAGAAGAATATTGTGTGCTGGAACCCTACTAATAAAATTTCCATTGGAAGCAGCAGCTTTAGCAAGGAGGTCGACGGCTACATTTCTATCAATGCCTGAATGTCCGGGAATCCAAAGAAAGTCAATCTGGGTAGACGTCGATGAGGATAGATCATGGAGAAGAGAACGAATAGAAAGGATGATAGCATCAGTGGAAGGAGAAAGGGAAGGTGGTATGTGTACTTTCACTTAAAATAGATTTAGCCTGTAAGGTAAATCTATTGATTTTTGTTTTATTCGCAGAAATTTCAGTAATTTAATTGTAACGTTATACATGTCATTGCAAGATTGTTTTGCCATAGGATTTTTTTATTGTCCCGGAAGAGGTGGGGGATCATAAGAATGACATAATCACTAATGTAGCGGATTCTAGGTGATTGGATCGGTTTAAAGGTTGTGAAGATTTGGAAAAGTTTGACAAAAAGGTCTGACAGTACTTTGCTGCCATATTTTATTTATCAAGTCGAACTGGTTTAGTAAAAACATAAAATTACTTTTAAAAATATTCTTGGCAACGAGATTACATACATGCGGAAAAAGTTTGCCTTTCACGAGCGTGCAGAACTGAGTAATGGGAAAAAACTGTTTAAAACTACTAAAAAAAAATAATTTAAGTAATAAATCTCGGAAAAAAAACAATTTCTCTCCCCCGCCATATTCACTACCTACACTTTTCCTACTCTGTACTGGTCATTGATTTGCTGTAGTTTCCAGCCCCTCCAGCAACGGAGCGAATGTTTCTTTACCTGCTAGGGGATCGCTTTTCTTGTTTTGTTAAAAAATAAATTAAAAAAAAAAAAAAAAACATAAAAAAATGATATTCTGTTCCGGTGTAAAAGATCTTATATATGAGATTTTCATCGTATATTTGGTTTAACCTAATTGTCCCCCGAACGAGGCAGTTGCTCGTGATACTAATGATGCTTATATTTTTGTAACATTTTTCCTTTTTACACTAATAGTTTTTAAAATATAGCCTTGTTAATTTATTTTTTTTGCGATTGTTTGAGACATTATTTTGATTATTTACATAGAATCAGAGATTTCACATAATGCGGATCATAATTAAACGAGGAGTGTATTTATTCTCGATTCCGGTATACTAATGATGTTACTTTTAAAAGACCATTAATGTGATGGCGAGACCGTCTCGTTAAACGATACGTCGAAGCTAATGAAGTCAGCACGCTTCCTTTATTTATGTATTTATTTAGGTTGCTACACATTGCAGGGTAAAATGTTACTTTCTATTCCAGCAGTTACAAAAATGTATAAAGATTTTTTTTTTTTTTTTTGAGAACCTCGATGGACCCCGACAGAGGACACTCGCCTTAAACCCGTAGATTGCAAAAAAGGAAATAATGCAAATTTATTTGATAAGCAAATATTTTTGGACCTCCAACGATTTGTCTCTCTTACAATCAACCTACACACTTACGTTCAACAGGGTTACAAACAGTGGTCTGATATAACATATTTGTTTCTAAAATATCAGATAACAAAGCATATTGAGGTCAATTTCCCGTGCGCTATTATCGCCATTTTGATTTTTACTAGACTGGCCAATATTCATACAGACTTAATCCGTTTAAGTTTCATCATTCTGCGCACAATAATTTTCCCAACCAATGGTGATAGCAAAAAAAGGCAGTCTCAAAACGGGGTTAAAATTTTAAGTGTAATTAAATTAATCTTGCCGAACATACTATATCGGTTTGTTTTAGACCACCCCCAGCCGGCCTATTAAATTGCAGATCGTTTTTAATATTTAGCATTTTCGAATGCAGCCGATTAAATCATTGGATGATAAAAAGCTGGCGAGCATCACAAAAATAAAACCGCAACAACAACGTAGTTTGGAATACGTGAAAGCTATGTTATTACCTAATCGTTTAGATATTTCGGAATTGTGCATTTTCGGATTATCTTGAGCAATTTTCCGCCTCTGCAGGCGAGACCAAACCATGAAAGCGTTCATCGGTCTTTTGATATGTTCTTCTTGCATTAGTTTCTTTACCGAACAAAGACTAGTCGCTACCATGGTTCCGGCTGTTCCATTCAGATCGACCCCCGTTGACGAATACACGTGTCCACTGGCTCCAACATTTGATGCTTCGAATTCTGAATTCAACTCTGCGATAACGTTTGTCGCGGCACTGCAAAGAGAAAATATCTTGTTTATAAAACCGACTATAATAACTTTCTCGATAATTTTAATACATCTGGCTGCTTGCCCTATTCGAGAAGCTGTTTGCGAACTTTTTTTCGGCTTAGCTTTCGAAAGGTGATCAAACGAATACATGCTTAACGTCGCCCTTCCGATCTCGTGTTATCGAGCAAAAGACTGATCGCTTCCTCGCTTATTCCAATCACTCCCCCCATGTTATTCTCTTCTTCTCATTCATTTTCGTACCTTATTCATCTCATTTTCGTAATGCGATATATAGTACCACTCTAGAAATGTATAATTTCCGCGAAAACACGTGTTACATTATATTGAAATAAAAACATCTTCCTCGTCGTCACCTGTCACAACTTCACTAAACAATTAGTATTGACCAGTGACGGCGTAAACGGGGAGGGGGAGAGGAAAGGGTGACAACGACAACTCACTCGTCCTACAGCCAAAAAGCGCGACTAAGCAATATTTCGATTTTGTCAATTGAAAGAGACAGGGAAGTCAATTTTGATAATGTGATTGAATATTTTAGTAAAATAAAGTCTCGCAGGCACGTTTAGTATTTAGTGTTTTATTTTAAGTAGGGGTGCTCAACACAAAACCGCCCGGGGGTGCCAACCTACCTTACGCCGCCACTGGTATTGACCGCGGCTATTCTAAGCATTAAGAGGGAAGATGTATTTTAATAAATTTACTGTTCTACCTAGTAGGGGGGGTGTGTCCGAATTTGAAAATTGAGAGATCTTAATAAAGCTAAAACTATACCAAATTACAAGTTGCGTCTCTAATAATATTTTTGCATTTTTAATCTGACATTAATATTATTAACGTTTTTGCAATTTTTAAAGAATTGCCAATTTTAGTTCGTTTTCTTGATTTCTCTTAATTTTTCCTAATTGCAATGATGAGAGATGTGACAGTTAAAGACCCACCGAAACGATTTTTGATCGTTTTAATTAATCGGTTTTTAATTAGCGAAAGAAAAAAAATATATTCAACTGTTCCATCGGCTTGGACAATGTTTACATTTAGACCTTATCTAGAATAAAGAAGCGATAAAATATTTCTCGAATAATATCTCCGTTTAATAGTAAACCAGTATTAGTATTGAGCCAACTACCTGCTATCTTTTTTTTTTTTTATTATTTTTTCAAAAATATACGAAACCAACCGAGAATTTTTCTCTAAAAAGACACGAAGCCCCATGCTTGGTACACAACTCACAAATACGCTTTTGGTTATGAGAGGGGTGTTGTACTATAGATTATATACAATACTCGTGAATTCATTACTGCCATTGTCCGGAATTAATCGACAGCTCGGAAAGGAAGCGAAACTTTTAATAGATCCATAATTTTTTTTTAAATTTGAAGCCATTTCTGTGTGCATTCGTGTTTAATAAAATTAATCAGACAAAAGTCTCGGTTGTGTATTAAAAAATTATGTTTTTTTTTTTTTCTTTATTAGTTTTCCTGCTGGCTTTGAAATTTTTTGCACTCAAAAATCGAATGAAAAAGTTCATCGATCTTCTCATGACTTTATATTAAAATCGGTAAAATGTTTCACGCTTAATTATTTCGTATTTAATTTTTTAAATTTTTTCGTTATAATTGGAATTATTTTTCATGCTCTACATCAGCTGACCACCACCTATAATACTGAACTACAGAAAAACAACAAAAAGAAGGTATGTGTTCATCTAATGTAATTTTGTCGATTCGTATTTATTTTCGCCAGTTTTACAGTCTCGATTTTGATTTGATTTGATTTCCCGTCTTTAATTTTAAACTTAATTTTTTAATTATTTGTTTGGCATATATCGACGTCGATTGTCACTGTTTCTCCATCCTTAGTATAGCGTTCCTTGTCAGATTCCATTCTTTAATTGCTGCTATTTACACGTGTGGATCGGTAAGCGTCTGTTGCTGACAAGCCCAGGGAAAAGCCCAAACAAGAAAAAAAAAGAAAAAAGGTGGAACTACTCCAGTTCAAAAAAATTATCATTACGCCGAGTTCAACAAGCTGAAATAAGTTTCAAGAAAAATATTAACGCACTACGATCATGAGCATATGTAAGATGCATATTAAATTATTGCCCGGGTTTTACTTAATTTATAGTATATTTTCAGTTTCCGGTATTAATCACATTAATGTTAGAAATGGATAATGCTATTACACTAAAAACATCGGGAGTTGTCGGTAAATGTGCAGGCGAAAAAATAAATCTGTCTTTTACATCCGTTTGTGTGAACCAACTATAATAACGTGCACCATTTTGAGACGGTCGCTTTTCACTTGCGTCGATTATCGGCCAAGTTCAAAGAGATTATCGAGGTGAATAAACCGGTTGATTTTATGAAGAAAATTGTTGCTATTTTAGGTGAGACGGAAGAAAACCGGTCGAACTAAACCGAATTTCGGGAAGAAAATATTACCCCGGGAGAGAGATATTGGATTAATTTGTACCTCTTATAAACCGAGCACGAGAGAAGAAAGAGAAAGGTAAAATAATTTTTATTATAGTCACGACGATGTAAATGTTTTGTATAAGAAAAGTGCTTTATTTAGAATCTTTTTCGGAGCTCGCGAAATTTTAAAACGAAGGCGACGTGATCATTTCCAGTACTAAAAACATCCTACCCGAACGTTGTCGATTTAAATTCCATTATTTTCACAGCCAATCATCAATAATAAACAGACAAGAGATTCCCTGGCTAAGATGAATCGAATAAAATAAAATAGTTCCGCGCCAATTACGGAACTTACGCGACGTAGTGGACTAGAAAGCAGTCGGTTTATCAGAATTATTGGAAATAACGAAAATCAGCAATTTTTAGATGACGAGCCCGAATAAATTAAAAAAAATATAATAGTAATTACGGATTCTCGATTAATGATTTCTTTACATCCTCTGTCATCTACTCGTTGCTCATAGTTAACGCTTCCGGTTGCCGTTTTATTCAATTTTTCCATGGTGATGAAAATTGAAAGTTTCGCAAAACGTTAATATTCTAATCGTTTCAATATTTCCATTGTTTTTTTTCCTCCTGGTAAATTAAACCGTTTGTAAATTTCAATTTTATATAATTTAATAAGATACTCGTAATAATTGCATGTGGAATTAGATGAGTAAAATTTATCGCGTAATATTTTCTAAAAAAAAAAAAAACTGAATGTAACTGAAATCCGAAATAAATTATTAAAAATTTCCAAAAAAAATTGACGAGACTGTTGTAGTAATCCGAATAACATAGTAATTTCTAGTAATTCATAATAATTACCAAATCGTTACGGTCTACTATTGGCAAAAGGAGTTTTATTATCTAAAAAGAGACTTTAAAAAGAAAATGAAAAAAAAAAAAAATCACTTACACGGTTCAATTTTTAATAATAATTTTTTTGGAAAATATTGTCCGATAATAAACACCTTAAACGGAGGAAGTCGAGTCTCTAAATATGGTAGGCAAAATTTAATAAGATACTTTTTTCGTAATTTTTCTTCTACGTTCTTTTGATTATATAAATTAACGGATTTAGGGCAGTGTAAATATGCGACTTGGAACGAAAGAGGATAGATAAACCAGGATAATACGGCGTGGAAGCTTCCGTACATTTTTCTGTACCTCAGTAAATAGATGAAAAGGTTTCCTCCTTTCCCCCGTCTAATCCACTGAGAATTGTCTGCAATTGAAAACTAGGTCTTGTCTTCGACTGCTTAAGATTCGGTCAAATTAAAAAAAAAAGAATCACGCCGCTCGCTTAATAATTTAAAGGATGTCGGAATGCGTACTTCCAACGATGATCGCTAGTGCGCGGAAATTCGAGAAATACTCCCGCCGAGTATGTAAACGCTGTCGAGAATTTTACCACCACTAATAAAGTGTAAAGAGTGCCTATATTAGCTCTCAACTGACCATCGGTGTGATGTATGAATGAGTGAGGTATAGCAAAGATTTTTTGAGTTAGCATTTTTGAAAAATTTTACAATACAGATTCCTTTTTTTTTTTAATCAACATTTCCCGTTAGTTCAGCTTTTTCTTTTCATTTCCGACTAATTTTTGACTTTAGCCAAAATATTTACCAGATATAATATCATCCGGTAACTCCGAGTTTGTAGTTTTGATTTTTAGTTTTGTCCCCGTTAATAAATGATACGATACTTTCTTTTTTCTAAGTTTTGTTTTGGCAAAGAATTTAAATAACATAAGTTTTATTTGTGATCGGAGTTTATAAGTTTTACACCGCTTAAATATATATGTATATATATATATGCAAAACGATTCTGTCTTACCTAATTCCGGATGTATTCACACTTAAACAGGCTGCGAATGCGGCATCCTTCGGTACAACACATTCTTACTGAATGTATCGAATGCGCCGAATATATCTGTTCTCTAAGAGACCGTACCTCGGTAGATAATTCTCCCGGTAATCCGGTTTATTATTTTTTATTTAATCTAAATTGGATTGAGAATTTTCGGTGGCAGAGGAATGTCAAACTTTACGTCACGTACCATTTTTCTTTTTTTCTTTTTTGAGGCGAAGCTTTTAAAAAGTATGCCATTTTTTGTTGTTTTTTTTGTGTAAAGCAAATTCTTCCGTCTACTGCACGTTAGTTTTTAGCGCTTACGATAGTAGTATCCATCTTCTCGTTGAAGACTTTCTCACCTGAGGCTGCAGCGTGTACCGTTCCTTCTTCTGCAACTCTATAATTCTGTCCTTTTGTACGCTTTTAGTTGATTTTTTTCCTCGAACCGCTTCTGCATAATAGTTCCCCTCTGCTTCAGTCGCTTTTTTCTTCGTCCGTTGTATTCCTTTTCCCAATGTCGCTTCCATCACCTCTGTCAATTATATATTAACGTTTCCATCTGCTATAAAATCACTTTCGCCTTTACAGTTTCTCTCTCGCTGGTTATCTAATATTCCACGCGAATCGTTTTTTATGTATTCTTTTTTCAATGTGCCCCATTTTTTTTTCACTTTCCGAGGCTATTAGCGACTAAGGCGACTTTTCATTTGCTTTTCGGTATTGTCGTTTTTGATTTATCCGTAGAAAAGAATGAAAAAACAAAAAAAGCAATCGAACCGTACGAATAAAGGTGCTCTTTAAACGGGAGTTTACAGCTCTAGATTTTAATCGGTATCCTAACATGACGAATTTGCCACGATCTCACTGGTTTTTTTTTTGTTTTTTTTTTTCCCCAAATATAAAACGAGCTTTTTAGCAAATAAATTGTAATCGGGTTTTGATTTTGTTACATCTACCTGATGTGGAGGACGTAGGTTATGTGAAATTTTTAATGTTACCTCATTTCAAGCATTACATAATCTTACATGTTAAAAAATTATGTGAAAAAACCCGTATATCCTAGCATTACAAAATATCCATGTTGAATATGCGTGAAAAAATATTTACATTAACTAGATTTCAGCTTAGAATTTACTAAAAATAAAGCTATACACCGGAAACAATAATCTACACAAGCAACAATCTCGAAGCAAATAATTATATACGGATATTTCGCATTAAGGAGAAAAAACGAAAAAAAAAAAAGCGGATTCGATCGGGTACTATACTGGCCGTATTTATACGCCGATTAGGAGGTTCTCTCTAGTAAGTTTTTGTCCGTTTGTAAATATTCAGCAGGCGTTGCCAGCGTTGTTATCGTCTATTCAAATGAGGCGGAAAAAAAAAATTATACTTAATCACAAACGTTAGAGAACTGGCATTTAACTGACGAGGGAAAAAAAAGTTTAATCCTTACCCTACTATTTTTTTTTTTTTTCATACACATCCGAATGCGAGAACGTTGTAACGATTTCTGTAAAATTACCATCGCGCGCAGTGTATTACATTTTACAAACTTAAACGTTGTTACGCCTTTTGTATTTTTTTTTTTTTTTAATCTCCGAGATTAGGCCACATTTTGTTGACCTTTTTTTATTCTTACATTTTTTCGATAGATCTACACATATGCGATTTGTCGAGAATGAAATGAGACCTTATTTTTCTTCAAAAAACTCACGAAAATCAAGCCGTATATATATATATATATATTTATTTATTTTTTTTTTTTTTAATATCTTTAATTTGCACATCGTTTATGATTACGAAATAAACTTAGTTTAATCGTTTTGTTTTGTTTTTTTTTCAGCAGCACGATATGCTGTTTGCTCAGGATTTTTTGAATAGGAACTATGAAAACATTAATTTTGTAATAAAATGTTCTGCAACGTTGAAGACACCAAACAAGAAGCACATAACCGTGAGCAGCTGCCATCGGTTTTTTTATTGGTCGTATAGACGGTCGGAAATAATTATTCAGACACCTGACAAACGGAGGACATAGAAAAGAGGTGTAATAGGAAAGTTACAGAAAAAAAAAAAAAAAAACGTTTTGTACGTACGCAAACACCTCAAGAAGAATCTCAGTTTATTTTTATTTCAAAACGATTCGCCAGGGCAGAACTAATTAAAAGTTTTAATAATATCCTTAATTAATTTTCTCGTCCCGGTTCGGCTTCTTACATTTTGTTCATTCCTTCCTAGTCTGTTGTTTCTGACTTTTGGTTCCTTTGCCTGATTAAAAATATTAAAAAATCCCCGAGAATCACTATAAATACCTTTTATAAATCGAAAACATAAATTTTATTTGTTTTCGAATAAGGAAAATCTAAAAAAAATTTAAAATGTATTCTCCATTGGAGTTTCCGAGTAATTTAAGGATATAAGCTAAAGAAAATAATAATTTGGTTACTTTGGACTTAATGTGAACTTGACACATATGTTGTCCAATGATGCGTAAAATGAAGCAGTAGTTTTTTTTTTTTTTAAATTTGTGCTGTTACTGTTGCTTTATATATATATATATATATATATATTAATGGAGAATTGTGGCTGTTATTTTGAATTCAAAGAAGTTTTTGTGATTTAAGAAAAGGTATCATATCATAGAAATCAATTAATGAAGTTATAAAAACAAGATATCAATCTTTCACTGTCCATCGGCCAATTTTGAAAAAGATGGAGCCGTTACTAATTTAAAAAAGAAAAAAATACTTTTTAAAAAGTTGTTTTTAAAGGAAAGCCCATAAAGTTGTATTTTTAGCAGTTATGACAGAAAAATAAATAGAATAAATCAATCTTTCTTTTCTCATCTTAAAGTTTTTGTAGTTGTCTGCATACGCGTAATTTTTCCCCTTTTTTATTTTTAAATGTTGCCAAAATTATCTCAAATAAACTGCGTTTTTTCGTTCTCATTCAAAAAAATAAATAAATAATAATAATAATAAGAATAATAATAATAAAAAGAATTCCTAATGTTAGAAAGAAAGATCTCTGCGATGAAATAAACGGAAGTCTATCTTGCGTAATAATTGTAGAATGAAAAAAATTATTTCGTTCCGCGAGAAATAAAAAATTAAGAATATAAACTTAAATTTGACTTTTGAATATTAATTACGTTAGTCTAAATATTTAAAAGTTGTTGTTATAGGTAATCAACATTTTACGATTATTTCAATCGTATCGGTAAAATAATTAAATTTTAACCGATTTTTAATAAATTTTAGTGGCAATCGAATAGATAACATCGGGAATATTATATGAATATGTAGTTTTACTTGAACATTATCCGCGGTGATACACTATCTAAATATTAGAAGTTTTCACAATATACCTAAATGTCATTGAAGTCATAATGCTCATTGAGATTATAAACAAAAAATTGTCAACGTGTAGCAAATAAAAAATAAAAAACTGATATTAATAATGTATGATTTTTACATTGTCGAAAATAAAACGCCAAAATTAGAATACAATTTAGAGTAATATTAAATGTTAATTTTGTACAGAAATATAAATATCGAATGGCATATGGAATAATTGTAATGGTCTAGCCAGACGATATCTTCCCAAAACATTGTAAATATATTATGTAATAAAAAATACGTATAGAATTTTTTTTTTTTTTCGATACACCGCGATCACGTCGTTGCAGTCATTCGATTATTACTAAGAAATTTTATATAAATCTTGACATTTATACGTACATCCGTATAGTGTAAATATTTTATTAAGTTCGAATTCGCGTTTTCACTAAAATTACACTTTACACATTAGCGGAAAAACATATCCACGTCAAAAAGTAATGCTGTTCGGGCTTCTTTACCGCGTAAAATTTTCCAGTTATAGCGTACTTTTAAGAGAAGGGGTGTGTATTTATGTAAATTACGTATAACGAAAACTGTAAAGTATGTAATTTCAAAGAGTATATTCTCGGCATATCACGCATTACGCACGGATGTTGTGTATAGAAAATATTCAATAATTATTACAGACTCATTTAATTAATTCAATAAGAAATTTGCACCTTTGGTTAAAGTAATAAAATTGCGTACTAGCAATATTACGAAGCTTTGTTCGATGGTCGCGCTTTGCTCACCGACCTTCACCCTCACTATATACGTCCTTATTTAAATATGTTCTCCGTCAAATAGCAATCACGCAAAATGAACAACGGACAAAATTATAACAGTATACACATATTAATAGTTGTAGCGTATAAGATCGGACGATAATATTATTAATATATGTAATAAACGATAATAAGTGTCTGGGCACAGACCCAATAGGCTTTGGCCTTGTGGGACCTATTTACAGTTATTTGATAATAATAAACAAAAAAAAAGAATCAATTTTTTTTTTTTTTTGATTTATCACAATTTACTATATTATTCGGCTCGAATTTTTTCGACCACTCAAAATAAAACTACGATCGAAACTTTTTTAGCAATATATAGAGAGATGGAACTGTAAACTTTAAGCGGTTCGGTAACATCGTGATAAATTAATAAAAATATTGCGACGTATGAAACGGAAAATTTCATTGGATATCGAACAGTAATTGTGTTGAATTAAACCTGTACCAGTCCCGTACAAAGTTTGGGGAATAGCGTAAGAATAACCCTGTTAATGGCGGTATTCCTTTCTGAATAGAATTTTGTAAGAACCGTACACCTTGAAGTAGGATAAAATCGGCATCGAGGTGGTCGTTTTTTGCGTTATTTAGCCCGCTTACATAGTACGTGTCCCATTTTCGACAAATTACTTTTTTTCTATCGCATTTAAAATAATTTTCAGCTTACTAATAAACTTTTGAAAGCTCAGTCGTTCCTACGAATTTGCATTTTAACGACCTGGACTATGAAAGTGGAGTGAACATCTGCCGTAAAGGATATTAGGAATAAAATCATATAAAATCAGCGAGCATTCTTGACGATAAATTTTTCGGATCTAATTGAAAAATAACGTGATCATCCCCGATAATAAATAACGTTCCTACGAAAGTTTTTGGAGATTTTCAAAATGAAAGAGACACACACTATTCTTCACTAATTAGCTCTCACTCGCGATGAATGTGCCACTTTTTTTGCAAAATTTTTTTTTTTTGCTATCCGTCGCGTTATCGAATGACTCAAAGCGTTAAAATTTTCATCGATTCTTCGCGCTTTTCGACTGTAAAAATTAGCAACATTCGCTGCTGATGTAATTATCGCATCGAATAAAAAATTCCACGCGCGCAAATATTTTCGTTCAAAACCGTTTAAACCGAGTGGGGTCGGTGGGCACAACAATGGAGAATAGTTTTTAATCTAGACAAGTAGTGACGCATTACATTCACAAACCGAACAACTGAGAATGTCCACTGATAAAAGGTAATTAATACGGGGGTAACTCCACAAGTTCATCTCGTACGGTACCTCGGAATATACCTGGACCGAAGGCTTAACCCTCATGTAGCACAAACTCGACAGGACATCGCTGCTCGCGCTAGACTATATTGCATCCATTAAGATCGGCGTTGAAGTTAAACACGACAATACGTATATTTAGCTAACCATAATTGCGGCGATTTGGCGAAATGGTTTAGTATATGGTTCCACTTGTAGAAGTAATCTTGTATTCAGCGGCAGCAGCAGCAGTCGAGGATACTTCGTATAGAATCTGCGACATAACATTACATAATGATTTAAACGTTCCATTTGTCCGAGAGACTTATATGCACCAATATCAAAAATTGTGCGATAAATTTCAACGTAGCGGGAATTCCAACATCAACAGAATGTGTATTCCTCTGGACTTCCAGATAATTCGCCTAGACGACTGAGAAGGAAGTGGTGCCAGGGAGCTCTCCTGATTAGCTAACACAGCTGGAAAAGTTCACACACGATGTATCATCTCTTTTCAAAAACGTATTCTTCGATTTCGTTTACCCTGTGTGTGCGTATTATCGTATTTACAGATTTATTGTATCTCAATTTTCATTGTAGACAATAAATTAATATTAAATTTGAGATCACTGTTGTTTATGATAATATTTCCGGCACAATGAAAACAATAAAAGGTAATAATAAGCGACGATCGGAATTTTGTACGTAAATGTTTATAGTGTTGGTGATCAAGAGCGCGATAATAAAGGTATTATTTCGTTTTGCGATAAACTCTTGAGAATTTAATCGGATAAACATCGGCGCATGTGTGGGGGGTACTTAAATTACGTCTCCGCTAAAAATCACACTCTACGTTTAATCGTAAATCACGTTTAAATATTAATAATAAGCTTATTCTTTTTTAAATTATTACTAGCCGACCAAACTGCATTATATAATCGTTCCTTCGTCGGATTATCGCCGATTGAAATACACGTTCGTAATATTTAATTCGTAATTCTTTTTTTTTTGTTTTGTTTTGCATCATGAAGTGTAGATATTATAATAACTCCACGGCGATTCTTAAAATGTCGCTGTCATCTAAAAAGAAGACGTAAATTTTATTTTCAATATTTTTCGAATGAAATTCCAATACGAATTATTCGGCTTTAATACCATTTGCACAGAGAATAAAACATTATATAAAAGCCCCCGCTGCGGTCGATCACATTAACTCAGCGTAAATAATGATTATCGATATTTTCAATAGCGGGATTCGCGAACCGAGTTATACTCAAACAAAACACGCTGTTTTGATCACGACACATTTTGATGCGACGTTTAGTCGAAACGAAAAGAAGCATGACGTTGCAACGAATTTTTACCAGTTCTTCTTTAGTGTTCCGATTCAAATTTTTCAAATTTATCTCTTACAATATTTAATAATTTGCGAAAGCCTGCTTCCTGACGTACTGCATTTTTAAATTAAATTAACCTTCGAAAATAACCATCGTAATCGAGCAATAAAACACACAGAAACACCGAGACCAGTTTCTATTGTTTATTTCGTAACCACTGTCTGCATATAATACCCAGAGAGTTTCTTTTTCTTGTGCGGGGTGGGGGGGACACCTTAAGTGTTAAGTTTCAGTGTGCGGTAAAAAAAAAAACAAACAACGCAGAAAAAACAGAATTACGAATTAAATAGCACAAACGTGTATTTCAATCGACGATAATCCGACGAAGGAACGATTATATAATGCAGTTTGGTCGGCTAGTAATAATTTAAAAAAGAATAAGCTTATTATTAATATTTAAACGTGATTTACGATTAAACGTAGAGTGTGATTTTTAGCGGAGACGTAATTTAAGTACCCCCCACACATGCGCCGATGTTTATCCGATTAAATTCTCAAGAGTTTATCGCAAAACGAAATAATACCTTTATTATCGCGCTCTTGATCACCAACACTATAAACATTTACGTACAAAATTCCGATCGTCGCTTATTATTACCTTTTATTGTTTTCATTGTGCCGGAAATATTATCATAAACAACAGTGATCTCAAATTTAATATTAATTTATTGTCTACAATGAAAATTGAGATACAATAAATCTGTAAATACGATAATACGCACACACAGGGTAAACGAAATCGAAGAATACGTTTTTGAAAAGAGATGATACATCGTGTGTGAACTTTTCCAGCTGTGTTAGCTAATCAGGAGAGCTCCCTGGCACCACTTCCTTCTCAGTCGTCTAGGCGAATTATCTGGAAGTCCAGAGGAATACACATTCTGTTGATGTTGGAATTCCCGCTACGTTGAAATTTATCGCACAATTTTTGATATTGGTGCATATAAGTCTCTCGGACAAATGGAACGTTTAAATCATTATGTAATGTTATGTCGCAGATTCTATACGAAGTATCCTCGACTGCTGCTGCTGCCGCTGAATACAAGATTACTTCTACAAGTGGAACCATATATAATTCTAAACTATATCGGCAAATGGGCGCAACCTTGGTTAAATAAGAAAGGCTGTCTTAATAGGGTTTTTTTTTTTTTTTTTTTTTTTTTTTTTGGTTTTTTCTTATCGTTTAATTGTATCGATTGTTTTTCATTGAATTATTAATAATCGGCATTCGACTGGCTAGGGGACGGAAATAGCGTGAGGATTGGGTGACCCTTGCGCTTACGAAATGCCTATTCGCAGAGATAAAAAGGCATTGCGCAGATGAAATTGTTGATCAACACAGTGTCGAATGTTGTGTTACCTACTGACATATTTTCCACTACGTGGGGGAGCTCGATAACATCATTCTTTGACGCTGTTTTACTTCTTCCGTCATTTCTTTTTATGAAACAGCTCCAAAATATTTCGACATTTATTTAATATTCTCCGATAGCGAACGGCCCAAAATGAAAGCGAAATTGTATGTGGAAAATCAAATTGAAAAAGAAAAAAAAAAATATAAATAGAATATTTCTTGTTCATCGGCAAAATCAGAAATATGACAAAATTCTCGTTGCCCGCTCATATTAATTTCGGATTTCTTTTTTTTTTTTTTGTTTTTTCTGGATACGGAAACGTGTAAGATTAAATATAATGCGGTAAATGAATTTTACCGAATGTAATCGGACGTTGAATAAATGTCGCTACTACAGAAAAAAGAAAAACAATTTCTAACAGCGTATGTGTGTATCCGAATTACGCAACGAACTCCCTTTAACGACTTTCGTCTTTTTCGCTATTTTTTTTGCGAAGAAATTACACCGACTGTTTAAATATATTTCACCATGTCATTTTGATTGCTCCTGGAAAGACAAATTTCCGGAACACTTCTAAATGTGACTAAAAAGTCTTCTAAAATGCGAGCGATTATTTTAATAACGCCGATATGACGAAAATAACTGCAATACACAAAATGATTAAAATTCATTGTGTTTTGTTTTTTTTTAATTCTTTTTTTTTCATTGTTCTATATAAATTTAAAAAATAACAAATTACCCCGCACTGGTGTCAGTTCTTAGGAAAGCAACTCTGAAGGAGGATTTTTAGAATATTTCGGATTTTGTTTTTTTCCGTTTTTTGCGAAAACATAGCTTAAAATAACTGTAAAATTTAGTTCAACAGTAGTTACTACGCGTAATTGTTAAGTAATGACGGTAAAGAAAGAAAAAAAATAAACAGTGTAAATAAAAAATTTTCCCTAAAAATTGCACCTTTCTTTACTTCGTTTACGTCGGTCTACAGTAGCTCCTCCAAAAAATTCTTTCAGGCGTATTAAAATTCTCATTGATGTGGTTTCGAAGCTACCTATAGAAATTAGTAATTTTTCTAATTTTTTCGTTACTGCCTTTACTTTTTTTTTTTTTTTAATAATTCTGAAAATTTACCTAACATAATGTTAGACATGGCTCATATTGTGTGCCCGCACTCTGGACATTCAATTTCGGACACTTTAACGTTGTAACTAATACAATGATTTATTTCGATTAAATCAGATATTTATTTAATTATTTAATTAGGTAATTTTCTTCTTCGTCATTTATTTCTTTCTTTTGTTTCTCTGTCCGCTTTTCCCCTTCGTATTTTCTTTCCGATCTGTACCGATTTTAACGGTTTGCCTATTAGTAATTCAATGAATTACTCGAGTGTCCAAATAGGTGCGTTTTAGAATTATCATCGTCAGCGGAGAGGGGGGTCATTAAAAAGAAAAGAAAAGCCAATCAGAATCGTCCGAGAGAAGGATTGATTGAAGAAATTTGTTACAACGACTATGAACTGATTATGAAAAAATAAAAAAAAAATGATAAATGAAAACGAAAAAAGATTAAAGTTTTGTGGATATTTTTACGACTAGTTTATTCACGAGAGGGAGGATAAGAATTTTCCGTGGCCAATTCGCAGTCTACAAGGAGACATGGACCGCGATAATTTTTTTAACAGCACCGATGCTAAAAACATTTACAAAATTTTTTTTCTTTCTTTTTTTTATACTTTCTAAGGTCGCACAGTATCCCCAACAACAGCTATCATATAGTGTAATACGAAGTATCTTAGCATTGGTGAAGCAGCAAATGCCTGATGCGCAAGCAATGGTTCAATTTTAAATTTTAACATTTTCGCGCCAACATCCGGTACCGTCATGTAGTACTTCAAACAAACCGAATTATTAACTTTTAATCTTCTCCTCTTCCTTCCGCGCATCCAAGCGGGTGTTTACATGTCGATCGGGGAAATACCTCTTGTTTTAAAGTAACCTAAGGAGAGATGTCGATTTTTCGAATTCGATTGATCGCTCCGACACAGTCCCGCAGAGGACTTCTTAATTAAATAAAATATAAGAGAAATAAATACTTTTTTAAAAAAATTCGCACATCTTTATAACTAATGCACACACATATACATATATACATGTGTGTGTGTGTGCGTATTAAAAAGATGTCAAATAATAAAATGCTGCAACTATATCTCTGTCATACATTTTGCTTTTCTAGATATGAAATTTCGAAAAGAGTTACGCTCACGCTAAATTCGTTTATTATAAGTAAACATGTCGCGAAATCGCCTATTGTAAAGGATTCCATTTGACGGGAAACTTCAAAGTTTGCAGTAGGATTTTCAGAGGTATGCGAAATTTCGATATCGGTTCAGGTAACGAATTAATACATGACGTCATTGCTTTTGGGAAAAGGAAATGGAAAGTGTAAAATTGAACGACCGACAATGCGAGTTATCGCACTCTGAATGCAACTGTACGATAATAGCGAAAGTGAAAGGTATATTTATATTTTACAGTTACATCAAGTCAGATTTCTTACCTCGTTCTTCCGTTTCCAGTGGCAGCTTTTTAGGCTCGTTTTCGGCTCATGCTTCTTTCCTCAGTCCTTCGTTCCGAATTAAAGCTCAACTCCTATTTTTCTTTCACGGTTTTCTTGATACTCGCCCTCTCTTAAACGACTCGGCTGTTTGTTGCTTTCGCTTTATCATAGCCTTCTTCCAGCATCATTTTCTCGGTTTTCACCTGCTTCTACCGCACTTTGTCCTGTTCATCCTCTTTAACTTTCCTTATGTTTCATCTGAATGTTCGGTCTTTTCTGCTAAACAATCGTCCTTTTACTCTTTTTCACTATAATTCGGTATCACTACCCTCCTTATCGGTGTTTCTTATATTCTCTCGTTTCTTCCTACTTCTGTGGATCCCGCCTTCGGATGATTCTTATCCTCTATCCTTAAACGTATAAGAATACAACTTTATTTTCTCCTTTTTCCCGCATCTTGGGCTGATGACCTCGTTGACAAACCCATAAAAAAAAAAAAGAAAAAGTCACAGCTATTAAACAGCAGGATGTTATTTCTTTCTTAAAAAATATCTAATTGTAAAAAATCTTTAAAACATCATTATAATTCCCCTTAGACGTCTTTAAAATTCCAACTTCGTCGGGCTGCTATTTAGTTTTAATCACGCCACAGCGTACTGCGAGGTTACTGTTTAGATCTATGATGCCTGTTAATGAGACGACCGATTTTTTATATACATGTATACCTGTTTGTGTACATACACATAATCGTTTCATTCTTCAGCCTGAAATGCCTGAGGTTTGTAAATATACTGGTACATACATACACACATATATATATATATATATAAATTCTACTCTTTAGGTCTAGCAAGCCCACTTGACCGAACACAATCTTAGCAATTGTACAATGCAGCATTCAACCTTTGTTTTCGTATATAAAGTAACCGGATGAAATCATGACACATTATTATTTAACAAAAAAATTAACGGGTCGTAATCATAGGACAAAAAATGTAGTGCACTGCGGCCTAAGAACAACATAGTCATTAATATGTGTAATCTACATATATTTATATTATAATAAAGCTATATGTGAATATATACATGTACATGTACTTCTAAATTGGTCAATTATTCTTCGGATAGTTCTTATTAGAAAAAGAGGGAAAAGGTAAAATTCGTTAAAATTGAATATATTCTTGATTTCTGCATTCTTCCACCTGCGAGCAAAACTTTCAGTAGGCGCCGTTTATTTATTTTTAATTTAATACAGTTAGTATATTTTCGTGCTTTGATACTTATTTAGACTCGCACGTCCGTTGCAAAACTATGGGTAAGGATGAATTCTAATTACAATGTTTAAAATGTTGAATACATCATTTTTTAATTCATTTTCTTAAAATCGATTTAAAAATAAACAGCAAAAAAAAAGTTCAAAATTTCAACTTATAATGCGGAAGAGGTGTACCTATTCTTTTCAGTTTAAATGTTCTGTATAGTCAAAACCCTTTTCTTAGGAATCTGAAAAATTAAAACGATAGACTGTTAGCGTAGCAGCGTTAGTAATCCGGAGGTCCCCTTAATGTCATTATTATTATTATTATAATTTTAATTAATAATAAAATTTTACAGTTGCCACTAGTTCCATTTCAATCAAACACTGTGTACTACGTTGAAAACAATTTCATTTTTTCCCAGCTAGGACGAAGCGTCGCTAGTGTTTTTAAGGAGATATTTTCGTTAAACTTCTTATAAATTACAGGATTATTTATGCATTACTTTTTTCCTGTATTATCTCGGTGCTTTCAATATTATCGTTATAGTCTCATTGAAAAGTATTTTTTTTATCAAAAAAAAAAAAAAACAAAAAAACAAAAAACATACATACTTTTGGTTACTTTTGATAACCGGAAAAAATCATTTTTCGTAAAAATGCTGTTTTTTTTATTTTTTGTTCAGTTCCGTTTCAAACTCAATAGTATACGTTAGAAACGAAACTGTACAAGGCAGTAAACAAAAAACATTACACTAATGAAAAACACGCAATGTTTTTCCGACTTGGAAAACAAAATTTAGAGTACATATTAGGTAGGTATAAATTTTTTTTCGGAAAATGTTCTAAATGAATGTTTACTAACCGAAAGAAAGGGTTGACGGCATCTGGCTGCTGTTGGAGTTCCAGTTTTACGAGATGAATAATAAATAATACGATCGTTAAATGTGCATCGACGTACCGAGTTGTTTCACTGTTTTTTTGTTTTTTTTTGGTTTTATCTGTCGTTTGAAAAGTCACAGCGACGAAATAACAGCGAACTTTTAACTTTACTGATAAGCGTTGCGGAAAAATGATAACACGGCTAGATTAGATACGCACGATATCATTGGTCGCGAGGTAACTACCATGCCACGCTTCTAAACAGACCGGCTCGACAGCATTTTCCGCGTCAGCCGCCAGCCTACCGGTTCCTGTCTTAGCAGATTCCGCTGGCGCGCGGAGCAAGGAACGCGTCCAATACGCTCACCGAGCCGTATGCCATGCCCTTTTCATCATTCTGCATGTCGCCATTGGACAAAAAACAATTCCTCAGACCTCTTATCGCCGCTCCGACGCTGAACCACTATAATCCGATCCCATTATTATTATTAATAATAATTATCTCGCTATTTACGCAATGCCACGTTCTGCAGTGTACTATATCTAATAAAGCAACTTCGCTTTTGTCCGACCATCATTTCCGCTCTCATCTCTTATCCGAAGATAAAATCTCGCCCGTTCGAAAGAGGATACAAAAAATTAACCACCCCCGTTCCGCGGCTTTTCGCGTGCCTTCGCTCTCCTGCCACACCGCGCAAATGTTAAATGAATCGGATAAAAATGGCTTGTTGAATCGATCACAAAATGCTGTTGCCCGGATAATCATAATACAACTCGAAATGTCGCTCGCTCACTGATAACAAAATGTTGAAAATACCCGTTAGTGTCTAAAAATTACAAATCGTGTTTATAACGGGACACCCCCCCCACCACCCTTCTTTTTTTGAAGTACATCTTATTGGTTTCCGATACTAGCTCGCGAACATTTATTTTGTCTTAACACACTCACACATATGCACCCGTATAGAACAATTAAAAATTAGCTTACTCAACGTTGAAAATAAAAAGATTAAGTTTCTTTTTTTCTTTTTTTTTGTTAGGAAGGTTGTTCGTTGGTTCCGTTTCATCCAAATTTAGGATTTCGTTTAATCGGCGGAAACAAAAAAGAAACAGACAAACGTACGAGTGATTTTGCATTGGCGGCAACGCGTTATAAATGCTGATTTGTGTAATGAGGTCGAAGAATTTGCCGTGGAACTTACTACAATCTACAATTCCAATTTTATTTATTTCGTCTTCTCGCAATTCTTGTAAATTCTTAATACATAATATCTGACCCTAAAAGTGTTCTATTAACTATCTTCTCTTTCCCACTTATGTGATTCCCTTATTATCCAAACTCGATCTATGATTTTTGACCTCCTTTCTAAATATTCTATCTAAATATCGTATTTTTGTTGGGTTCCCGGTCAGTCGATTTTCTTGAACCGTAGCACGAAATTGTCTTTTTATCGAAAATCTTCAGCTCTTAACCTTCTCTTCTGCTTATCATTGACGATCATAGTGTCTGACAGTTACGCTTCACCATTTTCTCTAATCCCACTTCATTGTACCTATACACATAACAATCGTCGTCCTTGGTTTTATAATTTTCCATTTCTTCGTCGCTCAGTGATTTCCACCATTGGTCGTCTACGCACTGGACACTGTTTATTGCCTTCCGCTCTTCATAGATTCCTTCCCGCTGTATCTCCTGATTGTCCGCTATACACTCATAACTGCCATTTGGTAGTGTGACCTCAATCATATCCTATTTGAATGTTCTTCTCTTTTACCTGAGCATTTTACTCTGAACTGTTGAAATTAAAAATCTTCTTTCATACTCTCACTTTCCTCGTTTCCCGTCTTTCTTGCTGTGTCTTTCTTTATTTTCCTAGTGTGCAATCGGATTAGATTCTAATATTTCTCTTCTTTCTTTTATAATCTGTCAAGTCTGCTGGAAGGACGTTATTTTTCGAAGAAAAAAAAGAAGGAGAAGAAAAAGGTAATTCTGAATCAGCTTTTGCAGTAATTAACAATAGGCAAGTTAATAAAAGTCCCTACTTTCGTGTTATCCCGCGTTATTATTTTTTTTTTCATTTCGCAAAAGCAACAAAAACGTTTAATAACGGAATCATATGCAGAGGTGAAAAAATACCGTTAAAAATAATTAATGTTTATAAACATACAAAACAATGACACTCCACTAACGAGTAATTGCAAGTTATTCCGTTCGAAGTTCAGTGCCTGTGATCCTGAAATCTCACCCACGTGGCCTTATCGATATTTAGTGTAATATGTAGGTACATCAAAAATGCGGAGTTCTAGGAGAAGGAAAAGGGAATATATTTTAGAGATCGAGTAGTAAACGAGCAAATGGTTTTATTACAAAACTGCCGCCAAATGTGAAGTTTGGGCCAAAAAAGAAAGAAAAAAAAAATTGAAAATAATGCTCATGTATGTTATGTTTTATCTAAACTCTTGATTAAAAAACAAATAGAAAATATTTCGAAACAAAAAGTGTCTTTAAAAGATTAGCAGAAAGCATTATGTGCGCAGCCTAATGTAATTTAATCGTATATTTCAGACTTATTGTAAGCCAATAATAAACTTATTATTGAGAATTTCTAATTTATTTTCGCCTAAAATTAGAAAAACTTTTTTACATTGATATAAATGGAACTTATGATAATATAAACTTGAATAACGTATAGATGAAGAAAGAAAAAAAGTATCAGAAGGAAACGATGAATTGAGTAACATATAAGAAAAAAACTGATAAAATTGGCATAATATCTGAAGCAATAAATAAACTGGAAGATATAAAAAAATCAGTCTCACGTTTACAGCGGAACAATATGAAATGATCAAAATGAAAAATGGGGAACTAGAAAAGGAAATAAAGCAAGTTAACCGTAAAGTTAAAAAATGATTAAAGGTAAATCATTAACGATACCAGTAAATTAAACAACTCGGTAATCAAATGATTTAGGGAGCGATATACTAGACGAGACAACATAGAGATATTCATGATATAACGAAAAAGTTTAAGAATTATAGTTTTAACAGTAGTTGCTAAGAGTGGGATAAAATGAATGATAGGGACTATTTAGTAAAAATTGAAATAAACCAAAACCAATTACTGGCAGAATCGGGCATTTAGGAGCAAATTAGGTATGTGAAAAAGCAGAAAAACAAAACTAAAATAGATCGAAAAATTCGTCCGACCGATTGATTTATATAAACGAAAATGCGACCGTCCAAAATGAAAAATTATTCTAAAACGCAAAAAAGAAAAAAAGAAACAAAGAAACTGCTAAATTATAATTACGTATAGTTTCGAAGTGGAAAAGGGAAGAAGGACAGAAACAGAATAGAATTAATAACGATGGTACTATATCGGATAATGTTACCAGGGCGCAACAGCCTAACATTGTGAGTGTGGGCTCAGAGCATATGATGTCTATCGATGGCGAAAAAAGAAAAGGATAACAATTTTTCCAAAATTACAAAAGCGACGCCAGTTTTAAATGTATTTATCAATTTACATCAATTTGCATAACTGTTCCGTTTTGATTAGACTTTGTACTAAACTGCCCAGATAATTTGGTTGCGTAAAGTCAATAGGTGTTAAATTAACACGTTAGCTTTCGCTGGGGGCGCCGACCACAATTGAGTGACTGCCCTGTCACCCTTGAAAACTACTTGTTGCACCCTTCATTGTTACAACAATAATCTTCATTATTATTATTATTAGTATTACATTTATAATTTTAAGCACGCACAAACAACAAATGTTAAAAGTGTTTATAAGATAATGATAAAATGAAAAAACACAAAGTTCCTTTTTAACCGACTTCAAAAAAGGAGGAGGTATTCAATTCGACTGTTTTTTTATTTTTTATTTTTGTTATTTTTTTTATGTGTGTTACCTCAGAACTTTCGTCTAGGTGAGCCGATTTTGATGATTCTTCTTTTATTTAAAAGGAGGTGTTTCTCATGTGGTCCTATTTAAATTTGATCAAAATCTAATCGGTAGTTTTTGAGTTATCCTTAATAATGCGGGAGTTGAAGATTTTTGGATGCTTTTCATTCATGATTAGTTTCAATGTCAAGTTAGATTTATTGATTTAAAATATTATAAATTTGCCAAATTACCATGGAAATGTAGCTTTTGATGTTTTTACACTGTGGAAATGCAGTTCAAAATAAAGAAATCGATTTTTTTAAAGTATTAAGTATGGAGAATAATGTGAAAAAACATTGATTTTTAACAAGAAAAAAATTCAAGCATAACGCTAAAAGTTGTAAAATAAAATGCGTTTTTACAAAAAAAAAAATACCGATACTTCAAGATTTATTATACAAATTTAAAAATGCACTAAAAAGAAAAAAATAATTACTCCCGATAAAAAATATATATCAGAGAGATATAACATTTAAGTGGTGATGTCGTAATTCTTATACAGCACTGATACCTTAATTAGAGTCGGCATCAAATTCATGTTACAATATCTAGGAACAATTTAATGAACATTTAATGCAATTTTTAATTATTATTATAATATGAATTTTATGCCGACTCTGATTAAGGTATTAATGTTGTATACGAATTATCATATCACCTTTAAGGGTATATCACTCTGATATATATTTTTTATCGGAAGTAATTATTTTTTACTTTTTAATGCATTTTTAAATTTTTATAATAAATCTTCAAGTATCGGTATTTATTTTTTGTAAAAAAGCATTTTTTAGTTAAAAAATAAAGTACACAGAGTAATACAATAGAGAAAAATTCTTATTCCAAATGAATACGGCATGAAATAGAGTCTAAATTTCTGAATTAAATTGTAATGATTTGTGACATTAACCTATTTTTACTTTCCATTCATTTTTTTTTTATATTTAAAATGTTGCGGTTTATATTTGACGTCGTTTAATAACTTCGTCCGTTGTTTTCTCGGTGAATCCGTTTCGAAATTAATGTTTCATTTTTGTCAATATTTTGCATTTTTAATGCTTTTACCTCGTTTGCTTTCCCCAATTGCAGTTCTGTGGGTAAAACACCTGCGATGACATTCGTTGCACAGAGTAAGAAATTGTTTTGTAAGCAGATACTATATTTATTAATATTTTCCTTTGTTCTGATTTTATTTTGTTTCTGTTCTTTTTATTTAATTTAGAATAGTAAATAACATTTGCATATTCTACTACTGATCGGGAAAACGCTGAATATAGAATCCTTCTCTCCTTAAATTTGAGCCCAAAAGTATTTTTGTAAAAAGCAATCATTTTGTAATATTTTTTTTTCTTTTTCATTTTATCTGAAATATACCTACTTGATATGACTATTAAAATTAAGATCTTCGTCAATTACTACTCCTAAGTATTTCATTTCATTCTTGCAGAATAATTTTTCTTCTTCTATTCTTATGATTAATAATAGATAAACTATTACCATCAGTTCGGATTTCGGGTCGGACATTCTACTACAACTATATAATATTAACAGCTTTCGGAAGTCAAAAATACTGCAATGTTCCTTCACGTGGAATAGAAATATCTATAGAAATAAATGTTTTCATGAGAGAATAAAAAAAAAAATTAAGTTAATAGAAAACTAAGTAATAATATAAGTTTAGAATAGCTTTTTTTTTTTGCTTTTGTAACATTTTTATACACCTTAGAGAACCTTTCGCGGGATTATTTATTATTCAAGATGTTTAATTTTGAGTTAGATTTTAAAAATATTTTTAAAAATCGTGTAGGCATATTCTCGCGCAGTACGGCACACAATATTTATTTATTTTTTTTATTATCAGCGAATGTTATAAAAAGTAATTATTCCCTGGAAAAAATAAAAGCGAATAATAAATGTCAAGAGTGTGATAGTAACTGTTATGCTACACATTTACAAGAAAGATCTATTTCTATCTTAATTTTAGGTTATCTATTTTCCTAGTTATCAAAAGCATATTAGTTTTTTCTGATTTAAACTTAATCCTAATCTCTTCAGTTCTTGAACAATAATCCTGATTTCATCATTGATATTTGCCGTTTCTTTAATGTGCTTGAGGCCTGCTATGAGTAGAAGATCATCCGCATAGCTTATTATGTTTTGGTTTTAAGCCCTGCTGCTTTAAGTATCTGCACCATAGCTATGTTGAAAATTAATGAAGGGAAGGCTGATCCTTGGGGCATACCAGCTATGGGTATCCGTTGATATATAACCTATTCGTTGCTGTAAAATCTTATTATTCTGCTGTTTAAAAAGCTTCCAGTTAAACTGATTAGGCCTGACTGAATTTTGCTCTCTTTTAAACAATTTAAAATTGACGACCATTTTATCCTGATTTTTATAAATGATACATCCATTATTACACTAAAGCGATCTAAAATTTTTGTTTCGTACGCAAGTGACAATTTGACATTTATAATTGCAAAACAATTCCCTATAGCATGATAATGCAGACCGATCCGAAATTCTAACAGTTTGTAGCTTCGTAATACTTTGCTGCAAACCGGTTAATTAATACAGGTGATTTACCGCGCGTTGAAAAAAAAATGATCAACTATCAGAGTGGGAGTTATTTTTTCAAGATTTGTTTTTTACGCTACCGTCGAGCAATGGCAATTGCCGCACGTCCGAAAATCGCATGTGTCTGCTTATCAACTACGCTATTCGTCAGTAGGTTTTGTTTCTTTGATCGGTTTTTTCACCTTTCTTTCTGCTTCCCCTACGAAACGTGCCCGAATTAACAATTTTTTAATAATATTATCAGTACCGCTGGATAGTTACATCATCAACCGTGAACACATTAACCCGGCGCAAAAGGAATTTTCTATATTCTTAATTTACGGAATCCAAACCAGTTCCTAGCTGAACGATATGCTGCACTGCCTAAAAGGTTACGTTAACAACGTGTTAAATTTACATTATTTTACGCTCTTTAATAAAAGCTCCATGCACATATTGTACATTAACTTTGACATCATCTTTTATATCGTCGTGTTAAATTATCAAGGAAATCCTTTAATTCAATTCCCCCTGCTGTTTAACCCTGTTCCTGTTTCTTGTCCTTGGTTCCATTACTTCACTCGTCTGCAACGATCCATGGTTACTAAACCGTCTCGTTTTCTTTTCTCGCTTCTCCCTTCTTCTCTAAATCGCTTTTCCTTGACAACATCTCTATTTTGTGTGTTTACTGAAAGTTGCTATTATGTTTGTAGATCGAATAATTTGCGAGTGTTTTTACCCATTCCGTGAACGTGAGTTACTCTATTCTGAGCTCTTAAAACTCGGTTTTCCTGTCCTCTCTATAATGCCTTCTATGTCCTTCTCTACCTATCGTTTTCATTGGTATCATATCCGATAAAATAAAAACACTCAGCTCTTATACCGTTCCATCTTCTTCTGTTTTACAGGGCCAATAATAAACTCAACTAAAAAGGAATACGCTAAAATAAAAAAAAACGGGAAGGGGACTATGTGAAATGTCATAAACTGCCTATGAGTTTTTTTTTCTTAATAATTTAACGCATAAATATAAAAATTGACACCAAACTTTTCACCTTAATTTTTAATTACTCTTGACATCGTAAAAACGATTTATTTCGGTGTTCCCTTAAGAGGTAATGGTAACAGGTGAGATTGGACAGACTTTCATCTCGTAATAAAACATGTTTGTATAATGATTTACGATTTTCCAAATAGTTTAGAAGATACGTAATAATCACTTTAAACAATTACACACATTATATATGTATGTGTCAGCGGTAATGACACAAATTAGTTTTGGAGGGAATTTTCATTTCAAAATTTTCTTTACTCATTTTCAGCTTGAATTAACGCTAAATAATTACCATTAAGTTTTTAATACCTTTTCCGTCGTCTTTTAACAATATGTATGAATAACCTAAAAAAAAAAAAAAAAAAAAAATGCAAAAAAGATAAAAACATTGGTGACGATTTGTATTTGCCACTAACATATGTAACAAGTCAAATCTTCGGATGTATATTAATTTCTCGAATTTTCTTTAATAAATCTTTTTGAATAGGAAGTGTAATTTAAATCAAGCGGCAAAGAACAAGTCGTATCGTGTATTTTTTATTTTATTATAAGTACCTGAACTGAACTTGTGAAAGAATGGAACGTGCTATGTTACAAAAGTGGAGAACTGCTGAAAAGCTACGGGACAATTTAGTGCTCCAAAAAGCCCCTGGGAAAGTTATTTTGGATAGTATAAAGAGGAGAAGAACTGGTGTTATTAAGAGCCGTTATGAATAAATACGGACAAATACAGACAAATGTAGCATGTGAACGATGAAAAATACTCTCCAGAATCTTTGAATTGTACGTGTCGTGATTGTGAATCAGGATTTTTCGATTCAATTTTTTGATTGTACCCAAATTTACTAAACTGCGTGCGTAATATAAGTATTGATTTAAAAATTTTCGTTGCATTTTTGGCTAAAAAAGTATTTACAAATTTGCATACTACATTTCATATCCTATTTTCATTTGATCGATTTTTTCTTGTTATAACTTCAACGTGTAATGTAATTCTAAAACAATAATTTCCCGAATTTCCTTTTAAAAATTAACAGGAGTAATAAAGCGACATTCAAGATTTTTCTTAAAATTCAGAAACAAAACGAGATAACCTATCCATTTGCCTGATCTCATAAATATTAAAACCATAAAGGAAGTTCATAAATATTTTTATAATTCGATCGACAAATTAGCGTTGTAAACTATTTTCGTCCTTGCAAGTTGAAAATATTAAAGTATTAAAAACAAAACACTCTCTACCAGATGTGACAATACATAAAACACTGCCATCATTAAAAACCTGCCGGAATAATAGTACGCGCCTTGCATTACTTATTCCCACCCACTAAAAAACAACAACAACAAAAAATGTACAATTATAATTTCTATTAAACCTCTGGGAAGACAATTTTTACAAGTGAAAAGTTATCTTTCTGCCTTCCTCTGTATCAGGTGCCTACGTAAGATCTGTAGAAGATTAATTTTAATTACGTTATTTAAGTAATGCGGCAATATTCATATTTCACGCAAAATTCATTGCTTTACGCTATCTTATTGCAGCCTAGGATACATAAGCAGATCAACAACTGACACAATTTTAGACGATCATTTCTTTTTTTTGACAAAATAATTTGCGGGTCCTACAAGGCAATTCGTCTGTGGGTTCCCAACATAATTATACCGTTTATTCATAAATACGTATCTTAAAACTAATACATCATATTCATCTTATACATATTACTTAAATACACTTAACTCCTATTTTTACTAAACTACGTTTAATTAAACCATTGTGTAAGAATCCGCTATAATTCCATTTTACCTTTATTTTAATTTGTATTGATTAATTTTCCAAATTTTTTTATGTACCTATCAGAATTATTCTTAGTTGTTTCTTCTTTTTCTTCTTCTCATTTCGGCCAACTATGAACCACATAATTTCAGTTGTCGTTTTTTTCTTTTGGCCTTTATTTGCGCCCAATATTCCTTCATTCGTTCACTATGGTTTTTCTTTCTTTCCAACATCCATGGTGTACCTTTTCGTATTTTCGGTTTTTTTATTAAATTGCTTTCCCCCTATTAAATCAAACCTGGTTATGTCTTCAACTGTGATTTGCATTTCCCTCATATCCTGCTCTGTTTCTTTAAACCAATTCCATTTTATTCTTTGGTTTTATACGTAAGAAAATATTCTGTTACTTAGTCTTGTGTTGTTCATTCTCATGATATGTTCATAAAAACCAATTCTCCTTTTTCTAATTTTTTGTGTTATATTTTCATTATTAGTGTAGAGTTCACTGTTGTGTCTTCTCCTGTAGACGTTATTTTCTTTAATTGGGCCATTATTATTTTATTTTTTATTGTGCCTTATTTTATTCATGGTGTATTTATTAATTTTAGCAGATTTTAAATCGAATCTAATTCAATATTTCACTTCCAAGAAGCTTATAAATTGGAAAAATGCCGTTAATGAAAGATAACCATACATAAGGTCTTAAGTCAGATGCATAATAAAACCGATATAACATTTAAATAAATACTCCGCGGTATTGTTGCAAGATAATCTTATAGAAACAGTTCTATATAGCTTCTCATTGACCATTTAGGTATCTTTTTGCGCAGGATTTAAGTCAATGGCATAATCTGAACACTGTGAGAGGGTATCATCATCATTTCCATCTCCTGTTCAGGAGGTTGGTGCGGCACCTCGCATAAAGAAATTAATTTTAATGTAATCTTTGGAATAATGTTGACATTAATACACTTGGTTTACAAACAATATGGCAAGGGATCGCGTTTTTTACCATTCCTTTGCTTCCTCCGGCGTTTTCCCCTTTTAATTTCTTCAACAACAAACATGCTTTCTTGCTATCTTTTTTCTAAATTCTCGACTAATCCCCGCAATTCCTGATCACGTTCTGTAGCGATCTTTTCTGAAATTTCCAAACCACTTTTAATAATTTCACCGTTGAATGAGTGTTAAATTTTTGCATTTTTGTTTCGTTCTTTAAGGTGTGTTTGAATTTACAACTTGCTACACCTTGCAGAATGTACCGGATACTGCTTCGAAAAATGTTTTATATTCTCCCGCTATTGATGGTATATTTCTGACTCGACCATCCAAGTTTTATAGCAGCGTCGATATTTCATATACCATTGGTCTGTGCTGAGTGTATGGTATTGGAGTTGAGATTTTCTTAGTGCACATGTAAGCAATGTATTTTTTAACGAATATTTTACACGGATTATGCCTCCATTTTCCGCTTTTAAATAGGGGCGGCGGAAGTTTTGATTCAGAAATTAAGCTTAAACGGTTTCTAACCGAAATGTTCCGCGGCTTATATATTAAAGTGGCAAAAGACGTAAATTGTTTTCCATTAAACAACGACAATTTATCAAAATTCCTGCACGCGGCGAATTTTATCATGACTTCCAAATATTTTAATGCTGAAGATTTTTCATTTAATGAATAATTTAATTTTAATTTTTATATTGGTTTATTTTTGTCTCTTTCATTTTCTTTTTATTATTTTCAATCCATGAGGTGTTCATTCAACTGAGATACTCATGGCTATGTATCAATTACTATGTATTTATATGTTATTATTCGCCAAATAAATATATAATAATATAATATAACCCCCAATATACCAGTCGACATGACCTGAATGTCGTTAGTTTCGATTTTTCTAGTTTTTTTCGCATTAATGTTGTTTCTGTAAGCAGAACACTATTGTATTTCGTGCGAGATCTATCGACTGCCAGCTTCGTTGCTACCGTTCTAGGTTCTCGATTGATGCATTTGTAGGAGGACAACAGGTAAGTCGGTGTTTTTATTTTCAATAATATCCGATAAAATTATCTATTAAGCTGATGGTTAATCTTTCTATATTTATTGACGTTATTCTAAACAAATTCATCGTTATTTGTGGCCCTGAAGAGGGTTTTTGAACTCGAAAAAAAAGGAGAGAGTTTTTTGGCTGACTGGGTTTGGGATGACTAATGAAATCCATTTCCGGGCAACACCAGCTACATAGATGTTATCATATGATATATGCGTTTGGTAGTAAATCGTTTGTTAGATTGTTTGTAGTTTAAGTGTCACTTTTAAAATCATCGTAGCATACGTGGAATTTCACACACTGTGTCCTTCGGCAATCTGCATAGAGATGATTTCACGTTTTGGATGAAGTGATTGTGCTTTAGTTTGGAATGGTAAATTCGTTTGGGAGCTAGTATGACTTTCTATTTTTAGTTTAGCGGCGCGCCGTTTGGTCCGCAAAAGAATATGATTCTTATTGTGCTTGGCGGCGATCTTTTATTACATAAGCTAGAGTTGATGCGGTCGATGATGTTTTGGTTTCTTTTTTCGTGTAATTTTCGCTGGATTGATGTTTCATTACATAGAATTTTGCTGCCCGCACTTATCGAGCTCGGTATGAGTTTTCTAGATATCTGAATATGGTGCGATGGTGGTAAAGGACGCTGTATTCTAAATGGGTAGTGTATTATGCTTCAGTTGCAGAGAAGGTTAAGGCTTGCATTTCTGCCTATTTCACGACTTGTTATGGGTGTACTGTTATTTCGATGGTTTTTATGTTTTTTTTACAATAAGTAGAAGAGGTTTTCAAACCAGTGATTTGATAATTTCAGATATTTCGTCGATTCCGATAATATATAAATAATGGTGGACTAATCTTAGAACCTTGCGGGGTCACTTCAATTCGGATAATAAATTATTTAGCCTTACTTGACATATCCTGCAGAAATTATTTTATAAATATAATTTAAACATTCTTCTATGTCCCATTTTGACAAATTTTTTATGGAGGTGATCGGGAGATTGAACGTTTCATCCGATTCGTTACGTCGTCCACCTTTTCGTTTATCATTTTGATTTATTTGAATTTGTTAGAATATCCATTATTCTACTTTTTTCGGGAACAACCACGTCACAATTTTTTTCTTCTGTTAACGTTTCGAATAGCAGTGCTCTATCCATCATCAGAACCATAAACACAATATAAGCCAACTGAAGGAAACCCAGCCTTTATATATATAGATAAGCCAACAATCACATCCGACCTTCTGATTGGCCGATATCACTTCCACTTTTTATCTAACCAATAATAGTCTTCCAATTGAGATGAATTTTTACACCATCATCTCTATTGAAATTTTTGTACTTTTCGATTTGGATAGCTTCTCTAATTAAACGTTTTGTTAGAATATTTTTTGTTAGTTGATTAGTGCTTGAAAGATAATGTTACTATTTTTGCTTGGCATTATTCGATGTGATGGAATTTATTACCGTGGTGAGGCTGGGTTTATTAAGCCTTTTTTGGCCCAAGAAGTGATGTAAAGGAAAGGAAAGGGCATTAGAGCTTTACGCAATCAAACATCGAAGACAAAGCGGTTAGTATAAAGAGAGAAGGAAAAGATCCGCATTAGTAAAAGTGACGAGTAGTAGAAAGAGGAACGTTCGGCAGCGATGGAAGAGCATTCAAAAACAAGATACGATCAGCATGACGTAAAAAATGAAGCAGAAGGATGGAGAGGACCAAATGGTGAAGATGTGAATGAGGAATGGAAAAACGATGAAGAAAGTAAACAGTGTCTAAAACGTAGACGAATTACAGTGAGCGATGGACTCTGTAACGAATCAAAGTTGAGAAAGCAAGGATGAAGCGGAAATTCCGGCTCAACAGACTGGTAGAAAAAGTCGAGATTAAAACATGGAATGGAATAATAGTTACTTCATAATTTAGAATGAGCAGTTTTGAAGAGAAGTGAGATGATGTTGAATTCAAAAATACTAAGAAATCTCCGGCTACAAGAAGCTAAATGAGTTAAACGATTTGCCGAGTCACTGCCTTCGATCCCCCTTGGTGTCCAGGTACATCCGTAAGCGATCAGTTTGGATAGAGTGATGAAGGAAAACATTACGAAGAGTAGCGAACACGTGAGAAGAATTTTGTAGTCAGTAGCGGGAGAAGAGATGAGATAGGACATTTTGGTAATCTGATATAATAAGGATATTCTAAGAGATCAGAGAGGAAAGAAGAAATCGAGAGAATTTAAAACAGCAGTAAACTCGGCATAGAAAAGTGAACGGAAGAAAGCGACTTTAAAGGACTACTTGGAATATTAACTAACATAATTCAAGATGGCGTTGTTTTGAATTACTAAAAGATCCAATCTTCAGAAACTCCTGGAGGAAGTCAAACTGAATTGAAACTGATACAAATATATATATAGGCTAGGAAGACAGACGTTTACAGAACTCTATACGTAAGATTAAGAATTAGGATATATTAAACAAGCAACAAAAAATCTCCAGTGTGTAGGAACGATATTATATCATATTCAATTTATTCAGTTTGGATTTAATTTTTACTGCTTATTGTCATCGGGTTTGTATATACGTTGCTCTGTTAAGGAGAGTGCTCGTGTATCGCGTTGTGCGTCGTTGTGAGACAATTAAAAGAATAAGAATAATTAATAAATTACCGGCGAGATGTTTCAGAATAAAAATGGTACAAAATGAAAGATATGTTCGTGTAATTCGAAATTTTAACGACGGCAGAAGTTGAATTTTTATGTATTACTCCGGTGATAATGAAGCACCTTGTTTCAGAACTTCGGTTCTTTCGAGCCATCACAAGGCCTAGTGCGAACATCCTTAAAAACTTATTTTGAAACTTCTGCTCATGTCGGACAAACTTTTTATGCATATATTTTAGTGGCATGGTATATACTGTTTTAAGATCTCTCGGTAAAGTTCCAATACGAACAAGCACGTATGATCAAAATATCAGTACGGTTTTAGACCTTAACATTCGTCATCTATTCTCCGGATATACCCGCACATCCTTCTAATTGACCATTTTTATCAGCTTTCCTAATTTCACACTGTCCTCTTCTTTCTCCATTACTTGATCTATATGTCGGAACATAGCAGAATTAATAATCTCTTAAAAAGGTCTCTCATCTTACTCATCTTATTTGTACTACTCGACTATTCACTACGTACGATGGTGTGCGTGTTTTTTTCGTTGTCTTCAATACGAGATTATTAAAAGATTACTAGGTTTTTGGGCTAATTTTTATTCGAGACATTTTTTCAGTTTGTTTTTTAATAACTAAAAAATAATAATTTTCAGATCTTAAACCAGTTTCCCTATCATCGGACAGCTAAATGAACTCGTTAGTATTTTTTAATTATTTTGTTCTTTCATCTACCTCGGAAGCTTCAAAATTGGGGTGGGGGTGGGGGGGATAAACGCGGGTTACATTTCTTTAGGTGCTGCGTATGTACGAAATTACCTACTTCAAAGACTGAATTTGCGCGAACTGTTAGTCGGTCAATAACAGCTAAATAATCAAATTAGGGGTATATACTATGCATTCCATTTACGAATAAGTTATAATTGAAATCATGAAAAATTGTACACGTGAATAAAGAAATATCTTAAGATTAATTAATTATGTACCAATGCCTTGTGTACTTAAAAAGTATTAAGCGTGAGCCGGTAAAAATAATCCTCTCCCTTAGAAAGAAACATTTTAATCATGAATTTGTTTTATTATGATTTCGCCTTTGTACCGATGCGTTATTTATTATTCGGATGTGGAATCATTAATGCGATGAAACTATTTCACTGACCAAGTAAAATTTTATCTTTTGAATGACAATCGATGCAGTTTGTTGTCATTTTTTTAATTGCGTGTTGTTAACTTCCGCTTTTACACGGTATTTTCTACTAAATTGAAAATCTTTTGTTGACAATAGAGGGTGGCTTTTTTCTGTGCTTCGGCTATTTAGCATCCGATCTCTTGCGCAACATGGTAGATCTATTTTTTCTGCAGTTCTCTAAAGTTTCAAATTGAACAACCAGATGGGATTTATTAAGTTTCAAATACAGGTGATAGTTCACAGTCCACTGTTTTATTTGACCTCCACTTCAGCATCTAATTGATTTCCGTATATAATAGTTCAGTTCCTACTTTTGACTTTGAACATGTGCTAATAAAATTGACATTACTGATAAACGTAGATATTTCTATGCTATGTATTGTGTACATATTCGTTATGGTCGTCATATTACAAACCTGTCAAAAATGTATAGAGTTACTACTTAAACTGGTAAAATTCGCAAATCATTTGTAGTCGAATTTAACTGAAACAAATCACTTGTCGATTTCTTAAGTTCATGCTAATATAACGAAAAGGTTATTAAGTGATTTTTAAAATTTATATTAACAGGGAGTTATTTTTACGGACAAAACCTATTCACAAAAATAATATGAAGAGAATAAAATAAACACACTTTTTAATTATCAGATTTTTCGCCTTTCGACATCGTGTTTTGTTGAAATTAAAAAATTCGGAATGACCTCCAGCCGTAAAACATAACCACGTTAAGAACTATTACAGAATAACCTCCTGAACACGTAACCGAAACTAAATCCATATGATGTGTATATATATATATATATATATATATATATATAGGAATATGTATGTATATCCAGTCACAGTAACGTCACTCATAGTGATCGCATCCATCTTGTCGTTTTACATTAATTAGTATAATTTCCAAAAAAAAATCATATCAAATAAAATATTTTTTTAGAGTTTATAATTCGATAAATAAAATAGAAACATTATTTCCTGCTTTATAATCCGGATTGCAATTTTCGTTTTTCTTCACTAATAGAGAGTTGTTTTTGTTGTTAATTAAAAATTCGGCGCCTATTAGCTCCACCGGACGGAAGTGTTTTCTCATGATATCGCGTGATTGTTTTCAACGATATATATATATGTAAATGAAAGCAATACACACGCATCTTTCAATTATAATTTATGATTGATAATAAATAGAGGAATTCTGGGAAAACTGTTTAGAACATTTTTTCAGCAAACATCTGGATCGTTGTGTTTTAATTTTAATTTTATTCGTATCATGAAAATGTTTTTTTTCATGTTTTCGTTATTTTAACCGGTAAATGTTAATTTTTTATTGGACAACGTATATTGTGATTTGTGGAAATTTAAATAAAATTATCGTTATTCGTTCAAATGTCAAGTACAGCGGGAGATGCTAAATTCAGTTGAAATAGGGTTTTTTTTTTTCGATTTGACCGTTAAAAGCCAGCAAACAGAACAAATAGACATGAAAAAATACGAACAAGGTCAGTCAAGAATACGCTGAGGATTCCGTATTGATAAGCCGTAATTTAAGTTTATATAACCCTAAATGCAAAGCAAACATTACCTACTTTGAAGTTGTTTTCACTTTAAAACTATTTAAAACTAATAAAATGGTGGTAATATTAATTACTGCGCCTTTTCCAACTTGCCTCAAACTTTGAAAGCTTCGATAACGAAATACCGTTACCTCTAAATGGATTGAATTTTAATAGTTTTCACAAACTTTCCAGCATTTGGCGGTGCTACGAATATACACATTTGAAGTTATAACATTAGCAATTTTTTTCCTCCTAAGTTCGTTTTTACTATAAAAGTTTGAGATGTGTTTTGGTTTCTTCAACTCTTACAACCGAACTATATATATATATATATACTATTCGTATAAGAATATACGTTTTTTTTTGTTTTTTTTTGCTGGTTTTTGGTCTATAGGGGAAAGTTAAATTAATTGTAATATTTATTGATAATACAAAATTACTCAATCATGCTAAATTACATTTTATAAAGAGACATAAAGATAATTATAATTAATGATATAAAATTAGTTACTCGAAATTATAATTTTTTATATTCCTAACTTTACAATATTATTTTATTTATAATATTAATTTATATTTCATTATCGGCTTAATACTGAGCTTCTTTATTTATAAATGAAAACAATTTAAAAGAATGACCATTAACATTCGGCTACTGATGTTCATTTAAATTTTTAATTGTTACACCACGGTTATGTAGTTTATTTCTACGAAACATGTCGATGTTTATAATATTTTAACATTTATAAAAAATCAACATTTTTGTTCAATTGCGTTGTTTTTGTCTTATATTACATTCTAAATACAGCAGTGGATGCGATATACACCTACTAAATCATTTAAATCGGTTATCAAAAATGTTTTCATTTTATAAAGAAATATTTTGTTTTCATTACATACATCGAATTATCTAGTTGCCAGCAATACATTTTTAAGTGATATCTTTTAAAAATACCATGTTTCTTTTTAAGGTCATTTTTCACCTCGTCGTAGCCGATTTTTCTAATGAGCATTTTAATTGTAATTTTATAAACCGTTCCTGAGTTTTTTGTTTTTTTTTCGTGCGTTTTTCAGAATCATTTTAGTAGGCTACGTTCAATTTTATGGATTTCTAAAAAAAAAAGCAATCAACGTTAGACACACGAAGTGATATTAGCGGTAGAGGGTTTTCTAACCACTGATCTGACGAAAACAGAAAGACATTACATTTTTCTTCTTTTTTAATTTACTGCCTTTTTGACATTTACATCATATCCGAAAAACATAACTAACATCCTTCAACCGGTTCATTCCACTTTTCATTGCATTAGACTAGTACTAAAACTGCTTCCATTATTAGAGTCATCCATTCTCTTCTGCAAACATATCAACCTGTCTACGCCAAAAAATTGTTCAAAATCCTTTACGGACGTTACAGTAAGCAACACCAATAGAATGTTTTTTCGACTTTTATACTTCTCCCACAGCTCAATTTCAGATCATTTGCGTTACTTTCTCAAATTTAAAACGCCAGCCAAACTTTCAATACATTTGCCTAATCAACAAATATTCTCTCCGTCCATTCGTATTACCGTTCAAAGAGTTCCGAGATTTACTCATATGTTTTCCACGACAACTGAAACTTTATCCCCTTCAAACAACTCCCTTATTTCATATTCTCCTACGTCGTATTTTTATTTTTATCCAGTATTGTTTTGACATATACTTTATTAGATTTAACTTATTTTACCGTTAAGCTCTTTAATTTTTCGCTTTAACGATATTTTGAAAGAAGAGATCGGCTACAGTTGTCCGGGAACCGCTTTACTCTTTTCTAATTTACTCGGCAAATTCCTTAAGTTCTTTTTTTATCCGTTGCACTTTCAATGATAAATCTACGATGGTACTAAACGTTCGGTTCCGAAAAAGTTTTCAGATAATTTGACCAGCGACCAATTAATTTTCGTACCTTTTTTTGGTGTTTTTTTTTTTTTGTTTTGGATGGGAGTGATAGATTCCCTCTTTTTTTTTTTTTTTTTTTTAATTTAACATCTCCCATTTATCACACATTAGGAAACAGATAAAAGGTAAAAGTGTATCGCTCGCTTTTCCGTTTTTTACGCACGAAATAAAGCTAGCGTCAAATTTCTTATTTTCAAAAGTGTCAGTAGGTATAACTTCTCGTTCAATGACCGCTAATATTTAAGCCTTTTTCTTGTACAAAAAGCCACGATTAAATTGTTAACGGAACTGATACTGAAAATTAAAATGATACTGAAAATTAAAATGATACTGAAAATTAAAATGAAATTAAATTTCATAGCCTAGTTTTTGAAAAAATTACTCATTTATATCATTAGTACTTTTTTTATAATTTCTACTTTTTCATATTAAAATCAATTATTTCGTTTCATTTTTAATAATATTTTTTAACTTTCTCTTTCAGGTTATTTAGATCTCCCTCAAATTCCAACGTATGAATTAAATTGATCTTCATTAATATATTCTCTCTCCCTTTTTTCGGCCTTCACCGAAAAAACCGTTTTCATCCTGTTTATATTCTCAATCTTAGGATGTTTATTATTTCGTTTATAATTTTATCATTTTATTCATTTTTCAAAAGAACCAATTTTGAATAGCCCTTTTATGAACAGGTTAAAAAGAAGAAAAGTTATTTCTTTCATTTTCACATAGTATTCCAATCAGTAGAAGACTTTGAATTCGCGAAAATAAATTTTTGAACTTTGGCGAACGTTAAACGAGTTTTATACCGTGTTTGTTTTGTAGCTGTCATTTTTGCGCAATAGGAACTGATGTTGTATGGGTTGCGTGAGGCGCATTTATCAGGGTGCCTCGTCATTTCGTCGATATCTTCGTATGTTTATGCGAGGTCGAGCACAGAAGCAGGCAGTTAAGAAAAATGAAGTTCCTTTTCAATTTTAAAAAACCGTAAAAATTAATTTCTAAAATATATTTTTATAAAACGAAATAAACGGCTTTAACTCGTAGAGGAATTTATTTAAAAAATTATAAGATTTAAATAAATTCCTACGAGGTTAATTTTTATTCCACAGGGGGATGAAAAATGATGTAATTAAATATATTCCTTTTTACACGTGTAGGACGTATTCGGAATTACATACTTCGGTTTACGCGTTCGGTAATCTTTATTTTCTACAAGCGGCGACATCATTAAAAGTGAGCAGTTACAGCAATAGTAGGATAAACTTTTTTTTGTTTTGAGTATATTTTCCCCTTTACATTAAAGAGTAGAATTTGCGAAAACTCTTCTTAAGCCTTGGTCACAATGAAATCGCATTCGGCCAAAACAATTTCTGTATTGTGCGTTTATTTTTTTTTTTTGAATACATGCAAGTACACTAGTTTGTGTAGTCACAGTGGTAGCAGCCGATTTTGGTAAATTGATGCAGATTCATTTCATGTCGGGCAAATTCAGATTAATTTTTCATTCTAATTCTCGAATAAAAGCTTCCCTTTTGATAAATATGCTCACATCGATCTGCAAATAACAAATGAACCTTTATTTTTTATATTTTTATAGGTTAAAGAAAAATGAACACATCTGCCGAAATTTTTGAATATTAGTTATCCAAAAATTATTTAGTATTTTTTATCGCTAAAGTACGATCAGTGGACTAATTTGAAATCTACTGAACTAAAACAAGTACGGTTATTTTTATTAAATTCATTATTCGTATATATATACTGTTTATAGAATTTCTTATGTAAGTTAATATTTTTTTTTAAAATTCTGATAAAGAAAAATAGTTTCGTATTTTCTTAATACTGAAAATTGTCGTTTCGGTTGTTATTTTTTATTTCTTTTTTTTTTTTTAGGTGGGTTAATGAAATTCTCAGTTTGAACTGTACCAATTGTTTTGGGTGACTCCAATGAACTACTGATTGACTGAAATCAGTAAATTCAGATAATAAATGAGTCAATATTATCGGGTTATTTCTTCTAACTTTATGCTAAAGACTGTAGAGAACAGGCACTTATAATTGGGTTGATTTTAAGAATTATGGAACATATAAAATCGGTCAATAACAACAAAATTGATAAAAATCTACATATGCTGAACAACTAATAAAAAAAAAAAGTGAGAACATAAACCTAGTTCACTGGAAAATACAGTAACAGTCTTGATTTCTTGTAACAAAGGAAACTTGGTGAACAATGATCCGGAGAAATAAGGTAGCCGATTTGCTTACTAGATCAGATAGAACGCGACCCATTAAATTGAATTGGGAAGAGTATATTACAAAAATAAATAATAAGATATATAAAAGATGGGAGATTGAGTATAAAGATACAAGTAAATAAAAACGGAGAAGATACGGTAGACTACAAGCGTGGTTCTCTGGCGATTATGTAGAGATTACATAACATAGGTAACTAGATTAAGAATGGGGTATTGTTGGGGACCTCGGGATAAACTATGCTAATTAGCTACAATAATAATTGCGGAAAAATTGGGAATCGAAAGCATTTAGTGTGGCAGAGCGTTTAAAATACGAACGGGAAAGGTGGGGAAATACATTAAGCTTATATTACCGAAGCTATGTACCTTACCTGTAACAGTTGTGGAAATTGTAGATCAGCTAAATTCGTATGAATGTAAATGCTTATACAAAATTTCATTAAGGCCGCGAAAATAGAAATTTAAATCAATTAGAGAGAAATGGCTAAATGACGAGAGCTGAGCCAGGAAAGAAAAGAGAAAAAAAAAGATATAAGAAGTAAAGAAAATTTTGTTTAGCGATCTTGTTTAAAAGCAATAGCTGAGAATTATTATATAAATTAATTATGGAAACGATTACTCTTAAATGATCAAATACCGAATAATAAAAACCCTCTTTTTAATATAAAAATTTAACTACTTTTCGATTTTTGTTTTTTGTATAATATTCTTAATTCGTGTTTTGAATAGATTATCCGTTAAATTCGTCGTTGTATTGTAAACAATTGTTCACTTTTGATTGTAATTCTACCGTCATGTATACATATGTAGTCCCATGATTTCTCTGCAGTGTGTTTTTTTTGGTATAGCCCGAAGACGTTTCCTTAAGTTGAAGTATATATTTTAATTTATTAAAGTAAACTATTTTACGTTTATTTTTGTTTGTTATTGAGACAAACCACATCTTCTTCCTTTGTCCTTTCCTTTCCATCTCCAGATATAATCCCTGTACTTCAATTTTTCCCAACCTCTATTTCTAATCGTCTCTCTATTTAACCCTTTCCATAATTTCTGTAGTTGTTGAGTCAAAGCCGCTGGCGCGCCGAAAAGATAATATATAAAATAATATTATTATTTTATATATTTAAAAGAAAGAAAAAAAAAGAGACATTTATTTATTTTATATTTTTTTAATAATGAATGTATTTTCCAGTTGATTTTCTAGATGAATAATAATAAATCGTAAAAGTGCTCGTATATTTCGAGAAGAATTTTTAAAAACTCTAAATCGTAAATATAAATATTGCAGCATTAATAATCTAAATAACAAACATTAAAAACAAATATCAATGAGAAGATAAATTAAACAATATGAAAATTGCAAATTTTTAACGCCGTATTTAATAATTAAATGAAATTAGAAATCATTGTAAATTTGTTAATTTCTGCCAAATTCGTCCTTTGTATTAATTACGTGATTACTTTCCACGCAGTGTAAATACTCGTATTATCTTTTTTCCACTTCGAAACGACTTGCTTAAGAAGCACTTGCCAACGTGTCTTATAAAGTAAACTTCTTTGTAACACTTCGAAAAGTATTCAAACACTTGACTGTAGTGTAGCAGCGAATTCAAACTGTTACAAAAGTCTTCACAACAATCGTAGTCTTTTAAAATCTCTCAAGGGCTTAATGGTTTCTCATTTGTACTAGAAATTCAATATTCAAATGTTAGAAAGAAATATGAATTTCATTATAATTCGCCTTGTCAGGAAAAAAAGTAGCAAGCTGTTTTCAGTTTACACGTCATATATATATATATAGGGTGGCGAATATTAACGCCGCTAAAGACGTCGACTGTAATTTTATTTCTATATTCATATTGACTCCTTACAGCTGGAACTTTTCTAATTATACTCAGAGACGGGACCTAGTCCGCGTCAATAAATATAAAAAAAAAAAAAAAAAAAAAAGTATTTCTCCCCAAATTCGTGTAGGCTTCTGTAAAATGTAATAAATAAAGATTTTGAAATGACGAACGCTAGTTTTTGTGTTGCTAACGAGAAATAAATGCAAGGTATATACTGTAAATTCACAATATGATAAATCTTTGCCGCCTAATCCTAACGGGATGAAAAACCATTTATATTATTCTGGGATGTAAAAATGTTTACTGTTCTGTGATTAGGTAGACAAAAACCCGCATACTATTTCCTTGATTTGTGACAAAACACGATGGCGATCACTACACATCACCATCAGGTGGCGATGAAAACCAATGTAAGTGTTCAGTACAAGTTCTTACATTCGCTACCTCGAAAAGTTCAGCGGAATAGCAAATAGTGAACGAGTTCGTAACTGTGTACGGGGCTAGATCACCCAAAGTTTACCACTATGCAGCTATTTTTGATGTGCTACATAACTTTTATGTAGAATAATTTAAAATTACTTGCGAGTAAAGTTAAAATTCCGGCGGATTTTTGGTTAGGTTTTTTTTTCTTTATTTTTTAGCGAATTTTCTGTCGAATAATTTTTAAGAATGATCGAAAATTCTCGAACAGAAAAAATTATGCGATCATACGGAAAATCGAGGAAAAGAGTATATGTATTTTAGCTGATTATCCCGGCGTTGCAATGCGTATCGTCAGCTTTAGATAAAACATGTATGAAAATCGTACTAATAGCCTTTAAGACCATTTTTCATTGTATTCCTCGCTTTATTCGCTTCTATATACTTGATGCGGACAATAATTGTAGCAATGTGTGACATCTTTCACTATGTCGTTTTTTTCTGCACGTCCAAATAATTCCGCCGTTTATCAACTGGAAGATCATCGTAAGTTTTTCTCACTGCTTAAATGCTATTTTTAAACAACACTGGAGTCAGTAAGCGTGGTTCATTTCTCTATGGCGTCTAGAACCCTAGTTTGTAAATTAGATCGTGTCCGAAAGTCGTTTATGTCTTGAAGATCCTTTCAAATCGTCTCCCGTTCTTGCAAATTGAAACTAAAACGCTACTTTACCATACTCGTTTAGTCTACCGATTCTATATGAAACGTCTTTCGATTTCCAGCTTAAAACTAATATCTGTTCCTGCTTTATATCAAAACCGGCGGTTTGCTCTTAAAAATATTCCCTGTTGACTCTCTCTATATTTCATTTATATTCTTCTTTTTTTTCTGCCGCGTATGCCAAAAAGTTATTATCAGAAATGATCTTTTAATAATTAAAAGTGTTCAATTTAACCGAAAAAAAAGAAAACAAAACATAATAGCAATGTAAACAAATAAATAATTGACGCGCGCGTTGTTCACACTGGCACATTTTCCGCACTACGGTGAGGTTCAAAAACACGCGCCGCGTTCAATTTGAACGCAACCCCCTAATCTTTATGTGGATCAATTCGGCGCGAAATAAGGACAAAGCGATGATCAGTTCTCCTTTTTTTTTTCAAGAATTTGGAAAATGATAATTTATCCGTGGTTATTTTCAAATTACTATATTTGGTTAACACGTAGTCAATTTTATTACTTTGAAAAATATTAATAATTAGAGTACAATAACTCACAAACACCTGCAGAAGATCTCAAACTGAAGGCAATTGAGGTGATTAACAAATATGAAGATTTTACAGAGGCGTACACAGAAGGTAAATTGTTACCAGCAACTTGCACTTACGAAATTGATGGTGTACTAGTAGGGGTACGTTTAAATGATGCTTGTTCGGCACTGGATGTAAAAATGTTTGCAATTCTGCTCTGTCTCCTGGAGTACCACAGTTCTAAAGTTCAACGAGAAAAGATACTGGTTACTACAGATTCTCTGAGCACCATACAAAGTCTGCAAAATAATAACGCAGAAGAATCAGTCGCGCAAAAAATTTAAGGGACTTCGCTATTGCTAGACCAGAAGAATTACCGGATCGAGTTTCTGTGGGTCCCTGCACATACTCAGAATCCAGGGAATGAGCGCGCGAATCTAGAAGCTCGGTCTACTATGTTATACTCGATGTCGCATAAATTTCAAGGCCCAACAACGCTCGATACGTTCCTACGAGAAAGAATAACTGAGCAGTGGAGCAAAGAATGGATGTCCAAGACTACGTTCTTACGCCAAATAAAGCCAATGATCGAACCATGATGGCCGCCGACTAATAGCCCGCTTGTCCAATACACAGCGATTAATCAGCTAAGAACAGAGCATAAAGTTAAAAGTCGTGACCACATACTGCAAAGGATAACTCCCCCTAACACATGTCCATACTGCGCTGAATTAAAATATCTGTCAGTACAACATATCATAATTGAATGCCGCAGTTTTAATACAGTCCGCCCAAGCACAATATTAAACAACACATAATCGTATAACGCCCTGCGGGGCATAGGCTGTTGTAACTAGAGTCACCTTCTCTAGTAAGTAGTCACTCGATCGTCATTGGTGCTAGTCCCACCGACGGAGAAACGAAACAACAACCAAGTGAGTTCTGTGCGTCCAAGTCGCGCAGGGTGGTAACTTCCCTTTCAGCGGGCTTAGCGCTGATGGGGAAGGCTGAAACAGAACTTACAACACACACTGCTGACAGGGAAACGGAGGAAGGTTCACTTGCCGAAGGTGTTCCTACCAGTAAATACCGTTAAGCGCTCTACTGCATTACAACTGGCAGACTATCAGCAACTCACTCGTGACAATGTGCTCCGGTCGGATTGGTGAATACCAGTCTAGGGTGAGTAGGCGAGTATCCAGCGCCTCAAAAAACCGGGTTCTTTCGGCTAAGGGAGTAAACCCTGAAAAAAAATCCTGCAGTAGGAGGCGGGAAATCACTGCAGTAGTTCCCGTGAATACCATGAAACCTACAGCTATCAAAAAGGTCTTGCCATGCGATCCGGCTAGACCCGGTATTCCGACGACCGGAGTCGGAATGAGACATATGTGACCGGCCATGTAAGTGGGGTAAACTAGCCGCTTCATGAAAAAAATGCGACTGGGAAAAATTTTGCAAAAACCAGAACTATCGAATGTAAACGGATAGTGGATGATCGAATACAATGGCGAAAACAATTGAAGATGCTGTAGTGTAATAGTCACGACATTGCTTCAGGGAATTACGATCAAAGAAGAAGAATCGTATAACACTTTGAAGAAGTACATTCAGGATGGCGGACTGTTGGGTGGTCTTTAAATAGCCGTGCTAACCGTAGTAATTAAAACAGTATTTCAATGAAAAAAAAAAAAAATATATGACTTGTCGATTAAAAAATTTTTGAAAATTAAAAAATATCTAATAATTTATTGAAAATGAATTGGTAATTTTGTTCGCACCGTTATTCTTTATTGGAAAGCAAAAAAAGGCCAACATTCGCGTTAATTAACCCAATTTCGGAAATTTATTATCAATAAAAATCCGTATCTTTTTTGTTTTTGATAATGAGGGCGGATATAGTTCCTCGTAGAACGAAAAAGGTCTTTCAACAGAAGTGTCAAAACCATGTCTTAAAATAAAAAAGAGCTTTTTCTTATCCACCAGAGATTTTTTTCATCCACCGGCCTAAACTAGAATTTTTGTACCTTTACCTTTTTCCGCTGTGGTATCCGAAAATTCAATGAGAAATTAAAAATTTGACCGAAAGAGCCGAAATCCGGAAATTATAACTTGACACCTACCTTGACAACTGTAGCTTGTTTTGTAAGATTTACATGACACAGATATTACTGGCTTTTCGTGAACAAAATTAAAACTGCTGTTTAATACCTGATTTCAGTATTTCAATCGACATTATTCTTCCCATACTTAATACAATTTCTTGTTTCCAACACAATTGAGGCAACAAAGTATAATATTCTCCGAATTCATTCTATTTGATCGATATCTCCTCTTTTTTCTTTAATAAGTTTTAAACCGGAACACTGTTTTTAAATTTAAATCAATCTGATCCATCTATGAATTGAAATAATTAAGTACTTACTAGTCATTGGTGAAAACAAATTTCGGGGGAGTTACTACGACTTCCCTTTTGAATGTTTTAGATCTCAGGCTCATTGCCCATTGCGGCGAAGAATGTGAAATTGCGAAATTTCTGAAAATCCATTAGCACTGCCGCCCACTGTAATGAGAGTTGTTATCGAAAAATAGTGAAAAGAGGCGAGCGAAGGAAAATAATTCCTCGTTCATATGGAGCTAAACGAGTTCAATTTTTTCTAGCGAACACATCTAAAAATTTTAAAAGTTTCTTTTACTCCATTTAATTTTTTTCATTATTGGTTATTCGTTTGAACTTATAAACACTATTGAAAAGTGAAAAAATAAAAATTAACTAAAGTTGTTAGATATTATAAATTTTTACGCTGACTAAAATGGTAATTTTTAGCCTCCTATACCGCGATGCAGTGAAAAAGTAACTTAAACATCAAATAAAGGCAAATTAGGTTTATTACACTTACGCACACATGTCAAAATAAAGACGTAAAATAACCGGTTATAAAAAATTAAAAATAATTCAATAATTTAGTGGCAAACTTTAAGTTTCTTCGTTCAACTGCAATGGGCGTTCGGAAAAACACATTTCACGTTTTCCAAAATTCGTAATGCTAGGACTTGAACTTTCAGTCACTTTACTAAATATAAATTAAAATATTTCTTATTTTTTAAATTTGAATAACTTTGAGTACCGGGACACTTTTTCAATTTTTCGCCAAAATCAAGTCCATGGGAATGTGCTGTAGCAACTAATATGGTACAATAACTGAAAGAGACGAATAAAGAAAGATATTTAATGGGGGGGAAAAATAATAACCGTGGATTTAATGGCATCAGGAGTCGGTTTAATTGTGCTCCGGAAAAAAGGACATATATATATATATATTATTGACAAAGTGTGCAGCAGAAAATAGTAGCATATATTATATTAAAATTTATTAAAATATTTATCGGGCTAGATATTCAGATAGCTTAAAGTTCGTGACTGTAAGTGAAAATAGAGCTTGCTTTCTTTAGTTTTCCATTATCGCGAGATTATATTTGTCAGTTAGCAAAGATAAAGAACAGGTCACACTATAACGCCGCAAACATTAAGAAAACATAGAATAATAGACTCAGATTAGTGTGAATATGGACAACAAATGGGTTTACAGTAGAGCATACTGAAATGGTAAAATGCATGCTGTTGAAGGGGATAGTCTGTATTTCTAAATAACTTCAGATGCTACATCCGCTTTTGTAGCAGCTCTTTTCTAAAAAAAAATAACCAAAAACACCACATTATGACGCCAAGTTATTCGTTCTAGTATATCGAGTTAATTTTAGCATGTGATTGCATCGATGTAAACTGACTAAATGGTTAAATGTGATACAAACGAAAATAAAAAATAAAAAAAGAAAACAGAATTCCATACAGATTTTAATAAATTATATATATATAATACACTGTTCGTTAAGCGTTTAATCTCCCGCCATTAGTTGCGAGAAACCATGCTAAATATTAGTAATTAAATCCTTGTAGATATAGTTGCAGATTTATGAGACTGAAGTGGAAATCGTCACAAGTCTCGATTCGAAACAGTCTTCGCCCCTACAGTTCGGTTTAACATATCAAATCCTTTTAATTCTTCAAGATTACTCGCTGCAGCGCCTTCAGCATTTTTTTGGAAAAATTTTGCTTTTTGGATGCTTACACAAATGTTATCTGATATAGCGTGGCGGGAACCGAAACGCGAAATTCTAAATATACCTTAAGGGGTCACTTTTACAGAATCGTACCGCTGGTTTTACTGTGTAAAAAATTCACAAAATCCCATTTGTCTACAAACTTTTTCTCGGAAGTTTTTATTTTTTTTTTTTAATAGGTACTTCCGGAATTCTTTTGCTTCTACGGTACTATTTTCTGGTTGATTTCTCTTCGCCTAAAATACCTTCACCGGAAACATCTCCCCCTCATAACTACTTTTAGTTCTTTTTTATTGTGCAGCTGAAATTTACGTTTTTCCTTGTTCAACATTCGCAAATACACATAGCTTTGAATAATTCTATACTGCGAAGGGAAAACATTGGTTTTCGCCCAATTTTCGATAAAGTGGTTTTAGTTTTATTTTCAATACACTTTATATTATTAGCTGATGATGGGCTATAAAACGTTTCTTTAAATTCAGGTATTTATTTTAACCCATTGGTCGATATTCGACCATAATTATTATTAAAAATTAAAAAAAAACATATACGAATTTGGATATTTCCAAAATTTTTTTTTTCTACACTTATACATTCGTTCATTGTACACCTGAGAACATACACTTTTATATATTACTTACAGTACAAAACAGTTCAGTATCATTATAATTGAATAAAACAAAAATTCAACAAAATAACAGTAAATCACAATTTAAAAACCCTCATTTATTGAGGTTAAATGACACGTTAAGATTTAGAACAGTGTAAAAAAAAGCCAATAATGATGATTATTAAGAAAAATTAAATCATTTCAATAAGAACGGATTTGTACTAGCTGTAGCGATTTCATTTTTCCAAATAAACTGTATTTGTTCCGGCCAATAAAAAAAAAAAAAAAAAAAAAAAAAAAAAAAGAGAAAAATCCATTTTTCATTTTTTGTATTAATTTTTTATTTAAATAAGAAAAAAAATAACTGTTTCCAAAATTTCTTCACTGATAACACTAAAGATCATCAATAGCTACTAAACAAAAAAAAAGAAAATCGGTTAATAAATAGAGGAGAAAAAGGTACACTGAACTGTTCTGTCTTTGCCTATTTATATATAGATTTATTAAAGTGCAAATTAACTTATACTTTTAGCTTTGTTTTTTATTGAGGTATTTATTTATTTTATATTTATAAATATTAAGGTATGGATTTTTCCACACTTAAATCCCATATAGGTGTGACACACCAAGATATTTGTAACTTTTTTTACCTAACGAAAACCGGACCGGTTTGTTTATTTTATCCCGGGAGCCAGTAAAAGGTCTCAATGTAACAATACCTGCGAGTGATGATTCGCGTTTCTTCGGACTGTGCGCTAAAAACCACGATTCCATTACAAAAGCCTTAAATTATTGGCAAATCAGCAGATGTGTGTAAAAACTGCGTATAATTCATCGGGGAAAAATAAAACGGTCGATTAAATATAACGAAGGGAAAAAAATATTAAAATCAACAAAGATTTTAGCTTCGGAAAAAAAGTCTAGTCATTGGCAATACGTAAAGTACCTTCTATTGGACAACTAAAAACACAAGAAGCCTCAACGTCAAAAAGGCTGTTAAATTATTTATTTAAAAAATAAAGTAAAAAAAAGAAAAAAAAAAGAATGGTTTTCGTTTATAACTTTTTTATAAATGTTTCTTTCTTTTTAACAAATCTGATATTAGCGCACTGTAAACAGAAGAACATTTTACAACAGAAATGTGTCCATTACTTTTTTGTCCGATACTTACGTAGCAAGGTAAAATTTTTTATAAAAATGGTAAATTTTCGCTACCCCCCCCCCCTTATAACCACGATGGAGCGAGTTGCAAATGTGTTCATAACTTTTTATTCTATTAAACGAAGTAGTTTTCCAAATAGCCTGTCCCTAGAATAGGGCTGCTCCCTTCGGTATCACAGTGATGAAGAACTTATAATTTTGTAGATATATTTTCGTTATCAAATTTGAGACGTCATTTTATCATGTTTTTCTAAACGAACTTTCGATCTATGGATACGGTATAAAGAGAACAATTTTTATTCTCAAGATGGTAATAATTAGCTGTGCAGTGGTCTACCGAAGCACAAAGTTGGGATTCCGACTACAAAACTATAACTCAATCTTCACTTGTGAAGCTTCAGCTATCTCGCAAGCACTATCCATCGCCATCGACAAGCCTGAATTGGGCAATATAGTAATTTTCACCGACTCAATGAGCTGCCTTTCAGCGCTGACGAATACGGAAAACACCAACCCGATCATACTTAATATACAAGAGAAAATCCAAGATCTCAGAAACAGCAACAGATCAGCCAAGTTGATCTGGATCCCTAGCCACTAAGGTATTATTGGGAATGAAGAGGCTGACAAAGTGGCAAAAGAGGCAATTAACAACACACAAAACAGCAACTCAATGGCCAGCACAGTTTCCGAAATTAAAAAGTGCATAAAGAGCTCAATGAGGAACCATTAGGATGACGTCTGGGAAGAGTGGGCAAGAAATAAATCCCCAAAAATATCGGAAGTTAGAGAATCTCCCCCAGAACCTAATCCAGTGGACTCGTTCTGCAGAAGAGACCAGATTACGCTCTGAAGGTTGCGAATTGGGCATACCAAGCTAACCCACTCATTCCTAATTAGCAGAGAGCCAGAAAATAGCTGCGACTTCTGTAATTTGGAACTATCTGTTAAGCACATACTAATTGAATGCCCAAGTCTCGCGTCGCCATCAGAAACAAAAGCCAGCTACCGAACAACCTCAAGGACTGTCTCAATTCAACCAGCGGATGCTACAAAACCTTAATGTTCCTCAAAGAAGCCAAGTTAATCAATGAAATTTGAAATTATATTGTGTTAAATTGTGTCAGTAAATGTTAAACTGATTATTTATGTAATTGTTAGTTGCGGTCGTCAATAACCTTGTAGTTGCAAGACGACCTTAAATAAATAAATAATAAATAATTGTTTTATACAAATAAAGTTAAAATTACGTCATATTAAATACAAAAAATGTAAAATGAATAATTAAAAATAAAACAGAAAAATATAATCTAGCTTTTTTTAATGTGAACCTTGCGATTGATGATGTTTAATGATATTTTCAACGTTAGAATCAAATGAAGTTAGCATTAATAATTTCAAATATCCTCTGTTATCTAAGGGATTTCTTTGTTCCGGTTAATGGTAAAAAAATTTTACCGAAGATATGAAGTTGGAAATACTATAAAAAATAGCTGAGCCTGTTCTTCAAGCTTTGATTATCGAGTTACAAGTTTAGAATTAACCTAAAAATTAACTTCGTTATTTTAAAATATCATTTGAGCTGAACTACCATTTTGTAACTCAATAATTTGCTCTTGAAGTGTTACACATCGGATACATCTACTGCGAATGGATTACCCAGTCTGGAACATTCATTTCCAAAATATCGCAAAACTGAGTTTTCGTTTCGTTATATTATAACCTCTTAAGATACAAGTCTTCATCAGTTATTCCTGCCTTTTCCATTTCGAGTGCACGAAACTGAGGGAACTCATACCATGCAATACTTTTTTTTTTCGTAATGATAACTATTTCACTTCAGTGTGCGAAAGTAAATATTTAAAATCTTCATTATTTTCTTCAGAAAGTTTTTAAAACGAACGGTTTTGAAGAGCATTCGATTTAATTTTATTAACAGTTTTTATAACCACTGATAGAGTGTATCATTTAATCTGCTTCCTAAATTTTTTGTAATCGAGTGTACTTTCTGAATTATTACAGAGTGAATACAAAAAACTGTAGCTATTGCATTTTTTGAGAGTGAAACAAACCCTTTGATATTAATCTATCATGGCACTAGCGCACCATCCGAAGCGCAAGTAATTACATTTTCTAACGGTATACTTTTTTTCCTTGAAGTAATTATTTACCTCTTGAAATACAGACTCCTCTGTAATATTCGGTTTACGTTAACAAGCAAAAAGCATTTCTTTAACGAACTTTTTATCTCCCATAAATCCGACGCGTGCCAAAAAAGGTGTCTCCTTACAACTCAAAGTTGATTTATCTATTTGCAAACCGAATTTCTTCACCTTTAAATCAATAATTAATTGTTTTGCTCTACACCAGGAACTGTTTCATCGATGCGCCTTGACGCTGAAGAAATATTCTGAATTGTTTTTCGTGCGCATCATAACGGTTTTAACAACATAACAAGAAGTGCTAGAATAATTAATATCTCTACTTTCCTTATTTTGGCAATTAATTGTGATATATTAGACTTCTCTGTCCAATTTATTAGACTTTTCAACAAACAGTTGCTTATTGTTTGAATTCTTTGAAACTCATCGCGAAGTTTTGTAAAATAATCCAAAGGTACTCTATTAAGTGATTTTGTAACTTTGCTGGTCGCATGCTATCATTTATCAATGTATTTTTACACATTAAACAAAATGGAATAAGTGGATTATGTTTGGCGATAGAATAAAACCTTAAAAAATATATGTTCTACAGAATATAGTCAATGCACTTTTTCTTTGGTGTACTAGATATTATAAATTAGAAAATTAAATTATAAGTTTGATATGGATAGATAAAGTCGTATATATATAAAAAAAAAAAAAAAAAGCAAGCAGAATATCCAAAAACTTTTATATCAAAATTTTGAAATGCCAAAAAAATTTTCAGCAAAAATTACTGTTAATGATTATGTTGGTTTTTGTGTAACAGAATAAAAAAATATTACATTAAAAAAAAAATAATAAATAGTAACCTGCTTCTACGCACACTTAAAATTAAATGTTGCGAACTATTTTAATTTTTAACATACACGTGTAGAGGAGTTCCTTGCGCGCACAAAATCTATATCTATAAAAATGAATCGTCTTAATGTATGTACGCCCATAACTTGCGAACGACTGCACCGAATTGGTTAATTTTTTTTTTTATTGTATTCGTTATCGCCAGGGGAAGGTTTGTGTGAAAGAAAATTTTGGGAAAGTTCACTGGAAAAGCTTTAAAGTCTCATAATATGAAAAGTGAGTGAGAGAGTATGTATATGTGTAAGAAAGAAGGATATATTCTCGGTCGCATCAGTGTCATCGTAAAAAATAACGAAGATGGATCTGACTATCGATGAACAATTAACAAAGTGAACAAAAAAACTGTCCTCTAAAAGACCAGATCCTTTTTTCTTCATTGTCCCTTGCCGACATCATCGTTTGTACAAAGCAGTTAACGATTGTCACCGATACAAAAGAACGAATATTATACCGCAACCTTGAAGGGTCATAAATAACCATTTCGGAAGTATCTTTTCCGTCCGGTCACATTGTAAGGCTAATCGTCGTAAATGTACCGCTACAATACCGATCTTCTACGAAATTTGCGGAAGCGACTTCTGTAGGTATATGCATCGAAGAAACCTGTTTTTTAACGGGACAAGCTAGAAATTTGAGGGTGGTTAGCTATGGAAAATTCAAATTCCTCGATCATTTGAATTTGTGTCTTCGTTCTGACGGCGGTGGAGGAATATGTTTCCTAGATGCACCCGGCGGAACTGGTAAAACATTTTTAATTTCATTAATTTTAGATACGATTCGGGCACAAAGTCAAATAGCACTGGCAGTAGCATCATTCAGGATCGCTGCTACATTGTTAGAAGGCGGACGAACCGCTCATTCTGCGCTCAAACTGCCATTGAATTTACAAACAATAGATGAACCGACATGTAATATAACCAAAACATCAGCAATGGCGAAAGTGCTACAAAATTGTAAAATAATAATTTGGGACTAGTGTACGGTGGCACACAAACGAGCATTGGAGGCACTCGATCGAACATTAAGAGATTTGCGCAGCAATCACAACCTCTTCGGAGGCGCGATGATTCTACTGGCTGGAGATTTTCGCCAAACGCTGCCAGTCATTCCCAGATCAACAGCTGCTGATGAAATAAATGCTTGCTTGAAGACATCACATTTATGGAGATACGTGAAAAATCTCAAGTTAAAAACAAATATGCGAGTGGCGTTACAAAATGACATATCGGCCGAAGTGTTTTCAAATACATTAAGAGAGACATTGGCAATGGGAAAATTCATGTTGACACTTCTACTGGCCTCATTTCGATTCCACTAAATTTTTGTCAATTCACAACGTCAAAGGAAGAATTAATATTGAAAGTGTTCCGAAGTATTGGTGCAAATTACAAAAACCATGTTTGGTTGAGCGAACGAGCCATTTTAGCACCAAAAAATAAGGACGTAGATGATTTAAATATAAAAATTCAGAGTCAAATTGATGGACAAATGCATTCATTTAAGTCAATCGATTCCATTATCGATCCAAATGAAGTCGTCAATTATCCAACTGAATTCTTAAATTCATTGGATTTGCCTGCATTACCGCCACACAATTTACAGCTCAAAGCTGGCTCGGTGATAATGATGCTACGCAATCTGAATCAGCCGAAATTGTGCAACGGAACAAGACTTGCTGTTAAAAAAATTATGAAAAATTTAATTGAAGCTACTATAATCATAGGAAAGTTCAAAGGCGAGAATGTGCTTATTCCAAGAATACCACTAATTCCAACCGACTTTCCTTTTGAGTTTAAGCGTATCCAGTTTCCAGTGCGTCTTGCATTCGCAATGACAATTAATAAATCCCAAGATCAATCGTTAGAAGTGTGTGGAATAAACCTTGAATTGCCGTGTTTTTCGCATGGGCAGTTGTACGTTGCGTGCTCGAGAGTCGGCGAACCATCGGCACTATTTGTTTTCTCTCCGGAAAGAAAAACGAAAAATATTGTACATTACAAGGCATTACAATAAAGTATGGTCGAATTATTTAATTGTAATTTTATTTCATTAAATGGTCGTACTGTAAACGGAATATTTTCTCACCTTTTTTTTTTATTAGATACACTAAGCGATTGCGAAATTATTTAAAACGTTTTAAAACTGTATTCCCAAATATAAAAAGCGATGTATTTTTTAAAAAGAAGTTAGATACGTTTTTCAGATTTGCATGTACAAGAACGGGATCGCAAAAACTATTTAAAACGTTTTAAAATTATGTTCCCAAATATTGTACATTTATCAAACTTAATTCATTTTGAGTATTAATTTTATCCTAGGAAAAAACTGAAGTTAATTCAGCTAATAAGTTAACACAACATTTATTGATTCTGAGGCGGTACGAAGTTCGCCGGGTCAGCTAGTAAACACAATATTTTTTAAAAATAAAAATGTATTAAATGCAGGTTTTAATAAAAAATAATACTATTATTTCCACAATTTTGGTTAAAATCAATAAAGGAATAATATTTACTTCATTAAATTTTCTCTACTATTCGCAATAATACATATATAGTTTTATGTACTAACGGAAGTAACAACGTATTATTATGTAGAAGACTAAATAGACAATCTTATTAAAGCGATTTATAGCTTTTATCGAAATATTATTAGTTAAGAAATTTCACCAGTGGTTGTAATTTGATTTAACACAAATTTCCGTTAAAAATTCGTTCAACTCTCTTAAAAAGTCATTATAAAAATTTCTTTAAATTATAAATTGAGTTTTAAAAAGTTTTATGTATTTTTTTAAAAATATAATTAAAAATAAAAAGTTACTGTTTATTAATTTTGAAGAACTACTAAAACAAGTCCGATACTAAAATTATAGGTTCATATAACTTCGCAATTTTGGTAACAAAAATTTAAAAAAGCAACCAAATAATCTGACTTATTTCACCAAGTGCCTGTTTAGACGTAGCGAAATAAATTGTTCTGTTGGCACGTTTTAAACTTGTTTTCTGAAGAAAAAACATCAAAGTGTAATTTTCTTAGAAGCGACAAATTTGTAAGAGCAAATTATACTTCCTACCGCTTTCTTAAATTACAAGGTTGTTTTTTTTTTTTTTTCTATGACGCCGCTCCCTTAAAACATGCCACCTCTTCCGTTCGGAATCACTGACAACAGCGAAAAATCTGTTCTTAGTTAAAAGCTTCTACTTTTTATATAAAGTCGAATGGGTATTTGGAAATTCGGAATTTTTTTCTATAAAATTCGTGCAAAAACTCCTTTAACAATTTAGAACCATATTCGAAAACATAAAACACGGGTAATCGAATGAACCGTATAAATTTTTGATACTGCTCTTAATTTTGTCAAAAAACGTGACACTTAACAACCGAGTGTTTTGTTGAATTTTTAAAATACCTCTTTCGAATGTAAATTTAAATTTAAATCGCTTGTAAAGGAAAGTAAGATTTTGATACGATAAAACGATATTTTTTAAAACAGTAATATTTTTTGATGATGTATTATTTTGCCGGATGCAATATTTTTCATTTTCATTTTTGTCACAAATGAAAGCCGTAAAAATTTCTTATTTTTACCCTTTTTTTTTTTTTTTTTTTCTACTGACATGAAAATCGTGAGGACAGTAGTTGAACAGCGTCTTGTAGCAGACCTTTTTTATTAAGAAGTACAGGTTTTTTATCATCGATTTGTTTATTAAAAATTTCGACTTTGATTGTAGACGTAAAAACAAAAAAATGTCATAACACGATGTTGCGTGTTTGTGTAGTGCCAGTAAATGGCGACGACGTATAACAGAGTAAAAAAGTGTGTAACGGTGATCTTTCAGCATGCGAGGAAGCCTTGGTAAATTGATTTTCGATGCGAACTATCTTTCGGAAAAAATTTTTCATTTCGTATAAATTGCGATAATGCTTGTTTGTTTTTTAGCAACATGTTTAACGTATCGAAGATTATATTTTTTCGAACTAGAAGGGGTTAAGAACTGTGATTATATATAGCATTTATTTTTTTTTTCCCGATATTTTGATTTCAAAATTAAAATTGATTTTTAAAATTTGTAAATAATCCTTATCATTTTGACTTTTAACGAAATTTTATTTTTTGGTGTTTCTGCCTTCACAGTCCTATTCGGAGTTTTTAAAACCCCTTTTTCGTTTGTTCCGACTAAATTCATAAATTAGTATGACTTTTTTATTAAAATTGATTTATCATTTTATTTCTGTGAGCGCGCCAGCGACATTGACCGAACAACAAGAAAACTATGCTAAACAACTAAATAACTAGGCGGTCCGAAATGGACGCAACAAAGGACAGCAGTGCGGACACCACAGAAGATGAAGGAAAGGAGAGGATAAAGGAAGAGTTATAGGGAGTAGGGAGACCTCGCTCAGAAAACATAAAAATTCTTTTTCATTGTGCAACCACGAGTATTTTTTTTTTTTTAATTTCGCTTAAAATTTTTGTTTTTCTGTTTTTTCTTGCTTAGTTTTTTTTTTTTTTTTTGGAGAACTCAGAAACAGCTTTTACAAATTAGAGTACTTTTTAACTGAAGGCTCTCTTAAGATATTATGATATTATTACAGATTTTATATAAATTCAACCAGGCCTGATTTATTTCAAAATAAGGCCACCTTTAAACGTATTTTTAGCATTCGATATAGTTCGAAATTATCTGCGTACAAATTACTCGCCTAAAATTTTCGTTATAATTTCATTTCGTTATAATTTCATTTCGTTCAAATCCCCGTAGCGATTTTTAATTTTTTTAAAATGTCGATACATTTACAATAATTTATTCGTGTGTAATCATTTAAATGTCGCGAGACGACAAAATACAACGAAAAAAGAATGCAAATGTGTTCGGCATTATTACGAAATTATTTTCGTCACGCAGAGAGTGTTTCCGTTCGTTAATGAACCGGTTTGGGACGGAGTTATTAATTTTTTGACCGAGTAAAGAAGAAAATTATCAAGTTTTTGCGCAGTCGTCTACGATAAAAGCGAAAAAAAAGAGATTAATTTCAGTGATCAGAAGTAAATTCTGGCTGTCTCTTCGGTAACTTTTACTACAAGTTTGCGTATCTTCATCGTCGGTTGCCGTTTAAATTTAGTTACGATCAAAACCCTTTAATGTTTAGTTGGTCTGAAAATCACCGTGTCACATGTGTGTACATTATTTGCGATTTTGGTTTTGTATTCAATAAGGACGGTTCGCTAAACGAATCCGTGACGAAAATTTTAAATGCCTAAGAATAAAGTGGAATTTCAAATTCACTTACGCCATCCGGATAAACGTCGAATCGTGATATTTCATAAAAGAATCAATTCCTATTGTTGAGACATCCGATGATCATCTCGAGATGTTTTAAGATACCGCAAAGTTTCCTTCAAGTGAAGTTGCACGCGATTAAACCAGTATTAAAACTCGGCCCAACTCAAAAAAAGGGGATAGGAACAAAATCACGGTTACTTTTTATCATCGTCATTATTATTATGGTGAGTCGCGTAAATTGTCATCGACGATCGAGCATAGAATAGGCCAGGCAGCGATGAAGACATTTTTCATGATAACGGGAGATTTTCATCGCACAAATCGATTTTGTTGCGAGAGCGACTTTAGGATCAATACTAATCGCCCGTCGATATTGGCAACGGCGTGTGAGTATCAAGTTTCCAACTCAACAGCCCAGAAATAACTTAGCAGTCTTGAAATACATTAAGCGCGAATTCTACTTATTAACTTATTTTTCTGAATGATAACCGTATTTCAAAAAGTCGCGTCTTACGAAATTAAGGTAAATTCTTAATTTAACATTATTGAATAAATCGTTCTACAAGGGGCTCCGCGGTTTTCATCTGCATTTACTTTTTCTTTTATTTTCTACGGCCTGACTGTTATCTATTTTATTTTGTCACCCCTCTTCGATATAGTTTCTTTGTGACTATGATATCATGTTTTATCTAAATGTTCGGCCCTTTCTGTAGAGCAGTCGTCCTTCCATTCTTCTCTATTAAAACTTGATTATAGTGCTGCTTGTATTCCTTCATTTCCGTCTGCTTCTATTATTTCTGCCCTTGAATTATTTTCATCCTCTCACCTTAAACGTATAAGGAAATAAATTTATTTTCTCTTCCTTTCCATTTCTTGGACTAATATCCTCGCTGGCAAACCCATAAAAAAACTTAAAATACTACTACTACTAATAACAATAATAACAATAACAATAATAGTAATAGTAGTAGTAGTAATAATAATAATAATAATAACAATAATATTGATAATATTGATAATAATAACGCGGTTGTCCTTTAGCATTTCGCGAAGTCAAAATTCTGAATCAAATTATACATGAATAGAAATTAAGCGATTTTTGTTTTTATATTGTATCAAAAACCATCACTAAACAAATACAGTAGTGCCCCCGTATCCGTGGGTAATACGTTCCGAAATATACCGCGGTGACGTTAAACACATTGCGTTAATACACAAATGCCACACCTACAAACATTTATAGTACCGGATATAGAGATATAGGTAAATTGTATAAGTACAATCTTGAAAATGATTACAGACTCTGGTACATAGGTAGACAGTATTGCGATTATGTACTCACCATTACATTACTCCATTCTTCTTGCTGCTACCAACATGAGATTACGGCAATGGTCGAACGGCACCCGATGGCAATTTTTCGACGATATTTGTAACAGTTATTCAGTACTATTGTATACTGTATGTATGAGTACTACAGTTTACACTTTTAATTACTAAAAACTGAGAGGAACAAGAAACCTTTAGTTAGAAACCTCTTTATAGATCAGCCTGGGCGACGCAGATAACGTTGATGGGACATTCGATGTATTTTTGCCAATGTTTTTTCTACTTGAAAAAAAACAAAACATTCTGATTAAGGATTGTTTGTTTTTTTTTCTTTTTTCATTCGCTAAAGACTTGCTGGAGAGGCTGCATGGCATCCGCGATCATTCTGGTTAATGCCGTAAGTGGGTCGTAATTCATCATTTTTTTCTTTTAAACTTTGTGCTATCCGGAAAACTTCTAAAAATTTTTTCAATGTCCATTCGGTTTCTTTTGAATCAATTTCTTCTTCTTTCCTGTGTCTTCCTCGGAAGGTAACTTAATTATTTCTTCTAAATCATCGTTTGTCAACTTCCGTAACATTCAAATTAATGAATCCCCTTGGTTTTTTTTTTTTTTTTTTTTTTTTTTTGGTCGTACCGAGACATACCGCGGATAATTGAAACCGTGCATACTAATACCACGAACAAAGGGGGGCAATGCTCTATTAATGCAATTATAAAATATTCAATCGACGTCTGAGGTTTTTCGTAGCAGCGGCATAAAAGCGTAGTCTACTGGCATACTGTAAAAACGATAAATATGATCATATTAGAAATTTATTTCTACACCAGTTCTTGCGGTTGTCATATCCGTATTATAAGAAAACTGTGCGTAGTGTAATATTCTTTTTTTTTTTTTTATTGGTTTTTCTACGTATCACTTAAACAGGGAAGAAAATTATTATTTTCGACACCTCGGTCCCTAATCAACCGTATGCAACTATTTCCGTATTAATGGATTTAAAAAGAAAATTACCATCTATTGAGACAAAGCGGAGAAGGCGAAAGCGATTCTAGTCATTTTTTCTTAATTCCGCCGATTCGTTTAATCATCGCGCATTTCAGTAATTTCAGTAATTCCTGTATATCAGAAGTTAGTTAATTTATTCTGCAACATACCTTCTGGTTTTTTGCTTTTTTCAAAGTTGTTACCTCTAATTGAAATACATTCGCGGTTCTCTATGCAAAAAACACCCGTCGTTCGATAGTTGATGGTAAATAATTGTTTTTCCTTTTTTCTTTTTTTTTGTTTAACATAAATACAGACACAACTAATTTGAATGAGAAATAAGTTATTTTACGCACAATTAAACGGTAAATTAATACGTTTGCAAAGGTGATTTGAATAATTTCAAGGTTTTTCGCCAGCAGGCAGAGTGTGAAAAATATTCCGCGTATTAGAAAGTCGTAGCGTAAGCCGAGGTAAATTGTTTTCATTGAAAAACTTGCGCCTAATTCTTATCGAATGTAAATGCGCCACCTAGTGAAGAATGTGTTCACTGTTCACCGCATACTCCCAGTTCAAGAGTACGGTCTGTACTGCCTTCGGCGGAGATGGCATTTTTCCATCCGATCTCCGATCGCTTTTTTGCCATTTTCATTAACTAAGGCCATCCTTACGATGGTCTTTACGACGAGGCCGAAATAAAATCGATATCGCCTAACGTACATTGAAATTTAACCGTAAACTCCATTTAACGCCAGATGATAACGACGATGTTCGCGATTCAGAAATTAAAGACTGCTTGCATGCTCCGCGATCTGGCTGGATAAAATGAAAACATTCAGAGATAGAGGGGCTCGCGTTAATCCTCGCAATCTCTTCACAGTTATAGAAAATATCAGGAACAATGACCGGTTTCTTTGGGGTACACAATGGTGTTAGCCTGCACTATGGTAAAAATGTAAAATAGCACGGTTTACAGTGACATCAAAGTGACATGAAACCGAAGCCGTCCTTTCATATGTCTACCGCAGCGTATTCTCTGTTGCGAAAAGTGAAGAACAATCTACCCTATCTCGCCTAAACTCCTGTTGTGCTCCTGGAAGGATTACAAGCATTACCTACTTCCCTTCCGGCCAAACCGTTTTTCTCCTTCCTTGTTCTTCCCCAGCTGTGGTGGTCACCTTTTTCATGAGAATCCTTTCGCGGTCAGTTTATCCAGGCATATTTTACGCTTTTTAATCGAATTTGTGCGTTACCTTTTACGGATTTGGATCGTTTGTCTTTTCTTTTTGTTATTTTCTTAATAATTTTGCAGGTCCCACAAGTCTGTGGCCTCGCATGTTCATTCGAAAGATTTACAATTTTCTTGATTAGAAAAAAAACGACATACGAAATTGTACAACTTAATGTAATTACTCTTTTTTTTTTTTTTTTTCTATTTTTTTAGACGGCAGACTCTCCTTTACCCAGAAACAATTAGAAAAGGAAGGAATCAGTTATAGCATCTTGATGCAGATATTATTAATAGAAAGGAACGAATTGTGGGAATAATGCCTGGAAAATGAACCGAAAATAAAACACCAGTTAAAATAGTGCCGGAATTTAAGGAAACTGAACGGAAGTACATTTATAGAAAAATGAAAAAAAAACAACAACAAAAAATGATTTCCCTTCTATTCTTTTGTATCTCACATCCCTTCTCCGACCCTCGTCATCGGCTAATATACAGGTTTCGAAAATATCCTCGTTCAAACATAAATATATAAAACTGAACGGCTACCTCTCTTTTTCTATCCGGGTATGCATTGACGTGCCCAAAACGAAAGAAAAAAGTAAAAGAAAAGAAAAAAAAAAGATTCCATCTTGCTAGACTTAAAGCGGCAGCATTGCGTCATAGAATTTTTTGGTTTGTAAAAAATTATAGACATTTATAGCGGTTATTCTAGCAAATAAAGAGTCTCTAGTGGAGTTTTTAGTATGTTTTATTACTAGGGGGCCCCGTGTAGTTTATAATTGCTTCGAATTTTTAATTTTTCTAATTGAAATATGTTACTTTATACATTACGTCTTGGCATTACGATCTTTACGAACATGTATAGAAGAATGTTTGTTGGCGTGCATCTTCGTCAAAACTAAAATTTTAATATTTCTTAGCTCGTTTTCGGTTCGGTTATATTAAAAAAAAAAAAAAAATATTAGAGATGATTTATTTACAAAAATGAATTCGCATAGACAAATTAATTTTCATTAAATGTAATTATAATGATCTTTGATGAAATTTAATCTGTCAAAGTTATTTCAAGTAGATATTAATCGTCGAGAAAAATTGTTGCAACAACTGATGATAGACATTCACCCGCTGCATTCCCATAGTCAGGCCAATTTACCTTTTTCTCTGTTTTTGTTATTTTTTATGTTTTCTTCCGTCTGTTCACGATTTTCTTCGATTTGAATTTCATTCGGGCTCCTTTCCAGTCTAATTTCATCAGTACGCTTTTTCCACATTAAGACGGGTTTACTGTTATGTAACGAATAATTTCATTGGAATTTCTAAGGGGAAACTCCGCTTCTATGTTGGTAGTAGCCTGACATCTTCTTATGCCCCACAGTTTTTCTATTGTAAATAGAAAAGTATTTCGTTAATTCCGAAAATGAGACGTTCGTTTTAATTTGGATTTTTTTTGACTTTTTTTTTTTTTTTTTAATTTTCATTATTTTTGTCTCCGGCAAAATTTTAGTCGCGTATTTTTTAATTCTCTAGACCAGTGGTTCTTAACCTTTAAGTGATGAGGGACCATTTGACAAAATTTCTGTCTGCCATGGACCACTAAAAGTGTTTAGAGTTAATATACAGTAAATGTAAATAAATTAAGGGTTGTTCTATCTATCTATAAATAAGGCACGCATAAAATTGTTCAAAGCCAACAGTATTTTGATTTTTTTTACGAAAATTTTACAGAATAGAGGCAAATATATTATTTTAATGCGATTTCTGTGACTGCATACTTTTACTAACTTCCGAATCCTTGGTTCGGTGCTACTCAAAGTCAAACACATGTCGACATTAGCATCCAATTGATTTCGGTGCTTGCTTTTAATTATCAAAAGTGCCGAGAACCCCTGCTCGCATAGATATGTCGATGATAACAAAGTTCGGTAACGTACAGCAATTTCTTGAATCGTTGGGAAAGAAATTGCCTTTTTGGTCCAAAAATTTTCAAAATTAATTCCTGTCACGAATATATCTTTTAAGTTACTATTGTGTTGCATTTCAATTATTTCTTCTTGAATTTCATCAGTCAACTCAGAAACGTTGATCACTTTCCGAACACCTTCGTCCTCACAGTAGTCAGGATAATAGCGACTGAATTCACTTTTTACATTTTTCAGGCGAAGTATCATGTTCTTTTGTATTTCTCCTTTAATCTCAGCACGCTACCTGTCAATAATTCGATTCAGCGTATCAAACGTAAGAAAATTTTTTCTTCCAACCTTGTCGATCCATAGTTCGATTTTAGTGATAAATTCACTAATTTTATCTTCATATGCAAATTTATTGCTTGCGCCTTGCAACTTCAAATTTCCTGACCCTTGCAGTTGAAGGTTCAATATATTTAGTCGCGCAAAAAAATCAACCAAATAAGCAAAACACATTTGAAATTTGGACTCGCAGAACTGATCTAGCAACTCTTTGTTCTCCTTGTTAGTTAATAATATTTGTACTTTCTTTTTACAACCCCGACAGCATATTTCCTTTGGAAAGCCGACGAACACTTTTGATATTATTTTCGAATTGATTGTTTTTCACATCGCTCACCCGTTTACATACGACACATTAAGGTTTTCATGCAGGAAATTTTCCGCCATTATCTGAACGTCCAATGCAATGTTACAAATTGCGTATTTAGGATTTTTAAGATATTTTTATCGAATCGATGTTGCAAAAAAAAAATATCGTAATCTTGTCCCCGAGCCGAGGAGATTTTTACCTATTATTTAAATGACCTTTGAAATATAAGTGTTCTTCAAAATTGCAGATCTTCCGTAATAAACTTCTACCCTTTAAAGTATGCGGGCACGTTTACGTTGACGAAATTTTATTTACAATGTTAATTAGTCTGCATTTCTGTCAGATAACGAGAGAAATCGTACGATTTCACTTCCGTCTTACAAACCGAATGAGAACTACCTAGGAAGACCGAAAAATTCTGAATTGTTCTTAGGTAGTACTGTGCATTTCACTATTTCGGTTCAAGTCGCCAATATAATTACGACTTTGCTCTTGTTTTAAAGTAACTTAAACTTTTTTCGCTAAAATATATAGACTAATATGTGTGTTGAGAAACATTAGACGAAAATTACTTTTAGACTATTACGAATTATTAATGGTTACGCTCGAGTTTTGCACTACAGAGCGGTCTTAAATAGCATCACTGCAGGGCGGTGTACCTTATGTATTTATACACTGAGCGTACGCCAGTGGCTGAGCAGTGTGTCAGGTAGACACGTATACATTGGAATCGTCACGCGTAACGGGTTGTCGGGCAAAGCGGGAGCAAAAGACGAGTCAGTGATGAAAAACTAAAAGATAAATAAAAAAGGCAGCGAACCTATCGACATAAGGCAATCAATGCTAACGAGTCCAATTAAAAACGAAAAACGAAAGAATGGTAGAGCTTATTTTGCTCGCGTTCCTTACTCAAACCGATAGCTTGTGTTCATTCCATATTCGTTTTCGCAGATCTCAGATAATTAGATTTGCGGTTTATCGAAAGTGGTCTATACGAATCGCGCAATTCACGAAATGAACAAAACGAGATGATAAGACGACGTGTGGAATATGGACCAAAATGTTTTCTTTTTAGGAATATTATTAAGATGTAAAAAAAGCAACAATTGAACAATTTTAGTTAATGGTGCCTGGAATAGATCACGATAGTCGTATTGTGAAAATTATCGCAGGGCCCCCGAACGCAGGGAGAAAGATAAGTTAGTTTTAAACTCCATACAATTTACACAAATTTCGAGTCTCAAAAAGTCATCCGAAATAACAGGTATTCCAAAAGAAAAACAACAAAAAAAAAACCCTCGAAACATATTCTGACTCATTTTACGATATTTTTCCTCCGATCTTACTGCTGTTCGAAACTAGATATTACGTGTAGTCGAATATCATCAGTGTTTCGCGAGATACTATCCTCAACACACACCTTTCATACCGCTATACCATATCGTGTGCAGATTGGGATCAGAGCCGCACGAAATACTAACTCTGTATAAGGTTCTTCGATTATTTCTAGTGCGGGGTCCGCATTGGCTGAGCGGGAATTATGAGCAAAAACGCGATCTTGACGTTTTATAGATTACGGAAGCACAGACAGGTTTTAACCGAGCGAACATCTCTGCTGATTCGTGAAACACCGATATATATATATATATATATATATATTTCAAAGAAAGACGACAATCCATTTTGATCAATAGCGAACATGAAAACATTCGCTATATGCGAACGGAAGTCGATCTTCACACACGTAATAAGATCACTTTACGACCACAAGCTGCGCATGTACCAAAACAAGTTCGCATCATATTATTCAAAGTCAGCGATGAATACCAGCCCAGTTTCAATAAGCGCTTGGTGAAGAGTCAAAAAAAAGTACTCCAAATTTAGACCTTCTAATGATCAATAAAAGTTCTCATCATTACACAGCACAGAGAGACATTTTGTCGACGGAAATTATATAACTTCGTAATATCTTGTAGGATAGACAGTAAATCTGAGAAATACCTCGTTTCGTAAAGAAAATTCTTTAGAAATTTAAAAATTTGTTTTAAAAATACGTAATTATTATTATAATTTAAAATTTTATTTTACTTTTTAGGTGAAAAATAAAACGAAATTAATGTTAGTTTAGAATTTAAATAGTAAATTACCAGAAAAAATACAACGATACTAGTATTTTTATTAGACTTTACTTCTTTTTTATTTTTGTTAGTAATCCGATCCGAATTCTCTTTATTCGCGAGCAAGTTTAAATATACATATATTTCTCATTGAACTATTTTTAATTAAAATTGCAAAATAAAAATTAAAAATAAATAAAAATGGCTAAAGATCGACGACAATTAAAAACAGTAATAGTTTTACTAGAAAACAGTGTATTAAATAATAGTTATATAATTAAATCCACATATTGTAACATTTATACAAAACTTTTATATAGTATAAATTAAGTTTGTCTATTGTAACAAATTTTTTCACCGTGCTTTTGGTTCTTTAAAGGAAGGAGAAATGTACTCTATCCCCCGTCCTCTATTCCCCCGTGGTTCCGCCACTGCATAATACCTGTTACTTTGCCATTTTATTTCTCACTGCTATTTAAAACTGCTCTTCTGATAATAACTATCAATCACGTTTTTTTTGAAATCGCCAACCAACTGAATCGCATATCTACTAATAGTTAACGACGGTTAAAACTTATCGCTGATAATAATAAAAAATGAATAAAATATAGCGGGAATGAAATGAAAAAAAAAGCGCAGATTTATCCTAAACATCACCTACGAATTTTTTCAAGAAATGATTTTTCATAAACTATTTTTAATCAACTGTTCTTGAAAAGTTATTTTAGAAAAAACTATCTTCAAAAACTATTTTATTATAGCCTTTTATTTAACTCAATCTGTCCTTCTAACTCGGTTTGTCATCTTCTGTCTGTCCGGGGGGAATCTTGCGAACGATTTTTCATCTACTTCCCGATGAATTAAAAAAGTGTCCTTTTGCAGAAATGCTTTTTATAGATGACAACACAATATTATGCAACAACCGGGTTTCCAACTTTAAAATTAGACTCTCGGGGCGCCGAAATCTCGAAATTTTTGAAGAAATTTTTTTTTTCTTTCGGACATGTGTTATATCGTTGGAAAGATCGTTATTTGTCGAGAACAAAACCATTTTTTATTTCTTTAATGAAACTTTCGAAGTTTACGAAAAGTTCAAAAAAGCGCGAAATCTAATATGTAGCTCCTTCTTTGCGACGCGAGTATAATGGCTAAAAATTTTGAACAAGGTTGAAAATATGCACATGCACGTATATTTCTATGGTTTGGAACATCTAGGTTTTCAACTTTAAAATCGGACCCTCGGGGTGCCGAAAGCTCGAAAGTTTCAAAAAAATATATATTTTTCCGATCAGGTGATATATATCAATGGAAAGATCGCTATTAGTCGAACATTGTGTTTCATGTGCTGAGGGTTCCGTATGTATTATATGAAGGACAAAAGACGATATAACTGAAAGAATGCGATCCATTATTTAATAATAAAATGTAACAAAAATTTCTGTGAATGTCCTATAATCAAGATAGTGAATAAAATAAAGCAAAATAAAATACTATTCTTCAAAATATTTTCTAGTTTCAGATTTTAATGTTAAGATGCGTATCTGGTAGTCGCACACTAATAAAGTTATTTTGTACTTTCTTTTAGTGCATAAATAAAAGCCTATTTAAAAAAAAAAAAAGTTTATTATTTTTATTTTTTTTTTAGTATGGAAAGAGAGAACTAGCGTCTATGTTGCATCGTTATGTGTATATTATTAAAGTGCGTACTGAAATTGTCTTGTTACGTCATCATCGCTATCTGTCACCTTGTTCTTCCTGCCTTTTTTTTTTCTAAAACATTTTCCCGATAAAAGGCAAGGTGAGTGTGCTAAATTGTAAACGTTGTCGTGCGTGACAAGGGATTATAAATGACGGAAAGCAATAGGATAGCAACAGAGCGAGCGTTAACAATGGTAATTCCGACAGCGCACGTCATTTGTTCTGGTTCTTCGGTATGCCCGAAATTTAGTTTATCTTCGCGCGAGTATGCCTGTCGTTATGTCACGTGACCCGCTTCGTCTTCATGCACGTTCACCTATCGATACATCATTTATCAGATCAATCGGAGTTGTGTGCTACTGGATTTTCGAGAATTTTTACATAAAATCTTCGAAATAGATTTTTTTCCGTCTTTCTTTTGTTTTCAAAGACTCTATGCCTACTGAACTACACTATTACTACCGAACGGGGAAAACAAAGATCAAATATTTTGCTCGGTCCTGTCATTGCATTTTGCTCTTTTTTTTTTTAATATATATTTAATTTTTGCGAGCTACGGAATATTATAAAAGCAGTATAGGACGTCGACATGTACGTGTATGTGTGTGTGTGTGTGTGTATGTAGGAGTGTACAAATATAAGTACATCTTTCAGCTTGGGGCAATTACCATGACACGGTGACACGGATAGCGGAAAGAAGAAGAACGAGTTATTGAAGTTGCAGAAAATTTGTAATCACAAACACCATTCGTAAACGAGAGAGTTCGCATTCGAGTACGCTTCGAGACACCCGATGTGTATGAATGAAAGCATTTTACAGGAAGTTCCGAATAAATTTTTCACTGCAAACATAAGAGACTATGTTCCTCCGGTACTGATCGTATAAATTCGTAAGTGTCGCAATTCGGCTTTGAAATATAAATCTCGTTTCAAGTCTGTTAGAAAAGAAAAAGCCAAAAATAAGCCGCGTCGGCTGCTGTTGCAACTTTTGAACTTTTTATCGAAAGACACGTACAGCGCTAATTATAAAATTCGTATTAACATCGTAATTTGACGGTAAATTTTATTTATAAAAATGAAAAAAGAAAAAGAAAACGGTAATTTTTCGTAATGGCTATTCAGTTTCAGCATTATGAAAAAAGGCCATCGATCAGCCGCGAAATAATTTGGACAGCGACGTACTGGAGAATATGATAAAAGATTCGGATGATAAAATAAACGTGTCTGTTACGTAACAACGTAAGAAGAAGTTGCGTAGCGATACAATGTCAGTCCTCCGTAAAATAACAGGAACAGGTTTTACGACTGGTATAAAAAAAAATTGTCTCAGGTATACCAAATTGTTAATAAGTAACAACATTTTTGTTCAGTCTGACCAGTTTCTCGTCTGACTCGTAATTATTACCGAAAACTAATCTTATACTCTTTTAAATGTACCACTTACTAATAATCATATGATGCGTGTTCTCTGAAACGGTTAATTATTATGTGTTTATTAAGCGTTCATCATCCCCACTAGTGTCCTGTTCTGTACTCATATTTGCCGTTCAGTCCCTTGTACAATGTCCTATTATCCACTCATCATCTCTGCTCTGCTGACGTGCGATATCGGATTAAAGTGTAAACGACTCTGTCTTTTCCTGATTGTTTCCGGGGAAAAGTGGTTGACCAACTTTGTTCGAAAATGTCGCACATCCTTTAAATTTGTTTTTTTGTATATGTTTTTTTTTGTTTTTTTTTTTTTTTTTTTTTTTATACCAACGTTTTCTCCATTGTGAATATTACTGTATAAAAATTTCCGACGTTTTGGTCGTGATTTTGTTCATTAGTCGCTTAAAAATTTATACTATCTACGTATTAAAATAAAATGTGAAACAAGAATATTCGAAATTGCAATTTTAAATCGTTTATTAAATCTCGTCATTGCAATAATTTATTAAAAGTCCCTATCAAAATCAATCGTCTATTCTTCTACTTCGTTATAAGTATATCCTTAACTTCTTAGCGTCGCTCGAATAATCAACACGTGTCTAGCTTTCAAATGTCCAAAGAAATAGCAATTTTTTTAGTACGCATAAATACGATAACATCGTGCAACCCTAGTTCGAAAGTATAATAATGCAATGAGCTAAACTAATTCACAAACCTTACAGCCAGTTTTCGACAAAAACTATTTATTTCCCATTATCAATGATTTTTTTATATTATATTAAAATATATTTAAAAAAAAAAAAAACGCAAATTTATACCTAACATTATTAATTCAAGCCCAGATAATAAATTTTGGCAAACTAATTTCTCTATAGTCTTTCTCCCTTACGAAAATGAAGATCGGCAAACTTGCAAGCATCATGTGTCGATTCATGTACAAATCTTGCAAATACGAGTAAGCCGCTGTAATATATTCGAGCGTAAAAAACAACGTTTGTTTCCTAGGAAACGATTTGTTGTTTTGTTTTTTTTTCTACCACTTCGGTTATATTTAAAACCATTATTAGCGTTGCTAGCGAATTCCGTCTTATATACACGTATTGTATTAAATTAAAATTATTTATATCACCCATTTCTGTACCTATTAATATATTCTATACATATATGTATATATTAATGACATTTAGCCCGAACCCCGTCACTTTTTTTTTGGTCCCAAACCGTTACATATATCTTATGTATAAGAAGACAAAAAATAGATTGTATAGGAAATAACATCGTTTCTGTCACGAAAATTTGTCACAAAATTTATGTTACAAACATTTGTCCCAAAGTGTGACATTAAATAAAGATTTTTTTTTTTTTTTTGAAACGTATTCGAAAAGAATGACGATGCCAATTTTCCTATACGAAGTACATAGGTGATAGAGCTCTGGGATCCGACGTTTAGGCGGATCGAGGAGCCTTCACAAAAGGCCGAGTTTCATATATATATATATATATTGAAATACTACATATACGCAGGCTATAAATAAAGAAAATTAATAAATCAACATGTTTAATAAAGTACATATTCATGTAGATCGTTTAAGGAAGCTTTTTTTCGCAACCACTTTCGAGATCAGCGCTCTAAATCTCACGTTGAACTTTATTGGACAGCGTTTAACAGTTATTATCGTCATCTGCGATTTGCGCAAAAAATAACGGGGCGATTGCTTACACTTCAAGAACTCATGGCCAGTACCGTGTTAACCAGGACCACTAGCGTGTCAAATTCTGCCGAGAAAAAAAATATTACGTCTTTATTATCTCTTTAATTACGGAAATGGATACGCATCAAAATTGGAAAGATGTGCTTAATTAAATTAAGTTGTAAGGGAAACTTTCTAAACTTTTAATTACTTTTGAAACTGTAGTAGATAATTGTCGAGCGAAAATCGTTAGATGGGCATTTATTAAATTTCAATTCTATTTCTGAAAATGCGATAAGTTTATTTATTTTTGTTTTGGGCGTAACGTCATGAGTTATTTCAACAGTATAACAATCGAAAATAGACCATCTAAAGTATATCTACTAATTTTACTAATGTTAACGCGGCTCAGAAAAAAAAGTGTCCTCAACTTTTTGACCGACCTCCCCAACAATGCGACCGAAAATTCATTCTGCAATCGGCCGGGAAAAGAATTCAACGGTCCATTGAGTGTGGGTCAATGGCCCGAATGTGTGGGCGAAATGGTTCCAACGAATTTTTTCAAAAACTCCTTTTATCGTACCGTATACGGTCGGTTAGGTCTTGTTTTTTTCCTTCTTCTTTTTTTTTTTCAAATTCGATCAAAAGAACGCTTCTTCTTCGCACCTCTTCACACTCGAAGCCGCACAATTACCGATGATTTTAACGGCGACTGCGCGCCAATGGAGGATCGTTTTCTTGATTTCTCGAGCGGCGGCGGCGGTGGCGGTGGCGGCGGCGTGTGACAATTTAGGAGGACCGATGAAAAAAAGGGAAACGACTCATGTTGGCCAATATTCCGATATTGTTGTTGTTGCTCATTCGTGTTTGGCGGCGGAGGAGGAGGTGTGGGGACAGGTATAACGCGTTTCGGCAGAGTATAAAAACTGTGTTCATAATATAATAATAGGGCAACAATGGGGGGATATGCGGCATTAGCGAGTTTACCGGGGCTACCAGCGTTGCTTTTCATTAAACGGAGATCGTCATAATAGGTTCCCGGCAGTCTAGTCTAGTTCGGTTCGTTTTTTCCAGCGCGAGCGCACGCACAGGCACACCCGGGCGCGAGTCTTTTGTTCGCGGCGCTGCTCAGCTGGCCCGAAGCTGTTGAGAAGAGAAAATGCCGTTCCAGCACTGACTAAAGGTTAAACACAGGCCGGCGATAGTCTCTGCACCGGCATTGCCCGGCTCATTCTTTTCTCCTGTTTTGGCCGATCTGCGTGCACGCTGTAACTTCCTATAAAGCTAATTTTATAAAAGATCGCGTCCTTTCTCAGGATCGGTTCGCCGCTCATCTTCGCAACAATAGCGATTTAACTTGACCCCCTGCAAGATAAGCATCGAAAGGCGATAGCGGCAGCAAATAATCCGCCGAGCAACCACCGCGCCCCATTAGACACCGTGTAATTCAGCATGCCGTCATTCTCCTGGTTGACGGCGGCAACGATCGCGCCGTATCTGTTCCATTATTCGCCGCCGCATCTTCCGACTAGGAGCGCTTTCGAAACGACACTTGGCCGCCCGGCTAAAACACCGTCTCACCGATGATACGCTATAGTCTGCAGTCAACCGCCCGGAAACACTTCTGTCCTTCTGACGGCCCATCTGTAGAAATTCCCGCCGGTTCCCGGTTCGCGACTGAAACCGCGATTCCGATTCGTTTCATGCACTCGCCGAAAACGCGCTAATTATTAGCACCGATCAGCTTCTTCGCGCACGTTGCCATCTTGTTTAAAGTTGCCCGAATTGCGTCCGAGTAAACTTCGTTTTCTGGTAAGCTCGTTCGAACCGGGTTCTCATGAGAAGGAGCCTTCGGTGTCGCCGAATTTCTACTGACCAGATAGCACACAATATGTCCAATAAAAACGTTAGAAGAAAAGACAATAAATGTGTAGCGATACATTAGAAACGTTTCGCAAATATTCGATGTCTGCATTATCGCTGCCGGCGGATTATCGAGACAAATTTATATCTTAGCGAAAACTATACAACTGCAATATATGTATAAATGTGTAGACAGAGATGATTCCTAAAAACTAGACAGATGCCACATTTCTTGCCGAAGGAAAAAGTTCTTATATAATCATGGAAACGTACTATATGTTTTCACAACAAAGAACGAATCGACTAATCTCTTATTAAGTTTAAATGAACATCTTGTTGCACACGTAATTGACGGTAACACGTATCCACGAAATTGCCCGGTTTTTCGTAATCAAAAGAGAGAGCTTTTTGCGTACTTAACTGATGCCCCTGCATCATACTAATCGATCGAAACAGTATTTAAAAGTCCAACATAAATCATTACAAGAAAAGAAGAAAAACTCTTCTTTTTCGCGATTTTTTTCTTTCACACTAGCTAAAGTAAGTAAAGTGAATCCCGTATCTGACAAAATGTGGAAATTAGGCTTTTCACAAATGGTTCTAAAACGAATATTGAGGCTAGTTCTTTTCTACGTGCGAGGCTACCTTCCCCAAATGTCTGTAGTACCGAATTAGGTTTCGGATGTGCGATTTGGACTCCTCCGAACGAGAAAAGTCTCGAACCGGTGACCTCTGGTTTTGTACCGACCCGTTTGCGGCTTTATAAAAATTTAAAGTTTTGCCCGCTGGAAAGTTTCGCTTTAGGTTCACCTTCCGGCATTACTCGTCTATTATTTAAAAAAAAAAAATATATATATTACTTAACATTTATTTCCCGTTTGGTTTTTTTTTTCCCTTTCTTTTTCGGCCCCATACCAGAAGATGAACGGTACACGATAAATACAGGAGCGTTTTTGTTCAGCGTGAAACTTCCTATTCAAACTTCTAATTTAGGCATTGCCTTATGTATTAAATGGTAACTTTTTAATAATTCATTCGGGCTCTTCTACTGAAATAATGCAGTGTTTTATTCGGACAAAGTCTAACCAACTCTGCACGAGACCAGCGGATTATTAAGCGATAGAATTTTAATTTATCATTTTATACATATTCTACGAACGTGTGGTGAGAGTTTGTTATTACATTTGGAATTTACGATTTAATTACGTGTCTTAATTAATACTGGCGCTATTTGTGGTCCCTCGACTGGTACAGTGGAAAAAAAAGAAAAAAAAAAAAAAAGTATTTCCTTCCTCCTTGATTTAAATAAAACACTAAGAAATATATTCGAGTTAAATAATTCGACTGATAATTACGTAATTCGACGTTATCGTCCGAATTACAAGCATCCCTGTTTTCATTTTATAAAATACTATTTTCCGCTGAATCATTCCGTTTCGGAAACAATTAAAAAGATAAATTTACGGATAACATCTTAAGGAAAACATTCTTTCCGGTATGTTTAGTATGAGAGAATATTCGTGTACATCATACATATTCGCCATTTCAAATAGGCGATCTCCTTCAAATTTCGATGTTGTGTTAGTTTTTACATATTTCTCTTTTTCAGCTGAAGACAGGAGATAATGTTCCGAAAGAGCGAATATTTATATTTAATTCGTTATTTTTTTGTGGTTTCTACCGCATGAATGCGTAAACATTTTAAATGAGAAGACCCAAATTGAACAATTCCGTCACACGAAAATCCTTCGCTTTTAGCGGTACTATCCAGAATGTACCAGATCGCCGCTGGACAGTGCAATTTCTTTTTTGTCTCAAAAAACACATCGAACACCAGTAAAACCTGAATAGTAAAATAAGATTCGAAAAAAAAAGTTTTGACTTCCCGACCGCGCATTTAGTTTTGCAAAAACTAACTGGACCAATTTTTTCATAATCGGTATTACAAAGTATCACCATTTTCAGGTTTAAAAAAAAATATTAAATCGCCTGCAAAAAATTTGTCGGCTCCGAAGAGGAAAAATTTCACCCACATGTACAGCGAATTGTACCACCAGCAAACGCCACCCGCCTATCACGCACTAGACAGAAAGTGGTACTTGTTCCGTAATATTGCTTGTTTATGTGCCAAACCGTAAAAAAATAAAAAGCAATTCTGCAGCTCCTAAACCTGACCACAACCTAAGCCGAAGAAAACAGGCGATTGTAACTGCAGAGAAGTCTGTAGCAAAGTTGACTTGAAAGAGAAAAAAGAAAACTGAAACTACAATGAAAAAAAAAAAAAAGAGAGAAAAAATTGGAAGCCCCAACGAGGAAAAAAACGGAAGTTTCGAAATATAAAAAAGGCCAATGCTCAAAAAATACTCGAAGCAAAAATAAAAAAATCATTAAATAATGCAAAAAAAAAAGAGTTACAGCTAAGGAAGAAAATATTATTTTTAAAATTTTTAATGTGTTTTTCAAATAATTTTCCCAATTTTCTTCAGTCAATTTTGTACATTTTAAAACACTAAATAAACGTTTGCGAAAAAAAACGGCTACGTATTGCATATTATTCTACGCACTTATCAGAATCCGCATTTAGCTCAAAACCCATATGTTCGCAGGTCCCTTTTTTCGGCGAACGTCGCACACATATTTGTATATTTCTTTTTTCCTCACGACGAAAAAGTACATTTATGTACACGATAACAATACATTTACGAAGTGGTCCACAAAATAGTTTTTAAGCCACGGGGCAATTATTATTTGCGTGTCGGAGCGGAAGTCATTGCGAGGGGTGCGCACGTTTGTATAAAGTCTGTGTCGGGAATTTGCTTAACGTCAATAATTTTATTTTTATTTCTGCTGGCTGACATCATTATTATCGATCGAGATTTCTTTTTATAGTCTTCGAATTTAAAATGTAATTATCGTGTAACATTTTACAAAACGATAAAATTAAAACGAAAAAAAAGCAAACATTAAAACATTTTTTATTAAAAATATCGTAATCATATAAAGAATAGCATTTTTCAAAATTAACGTAACGGTAAGGCTGTGTTCCTCTATGTACCGATGAGAAGAGTGATCGCTGATATCACTCGGCCTTCAGCTTTTTCCTGCGGGGGGGACATCGACACCGACCACCTGGATGTGATGATTTTGCGTCGCAACGTCCACGCAGCGTGCGGTGTCAAAGTTGTGTCCGGAAGGTCATCTGAAGTTCAGCTGATTTTGGCAGCGAGGCTACCCTTGTTATGTAGAAAAATTGTAAAACGGAACCTGTGAAAAATCAGTTGATTGGTGTAAGCTGTAACGTTTAAAGTTAGATACAACTACACCAGTATCGATGCAGGTATTAAAATAATTAAAAAGTTCTTAAATAAACACATTTGCTTTTAATACATTGTGTTACAATTTACGAATAACCCTAATTACATTATTAATCATTAGCAATTTTACATATATATATATATATATATATATATATATATATATATATACATTAAATAAATGATATACAAACGAAAATTCGATATTTTATAAAAAATTCACTAAAAATCAAAGCACCTAATAGGTCCCGCGATAATGAGCAGAACTGTTTGAAACTAGGGTCAATGTTTTGTTTGAATTTTTTCCGATTTTTTATAACATATCGAATAATGTTCTCGTTTGTTACAATTTCTTCAATCACGTTATGCGCTTTATTATTATTAATATATTGTAATATTTGTAATTTTGTATATAATCGAATAAATTACATTAGATGTTAATTCATTCTTGAGTAATTAGAAAGTACGCCACGATTGTAGAACTTTAGCTCCGAAACACGTTGGTGATAAATTAATAAAACACAGCAATTGTTTACAGCTGTTATTACCGATTTATAATTAATTCAGTTTTCGACATTATTACGAAATGACAATAGAAAATGACAGTGATAGTTTTATTTTTCATTTTCCGCAGTGAGTTAAATATACTATACACATATATACACACATATATATATATATATATATTTACATTTATTGATGCTCTTAACTGCATAGTATTATTCTATATTGTCAATGTATCTTGCATATAAAAATAAGGTAAATGCTTTCTGATGACTATATCTAAATATTTATTTTTTTTAAAATAAACTTTCAATTTCATTTCAAATTTCAAGACGTGTTTCTCTATTGATGAATTTAAGACGAAATTGCTTTAGATTGAAAAAAATATTAAAATTGTAAATAAATAAATAAATCAAATTAATTTAATAGTTTAATAGGTTAATTATTAGAATTGCGTTAGACGATTGAAATTGCTCTTTCTTTAAGAAGTTTTTTTTTCTAAATTTTATTATATTCAAAATTTTATTTTATTCAAAATTTTAATTTCATGCTCAATCATGTTCGATTTTTGTTGTTCCGTTTAATTTTATTACTGCACGTTTATTTAATCGAAAAAACGAGAGATACAGTCAAATCTCCTTATTCGCGGTGTAATATTTCGCGACATCTTATTCGCCGTATTACAGTGTATTATATTACGTGCATTATGAGCAAAGTAAAAAAGAGAAATAACATTACATTATCGTTCATTAAATAAATAATTTAATTAACTGCTAAAATAAACTGAAATACACATTTACGTTAGTAAATTTTTGAACTAGTACTTTTATTTTCTTATATGTACATATATTTTACAGTAAAAAAAAGTTTCCAACTAGTGTAATTAAACGCGTAAAAAGTACACACATTTATATAAGAATAATCTGTTGTAAACTAATAAATGTGTGCACTGACTCCTTCCTACTGTGCGCTTAACACACTTCCAAATAAACAAATAAATAAGTAAATAATTCACTAAAAAATAATTCCCCAAACTTTAGAATGGCACAACGTTCGATGTTGACCAAAGTCTGTCGGTTTCAGAGTTGCTCTGTTAGCAAATGCGTGCGGATTTTGAATATCGAGTCGTCTGGGATGCAATCGAAGATGAGAATTTCCATTTAACAAACGATCGAAAGATGTGTCCGCCGGAAGTCGTCGGTATTTGTTACACCTGAACTGACATGCTGTCGAAAATGAATCTATTAAATTAGCACGCCTCGGGTTTATCGGCTTACAATGCTGCGGACGAGATTCCAATTTGAAATAATCAACAGTCGGCGGAATTTCTCGACATTTTTACGTCTAATCTTTCGTAATCTTTTTCGCAAACGCAGATTAGATTTTAAGACTTAGCTGTGTAGCGATGCAGCAAATCGCAAAATTTCCAATAGTGGCCGATGTCACGTTCTCCCAGCCCGTTTCGGATTCGTGCCAATAATCTCATTTCTGGTCGCGATGCTTTTGCCTTCAGTTCGCGAACGAATAGATTCGTCGTCCGCGCACAATGTTCCGATGTGTCAGACAGAGGTGCACGGTCGACCGTTGGTTCATGCAGGCATTTTAAACCGGTCGTCGATGCTGACTAGGCCGAGTTGTCTTTGAAAGTATTTAATCCTATTGGCATTTCTCAAACTCGATGATGCACCTAGAGCTCTACCAGCAGAAGCAGGCGGGAATTCGCAGTCAACGGATAATCCGTTCGATCGGTCCTGGTTACACAATGGTGCCAGAGCCTCGATTGAAAAGTCCGCCAAACATCTTATCTTCTCGAACGATCTTTAACCAAATCCCGCTCTTTCCATGCAGCTGCACATTTTGCTAACGTTTTAAATCTTTCTGTTGCGCGCGCGTTCGCTCTGAAACTGAAATAATACCGTTTATCGCTATGAATTGCACAATCAAACGATTCGCCGTATTGTATACAATTTAACAATAACTAATCGTATTACACTTAGTTCGATACAATCTGCCACTACTGCCGGATTGTATAATAAATAGGATTTGCGCAGTTCTTCTTAATAATTCGTCCCCGTCGTCACTTTCTGGACACGTACTACACAGGTCGTTTCCGAGCGAATGACGTAAAAATAATGCCAAACGGTTTTGAATTACGGAATAAAAGAGGCACAATGGCCAGCAGTGCTAGAAGAAATCTCGGGCAACGTACCGAACCCGGCTAACAGAGCTTACAAAACTTCACTGCGTTCATTCTAGTATGTAAATGTAATGGGAGAAAATTTTTTCAAAACCACTTTTAGCTACCGCTTTTTTTCGAAAGGTCGAAACAGTCATGCTAGTGGACGAGTCAGTGGATAGCACGGGAAATGTGATAATCCGTGGAAGAGTCCACAGGTAAGATCTGAGATAATTTTGGAGAGGAATTATGTTGCGCGCCGATAACGAAACTGCATAATTCACCAAATCATGGATTGTACAATTACAACACCGTTATATAATTCATGAAATGCGCGTAATGGTTTTTGCAAAATGTGCCTAATGGTTTTTGCTAATTTCACCAATAGTGTAGCAGATTATAATCGTATTTTCTACGTGAGAAATCAGAAATTTTTATAAGATAAGAATGATACAATCGGTTCATTTATGTGCTGCATATGATTCACATGTGTAACTTCATTTGATACCGTTATTGACGACACCGATTCTGCGTAAGAAGGGTGTAATTTAAATTAAATATTTGTTATCTCGCAGGAACACTGTGACATGAAATTTTTTTTTTCGATTACTCATTTCGTTAATTATGTGATTTAATTATCTATGTAACACGTATTAAAAAAAAAAAAAAAAAACAACAACAAAACTAGCGCTACTAAGAACTGTTTAATAGAGATTTTTTTAATTTTATATAACAACTTTTATTTATATAATATGTTTGCAATTCGAATATTTTAACCCGAAAATTTCTGACGAAACTTCTACATTTGATTTGTTCGCGCTTCGAATAGGTAGAATAATTTTGATTACCTTTGTTTCCTTTTTTTTTTCCTTTTTATTTTACCCATTAGTTAATTTTTAAATGTGCCCAAAATAGGTTTTTCTGCAAGTTTCAAGATAAAAACATTTTTTTTTAAATCATTGAAATTATCGGTAGTTACGATATGCTATTTTCCTAAGATTATCTTTTTCCAGCAGAGAGAAGTTATCTATCTATATGTTATTCATTTGCCGTTCGGACAAAGTGAATATGTTTAAACATCGGAAATTACTCGAAACAAGTGTTAATAGTGCGGTGTTATGAAATGTGAACTGTGTCGTTGCTAGCGAAAATTGAAATTGAAAAATTGCTGATAACGTTAACGGCCAATCTGAAAAAACATTTTTTCAACAAATGTGTCTGTTTATTAATTTGTTTATTTACTGTTTTTGTATATTTATATGCGCATGTATACATATACACCCTATATTACGTACGTATTATTAATGCATGCAATATATGCTGCAAGAGTTGATAGAGTTAACGCGATCGCGCTTGAATAATAATAGCGCTATTTACTTCTCTCGTCATAATCAAGACTATAAGACTTTGAAGAAACAGGTCTATTTCAGGTAACTTTTTTTCTTTTCTTTTTTTTTTTATTACTATTTTTATCGATGCAATCTTAATTTATAATTAAATAAGTATCTACTTTAATAAATGTTGCTTTAAACTAAGCCAAACCCGTATGAAAGCAACAGTCTATTGACCACTACTCCTAACCAATAGATAATAATTACAATCGTACATCTTATATCTTATAATGTATATACATAATTATATCTTATAATGTATATACATAATTATATATATATATACACGTATTACAAAGTTAAATCTGATGGATGGCGTCGTTTAAGACGTCTTACGTCTTCTCCGGTGTTAAGAAGTCGAATCATTTCTACGTTAACACGTGTCGATGAATTTCCATGTTTAATGGCCATTTGCTTAATAACACCATTGACCGATGTTATATGCAGGTCCCTATGGATATCATCATTACTTAAATAGCGATATGCATCGACTATTGTTCGCAAAATAATGCTCTGCCTCACCTGAATTTTTGCACGATTTAAATTACTAGTACAACCCCCCGAAGTTGTATTCCGTATGTCCATATTGGCATAATGATCTGACGGTATAGAATGCATTTATGTCGAACATATTTCGGGCCTATCAACCACTGTAATTGTTTCGCTGTACACTTAATTTGTTGTTGGCACTTCATCTTAACGGGCACATTTAACGTAGAACGCCTGTCCAAGTGCATACCTAAATACTTGGCAGAATTTACCTGTGGTACAACAGGCTTATTCCTCAAATATACTCGGTAATTTGTCTTTGTTTGGCGGTATGTGAACGTAACATATGCTGGTTTCTCTTAATTCAGCTTGACTTTCCAATCCGTTGCCCACTTCTGTACATTATCCGAAGCATTTTGTTAATTGTTTGTATAGCTGTCGTTGTTTTGTTGTCAGTCGGTAGATCTTGGCTATATAGAAGATACAACATAGGTCCTAAAATACTACCTTGTGAAACTCCAGCCGTAATATTATAAACGTTCGACGTAGAACTTTCATATGCTACTCTGAACTGACGATCAGCCAAGTACGATTCTAACGATTGCCGGGTAGTATTTTGCTCAGCTTAAAGGCAAGGCCTTCATGCCACACTTTGTCGAAGGCTTGCGCAATATCTAAAAAACTGCCGGACAATATTTCTTATCTTCAAAAGCTTTTGTGAACCTGGTCAATTGCCGAATGATGTTGTCGAAATCCACACTGATGAATCGGCAGATCTTCTCCAACCAGCGGTAACAATCTTTTCAACAGAAATGTTTCAAATAACTTGGATATCACCGGTAACAGTGATATAGGTGTCTATACGACATTACTTCAGAATCTCGCTTATTCAGCTTTTTAAGCACTATAATTTGCGCTGTCTTGAAGCAATATGGGATGTGTTCGAAACGTGTACATGTATTAAAGAAGTAGGTCAGCATGGCAATACCTTTTTTTGACAATTCTTTTAAAACTCCCGGGGATATTCCATCGATTCCGGGAGCTTTCTTCGAATTGATATTTTTATCGATTTCTCTGGCTACCTCGTACGGTGTAAATGTAGCTAATCGTTTGTTTTCGCTATACGTGATGGTAATGTGCAAATAGCTCCGCTTTTTCGTTGTCTTATCTCGCCCAATTTCCAACTTCATCTCGGAGCGGAGAAACATGCTTGACAGGACGTTTAATTCGACGGGTCGCTTTTCAGATTATAATAATCTTTATCCGCAAATGGACTCAGTCCCTCTAAATAATTCGCGAACGTTTAATTTTTTATATTTTTCATCGGGATATTGAGCTGTCAACTGATTCGATTAAATGTGTTCATATCTTGCGGATCACGCGAGTTGTGCCATTTACGTCTTACTATCCTCCTTTCTGAAATTTTACGACGTACTTCTAAAGGAAGCGTGATTTCCTGCGCAGTATTAACCGATGATTCCGGAGTACTTTTGCTGCATCGCGGATCGCTTCTATGAAACATGCAGATTGTTCCTCCAGTTCATCGATTGTTTTTAGACGTATCTTCAGATTTATTCGTCGATCCAATTCTACTCGAAATGTGCCCCAATCTGTATGCTTTTTTTATCAAAAAATGTTTTTTATTTTTCCTTATTGCAGTTGTACTAATGGTTAGCAAAACGAGAGTGTACGATCAGATGTGAGATTAATAATACCTTCTGCTTCTACATTTTTGCAATGCCCCTTGTTATGAAAAAATCGACGAGGTCAGCTGTTTCTCGCCTATCAGTAGGCCAATATGTAGGTCTTCCTGAGCTGGCTACATTGCATTGCAAACTTCTTATTGACCTTAGTAATTCCTTTCGCTTGACGTGAGCAGAACTTCCTTTATTGCTTGAAACGCGACGTGATCCCCATGCTTCATTTTTTGCATTCATATCACCGCCGATGATGTGTCTATGGCCGAAATATTTCAAAAAGTTGATATATTGATCATATTTCAGATTATGTTTGGGCGAAAAGTAAACAACTACCACATTAGTAATCGTACTATTCTGCCAAATCGCGACCATAGTTGCTTGCCTCGAATTCTTTGGAAAAGTCCGCCTGTCGGTAGTGTTTAATGTTATTCTTGATAATAACGGCTGCACCTCCATCTGGGTGTGGCGTATGTTATTTTAGGTAACGTAAGAAAAAATTAGGGAAATAAAGAGCAAACGGCTTTTATTAAAAATAAATAAATAAATAAATAAATAAATAATAGTTATTTTAATAGGTTTTATATGTTGCATTCTGCCGCACAAATATTTACTTACGATTGAGAGTTGCCTTTACCGGTTACGTTACATTGTCGATTAATTTCCGTTATCAACATATGTACTTGGCATTCAAAATCACACGGTTAGAATTTAGAGTGAAAAATCAAGATGGTCCTATCTCAGTTTACGATCTCTTCACTGTAACTCAGACAAGTGTAGTTTAAAAAAGGATATTAACACTGCTTTAGATATTTATGTTTCTTTTTTTTTTTTTTTTTTTTGAGCAGGGGGGTGTTTTGGTTCTTTTTTATAATTTCGAATTCTAACTGGTCGTCAGGGGGCCAGCCAGCAATCGATCTGTAACTCGTGACACAACGTACCAGTAACCAACGGTATTCTTTCAAATAATTATTTTTTGTGAAATTTAGAAAGTCCTGTTCGTTGAAACTTTATCAGTTGAACTTTCAATGCGTTTCTAAAAATTAGTTTGAATACTGTTTTCATTTCGTTCCTTTTACATCAGGAAGTCTCAATATATGTGTAACCGTGGTGCTTGGTGGACGGCAATACTGATGATTCTTATTTGGAACCGCTGTATCTTACGTGAAATTAAGTCCTATTTGAGAAAAAGTCGATAGAACTTTGTACAGGAAGAAACCAGAACGAGGTGACCACAATTAGTAGTAGCCCCTTGACACGAACAAATCACCGGGGTACATGAATACGCGGCTTACATTTAAGACGACGCCTCCGTCGTTAAATCCATCAAATTAATATAACGCTGCCCCTGATTTAATTACATTTCCTTTTACAAACTGTGTAGCTTTTAGCACGACGATTTGGTAAAAGCTGGGAAATCTACTTAACATAAGTATCCGGACGTTTTAAAAATTTCGCTTTTAAAATCTTTTAATACGGTTAAAGCAATTAGTCACAGTGGCCAATATATTATCGTTCACTTTTTCTTTTACACGTTATGATATTAATCATTTTACTTAAATTTAAATTAAATAATCAAAATCGCCCGAATAAGAGAAAATACCGTTTTTTTTTCTTTTTCTCGGGTTTGTTAACCAGGAATAAGAGAGAAAAACTCGAAAAACCCTTTTGAAAAAAAATCCCCCGGTAAATAGACTTAGCGGAAGATAGTTTTCTCTTTTGCGTTACGATAATTAAGAACTTACCGAAATTGGGAAAGCTTGATCAATTAATAGCGATTTTTTTATCTCTTCTTTAATTTAACAGCTTCAGTTTTATAGTTTCTCAAAAATTCTATCCGATTATATACATTGAATGCTTTTTTATTAGGCGGAGGAGATTAATGCAAGTTTATGTATATTTTAAATTTGCACGAATATGGGGTTACAGTTCCATTTATTTATTTTTTTTTTCGGTTTAGCCTTCCTTATTTATTATAGTTAATCTTTTCTTTTGCTTAACCCTTTTCTCGGGTATTTTATAAATTTCTGTCTTGTGCGGTGCTTTATAAATTCATGTACTAGTAAAGTTAAATTTGATGCGGAATGTGGCGCTATCTGCGTTACATTGGACAGAAAGGTATGCAACTCTGATAGGTATTTCCATTCTAAGTTTGTCCCTACCCTGTTCGTTATTCATTGTCAAATAAAATGGTCTATTATTATTATTCAATTCATTTCAGAATCACTACATGTTCGATCGTTAACAATATTAATTTCAGCCAAGTAAACGAGGTTTTTGTCGTGTCCTGTTCGCAGTCTAGTTATTGTTAATATATAGTTTCTCTCAAAATTGTTAACTATCCTTGGAACATGCTTTTGTATTCTTGAATAGCTTTTCTTTTCCTTTTTGATTACTATTCTGTTGGTACTCGACGTTCCACTTCGTCTCTCCAATTACCGACAAGAATTCCCAACCAGTTTAATTTCTAGACAGTTATTCTGTCTACTGCGGTTCTCGAAATTCTATCCGCTGTTTCATTTCCTTTAAGACCGCTGTGCGATGGAATCCACTTTAGCACTAGTTCCGTTCCCGCGCAGGTCCCATTTAATAACCGCTATCTAACCAGCTTAGACGTAGCTGACTTTTACGTTTAATGGTAAAATACGTATAAACCTACCTTTAACGAAACAGTCAGAGCATTAACTTGCATTGCCGTGGTAACCTCCTTTTAGGAAGTCATTTAGTCTTTTTCTTAAATTAAATCCCGTCACGACCGCCAATTTTTTGCGGTCCTCTATTTACTAATTTGTCTCGGTTTAGTTTAAACAAGTCGGCAACCGATATGTATAATAGCAAAATACCGATTACGAATTATTTACGTAATTCTTTTTTTTTTTCGTTAATTGTTCACCTAGCAATAAAACGATAACAGCAGATCTAACATAATGATCGGCACACCACTGCCGCTGTACGATAACGAGAACCTTTTATCACTTCATTGTTTCCGGACTTGTTCGCTCGGCTGGCGAACACTAATTAATTATACCGTTTCCACCGATTCATTATTTTTATTATTTACACATATTAATTCGCAGTTGTTGTATTTACGTATTATAACGGTGGTATTGCTGACGGGTGATTGTGAACAAAAATCTTTTCCGATGAAGATTAGTAAAGGAAAAAATGTCGTTTAATTGATCGAAAATGATTATTATCGTCGTAAGCCGGCTCGTATCCGAAATAAACGCCGGACCAGTGTGAATTATCTTACATTTAGCACGATGTTCCGGCAAACTGAGAGAGATTTTTATTCCAGGAGATGCGTGAAAATATATGCACGAATACAGAGAGAGAGAGTGAGAGAGAGAGCTATAACATATCGGCTAGGTTCAGATATTTACCTGTATATATACCGCGGCACAGCGAGAGCTATATAAACCTCCCTGAATGGAGTCGCACCATAAAAACTGTATGCTGAAACTGGCTAGACTTCCTGTCGGCATGCTTTGGATTTATTTACACTCCGAAAGGCGAGATTGAATTCTACCCTGCTGGAATTCGTTACACAATAATAATGTCTTTACTGGAGAAAACATTACACTCAACAGAAGGCAGGACAAAAGATGACAGTAACCAGGTTTCTCCATTCAGCTCGCTAGAAAGAAAGGAAACTATAATGTAAGCTAGATCGCAGTAGCGAACCGAGACGTGAATAAAGACTCCGGACCGGACTAAACCGGACCGCTTTGAACCCCTTTCGTTTAAAAATTCCTCGACAATAAGTTTTCGGCAGTAGTAGCAGATTACCGACTCTGGCTTCGTCTGCGCATCGCGGCTCTCGACTAATCGTACCGAGATAACCCCTGCAACACGACGATCTGCCGAGCAACTAGTGTGTTTTTAACTCTTACACACAAAATTGAATCTCCCTTTTACAGTAGTCTCATCATCTGGTTACATCGCTGCCTTATCACCCCTGCAACAATCGCGCCACCTATTTCATATTAAATGCGATGGCGGGTTAATACGAGGAGGTTAGCTTACCTTCGAAATAGGCCAGTTTTTACGGCTAACCCTTAATTCGTATTTAAATAGGCCGCGATGCGCACTTAAGATTACACACACCTATTGTTGCCGATTTTTTCATAACGAATTTTTTCCCCCCACCCATTTCGTCTGTCGCAGCATTTACACGTTAACATCCATTGCACAATTATCATCAAATTAGCATTTGCAAGTGCGTCGCGATAAAAAATTTAATCTCTGTCGTGCAACATACTTCATATTACGAGTTACTTTTGTCGCATATACGCACATACATCGATTTGCGACGCTTTTTACTTGTCGCTAATATTTACTGCTGAAATTCAATTTCCAAACGAAAAGTAATGAAATCCGGACCGCTTTTCCAGTTTCCAATGTGCTAAAGGAATTTTTCCAAGATCTCGTAAATTACAAAAAAAAAAAAAAAAAAAAACAACAAAAAAACACAAACTAAAATTATATTATCGTTTAAAACGGGTTTACTTTTTGTTTAATGCTTTTCAGCGGCTCTTAGATGAATTAAGTGTTTTACCTGCGGCTTTGTGTAGGATGATGGAGTTATATTTTTCCGCAAAGAACTCCTTCCTATTAGCCGGGATGGTTAGCCTATGTCATAAGGTTAGGCTCACTTCAGTAACGAACTAAGTTGAGGCAAGACTGCTTTCATGTCGATTTAGTCAACTGTTTCGCTCTATTTACAGTTTTTTGCAGATTCCTTTTGTAGACAATACGTAGAAATCACGACGCAACATACAATTCGCATTCATTTAAAAAAGCACTCGGAGATCTCTTAAAATTGGTTTAATTTCTAATGCAACAGTCGATAATTGTTTTGGTTGACGAAAAGTTCAACACATTAAAGTTCATCAGGTGAGACTACTGATGCCGTTCAGGTGAACGAAGATGTAAATCGGTGTGGTTTTCAATCGAAACGTAAATTGCCTCGAATTTTACAGCGCGAATGTTCGAAAGAGCTGATTAACCCCAGAGCTAGCTAAATGTTTTTTTTTTTAGTTCAATCAAAACCGATCTACTTTCTATTTAAGTCTTTAAGGAATCGATTAAAATCGAAAAAGATTTTAAATATTACCCTTACCCGCTTTCAATCGTCAAAAACTTCAAAACATACGTATTAAGAACATTTAGCAACTATTGGATTTACTTCGATTTAGCAGCGATGTTATTATTTTAAACTGCTATAACTATAGCAATAAAGCGAAACAACTAAAAACTATAAATGATAATATATATATCTGTGATAACGTTTTCAAAAACTTTTTATACTGAGCTTAACGGTATATGCAAAACAAGTTAATTATAGTTCAGAAGCGTGTGAGAATTCTGAAGGTGCACTAATATTAAGAGCGGAATTCATCGACGAAGACATACGAGTTGGAAATGCGAGTGATTCTTTACAGATTTAAAAAATGGGAAATTTATCTATATAAATTTTGTTTTTGTATTTTTTTATGTTACGCAGGCAGAGTAAAACATTAAGACAGAGTTAGCTAATGAAGAAAATGCAGATTTTCAGACCAAGTGCTGCTTGTTTTTCAGTGGCATGGCTAAAACGTTTCGAATTTTCATAAACTACAAATCACACACCGTTTTATCTTTCGATATTTCGAAATTCTTCAGCGGCAGAAGTAAAGCACGATTTTATTCTATTTTAACAGCTACAGAATTTCATCCTATTCGGTTATTGAAAAATTGTTCTAACAGATGTTTGAAACCAGATGAAAATATTATATATGCCCCGTGAACAAATCAGGGACGTAGCAGAGAAAAATAGGAAACAGAAAAAAAAAAAAAAAAAAAAAAAAAAAGGTCGACAGAAGTAAAAACTTAAAACTATAAAATAACAGTATTTTTTTTATTATTTTTTTTTTTTTTGAATTCCCAGAGATTAATTGCAGTATCAAAAATTAAAATTTCATAATTTGTAACTTAAAATTATCAACATTAATCCGGTTTACACATCTCACTCCGAAAAATATTAACATATTTAGTAGTCACAGTTGTACTCTGTGATCTTACAATTAAACAATTAAAACAATTAAAACAATTAAAACAATTAAAATAAGAAATACTTTCACTGCTGCGCAGCCATATACTTCAATAATAACAAACGACAATATTGACAAAAACAAAGACGTCAACCATATTTATCATTTTATGGAATTAGTGTAATATAGTAGTTGTAGAAATTTTTACAATATACCTCAATATTAAATAATGTTCACAATAATATTTACTGGCATCGTAAACTTTTATTATTCCTTATATTAGTTAGTAGTCCTAATATGATTAATGAAATTTCGATGTCTCCTTTTGTAGTTTATTACTGATTACACGGTCTTGAAAGTAGGAAGGTTACAGGAGAGGCGTTAGCGGTTTTATTTCTCGCACTAGTCGATACTGTTAACATTGACATAATGAACGTAACCCGAATCCATAAATTTTTTCCCTACCAAAAACGCCTGAAGAAGTTTTCACTTCAACAAAAAGAATTACCATTGTGATCGTGATGGGGCGGGGGGATAATTCCCAGTTAGCTTGAATCCGAGACTAGCGAGCTGTTTCATTGTGGAACACGGTGTAAAAAGAGAACCGAAGGATGTAAAAAGCCAAACGGACGGACAAGATTTGGAGTTTGGAGAAGATAGAATGACTGTTACAAAAGTAAATAGCAAAATAGGCCATGCCAACTACAGAACATTTGACAATAGAAAGAGAGAAATGAAAGGAACAGAGAAGAACACGGGTTTTTTTTCTGATATTCGCTGAAATAGAGACACGCGAATGAAATAGTGTAACTAATGAAAAGTAAAAAATTAGATGACGGGTGGAAAATGCACATCAATAGGCCTGTTTAAAAAGGAATTCCTAATCACTGAGCAAAGTACACATTTAAACAGTTTTAGAAAAACTACGTATTCCCTTACTACTCCGCTATAATTTGAATTTGAATTTTACATAAAATGCGTATAGTTTTAGCGCCGCAATAGCCTCTAGAGCAGCCGTTACAGAAAAGTCTTGAGTTCGATCCCGGACCGCGACAGCAATTACAAAATAAATAAATTAACCGTTGATAGAATCATACAGAAGGCAACGGCTAACATGCATACGTATGCTAATTAATGTGTAGTAGATTTGTATCGCGATAAATCAAACACTCACAATATTAGTGTGAAGTCTTGCGTGTACACTGACATTTTGAATATAATTGCCGTGAACACTGTGCCTACGCCTGTACAGCTGGAACGTAAGAATAGGTAGTCGTTCACGCTCAGAGACTTACAGTGATGATGATGAATTTTTGCCGGCACCGAAAGCTTTGATACTTCGCATTTAGCCGATTTAAGATTCAAAACGCGCCGATTGAATATTTCGAGCGTTTTAAGGCATATTTTAAATACTTGTTTTTAATACATTTTACACAAACTGAACACACGTGTCACGTAGTTATATATTTGAAATTGACCGAAAGGTCAACGCTAACGTTGTATTCGATTTACATATAACTGATTACAGAGCATACAAGAGAGATGTCACTTTTTTACTAATCGCTCATTTACCTTTGTTAATGCAGAATGGAATTAATTAATAGTGAAAACACCGAACATGGTGTCATAAAGTCCTTTATAATCCATTTAAAGTTATTTGCAGACTGCGTTCCGCGATGTGGAGAAGTGGCTGATTTAATGGAAACGAAACACGTAAATTCGGCGCTTAAAATATTTCTAAAAGGTCTGTCCGTATTGTTTTTTTGTTGTTTTTTTTAAATATAAAATAATAATATTATTTTATGTATCATCTTTTGGGGGCGCCAGCGGCTTTGACTTAGCAACTACAGAAATAATCATGGAAAGGGTTAAATAGAGAAACGATTAGAAATAGAGCTTAGGAAAGATTGAAGTACAGGAATTATTATATGTGGAGGTGGGAAGGAAAGGACGAAGGAAGAACTATAAGGAGCAGGAAGACCAGTGTTAAGATTTTAGAGTACAAAACAGAGCGTTCAAAATCAAGGGCAAGACATTCAAAGAAGATGTGGTTTTGCAATATATAGTGGAGTAGAGATGAAACAATGAAAGGGACAATCGCGAGAGGAGGACAGGGAAAAACGAGAACGTGAAGAGAGTAGAAGGGAGTGATTAAAACGCAGTCCTAATTAAGAAAACGATCGCGGCCGTTGATAAGAAGAGGAATGAAATTACTGCTGCGAACAGGGAACCGGCTGGATTTGAAGATAATGAGAGGCGGGATTAGAAACGACCATAGTCGGGAATGATTAGCTGAGGAAAGAAGGAGAATGGTGGTCCGTATAGTTTGATAAAGTGATTTTTAAATTTTGGAATTTTTAATGTAATTTTATCGCGAGATTATTCAGTGCGTTAGTATAAACTTGATTTGGAAAATTTTATATAATTTACATAATTTTTTAAATTATAACACCGTCTATTACAAAAAAAAAAAAAAAAAATAGTGCATATTTCAATTTTCCGTACCCATATGAAAGTTTTTCGCACGTATAAATCCGAACGTTATTTATGAATCACATTATCCCTTGCTCCCTCAAACCCGTTTTTTTCTACCCTCCCCAATGTATAAATTCTACATTGCCTGAAAACTTGTATCCGATAAAATCTGTTTATGCGTTTTCGTTTATTTTTTTTTAGCATCAATAGTACCAAAAAAAAAAAAACTTTAATTTTCCATTATCAGCTAATTTTCTCATCCGAAGAGAATGGAGCAGTTTTTTATAATACATAGAGATGCTAGTTCGTAATAGTACGGGCTAACGTTAAGTTTTGGCGCTTTGTTTCATTTTCTTCAAAAACTATTAGCCGGTGGTCCGGGTCAGATAGTAATTCCAATGCGATGTGTACTGTGTACGGCATAAGAAGCATTGTAACCCCCTTCTACAAAAATGCATAAACATCGGTGTTAAATACTCGCTTTTATTTGTTGCTTGCTAACTTTTTTGTGTCAAGCACGCAAACGGCAAATGTGTACAGGCTATTGTGTTGCTTTTGTAGGCGGTGGTAAAAATAGGTAAGAAAAAGCATCTTTAAATGCGAGGTTGGAAAAAATATTTCGGCTAAACTCTATGAGTTTTTTTTTTTTTTTTTTTTTTTTTTTATGTTCATCTATTATAAATTTGATATGCGCCTCGGAGATGTACAGTGAGCAGACTTTTCCTTTTTTATAAAACTATATAAAACCGCTACATGTTTTACCAACTTGAAAAACAAAAAGTTTTAGTTTGTATTATTTTTGTTTCCTCATTAATTAATTCCCCATAGAGTACTCATAATCTCGAATTCAAAAAGTGGTTTACAGGCTATCACATCTAACCTTCTACCTCTTTCGATTATGTAATACTTATACTCCCATCTATTATCTTTTCCTTATCCACTCAATCGAGATCAACATTCTCTGGATTCCTGGTTATTTACGCATCAATGGATATTCATTAACTCGTTTTTTCGTTTCCAATAATGTAGATTTTTGAGCAAACTTTCAGCCCGTATTGTTGCACTTTTTTCCTTAAATGACTCATTCCAAACCATGGCTCAACTCTTATTCTTCTTCATTCTCCAATCTTACCTAGGTTACTCCATTCAACCATCTCTTCCTCTTCGCCCATGATTCCTTCATTTCGCCTCTTTTACTGCAATCTCTGCTATTTGTCTCCGTTGCTTTTTATTCATAGTCTACTTCCTGCGTCACTTTTTTGGTTTTCATCTGCGTCCACTCCATTTTGATCTTTTCACCCCACTTTGATATAGTTTCTTTGTGACTCTAGTATCATGCTTTATTCGAATGTTCGGCTTTTTCTAATCGTCCTTCTATTCTTCCCTAATTTCCTTCTGCTTTTGTTATTATTGCCCTTGAATTATTTTTATCCTTTGTCTCCTTAAACGTATAAGAATATTAATTTTCTTTTTTCCTCCTTCCCATTTTCGGGACTAATGTTTTCGCCGACAAACCCCTCTAAAACGACAAAATATCAAAGAAAATTTTGCTATTTTCATCTACCACACGCCAATTCTGTGCACTATTGTAAGTACCGAGTAATTCAGATAAAACATTTTTAAGTTTTTCTTCAGCTACGTGTGAACTTCGCGTAAAATGAACGGAAGCTCTATTATTAACATTTCGTTAATTATTGGAAATTCTTCACGTTTCACGAAACACTGCGCGCGGTAATGTTGTACAATTTACGAAACGAATAAAATGTGTGCAACATTTCGTTAATTTATTTGCGCGCATCTAGAAATGAGTGGAGATATTAAAGAAGTACAATTAAATTGTTCCTTTTAGGACAATATTTTTATACAGCCAGATATCGATATTGTAATATTTGCTAATACTGAAGTGGCACAAGCAGCTTTCTGAAATCTTTGTATCGGATGTTGTATCTAGATAGCTCTAGACAACTATCCGGAAATTCGGTTGAACAATGAAATTATCTTTGAATTTGTTTTGAAACTACCGATATTTGAAATATTGCATACAGATATTTTAAGTTGTCCGAAGGTAAATGTAAAAAATATCGGCTCTAAACGAAAACGATACACCCGGAGAACCGTAACCAGCGATCGAGATGCATTTGTAAAACAGCAGGAAGGAACACCTCTCTTAGGCCTACTACTTTTCAACGTATTCGTAACGGGTCCCCAGACATTAATCGTCGAACTTATTCTCGCTGTATTGCGATGACGGATAGACAAATATCTACTCAGATTAACGGCGAGAGTTGAACTGTAGTATGCAGATGATTAGCATTGTTAGTCGGACGCAATCCAGAATTATGAAAATGAGACACTTTGGTTGAAAACATGGCCAAGCTACAAAGTTACTTTGCCACCACTTTATAGGATCACGTTCGAGCTGATAATTGCAGGTGGAATTGTCGAGCAGGTGGATCTTCGATTTCTAAATTTAGACAATAAACAACTGCAACATCGAATGACGGTAGTGCGCTCTGATTGCGTTTAGACGATTTTTATCGAAGAGCATCCTTTAATGTTTAGATAAACAGTTTCAAAAATGTTTCATCGTCACACGTTACAGGCACTGAGTATCGAAATCGCAATATTCAAAAAATTGTACAACTTTCAAATGGATCGGGCGATTTCGTGACAACGGGAGAATTCTGTCAGCCGCGAAGAAACATTACAACGTTTTGGTCTTACCGCACTGAAGTGTTATAATTGTCGGATCTCCGTTACGCCGGCCATGTTGTTTGATTGGAAAACGGTCGTCGACTACCTAAATAGGTATTAGCCCCTTGGAAGTGTACGGACCCCTGACAAACAAGTAAACAGATTCAGAGGTCATCTCGGTACACACTTTGTTGAAGTAGGGGTATTCGTCAAGCAACGAAAAGATATAATAGAAGACCGGAGAAAAAAAAACCCCAGAAAGATCCCCGTATGCAAAGGGTGCCGCGATATATATATATATATATATATAGATATATGTAAAATCAAGACCCACTTCGGGACCAGTGGTGGCCGTTTATGCTTATGTCCTGATTCGAAAGCCACCTGTGGGTCCATGACCAATGTTTGTGGCTTCTCGAATATTCGTTCTGACAAAACACAGCGACTAGACGCCATTAAATCGACGAAAAAAACTGACCATTTCGATACTTTAGAACAATTTTGACGGTCTTTTGTTGATTTTTATTTTTCTGTTTTTTTCGCTTATTTATTGTTTCCTTTTTTTTTTCTTTTCTCTTAAATTTTCAATAATGCGTTTTATACCGTACTCATTTTTAATGCTTCGCACACATAAGTACATCCCGTTTCTGAAGTGGGTAATTTTTTGTGTCTAATAGAGTTGACGGAAATTTAAATTTCCCTTAGTTGTACAAGGCGAACAACGATCTGATTTGAAACAGGAAAATATACATATTATAACCTATTATATTTCTACTATTTATTTAATATACCGGAACACGCCAACGGACTTCCTGATACATCATTATTGAAACGGAAAAAGATGAGCGCGTTAGTTTTCGAGACATTCTTTTAGCGGTCGTCGATTTCACCGAATAGCTTTTCATATCACATCGATGCTTTTAAGAAAACAACTGAACAATTTTCGAAAATTCCTTATTATACACGACGCCTCGAATCTTCGATTTTACTCATGCACTCTGTTCAGTAAACCGGTTGTTTTTCGCATAAACCGTATAATAAGAAATTTGTAAAAATCAACGATTAGTACACACCTCGTTTTACATTAAAATCCTTCCATCTCGTAAGCTATTGCAGAGTAGTAGCTTACACATTCGACACGGAAATAAATACAGATCTTAGCGTGAAAAAGTGAAAATGTTCGTGTATTTCCCATTCCGGAACCTGCAGTCATTTTTTGCTCTGTTTCAGTGAAACGGAGAATTTATTAACGTGAAATACACGATCATCTGCCGCTATTTTTCAAAAGATGATATTCATTCGCCAAAGACAATGCCATTTTTCTGTGTGTCTCGTAAGAAGATTTAATTTTTTTTTTTTTTTTTACCTATTTATTGTATTAAAAACTATCCCCATCTGGGCAATATACTTAATGGAGGGGGGGTATTGAGCATGAAGGGAGAAATAGTACGTACCCGATAGTCTTTTCCTTAAAGAAGGTCATGAGGTTTCTTACACTTCAGCCGCCTCACATAACTAACAGTATGTAGCAGTCCGGCAGTAAGTTTGTTCGGATGACTTCCCGAGTGCCCCGGTATGAACTATAATAACATCTGTCACATACTCTATAATCCTGATGTATGGTCAGATTTATCACGTACCATGGCACCTTTGTTACGAGCCTAGGGATTTTATTCCACGTAGATACTCAGATTTTCAGGTTTAGTACAACCTGAAAGCTATACTCGTCGGTAGGTCCGAATAGGCTTCAACTGAAACAGAGAAATTTTCAATGTACAAACTGAACCGTGTAAGGGAATGAAAAAGTTTTTACGCATTTTCGACTACTATTATTACCGCACAGTATAATAACGATTAGTTCCTTTTAATTTCGGGGAGCCGGAGAAAATTACGTCCAGATATGAATGAATTACGTCATTAGTCACACAAGCGAGAAACATGACGCAACAACTGCATGCGGAAAACACTTTCGCTTACCAATGATCACGCTTTTATACTAATAGTCCGTTTGGAGCAGTCGGCCAACATTACCGAAACTGTTTCTTTTAAAAGGATATAATCAGGCCTATACGATATAGACCCTTTGCTGCTGCAAGGCGGAGTTGACTTCTCGCTTTGGCCGCCGAATTCGATTTTAACCGAATACTAGAATGTTTTTTTTTTTTTGCTTTTTTTTCTTTTCTCAAGCTTGCTACTTTGAGCGGACGGAAATTTTAAAACGCGCGCATTATAGCGAAAGACGCAAAATAAAACTGACCATCAGCCTTTGAAAGATATGCTTAAGAAAAGGTCGCCGGTCGCGTCCGGTAATGAAGTTGAGTTCTTGTTCGCGTTCGACTAGTTGGGCGCAACGTAGGCGACAGAACGGTCAACTTGAAAGTTTCTTCAATCGGTTCTGATGAGTGCCGCTGCTGATGGTGTGCGCAGGGCTGCCAGTTCAATTTAAGGTGAAAGTTTTTCCATCAGACAAGAGATAGACTCTCGGGGACGACGCAGTGTAGAGTACAATAAATGTAATAATAATCGTTAGGATTAACTTTTTCCATCGGGGTCAGATGATAAACAACAATAACATCAACAGTAGAACTGGAGTAACCAAATCGGTGTACCGTTGTCGGTGGAGCGGGCAGCTCCGGGAGCTTTTGTCGTTTTGGTCGTGGCAGCGCGAGAGACAGGGAAGCCTGCTACAAAGGCGAAATGTGAATTGAAAAATAGGAGGAGGAGAATAATACGTCGTCGTCGTCGTCGTCGTCGTCGTCGTCGTCGATTGAATGAGTGGAAGGAGCGAGTTTTAAACGGGTACAGAGTTCGGTGCGCGACAGCGATCGAGCGGGACGCGAATATAGGGGCGTCTTCGTCGAGCCGATGGGTACTGGCCGTTGTGAAGAAACTCTATTTCTCGTTGTTGTTAAAGAAATACACCCAGTCTGTGTTCATTTTTGTTATTTCACCCCTCCTAAAGTCAAAAAAAAAAAAAGGCACAATAAAAAAAATTAAAATAGGAGAGAGCGCCCATCAATTCATACAACAATCGGTTTTTCTATTATTCATATACAAATACAACAAAGTACAGAAAAATGACTACACACACAAATCACTTTACACCGTTCACGAGCAGGTATTCTCTACGGCTGCGCTCCTAATATTCCGCACTCTGGTAAAGCTCTCTTGCACACCGTATTACACCTATACACACATGTACAACTAGCACCTATTCAATTTTACTATTTTTCCCCTTCCTCGCCTTCTTCTTCTTCTTTTTCTGCTGCTTGTCATTATTATTATTTTCCTTTATCCTATTCACTATTATTCCTTTTCTTCCTTTTGTCATCTTTTATTATTGCGAAATATTTAACAATTGCGCCTTTAGTGTACCGAGGAAGCCGAAGAAAAAAATAAAAATAAATAAGAGTGAAAGAAAGAAAAAGTTATTCCTTGCCACGTCCAATTTGATTTCTTTCCTTTTAATAATTTTACAAATATTCCGCGTTAAATGTATAAAGTTGTCTTTTCTCGACTATAATTTTCCCGTCAATCGAATAGCCTAAAAAATAAATGAATCGGAAGGCTTTTGTTATAATAATAATAATAATAATAATAATAACAATATTGATAATAAAAATTGTACACAAACACACACACACACACACACACTTATATATATATATATATATATATATACATTTTTTATATAAAAAAAAAATATCGTAGAATTATTTTATTATTCTGCAATTGACCAAATTTGCTTATTTTACTTTAATAATACGGATTTCAAATAGTAAAATAGCAATTTTTAACTTATAAGACCGGAATAAAAATTTTAAAAAATAATACATTAGAAAAGGTTACTTGTTGAAAGCGCCCTTACAGCAGATATCCTTATAGAAAAGATCTTGTCTATTCCGGAAACGATAAGTACACCGATGCTTTACGACTTGTCGTAAAATACTGCATTATTTAAAAAAGCTATTCAATTTATAATTTTATTTTTGACTGAAAAAATTGTCTTTTTTTTTTTTTTTTTAAACAAATTGTTAAAATTATATAATAGACGTCTAAGAATTTTATATTTCCATCAGGGATAATTAGAGAAGAAATACTTAAGAACGGGATTTATATGAAAAAAGAAAATTAAGCAAAAAAAAATATTAACCCTTAGGAATTTAACCTTTTATTAATTAATCGTTGGTCCTTGTGAACACCGCCGCTCCAGTTATAATAATAATAGAAAAACAAATTCAAATCGAGGGTCGCTCCGAAGAACCTGACAACGACAGCGTTAGAAAATATTCGATCAAAAATAAAAAAAAACGGATAAGGGCTCAAAAAATTATACGCTACAGGACTAAATAATCTTCATGTAGAATTTTCGCCACGAATGAATTTAGTTTCTCTCTTCATTAACTGAAATACGAATGGTTGTTATGTACTCCTTTCATACGAATATGATTCTCTTGTACAGATAGGTTAGTAATTCTATATAGAACGTGGATATATATGTATGTATATAGCCAAAGCTCTACTCGAAACTATTACGTATATATTTGATTTGCCGATATACAAATGCCTACCTGTCCTCACACAATGCGTAGTAATTTACCATTGCCATCCACACGACTATTAGCGATTATTTTACTTTAATGATTTTATTAACTGCATTAGTTACTTATAATTTTCGAACTTATAACCATGATGTGGTCGTGCATTCTTACCTGTCGGCCATCACGACGAATTCGTTCAGTAACATAAAATATAATTCGACGCATCATGTATAAAATCTGAATTTCAGTTTCCGTATTGAAACATTGAAAGAACATTTTTAATGTACCGACTCGTCGATAACCGTGTACGGACTTATTATGAGATAACCAGAGAGAAAAGGTGCAACTTTGATTGTACGAATAAACTGATATTTGCATTTTTTTTTTATCGCAGATTGAAGTTTACGGATGAACAAATAATAGTTCTACATACAAAATCGCATGATATTGTTCTTCGGTTTTATTTATCTTTTTTCGGGTTTTCGCGACTTTTGTTTATTTATTTATATTTTCTAAACACGCTCAAAAACCTTTGTTGATGTAAACACCGGAGTATGATGCGATGCCTGAGGTAAAATTACAAAATACGATGACCGTGAAAATTAATTTCTTTACCATATTCAGAAAATTTTAGACGGTCGCACCACGAAACCGCCTTGGAAATAACGTATCCGGCTTACTAGAGTATGTGCGACATTTTAATCGAATTCTCAAATTTATGTTAAAGGGTATAGCCAGGTTTATATGGGAAATCTGCCTTTGAGGCTTTTTCGACTCGCACTTGGGGGGATCATTTTGGTGTCGAATAAAAAAAATTTAGCCAAATTTTCAGCTCTTTATCTCAAATGACCTTCGAGTTTTTCAAAAAAAACTGTTTTTTCGATTTTATTTTTTTTTCATAGTAAAATTCAAAATTAATGAATGGTGATTTTTCCCCTTATTCTTAGGAATGAAATACGTGAGAAAATATTATGGTCATAATTTTTAAACGAAAAGCCGATTTTTGGAGACGGAAATAAAATTTAAATCTCTTTTTTCAATGCTTTTCTGGAGAGTGTCACTCACCAAATTTTGTCAGAAAATGTCTTTTATACTCCTCTACACTTGGGAATTTTTTCGAAATTTTTGAAGTGGTGGAACAATACGAAAAAAATTAAAAAGTAATTTTTTTCATAATTTTTCGTTTGAACAAATATAAATATTTTTTATTGCTAAAAAATTCATAGAAAATAATTTTTTTAAACGAAAATACGATCATACTAGAGAAAAAACATGAAGAAAACCATTTAAAACTAAGACATATCCTGCATAAACTTATTAGAAGTGTAAGAAATGATTAAAGAGTTTTTAAATAAATATTCTATGCTAAATTGTGCATAAAGACGATTATATAATATTTCCACGCTATTGGGAATAATTTTTCAGTCTCGATCCAATCAAGACAAAAATTTCGATTATTAAAGTAACTTTATTATAATTTAGACACCGTTTAACATAATTATTTTAAATAACTGACATTAGATATAATAATTTTCAACAGTTTGAAATATTTAAATTTGTTTAAACGAAAAATTATGAAAAAAATTACTTTTTAATTTTTTTCGTATTGTTCCACCACTTCAAAAATTTCGAAAAAATTCCCAAGTTTAGAGGAGTATAAAAGACATTTTCTGACAAAATTTTGGTGAGTGACACTTTCCAGAAAAGCGTTGAAAAAAAAGATTTAAATTTTATTTCCGTCGCCAAAAATCGGCTTTTTGTTTAAAAATTATGACCATAATATTTTTTCATGTATTTTAACCATTCATTAATTTTGAATTTTACTATGAAAAAAAATAATAAAATCGAAAAAACAGTTTTTTTTGAAAAACGTTTGAGATAAAGAGCTGAAAATTTGGCTAAATTTTTTTTATTCGACGCCAAAATGATTCCCTAAGTGCGAGTCGAAAAAGCCGCAAGGGCAGATTTCCCATACAAACCCGGCTATACCCTTTGCGTCTTTTGCGCTTTTAATTTAACGTAAATTTTTCAATTATTTCATTTTTATCGCATTAACCGTTATGGATGATTTTAGTTCGTTCATTCACTTACAGTTCAAATTTAATGTAATACGAATCTGAACGGTAGCAGTAACCGAACGGATGAAATCACTGACGAAGGAAAAAGGAACTGATAGGCATAATCTAAAATCTTACCGAAAGTTCTTTTTTCGAATATTTCTTTAAGCAATTTAAAAATCGATATTATTTTATATTGCGATAATTTATTATGATTTCACAAGCACGATGAAATGAAATAGCAATAATTTTGCTTTCGAAAATATTTTTAATTCTATTGCAGCGTCTTTGTTAGCATTTTTTTTTTTTTCTTCCTACGTATGCAGCAGTACCGAAACGTTCTTAGAAGCCGAATCTTTGTAGCTTCCCTTTTAAAATATAGGCTTAATATTAATTAAACAGCTACGGTAATGTTGCCTCACTGATTCAACGAAATTAGTAAAAAATAGTGTTTTCTGGATCTGGTTGTCCCGTCATCTGCCGATAGAATCTAGACTATTGTAATTTTTCAGTTTCTCAAAATAAAAAACACTATAGTACTAGTCGAAAATACGGAAAAAAAATTGTTTTATTCGCATGCACAGTTCTTTCTCCGTTTTATTGTTTAGGACGGCTTATGGAGCAGTAAGAAAGGCATCACCCTTACGGAATGAGTACATATTTTGCGTTAGAAATTCTCTGTTTCACTGATAATATAACCGGTCTCATTTTGAGCAGAAGGTTTTCTTTATAAATAAATTGAGATTGTCAAACTATACTCCTTAATGTTTTATGGCCATGTCGACATTTTATGATTCCTCCCTTTCGTAATTCCTCATTTTCACTACGTAATATTTATTATTGTTTAAACCCTTTAGCCACAGTTATATTCTAGAACAGTGAGAGATTACTTCAGAGCGATCTACCGTTTGCAGGACTAGTAATCTGCAGTTGTGGATGTAGCCAAATTGCTTTATTGCAATTTTTAGAACATAAGGGGACTAAGTATGATCTAGGCGCCCGTGTGGACTTTGATTGTCATGCTGATTTAGTTCATATCGTTTTTAATTCATTAATAAAATCCGAGGCGATATGGGAGCTGCTTAAATGTAAAGGGATGGTTGCTATGCCTGTTCCGGTACAAAATCGATAATTTCTTTCATTTTCCTATCCTCAGTAATTATTCTCCTTTCAACTTTTTCTTACGGTGGCTTCGGCGATTTCGATATATATTTGGTAACGTGTTTCTTTAATAATCATCGTATTATTTTCTCCTATTTCCACTCATTGTAAGAACTGTTGATATTATTGCATAATAATTACGATTTCCTTTCTTAGTCAATGTGATTTATGGACTAGTTGACGACCCCTTCCGCTTAAAAGAAAAAAAAAAAGAAATGAATCGAAAGCAAGCGACCATTCTGATATTAGATGCCTTGACCCTTTGCAAACTAAAAATTAGTATTTATTTCGATAGCTTACTGGGACGAAAAAATATCTTAATAATGCTTGCATAAAACGGGCAAACGTTCTCCCAATGTTTTTTTTGTTTTTTTTTTTCGAATTTTATGTTATGTGTTTGTTTAAATTGCGAATTCTTATCGTAGTTTGTTTTTTCGTTTAATTTTATTATTGCGCGTTTATTTAATTTAATCGAAAAAATACAACATAAAAACCGCCGTCTCCCAGAGCCATTTTTATTCAGACCAATGTCTTCTGGTTAAATACATGTTACTTACTTCAGGTATAGAATAATTTCACAAAAATATCCCAGCTACACAGCTTTGGAACTCGGTTCGAATGTTAAAAAATTGAAAGTTATTATGTCACTGGTGCTTGATTAATATCCCCGTAGTGGTTGAGCCTAAATGAATTTTTAAAAATCCGGTTTTAGCAGCAGGATCGATTTTGTTGTTAAGGAAACTGTCTCAGATAGGAAATAATTTTTTAAAACATTTCTACGTAAATCACCCGTGATTGTTTTCTTTGACATTTTTTGTAATTTTACTTGAAAACGAATTACCATTTCAACTTATTCGATTAAGTACGAAATTTTGTAATTACAACGAATAATATATCAAAAAAAAAAAAAAAAAAAAAAAAAAAAAAAAAAAAAAGGGACAACAGAAATACGACACGACTGGTTTCGAACTTATTCGACTAATAGAATGCGGCGTATCAAAACCGGACGTGTGAATGTTTTCTTATTATTTTAATGTAGGTTCTGATTATGGTACACTATCATTTGGATCCGTTTTACTTTACGTTTATTTCAGCCTTCGTTCTTAATGTCTGGACGTCGTAGTTTTTAACGCTCAGAATAATTGAAAATTGTTCGAGGAGGAAAACGGGGGAAGTTCTCTGAAATATTTAATTCGATATCATCGTAATTAATATATTTATCAGGCCCGTGCCCAGAATTTTCGAAAGAGGGGGGGGGGGGGTGAAAATTTTCTTTACCTTATTCATTTTATAAATAACAATACGTTTTTCACTAATATTCGTACTATTAATAATTGACACCATTTTGATTTATATCTATTAATAATTTACATAAATGAATTACTCCCCGTATATGAACATTAATAAAAATTACACATATGTTATTCATTATGTTCGTAATAAAAATTTTTTCCTTAAGATACTATTGAAGTACCTAAAAATATGGAGCATATTTTTTCTTTTAAAGGTAGGTAAATAAAAAATCATCAATGTTTATTTTAAATTTTTGATTTTTTTCAGATTTTTGTGTATTTATAATGACTATTGCAGTTCTCATGGGGGGAGGGGGGGTTGACCCCCAAACCCCCCCCCCCCCCGTGGACACGGCCTTGATATTTATTTACATTGTAATGTATGTTCGATAAAACATGTACTTGTAGTAATTAAATGTATTCCGAAGCGCGTAAAATGTTTAACATTTTCTCCTAAAATTAGCCGTAAAGAATGTAGCAGCTTATTTTTTTAAACATTTCCAAGTAAAAATAATTTCTTTTCATTCGTTACCGCATTATCACGTTTCGCATGAAAATTTTCAGATACTTGATTGCCTATCCTTATCGATGCACATTTAGGACTTTTTTGTTAAATAAAAAGTTGACAAAAAATTTTAAAGAACGGGCACACTACTGTCAACGAAAAAGAAAGACGATAAAAATATACTGCTTTTTCTTTAACCAAAAAAAAAAAAAAGACAAATATATATTTATATTTATTAGTCTGAATAGCACTGGAGTATTATACTGGACCGCTCTATAGTTCGAAAGAGACAACTTTCGATTACAAGGGGGCGAATTGTAGTTTAATAAATTGGAATTTTAAGCTTACAGTCTGTAAATAGAGAAAGACAGGGCATTGATATACGCTCAGTAGATGGGGACATTATTTGGAAGCAGCAAAACGAGCAGACGTGTAACGGATCTTCCGACAGATAATTGTACGATAGCGCGTGTAACCTAAACGCAACTAAGCACACAATAGTCTACCCGCGGAATCCTATCGACTTCTCGACGGTTCAGCGAAAGAATCCTTTTTGGTTTATATCCTCGGAGGGTTCTGTAAATGCTGTAATCGTTGTCAACTCTTTCATTATCGGGAATTCTGACGTGACCTGAGAAAATTAATTATTATTATTGTTTTTATTTATTTAGATTCGTCATACTAACCCCCCGACGCGATGATAAGTAATCTTCAGCGCAGGGTTTTTCAATGGTGCAGCAGCTACATTGAAGTTCCAACACCTAACCGACTACAATTACGGGAAACGTAGCTTGATCAGACTGCTTTATTATATTAATAGGTTTAACTTATTTTTGTACGGAATCGATTGAATTTAATTTCACTCACGTCCCCGCATTATTTTCTGAATACTGACAGCAGTGTGTGTGGTTTTTAATTAATAAACATTGTTTTTTTTTTCTTCTTTATTATATATTTTACAATGTGGATAATAGATACTAATAATGTAAAACCAAAAAAAAAAATAAATAAATAAATAAAAAAAAAATATGGAATATCGCAGTTTCTTAGGCAACGGTGTTGGCCCGGTTCGAACGGAACTATACAAAGATTTCACTTAGGTTAATGTCTGTAGTATCAGTGCGCTTAAAAAAAAAAAAAAGAAAAAGTAAACGATGAAATTATGTTAAGAGCTTTAAGCTTCGACAAAAAAATTTTTAATAAAATCCGATTTATATATTTATCATTCTGATGTTGCGCGCGCAGCCAACGTTTTAGTAAGATGCGTTGTTAAAAATCACATCAAATCACATCAAATCACACTGTCAGAGTTATTTATTCATGACGCGACCATCTCTTTCGGATGGTGTAAAGTCACATCGACGGAGAGATTTAACCGAAAATTCCGCGGATACATCTCTCAAAATATAGCCAGAGAAGAATTACTTTGTGCAGCAGCCGAACTCGTTTATGAGGTTTTCCCAAAACTAGTGAACCGCAGCTTCCTCTGGCACACTAGATACTCGCTGCAGGCAAAGTTTCTTACTATTGTATGCCAGCGACGGAGGGAAAAAAAAAATTACATAGATGTTACGGAAAGAAGTAAAAAAAAAAGGGAAACAGTTTTTCACTTTTATTCCGTTCAGCACTTTCGCAAAAGAATACTCTAAGCAGATTTTATCGAACGTTCGTACGAAATCCGAAATATTCATTACTTGAAGGTACACTGTCGAATATCGGAAAAAGAACAGAATTGAAAGAGCGGGTTCGTAGCAACTGGGCGCTCTTCGAAACACGTAACGATTACAGAGCACTTGAAAGAGATATCTACTCCGCAGATCGGCTCGGGGGGAGGGGGTAACCGGCGATATTTTTGACAGCTTATTATTAACGGTCACGCTGGAGTTATCTGATCGCCGGGACTTGCAAGCACTCCGCAGCCACGTTTTCCCAGTAGAATCCATTAATGATGAAGCAAATTTTACCGGGCGCGCGCGCTGGTCATGGCGGATTTCTTTATCAGTTTCCGCCACGCTGTGGTCATTCGTAAGAATAGATATTTCCCAGCAGATACCTGCGAAATCAAAGTCTACAACAAAACCAACGTTGCAGTCTCCCCAGCAGCAGCAGCAGCAGCAGCAGCAGTAGCGACAGCGGCAGCGATAGCACTTAAATTCGGGATCGCTTTTCTGGTAAAGTGGCAGATTGCGAAGCAGCGACAGGAGCGGGAGCAGGAGCGGGTAAAAGCTACGCTGGAAAAAATGAACAATATCGTCTGGAGAAGAGAAGGCGAAATGGCTGCCGACCGGGACCGAACAAGCGTCAAGTTCCGCAGACTGGCCTCACGTGCTCACGTCCTTTATGCAAAGGTAGCGAAAAGGAAATTTCTCCGGCTACGACAAATGAAACATCGGACGGCTGCCGACGAGCAAAAAGTGTATTTGTCGTTGGCCGCGAGAGGAGCATATTTATTTATTCGGACTTATCAGATGGAGGTAAAATAACGCGTACGCGGCCGTGAGCATATTATAAAATATTGCCTAAGCTCTCGCAGGTGTCTGTTTTCGCTGCGTTGAATGTGTGCGCGCGTTCCGTCAGCAGCCGCTGAACGTAAACAACCATTGAAATTCAATACAGGCGTCAATCTGCTCGGAAAATCCATTATACACTCAAAATGGAAGCGTTCCGATGCATGTTTATCGAGGACAGCTGGGAAAGCGGGGAAAGCGAACCGCATTTTCCATTTCGAGAAAAAGTAAATATCTACATTTGAACAAATAATATTCTTAAAAAATTCGCGAAAAGCGCCCGACCATTTTTGATTTTTGTCGGCTCCCGGTGCATTCGATTGCCATACGTCGTCGACGGGCGAACGTACAATGAAAATAGCCGACTCGTTCCGTATCGGGAAATACTTTCTCGCATTTTTAGTCGGAATTTTAGGCTTTTAATTGCTTTTCCTTTCGACACTAGTCATCCGAAGTCAGCCTAATAACCGACAGAATTCCAAGATGTCCGGCGAATTCGAATTACTGCTCTATGTCCAGTTTGTTGTAATTAAGCGCGTTGTGTACATACGAATTATGCAGCAGCGTTGTTTAGAGATATTGGAGTAATTCCGAAGTCTCAAGAATAGGGAACGCTTCTGAAACGAATGCGACACAGATTATTCAAGAAGACGCATTAACGTTCTTCAGATGTAATTCACGTCTATTGTGCACTTTCATAAGGGGACAGTTCGAAACTATTGCACATCTCTCAGCTGAAGATGGAGACTTTGTTTCAAATGGAACCCGACACTACTACGTCACTACTGACACGCGTCATTATTATCGATCGATATTAACGATGAAACTTTAAACATTTCCAATCAGAACTTAATTATTGTAATGTTTCGATAATTTAATGAACTGAACTTTTCAGGAAATCGGAAAAAAAAATCCCGTAATCCGATATATATGTAATTCGGATAAAAATTAAATCAATGTTGCCCATTTTCCACACAGTGAAGAAAGGATGAATTTCTTCTCGCTTGCGACAAAAACCTTTCCAAGATCCATCAAATTATCGCTTCATCGGACAAGAAATTTTCTGCCATCAATAGGCTTTTGGCAGCTAGTTTTTTTTTAATTATATCTTTCACGAGCTTGGTGCGCTTTTCGTTATGCAGTATTTGCTCTTATCGCAGAACAGGTTATTAAATCACTTTCTTACCGACTTCGAGAGAAGGAAAATTATTACATACGTTCGTGGCCGAAAGCGTTCTTTTTTTTTCCCCTTTTTACGATAGAATCACAACCGATTTATTATGTATTTCGATTATTGGTCTTTTCATTATCTTTTTTATTTTCTCTTTCGTTTTTAAACTTCTTGCATTCAAAAATCGAATGTTAATCATCTAATTTCTCTGAACAGTCTTTACAGGTATCCGATTCAGCAATTTAGAAAACGTTTCAATATATACTCGCCATTACTATTTCCACGCCCGGTTAAAAATTGGACGAAGGTTATAATCGGTATAAAAATTTTTCTATTTCTTCTCTATCTTCGATGATTGGAACTACTATTTCCCGTGTTACTTTGCCAATTTTTGATTTATCGCATCTGAGTTGCCAGACTGTGTCGTATACTAGTTGAATTCATTTTATTGATCTGTTTTCGTAACTTTTTCTTGTTAAATATGTTTTCTTCTTGTTTCAATATTTTAATGTTGTTTACCCTTTTTAAGTCTATAAGTATTATTATTCCTGCTATGATGTTGACTGAAGTATATGATATTGTGAGATAACCAGAAATTATTAACATTTTTCTTTATAATTTTAGCATCTTATTCCTGTGTTTTTTCTCGCAAAACTGGAAATTATACTGTGGAGCAGTATTCAGTTCCTTGTAAACTACTATTCTATCTTTATATGTGAAACCGAGAACATATTTGAATATAGTGATTTTAATTTGAAATAAATTTTCTTAATCTCGTCTATTATGTATTCGACGTGTTTACTGACATTTAAATTACCGTCTACAATTATCCCCAAGTTTTTTATTTCATTTATTGTTTTTATTTTATCTTTATTTATTTTAAACGCTGTTCAATGCCGAATGTATTATTTCTTTCCTGTCCTGTTTTCTACTTATTAGTAGGCTTGGGTTTTATTCAAGTTGTAAGCCTATATTTTGTATGTTTTTACTCAATTTTTTTATTATTTCATTTAATTTGTATACGTCTTCTTCTTTATAAATATTCCCGAGACTAATATTATATCGTCTGCATAGACTGCGCAGTGTTGACTGAAATGTAAATTATAAACTTCACTCACTGCTATATTGAAAAGTACTGGTCCAAGAACAACCGAACTTGTGATACTAATTATTTTATTTAAAATAGTATAAAAATTAATTTTTTTTTTGAAGTGAATCGCGATAGGGAAAAATTTTCGTTACGCGTTAAACGTAAGGTAGGGATGTATTTGTGTGTATGTGTAAGTATGTATAAGTGTCTGTCTGGGTCTAGCAGTATACCAAAATAAGTAAACGTTAAGTATTTATACTACAGGACTTCGTACAGTATATAGTTTATGAGCATTCCCCATTTATATATCTATCTATATAGATAAAAATCCCGTGTCTTTATGTTTGTGCAGGATAAACTCGGAATTTACTTAACCGATTTTTATAAAATTTTGAAAGTACATGCAATTTAATCCAACTCTTAACAGATAGGATACTTTTTGTTCTAAATTATTTACATAAATATTTTTGTTATATTAAATAATTTAATCAATCAATTAAAAAAAAACAAATTTAATTGTTGGCTATTATGTTTTAATTATTTACATAAATATTTGTTATATTAAATAAAACAAATTTTAACAATTTTATTATTTTTTGAGCACCAACTACTTTTCGTGGCGACTTTTGTGTATTGTGCGATGTTAATCGAAATGCAACCATGTTTATCGCTGGCGCATGGCGTTATTATCGATGAATGATTAAATAAACGTTTTTTCGCTCTATCGTTTACAAAAAAGTTCAACGCGTATTACGGAGTTGTTGTTTAGGGGGAAAAAAAAATATTGCGCGATATTGTGCGGCATTTAATTTATTTATATTTCAGTATATTTAATAAACGTCCTGCCTTGATAAAAAAAAAAAAAAAAAAATTTTAATATTCCGACAACAATAGTGTGGCAGTGATACAACCCTCTGACATTGTTGGGCATCTAAGTTGCTTTATATTTCAGTATAAGATAATGCCGCGGAGACAATCGAACCTCAACAATGCGCGTAGCAGAAATGCACGGCGTATGCGTGTTATGAGAGCTACTGAATCGGAAGAAGAAATTGCAAGAATAAACGCATGTTGCCTGCTGCTCACGTGTGGGAACACCATCAAGTCTATTCGTGTTAGCAAAAGACAAGTTGACCAAGAACATTGTGCACAAATTAGTGCTTAGATAATTTTCAATTTTATAAAATAATATAACTAATAGTTCGAAACCAATGTTATCTGCCTCATTTATAACATTTAATTTTTATGTAACTAATTTATTTAGTATATTGTGTAAATAAGTCATTAATTACAGATTAAAGTTAAAGATTAGATAAATAAAATGTAAATTCAATAAGTGTATATTAGTTGGATAATTTCATTCTCTACATATGATTCAAAATCGGCTAAATAATTTCAGGTTTATTAGTAAAAATTAATTTGGTTGCATCAAAATAATAAGTAAAAAAATTAATTTAATCTATTATAACTACTAAGCCACAGCAACGCGTGGCTGGGTCAGCTAGTATATATATATATATATATATATATATATATATATATATATATATATACACATGTAAGGAGTACGTGTACACACCACTCGATAGAAAGATATTCACGATACGATACGTTATACATTTAGTCTGTTAGTGAGTTTTTGAAGTGAAACTTTTTACGGTACGGTAGGGAAAAATTTTGATTACGCGTTACGCGTTAAACGTAAGGTGGGTATGTAAAAAGCATAACTGAAATAGACCAATGATAATGATACTTTTTTATAAATGTATACATAGATTTATTATTTATTGAAAATGAAAATTTTGTTTATACTGATACCTTTTCCATCCTAATAATTTTTTAAACACAGTTTAAAATAATAAATGTGTTACTTATATATAAAATTAATTAAAAATAAAACTTTATTATAGAATTTAATACATATAAGCTAAAGAAGTTTCACTTCCTCCGCGTGTACACACTGATACACGCATCATGATTTTTTTTTTTATTCGTACCGTACGCATTTCTGTACCGCTGCTGGTCGCATCTTAACTACTTAAAACCTCATATTTCGCGAAGGAGAAGGGGTAGAAAACTTAGCCATACTTTAAAACCTAGGTTTGGAGAACACGAATTCACTCTGAAAATTTTAGCATGATCCGTCCAGCGGTACAGGAACGCTTACGGGACAAACATTCTAACAAAAAAAAAAAAAACGTAACCTAACATAGGTGTTAAAAAAAAAGGTATCAAAATACAATAAATTTTGATTAGAATATTTCAAGAAAAATGCTTTTTTACAATTAATAAATACCGATACTTGAAGGTTTATTATAAAAATTTAAAAATGCACTAAAAAATAAAAAATAATTACTCCCGATGAGAAAATATATATGTATATCAGAGTGATATAACACTTAAGTGGTGATATCGTAATTCTTATACAACATTAACTTTTTGGAGTTGGAATTAAATTCATGTTAGGAACAATTTAATCAACATTTAATGCAGTTTTAATTATTCTTTTAATATGAATTTGATGCCAACTCCAAAAAATTAATGTTGTATAAGAATTACGATATCACCTTAAGTTATATCACTCTGATATATATATTTTCTCATCGGGAGTAATTATTTTTTACTTTTTAGTGCATTTTTAAATTTTTATAATAAACCTTGAAGTCGGTATTTATTTTTTGTAAAAAAGCATTTTATTTTTTACTTTTTAGTGCATTTTTATTCAATTAAATTAAAACATTTATTTCCGTGGTCAAAACACCAAAAGCTACATTTCCATGGTAATTTGGCAAATTTATAGTATTTTAAGTCAAAAATCTAATCCGACGGTGAAAACAATCATGAATGAAAAGCATCCAAAAAGCTTCAATCTCCCGCATTATTAAGGATAACTCAAAAACTACCGGTCGGACCTTGATAAAATTTAAATGGGACCACATGACAAACACCACCTTTCAAATAAAAGAAGAATCATCAAAATCGGTTCATCTAGAAGAAAGTTCTGTGATAACACACATAAAAAAAAAAAAAAAATACAGTCGAATTGAATACCTCCTCCTTTTTTTTTGAAGTCGGTTAAAAACTTTAAAACGTCGACAGTTTTAATCGTCCTCGCAACCAGCCGTTATTAAAAAAAATATATACTTTTTCTAGTAATAGAGATTGTAACGGAGCTGAAGAGTTGTCTAACGAAAAAAGCTGGTTAGAGATTTAATCGGATATTATTAATTCGCGAGCGGATATGCGTCACCGAGTCGATTTTAGAACTCTAACCGTCCAAATCGAAAGGACGATGGAATTTCTTACGAAATATTTTAAAAATGTTATCAGAATGTATTTGAATATTTTGTTTTGTATATATGCAGTCATGTGTGTGGGAGAATATGCATTTAAAATATCGTTACACAAACGTTAAATATCTGCCCGTTTCATAGGGTAATGTAATTATCGGAAGCGAGCCCGCTCAAAAAAAAAAAAAGAAATAAGAGATCGTAGTTTCAAAGAGAGGATAGTATGTATAGATATACCGTTTTGATCATCGATAGCGAAGGAGGACCTGATAAACGACCCGCTGGGTCCGGCGCAAGATTTGTATTCGTTAAACATGAAACTTTGTGCGTCCAAGACTGTGCAGTGGAACTGACAAATGGCAAATGAACACGTTCGCAGAATCACTCGTTAGACGCGCGGAAGAGATATTATTTTAATTTTAGCGCGCAAAGGGGGAGGGAAAAAAAAAGGAAGGAATTTGCAATGCATCTGGATTTTCAGAAAACGACGTAACACCTTCTCCGGTTGCTTTTCTAATTTCCGACCGGGATAGGCTCGAAGCCGATCTACATTATAAATAAGCGGTGATTGATAGGAGCGACCACTGCAGGTGTTCCAGCGGTCGTCTTAGGTCAGTGTTGAACTGGCAGGCAAAGTTTCAGATATTCCGATTACGCATTATTAGTCGCCGCGGAGGCTGCGGTATCGTCCGTGGCGGCGGCGGTGCATCTAAATACCCAGTTACGACATACACATAATCAGACGCTGCAGACAAACGAACGAATTTCATGTTGCAGTTGAGCGTCGATGCATTTGATGTCTCTTATGCCCCCCGCCATTAGTCGGTCATCGCCATATTTGAATTTTAATGTTGGTCGTCCCGCTGTGGTGGTATCTGGTTTAGCCGTTAAGGAGGGGTCGAACGACTACATTCCTGACACCTTTGCCAGCAGACTGCATGGTTCCAGGAACTACCCGCTATCACCTGAACTGTATTATAGACACCACGCGATACCTGGAAAGCTCTTTGCCGCGCTCGCACACAATGCGATACCTGTGTTTTCTTTTCGTTCCTTTCTTGCTCCGCTATATAAAGATAAACACAACACGTACGAGTGGGAGATGAATCGATCGGTAAAAGAATAACACACTGTCTAGAATTGAATAACATTCGTCAGGAATGAATAATATACGTTTATTATTACTATTATTAATAATAATAATTATTATTATTTTTATTATCGTTATTATTATTATTATTATTATTATTATTATTAAGCGGTTTATTGAGGGATGAAAAAAAAAAAATTGAAAACACTTTGTAAGATGAAAAATCAGGATCTCTTAAATATCGTTCCCTTGGGAATAAACGAATGTAATCTGGAAGTTCTCTCCTGTCGGTGATTTTCATATTTGCATTCTACTTTTGTTGTTTTTTAAGGTTAAGAAAAATTTAACTATGTTACGAATCGATGGATATACATTTTTCTTCTCGAGGAGTCAATGAACGGCTTAAAATTTTTTAAAGTTTTTCATTATTTTTTTAAATGGTTCACCGATTCGGCGTGGCACCAACGCTCGATCAATTTTTGGATATACTTATTTTTTTGTAACGAAACATATTTTTTAATGGTTGTTTTTTTGTTCTACGGCGAATTTTATGTAAAATTGTAAGACATTTTTCGAATTTTTCTTTACCAAAATGTTAGTATCGTAAACAGTAAAACAAGGAGGAAGAATTCATTTACACTTTGGGACGAAATAAGATTGACAAAAGGACCAATTTAGAACGTTTGACAAAAAAGCACGACGGAACATTAATAATTTTTATTTGAGCGGATGTAATTTAACGAAAAATTTAAAGTAGTGTTATTCGAGCGCCAGTAGGATCGTCTCCGCGCAGATATGCGTATGACAAACGAAGAAGAAGAAGAAGAAGAAGAAGAAGAAGAAGGGAAATATATCATCGTGTTTGTTGAAATTATAAAAAAAAAAAATATAATTACGACGACTACTGTAAATTGTATATAACGTTTTCGGGTCTAACTAAGTTAAAAGTAAACTTGCAAAAGTATCTAAAGAAACAAAAGAGTTCAGAAACGGATGCCTAATGGAAGTGGAATTGTAGAATTTATCGACAGATAGTTTTCTTTGTTTTCTTTTTTTCTTTTTTTCTTTTTTGTTAGAAGAGGACGTCAACTGTCGACATATTAACGAAACAGGATTTCTTTTTTTTGTTGTGTATCAATGTGCAACAGCGAAATTATTATTTTTTTTTCTTTTCCATCACAACTGACCAACTTTAGTGGTCATTTAACGATTAATTTGATATGGTAAAGAATGAAATTTCACTCGAACACGAAATTCTACTGTCTAGCCCATGGTCTTTTATTTATTTATTTATATTCATTATTTTTTGTTGAGGCTCGTCACCCACTCACTCAGAAACGGCAGGAAGAGGAGTCAACTAATTAAAACTTAATTCAATCGGAAATAGTTAAAATAAAAGGAACCAATGGCAAAGATAATGGACTGAGAGGGAAAGGACACAGTATATAGGAAGCACAATAAGGAGCAGGAATTAGTAGGAGTAAATAAAGAGAAGAGCATTTCGCCGAAAGAGCAGAACACTCAAAGAAATTGTGATTAGCATCACAGACAACTGCTTCGTTAGAATAAAGAGGACAATAAAGAGAGGATACCAAAGAGAAACGATAACGGGAAGGAGTCAATAAAGTGTGATTGAAGTGTAGGCGAAAAATAGGGACAATAATAGAACGTGGAAGAGAATGGAACTAGGGGGAACCAAGGATTAGCAGGAAGGTTAGGTTCGATTGAAAGGTAGAAGGAACGATTATTGATAAAAGAGGAAGATATCAGACCAAAATTTAAAGTAAAATTTCTGACTTAAGGATAATAGATTAGTTCTTGAGATTTTTTTAAAGTAAAAGCGGAAACGAGCAGTAACCTAACCCGAAGCATCCGATATTTCGTTACCCTCGATGCCTTTATGACCAGGAACCGATAGCAGATCAACGTGACTAGAGTGATGAAAGTGAATAAGAGATCGTATACGAAGAATGAAGAAGCCGGTTGAGGGGAAGGAAGAATGATAGCCTGCATGACACTCATGGAGTCGGAAATTATCAGATAATGGGAGAAGTTACAATTAGAAAAAAGTATAAATAATTGCACGTTGGTTATCCATCAACACGGCTGAAAAAAAAAAATTAGAATGGAAAAATTTTCAGAAAAATTAAAATCGGGGAGAATAAAGTAAACCTCGGCATCACTAGGCCTTCTGGAGTCATCAATGAAGTTAAGTACATGAGAAGAAAAAACGGAACTAATAGTGTTGTGAAATTCCTGTTTAATAACCGCCTGGGGCGGAAATCTGGAGGAATTAAAAAGAAAATATACTTTGGACAACTGGCGACAATTATTTTATTTAGTTTTAATTTCGGAATATTTTCCATAGTCGCAAAATTAATTATAGTGAAATCTATTGCCCTAGTGTAGATAAATTTTCCGTTTCCAGAATCTGAAGGAAATTTCTCACAATTCCAACTCTGACTTTAATCTATAAATATATATAAGTAATTTTATGATGTAATGCGGTTGAACAGCAATAACATTTTATCGATATACTAAATTCTTTACAATCGCATTAAAATGTTGTTAAAAAAATAAAAGTTGATATTAGATTGTTTTTTTTTTTTTTTAGTCGTACGATGATAGACATTAATATAGCAAATATTAAATTTTAATAAGGAACAAAAACTTTTTGAGTTTTAAAAAATTTCAGAAAAGAGCGATAATATGAAAGAACATTTATAAGCACTGGCATATATACATTTACAAAAATGCCGTGGGAGAAATATATCATCGTAGATATGAAATTCAAAATGGGAATGTTTTGAATTTAGTATTATGTAAATATAACTTTTTTATTGATCATATTCAATTGCCTATTTTTATTTCTATTTCTTATTAAATTTCTCACCGATAAATTAAGTTTACAGATGTTTCCTTATAAAAATAATTAACGTATATTCTCAATTATGTAAATAAAATAGCAGGGGTGCGGTTAATAAGCTAATATTTTTCCGTGAAAGTGAATAATCGAAATTCGTGTTTTTTGACAGAGTCCAATGAAATTTGAACTGGCGCATCTCAAGTTCGGTATTTATTAAGAAGTTTTAACAGGCTCGGGGGATAGAGAAAAAGTTTAGAAACGTGCTGGTGTCAAAATTATTTGCTTTTATAAACTTTGTTGGGTGTCTTGGTGATTGGCTATTAGTTACCAGTTAGACAGAGTATCGCTTCAGTTCACCGGTTGGCCAATTAACCAATTACTCGGAGATGCATTTTTTCATATGTACCTTAAAATATTGTAGTTATCAGTTGCCGCCCGCTCGTTAAACTTGTCAAAAATTTTCTCTAACGATATACGTGTTTGCTGTTTCAGAAAGAGTTCCACGTTAGACTTGTTTTCGCTGTATCTGAACATCCGTGATTTTTTGAAGAAATTCGAAATCTCGTGAAGATGTCATCGCTAGCTCAGTAGTTACATCTGAAACTGATAAATGCAAAGCGTTAAGATTTATACCCTTCATCATAACTACACTATCGATCACAGAAATTTTAACCAGTTTACTTCATAGTATCAACAAAAATTGAAAAAAACATCGTTTCACTAATAATCCATTTATAAGGATATCCCTGTTCGTTGGTAGTTCGTTGAAAATACCTTTTCGTTTTAATTTTTTTGTGAAAACGTTACTTATTATAATAGCACATGAAACTTGAACTGGAAGAAAAAAGGTGGAAGATGTTTTGTAGAAATTTTTATAGGTTAATTTTGATGAACATAGGAAACATCATTCAAGAGATCAAATAAAAAATCTGTTTGATAAGTTAATAAATTCTCACTTCATGAGTAAATTTTATTTAAATGCTCGGGGATTTGTATATCTTTTTTTCATTCCTCAGCCCAGCTGAAGGGAGAAGTGTAACTAATTTACGATTCTTGCTGGTGTGATGAGAAATTCTCAATGTTAATTGGTAAAAATCGAAAAATCCAAAAGAAAAAAAAAGAACCTTTTAAATAAAATACACATGCTTTGATTCTAAATATGGTATTGTATTTTTCAAATACGGACGATATTAAATAATAATGTAATGATCTTTAACTAGGTTTATGCCCCTACCGGGGAATGTAATTTTAAAAATAATTCATCATCAATTTTATGTAAAATTCGTTCCCGCAAAAAGACATTTTAATGTAACAGATATTTTCAAAATTAACGAAGAACTGACTTTTTAAAAATTCGTGCCGATACTTTTCGTTCGTTATTCTAAGAGGGATCCTGCTTTAGAAGACCTAAAAAAGCTCTCTTTTGAGAATTTTTTTTTGGAAGAGAAAAAAACTACTTAGCCCAGCGAACTGTAAATAATTTTTATTAAGTAGATAAAATAGTAAACTGCAGAGCAATGAGCTTTTTCCTAGACCGTCTTCTTACCGTAGTTCGCAACTGGCGGGAAAGATGCAGTTCGCAATTCTTGTCAGAAACATAAAAATCGAATAAATTTCCAATTATTACACCTTTTTTTTTTCTGTGTAAACCAAAAAAAAGTTAAAATAATTGAGAAATTATAAATTTTTCATACTTGAAAAAAAAAGGGTGCTCTTTGAACAAAAAAAAGCACTTTATGTTGTATAAAAGACTTCTAAAAATTCTTTTTCAACAAATTTGTTGGTTTACACAGAAGAGAATTCAATACTGAAGAGACTAAATTTTTGTTCAAGTCAATAGGTCGTTTAGTTTTTTTGCTATCGCGCCCGCCAATTCAGAAAAATCGAAAAAATTGAAAACTCGAGAAAAAAAGCTCTCAATAAGAGAAAATATAAATCTTTGTTTCTTACGCTAATGATCGGCTAATCAGCTCTATTCCTGGTCTCCATACGGTGGAATCCTATTTCCTCAAATAACTCATTCTGATATGCATTTGTTCGAGTCTGCAAACCGTACGAGCCCCATTGTGTTAAGTGACTAGCGTCTATTTTCGATCCATTGCGCGTCGGCGGTATCAACAAACATTTTGCACTGCCGGCCAATATTCAAATGTAGCAACTGCATAGTATTCAAAATCGCTGAATATCCTTCGCTGAATATCCTTCGCTGAATATCCTTCGCTGAATATCCTTCGCTGAACATTCCTGCAGATCTCGTTAAAAGGTTGCAATTTGATGGTACTTCATAAATCGGGCGAACGTGCTTCTCAATTTTTTCGTCAATCAAAAGATCGTGATTGATTGGTGTCATTCAGCTTTGCGCCATTCACACCAACTATCGATTCCGGTTGGACAATTTTCGTGTCGAGGGGATTTGTCTGTAGAGCAATAATGATCTGGCGTTGCTATCATAGCTTTTTTTATTTCTTGGACAGAATCAATATTTCTTCTAATTTTCAAACCATAATAAATTGTTAACTTTTTTATGATATCTTCCGTTAGGCCGCTTCTTACCACCGAGCTTGTCAGAAATACGTGCACAGACAACTGTTATCACGAAGTAGGAGATAGAAGGGCGGAGAGAGCACCTGAGCCTGGCTGACAGAAGCTCGAAGTAGAAACACGTGCAGAAATTAATGTTCTAACGGAGTAGAGGAGGTAAGGTCGGAAAGAGAGCCTGAGCCTGGCTGAATGCGCTACACCTGCTCGACACTACTTTACGTGCAGCTTTGTATCTCCAAAAGTACTTCGAATTAACATTTATATCTTTGTGAGAATGTAAGCTTGGATAATTTACCTATCGATTTAGGAAATAAAAAAAAAAAAATCGAGTTTTTTAATCTTCTAAAGCAGGATCACTTCTTAAGGGAAGTAATTAATTGAAGTTTCTAAAAATAGCGCATTTAAAGTAATATTTAATGAAATTCTTGGAAAATAATGATAATCCTGATCTCACATGTTAAAACTTATTTTGTTTTGGCGGAGAGGGTGTATGTTGTTGATCCAAAGCCAATAATTAGAAACGATTGAAGTTATATAGAGGAAAAATTCAAAATAGTAAAAACGAAAGAAGCTAACGAAGGAAAAATTGAAGAAGAGAAATGAGAAAGAATAAGAGCGGGAGCAAAGACTCAGAATAAAGAATCGCTATTAAAACTTACTCGAATGGAAAATTATATTCGACTTCAGGTACATAGCACCTTGATCAAAAAGTTTCAGGAATTTGTTCAGAAAATTAAAAATACATATTTATTTACCAAAACTGATTTTGTCCCATTCAAAGTACTTTTCACTGGCAACGATGCCAGCGGTTGATCCAATCCCCGAAACATTTATTATACTCGGTTTTCTGTATGGCCATCAGAGCCGTCTTCGATTTTTCTATTATCTCCTCTCGGCTACTGAACCCCGTTCCCCGAAGCGGGTTCTTGAGTTGATCGAATAGGAAAAAGTCGCAGGGAAACTAAATCAGGCGAATTTGGTAGTTGTTGAATAGTATTCGTTCTGTTCTTTGCCAAAAAATCACGAATAACGATGGCATTTGCGTTATCGACGTGTAAAATCCAGGAATTGTTTGCCCACAAGTCCTATCTTTTTTGGCGAATTACTTCACGCAAACGTCTCATAACGCCCAAATAATAATCCTTGTTGACTGTCTGATGTTCTGGTAAAGCCTAGTACTACACACTAGTAGACCATGTTGCGCGACTGTCTCTAGACGGTCTCGCAGACCGTCTGGAGATACCGTTCTTTATCTCGCCTAACGTCCACACTACGATGTGAATTTCTCAGTCTCATCTTCGCAGTTCACTATGGAGATAATTGTTTTGTCTAGAATGAGTTCCTGCTTAGTACTAATTACAAGTGAGTAAATAATAAACAAACAGCCGAATCACACCATTCGGTAGCTGGAGACAGACTGGAACGTGTCTCGCAACAGGGCCGTAGACGAGGATTGGTCTATAGACATGTCTACGTAGACAACCTGAGACACGTCTCACAGACCAAAATCACGCAACATGTCTACTAGTGTGCACTTGCACAACGCCGTTGTAATCAATGAAAACCGTAAGCATCACTTTTTTTTTTCAATCTGAAAACAACGTGGTTATTCGGTCCGGACTCATTTAGCGTACGCCATTCACCTGTTTGATGTCCGAATTGCATGTCATAACACCTCGTCACCAGTAATGATGCGGCTGATGAATGTTAGGTCGGATTTGGACTGGGAAATCATGTCTATCGCCATGTTAATGTGGTGGTCCCTTTTTTGCATGAAATTCAGATCTTTCGGAACCAGCTTTGCAGCAACACGGCTCAAGTCCAAATCGTTAACCAAAATGTCTTGAACAGATCTATAAGCGATATTCATGTCTTCTGCCAGCTCTCTAATGGTCAACTTGCGATTTTCGGCCAACATTTCTATGATTTTATCGATGTTTTTTTCAGTTTTTGATATTGATGACCTACTACTATGTTCGTCATCTTCAACGGACCCATGACAATTTCTGGAGCGTTCATGCCACACGTAAACATTTGTTTTCGATAGAGTACCCCGTTGCCGAAACACTTCTCTAACATTACCAAGGGCTTTGTTCTGTTCAATCTGTTTTTAACACAAAATTTAATGCAAATTCGTCGACGCAAAGTTAATTTTCCATTTCTAAAATCGCAAAAAATCGAAAACACGCACAAAACAGATGTATTTAAAACGGCATAACTTTTACAGATGTCAAGCTGTGACACTGAAATTTGTCGAAAATATTAATGATAGTGCGGTAACTTAACAAAAAAAAAAAAAAAAAAAAAAAAAAAACTGATATCGGGTGACTGGTAGCCTCTACGGTAGTCATTCCTGAAACTTTTTGATCAAGGTAGTATGTTGAAAACAAATATGAAAATGGGAAAATAACTTCTTAAGACTAACAAACAAATTTTTTCAATAAAATTCATATGCTAGATTTTGCTTTTTTCAAATTAGTAGTTTTTCATAATCATTAGAGTTGATTTATTTTTAATTTTTTGTGCATGCACAAAAAATTAATTATAAAGCGCGTGGTTTTTCCTTGAAAGCAAAAAAATATGTCACAATGGGAAATTATTTCTGTGATTGAATAATTTTTTTCGAAATTTTTTATTGAAATAACCGGCTAAACGAATATATAATAAGCATTTCAAGTCTTTATGAGAGAAAATGACGTTTTAAGCGATATATGAACGGGAAAAAAACATTGAAAACTACCGATTCATTTTCTGAGCAAATTAATTCTTAATTTCGCACGGGTGTTTCTTCGATTCAATGATATTATTTTATGCCTTAAATTTGATATTAACTGAAGAAAAAAAAAACTAAAAACTCACTAACCCTAAACAAGGTTTACTTGGAAAAAGGACGAGGCGTAATGAGGTCGAATCGTCTCGCGGCCGAATCGTTGAGGCCGAAACGATACGACCCCATACGTAATCGGTGCAATTAAAAGCTGTTCTCCGTTTCTTAATGTGGAACCTTCGTTATATCCTTTTGATGACGGAATTTAAGTAGGAACTGCCTCCTCTGAGGCTGTTCTAAATACTTCTGAATAAACTTTGAAAACGTTCTGTCGTCGCGTTAGTAAGGAGTAAAGATAGGTTCAAGACAGTCCAAAAAAGTGTTTGCCTTTCCAAAGTCTGTCTTGTTGGTCGAACTGTACTGTCGTAATTTCAATGGATTTTGTACCCGTAGGTTTTCGATGGCTATTCGCAGTGACTTTTATCTCTGTGTTGACGTAGATGTAAAATTTAAACGGTTCGTTTTTGTAATTTTTAATTACCTTTTTTAATTGTCTGATTTCCTTGTAAGACAGATGCCGATTTCTAGTTGCTCGAATAGTTTTTTCAACGTGGTTACGAATTTCTGCCGGAATAGATATCTGTTTTTAATCGTGGAAACAGGTGTTTGTTTTGCGTGCAACCGATGTACACCGTCAGACCGGTAATTTCGTTAGCTACGTTATTTGCGCACTTTAGTTTTATTTTAATATCGTTTTTAATTATTATACACTAAAATTGTTGTTCCAATTGATATTTTTATCGCATTATTTTTCGACCCCGGCTCTCGTCACTTCCTTATCTACGTATTCATTCATTTGACAAAATTAACATTAATATCGACATCAAAAATACGTCTAAAAATTAAGCATGAATATTATGTCAATCGTGTATTATAATATAATTTGTTACATAAATCAAATGCAAGTAAACAATATCGATATATCGTAAATTAAGCATAAAGTTATAACAACTTTTATTTAGCGTTCAAATTATAATATATTGATTGTTTGCTTGTATTTAAAATAGTTGAATATTAATAATGTCAGTAATTAATAAAAGAAGAAAACTCAAATCTTTTCAAAATCCGCCATCTTTAATAAATCCACGCAGCTCCTCGTAAGCTACCGAATTGGGATCAGCCAGTACCTGTGTTATACATAGTGTACTTATCTTCGAATGTACTAAAGTATTTCTATTACATAAGTGATTTATTTTTTGCTTTGATTAATTATAGGGATTATCTTAAATAGCTCCGTTAAGGTAACATATTTTATGGTAACTTCGTAGTCCACGACAGAGGTAAAAGTTTAAAATTTATCTCTAGCAGCCTATTTGAATGTCGAGGTGAGATAATTGTTAGTAATATGCTGTTCACAGCATCATTCGGGATTCTTTCAGATTTGTTGGTTAACCTAGAACTTTATTCTAAGTTTTTAGCGTTGAAATCTATACCGCAAATATATTGATCCTTTGATCTTTTCAAAAAATATCATTATATTCGCTTGTTGGTACAGTGGAACTAAGGTGGCAGCAGGACGCAACCACGGTTAGGTTACTCTTAATAATAGTATGTGAAAAGTGTTTATACTGCTAGTGTTGGTTTTTAACCGTACTGATGATTCATGACGAGCTAATCGATCTTTATGATCGGTAGAACAGATTAAGTAACCAATAATGTTGAAACTGTCTCTACATACTGAGTTTCACTAAGGCAACATGAGTTATCTTTTTGATTTAGAAATATGTCTAGTTCGTTAACATTATCACTGAAGAGCTTTTTGGGTGACTCTATTATTAATCGCCATGTTACGGAAAAATTCTGTTTTTAACTTTACGAAATTAACGTCATCGAAATTTTGTGATTATCCCTATTACCTGTACTTATTTTACTAACATACGGTTTAGCCTATTTATCAACTACTTGACCACAGTATTTTTTGAAGGGTGGTTTGAATGGAGCTGTACAACTTGGATGAGTTGAAATCATTTTAGGTGATTTGTCGCAAAATTAGAATTGTTCTTAATCGATTGAGTATGCTGTATTACTCTTGCAACATAACGGGTACTCCGGACTTTGAGTGTTTTTTATTGGTTTCGTTTCTATCTACACATTCTCCCTCAGCGATAAATATATTAGTTAACTTTATAACCCAGAAAAACTGTTAACTATAGAATAAATAAATTTCCCATTACTAACAAGAGAAAATAAATATAAAATAATTTACACTTTACTAAATTCGCATAAATACCTGATTTTAATTTATTAAAATGTTAATTATTTTATACTTATTTTCGTTTGTTAATAGGAAATGAATTATATGTATAAATATTAACATGTATTCAAAAGTTGTATTTTTTAAAACGTAAGTTGTTACCTGATGATAGGCTGTGCCCGAAAATGTTTCTTTAAATTGAGGTATTTACTATATAATAATCCATTAAAGTAAATTAATATTTATCTATTGTTTGTTAGTGAGGAATTCGCTTATTTTATATTTATAAATATTAACAAACAGGTTATGAACCTACCTACAACTGGTAACGTTTATATTACAGCATTCCTGTGTTTCTAGCTTCTTCTTTATATGGGTAATTTTATAAGTAATTCGATTTTGTATTGAATATGTTTTCGTTCTTTAGGGAACATTTAATGCGCCTAACAAGATAACAGAGAAAGCGGTAGTATAAATTTATGCCTTAAGGGCTATACTTTTCATTCTGATGCCTTTGAAACTCTTTTCTTCTATTATCCCCTTCAGTGTTCGCCGAATCTGTTGTTCAATGGACATTATACAGAGCACTTTGAAATGTTTATCTTCAGCAAGATAGCCGTTAGGTATTTTGCGCTTTTAAAAACTACTAAATTATAGTTCCATAACTCGACAGATTAAGGTTTAATACCTGATAATATAGACTTTTATTATACAAAACTTGCGTTGTTGTGTACATTCAAGAGAACGATTTTCAAATTTACAAAACTTAAAACGTTGTTAAACGAAATTCGCGAAGGTTTTAATTTTTTCGACTTAAAACCTACTGAATCAAGTCCAGTTTCGGTTAAAAACATTTCAAGTTATCAGAGTTATTATGCTGATACTTTAACCTTTTTTTTTTTTTTTGTTTGTTTTTTCGTCGTTATTTTCCGCTGTGTCCGTTTGCATCGGTTGATTTGAACGATTACTATTTTTTTTTTTTGCTTTTTATTGTCTCTTACAATCAGAAATTCAAACATGTTTTACCTTGAAAATTACCTAATTTTAAAAGTATTACGGCAGCGGGATCGAATTAACTGGTTTTAAAACTATCGTATCTTATAGAAAAAATTAACCCGATACATCCTATATGGAATTTATTGCCAGGAAAAAACCTGTATTTTTATGGAATCGCCGATTCTGTAAATAATAGCAAATTTAACACTGACACATAACAATAAAATGAACCTTTGCTATATAAATAAATGTCAAAAAAAAAACGGTTATTTTTTTATGGAATTGTCGTAAATTTCAACCTTTTTTCTATACTATGAAGAAATTAAACTGTTTCCCCGATTTCTCGATCGCATGTATTTGACTCACCATTTCATTACGTGACGGGCTATACTGTTTTTTGTTGGTTATTTTTTTGTGAGCTTAACGAAGTTTTTAAAGTAATTTTATAGTCTTTTCGGAAACTGATCTGTTTCAGATCCTTTGAGGCCGCGACACCGAAACCGAGCGCCGCACCAGGTAAAGTTTTCTGGTTAGTCCAATTGCCCATCCACCCCTAAATGCCCATAAATGGTTTTCATTAATGTAATATATACTTTGTATTAGTCACCGTACAAATCGTATCTTGTTTATATAAAGGCTGTAAACTATTTCTAATTTTGTGTTTTTTTTTGTTTTTTTTTTTGATATGTTACTACTATAATTATTATTATTGGAAAAAAGATCAATCGCTTCGATTTTTCTTAAACTTTCGGGTCTCGTAATCTACATTAAATTTCATGAGACACTTTTTTTTTCCCTCGAAAAACGTTCTTGGAACTCTATAGCACGATATCAAAATTTACATTGTAAAAGTTTTATTTCGAAAACGAAAATTCTCATTTTTTTTTTAAATGACCGTAATTTTAGTCCAAAGTATCGTAGTATCGGGACGTTTATTTCAAAATGTAGGAAATTTTATCAGCTTTTACCTATTTTTTTTTTTTGATTTTTAATTACTTGAAAACTTTTTGAGATAAATTGGAAAAACTGAAAAAAGTGATTTAGGGTTTTTTTCGAAATTGAATATCTGGAAAAGGCCATCTTCGATTTGCACGAATTTTGAATATATTTTTCATTTTCCCGGTTCCGGAGATACGGGTTTGCAAAGAAAATGGCAATTTCTACAGCTTAAAGCCCGATATATAAGCTTGTACCGTAATGTTTAGACCATACAAACATGGATAAGCTATCTCTTAACGAAGAAATAAGCAAAGGAATCAATATTGACTTTCTACTCAAGTTGTATTAAAATAATGTACATTTTTTATTTAATAATTTTTAATTAGAGTAATTTACACATGTGAAATCAATACAAAATAGGGAGCCCGTTATTTTATAGGTAGCCATAATATAAAATAATTAAATATATACTCGCATATTAATTAACAATCAACATTAATCCATTCTTGTTTGTTGGTTTTTCTCATTGAACTTTCCTTATTCACATTTCCTTTAACATCAGCCTCTCGGATGATAACTTGACTGCCACGAATGCCGAGAATTGACCGAACTTCTTTCCATTCCTCAGCCTCTTCAGCTCTAAATTTTTGAAATTCTTCAGCATTCAAAAATGAAAGCTCATGTAGTGCAAAAATCACATCAAATATGTCAATAACAGTGGACCAGCATCCCAAACACGAACAAGCTGCGCTCAATTCGAGATACTATTCGACCATGGAAAACCTCATTATTCACCAATCGAAGGAATGAAATCGTTGTCACAAGACTCTGCCTAGGTCACTCCAAAATCACTCATAATCACCTCCGGTCCAGACAACCTATTCCACTGTGTCCCAATTTAAATTCTCCCGTCACAATTCAAGGTTTACTCGCCAGCTGTCCCATCTATAATTCATACCGAGCACAAATTCTCCAGTCGTCTAACCTTTCCTATATTCTTTCTGACCGCCACGACAAGATTGAACGCCTCCTACGTTTCCTCAAGATCACTAACCTATTCCACTACATCTAACTCTTATCTTATCCGTGCCTCTGGCCTAGGCGGCAGTACACGGCATGTTAATCAAAGAAGAAGAAGAAGAAGAATAAGAAGGAAAAGAGTATTATCCTTATTTTACTACTATACTTATTTGCTTGATTCCCAAAATCTTCAGCATTTCAAACACATTCGTTCAGTGATGATGACAAGTTATGAGCTGTAGCATAATGTAATAATCCGCTGATGCCATCACACACTTCTTTTCCGTTTCCGGTTGCAGAAAAAAATCCATTTTGGTTCATGGAACTCATTTCCCAATTCAAAAAATTGAAATCTATTCTTGAAATGAGTAGTAGCGCCATCAGATATTATGGTGATATCATTTTTCTTATCGCAGGCGCAAATAAACACGCATGATTTACTTAGGTACAATTAAATGTGGTTTATGAGATTTAATTGTAAAATTTGAAGATGCGGGTAGTCGTTTACGATAAGAATGTTTTGCACATTTCGCATATCGGACATACCCATGAAAAAGTAGCCATTTTCGTTAAAAATCGGTATCTACGAAACGAGGGAAAATGGCACTGCTATTTGGCGGAAAGATAGCTCACTCGGCCTTGAAAAACATATTCAAAATTCGTGCAAATCGAAGATGGCCTTTTCCAGATATTCAATTTCGAAAAAAAAACCCTAAATCACTTTTTTCAGTTTTTCCTATTTATCTCAAAAAGTTTTCAAGTAACTAAAAAGCTAAAAAAAACTAGGTAAAAGCTGATAAAATTTCCTACATTTTGAAAAAACGTCCCGTTACGGTACTGCGTAGGTGATCTAAATCCATGTAGTTCGGTCAATGTTGACACCGAGTCCATTAAAAAAAAAAAAAAAAAAAAAATAAAATGGACTAAAATTAGTGATCATTTAAAAAAAATGAGAACTTTCATTTTCGAAATAAAGCTTTCACGATGTAAATTTTGACATCGTGCTACAGGGTTCCAAAAACGTTTTTCGAGGGGGAAAAAATACGTGTCTTCTACAACTTAATGTAGATTATAATCTGAAAGTTTGAAAATAAAATGCTTTTTTACAAAAAATAAATACCGACTTCAGGGTTTATTATAAAAATTTAAAAATGCACTGAAAAGTAAAAAATAATTACTCCCGATAAAATATATATATCAGAGTGATATAACTTAAGGTGATATCGTAATTCTTATACAACATTAATTTTTTGGAGTTGGAATTAAATTCATGTTAGGAACAATTTAATCAACATTTAATGCAGTTTTTAATTATTCTTTTAATATGAATTTGATGCCAACTCCAAAAAATTAATGTTGTATAAGAATTACGATATCACCTTAAGTTATATCACTCTGATATATATATTTTCTCATCGGGAGTAATTATTTTTTACTTTTTAGTGCATTTTTAAATTTTTATAATAAACCTTGAAGTCGGTATTTATTTTTTGTAAAAAAGCATTTTATTTTTTACTTTTTAGTGCATTTTTATTCAATTAAATTAAAACATTTATTTCCGTGGTCAAAACACCAAAAGCTACATTTCCATGGTAATTTAGCAAATTTATAGTATTTTAAGTCAAAAATCTAATCCGACGGTGAAAACAATCATGAATGAAAAGCATCCAAAAAGCTTCAATCTCCCGCATTATTAAGGATAACTCAAAAACTACCGGTCGGACCTTGATAAAATTTAAATGGGACCACATGACAAACACCACCTTTCAAATAAAAGAAGAATCATCAAAATCGGTTCATCTAGAAGAAAGTTCTGTGGTAACACACATAAAAAAAAAAAAAAAAAATACAGTCGAATTGAATACCTCCTCCTTTTTTGAAGTCGGTTAAAAATCGAAGCGGTCGAACTTTTTTTACTCGTTGAGTCCATATGGAATAAGCCTATTATTATTATTATTATTATTATTATTATTATTATTATTATTATTATTATTATTATTATTATTATTATTATTATTACTATTACTATTATTGTTAATTTAATATTCAGATTATGATCAATAAAAATCATCGCTGCCTACTTCCTTTTCATAACTACAACTCGTGTTTAATAATTTTCAAAAAAGACCTTATAAAAATTATAATTTTATAATTTTTTCTAAGATTTCCTATATTTCTACTTGGCCAGCAGCTTTATTTCAGACTGTCAGCATACCTGTTGTAATTTATTACAATAACGCTTACTTCGGCGTTTTACCATTGTTTCCATTATTTTCGCTTACGTTTAAACCATTCACAGTTACTTTCGTTTTCGTTTTTCTTTAACATCCTCTCCGTTCTGCCCGTTTCACCCGAACTATGAAACTTCTTCTGTGATTTCAATCACATTCTTTTTCAATGTCCATCCCTCTCGAGAGAATGATCTATTTATTGCACGGAACTCGTAACACTTGACGTCCAGGCTTCTTACTGTGCTTCATGTATCTTGTCATTCCCTTCTTTGTCCGTCATTCTTATACTTGGTTTTTGTTTTATTATCTACCTCCGACCGAATTGCTATTTAATATTGTTGTTCTTTCCCCCCTATATTACTTCTAGATATAGGATCTTTGTTATCGCGCCTAAAAAAAAAAAAAAAAAAAAAAAAAAGAAAAAAACGAACGCTAAAATAAAAGTGTATTTTAATGACAATAAAAAATATTAATATTTTGATTTACGACAGAAAATAGGAAAAAGTGAAAAATAAAATTTAGTAGGTAAAATTTCGAATATAATTTTTGTTACATCGAGGACGAATGAAAAAAAAAAAAAACAAAAAAAAAAACTCATCTATTAATATACGGAATAAATGATACGATTTAGTACAAACATTTAATGATTAAAATATAGAGTTACAAGCGGAACGTAACTAATTACATACATTTTATCACAGCACACATACAATCTAATACGTTCAAATGTGAACGTATATTAATTAGAAATAATTATTGACACTAATAAAAATTAAATATACGTTCATATTCGGTAATAGTGTCAATTCTTCACTGGAGACGATCTAGTAGTACGCTGAGCAACAGACGTGTTCAATTTTGCTCCATTCTTAAGGGATCACTCTTATGAGAGCAGTTGAAATTCATAATGTTTTTACATATAGTGTGGTCAGTAGCTGTGCTCGAATTTCCGTAATAAAATTTTTTTTTGCGTAATTGTGTCAAATGTTCTAAATGATCGTCAACAAGCAATAGCCTAAAGTAACGGCGCCGGTAAGTTCACGCTAGTAAGTATTATTAAAGGTACACTTTTAAGTACTTAAGTAACAAAATCGGTATAATTTAGTAATTCCTGGTGCCGGATGAATTGCATGTTTATCACAAGTCTAGTTAAGCAGCCAGATCTTTTATCTTCCGTGTTTCCTCAGAGAATTTCGAAATCGTTCTACAGAAATGTGGCTCCCGTATAGACGATAAATTCGGTTCTATTTAGACTAATAAACATGTAAGTAGTTTTTACGTTTCTCCGAGTCAGTTTGTAAAAGACGCTGAATACCCCAGTCCCGTTTATGTGTGCATGCTGAAAGACTAAGGTGTGTTAAGGGCGGGAAGTGATACAGCGAAATGCCGAACTACGCGCAATTACATTAGTATATAGTAGGTCAATGTTCGACAACGACAATAACACGTCCTGCTAATAATAACGTAATAGTTAATATACTCGTAATAATAACAACGTCGAGAAAGAGCCGAAATTATAATGTGACGGTGACTGCTGCTCATTGTGTTCCGATTTAAAGGCTGCCCGAAGTTACCGGGACGCTGGCAAAGAGAAGAACGGCTTTTCAAAAGTCGCCGCCGTTTATTCATTATGAAACCTTTTAAACGTTTATTATATAATTGTTCTACGTATTATTTCTCGTTAGCGTGCTCCTTCTGCGGAGTAGGGTGACACGTCACTTCTTGGCAAAGCACACTTACGCCCTACATAATAATGGAGGCGCGCGTATGTGTGTGTCGCGCCGGTTCGACGGAATCGGTCGTTGTAGCGTAGTATTCGGAAAGGGAAACGAAATTTGGTGGAATACCGGCGGAGTTTATAAAGATGTCTGTGATTCGAGGTGTGTACGAAAAAGTTATTAACTCGCGCGTCGGAACTCGCACACCACGGGCCCATATCGCGTATATAGGCGCTTACGAAATAATACGCTTTTAACGAAAACGGGGTTGTTATTTTGTGAGCGGCCCGGTCGCGTACTTGTTCCGAACGCGCCGAGTTAATAACAGTTTCTCCGAGTAGGAAATCTGATTGACGTTCAGAATTCAAGTGGCTGCCGGTGCTGGCTCAGGAGCTGCAGGCTGGCCTGTCGAATAATGAGAATACAACAATGGCCCGAATGCAGCAGCAGATGAAATAACTTTGCATCTACGATCAGATCCAGATGCTATGGAGCTGTTCTTGCTGCTTTCTTTCCGAGTAATGCCGAACTGTTCGTTCCTGCTCTTCGAGCAGCCAATTTAAAAATATAAATAACAATGGTCGATCTTTCGCTCGGCCTCCGCGCTACAATTTCACCGCTCCGCCACAAGCCCCCCCCCTGCCGCGGTTGTTTCCATTAAACTGCTACCTGTACTAGAACGCGTTACGCACGTTCTTATTACTACTACTATCGCTGCTACTCGGACTGCGACCGAATGTGCGCACAAATTATTACAGCTCTTCCTAATGATACTTATCGTTCTTAATTCATTTTCTTCGCGCGCATTGTGTTGTTGCGACGAATAGTTTTCGAAATTTCACACTCGTCGTCCTCTAGTAGAGCTCCTTTGAAAACTAATTCGGTCACGCACTACTTCCGCAAACACCAAGTGATTCTCAACCCCTAGCCGCTGCTTTTCATTCTCTATTATTTATTCTATGTCGCTATATTTTATTTCATGTTTAAATTTACCATTGATTGCGCACCTATATCTACCATTGTGATCGTATTAATTCCTTCCAATACTTGTTTATATACGTATATTACGCGTGCGCTAGTGAGTATCAGCGAAAGTGGAGAAATGATAAACACAAAAGTTCCTACATGATTAGGCTTCAAACAAACAGCACTTGAATACTTTTTCAGACGACAGAATAATATGCAGACGAGACTAGAGGATTAAAATTTACTTCCCCAGTGTTTGCCTTTTTTTACTTGTTTTTTTTTTTTTGTTTTTTAATTCATTTTTTACTTTGTTGTTTTTTAGCACCGGTTTTCATATTTTTATATATTGAAACGTAAGATAAACACTCTTCAATTATATAATATTGTATTATTTTCATAGGAAACACTTCCTTTTTTCATTTTTAATTTTTCAGCCAGCTACTGTGGTACAGTTAGGCGCACTGGTGTTCCGTTTAGGTGTAGGACTGAAATCTCAATTCTGTAAATTACAAACCTCTCTAGCACCGGGTTACATAGTTGGCGAATGAAGAAGCAAAAAGAAAAGGCTAAATTATACTAAATGTATCTTGAGTTTCAATTATGAAAAATGTTTAATCGACTATTGTTGTAGCAAACAAATTTATCATTAATTACTCCAGCGAAGTTGGAAGATAAAAAAAAAAAAAAAAAAAAACAATATCAAGTTTAACGGAGGAACGTACTAGATTTCATTGGAGAAAGAACCCCTAGTGTAGGTTGCAGAAATAAAGAAGAAAAGGCAAATGACTCTGTACGGTAATCCCTTTTAATAAAGTGAAATAATATTTAATTTTCTAAACAGTTCCCAAGAGTTTATTCGAATATCGATTAAACAGAGTTCTCGAGTGGGGTAACGCAACGGCTTTACATATTTGTGCGTGTTTCTTTAAGTTAAAAATGTGATGCAAACTTTAAAATAAACGCGAATATGGAAATAAAAATGCGAGTTTATCCAGCCGTCCGAGACAAGTATATACTCGTATTTCAGTTCTTTGCAGTTTTGCAATTTAGCGTTCAGAAAGTGTATTTCACTTGGAAAGCTGAAACGGACGCCTTTTCGAAATTTGCAAATAATGGATCCTACAAGAAATTTCGTAAGTGTCAATTTTCAAAAAATGTTCTCCCCTATATTCTTAGGAAACATTTACATATAAAATTAATATATATCTCGGTCGTTAAAAAGCTCAGCTGCTAAGTCACACAAGACTCTCTTGCCACGCTACTCAAGCCGCTACCGCGTATGCATCTAATCACACCCGGTCTGCAAAATTAAAGCTGCTCCTCTCCTCTCCTATATAGATCAGTCAAGTTGTTGGACCGCCGAACAAATAATTTTTATACAAAAAAGAAAAACTATTATTCGTTAATGAATGCAGTACTAATAATCGGAAAATTCTCGACTACAGAAAAATTACATATCTATTCTTTATAAAGAGCAGTTTGACCCCCCCCCCACCCCCCACCAACTTCGATGTTGAATGACTCCTCCTCGCATTTTGCACCATTTTACACCGTTGTTGCCTAAAGTCCTGGAAAGCATCATAGTAAAATTATAGCACCCATTGTAGTACTGAAAAATATAAATTTTATATCCCGATAACCACTTTGTTCTCGCTTTCCTTATTTTAATTAGATACATTTTTCATGTTAGTTTTTGTGTTATATTTTTCTTTGCTATTATTTGCGAAAAAAATAAATAGAAAAATACTAAACATCCAGACACGCATATTTAATAGGCTTTTTATTAAAATATGTATATATATTCTTACGTAAATATTATGTTAGGTTTATTAGTATTGTTATTTATGGAATAAGTTAAAATAGTTGTAATTTTTGTAATTTGTATCTTTGTTTAATAAACGTTGATAAGAGTGTTGGGCACTCACACAACGGGAATTTTTGCATTTTTAAAATAAAAAAAAAAAAGTGAAACGGGTGCATTACAACTTGATTTTCACGTGTGAAAATCTATGTTTCGGCACTGCGATATTTGACGCACTTTCTCCGTCGAAGGTAAAAAGTCATTTATCGAAGTGGAAGATAGTACTCATGAACTAAAAAGTGTACAGTGATTAATACAGTTTCGCACGGTGTAAGAGTTAGAAAAAAAAAAAAAAAAATCTAATTGTAATGAATATTTAAATTTACATTTGCGCGACACACACCTTTTTTGATTAATCCGATAAAAATTATATATTCTGATAAAAATGTTCAATTACGCATTCGTTTGTACGGATTACTTCGAAAAGTAGATATTAAGGGAGGTTGTACCAGATGATGTCGGCCATTTGCATAAATAATAATAATAATTCCTTTAGACAGCGATGTATGATCACAGAGTAATAAATAGTCATCCTTGTTCCGCTCGGAAAGACAAAAAAATTTTCAAATTATTTTATATTCCAGTTAACGGTGTATAATTTATTAACTCGCTGTACATAATTTTTTTCACATTTATTTAATTGCTGAATATTTTTAATGCATTTCAATTGTCGATATCGAGTAAAATATTATAAATAATCGTTTTCATTGTTCGTCAGCTAGAAATTTTGAAATTGCAGGTAACTGCGGCCAACGCTAAAGTAGGTACGTATAATATTTTTAATGCTTTTTCCCCTCCGAATGCAAGCTAAAATAAATACTTTTTTAGAAAACAACGGCATTCAAAGTATAGCAAACAGAAAGTTTTATTTCACTAAAAATAATTATATCGGTGAACATTTTTTTATCATCGGTAGAGTTTATAATTACAAGATTTTTACATTACAACATAAGAAACGGATAATTAAAAATCATAAGAAACAAATGAAACAATAATAATAATACGAATTGAAACAGCTAAATATGTCAAAATTTGACATTGCAATATGTGATTATTTTGGCAAACTGTACAAAAAAAAAAAAAAAAAAACAAAACAACGTTAAACCGGTTGCGCGTGTTAAACAAACCTTTGTAATTCTGCCGAAATAAAATGTAAGGAATAATTTGAATGATTTAACATCGTAATCGGCCAAACGGCTAATCTACCCTCTTCCGGTAAATAAAAAACGGATATAATATCAACGTGATTAGGGCGCAACGTGTCCGATTGATGTTACATAATGGTCGGACGCATTATGAATAACTAATTTTTTTATCTTAAAAAATTTGTACGGAGCCTCACTCGACTGACGACTTTCCACGATGGACCTTTCCGATTCACTATATTCCTAAATAAAAGTCATAATCTGGAGGGAATCACAGATTTCGGGTGATTGAAAAACGAATTTTACGCTCTATTCACTCCCATTTTAACCCCAATGAATTCTATCCACCGGCATTTGCGCTTTTACATTCAAGCTCCCTCCGTTTCTATTCCAATTTCTCCCGACGTTGAACACCTTATTTTACCTTTTCCCTTCTGCTACGTACTATCAAGCTACCAGCCAGGAATTTTTAATAGGGGAAAAAAAAAAAAAGAAACTTCCTTTCATTATCGCCTGCTAAAGTTCAATAGCGAACTTCTTTTATTCTTTCATTTTTCCGAATTGTGTACGTATTTATTCACTGAGACTTAATTCTAATTGCTCGCTTTTATTTCCTCGTTGAGAACCTCTACTTCTAACTTATCCCTGTCTTTCTCACATTCAAACGAATTCGTTACATTCAGATTGCACGGTTACTCACTCCTCCCCTATCATAGATATATCTTTCTAGATCGTTTTTCTCCTTAATTTTCCCCAAACCACATCTGCAGTCCGGTCAATGCTTGACAAAGTATACATGCAAGAAGAAGACAGATTTTTTTAAGATGTTACGACGTTATATATTTTAAATAGTTTGACTAATTTTACGAATGATGCTGCCTCGATAATAAAATGATAGCATACTGTGAAAATCATTTAATTATAAAAGTTTAGAAAAATGGTTTATCTAGTTTCGTTTTGTAAGGCTATTGGAATAGTCGCTAGAAATTATAAAATAACAGGCTTTACACGCTAAAAGGAAGCAGCTTTTATATTTCATTTGGTGGAAACAACAATAATAATAATAATAATAGTAATAATAATAATAATAATAATAATAATAAATAGTAGCTATCGGCTGTGTGAATTTCTATTGAATTGGCAAAGGTGAGAAGCGACGATAAAGATACACGGTCGTTTTCCGATCATGCATATTGATATAACGTCTGATAGAGGAAAAGTTGTACACATGGGCCGGCTGGTGTGCGCGTATTATACCGATAGGTAGACACGTATCACATTGTTTGTTGCATTTTTAAGCAAACAGCGCCTGAGAGAGCGATGCTACACAGGTACACCATCAATGGGACCGGGTAAAAAGGCATCCATTGCTCTGCGGCACGAAAAAGACACCTGCTGTAGGCCTTTGTACTAATTTCGAGTTCTTCCCACTGTATCCATTGTTCGCCATTCTTATCGTGCTGCTTTATTCTTTCATCTTTTTCCCGAAAAGGGTAAACGTGTGCAGCGACTCACAGGTATATAACGAGGGCAGTTAGCCAGAACTCATTGTTCCATCTGAAAATCCTTCCGAGAAAACTGTGGTATACCGAAACACGTTCCGGGGGCCTTTCTTCACGGAAAACAGTACCAGAATGAGACATTTAAGAAAAAAGTAGGCCCTACTCATCCTGTCCAACAGATACACTAGTTTTGTTCTACGGAAACAATGCAGCTCCACTACCAAAATCCTTTTACTTTTGCCTGTTCATTTAAATTTGCATTTTTTCTCCTACATGCTCCTTCTACATCTTATTAGCGGCATTATAACAGAAACCGCCGCCCAAGTCTTTCCGAGAACCGACATTACTTCGCTCACACTAAAAAAAAAAGAACACACGCTAAGATGCTTCTTGCGTGGTAGCAGAGAAGGTTATATGAAAAATCGTATAGCATTTCTGCAACCTGAAAAATTACGGAGTCAATTAAAATTATTTTTCTATTAACTGAGATTTATATATATATATATATATATATATATATATATATATATATATATATATATATATATATGTATATATGTATATGTATATATGTGTATATAACAAACTTTGCTCCTAGACTTCGCAAGAGGACAGGTTGACCACCAATCCTTTTTCTTCTAAAATTCTTTTAGAAAAACCGTTAGCAACTGTACAACACAGCATTCAACCTTTATTATCTTTTATAAAGTAACGGAACATTCTAATAATGGAACAAAAAGAATAATGTATCCCGGGTTATCTGTTGAAATCTGTATTTAAATATTAATAAAACATTTTCTATTAAAACTCCTGTTTGCTGGATTCTTTATGCCTTCTTCGCTGAATACTTATTGGAGTCAACAAAGTTTCATTTCTGAAAATCACGTTGCTTTCATCGCTATATTCATGTCTCTGTTCTTTCTTGACCATATTCCATTTTCCACACATTATTCACTTATCTTATAAACCGTATATCCAGAGGTACGTACTTGTTTCCTTGGGCTTGAAATGAAAATAATCGTTATTCTTTTTTTTTCGCATTAATTATTGTATTTATGTAAAAGCTTTTTCTCTCCCAGAGAAACGTATTTATCGCCGTCCAACAAAAAACATTCTTTACGTTCAGCTGAAGGTTCTGGATCTTTACTATAACCCGCGTCTGTCGCGATTTAAATGAAGGTTCGCAGCACAGCCATCACTGTAAACATAGATAAAATCAACAACTGATATATAGTTATTTCTTCTTCAACTTACGCACATAGAATACTCGGTTCTAAATGAACTGTAAGTTGGTTATACGGTAACCTCCCATAGTTACGTACTTAAGAAAATTTCTCCACCCACATGCCCGTTCTGTTCTGGTTCTTTCGACCTCTCTGCCGAACATTTTATTAAAATTAATTTATGGCCACGGCAAACTACAGCAGTAAACAAAAATTTAAATATTTTCGGTGGCAACAACCAAAAATTCTATTGCGCGATTGTTTATTTTTCTGTAAAAACGGATAAAAAAACACTTTTGTTTTGCTTTTTTATCCCAGCAAACTGTACAATAGCGCTCTCAGAGGTTTGAGTAACGCCAAAAGGAAAGAGTCGGAAAGCGGTGTTTCTCTACATAAACCAAAAAGGAACAAAATGTTGTCTAGGGTTTATATCATTGTAATCATTTTATTTGAATTTTTACGTTTAGTTTACATTCATCCTGGTAATCATTTTATTTTAAATATTTACCTTAGAAACTTTTTTTATTTTTTAAACGTAAAATGTAATTTTAAAAAATATCGATATATTTTTTTTTTTTGGCCTGCAGAAAGACAGCTCATTTACATTTTCATATACGTTGAGTTCAGTGTACCTCGAATGAGAGCATCTTTTAATCAATAAAACGTGTAAGAGCGTGGAATTATCAACCGGGCAGTCGTTAGAGAGCAGGTCGTTCTGTATCGGCCTTGCTTTTAAGCTACACCAGGCTGACGCATAGGCACATATACTCGATAAAATGACTGCTGCGCAATGTCTTGTATATTAAACACGACTCTGCAAAACATTATAATGGCCTTTATCTTGCTCCCCTTAATGAAAATTAAATATATTCATTAAAATATCTCGGCTGTTATCCTTCGCAATGATCCAATTACAATTTCTTTTCTGATCTCTTTCCTCAGATTTTCCCCGTTAATATAAGTTTTAATTGTACATGGACGCTTTTAGCATAGTTTTTGTACATAGCCTATAAAAAAAAAGAAGGAGGAAAAAAATCGAAGTAAGCGATAAGTAAGAAATCATCGTGAGACGTACGGTAAGATGGAATTTAACAACGAAATAAAGAGTCAGGTTTCTATCAATGCTCTATTCGTTAGCTGACGATAAATAGTATTATTTTTATTTTTATTTTGTGAAAGTTAGAGTAGAAGAGAGGAAATTCCGCAGCAGCGCCACATTTAAATTCCTTAAAAGCTTCTGATTTAGCCGTCCATTTTGCATATATTCCATCCCATTTGGGGATGATATGTGGGAAAACGAGGTTGCAGATAATTGTGCAAAAAGTGGGGATAATAATTGTAGGACACTACAAACACATTCCTCCATCTAAGGGTTTATTAATTATAATTAAATTAATGCATAAAGAATATTGGAACATTGGGAGGGTATGTGGGGCAATCCATACCTCAACAAGCACTCCAGAAACATACAAACGTATGTATAATAGGTGAATACATGCCTGTTTGTCATTAAAGTTGGTTTTTATTATATGCAAACGAATATTTAAGCCCTGCTATTCTCAGATGTTATATTCAACAGATTACCTAATTAATAGTTTACGTAAAAAGGGATTTAGTATATTGCCTGCTTTTATTTATAACATCCGGTTATTCCCCATTGTTTATTCATCCTAGGAATGTAGATAAAGTAACGGATCCTAATCACATATTCTGAGATCGTTCGCAACTTGTACTGCCGATATCCATCAACAATTATTATCACTGAATATCCCATGCCCGTATAACAACAATATTAACCATATCTTCACATTGTACCGATAGCAATCGCGCAATTTATAATTCTGTAAGAAATAGTAAAGTACTGGTGTAGTTTTAGAGTGTATAGGGGACAATTGGTTTATTAATGATAGCTACAGTAGACGATAGGTGAAATTTGGACTTTTATTCAAATAAAAAAGGAGCAAAAAATAAACGAATGAACCAGGTTATACCTTTAACGAAACACCGTTGACTAATCAACTACGGTAACACCAGTATATTAATCTTCGATGCAACAAATGAGGAACTTTTTTTCTCAACCTCTTGGGCTCTTCAACGAGGGCCTTCCCTCGGAAACAAATGAAAAGGAAAGTAGTCGGTTAAATTTTAATCTGATCAGAAATCTTCGATAAACAGCAATCAATATAGCGGGAATAATTAATTAATTTGGGTAGGAAAATAATACAAGATATAAGAAGCACAATAAGGAGTAGAACAAGACTCAACAAGTAGGAATACAAAATGCTGCACAGAAAGAGATGAATACTGGAAGAACACATAATCAACGTCTCAAATAACGCTGCATCATCAGGATGGAGAGGACAGTGTGGAGAAGAAATTAAGGAATAACGAAATTTAGATAATGGCAGCAAAGAATGGCCAAATTGCATACGAACAGCGGAAACAACATCGGAACGTCGAAGAGAAGAATGCAAAAGAAACCATGAATAGGGAAGAAGAGTAGGCTGAAGAACAGACAGATGAAATGAATAATTATTAGAAAAGAAGGGAGCGTAAATATCCGATATACCGTGATCTGATATGGAAGCTTTTACATATCGATAAGAGTAGTTGTTGATGGCATTTTTCTTTTAATCATAAGGCGGAAAGAAGCAAAATTTAGTGGCCTAATATTTAATTTCTGATGGCTTTTAGCTAATAGTGGACAATCTTTGTTTTGGTTTTCCCGGCACTTATTCGATATCATTCGATAACGTTATTATTGGTTTGATAATTTATATTATGTCTCTGCGTTTTTGTTTTTCTTCTCTTTTAATTCTGTGAAAAAAGACTGATCGGCAGTATCAGTCAACTCGGACAAAGGCTGCATTATTTACGCTCCGTTAATGGCTAATTTGAATTTTTACTACTCTGTATCGTTTCTGTTGCTGTCAAATTTTATTTTACTCACCGCAAGATGTAAAAATTCCAGAGTATTATTATGCGACTTTATTTATAGACCACGAAGATATTATGTATTGGCCAACCTTAGTTCATTACGTGCTCTTACTACATTAACCGCGCACCATTTCCCCTGAATTATTTTGTCTTTTTCACGTATACGTCAAAATGTGTTCCGAAAGTATTTAATTCTGTAATTTCTACCGTTTTACGATTTGTGTTTAGTTACGAACTCTGACATTAATTCCACATCGAGTAAAAATCTGTACTACTGTTTTATCCACTGATGCAGTTTAAAAGATTCATTACATTTTTGGCTTCGCATTTCAATTGTTATTAATGTAGCAAGCCCCTGTGGTGTAGAGAACATTATATATATGTATGGTATCTACCTATCATCGGCAAATTCTCATCGCTTGTGTGCATCTATTACCTTTTTCCGAGGCATCTTGGAATTAATCGACCTCACATCGTGATGAAAGCTGCTCTCCGCTTTTCGATTCGAGATGTACACGTCCAACAGATCTTTCGAAGTTAATCAAATCTAGAAACGCAAGCGATTGAAAGCCTAGCTAGCGTGAACAATACAAACCACGTTCAATCTAATTGGTTGTAAAAGAGTATGATTATCACATATTGGGCCACTTGCGTGTTGATTATGGAAAAGTCTCCACGCCCTACATAATAAAACTGATGGCTCTCCTCTCTGTGCCAGTTGTGTTTCGCCTAAATCCGCAACTCACATTCTGCAAACTCGTCGTGAATTCACAACCAGATCAGATCTTAAGCCGTTTCAGCAGCTCCCCTTCTCGAGATTTCCTCCAGAGGATAATGAGCGGAAACATCGGTCGCTCCTCAGATTCTGAAAACCGGCGAACATTTTTAAAACAGCAGCTAAAACGGACTATATGGTCATTGTTGCGGTACAAGGTGTGTTAATGGGTAGGAGTAAAAATCAGTAAGAATCGGAAAAAGGTCAGAGAGGATTTTTGTAAAATTTTTCTATACTTTTGACGGTTATTATCTCAAACCGGCACTACGCAGTCAGACATTTTGCTTCTGTACAAAACTTTCCAGTCGTTCATTCTCTTCAGTTTACATTATGTAGCCTCGCCTGATAAAGGATTGCTAAACATTTTTGTCCGTTTCAAAAAGAGGAAAACTAGTTAATTTTTTCTTTGCTCGGAAATACCTTTATGTCCCGAAAAAATTGGACCAAGTTAATATGGAACGAGAAAAGAAGAAAAACTAAACACGAAGAAGTAACAATCTCTATAACCTGAACTAAAGCATCGCCCCCTTACCCGACCGATAACTTAATGGTTAAAAACCAGAGTCTGATAAATCAATATGAATATGAACAGGAGTACGAATATGTGCATAGGAATGGAGGGGGTTAGGTTATAGGCGGAGAATGTTAGCGCAGGCATGATTAGCAAGGAGAGAATGGATAAGGAAGCAAATACATTAGGAATATTTTAAAAATCACGTTTTTTTTTTTTTTAAAATGATTCTGCATAAATTAAATTTGTAAATGCGGAAAAATGATAATCGCACGGGTATATAGAATCAGAATATACAGTTTAGACGGAATGAAAGAGATTCTAAACACACATAGGTATTTTGTTTAAACGAAATAGCCTAAATGAACTTGAAGCGAATCAGGTAATATTTATACTGCTGCATGCAATTCTTTGATGTCTGTATTTAGTATAACCGAAAGAATCGTGATCAGCGGTAGTTTTGACAAGGCCACTTTCATCAATGAGAGAAACAGCTGTTACGAAAAGTACGAGTCAGAAACTAAGGAAACCCGTTCAATTGTTGCTAGTTTCAAGGATGCCGCTACATTCGCCGGCAGATAATGAAAATCGTTAATTAAATTTTGACATCGAAATACATTTCGCGGTCAAATACAATGTAGCCGTTTTAACCCAGTTCTCTTATGTTAAATTTTTCGTATCGACTAGTAAACGAAACGTATGTAAAAAACTATTATTAGTTAAACAATATTTCATTTATACCATAATGTATAATGTGCTACACTAACAATTATTGATTTCCGAGAAAAAGGAAAAAAACTTTAATCGCAAAAGAGGCTCGCCTGGACGAATTTTATTTTCTACGAGCGTCTAACAGACGCACTTTAATGAAATTCTGGTGAAATTATGTAATCCAATAGTAACGAATAAGTTTTAAAAGATATTATCATTTTCGCTTATGTATTTCAAGAGTTTACGTAATTTCAAGGTTTTATTTGTCTTCCTGTATTATACATCGATGGGGGGGATATCTTTCGCATTAGCGGGTATCGTAAATGGTAATTTTAATGTAATAATTTCTAATGTCAGAGTAAAAGGAAATATTTAACTTTTTCCACTTATGAAAGTGTATCGTAAAAAGATAGTGTTTAAAAATCGGCGGTGTTCCAAAAATTTAACTGATAACTATTTGCCAATTCTATCGTATTAAATGCAACATAAAAAATGTTTAGCGGTACTGGCTAGTCACTGGTCACCCGTAAAAAAAGTGAATTTACCATCTGACTGATAAAATTCACAGCGAAATTTTTTTCAGTAAGATAGCGTAAAGTTATTGGCAAAAGAGAGGAAAATTTTTATGTAGACTGCCGATAATCGGTATTGATATTGAAAAGTTGTAGCTAAAAAAAATACATATATTCGGTTTTGATAAAAGCATAGTCCATTTAAATATAACTTCAGATATTAACTCCTCGCAAAATAAATGAAATTAAAAATTAACCGATATAATATATTTTGCAGTGTCATGCTGTTCCGTGATCACATTCCCAAGTATCTGGTAGAAAAAGTGGGAGGGAAGGTTTGAAACAATCGGGTCAATTCAAAAAGTAGACGAAGAAGAAGAAGAAGAAAAATGGCTTGAGACAGATGTAAACATAGCTATAACATTCGCGCGTGAAACTCGCTGCCGCTATTGTATAAATACATTTTATGTTGACGAATCTGTAGCAAGCAACCATAAAAACTAATTTAAAAAAAAAGTGGTACACCATTTAAAAGTATCTATCATAAAAACCAAACTTTTAAAAAAGTGACAGTTTCTTAAAAATTAAATACTTTTTTTTTTTTTAAATATGAATCAATAAATGTTGCGTTCTTTCGTTTTTATTAAATATAACATCCCGCGATGGCAGTTAATGTGCAATATGCTTAACGTGTTAACATTATTTCGAAATGCGCTTCCTTATAGCGCAAATTAGCGTAATTAACAAACGCTCTAAAGTACGACGCGTTCATACCGCTTACATCATTAATAATATAATACCGTATAAATTATCTATTTCGAATGTTTGTCCCTGATACGAAGGCGTTCAAATAAAAAGTTATACAACTGCATTGAGAACTCCTTAGAAAGTCGCAAATTTTTTTGAAGATGTAATTTTAAAAGGTCCGAAAAAAAATATATTCTAAAAAACTGCCATGACTCATAATGCTTGATTTCGATAAATAAGCTTAATAATTTCTTTAATCTAAGGTCGTACAATAATTTTGCACGTTAATCTACCGCTACTCCGGCTGTCCCATCTTTCTTGCCGGATATTCAAAATATGTATTTTAATGTGTTTTTTAAAATTTTCAATATTTGTGAGATTTCCTCGGTTTAAGATTTCTTATTGAATCGTTCTATGAGTGTGGTAAATTATAATCGGGACATTTTACATTCTGCTAATGTAAAGCAGCTTAGTGTATAAGATGTACTTAGGTCAGCTGGTAAAATTCCGGTGACCTCGACACCGTTCTATATATTATACTCAGCGGCAACTTCTTCTGAGTTTATAACATTTTATTCATTGCAGTATCATTAATATTTGTAATACATATGCCGGCAAACAGTAATCGAAAATCACTGCCGAATAACAACAACACCGTTATACATTATCACTGTGTTATTGTAACTGACACCGGCCATGTTAGGTTGAATTTTTAATAACATACGAAAGATTTTATTTACTAGTTTTGGTAAGTTACACATATTTACATTAAATTAAATTTTTTTTGATTCCAAAATTCTTAACAACAAAAGAATAGTATTATCGTGTTTACGTGTTCTAAATTCTTTAATTACTTCAGTGAATTGTTACTAATTAACATAATTTTGGTAAGAAATTCATGGCCCCACATTGCCAAAATAAATTTTCCAATGTTTCATCAGTTTCTCTAGCAGAGTTTTTCAAAACGACAAAAGAGAACAGCAACAAATTATAACGAGTACAAAAAATTTCAATCTGCTTATAAAATATATACGAGTATAATATAGTGCCCAGAGTGTGTGTTGATTCTGGGATCGAAAGGCACTACTGCACTCAATAGTGATATTTTCGAATTTAATCGCTGCTATTCTATTAGATAATTGTAAATTACTTTAATTAATTCTCGGCTAGAATTATATATTAAAAACAGATGCGTGCAGGGTAAAAATTGAAAATTTAACAAACTCGGTCTCGCATAAAACCATATACACGGAGCAGTGACAATGTATTAAACAGTAACCCCGGATCGACTGTAAACCTTTCAGGATTAATTATTAAAGAGACTACGGACGGCAGCAGAGCCGTTTCAACACGTAAGTTCAACAATTTTTCGTCTATAATAAAAAAAGTCTTTTATACTGAATTCTAGGATTTTATAACACAAAATTCGTTTGAACTTTTTTCTCTTCTTTTCCTTCTTCTTCTTAAAATGAATTTTTCGTTCGTTAACACAATCCTAGCTAACTACCCGAGCAATAAAAGGACAATAATTAATTGCTTGCCGAAAACAATCTTTCGTCCGGTATTAGTCGTCAGTATCGGAGATTTTCCTGGAAATAATTGTTTATAAAATTTTCCGCCATTCTTTTCTTTTCCCGCCAGAAATTCACAGCGTAAGAAATGTCCGCTGCAGTACCTGAATGTGCGAATGAAATCATACTACAATAAGAATAAATGGCGATAAAGCTACAATTTACTCGGTTATTATCCTAACGATCATCTATTTATAATAAATAATTTACGACTACAACTTTGTTCAATTATTTATTATAAATAGAGATGATCGTTAGGATAATAACCGAGTGAACTGTAGCTTTATCGCCATTTATTCTTATTGTAGTATGATTTCATTCGCACCTTCAGGTACTGCAGCAGACATTTCTTACTCTGTGAATTTCTGGCGGAAAAAAAAAAAGAATGGCGGAAAACTGTATAAATACTACAACTTTGTTCAATGCCGTCGCGATAGCCTAGTGGCGTGACCTCTTGATCGTTGAGATAGTGGTCAAGAGTTCGATTCCCAGCGGCGGCCAAAAAGAAATAGACTGATTTAATTTAATGAATAGTTAGTGGCCAAATGGTATTTACAACCAGGCCAGGTTTAAAAAAAAAAAAAAAAACTTTGTTCAATAAGAATTTTATTTGCTTGACATTTCGGCCAGCTTACACTGACCATCATCAGAAGCGAACTTTATTTTTAACCTCGTATTAGTAATTAGATGATTAAACGAGGCGGCAGGGTATAATCGGTCCAGTTAGATATACCAGTACTTTGTTGTTAGTGCTGCTAAAGATGGCATAAATCCCCCCCCCCTCACCTCCGAGTAAGCCGAGCCGACTATTACCGGAAGCCAACGAACTGACAAGCCCCGATGAATCCGTTAGAAAATTACCGGCAAACAACCACAAGCATCTTCCCGCTGTAATTAACATGGCCCAAGGTCGTCCTTATTTTCCCTTTGACACTGATTCGTCTGGCAAGTTCATCCAGCCAAAATTTGGATAATTCTCTGAATTCAGAGTTGACCAATGTGTAGTACAACAGCATTAATTGTAAAAGTGGGCAAAGCTTGTCCAAAATAACATAGGTTGGTGAATGAGAAGAGAAATATCGAAATTATATAAATCGAATTCAATTATTATACAATACGGTCTCATCGTTACCAAGTGATAATATTTATTTCCCAATGCAATATATCCTGATAGAGGACAAATTTTCCGTCCATGAATATGACAGAACACGGTAATACTCAAAATTTTCATTGATCTATTTATAAAAAAAAGACTTGCCAACGCTTGTTGAAAGACTTTAGTTATTGAGAGAACATAATGATTTTTCCGAAGATATTTATTTGTCCGAGAAAAAAATTATTATATCGTAAAATTTCCTGATAAAACTAATACAGATATTCGAAACTCTTCCTGAGAAGATTTAATCTGCCTTAACCCCTGAATATAATCTGAGTATATATTTTAGAAGATTTCTTTATATACATATATATTTCAGTGGCGGATCCGCGAGAGGGGGGGAAAAAGTACATCCTCTCTCCCCAAGAATCAAAGTCTCTATGAAAAAATTTGTTATAACAGAGAAACTTAATTTATGCTATAAAAGGTTTGTATGAATTTTACTTACGGATTGTAGAATTATCAGTGTTCCGATAAGCCCTCGTTTTTTCCCCTCCTAAATCGCGGTTAATTTGGATCTACAATTCGCGAATATTAAAGAGAGTCCGATGAAAAATTTCTTCAATGAAAAAATAATAAAACAGTAATTTTTTAAATTAGCCGATTTGATATCGTCGCGTCGTAAAATTTTAAATGTGGCAAACGTTCGACGTTTATTTTTGTTTGCAGTTGTAGAATGCACACTTCAAACTCACCAGATTCTATCACACGTAATTGTAATTACGCATACTCTGAAAAGGAAAATTAAAGCACTCACGGTATATAAAGCTTGTGTGTCAGAAAAAATAAGGACACGGTAACTATGCAAAGGACAGACGATTCTAAAAAAAGCCAAAATTGAAATCGAGCTTTTATGAAATAATTTCGTACATTTCTTTGACAGGTATGTACATGAGACTTTTTTATTTTTTATCGCAGAGAGTTTATTCTCTTAATCAAAGGGTACACTTTGCAACTTAGATCCCCATGAATCCTCATTTGTTTCTGCTACATTTATATCGGGCTGCGTAGTTACGAAGCAAAACTGTGAACAAAAAACTAATAACGAATATATAAACTATCAGAATCGCCGAAAAAGGATAACATTGACTGTCGACGGAAAATCGAATTATCCGAGAAACGAAATTTGCATTTATCCGACATCGAATGAAATCGATCGAAGCGGATATTAATCTACCGCTCCGAAAGAATAAATATCATCGTGAAGCCTTTAAGCATTCGACTAGATTACCATTTCCTTTCAAAGCAACGTTAATATACGAACTTGCTCCGGTGTTAAACATAACTTGTAATTTTAAACGCCTCAACGCGCAGAATTGATTATTTTCCACCATTATTGTAATCAATGTAATAATTACTGTGTAAACAACGCCGTGGCGAAATGAAGCTCTAAAAATTCGAATCAATCAACAAAGCGAACGAAGCCCCAACCTGTTCAAGACCGTTTCGCAATTAGCACAATTTAATCCAATTTCCTTCTTTTCTTTGACTGCCATCGTGCGTTGCTGGAACTTCCATCGCGCGCACGGAAAAAACCATCGGAACAGCAAGAGGTTATTGTAAAACCTAAACTTCTTTTTTCAACGGCTACCAGTTTTTAGCTCGGCTCACGTTGTCTCTCCTTGTTCGCTGCACAAGCGTCGCGTCCTCTGTTTAAGACTAACCGTTTTAGGAGTTACGCAATTGCCATCACGACCGTGCACAACAGCGGGGCAGCCGACATAGCTTTATAGTTATAAATATCCAAACGGGCTACAGGAGTGACTAGAACTACGCATTTAAACACCATCATCGGACATATTCTATAGCTGTTATTATAATTATTATCTTGCAAGTGAGAAGAACACGCTTAATACCTAGCCGACCACGACAACACCACACACCATCTACTACTGTATCTAACATTCTTGGAAGGTTATGTTTACACTCTGTACACCCATATGTATATATATATATATATATATATATATATATATATATATATGCACATATTTATGGGTACATGTGTGTATGCGCACCCATGTAAATTGCATATATATGTGTGTGTGTGTATAAATCGGCGCACATAGCTTAGTATTAAAGTAACAGATGCCACTGTGTCAGAAGCGTCTGATTGTAAAGAGAGTTGGCCGCACAGTTGGATACGTGTCTGTGGCCCATTAAGAGGTCATAGAAAATACTCTACGGGGGGGTTCGATGTTGAACAGGCTTTCTTGAAACAATAGCTTATTATTATTACCAATGATGTGTCAAACGAAAACCAGATAGATAACTTCGAATAAACGAAGAAGATTAATCATTCATCATGAATAATAATAAAACAAAGCGTTATGAGAGCGACAGGCGATAGGTCGTATTTTTATTTCTTGACTGTTCCAAATACTTAATCGAATAACACGTTGTCCTGATAACGATTTATTTCCTATGAAATCGAAATAATTATTTAATAATTTACTTAAAAGCTATAAAAATGATCGAACCCCGCACCTAACAATTCACACACACACACACACATATATACGTATATAATACTCACCTTTTGGACCCCCCATGGGAAACCCTCTGAACCGGCGGATCGTGGTAGCCTTTTATAATTCCTACAGACGATTCGGTTTTAATTGACTATGTCATTTTTCAATTTACGATTTGTGATGTACAGTTGTTTATAACTCGCAGATATCATTAGTAGCTTTCACAAACTTCCGCAACGCAGAAACATGACTTTCTTACTACTCGCAGTGTAAGAGTTTCATAGTTTCATAGTCATCGACATATATGTACCCATGCAGCCATTCGTATGATCAATTTCGAGCGTCGTGACCCATTTTATTGCACTGCTGAAAGTTTGCGCCATACTTCTCTGCTCTGGCTTTTACGCACGAGTTCTTCGATTGTTGCAGCACCGGATATTCTTTTTAATTGGTCAATGAATCGCGTTGATGGTCGACCTCTTCGTCTCGAACCCTGAATTTTTCCCTGGATCACCACCTTTTCGGTACTATCACATGCTCAAAAAATTTTATCATTCTCTTATATATCATAGAAATTATTCTTCGGTTGGTCTGAATATCTAACTCCTGAAGGATTGAAGCATTCGTGATTCATCCATGGGGTTCTTAATGTCCTTCTGTAAGCAGTCAATTCCATCGCTTCTAACTTTCTTCGCGATGACTTATTTAGTATCCATGATTCGCACCTGTACAGTAAAATAGGAAGAATATTAATGATTCCCAACAGGTATAATTTAACTTCCTTTCGAATAACATGGTTTTTCTATATTATCTTTATTAATTTCGTTGTTGCCAATTTTACTTTTCCTATTCGTCGCTTTATTTCTTCTTCCAAACCTCCCTTTTCAGCGAGATATGCTGCTCCCAGGTATATCGCACTATCTTTTCGTTAAATATTCAGGATTAGTTTTGATTTCGTTTGTCTTCGTCTATTATCAGAAAATGGAACATTTTTTTTATTTAACTTAAAGCAAGCCTCTTCACCGGTCTTTTTCACTGGATGTAATAATTGTGACATTTCTAGTATTAGTCAATAATACCGTGTTATCTGCATACCGTCCAGATTTTATAGCCACCAATTGATATTCTGCCGTCCAATTCTTCTGTAATCTTTCGCATTATCCATTCTCCATGTATGTTGAATAGAAGCGGTAAAAGTATGCAGCCCTGTGTTATAAAATCTCAATTTATTTTCAATTCGTACGTATGTTTCGTTGCTAATATGGAACTGTTCAATAATCCCTATATGTTCAGGTACTCCTGTGTTCGTCAATATATGCCAGAGGGAAGCCTAACATTATAAAATGCTTTAGCGTAGTCTATAAAACAAAGCACAGCTGGAACATTAAATTCATAATCTTTTTTCTAAAAATAATGAATATATATATATATATATATATATGTATATATATAATGTATTGGGAGTAGTGGGAAATTGTAGATTTTTTTTTGTTTCAGTTTATTCTAATAGAGTAGTTACGAAATATGATAGTTACCGTTTGTACATCGAAAACTTTTATTATACATTTTAATCCTCTGCAGATTATAGTCTGATCGACATAGTGTGAATTACGAAGATCATGTGCGTAGTATTAAAAACGAAAACAATTACCATAGTAGTTTATTGTATACGGCGACTAGGCCAATGAAATAAAAAAATCATGAATTGACGAAATAAATGCACACACGTGATACCGACAGTGTCGTTATCTTGTCTTTGTTTTTGTTTCCTTGTTTAATAGCTGGCACCAAGTTGTTCAGACTATACCTATATACATATATATAATATAACACCCCATAGGGTCCGTCTGTGATTTCCGCACATTTACCGTATAATCGCTGTCTTAGGCTACTTCTATCATATTTTAGCGGAAAATCTGCTTTTATTTTTTTTTTTAATTTTCCCATTTGTCTATCCTGATTTAGCTCAAAAACTGTTGGAGCGGAAATAATGAAATCGGTGCAGCCTAAAGCTTTTATTTCCTAAATTGTTCCTAATTTCACAATGATACCACAAATAGTATGCAAATGGCAACAGTTTGGAGTTTAAAAGTATCTAATTATCGGCGAACGAGAGGGACAGCGTTATCGAACCGTTCATGTTGCTTCTCGAAGAAATAAAAAAACCTGTATTTTTTTTAAAAAATATATAAATTCTATGTTCACTTTACTTTTCCCGAGTTCTTTTTAAATACGTTTTATATATAATATATAGGGGTGTGTAATTTAACTTCCAATAATAAATGATGATTATAAAGATATTTTGCTGCAGAAGTCATCTGTTTTTATCTAGAAATTAATTATTTAATTGATGTTATTAGGATGCAACATATGCGAGGAGTAAACGAAATCCGGGTAATTCCGGAAACAACGAAGATATCAAGTGAAACTGAAAATAATTCAATGACAGTTTGACTCGCCAACTTCAAATTTCACGCATAAATCACAGTTAAAGTACTACTTACGACATGCATAAAACTTTAGGACAATCGATTGCGCGCGCCGAAAATCGTCTAAAAATTATCAACGTTATATGATGCAATATGGAATTTAAAACGATCTCCAAACGAGCTCATTAAACGTGAAATATAATATTTATTACAAAAGTGAAAAACTTGAGAAAATTATAGGCAAACAAGTAATAGGGTCTCCCTCTATTTTTTTTGTCTGGTAAAAGGCGGTAAAAAATAAGATGTGAAGTTGAAAATCATGCCTTAAACATGGACGTAATACAGCCGATATTAAACAACTTTATGCTTGGACACGCCGAATGCCACACCTTTTTTTTTCCAAGTGTACCGCATATCGCTGCAAAGCTCGGTCTATTCGAAGTTAATAAAGTATTATTTCGATTTCACTGCTGAGGTTTTAAACATTCTAGAACAAAACGGTAATATTATGCAGTGCTCCCCGTATTACAGAAGGAAATTTTAATGCCGGTAAATGTTATGCGTTAAAACAACTTCAATATTGGAAAGTATTTGTTTTGTTATATCCTTAAAATTTATACAGAATAACCATGGAGCGCATGGAACATATCATACTTTAAACTTATTCCACGTACTGGTCTGTTTAGTAATTTCGAATTCCTTTTACGTATATCTGTTTTTTTTTTTTTTTATTCCATTTGCGTCGTTCCCTCAAAGGCACGAAAAGTATGAAATTTTATCATTAAATGTTTGCACGATTGCCTGAACCAAATACCGTGATCTCGAATAAAATAAAACTGTTGGCATTCGTCTCCTAATTTATATGCGTATGTATCAGTAAGACAATTGGTTGTATTATCTTTATTAGAGTAAAAGAAATTTAATCGAGAATAATATTTTAATTCACTTTCAGCAGGGCTCGTACAAACTCCTGTTTCTCTAATAGAGCTCCTCTACATTGTTATGTTCCACTCATTTTACCTCGCGGTATAATGAGCGGACCCTGACTTTGTTTGTTTTTTTTATATCGCGGTGTCAATCGCCGTCAACGAAAATAATTACTAGATCGATTTTATATATATATTGACTTCCGAAAAATTATATATACAAAGAACAATTACTTTAACGACACTTTGATTTCGCGGCAAATTATATTTTTCGACGCGAAGGCCCTTTAAAGATAAATACGCTGCGCATACACACACTCACACCCACATCGGTCGCACCGCACAATTCACATGAACAATTGGTTACAAACGCTAATTAATATACATATATCGATAATATATATATAATAATCGGAAAAACTTGCTATTCAATCGTCCTTGTTCCGGTTCCTGTTGGTGAATATCACGATGACGAGTCTCGAAAATCCTAACCGGCTATCGTTTCGTTTCTTATGTTTTTTCACTTCAGGAAACGTTTCAACAATTGTTATTATCAATTAGCTATTGGTGCGGGATCCTACCTTAGCTGTAAGGATTTTCTTTTTTCTGCTGAAAATGACTATTCCAACGTGCTCTTACTTTAAGTAAATTATCACAGATTATACAAACAAAATTCACAATGCAATTTTAATAACTAGAAATTCGCTCACATTTTTTTTTCCGTTGATAGTGTCATCGTCAACTCGGTTCCTCAGCCAAAACGTATCTAACCTCACTCGCCGCACGCAACACGAGACAGCCTTTTCGCTAATCAGGTGATAACCGTTATCGCCGTTGCCGGCTCACATTGCTCGCCGACGACTTATTATCTCACACAGTGTTGCTACCTGTGATTAACATTATCTTCTAATTTAACCGAAACACAACAACACGCATCGCAAATGGCAATAGAAAGAAGTATCGATAATATAATAATGATAATACTAGCTCTTTTCGAACACCTCTGGAACCTCAGTCACCATACAACGATTGGCCACGGTTCGACAATGATCTTGTTTTAGAACGTACTTCTCGATTCTTTTTTTGTTAATACGTCAGTGTGCTGCATCGACGCTATATGTTTACCGAAATAATCCGGTTGAAGTCGAAACGCCGAAATTTAACACGGAAGATTACTGCTGGTTAGGTAATTTTTCGAATTATTTATGTTCTACTATAGCGAACATTTCACAACTGCATCACGCAAACTGCTCCCACGTGATAGAAAAAATCTAGCGAATACTTACCTCAAAAAGGAAAAAATCATGATTCTGAATCACTTAATATGCGCAATTCCATTTTAATACTGATTTAGCAATTATAAAAGCGAATGTTGCCCCGGTAAAGTGCGGATCTTCAATTTGAACACAATAATGCCCGAAATTTAAAATAAAAAAAAATTACGATAGATCATTATTACGCTGGGGACCGACTTTCTTTAATTTTTGAATTACCGATAGAGAGGCTGTGCTAAAGTTATAGCGACTGCCTGATCAATATAATTAACCAGATTTTTGTTTCCTAATTTTGTAATATTATTGAAATCTTGCACGGATCCTTACTAAACAGAAAAAAACAAAAAAAAAAATTTAATATTTGTTTATTATTTCTCTATTCCGCGCTATTGGCCGCCAATACATTATTTGAATGACCTAGGACATGAAACGATAGAAATCCGAGACTGCATTACGTAAAGGGTAAGTCCTATGACAGAGCGTTGCGGATTATGAAGTTAAGCTTTACATAATGAACTCTAAGTCTAATGGATCTAAAGAGAATATTGGGGCCAGTTCCTTTCTCCTTTTAGGATAATAATCCGCCTTTACTTTCTTGTCCAGATAATTCTTTGGTATAACCAATATTTTCAGATTAGGTATACGTATGTACCTGGGAGTGACTTGGATCCGGAACGAAGCAGGTCTCGAACGATCTCTACTAGTTTAATTAAATCAACTGATTCAAATAGTTTCCTTTATTTTAGTCCTAGAGCCAACGCGCGCAAACCAGTTCGTACGATTGTACAGACTATCTGCGTGCTTTTTAGCTTTTAATTTCTCGTACATATTTTTGTAGATCTCGATGAGAAGCGTGTTTCATAGATTACACACCAATGAACAGCGTTAATTCTTTTGATCTTATATCTTTTTATATTATTCCCACAGTTGATTTCCCCGGTGCCACTAATTACTCGTCTAACAGCACTCTGTTCTCCAATGATAGCTGTAAATGTTTCCCTATTAACCCCATGCCCTTGTTTCGTCCTTCTATCTGTATAATTTTTAAGTTTTCTATCTTGAAAATATTTTTTAACTTTTTACACTTCTTTTTTTTGGAATTATTTTACCGTTTACTATTTCATCAGCTGTTTCGGATCTTCGCTAGTATAATATGTGTGTAGACTTTCCTTTGTTAATTTTTTTATTCTCCATCCGCTGCACACGCAACATTAGAATTACCCCGTGATGTACCTTTTCGCATATCTGCTGTGTAAATCACCATATAACAAATGTACCAAATCTCCGTCTTAGTTCATTTTGGCCGTACAAAATTTCCTTTAATAGTCTTCCCTATTTCTCCTTTAACTTCAGTGACCTCTGCCATCCTCGTAGAGTATTTATTTTTCCTGCATTCTCGACATCTCTCCCTCCAGCAGTAATTAAACAGGAATTTTACAGTACTGTCAATTCTCTCGTTCCTTCTCATGTAAACATTTTTACTGATGGTTCTAAAAGGCCTGGTGGTGTTGGTGCTTCTTTTATTCTTCCAGATTATAACTTCTCTGAATCTTTTTGTCTTCCTTCTTTCTGTTTCACATTTACAGCCGAGCTGATGGCTAATTTACGTTCCATTATTTTTATCTCCTTTAATCGTTTTTCTTTCCAATTTCTGATCATTTCCGACTCCACGAGTGCTCTTCAGGTCATCTCCTTTCCTCATCGTGATCATTCCTGCGTTCTCTCATTCGAACTCTCTCTCTCCATAGGATCCATATTGACTTGCTATGGGCTCCTGGCCATTCTGGCATCTCTGGTAATGAAACGGCTGATTCTTTGGCTTGAGTTGCTACTTCTTCTTCCTTTGTCTCCAAAAAAATCCCATCTTCTAATCTCTTTCCGTTAAGTAAAAATTTTCATCTCAAATTTTTGTCGGATGTATACACTTCCTCGTTTTCTAGTAGTCACTCCTTTTATTTGTCTGTTCAACCTAGTCTTCTTTCCAATCCAAAATTCCTTCTGTTTCCTTCGTTTCCTCGTTTTGTTGTTGTCGCCATTATTATGTGTTTGCGTTTTAATCATTCCTTGTTGCTTTCCTCCCGCTTTCGCTCCTCGTTAGCCTCTTTCCCCCATATTATCCTCTCCATTCAAACGATGCGGTTGTTTGTGCTGCTGATCATATGATTTTTGCGTGCCCGGCTTTTTCGGTAGAGCATTCGGCTCTGTACTCCCGCTTGCTTCGGCTTGGGCTTCCTGCTCTTTTTGTGCCCATTATATCCTGTCTTTTCCTTCTACACTTATTATCCCTCCCATTGTTACCTTCCTATTAACGATATCTGATCGTCTTATTATTATATAACTTTCCTTTTCCTCTGATTGTTTCTGGGAAAGGTTCTTGGTTGACGACCCCCAATTTTTTTTTCCTTTAAAAAAAAAAATCTCCCCTGCGACGGCACTTTAGTATTTTTATTGGATATACACGCCAGTCATTTATATTTCATTTGGAAATACGTCTCTTCTCTAAATACGGTTTAATTTGCACTATTGTTAAATTGGATCCAAATTTTAAACAAGTTAAATATTTAGTGTTCTATATTTAAATCAAAAATTTAAAAATTACACGGACAAAAGGAAGTGAACTGAACATCAGAAGAAGGAAAATAATTAATAGGCAAGATGCTGTACAAACAATTAATATATTTGTAAAAGTGATTTCACAAAAAAACAAAAATAAAAATTAAACGGTGTCCACACCTCAAGGGTAGCTTTTAATGAAGTTAAAATCACGATTTTCAAGTACCATTTTGGGTGGCCAATAAATTCAGCCAAGAAAAAATTCGTTTTGATTTTCGCGTATTTTTAATGCAAAAAATATGAAATAAAAAAAAAAACAAAAAACGTGTACGTTTATTTGCATCTTTATGAGCAGACGCGTGTACTGTTACTGAGGCAAATGATTGTATACAGCGATTTTGCTTCCTTCAATTCTGTAGACGTGCAAGACCATTTTAAGCGGGACTGTAGTTCTGGGTTTTTTTGTTTTTTTTTTTTCTTTCTGCAGAGCGACTTTATTGCAGTTAACGGCCGAATGCCGCACCATAAAGTAATTCGAAGTTTTTTGTTCAGTTTCGGGTGTCGTAAAATAGCCGTATCGAAAAGGATGAACAAAAAATTCATCATAGCGGCATCTTTTAACTGCTACGAAATACTAACCTTTTTTGCCTTTAAAAGAGAAACTGGGCCTCTATTATTTTAGGACGTTTTCCCGACACGAAATAAGGCAATTGCGATAGTTTAATGACACCGAAAGGTACTTCAGCTCTGTGCCATTCGCATTGAGCCTATAACAGATCTCTTACAAAACGTGTATGGCCTTTTCAAATCGGGAACAGAGCTGGTAAAAAAGAAACGTAGCCGACCATATAACACACCGATGACACGTTTTAATCAAAATCTGGACAGGTTGTTGGATTCCTTTTTGTCTGTTTGCTTCATTACCGCCGGCTAAGTATCTGACAAACCACGTGATGTGAAAATATATAAGAACAGAACAGGGAGGTAATCAAACTTTGACGGCACGTTAAAATCTGCGAAATCCGTAGCTTCGATTATTCCGGATAAATACAATGCAGAGACGAAAAACGATTCTAAGCATGTGCCCTGTTTTATGATAAATACTTGATGAAAATTGATTTCCATTTATATAAACTACGTAAAAATGATTACAAAGCAATTCGTGACACGATTAATTTTTATTTTAATATTTCTGTCCTGCTTTACGAACCCTGAACATGTTAAGAAGTATATGATTAAGGTGAGCGGTGCAAGCGAACAATTCATTGAAATAACCGCGATAAAAATTAGTCTTTCGATTAAAGGCTAAAATGGTACCGAAAAAACGTTACATTAATTCGGAAACAATTTTATTGTTCTTTTTTACGTTTGGTGCCCGATTATTTCTACTGTTTGAATCGAACGGTAGCACATGTTTATTAGTACTTTTGAAATCAACTGTATTTCCTTTTTCCTCTCTCAGACTCATGTCCTCTGTACTTCTTCTAAGTGTCATGCTGCGAATACCACACTGAGTGAATCGCTGTTGTATTGCTTATTCTGCGTTTTAATACACATTTTTTATCCTTATATGTACGTATAATTTGAAAAAATTCAGCACCCCTTCGGTGAAAGTATTAAATTTTAGCAAATTAACCGCTGAAATTATCGAAAAAATAATTGTTAAAGTTTAAATTTTTTAAAAATTAATCCATATTTCTTAGTAATATATATATATATATATATATATATATATATATATATATATATATATATATATATATATTTAACATACTGAAGAAGGCACCATTAAATATCATACGAATGTACGTCATTTTTTGATTATTTTAATAATACATTTTTCAAATTATACGTAACACTTACAGTTTAAAAATAATAATTATAGTATATATTTACTTAATTATGTTATATTTATAAACGTATACAATAAACTGAAACTGAAACATATAAGGATAAAAAATGTGTATTAAAACGCAGAATAAGCAAGACAACAACAATTCACTCGGTGTTATTCAAATTTTTCCCTTTAAATATTACCCATGGTAATGTTCTATTTAAATTATTTACTGTGTAGAGTAAATATTTTATCGAAAATTATTCGGTCGATACGCTATACAATCAATACAAGTTCATTAAGAAATCAAAAACTTGGACAAATCAAACAGTTATCTCGCGTCAAGCGGTGGAATCCAACACTGAACATTCTTACCGAACATCGCAAACTCGTGCTGAACTATACGGTAACAGATGCTACGGTTGGATTCGGATTTACAACATAAGATGCTGTTGCGCCGACTCTGTTGTCACGATTTGCCCTGAACAGTTTTTTTTTTACGTTCGTAAAAAATTAACATATAAAAGAGTTTATTTAAAAAAAAAATACAATATTTTCAAAACGCACAAAATCCGGATTTCAATATCTCGACTTCCCGGTGGTGACATCTCAACTGCTTGTTGCATCAGAAGTCGGCCTATTGTGTCCTTTATCAGTTTTGCTGGATGATTCATCTTGCACATTCACCTCCACTTTTTGTAATCGAACTTTTAGATCTGTGCAGCTACTGATCACTTGTGTACTGCGCTAAATTTCTTCACGGTAGCTTTCGGGGCGACGATTTACTATAACCGTGTTTTCTTCGTTCTACCGATTTCCAAGACACATTCAGCGCTAATCGTTTTTCCAGCGTTGAAGAAATAACTTCGATAGATAAAGTTTTATCACCTGCACACTTTTAGTTTATTCTGTAGAAGAAATTTCCGATTCGGATACCCTTGTTCTCGGCCAATAATTTCTGCGTTTGTCTGCATGAATATATATATATACATACATATATTAATGCAGGGGCGGATCCAGAGTGACACCTTGTGGGGGAGTATTTTTTTTTATTAAGAACTGTATTTCAATGGCGTTTTCTTTTACAATACGAGTTTGCATACAAAGACGCCAAGCCAAGCACCGCCGTTAGGCTTAATCTTGACCTAGAACCTTCTTACAATAAAACTTTAGTAATAAACTTGAATTTTTTTTTTCTTTTTTATTTTTTTGTGTATCGCTTATTTAATAGACAATATATTATTTATTTATTTTTTTTCTAAAAGACGCAAGTATGATTCATTTTGGTTTGTTTTACCATTTAAGCTAGATTGGCTTGTCCAAGTATTAATATTGAAAATTACATACGTGTTAATGAGTAGATTTTAAGTTTAATGTTTTTTATTTAACTAAGCAATGTAAATCACTGTAGCTTGTTATTTTTGCCGGTAAATTTTGGTTTTAAAACCAAGAACGCGAATTTTTGAAATTCAGTTGTCGAAGTTGAATTGCTCAAATTGAGATTTTCTGTGTTGAAGTGTCTGATGCCGTCATACTTACTTACTGTAGTGAAAGATTACATGATTGACGTTTTCAGTTTCCCCACGGTCACATTTGTCGATTTCTGCAATTTTGTATTTTTTTTAACTAGGCCCCGAAGTGTCCGTGGTCAGTGAGGAGTTAGGTAGTGGAAAAGTCAGCTGTTAACTGTGAGCCTGTTTTAATATTTGGGATTAACCTGTAGGTATGCCGACCTGCTGTATCTTTTTCCCGGGAGATTTGACATATGAACATGAAATAGTTTTTAATGTGTCTTTTGCGTTGTTTTATTTATATGTAGGTCATGGTGGATTAGTATGTAGGAACTGTTCTGAAAAGGATTTATTAGAGGTAGAAAGTTCATTATTTGATAGATATGATCGTTATTATATTCAAAATTTTTATGGTTTTTTATGGTAAAAATGATTGATCTATAGTTAATTATATTTAGGTTAAAATTATTTTCATCCATTTCTGTATTAACACTTTATTAAACAATATGAAACCTTCATTTAACAGAAATTATTTTTAAATTAAAAATTAAATTGTGCCGACATGTTTCGGAGTCACTTACTCCATATTCATGGCGTTAATAATTAAAGTTAAAAATTCGGCACAATTTAATTTTTAATTTAAAAATAATTTCTGTTAAATAAAGGTTTTATATTGTTTAATAAAGCTATAGTTAATTTCTAGGTCTAGTGAAAGGACTCCTGTAAGAGCAACAGCGGCGCTGTGAGAAATTGTTCTATAAGCTCTGCAGGCGTTTATTAAGTATTTAGGTTGTGTAGAGTAGATTTTTTGCTTTAGGATTTTCTGTTTTAGGTGTTGGAAAAACACAAAGCTACAGTAACACACTCTTGTACTTTTGCACACTTCTAGTAATTGATAGTATTTAGCGTCCAACTTAGATGTGGTGTAATCTATGTGTTGTTTTATAGGGGAGTTTATTATCTAATATAACTCCTAGGTATTTAAAATGTTCGACTACTTTTTAAGTGATCTCCATGTAAAATACTTTAATATTTTTCCTTTTTAGTTTCAGAGAGTTTGTGAAAAGGGACACAAAGTATTTTTAAACTGAAAGATATTAAGCTTCACTTCATTTAGCCGGGCTCCGAGTAACTCAAGCGTTTTGTTAGCTATCCTTTCGAGATTGACTCCCATGTTCTGTGGACAGACTTTGTCTGAATCCAAATTTTTTTTTTATCTAAAATGTTTGTTGAGTTCACATGGCAAGTTATCCTATTTGTAATAGTTTTTCGTATATTTTGTTTACAGTATTTAAAAGACATATTAGGCGATTGAAGCATTTGCGATTTGCATCTTTGTTTGATTTATGAAGTAGGATTACATTTGCTTCGCAAGGGTTTAAGGAAATAGTTTAAGGAGAAGATTTTTTTTTATAGAAGTGATAGGAGTTTTGGATTAATTTGAGTGTCTTATTTGTAATATTGTCAGATCCACAGCAGCTTTGTTGTTTTTTAAATTTTTTATAATGCTATTTAGTGCGGAAGTGTCAAGAAGAGTCCGTCGTGGGTGAGCAACGTTTTCCTGTATGGGAAGTTTAAAGTTCTCTCTTAGTATTTTCTGTTTGTTGCTGTCTCTGTCAGTACTGTCTAACGGAAAAAGAAAGAAGATAGGGAGTAGTTTAGATTCTCTGTCATATTGGTGATTTTATAGCCGTTATTTTTCATGAAAAGTGAAAAATATTGTTTGGTTTGTTTGATTTCAGAAACGTTAATTTGTAGTTTAAGCCCTATGGTTTGACATTTTCAGAGCAAATTGGGGAAAGGGAGTTATATAATTACGTAAATTTAGCGTAATCGAAAAACCAAAAATTCACAATTGAACTAGTTCCGCACACTTTATTTTTCGGTAAAAGAGAGAAAAAAAAGGGTTAAAAGTTGTATTTATTTTTAAGGAAAAAGCGGTGAATAAACGAAACACAGTGACTTGCTTTTTTACGACATAATTAATGACCCTGCCGATTTTAATCCCTTATCAAAAGTATGTGATTTTTTGATTTTGATCTTTCCACTCCATAATTCGGTTCTCCCGAGTTGATTGGACTACCTAACAACGCGTTTTTCTAAAAAAAAAAAAAAAAAAAAAACGTTGTAATTCGTTTAATACGCCTCTTTCAGCGGCATGATATTTAGTGTGAGATGACTTCCATCACGTAGCAGTTTCCGGTAATCCAAGAGGTCACCTTAAAACTTGCTTATTATAAACGTAAAAATGAGTAATTTCAAAAATAAAACAATTAAACGGATAAATTTTTTAGCGGAACCGGGGCGGCGGCTCTTGTAACTTTTCCTTTTTTTCCTTAATAATCGTAAGGCATCCCGCGGAAGTAATTTTATAATTTTAATTCAGCGGAATCGGCTTGTGCGTGTTAATTGTTTCCAGCTGAACGTTTTCATTTGTATACGCTGCGAAGGAGGCAGCGGATACCCGCAGCGATTATAAACGGTTTTGCGGTTTACCGGCATTGTCTTAATGACGCATCACAATCTTTGCCCTGCGGGAATCATTATGCAGATTTTCTTTCCCTTTTTTTTTCCTCCTTTTAACAGCGTGTGGTTTCTTCTTAATTAGCTGGATAATAATAAAACGGCACGCAAATAATAGCCTGTAAAGATGTTCCCCGGCAGGTAGCGAAAACAGCCGATACACCAAAAACGAATAAAGGAACTTTTTTAATGATATTTTCCGGATTATTTTTGAAAAGATTTAAAAATCGCTAAGCGAAAACGCTGCCAACTATTTCCAGGGCTTACTCGAAAGAGATTCGTCGTCGGAGTACGGGCCAGCGCACAGACTGTTAGGACAACCGAAGAAACTAATTTTACAGTGGCCGCCGAATGAATTGTAGAGATTTCACGTCAACTTTCGTGCACGCGTTATCGCAACGTTTTTACGATCCTTACGATGTTCTCTGTCCGTCGTGTCCTCGTCCGACGGGAGCCTATTGGTTATGTACCTTTTTGATGCGGATGGAAAGGTCTTTTTACGGGCGGAATATAAATTACAAAAACCGAGCGATGAAAATGGCTATTCTTAGCAAAGGTCCCACAATAGCCGACGCAACTACTTAATGGATAATTAATTCGATACAAAAACAATTTATTTTTTTGTAAATATATAAAATAAATAAATTTAAAAGATTCCCCTTATTAATTAACAAACAGAAATAAGTATAAAATAATTAGGGATACTTATAAATATTAAAAAAACAGGTTAACTGTCTATAATAAATTTATTTTTTATTCGACAACGCGCAACTGGAAACACATTCAACTAGAAAATTCACGACGTCTTCGCCAAAAATCAAGTAACATCCTATACGTAACAAAAAAAAAAAACACACATAATAAAGAATTTACGAACGAACGACTATCAACAACGCAGCGAAAACTAACTTCTTAATTACCTGACACAGAACCCGGAGCCACGGTGCACGGGATTTTACGTGATCTCGATATCGGCCGTGTGTCAGAGCGCGCTTCGATGTTCGAACAGGTAAAAATAAATTAATATCGCCGCGCTAATCGTGGTTCAAGGAAATACGCAGCAACCGGATTCACAAATTGACCGGGTATTCTGCAAAAAATAAAACTCACCTGGCCCTTAAATAGCTTATTTCGGTCGAAATGATTCTTCCGCAAAAATAGAATTTATCTTGCGCGAATGGGATAATTAAATTTAGCCGTCCATTAAGTTTTCAATGTGTCAAAATAGTTCGATGCCTAATACGCTTTATCAAAAATAAACCTATTTTGGGCCAACTGAATATCGGAAGAAAGTCTGATCGTAACGAAAAAAAAAAAAAAATAACAGATTACGATCGAAATTAATGAGAACGAAGCACACACCTTAGAAAAACAACTCTTATCGTACATGGAAAAACAAATGAAAAATCACACTGCCTTGTCGATAGTCGTTAGAGATATTGTCGAACTTGATAATGCACAGCGACAGAATTTCCAAAAGTGCATTCGACGTAAAAGATACAATGTAAAGATTGTTAACGTCGCGATAGCCTAGTTGCTAGAGCGCTTGACTTCCGATATGGAGGTCACGGGTTCGATCCCGAGCGACAACGAACTTATTACAAGAATTAAATTGAAATACTCGGGCTAATAATTACGTGGAAGGCAATGGGCAAACCACCATGTTCAACATCATATGCGCGCTAGGTCGGTACACAGCAGACATAAATAGGACTGCACTTTTGTAAAACGATGTAAATCAAACGATTACTAATCAGTTCCGAATGTAGTCTTGCGTGTGCACACCTGCGTTGCATATAATAATTACTATGGACACTAATACTTATGTCTGTACAGCTGAGATGTACGAATAGGTAGTCGCCGACGCTCAGGAATCAAGTATGGCACTATAAGAAGAAAGATTGTTGCATAGCAAATCCCTCTGCTGGACAACGACCGGAGAACAGAACTCCGGTTAAAAATTAAAGAAATCACGATAACCCTTAAAAAATCTGAATAACGTATATTAGTACGATGTGCGTGAATAAATGAATGTTGCTGTGCATTAAAATGTAATGTTCTACTTCCGATTGAGTGCAGACTCCTTGCTTCTCCGGCTGTTGCGCGGTCCGAGAGAGAGCTAAATGTATTCCCACTAAATCGGCAATGGTTTACTCAAATATTGTTGCCGTGGTAAACTCCATTTACCGATCGTCTCGAAGATATTTAATAAACTTCGAAATTGGAAACTTCTCGCGGAAACTCTTTACGGCAGACCTCACATACTAGAAGAACCGACTATATAATACTTTGCTGACTACTTTACACATTGTGCTGTGTGTGTGTGTGTGTGTGTGTGGCGAAGCACCCATATAAGCCAGTTTCTTACAGCTTCCCCTTTAAAATAAATGGTTAAGCCGTTACTCTAGGGTAACGTAGAGTTAAACGGGTTCCGTAATGTTACCGCACAGTGTAATCACAGATGACACGCACTCGCTGCGACGCTATTTCTTGATCTAGTTGTATCTTGTTTTTCGCTCTGGTAAGTTGAAATGTGTTTATTAACCACATCCGGACTGAGTAATAAATAATAAGCTGCAATTCAAGCGATCAATACACGGTAAACGACCCGAAAATACAGAAACGATCTATTAGTTTTTACATTAAGGAATAATCCAGCAGACGAGTTGTCTTTAACCGAACGGATATCATTCTGCGAATAATAGCTCACGGAAGGTCATTCTCCTCCCTTATTAAATGTCTCCTTTTTTTTTTTTTTTACATTAACCATTGGCTTTTGTGTCGGTGTCGAATGCTAATCTATTATGGCTTTTACTAAAATGCGATCTGTTAATTTTTAGAAATGCGTTAGATGATGATTTTTTATATTCGTTCTTCTTTAAAATTTGATATATTATATTTATTTACTTATTTAATCTCGAATGAGATTATTATGCGACCAAACAATTTACATATATAAAAATTCGTGTAAAAATTTAATACAAAATCTTTGTCTGAATTTTAAAACTATCGATAATCTCTATTCGTCGGTTGAAATCGTTCAATTTTTATCGTTTTATTTAGTTCAATTTTATCAACGTGATTTTCTTTACATTTGAACGGAATATAAACGTTTTCATTTATTGGCCGCCGCTTCAATTAAAAAAAAAAAAAAAAAACTTACTGCTACCCGTTCTGTGTTGTTGTGTTACTGTTATTATATTCTGCTCACTTTCATTCTGGTTATATTGCCTCGTGTATCGCGTTTCCAGTTTTTTCCTCTTTCCTTTTCCCTTTTTTTTTTTTTTTTAATTTTTCTTTTTATTTGGTAACATGTAAAATAGTTGACAAGAATTCTGTGACAGTGCAGCCTCGCTTATATTTTTCCATCTATGCGATTTACGGACGACGAAAAAATAAAGCAATTTCGACAATCATTGTTCCATCGTATCGCTCCTTTTCGAACTATTTGATTGTCCTCCGACTTCATGAGTGCCCTCTAAGCTGTTTCCTTACCCTTTCCCATTCGCTTCTACGATTTTGTCTCTCTTCGTATTCGATTCCCTTATTCGCAATCTTCACGTTCTCCATTCTATCCACGTTAATTTGCTCTGCTAGTCATGTCGGCATTGAAAGTAATGAGATAGCGGATTCCTTATCCAGAGTTACTTCATCCTCCTGCCTCTATTTCAATCAAATTCCCCCCAGCAACCTGCTACCCCTATGGTTAAAATTTCATCCTAGATTCTGGTCAGATATTTATGCTTCTTCCTCTTCTATCGATCCACCCAGCTGAATCTTTCTATCCACCTTTGGTTTTATGACTTTCCTATACTACGAAATTCCGTTTCATTTAATTTGAATTTTCGGAAAAAGAAAAAAAAAAAAATGAATAAAAATGATTGATTTAAAATCTTATGACTGCGAAATTCCGCTGTAATCTCTATTATTCGTTTGCACCTTAGCCCCATACTCGGTCACCTTCCTCGCGTTTTCGTTTTCATTTAACTCCCACTCCCAACTGTTATCTTCATCCGAATCATGAAGCTGTCTGCGATTCCAACCGTATCTTCTTCGAATGTTTTTTCCTCTCGTCAGAGCGTGCTATTCATTGTTCCAATTTGTGTTATCCCTTGGATTGCGCCTTCTATATCCCGTTTCTTCTTTCCGATTACCCCAGTGTTTGGTTCCTTCATTCTGGCTATTTCTGACCGAATCAGTATTTATGACGGGCGTTCAATAAGTAACGTAACACGGCTTATTTCACGCCGGCTGTTTGTTGAAACTATTTATATCAGAGACAGGAGGAAAATACAAACAGAACACCGTCTTCCGCGTTTTGATCTGATCAGTAGAACTTCTGTACGCACGTATGAAACATGTCGGTGAACGTTTCTAAGCCGGTCAGTTACGAGACACACGATTTCACCAAATTTTTGACAGCTGAAGGGGAGTTGTAGGTGCAAAAATTGATCGCAGACTGTGCATAGCATACGATGCAAATAGCATTGTGACGCGTAAGTGTGTCTCAGAGTCAAAGGAAGCGAGTAGTGTGTAGATAAAATGAAAGGTCAACCAAGTCCGCCAAAAGCCAAAACTGAATGCTCTGCCGGAAGGCATTTTCTTGAATCTGCACGGACTCCTACTGTTGCAATTCTCGTACACAGAAGGATGCGATAATGGGGTATACTTAGCGTGGCACATCATCGAGCGATTAATCGAAAGATACATGGCTACAGTCCTGGAGTGCATTTGCACGATAATGCGCGACCGCACACGTCTGTTCTCGTTCGCACGTGAATTAAAACTCAAAATTAAGACGAATTTTCATATTCACCCTATTACTCGCCTGATGTAACACTTTTGCATTTTCACGTTTTCCCTATTTGAAATTCGTGGGAAACGTTTTGTAGCAGACGAGGTCATGCAGGCAGTAACGAAATTTTTCGCTAAATGCACCGCCCAGTTTTGCCATGATGGTATCGTTAAACTCGTGACCCGGTATAATAAATGCCTTAATGTTTTTGGAAATTATATCGGAAAATAAAGGGGGTATTTCTTCTGGTTTCTTTGGTTGGATACCTGGAAGGCCGTTTGCGAAGACATGTCACGTTACTTATTGTGAACGTCCCTCGTAATTGATTCTCTCCGTTCCTGCTGTTGCTGCTGGGTGAAGGTCCTTTGCTGACGTGTCCAAAAAAAAAAAAAAGATTTAAAATTTAAAAAAAGGAGATTTTTTCTCTGAAGAGATATTCTGAAGTCATAGAAAATTCAGGGTAGATCCTTAAAAAACATCGCAATAAATCGTGTATTTATCTAATGGAGAAGCCACGGAGTTAACAATTTCTATGTCTTATTCCACCCGGATTTTGAACTGAGCCCAATAATCACCGTCTTTAACTTCTAAAGTTTCCTGTTAGCAAAACATCTGTTCGGAAGATCAAGAAGATAGAAATTACATGAATGTCAGTTGTTACATGGTAATATGATCGCTACCTAGAGCAAATAGGCAAAAACATTCGATGAACTATTCAGACAGATTTCTGGAGAGATCAAAGTCCATGGGATTATTAATATGATAAGGATATTCGAGTTTGGGAACTATCGTTTAATAAACAAAGATTTGAATTTAAAGAACGTATATGTTTGACCGTTACAGTTCGGGCGCAGCCCCACACCGTGTGTAGACCATTAAAATCCACGGTAACAGTTAGTTAAGGAAGCGATATTTCCCAGGACATTCAGAATGGAGCGTGGTTTGACGTGACGGTTAAGAGGAGATGAGAAAAAGGAATTATCGAAACATCCTTTGAAATTAACTGAAAGCATTGGAGCAAGAATTCTCGTTACAGATGATCAAACTAGAATGTACTGAACTACGAATACATCTATGGTCACGGTATCAAAAGTAATTTGTAATAAATCAGTTATTAGCTAGGATTTCAGTAGCACAATATTAATATCATGCAAGAAACGGGCAATAAGTCATATTTATTTGAGAAGGCGCTTCTGGAATTCCACTATAAACCTCTAAGTATAATTATTAGAGGAGGAGAATGATTAAAAAAAAAAAACTAGTAAGTGGTTACTACAAACATAATTTACAAATTTATCAACAATCATCTTGTTTATTTTTCGATACCTATTTTGACTCGAGTTTTTTGTTTTGCGATCTAAACCCTTTTTGTTTAGTGCACTTTTCCTTAAGCTTTGTTAAAATTTACTCGAAATAAGAAGTTATTACGAGTTCTCAAGCGCCATAGTTTTTTAATACACCGGTTTACGAGCTGTTTTAATGAGAAACATACGTCTATTAAAAAAAAAAACATTAAATTTCCAGCCATTATAAAACGGGATATGAATTTTATCCTAATTTTTTGATTTACAACTTGATGCGCACATTTTTCAAAATTTGGTTCCTTCAGTTTTAAAGTTTCGGAGGCTCCGAATTTTTCCCTTATTACGAAGAAAAAAATACACCGCTCAAAAAGAAAAAATTAAAACTTTAATACTATGAAACGAGTTCCGTTGGTTTTTTTGTTTATTTTTGTCGTAACGGCTTTATATCATATATATGTCATAAATTTTTCAAGATAAAAAATCGTACAGCCACTTTTCCACAATAATTAGAGAGTTCAATTTTTTTTTTTGTAGTCGACGTACTCTCTTCATCGAACTATACAAAAAAACTGTAGGAAACCCTAGAAATTATAAAATTAAAAGACTCAGGTTTTAAGAAACGTGAAAATTGGGTAGATAATTTTTTTTCCAAAAAATCCCACAACCCATTCTGTAATAGCTGCGAAATTGTTTTTTTTTTGTCTTTTTATTCGACCTATTTACGTCTTTAGAATACCGCAGAAATACAAAAGTGCAAAAATTTTGAAATCCAAAGGCTCAAATTTGGGCAAATGTACGCTTTAAAAAAAGTCCACCGCCTTTTCCATGGGGAGGAATAAGAAGTCCCTTTTTTTAAAAAATATATTATTTGGGGGGTGGGCTCCGTATTTTTATCGCTTGAATATAGGAAAATTCACAAATTGTAACATTTAAGCTCACAAATATCGAAGTGATTTGAGGATGATCACTATGAAATATTACGGCCTAAGTTTTAGGAAAAAAAAACAAAACAGATTTGACTATTGCAATGTAAATTTAAAGAAATAAGTACCGATAATTCGCATTTTAGAATTAAATGTAACATATTCCTCCCACTAATGATACCCCGCTAGTGTATTTAACTTTTTTTGATTTTCCTTTTTTTTTTTAAATAAAACATTACGCGAACGCTCAGTGCACTTTAAAAGAAATTCACGAATTACAACTATTAATGATCCGAGAAGGCCGGTTGTGGCCATCGAGCCCAGTCACATAATATGTACACATGGTGACGACAGAGAAAGGGGGGAAAGAGATAGACCGGGTAATGCCCTAGTCAAAAATAGAAAAAAAAAAAAATCATACAGTAGTCAAATAGAAGTCAAACTGCATTGACAATGCATTTGAACGATAAGTTAAAAAAGAAATAAATAAAACAACAATATTACAAATTGTAGTTTCAAAAGACCAAAATTATAAAATAATAACTAAGAATACGCATGTTTCATTGAAAGTCCCGTTTACTGAGGTTCGAATATCAAAGTTCTTAATCACCGTCTTTACCCTCAAACTTCGTATTTATTATGCTTAGCTTCTCATGACTTCATATTGCCGTTGAACGATAATATCAAACGTCTACCAATTTCCGTGTACAGTGAAATACCATTTTTTATTAGAATCTCCATCAAATTATACAACCAACGCCGGGGATGCATATCGTAAATTTCAAAATGCTCTTTTTTGCCGTAGTAGCATAAACACCTTCTGCTCCAACTTTATTGTTACAGTTAGCGGTATTATTAAGCATACTACCCGGCAGCACGATATTTTTGTTTTTTTCCGCGCGATATTTAACAGATCTTCCGAAAACTTAAAACTAAAATCTTCCGACGATTCCGTTTAAAACTTTCATTACGTAGGAATTCCAACTTATCATTGAATCCATTAACTTTACTCCTTTTTCGCATAAAGAGTCTCTTTAGAATTAATGAACAAAATTCATGATGACATTAGTATCGTCTTCTATGACGAGCGCCTGCCCTATAGATATTGCCGAAAGTTACTCAACCTCAAACTCACACGCTTAGATTAATGGCAAGTACCGCATTTTTAAGCGACTCTCATTCGCTGGACTAATTAAAACAACGATTTTACCTTTCATGAAAAAAGTTTACCCTTATTTCCGCTTTTTAATTTCGGTTGTTTTTTCCCCGGTTGCGCCCTCGTACAGGGTGTGACGTTAGGAAATATATAAAAAAAATCGCCTCAAATGAGAAATCATCTATATTTTTTTAATTTAATACATTTCCATGTAGTGCAATGATTTTGCTCGCCGGTATTCATAACTTTACCCGAAAACGAATTATATAATCGTCGCAAGACTAATGGACAATGAAAGTACTGAACTACGTAGTATTCCAGCTAGCGGGTCGGCGTTTTCACCCGGGAACAGGGATATATGTTTTTCTTTTTACCTTAGCGTAAACACAAAAGCCTTGGGACAACATCACTGCAGAGCCCCGTACTTCTACGTTTTTAGTGATATGTGCCAGTATCGTTCGTTCCAGTATATTGTTGAACGTAACACTTGCAGGTTAGACTACCGAAGTAACCTGGTAACGAGACGTGTAGAAACATAGTTTGGAGAAAGGAACTATTGCGAACTTGGTATACTCTGAAGTCGTTAGTCTCGTAATTGCTACTATCTTATACGTGCGACTCGCCTTTTCTAGTCCGTACGTAAACTTTTAAATTAATTACGAAAATGCCACGAACGAAAGCACACGACACGCTTCTTGCTTGTATCATGATGAATCGTTAATACAAATACAAATTCGATTTTTACGTTTGACGGGAAAAAATAACGTTTCAGAAGGCAATGGTAAAGTTTTTCTTTTTTCTTTTGTTTACTTTTTTTCTATCATCATACGTTCACCGGACCTAATGAAACCAGTCCACTTCATCACATCGAAGAGCATACAATGTGTCTTCCTGGAAATTAAAGTGAAAAATAGCGATGCTGTAACTGGAGAAACTGGAGGCGGTCATTTGAATCTATCCGAGTTTCGATTATTATTGCTCGCTTATTTTTTATGCTCGTCCGGATGCAACTAACACTATAGGCAAACTACCGCTCGCGACTACTTTAGCTACACAACATTGAGGCTAATTCTTCTTAATGGTGCACAGTCTTCTGGCTGGTTCCTTTGATAATTCCTCAGGCCCATTTACATGACCATGGCAACGGCGGTGGCGGCGACGGTAAAACAGGCACAAGTGCCCGCTGTGTGCTCGATAATGACTAATAGCCGGCGAGGTCCGAGTGTGGCTAAAATTATTTCTAAATTTTAACTTCAAAAGGAGAATTTATAAGACGCGCCCGATTAATCTCTCGCCGCTTTTTCATCTTTCTCACAAATTAAATGGTGTTTTTCACGTTTTCCCCTTTGCGCGCGCTAGTCGAATGCCCAGTTGCTTCCTTCTCTTTCTATCGGCACTAGCTGAAGAAGACGGCATCGGCGATATACACGGTGTGAACTTCACAGGAGAAGCAACAGTAGCAACTGTGCCCGATCTTCGCACGGCCGCAGTTCGGTGTATGGAAGACTCGATTCGGCGGTAGCACAGTTGACAATGAATTAATTCCCGCCATCGAGGCTCATTATAATAAACTGTGTTCGATGCGGAGAATTCATTAGACATTAAGGCAGAATGCTGGCTGGACCGGTGCACACTCAGCTGTCTGTTCTTTCTATGATATATACTGACCGGCCCTATAAATATTAAACTGAAGTCCGTTCGACATTGTTCCAGCACCTTCGATGCGCCTTCCGCCTCTGTAATTACGACAGCATCCAGCTCAATCAATTATCCAACTCGTCCGCGCTACATAGGACGACCTGTGCAATCACGTTTAACGCGACTTTTGTTAAATTTTCGAAATCGCGTGAAAAAAGCGTAATAAATGCGATCGGAAATTCCATCGAACTCCGAATTAGTGGCCGGCACATTAAACTCTACCTGTCATTTTTCCAGCGGATTTTTTTCAGTCGTGCTATATTCGATTCCGGTTTAATCTAGCGTATGCTTATATAGCTCTTGTAAATACTTCTAGCTTACCAAAAATACATTCCTGCAATAATACTTGCTGAAGTAGATCTCAAATATAAATATTTACTTTTAATTAGTATATCGTACAAAACGAAATTGTAATTATTATTCTCAGCAATGAAATCGAAATTTCTCATAAAACGATTAATATGTCTGCTGACGGCATCCAGAGCACCTTTTATTTCGTGTGGCCTCTCGGCTGGCTGTTGAACATTATTACGGTTTAACAATTTGGCAGAAATTTAAAAACACTATTTCCTCAGACACGGCCTCCAGGGAGACAACTAAACATCAAAACTTGAGCGATACCATTCTTCCATGGAACCCCTCTTACGAACTTTCTTTATTTTTATTTTTAATTTTATTATAATCCGGTACAAGTGAGATTTTTCGAATATTATCTATGTGCGGCAGCGGGATATTGTACCCGAACGAAACACAATTAACTAATCAATTACGCCGCGGTGGCGAAAGGAGAATATCTTCTTACAAGTTTCACGAGTGCAGTGCAGGCTGTATTTTTTCATACTCGTATTTACTTCGATTTTCGGTCCGTTAATAAATTAAATTTTATAGATAAAATATAAAAACCTTGCTAGTTATAAATTATCAATTAAAAGAAAATAAAAAAAGTAAAATAAAATAAAAATTACGTAGGCTAGGCGCAAGTAATATTTCTCGTATTACTTCTACACTACAAATCGATTTCACCTTGAACTATTTTGGAACGCTCTCCATTCAGCGGCAAATACTTTTGTTAGTAATTATATTACAACTGTAATTTTCTTAGAACATTGTTGTCTACTATTAAGAACAGTCACAGTCACAGTCATATTACTACAACGTAAGAAGCATCTTTTTTTAATTTTAAAAATTATAAAAAAAGAAAATTGCAGAAATGACCGTGGTTCATTTCGATATTAGAAAAATATGAATATGTAAGAAAAAAAAGAAAGAACTGCTTGTTAGAAGTTCGGAGTAGCTCCAACATTTATTACTTAACTCTTTTTTGATTTACACGCCAATGATAATTAAAAAATTAAAACAATTAAAATGTATCTACATTTCAAACCCGAGAAATCGGATAAGTAGAAGAATAGTTTATGGAATAATCGAACAGTATGAGAAAAATAGGGAAAAAAAACACCTTCAGAAATAATACTGAATTTATTTTAATAATATTTTAAGAGAAAAAAATGATATTCGAATAGGAGGAGAAAAGAAATGGATGAGATAGCGTGTAACTCTGAATAAGTGATAATTACGTGAAAATGTTACGTTTATTATTAATTCTTCGTAATAATATTATTATTATTATTTTTTTTGTTAAATGTCTCGCTAAACAATTTATTAACTAGTCCAAATGTATTAGTAAGATTTGATTAAAAAAAAAAAAAAGGAAACTAAACAGATTCAGTAGAATATTTTAGAATTTTAAATTATGGAGAAATTATTAAGGAATCTTACAACAAAAATTTCAAGATACACAAATTTTAACCCCTCACCATTCTATGGTGGTTCGCTGTCTTGAACTGCGTTTAAAAATTTTTTGAATACAATTAACGGTAAACATCATGTTTAAAAAATTAATCTTAAAACACAAACTTTAATCCTAAAACCCTTTAAGATTAAATTTTAAGTTTTAAGATTAATTTTTTAAACATACAGTAAATAATTGTTTTCCTGATTATGTCCACCATGTAAGTTTTGCCAAGAAAAAAAAAAAAAACTGTATAAAGAAAATAAAATCTATAGTTATCGAAAAAACGAATCTTTAGTAAAAACATCTTAATTAAAAAAAAGAAAAAAAAACTTAAACAGATATTAATATGCGGCAAAACCGCGAGCAACAGCTAACATATACATATGTATATATATTAATGGACAAGTTGGCGAGTACCCAACGCTATAAAACTGGGTCTCCCAACCTCTAGAAGGCAACGGGAAACCACTGGAGTATTCTCCCATTTTTTCATCATGGCTAAGAATCCGAAAACAACGGCCGTTAGTTCGAGAACCCCTTAAGTGAGGCGACAATACTAAGCATCCCCCCCGCTAGCTACTAATGGATGCATCTTAACAATGAAAGTAGTGAACAAGAAAACCCGCATTGCTACATGGAAAGTTCGTAGCCTCTTCATGCCTGAGAAATTACAGAATGTTAATGCAGAACACAAGCGTCTCAAATTAGATATTCTCAATTTGAGTGAAACAAATGTACAAAATTAGAAGACACCGCTTTCTACTACTCAGCTACTATTGATGGTTTCCAGAAAACTGATGTAAGCATCTTAATTTAGGAGGTTATGTATTAATATAAATAAATCTAAATTACTGCACATTCGGGACAGTACCAAACATATGACACACGATCCGCGAATTACCCTCCATAATAATGATTGCATACATGAACTGCATATAAATAACAACACTCATTTCTGTTGTTGTCCACCGCTTGAGAACATAGAAAATTTTAAATATTTAGGTATATATGTATATATCGATAAATCCTTGAACTGGGAAAAACACATTCAAAGTTTAAATTCGAAAATAAGACAGTCAATTCCAGCTTTACATAAAATAAAACAGGTTTTAGCATATCGCACATTACGTATATACTATGATTCAATAATAATGTCTAGAATTTTATATGGAATTCAAATATGGGGTGAGACTAAGAAAACGGAAATAAATAAAATAAGCAAAATACAGAAAAGGTGTTTGAAACTTATACTGCCCTACTGGAAGCAAAACGATACTGGATCAACTTGGTGGAAAGAAAACAACGAAATGTCCCCCAAGATATTTTCTATTATAGATTACTAGAATTTAATGTCAATAATATAAAATTACCATCTAGGCAAAAAACTCGATTAACAAGAAACCAAAATAATATATATTACATCTACCCCCGGGGCGTAAATCTACGAATTGACAATACTGATGATTTAGTTCTAATTAAACTAATTAGTAAAATACCCCATCATATACTAAACGAAAAAAAAATTGGTGTTGGTGAAAGGGAAAGTAAGGAACTGGCTGCAAGAATGGTGTAAAGAGTAAAACCCAAGTTACGAATTATTTCTTCTCTTCTTTTCTTTTCGTTTCTTTGCTTTTCTTCGTATCTGAAGATATTTTGCTACCCTCATGTATCGGTATGTAGATGAGTACTTGTGGTGTGTGTATGTATTTGTATGTGTGTACTATGTCATAAGTTATATAAACTTAGTTGACTATTATTATGATGTATTGGATAAGCTAGAATAATTGTAATTTTGTATCTTAAATAAACGATAATAAGAGTGTCGGGCGCTCACACAACGGGCATACTTGCCCTGTAAGACCCACAACTTATTTTTAAAAAAATTGATAAAAGTATACGAAATTCTATCTTGGAATTTATATTACCACTTAAAAGGGCAATGATGGTCAGATTAAACACGAACTACAGACCTCTGAACATAATTCAAATCTATGCTCTCACTGCCGATAAAGAGGAGGAAAAAATTGAAGAATGCTATGAACAAATTTAAACACTCACAGAGCTGACAAAACCGGGTGAATTAACAGTAGTAGAAGGTGATTAGAATGTGAAAATCGGACCTAGTGCCTACGAACAGATAGTTGGAAAATTTGGACTTGGCAACAGGAACGAGTGCGGGGATCGTCTAGTCCGATTCTGCGAAGAGCACGATATGTTAATCGCAAACGCATGTTTTCAATTACCATCGAGGAGGCTGTTCACCTGGGTCTGGCCATCCAAAGAACACAGAAAACCAAAGTGACTATATTCTCATCAAGAACCGGTTCAGAACAGATCTCAAGTCGACATGCACCTACCCAGGGGCTGAAATCAACTCTGATCATGTTCCAGTGGTGTAAGCTCTTAGGGTTGGTTTCCTCAAGGCAGTCAGCCCACTACCTACACGTTGCATTGATGTACGCAAGCTTAAAAACCCCGCAGCGAGAAATAAAGTTTTTGAAGAAATACATCGAGCTCTAGCAAATCTACAGAATGAAGAAGACAATGTAACAGCTTGGTCAAAATGGAAAGAATCCCAACAGACTATTCAAGAAGTAATTGGTTATATAGGGAAGATTAAAAACAAGCAATGGATGACAGATGAGATTCTCTCGTTAATGGAAGAGAGAAGGAAAGCAATAGTTGACCCAGCTGAATATCAGGCTATAAATAAAAATATTTTCCGGAAAATACGCGAAGCTAAAGATGCCTGGCTGACTGAGAAGTGTCAAGAAATTGAAGAGATACAAACTAAGCATGATATGTTTAATCTTCGCCAAAAAGTTAAAGAATTTATAAATAGGGAACGGACATTTAATAGAGTAATAGATTGCGGGACAAGATAGGGTAAAATCACGTTACGCGACTCTCACGGTGGAAAGAATACATCGCCGATTTATTTGAGGATTCCAGGCCCGCAATGTCTTCTTTAATTGAAGAATCCAGTCAAAATAGACCCGTGAACCCGATTTTAGAGAACAAAGTACCGACTGCTATCAAAAATATGAAACCAGGTAAAACTGTTGGCCCTGACAAATTGCAGTGCGAACTGATTAAGTTACTCCAATCTAATCGTCCAACGCTCACGTTCCTAGTTAAATTTTTCAATTCGGTGCTAACTACAGGCATTTTACCCGTAGACTGGCTGAAATCTACCTTTATTACGTTACCTAAGAAAGCCAATGTCATGCATTGTGAAGACTATCACACAGTAAGCCTCATGCCTCATATATTGAAGATCTTTCTAAAAGTAATTCATCAACGAATTTATGAAAAATACGATGAGAATGCCGGGACATATCAGTTTGGATTCAGATGCGGATATGGTACAAGGGAAGCAATATGTGCTCTGAACATATTGGTTCAACGATGTCGTGATGTCAGGCATCAATTCTACTGTTGTTTCATTGATTATCGCAAAGCCTTTTACTGCATAAAACATCACAAGTTGATGCAAATACTCAAAGAAATTAGTATCAGTTGAGAAATTCGAAGATTTATAGGCAATCTATACTGGAAGCAGATCGCTGTAATAAAACGTGAAAACGCAGAATCAAAAGAAGTCTCAATTGCAAAAGGCGTCCGGCAGGGATGCATACTATATATATATCCAATTCTATTTAACATCTACTCCGAGTCAATCTTCAGACAAGCCTTAAACGTGGAGGATGGTATAAAAATAGTGACAGAAAAGGCGCCAAACATCCGATATGCAGACGATAGCGTTCTAACCGCAGACAGCTTCGAGAAGTTACAAGACATGTTGGGCCGTGTGGCTCAGATTAGTGCAATATGGACTCGATATACATATCAGTAAAACCAAATGGCTGGCAGTGCATCGGAAGACAGAGGATAAAGTAATACGGAAGAAAAAATGACTTATTGATGGTAAAGCGCCTGAACGATTCTCAAAAAATTTCAGTACCTGGGAACATGGTTCCATGAAGTAATCAGTGGACATAAAAACACGAATAGAGAAAGCAAGGAAGACATTTCTTAACATGAAAAATTTTATGACCACCCGGAAGGATTTGAATTTACAATTACGAATGCGTCTGGTGCGTTGCTACATCTGGTCTATACTACTGTATGGTATGGAAAGCTGGGTTCTCGCGCAAACTTTAGAGGAGAAAATTGTAGCCTTTTGAAATGTACGTTTATCGCAGGATGCTGAAAATTTCTTATCGTGACCGCGTGAACAACAAAGAAGTATTGAACGGGACGTCGATCCAAGCTAAGGTGGTCCATATAATTCGAACAAGGAAACTGAAATATAATGGTCATCTGCGCGGACACTCTGAAAAATATCGACTCTTCCACCTCATGCAAAATGGAGAAATTACACTGGCCACAGAAGACCTGGTGTAGACGCAAACTTTCCTGGGTAGCAGACATAAGCAGATGGTACGAAATGTCAACATCCGAACTTCAAGAAGCATCCAAGAATAAAGAAGAATCAATAGCTATGATGATCGCCGACCTTCGACCGAAAATGCAAGAAGAAGAAGAAGAATGTTTTTTTAACTTTTTATTTTTCATATTATTTCACCCATTTGTGTTCGGTTAACATACACATAACTAATAAAAATTTATGAAAATTCATAATACGATAAAAATCTGTTTGAAATAAGAGAATAAGCCAAATATTTCATTTCGCGGTGTATTGAAATGATTGACACGAGTCGTTTTATGGAACGGTGCAGCTCAAAATTAAGCTTTTTTCTTTCAATTCAACCTTAACTAATGAATTGATGATCATCTACATTTCGTCTAATCACGTTTCTTCCAATTGTTTCATTAATTCCGGGAGTGCTTTTTATCTTGTTCCGTCCTCCCCGACAATTTTTTCGACTCTTTTTGTTATCGTTATTGCTCTTCATACACACATTCTTTCTTGCCTCTCTTTCCAGTCTGATATTTATGCGGCAGTTCCCAACTGTTTCCGGGTAAAAAGTCTGCTGCTAATTTTTTAGTTCAGATTCCCGCTTCTTTTCGCTTCCCTTGTTAAGAAAAGTCCCGCAACCCCCCTCCGTTGTATTAAAGTTTTCATTTCAGATTTTGGTCGGATCTCCTTTTCTAATAATCATTCATTTCATTTTTTCCTTCTAATTCCCGCCTACTTCCTCTATTCTACCGTCCTTTTCTAGTTGTCTCCACTATTCGTCTGCGTTTTAACCGTTTTCGGCTAAAATCTTTGCAGGTCTGCTAGTTGCGCAACGAGAATGAAATTGAATAAAAAATTGCCTTCTAAACAACATTTAACGGACATGATGCTATATAATGTTTTTTATCTCCCCGCAAAAAAAACGTGCATCACAGACGCTTTAATGTAGTTTTCACGCGCGTGTGTGTGTGTGTGTGTGTGTGTGTGGAGATCATAACTCTTTTTCGTTCGAAAATGTAATATTGCAAATAATCTATTTTTCCCAAAAAAAAAACAGAAACCATCAGCATAAACTAATTAACGAATTCTTACTGAAATGAAGACGCAACATACAAGCGTTTCGCATAAAATATGTTCTCGCCCATAAATGGAACCCGTACAATAATAACGAGGAAAATATCCATTTTATACATGGGGTAAGAACATAAAATTTTAAAATAGTTCAGGTTACTCGATCATAAAAAAGTCATTTATCGTTTATCTCGGAGATGCGACTGTACAACGTTGTTTTTACAGATATTTTTAAATACCAACCGATTACACCTGTATTAATAATTTATACGAAAAAAGAGAATAAAGGACCGCGAAGAAATATTAATAAAAAATCTATCTTTTTTTTTCTTCCTTTTTTTTTTTTTTTTTTTTTATTTTGGGCGTGCTAACTATGGACATTAACTCAGCGCAAGATTTTTGGAAGTTACGATGTGCGGCCGCGGGATATTCTACCCAAACGAAACACAATTAACTAATCAACTATGCCGTGATAGCCGGACGCGGAAATATATATATATATATATATAATTTACTTATTTAAAGTCGCTCGGCAGCTAAGGCCATTTGCGACGCCGAGAAGTTACATCTTATATGTATAGAGAAAAGAACAAAAACGAGAAGTTACATCTTATAAGTATAGCTTAATAAATGAAAAGAACAAAGAAGAAAATCAAAATAAACAATAGAAAGAGAAAAAAGAAAAGAAAGGATAAGAAAGGAGGTAAACGCTGCTGAATAATAAAACTATATAAAAGGAAAAAGCCGGGTAAGCTATATTTAGCGCGGTTTGTCGAAAATTATCAGAGTCTGGTAAAAATAAAAAATTCGGTTCCGTTTAATTCAGTTATTAACAGAGCAAAAGAATTATTTGATACAACAAAAAAACAAAAACTGAGCATTGAATCGATATAAAAAAACAAAACAAAATAATTTTATCTTTATACATAATCTATATATGATTAAAATTTTAGACCTGTCGAGATACAAGCACCCTTGACGTATTGATTATAGAATAGTTGTTTCGATTGACCGCATGATTCTTATATTTATAATATTTAGGGTTTACCCGAAAGACGATTTTCAGTTTCAGTTTTATATTTTAATATCGTACAACTATTTCAAAATAAGCGTTAAAATATTTCTCAAAACAATTTTTCCATTTTACCCTCTGCCTAAGAATAATTTTATCTCGTTGATGTATGTTGAGAAAAGGGAATTTTTAGACGTTTTTAGGTAAATTTATAATATAGTAAAAATTTAAATGCAATAGGAAATAATAGAACTTTTATTAGTAAATGTTAAACTATTAAAATTGTATAAAAAAATTTTCGTCCGTTTGATTACCAGAACTGAAAAAAAAAAAACATACTTTTTTCTATTATTTATTTTTTAAGAAGTGAGAAAAGAATAAAAACAAAAATGATTGCGTTTATTGTTTTATATATTAAGATTTTATATATTAAGAGGTGATGTTGCAATCACCGACACACGGCTGTTACAACAAACGGTTAGTTGATGTGGATAAATTAAAAATGTTTACGGTTTACTAGTGACTAGATAGGTTGCATTCAGTGTCCTAAAATATTCGATAAAAAGATATTATTGAAAGGCAGACATTTTTTTTTTTTTTTTAATATCATTAGCAGGACAATGTTTCGCTAAACTTGAACCAGAATTTTCTGAAACTCTAAACGGGCCTATCCTCATTTTCGTATTTTTTAATGCTTTTACAAAGTATCTCGAAGACTGGCGCCAAATATCTTATGATGTTAATCCATAAAATCATTTCTAGAAAAAACAAAAAAAAGAGAAAACGAACAATCAAATTGGTAGTTTTTTAAAGAAAATTAAAAGAAAAAAAAATTGAAAACTTTCTGTTTCATGGAAAATCGGATTTGTTAAAGCCCACGCGCTTCAGTCACAAAAAAAAAAAAAATCGAAAACTTAATACTTACGAAGGCTTTTCTTTTTTCCTCTTTATCGATATCCGCAAAATCCGACTGTCGCGACAAGCCATGAAGTTTATTGAAAATCCGCATCGAATAATATTAAGGATATCTGTCGAAAAGCCAATAAAAGTTTCTTGACAAAAGTGTTTAATAAAAGTATAATTTGCAAATTTAATTTGTAAAAATAAAGAAACAGATGTTTTTAAATGTGCAAATTAAATCTGCCTGTTCTACTCGAAATATATGCCGAAAAAAATTCGTCACCGATTTTTTTTTTAACTTTATCGATTGCTCGGATAGCTTCGTTTTACTTCATTTCGAATATCAGTCGTGGACAAACATTAACAATTTTAACAAAAATTGTAAAACTATTTGTTTTCCTAGTTGTTTTTTTTTTTTTTTGCATTTTTTAACGATTTTTCATTTGCTTCCCCAGTATTAATTGAGCATTGACTTTTTTCATTTTTTGGAACATCGATTTTTTTCTTCGTTGAAGCTTCGAATTTTTTTCGTTTTTCTTTTGATTGCAGTTTCTCTTTTCTTCTTTCTCTTTCATGTCAACTTCGCTGCAGTTACATTCGCTGCATTCGACTGTTTTTTCGGCTTAGACTGGTGAGGTTTTTTTTTTTTTTTTTTCTCTTAAATTTTCAGCATGTCAGCTAAGGACGTTACTCAATCCAGCGGTATGACAGCATTAATGATTATAAAGGAAAAATATCAGAAATGGAACATACGAATGAAGCTAACAAAGAACTAACCAAGGGAGACGGAAAAGAAAGCATTAAGCGCTGTAGGGCGCGTAGGATAAGACGCAAAAGACCGGAATACAGTATCGCGCGTTCTGAAGAAATGGAAGGACATTCAAGCAAAATGTGGTTCGCATCGCAAACGAAGTTTGCTTCTGACGGATCAAACGGATAAAAAAAGGAGACTGAGTACTTGAGAAACGGAAGAGCGAAGCAGGAAGCAAACTATGATTAAACCGAAGTCTAATTATGGATGAAATAGTTGACCGCCTCATGTTGGGGAAATTAACAAACCACGGAAAATGAGGAGGAATGGGTTGTACGGATAAGTAAAAGGAAGCAGGATCGGAAAAAGAAGAAGGATAGAGATCAGACCAACAGTCGCGGTGGCAACGAAAGGAAAGAGGAAGAAGACTTTGAGCTGGGAAATGCCTAATAAAGCGACCGTCTAAAATAGCCGAACGTGCCAACGAGTCGACTAACTCGTTGCCCGAAATTCCACACAATGACTAGGATAATCTATAATAGATCAATACGGACAGAGCGGGAATGAAATAGATGTGAAATTAAGGAACGTACGTGAAGCGTGCTTATCAGCGGATGGTTTAGGAAAGGGAGTAGCAATGGCTTGTAAAAAGCCTTTTGAATCAGAAGATAAGAGAACATTAGATATATTGTTAGTGGAGGCTATAAAAAGGATTGCCTGTAAGATCGCAATAGATTCGGCTAGGAATATGGAGGAGAACGAGGGGAGTTTGAACGACTCGGAATAGCCGAAATCCGGCAGAGTAAAAGCCGCTCCAACCCTCAAAGCTGACTTTGAGCTATCGGTAAAAATTAAAGTATAAGAAGGAAAGAGCGAGGATAAAATATAGTTAAATTCGTTATGAGCAGCGGGAGAGGGAAGAGACTTGACATACGAAGGAAGAAAAAGTAAACTGGATGAGTAAATAAAATCTGGGAAATTATAGGTAAAATAAGGGCATTTGTTGTAGGATAGAACAAAAGAAGAGAAAGCCCTGAGATGTGAAGAAATCAAGGAAAGGATTTGGTCAGGTTTACGAACTGCGGAATTGCGTTTTTTTGGATCGATACATAAAAAAGCAATATTCTCGTACAATCGTACAAGTACCGCTTCCTTTCCAATGATAAACCACTATTCGCGATCGGCGGGCGGAGGGGTCATTTCCTCTGGCTAAACAAATAGACGAAATTTTTCCTCTTGCGAGTCGATAAATTTTTTGCAACTGATTTCACCTTTTTTTTTACAACTCAAAATAGTGCATACTTCGTAATATCTATCATGAAAACAATACCGAATTAATGACGAGATAAAATTAAAAGTTGAGAAATGAAAACACGGAATCACGACAATGTACCTGCGCGGTAATTGTTGATAAAAATCTTGAAATTTTGCGTCCACCCACATTCGCGCCATTCGATTTTCTTTGCATTCACAACAACACTGAATTTTTCTACGACTGGATTGATTAACAACTTTTTCAAAATCTTCGTAGCGATCGACGTTTGAGCGACCAAATTCGAATTTAACTAGACCAAAATTTGGCAACGATGCTCAATTGAGTCGACGGCACCTTGCAGACAGACATACACGATACAGTTATGGGGTCGTATTACTTCACGTAAAAATACGCGTTTTTCTCAAAAACACTAGTCTTTGCACCATCGCCGATGGTGGTGCCTCTTCTCGGCGGACTTCACATATGATACGAACACACTGACTGATACGCTTGAAAATGAACAAAGAATCATTAAAATCAGTCTAGATAGTCAAAAATAGCTTTTAGGCGCACAGACAAAGAAAAAACAAAACAAAACATATGCGATGAACATATAACCTCCCTTTTTGAAGCCGGTAGAAATACTGGAAACTAACTGAAATCGAAAAAAAAACAATCAATTGGAGGATTTCAGTCAAAAGCTTCGTTTCACAGTTTTTCACAATAAACAATTTCACCCTTGGAATCTTCATACTTTTTTTTTTTTTTCAACATATGCCAAATTTCGAGCAATATAAATGTTAACGGCTAAACATTACACATACCCGCAAAAAGCACAAAATCCAGCAAGAAGAGCTTTCATTGCGCATAAGTCCTACTCTGAGTAATTAATTACGCGTAGGTTTTAAAAAATATCATATAAAATGAATAAAAGCAGTTCTTTCAGCGGTGGTTTCTAGATTTTTTCACATATTGCTCTTCCGAACGTAAAATTCTTAACATTGTATCAAAATACGACCGTTTAAAAATCACCAAAATCTGAATAAAACAGAAAAGCTGTGCAAAAATTAAAATTAGCTTATACACCGTATTGAAATGTTCTCACGGAAAATGTATAACGTTTGGGGGATATTCAATTGACTAAGAGAGACAGCAAAACTCGCAAAAGCTTCAAAAATGTACGGAATATGAAATTTAAAACGACCTAAAAATTCATTTAAAAATTCATAATTCGCCGTGCGGTGACCGATTAAATCTGAAATTTGAAATATACGGATAATATCAAAAGCACATCACAAAAAGAGGGAACATTTCCAATAATGAAGTTAATTTGGCTTCGCTTTATTTAGATGGGAAAACAGCAGAGGAGAAGGTAGGTTGTTATAAATAGAAATTTTGCCAAAGAAATTGAAAAAAAAAAAAAAGAAAAAGAACAACGAATAAATTACATGTAAAAGAGAACTTTGTAGCGAAAAATGTGTAGCGACATTACTTATCGAGTGGGCTGGAATTATGGTCGTTTTAAATTCCGTATTGTATATTATTTATGTATTTTTGAGATTTTCGGCGTATAACACAGTTGGTTCGAACGTTACGCATAGCTCTCGAAGAAAAGGCTAAATTGTGATTTACGGAAGCCATTTTTTGGTTTTAAGTAATGTAGCCGTCAAAATTTTCTTCTGATAAAAAGACTTCAAAAAAAAAAAAAAAAAAAGCAACTATCCCATTATTAGCCATAAATGACAAAAGTTACGCGGTAGCAATCGCACAACGATTTCACAAAATTTCGTACCGATATTTAAATGTTTTAAAACTATATCCCCGTGTTTGTTTTTAATGTAAGAACGAAACCGTCAGCACTGCCGATTATTACTTTTAATATTGACGATAAATTAGAATAAACGATAATATCTATGGAAATAGAATATTTGACAAAAAATGACTTGCGAATAAACAAAAAGTTTAATTTGTCAGTCTGTCCAGTGGTGGCAGAATTGTGTGGTAAAATTTGCCTTTAATATCCTTTGAAACTGTAGACTGTAAAAAGATGGTGCAAATGAAAAAATAATAGTAGGAGGAGAAAGACGCGTACAATGAACACAATGTAGAATGCAATACTTTCTAGTTCTTCTGAAGCCAGCATCTTCTAGCAGAAAAAAGAAATATTCCGATATGAAGGGTCTGGTTATTTTTCATCTGTGACTTAATGAGATTCAATGCGTGCTTTCAAAAACAGGAAGAAAAAAAAACCGTTTTCTGTTAACAAAAATAAATTAAAAAACAATATGGCCTAATGAAACAAGTCAATCATTTCCTGCCAACACAAAAAAAAAAGAAAAAAATCCGTTCGCATTTCGAGCTAACGTAATATGTTATTCCATAGCCATCCATCATGGAATAAACACGTGATTTTAATAAAGTTCGCGTAGACTATTAACATTTTCAAAACATATTTTTTACATGAAAGAAAATATTGATAAACCGGAAGAAAAAATAAAATTTTCGCACTTTCATTTCATCATCGGAAATGTAAGTTGAAAATAAAAGAAAGAAAATACGATGATGCAAGTATCTAAAATATATATATATATGTATATTTCACTCGAAAATGAAACAACAGTGAGAAAATAAAAAAATGCGGCTCTCGCGATAAAAAACCATTATCATTATAAAAATATAAAACACACAAATACGTATAAACGTTTAATTTGAAATAAATTTGAACGCGTAAATCGTAACTTATTTTATACAGGTTTTGAAAATTTTGTTTCCTAAATAACTTCGAGAAAATATTTTCCGATTTATTTAGCAACTCCTCTACCTTCTTAATGAAACTGGGAATGATGAAAAGCTGTAACTAATTTCGACGAAACGGAAAAAAAATCACATCCTACTGTTGTGTCATGCAACAGCGTGAATCAAGAAATTAAAAAAGAACCAAAACAATGCAAAAAGGCCAAAAATAGAAGAAATATCGTTTACGAAATAAAAAAAAACAAAGAAGAAGTCGGCCAAAACGAGAATTACGGATTCTGAAAAAAAAAAAGAAAACTGATGTTCGCTTTTTCAAGTGTGCCACTGCTAATAATAAATTAATTTTGGCATGCAAATAAAGAAGGTGGAGAAGATCGAATGATACTTTTTATGAAGAGATACCGAATTTCTTCATGAAAAGTTGAATCTCTATCACTCCATTGCGAGCTGTGTTACCGGTTTTATACGTTTCCTTTTTCTCTTTTTTTTTTTTTATTTAAGTTCAGTTTATGTGTACAAAAATATTTCGAAATATCCGGCCTGGATGAGACGGCCGTTATGAAACGTCTCCAAGTTTAATAGCGATACCATGGAAGTTGGTTAGTGCCCTGGTCTAAAACAATATCGTTTCATTTCTTCCTTCTCCGACAATTCCTTCAAAAGAACGTTTTCATTCGGCGGCATCTATATAATTTCCAGTTATAAAATAGTTTTTGATTTTTTCGGTCAATATAAAATATTCATTTTACTTTGCTTTTTTAAAAGAAATATTTTTTTGGTTTTTTTGTTTTTTTTGTTAAAATACTCGTATTTTGGTCTAAGACTCTTTACGGAAAAGATTGAGTAAGAGGGAAAATTTGATTTCCAGATTTCCTAGGAAATTATTATTGTCGACCATTGTACGTAAAAAAAAGAAAAAAATTAAATATACATCGAATCGAAGTAAGCGTTCTTGTAGCGGATTTAATTTTTTCGGAAATACAAAAAAATAAATTTGAAAAATGTATTTATAGTATATTATACCTGTCTCTCTCCTACATTGAATAATCGGAAGTTAAATAAACTGCGACCGAGCTGCAAAAGCCAGAGGAGCCAATTTTCAATTATTGAAAAAAAAGGACATTATGGTCGTTTATCGAAAATATCTAATATTTGTTTGTAATCGGAAGTAAAACTAAATTTTTAAACGATTTTTAAGATTTTTTGTAAAATAAACACCGTTATTCGAAGAATATTTAATACGGGCCCGGATCTAGCGAGGGCTAGGGTGGGCTATAGTCCCGGATCCCAGAATACTCTTTTAAACATATTTTCCATTTTATTTTTATTGAAAATTAATACGTTTTATTTAGGACTGTATAAAAATCATTTAAATTAAAAGCGAGTTTTAATCGATTGCCGATTTTATAAATATTTATTTATATTATTCGAAAAATGCAATAAATCATACTGTGTTTCATTATTTTTTTCCGATCACATAAACAATTATAAAAAATTTCAAACATGCTTGTTTAATTTATATAAAGAGAAGAAGATGATATAAATATTTTTTTTTTGCAGATACACATAATGTTATTAATAAAAAATTACAAATATTAACATATTATATACATGTATAAAATTCATTTATTTTAAGATTCAATTTATATATTATTCAGTTTGTGTAGTATTAAGGAAGTTGATTTTGTAAAAAGACCATCATTTTAATTTTATGTTTTCTTGTTTGTTTGCGCATATATGATAATGAATTTTTTCATCATTTCTTATTTTTTTTTTTTAGACAGCGGGGCCCTTCATTCAAGATTAGTCCCAGGCCCTGTAAATCTTTAATCTACCCCTAATTTAATGTATAACTTTTCGTTATACTATGTTAGATTGCAGAATAATTTTCGAAAATTCGATAAACGAGTCGCTATATATCATTGGAGATACGAAAATATAGTGTAACGGAGCGCATCCGCTAGTTTTGGAAGCAGGTGTTGAACAAATATTACGGCCTCAGTGGAATTTCCTTCCGCTTCTTCGTGTACGGAATTATAATTTTAACAAATAAGATCGAGGTTTTGATTTTAGAAAATTTTGAAAATAAATTATTTTTAACAATTTATTAAATAATCCTTTTTTTTTAAATAATTTAAATAAACCATCTACAGACATTTCGATAGGCTGTTGTGTTTATAACAAATGTAAGACAGTCGTCAATTTAGGTAGATGAAACCGTAGACAACTAATAATTCAATTTTTTGTACGACACTTTTATGGTAGGTATCATTTTTTTAGCATTTATATAACATCTGCCCTCTTTTTTTTCAATGTAATTAATTAAAAAATACGATTTATAAACACGTTCTCATCGATATCGACGTAATTATTAAATGCAGTATTTTTATTTTTTTGATTTCAGTTAAATCTGTTTATAAATGTAGTAATTGAAATAAATACAAATACAACAAACAAATTTTAAAATGTATAAACAGTATATATATACATATATATATATATATATATATATATATATATATTCTTCTTTTTTTTTTCCTCTCGCTGTACCGGCTTTACGAGATGATTAATTGCGCCAGTGACTTCAACTTTACAATGGTCTACCAGAGAATATAAACCAGGACAGTTCCTCTAACGAGAGAATTGGATCTGAGATACCATTTCTACAGTGAGGATGTAATAGGAAATATATAAAATTAGTACTTAGCCCCTATGGCGTCAATGAGATTTGGCATCGCCCATAGGAGCCTGGTTAGAGAATGTGTTTCATATAGAACATGGACACCGTGGCAACAAGTGCACTCAAGGCCCATGGGAGTTCAGACATATACAAAAAGCTTATCTCACTACGGCGACAGATGCGGTTAGGCATTGCCCGTAAAGGCCTGGTTGAAGCTATTCCGAGTGAAGGATTGACATTATTGTAACTGCAATGAAACATGTATGTACCATATTAAGGTAACACGGTTTAAGTTATATCACAGAATAATTTGAGTAATAATTGCTATTAAATGATGGGAAGGGCGTCACAGCACCATTTCCTCCTCTTAAGCCTTCGTCTTGGATCATCCGGAAGAGTGTTAATATACATTCCGCTTATGTTTAATTTTAATTTCTCGAAGAAAACCGTTCGACGTGTACTGCTTTAATAAATAGAATATCTAGATCATTATATAAAGTCAGAATTAGACACATACTTTGGAGCCGACGTGATTGTACGGAGAATGATTGACTGCTGACTTTGGATCTGTGAGAGATTGCTTTTACTAGTGTTCCCTTTTAGTTCGAGTCCATACTTCCATATCGACGTTATGACCATCAAGTAGACAGATCTTTTCAACTTCAGATGTAGAGTGAGTTTCTTTCCTATTAATGGAGATTGTAGTTTGGCGCGTGCGAAGATTTTCTTGCGGATTTGCGCAACATGGACACGCCACATAAGCGATCCAAATACATATCCGGATACTTAATTGAATTGGACTGTTTGATTTCAATGTCATTTATATTTAGTTTAGGACATGTGATAAATCTATTTTGTAAAAATCATAGGTGTTGGCACTTTTCCTCACTAAATTTAATCCTCCAATCTATGGCCCAACTTTGTATTCTATCTACATAGTTTTACGGTAGGTGAACTTTAAGTGGGTGTCATTCAATGGCAAAGTGTATAGTAAAATGAACAAGTGGAAGATTTATAAACAGCATAGAATCATTTAACACGTTGTTCGTTAAATATATAAATGCATAGTATACTTGGAGAACCAATACAAATATAGCAAACAAAGTATATATTAATTAGAAACCTTTTTATCATCGCGGGCGTAGATGATCAGCTAAAAATTAATAAAATACAGAAAGAATGTGATCAGAGCAAACTCTAAAAGTACCCCCATCGCATACTTTGATACTTTTGTTTAATTTTTAGCTGATCATCCGATGATAAAAAGGTTTCTAATTACTATATACTGTTTACATGTATTAAAATTTGTTTGTTGTATTTGTATTTGTTCCAATTACTCTATACATTTGTATATTTAACAAACAGCATGCTAAAATGATTCTAAGCTGTTTTAAATTTTCCAATTGTTCTCATTTTATCAGACACTCTGCGCTTGAATAACACTCAATTAAAGTTTACCTGCCGTCGTTATTTATAATCTACTTCTTAGAAAATCGTTAAAATCTTTTAACGGAAAAACACAATAAACTAAACCTCCATTATTATTGCTTTATTGTCCTTTAGTTGGAAACAAATTCGTAGAAAGACAAAAAAAATACACCGCTAAAGAAAGCAGCTGGCCGTTATTGTTTCTACCACATAACTACGGATCTAATACAAAAGCAACATAGTGAAAAAAAGAAGAAAAAAAAAAAAAGGTAACAATCCATCCTTAAGACCACCCTATTCGTAGGGAATACATCGAACACGTTTTCTTTTTTTTTTTTTAAATTTTTTATAAGAACATCACCTGAATTCTAGGGAAAAGAAGATACAAAATGTTTTTTAATGTAAGTTCTTAGAAAATTTATGTTAAAAGGATTATACAAATAATTTCCGCATATAAAGTAATTGCGTTGTTGGTTAATTGTGGAAGTGCATGGTATCTGCAGTGCGAGAAATATAAAGTCTGTGGCGTGAGCGTGTAAGGGTATTTCATATACGTATATGTATACATACAACTCCGATGGAAAAACAAAATATCACACACGTGTTTTTTTTTGTTTTTGTTTTTTTTTCAACTCATCGACACACACTCATGTTCGCACAGGTAAAAATTGAAACCTGCTAGATGTAGAGCAGAAATATTAAAAAAATACGCTGTTTTTTGGGGATTTTCATAATTAACCGGTTTTTTCCCTTTTTTTTTTCTTCTTTTTTTTGTATTGTAATTCTACTTGTCGTAATTAAATTTAAATTATTTCACCTGGATTCGTTATTTAAGTGACACGTTCAAAGTGTGTGGAATGTTTTAATTATGTAAATTCTATACCAAAGATACAATAATTTTTTTATGCCGTAATATATATATTCCAGTGTTCCATCTTACTACATTCGCTTAAATTGTTACTTGTTATTTTCATTTGAAATCACTTTACTGGTATTCTAAAAAATCCAGTTTTATTATTTGTTACGAATTTTATATTTTCTGCATTCTTGTTTTTTGTTGTTTTTTTTGTTTTTATGACATTTCGGTACGTTTAACTGCTATTTGTACATTTTTCGATTTTCCAGACGTCCTCAGAATATAATAAGCGGAATGTATTCAATTCGGCTGAAAATCTTTTTGTTTTTCCGCTATATTTACCGTTTGGCTAAATTATCGACGGTTTTTGATTTCCGATGATATTATCGCGGTCAGATTTTGAAAATTATTGTTTCTTTGCATCTTTTCAATCGTATTAAATATTATATTTGCGTCAGTTTTCATACATAATCGTGAATTTTTGCTCTATTGAATCGGTTACTGTGAAGAGTGTTTCTATCATTATTGTTTTTTTTTTTTTAACATATGCTTCGAGTGTTGAATTTAATTTCGCTGTTAATCGTTATAAACTATATTTTTCATAATCTATTATACATTCTTTTTACGTGTCAGCTTTTACACTTTGTGTACTTTTGCTTTTTATTGCTTATCGACCAATCGGTGTAAATAATTTCGAAACCGTTATATTTTGTATCTATATTTTCGATTACTGCTCGTTCTTATATCTTTCGGTTTTTTTTTAAATTGGTCTCTCTATGTGTATACGAATTGGAGAGTAGTAATTAATCAGTGTAGAATATTATATTTCGGTGTTTTAATATTTTGAACTACATTCTAACCGCGTAAAAATACTGTATAACCGTTTCAATGTGTCCAACAATAATTAACGGACCATAAATGAGACCTATCTAAAAAGATCTAAAGAAATTTTTTTGTCTGTGAAAGCATACTGCTAGCACGCAATTTTTGATTAGGTGATCCTGTGTAACGATACACGCTTGTATCATTAAGTCGTCAAGTCGTGTTGATCGACGGCGAAGAGATTCCGCGTTATTTCCGATCGCAGGCTGCCTCTCTTATCAACGGAGAGGCTTTATCGAATGATGCAAAGTTTAACTATTGTCCTGCGCTTTCTGCTAGTCTACCGAGGTAGCCGTGCTCGAACATCTAAAGAGATGTTTGGCGATTAGTCTTTTTCCTGATCGCCGGATAATATACCGTGCTATGTTTGTTAAATGAATGGACAAAATATCACGTGATTGATTAATGCGAAAGACACACCGAATAGAAGAATTCGCCACGAAAGGAATTAAGTGTATCTAGTTTCACTAAGGTAACCAAGCACAGTGCTAGTCAACGGAGGAGATTCCTTAGTTTCGATCGTCACGGAAGAGGATATGGCGGACCTCCGACACCGGTAGAAACATGTAGCAAATAAAAACAGCTCGAACGCAAGTCTTTTTACCTATTTGTTTAATTATTTATTTGTTCTGATTCATTCTGCCGCGTGAGTATTATTTACTATTGTTGTATGTGAGATAGGTGAGTGTGCGAGTGCGGTAGCGTGTGGCCCACGTCGCGATAGCGGAGTGCGGTGTTTATTTATTCATTTGTTTATTTACAGAAAGAATTATATTTATGTTAGTGATGTTAATCGTTTAAGTTGAAATTCACATAACACCTGCATGAAAAGGCAGCGCTGGTGTCTTTGACGGATTTAGTCGCTATTTTTTCGTCAGCTTCCGTGGCATAATTGGTTAGGTAGTGGCGTTTCGTTCAGTTAGAGAATAACTCGCTGTCACACATTGACTCTTAAAATTTCACTTGCTCTGCAAAAAGAAAAAAAAAAGAAAATAACCGAATTACAGTCAAAATGCTCTTTGAAGTAGTTCAAGTTCCTTGCTTCGTTTCTGATAAAATGTACGCTCTACATACATTCCACGTATACGGAAATATCGCATCTACTAGTCAACTGTTTAACCAACTGCAAACTATAGTAACAACATACTCGTAATATAATATATCCGGCATACTATTCTCAGCGAATTGTTGAAGGAAGTTAAGCACGAAACCACTACCGGAATTAAATGTTAATGATTTTTAAAAAAAAGTAAAAAATCCTTATGCTAGTAAAAGTAGTAATTTTTATAGTTACGATTTTTATTTATGTTCAACAATTTAAATTTTTAATAGTTTTTAAATTTATTTGCGATAATGCAAAAGCCAGGAATTTATCAATTAAGAAATAAATCAAAACTAATATAAGTTATTTTGGTACGTAAAAATTAATTTGCAAAATAAAAAAAGAAATGTTAAAAATTGAAAAATTTTAGTAATTTCAGACAGAATAATTAAGCAAAGATTAAAAGAGCAGTATGGTGACACTGAAAAAATTAACCATTTTCACAATTCCGCAAACGAAAATTATGTTTAATGATAAAATTTGAATTAAACCACAATATTTACTTTATTTAATGGACAAGTCGAAGAATAATATATTTTCCTACAACTTATTAAAAACTGTTTGAATTATTAATACCTTTTTCAAAACCAACAATTCATATAAAGTATTTAAGTGAGAATAATTTAAATTGCTTAAAATGATACTTCGAAATCATCATATAAAACACTCAAAACCTTAATACCATTTGATGAAAAATACTTTCGACTTTCAGGCGCATATATGGTGAAAAGAAATTAACTTTTTATCATTAAAACTAACAATCAAAAAACTTTTAACCTTTGTCGGACCGCATAATTTTGCAACACTTAACAGGCGGCATAGGTACAATTGAACCTTTTTAGGTTTTCTTTAAAGCTTCTCAGAATAGAGAAGTATTATTTATCGGCTGTAGTTTAACTTAATGATTAGAGGTAAAATTCCTTGAATATAATAATAATAACGAAAGGGATAATATTGCTCAGGTAATTACAGGGCTAATAAACAGGTATTGGACAATTTTATTTATAACATGATTGATGTCACTGGCTTAGCATCATGTATTATGTACCGCGAACTCAGTTCATTGCTGAAGTCAAAGAGGATCAACGTAGGAAATTTTTGCAGGATTTCGCTAAAGACCTATGCATGCCTTCAGTTCAAACTCGCAGTTTAAACCGCATGCTGATGAGATGTAAATTTCTTCGGAGTGCTGTGGAAATGGTGCTTGGACGAAGCTTAGGTATAACAGCAGTTGGTCCTCCTCAGGTGCCTCATGGCAGTCGTGGGCCAACTCCGATAGTCGGAAGTGGCTATGTTTGCCGCAATCAAAAGAAAAAACCGTGTAAGACAAGACAAAAGTGTATAATATGTATCAATCCTATGTGTGGCGAACATTCTGTATCTAAAATAACACATGTATTTCTTGTGAAGATGTAGAATAAAATTCATTTTTTTATTGATAACCATTTTTTTAATATTATAATTAATTGCATATAATATACATAAAATAAAATACTATTTGAAAAAAAAAAAATATCTTGTTTTTTATATCATTTACATATAAAAAAAATATAAAAGGTACAATTGTGCCCATGCCGCCGTTTACGGGGATGAAAACAATTTAAGTCTACGTTAACACTTTTTTTTTTTAGATTTGGCGCACATAATCTATTGGATAAATGTAGAGATGTCACAAAAATTCAGGTTTCTAAGTCTTATAAAAAAAAAAGTTATGGAAATTTAAAAACTCAAAAGTTACAATTGTACCTGTGCCGCCCGACGAAGGTTAAATAAATTTTAGATTGAGATCGATTTTGGTTCTGTCAATGTGTCTAATTTAATTTTAGTTACTTTTCATAATTATTGAAGTTAACTTTTTATTTTCAATTTTTCGGAAATGTAAAAAATGTTTTTTTTTTTAACGAAAAGTGTGCAAGAAGCAAAACTGCTCACAGAAGACGCTCCTCAGGCTGTGGGAATTTTAAATTCTTAATGGTGTCGATTATTTGAACTAAAAATTAGATCAGCTGCTCTTTAATTGTTTTATATGTCACCACATCAAAAGAGAATCTTGTTTACAACCATCACAATATATATATATTAACTCGGCCATTTTGGCTTCGCAAGGGGCTGTGCCCCTTGTCCCTCTTGCTTTCATTTCTGTCTCTTTCTCTTCTATACTTTGTATAAAATGATCAAAATTTACAACGTAATTCTTACTGGCATCAACACAAAAAAAAAATATCATAACCACAAAAATCCTATTCTAACATTTAACTTCCGTTATATATAAAATTAAGACATTTTTTCGTTACATATTTCATAACATAAAATTATGATATTTTTTAAATAACAATAACAAAAATCCTATAAAATATAACAAACGTTACATAAAATTGGGACATTTTTTTGGGACATTTTTTCGAATGGGGGGAGCCTAAGAATTATGTTTTAATTAATATATATATATATGTATATATATATATATATAATGAATGAGATGCAGGACTTTGGTACATGAGTCACAAAATTTCTGTAACTTAAATTAAACGTCTGAATAAATTAGAAGTTAATTTTTAGGATTCTGTACACATGTAATGTATTTTCACCCTAATCAGATGGTTCAGAAACGAAAAAATTTCTTTTAATACAAAATTTTTATTTAATCGGAAAATACTTTTCGTTTCCTAATTTTTATCTTGACCGTGTTTATCACTATTCTTATATTAACGCTTATACACATATAAAACATCGATATATATATATATATAAAACATCGATATATATATATATATATATACATAGTTAAAATGCACTTGTCGATTGTCTTCGCAGAAGCTAAAAATAAAATGAGACGACGGCGCCTACTAAGCTAACTCGAAATGGAATCGTTACAAATACAATAGACCATCGCGGAGATTTTTTTCCCTTTGTGGCAGTTTTTCTTAGGAAGACGAAGATCTCAATTTGAATACGGCTGATAATAAATATGTACGGCCTGGAAACTTTCTGAATTTTCTAAATAATGACGCAAACATTTTTAAGCACTCGTATATATTTACAAGAATGCTTGGGGAAAATTAATAGCATCACGATGATGTTATAAGTTCAAATGGGAATATTTTGAATTCATTATTATGCAAATGTAAATTTTTAATTGATCTTGCTTTATTATATATTTAATTTGTCCAATTTTTATTTCTATTTCTTACAAATTTACTTATCGATAAATTAAATTTAGAAAAAAATGTTCTCTTAAAACAATAATTAACCTACATATTATCAGTTATGTAAATAAAAAAAGGCACCGATGATGCGTTTAATAATTTAATATTTTTCCGCGAAAGTGAATAATCGAAATTCGTGTTTTTTGACAGAGCCCATTGAAATTCCATCTGGAGTTCGGTATTTATTAAGGAGTTTTTGCAGGCTTGGGAGAAAATAAACAAAGTTTAACAGACGGTCCGGTACAAAGAAAATGTTGATAAACACACTAGGGTCGAAATTATTCACTTTTCTAAGATTTGTCGAGTATCCTGGTGATCGGCTATTAGTTACCAGTTTGCTAGTATCGCTTGGGTTCACCAGTTGGCCCATCAACCAATTACTCGGAGACGCATTCTTCTTCAGGTGCCGTACGGTACATAGCGCGTTGAGCACAACCTATTCGTACATTTTTTTAGCTGTACCGATATAGTTTGTGTACCAGGCAATTATTATATGCGACGCAGGTGTACACACGACTGCATTCGGAACTGATTAGTAATCGTTTGATTTATCGATATACAAATGCGGTCGCGTGTGTGTCTGCTATGTACTAACTAGCGCGCATATGATGGTATGCTTATTTGCCATTGCCTTCCACGTGATTATTAGCGAGTATTTAATTTAATTCTTTGTAATAAGTTCTGTCGTCGCCCGGGATCGAACCCGTGACCTCCGTAATGGAAGTCAAGCGCTCTAGAAAATAGGCTATCGAGACGACTAACCCTAAAATAGAGTTACCAGTTTGTGTCCGCCCACTGCAAAGTACAGAAAATATCTTTATCGTACATAAGATCCGCGAAGGGAAATTCTTATACATTTTCTTGCTGGTAGGAGTGTAAAAGTACAAAAAACGTAAAAAATAAACAGCCTCTAATGCTTAACTTTTTTTTTTTTTTCTTTTTTAATTCCTAAAAACCATCAACTTTGATTAGCTAACCGGATGTATAACGTACAATATATTTACTTTATCGATATTATAACACAATGCTGAAGATGGAAGCGTTTTTCCTAGATGTAATAAAAAATTTCCATTGCTACTCGATGCAGATTAATAAATTTAGCTTTATAATTATTATAGGAAACGATTATTATTGGAAATTTCGCTGGCGCAAAGGCGAAGATTGTATTCTATACTCACTGTCAATTATTTGGCGAAGATTGTATTCTATACTTAATGTCATTTGGCGAAGATTGTATTCTATACTCACTGTCAATTATTTTCATCTCTTTATCCCGTTATTTAAGAATTACCACAGCTTACGCGCGATGTAACAATTTAGTTCATTTTAAATTACAAATTCCGTTAATTACGTAAGATAACGCAAAAACACAAGATTATAACCTTGTCAGGAGCAGATTATTATAAAATCCGGCATCTTTTTATAAAAATATCCTTCTGATAAAGTTAGTGCTTCTACGTTGTCGTTCGGCGAAACTTCTCTCTCTCTCTCTCTCTCTCTCTCTCTCTCTCTCTCTCTATATATATATATATATATATATATATATATATAACCATATAAAAAACTATAAAGTCATTAAAAAACTCAAAATGTCCCCGTAAACTCCTACTGAAAAATGTGTATAAAAGAACAATAAAAAATATTACACCTTTCACAATTTAATTCCCGGGTCAAGTTCAATAAATTCAAAGTTTTTATGGGGAATGAAGTTATCCTTGTTAATGTTTTTTTTTTTCTTTTAAATTTCGATCGCGTCATTCAAGTTGGTTGTGCATGATTAACTTGATTAATAATAGAAAACCCGTTTTCATCTCCTTTCGGCAAAAATAAAAATTACTTAAACATATAAACTCCGCCCTTCAAGAGATCATTTTTTAACGCGCTTAATGGTCTCAGTGGCATCTTGTTTATCTGGTCTCTTTGTATATAACACTTTCCTCATTCGTTCAATGAAAATAAATTCGATAAATTGAAGTTGAAATGTATTTCATTAAATTATTTTTTGTTCCAATCTGCCGTGAAATTTCCTTTAAAGATTTGCTTTTTAAGAAGGCTTCTTTCACTACCGTGTTAAAACATTAATCTTTTTTTGCAAATTACGACCACTGTATTTACGTTTTTCCAGCCTAAACTCATAATAAAATACGGTGATAAAAAATTTCTATACAAAATCTCGACTAATCGGAGGTTGTATACTCAAGGCAGTTGTCCATTCTGATCTCGTTGATTATCCGAACAATAAGAGATTGCGCATTAATTCCTCCGAAGTGCCTCTCAGTATGAAAACTTTTCTATCTAATAAGTGCTCTTACCTTTCCGCCACATAATAAGGACCACATTATACGTTTGTATTTTTTTTTTTTTTTTTTTTGTAGTTTTTCCACCGAGCAAGTCAAACGTTACAAAAGAACGTCAAAAAAAAATAAGATAATAACGACACTACTCCGGACAGAAGAATGACGTAATCATTAATATGCATACATACATACACGTACTTTATATAAATCTTCTTGGGAGCGATATCGGAATTATGAAAGAGTGGACATGCTATATTGGAAGTCGCAAACACAGAAATGTTGTATGAGAAGGTGGAAGATAAGGATTATTTGAAAAAGTACCACCCTGTAACGTTGGGAATATAAAAAATCGGCGTGATTAAAAAACAGCAACTAGAGCCTAAAAAGAAAAACTAGCATCAAATTTGAAACTTACAGGAAGCCAATTGTGTTTGCTGTACGTAATTTCAGATCATTAACGTTTCAGTTGGCCAAAAAAAACAATAAACATTATCCTTTTAATGAAGGAACTCAACCTGCAGGATGAGATTGGATGAATGGTTTTGTAACGGACGTTTCTTTAAGAAAATCGGAACCCGGCACTCCTTTGCCGAAACTAATGGATTTAATAGAACGGTTGTTTTAAAATTATCGTGAAGATTACTGGCTCACGATATTCCTTCACTACGGATAAGATTTTTAATTGCGATTCCGATAAAATTATTCGAAATTCTTACAGTGTCAGCAGGGCAAAGTAGAAATGGTGAAAATTTGTTTTAACGCAAAGATGCCACCATTTTTACTTCCTAAATAAAGAATGGAAAACGATGTCCTAAATGGATCACCTTCCGGTTCTTCTGCGGAGTATCGTATTTCAGAATAGATGCAAGTAGATTTTTGTTTACGTGATTTCAAAATTTGATCACTTTTAATCCAGCAACGAGAGTTGCTCTCGTTTTATTTTAAATAGCTATCGTATATACATAAAAAGTTTAGAAATAATCAAGCTCCTCGTAATAATTGATTTCTGGGCACTCTTTCGTACTATATTCATAAACCTCAGCTTTGGATTTTTTACGAATCCAGTAAGGAAATAGTATGAACAAGAATGAATCCCTTTTTCATACATAACGGCCGCTACAATGTCATTTCCCATTTAATTTTTAGGTGTATTTATATAGAGTACGATTTTACTGAAAAGGAATTTCTCTACATTTCTTTACGATTCTGTCAGTGAAGAGAACATATGCGATTCATACTGCGGTAAAACTGATGGGAGCACCGAAATTGTTCAAAAACATTCAGTTCTTCCAAAAAGAGCTATTGAAAATAAAGAAAAATAGATACACACCCCTTTCTAGTATCCAATATGTCTCCTGAAGAAGTAATAACAGCCTAAAAATGGTAAAGATTAGAAAATTAAGAAAAATCAGAAATAAAACAGCGGTCATAACGGAATTATAAGCGTAGATTAACTGTTTCTACGGTAGAAAAAAAAAAAAAAAAATATATAGCAAAAAAAAAGTACAATAATAAAGAAATCGGTAAAGACAATATTGGGAAAAAAACGCCTCATGCATGATGATAACGATAGTGATAGAGAAGACGGTGATGTGTTACGCAATAAAAACTTCAGAGTTAATAACCAGCTGAATGTTCGGTACAGTAGTGCATTGAATGCAAGATGTGGACAAATGAAGATTGAACTCTGAAATTACTCTAAATTACACGAATCACCATTGTGGATTAAATCTTTCTGATTAAACTGTTTTAGTTTAATTTTTTACTTAAATTTACCGAATTATGTATATTACATGTAGTTTTAGTTTCAAAAACCAGTGGAAAACGAACTGACGGCATTGATGAAAAATTCTTAACAGTCGAATCATGGTGGCCACATCTCGCCGTTAGGATTTTAGAATCCTCAGTGGCTACTGTCTCTCACAAAAACATATACTCGACAAATCTTCGCCTTTGTCTGTGTGTTCGTGTCAGACAATTGTCCCGATGGTCTCGCACTTACTCCTTATTGCCCAAAGTTCATCGCGTTATAGACACAACTGTTGGCCTACCAAGAGACATGCAGGAGACTTAAATGCTGCAACTCCCATCGAAGATCCTTCGTTAGGACGAGTGCTTTAATCCGGCGTATTTAAAACACCTTCGGTTACGTGCTCTGCGGTAATTATATACAGCACATATATAGAAGAGGTGGGAGTAGTTTAAAAAAGGATGAATTTCCTTTTGTTTAACGGTGTTTCGAGTAAAGCTGTTGCATGTATCTTCTCCATTGCTTAACGATATCGTATCATAAATATCGTTTCTTATCAAGGGTATTGCGCTTGAACTATGATAAAGCATAACGGTGAGTCCGTTCCTTCTATTACAACTAATAAGTTAATGGAAATACCCAAACCGATAGCTGCAATCTTCCTTCATCGGTGCTTTTAAAATTACCAGCACAAATTAGCAAGGTAACGAGCGCCTGATTTTAATAATCGCTACAGTTGCCCACGTTGATTAAAAAGAAAAATAAGGCAGATTCTAAATTTCGACTAAAAAACAGGGCCTAATGCCAAATACAAAACTGACATTATTTCCGAGCAGTTAAGCTTCCGATTGCAGATTCAAAAATACCATCGATTAGCGGCAATCAAAGATATAGTCAATAAGGGCGCACGGTTTTTGACCTTTCAGAGATAAATAAGGAGGTACTGTAAAGTTCTGTTGGGTTCCTAGTCGTCGCGAAATCATTCTCAATGATGTAGAGTTGATCAAGCGGCTGAGAAAGCGGCCTTAAACAGGGTAGTATACTCCTTTATACCATCTACGGATCTTTTGGACATGATTAAAAGGAACAGTTGTACTGATTGGAAGAACTTCGTTAATAGTTCGCCTGGTTTAGGCAAAACAAACGGAATTGTCCAATCGTCTCTACCAGGTATGCCTTGGTATAGTAATATTAATTCTTATCTGTAGGCTTCGTTCAGGTCACACTAGAGTGCAGCTTAATTTTTTCGATGGAAACCATTTTAATTCAAATTGTAGCAATCATGTAAGCACACTGTACCGCGAGGATATCAACCACTTGTTATTCAGTTGTGAGGCCCTATCCACGGATAGAGTCCTCCTTTTTGAACAGCTGATGTTCTGTGGTTTATATACTCCATTCTGCATTTTTCAACTCCTTGTTTCTGGTGATCATACGTTGTTTATCCTTTTTTCATTTATCGAAAGAAATCGAATTGTAATTTAAAAAATCCAATCAATGTCCGAATTAATGAATTTTTTTTTTTTTTTCATTTGTTTACTCCGAGTGGAGTAAAATTATTCCTTTTCACATGTGGTTATTATTGTTTATCGTGTTTGTTTCATCGAACATTATGGGCGCTGCTCCGCAGTTGCGGCCATATTGCGGGATGTGATCAATGTTAATTTGTATTTTCTTTTTCTTTCTGTTTCGTTAAATTTGATCTCAGCATTGTGGGCACTACTCTACAGTCGAGACGTAGTTTCTTTTTTTTTTTTTTTTTTTTTTTAAACCTGGCCTGGTTGTAAATACCATTTGGCCACTAACTATGATGTAGTTTCTTCCTTTATACTTACTATCTAGTAGATAAGTAGTGTTGAAACAGTTGGACAAAAACAAGAAAATGCTTTTTACTATTTTTTTATTTTGTTTTGTTTTCGTGCATTCAGTCTGAATTGAACGTTAGCCTGCTGACCAAATGAGCTATATATTGTTCAGGCCGAGAAAAAAAAAAAAAGTAAATTTCCACAATACATAATATTGATATTTTAAGTAAATTTTCATGATAAAAAAATTGATAATATTTTAAGCCAAACGGGTTTGTTACAAAAGTTAGTCTCGTCGCAACTTACATGGCTCACCCCGGTGGTACAGATATTTTTTTTTTTTTTTTAATTCTTTAATAGCTAAATTGCACCTAGCCAATGATAGCTATTTAGTAATTATTTTTAATATCTTGCGCACATGGCCTGAATAGCAGCCTACCCAGCGATAGGTGCTAAAAAATAAGCTTTATTACAACTTTTAAATTAGATCCATCGACTTGATTCTATCAAGCCGCCGAACTTCTAATGAATTGTCTAGCAACTCAATTCCTAATCTGCAGGCATACTTCTTTGCATGGTCGAATATTACTTCTTCGAACAAACTTTACTCCGAGGGCTTTGTGAAGTGTAAAGTTGTTAATGGATAGTACGCATACGAACAAGAATTAAAATCAGTCTACATGGTCTGAAATTATACGTAAAGAAACACCAAAAAAAGTAAACAAATAAATAAAACACTCGACGAACACACAAACTTATTCTTTCCGAACTCGTCAATGAGAAACTAATGGTTCTTTATAAATGATAAAAAAAAAAAAAACGAAATTATAATTAATAATAGTCAACTCGGAGGTTTACAAACACTATAATACCGTAATAAAAAGGTTAATGATCGGAAACAATAAAACATCGCATTGTAAATCGTTAGATAATAAAGCATTTGTCTTGTATAGTTTTAAAATATAATAATTAACAAACGAGTAATAATACATAATTTAATTTAAAAAAAAAAAAAAACGAAAAATATTCCCTATTATTTTTCAAAAGAATATTCTCGCGGTAAAACGGAAATTCTTTTGGTTTCCTCTGCTCCATAATAACCCGTTTTTTCAACACAGTCACAGAAGGAATAAATACTTTTTTTAGGAAAACTCGGCAGTTTTTTTTCGAAGTAAAATGGTTTGTTCTTAAAAATGACTTGGATACATTTCGGCGGTTACCTTCAAAATCGAAATAATTGAAATGGTATATTTTAGGTTGCGGTGTCCTTTCTAATCTGCGTAAATTTTATTACAACTCTTTGGGCCTCTTTTAATTTATTTTCGGAAAAAGTGGAAGCAGATAAAACAATTTTCAACGGCAATTATTTACGTCTTAATATCAACTAAAAAGCTTAAAAATGTTTTAAATTACTCTTTTTTCGCTACTCTCGGAGAAGCATTAATTTTATTTGTAGGCGTAGATTAAATTTTTTAGCTGTTTGCGCGTCTAAAATATTGATAATACTTTAAGAAATTGTATGCGGTCAGTATTTAAAATTCAGCAAGAGAAATGCCTGCAAAGCATTTTAACAGTAATGTAGGAAAACGAAAAATAATAATAGGAAAATAGATGACTAGATCAAGTTGCTAATCGATTGATATGAATTTCAATGTCCGTCAATATGTCGAAGCAAACGAATAAAAAGCTTTTTATTCTTTGTAAATAAGAACGAATTGTAAAACCGTGAAAATTATCGTTGAAACGAAATGTGGGTCGCTGCGCTGTCTTGCTGAGTTGCCGATGAAAACATTTCATTTTAGTTATCCCCCAGAAAGTTCGTTTTGTCGCCTGTCAAAAATTAACTTTGTCTCTCAAAAGCAAACTGTCGCGAGTCAATAAATTCCATGAAGAAATTAAAATTCAGCGTACATTTTATAAAAGTCCACAAACTAAACTCATCTTCGATAAACGGAAGTCTTAAACAATACAAACTTTAAATCACAATATAATTAAAATTTTATAAACCATCAACTAGTTTCAAAAATTTCTCGGCATTGCGTTTAAAGTTTATGTTGCTTAAGTTAATATTACACAATAAGCATGTTTTTCTGTCATAAAGGTAATTCTATTAAAAGGCCGATCCAATCATACCAAACCATTATAGTAGAAAATTACCTTTAAATGCTCTCGTATAAGATGCAACTGGTTTCCTTCCTTTCGGTACTACGTGTTCAACCGCGAAACGAAGAATTCGGCCACGTCGTAAGCTCTACCTGACTCATTCCCCTTAATTTAAAAGGACGGCAAATATAGAATACGGGACCATCACATTTAGCCATCGGCAACATTACACCAAAAGCCACGGTTCGCCACCGGCATTATAATAAACAAGTATTTGTTTTTAAAGTCGAGAGAAAATTTTCAATTTCGCTTAATATGTAAAATTTATTTCCATTTATTCTATTCGATTAGTGTTGAATCGCCACTTACGGAATTGAAACAAATTATAAGAACATTTTACGGGATAAAGTCAGAATGGAAATATTTTAAAGCGGAAAAAACTATTCCAGAAAAAAGTGTCAAAAGAGAGCTTAAATACAGAAAAAAGGCTCTCAATAAGTTCAAGAAAGATCTGTTGTTAGCAAATTTAATAGAATTTAGGCGACTAAGAGCTAAAGGAAAATCACCGTATCTACTTTAGTAAGACTTATTTAGGAAAAAATCAATACGCATTTTATACTATCATTCTGCTTTTTTTTTTTGCTTTTTTTTAACGCTTCAATTATGGACATGAACTCAAAGCAAAGTGAAATTTTTGTAAGTTCCAATGTGTGGCAGCGGGATTCGAAAGGCCCTGGCCCCGAACGAAACGCCACTGCCTAATCAACTACGTCACGGTTGTTGACCTATACTATCCGACACTGAACAGAAATAATAAAATAATTACTGACCAATTTTCGGTACTGAACGAATTTGCTTCATTTTTTTCTCCGTCTTCCGGCGATATTAATTTTCATCGAAAGTTTCAAAAAAGTTCATTGATAAAATCAAATTTGGATTTCAATTCGGATAACTCGGAATCGTACACAGTGAGCTATTTTTTAATTGAGAACTGTTAAATCAACAAATTTTATTATACTCCAGATACAACTAGAAAATGGAATTCTACAAGGGGTTCGGTGTTGGGGGACCAACCGCTTATTAAATACTGCAATAAACGACGTCACAGGCACCATTCAATGACTAGCGAAGATAGCAATGTGCGCTGATAATTTTGTTTTGCTCACCAGGTGCTCAGATATCAATCTAGGAAAGCATTAGTCAAAAATTTCACAAAGTGGTTTTAAATGCAAAAAAAAAAAAAAAACTAAATCGTTCACTTCTGTAAAATTCAACGTTGCAATCGATCCATAAAAAATTACCTAAACAGTTCGATAGTATTAGCAGCACCGATTTAGCAAAATGTTCAGGATTTGTTTTTGGTGTAAACAGCGTATATTTCACTGAAACGAATCACGGGTAAAAAAATCTCAACCTCATTATGAAGTTATACGGAGGCGCCATCGTTCATCGTTACACCAAGTCTACCACCAGGCTCGAATTCGGTCAAAGTGCGATTACAGAGCTCTACTATAGTCACCAGCTGCGAAGAGACTACTTTTATCACGAGGCAACGTTCGACATTTATCTATCTAGCTGTTGGAATTAATTTGGAGTCCTTCTTGCGATCTGAATTACCTCCGTATCCACGACGAAATGACCATACTGTTGTCCTCTTCCTTCGTACAATTTTTTTCTTCAAATGTACCTGCTATATAATAAGCCTGTCAAATTCATTCGTTTTCAAATTCACATATTTTCTCTTCGATAACTGTTACGTGAAATTTTTTCTTTCAATTATCATCAGCACATTCAACTATAAATGTCTATCTTTGGTACTTACACACGATTGAAGAGTATAGATCGCGTCTCGTATCCTGCCCTACCATAATGGACCTATACGGATTTAATAAATTCGACCTTTCCGCGGTTAATACATCAAGATTTGGCTTAATAAAATATTACATTTTCACTCGGAAAATATCTCATTTATTATCCCGGTCCGCTAAAGTCGAGAACTATACGCGATACTCTTTTATTCATAATTCCGTTCTGGTAACAAGCCTGTTCGCTTCCAGCATCATTTTCAACAAAGCCCCCTGGAACTCTATATGAAATAAGATTGGTAACTGAATGTGAGTAATCTGCACAGGTTCCTCGTGGTCTCGCAAAGCATACAAAGAGATATGACGCATCCACTGAGAATATATTTTGTAATCAAATGCTATGTATTATCCTTTGCTGGTCTCGTATTTTCTTTTTGCGGATACCTAGAGTCAAGTGGATATTCTTGACAAGAGCTTAATACAGCAGCAAAGAAAGTTACTAACACACGTGTTACATTACAAATAACCCCCCTCCTCCTTTTTTTTTTAACACCCTTTGAAGATAGGTAAGAAAAGTTGAATTTGTTAGGAATTATGGTAACGCAATTGAGTACATTAGTCATAAAAACCTTCCTATCTTAAGAAACACGTAGGAGGAGCGTAGAATTATTAATCGGCTGTGCGCAGAGAGTAGGTCACTTTGTGTCACCTTCGCTTTGAATAAGCCTGACACATAGACACCATTCTTGATAAATTTCCCGACCGCAATGTCTTGTTTATAGCGTTAAAATGACTGTAAAATATTTTCTACTAGAATCCGTATTATTCCAGGCTTCGGCAAAAATTAAATACTCACCAAAATATCTGTCATCCTCCACGATAATCAGTTACAATTTCTTCTATGTTCTCTTTCCTCGGATCTATTGGTTTTTTTTCTTCCAGTAACGTAATTTAAGTTTTAATTCTTCCTCTACGTTTCCAAAAAAATATTCTTTATATAAACCTCATACCTTCGTACCTAGTAGTTCTTATTATTATCGGTAAACGGATGAGCATCTACACTGCATGCAGATACATCAATATACATGGAGATACGTCTTGTGGCTCTCGAACAACGCATTCAGTCGACGTAGGAATGTCGACTGCGATCGAATCTGCCCCCCAACCGATAGCTGCGCTCAGTCGGTTGTCGCGTGTAAAAAATAAGCGGTTTTCTAAGACGTGCATTTTTACTCTGTAGACAGCGGGGTTCTCTAAAAAAAACTTGTACAGTATTTACATCATTTACAAAGGAAGTTATAGATAACGTGGGTACTAAAATACGAACTGTATAAAGACACACACTGCATCGATGCAAGTCGAATTGCACGAGGTGGAAATTGCGAGATTGTTGCTTAATTCTAATCCCAGTTCGGTACATGTAAATTCCGATCCGAGGAGTTCTCTTTAAATTCGAGTCTCCGCCAACGAGCATATGTCATAATAGTTATATATTTTTCGAGTATTTCGAACGATCTCTTTTAATTTAGGACTATGCGCAATTAGATTTAAGACGAAGAATTCTTGAATTCTTTCGAAAGATATATTCGGAAAGACGTAGACTGACATTGAAGTACAGGGATTATATCTGAAGATGGAAAGTAAAGGACAAAGGAAGAATTATAAGGAGCAGGAAGACCCAGTGCTAAGATTTTAGAGTACAAAACAGAGCGCCCAGAATCATGGGCAAGGCATTCAAAGAAGATGTGGTTTGCATCACATATGGGAGGGGAGATGGAACTGTGAAGGGAACAATCGGCTGGTTTAGAAATAGTAAGGAAGATAGTATTTTCATTAGACATTGTACTTCTTTTTTATTTTCGTTAGTAATTCGACCCGAATTCTCTTTGTTCCTGAGCAAGTTTAAATACATTGCTCATTGAACTATGTTTAATTAAAATTACAAAATAAAAATTAAAAATGGCGAAAGATCGACGACAGTTGTGTTTAAAAGAGAATTAATTAAGGAACATTAATAGTTTTACCAGAAAATAGTATTAAATATTAATTATTAAAATCCGTAGGTAAAATTCATACAAATCTTTTATAGCATTCGAATCGCTATATCGTTTACAACAGTTGCCGTGATGACGTATCATGACACGCAAATTGTGACATTTTATATGTCGGTCAAAACATGACTCACAAATTTTTGGCACTCGGCTATAGACACATCCGTGTCAAAAAAAAAAAAAAAAATTAAAACTTTTATTTAAATTTTGAATACAAATGTGCATATTTTGTGTAGCACTTTCGATTATAGTATGTTATTTTTTTTCATTTTCTGTTATACTTCCGCTTTTCACATTGAATTTTAATTTCCTTATCGAATTTTCATATATTTAATTATGAAATAATTTTCTATTTTATTTGCGTTTTTAGCATAAAAGAAGGAGGAGATAACTCGATCTTTCACGCTTTGAGGAATGTGTACAATCAGATGAAAGTTATTCTTAATATTCAACTGACCACGTCGTTAGTAAGAAAAATAATTTACCAATTTGCATTTCAATTTCTATCGCATATTTATTTCAAAATGTAACAGAAAAACGTTACATATATCATAACTGTTTTTAGCATCAGCCTACGAATGACATTATTAATAACTGAAGTTCGAATTTTGCATATGATAGATATTTTTTTGCTTGTAGCTAACACTTTGATGATAACATTTGGTGTCTAGCTGTTTCAAAAGTTTGTAAATTCGAAATACACTAATTTCATAGTGTATGTAAATGTGTATTTTGGACGTTTCGTGCATATTTGAAGGATATTTACATATTTTTTAGAAATACATGTAAAGAAAACACGTGCCTAAACGCACACAATTATATGTTCTAAACGATAGAAATATCGAAGCAAATGCATGAAATTGTTAACTTTACTAAAAAAAGCAAGGTTATCATTGTTTTATTTTTTGTCGAGTCTATTGTTCAATGAAAGCTTCTTGCAGCGCGTGTCTATGAAACCAAAAAAGAAAAAGAAAAAAGAAAAGAAATAATCTCCTTGTCGATCGTGTGACTACCATTGTTGTAGAGTACCACTTTACGGACAAAATATCTTTCCGCAAAAATAAAAAAAAAATCTTTTTGTTTCCTTCGTAAATTAAATGAATTTAAACAGAGTATTTACTTTGGGACCTTTTAGAATTTTTACATTTATATTGTCGAGATTACCTGAGCTGAACAATAGTGTCGGTAAACAAAAACGAATATTAATGACGGACCACGCTAGTCATATGATTAACCGCTAGTTACCAGGGCTACATCACCTTCACCCTTGTGTAATGGATGCTTTATAAACCAAGTTAGATGTACTTCATCGCAATCCTGGATGGAATTTGTTACAAGTAATGATGAAAATTTTAGATGGATTGTCGGCTGAAAAGGAAATATCTTTCTATCTGAACTGAAAGCCACGTTAACAGATAAGAATTTTCGTTTTTTAAATTTAGATTTATAATTTAATGTTTTATTAATATAAAAATTAATTTAGTAGAGAAAAAGGTATCACATGTTAATAACAATTTGAAGTGAAAAACAAAAAAATTTATTTTACTTCTTTAATATACACTGTATATTATGAAATTTCTAGTGCATATAAATCCGAACCCTATTAATAACTCGATCTTTCGGACTTCATTATGTAGGGATACCTCCTGTAGCACGCAATTAACAGTTTCCCTTAATGCTTATGGAGTCAATTTGACCCCTTGTTATTCTTCGCCAAAAGTAATGTGTTTTTCACGGCGATCAAAAAAACTTTCAGATTCGACGTTTCGGTTAGCGTAACAATTTCTGTTCTAACTTTCATCACTTAGAAACGTTGCAGAGTTTCTGATTAGCCCCCTAAAGTAAGAATGACGTTTTTTTTTTTGTTTTTTTTTAGGCTTATTTCTTAAATAAATTGACAACGTTAATATCCATAAGAATTGTGGCATATCTCGTTTGATTCAGAAAAGTGAACAATCCGTGAAATTATAAAATTTAAATTGAAAGCAATCTACTAGGTATTACAATTCGTAAGATTTTACATGTATCATCGTTAAATAGGTGAAAAATCTGACGAAATTAAGAGTCTTCACGAAATTTAACATAAATTATTCAGTCTTCTTCTCGGATCGATAAATTTGTTAAGTTTATATACCTGTACTTTTTTATCTTCTCGTAAGATACATAACTGTTAAAATTTACAGGTCAAGTAATCAAACTAATTTCACATGCAAAATCGTTTACTTGAAATTTACTTTTGAAATCTGCAGGATATAAGGCATTCGTCACATCCATACGTTCCTTGGCTGATGACTAAATTTAGTAGTTCCGAAAAATTTTCCAAAGTTAAGTATTTCTTATAGACTTTAGATGATTATTCGTTTACAATATCATCGGTTTAGCGAACAGAGAACGTAGCAAAATATTGTACATCTATTAGAATTTTATAATTTTAAGCAAGCTTTTTCCGACTTTCATTAATTTTTTTTTTAATTTGGATAACAACAAGTATCGAAAAATAAGATTTTATAAACAGAAGCTTTATTATTTGTACGATTAGTAAAAATGGCATACAAAATTATATATCTAATGCTGGAACAAATCTGTTTATTTGCTTTATAATTTTATAATTTTACTACTGATTTTCAAAACGTTTTTTACACTTGTAATACCACTTAGTATTATAATCCATTTTTTATTATTTACCGCAACTGTCACTTTAAAAATGTTCAGTACGTTTTTTCATTTACTCAGCGCCAACCGCGGCCATTGCAATTATAAAATGGACACAAAAATAGAAAACCATACACGGCGCTACGAGAACGTTATTTGACCGTTGATGAAACTTGCGAATTGTAAAACACCTGCCATGGAAATGTCATGCACGGGGTACATTATGAAAGTTCTGCTTCAGCAAAATTACACCCAATCGCCGCTAGAACATACATACTTACTACTGTATTATTGCGAATCGTGTTCGTACAAGGTTAACGATAAAAAAATTCGACTTTTTCTACAATTGTTGCTAGTCGTAACAAAAGCATCATAGTTTAGGTCTCTCTCCCTTGCCGGATCAGTGGAGATTTGTCGGTTCAGGATAATTAATTAAACGGTGATGAAATGTTTCGTAATAAATTGGAGAGAATATAAGTTAGAACTTAAGCATACTTGAGTTGGTCGCAAAAAGAGAAAAAAAAAAAAAAAAAAAAATGAATCCGCAGTTGGGATTATTTAAATTAAAAGCGATCAATCTCAATATCAATATTAAAAATGAATAAATGTACGTTTTTATTAATTTTCCGAAATTTCACACTATTTGGGACTAGAATATTATTCATTTTTCCTATAATTCATAGGTAGTGGTGGTTACTTTATTCGAAAGCTGTAACATTTTATATCGCATTCGTGTTTACAAGAAAGGCAATAATTAATCAACAAGGAGAAATGTTATTTCCGGGCACAGATTTCAGACAAAAATACGTAATGAAAAATGAAGGAGGAAATAAAGACGAGAACGATTATTATGTAGGACCAGGGTTTGCCGGCAACGAAAGATAACCTTTTAGTCCGGATCAGCGTGTGCGTATGTGTGTGCACTTCTTAGGCAGATCATTAGCCTCTAAACAAAGGCATAGAAATTTATAGACCCCTCCGTAGGTCGTTGTATTCCTGAAGCCTAGTTGTCTCGGGCGCAGTGGTATTTCTCGTTCGAATGGAGATTAGAATCCCACTCTATTGAAATTACCGAAAATTATCAACACCCGCTCAGCTGTGTTACCCGCGTGTTCGACGGACCTAAATAAAAAATAAAAGCAAAATCTTCGTTTCCCTATTTTCTATACAACTGATCGTTCGGAAACAGACCTACCACCTAGCATTAGTTGTTGGAATTATATAAATATACGTACAGCGAAAATAATCGGTAATCTTCAGAGTAGCCTAGACAGCTTTCACCGTGATAACCTTCTAGAGTATAGTTTAAAGAAAAACAGTGATCTAATGTAAAAAAATAATACAAAAAAATCGCTGGGATCGACACAATTACGTAACAATGTATATTAATTTCCATTAGAGTTGTAGGGGTAAATCGGTTTTTAAGAATAAAATTTAGGTACATAGAAAAAAAATTGATACAAAATTCGAAACGCTTTTGCAGACTGAAAAGAGGGAGAAAAAAAAAAAAAATCGTCCCAGACATTTTTGATGAGAAAATAACAAATGTGTACAAACGGGGAACGAAAATAGTTGTTTTGTTCTTTTTCGTTCCGGATATTGTTGTAACGCGTTAAATAAACTTACCGATGAAAAAAAAAGTGTATCGATAAAACACTATGCGCTACCACTCATCTCGTTACAATAATCATTCAAAAGTAGGAAAACCCTAAACTACCGTCGCTTTTACGTAGGAATTTATTCCTCTTGTGTTTCATTTTTGCTATTCTTTAGACTTTGGTGTATAAAGAAATATTAGCAACGCTTTTTTGCGTAGAGCTATGATTTTAATTATTCTGTAAAATAATTCATTACGAAATAATGACCACCCCCTGTTCGATAACAATAAATGTTGGAAATTAAAAAAAATCATAATACACAAGTCTCCTCATTTGATATAACGACGAAGACCAGATTATCCGTTCTTTTCAACGCCGTTACAATCAATTTCAACGGTATTCCCTTTCATATTATTTTCAAGGAAAACTGACCGAACTGAAAATTCGATATCCCCTATATAATAATTCGTAAAGGAAATGGAATTAAACGACTTTGCGATGTACTAATGAAATTTATTTGTCTAAATTTATTTATTAATTTTTGGTTCTGCAGGTAGGTCGATGCAAAATAGCCGCCAAACCGAGAATAGTTTTAAGTACGGGCCTAAACCTAACATTGAAATGTGCGAACTACTTGTATCACGATGTACTAGGCAAAACGTTTCCATGAACCATGTAAAAATGTGATCGCGTAATTATTTCTTAAATACGGTGAAAAATAAAAACACCACCCCGCCGCGGCACATTAAGAGAAAATACAAAAAATGTTGAAATTACAGGAAACATTAAATATGGCGACTGATTAAATACGGAGAGAAATTAGACTTTTTATTACTGCCGGGCGCGCTGGAAATACATATATCGGAAACTAAATAAAAACCATTACACAATTGATAAAATTATCGAATTTGCTACAACATATAACTCAATATTCGCGGACAATTCTCTTTATTCGAAACCGTGTCGGCGTAAAAAAAATTTATAATTTTATAAATACTTTGTAATACTTCTGTTTTGTACGTAACATTGTTGCGAAATAACTTTGAACATAAACAGTATGCATATAGTGGAACAGTAAAAAAGACTTCTTTTGAAGATTCGTAAAACTTATTCTACTCCAAAAAAAAACATTGGAAGGATATCTCCATGACTTCTGGAACTGTCGGTTGACCACATGTTCGAAACGTTGCTGTTTGCTATAACCCTAACTATTACGGAAGTAAATTCAAAAAAAAAAAAAAAACTAAAAACTAAAATTAAATATTTCCCGGGGGAGTATTAGTTTTTTTTTGTTGTTTAAAATACGCACCGCTAAGACTTTAGAGTGATTCTCAGTTCGCGCGATTAAATATCAAAAAACCATCAAGTGTTGTAAAGTAATATTTGAATTCTAGATTAGTAAATACTTTTTTTACTCCATAGCGACAAGGCAAAAAAAAATTAATGTTACACATACGTGTGTGTATTTTTTGACAACAAACAGTAATCACGGGTTATTGAACGGGTTATTCAAACAAATCCAAATGACGAGAAACAAAATCTCGCCGCTGCGACGATAATTTTACTTTTTTAAAACTTCATGCTTACAAAACTTTTTGTTTCTTTATATTTTCACGCGAAATCCTCTTTTTACTTTTTTTCAAAAGTGTGTGTGTGTATCTCTATGACGAAAAATCAGATTATCGCCTCCAAAACGAAACGTTAAACGACAAATCCGGAATGAAAAAAATTTTAAAAACTATATTAGTAAAGCGACTGATTAATAATTAATAATAATAAAAAAAATACATACTTATTCCTTAAATCTCATTAAGGGGGGACACCTCCTGCAGTAGGTCTTTTGCAAAATACCTGTAGTAGAAGAGTGACTACGTCATTCTTGAAAAATAATAATTTATAATTCGCATTAAAATTTATTTTACAACTTAACTGGAAAAAGGTTACGTATTTTATAACGGGTTGTTCACATGACTTGTATTAAAATGAATAAAAATGTGAAATTTTGGCAATCGACTTCTTTTTCAATGCCTTGGGTTTCTTTTTAAACGTGTGTTCAAATGTTGATATACATACATAAGAAATCAGTGCAAACGCTGGTGTGTTTTATTGGTCAACAATTGAAAAAAAAAAAAAAAAAAAAAATTCTGCGCTTATTATCTTGCAATAACTTTTTTTGAGATCTTCGGGTTATTAAAATTTTACTCGATACACGGCTACAGATTATATTAAAGTACAGATTAATAAAATACTCTCTTTTTGAATATGTGCAGCCGATGTAGAATAGGTTTTACTTTTGATCTGGTAATTCGGATTTTAATTTTAAACTTTTACACTTCATAAAAGTCGTGCATAAAATTTAGTTACAACATTGTGAGAATTTGTAGACAAAAAAACTTAAACCCGTTAGTCCTTCCTTCTCATTTACCGTCTACGATAAAAATAATAATAAGAAAAACAATTTAGAAGACAAACTAATCTGATCAGAAATAGTAATTGTACGATGATACCCCGTCCTAGTAGCGAAAATTCGGTACCATAGAAAAAGAAAAGCGGTGGATTTTTATTTGTACAATTTCCATGTCAAAAAAAAAAAAAAAAAAAACAGCAAACGATAATGCGTTTTCTTAAAATTATCTTTAATTCGCAGTTTTTTTGGATTTTAAGAAAGATTTTCAATAAAAATTTACAGGCACTAATTTTAGAAAAAGTTAATTTAAAATCAGAAATGCTCGAATTTAAGTAATAATTGTCAAGCAACGGCTTCCTTTCGACGTCGTTCCTTACTGTATTTCATTATTCGGCGACATTGTGTATGTAGGTATGAAAAAAAATTATATCAAACTTTCTTATTAAACAAAAAATATATTTTTAAATTTAAATTTTAGTTGAGATAACAACACGTGATAATCTAAAATAGGTCGATAACAACGAACAAAAACCCTACATAACAATAACGATTATAATTAATTACAAATAACGGCTTTTGAAGAATTTTAAAACTTAACGACGGTATTTATACACGCGTATACGATATAACAAAGACGGCCCTTTTCGTTTTACGGAATAAATAAAAACTAGTTAACAGAGGAATTCTGCCGCGGTTATTTACATAAATTTTCTTTAAACTCAATTTTAAATATTTACAAACGATTCTAAAAAAGGAGATAAAGAACCTAAACGAAAAAAGGAAGAACATCCGAAATATCCGGAAATATAGCAATGTAACATTAGAACAACAACTGAATGTGTGAACATTTTCATAACTTATACCGAGCGTGACTAATTTTTGGACTTTGAAAAATGTCTTTAATTACTATATTCTTTTTTTACTCTACGTAGGATTCATTTTAAAGGAACTTTGAGTTGTGTACACGATACCGACAAACTTAGTTTCGGAAAGGTTTTAACGCAAGTCATTTTTCTCATCTATACATATACATATACATATATATATATTTATGTATATTACATATATATTAAATATATGTATATTACATATATATTAAATATATGTATATTACATATATATTAAATATATGTATATTACATATATATTAAATATATGTATATTACATATATATTAAATATATGTATATTACATATATATTAAATATATGTATATTACATATATATTAAATATATGTATATTACATATATATTAAATATATGTATAACGACATGAAATGGCGAAAAAAAAAAAAAATGTTCACAAATATAAATTAAACGATTATTACGCAAATCGAATCTAATGGGTTTTTGAGCTTTAACGGGCGTATTGAACATTTGATAATAAAACATATCAACAGATACGGAAAATTTACATCATTTTTATAATGAATAATTTTATGAATCGTTAAGAGTCTCTTAATGATTTTATACATTTTCATCGTTTTACAATAAAATACCAACGACTTAAATGCAAATTGCCAAAACGTCAATATAGGGAGGGATGGGGGGGGGGCGCTCGTTGGTTAGAAAATGTGAACATGTCGAATAATCTTTTAGTTTTAAAAAAGTCGGATATATGTATACTTATGAAAAGGATTTACGTCTATATAGAATCAATCGAAATATATTGTACCTTTCCGTTCAATTTGTCGGTAACTTGGACAGTATTATTTCAATAATCGCTCGTTTACTTACGAAAAGTAAAAGGATATGATCAATAAATCACCGGTACCGGTCTTCGCAACTGATGATCGAGACCGCTGCCGTCGATAACAACGTCGTCGTCTTGCGATTTAATGGTCGTCGAATCGGGACTTCGCTGCGGAGGCAGACCGTACATCAACGGCAGCGACGGCGGTGGAGCACCAACTGAGAATAGGGAACCGAACGAAGACAACGAAGCTTGATAGGGCGATACGGGTACGTCGCCGCAGCTGGACGTAACGTTCGCTGGTGAAGTGGCCCCGTAAAACGGCGACGAGTGATGATGATACAGAGAATTCATCATGGACACGACTGAGGACTTATTGGGATTGTTGTTCTCTTCACTGCCAGCGCCGATGGATGAGGGACTGCCGGCGGAGTGTTGACTTTGAATGAACTTTGAAAAGTGCATGGGGTCGAACGGACTGCCAAAGTAGTGCGGTACCGAATGATATGCGGCAGCTCCGAATGCGGCAGTGTCCAGCGTGCGAGAAGAGACCGCCGACGTAGCCGGATGGCCGAAATAGGACGGTGGTAAAGCTAACGAGGACGGAAAGTTCGGCACCGTCTGAGCCGCGTGGGCATGGTGATGGTGGTTGTTGGAGATGAGCATTGCCGGAGCGGCTGAAGGAACGGAATCGGCCATTGACTTAGACTGAGGATTCTGCTGCGCGGACGAGCTCGATCCGCCCGCGGCGCCGTTGGGAGAGGTCTTGGGCTTCCGCCTGGGCCGATACTTATAGTCCGGATGTTCCTTCATGTGCAGCATCCGAAGACGCTTCGCTTCGTCTATGAACGGGCATTTTTCCTTCTCGGAAAGCAGTTTCCATTCAGCGCCGAGTCGTTTCGAAATTTCCGAGTTGTGCATTTTCGGATTTTCCAACGCTATCTTCCGACGCTGTATACGCGACCAGACCATGAACGCGTTCATCGGACGCTTCACGTGGTCGTTCATCATCAGGCTCGTGTTCGAAGCGGCGGTGCCGTTCGAAGACGCGCTGCTCAAGATCGGCGAATGAACGTTGCTGCGACCCAATCCGGGACTCGGAGGTGACCAGGAGATACCATATGCCGTACCAGACGAAGATACCGGTAAACCGTTCATTTTTCTTTAAAAAAAAAAAAAAAATTAAGAAAAAAAAACCGAAAAGCGATTGTTAATTTTCTTCTATTTTTGGTTTTATCCAGGACAAGTGCGCACTGAACAAAAATTAATATTATTAAACTAAAAAATAAAACAACGAAAAATAAATTACAATGAAAAGCCGGAATAATGATGAACAACGGAAAAATGTCACGAATTAAGTTCAAAGACGAAAAAAAGAACTGCGGTATACTGAGCGATGCCGAACGCGCTACGAAGTGAACTGGAATAATGGCAAATGAAACAATCGGCGCGCAGATTGGTAGTGGTCGACTATTAGCGCGACTCGGCTCTTCGATGATCCGGATTTCTCCTGTACCGCACCACGCGGCAGTGAACGGGCAGGGGGGACACCGGGCGGGCGTGTCTGTTCAGACCAATTGCGGGATTAACCGCGCCTTCGCAAACACATTCATGTTGAGTGCTACACATGTTCCTAAAATGTCCATGTCTCACTCGCACTAGTCAGAACCACGTCGCTTCCGCACGTTATTATTGCCATTGTTACCTACTATAATCGTTGTTACCACCGTATTAATTCTGTTTACTAGTTCGTATAATAAGAACTGAAATGTACATTACGATACGCAACAGAACATGAATTCACGTGAAAGAACGACACGATAAATTTCGATTTTAATTTTTCTTTTTTTCATTATTCTCATAATTAGTAGGATCATCGATTTAGCCCATCGTTATTATTATATTGTCAAATAATCAAATAAATCTTTATCATTATTATTATTATTATTATTATTATTATTATTATTATTAATAGTAGTCCATCTATGCGAATAAAGCATTTAAAAATAATGAAACCCGTTGAAAATAAGTCTACAAAATTGAAAAACAATAAAAAAAATCACTAAACTTTTTTAATTATTCTGCACATGGTTCTGCCGGGTTTAATCGCGAGACAAAAATTGTAGACCCCTTTATACCAGTGTATGTGTTCACATGAGTAAAAATACTACTGATAGTATACTATTTTGCATTGTAAGTTTTAATGGTGCCCGTGTTTCGCCTATACCGAAACTCATTATACCCTAATTTTTATCGCGAGGCTTTTATCATAATTATATCACTGAAAAAAATAGAAAAGTGAGCGGTATAGATATTAAAATAAAACAAAAAAAGGACAGCGAGATATAAACATCAATTTAAAAATAAAAAACAAAAATTTCAGGAAATATTCGTAAAGTATTTAGATACCAAAAAAGAAAAAAAATCATCATTTTTTACTCTATTCCTTCAGTTCGGTCAATATTAGCACTACTAAGTATCTGGTGAACATGAGCAAATGCTATTGTAAATTTATTTAATTTTAAGTTTGGTTTACTTTTGTATTTATTAAATGTACATTTTTTTTTCTTTGTTTTTATTTTTTTTTTTTGGCTCCGCATAAAGGCCTATTAAATATGCACCGTAAACAGTGCTAACAATAGAATATATTCAAACTATAGGTAAGTTACTTTATAAGAAGGAGGTAAAATAAATAGAAGAAGAATGGAGGAAAATGTAGAAGAGAAAAATTATGTATACATAAAGGCTTATGTTGGCTCATTTGTAAAATATATTATAACTCGCCTGCAAATTATGTTGTTACTAACAAGGAAAGCACTCGAACCCGAACTCACCGATTTTGATGAAATTGATATATGTTGTAGAACACAAAAAAAAAAAAAAGACCCGTGTTTTTTTATATCTGCTAATAAACGTATTAAGGGGGAGAAAACTACCCGCAAAGTTTGCCAAAAAAATCGTTTTTTCTAAATATCTCGACTAATACTTAATATTTTTTGGTAAAACAAAACGGAGATTACTCCTTTCGGAAAAGCAAGTAATTCATGATGATTTGAACAATAAGGGATAAATCCCCTATTTTATAGGGGTTGAAAACCCCATATTTAATTCATTATTTTGGCGGTAAAAAATAGTACAAAATCTAAAAATAATTTTTTAATTAATAAAATGAAAAACTGAAGTTGACCTGTTTCGGCATTTTCGTTAATTTCACCCTTAAAGGGGTAAAAAACCACCCCTAACCGGACCCCAACCCAACTCACCGATTTTAATGAAATTGACATATGTTGTAGAACACAAAAAAATAAATGACACGTGTTTTTTATATCTACTAAAAAACATATTAAAAGGGTGAAAACTACCCCAAAAGTTAGCAAAAAAAAAAGTTTTTTCTAAATATCTCGACTAATACTTAATATTTTTTGGTAGAACAAAATTGAGATTACTCCTTTCGGAAAAGCAAGTAATTCATGACGATTTGAACAATAATTGATGCATCCCCTATTTTATAGGGGTCGAAACCCCATATTTAATTTATTATTTTGATGATATAAAATAGTAAAAAATCTGAAAAAAATGTTCAACTAATAAAATGATAAAATGAAGTTCACCTATTTCGGTATTTTCGTTAATTTCATCCCTAAAGTGGTAAACTACCCCTAACACAGAAAAACCAAAAATAGGAATTTTAAGCACCCATTATGGTAAAAAACGTGCAAAATATCACCAACTTCAGAGAATTCCTACTAAAGATACCTGATATAGAATTTTCACTTAAATCCACGCTGTCGGGAGTGACAATAAAACCTTCTAACCCACTAAGTTATCGTACCCTTATAAGGGCTATGAAAGATAGTAATTATTTATATTATACTTACTCCCTAGAGGAGGATAAACTGTTCAGGGTAGTGTTAAGAAACCTGCACTGTTCTACTGACCTAGCTGAACTAAAAGCAGAGCTGGAGGCAAGAGGTTTTGTGGTAGCTCGGATCACTAATATTCTCAAAGGAAAAACTAAGCAACCCTTGCCAATGTTTTTTGTTGACTTAATACCTGCTCCAAAGAATGGCGAAATTTTCAACATCACGCGCTTATTGAATACAGTAGTGGCGGTGGAAGAACCGAGAAAAGACTCGAGACTGAAACAATGTAGACGCTGTCAGCTGTTTGGTCACACGGCCAATTACTGTAACCTTCCTCCTCGTTGTGTAAAATGTGCAGGCAAGCACGACACTAAAACATGTACTAAAGGCGTCGATGTGCCAGCAATCTGTGCGCTATGTGACGGAAATCATCCGGCGAGCTACCGGGGATGTTCGGTGTACAAGCAGCAGACTACATTTTATAAGAATTTACGATCAACTTACGCTAGCACTCAAATAAATACCTACAATGCCGCAAGTGGGGATTACAATTGTTCTAGTGTAGTAAATAATAATAGGACTTATGCCAATGTTGCTAAAGCTAAACGCGTAGATTTAGATCTAAATAATGTATCCAGCAGAGGACATCTGAGTAACAGTAAAAATTGCTACACCGACGATGGTATTACCACTGCCAGTAATAACAGCAACAGAAACAATGCTGATATGTCCTCAATGCTATCTGCATTTTTGAACGAATTTAAAAGCGTAATTAATCCATTAATCTCCTTACTAACTAAGGTTATTGAAAAACTACTATCCTAATGATAAATGAAATAAATAACATCTCTCGTCAGTCACTAGTGATTATGCTATGGAACGGCAATGGCATTGCTCCAAAGAAAGGAGAATTAGAGATTTTTCTTCAGCTTAATACTGTTGACGTTGTACTGATCGTGGAAACGCATCTCGTAAGAAGTCACAGCTTTAAGCTAAACGGATATAACGCCTACACTGCGCACCACCCTGATGGCACGGCCCACGGTGGTTCCATGATATTGGTCAAAAGTGGATATAAGCAATATGAAAATTTTTCCCGAAGCACATATGCCTATCAGGTCGTTGCCGTGAACATAGAAACATTCGCAGGTGAAATCGCCGTGGCGGCAATTTACTGCCACGGAGGATTCGCAATACCAGACGTGGAGCTCAACAGTCTTTTTAACAACTTAGGAAATAAGTTCATATGCGGTGGTGACTATAACGCGAAAAGCTTCGCGTGGGGTTCTAGGCTAACTAATCGGGCTGGGAAGAAGCTTGATAGGTGCCTACGGAGTAATTCACTTGCCGTCCTTTCACCAATGACGCCCACGTACTGGCCTGCGCATGATAATAGACTTCCAGACATATTGGATTTTTTTATCATCCGTGGATTACAAAGATACAGCAGAGAATGTAGTACTGTTAATGACCTCTCTTCAGATCATATTCCAGTTGTTGCCGTCGTAGACGTACGCCCGAGGTGTATACCCACCCAACAAGGACTGGTTAATAAGTCCACAAATTGGGACCTCCTTTGTAGCATAATCGAAAGTAATATCAATTTAAGAATTAAAATAAAGAATAAAGAGGACATAGACCTAGCGGTCAAAAATTTTACCAATCTAATTGTACGCGCCTGCCATGACTCGACTAGTTATACCTCGGATAAACGGCGAGTCAGATTCATTCCGGTCGAGATTAGACAGTTAATTAAAAAAACCAGGGCAGCCAGGAAGAAGTGGCAGCGCAGTCGCTACCCATCGTTAAAGAAACAGTATGCAACTCTGCAAAATGCGTTAAGAACCAAAATCAGCCTGTATAAGAACGAAACGACTCAAAGGAATCTGTTAGCAATGAACACTGATACCGCAGCCTTGTGGAACAATACGAAGAAATTGCTACAGTACGAAAAGGAACAATTCAACATAAAAGTAGACAACAGTTGGGCCAAAACCGATAAGGATAAGGCAAACGCATTTGCAGAACACCTCAGCTCAGTTTTCACACCGCATCCAGATATGCGCATTGAGCGCTCAGAACTGATGCAACGTATGTCAAAGGTTCCCTGCACGTTAGGAAGATCAAAAATGTTTACGCCGAAAGAGGTATTCGAATGTCTGCGCAAGGCACCGCTACGGAAAAGCCCTGGAGCAGATAACATCACTGGCGAAATTATCTCACGACTCCCACCGAAGGCAGCTACCCTGTTGTGTTACATATTCAATGGAATATTACGAACTGGATACTTCCCTGAAGCATGGAAGAAGTCAGTAATAGTAATGATCCCCAAGCAGGGTAAGCCGAAAATGGACGTTTCCTCTTATAGACCTATCAGCTTGCTCTGCTCCTTATCCAAGGTATTAGAGAGATTAATCCTAAATCGTATTCAGCCGCTTATAACCAGTCACGGTATTATACCGAGTCATCAATTCGGGTTTCGCAGGAAACATTCTACAGTGCAACAGTGTCATCGGTTGGTAGATGCGATTTCGTCAACTCTGGAGAGGAAGGAGGTATGCTCTGCAGTTTTCCTGGATGTTGCACAAGCCTTCGATAAAGTGTGGCATCCTGGATTACTTTGTAAATTGAGGCAGTTTCTCACTTCTGATTTATACGCGTTACTTCAGTCGTACTTGAACAGCAGAACTTTCGTCGTAAATATCAATGGTTGTCTTTCAAAAGTAGGTATGATTCTATCGTCAGTTCCGCAGGGTAGTCTGATCGGACCTCTTTTGTATTCAATCTACACGGCAGACATACCGATCAGTAATCAGACGATCCTAACAACGTATGCTGATGATATCGCCATTCTTGCATCCAACTCAGTGGTCACGTACGCGAACGTTGCTGTACAAAACCACCTAGACAAGCTGGCTGAATGGGCACAGAGCTGGCGCATAATGTTTAACCCCAACAAGTGTCAACACGTCGTGTTTACAAACAGGAAAATTAGCTGTCCAGCGGTGAAAATTGGCAACGCTCAAATTCCCCAAACCAACTCGGTACGGTATCTCGGCATGTACCTGGACAGGAGACTTACTTGGCGAATACACGTGGCACAAATCAGAAGAGCCATTGTTGCTCGCGCGAAGTCGCTACATCCGCTTTTGGGACGGAAGTCTGCTCTCAACTTAACTACCAAACGAATCATTTACCTTGCTGCAATCGCTCCCATTTGGCGCTATGGAATTGAATTGTATGGAAGTACTTGTAAAAGCAACCTTCGAAGAATTCAACAGCAGCAGTCCAGGATACTCCGCACTATCACGTCTGCTCCACCTTACGTGTCCAATTTGACGTTACATAATGACCTCAGGGTCCCATATGTCAGTGATGCACACATTGCACAGTACAAAAGATTGTTTGACAAATTCGAGTGTAGCAGCAATCCTGTCATCCGTAGGATGCATACGGACAGTCTTCCAGATAATCCTCCAAGGCGACTTAGAAGGAAATGGTGTCGGGATGCTATCCCGATCACTTAATTCCTCACTTTAAGTTACTTGCATAATAACATGTACTTATTCTTAATCACGGCACGCGTTCATTCCTATAATTGATCCTCTGAACATTCTTATCTTATTGTGTTACTCCCTTTCCCTTCTCACAACCTAATGTCTCGCTGGAGTCATTAGATTTTATTATTATTAGTTCCTCTTCCTACAATATCGCCGTTGTTTGCAGTAAGTTGTGCTGGTATGACGTATAAAAAAAAAAAAAAAAAAAAAAAAAAAAAAAGCGATCAGATTTTGAATTCAATTCGGATACAGGGTTTTCGACGTCGCTGATTACTAATCTGATATTGATTTTTTTTTCTTTTTTTAGTATATATATATGTAATAAAGTTACAAAATAGAAAATGAATACGAACATTTATAATTTAAATATAAAGGAGTATAGAAATTATTTTTATTTTAGCTCATTGCAAGTATACCTACATCATATTATTCAACGAAATTTCGACAGTAATAGTAATCTTCATAAAAGTGTTTAAAACACACTGATTTTTGCACCAACCGCAACGTACAATAGCGACATTTGTGCATCCTTCTATTTCGCAATTCGTATTTCAAGAATCTCCGAAACTAAAATCTACAGGATTTTCAAATTTATCCAGCCTTTTATTTACATAACCACTTTTGTACTAGGAATATTTAAAAAGATCTTCATATCTTGGTGAAGACAATTGGTTGTGAACCAGTGATTGAAGTTTTATTATATTATTTTTAATATGTAAATTTAAATCATAATTCATTAAAATTACGTCATCAGAAAATTTTCGAACATAACTTTTCCAAATTCGGAATCCAAAAACATCAAGTGGTTGAATTTTTCCCGTCGTTCCAGTAGGAATTTTCTTCAAGTTAACAATTTTATTGTCTGACATTGATTTTTCTACAACTTTTTGACAATGACCACTCCAAGAGTCAAGTAACAGTAGGAGGTATGACCTACATTTGGTAAAAATATTTTCTCCAACCAAATTTGAAAGTGATCTGCAAAGAAAAAATGTACTCTTTAACTAATGTAATTCGCAGAATAATATGAAAATTCTTGTAAAATTACTTACTAGATGTCTGTGTTAGGGGTAGTTTACCACTTTAGGGGTGAAATTAACGAAAATACCGAAATAGGCGAACTTCATTTTATCATTTTATTAGTTGAACATTTTTTTCAGATTTTTTACTATTTTATATCATCAAAATAATAAATTAAATATGGGGTTTCAACCCCTATAAAATAGGGGATGCATCAATTATTGTTCAAATCGTCATGAATTACTTGCTTTTCCGAAAGGAGTAATCTCCATTTTGTTTTACCAAAAAATATTAAGTATTAGTCGAGATATTTAGAAAAAACGATTTTTTTGGCAAACTTTGGGGGTAGTTTTCACCCCCTTAATACGTTTATTAGCAGATATAAAAAAACACGGGTCTTTTATTTTTTTGTGTTCTACAACATATATCAATTTCATCAAAATCGGTGAGTTCGGGTTCGAGTGCTTTCCTTGTAAGAGATAATGGTTTATTTTCGTATTTCATGAAAATAATCAATACTCAGCTTACAGATTTATTTTCGTCTTATTTAACTATTGTTTTATATTAACTTCATATTTTATACCAGATTTTGCAATTGTTTTAATTAGTTTTGAATATATTTTGTTATAATTTTTAAATTCTGCCTCACTACTCGCGTTTACAACGCATTTGCGACGGAGTACCTCTGTATTGATAATAATAAAATGATCTGATTTGATTTGATAAGTGTAAAGCCAATTATATTGATATATTATTATTTATACTAACAGATGAAATACGAGTTACTTCGAACTTTTTATCACAAAAAACCGAAATACTCGATTAAAATCCATAACATATTTCCGAATGGTTTTTCTTCAGGGAAATCGATAAGATTTGCGTATTTAATTTTTCAATTTTTTATTTGCACCAAAAACGGTCTGAATACAAAGCAACTACTTTCATTTTAACGTTATTTATTTTATTGCATGTTTTTTTTTTTTTTTTGGAAAAACTAAAATTGTCACTTTTTATTTTATTAATCCGTTTTGAATACTATTTAAGATACATACAATGAGTAAACGTGATCATAACATTTTCAAATGAAAAATTATAAACAACGATCAAAGATGTGTTTTTCTAAACGATATCGACATGTTTCGAAAACTACATTGTTCAGGAGCAGATGTCCAAATTACTTTCTATTTTAAACGACCCGTTAGTATAAGGAGCCCGAAATGTTTCTAAACCAAGAAGTTTTTTCGTTGTTCTTTTTTGGTTTTTTTCATGTGGCGGATTAGAAATAGATTGATCAATTATTAATCCGATCAAATATTGTTAATTCGAATAGTTATAGAACGGAGAATATCGTGTGTACCCTTCGAAATATACGATTATTAGGAAGACTTTAGCTGAAGTTTACCGGCTCTATTTAAAAACGGGAAGAAGGCAGCTTTTTTGCAAAATATTTTAGAGCTGACCCCCCCCCCCCCCCCCCTCCCCGAAAGCGTAAAGTTAGAAGAATATAATGACATATTAGTTGTTTCTGAATGTCACATTCGTGTCTATGATGTTCCACTGAACATATAAAATAATCACTAAATTGTTCAGCAACTGATGCAGTATTTCCAAAATGTTTTATGATGAAATGATCGATTGATGTTTCATTGCTTTTATTAACAATATTGTTAATTACATTCCACACTTTTTTACAATCATTGTTTACTTTAACTATTTGACTCGGATAATAATTCTGTTTCGCATTCCTTATTTCAGTTGTAACCATATTTCGATATTTTCTAAATAAATTTTTATATCGAATATTGGTTCTGTTACTGATCTCTGATTTTCATAAAATCGATTATTTTTTGACTCATCCATTCATTTTTAGGACAGTATTTAGTCACCTTTTTACTCTGCCGTATATTTTGCATTCTTTGTAAAGGCCTTTAAAAACTGAATGTATATTATCATATATGTTTCCTGACGCTGTAGAGATCCTTACCTCATTCCAGTTATGATTAATTATCTTATTATGCAATCTCTTTTCATCGAAAACATATTTCAAAGGGTTACTAATAGATTGAAAACTCCGATTTGAGATACTAAATGCACAACAAATGATGTAATGATCCGATATTTTCGAGTTAATAATTCCCGAAGTAATTTCATTTGTATTATACTTAATAAATATGTTGTCTATACATGACTGAGTACTTCTATCAATCCGTTCTTCTTCTCTCGTTATTCCATTTATTAACTGTATTCCTCCTGACCCATAAATTACGTTTAAAAAATTCTCAGCCTGTACATTACGAATAGATAAATCAATATTAAAATCACCGCAAATCAGGAAATTATCTTTATTGCTTAATTTTTTTAGGAGTGAAGCGGTTTCGTTTATAAATTCGCCTACGTTTTTACTCGGTAATCTGTACATAGCAATTAAGCGTAAAGGGTTGTTTTTGCAAATCTCTATATCTATCATCACCAGGTCCATACTTGGTCTATTATTAACCTCCCGAATGTGATATTTAAACTTATTATTTATGCAACACAAGTATTCCTCCATTAAACCCTATAGGTCTTTGTAGTCTAATATTCGTGAATCCAGTTATATTATATAGATTTAATTCATCCTTACTTATATTAATATCAGTTAATATGATGACACTTAAAGATGACCTGTGAATGTAACTTATAAATTCATCCCAGTTACGTCTCAGGGTTCTTATGTTTAAGTGCAACACATGAAAAAGCTCCGTATTAATTTGTAGTGAATTATTTACATTTAGTATGCTGTTTACATTGTCAGTCCATTTTTTGATATTAATATAATTGTTGCAATTTTGTTTACTGCGATATTGAATTAGAGAAGTCATATTTGAAAGGAGAATCAAAAACTATTATTACTGGAAATTATTATGGGGTTTTTTTTCTTTTTCTTTTTTTTCTTTCTCTTTATTGCAAAATTGAATTATAGACGACAATAGTGTAACGTTAAAGGACGGTATAGAGGAAAAGAATTGATCATATTTCGACAAATATTGAGCTATCATAGATTGTATTCGGAAAACGGTTATCGATGTTGCACTACTAATCGCCAAAATTATCAGTAATTGGACTAGTATATTCATATACCTATATTTACTCGTATATAAAACAGAGTATCTAGTATACACACATAAACACACCCACCTTATATAGACACAATCACACTTCCGCACACTCACAGACAAATTACAGTTGAACGCTCTGTACACTATACATATAGAAAAAATCGGTTTAATTTTATCGCAATGGAGTGCATCTAAAATAAAACAGAAGAAGGAAACAGTGAATAGTAACAAATTAACCACCACCGCACGAAGCCCCTTACAATAAAGATACGACCCCGGCCAAGCGACAGTTGCACTTTCTGCCACTGCACGCTCACGGTTCTCTCTCACGTCAACAACATTCGATTTTAAACGTCTGAACTTTCTTTCGGTATCTGCATCATACAACAAAGAACAAGAACACACTATCTCGCGCATCGACCAACTGACAGACATAGCTCATCGACTCTAGAGTACCACTGAACCGTTCTACACCACCTGAACACACAAGCACACTTATAAACATCAACATACATTACGCACACTTCCCATCGCACACATACCATCACACACTGCACTTTTACAGAGATATCGGATTTCCTCTTATCATCTTCACGCATATACACTGCCTTAACCTCCTTGCGCAGCCGGCGCCGTCGTTCGACGCAACACGTTCATTCCTGCACACACGAAAACTAACAAAACATTTATAATAACATTTATAATAATTTATTTAAATCCGCTTCGGATCGGATGTGAAGTACGTGAGCTTCCTGGTCCTTCCTAACGTAAATTTTCCCTCTTTCCGACCAGACGAATCGAAAATTCAGTAATTTCGCTTTTTGCTTCACCTTCCATAGCAAATCTTTGTAATACCTCGACAGATTTTCGTTTATGTAAACCTGTCGTTCACTACTTAAATTATTACTAATTTCTTTGTCCAAGATTCGGCGTCCTCTTTTTTTGTCTAAAATTTTATCCGCTAGTCTCCTGGTTGTTTTCAATATTATCGGTTTCGGCAGACTCACATTCCTTGAAGGTGGTAGCCTGTGCGTCGCCACGATATCATCTTCCTTAATCTCGACCCCAATTTGCTGGCAAACTTGAATAATAATTCGTTGCAAGTTCTCATCCTTCTCTTCCGAAATTCCATGCAACTCAACATTTTCGCGACGGCCGTACTGCTCAAGCTGATGAACTGTGGTTGTGAGCTCTGCAATCTGATGGTCTTTATTTTGAAGCTCGCTTGTTAATTTTTCAACTTGCTGTCGTAGAGCTTTAATTTCCGTTAGCAAGTCTTGATTTGACTGCTGCGTGACATCATACTTGTCTGACACAAATTCAATGCACTTTTTCATTTCACAAACCTCGCGCTTTACCACGTTAACTGACGACGCAATCGAGGTATTTTCCATCTCATCTTCCGAGTCCTCCTGATGCGAAAGTATTTCTCCTCTGCTTTTTTTAATAGCCTCGTCCCTCTTATCGCTTAGTTGCCTCTTAATGTGTTGTTTATTACTCCTTTTAGCCGACATCCTCCGATGAGAAACTTGAGTCGGAAATAATAGAATACTATTCGAACACGCAGTTTGACATGCGAGTTAATGAAATAATACTATAAATAAGTCGTCTTACTCGTTTAAAACGGTTATCTTTCTTACAAGCTGATAAGAAATAGTAATAAATACGAACAATAATGAATCTTTATACGCACTATACTAATTGTATCGTATAGTCTTACATACGGAATCCTTAACTCATGAAACATTGTGTTTGAGAGAATTTGTTTTTTTTTAAGCAATAAAATATGTAGCATAATGTGACAAAACCGTTGATTTTTAGCAAGAAAAAAGTTGAATTATAATGCTAAAAATTGTAAAATAGAATGTTTTTTTGAAAAAAAATACCGATTTCAAGGTTTCTTATAAAAATTTAATAAAAACGCACTAAAAAGTAAAAAATAATTTAATTTAATAAAGATGCACCGAAAGTAAAATATAATTATTCCCGATAAGAAAATATAATAAAACTCACTCGAAATTAAACGAGTGTTTTTGCTTTATTTTGCGAAACCGTCAGTTTTATTTTGATTAATAAATTAATTCGTCCGAAATGCAGAAAAAAAAAAAAAAAAGCAAACATGGCTCTATGCACTATAATAGTTGATCTCCAAAATTTTTTACTTCGGTTAGTTGTGAAAACCAGTTAACTTGCGCTTCATCCGTGCATTTACTTCTTTTTACGAACGAAGACGAGCTTTTTTTTTTCTATTTTGATATTTTCCTGGTTCTATTGAGGAGTCTTCAACATGTGTACATTAGTCCGAGAGAAAAAAGGAGGAGACTTCAGATCTTTACACAATCAATGATAGCCAACATAAACGATTCAAAGGCTCGGACAACGGAAAGAAAAGGGAAAGAGAAAATGAGCAGAGAAGGGAATCAGAGACATGCCGAGAATATTAGAAAGATAGACGGAAACGGCGTGAGCGGTAAATGGAAAAACATCACAAGCGTTTTGTAAAGCGAAAGTCGAAAAAGCAAAGGCAAGGAGTGAGAAACGGAGCTGAATAGATAAAACGAATCAGACTTATAGAATGAGGAATGGGGGAGATGTACACCGTATAGAGTTTGGATTGCTGGTAATGAGTAATACTGTTGGATGAGAGTATGCTAAGAAATCCGACAGCGGAAGAAGCCAATCGGGCTAATAATAGCTACTTTCGATTCCGGAATGACAGCGAAAATCCGTAAGAAGTCGATCTGGATTTATTAAAAAAAAAAAAAAAAAACGAACGGGAATTAGAGAATGCACGGGAAGCGTTAAAAAGTGTAGAGGAGAAAGAAGAAGATATTGGCTTGCAGAACGATTTGTGAATAACATAATAAGGGGGACATTGTAAGAAACGAGAGAAAATTTGATAAAAAGAAAGACATGTAAGATAGCAGCTTGGTATTGCGGATTGAGCAGAAGTTAGTTTGAAAAATTTGGAATAAGAAATTCACGATTTGTCCTATTTCGGGGATAAATTATGATTAGTTTTTTGTACCGATGTATAATTCATTTAATAAAATCCATAAAGGGTCTAGCCGATTTAGGGGGGTAAAAGTGTCTTTGAACCAAACTTTATAAAAAAAAATATATACATTTATGGCATGAAAAAAGTAGTTGATGTTGAAGGTTTCAGATCCCTAGTGCCACAGGGGGCTGCTCTAGTCACCATTTTGTGATTTTCCCCGGTTTTTTACAATATCTCAGCCATTTTTCGACCGATTTAAAAAATTCTTGTTGCAAGAAAGTTCTATAACGGTGAATTTTTTCAGATGCTCCTGTTTTATCTCGAATCGAACAATTTGATTTCTTCCGTACAGGCTGGCGGCCGTACACGTAAATGCACTTTAGCTCATCCTTTTAGCCTTCAAAGGAAAATTCTTCATGCCTGAAGTAATGATCAATATCTGTACACAATATTTTTTGACATTGAGAAAGCGTTCGATCGTATATAGCGCTACGGCTTGCTACTTAAACTGAATAATGCCGGAATAAATGGCAAAATGGGCCATTTCATTCTACATTTCTTATCTAATAGAGCAATGCAAGTGACGGTAGGCTCTATGATGTCCTTTCCTGTTCCTGTGGAGAATGGAATCCCACAGGGATCCGGTCTGGGTGTGGCTCTATTCATTCTATTTATTAATGACATTTCCTGCTGTATTAGGCCGCCAGTAACAGCCCGATTATTTATTGATGATCTGAATATATCAATCTAATCCAATCTCCTATCCAATGCCCAGTCTACCCTCCAGATGACAATTGTTAGGCTGTATAGCTAGGCTGTACACAATGGGCTAAATTTCTCCTCTCGCAAAACTTCATGTGTATAGAGATAACCAAGAAATTCGCCTTCATCTCAATAATTCTCCTCTTTCGTTCTCTAGTTCTGTTAAATTTCTAGGTCTAGTTTTTGATTCCTCTCTGTCCCGGTATCCTCATATTTCCAAGCTTAAAAATAAATGCATAAAGAACCTCGGCATTATAAAATACTTGTCCAGTCCTAAATTCAATATCGATCTCAAGGTGCTTGTCACCATTTATAAAGCCCTTATCCTTTCCAGATTAACTTATGGGTACCAGGTGCACTCCTGAGCTAGTATGTCGTTACTCAGTTCGCTTGATCCAATACATCATACATCCATCCGATTAATTTTTGGTCTTCATCGAACTTCTCCATCAGCAAGTGCTTGTTTCCTTAGTGGCATACCCCCACTTCCCTTGATCCGTTCTTCTATTACCGCTCGCGATTTAATCCACCGGTACCTTCATCAGTACGAAATTAATTATTTTCCAAACTTTACTAATATTCCGCTTTCGTCTTTCCCTAGTAACCCAATTCCTAGATTATTAAAATAAATTATCGATAGTGGCGTGCAATTGCCAAATCCTGAACTCCTTATTATAAACTTCCTCCTTGCTAAGATACCCCCTCAAGGATAGACACATCTCTCTTAGAGGTAATAACTCGCGGAACGATTGCGAACATAGCTCACCGCTTGGCCGAAAAAATCAATAGTCATCCCAACTCTTCGCACATATAAACTTATGCTTCAAAAGCAGACCCGCATATTTCCCCATCGCCAACCGCCTGCTCATACGACATCGGTAGTGAAATAACTTCGTTGCGTCTAAATGATTACTGCTCGGTACAGGAAGCAGAATTATACGCCATATATAGTAGCCTCGTAGCTTGCTTGTAGACAAGATGTATGGACAGAAGCATACTTTTAATGACTGACTCTTCGGCTTCTCTAAAATCGATTTCCTCGCAGAACAACATGGATATCTTGGCCCTGAAAGTCAGTTATACGTTACTCCATCAAGCAAGAAATCAGGTAACGCTCGTATGCCGAGCTATATGGGAATTCAAGGCAACGAGCGAGTTAACTTGGCGTCCAAGTCGGCGTTGCTTGCACCTATGCTGTTTGCAGCACCACCAATCTGCAAAATGAAGGTTTATTTCCGTGACCGTATGATGGCTGAGTGGCAAAAGGAACTATCCTTTTTAAAAAGCATAAAATTTACAACCGATCCATAGTTTCCTTCTCTTTACCTTACTCTTCGGGAATATGCTGTATTAAATCGGTTGCGAGTTGGTCATACGACGGTCTCATACAATTTTATACTTGAAGGTACCCTTCTCCCACCCACGTGCCCTTTCTGTTCCGGATCTTCTTATCCTTCGGTGGAACACCTGTTGCAACAATGAGCAACGTTCGCCCGCTCCGTTTTCGCCGGTGTTCCATTTTCAACTATACTGTCAAATGACCCAACGCGCATACAAGACCTACTCGTTTTTCTGGGGACACACGAATTGCGCACCAAGCACTAACACAGTGACAAGTCACACACGAATTCCGCACCGGACCCGAAATAGCCCACCCGCTGACAACTCGAATTGCGCACAGCCTTTAAAAAAAATACTCTGATTTTATAAAATCGATGAAGGACTTAAAAAATGAGTAAAAGTCGCTCTTTCAGTGACTTCCAAAATGTGTTATCGTAATAAAACGCGTTTACTATTTGGAATAATAAGCGAACTACATTTCAGTCGATTAAAAAAGCCTTTAACGTTTGCGAAAAATAGGCTACTATCCCGTTAGCAGTACGATTGTTATTCGAAATATTTTTAATAACCTCTAGGGAACGTACACATATTTAAAGAAATGTTGCCTAAAATAGAATAATTTTTGCACGAATATGATATAAAATAACGTAAATTACGATAATATTTCTAACTGAATATGTAGAATTTTCAGCGCACGGCATATTATGTTTCATGAAGCTTCTATTTCACATTAATACAAAATACTTTCACATCAACTGATTAATATACATAAAATATAAATGTGACCATGTAAAATTTTCGAGTTTGACAAATTAAATATATTGCTATAATATACTCCTAGAGTTACTTACGAGTTTGAGGGAACCGAGTTTCGGGAAAGTTTCAGTTCAGATTTTATTTTATCCATTAATCAGTGTTCAATCTCAGTTATAAATTGCCATTTGAATTAAAACCAAATTTGTTAAAAATCGTAATTTTTTCATTTAGTGTACCATCAAACAATACATAGTATTCTACTTAAATTTTAAATGACAACGCAAAAATTTATCATTAAAATAAAATCCGATTTAAAACAATTTAATAAGAAAACTTACAATGATAATAATTACGCAAATAAATAGTGTCAGTACTACTACCTTTTTTCTTTAAATGTTAGTTGGATTTAACAAGATAATAATTTTCCTTCGTCAAGTTTTTATAATTTGTAGTTTATTGTAAATTAAATAGTTTCTACTCTAGATAATAGATATTTTTGCGCACATTTGGTCGGTATTAATGTGTTTTGTTAGATAAATGATAAAGAAGCAGAAGTTTAAACTCAAATTTAGGTTATCAGAATAAAAAAGTAATTCTTAGAAGCAACACTGAAATATGATTACTTCCGTGTAATGTTTTCCATTAATACAGAACATGCCCGGGAAAACATTTTTTTTTTTGAACTTTTAAGTTTCCAGCACCCTCCGGTAATTTAAATTTAAAGCTAAAATATCGTTATATTTTTCTTTCCAAAGTATCCGTTTAAATGTATTTTCGAAAACTACATTCGTTTGCCGTTTTTAGATGCAAATGGGGTTTAAATTAAGCGCTTATTGGAAATGTTTATTGAGATGCAAAGTTTTTGTTGTTTATTGTATTATTAAATTTCAGGAATAATATCGGTTTGTGATTTATGCATTTTGAAGTAATTTTTAGATAATTTTAAATTTGTCATATTACATATTCTTAACTCGTTGAGCGACTTTTAGCGCTCAGAGGTCAGAAGAGTTGTTCAAACGTTAGCATTTTCTGAAAGAGCATTTAATACTATTTTCGTATATAGCTTTACATTTTAACGTGTAAGCGTCATAATTTTTCCTCATCAAAACACATCAAAAATTATCATCCGGCTTATAATAAGTACATAACAGTAATTCGACACTGTTTAAATTACTGCTCTATTTTTAATCATAGAAATAAAATGATGTTTCACAATTGTTATTTTACAAGGAAATATTTTATTAAAAATAATAACTTACAAATAAGGAAAAATTTTAGCTGCCGCTATGTCAAGAGGTAGTATACACGTTTAATCATAAATATAATTCGTTTGAAACTAGAAAGAAAAAAGATCACAAATGTAGACAATTAGGAATAAGCTAAATTACTGAAAGTTGAGCTAACTGGTAAATTGCAAAAGCCGGAATCAATTTTTAATGATTAAAACATAAATATATCACAGTTATTTATCGGAGCTACTTGTTTTAAAAACAAAAATGGAATTAGAAGTTTAAACAATTACGTATATTTAAAATTAATCTGGCGTATTCTCAAATATTTTTTAATAAACCGTTATAAAAGAATGATTTTTAATACATAGACAGGTGTAGAGTATTTTTCATTAGTAGATTAAAAATTAATAGTCAAAAATAGGATACGTAAAAATGTTGAAAGTTATCGAACATTAAAAATATAGTACGATCAAGCGCCATCAGTTTTGGAAACCCTTAGTCCGGTGAACAGCGATTATGGTCCGAGCGTCGTTTTCGTTTGTTTTTTTATATTTCATACCTGCAAACTTCCGGTGCGCAATTCGTGTGTGGAGATTACAGACCTTTTTTTAACCTTCGACTCAGGTAAATAACGGTGCGCAATTCGAGTGTGGACGTTTTTCTTAGGGCTTAATAAGTAAATTATGAAGTAGCCTTTTCACCCTGGCCCGTGTGCTTTAATGATCATTGCAGTTAAAAATGATGCATGGGCGCCACCAGGAAAAAAAGTATATATATATACATATTTCCCATTGAACTATTTTTAATTAAAATTACGAAATAAAAATTAAAAATAAATAAAAATGGCAAAATATCGACGACATTTAAAATAGAATAAAAAAGGAACATTAATAGTTTTACTAGAAAATAGTATTAAATATTAATTATTAAAATCCGTAGGTAAAATTCATACAAATCTTTTGTAGCATAAATTAAATTTCTCTGTTATAACAAATTGTTTCATAGAAGCTTTGAATCTTTAGGGAGGATGTCCCCTAACCCCCCCCCCCCCCGGATCCGCCACTGTATATATTTTTTTCGTCGTTACTTAATTTTTTGAAATTTTAAAAGTTTTGAACGTTTTTGAAAATTTTAATTTAACATCTAAAAATCGGAAAAAAATCGCCGTTATAGAAATTATCTTTAACCTCCAATAAGAATTTTTTAAATCGATCGAAAAATGGCTGAAATATCGGAAAAAAACCTGAAAATCACAAAATGGTGACTACAGCAGCCTCCTGTGGGGCTAGGGATCTGAAACTTTCAGTATCAACTACTTTTTTCATGCCGTAGATGTATATATTTTTTTAAATAAAGTTTGCTTTGAAGGCATTTTTACCCCTTTATCCGATTCGACCCTTTATGGATTTTATTTACTTTTTTGTTTTTTGGAACATTGTCGATACTATAGATGCGTGTGTTGCCGGTTTATTTAAATTTGTTTCGGCTTCAACTTGCCTAGCACAAAAAGCTAAAACCGTGAAGAGGTGGAAATTTATCGCATAATAACGAAAAATTAGAAATTTCAAAATCGAAATAGAATCAATTGCAACGTAGAAAGTACTAAGAGACATTATGTATGTAAATAAAATACAAATACATCACCGAATATTTACACATACTCTGCGTTTAACTCTGTAGATGTATCCGGGCTATTTTTATTTTAATTACTGACTGGTATACAGAAAATTATGGCGCTGCAGGTAAACACACAAATTCTATAGCTCAAAATCACGTCTGCAGCGTCATAATCACGCCAACTGTTCCCGACTGTCATGCAAAACCACCTTTTAAAACAATTCGAAATATTATCATATTTTCTTCTTTTAAACACCTTTACACAAAACGCTTACATAACATAAATGTAATTGCATTTTAATGAATATTTTCACTTCAAAACTCGTATAATTTTATTTTAGCCAACATCTGAATTCCTAAATAATTTCCCTACTATCAAAAATACCAGCAGTGCTATTTAGCGGTATAGACTGCAACGATAACGTTCATTATGGACATCCGTTTTCTGCATACGCTGAAATTTATGTCTTTTTTTTTTTACCTTCACAACATTATGAAAATAACTTGTATACTTTGAATTCTGTCCGTATTTCTTACGTATGTATATCATCTATTCATTCCAAATCGTAATATTGAAAGAAAAATAACCCATATTTTGTCCCATATTACCAATGTCAAATGGATGTATGTATTACTTCGCGATCACCTCTTTTAGACCTAGAGCCTTTCGTATTGTAACGTATTATATTACATTTCGATTATCTTTGCAAGAGTTTCGTTGAATTTCCGGTAATAGTCGCAGAAATTGCTCGTTTCGGTCGATTTGAAAATCTTCTACAGATACTTTTTGATATACTGCATAAGTGATTTTTAAAAACTTCAAAAGAGCATCTTTTCACAAAGAAAATTCTTTAACGCATAAACGATCTCTAGTTTGCGAATCGCACTTATCTCTTTTTGAAAAAATTGCATAATACTTACGGAAAATGTTGTCTTTACCTTCAGAATAGTTAAATCTATTTTTAAATCTATTCTACACAATTTTCAAACTTTTGGCGTCGAATTCGTGGCAGAAAGTAAAGTCAAGCTGCATTGTTTTTGGGCAGAATTTGATTCAAATCCCGACTCTGTCTAAATTAAAGAATATAAAAAAATTTCGCAGCCCTCCGTTGATGTTCATAAGTGACGATGATACCCTTTCGAGCACCAAAAAAAAAAATACTAATAAAATAAAAATCAGTTTTACGATTTCATATACTAATATATGTATTTTTTCGCCATGTTTAATTTTTAATTAAAAGTCTATCCATTTTAAGCAGTTTTAATATAAAACGATAATATCTGCATGCCGTAAATATATATATATATATATATATAATCTTCGTCGTTCACCCTTGTGGGGTATCGTGATCATGTAGCAATCCGATAGTTGCACACCATACCGCTCAATCTTTTGCTCGTTGTGTATACATTGGTGCAAAGGGAATCCAGTTTGTTTTCTTATCATACCTGTCCAACGCTGTGGAGGGCGGCCTTTTGGTCTTTTCCCTTGGACCTTCGCCTGCATCATCAGTGTTTCTGATTTCCGCTCACTGCAATTAACATGGCCGAAATATTTCATAACGCGAAGAACGGCCATATCAGCCAACCGTTGTGTGAGATTCAACTCATCTACTGCAGATTCATTTGTTCGTTTCGCGGTCCACAGTATGCGGAGTAATCTTCTCCAACACTATATTTCAAAACTGTTAAGTCGGACCACGCTGGGTTTGTTTAAAGTCCATGATTCGGCTCCATATAATACTCCCCATTATTTTTACATTTTTATTAATGGATCCGTCCTTCCATATCTTGGTCAGTTTCATCATGAATAAGGCGCTTCGTTTCCTCTTCTGAACCTCCTTTATTATTAATTAATGATCCTAAGTATATAAAATTATCTACAACTTCGTATCCAGCAAAAACATTATCATCGAACGCTAACATTTTGCCTCTGTCTATAATCGTGATTTTCGTTTTAGCCTTATTTATTTCGAGCCCATATTTGTGACTGATAATTTCAACCTTTTCTAGTAGTATTTCCATTTCGTGCGATAAAAACCTAACGCGCTATTGAATAATGTAGAGAAATTGGCGAGTTAAATTCGTAATAGTTCGCACGCATCTCGAGTTTTGTCTACGTCACCATAAATGGTATCAAACAGCGTAAACTAGATCTTATTTGTTTCTTTTTCTAATACGTGTGCGCGCGAATAATTGCGTATTTTGCTACATTAAAAGAACATTTTCCGACTGGGGCGGGGGGTTCAGACCCTTGACCCCGTTCCGTAACTACATCGCTGAATGTCAGCATTGCCATATTTTGATACTCGCAAATGGCACGGTAAAAAATTTCAATTGTTTTTCCTACCGCGCCGCTATGCTGACTAAGCGTCTGCTAAACAATTGAATCGGGAATCGCCCGTTGTTGTGATGCGACTTCTGTTTGTATTTCATGTTTTCCCATGAAAATATTGTTTAACTGTATTATTTTTCGTAAAAAAATATAAATCATAAATTCACCTGTGGCGTCGTAAAACAAATCGTTTTTTCTCTGAATTTCATTTTTTTTTTTCTTTTTTTTTTTCTTTTTTTTTTTTTCTTTTTTTATTATTAAGCCCTCAAGTAGGACATAAAATTTGCTAAAAATAATTACAGAAATTTTTTTCTTTATTTACTTTTCTGCATCAGGTCATCAACCAAAGGAAGGACCGATGAATGCGCGGAGGAGAAGGAAAAAACGAAATAGGTTAAAAGAGAACTTTTTTTTATTTCGATGAAAAAAAACTGATCAAGTATAACCTCTAAAGACATTTTTTAAAAGATGTGTAAAAAAGTAACTAATGAGAAGAGGGTCATTTTTTCATCTTTTTTTTTTTGGTACTTTTATCGATGTACGAAACATTATTAAGTCCACTGTATTGATGCGAGGTAAGTTTAAACGCGCCTAACACAATTTCTAGGGTTCAGCTCCCGAAAAAAATACTATCGGTGATTTTAAAAACTTTCTAGCATTCTTGAACGAGACCATCCTAGGGAAAAAAAGACAGTTAGGAATAAATTTTAAATTTAAAAAAAAAAAAAAGATAGTGCGGTCGGGAGCCCCCGTCGGGAACGAAGTTTTTTTTTCAACTTTAATCGTGATTTTTTTTTCTCTTTCGATACGATACTCTTTTTGACGTTGAGCATACGATTTCACTATTATCTCTCTGTAATGCATATAAATAGTAAACAGTGAACACTCGAATCACATGTACATATTAAATCTATGTAAACAGTAAATACTGGTGTATTAAGTTATACAATTTATTAACTTACTTTTCTAAGTTTGCATAATTTATACTCGCTGCAAATTTCTCGACTTCCCATTATAAAATTGCAATAATGACACAATACGAATTCCGTATGAATTAATTAAAACGAAAACAATAAATAAATCAGTCTGATACTCGTTCGAATGTGGCAACGTCGCACAAAAAAACCGCGTCAATGTTCAAATTCAATAAAATGTGCACGTGTTTAGAATTGAGCTTATACAGCTGACCGCGTACGATGCTTGCTGCTCGAATCCCGATACCCGTACGCACGCGCGCACACACACACACCCGTAGATAATAGACAGTGACAGGGGGAAAGAGAAAGAGAGTGAAGGGCGCCTGGAGGACGACGTATAACGTTTTTTCGTGATCTAACCTTTTCTGCCAGTTTACTCCTACCGATAAACCCCGTATCCAAAAATGTGCGCCTAATTAAATGGAAAAGAATAACGCAGTATATTTAATACGTTTTAAATTTGAATTCTTTAGTATCTCTCACCTGTCCAAGATACTTTCGTGCTCAAACGTCCCCAGTTGCTACATCATCCGAATCCTGTCGTCGACATAAACTAGCTAATCTAAGGTTGTCTGCTTTCTCTTTTTCGCAAATTTCGTATTTCCTTCTTCAGACTTGAGGAATTTCCTGAAAGCATTGATTCAAAAAAATGAGTATAACATCTGTCCAAATCTCTCCACGACTAACAAACTATGTTTGATTAGGGATTTCTTCTTAGCCACCTTTTCCTCTTTGGATATGCGTAGACTTCACGTTCTTCATATTTTTCAATAAAATCTCTTCCACCAAAGCCGTTATAAAATCCCAGTCACCATGACATTTTTTTCGAGCACTCTGAATTCTATCAAATCTGGTCTAGTCTTAAAAATGCCGTTACGCGCATTGTCTCTTTTCCAGAACTTTTTTTATTACAGAATTCTCTATATTAATGTGAAAAAATAGAGAAAAAAACGGAATTACAAAAACTAACTCAGAAACAAAGTGTCCGTAATTTAGCAAATAGCGCACAACCGAAGAGTGTCTGGTTTTTCTTCGGGTTCAAATCCTTCCTACAGGACTATAATTCTTTTTTTTTTCTCGACAACTGAAGTTCAAATACTAGAAGGAAACAAACGTAGAGAATGAAGGACCGGTAATAATAAAAGGTGATCTTTATATGAGTCAGGAAAGGATAGGCTAGACAGCTGAAAGTAGAAATCCGAACGTTCAGTATGCGGGACGTTCAAAGTAAAAAACCAACACCTATCATTTGTGTAGAAGTATGACTTGGACTGCGTAAGGTGCAATGTAACTCTTGAACTTAAGCCGTTGATCACAAACTGAATAAAATGTTTACCGTAGTTAATATAAAACACTTGCCTGGGGCTACGGTAAATAAAAATGATTAATAAAATTTCGTGACATTTCTTCGCGACTGACAACATTTCAAACTGAGGCTAGACATCAATGTGATCGGCATCGCAGATTAAACTATTATTGTCGGGCTAAAATTGGCAAACAGGAATTAAAGAAAAATGAAAAATTTAGAAAAGGGAGAAAATTATGCCAGAGGGAAGATGACAAATGGAATAAGCGAAAGAATTCCGGTTGTCATTCGTTTGACGGTGAAACGAGGAGGTTGAAGAATGCGGGGAAGGAAAAATTATTAAACTCGAAGTCAGGGGAAATATATACGGACGCGGGGTTAAATGGATGTGTGTTAAATTGGAATTATGGCGGAGAAGCTACAGGAGGCATAATGAAAATCGCGTCTTCTTAAAAGTGGTACACCTCCGCAACAGTCTAGCCTCGTGTTTAAGAAAACTTTTTGAACACATGATCAATAAACGCCTGGTCTGGTGGCTAGAATATAATAATGTTTTTCCCAATAATGTGTTTGGTTTCCGTTCTAGCCTTGGTACCACTGACTGTATATCCCTTTTCTCTCCAGCAGCCTTGACCCAACAAAAGGATAATTCAAGAGATAAAACTAAATAGCCAGGCGGTCAGAAATGGAACTCACAAAGGACAGCAGCAGCGGAATAACCGAAGGCAATGGGATGGAAAGGAGATAGGTAGCGTTAAAGGGAGTAGGCAAAGCTAAAAGTTAAGCTTAAAGAAGGGAACGTTCGTTAAGAGTGCAAAACATTCGAAAAGGATATGGTTTGAATCACAAATACAAGGAGGCTCAAAAGCATGAAGAAAACGGAAAGGAGAAAGAGACAAAGCGAGAAGGAAGGAGTAGAGAATGATTTGATCCTGAGTCTAATTAAGGAAACAACAGTGGAACGACGATAGACAGGAATAGAATGAAACCAAGGCAAACAACGAGGAACCGATTGAATGAGACGACGGAGGAAAGCGATTCGAGAATAAAGATGGATACATGTCCAGCTAAAGTCTAAAATGATTAGAGCGTGATAAGAAAAGGATGTCTCTAGAAGGGAAAAGGACCATTGCAGATGGCTGAGCGAGATAAAGAGTTAGCTGAGTCATTTTCCTCTACATTGGAATGACTAGGAACCCACAGAAAGTCTATGAGGGTGGAACGGGACGAGAACAAAGAGGAGACGAGAGATCGAATAGAGAAAATTATATCGTCAGAGGAATGAGATGGAGGAGAGGAGATGACTTGAAGAACACCGTTAGAATCGGAAACGATCAGGAATTTGCGAACACCACTTGTAGTGGATGTAACACGGATGGCACGAAGAATTGAGATCGACTCTGCCAAAAAGATAGAGTAGAAAGAAGAAAGTCTGAAGGCTTCAAAGTGCAGGAACAAAGGCGACGTAAACGCATCATCCACTCCCCCATCACTCTTGGAACCATCCGTGAAGATTAAGACATGGAAAGAAAAAGAAAAAAAAAAGGTTAAGAAAGGAAAAAGGTCAAGCGTGAGTATTTTATAAAGAATGTCTGCGATCATAAGGTTAAGCGTGAGAGAGAGCAGCGCTTAGATTTTTTAATATTTAAAATGGTATCATAAACTGGCCATTTAGGTCATTTAGCAATATATTTAAAGAAACCTATATGGACGCATGGAGATGTTACCTACACGATAGCCACTTAGAATGAAAAGAATTTTTATAAAAAACAATGTATAACTGAGCACGGTAGCGCAATTCAGTAATATTCTACGATCGTCGGTTTAGACATGTGAAACAAATGCCACATAAAATGAAACGTTAAATAAGAAAATAATAAAACGCGCAAAAATTAATTTCGGTAAATCGGTTTATACACATGATGGCCGTAATAATTTACGGCGTAAAAAGAAAAAGTGGAGAAGAGAAGAAAAAATGCAGCCAGAAATGACGAGGAAAGCAAAAGAAAGTTGTGAGAACCAAAGCGGAACAAATAAATTAGACCAATGGAAACTGTTACGCGCCATAAGTTCGAAACAGAATTTTCGAGGTTAGAAGAGAATGTGTTTAGAAAGGAAAGTTACATGAGACAAAAGAAGAGAGAATTTCAGGAAAGGGAAGAGCCTTCATTATTGTAGCTTTCAGGATTTTTGGTGGTCGAGAAAGACTTCCTCCCAGATTCCAGATTTGATTTGGATAGTTCAACACCTATCCATTGAGTGGTGCTGGAATACAAGTAGAAGGTAAGCGGGGAAATTCTAAAAAATCCTTTTTTTTAACGGGAATGATGAAAATTCTTGCTAAGACAAGGAACAGGGTTGATTGGACGGAGAGTATTAAGAAGCGACTGCGTGCAGTCTGCTATATATATATATCGATGTATCACTCTAAGTACCCCCTGAAAGTATGTCTCAGCTGATCTAGAAAAAGCTATCTACAAAAAGCAAGGTGAAGTACTGATTTAGGTGATATGAACGTGCTTAGAGAGAAAATTATCACAGAGCCATAGAGAAGAATTTAGCAAAATTGACGGTTGCGGCCAGATGTAATAAATGAATGAAGTTCGATGAGGGAAATGGACTTTGAAAGGGATTTAAATCGTACATTGGTTAGAAGGTTAAATTACGGAAATAACGTATCAACTTTAAAGTCACGGAAAATTTGATGGATAATTGAATTTCGAAGTGAAAACCATATCTTTTGGCAGTTATATTGGTTTAACGAGTTTAAGCGTGGTCTTACAACTATTTTCGATGAAGAACGGCCAGGACGCCCGTCAGACGTGACTACCAAGGAAACTGTTGGAAAGGTCCATGACATGATTCTTGCTGATCGCCGAACGAAAGTGCGCGAAATAGGCAGGTGTCTTGTACGGAACTGCAATCAAGATTTTAACTGATAAGATAGGTGTGAGAAAAGTGTTGGCCCGATAGATGTCAGCTCAAATGACGACGTTATTGCCGAGACTGAAGCGTATTTTGGTGAGTTTGAAAAATCGTATTTTTTGGAGGGGTTAAACAAATGGCTCCAACGTTGGGCAAAGTGTATAGACCTAAAAGGAGACTACGTTGAAAAATAAAAATCGTGAAAAAAATTACATTTTTATTTCTAACACCGGTACTTATTGACCAACCCTCTCGTAAGTACACCGTAAAAATTAAAAATTACGACGGAATTATGAAAATTTTTAATCTGATGTTAGTATCGTTTTCTACAAAATTTTTATTTCAAACATAGATTTTCAATTAATCGATTTCGATGAAATGCCCCCAACTTTCAATTCCTTTTTGTTTGCCACCGCCTCTTATTATAATATATATATACATGGATCAATTATCGAAAATGTGTGGCACGTGTTACAAAGGCGCTTTTTATAATAGTATAATCAACATATACACGGGGTTAATCGCGTGTAGAGAACATTGCACAAAATTATACAATTAATTCCGTGACACAATCATTTTCACTATCAGCCACACTGAATTCCGTTTACGCTCGTTGCTTACGTAGCCGGCCTGTACTTTTCTAAGTTTGTATGCAGAGGAGATCGGTTTTTTTTTTTTTTTTTGTAGCGATATCAAAATTAGAATTTAAATTTTTTCCAGAATTAAAAAAACTCCCCAAGTCTATTCGTGATATCATTTGATTTCGTTTAAGCTGATCATCATCATCATCATCATGGTTGCGTCTCTTGAGACAAGAGATTGCATGCATTATTAAATTAATCTATCTCTGGCCCGAGTAATCGTCTCTCGTAGACTTTTACATGTTGAGTTTGCCGGAAGGTTCGTTGTCATTAATTCTAATCTCCTTCGTCCTTTTATCGGTTTTCCTTGTATCTTCCCTTGTACCGCCAGCATGAACAAGTCGTTTTCTCTAAATTTGTGAGCCAGATATTTCATTTTTCGATTTTTGATATCTTCGACTAGTTTCCGTTTTTCCTCTACTTTTGCTAACACTGCCGTATTTTTTATGTGTTCGGTCCATGATATTTTCAATAGCCTCCGATAGCACCACATCTCGAAAGCTGCTAATCTTTTAACTCAGTCTGCATTCATGGTCCATGTTTCACAGGAATATTTTAGGACGGTCCATACATAGCAGCGCATTATTCTTTTCCGAAGGCTTAAACTCATATTTCGATTTCCAAGCACTCTGCTGATGTTGTTAAATGCCTTCTTCGCCATACCGATTCTTGTTCTTATTTCTTTCTGGTCTCTTCCGTCATTGTTTATTAATGCGCCTAGATATCTAAATTCTGCTACGTTTTCTATTTCTTGATTTTCGATCTTTATATTTACTTCTTTAACATCATTTCTAGAGATTTTCATTAATTTTGTCTTTTTCGTATTAATCTTCATGCCGTATTTCAATCCTGCGTCGTTTATTTTATCTATTATATTTTGCATTTGAATTTTAGATTCGGCTATTATCACTTTGTCGTCTGCGTAACTTATTTCGTTTATCCTTCGGCCGTTTATTTTCAATCCCATTTTCTCAATTTTTGCTTCTTTCATCATTTCTTCTGCGTATATATTGAATAGCCTAGGTGAAAGAGGACATCCTTGTCTCACTCCTTTCCTTATTTTACATTTATCTTCGGAGTAGTTGGTGCCGATCTTTATACTTGCGCACTGGTTCCAGTATAGATTTACAATCAGTCGTAGGTCTTTATCATCGATGTTGTGCTTCTGTAGAATTCCCATCAGCTTTTTGTGGTTAACGCGATCAAACGCCTTTTCGTAATCGATGAAGCATGCAAAGATTTCTCTATTTGCATTTAGGGCCCTCTGTATTACCACTTTTAGAAGAGCAATCGCACCTCTGGTTCCCTTTTTGGCAACGAAGATACCAGGTTTTATCTTCGTAAAACAAAAAAACACATAAAGGTGCTACATCTGAATGAAAGAGGTTTAATTAATTTAGGGAATTTACGTATATTCGAGTAATCTCCCTATTCCGTTAGGAGAAGATAAAATACGGCAATGATGATCATCGTCGAAAGAGTAGATCAAAGAAATCAGTAGATTCGGGGGAGGAATATATTTCAAACAATCTCAACAATGGCTCTCGGAAATAGAATTTGACGAACAAACAGAACAGCTAACCACCAATGGAAATAATATCAAGTAGAGACTGCGATACCTAATGGCGAAAATTACTTTCATTGAAAAAGTTGACTCGGGTGACCAGAATTTTGTAATATCGTTATATCAGGTGTGTTACGATCAAAAAATAAAATTAATACCGAAAAGGACGATTTTGAAGAAATCCGGAAATTCTTGTTTTGACGATCAAACTGTTCTATTCCTTAGCAGTCTATAAACCGGTCTTTTTGGAAAGTCAAAACATCAAAATGTAAATGGATATTTGGATTTTCGAAATTTTTTTTCTTTCGAGATTATTTCACTATTGACGTCTATTTTGATAAATGCAATCGCCGTAATTTATATTAATTTTCGGTTCCGTTGTGTAAAGACAATATTGAGATGTGATGTCAACGCTAACCGGTGTTTACATTTTGACGATGCATGATAAATAATAAACTATATCTAAACGGAACAAATATTTTCGAAACAGTTTTTACCCGAAGAGTTTTGAATGCCAGTATATGATGGAATTCACACGCTACTGCGCTATGGAAAGTTTAGGGAAAGATAACGAAAATCTTTGTTGGCCGATTTCTTTTTGCTACAGAATGCCGGTGGTGGGATACGGAATTTGTGTTCAGACTCACTGCAGCGTTTAAGAAGTCACTACACAGAGAGCGGACAGTGTCGAAAATTGAGTTGGCAAAAACAATATGAAGGTGAAATTCGGAATTAATACATGTAGAACAGTGATAGTACTATAAACGGGAGGATCATACATATGCAGCAAACAGCGAATGCGCAGAAATAACGGAGAGAAAAGAATCGTATAAATATATAGGAATTTTACAAAATGGAACGTACCAATCATCAAAAAGTAAAAAAAAAATCGTTTATACAGATTGATTAAAAGCTATCCTCCTCAAAGCATAGTCAAAAAGTACACTTATTATATAAACTATAAATTTGTAGCCATATACCTATTTTAATATATTTTACTTTGTGGGGGTAATGAAATGGACGAAAACTGAACTTGAATATATAAATATAGAGACTAGCACAGCTGGTTAACCCAGGACACATCATAGAAAAATGTCCACTAAAAGATTCTTTACATAAAGAGAAAGAGAGAGAGAGAGAAATTTAAAAAATTTAACGATGAACTGAATAGAAAAATAAGTACCTCACTGTTAAATATTAAACGATGATCAGATTTAAAAAAGGGCTCAAATGAATTGGGTGGAATGCAGACCACTACACGGAAAGTAGAAACAAATAGCTGTAGAAAGACTGATGTTGGACCGGAAAGGTCTGCCACTAGCGATACAGGATCAGGTGATAAGGTCAAATGTTAGCTGCACCGTGTGGCGTAGTTGATTAGGCAGTGGTATTTCGTTCATGTAGGACACTCCCGATATCCCGCTGCCGTGCATTGAAAATATTCAAAAATTGACGATCTGGGACAAAAAAAAATAAAAACGAAAAAAAAAAAAAAAAAATGTAAAGGGCACGATTAATAGATGTGGAAGATCAAGGAGGATGAAGCAATACTTCTATTGGGAGGATACGAAACAAATTAACAAGAATTGTATATAAAGAGATATGTAGCGATGTAGCTGAGATAATATTCAAGGAATTTAACATTATAAACATGATGAAAAAAGAGACTATCATATTATAAGCCTGAGAATGTTTTTGAAAAGTGAGACAATAAACAATACTAGAACGGAAATATCGGTTAAATGTGTTAATTTTGTATTATCGTACATCTTCTTCTACCGCGAGTATAATTTGTAATCTATTCTTCTTATTCGAATCGATGTTTCTTATCAGTCAACCTTCATTGTTGCCGGAATGGCTGTTATCATCACACCGGTCGGCATGGCCGACCCTCTTATCAACCATCTTTCCGACCGCGCAACTTTACCGTCCCCATCACTGTTATTTTCTACCGAAATACCATTATCATCGTCAACAGGTAATGCCGTTTCATTTACTTCTGTTAATACCGAATTGTCTACCAAGAAATCTGCGACTTTTGCTAATATAACTAAACAAAAAAAGATATTACCAATTCAAAACTTTACGCATCCTAGTAAGGAACAGGGCCTCATTTTTAACCACATTCTAGACTACAAAATTCTAGATTACCTCTCAGCTTTGAAAAACCTTGTCAACGGTGCAAAAAATATAATAGCCGCGTCTCGCGTTAGCGGCAACCGTGTTATTATCTTCTTATCAAGTGCTCAGTTAGTTCAGCATTTCGTAACTAATCATGGCGGCTTCAAAATTGATGATCATTTTTTCAAAGTACGTAAATTAAAATCACCAACAACGAAAATTATTCTTTCAAATGTATCTCCAACGATTACAAATGATACACTCCAACGTTACCTGACAACCAACTTCAACATGAAATTAGCCTCTCAAATATCTCTCCTTCGAATAAATCCTATGGATGATGAATTTGGCCATATAGTCAGCTGGAGACGTCAGGTATACATCTCCAATTATGATGATATAAAAATCCCGTCATCTTTCACCCTAAATTTTAATGATAAAAGTTTCAGAATTTTCCTGTCAGTAGACGACCTTATTTTCTTTAAGTGCAACTCTTCGGGTCATAAAGCGGAAGACTGCAAAACATCTTCAGATTTTGATAACAGTGAAACTTTAATCCAACACCATCATCCTTTCGAGACTACTGATGCTCATCCTCACGCAGACTCAGTACCTTCTCATACTGATGAAGACCCCGTACAAGCAGTTTTTCCTTCACTTCCAAATAAAGAGGATAACGTTGACATCAATACACCCACTAATGCACAGCAAAATAAAAGGCCTCTGTCACAAACTTCTTCCAGTTCCACAGATGTTAATTCCAAAAAGGACAACAATCAACAAAGAACCTCTCGCAAACAAAAGAAGCTGAAGGAGGAAAATAAAAACCCGACCGAGAAAACACCAATACCGATGCCTGAAGAGGAATCATCGTCAGACCAGGAATCTGAATTGTCTTTAAAAGCAATTTTCAAACCTTTAGAACCATACTTTGAAACTAATAAAGATACGGTTCTCTCTTTATCTAATTTATCTATTTTCTATGATATGTGTAACACTAAAGATAGCAATCCAGTAGAAATAGCAACCGGCTACACCTCAGTCATTGTCGCTTTAATCGACTTAGTTAACAAATGTTAGCCCCTACTACAACGGAGAAGTCCTAAAATAAGATTTACAAAAATCATTAAATCTCTCTCAAATCACCGATAACTGTAAATGGATATATTAATTCTTAACTGGAACTACAATGGTTTTTATACACGCCATGAAGAGTTAAAGCTCCTCATTGCCACTTATCAACCAATGATAATCTCTCTTCAGGAGATTCGCCTAAGACCTGACCAAAAACCGCTCCTTCCGTCCTATAATCTTATTTATTCTACTCCCCCTACAGGTCATCATGCTCACGGTGGCGTTCTATTAGCAATTCGCAAAAATATTCCTTTCCAACAAATCACGCTCAACTCAGATCTTCAACACGTATGCGCTCGCCTTCAAATGGAACAACCCTTCACCCTCTGTTCCTTTTATCTGCCTCCTGATGAAACCGTAGAAGAAAACCACTTCCTCAACATCATGCAATCACTTAATTCACCTGTAATTCTAACCGGTGACTTCAACGCTCACTCTCCAATACTCGGAAGCAGCCGTACAAACCCTAAAGGCCGATTAATAGAAAAACTACTTGACAATCTCAAACTATGCCTATTAAATTCAAACGAACCTACTCACTTCAGCTTTGCTCATCATAGTTGGTCAGCTCTGGATTTAATCATCTCTTCTCCGAAATTATCCAGCAATTTACAGGTATTTCTTCATAAAGACTTAGCCGATAGCGATCATGCCCCTGTGCCAGTTAAATTGATTAATCCGCCGCATACCGCACATCCTACTGTGCCTTAATGGAACTATAGAAAAACGGACTGGGATAGATACTCTTCTGACTGCTATGAACTATCAGTTGACATGGAAATGAATATATGAACATCATCATTGATACTTTCACGTCTTCTCTAATTAAAAAGGCACAGTCATTTACTCCTTTGCCAAAAACAATAAATCCTAAAGTAGTTCCGTGGTGGACAAAGCAATGTGCTGAAGCAATTAGAGTGAGACGGAAGCTGCTACGCAACTTGAAAACAACACCATCATTAACTAATCTCATGGAATTCAGAAGAGCCCGGGCCAAAGCCAGATGGACTATCAAGCAAGCTAAACGAAATTCTTGGTCTGAATTCACCTCAACGATCACAGCATCAACGCCGTCCAGAACTGTATGGTCTAAAATCCGATCCATACAACAGTCCCGTTCCTTCCTATTTCCAACTATGCTTAACGTGGGTCAGAGGAAGGTATTCGAACCAGACGAAATTGTTGCCACGTTGGCAGACCATTACCAACAAACTTCAAGCTGTCCTAACACCTTTACCGATCTTCAATCGTTCAATTTTCCTACAACAAGCTTAGACTCAGAACCCTACAATAAAGAAATTACATTAAGGGAACTAAAGCATGCTATCAAATCCACTAGAGAGACAGCTCCTGGATGCGATGCATATTGCTATGTTAAAACATGCCCCTGCATCAACACTAAATATCTTACTTCAGATCTTTAACAGGATCTGGATGAGGAACGAATTTCCACAAGCCTGGAAAGCAGCTGTTATAATTCCAATTCTAAAACCTGCAAAAGATCCCTCAGCTGCTGAGAACTATCGTCCCATTTCGCTTACATCAGTTCTAAGCAAATTATTCGAACGAATTGTTTACTATCGTCTAAACTGGTTGCTCGAAACAAAAAATCTGCTTCATTTTTCCCAATGTGGCTTTCGTCGTAATCGATCGACCTTACACCAACTGCGTGCCATTCAAAACGCTGTTTCAGAGGCTTTGGCAAAAAAAATCATTTATTAGCTATCTTCTTTGACTTATCCAAGGCTTTTGATAAGATACCAAGGCACAAAATCATGAGTCAACTCTTCAGTTGGAACTTCTCCGGAAACTTAACAGCATTTATTTATAATTTTCTTACCAACCGGAATTTCTTCGTACGGATGGGGAGAAATTCATCTTCCTTACGTCCTTTGGTAACTGGTATTCCACAGGGCTCAGTGTTGAGCCCGATACTTTTCAATATTGCGATCAACGACTTGGCAGATACTATTCGTTCTCCAGTCAGAAGCTTACTGTTCGCTGACGACCTGACAATCTTCATTCATTGTCGAACTGTATCTACCGGCGAACATGTACTACAAGAATGCACGGACCATCTGGTTACTTGGTGCTCTAGAAATGGATTAAGCTTCTCAAGTAACAAAACCTCCGCAATGCACTTCTGCCGCATTCGTAACTGCACACATGAAATACGCATCAACCTTCAGGGCACGCGTCTTCGAAACGCCCCATCAGTCCGATACCTTGGCTTGCTTTTAGACAAAAAGCTGTCTTGGAAGCCTCATTTGAACTACATTAAATCAGCCTGTACTCGGAAAATGAACATTTTAAAAAAACTGGCTCACACTTCTTATGGTGCTGACCGAACCTCTCTACTGCGAATCTATAGTTATTTGATCCGGTCTAGAAGTGAGAATATGGAGCTGCGTTATATTCCACAGCGAACCCTTCTACTCTCAGCTCCCTAAACGTTGTGCAGAATTCAGCCCTCCGGTTGGCTACTGGTGCATTTCACACTACGCCAATTGACAATTTGCACTCTGAATCATCGGAATGACCTTTGGATATTCGCCGCTGGTTTCTCTTGGCCAACTTTGCAGTACAATCTAATGCTTCCGGTTTTTCTTCACCACGGTTGTTTTCATCATCGACCCTGCCTTCTCCAAGACAATCGCAATCGGTTTCGGACATTTTCAACAACATCATGTCAAAGATAAACATTCCTAATATACCAGTACTTAGGTTCTCTAATGCATTAATTCCACCGTGGGATGGCAATCCAATCAAGATAGATCGCTCAATGTTTGCACTGAGAAGGGATTGCGCATCCATCGAACAACTAGAGGAAAACATTCGAACACGAACCTCCGGCTTATCTCTCTTCTACACCGACGCGTCTAAATTCGATACGTTTGCTGGCTGCTCAGTCGTCTCTGATAATGTCGCTATAATCCGTTACTCACTCCCGGAACCGTTTTCCATCCTATCCGCCGAATTATATGCTCTCTGGCTTGCTCTCGATTTCCTTATGAGATCTGACTCACATCAATCGCCCGTAGTATGTTCAGATTCTCTCTCAGCACTCAACGCCTTGTCCAACGTGTTCAGCCACGATCAACATCCAGTAGCCAAAGAAATTCTCAAATTAGTATCATCGAGACTAGATCGGACAGTAACGTTTATGTGGATTCCTGCCTACGCTGGTATTTAAGGGAACGAATTGGCAGACACGACTGCAAAGGAGGCTGCTATTACTCTGCTGGTGCCAAACATTCCTGTTCCAGCAACCGATCTTAAAATTCATATAAAACATAGCTTAAAAACCCTATGACAGAGGAAATGGCAGCAAACATCACAAACGAATAAGCTTCGCGTAATCAAGCCGTCAATATCACCGTGGAACATATCACTTCCAAATCGAAGAGATGACGTAATCATCACCAGACTTCGATTGGATCACACACGCCTCACCCACGAATACTTATTAAATGGAACAGAGGCTCCTCAGAGGACCATGTGCAGTGTTTCCCTCACCATTCACCATATCCTCAGCGAATGCTCTTTATATTCCTTTGAAAAGAAATTTTTCAACCTACCTTCTTCTCTTCCCCTCATCCTTAAAGACAACTCCTCTTCATTATCCAGTTTAATCCTTTTCCTTCATAAGCCCGGACTCTACTCACTGATCTAATCCTCCTTCTCCTCCCGTGTCTTTAGCCATAGTTGCTGCACATGGCACGTAAAATTTAATTGAATAATAATAATAATAATAATAATAATAATAATAATAATAATAATAATCAAATCAAATCAAATAGTATATTATTATAATTATTATACATAATCTCCACAAATGCGCAGGTTTGCGCGAGTAGTGGAACTAATCAAAATACAATTAAATTTTTTTACAGAATAGAACTTCTATAATGTTTAACTTATATATACACATAAATGAAATTAGTATTATATAAATAAACAAATGGAGATTGAAATTTTAACTTTAGCATATTAAACATTTTTTTAAACAGAATAAACTTCTATAATGTTTAACTTACATATACACATAAATGAAATTAGTATTATAAACAAACGGACATTGAAATTTTAACTTTAGCATATTAAACATTTTTTAAACAGAATAAAATTTCTATAATGTTTAACTTATATATGCACATAAATGAAATTAATATTATATAAATAAACAAACGGACATTGAAATTTTAACTTTAACATAGGTAATATCAGTTCTTTGTAAATTATAACTTCATTATCTGAACAGAACATTGAAGAAAAAATTTTTATTTAGTTTAACTGTTAAAGCTATACTAAAATGTGTTTATAGTCAAATAAATGTCTTCGCCTATAATAATAATAATATTAGGAAAAGGAAAACAATAAAAATTTTCTTCTCAATGAAAACCCTTAAAAAATAAATGAACAAATAAAACAAAATATAAAAGTAAATCCAATGAAAGATAGTTTCCAAACATTTTTTAAGCTCGAATTAGAAAAGTAATAAAGATAATGAATCCGGCTTTACAATGATCTATAATTAATATATAATTATTTATTATAAGGTTACACACCTCTATACTTTAATATCAAAATATAAGCTCTCATTTGCTCGTACAATTACTCTCCTTGTCATCAACAAGAAAAGTAATGAAGAAAATGAATCCGGTTTTATAATGATCTATAATAATAATAATAATAATGATAATAATAATAATAATTATAATACTTTTTATTGGAATTTTAATTTTAACATAGGTAATAACAGTTCTTTGTAAATTATAACTAATTATCTGAAAAGAACATTGAAAAAAAAATGTTTTATTTAATTTAACAGTTGAGGCTATACTAAAATATTTATACAAGTTACATTTCCAGAATAGCGGCCCTATAAACAGTTCATACATTGCTTTGTTTTGGATTTACATAATAGTCAAATAAATGTCTTCGCCTTTTTTTATAATTCTTCAAATTAAATTTTAATAATTCCGGTAATTTATTATATAGGAATGGAGCCATAAACGAAGTCTGTATTCTTGAATGATATTTTATATACCTTGGTACAACTACTAATTCCCTACCACAACTCCTAGTCATGCCTTCCTTTAGTAACACCTTAAATTCATTTCTATTTCGTGCAAGGAAAAGTATTATTTGGATCTTATACAATGTAGTAATATCAGGTAAATTATACTCACGTTTGTGCTCTGTTCCACTGTTTGCACCGATCAGCTTAAACACTCTTTTTTGTAAGTACAGTAGTTGTTTTATATTATAGCTTGCCGCATTACCCCAGTGTATTATTCCATATGAAAATACAGGTTGATATAACGATAAATATAAACGACGTAGATGATGTTTGCTAAAAAAGTCTTTCAAGTAAAAGAAAATGTAATTTAATTTTCGTAATTTTGTTTCTATATAATTGGTATGCTTATTCCACATTAGTTTACAGTCTAGATTCAATCCTAAGTATTTGATGCTATGTACTCTGTCTATACTTACATTGTTGTTTAAATACACTTTTAAATTATCCCATTTCTGTTGAGGTACATGACTAAAAACCATGAATTTTGTCTTCTTCAAATTTATTACTAGTCTATTGTTGTTGAACCAGTTTTGTATGGTATTAACATCGTTTTGAGTTAATTGTTGCAAAGTCTGTGTATAACGTGAACTATTAACGAGTACAGTATCGTCTGCGTACATAAAAATTTTTCCCGATAGTTTTACATCACATAGATTGTTTATGTATATAAGAAATAATATCGGTCCTAATATACTCCCTTGAGGCACTCCATGGTATTGTATAACTTGTTCACTGTAAACTTTATTTATTTTGCTCACATATTTCCTGTTGACAAGATAAGACTCAAAACAGTTATGGATAACCCCTCGGAAGCCTGCAGAATACAATTTAGATAGTAATATTTTGTGGTCTACAACATCGAAAGCTTTCTGTAAATCAAAATAAGTAGCGACACAAGATTTGCCACATTCTAGATTCTGAGTTATGTAGGAAATATGTCTAAATAGTGCAAGGTCTGTTCCTTTTCCTTCTAAAAATCCATACTGGTTGTTACTGAAAAAATTTATATGATTTAAAAAGTTTATCATTCTGCGTTTAATACATTTTTCAAAAATTTTCGAGATTGTAGAAAGTATACAAATCGGTCTGTAGTTTTCTGTATTTGTTTTTTCTCCTCCTTTATATACTGGTGTTATTATACCCAACTTTAGAACATCAGGAAATTTTCCGCTTTTTAAAGATTGGTTATATAGATACGTTAGTGGTTTAGCAAAAAAGTTTATATTCTCTTTTATTAATATTATAGATAATTCGTCAAAGCCAAAAGACAATTTATTGGGCAGAGACAGTATTGCACTTTGTATTTCGTCCTGTGTTAAGTCTATTAATCCAAAAGAATTAATTGTGGAGCCATAGTTAGTTATTTTTGGAGTAGAGAAGTTTTCATTTTCTAATAATTTAGTTACAGCCTGTGAAAAATAGTTGTTAAAATAACGTGCGATCTCATATTCGTTTCCACTTGCCATTTTCGTATTGCAACCTATTTTGATTTCATTTGTCGGATTTTGTTTATTTCCAAGAATATTTTTAACCACGCGCCAATATTTTTTTTGATCATGCTCACACTTATTTAACATATGGCTGTAATATATTCTTGTTTGGCTATTCTTACAAGTTTTTGAAATATTTTTATATTCCTTAATTAAGGCACTGTTCTCACCTGAAATCTTAATTTTCTTGTGTAATTTATTTTTTTCTTTTGACAAAACTAAAATTTCATACGTGACCCAAGGTGATCTTTTACGCTCGTTTTTTTTTACACGATTTTTGCTGTAACATTCTTGCATGATATTCCTAATATTATGAATGAAGTTTTCAAATTTCAAGCTAATCGGGTCATTGCTTTCATAAATCTGTTCAAGATTTACCTTGGTTAATTTCTGCCGGAAAAGGGATTTATTGAAAATGTTTTTAATCTCTAACGGTTTTAACAAAATACTATCTTTTATTACTAATGAGATACTTACAGCACAATGATCTGAGAACTCAACGTCAAGTATACCGTATTCGTTATCAGAATTTAACCTATTAGAATACATATAAACCTCTTATTAATACATGATCTAAGCAGGACTCGTAGTTACCACTCATTCGCATGAATGTTGGTGTATTAACCAAACTTTTGAAACCATTAGAATTTAGTAAATTCAAATATTGTGCACTCTTTTCGTTATTTAATATATTAATGTTTAAATCACCTGCAATAATTGTGGATGTTCCGGATATGTCAATAATATTTTGTAAATCAATTAAAAAATCAGAATATTTTGAAGTACAAAATCTATAAATACCAAAGAATGACAATGTTTTGTTATTTTCCAAGATAATTTTTATACCAATTATGTTGCACGTTGAAATATCTAATTTTATATTAAGCTGTTCGACTACAAATTTATCTTTTAAATAGATTATTACACCTCCAGAAAGTTTGCAATCTCTGCATTGTGCAAACATTACATACCCGGGAATATTAAATTTATATAACTCACCGCTGTATAACCAGGTTTCCGTTAATAAAATTATATTGTAGTCTATACCCTGTTCATCCAAAAATAACTTAAATTCATCGAAATGTGCTCTTAAGCTGCTTATATTCAGATTTAAAAGATTAATATTTGACTGATTTGCGCTCATAGAAGAAATGTAAGTAAGAAGAGTAATGAAAAACGCCTAAATGCACATAGAGATACCAAAAGGCACGAAACCTCCACCCATGCGGAAGATTTCCTACATTCAAACAAACATTTACATGCTCTGTGTACGTATAGACGTACAGCCATGCAAACAAACGGCCAAAGGATTGAGGAAGTGATAATCCAACACTGTAATACATTATATCTGTAGTAGATAAAGAAAAAATTTGAGAAGATAAGTAAAGTAGTAGAAAGTAACGTAATAAAATGAGAAATGTAAAAGCTCTGAGGCAGAAAAACATACTGCGGATAACGATAACGATTAATCACTTTGTATTTAGCAAAGCAGCAACTTGATCTTGCGATATTATTCGGATAAACGATGATTTTTCGTCTCTGCGTGCATAGATGTTGCTGTCGCGTACCCAAACAAACTTCCAGCCGATGGAGCGTAATTTTCGAGCTTCGGAAAAAAGGTCCGAATTTTTACGCGTTAGATGCTCGTTGATGTAGATTTTTGAATTTCCTGTTAGACCGATGCTCACCAGTTCTGGTCGCCGCGCTCGGCTGTTTTTTATCAATTCTTCCTTTATCACTCGTCTACAGAATTTAATAATTATGTTCGGATGATTTTGGTTTGGAAGTTTCGGTAATCTGTGACATGCATCAATGTCGTTAACAGTTATTTTGGTGTCTGTGTGGCTTCTCCAAGTTTTACGGCCAAATCAAGAAGATTTTCTGCTGCTGCTACCGGGATGTTCGAAACAATTACGTTATTTTTGCGCGTATATTGTTCCAGTTTATCAACGCGTGTTAGAAGTTCTTTGTTTTGATTTCGTAAATCGGTGTTTTCTTGTGTAGTCGCTGTTATTACGGTAAGCATTTCGTTCATACGCGCATCGAAGGATGTTTGCATATCGAACAGCCGTTCGTTCAGAGATCGCAACTCACTCGTAATTTGCATCAAATCGGATTTCGATACGTCAGCAGAATGTGAATGTACGTTAGTCGACAACGGCGAGGAGGTTCCTGCTTTGTTTTTCTCGGCGCGGCAGAATGTGCATCGCCAATCGTTTTTGTTCTTGCTCGACATGCTAGACCACGTTTTCTGAGCTACTCCACCACAGCCATGATGTAGTTTACGCTGGCATCGGAAGCACGACAAATATTCACCATCGGCCGGCAAATCGTTAGAGCATTTTGAACATATACACACCATTCTGTCAAATATCGACTATAATTTAGCGAAATAAACTTACCGACACTGATAACCGTCAAATCTGAACGCGTCTCTCTATTATAGAGATGTGCACAATAAAAAACGTTATAACTTTTGAACCGTTTAAGATTTTCCAGTTCCGAAAAAAGCACTGAAAAGATCTCAATGAAAACTATCGAAATTATTTAATTTTAAAAACCGGTACTTTATTTACAATTCACTATTTATGTATGGAATGAGAGCAAAACCAAACACAACCACTCACGATAATAATAATAATAATAATAATAATAATAATAATCGGGCAGATATATTATTTAATATATAATAAACATAAAAATTAGATGCCTTTTTTTTTTTTTTGTGGGCGCACCAGCGACATTGACCCAACAACAAGAAAACTAAGCTAAGAAATTAAATAACTAAGCGGTCCGAAATGGACGCAACAAAGGACAGCAGTGCGGACACTGCAGAAGATGAAGGAAAGGAGAGGATAAAGGAAGAATTATAGGGAGTAGGGAGACCTAATGACAGGAGCTGACTGTATAAAAGGGAGCGTTCGTTACGAAGAGCTGGACACTCAAAGAAAATGTTATTTGCATCACATGTACGAGGAGGATCACAATCGTGAAGAGAACAATAAGGAGAAGGCGACAGAGCAAATCGAAAGCGTGAGGAGGGGAGGAGAGAATGATTGATCCGGCGACGAATTAGGGAGACAATAGAAGAGCGACGACCGAAAGAATTGGAATGTAACCAAGACAGGGAACGAGGAATCGGCTGAATAAAACGGTAATGAGAATGACGATTAGAAAATAGGGAGGGATAAATATCTCGCCAAAGTCTGGCGTGATTGGAGGTGGATAAGGAAAGGATATCTGAAGAAGGGAAATGGTTGAGGAATGAATCAAGGCGACCAGCAGAACGAGCCAAAGAATCGGCTGCGTCATTGCGATCAATTCCGGAATGACTGGGGACCCATAAAAAATCAATAAGAATAGAACGCGATGACTGCAGAGTGGAGGTAAGAGAACGAACTGAGAGAATAATACTATCAGAGGAATGTGAAGGAGGAGAGGATAGGGCTTGAAGGACGCCCTTAGAGGCCGAAATAATGAGGAATTAGGAAGGATCGGTTAAAGAGGAAATAAAAGAGAGAGCCTGAAGGATAGCGATCGATTCGGCAGAAAAAATAAAGCAGAAGGAAGGAAGCCGGAAAGACTCAGAATACCGAAGCGACGGAGCAGTAAACGCACCACCCACGCCGTCCTCGCTCCTGGAACCATCAGTAAAGATCAATACATGAGCAGGAAAAGAGGAATTCAACAAATGAAGAAATTCATTGTTGACTGCACCGTAAGAGGAGGAATTGGCTCGAAATGGGAGAGAGGAAAATTTGATAGGCTGCCATAGGCTATTGAAGTCATGAAAGAAGTACGGGAGAGTGTTGTAGGAAAGGACAACAGGAGAAAAATTAGAAAGACGGGTAGCAATGAGCGACAGGATTGGGATTTTATGAGGAGAAAAATGCCAGCGGGTTTTGATGTATAGATAGGAGGAAATAAGTTTGGACGAGGAGATGGGAAGCCGTTTAATTAAGAAGCGGTACCCAAGCTGAGAACGGCGAATAAACAGTGGTTGGGTAACCGACTCTGATAGAACTGCTGTAATGGGGGAGGATTTCAAGGCTCCAATGCACAAACGGAGGTAAGAGTTCTGGATTGCGTCAAGTTTAGAGAGGAGCGACTTAGAAATTAGATGCCCAAATAGCAAAAACACATAACTTACACAAAGAGAAAATCAAAAAATATGAATTAAAATAAGCTAAGTGGAGATTAAAGGATATAAAAATAGTTTTTTTTTTTTTTTTTATAAATAAATAAATAAGTAAATTTTTTTTTATTTTTATTTTTAAATAAGAAAGTTGTGGGTCTCACAAGGCAATTTTGCCCGTTTCGTGAGTTCCCGTCACCCTCATTATCGTTTATTTGACATAAATTTACAATTAACTAATAACATTTCAATACATCTAAAATAGTATTTCTTATCACTATAGTAATTTGATTAATTTAGTACAGTAACTTCTTATAACTACACACTTAGCACTTATACATCACCAACCAGTCACACTCAGAATAATCATACCCACTAATGTACAAGAAAGAAGATCTTTTCCGCTACATTATTGAAAATTGTCTACATGCACCTGTTGTAGTTCCTGTGCTGAGCAATGAGAACTTTAGGAACCTAATTTGCGAAATAAAGAAGTCACCGACATGGTAGTACAAATAGAAGAATCCTCGAAAATTTCTTAATCTGCACACCAATCTATCAGCCATTTTTTTACGTCTTCCTTCCACACACCTAATCTTTTCTCCTTTAATATATTACTTGGAATTTCCCGTAATAATTTAATTAGAACTGTCTGCTGTGTATTATCAATCCTTAAATTGGTCCCCCTTGGTTGAATAAAGTATTTTTTATTTCGATCTCTCGTCACTCTAATTTTAGGTCTTGAAGGTATTCTGATATTATTGGTTTTGAGCTCCAATAATCTATAATAATAATAATACATTTTTGGCGACATCTCATTGTTTACCTTCCACCATGATGATGTTGAATTATAATGCCCCCCATGAGGAAGCAGTAATTTTAAGCATCTTTTCTGCAATTTCGTTATCTTGTTAAGTTGTGATTTCTTCGCTTCTCCCCATATTTGAATACCATATAATATCCTAGACATTATCATTGCGTTAAAAAAAATTTTTAGTGTTTCATATGGAAGTACTTGTTTCATCTTATATAATGCTGGAATGGTCTGTCTGATTTTTACACTTAAATTTTGTATATGTTTTTTCCAATTCATATTGCTATCTATAAAAACCCCTAAATATTTAAAATCCTGCACCTTTTCTAATGGTTTACATGCACAAACTGGACTGTTGTTACTTAAATATAAATCATGGACACATTCGTTACTGTGGATGATAATCCTCGGTTCATGAGTAGCAAGTTTGGATATGTTTCGAATATGCATTATCTTTGATTTATTTATGTTCACTGCTAACCTCCTGTCATGCGCCCATTTACTAAGATTATCAACGTCCTCCTGAAGTAACTTCTCCGCCATTTGTATATTATTGTGTTCTATTAATAGCGCAATGTCATCCGCAAACACAAACACCTTTGCATTTCTAATATATTTGTGAAGCGAGTCAGTATATATCAAGAAAAGAATGGGAGCCAGTATGGTTCCTTGTCCGACACCGTATTGTAACCACCTATCCCTACTTTCATTTTTTGCAATTTTTATACAATTTTTCCTATTTTTAATATAGTTTGTAAACCATTGGAGCTGTCTGTTAGTAATACCAATCTTTTCTAAATCCTTTATTAATAAATCATGATCTACTAAGTCAAACGCCTTGGATAGGTCAATGAAAGTAATTATAAATTGATTCCCTATCGATAGTCCCATATTTATTTCATTTCCCAATTTACTTAATAGCGTTAAGGTGGATCTTTTTCCTCTAAATCCGTGTTGATTTTCGTAAAGGAGATTATTTGTTTCTAGGTAACTCTTTAAATGACAGTTTACGTAATGTTCTAAAATTTTCGCTATTACCGAAATTATTGTTATAGGGCGGTAATTTTCCAGCTTATTTTGAGCTCCTTTTTTGTAAATTGGTTTAATAATTCCTTTTTTTAGCCCCTGTAGGATGATACCACTCTTTATAGAATAATTAATCATATTTGTTAGTATAGGAACGAATCTCTTTAAATTTCGCTTAATGTCCATAGTCCTAATACCATCCCAACCATAAGTAGTGAGTCTCATAGGACAAGTATGCCCATCGCGTGAGTGCCCGTGTTTATTCAAATTGAACACATCACAAACTTATTCATGCTTATTACATAAATCGAAAAGAAATAAACCTAAATTAATATATGTCTAAGTAAATATAAGAACATGCACCTACATACATTCACTCTAGATACGCATTTGTACACAAATGCATAATGATATAGCTTGTATATTCAAATTCGCATACATGATCTTCTTTAAGAAGTACAAACAGAAAAAGAACGAAAAAGGAACGATAAAAAAAAAAAAAACAAAGAAAAATAATATGTAATCAAATAGATGCATAATTGAGCAAAATAAAATGGAAAAATCCGAGACTTAGCTTGATTTTCAATCTTTGAATTATTCTTTCAGCCATTTCACTACTTCCTTTTCCACACACCAATTCTATTTTCGTTTAAAATATGATTGGGGATATTACTTATTAATTCAATTAAAGCTGAAAATATAATTTGTGTTATCAATTCGTAGATTTGCCCCTTTAGGATAAGTGTAATATATATTAGTTGAATTCGAGTTTTTTGTCTGGATGGTAACTGTATATTGTTGCTCTTAAATTTAAGCAATCTGTAATAGTTATAATACATCTTGGAAAACATTTTATCGTTAAGGAAAGTTAAGAAATGAAGAATAAGGCGGAGAAAAAGCGGGTTAGAAAAAAGAGATAAGAGGGATATTGATTAAGAAAAGGGATGTGAAGTGTATAATAGCTTAAATAGAGGTCCTTAGGCGACTAAAATTATTGGCAGTTGCCAATGCGGAGTTCACTAATAACTGCGTTTCATAATACAGACGGGGTCAATCCTTTTAATGAGTTGAAATGCAAAGAAAATCAATCTGAATACGGTGATTTTTGGAAAAGGTTTATAGATAATTGAACGAATGCGAAGAATGGCAAAGGATCACGGATGAGATTGTAAAACGCTTTCGGCATCAGAGATGACTAGAAGTTTACTGTGTTTTCTCAAATTGAGAACATGGAAAGAATGACTTGTAATATGACTCAAAGGAAAATAGAATAACATCGAAGAATTGTAAAACATTTAACTGTGTGAGTAGGATTTCCAAGATGCTATGAGGGGGTCTCTGTTTGGATCTAACAACCAGCGTGACACTCAGCTCTAGTCTAACAGTTGTATCTACTAATGAGTAAAAAAAAAAAAAAAACAAACAAAATTACACTATTACTGAAATGAGAAAAGAAAGTGAAAGGAAAAAGAATAAACTCGGAGAGTACGCACTATCGATTGAATGACAAGCGAGAGGCGGGGGATTGATGTAGAATTACGCAAAGATAGAATGATAAAATAAAATACGATAAATTCGACTAAAATCGAAATATATGCCGGATGTTTACGTTACAGTTGATATTTTATTAATTATTTCTTGTTTTTAACTCGACGCTGAACCATTTGGCCAGTTGTGTTAAAATACCTCTCCCCCGCCGTATAATTAACATGCTGCCTTGTTTACCCACATATGCACTTTTCTAAATGCCTGCCGAAACTGTCACATTTTCTTTATTTACTTTTCTAGTTCTCGATAATGCAGCCGCTACCACGGCCGGTAAACAATATTCTATTTCTATGAAATCGTTTTTGTATCTTTCATTTCGACAAGTGCAGTCCGGGTCGGTTGATTTAATTTTTCTTCCATTATAATCGAAGAACGTTCCGATTGAAAAAAAATGAAACACCTATGGCCGGAGTTTCGCCTGAAAGAAAGGCACAATCGTCGCTCTATTCTACTACTATTATAATTGAAATGATCTGCAGAAAGAATAGACAGATAAAGAGCGTCTTGTTTAACAGAGGGAAAACGGTCGCTATATGGAGGGTTGGCTTTTGTTTTCAGATAATTGGATAGCATTGTGTCGAGTGCACTGATAGTAGTAGCGACTCTTCGCTTCCTGCAATAATATTAACTTTCCCATTCTCCTCCTACTTTTATCTCCCCAGTGTACCGCTTCCATACAAAACACAAAATGGAGGCTACAGCTTCCACACTGCACATGCCGACGCTGGCGGCCCACTCTCTTTCCTACTCGTTTTCTCTCGTACGTATTTTGGAAAATTCTTTATTTTTTATTTTTATTTATATTTTCATTTATATTTTTATTTATATTTTTATTTATATTTTTATATTACAATATATAAACTATAAGTCGATGCAAAGTTTTTACGTGATCGCTGTGCCAAGTTTTTAATTAAAACTGTAAAAAAGTAATTTCTCGCTGCGGTCGCGCTCATGATATCGTTGTGCCGCGTGTATGTATATTGTCTGAATGTGTACCGTGTTGTCAGACCGGAAACGTTACTCGATAAATTAACATAGACGGTTTCATCTTACACCTCGCTTCGCTTCCGGCCGAATTAATGACGAAAAATACTTCTGAAATCGGACGATTTTGTTTTTTATTCCCCGTTTTTACTTTATCCATTTTTATTATTCTTTCCTTATTTATCTTTCGGTATCGTCCGACATTCTTCGTTAATTTAAATTTTTATTTCTTTAAAAAAGGTTTTTATTTTAACTGTGCGGTAATTTTGCGATTGAAATTACTTCCGTCGAGAAAGCAGGAGATTAATCTGCTTTTCAATTAATTCGCCTATTACGGGAGGCAATGAACGAATAGTACGTGAATTAATAAATAAATATTTCTACTTTTGACACGGATATGCCGTTTGACTGAGGATCATTACGCAAAGTACGTTCCTGGTTCGAAATTTTAACCGTGAAACGTCATCATCGCGATTGTCAACATTCATGTTTTTACTAATATATATATAAATGGAAAAGATTATTCTTAATAAATAATTTTCGGAAATAACTGTGTTTTAAAAGATATTTATTATGAGTAATCACTGTGAAAGCTTTAAATATTTAAGATTATTCTTCTTTAAAATAATACTTGAAAGGTAGTCAAATAAATATATATATATATGTATTTTTTAATTATAATTTATTTACAAAAATAATTAATAATAAAAACTAAACTAAACAAAAATAGATTTTTAAACATATCATTTTTAAATTCATCGAAAAATAAAAAAAAATATAATAACCGAATAGACTTCCGGAATAAAATAAATAAATAAGTAAAAATGAAAAGTGAACGAGTCAATTTAGGGGCTTACAAAATAATGTTACTGTAAAAATAGCGTACAATTTTTAGGGAATTTTCTACCGGTATAGCTCTCACAGCTTTCCTCTTTCCTAAAGAGTGTTTTTCACGAACACTTACCGCCGGGTCGAATGGAGTTTTCGCTGTCGCGTTAAATTTCCGTGTCATATGTTTAATTTCCCTCAACCGCATGCTCGTTTCACTGCGTCCAGATGCCGCCATCTCAAGTATTCTTCTTCGATGCCCTAAATTCGTACCTTTCCAAATCGAGTTCGGATTTCCTATTTTGCAGCTAGCCCTCTCTTCAATTCAGAAGGGAGCCAAAATTCGATATTTAAATTTATATAAGAGGTAATGGCTCGAGATACGTGGCGCACCGTGAATAAATAATGCCCGGGATGCGTAACATATTTTGCTATTAATTCTATACGGTATAAATGTTTTGTTTTTTTTTTTTCTTGTTGATCTGCAAAATATTCTAGAATAACTATTCTGCTGTCCTTGGCTACGGGTCTATGCGTGCAGTTTGATAGACTCAGTTTTCCTTCTCGGTTCTTCAGATTAAACATAAATGATAGTCACCTATGGGATGGCTCAGAGATAAGTAAAGTCATTAACTACGACCGAGTAGTGCAGTTTTGATATCCAGACATCCCGGATAGTAAGAAAGCCGCGTTGGATAGTATTTCTTATCCGTTTATTCCCCCTGAAGTGGTAAAAAAAAAAAAAAAAAACACGTTAAAAAGAACCGAGAATAACATATAACAATAAGGCGACTGATTCTTTGACTGTGATTGCCGTTTCCTCCGCCGATTCTTTTGTAATAAAATCCTAAACCTCAAATCTCCTTCCGCTGTGTAAAAGTTTCCATCGCAGGTCATGATATCGGATATGTCCGCTTTTTTATTTTCCAATATTTATTCATTTTATATCTGTTCTAATCCGTGGTTCTTCCTAATTTTCTTAATCTCATCGTTCCGTCGTTGTCTCCATTAGTCTCCATTATTCGCCTTTTTGGTCATTCCTTACTGCTTTCCTCCCGTTTTCGCTTTCTATTATCTTTCTCTCCACACTGCTCTCTCCATTCAAATTTTGAACTTGCGATGTGGATCATGGGTTTATCAAGTATTTAGCTCTTCTAATGAAGCGCTCTGTCTGTACTCCAGCTTGTTGAGGCTTGGGCTTTTCGTTCTTACAAAGCTTCTTATACCTTATCGTTTTCTTCCCCACTCATCATCAACGCTATATACGGATTATTTCTTATTAACAATATTTTTTGACGTCCTAATTGACTCTTTCTCTCCTAATTGTTTATGCATAAAATAACTAACATCCACAATTCGTTATCAATACGGCCAATGATGATAATGGAGACAGGAATTCTAATATTAAATACAGGTTAAGAGGCACTATTACTCTCTGCATAACTCAACGGGACAATATTGGCTAGCTCCGGTTTTTTGTGTTTTTTTGGCGGGTTTTCTTCTTTCTTTCTGTTTCTTTTTTGTTCTTTATGGTGGTGGATTTAGTTGGAGGACGTTGTTGTGCTACCAACTTACTATATATTTATGCGGTTCAGTTTTCTTTCATTTCGTCAGTTGTTTTCCCGATAATAAACAGTGTAATTTGTTTCGAAACGTTAGAACTTTAATGATGAATTCTTTTTCAACAGTCGTTCCTTTTATCTGTCTATTTAGCCTACTCTTTTACCATATTCATGGTTTCTTTTGCCTCCCTCTCTTCTTCGACGTTCCGATGTTGTTTCCATTGTTCGTATGCATTCTGGCCATTCTCTGCTGCCTTCCTTCAGATTTCGCTTTTCCCTGATTTCCTTTACACTGTCCTCACCATCCGGATGATGCAGTTATTTACGACGCCGATCATGTGTTCTTCCAGTGTTCATCTCTTTCTGCGGAGCATTTTGTATTCCTGTTTGTTGAGGCTTGGGCTTCTTACTGGTTATTGTGTTTCTTATATCCTGTCCTTTCCTCCTTCCCAAATTAACTATTCCTGCTATTTGTTCCTTTTTAAGAAAGATTTCTGATCGGATTAAAATTTAAAATATAACCGACTTCTTTTCTTACTATTTGTTTCTGGGTAAAGGTCCTTGGTCGACGAGTCCAAAATAAAAAAAAAAAAAGAAACTCTTTCAACGCGGTTTCCACCGAAAACGGAAATGCGGATAACTTCAACAACCACGAAAACCCTTCCTCCTTTAAATCAGTAGAAACAGTATATTCAAAACTGAAATCAAATCACAAAGAAAGTTGATTATTCTTTTTGGCAACACGGCTGTTATAGATCTTCAGAAATTATAACTAACATCATGCAAAATAGTATTTCCTATAATACATGAGGGGATTTTCGTTTCTCTTCCGAAGCTCATGATTTTATTTTTTTTTCTTCCTCACGCGCCACTCAATAGCTTAATCCATTTTTTTTTTATTTTTTTTATAGCATTACATTTTGTATAATTTCATGTTTAAAACTATACTTGATACACTGATGAAGGACGAAAAAGTTTCTTTCCGAACTCATGTTCCTGCTTCACCATTAAAAGTCTAAAAACCCGGTCACCTACCAAATGGAAGGCGATCATTTCTCCGTACAAGTATTATTCCAAATTTGATTATAGTTCCCCTTTTGTCTTATGCTCGAAATATCTTCTTTTAATTAATTGTAATCCAAACTTGACTCGCGTCTCCATGCGTGTCTTGTTATTTTGAAATATGCCCCTGTTTTCCATAAATTCTTGTGGAATCCAATATTCTTCTTTTTTTTCTTTTTTTTTAAGAACTTCATCCAAGGGCAATGGCCCAGCCTCCAAGAATTAAGGGAAGAAGTAAAAAACTTCAATATATATGGAAATAGAGAAATAAGTTCCGCCAAAAATTGAAACAACATTCGATAGAGGAAAGGAAGTATATAAGAAGCACAATGATTGACAGGAAGTCCAAGATGTAAAACTTAGTCTTTGAGAGAAGAAATCATTCGAAAAGGATATGACCGGTAACGTAAACGCAGTAGTGATCTGAAGGATGAAGAGTGCAATAGGGAGAGCAAAAACAATAAGAAAAAAAAGAGAAGTGAAGAAAGACAACTGTATATAATTAAAACGAAGATTTAGTGAGCAGGAAATAACGGAATGCCTGAGACAAGGAAAATCATTGAACCACGGCAGTGAAGAAGGAAGAGTGTAAATTCATTTATAAAACGAGTATATGAATTAGAAAAGATTTTTTTTTTTTTTTTTTTTTTTTTTTTATTTTAAATGGGCACGCCAGCACAGGACATTTACCCAGCACAAAAGATTAAAAGAATAGAAGGACATATGGAGCGACAAGTTATATCAAGAAACGATTAGAGACAGAGGAAATGAATGCGGATAACAAGGGAACAACAGAAGGAGATGGAAAAGTGAGAATATAGAGGGCACTGTAAGGTGTAGGGAGACCAAGGCTAAGCAAATTGGAATAAAGGATCGCGCGTTCAGTAGAAATAAAGGAACATTCAAATAGTACGTGATTTGCATCACACGAGCCATTGAAAGTTGGAGGATGAAAGGGACACAAAGGAGATTGAACCAGAGCAAAGCGGAAACGAGAAGCCGGGAGCAGACTGTGATTAAAACGAAGGCGAACTATGGAAGAAATGACAGAACGGCTGATACTGGGAAAATTATTAAACCAGGGAGAAACGGATGGAGAAGGCTGTAAAGCAAGGTAAAAGGAGTCAGGGTTGGAGAAAAAGGACGGATAGAGATCAGTCCAAAAGTCACGGTGAGAACGAAAAGAGAGAGAGTAAAGACATTGGGAAGGAAATCTGCCTATGAAACGACCACTTACTGCGGCCGAGCAAGCTAACGAGTCAGCAAGATCGTTACCAGCTATACCACAGTGGCCAGGAATCCAAAGCAGGTCAATATGGATAGAACGGGAGGCTAATAAATTGAAAATCAAGGAGCGTATATAAAGAATAATAGGACAGGAAGAAGGTTCAGGAAGGGGAGATGCGATAGCTACTAAAACACTCTTCGAGTCGGAGCATAGAAGGAAATTCATTAAATTAGAAGTTGAAGATATAAAGAGGACCGCACGCAAAATAGCCGTGGATTCGGCTAGGAATACAGAAGAGAAGGAGGGAAGTTGAAATGATTCAGAATAGTTGAGAGCAGGAAGAATAAAAGCGGCACCGACCCCCGAAGCAGATTTCGAGCCATCCGTAAAAATCGTGATGTGAGCAGGAAATAGAGAGGAAAGAGTGTGATTAAATTCTTCGTGAATGGCAGGACGAGGAAGAGACTTAATATTAGAAGGTAAAGAGAATAACTTAGGCGGATGAGACAGTTCAGAGAAGTTAAAGGTAAAGTATGGAGATTTGTTCTGGGAAAGGACAAAGTGAGAAAGTGGAACGAGTCGAGAAGAGATGAGAGAAAGAATTGGAATCTTACGAGGAGAAAAACGCCAGTTGACCCGGATATATCGATAAGAATTCATGAGTTTGGAAGGAGAGATCTGCAGACGTCTAATCATGAGCCTTTCACCAAGGTGAAGTCTTCGAATACAAAGAGGAACAAAGCCAGTTTCGGACAGAAGAGCTGGAATTGGAGAAGAATTCAGGGCACCAACACAGAGGCGCAGACAAGAATTTTGGATGCGATCAAGTTTGACGAGAAAGGAAACAGGAGCACTGGCATAAAGAAAAGAACAATAGTCAAACTTAGAAAGAATAATGGATTTATACAGCATGAGAAGAATATATGGATCACCACCCCATTTGGGGGAAGGCAACGCCTTCAAAAAATTTAGTCTTTTGAGAGCAGACGTGCAGAGATAGTTAATATGATCATGAAAAGACAGAGTACTATTAAGAATTACACCGAGGTAGGAGAAGGAAGTGAGTAAAGGAATAGGGACCTGGCACATGAAAAGGTTAACCAAGGAACGATCAAAAGGACGAAATGTAAAAACGATACCAGCAGATTTCTCAGGGGAAATAGAAAGATGAAGAGAAGATAAAGAATTTTCTAAAATAGCAAGGGAGTTATTAAGCTCCTCATTAGCAGAAAACAGATCATCAGAAGAAGAATAGACGAGAATATCGTCGGCAAAGAATAGCGAACTAGATGGAATAGAAAGAGAAGAAAGACTAAGGAAATAAATGTTAAAAAGGGTAGGACTAAGGCACGATCCCTGCGGAAGACCTCGAAAAACTGTCCTGGAATCAGAAAAGAAAGGGGTAGAAAGATGGATAGTTCTGTTCCGAAACAGATTAATAACTAAGGATGTAAACTCAAGAGGAATATTAATGGAAAGCATTTTATCCTGAAGAGAAGGAAGGTGAACCTTATCAAAAGCTGAGGTAGCATCAACGAACGCAGAGATAGTAAATTTTTTGTGGATGAAAGATTTATAGATATCAGAGAGAAAAAGGGATATGCAATCAGAAGAACCAAAGCCAGGACGGAAACCAAACATGTTATCAGGAAGAACATTATTATATTCTAGCCACCAGATAAGGCGCCTATTAATCATTCGTTCAAAAAGTTTTCTTAAACAAGAGGCTAGAGAAATAGGACGAAAGGAATTGGGATTCTTCTTCGGAATAGGAATAATAATAAAGGAATTCCAAAGCGGAGGAGTTTCACAGATACACAGAAAAGAATTGTAAATTGACAACAGGATTTTAAGTGCTGATTCAGAAAGGTTCTTAAGGACACGGAATGAAATACCATCTATACCAGGGCTAGAATTAGAAGAATTAGTCAAGGAAGCACGAAGTTCATTGATGCTGAAGCTAGAAGACAGGAAGTGGGAAGAATTGGAGATAGGAAGGGAAGGAGACCAAGATTCCTCAAGGGAAGGAACATAGGAGGGAGCAATGGAATCAAGAAAAGTAGTGAGTCTATCTGAAGGAAGGTTATAAAATAAAGATGGTTATGCAGGTAGCGGACCGTGACTTTTTACTTAGATAGAAAAAGGATATCATGAACGGGGAATTTTTTTTTTGATAAATTGAGGCCATTATAGAAAGCAGAGCGAGCAGAGGTTAGTACGAACTTGTTACCAGCGATATCGCGATGAGTGAGAATCAACAGGAAATCGATTTGAATCGAACGAATTAGGAACAGATTAGCCATTAAGGAACGAATGAAAAGAGTGACGTAGTCGTAGGAAGAGGATGGAAAAGGGGAGAATATAACTGTCGGAGCAAATGAAATATTTTTGTTATCATAGGGGAAGGAAGTAGTACTGCATTGTGCAGTAAAAATGTAACAGAAGGAAGAAGGTTTATAACGTTCATAATACGGAGGGGATAAAAAAAAAATAAGGAAACTCCGACGATTCCATTGTTCCCCTAGAATCATCCGTAAAAAAGGCAAAGGAAGAAGAAGAAGAAAATAGATAATTTAAATCCTAATTAAATTCGCTTGTATTAGGGGTAAGAATCTTGCACAAGATAGAAGGAAACGCAAATTAGAAGTATGTAAAAAGTTTGGAAAGGTGAATGTAAGAAAAGTCAGTCTATTGTACGCATAAATAAAAGGGGAATAGAAAGAGGAAGGACGAAAAAGTATTAGAAAGAATAGAACACGTATTATGAGGAAACGATCTCCGAGGGAAAAATTTACATAAAGAACGAATGTTAGCTTTTAAAAGTATGGCAGGAAAACGAAAGGATTTCAGACACTTCAAGGACAAAGACGAAGACACGAATTCCGGATTTTGTCGGGTTTGGAAAGAAGATATTTAGCGGAGTTACCGGAAATGAAGGAGTCACGTTTGGAACTGATAATTGAATTATGAAGAATAGGAAAGACATTGAAATCGTCACCTCGTTTGTCTGCGGAAAGAACTGTTAATAAATTAGTTCTTTTAAGGCACACGAATAAAAAATGATTAGTGAAAGAATAATCGTCCAGAAAAACCTCAAAATAGCGAAAGGATTTGATTAATGGAATAAATAGGTTGTTTAACAAGATATTAATCAAGGGAAGTATTAAATGGTGGTGGGGGGGGGGGACTGAACAGGAATGTCAATTTATACTATTTTTAGGGGATGAGATAATATTTTCGAAAGCAGAGATAACCAAAGCAGCGACAGTAGCATTGTGCTTATCAAAAAGAGATACACTAACCCAATTATCAGAAAAACCCCGAGACCGGAATGAAAACTTAACGTGTCGGAGACTAGATTATTGTACTCTAGCCATCAAATTTGATGCTGGCTAAGCTTCTGAAAAACCGCAAGGTACAGCGGAGTAAATAAATAAATAAATAAATAAAAAAAAGCTTCAGCACGAAGGTCAAAAAATTAGTCATTTTTTTAGAATTAGGGATAATTATAAATGAATTCAAGTTAGGAGGCGAAAGTTCAAGAAAATAAAATAATTGATAATTTTGAGAAAAACACCGATTTCTAGGGTCGATTTAAGGATTCTTCTAATTTATAGATGAGTTCATTAAAACGATGGAATTCAAAAGTAAGAAAGCGAAATGTACCTGCGAAAGGGAGGGAATAAAGAGAGCTTATTTTATTAATGGAAGAAACATAACTATCAGCCAGTGTGTATTGAGATAAAGGATGAAAGTATGTTGAAAGGAATGTTGAGATGGGAGGGCTGTTCAGAACTGGGAGATTTAAAGGCCTTTGCCATTCGCTAGATTTTGAAGGGTGGAAGTGGTACAGAAGAAGAACACATTTCTCTCGTATTTTTTCTCGGGTTATTTTACGATATATCTAGAGTCTGGCGTTAACTTTCTTACGATCTAGAAAATTAAACAGTAACCGAATTTTTTTTTAAGTAGCGATACCGACCTTGAAAGTATCGTTGCCGATATCTTTTCACGGTGAAGATATGAAGATGTATGATGACACAAAGTTTTGAAGGCATTTGAACAAGGGGAGACGAGAAAAAAAATCAAGTGAGACAGAATCAATCAGGTAATTGTATTTTGAAATAGGATCTAACTTAAAACGTATATAAATGCTATTTTATTTAGGTTAACGGAATATTTAATGCGCAGTACATTCCTGGTTGAAGATATGAATGTAAGTGGTATATTTAAAATGTCGTCCAGTAGTAATATCTAAAGAGTGCTTCATTCGCCTTATTTGCCCGTCGTATGGCGCGATAATTAAATTTTGCAATCTTCGATTCAACAGAAATCCCTCCTATTCGTAATTGTTTTGGAACATTACTCAGAAAATATATATTTGTTTAATATTCCTAAAAAAACAAAAGTTTTCCTCAACAAAGAAAACAATGAAGAAGACTGCAGGGGCACGATGTTTTTATTTCAGTCGTACAATACGTATTCTAAGTTATCGGAAAATTAAGAGATCTCACCAAGTATCAGTTTGCACTTGGAACTTCGAATTTCTCTGTCGTCTTCGAAAAATTACGAGCTTTTTTATGGTTTACCATTATAGGTATCAAAGCGATGATTCGGTATGCTGAATTGGTCAAACGAAAAAAAAAAAAAAAATAGTATGAAAGTGTACAAGAAAATATAAAATAAGGTAGACGGAATTTCTAAACAAATATTTAAAAATGCAAATAAACAATATCTATGTTACGAATATTCGTCAAAAAGGAAGACGCGTGTTGTAAGATCCCAAAGATTATTATCAGTGTAATAAATATAATATTACATTTTTAATAAATAATTCTAAATAATCAGTTTATTAAGCATGAAGATATTTCAACAAATTTTACTTATTACCTACTAGCGAATAAGTAAATAATACTGAAAGATAGATCGATTTAATATTCCGTGATCAGCCTTAAGTTTCGAAACACGCGGCAATTATATGGGAATATATTATTTTAATAAGTGTTAATTTCAATATCATTTACATACACGAAGATGTGTCCGTGTTAAGACCGGTATCACTTTCTCTAGAAATAACTTTTTGATACTTGAAATCCAAAAAGAGGATGTAACTACGAATATAACATTAAATGAAGTTTTATCGATATATCGCAAAATACATAGAAACATTTTAATATACACATGATCGTACGTTTCCGGTTAGCGCGAGTCTGGAAGGTAGTGTTAAACGATTTGCCGAATTAAAGCATACGCTAAAAAATACATTAAATGAAAATTGTTTAAAGAATCTAGCGGTACTGAATTTTGGTCTGGTACCATTACGCCTAATTCCCATTTCGCCTAAAAATGGAATGACCCATAAAAAAATAATAATAATAATAATTTGAAAAAATCAACTTGGCAACACGGTCACGTTTGGTAGGCTGAAAAATAGATTACCCTGGCGCAGCGGGGGATCCCAAGATTTTTTAACCAGGAAAGCGTCTTTAACAAACAATGCCGCGTTTGTCCGCTGCCGAGACCGTCCGAGAAATTGAATGATTGTTAGCCAAATTTCATTATTTTGCTAGCTCGGACAGCGCCATTAAAGGTCGTAAGAAATGCTGAATCCGTCTCAATATGCGGAAAATCACCGCATACTGACTGCTTTACGCTATGAAGTCGCAATTTGTTCTGGCTTGGGTCTTATGCGTATCACCGTTCTGAAGGAATCTATTCTTCTATCTTGAATATTATAAGTTGTCGCTTGTGAATAAAACAAAAATTTTGAGTCAGTCTAATATAATAATGGATGTATCATTTATAGAAACAAATCGAGCAGGTAAATAATATATATATATATATATATCTAATATTTGTATATACTGCCAAAAAAGTAACTCAAGAGGAAGAATGATTGAAAAGCTAGTTCAGCAGAGCGGCCTCTCAATTTTATCGCCAAACGAACCCACCTACTGGCCAAGTCATATAAATCGAACGCCAAGCGTACTGGATTTCTTTATCATGAAAAACATGCAAAATGTCAATAAGATATGTAAAGCAGTTCCCCTGCTCGGTTCTGACCACGCCCCAGTATTGGCATGCCTTTCACTGGAACCAATTGAAACAACACCACGAACCTATCTAACGAACAGGAGTACAGATTGGATTGAATTTTCAAAATATATGGAACTTAATACGAACCTCAATATACGCTTAAAATCTCCTGATGAGCTAGACGAAGCAATATCAAATTTTACAAAAAATATACACGCTGCCACTTACAAATCTACAACCTATCCTAAACATCGAGAAACTCAGCGCGAACACTCGTTCTATATTCCTTTTAAAGTGAGAGAATTGATACAGATAACAAGAAATGCTAGAGTGCAGTGGCAGCGCAACAGAAGGAAGTCGCTTAAAAAAGTTTATAATGCGTTACACAAACAACTACGTGAGCAGATAACGCAATACAGAAGCTACAGATACGAGCAGTTTTTCTCTCAATTAAACCCTGAAGATAAATCAATATGGAAAGTAACCAAATCCTTCCTCCAAAAGAAAGAGAAACTCCACTTCGTGCGGAAGCGCAATGGAGAATGGGCTAAAACCAATACCGAAAAAGCTGAAGTGTTCAGCGACCATCTATTTCATATTTTTCAGCCGTTTGACGATCTAAATGATGATTCAAATGATGAATTAGTAATGAACTATCTGGAATCACCACGTCAGCTAACGCTACCATCTAAACATATATCTCCCAAGGAAGTAGCGAATAAAATAGCCCACCTATCATCAAAGAAAGCTCCGGGGAAAGATTTAATCACCTACGAAATAGTCAAAAAGCTACCTAAGAAGAGCATTACTTTTCTGACATACATATACAATGCAGTATTAAGATTGGGATATTTTCCTAAAACTTGGAAAGAGTCCGTTATCCAACTAATTCTTAAGCCGAAGAAAAGTCCATCTCTTCCTTCGTCTTATAGGCCAATCAGCCTATTAAACGCATTTTCAAAAATACTTGAAATGCTTTTACAGGACAGAATCCTCAAGGCTCCCTCAGTCAACAGCGTTATTCCTCATCATCAGTTTGGTTTTCGCACTGGACATTCAGCCATCCAACAGGTTCACAGAATAACAGATAGAATAGCTACGGTATTCGAAAAAGGACAATATTGCAATGCGGTCTTCCTCGATCTGGAGCAGGCCTTTGATCGAGTTTGGCATAATGGACTCCTCTACAAAATTAGAAGCATTCTTCCTAACGACATATTTGCAGTCTTGAAATCATACTTGTCGAACAGATCCTTTCAAGTTAAGGTGAACTCTGCTATGTCTGCTCCAAAACCTATTGGTGCGTCGGTGCCGCAAGGAAGCATACTTGGGCCGTTGTTGTACTGTCTGTACACGGCCGATCTTCCTGTATTGAAGACAACTATTACAGCTTCATTCGCTGATGACATTTGTATCTTAGCTGCTCATGAGGACCCAAATTGTGCTTCCTTGTTAATCCAAGAACACTTGGACAAGATTCAGAGTTGGGCCGTAAAATGGAAAATTAAAGTCAACCACAGTAAAAGTCAGCAGATTACATTTACCTTAAACAGGCGAACATGCCCAAAAGTTAAAATCAACAACAACTTTCTAACTCAGAGCAATACGGTCAAATATCTTGGCCTCGTTTTAGATCGCAGGCTAACCTGGTCTGCCCACGTATCATATACTAAACAACGCATCCAATCAAGGAACAGGCTGCTCTCTCAATTAATCGGTAGGAAATCTAAACTAAATTTGCCATGTAAACGGCTAATATACTCCGCAATCCTGGCACCAATCTGGAGGTACGGTATTGAAGTCTATGGCGCTACAAGCAGGAGCCATTTCAACCAAATCCAGCAGATGCAGTCCAGGATACTCAGGCAGATAGCCGACGCTCCTTATTTTGTCTCCAATAGGACTCTCCATAGCGATCTGAGGATACCATACACGCATGAATATTATAAAGAGCAGTATAGGAAATTTTTCAATAAGCTGAGGGACAGTGAAAACATTGCAATTGCCAGCATGCATCATAGAAACATTCAAGCGAGAAGGCTTAAAAGAGTATGGACCAGAGACATCCTGGACCCAGGTTAAGAAGATCCTGATTACTCTTAGAGACACAGCATATATAAGCTGGCTATTTTCTCTTTTTGTCTTGTACTAGATTTTACTATTTGTTAATAAGCTGGCTATTTTCTCTTTTTGTTTTGTACTAGATTTTACTATTTGTTATCTTGGCTTATCTACTTATTTTACGTACTTTACGCACTTTAAGGTTGTAATACTATTATTTATGTCCTTTTTCAAGGGAAACAGGCATATAAAACTGTAATTATTACTTAAGTTTAACCTATAATTAAGCTGTTAGCCTCGCCAATTGTGGTCAACAGACCGGGGTGGCTTAGAAAAAAAAAAAAAAAAAAAAAAAATATTTGTATATTGAAATATTTATTGCAAATTACGCTTTAAATGAAATGGTATTCAATTAGATTTCGGCAACAGAGAATAACAGAAATTTTCATCCATTAAAAAATTATTTTCGCTTAATTGCTATAAATTTTTGTTTTGTACGTCAGAAGTACATTATAAAATATTTGGTTAATTGAATAGCGTCTTTTTATATTCTCCTTCTTTTTCCTTTTTGTAATGTTAAATCGTAATCTTTTGGTAATTTATTGAATTAAGACACATTTTAAATAGTAAAATAGAAGGTTTTTTTTCTTTATATTCTTTTGGATTTGCCGAAAAATGACGCCTGAACCAGTAAAATGGTCGATTCACATGAATATGAGTTATCGCGAACAAACAGAAAAAAAACATACGCGACGAAAATACTTATAACCTCTTTCTTTTTGTAATTCGGAAAAAATTAAAAATTAGAGACAAGTTTGACATGAAACTATTAGATTAATAAGTAATTTTTGCTTAATATTAACTTTAATTTTCGTTTATTAACTTTTTAAGTACATCTTCTTTTTGATGGGTAATCGTCCGCTGCTGACAAGTCTAACGCAATAAAGAAAAAACAAATAAACAAATAAATACACTTTCTGCCTCTTTTTAAGATTTAAAAAGAAAATATTAGAAACAAATATCTGTTCAAAAAAAGAATTAAGAAAACGAAAAAAATTATTCTGATTGCTTTTTAACGAGGAACTTAGATAAAACTAGCATAAATGTGCATTGTCTTCAATTTGTAATAAAGCATTTATCCGTTTACAACTCTTTATTTAGATTATTTTTCTTTCTTTTTTTCTGGAACTCCGAACACTTCAATATTCATGTCACACTAGACAGCAATAAGGCTTTTATATACTGACTGATAAGGCGGGTGGGATTTATACAGCGCTGGACTTAGAATGGAATAACTCGCAAATATTAATCGGAGTCGTCATTTCGCGTACATTTATATTAAACATTTTTAGCGGTATTTTTTCACTTTCGATTTTCATATGAACCTTTTTTGTTGTTTTTCGAAAAGAAAAGATTAACAGCGGAATCAAATAGAAAAAAAAAAAAAATGATGCGTTTAGTCTGTTTAAAATTCGACAATGATGACGCGCTGTTGCCAACACGAAATCATTCGTATGTTTGTCTGACTTTTTTTTTATTACCTGAGTAACCGAAACCTTAAATTTAGGCGAAATGGGAATTAGACGAAATGGGAAGTCACCCTTCATTGCTTGTCTTCGCTCACATCGGAGTGGTAAACTGGAATAGTTCGATAGAACAACGATCCGATTGTAGAGAAAAGTTTTGAGTGTAGTATAAATATTTTGCTATATGAAATATAAATTAAAAATATGAAAGCGAAGGGAAAAGGGATAGGGCGAACATACTGGCAGTCGGTGAAGTTCGATGCTCACTCGGAGTGGTCACAATGCGGAATAGTGCACGGGATTGAGAGATTTTAACAGGAGTTTACCGGTCGAAGAATACACCTATAGCAACTATAGTTAAGAGAATCGTTGATCTGTAGATGTTAAAAAGGAATTTAGGGTTGATGTTCCATATGGGACTACTTCAATATGGGGATAGATTTAGTGATATGTTAATATTTGTAATTTTTTATTAATAACATTATGTTTTGTTTTGCTACAAAAAAAAAAATTAATGTTACGTTCTTTTCTTTATATAAATTAAACGTGCACGTTTAAAATGTAAAGAGAAAAAAAAAACGAATGAAACACAGTATGATCTATTAACATTTTTCAAATAATACAAATATATTTATAAAATCGGTAGTCGATTAAAGCTCACTTTTAATTTAAATGTTTTTATACAGTTCTAAAAATAAAACGTATTAACTTTCAGTAAAAATAAAAAATAAAATATCTTTAAAATTGAGAATTTTTCCGATCATAAAACGTTTTTACATAAAAACATTTACAAATATTAGAATAGGGAATTGTTATTTAATCAATTTGTCTCGATTATTCAATACGTAAACTCGATCCTATTTCTTTAACACAATAAATTAGATTTATCGTAGAAAATTTCTATAAATATTTATTTTATGTAGCATTTAGTTTATCGGGAAGGGAAGAGAAAATTTTATAGAGAAAAGTATATAATTTTATTAATTAACTCGTATGTTATTTTTCTATATACAAAAAAATAACTGAATTATTTTTAAGGAAAAAAATGCAAATTTAAAATCTTGCATATTTACAATATTCTGTATTTTAGGAAAAAATAAAACTTCAATTTTGCACGTGGAGAATTAAATGTTTTTTCTTTTGAAAACGAGAGGCACCCTGGGGGCTGGGACCCACGGGGTTTTAGCTCACTCTAGCTCCCCTCCCCCTTCCCAGAACACTGGTATAGTTTTCGAATTTTATACAATTCGCCTCTTTTTTTTTTTAAATATAACAAATTAACAGATATCATTATGAAAAATTTGCCCTCATTAATTAATCGATACCAGTAAAATTTGTTATGCCGAATTGTATGAAATTATTCAGCTTCATTTAACTCCCTCCGCCCCTACAATCAAGCTTTGGTAAATATTATTTCATCTAACATTCCGATTCCGCTCGTCAGCTCCTTCTGCTATCTTGGCGTTATTCTCAACAGCCGACTCACTTTCTATGAACACATCAACTATCTCTACAATTCTTCCCTCAAAAGACTCAATCTCCTGAAAGTCCTTTCGCCATCCAAATGGGGTGGTGACCCTTCCATTCTCCTAATCCTTTACAAGGCTATAATTCGTTCCAGAATCGATTACTGCTCCTTCATCTATGGAAACTCCTCTAAATCTCTCCTCACCAAACTGGACAAAGTTCAAAACTGCTGCCTTCGGTTGTGCATTGGAGCGCTAAAATCTTCTCCCATTCCTGCTATCCTCTCTGAATCTGCTATGCAACCACTGTTTATCCGCAGATCGCAGCTTGCTTATAATTTTCTAATTAAACGGCTCTCTGTGTCCTCATCTAATCTTATCTCTTCCTATCTTAGTATTAAAAACCAATGGCGATTTGCTCCTCACAAAATCCCAATCCTTTCTCTCGTAGCAGCTCGAGTCTCCAATTTTTCGCCTTATGTCTTTTCTTATTCCAAGCTTTCTTACTTTTCCCATGACTTTTCCAGCATTTGGCAGACTATTAATCTCTTCTCTCTCCCTCTCCAAACCAGCTCCACCGCACATTCTTCAATCCAAGCCGAATTCTTCCACATGCTGGACACATCTTTCCCTTCTCATCTAACATTCTTCACTGACGGTTCTAAAAACGAAAATGGGGTGGGCGGCGCGTTTACCTCCCTCTCACTTAATCACTCTGAGTCCTTCAAGCTCCCTTCCTTCTGTTCTATCTTCACAGCGGAGTCTATCGCCATTTTACGCACAGTCTCGTTCATTCCATCCATAAGAGAGGTCAGTAAATGTCTGATTGTCTCCGATTCCAAAAGTGTTCTTCAAGCCATCTCTTCTCCTCCTTCTCATTCCTCCAATTCTATCATTCTTTTAATTCGTTTTCTTATATCCAATTTACTTTCATCCCGTTCCATTACTATTGACCTTTTGTGGGTTCCTAGTTACTCTGGCATCGAGGGCAACGAGTTAGCGGACTTTTTAGCCCGCTCGGCCGCCCGCGATGGTCCTTTATTCTGAAAAATTCCTACCTCGGACATCCTCCTTCTTTCCTCAGCTAATCATTCCCGACTATGGTCGGACATCTATCCTTCCCTATTTTCTAATCCCGCCTCTCATTATCTTCAAATTCAACCGGTTCCCTCTTCCCAGCCGTGGTTTCAATCCTATTCTTATCAACGCTCCGCGATCATTTCCTTAATCAGACTGCGTATTAATCACTCACTTCTACCCTCTTCACGTTTTCGTTTTTCCCTGTCCCCTTCTCCCGATTGTCCCCTTCATAATTCCATCTCTCCTCTCATATGTGATGCAAACCACATCTTCTTTGAATGCCCTGCCCTTGATTCCGAGCGCTCTGTTTTGTACTCGAAAATCTTGGCACTGGGTCTTCCTGCTCCGTATAATTCTTCTTTTGTCCTTTCCTTTCCATCTCCAGATATAATCCCTGTACTCCAATCTTTCCTAAGCTCTATTTCTAATCATCTTTTTATTTAACCCCTTCCTTAATTTCTGTTGTTGTTGGGTCAATGCCGCTGGCGCGCCCAAAAAAATTAAAAAAAAAAAAAAAAAAAAACTGAAAAGTATCTCGCGAAATAAATTATAGTGATCATTTTTACATAATGTTTGAATTGCAAATTAATAATGAATATAATAAAAAATTTATTACAAAGATTGATTATAATAAGCTAGATGTAAATATCATTAAATTTAATCATATAATAGATTTAAATGTAACCTGTAATTCAATAAATGAAATAGACAAATGGTTAGATCAATTCCAAGAATACGTAAATATAGTAATACAAAATTCTAATAAAGTAATAATGGAAGGGGCAGTTTATTGGTGGAACCCTGCATTACAGAGATTAAAGTATTTAGTTAATAACTTATATAAGAAATATAGAAATTGTAAAAATTTAAACTTAAAAGCAAATCATTATAATAACTATAAGAACAATTTCAAGAAATATAAATTTATGATAAAACAGGCAAAACTGCAAGCTTGGAAGAACCTACTAAATGGTAAAGCAGTTTTTGGATTGAAATATAAGATTTTACTTGGTAAGAAAGCAAAATTAAATATACCTACGTTAGACAACTACGCTCATAGTGATCAAGAAAAAGTAAATTTGTTAAGTAGAACATTATATTTGAATTCTAAACCTTTTAAACAGGAATTACATAAAAATAACGTAACAAATTCAGTGAGTAAAGAAGAAGTTAAATTAATTATTGAGATAATCTTAAGAATAACGTAGCTTGTGGATTAGATAAAATATCAAACGGATTTCTGAAAAACTTTAATAGAAAATACCCGGAAGTGATTACAAAATTAATGAATTTACTATTTCAATATGAACACTATCCACAAAAATGGAAAATAGCAAAGACAGTAATATTACCGAAAATGAATAAAAATTTAAAATTATCTAGTTCTTATAGAGCAATTTCACTTTTATCAAATTACAGTAAAATTTATGAAAAGTGTATATTGATTAAATTAAAAGATTTTATTCAACAGCATAACGTAATTAACAAAGACCAGTATGGCACTTTGCCGGGTAAATCAACAGAATTGGCAATATGGAATATTTTAAAAATAATAACTTATTATAAAAGCAATTCCTATTTGAGTTGCCTAATGACGCTAGATATAGCGAAGGCTTTCGATAGTCTTGATCTAAACAGTTTAATTAAATTATTGAAGGAAATAGGAATAGATTATAATGTACTAAATATTATTAATAAATACTGCGGAAATAGATATACTTATATTGAAATAGGTAACGTACAAAAGAAGCAAAAATTAGATATGGGTGTATTACAAGGGTCCGTGTTGGGCCCATATCTATGGAATATAGTTTTTTCTCAATTATATAAGATAATATTACCTAACGATGTTAAGATATATACCTTTGTAGACGATATTGCGGTTGTACTGGCAGATAGAAATGAAAAAGGTTTAGAAAATAAGATAAATTTAGTGTACACAGAAATAGCGAAATGGCTTAACAAATTTAACCTTAAGATTAACGAAACTAAATCTAATTATATGATATTTAATAAAAAATATACTAATAGACCATTAAATTTAGAACAGTACGGTTTAAATATCAACTATGTAAAACAAATAAAATACTTGGGAGTAATAATAAACAGTAATTTAAAATTTTATGAACATTTTAATTACATTAAAACCAAAATAAGCAAATTCATAATAATATTTAATTTTTTTTTTTTTTTTTTTTTTTTTTTGCGTACAATCTGTCCCTGAACGGGTCAATAAGTAGCACTAATGTTTTACGGTATTATCATTAGATGCTGCCCATTAGCAGCCATTCTCTGTATATATTAATTAATAACGATGTTGTAGATCCATTTGACCATATCTTTTTAAACGTTTGAATTCTGTGGGATTTCGCTTGAGGTTGGCAGCCAGTCGATTGACATGTTTCTGGAGTCGCTGCATATATCTACCACTGTGTGTTCTGACCGTTTCTTTTACATCAGGCATGTGGAGATCCTTATGTAAATCAGTATTACAGATATACCACGGTGCTCCAACGATGTTGCGCAATACCTTAGACTGGAAACGCTGGATAGTTTTCAGTCTGGAGTTGCTGGCGGTTCCCCAGATTTCTATTCCATATGTCCATATAGGCTTCAAAATAACTTTATATATTAACAGTTTGTTTTTAACTGATAAGAATGAATTTGTATGCATTAGCCAGTTCATACTCCGTAGTTTGAGCTCAAGTTGTTTCCTTTTGGCTAAAATATGGTTTTTCCAAGTTAGCCTTTGATCCAGGTGCAGTCCTAAATATTTTACGGAACAGGACTCAGGAATTATTTCGTCGTTAAAGCGGATTGGTGTATTTCCCTTAATTCTGTTTAGCGTAAACAAGACATGCGTAGATTTAGATTCGTTTACTCTGATTTTCCATGCTTTACACCAATTCTCTATATGCGTAATGTGAGTTTGAATATGCTCCACAGCAACATTAGGGTCATGATGGCTTGATAATATCGCCGTATCATCCGCGAACATAGAAGTTATAGTGTTAGCATTGTCTGGGAAATCGGAAGTGTAAATCTGGTATAGTACCGGACCGAGTACACTGCCCTGAGGCACACCGGAGTGTATACTATATATTTCAGAGTGCTCATCGTTAAAATTCACCTGAAAGTATCTGTCCGTTAGGTAAGATTTGAATAGTGTATAATATTGATGTGGTAGATTTTTCTTTAGTTTAAATTGTAGACCTATATGCCAGACTTTGTCGAACGCTTTTTCTATATCCAGGAATAGCGCATTGCAATATTTTTTTTGTTCGAAACTGCTGTTGATAACTTCAACTAATCGATGAATTTGTTCTGTCGTGCCATGTTGTTTTCTAAACCCAAATTGCCAGTCAGGTATTACCTTATTTTCTTCAAGTATTGGCTTTATTCTTCTTAAGATAAGTTTTTCAAATAGCTTAGAAGTAATGGGTAAGAGACTGATAGGTCTGTATGATGATACTTCTTCCTGCGGTTTGCCTGGTTTTTGTAACATTATTATGGAGGCGAATTTCCATTGAATGGGGTAATAGCCGGTACGAATTATTGCATTGAAAATATATGTTAATAATGTTATCGCTTTTCTCGGTAAGTTTTTCAGTTCTTTTGCAGTTATTAGGTCATATCCAGGGGATTTTTTTGGTTGAAGATGTTTTTGTATGTAAGATTTTACTTCCATTGGTGATACCGGTTTTATAGGTGGACACATTTGGAATGGCGCTTGTAGATAATTGTATATGTGGTCATCATCGCGAGTTATCATGCTGTTGTCGTCAAGGAAAACTTCAGAGAGGTATTCAGCGTATATTTTGGCTTTATCTTTGTTGGTTCTTGCCCATCCGTGGTTTTTATTTTTTAAGGGTGGTTGTTGAGGTGTGTGGTGACGTTTTAGATTTTTGGTGGCCTTCCATAGCGAGTAATCGGTATCAATATTGGGCGTCAGGTGTGTAATATAATCTTGAAAGACTTCGTTCTTCCTGTCCGATAACGCTTTCCTCAATTGTTTCGTTATTCTGTTTAATGCATTTTTATTGATTGGGTTTCTGTCCCTGTGCCAGATTCTCCTTAGTCGTCTTTTTTCCGCGATCATATCCTTTAGTGCTTTAGGATGTTTAGTAGATTTCATACACAATTTTTTTTGTGGGGTAGCTTGATATGCCGCTTCGTGAATACATTTAATAAGTTGTATAATAACCAAAACTGTATAAATTATAAAAAAAGGAGTTACGTTGTATAAAAGTATTATTTTACCTAACATACTTTATAATAGTATCATATATGTATGTAGAAATGTTAAAAACTAAAAAATTTCAAAAGATGTTAAAAAGCTTTCAAAATAGCTATAAAAATGATTAAATCATATAGAACAATCAGTTATTTGTCAGCCATAGTTATAGCTGGTATTAAACCAATCGAATATGAAATACAAAAACATATAAGCTTGGTCGCAATTAAAAATAATATTAATATAGAGCATCCGTTCAATAACGTAATATATAAGACACCATTTTTTAAATATGAGAATAAACTAATTAAAGTAAAACAAATGAATAAAATTATGGATAAATTTTATATAAATAAATTTCAAGAAATATGGAATAATTATAATGGAATAACGTATCAAATTTTCCCAAGTATAATAGATAGATTTAAAAACAATCAATATACGCCAAATTTTTTTAATGTTCAATTTATAACAGGGCACGGTCTATTTAAGGTATATTTATATAAATTTAAGATATCTGAGTCTGACAACTATGTAATATGTAATTTTAGAGATGATGTTTTTCATATCCTAGAAGTATGCAATTATAATAATAATAATATACTCGGTAATTATGATATAACACAACTTGTTCAAAATTATTTTAATGAATTTAATAAATTTACAATAGAAGAAATAAAATTCCGGAAAAATAATGTACATTTATATTAAGTAAATAGTAAAAATATATGTAGATATTGTAAAAAAAAAAAAAAACAAAAAAAAAACAACTGTAAAACGGTAATTAATATAATACCAAATACTTAATTGGATGGGTTATATTAATTCCGTTATTATAATGAATCAATATTTTTATTAAATAAATGTACCCTACCCGAAGTTTTGGGAATAGGGGGGGAAAAAAAAAAAAAAAAAAAATGAGGATAAAACAAAACCGAACAGGTAAATATGAAAAATCCAATCAACAGATTTTGTCACGTGATTCAAGATAAAAATTTCAAAAACTTAAATTCTCTGTACATGTTAGACCAGCAGCAAAGTCGTAACATTACAACGCGAAGTGTCTTTGACGTAAACCTGCTCTACCAGCGGTGTCGAAGGAAGAAAAACTATTAACAACACCAGTGTTTTCAGTTGCGCATAGATTATGCTACCTAATGTGTTAAAAAAAATCCCTTAATAGCGCCAGCTGTGTGTCTATCTTCTCCCACACTTCGGCTTCCCTACTCCTTAGAGTGCCCTCGCCATTCTTACAATCCCTTCTCTCAATATATGTAGTTCCTTTGTTAGCCTCCTTTATCTCCTCAATTTCTAATCTTTTCCGTATGTAACGTGCAATTCTCTGCGTTGGGTAAGTTTCACTGTTGACGTGCCCAAGGGAAAAGTCCCACATTCAACAGACATCACGCACAGTTAATCGCTGACAAGATATATTTGTTTTGTTAGCTTTAGCACACGTCCCTTCGTAATATTACACTATTTCTATCGAGCAACATCTTCATATTTTACACAAGCGCATTAGGGTTCTACTGTATTACTGCGAATTTACATTCTCGAACAAATTAATTTAAGTTTGTTCGAGCTTACCGAATAAATGATACACAAAGATACTAACGTGATATTAATAGGGAATCGACCAACTGCTAACTAAATATCGAAGGGATAATTAAGGAAGACACACAAACTCGTAACCGAAAAAGAAAATCAGGTAATTTCTTTTTGCGACCCTAACACGTTTGCCAACTCATTGCCGACAGCGGCCTGATGATCTCCGGACCAGTGCGTTCCAACCTTTTTTTAAAATCATGCTTTGCCTGTGAAGTGTTAAAAACTTGATCATTTTATTCTATTTTGTTAACATTAAAGTTATATTTATTTATTTATTTAGCAATTGCAGCGGTTTATAAATTAATACGGGTCAAACATTGAATAGCTTCCTTTTGGGAAATAGCAAAATATTTTTAACAGGTTCTTTAATAAATCCTCTAAAGTTTATAATGATATAATTATCGTAGCTAAAAACTTACATTTTTGATTTTTTATGTAATAATAAAAAAAATCGAGTTACAAATACGTTTAAAAATAAATATTTTTAGGTTAATATTTTTACTATCCGCTACTTATAAGTATTATAATTTCTTTTAATACGAAATTTTTGTTTAATCGGAAAATATTTTTCGTTTCCAATTTTTTATCTTGACCGTGTTTATTACCATACTTAAATTAACGCGTATATACATATAAAACATCGATATATATATAGTTAACATGCAGTTGTCGATTGTTTTCGCAGAAGCTAAAAATAAAATAAGACGACGGCGCCTTCTAAACTAACTCGAAATGAGATCGTTACAAATACAATAGACCATCGCGGCGATTTTCTTCTCTTTGTGGCAGTTTTTGCTTAAGAAGACGACGATCCTAATTTAAATATGGCTGATTATAAATATGTACGGGCTGGAAACTTTCCGAATTTTTTAAAATTTTTCGGAAAAGAGCAATAATGACGCGAACATTTTTAAGCACTCGTATTTACAGAAACGTTGCAAGAAAAATATATCCAGATGATCAAAATGGGAATGCTTTGAATTTATCATTATGCAAAAGTAAATTTTTAATCAATCTTGTTTTATTATATATAATTTTTAAGGGAACCCGATCATCTCCAGGTACAGTAAATGATTCACATCCAGATTAGAATTCAGCATGATCTTTGTTGTTTCCTTAGGTAACAGTTTAATAACTGCTTATTTTATTTCTCATCGATAAATTAAGTTTTCAAATGTTTCCTTATAAAAACGATTAACGTATATCTTCAATTACATAAATAAAATAGCAGCAATGCGGTTAATAATTTTCATATTTTTCTGTGAAAGTGATAAGAATTCGGATTTTTTAACACAGTCCAATAAAATTCGAACTGTCATCTCTAGTTCGGTATTTATTAAGGAGTTTTTATTGGCTCGCGAGAAAATAGACAAGAGTTTACGTTATCTGGCCGGTGGTATATAGGGAAGAGAAAAAGTTATTTATTATTCCTTTTTTTTTTTTTTTTTTTTTTGAGCATGTCGGCTAAGGACGTTACTCACTTCAACGGTATGATGGTATTAATAATTATAAAGGAAAAATATTACAAATGGAACATACGAAAGAAGCTAACAAAGGAATAACCAAAGGAGACGGAAAAGAAAGGATGCTGTGAGCGCTGTAGGGCGTAGGGAGGCCAAGACGCAAAAGACCGGAATACAGTATCGCGCGTTCTGAAGAAATGGAAGGACATTCAAGGAAAATGTGGTTCGCATCACAAACGAAGTTTGCTTCTAACGGATCAAATGGACAAAGAGGAGACTGAGTAATGGAGAAACGAAAGAGCGAAGCAGGAAGCAAGCTGTGGTTTAACCGAAGTCTAATTATGGATGAAATAGTTGACCGCCTCATGTTGGGGAAATCAACAAACCACGGAAAAAGAGGAGGAGTGGGTTGTATGGATAAGTAAAAGGAAGCAGGATTGGAAAAAGAAGAAGGATAGAGATCAGACCAACAGTCACGATGGCAACGCGAGGAATTGAGAAACGTATGTCGAAATTATTCACTTTTATAAGATTTGTTGGGTACTTTGGTGGTTTGGTATTAGTTACCAGATGGCTAGTATCACTTGAGTTCCGGTTACCCAGTTTCTCAGAGACACATTTTCGTGTATGTACCCTAAAATAGTTACCAATTGGTGTGCCCGCTCTATTAATAAAATCCCAACTAAGTATCTAGAAATGGTTGAGTTTTGTTTTGTTTAATCTAGAATTTAATTCGATTACACTAAACATTGCTTAAAATCTTCATTTCATTTTACTTCACTTTTTTTCCTATGACGCGTACCAAAAAATTAAAAAATTAGGTAAATTATGCACTTAAAACCTTCCTTGGGGATCATTCTATCTGTCGATGAAAACAGCCGGAAGTTTTGCTCGTACAATTGATACCGGATAAATCTTCATTTTTTTATCTCGTTTTATATTATAAAAACTCCGTGTATCTACTAAAAATTTATCGCCTTCTTCCGCTTTCATTTCTTTTAAACCCCCCCGTATTATTAAAATAATAATTACGACCGTTTCTAAGTATCGTGATAATATTTGGTCAGAATTAAAAATGATTGAAACTAAGAACTATTGCGGGATATTGGTCTTAAAATATTCTAACGAAATATTTCATTTTTGTTTACAGAACATTACCAATATATATGTACATATGGTGTATTTACTAAATTGCGTGTCGAAATAATTTTGCTAAGAAGATTATCTGTAACGTAACGGTTTTTCCATAATTAATATTTCAGATTTATGGCTGCGGTTTAAAAATGCTCTCCGCGGCTTCTACTGTAAATTTGTTACCTAGTTTGTTGGAATACTGATTAGGACTTCATTTCTAAGGGTCCCATTGCTTTTATCACTATAATTATTCCATTTTCCTCATATCATTCAGTCATACTATAGATCGGACGTCTATCTGCTCTCTTCCTTGGATTCTTTAAATTCTTTTTTATTTTTTGTTTGTTCTAATTAATAAATATTATCTAATGATAGAAAACCTTTCAGCGCGGTCTGACAATGAATCGGCTTAGATCTCAGCCTCTCTGGGGCAACCCTACGTTTATCGCGATCTAACAATAGTCGCGATTTTGCTCGCTTTATGATTTGCGATCTTTGTAAAGAATGCGAGTTTGCCTGGCATTCGTTAAACAAACTTCTATTTTCTATCTCCCTTCCTCATCCTGTCCCCCTCTTTGTCACCGGATCTCTCTTATTTTTATTATTTCCTACTAAATTTCACCTTTTTTATAATTTTGCCTGATAAAAATGATTAATTAGTTAATTAAATTTATTACAAATCTAATATAGGAACATTTCTTTAGGTTGCAAAATTTAGAATTTATATTTGCTGCGATAAAAATGTTATTGTTTTTTTTTTTTTATCAAGCGTATTCACCTGAACTACAGAAATGATAGGGAAAAACAGCACAAAAACATTTTATATGAAAGCGTGGACAGAGTAGGTAAAACTTTATTATCCCTTAAAGTCACAATAAACATCCTCGTCGTTTATCATAGGCGGCCCACTCATTTATCGACTCGGCTTTGTATCGTAATTAGAAAAAAGTCAACATTTATTACAAAAAAAAAAAACAGTTTTTTCGCGCTGCAAAGAGATACGTGTGATTTTTCTTTGAACTTTTCGCTAATTTTTGAAAGTTTCGTTAAGAAAATGAAATACGATTTTGTTCCCGACAAAAAGCAATCTGTCCAATAATATATCACACGTCTGGGAAAAAAAAAATTTTCAAATACTTTTAGCTTTTAGCGCCCCGAGGGTCTAATTTTAAAGTTGGAAAACCAGATCTCCTAAATTCGAGAAGTATACGGGGTGCTCATATTCGTCCAAAAATTTCATCTATACCACTCACGCCGCAAGGCGGAAGCTGCACTTTACTTTAAACACTTTTTTGAACTTTACGCTAATTTCGAAAGTTCCAGTACGGTTTCGTTCTCAACAAATAACGATCTTTTCAACGATATATCACATGCTCGGGGAAAAAAAATGTTTTTTTCAAAAATGTTAACCGTTCGGCGCCGGGGGGGGGGGTTAATTTTTCCAAACTAGAGAAATATACGGGGATGGACATATTTTTAACCTTGTTCAAAATTTTTCACTCTAATACTCGCGATGCAAGGGAGGCGGCTACAAGTCATTTTTTTTTTGCGCTTATTTGAACTTTTCACTAACATTGAAAGTTTTGTTAAGGAAATGAAAGATGGATTCGTTCTCGGTAAATAGCGATTCTTCCAAAACGGTATATCACGTGCTCGAAAAAAAAATACATATATTTTTTTCAAATATTGCGAGTTTTCGGCGCCCTGAGGGCCTAAATATTAAGTAGTAAGCTCGGCTATAGTTTGTGCATAAGTTTGAGATATGTTTTGGTTTTCTTCACGTTTTTACCGGAGCTATTGTTTATGTAAACATAAATTTTTTACTGTTTTTGGACCGATAGGGGGGTCTGTGCAATTTTTTAATCGTGAATCTTTTTGCTTTTATGAAAGAGCTTCTAAGTTCTGTTCTATATTTTGAATTTCACTTTTAAAGAGTTGTTATCGGGTGACGAATTATGAATTCTTTAAGGATGACTTTTGGAGCCGTTTTAAACTCCATATTATATATTCTTGACGGTTATTTTCCGCCCAGGGTAATCGATTATCTTGTAAGTTATAGATATTGGTTTAAAGAGGATTTTAATTGTAATTTATGTTTCAAATTTGAAGTTTATAAGTGTCAAACTGTTCGTGAGTTATTGCATATTTTAGTTGAATATTTTTGTCGTTTCGGAACCATCTTCTTAGGATTGCGTACATTATAATGCGTACGGAATCCTAAATATGGGAGAAGTCAGCGATCTGCTGGAATTCGTCGTTACAAGATTACAGGCAGCGAAACAACGAGGTTATTATTTAAAGACATAAAAATAATTTTAGAAAAAAAGTGAAAAATTCGGTAAAGTAGGAAAAGTTTTAACCTTAGAGCGGAGAAGCAATTAGAAGTAGGTGGCTGGAATTAATTTCGGCAAACAGGTTTCATCGGAGTTTTGACCAGCGGCGGCGGTTACCTCTGAATGAAATGGGAACGCGCTCGAATGCTGCTTCGAGTGAATAGGGCAAACGATAGACACAATCGCAATAATTAACGGCGACGATAATTTGAACGACTTCTATTGTGCCGATCTCGCGTCAACTTTTGAAAATATTAAAAATAAAAAGAAGAGACAATTTTTCTATGCGACGGTAGAAAGGCAAAGAAAAGGGTCGGACGAGAAAAAATTCGCAACTTGCTCTTCTTTTACACGTAGGTGGCGAACGATGGAGCAGTGAAAAGTTGACAATAGAATGACAGAATGGATGTTCCATTCAGCGGGTAAATTATTTGCGATTTTATTCTGCGCGACGTGAAGAAAGCCATTAAAGTAATTGCCAACGTTCCTATTCATTTTCGCATTACTGTTATTGCGATCGCTGTTATTGTTCAAGAACAGCTTGTAATTCTTACTATAAGTGTTGCGCATTCACGTTTAAAAATGAAAATTACTAGGGTTTTGTAATTTCCTTCCAGCAGCTCTTTCACACCGCTACCTAAGTGTGTCACTTACTTGCCAATCATTCCATTCAGAGTGTAATTTTTTCCTTTTCTTCGGTCCATTTGGAAATTGCCGAGGCAGCCAATATTCGTCGCTGTCCATTTTCTTTCCTTCTTCTTTCCTTTTTCTTTTTCCCCATCCTTTAACGCGGACTATTAAATCGCAGTCGTTGCTGGCCGCCAGCGACAAAAACAATTCAATCAGCTGGCAAAACAAAATTAGCGTCCTAAAAACCGGCTGCTTTTAAATTACACTTGCCACGCAGCCGTCTATTGGTGGAAAAACGAAATGATAAAATAAATGTCGTCCCCGTTCATCGAGACCGAAAACACGCAGAAAAATTTTGTCCTAAAACTGAAATGGAACCGTTCGACCGACATTAAAAAAATACTACATAATAACTACTCGATAATTACTACTAGCACAACCGTACACCGCAGGTAAAGCCGGATATTACGTCATCAATGCGATATTAGATAAATTAGCATTGTGAAACTTTACATGTTTCCTACTTTAGGCACTTACCATGGAAGTGTACGCAGGGGCATCTCTGAAGGCAAGGCTTAGCAATCTGCCAGTTCTGAAGAATTACCTTTCTAACCTATTTACTTCACTGGCTTTCCGAAATTTTTCTTCACCTTTCCTAGGAAAGCCGGGTTGCTTTCCTTTCAACTGTTCTACGCACCTGACTAAATTTCATCTATTTAGCGATTTGCTCCGTATTATGCAACGGACATTTTTTTGCAGCTTTGACTTTTGTTAAATTTAAATACGGTAGATTCCTTCAGGCGGGAATCCTTTTCATGTTTCATTAGTTTAAATTTAAAGTAAAACACTTAACACTCGGGTGAAAATTTAAAATAAAGAAAAATTGCCTAATTGCGCGTTAACCTCATCGTTTATGGATTTGAGATATTTTTGCGATTTCGGCGTAAAGTTTTTTTTTTTTTTAAATAATTTACGGGTCCCACAGTCTTTGGATTCCCAACATAATTATATCGATTATTCATAAATAAACATTTTAAAGCTGATGATACATCTCATGTTCATCTTATACGTATTACTTAGTTAACTTCTATTTTTACTAAACTACGTCTAATTTCTTAAACAAGTACATTTCATACCCACCACACATCCTAAAACAACATATACACGTATGCTAAAAAGTATGCAATTAGAAGAAGGTAAAAGCCTTTTTTTTTTCTTTTTTTTTTTTTATTACATCATTTATATTTACTCCTTTTCCCTTTCCGACCGTATCTTATCCCTGTTCCTTTCCATTCTCTACTCTTTTCTTATTCTTTGCAATCAAGCAAATTTTTATTTTGTTCTTCCATAAGTTCAAATTACATTCGTCTCTAATTTCCTTCGGTATTGTTACATGGCTCAAAACTTTCTCTTCCACATTGTCAATTTTATTGTTAATCCCTTTAGGTCTTATAGAACATAATTAGTCATAGTTCCTAGTTTCATAAATTCTTTCCCTTGTTGGTAATCTTTTTTTTTTTCTATTTTATACCTTAATAGCTTATTGCAATAAAAAAACATTTTTGAAGAGGCATTTCTTTATTATTAACCCACCAAGTACTAATTTCCAATTCGGTAAAAATATTTTTAAACATCTTTTTTGTAGCTCACTGATTTTCCTTAATTCCGTTTTTTTTCTTTGCCTTCCCCCTAATTTCGATTTTTTTTTTTTTTTTTTACCCCCCCCCTTGGGTTTGCTAGCAAAGAGCATTAGCCCAGCAAAAAGGAATAGACACATGGAATAGAATAGAAATTAAATTTTTATTCTGTTGACAATGGAATCAAGGAACACCCCTAGGACAGGAACAACAGAGATAGTAGGTAGAGAAAGAACATAAGAGGCGTTGAAAGAAGCAGGAAGACCAAGCTTTAAAAGATGACAATAAAGTAACTCACGCTCGCGAGATAAACCGGAGCACTCGAAGAGCACGTGATTCGCATCGCAAACATACTGGGAACCTTCAGGATCCAATGGACAAAAAGGAGAATCAGCCAAAGAAAAGCGATTTAGTGAAGAAGGAAGGAGACTATGCGAGAAACGGAGGCGAGATAATTTAGTAATTATGGACCGATGCAAACTGGGAAACTCATAGAACCAAGGACGAGGGGGAGGAACAGGATTAATCAAGAGATAAAAGAAATTAGGATTAGCGAAAAGAGATACATAAACAGAATGCCAAAGTCTAAGATGGCAGGATTTAGTTGGAAGAAGAATATTGTGTGCTGGAACCCTACTAATAAAATTCCCATTGGAAACAGCAGCTTTAGCAAGGAGGTCGACGGCTACATTTCGTTGCCATTCTACAAGCCATTATTTATATTTCCTCTTCTGCAAGTTCTTTCAAATTCCTTATTGTTTCTGATTCTTTAAGTGTTCTTCTAGCGCTATCTCCACCTTCCCTTTCTCCTTCCACTGATGCTATTATCCTTTCTATTCGTTCTCTTCTTCATGATCTATCCTCATCGACGTGTACCCAGATTGACTTTCTTTGGATTCCAGGACATGCAGGCCCTAATTTCGATTGACGGGTTGTCCGATAAATCGTTAGCGTTTCAATTAAGAAAAAGTAATATTGAATAGTAACTCTTTGTTGTTTCTCGATATTTAATCAATTCGTTGCAATCTAGTTTACATACATGTGATTTGATATTAGATAAATATAAAGATTCCATGAAACCGATATTTGTTTATAGTACATATTTCAACATATTCCGCCTTCCTATTAATATATTACGGTATTTTTATTCATTAGCGTTTAACAAGTATTCAGTAAAATGGTAGATTATTAACTTCAACGAGTATTCAGCGTAGAGGCGTTGACTTTACACACTCCAAACACATTTTTCAAGTTTGTTTTATTGAAATTATACCCGATTAGATCGCTATATAACTTTTTTTTTTTCGAAATCCCCCATTGCAGCAAGATACCCCGCAGCGACATAAATCGCTTAGCCCTTTTAATTTGTTAGTATACAAGGGTAAACGACGCCGCACTTAGAAGATTAAACCACTACCTAATATTGCTGAATATCGTATTCTTCCATCTATAAAGAACTGTTATTTTTTTATTATATTAATTAAATGTATATTAATGATTTTTTGGATGATAAATCGATTTTCGTCATTATTCAGAAGAAAAAAAATTGCTACAAAACGTTAAACAGCCATTTTCGAATGGGTTCTGTATCTAAAACAATCACAAATATCGTGTTGTGCGAGTACCTTATGTCAATGCGTAACTGTTTATTAAAAATTTTGAGAGAAGATTAAACGGCTTAATTATTTTTAATTTTCGTACACAACTGTTTTAGTATTTTTATGTGACCTTCGTATTTTATTGCTGTACTTCTCGTCTGCGCTCATCAACGAAATAAAGTTAATTTTTTTTCAGTGATGTTATTAAAGATTATGTTTGCTAGATAATGTAGGGGGGGGGGACTGTTATTAGACAAGGGGAGGTATAATACTGCTTGGGCGGACGTACCGACGCGTTCATTTCCGGGAATCCCTTTCTTAATAAGTTCCTGTAATCTTTGCTGGGTTCGAATTGCTACAGGATGTTTGGTAAGAGGATTAGAGATTGCCGATAGCGCCGCTGACGAATCAGATACTAAGAAGGCTTTCAGTGATGTAGGCTCTGCAGAAAGAAAATATTCCAAACAGAAAAATAGTCCTTCAGCATCCAGCACCGAGAACAATTGTCATTCAGTCGAATGCTTTGGATCACGTCGAAGGCTTCAAAGGAGCAGGCGGTTGTGGATGAAGTAGCCTCTGGGGTGGCCTTGGTAGCATCCGTGAAGAAAATTAGGTGGTCGGGGAATTTTTGGATTGTCGCTGCTGTCAACCGAACAATATTCGGATGCGGTGGTTTATTATACTTCATCGGGGAAAAATCAACATCAATATTCAAAGGGACCCACGGTGGGATTGCGGCATTAAGTGCCAGATCGGGAGAGGAAATTATACTCACACTGTGCTGCAATAGGAGGGCCAGGACTTCCGGGAGAGGTTCATTAGAGGGAACTCTGGGGTAATGGGGAAAGCATTTATGTGGAGAGGAAAGGAGCGATTACGAGAGAAAGGAGTGATGGTCTCACGGTGATAATAAAAGGTTCTGAAATACTCTAGTGAGGGAGGGGCTAACAAGGCGCACAAATTAATAAACAGGGGGGTTCTATGTGCGCCAAGTACGAAGAGTACACCTAAAACCCGAAGTTTATTCTGGAAATGACTAAGGATTTGTATATGGAGAGAAACGTTTTAGGAGGTACATTAAACTTTGCGTTTGATATGTATTTAAGGATAGATAGGAATTTATAACATTTAACTTTAAGGTTGGATATATGAGGACGCCAAGTTAGCTTACGATTAAACAGTAGTCCAAGGAAATTAGCAGTAGGACAGAAATGAAGTGAAGAGTTTTCTAGATTGAGACGGATGGTAGGGGAATTTTGACGTCTCCTATAGAAATAAACACAGATAGATTTAGATGGAGAAAACACAAAACCGTTGTTGTTACACCAAGATTGTAGTTTTGTGATAGTTTTTTGTAGGATTTTTTGAGCATTTGCTGGAAAAATGGAAGATAAGGAAATGTTCAAGTCGTCAAAGTAGAGTCGAGCGTTGATACATTCATTTATGTCGTTGATATAAAAAATAAACAAAGTTGCACTAAGAGCAGAACCTTGAGGTAGGCCATTCTCAGTTTGAATAGTGCTCGATGTTGACAAACCGATCTTAACACGGAACGTTCTATTTGTTAAAAAATCATTCAGATAATTGGCCATGTTTCCAATTATACCAGCTGATGTCAGTTTGGATAAGAGGCCGTACCACCATATTCTATCAAACGCCTTTTCTATATCGAAAAAAACGGAGTATACATGTTGGCGTAGATGACATAAATACGGTTTATCAAAGTAAGGCGAGAGATACGAAAAGTATTCATGAAAGGGGCAAATTATTTACAATAAAATAGTCGTTTGAAATTTCTGTTAAAAATATTACAGAACTCAAAATAGGAAACTACATAGTTAAATTTTATAAAAATTAATAAATGGATATTAGTTTAAAGTATTTGATCATTTACAGTATAATTGGCTTCATATATATTTATATAATAATTTTCAGCTATATTTACGATTTTCTCCTTTATCAAAAGTGGATAGAATATTGACGACGTTTTCTAAATTAGCTGATTTTTCCTTATCTAAATAACAGCTTGATCCTAAGCAGTCTACATTCCTTGTTTTAAATTCCTCCCTATTATAAAATACCCCTCTAACCATAGGCTTAAAATCAAAAGTTACCGGGGTTAACCTCTAGAAATCATTTATCCTTAATAGAATACGGCCCGTGAGATGTATTCTCCTACTTAACTGTTATATCCTACAAAAATTAAGCGCAGTTTACCATTCTACTTTACGAAAAATCCCAGGCAGTTTTTTGCGAGCCTTAATATGTTCCCGAAGAAATTTCCACATCACCTGCTAAATCGTCTGTGGCTGTCTTCATTCTTCGTTCTTTCAAACCTTCTTTGATTAATCTTATCGTAAATAATGATCCGAATTTTCCCCCCATTTTGTTCCCCTAAAGCGTTTTTCAAGGCAGTCGTTTTTCGTTTCACAATCACGGTTCACTATTTGTAGTTGTCCTCTCTTCAAAAGTTCAACCTTAATAAGTATTTCGTCCATAATCCTTGCATCTTACGAACGTTTTATATATCTTGTATCTATTTTTTTCCTTGATTACCGCCGCTTTTTCTATGGAAATACCTCCATATCTCTACTCTCTAATCTCAGTCGAGTCCAGAACGCTTACTTTCGCATTTGCCGAATCTCTCATCGCCTCGCTTTTCGTTCAAAGATCTTATCTAGGTTAGCCTTTTCCCAATACTATTTCTCTCTCCACTTTCTTTAGCAGTTTTCACCGTAAACTTCAAGACAAGCGGCCATATGTTAATTATAGTTTTTCCGCACTCCTACATCGTATTTACACAAAATTATGTCAACCAAGCCTATTAACACGTTGCTAAATAAGCACCGTGCGAACTCTTTTCCGTGATCACTTTACAATCATCACTGACGGTTTCAAAGAACCCGACGAAGTCAGTTCAGCCTTCTTCTGTCCTTCCCTAAATTATATTGAAACATTTAAACTTCGCTCCTTTCATTCACTTTCCTGTGCCGAATCTACCGTTATCCTGGGTTCCTCTTTATTACTTCTTCCTCAGTTATAGTCTTCATTATATCACATTCTCACAGTACCCTACAAATCATTTCATCTTCCTACCGCTACTAATTAATTCCCTTCTCACACGCTCTCACAACCGTAATATCTTCCATTTAAATCTACTCTGGATTCCTGGACATTAAGGAATCGAAAGCCATCCAGCTCATTCATCTTCTATATGGATAGATTACTCGATGTTTTTCATCCTACAATATTGCTCACCTTCCCACAGTTGCTCACTAAAAACTGCGGCCAAACTCTTATTCCTCTTCATTCTCAAATCCTGATTCCTTTTATCTCTTTACTTAACTCCTAATCTATCGTCTTATGTTCTTGTCTTTTCAATTTTTTCTCTCTGCAGCGTCCGACTGTCTCTTTCTTAGCAGTCTATCGTCTCCGCTTTGAACGTAGTTTGTTTCCTACATTTATTTTCATCCCTCGTTTCTACTCTATTCCCTCCATCCTTCCACTCGAAGCTTTATAGGTGACGCTGACCTCAATTATTTCGAATGCTTCTGCGCTGCTTTCGAACGTTCCTCTTTCCATTGTTCGCTTTTATTGATCTTCCGACTCCTTATTAGGCGTCTTTTAATTTCTCCTTACCTTCTCGTTCAATTATTACGGTCCGTGAGTCTTTTTCTTCTATATCTCTGATATCATCTCTTCTTCTTTTCCTAGTTCTTTAATACATATCTATTTTAACGAGTCCAAAAAACAAACAAAAAAAAAAAAATATACCATTCAAGGAAGGCTCAACTAGATCAGCGAATAGTTATTTCGCCTCAATTCCACCTGTTCGTAAATCTCATTCGGAATGTATGTAAGATAGGCGCGGGTACTAAATTATATACATATATATATATATATATATATAATCGCATGCCGGCCCAGATTAAATTTTTATTAAAATTATACGACGCAGAAAGCGACTGGTAAATCATTTACGGAACAACGACTTCACTTAAAAGAAGTATCAGTAACAACATTATCGTTATCACAATCGTATAAATTGGTAAGTTTTTAGTCACTTTGAGGCGAGGTGTAGATGTGCGTGGGATATAAACTAATTTAAATATTTAACATTAAACAAATCCTAATGTTTTATTACGGAATGAAGGAAGTAATTGCGTGCTGGTATATTTCGAATTGTTTCCTTCAAAAGTATTAATTTGATTTCTTAACACACGGAGCAATTTATATTTCTTATAATGAAAATGCGTTTACGGAAGAATTATTATAATTCATCTATTATTTTCCTTGCGTAGCTGTTTGCTGTATCAGTTGCTTTTTTTTTTTATTACCTCATTGCTCGTGTAACATTTATATTTTTCCTATTCTCGCACAGTAATATGCGCGCTTGTGTTATTTGTATAATAATAATAATAATAACAATAATAATAAAAATAATAATAATAACAATAATAACAACAACAATAATAATAATAATAATAATAATAATAATAATAATAATAATAATAATAATAATAATAATAATAATAAAAATAATAATAATAACAATAATAACAACAACAACAACAATAATAATAATAATAATAATAATAACAATAAAATGAACTGAATTGAATTCCGGCAGATCGTTTATTCCTAGATTTCTTCGATATAAATATTATTTCAAACTAAGTAAAAGTAAGCATCAATATATATACATATATGATCATACATACGTAAAAAATCTAAATTGATCAGTCTATTATTATTATTCGCGGTGTTGTAAATGTTTACTTAGACGGGCGTATTATCCTTAGAAATATGTGTTCGGTTCGATGAAATAATCAGTCGACGATGTGGTGCGCCTCTTCCGGACATTCTATTATAATGTAGCCGATAGGAGATATTTCGTACGTTGCAAAAATGTTCGTTAATTTTACCAGACACGCTTTTATTGGATTTTAATCGGTCGTAGAAGAATTTTCTCGGCTTCGCGATCTGTGCGAGAAATATCGTACATTCGAGTTATCGTTCGGCCGTATTATCTTAAGCCTGGCATTTCACTTGGGAACAGACTATAGTAGCAGCGAAAACAGGGACCGTCGGTAGAGCCTATATTTCAGATTTTAATAATTTACGTTTTTCCATTCATTCCGGGGGTTTCCGCTTGTTCGCCAGACGCCGGATTAATGCCGATAATTTGCTAACATAAAAAATCATTTATTTTTCTCTGACACTTCTTCAAGAGGGAATTATTACTACCACCGCGAGATCGGCATATGTTACCGCGGCTGAAATTGAAAGGGATCGGCAAGACCCTTCTTAATAGAAAAAACACCCTGCATCGTGCGAAGGGTGCTGTGTGTGTGTGTGTGTGTGTGTTTGATTGTTGCAAGCGACGGTGCTCCGTTTTTTAGCGCGCGCGGAGACTACACATCCACTAAACACTTAAATGCGCGATAATCGTCATCCGTTTAAGCGTTGCTACGCCAGTGTCCCTATCTGGTGGCACTAGGTCGATGTGTAGTTGTCGAAGAAGAGAAGAGGATTTTATAAACATAGCAGGACGGCAAGTTTACTGTTTCCAATGGGCCGTGAATTAAATTACAATAGCCTATTTAGGCTAGCAAATATCCCTAAATGAATCGCTATTGAAGCGTTCAAACAACAAGAAAATCTCTATCATCGTCCGCACATAAAAGTGTATACACATGTAACGGGCGCTTGTGGAATCGAATAAGTGCAATTGTCTAGCGTATTATGTAGGAAATAACGTTGACTGAAGATTACTTGAGTGGAAACGCGAACAACGGATAAACATAATACCGCCGTCGTTTTGCCCAGCTACCATGATCATTCTCGATGTTTGACGATAATTCTTCTTCTCCGCGTACACAAAAGAGCGAGATGGTGGAACCGATGCACGGCAGAACACGCAACACGCGGTATTATGCCTTCCAGCAGTCCCTCTTTCTCTGCGAAATATTAAACACCTTTCGGTCTCGCTAGGCGGCATTGTTCTATGAAATCACGGCGGATAATGTACCGGCTCAGATCATAAGTCAGCAAGAACCGCTACTTGATTCGGAATTTATAAAACCGCGATTACTTTCGGAGGATAAACTAGGTGCCCGGGTGATCTTAAAGACTTGCGCGCATTGTGGACTGTTATGCTGGAGAAGAGGAAATTTAGTTTGAAACCAGTTGTTAACGAAAGATATGGCACTCTAGTGCAAAAACCGGCTTAACGTCGATAATACAAAAGACTAAAAAGAGTAATTTAAATGCGTACATTTTTAATTATTGTACAAAGGTATTCAGAGGTCGCGGGTTCAAGATTTGTCTCGTCCCAGATCTAAGTCGCTCTCAAGTTTATACCTAATCTGAAATATAATTAGGTACCAGAGAAATCTGGAAAGTAAAGGTGGATAATCCAAAAGCAGAAAGGAACTGGCCCGCCTATTCTCATCAGATCCATTAGGTCCTTAAGTACCATTATGAAAAGCTTAATTATACAATCCATGAAACCTTATCAAGGATATATGGGACTTACTTTACTTTACTATTCTGCAGTATTGCCGCCTATTTTTTTTTCCTTTTTTTCTTTTTTTCTTTTTTTCTTTTTTTTGAAAGGGAAGCACGCCGGCCAAGGACCTACTCCCAGAAACAAGACGAAGAAAGAGCCGTCAGTTAAATTTTGATTTCGTCCGATACGGACAGTATTTATACTAATGGATGAAATAATGGATGACGAAGTGAAGGACAAAATGTAAAATGCACAATAAGGAGCAGGGAGAGCTTGAGTTTCAGAAGACAAGAATATAGAGAATACAACGTTCGACAGAAAGGAATATTCAGAAAAGATGTGTGATTTGCGTTGCAAAGCAGCACTTCGTTAGGGTAGAGAATTTTCGAAGGGAATAGGGGAATAGCGAAAACGAGAGAAAGGCAGAGCAGAATGGTGATCAAAACGCTATCGAATTATAGAAATGACAACAGAACGGGGAAGCAAAGGAAACTCAAAGAACCAAAGATCAGAAGGAAGATTAGGTTGTAAAAAAGGAAGAGGAGTAAATATCTGACCAAAGTTTGAGGTGAGAAACTTTTTACATAGGGAATTCATGTTAAGAGGATGGATTTTTTTAAAAAAAGGAACCCCGAGCCAAAGAATCCTCCGTCTCATTGCAGTGCCCCCATTTAGCTACGAACCCACAGCAAATCAACACTGATGGAGTAGCGAAAAGAAAGAAAATGGATAAGACAGCTATAGGACGAACTTTGTGTATTTTCCAGCCCCGGAAGATCACTGAAGTGTGCGAGATAGGACCGAGTTTGTTGCTTTTGGTCAACTTCGAGAATTTTTTTAAATAACGTTTTTACGTAATAACCGGGCGTGTCGGGATTCGAAGTTTTTTAAACGTCTCAAATAATAGGAATCACAGACGGGGATGTATAAACTTTATCTGTAAAACAGTGCTTGTACCTGAAAAGGTAGCGATACTATTTTCAGTGTTTTTAAAATAAAAATCCGCTTTAATGAAATATAATTACAGACATTACTTAACTTCGTATATATATATATATGTATATACGTTTTGTATAAGCGCATTTTAGAACAATGGGTTATGTTAATAGGAGCTCAAAAAAAAAAAAAAAATGCATTTTGAATAAATCGATCAAGTTTAGCTGCTCGCCGCTACAGCATCGAATTTTTTTTTTCTAAATTAATTTGTCTAGTTCGGAATATGCCTCTTTATGTAATAAATCGGATTTTATTTTTTGTAAAATTAAACGCATCAACATTCTGCGACGTGCTTGTTACGAGCAGGAACAAAATTTATCATTTTTGCTCCATTTTGTTTTGCTATTTTTTTAACCTATAATAAAGTAAATAAGTACGGCAAAGCAAGAGCTTGAACTATTTTTTTGAATTCATAACGACCTAGCATCATGTTTTCCTTTGATTATCCGATTTTACTTCATTTATTTTTTTTTTTTTTCGTTTAATCTTTCTCCTCGGGGATTTCAGATTTTTTACATATACAGTTCAAACACAACCCTGTTTTCTAGACGTTGTAGATTACAATAACTCAATTTCGCGAAATTTTTCTGTATTTTCAGTTAGTGGGATTCGAAGCAAGTTCTCTTCGAACGAAACACCGCTGTTTAAAATTTAATACGCTACTCTTTTCACACCAGTCTGTTATGAAAGCGAACAATTTCCGTAATACTTGAAACAGGAAAGTCAGTTTTATTTTGTTAAAAAAATTGACCAATATGTTTATATGACTATTAAAGTTGTCCGAATCCTTTAAACTTCCTTCCTGCTGTTCGATATTTACTGCTGAATCTGCTGCCATACTTCGTGCAATTCTTTTTATCTCTTCCTCTTCTATCCTATCGGATAGATTTCTTTTAATAGCTGAATCTGAAAGTGTCTTGCAGGCGGTTCCCTTACCGTTGCTCTCTTTTGAACAACCTTTCGTTCTTTTTATTCACAATATATAATTTACGAATTATTCTTGATCCGTTCGATCCAAATAGATCTACCGTAGATTCCTAGCCATGCTGGAATTGAGCGTAATGAGGTGGCTGATTCATTAGCTCGCTCAGGAGCTTCCAATGGGCATCCTCTTCATAAATTTCCTGCTCGCAATATTAATTATATTTCCAGACAGTTCCATATTACATTATGGAAGGGTATTTATCTTTCCCTTTTCTCCAATCCGAATTCCTTTTATCTTTCCGTCCAACCTTTACTTTCTCTGACCAGATGGTTTGACAAGTTTCCTTCTCTTTGTCGTTCCCTGATCACTGCCATATGTCGTCCTTGTTCCGGTCATACCTTTCTCCCTTCGTCACTTTTTTTCATTTTTCCCTCGTCTCTTCTCCGCGGTACTCTCTTCACCCAGAAGATTCCTTTTTTCTGTGTAATATCAACCATGTCTTCTTCGAATGTTCCCTACTTTCTTCGAAACGTTCTCTCTTCTATTCTCAGCTTTTGGATCTTGGTCTTCCTACTCCATACAATGACTCTTACGTTCTCTCATTTCCTTCCTTGTCAGTTGTTCCTATTCTAGTTTCTTTCATTCGTTTTATCTTACACCGTACTAAAATCTGATGTGTTATGCTCCTTTTGAGCTATTACTTAGATTCCTTTAGTTGATTGGACTGTTGCTCTTCGTTAGCGTACCCATAAAAAAAAAAAAAAAAAAAAAAAAGTTGTAGAAGTTCTATTCTTTTATTCTTCCGCGATGTAAAACGCTTAATAATCATGTGTTCCCGTTAAAATCTTTAAGAAATCAGTAAAGTCGGTCTATACAAATATATGATTATGCGCGAACAAACATAAAAATAAAACCATACGCGAACTACGCATAACCTCCTTCTTTTTGGAAGTCGGTAAAAATTAAAATATAACAAACGTTATATAAAATTGAGACATTTTTTTTATAATGGGGACCGGCCTAAGAATTACGTTGTAATTAATATATATCGAACGACCAACATTTTTAAAATTAAGATACTCCTTTTTGATTCCGGAATCTTTCATCTACACTCGTTTTTAAATTAAACCTTTAAAGGACACTTCGTGATATTTAATTTCAAGCGAAAATGAATTAAGCGATCGTAGTAACAAATTTCACAGATGAAGAGATAAATGTTATCATCATTATTGCGTAAATGATTCGTCACGTCACATACCGAACAAATCTGCGAATAATATACTCCAGACTATCGTTACACTGCACACCTCCGCCACCCATTCGTTTCTGTAACAGCTGTAAGGGACAAATATTAATCGGGCATTATCTGCATTTAATATATTTTTTAATCGAATATTTCGGTTAAGCGTTTTTCGGTACTTCGATATTTACGAATAATTTTGATTCTTATTCATTTCTTTGATTTGAAATAGGAATATATTTTATTTTTCATTAAAATTATCCTCGGACGTTATCGAACAAATCATAGAGAAATTGCCACTGTCCGAGTTCTTGTGCAGCGGTTAAGGTTCTATTAAAAGGCTGCCAAAGTGTAAGCCGGAACTGTTTTTGGTTGGCTGGTTTAGCCTCCCTTTCCGATCAGTTTCTTTGTGTCACAACTGATGTAAATGTCTCTTTCGCGTTGATCGCGCTAATGACCAGGCATTTTCCAGTTGGCTCTACTCCGGTACTCAATGAAGAACTCGATGAAAAAGTAGGCACACCCAAATTTCTGAATACTTTTCATTCAGTTCATTACTCCGGGGAACCACTACTGATTCGGTGGGATAGGCGCTTTAAATTGAAAGGAAGCTAGCAACAAAAAGTGATTAGTGATGGAAAATAAAAAAGAAATGATTTTCACATTTCCAGCAGTTTATACCGTCGTGTCGTTAAGTATGCGCCCAATAAAGAGGAACGCGATCATCGAAAGTTGATAATTTAATGGCCGGGGCGTAATTCATTATGCAAATTGGCCGTTCCGTATGCGACAGTTTTACTGCCATTTTTGAAACGTCCAGTTGCTCCATTTTCAATTACATTTACGCCCTGTTCTGGACCAGCGTCATCGCTGCAATAAAATCCAGTCTGATGACGCGACGCAGGTTACCATTAATTCAAGAGCTTACCCTGTGTAGTGATAAGGTCTTGTTCTTTTCTTTTTTTTTCAGGGTGGGGGGATTTTTTTTTTTCGTTTTTCCGTTAGTTAACCAATAGAAAGTACATATATGTATAGCTTGTGCCAGATGACGAAAACTCAAATAAATGAAAACGACCGTTGTAGAAGTTATACTGCGGATGATACAGATGATTTTACGTCAAACATGAGGGAAACCGCCTCCTCTGTTATTTTACCGTACTTATCGGGTAAAAAATGGAAACATTCTTTTTCCGCCACAGACGTGTAATGAAATAAAAGCAAATTCCGCAATGCACAAAATTCGGCGAAACAACGCTACTCTCCGCAGTTGCAGTTACAGGTTAAACAAACTCCTCCGTCTTCTTTGAACACTTATTTTTACGTCGTTCATTATTTGAACCGAATCCTTGACCAGAATTTCAATATCCGCATATTATTCTTCTCCTTCGAATTAACATTCAGGAGTGTTCGTAAAATTATTGTTTTTTTCTTGCCATGTAAAGCAATGTTAGGTAGATGCGCGGAAATTTATTATTACATTCGGACAAGAAAGGACAGAAGGGATGTAATGGTTTAGGATCATTTCGTAGTTAAGATTTGAGGTAAGGGGTGGTGCTTTAGGCGTACACTTAAGAGTAAGGAACATTGGACGAGGTAATGAGTTGTACATCGTACAGAGCAAAGTGAAGGAGAGATAAAACGTTGCTTGATGCCAAAGGTGACACAAAGCGATCTGGTGCTTACGACATGATTCCATGGATAGACGATTGTGGAGAAACTGTGAGATTAATCCATTTATCTTGCCACACAAGGTTCAGCAGAGCAGTCCTTTTTAATTAGATATTTATTGACATCAGATGGTAGAGTCTTCTCATATGGTATCGCTGTAACCTAGTGACTGAGGTGCTTGGCTACCAAACCAGAGGTATCATGGGTTTTCGGGAGTTGTCTCGTTCCGGATCCAAATCGCTCCCCCGGGTCTATACCTGATCTGAAATTGAATATTTTAATCGGACGGGACACATGTTAATTAACCATTACGGAAATATTGTAAATAATAAATAAATATATTGCATTAAAAAACGGAAAAAAAGCAAAAAACGACATTATCTACTACTAGAAATAACTACTTCTAATTTCGGATTTAGCAGACTTATAGATTGTTTAATTACACAACAGTGCTGGTTCTTTCGGAAACATAAAATACTCATTTAATTTAAAAATCTTTATTCCATTTACATTATTATTGTGAAAAAAGAAAATAAATTATAAACAAAATTGAATAAATGTATAACAGTTTTTATTAAACGACCGCAACATGGAAAATCCGAGTTAAACAAAATCGACATTAATTCGATTGAATAATTTTATTTAATAGGAATGTATTTTCCTTCTTATTTTTTTTTGTTTACGTATTTTAAAATAATCGGCAATTACTATTTCTACAAATGAAAAAATTATAGTCCGCGCGAAAACATATCCACGATATTCAATGTCTCTGCGAATAACGTTGAAACAAATGGTACTATTTTTTTTAAAAGTGCTATTAAAAAGAAATACTATTATTATTTTATTTTTTATAAATTTATTTATTGACAATGCATTAGGTAATAATATCATTTCCCCTGAAGAATAATCTAGGTTCCTCTATAATAAAGACTTTTGTCGGCTGCTGAAATGGAAAGTAACATATCGGCCAGTTCATGGCGGTGTCAAATTACATTGGGTAAGGTGAAGTGGATTCGCCATTTTCGAGTTTACAGATGGGAAAATTATGGAACGCCTTCATATTTCATACAACCGATATTCAGATTTTGTACATAGAGAGCAACGCAGCTTTTAAATGCAACTTTTTATTGGAAATATGGTTCCAAAAACAAAATTTACACTATTTGATACTTATTACAATATACTTACCGCTGCGAACCGCGTTTGGATACTATTTTCATTTATTGAATTTATTTGATCTTATTTTCTTTAAAAAATAAAATGGCTTTTCGGTATATGTTTTCCTTTGTCTTGTAGGCTTATCCACTTTGTTTGGCAAAACCGACATTCTAACAGAATCGTTTTCTCGAAAGTATTTCTAGAATGCTCTAAAAACGAAAACTCTATCGTCACAGAATGATAATAATTATCGGAAGTGAAATGATAATATTCCAAGACGACGTTGGAGCTCACCTGTGTGAAAATACGCGAGACGCGGCGAGGAGAAAGTTAAAGAGGAACACCGTTTTGCTTTGTTGAAAAAAGTTGATAATTAAAAACGCAAACAAACAGAAAGATGTTACGATATAACCATTTTTTCCGTTTTTTCTCGTTTTTCCATTTTTTTTTCATTTAATGTTTTTATGTATCGGCAAAATATGCGAGTACCGGTAATTATTAAACAAAATTAGGAGTTTAAAAAGCTAATAATATCTGAATTAATATAACATGTGCGTCGGATATTTTTCATCTTTTAACCCAACACCCTTCTCTGTTAAATAAATCAAACGCGTAATGATTTTAAAGGATTCGTGGAAAATAATAATTTTTGAGACATTCCAGCTGAGATGATTGAGAATAAGAAAAGGTGGTGTCACCTGGATAAAGTTTTACACAAGTGTCTAATAAAGCAGCGGCGGATCCACGGGATAGGGGACATTTCCTCCACCAAAGAACCGAAATCTCTATGAAACAATTTGTTATAACAAAGAAACTTAATTTATGCTATAAAAGATTTGTATGATTTTTTTCCCCTTTTTATCTGCATACAATCTGTTCAGTTGAACAATAAGTAGCAATGTTATTTTATGTAAATCATGGTGGAACGCTTCCCCCCAGTGGTGTTCGCTTTCCCCTTATTTGTATGTACGTTATTTATTGGATTATATTAAGCTATACAAATTAATGTCTACGGACGAAATTCCAATTTAACTAATGTGTCGTTTCAATCGTCTGAATCGTACGCTATTATGCGAAAAATTAGCTGCAGCGGATTGATGTGGTTCCTAAGTCGATGAAAGTATCTTCTAGCAAAGGTCGTAATTACTTCTTTGAACGTTGGAATGCAGAGGTCTTTGTGTATACCATCATTACGGACAAACCATGGTGCCGCCAAAATATCTCGTATGAATTTTACCCCTACGGATTTTAATAATTAATATTTAATACCATTTTCTAGTAAATGTATTCAATGTTCCTGTTTTATTCTATTTTAAATGTCGTCGATCTTTAGCCATTTTTATTTATTTTGTAAAATATTTCAATGAGAAATATAAATACATGTTGTTTTTTTTTACTTGCTCACAAACAAAATAATTCGGATCGGATTACTAATAAAAATAAAAAAGAAGTAAAGTTTAATAACTATCTTTCTTACTATTTCTAAACTACCATTGCAGCTGGAATTTTGTAATTTCGTTTTATTTTTCATCTAAAAGTAAAACAAAATTTTAATTAAATCATAATAATTATGTACCTATTTTTAAAGCCTTTTTGTAAATTTCTATAAAGGTTGCTATTTGATTTTCTTTATGAAATAAGGGGTATTTCTCAAATTAACTGCCTACCGTAGAGGATTTTACGTAATTATATAATTCGCCCCAAATGTCCTTCTCGATTCGCCCCGGAATAAAGAGACTGTTTTGCAACGCTTAAAATTCTCTATTCGCGGAGCTTTCAAAACATTGCGCTGTATTTACGTGGGTTTTTTTTTTTTAGGTTAGTGCGGCGAACACGAAACTTTTAACAGATTTACCAAATTTGATGTTTAATTAAAACGACACTATTACAAATGATGATCAGTAAATCCATTTTCGGTAGTTGCTCGATTAACAAGAAAAATAAAAAAGGAAAAAAAACGAGGGTCATCCTAAAAAGCAAGATAGCTTCATTATCATTTAGCGCTAAGCTACAACCCTTTTTTTTTAACATTAACCATTTAAAAGCAGCTCTATCGACAATTCCTAGCCGATTCTTCTACTGATTTTCCCGTGAAATTTCACCAAGTCCAAAACATTTAAACGAATCGCTAAAACCTTAGTGATTCTTGTCCACTTTTTTTTTCAAACTTCATCACTGTGTTTAACCTTTAAACAGACTTTTATGGTTCCTAAATTGTAAATTTATCCATTCGTCTGATATTTAAACAAAACTGTTTTAATGATGGTTATACGTTTGTTTTTTTGTTTTTTTTTCTATTGCCAAATTTTTTCCATATCTAATAATTTTAGATTACCTAAAATAATCTTTGAACTGATTTTTCGATCAACACTAACCGTCTGAAACAGTTGTATCAGCAAGTAGCTCAGTGTGATGTTGCGAACGTCTCTCTCCGCTCAAACGTATATCAACAATCCCCAGCTCATTCGTTTTGCGACGTGTACGCGAAAAAATGGCCTGAAAAATGTCATAAACGTCAGCAAGAATCATACACGAAGAAAGAGATAGTTCTTCTCATAAAAAAAAAACTATACAGACGAAAAAATTACAAGTATTTTTCGTTTCGAGAATGTCAATGCGCTGAACTGAAGTTATTTCAAAATAAAAACAACTCCCTTGCCAAGTATGTAATTGTTGAAAAGTAGAAAGAAAAAGAAAAAAAACACATTTTTCCAAGAGGATGACCAAAATCCGTTTTTATTGAGTTCGCCAACATGGACATTGGCCCATGAATAGAGGAAAAGAGAGGAAGGAGAATCAGATCAGAGATAGCCAACAAGAAAGAATCAAGAGCTATGATAACACAAGGGCGGAAGAGAGAGAATGAACGAAGTACTATGCGGGTTACACTGAGTTGACGGTGGTGAAAGTGAAAGGAAAAACTTGCCTTTTTTTTCCTAACCTTCTTGGGAGAGCATTGGACCTTTCCTATATAAAACAATGATCAAAATGAAAACGAGCATCCTGTCCCTAAATTCCGTCACTGGCCAATGGTCGTTGTCCATGGCGAATACATCAGAAAACGGAACTCAGCGAATAATTTTTTGCTCAAAAAGTTGACGTTGACTAAGAGAAATCCAAAAATAAATGCATAACACGGATTTTAAAATAATAGCAAAATTTTAAGAGGCGACGTCTAGGAACACGACGATTCCGCGATCAAAAGACAGCAATATAACGGCTGCGATTTGTGCAATTCCGGAACCAATGTTCTGGCAGTTGAGTGAGAAGTGAATGCTTCAGACTTGACGTAAACACCATAAAGCCGTACACTCATCGTCTCCCAATATCATTGGCACTTAAAACAGCGGCTCGAATACGGAATATATTTGTCACCGTTTGACATCTCTTTTGTAATGGAACCATATAATATATATATATATATATATGTACTGTAATAATTCCATTATGGCGGGGTCAGAAATTACGCGGGAAATCATGAAGATCGATAACATGATGTTCTATGTAACTTTACGGGTTTTTAATAAATTTATCAACGTAGTCCAGCTGGCGCTTGCGCGTGTGTAATTACGTAATTCAGAATAAACGTTGAATAGTGGAGAGAGATGCAATGCCTTTTTTCTAGATATGATGCCAGCAATACGGTCGCTCACAACACGCCGAGCTTCTTCGTTTTTAAAATTTTATACGCGTTTGGATAAGTCGTTATTTACCGATTTTGCGTACGAACATATCTCTCTTACAGGTCCGTTCTATTTAATTTCATTTTGTGTATTTTTTAGCGATCAATTCGGTGTTGCTGAATAGAAATGCTAGTTCTTAAATAAAACATTCAGGGTAGAAATTACTAAGGCGTTTATTAGACACGATATGGAAAAGAAGAAACCAAAACATTTACATAGTATATGACAAATGATAAATTTTATTGTGGTAGCGTGTGGGGAGTAAAAGCACTGAAATAAATATATTAATTACAACGTAGTTCTTAGATTACCCCCCATTAGAAAAGATGTCCCAATTTTATGTAACGTTTGTTATATTTTACAGGATTACTGTGGTTATGTTATTATATTCATACGGACCGATTTAGAATTTCGTCTTAAATTTTGATTATTTTATACAAAGTTACTTCTTGCTTTTTGCTTGCATACACGGAATAATGCTGCAAATGTTTTTTTTAAAGATTTTTCAGTTATCTATTTTTATCAGTTTGTTTAATTAATTATCTTAAAACTGGTCCTAGACTATGTTTCATAAAATAAATAATACAGAAAATAAGTAACGAAAAAACCAAAAACTATAATAATGCGTTATTTTAGAAAGAAATATAAATTAAAATATTCTTCATAGTTTTTTCAACTTGTCTGATCGTTTAAAATTCTCAATTCTCTCAGTTCTCCAAAATTCAATTCCTCAAATCATTTAAAAACCCTCAAATTCTTTCAATCGTTTCAAAATACTTTCAGTTCTTTAAATCTTTCGATTTTTTTCATCCGTCCAATTCTTCAAATTCTGTAAATTCTTTGAAAATTTTTTAATCTTTTGAAAATTTTTTAATCTTTCAAAATTCTTTTAATCTTTCAAAATTCTTTTAATCTTTTGAAATATTTTTAATCATTCAAAATTCTTTTAATCTCTCAAAATTCTTCAATCCTCCGGCCGATTGTTTTAATTCTTTGAATTATTTCATTTCGGTACTTCAAATTTTCGTTTATCGTGTGCATTAGAAGGGAACAATTGTACATGCGGTTCCGGCTGTAGTGAGAGAAGATAAATGATGAGCCCGACAAAATATCGTCGACTTGGAGAATAATCGAGCGAGTACTCTAGGTCGATTTAGTAGAATGCGAGTAAAAACGTGTACACGAATTCTTTCCGCATTCTTTCTTTCGCTCGGGGGAAAAATTATGTCAGAAAAAACGACGAAATTAATTGCTCATCCACGTCGTCGCTGGAGAGATTAAAATGCAGAGACGAACGAACGTTGTTGCTCCGGTAGCGGGAAACGAACAATTGCCATCGCTCGACATCTTTCATTCGTTATTATTCGCGGTATCGTTAGCGACTCTGAGCAGCGCGTACGGCGTCTTCGGCGATCGCGGAAAGGGATTAAGTATGACACGGGACAGCGGAGGTTTGAGCTGGAAAAAGATGTTGAGAAAAATGAGGCAAGAGGATTGTTATGTAGGCGCGAAGCGAATGACGCGAAAGCGCGAATTGTCGACGATAAACGACATGCGGCGAGTAATGGATGTGTTTCGGCCGCGACTGCGCTTATCATTATGACAATGCCGATAATAATAACCAGTCGGCATTTGTCCCTTTTGCCTTCTTGTCACCGATTCCGTAATCCGTTCCGGTTCCGAGCGGCCGTATAATAGGTTGCATAATTTATTATTTGCCGGCAGCCGCGGTCGCGGTACAACCGGCAGTCTAGCTCCTCGGTACCGGGATAGACGCGCTCCAACGCTGTCAGGTCATTTATCGGATTTGCCAAATGAAATTCCGTGGGCGACGACATCGAGATTTTTGGAAATGCGAAATATTTCGGAATTCGCCTGCCTGTTCGTTTTTATTTACGCGTCTTTCGTTTCGCGGCGAGAATTTTGTTGTAATTTTAATTTGAAACTCGGCGCAAATCGTCGCGCGACCGACAGTTACTGTTTCTTGTCGCCATCTTCATAATACGTACGTAAATGACGGCCGTCGCCTAACGGACAACTCGTTAATCTCTCGCCGCTGCCGAATCAGCCGACGTGCCTATTCAGGACCGATCCTAAAAACTCCAGAGCGTCGCCTGAAACAGAAGTTTCACCATCTCCTCCCGATAGGTGCGCTACGTGGCTTCGGTTGTTCGATTTGTTTCGAGTGCAACACTCAGAGAACGCCATCAACTGAAAATTCACTAGTAAATTTCGCTCTCTCAGGTTTTTTACCATTTTCACAATCTCGGAGATTCGAGCGCAACGTCGCTGTAAGCTGCAAATTGCACCTAGTAAATTTGAGTTGTTTCGGATTTTTATCTTCATTTATACTTTACGGCGGTAAGAAAAAGTAAATGGCACTCTAGCACTTGTAATATGTTTCCGCCGTACATTTTTAAAATGATTTTTATCTGATTACGATGGTATTTTTAATTCTCAGCCAGAAACAAAACAAGTAAATAAAAAAAGAACCAGTCCTTTTCTACTTGTTTCTGTATATCAAAACCATAATAACCGTAAAGAATTAGTCCTGTTAGATGCCGATTGAAATACCCCAAAATTCCAGTGTGGTTGTTCGTGAAATTTTTGCCCCATTGGCTCATTATCGGAGCGTGTAATAAATGTTACTTTATAGAAAATGTCCCTTTTTTAATTATTTCGAAATCAACAATACACGTATTATTCCATTTTTCTCGCATGTTAGCCATAAAATACTATCAACGCACACTTATAAATAAAAAAATATATATATTATTATTGTTTTACATCACAATCTGGCCAACGTGGCTATTCAGCGAAGCTTTCGATTTGGAGCTATCATGAAGGGAAGAGCACTCGTCGACACTCACCTACTGTCCGTGGCCCTACAAGGGATTTAAGACGCCTTAATCTGCGCAATAATTGTACAGTCAACTTTTTCGAGTGTCCTTCCAGTTTGTAAGCGTGTCTCCGAGAAAAATGTTTAACAATGTGTCAACCACGTATGGAATACTCGAATCATTTTGCAAAGTATCATTGACTAGATGCCAGGATGCGCCTGTTAGACTCCTCAAAATTTTATTCCGGACAGTTTGGATTACCTTTAAATATTTGATGATTTAGCATTGCACCCCATATGTCCAAATTGATCTAATGACAATGTTATATAGCAAGCATTTGTTATCCAATGACAACACGCTATTTCCGTCTACAAGCTCCGGTTAATTTTCTTAGTTCGAATATTAAGCTTCTTTTTTTTCTTTTTATCAATATGTTGCCTCCACGTCAGTCGCCTATTCAAGTACACACCTAGATGCTTAACACTTGTTTGGATTATTAGTATTAATGTATTACAGATTTTAACAGATGGAACCGTGACCTTTTTATTAGGATTTTTATGTTCCACTTTTTGAACCAGTCTTCTGCCTTGTTCAAGGGGCGTTCTGCAGATGACCACTGGCAACGTCAGGATCCGTACTAGATGAAAGTATAGAAGTAAGACCGTATCATCAGCGAAAGCGGTCACATGGGTGGGAAATCGGCGGTATATAGTAAATACAACGCCTAGGTCCCAGCACTGAACCCTGGGGCACCCCTGCTGAAACCGGATGAATCTTAGAAAGTTCATGTTCAAAACGCACTTGAAAATACCGGTCATTAATGTAAAAGTTTAACAGCTGAGATAAATTGATGGAGAGGAACAATTTTAATTTATACTGTAAACACTTGTGACTTATCAAAGTCTTGAGCAACACCAATAAACGCAGCTGTACTGTTTCCAGATTGTTTTCAATGATATTTACTACCCTATGGAACTGGTCTACCGCGGAGTGTTGCTTGACAAAACTAAATTAATGCCTCTTATGTTCTTTCTCTACCTATTCTCTCAGTTGTTCCTGCCCTAGGGGTGTTCCTTGATTCTATTGTCGACAAAATAAAAATATAATTTCTATTCTATGCCATGCATCTATTCCCTCTTTGCTGGGCTAATGCTCTCTGGTAGCAAACCCAAGGGGGTAAAAAAAAATAAAAAAAAAAAAAAAAAATTAATTTATTTTTGAATTATATTATCTTTTCAATCAATTAATCAATCAATGTTTATTATCGTTATTGTTACACAAGGTCTACAGATGCGCCATAGAGCGCGAATAGTGGAAAGTAGTACAATTAAAGAAATATATAAATAAACATAAATAGGTACGTACTAAAGAAAAAAAAAGAAAAAAGAAATTAACAAAAGAAATGAGCAGAAAAATAAAACGCAACCTGTGATTTTAAAAGAAAGAAAAAAAAAACAGTAAAGGGGAGAAGAAAATAAATAAATAAATAAGAGTAAATAAAAGATAAAATAGCAAATTAATGAACCGCAATTATAAATAAACAAAAGAAAATAGTAATGATAAAAATGAGGTGATATATATGTATGTATATACACATTCATACACATATTATCAATACATATACATACACACAACACGTAAATCCGTACATATTGGATTGACTACAAATATACGTCGAATTAAGAGTAACATATTAACCGTACAAACGCCAATATAAGTATCATTACCCAGACTATACATACAAAACCGTGTACACACGCTAAATATGGCTAAATTGACATATATACCCGTATAAGTTCCCATGAGTATGAATATCTAAATACACACATTCATATGCACATAATTATATAGATGTACGCAAATATACAGTATACTTATTTATGAGATATACTCAGGGACACCATGTGTATACAGAGATATGCACACGCTCATAGACACATATTCCAGTATATGTAGATAGTGTGTTACTTTTGTTATGTTAAGGTTATTATTTTATCATATCGATGTTGAAGTCTAGTCAATGTCGAGTTCCAAGCAAATTATAAAGTTCTGAAATGATCACTCATTAAATTGCATCCGACCATACATTCTACATCATGTACCCCTCAAGCAGAATCACGCTATATATGCCTGAAAAGATATTTACGTCCTTTTTGTATAATTTAATAAATGAATTTTGAGGGCCTCTGGTAGGGAATTATATAAGATACCTTACATACAGCCCGGATGCGGGTATGAAATTTGTTGTATTTCGGAATGTAAGCCAGTTCCAGATCGGAGGATCGAGTTATTGTGTACGCAACTCCAAATTTTAATTTGTTCTTCTAATATTTGAAATTTATACAGATCTGACGCCCCCAATAAGTTTTTGTTATAAGTTTGTCTGATTAGTTTTAGAACGGATGTTTGAAGAACTCTGATATTATTCAAATGGTAATTTGCTGTACCGCCCCAGTGAATTTTATGCCATACCCTAGAACGGGTTGATATAAAGCATTTACCCCGTCGGGCACTTCTGCAAATAAATCACAATATTTTACTTTTAAATAAATCCGCTATTTTTGCAATAAATTATGTTTTGATTTAAAGGTTTATCTACTTGAAGCGGAAATTACTCTTCTTGCGGAGTCGCATTTTTATAGTCTAGCTAGATGTTTCATCGCTGTGTCAAAACATTTCACGGATAACTATGAAAAGGAAGTACGTCCCTCTCTTTCCATCGAACATGCTACTATTCGAATTTGCTGCCCTTCCTCGCACTTCATAATCCTTTTTTGCACATCTTACCTATTGCTCCTTCTCTGTGTCCATTATTATTTCAGTTTTTGGTTCCTTCATTCTGTCATCTTTTAACCGAATCAACATATTTAACTAATCCTTTCTTTTCCAATCGCTTCTAGGCGGATGTCGCGTGCCCAAAAATAAAAATAAATGTGTATAGCGATAAGGATGAGGATTTTATTATTAATATTTATTTATTTTTCTTTGTTTAATATAAAAGAATGCAACAGGCCAAACTTTAATAGTCATAATAATAACAATAAAAAGCTCAACTGGTATCTATAGTTAATTAAATACTTATTTCCATTTCTCTTTTTTTTTCTCTATTTCTGATTATACACGCCTACCGATGATCGTTGATTGTTTTATTTGTTTTACACCAAATCGGGTGTGCCGCATCACTTGCGATCTTTCAGTTACGACATGTTTGGTAAAAGAAAAATAGATCTCTGTGTAAGACGTTATTTCGGTAGATCGTTTACTGAACTTTTTAGAAATACTACACTTTTGAGAATTCCAGTTGTACAGGCCCTAACGTTGTCGAATCATCGTACCTGCCCGGTTTCAAGAGATATCGAGACAACTTAAGATCCACAACTCCATTTCAGCCATCGATAAAGCCACTCGCTAGTAACCGAATCCGACAGGCTTAAAGGTCTTCCTGCCTAATTGGTAGTTTGCCACAAAGACCGAGCTACTTTGATGACGAAGATAGCCGTACCGATGGCGTGCGGCAATAGCGCGTCGTACGTCCCGGGATATTCAGCGCATTAGGTACGCTATGATGAGCAGATGATGGAAGGGTTTCCGTTTCACTACCATGAGATCAGCCCCACCCTTTCGCATCCGGTGTGTGCTGTATTATTCGATGACCAATCGTCTCGTGGGGCATGTTTGTAATCACAGCAGTGTTCGAGGTTTCGAAACCACTGTAAGACTAAGATATCAGATAAACGGTGGGTTTTTTGATGACGGCAATGCTCTCCGCTTTTTCAGAACCGCATAACCGCGCGACAATTTCATACTACGGAATGAAGTAAATAATTTCTGCTGAAACATGTCTGCTGCGCTGTTTATCATTTTAACGAGATTTTTCAACTTGTTATCTTCTTTTCAAAGACCACTCTCTGCCTGCAGCCGGTGAGTTGTTTTTGACCGGCATGCTACGAACGATACGAACGATACGGAGCGTACACTTATTTGTGTTTCATGTTTTATTTTGAGAATTAACAAAAACCGGTTTAAGAAAAAGAAAAATTAAAATTAAAACAATAATAAGTTTATATTTCGGGTAGCGAATATTTTCAGACTATTTCGGTTTTCCATCTTCCATTTGGCTAATAGAGAAATTTTAATAGAGGCGTCGAATCTGAAATTACAGCAGTGTACAAATGAACCTGAGGGCGCACGTTAGTCATACGTTGCCGTGTGGCATTCTTTAATGAAACCGGTTAAAGGTGTGCAAATGAATACGTCGAATTTATCGCTGCACCTATTTATAATAAACGAATTGGTTGCGACCTAAAAAAAAAGACTTCTGGTGTAAAATGATAAAAATGCATAATTCAAAACATAAATAAATACAATTTTTTTTTTTTTCGCAATTTATTCGAATTAACTTTCAACATAGTCACCTTCCCGATGTATAGACGTATATTCGAAGCTTCTCTGGTACTTCTCTGAAGTAATGGCTCTGAGGCGCTCGGTGCAAGAAGTTTCAATGGCGCTACGTCGTCAAAAAATCGTCCTTTCAGGTGCATTTTAAACTTCGGGAACAGGAAAAAGTCGGCAGGTGCTAACTCAGGCGAATATGGGGTGTGATTGATCTGTGGGATTTGATTTTTAGCGAGATAACGCTTGACAATGTTCGCCCCAATAGGTAGGCGCATCGTCATCCAACAGAATCCACGATCCAGGCTCCTTGTACTCGGGCCGTACGCGCTGAATCCGACACTTGAGACGTTTTAGAACCTCGACGTAGTAGGGGCAGCGTTCATTGTTTGATTTCGAGGGAGATATTCGCGATGAATTAACCCTTTTGCATTAAAATACGCGATGAGCATGCTTTTCACCTTGGATTTTTGTTGGCGCACTTTCTGAGGTTTCGGAACGACTGAGCCATGCGGATGACTGACGTTTTGTTAAAGGGTCGTATTGGAAGCACCAACTTTCATCTCCAGTAACAAGTGAAGTGTCAGGAAGTTCGAATCCGCATCGCAAGTCTCGATAAAATCTTGACAACAATCGACGCCGCGATGTTGCTTCTGTTCTGGTGTGACAAAGTGCGGAACAAATCGAGAACACACCTTCCTACGGTGCATTTTTTTTTTTCAAAATCGGTTCTACGCTATCCTTACTCGTATTCAGTTCGTTAGCTAACAATGTGACGATCTTTCACCAGCAGGGCGCGCACTTGAGCCTCGTTTTCATCGGTTACAGCTATCGACGGCCGGCCCGTTCTAAAAACAATTTTCTTCAAGAACTTATGAATAATTTGACTCACTGGACTTAAAAGTAGGACAGTGGCGGCAGACAAGAAATGATTTTATTTGCTGCCTTCCAAATGTAACCTTATTTTTATTTCTGGGAAAATTTCAATCCTCTCTCATATAGCAGCTGAAGTCTTCAATTTTTTTTGCACTTTCCTATAAGAAGCTTCCTTACTATTCCCACGGCCTTTTCAGCATTTGCCAATCTATCAATTTCTTCTCTTTCCCCCTCAAGCCAACTTCTCTTCGTACTCTTTAATTAGAGGTTGAATTTCTCCGGTCAGTCAACACTCCATCTCCCTCTCATTTAATATTCTTTAATGAAAATTCCAAAAATGAGAACGACGTGAGTGCGTTCTTAGTCCTTTAAGCTCCCCTCCTTCTGTTCTGTTTTCGGGGTGTCGTGTCAATCTCCACTTTACACGCAATCCCATTTATTTTTTCTATTAGTCAAATCAGTAAATGCTTCATCGTTTTCGATTCCAAAGGAGTTCCTTGAGCTATTTCTTCTCCTTCTTCTCATTCTTCATACTTTATTATCCTCCTAATTCGTCCTTTGATTTCCAATTTGCTTTCATCTTGTTCTGTTTCTATAGACTTTTAATGAATGATGCAGCAGACTTTCTGGCTCGTTCAGCAGCGCCTTCGATAGTTCCTCTCTCAGCGATTTTTCTGCCTCAGACTATCGTTTCTTTCCTCGGCCAATCACAGCAGACTTCGGTCGGACATATATTCTCTCCTCTTTGTTTTCTAATGTCGCTTTTCATTATCTTCAAACGCAGCCTGCCCCCCATCTTCAGTCTTTCAATCCATTTCTTTTCGTCATTCCACGATTATTTCACACTTTCATTTAATCACTCTCTTCTTCCTTATTCACGCTTTCGATTTTCTCTCTTTTCTTCCGCTGACTGTCCCCTTCATAATGATGCTCTGCCTTCTCGCTGTTGAACGTAGTCTCTTCAATTTTGGCTCTGGGTTTTCCAGTTCCTTCTAATTCTTCCTTTATTCTTTCTTTCCCGTCTCCGACTGTAATTCCCTTTCTTCAGTCTTTTCTACTTTTCATCTCTAACTCTTGATTCAAAATTCGTTATGTGAACTTTCTGGTTGTTGAATCAGAGTCGCGCTGGGGCGCCTGTGTAAAATGAAATAAAAAAAATTTATATGTCTTATCCACTTTACAGTTAATCTGCTTACGGCGGATACTTTTTTTTTTACCTATTTTGAAGTGACCGACGTCGTGTTTACCCGTATCATGAAGATACCTTCCGAAAAAGATGAAGATATTAGATAACTAAGAATAGATAGCTTAGAACGCGTAAAAAAGAGGCAGACGCCCACTCATAACTATTTTAAGGTACGTACGAAAATGCGCCCTGCGGGGCTCCAGGTGGTTGTAACTAGAGTCACCTTCCCTAGTGAATAGTCACTCGACCATCTTATGGTGTTAATCCAACTGACGGAGAAACGAAACAACAACCACGTGAGTTCAGTACGCCCGCGTCGTGCTGCAGGGTGGTAATTTTTTATTCGGCGGGTTTAGCATTGATTAGGAAAGCTAAATCTGAACTCACAATAGATCGCTGATAGGAAAACAGAAGGAGGTTCACTTGCCGAAGGTGTTCCTACTATCAAATACCGCTAAGTATTTTACTGTATTTACAGCAGCACACTATCAGCAACTCGTTCGTGACAATATGCCACAGTCGGATTGACAAATGTTAGTCTAGAACGGTTAGGCGAGTATCCGGCGCTTTAAAGCCGGGTCTATTCGGCTAAGGGAGTAAACCCTGACAGAAAATTGGTAGAGAGGATACTACAATCTCACCACCTCTGCTCCTAAACTACATAATACCATAGACCAGGAAAACCTTCCATGTAAAACTGTATAAAACTGAAAATTCACAATATTCAAAGGTCCATAAAGTAAATTAAATTAATGCGGAAAAATCGTAAGAAAAAAAAGACACAAAAATAAAACTACAATAGCTAAACCTGGCAGATAGGGATAAAATGCATCTTCCAGCACGACTGGTCATCGCGAAAGATTAGACTGAAATCGTCGAACATATGAAAAGACAGCAAAAATTAGAATGGGCAAACTGATAAAAATAATACCGAAATAACAAAAAATAAAACACAAAAAAAAAAAGCAAAAACGAGACTTTTTGTAACAACTTATAACTGTCGTACATTAAAAGGAGAACAGAAGATCTTGGAAATAGAACAAAAACTAGCGAATATTAAGTGGGATATAGCGAGATAAAAAGGAAAGGGGAAGAAGAGATCGTGCTAAAAGCGGAAATATTTTGTATTCATTCTGCCCAGAAAATCTACAGAGAAGTATATAATAAACAAAAGAATAAAATATAAAATTGAAGAAATAAAAACAGTAACAAAAAGCATAATTACATTAACATTAAGGATAAACCAGCATCACAAAATGAAGATTTACAGGTATACGCGCCAACTTCGCAAGCAGAGGACGAAGTTGAGGTACTATATGGGCAGATAGAAAGAGAAATGGAACGGGGAAATTAATTAATCGGGGACTTCAATGCGAAGATAGGTAAATAACAGCCAAACGAGGAATCTATGGAAAATTTGGAACTGGAATGAGAAACGAACGAGGTCAAATGCTCATTAACTTCGCAACAGGAAATGAACTATACATCGTGAATACATTCTTTAAAAAGAGCGAAACAAGAAAGTGGACCCGGCGAAGTCCGGATCGGAAAGTAAAAAGTGAAATTGATTTCATAATTGGAAATAATAAAGAAATTTTCGAAAATGTAACTATACTAAACAAATTCGATCTGGGAAGCGACCACAGAATGGTGCGAGCACAAATACATATAAATGGAAAGCTAAATAGATTAAGAATGGTGTCAACAAGATGAGAATAAATAGAGAAAAACTTCAGGACGAGGTAGATTTTCGAAAACAAATTAAAGAATTAATAATAAACAATTTAGAAACTAGAGCAGAAGAGTAGAACATAGATGCACTAAATGAACACACATAACTCAGTCATTAACGAGGCATTTGTGTACTAATACAACCGGGAAAGAAGTAAATAAAACTTTCACAAGACACGATAGACCTCCGCATGACTAAAAGACGCAACGTACAGTCCCAACGAAGCCAAACGGAATATGTACAGCTGTGCAAAACAGTACGGAAAAAGATTAGACTGGATATACCCGTGAAATATAATGCAAAGAAAATAAATGAAACAATCGAGAAGAATAGAAGCATGAAAATACTGCGGGAAATAACTTAAGAGTAGTAGGGAAATATCAAATAACAGGAATAAAAGACGATCATGGTAACATCATCAAAAATAAAAAACCGGTTTGTAAAAATAATAGGAGACTTCAACAAAAAATTATGTGATGATGTGATGGAAATAGAGGAAGAACAAGAAGTCACTCTCGATAATTTGATCCCGCCAATGACAGAACACGAGGTAGAAAGAGCAGTAAAGACACAAAAGAACAACAAAGCCCCAGGTGAAAATGGAGTCTTAATAGAAGTCATTAAATTATGCGGGGAAAAAATAAATAAATAACCTGGCCACGTTATTTAACAGGTGCTTAAAAGAAGAAAAATTCCCGGAAAAATGGAACAGAGCGAAAACTATATACTGATATATAAAAAAGGCGATAAAGAAGAGGTACGGAATTATCAACCAATTAGCCTCCTTTCGAATATTTATAAGTTCTTTATAAAAATAATTACGATTCGGTTAACGGAAAAACTTGATGCAAACCAGACGAACAGGCCGGATTTAGAAAAGGAACGAGTACAATATACACATTGTTAGGCAAATAATCGAAAAAAGCAAACGATTACAGAGAATACCCATGGACTTCGTGGATTTTGGAAAGGCGTTTGACTGCCTGAAAACCGAAGCAATAATACGGGCATTTGAAGGAATAAAAGTTAGTACATACATAATAAAAGTAAGCACATAGATACGAATAATTAAATATATATACGAAAAGGCGACAGCTACGATTGCGGTCGACGATGGAAAAGAAAATATCCGACTAAAAATGGGAATAAGACAAGGAGATGCGCTGTCCTCGAAATTGCTCACAGCCGCACTTCAAGACAGTATCAGAACGATTAAGTGGGAAAACTCAGGTATACAGGTCGGAAATATTAACACACCTCTTATACGCAGACGACATTGTACTATTTGCAAATAGCTTGAAAGAATTACAAAGAATGATACAATCAGTGGTAAATGCGCAGAAATAGGGCTTAAAATAAATATAAATAAAACTAAATATATGTGCAATGAACTTGTAGTAGATAAATACAGTGGCATACATATAAACTCGCAGAAATTGGAAATGGTAGATATGTTCATTTATTTAGGACAATTGATTAAAGGAACAAACGATTTAGAAGATGAAATATCCGGAAGAATACAATTAACATGGATGGAGTTCTCAAAACTTAAGAATATACCTAAAGACACTACAACACCCCTAAGTCTGAAAAAAATAGTGTTTGACCAGTGCGTTCTGCTAGTTCTAACATATGCTAGTGAAATATTGGTATTAACAAAAAAAAAAAAAAAAAAAAAAATGGAACAAAAAATAAGAATTAACCAACGAAAAATGGAGAAGTCTATGTTGGCGATCACTCTGAAGGATAAATGGACGAAGAGGCGAATCCGAGAAACAGCGAAAATGACAGATGCAGTATATGTATATCATTAAAAATAGTAAATAAAGATGGTACGGACATGTGGCTAGAGACGAAGACCGCTGAATAAATTTTTGGCAACATCATGGAAACCTAATGGCAAACGACTCTTAGGACGACTGAGAATATGATGGATAGGTGAAATTCGAAAATTCAGAGCAAACTGGCAGAAAGAAGTATAAGATCGCAGCGTTTAGAAAAAATTGGGGGAGGCCTTCATCCAGCGGTGACCTGATAATGGCTATCGAAGAACAAGACGAAAATGCGTCTACGAGTAATTAGCTAATTTGTAACCGGAATCCAAGCGACACTGGCTAAAGTGTAACTAATGGCCGACCGCCAAAATACCCAACAAATCTTATAAAATTGAATAATTTTGACAGCAGTGCATTTGTCAACTTTTTCTCTATCCTATATACCGGATATCCGGTAGGCAACGTGTAAACTGTTGTTTATTTTCTTCCGAGCCGGTTTAATAACTACAAACTATAGCTGTGTCAAAAAACACGAATTATTATTCACTTACACAGGAAAATATTAAATTATTATTCACTTACACAGGAAAAAATTTAATTATTAACCACCTCATCGCTGCTGTTTTATTTACATAATTGAGAATATGCATTGTTTTCGATAAGAGAACATCTGTAAACTTAATTTTACGGTTGAGGAATAAAACAAAAAAAAAAATAAAAAATAAAGCAGTTAAATATAATAAAACAAGATCAATTAAATATTTACATTTGCATAATAATAAATTCATAACATTCCCATTTTGAACTTATGATATCATCATGATGATATATTTTTCCTGCAGCATTCCTGTAAACGTATATATACATATATACAAACGCCTAAAACTGTTTGCGTCCTTTTTTTTAAACTCAGTAAGTTTCCATCCCTTATTTGTTTCAGACGTATTTAAATTCAGATTGAAAAAACTCCCACGAAGTAAAAAATTGCCCCGATGATGTATTGTATTTGTAACGATCCCATTTTGAGTTAGTTTAGCTTCTAGGCCACCGTCTCATTTTATTTCTAGCTTTTAAAAAGGAAAACTATTTTTTTTTTTTTTTTTTTTTATATTTAATTGTCAAATAAATAAATAAAAAACTAAACAGTTTCCTATTTAATAAAATAGAATAAAGTTGTTCACTCCTAAAACGCAATAAAATCAATTGATTTTTACCATTAAGCAAAAACTGTTCATTTAAAAATTAGCATCGTTACGTAAGGATGAAGTAACGAGGAAATAACAATAAAACATAAAAAAACCGGAACGTCAGAAAAATACAATTAATAATAAGTATTTTGAGATAGATAATAAGAAAAATCGTAGCAAACTGATAGAAGTTTTTACAAATCCATCTTTTCATTACAGATAAATATTAAGTTAGCGTTATTTATTTTTATTCTTTTTTTTTTTTTTGTGTTCCTCATTATTCATTGAAAATTGAATAAAATGAAAAACAAAGTTACTGAAAATTAACAAATATGAAATTATATGGAACGTACCAAATGAAACTATATTTGCAGCGATTAACCATTATAAGTAGTTTGTCGTTTAAAAGATGGAATATATTTATTACCAAAAATACAACACTTAACGTTTCGGACAGCTTATATCAGAAGCGAACTAAAGCACCAGAACGCAAAAACTTCGGCCGATAATAGTGACAAAAATAAAAAACAAAATGGAAACATATAGCACGGAAAACCCAAGCCAAAAAAAGTATACCGAAACAAAAAACAAAAAAAATACGTCCTCTAGTGGTCGGTTTAAGCTGTCTGAAATGTTAATAAGTGTTGTGTTTTTGGTAATAAATATATTTCATTTTTTTCAACGCAGTTGTTTGCCAATTATTTAAATGAAACTAATATTTTATTCGTATAACCACGTACACGAGGGAACAAATAAATCTATATCTATATTTTATTTGTATTATATCTATGTGAAACTAATTTAACGTCATTATATTCCGATAACTGCCTAGTGACAAGTTCGGTAATAATTTTCCTTAAAAACTGTTCAGCTTCCCGCGTTTTTTTACATTTTATTATGGCACGAGTATGAATTCTTTGAATTTTGACGTAAACTAAAGTTTGGTATTAGTAGCCTAATAAAAATATTAATATTTGGCTGTGAATGATAAAAACATCTTGAAAAGTGTGCGTGAAAAGCGTAATTCAGATGATTTTGATGCCCAGAGGTACGGAGGAAAAGTAGAATTTTCATCAATACAACGATCAATAAGATAATCAGCCATCATCGATAGGTTACGCACTGGTACAAATATACTGTCTGCTTTTCTATATAAAATCCGACGGATTGATTTCCTGTACTCATCCAGGGGACGTAGATAAACTGGCTGATGCGGATCGCATGTTCTCAGAATGTTCTTATTTTACGTCGTACACTTCTGATCTCCATCAAGCGTTATTATTACCGAATATCCAGTGACCATACAGTATGAATTATAATATCCTTTCACTACCGATTACATATCACGCAATCTACGATTTTGTAAGAAGAAACAGGACATTATTATTATCATCTCGATTCGGTGGCTTAAATTTAAAATTTTCGGATATTTCATATTTTTCCTGTGTTCTTGTGAATACGTCGATTAGAAAAACGCAAATTAACATTTTCAAATTCATCGTCATGCAGCTCTTGATGTATCCGAAATTCGGGCCTTTGTCTTTTAACATTTCGCCGGTATCACCTGTATCGTAACGATGAAAAAGTGTCGAGATTAAAAAAAAAAAAAAAAAAAGGAAGGGGGGAGGGGGCGGAAAAAACTCTATCGCTATACTACAAAACGCGCTGTGGATTTTTTTGACAATTTTTCGTTTTGCATCTTTATTATATACATACATATTATATAGTTACATGTATGGTATATGTAAGAAATTATGTTTCGCTTTTGGATTATTGTGGAAGTTGTAATGGAAATTAATAGGAAATTGAATTACATTTTTTTTTTATACGCTGCGAAGAATAGCACACGAATTGAAACCCCGACTATTCTAGACGTGGTATATAACAGATTCTGGCAGTCCACATCTAGCGAGATATCGTATTTATTTTGACGAATATTTAACAATTTTAGGCGTTTATAATATGAAAAGTCGCTGCTGGCCTGAACACGTCTTCGAATTTCGCAATTTCCGCGATTTAAACAATTCGTTGAGCCATCGTTGTACGTAGTTTCGCGTAGGCACGGAGGTACATTAGAGCAACAGGGAAAACAAGAGATGTATCCCCGTGCACGGTATTTTCAAGGTGGCTTATTCGAAAGGAGCGGGAAAAGTAAATAAAGGAAAAAAATTATAATTAAAAGGAAAACGGAATAAGAAAGAAAATCACTTTTTAATCGGAAAATTCTGTGGGAGCATAATAATAGAGACTCAATTCAGCGAGCTGATTGGGAAGATAAGAGGATGCGGCGCTTTGTTGTAAGCGGCACTTATTGACAACATGATGCACCAGCCGCTATTGTGGTCGGTGTGCGCGCGGAAAAAAATTCACTTTGCCTCGACAATTACCATTACGTAGACTGTCGGAAAATTCCTAGCGTCGAACGAGCGGCGGGTGCTGGTGGCGTGCGAGCGACGGAGAAAGCGACTTTTTCACGATGATATAGCATTAGAAATTCGGATGACGAGCCCTATGTAGATGTCGAAACAAGACTATGAACAATAGGGCAGAATGATGATATTACAAGGATGAGGAGTTTACTGAGCGAGAGGCGACAGACAATGGCGCATCGAAGGAACGCTGCATGTTTCTGTCAAGTACAATTTGAGATCTAAAATCGCGATTATTAACCGATGAAAACTGTCAAACGCATCATCTACCCTCTGCCTGCACTGCCCCGCAGACAACGTATTTTCTCACCGCACCGATCCGAACAAGTTGTACGACGACGAACAGGATCAGGCCGCCGATGAAGACGATAAAAGGGTTTTCGCAGTTGGCGCTGCTTCGTCTTCGGGAAAGACCGCGCCCGAGCGAGGGCGGGGGGTGCCCGACTAAAATAGCTCCTGCGGGAAAGCCGCGACGACGAACCGTCTTCCCTCTATTACCGGGATCAGATTCATCGTTTCTCTATTATTTCTGAAGCGTCGACGGGTCCCTGCTAAATCGCACCAATAACAACATCGGGCCTGCTTGTCGACATAAACAGATATGACAGCTACACATCAACATCGCTTTTCCCGCTCGAAATGTGTAAAAAAACATACCGTTAACTTTATTAACCGGCTACACAATGCACTGGCCGCGCCTCTGCATCCGATAACAGTGGACTCGCGCAGTTTTTTCAATCGTAATTAGAGCGCTCTCCTAGTCCGCTCTTCACAGAAAACGTTTTAACTAAACCTACTTGACATCTTTCTTTTTTTTTTTTTTTAACCGCCCGTGTCTTTTTAAATTAACACAATGCGTGCTTTTTTTTCTTCTTTTTTCACAAATATCATCGATTCACGTGGAATTCGTTAAAAACGACAAGCAATATAATAGAATTTTCAGGATATTGCAGATTTTAAGATTTTTTTTTCTTTTCTTTTAAATATGTATAATATATTTAGCATACCATCGAACGTGTTGTTTTTAGCTGCCCAAGGCTATTGATTAACTCGGTTGCCTTAATAAGAACAGATGCCGCTAGCGTCGATGAGAGTTGTTAACAAGGATATTGGTGACATCATCATTGTTGTTTCATGAGACTCGGTGATCTGAAAAGGCTAGGCACATGCGTAGTATATAGGAACGCTGCTTTGTAGGCGGAAAGGGCAAAATGACGAAAGTCCTCGAACTATATGGTCGTGAGACAGAGGGCTGTGTGTATGTCCTGTTCGCAGCCGACTTGGAGCGCAAAACTCTGCACGAGACATGTTTTCCGTTGGCGGCTCAGGTATGGCTTTAATGGATCGTAGAAACGTCTTGCAGTTGGCCTAGTTCCATGCAGACGAACATTTGGCCAAGAACAAAGCCCTGGACGTACACGGTGTTGCGAAGGCGTTTTCAGGCACGGGGGAGACCGATCGGCTCATTTCCGGGGATTCCAGCATGACTGGGCACGCATAACCACGCTATTGCCTCTTCGACAGTCTATACGACGTCTGGTCGATCTGAATTGCTACCGGATGTTTAGTGTAAAGGTTCGATATTGCAACTAGAGCGGCCGGCGAGTCTATTAGCGCTCTAGAACGGGAAAGTATTGTCAGCAGACGAATAGATCTCCGCGTCCACGATCGCACAGCTGTCATGAAGTGTCGCTGCTTGCGTGATATTAAAAATATTAAAAATCAAAATGTACATGATGTTGTAGATCAAATAAACTTTCTTCGTATAACTACTGCAGCAGGCACGCTTGCTGTTGCCCTTTCTAAATTATATTGCGACTTTAAAATTATTGTTCCGAATGCGATAAAAAAAGTTGCAACGTTTTATGGAGAGCTGATTTTTTTTTTTACAAATACTTGACGCAAAGTTCCGAGTGAATAATAAATAGAGTAGGATGAAGTTTTGCCTCGCTTAGGAATTGCGCGAGAATTCAAATAAATCCGGCTATTTGAAAACATTTAATTTTAACCAATTTTTTCATCTATAATTTTCAACGATTGTTGTTATAGAACTAATGACATATGGTTGTTTTTAGGCTGCCCAATGGACAAATTCGGATTTCGAATCTGGTTACAAAAAATGGATTTGAAACATTTTTTAGCATTTCATCGGAAAAGCCATATACTTTCAGAATTAACAAAGCCAACAAGTTCCGTTATATGACTAATAATATTCTATGTTTAATAATCTAATGAATGTACCGTCATATCTACCGAACAAACTAAAAAGCGAAATAATTCTATTCGGTACTTTTCTTTGTTTGAATTTATTTCAAATAATATTTGAAATTCGCGCTTCTTTTTTCAAAATCAAGATTTACTCTAAATATTACACACTAAATAGTATACACGAAAATACTTTTTTTTTTAAATTGACATTTGAAAAAGGCTTTGAAATTACTAATTAAAATAACACTTTGAAGCGTTGACAGTGTCGCGAGTGGGCAAGTATCCACTCTGTTTCACGTTACACTATCAGCTAATATATCTGAAAAAATCGAAATATTTCGTAATTTTTGATCAAATCAAAAATTAAAAATTCGTTAATACGCCTATATATTATAATATATATGTGTATACATATATATGTAAATAAAATATTGATTCGGATTCGGTATTTGTCGCACTATCTATCGGTAATTTTCGATCCTGAATTTTTATTCGACTAAAATCATTTTGATCTCTCGAACGTCATCAGTATTGCTTTGTTGTCACCGACCGAAACGTATTAAGGACCTTTTATTCTACCGAAATCGAAAATCCGGTGAATGGCAAGATATGCAGCAAACGTTGAAGCGTTAAGAATGTGTGCCTTCCTGTCAGTGTCTAGTGACAGTGGCACAGCGTAGATCGGCGGCATGTGCGCCCTATTCGTTATCAAGTAACAGTGAGCTGAGGGAAGATTTGTAAATCCCAGCCGGCGGAGTTTAGGGTGTATTTTTAATATTCGCACCTGGGCTTGCTTTTATAACATCTTCGTGACACTAACTCATTTACTATCGATCGATTCCCGTGTTGTACGTCGTTTTAATTATCCAGTAGTCGAATTATGAGCTAGTTTAGCATGATTGCTTAGGCAGTAATGTTTCGTTCAGGTGCTAATTCGAATCCTGATTCTGCAACTTAAAAATTTATAGATAAATTCCTCTTGCCCTGGTTTACTATTATTAGTTGACGGGCGTCAAACAAAAAAAAAAAAGTCGCGTAATGTTTTGGTTTTTTTTTTTTTGAAAGGTCGCTATACAACATTGTTTTTACTACGTTCTTTCGAAATTTTCATCGGCCGTTTTTATATTAGTTCGTTTTTGTTACACATCTCATCTAGTCATCGTATAATTATCGCGTTTAATTGTAGTTCACAGAAATAAAAGAAAATTCGCGTTAAATTTTTCCCACTGGGTAATAGCTGCGACCGGGTCAATATAATGTTTCGCCCGTTCAGTTTTTGTCGAACGTTTGATAATGAAAGCAAATAATAGTGAACTGTAATTACGAACACCAAACTTGATATGAATAAATTATAAACGCAAAAGTAACAAGTGAAACGATTATTTTTAACTAGTGCAGACAGCTTTTTTTTTTCTTTTTTTTTTTTTTTTTTTTTTTTTTTTGGAGCTTATGTAGAAGACAACTCTTTCGGATAATTCGATTCGTTACTTTACGATGGTTACGGATCGAGTTAAACACTGGTTGGCATTTTTTGAATTCGATTGTTTTATTTTGTATGTCTTGTGTTTATAGCTTTTCTGTTCCATTTTAACCGCGTTTCGTGAAAGGGCCCCTGTGGACACAGTGACTTTCCCCGTCGTGAAAAATTCGCTAGTGATTCTAAAAGACTCGTAAAATATATCTACATTTAAAGAGGATGCCGACAGAACATTGACTGTTGTCACCGGCTAAGGTTTTGCCACAGACCATTGAAATAACAGCCGATTTCGTCAGAAACAGATAAAGCAGTCCACCTTAGACATTTTCGAACGTCAACGCGACAATTAAAATCAAAAGGACAAAGATTGGTACGGGTTAGGGACGCGGAAGATTTTTGCCAGGAATTTAAACACGCCGGTAATCGGAATAACTTCTGAGGGCCAGAATTAACACGCGACCATTATTGTCCGATTTAAGTTCGTTGCACTCGATATCTGTATTACAAATTAAGAATAATTTCTAGAGAAATTTGGCAGTGGCCAAAAAAAAGTGTCGGATGTTAGTGAATAAAGTGAAAGAAATAAAAAATATAATAGATGAAAAGGAAATTAGGAATTGTAAATTTTAAGGAATAATGAAAGCTTAATTGCAAATTACTTTGCTAATTACTTGTTGCTGATTCGAATTATGTTCCCTATGATGTTCTTTCTCTACTGGACATTTTCATCATCAGTTTTTGGCTTTAGGTCTTTCTACTTCTAATGTCATCCCTTCTTTCTCAAATTTCCCTATTAAATTTTGCATTGTTTTCAACCTTTTCTTTTGTACGATTCCTGTGATTTTATTATTCTCCGTATACGCTCACTTATCCGCGTTCTTTCTTCCCTCCATTTCATTCAAATTGATTTGCTGCGGTTTCCCAGCCATTCGAGCATCTATGAGATAATGAAGCGGCGGATTCTTTGGTACCCGGATTGTGGCTTCTTCCCATCTCTTTTCTTAAGAAAAATCCCATCCTCTAATCTCTTTGCGCTGTGTAAAAGTTTTCATCTGATAGGTTTCGGTCGGATATTTAAGTTTCCGTTTTTTCTAATAATTGCTCTTTCTATCTATCTGTTCAAACTAGTCTTCCTGCAAATCCGTGGTTCTCTTTGTTTCCTTCACTTCGTCATTCTGCTGTTGTCTCCATTATTTGTCTACGCTGTGTGTCTACTCTCTGTTGCCTTCCTCTCGTTTTCGTTTTTCGTTGGTTTCTTCTCCATATTGTCCTCTCCACCCAAACGAAGTGCATGTTTGCGATGCTGATCATGGGTTTATTACGTGTTGATCTCTTTCAATCGTTTCTATTAAAAATTGGCTGCGAATTGCTACTCCGTATTATGCTCCCCATATATCCTGTCTTTTCCTTCTCTACACATCGTTCCCATTTGCTTCTTCTTACGAGCAATGTCTGACCGCATCGAAATGTAACTGATTTCTAATTGTTTCTGGGTGAAAATGTCTGGTTGATGAGCCCAATTAAGAAAAAATAAATAAAAATCGATGCTGAACGCCTCTCCGTTGGAGACCCCCGGACCTCCGATGTTCGCTGTTCAGAGCCTAAGGCTAAAATTCAAAGAACGTGCCTTAGCCGTTTTGCTCTCTGTTAATATCATCATCTCTGATACTTTTAATTGTTTCTGTACGATACGTTAAAATTGAAGATACGATATAATGGACGCCTTGAATTCGAAAAATAATAATAATAATATAAACGATTTTATTTTTTAAAAAATTGTTATTCTTGTGTGTCACGTGATCCTTAGAAGTAATGGACAAAATATCAGGTTTACGATAGCTGTGAAGTAACTTACGTAATTTTTTTAGAATCAATTTCGTCAATGTGACGAACGAAGATCAAGTCGATACATCATCCTCCACGAGTAGAGTTGTTGGTAGAGCTGGATTCGTTTTGAGTTGTATAATCCAAAAGTTTCTTCTTCCATTGAGATCAACCTTGATATCCCCTGATAGAAGTATAGGTATTCTGTCGTATTCTCTATTTTTGATTACATGTATATCTGCTTCTTCGGGTGTGTCTGCCAATAAATTCAACTCGAAGAAGAAATCTTTAATATCGTCAATCGAAGTGCCTGGCCAAATGTAAACAGTCACAAGTAGAACTCGTTGACATAGTGGGTTTTTGACGGCGCAAATATCCCCACATTTCTCGCTGACCGCATTAATTCCATTAATTAATCGACGATTGTTTGTCAAATCTCATCAGAATATGCGCAGTTGAAAATAACACGCAGTCTTATTTTCCGTACATGGCGACTGACTTAAGAGAACCAAAAGAAAAGACTGTAGTAATTCTTATTTATCTCCCATGTAGCGCCCTCGCGATCCACTTTAGTGTGACGTTTTCTGCTAGTTAGATCACGGCTAAAACATGTTTTATGCTAAAATATTATTATTATTAAAAACAAAAATTGCCGTTTATAGTTTTCCCGAAAACGGCAACGTTCGAGTAAATAAAATTGCTTTTGGTATATGCAGCGCCATCTATTGCATACAATGGAAAACTGAAACACATTATAGAGCCCTTGTAATTTTACACAGTTCACATCTCCTTCAGTGAAACTAATAGGAAAATGTTCACTACCTGTGACAATTGTAATACGCTCGGTTTCAATATATCACATGTCCAAATATGTTTATAAACAGATAAATATTAAGAAAAAAACGAAATTTTTATTTCGACGATTCATTAGACGATTCAGGAAACTGGAGCTTAAGTACCGGCTAGTTTACTGTGTTTCTGTGCCTCCCTATGACATCATAGTCTGATAACGTTAAATAGATGAGCCGTTTAGACGAAACGGCATTAACCGCTACTATTTCATAATACTATCACTCTTACAAGCCGAAGACAAAGAAAAAAGGTGACTGTAATTTTAATGAAAAATTAATTCTGCAAAAAGTTTTACATTCTGTATTAGTTAACTCATTGCCACCTGCTGAATTATCAGTAGACAAAATCACCAGTTATCGTTCACTGACACGAAACTTTATATTCATCAATAATAAGTTCATCCAGATTCCGGTGGCTTAATTCTTAGGCTACGCTTACCTCGATTGTCATTTACTTAGCCTGATTATATGACCACTTTTTTCAATAGGCAACTTTTTTCATATTTCTATAATCCATGTTTAAATTCATATGCATTCTTTTACGTATACCATGGAGCATCGACCACTGTCCTAAATATTGAATTTTTGTACCATAAAATCGTTTTAATATTTCTAAATAACCGCATGTATTTGAGAGAAACCTTATCGAGAACACTGCTTTATCGTTAAAATACTACTTGGAATTGAGAATATTTGGAATTTCTCTATTGTCAACCGAAAAATTACCAAATTATTACCATCCAGTCAGCATCTGTAAACTAAAAGTAAAGATTTCGTAAAATTCAGTCTATAGCGTAAAATATAATAGCTACTGTACAGATGAAATAATAGTGAAATTTTCAAAGAAATGTTTCAAAATCTAAACAAAGTCGTGTCCGCTAATGTCTTACTGTCATATATGTAACTTTGAAGATTATTATCGATGTAGAGTTAGAATTTTTATTTATCTCCGTAGCATTATTTTATTTTCTAATTTACGGGCTCGTAATGACGGTCGTTTATTAATAGCCGGCCCCGAAGACTACTTTTAAGTGTGATGAAAATATGGAATACTTAAAATGCGAACTGTAAAATTATCTTCCCCATCTTTCTCATTTCTGCCATTAGTGTTGTGTTTGCATGTTGAGATTCTATCCTTTTTCATTCATTTAAAAATACTGTTTAATCCTATTCCACGGTGTTTGTTTGAAAAATTGTTTGAATAGTGAAATACTTTTTATTTAAATAATCTTGAAGCGACCTAAAATGCGACAGTTGACAAATTTCTAACGTACCTTTGTCGTAAATTTCAAACAAATCGCTTATCTCTTTCTTCTCCTCTTAGCGAAATTCTAAAGTTTTCAGCCTAAAAACTGAATTAAAACTTACATTATTTTGGTCTTATTTATTTTATTCTTTTAACATCTTACAAATCAGGAATTTTTTCCTCTTAATTTTTAAGATCCGGTATATACATATAATGTTTATTTTATAAACTCCTCCGCCAAGAACGATTTATATTAGGTACGCGCTTGATTCCAATTCGTTTTTGTCTGAACTAGCGGGGAAATTTTTAAAACGTCGAGGAATTTTATTTAAGTTTATTAATGTTGCATTTTCTAATACGTGTATACCTAAGGATATTCGTAAGTTTCGGTTTTTCAGAAGAACTTGGATAGAGAGAAATTTTTCAATACGGCTACCGCACGATAATAATAACAAGTTTAACGGGTAGCGTAAAAGTTGAAGTCCCAAATTTTAAAAGGCCCGATGTTCATTGTACCGAGTACTATATGAAACGTGAAATGTATTTTTTTCAACAGCCCACTGCATGCAATGAGTTTACCGGAGTGAGTAAATACCAGTCAATGATTAAATTATGAACTATTTTCTATTTTTTCATACCGTTGTTTAAAATTTTTAGTTTATTTTTGTGGAATATATGTTTGTACTACCAAATATTACTTATACACAAAGTTCAGAATGAAAACATTAAAAATATCCCTAAGATAATGCTGCTAAATGCTGTTTGTCAAGTTTTCAATCGGTGTTTGGAAAGAAACATTTTTCCGACAATATGGACTGACGCGGAACTAGTGTTTATACATAGAAAAGGAGTTTGAATGAATAATTATAGAACAATTGGTTTATTGTCGCAAATATACAAAAATAATTTACTCGTGTAATAACGAACCGACTAACACAACAAATTGAACTTAATCAACCGAGAGCTGGCTTCAGGCGAGGATTCGGTACAAACGACACCACCTATTAACAATTACAACATTGATACAGTACAATATGGAATTATACATAGCCTTCATAGATTATGAGAAGGCGTTCGCGATTCAACAGAGGTCTGGGCAGTACTAAATTCGTTAAATCTCACTGGGATCAATGACAAACATATTAAACATTATTAGGAATATTATATTTACAACTCCGCTACAATGCGAATAAAAATCTATGGAACAAAACGGAAAAAATCCCAGTGTAAAACGAGGAGTTAGGCAAGGTGATGTCATTTCCCCGAAATTATTTATCTGCGCATTGGAAACCGTATTCAAGAATTTAAATTGGAATAATACGGCAGGTATCGAAATACTAGACGGCGAATATCTAAATCACCATTTGAATAATATAAAAAGGTAATTTAATGATTAAACTTTAAACATTTTCAATAAAAACTACTGTGAAATACGCGTACAATGTGTTATTTGCAGAAATTATTTGAGGAATTATTTTTCCTCCTTTGCTTCTTCCGCGCTATTTCCACTAGTTCTCGTTAGAATGAGCTGTATTTAATTGCACGGTAATCGACTTCTGGAAAACGTATTCGCATTCCTCGCTATAATGGACAATACGCGTCAAGATTTCGTGTTATGTTAATGTAAAATGTGAAAATGGGTAAGTAGTGTTTTTGTGTAATGGTTCTGTTCCAAATACGCCTGCTATTCGAATTCGGATTTAAAGTAACGCAAAGAGTGCGAAGAGCTGAATCGGATTTTGGTTGTTGACTGCTGAAGCTCATTTTTTACACGGATTTAATATTTAAATGCTAAAGAACTCATCATGCTACAGTGCCATACTTAATTTCTGAGCATCGGCGACTACCTATTCGTACATTTCACCTATTCAGACATATAGTGTCCTGGGCAATTGTTTACATGCAGTACGAATGTAAGACTACATTCGGAACCGATTAGTAATCGTTTGATTTACATCGTTTTACAAATTGTGTGTCGTCCGCTGTGTACTTACTATGATGGTATGTGTGTTTGCCATTGCCTTCCATATGAATCTGTTAGCGAGTATTTTAATTTAATGTTTCGTAATAATTTCCGTCGTCCGCCCCGGGATCGAACTGGAGACTTCCTCCGAAACGGAATCCAAGCGCTCTAGCAACTGGGCCATCGCAACGACGCTAAAGAACTATTTAGAGGAATCGATGTTTAATTTACAATACTTAATAATACACAATTAATTGTGTTTTACTGAAAGATTCAAATGTATTATAATAAAGGTTCCTGTTTCGATGTCTTTACCGTACTTACGAGGTATATTAAATAAATCTACAGTGAAAGGCTTTTATAGAGGACGATGTAAAATTAAAAATTGCAAAGAAGTATCTAAAAAAGCGAGACCTTTTTTGATGATATATGCGTAAATAAAACTTGTCGGACAGTTTTAAAAATATAAATAAGGAAATTCGAACAAGAATAATGGAAGACAAATCAAATCGAGTGGAAACGCGGAAAGCACGCTTTGCATGATACTAATATAAGTGGCAAACAAAGAAAAAGGAAAAAACGTTATTCTACATTCTGTGATGTGTAAAACGGATATCTGTTGCCTATTTTACACCGACAGATCCCACGCGTATGAAGTTCTCGTAAAATTAAGTCTTTAAAATAAGTAAACGATGTGTAACAACATTGCTATTTTCCCAATAATTACCGATCGTTTCTATCATTTCTTTTTCTCAATGCGAATGCTTACCGGTCACCTCCATAAATTAATATTCCGCCGAATTTATTTATTAATTAGCCTACGAATTTCACTTACTCTTATTAACTCTACGTTCAGTGGAGAATGTAACTTTTTTCTTAATTAAAGTTAACTGGACGCATTCTACAATAACATAAAATCGACTTGCGAAATTGTCAACACTATGAATTGACTTGTATGAACATGCTTTCCACGAAACCAATTAAATGAAAATAAAAAAAATAAAACATCTTCATAAAGTAATTTTTGAATTATTAAAAAGCAATCGGTTCGATAAGTTTTTGAATAAATTACATTGCTACTTTTTCGTTACAGTAAAATAATTTTTTAAACGTATCACAAATTCATAAACAAAGAGAGGGGTTTCATATATCGTTTACCAAGAGAGTCAAATCGGTTTAATCGGTCTTACACACTTAAGGAATGAATCAAAATTACTCCTAGGCCTACCCATTATTAAAAATTCAATGGAATAAAACTGTTTAATCATTCAGTAGGATCATTCTATAGTTAGTACAGGGAAATCAGGCTACTAATTGTTCAAAAATATCGGCGTGCAGGTAATGTTTCCGCTGCATTTCAATTATTAATAAAAAAATATCTTATCGCAGTTTAATGACTATTATAAAATGGTACTAAAGGAAATATCTACCGATGCTGGTGTTTTATCAACAAACGTGTATGCGCTCCAATTCGAATCGTCGTCAACTTCCTAATTAAATTGCATCAAATGTGGTATTGTTATTCATTTTTTTATGATATCGTTAGAAGAAATTTTAAAAGTATTTAAGGTCTGTACTTTGTTAAAAAATAGAAAAATGAGCTTCTTTTCTTTTTTTTACCAACTTAAGTGTATTGAAATAAAAAACCTAGTATTTCGTCGTGGTTTTTGTTATAAAAATACTAAAACAATTCATAATATTTTTTAGTATTTTTCAGTGTTGTGTCATCTAACAATAATTTTTCCTCTTAATATTAACTATAAAATGGCCTAAAAAAAAAAACAACAACAACTTTATATAGTAGTTTATAATGTACAACCTTTTTTAAATCCTCTGTTGTGTTTTTTTCTTTCTGTTATATGTATATATGTGTACCGATAAAATTGCTTCGGTACGGGAAAGGGGACAGTATTGTAACGGTGTCTATCTTGATGTCAAGCAGGCATTTGACCGGGTGTGGCATCAGGGCCTTCTTTAGAAACTGAAGAAAATCTGCCTAATGACATTTACGCGACAGTACAATCTTTTCTATCAAGCAACAGTTTTGGAGTAAGGATAAATTCATCAACGTCGGGAAAATACAATATAAATGTATCCGTCCCGCAGGGAAGAATACTTGCGCCATTATTATATTCTTTATACTCCGCGGATTTTCCCGTACTAAAATCTACGCTAATAGCGACCTTCGCTGATGACACCTGCATCTCAGCGACTAACAGCGATCCCTCGCGTACTTCGCTACTACTCCAGCAGCACTTGAACAAGATTGGAGCATAGGCAGAGAAATTAAAGATTAAAATAAATCATTCAAAAAATCCTGTCCCCAGGTAGAAATAAATAATAACGTTCTTCTACAAAGCAACAACGCTAAATACCTAGGGTTAATTATGAATCGACATCTCTAACACGGAGTGTCGCGCGCACAAGACAAAAAATTAGCTCAAGACTTAAAATCTTAAACTGCCGTATGGGAAAGAAATCCACTGTGAAGATATCTTGGAAAAGATTAATCTACCTATCTGCACCGGCACCAGTATGGAAATATGGTATCGAGGTATATGGTGTGCAATGTCCAAGGGCAACATCAACAGAATTCAATAGATGCAGTCTAAAATACTATCGCCAACGCCCCTTATCTTGTGTCAAACAAAACACGTCATCGCAATTTAAACATCCCATTCGTGCAAGACTACCACAAACTTCAGAATAGTAAGTTCTGTAGCAAACTAGAACTCAGTGGGAATGTCGAAGCGTGTAGCATGTTCGCCTCGTCTCTTCCTGAGAATCCGCGGAGAAGGCTTAAGAGATACTGGTGTGTAGAGGTGCATTACCCGGATAACCCTGAGAAAGTTACAACAGCATTTCACGGAAAGTAATATTACTCGCTCAAACCAGTGGATAATTCAATCTGAGTCAGCACAGGTCGTTTGATCAGGTGAAAATTTATTTTTTACTGTGATTAATATTTATTGTTATTTCGTGTAACGTAATTTGATTTTTTCGGAGGAAAGTTATTCGTATATTAGTTAAAAGTCATGTCTGGTTCTAATGAGAGGAGACGTGGAAAAGTACGAACTTTATGTAAAATAAATCAAGACCTAGCATTGTGGTTCCAGACACGAATGGTGAAAACAAAAAAAAAGAAACATATGGAGTTTACGAAATATCCATACATTGTTTTTTTTTTAAAGAAAACAGTAGTTTCTTTGTAATTTACCCAGTTGATGTATTATTAATCTTCTGTTATAAACCGTTTAATTTTTTAAAATTGTAATTATATTTTTGAACATGTTTTTTCATTAAAGAAACTTTAAATTTGGAATAAAAAATTATAACGATTTAATTTATATTAAGTTCTTCCTCTAAGTTTGCAAATTATATATATACGGGGTGAGGCGAAAATTACAGAAATGAGGAAAATCAACAAATTGCAAAAAAAATGTTTAAAACTGGTCTTACACAACGAGAGAAAAACGCATTAGCTAAGATCACTTGATGGAACAAAAATAACGAAATGTCACCAAAAATGTTATATTATTACAGCAAATTACTCACTAGGGGGATTAACAGTAAAATAGACACAATGAAGAGGTATTAATAAAATTAATGGGGAACATACCAAAGAAAATTCGAAATGAAAAAAATCTGGAGAGATGGAAAAACAAGGTTAAAATTTGATTGATATCGTACTGTAAAGAGTAATAGAAATAGTAACAAAAGAAAAAAAAAAAGAAAAAAAAAAGGTATCGTAATACTAGTAATAACCACTTATAACATTGACCTCGTTACTATCTACAGTTTTAAGCTGCTAATGAGAGAGTGGTAGTTGTATAAAAATTATATTGTATTATTGTAATATATAAGTGTTATCATGTATAAGTTTATTGTAATAGGAAATATTATTTTAGATGATGGTATAATTGTAATATAAATGATAAATAATGAGAGTGTGGATTTTGTAGTATAGTAATACATATAAGTTAACATTTTTTATGCTGTAACAGAAAGTAGTACTTAAGTTAAGTTGATGTTATATTGTACAAATAAATGATATAATTATGTTGGGAACCCACAGACGGGCTAGTAGCTTGTGGGACTCGTAAATTATTATTAAAAAAAAAAAAAACAAAAAAAAATGACATATATACACATATTAATACATATAAAATACCGGTAGTCGATTAAATAGTATATCTTACATATATTTAGTAATGTTTTTGATGAGTTTCTATTGATTTTGCTATATATGTTTTAAGGGCTTTCTCTGCATATAAATCCAATTTTTATTTATACCGCTTACATATCTTACATATTAATAATAGATTTTTAACTATTGTTCACTTTGTTTTGTTTTTTTTTTTTGTGATTTTAAATTCAGTCAAACTTCATATAATGAAAAGTTTGAATGAGTAGCAGAAAAGAATTATTATATACTATGTAAGTTTCAGTAAACACACTAAATCAATAAAATTCCGAAAAACAATTAACTGGTTTTTCATTAATAAATAGGTAATAAATAATAAAATGAAAATAATCGATAACAATTTAATGAAACGAAAATTTATTTTTCAATACAATATACTTTTCACAAATGCTAAATTTATAAAAAGGCTAACCCCGTACTGTGCATTAGTCTAAGACTGTATTTGGGTAATCAAGTTTAAGAAAAAATGAAATTTAAAAAATTAGAAATTCAGTATTGGATCATTTTAGTGTGGTAATTGCTCATATCTTCATTTCTTACAAAAATTCGTTGGAAAAAGAATTCTGCGGAAGAAAACAAACGTATATTTCTGTATTTCATTTACTTTTAATTAAACTAAAATATTTATATTACGATAAAAGAAAAATTAAAATGATTGAAATATATTTTTCTCTTATGTGCGCCAAAAATTTGTGGAAGACTATAGATGAAATTATCTAAAATGGTTAACGTTCTAAAGAACGCCGTAAATATATCTGGATACTACCTATGTTACGCGTAAGCGACCGTGTGGCCTAATGGATAAGGCGTCGGACTTCGAATCCGAAGATTGCAGGTTCGAGTCCTGCCGCGGTCGAACGAAAGCCTTTTTACCGCCTTGAATTATTATATGTGCTAACGGCCACTTTGGTATGAATTTATTTGCTAATTTTTTTTTGCTTCTAAACTAATTTAAAATTATAGAAATATAACTCTATATGTTTAAGCTCGCAAAGATAATACAAATTTTTCATAACACAAATTGAGCATACATCTCCGTAGTAAATAAAATAAATGATCGAGTTTAACGGGAAAAAAAAATCTTCTAAGCGGGTTTTCGGATTCGAGTTGAAAAATCTGTTACTTTTTCAGTATTTAATTGATTTAAAAAATTTATTTCAAAGAGAGCACTCGAAGTAAATTATCTCATTTTTCATTATCTGCAATTTAGCAAGAAAAAAAGTACTGCTATTTTTTTATATGCATAAATGAAATGTGTCTTCCAGAATGTCACATTAAGCGAAACTTTTTACTTAATTCTATCAATTTCTTTTGCAGTGATTATGTAGAAAAAATTAAAATTTTACGATTATATATGAATAAAAAAGATAAAAAGTTCATGTATTTTTAATAATCAGTCTAGATAAGAAATTATTTATAGGGATACTTTATTTTACTGTTTTTATTTCTGCAAATATGTCAGTATTCCGAATGTATGCATAAACTTTTTAACAAGTTCCTTCTATCTAATTAATTGTGGATAATTTTTAATTCTTAAAGGGAATTTAATTCTGATAGACTAGATAATAGGTTCAATACAAAAATTCGTTTTTTTTAAAAATAGAACGGTTATAAAATATATTAAAAGAAATTTTAATTATTAAATGTTTTAACTTTTAATTAGCCACTGGTCCTAAACCTTATTTCGCTAATTTATACATTTTTACTTATTACAAAACCTTTTCTACCATTCTGAAACTGTGTATGCATAAATATTTTGCGAAATATAAAGAATGCGAAGAACTCATAGAAGGAATATTAAAAATAATAATAATAATAACATTATAATCATTTTTCAAATTTCCATTGTTTGTTCTTAGTTAAGCTATGTAAATTAATAATAAGTAAATTTTTGTTAATTTTGTTTTCCATACTGGAGGAGAATGATCTTTTGAATTAAATAATTAAATCCATAAAAATAGTCATATCGGCCAAGTATGAGTTTTTCATAAATAATTTTGGTGTTATATTTTCTTAATAATTAAAAATTACATTAAATTAAATTTAATATTTTCCTTAATTTAAATTCGCGGAATTAAAAAAAAAGGGGGGAAGGAAAAATCAATTATTTTCTAATTATTTCGAATAAAATATACAAAATGAGAGAAATATTTGGTAATTTCACTGCTTATTTGCTCAGATCAAGAATGACAAGAAAGCGTTTATACAAATACACTAAAATGACATTCGAAACGCATACTTCACGAATATTAAAATAAGTCACCACCCTTTTCTATTCGCTAATCGGATAACTCTGAATGTTAAGGATCTGCTGTAAGCAAAATTTTTATTTGTAATTACTTCGTTTTTTATTTTCCAATACCATTTCCTGTTGCAAATATTGTGACAACTATTTATATTTCAATGAACTTGTACACTTGTAAAAGAAATCGTATAAACCGATTAGCAGTTTCAAATAAAATACATTTTTCTAGAGTTTATTGATAACAGTTTACTTTTAGCTGTAATGTACTATCGGGCTCTTATATAAACTGCGGCAAATTCTTTCAGCCGACATGTACTCCGTTTTCATCTTATTTATAAACAAGATCTTTTTTGGCAATCTGGAGGAAAGAAAAATTCTAGTCTCTGTCCCGCAAGATAGCCTGCTAAGGTCTGTTCTATATTATCAAATCAAAAACCAGCATGGTAACTTACGCAGATGATTTAGCTAGTTCAGCTTCGAACATCAATCCGGTATATGCAAGTGCAACCGTACAAAACCATATCAATAGAATACAAATTTGAGCCAATAACTAGAGAATTAAATTTAACGAGCAAAAGTGTCAAAAAGTGACTTTTACTAATAAGCTTATCATTTGTCCCAGAGCAGAAATAAATAAAATTAAGATTAAATAATCGGATTCAGTTTTTTGGGTATGTATTTGGACCGCCGGCTTACGTGGCGTTTTCACGTTGCGCAAATCCGTAAGAAAATTTTCGCATATGCTAAACTACTATCTCTTCTAATAGGAAAGAAATCTACATTAAATTTAAAGTTGGTCAGATCCGTCTAGTTGATGGTCATAGTGCCGATACGGAGGTACGGTTCTGAACTATGAGGAAACATTAGTAAAAGCAATCTCGCGCAAAGGACAACAGTCAATTATCCTCTGTGCAGTTCCGTCGGCATCGAAATATGTCTCTAATTTAACTTTACATCACGATCTGGATGTTCCATTTATTAAAATGGTACATGTTGAGCAATATCAAAGATTTCTTCAAAAGTTAAATCTCCCGGATAATCCTAGAAAAAGGCGAAAAACGAGAAAATGGTGCCGCGACGTCCTTCCTGTCACTTAATGACAATTATTACCAAATTTATTTTATAGTAAATATTCAATCCCTTTCCTCTCAATTTATTACAAATAGTGCTCTGTTAACACCAATGCCAATTCTTTATATGAAATAGCTTTAACCAGGCTCCCCTACGGCCATTGCTTGGTTGCATCTGTCGCCACGATGTTTGCGTTAAAAGCTTCATACATTTCTAGACTCCTATGAGCTGTGCTGATCACATCTGTCGCCATTGTGTCTGAATACTTCCGATAATGGCGTCCTAACGGCAGAATTTTTATCTTGCGCCCAAATCGTTCATTGCAAAGATTGTCCTACTTTTTATATTTTCCGATTCGCGACCATAACATTGAAGCCACCGGCACTGTTTACGGCTCCCTAAAGCTGAGGTATGGCGGAAAAAGAATAAGACAACAAAAACTGTGTAAAATGTACAGTATTAGTGAATGTTCTTGGAAACTGCAGGGACTAAAAATAAGTAATCGATTAGAAGAAATTTCATCCTAAAAGAAGCAGTGCTTCTTAAAAGTTGATATTAAACCTAGTTATTCAAAAATTCTGCAATAAAGAAAGTAAACAAATTAAAATACATATTTTAATCGTTTATACAATTAAAAGATTTATGTTACCTTTTTTCTCAAATAAGTGTCATTTGCGCACTATATTGTGTATTAATATGTTACCTACGAACGCTCCAATTAATCTAAATTGTTTTTGAAAATAATTTCGACTATTGAATTAGGATCGTATGATCAGATCAAATTCTTGAATAATAGACTTTTTTGTTCCGCGAAACATTACCTTTTGATATGAAGCAAATTTTCTTTAGTTTTCTTTTTTTTCATCAGCAGAATAGAATACCGTATTAATATTTTAATTTCAGATTAAATTCGAATTTCATATTAAGCAGTTTCCATTGTTTATAATTAGCTTTAAACATTTAGAATTATGGACACTGTTTATAAAATAGCTTAAGAAACTAAAGGAAAAAAATCGGCGCTGGGCGCCTTCCCATTGGAGACCCCCGGATCATGCAATGCTCTCTGTTTAAAGCCGAAGGCTAAAATTCAAAAACATGGAACATGCTTTAGTCGTCTATTGTTAATATCATCTCCGATACTTTCAAGTGTTTCTGCACGATATGTTAAAATTAAAGATGCGATAATGAACGTCTTGAATTCGAAAGAAAATAATAATCTTAAACGATTTTATTTTAATTTTTTTTTTATTCTTGTATCACGTGATCCTTAGAAGTATTGCCCAATATGGGTTTATGATAACTGAAGTATCTTATGTAATTTTTAGAATCAACTTTGTCGAAGTGACGAGCAAAGATCAAATCGATGCATGATTTTCCACGAGTAGTTGGTAGAGCTGGATTTGTTTTGAGTTGTAATCCAAAGGTTTCTTCCATGAACCGAAATAATCATCGATTTTCAGGTTTCTTGAGGTCGACGTTGATATCTCCTGATAGAAGTATAGGTAACTGTTTTTTCGAGGGAGATTTGCTCAATTTCCATGGTTTCTTTCATTTCCACAGATTTGCGTAATTTCAATGCTGTATTTCATTTATCAAAAGTTTTCGTTTTCTTTATCTCGTACATTTCATCAAAACCCTATTTCTCAATACTTCTATACGTAATTACATTTCTTACATTCATTCGACGACACCGTTTTAAATATATATTTTTTGTAGATATACCATTATAATGCACAATACATTTACATATAGACATCGATGAACAACGATCATCACCATGACAGACGAACATCATCGGGGGCCGCGGTCCGATCATGACTGACTTAAGACAGCTAGAAGAAAAGACCGTATTCCTATTTACCTCCCGTGTAACGTCCGTGCGTTTCACTTTATTGTGACGTTTTCTGTTAGTTAGGTCACGTCTAAAGCATGTTCCATGCTGAAAAATGATAACAGCTGTTGAGAGATTTCAAATAAATTAAAATTCAAGTAAACATTTGATATATATATATAGAGGGTGCAACAGAGAAACGGATCGTATTTCAAAACGAACTAGCGCCATCTACATGTCAGTCAGGAAAACGAGACCAATCTCGTTCGAAAGAGGAAGGAAGAACATTTTTTTCAGCACTATAACGAACCAGCATGGGTGACTGGTCTGTCGAACAGCGGCGCACTTGCCATTGAGCAATTTCTCCTCGTAATAATAATTCGTGCACTCTTACAGTTCGCGATTTCCAAAAACGTTTCGTGTTTAGTGGTAAAAGACCTGTGTTCACCAACAAGAACTTCACTAGCATGGGTCAAAAACTTCCGAGAAACTATTGTTCACGAAAAGCTCCTCCGCTGACCCATAACATAAAATTTCAGTTTTACTATTTTACCGCTAGTTTTTTGTTTTTCAACTAAACAGGAGTAGCTCTACTTTTTGAAATCAGATAATTTTTTTCAATGAAACTTAATTAATTAAACTGATATCCAAGTAGTTATTCAACTGTGCAATTATATTAATTTTCTATATTGAAATTATTTTCTTCCAGTTCGAAATACTACAAATAAGGCTTGAAAAGCTAAATAAAAATTTGACCTATTTGACAATGCTGTATGTTTATTTCGCGAATTCATTGGTTTAAATGTTTACCTCTTCTATTCTATCATTTGTGAAATAAGTGTACAGCATTGTCAAATGGATAAAATTTCTATTTAGCTAACAATATTTTAAGGAAATCGTTAAATCACATGCAAAATATAAACAACATATAAAACTCGGAGCACACAAGGATTTATGTTTACATACTCGAATTAAACATCGTAAAAATGGCTAATATCGCACATGCATTTTCAAACTGGTCCGTATACAGTCTAGTTAAGATGTAGTTTCAGATGTAACATATGTATATAACTCCTACCTCCGTTGTTCAAACATTGATAAATACCTTGCATATGCAACTTTCATCCGTTTCAGACTTATAAAAGATAAAAGACATTGATTAGTGATCACATTCTATAAGGTATTTGTATAGCATTGGTGTAGTTAAAATTTTGTTGACCGATTTATTTATCAAAATTTTATAATTTCTTTTTAGAAAATTATTAGTCCGTTTTTATTATTTCTAAAATGTAGGACGATCTTTATATCCTATACAGAGGCATTTTCATTGCTGCGAGTCTGCAAGCAAGGTAACTAATTTTTTTTTTTTTTTTGATGCCGTGTACTGCTATTGTGGCCAAAGGCACTAGATATTAAGATATGATTAAATTAATTAGTAGATATTATTTTGTTTGAGAAAAGATAGTGTTTTTTTGATTTCATGGGGATCATCAGATAAGGCAGTTTGGATAGTAGTAGGAGGATAGATTAAATATTGGGTGCAGTCGGAAAGGATATGCTCTATTGTTAGAAGACCTTGACCACAGTATCGGCAGAGTGGAGCGTCGGCACGATCCAAGAGGTGCTTGTGCGTTAGTGCTGTATGGTCGATGCGCAGTCTTGTTAATGTCGTCACATCTTGATGTCATGATAATGTTCCAAGGCGCAGTAGTGGGCTTGCTTATTTGCAAGTGACAATTCCTCTCAGGAACGGCTCCATTGTAGCTGAAACTGGGTTTTTGTTGCTTTGTAAAAATCCCTCCTTGGGACTGCAACCAATAATAATGTGGATTTCCCTATTGCTCGTTTCGCAGCTAAGTAGGCTATGGTGTCTCTACTTATCTTAGTCAACATATTACTATGTCCATAGTCGAGGTAATATCTAAGTAGTATATCTGTTGGGCAATCAAGTTTTTCAGGGTTGCATGCTATTCATTAATCGCATTGACGGCCTGTAATGAGTCTATAAATACAATAATACGATCATAATTTTAATCTATCGTGGATTCAATGGCTAATTTGATCACAATTAATTCGGTCGACATTACTGACAGTTCCATTGGAAGTGCATAGCTAGTGATTTGCTGTTGATGTACAAAGGAACATCCAGTGTCTTCAATACTTTTTTGCAGCATCCGTGTAATACTTTTCTTGCGCACTGTATTCTTTCAATGCGTTTGTATATTAGATTTGGTACTGTTGGTCAACACTATGTTGCACTTTATTTCCAAATTATGTGTTGGCGGAAGGGCGGAGATTCCTTTATGAAGGATATTATTCGGTACATTAATATTTCTGGTGTCAGCAGCAAGATATCCGCGCTTGTTTAGAAGTTCTACTAAATGACTAAAACGATATGAGACTTCAGGCGTCAGTAGAATATCAGGGATATTATTTGTACTTCTTAGGTAAATTAAAAACTTCACCACTATATAATCTCCACGAACGTTTAAAGGTCATTCATTGGCTTCAATTAATATGCTGCTTATTGGACTAGTGCGAAATGCACCAATCGCCAGCAAAAGCTGAGCCATAAATGGATACTGTGTAGTCTAGGCGAGGTCTAATAATAGTACGATATATTTTGAGTAGTTTGTGTAGGATAGTTTCTTCAACAGGTTTAAGTATTTTAAGCGGGACTGTTTTAATTGATTTACATGTTGTTTCCATGATAAGGTTTGATCAAACAAGCCGAGATATTTAACAGTTGGAGATTTTGGTATTCTTGTGCTTTGTAATGATAGTGATAGCGATTTTTAGCATGTCTGTAATCTGCAGAAATGGATGCAAGTTGTTTTTGCGGCTGAAAACTCTAGTCCATTTTGTGAAGCCCCTTCATTTACTGACCTTTGTAATAGTGCAGCTCCTGCTTCTACATTTTTGCAACCGAAGAATATGATGAAATCATCAGCAAACAGCATTGAATATATAAGTGGATGGTTGATGAATACTAGATTGTTTATCACAATGATGAACAATGTGAGACTAAGGACAGAGCCTTGTGGAACTCCATTGTCCAACGTTTTTTCTGATGAAAGTATGGGGAGCCGATGCAAATGCAAAAGACATGATACAATAAGAAGTTCTTGATAAAGTACATTATATTTCCTTGTAATCCCCATTTGTATAGCCTGATAAGAGATTTTTCTAATTTTTATTTAATATAAGTACAGAGCTTTTGATCAATATGCTATACATCCAGAAAAAAAAAAAAAAACAGCAAATATTTTTTGTTTTTTTAGAACTGCAAAGAACTGAATATGAAGTTATAATATCAACTGTATTTTCTAATTTACCACTTTTTTATGAACATGTTCTAATCGTTTTGGTTTTTTAAACTGAAATACTGAAAGTAAAACTTACAAAACCATTCTATTATTTTCAAGTTTGTACCACAAAGGGAGAGTTAAACTAATTTTTCAATATTTTTTTGTATATGCTTTTTTTATTTTTACAATATTTCAAATTTACTCTAAATAGATTGTCCGAAAGCGACATGTATTTAAAAAAAAAGGTTAAGCCAAATGTAAAGCTTAATTTAGCTTTTTTTTTAAATACAGCTTAATCTTTCGTCTTTCGACTGTTTAAATTTTGAATATAGCCTAAACCTAAGGCTTTTAGCTTATGGAAATTTAAATATGGCTTTTGGATTTAGCTTATGACATTTAAAAATGTTTGGCTTTTAGCTTTTAGCTTTTGGCTGGCTTTTAAACCCTGCTATAAATCCTGAAAATACCGTAATTTTTCTATTGCTCAGTTACTGTTCCAATATATCTTACTAAAATTTTGAATTTATTAATGTTCCTTATAAAATATTATTTATATTTACACAATAAAATTATTATACTATATAATTTAAACATATTCCATTATATAAAACAATATCAAGAGTGACCTGTTATTTTTCGACTACACTACTCATTGTTAATAATATCTTCCCTCAGTTCTTTTCGGCTCTTCCTCCTGAAACTGAACTCCAAAATATTTTTTGGAAATATAACGTACTGAATGGTTAGTTACCTACGACTTACGAGAAATATATTAAAAATCGATAGGTAATAATTATACCGGTTTTCCAATATTCGCTAATTGTGTGAAACGTGTATGTGTCATCGGGTAATAAGAAAATTCTTGAAACGTTAGTTGAAAGTTATGAAGTTAAGGTAATGGTTTTTACACAGTATGTGTTCAAATACACATGTGTATAAAATCAATTAGTTTTGGAAGCTGCTCATTTAATCAGTGATATTTTTCAGTTTAAATTGTGTAATATTTAGTAAAATTTCTGTTAATATAATGCTCGAAGGAGACATAAATACATCTAAACTTAAAGATGGTATTGTTGACTTTGTCGGAGGAACTGTTGGTGGTATTTCAATTGTTTTAGTGGGGCAGCCATTGGATACTGTAAAAGTTAAAATGCAAACATTTCCTGCGTTGTACAACGGTATGTTAGATTGTTTTTTAAAAACTTACCGAGTAGAAGGCCTATTTAGGGGTTTGTATGCTGGGACTATGCCGGCAATTGCTGCGAACGTTGCAGAAAATTCGGTGTTATTCGCTAGTTACGGAGTGTGTCAGAAATTAGTTGCTGGTTTTTTGGGTGTACCATCAGTTGATCAGTTAAATTTCGTATCTAATGCGGCCGCTGGTTCGTTTGCGTCGTTTTTTTCATCGTTTACATTATGTCCTACTGAATTGATTAAAATCAAATTGCAGTGTGCTCGTGAAGTTGCTTCGCTGACACATGACAAGAAGCAGGTAAGCGCTTTTAGGTTAGTTCAAAAGATAGTTCATGCAGACGGCCTGTTCGGTTTATTTAGAGGATTGCAGTCGACCATTGTTAGAGAAATGCCTGGCTATTTTGTATTTTTTGGGGCATACGAAGGTACCCGAGAATTTTTTACACCTGTCGGCGAAACGAAAAATGACTGTAGCCCGTTTGTTACGATATTGGCCGGTGGTTTAGCCGGAATAACCTTATGGTTAGTTATTTATCCGATTGATGTTGTTAAATCTAGAGTTCAGGTAGCTACGAATGCGGTAAACCAAAGTTTATGGAATAATGTACTATTTATAGCGAAAGAAGAAGGCGTATCATCGCTGTACAACGGTTTACAGCCGACACTTATTAGAACTATTCCTGCTTCAGCGGCTTTATTTCTAAGTTACGAATGGACTAAGCGATTCCTATACGGTATTATGTGAGTCATGTAAGTATTAATAACGCCTTATGTTTCGCAATGTAAGGTTTTTGGCTGTGTTTGAAACGTACCGATCCTTCACCATTTATTTTTACTTACGTTACTAAAATAGGTATTAATGTTTAAAGAACTAGTCTTTCATCTGTTTTTAAATTTGAAACTCGTTTTATAATTCAAGTATTCCATATCGTCGTAATGCGTAATATAAAAGAACTTGTTAGTGATTAAAACTGATATAAATTTATTATTTAAATAAATTATTTCCAGTTTGTAATGTAATTACTATTACTACTCGGGCCTTGGAGACTTATTCCGTTTAAGTATAATAATATATTTTTGTATTTTACGAATTCGATAAAATACATTTTTCTCCTTGAATTGTGTTTATTGCTTTCGTGGTATCAATTTATTTTGTTTATAATTATTTTTTATTACGTTTCCAATACAGCTTATTAAAATGAAGCGAATAGAATATAAAAAAGTAGTTAATTTTCTGCAGAATAGTAAAATTCTGATTTTTTTTTTTTGTTCCTTGTCAAAGTTGTCTCTAAGAATTATAAATGAAAAATGTTACAAAACTAACGAGTTATTGGAGTGATATTTAATATGAAGTAAAAATGAAGTAAAACTGAAATATGCATTAAATTATATAGAAATACCTAAATATTTATATTCGGTTCGTTTTTGCTGAAATTAGACATGTTATTAAACATGAACAGTTCGCGAGAAAAGTGAATAAATTGTTACTAGGAATAAGCTAAAACATGTTTAGTTATTTCATTTGAAACGATATAAATGTAGACAATGGTATTTTACAGTAGAAGATTTATTGTTTTGTAATTAATTTCTTCGTATCTAATTATGTGTCAACGCGATCTTTGTTTGCGCATGTACTCGTAAGCAGCGTAATAAAAAATTTACACGGTAGACTTAGATGTGCGTATTTAATTCGATTATTTCTCTTTTGTTATCTGCACTCGACGGAACAGCTCAGTTATCACACCGATTATGGTACTTTTTGTGTTATATTAATGAGCTTCTTAAAAAATATCGATAAAAAGTATGAGGCATTTCATTTTTTCTAGCTAAATATAAATTACGAACTTGTGATTTTCGAAGAGGTTTTTTGGTCATTTGTTTGTCCGTTTATAATTTGTAATTCTCGTGTATAAAATTATAAAACTTCAAAGGATAAACTATACACTATGATATCTATATTCATTTATCTATCGAACTCATCGTTTAATTTACATAAGGGTTACTTAGGACGATCATTGGAAGATTAATCATAAGAAGAGATATTTATCTAGCATATACAGTTGTATATAAACTTATAAGAACAAACTGGTATATTATAGCCTGTAATTATACTATGTTTCATATTTAAATTGTATCGTTAAAATAGTATAAAAATAATCTTGCCATTTTTTGTTACTTAAATGATGTTAAAAATTTTATTTAAGAATTGAATTGGGGGAGGGGGGGGGGGTATTTTCATTGTATTGAAGCGTTTATAAATATTTGCGTGAGATGTTTTTCTTTAGCAGAAGAATGGTGCGAAGAAAATTTTGCATGTTAATGACAGTATTTCAAAAGTTAGAAATTCATTTAATATAAATAATGCGCAATTTGTTTTGCAATTTTCAATTTTTTATTCCTTCATTTTGAAAGGAAATGAAAGTAGAAGTTTACCAAATTTTTCGGACTGTTGTCTGCTGTTGTAATCTATAATTCATTTACACGATTTTATTTATATTTGAAATTAAGATTATTTTTTTTTTTTTTATGTTTTTCCTTCAAGTACTGTAGGTAATCCCCAGAATTTCATAACGCTAGTTGCAATTTTTTTGCCCCAATAAATTTATATTTTTATATCTTTTTTAATACGCAATATTTACAAGATTCGAACTTATCAGGCTGTATAAAAATAGATCTGTTTATTCTAAATACGAATGCATGTGTACATCATTTATTTGTTTAGCAAGATAAACTCTTCATCAGTATGTATTGTTTGAATCTGTTTTTCAAAACTGATTATAAAATGGATTTTAAATATTTTAACATTGCTTTTGTTTTCCTCCCCCATTTTATTCTTTATTGTATAATGGGAATAGATAACGGGTTGCTCATTAAAAGTGTACGACATAGCGGAATTATTGTAAATGTGTTTTATAACAAATTAAAAATAAACATTTTGCGGTAACAATAAAAATGTCTTATTTCTATGAATAGGGTGAAAGATTACGAATGTTTTAGTTAGATAAAAGAAATATGTTGTTTATCTGTTTATGTGTATAGTGTTTATCGAGTGAGTTTAGTTGATCTGCGCGGAATCAGACTGACTATAGTAGTTAGCGGCTGTTTGGAAATTGTAAGTTTTTTTTTTTTTTTTTTAGTAATTATATATAATTTTAGTGATGTAAAATAATTTTACAGTAAATGAATCATAATTTGGTTTATTTGACTTTGTAACAGGTTGATTTGACGATAAAAAATATTTTCACCTCCATGTATGTGTTCATTTCGTCTCGCAGGCAATTTATGTTTTTACTCCTGACACTTGATTCCTTAATTGGAACTGCTGGTTTATTTACCGAATGTAATATTTGTTTTCTTTGCCTTTAATTAGTAACTTCAATGCGTATTTAGGTGAGAAGAAAGATTTCTATTCTTTGTCAGAGGTCACAGTGAATGTGAAGTTCTGTGTTGTGTACCTTGTATTCGTGCAGAGGTTATAATGAACGCCGTTTTTTATGTATACGCAGTATTTATATTTTTTCGTTCTATAATTTTTCGTATGTTTGTGTTATACAGATCTTCTTATTAAATTTATCACATTTTATTTCTTAACACGCAATATTTTTTATTACATTGAATAATATCGTTATAAATTTTTTATCTCCATTTGTTAAGTCGGTTCACATTTAATGTTCCGAAAAAGATGCTCAAACGGCCTCTTTTAACAAAATAATAAAGCACCTTTGCGTAAAATAAATGAACACTGTAACGACGGTGATAATTACTGTTACGAATTAAATAAAAGTTAGACGGAAGAAGAGATCCTTTTTAAACACTGTCGAAGCCAATGTGCTTATTAAAATTCGGTTACTCGTTTAATATCTTGCACGCGATACAAACACTTATTATTCATTATTTGTGTTATTATCTTCGCTATATGATCTTTGACTACGTTAAAAAACAAAATTTTTTAAAATTGGATTTTAAATTTTTTACAGGTCACGGAAAGTAGAAACATCTTTTCGGTTTGAATTCTAGCAAACAGTATTTTTAAATCGTAGTTATAAATTATTTTATTTTTTTTCTTACAAATATTTGTTTTAAGTGACACGGTAAATGTGTACTTGTCGACGCATAAATTATATTACGATTATGTAGTATGCAAAATGGTTTAACATATGTTCATAAATAATGGCGATGTTACGGTGTTTTCATACGTTTATTGACTGGTTTATAAAAGTTGTTATTTAAATGTTTCTTATAAATTGTAAAATCGCAAGTTTTCTTTTAAATTTACTTTTTTTTTTACTACATTTAAATATGTTTGCCGGTGCACTGTAGCATAAAATAAAAAAGAAAAATTGCCGAAAAGTTTGTATTAGACATACGTAAGTTTGGTGTCAATTTTTCGTTGTATGTAATTTTGTTTTTTGTTTTAACTGTTGTATTAATTTACTTCTGTATATATGAGAAAATTGTACGTTTTTATCGCTAAGGAGTTCCATAAATGACAACGTTCGATCCATGTTCACTGAAAATTTAGAATAAAAGGGCAATTTTTTATAATTTAAAAATTTTCAGTAGCTGACGAATACTTGTGATTTTGAAAAACTATAAGCAAATTTGTCACTTTAAAACCGCGTTAGAATGAAAAACTTTAAATAAACATTAGGGGTCGTTAAATGGGTTAAAATATTCTCACAAAAGCAAAAAAAGAACAATTAAAACGTTGATAAGTGTAAGACAAAATTACTTTCATCCTTTTTTGTCATTTCAATAACGATAAGAAATATAACGCATTTTAAACTTGTTAATGTTTTGTTTTTGTTTCGTTTGTCCGGTATTTAAAAAATTTGAAATTAATTAGTATTCTAATCTGTCTAAGATTTTTTTTTTTTTTTTTAAACAATAAATGCACTTTAGATGTAACAGGATTTGTACGTGCGACAACAATTTGGCAATAATCTGTAATTTGACAAAGGGTCATTTCGATAATTTACCGGTTATATTGTATTTTTCACAAAATTTTATTTACACCAGGGTATAATTCATTTATATATGTATATACACAAAATTCATAATTTTTTAAAATTGAAATTTATTTTTTCATTATTTCTTTTTTTAGTGGTCCGCATATAATTCCATGTTAAGATTGACTGATATTTTGTTTAGACACTATGACTAGTTTTTACAAAATAACTAAAATTAATGTTTTTTCCACATTTTCTAAAATACTAAAAATAAATCGCGAATGAAATTTGCTCGAAATTTAATGGACAATTCCACATCAATACGCATCGAATGTCGTGAACTGGAGATGAATAGTGTCATATTAGTTCAAGGAAACGTGTCACAATACACAAACAAAAGTGTTTTTTTTTTTTTTTTTTTTTTTTTTTTTTGATAGGGAGAATTATAAATGTTCGGAAACATAAATGTAAAATTTTAAATTTCGATGTTTTAGTGATACAGTTATTTTCGAAAAGTTAACATATATTTTTGAATGTTTTGTTCTCAACATCTGAATTGAATTATGTTAATATTTTGTTTATTTCTTAAAATGATTACGAATTGGTTGCATTTTGTTATATCACGTTTAATTTAATTGTAGCGTGATTTTCTCTTGAATTCGATTGTAAAATTATAATTATTAAAAATTTGTAAACAAAATAATAAACAGCAATCTTCTTATTTTTGTAAGTTTTAAATGTGTTTTTAAAATATCTGATGAAATCATTTGCATTCACCTTTTAAAAGATTTTCCTAATGGTTGGTTTGATTGCTCGATGTAGTACGAATGTAAAATGTGATTTTTAATTTTATTAAAGATCATACTTTTTTTTAAAAACATCTCTATTAATTAATTAATAAATAAAAGTAATCTCAAAATTTTAGACAAAATTGATGTTACGCTGTTTTTTTTTGTAAATTGTCTGGAAATTGCATAGAAATATAAAGAAACTTCTAAAAAGGAACTTCCTCTTATGGACTCCTAGTGGTAGAATGGTGATTTAATTTTTTTTTTTTTCGTGTGTGTTTCTTTAGTTTCATCGGTTATGATCTTGAATTAACATTTGTTTTCATAACTTAATAGTTTTTGCCGGCTTACATTATGATTTTAGGATATTTTTAAAATACAACATTTTATTTTAATCTCGAGGTATTAAAATGATTTATAGTGCAATTTTCATTCGGCTTCAGTTTGTTAAAATATTCGGAAAATAATTTTCTTTAAAACGTTTAATTTTTTTTTTTTTGCGGTTATAGTTTTATTATGAAATATTAAAATTATACTATAAAGTAATTTTGTTTTATATGGAATAACTTTATATTTGATATTTCATAAATAAGTAAAACAATGAGCGTAACGTATTAATATAATAATAATAGTGTGTTATCAATTTATGAATTTGTTAAATTTGCTAATTTTAGTAGAGATATAATTATTTTTGAGTTGTCAGGAAGACTATTTGCATTTGTTTTTATTCAAATTTTTGTTAATCGCGCGAAATGGGAGTGCAAAAAAAATTTTCGCATAATGGCGATTAATAAATAATCGGTGCGTGATCTGCTTCTGAGGACTGATATGAGGAAATTTAAAATAAAAAAAAATTATTCATCTTTTAATCGTTTATAATTTTCCAGTTATAAAGTTTAAAGAAAAATTAATACTCAAGGGGTAATTATATAAACCGTGTACGCTGTATGTGGAGTGCTTACGCTTTTTACTTTTATATTGTTTGCGGAGTTATTAAAAATGTGTTCGAATTTACAAAGTTCATATTTGCACGACTTTATAATATTTTTATTGTTGACTCAGTATCATCGGTCTTGCGATTGTTTTATTTCGTGATAAAAATAAATGTTGCGATTAAATATTGAACGAAAGTAAACAAAAAATATTTCCCCTCTTTTTTTTTTTTTTTAAATCAAATAATACCGAGAGGTCCTCTCGTTTGTGTTTCATTGGGGAACACGCGTATTTCTTGTTCGTTAACTGTGATTTTATGGATTTTCTTTTATATGTATACCGCAAAATTATCGTTTGTGGTAACCTAGTTAGAATTTTATAAAACACGACAAATTGCGAATTAGATCAATCGTAAGCGCACCGCAGTTTTTGTTGCTAAAGAACTAGTCAGATTTTAAGACACATATAACAGTAAATGAGCGATAAAGATGATAAAATGAAGGTCAACCATTTGGGAAATTTCAAGGAATCATGCACTTTTCGTAGGTGTTTTCTCTCACTAATCCTACAATCGATGTTATTGATCGCTTTTAAGTATCTAAGTATACACATTTTTTACCTCACTTTTTAATTGCTAACAGATCCGGAAATGTTCTAACCTGGTCTATATGCGAAACGCCTTTTTTTTTTTTCATTTTTTGACCCGGCATCTAAACCGTGTGACCACTTTCAAACAAATGCACTCTAAACTGAAACTAACCTTTTTATAGTGAACATATGAGATTAAATTAAGAAAAAAATAAAAATAAATAAATAGATACAATAAAAAATTACCCTAAACAACTGTCATCTAAACCACAATGTTACAATTGACTACGAATCTGAATATTGTCTTGTCGGGATAGTTGGTTGGACTGTATTATTATAGTATCTACCTAGATTTGAGTTATTCTTTATATTTATATAATTTTGTAGATGTTCTAATTTTCCGAAACAAATCGGTAGAAGGTATGAAACGCTTCTGGAAGCGGCTCCTTGGCCAATAGATCGGCATTATCATTTCCCTCTATTCCGTAATAACTTGGAATCCAAAAAAAATTCAAATTCATTCTTTTATTAATTATCTTAAGACATAACAACACGCACAGATTTTTCGTGGTTCATATTAACTTCGAAATCACAATTTTTGATAGACACCACGTCTACATTAATACACCTATTTAACATTTCGAAAACGTTTACACAGTCCGTTTCTGATGATGGACCGTGTAAACGTGCTTGAAACGTTAAATAGATGTATTAATGTTGACGTGGTGTCTACCAAAAATTGTGATTTCGACGATATCTTAAGACATTTATTTCTTATTTCATATTCTAGCGGATGTAATATATAGCTAATCGCATTTTATCGCTGACAGTGAACTTAGACTGTCACTGATAATTAGGTGTATCCCCTTTATCGACATCAAGTGTGACTGTTAAAACCTCCCAAAGCCTTATCTACAGCCGTTAGTTCAGCAGTACAGACTGTCACCTCAGGCGGCAGCCTAAATTTCTGTATCGTAACTCCTTTGATAATAAAAACCACCTACTGCGCTAGCACGTTCCTCGATTTTGGAACCATCAGTAAAAATTATAACAGAATCGTAATAATAATTATTGATTAGATTTCTTGAGTTTATTAATTTTTAGCAGATATGTTCGTCTTTACCCTTCCGTTATTTAAATTGATATTTTTTTTAAGTAACGTCTTTGCACGATTTTATTTTAATATTTTTATTCCAATACAATAGTTTAGTATGACGTTGTTTGAGATCGAGTTGAAAAATAATAAACCACGGATCATTCGTGTATTTTTTTATTATGCTGCCGTACCTGTAGTATTTCAGTAAAACAAATATCGGCGTTTTTGTTTTGGAATTTATTTCAATTTTACGACTGTTTCCGGTAACAATGAAAAATATGTACTTTTTCTTTTTAGCGATTGTGAGATTTTCCGGGAAAAAACTATATTAAATTAAAACGTATATTTCGTTAGATAATGTTTGTTGTATTAGTTTCTTTTTCCTGCTTTAACGAAATATATTTATAGTCCGGTATTTTGTTTGTTAATACTAGCGGAAGTTCAGCTTTCATACTAGTGATTAATAGTAGCGATGGTTCATTGTTCAATGAAGGTTAGTGGTTGATCACTGTGCCTTTGTCTGTTAATGAATTATGAATAGACTGATCATTAATAAAATTCGCTAATTAACGTTACATTTGTAATAATTAAGAATAGGAGGAGAAATATTACTTTTCCACACCTCGTGTTTAAGAGGTGCAGTTATTTTATTTCTCATTTGACTGATTATTCTTGTACGTTACTGTCATTATTGTTTTTCACCGCCATTTTCGCGTACGCATGTTTATTTCCGGAAAAGATATGTTTGCACACTGATGCTCACGTAATTTTCGCGTTAGGTATTGAAATATACTGAGTGTAAATGTTCGATAGGGGTTTGATCAGGAAAAATGTCGATTTTGTATATTATTTCCACGTGGTTATGTGTTTTCGTGATAATAGCCGTTCGACGTGTAAGTTGTTCCGATATAACTTGTGAGCCGGTAATTCAGAGTTCGGACGCGCCGATAGTCTACATTCCAGCATTCGGATCTCTGACTGGATCAACGACTTTGTCTTATTGGAAAAAGAGAAAAATTTATCAATATCTCGGAATTCCATTTGCTGAACCACCGTTAGGAAATTTGCGATTCAAGGTATTAGTTTAAATATACTTTTATTCTAATGTTTTTGTCTCTTTTTTTTCTTTTTCTCTTTAGTTAATGTAAATTATTTTGGACTTTCATAAACTCGTTGCCTTTCGTTTTTTTTTTTTTTTTTTTTGATGTTAAACTTAGTTTGTTAGGCATTGGTTATGAGCTTGCGTTTAAACTAACTACTAGGTAATTCTTAGTGTAAATTAAATGCTATTAACAGTCGAAAAATTGATTTCATAATGGTTAGTAAATGGAAGTCTGACATCAGTAGGAAGAGAAATGAGCATAAACTACGATCTTCATGGGAAAAGTAAATGTACGGTGTAGATTAATGAAAATAATGTAAACTAGCTGTGCCCGTGGCGTTGCTCACGTGAATTATGATTCTAAAAAATTACTTTATTTGTTAAATTACACCCGCGCGGAATTCAGTTCATGACTGTGTAAGAGTATCAGTAAATGATTATTTGTCAAAAGATTTTTTATTGACCGTGGCGGCTCGTGAATATTGGGGAGACTAACTTTTCCAGAAGTACAGCACATACCATTAGGTTCATTGGCCCATTTTTTGGCAGAACACTTGGAACAGATCTTATTCATGGCTCCGATTTGGACGGAAGACTGTTGAGCATAATCAATCTGTGGATCGTATCTGAAAGCCGATCTGTTACTGTGAGCTAAAACTCGATTGCGAACTCCAGTCGTTGACGTCTGTTGTCTTTCTCTGTAATCTCGAAGGCGTTGGGAACGCTCAGAGCTCGATTCCCTAGTGCGAGCTTGTATATTTCTAATATTTTGCTCTTCAAGCCGCTGCGATCGCTCGATACTCGACTCTCGCGCGCGTACTTGAGAGGTTCTCAAATTTTGTTCAGCAAACCGCTGCGAACGCTCGATACACGACTCTCTGGCGCGTGATTGCGACGCGTATTCTCTCTGACTTGCAAGACGATTTTCAGTTTCTGATGAAGATTCTCCATTACGACGTATTTTTGATGCCCTCGCCTGGGAACTATTTCTAGAAAGTTGAGATCTTAATCTTTTGGGCATTTTGTACCTTTTACAAAAGATAACGGTAACGCTCGAAAATTTTCATTCCTTACGTTAACACACTATTTCCATTAGTGATGAGCTTGTAAATGATGCTAAGGCGATCTTTATCCGAATTTCCATTTCCATGGTAATTAACATTGATATTTTAATGTTTTATAAAAAAAAGTTAAATTCGTTTTCTTTATCCGAATTTACATTTCCATGGTAATTAACATTGATATTTTAATGTTTTAGAAAAAAAGTTTTTGCAGTGCACGCGATGTAAGGAATTGTTTAGGTCATTTTTTTACATCTTGAGTTACATTATTGGAGTTTTAGTAAGGATCCCTAATTTTTTTGAAAATATAATATAGCCTATGCCACCTGGAGATAGTGTAGCTTCCCAACGGTGAAAGAATTTTTCATATCGGTCCAGTAGTTTTGGAGCCTATTCAATGTAAACAAACAAACAAACAAACAAACAATCAAATCTTTCCTCTTTATAATATTAGTATAGACAACAAAAACAAAAAAATTAAATGGTACCAGAAGTGTAACACAATTTGAATATAATTTTATTGTAAAATGTGGTAATTATGTGATACGTGACGTGTTTTTTTTTTTTTTTTTTTTGTGCTCGTCAAGCAAGGACCTTTATCCAAAAACAAAAGGTAAGGAGAGAAGTCGGTTATATTTTAATCCGATCAGAAATTTTATCTAAAAAGGAATAAATAGCAGGAATAATTAGTGGGGAAGGAAAGAACAGGATATAGGAAGTCCCAAGCTTCAGCAAATAAGAATACAAAGCAGAACGCTCCATGGTGAGAGATGAACACTGGAAGAACACATGATCGGCGTCGCAAATAACTGCATCATCCGGATGGTGAGGACAGTGTGGAGAAGAAATCAGGGAAAAACGACATCTGGAGGAAGGCAGCAAAGAACGGCCAAAGCGCATACGAACAATGGAAACAACATCAGGACGTGAAAGGGAGGGATGAAAAAGAAACCATGCATATGCAGGAAGAGTAGGCTGAACAGACAGGTAAAAGGAACAACTGTTGGAAAAAGAGGAAACATAGGTGTCTGACCAAAATCATGGTAATTAAGTTCTCTCTGAACTTCTCGATAAACTGGTTATAAATTAATCTTTCCAGGAAAACTATTGTATATACATCTTTACAGACGGTATTTCCTGTTTAATTCCACGCACCACCGCCAACACTCCCATATTTCAAAGCACCTTTTAGATCCCTCCAAACAGTGGTTGTTCAATACCCTTTTCGTGGTTTCTTTCATATGTTATAATCGATTGTGACCGATTTTATCCAGACGTGATTTCAATGAAGGAAACAAAAAAAAAGAAAAACATAAGGTGTTAAATCTGGACTGTAAGAAGAGAACAATCGGAACTTCCGTTACAATAAACCGCAAACAAATACTAATATTACATGAGGTCAAATACTTAGACATGCGATTGGATCAGAGACTTACGTGGAAACAGCATATCATTGCTAGCAAGAAAGAGATTAATCGTCTAATAACCTCCATGTATCGGCTTAACGGAAGAAATTCAGCATTAACGACGGATAATAAATTGTTAATCGACAAAGTTATTATAAAACCTACTTTTGGAGCTATGGCGCTCAGTGATGGGGTCGCGCAAAAAGTACTTACATCAAAATAATACAAAAATGTCAAAACAAAATATTTCATCTAATAACGAACTCGTTCTGGTTCGTAAGAAATTATGACTTGCATAAAGATCTAAATGTTCCTACTATAACGGCAGAAATCAGACAACGTGCTGTTCGCCATGAAGACAGATTACACAAGCATCCAAATACGGAAGCAATCACTATTTTAGAAATAACTTGTGCAACACAAGAAGGCTTAAGCGACATAAGCCCTATGATATTATTTAACCACCATCATATTGTATGCACATTCTTCTGAGCTTCTGTCACCGGATGGATAGCCTTTTCACGTCAATACTCTTACGCCAAAATTGCTGGATAGTTCATGAGGACTAGTAACTAAAAAAAAAAAAAAAAAAGTGAAGAGAAAGGAAAAAATATTTTGTTCCTTTTGACATTTGCTTTTGTTTCTTTTTCTTCTTCTTCTTATTTTTTAATGGATATATTGAACTGCTCAGGGGTATGCACACAATAATTTTAAAGTGTTAAATTGGTAACTCGTATTGTTTACTAACACAAATAATTTTAGCGGATGAAATTTAAAAAACATCGTAAATAATCCGTAAGAAAGTCTAAACAAAGAGCTTCGTTCGCTGCGGTTAACACGTTGAAAAAATACCTCGCCGAAAATGGCTGGCCCCGATTTTTCCACATCCAGTTGATAAAAAATTATGACCTTAAAAAAAAATGATCCGGACTGGAAAAGTATACGGTGAAGTGGATCGATTAAATGAAATATATCGAATATAGGCGAGAGGTAAATATTAACTGAAATTAACGGTTCCTTTGTGTTGAGAAAGTTACTAACAAGAATAAAAAATGGCGCAAATTTCGCAATTCAGTATAATAGCCAAAAACGTAGTTTGTTGCCGGCAATAATATGGTGCTGCTAACAGCAGTAAAATCGGCGTTAAGTAGTTTTAAGATTGGTGATATTTCTTACTACTTATTTTTTTTCTTTCGGGGGGACAACTAGAGCTTTCCGCTTAAAAACGAAAACAAAAAAAGAAAAGTGACCTTAGTTTTTAATTCGCTTAGATACTGGCAATTTGGCAATATGGCTTGTTCATAAAGAAGAGAAAGACCGGATATAAGAAACGTGCTTAGGAGTAAGATAGCTACAGTGGCGTAGTTGGTTAGTTAATTGTGCTTCGTTCGGGTGGAATATCCCGCTGCTGCATATTAAAACTTTCAAAAATTTCACTTGAGCTAGATTAATGACCGTGGTTAACGTGGAAAAAGAAAAAATAGAAACCTATACTTGAACAGATGGGAATAAAGGACACAACGTTCAGTAGAAAGAGAAGAACATTCAGAGAAGACATGATTAGCGTTATAGGCAGGCGTTTAATTTCAATGGAACGGGCGCGATATCAGAGTCTAATCGGTCAAATTTTATTCATGAAACAAAATTACAATGTTTATATAACTCTGGAGCTAAGCTAGGCACTTTAAAATCTTAATAAAAACAATTTCCGCGGGCAAAATTATAAAATGTAAATTTCCAAAACAGTTCATTATATCTATAAATATAACAAAATATTTTCTTAAAAAAAGTATATATATAATAATAAATTGCTTACAAAAACAATACCCTAATTATGTGACGTTGGCCCAAGAACAAAGGAAAAAAGTCGCACGGGACTCAGATCTTTACAAGATCAGAGATAGTCGACAAAAAAGAATCAAGAGCTTAAACAACAGAAGAAGAAGTAGGGGAGAGAATGGACGAAGCATTGTATTAAGTGAGAATACCACTTGATGAAACAGAGGTTTGATTAAAAAATACTGAACAATCAAACATTATGTGATCGGGGTTACAAATAAAATGGATGGTGGAAGAGTGCAACGGCACAAGAGAGTAAGGGAAAAGCGAGGAAGGAAGCAAACTGTGTGCAAAACGCAGGCGGCAAATCGCAGAGAGGTTGGAGCGACGCATAGAGGAAAAGTCAAGAAATCAGGAAAAGCGAGAAAGGGAAGGCTAAGTAGGCAAGAAAAAGGAATCCGGGTTGGAGAATGAGGAGATGTAGGAGTTAAACTATAGTTTGGAATGAGCAACTGCAGACAGAAGGGTAATATTGGAAGATGAGAAAACAGGAAGAAACCTACCGGAAGAGGAAGATAACCGATTCATTACCGTCGATTCCGATATGACCAGAAATCCAAAAGAAATCCATTTGGATTAAGTGAGAAAGGAAAAAAGCTCATGAATCAATGAGTGAATAAGAAGAATAACGTAGTCGGTTGTGTGAGAAGGGAGAGGAGATGCGATAGTCTACAGCACGCTTTGAGCATATGACGGGATAAGGATATTGCGAGAGACAGGTAGGGATCCAATAAAAAGAAGGACACGTCGGTTAGCAAATAAATTTTTCAACGAAATGTTAAGAAAAATTTAATCTACCGGGAAACTGATACAAGAATTTTGAAGTAACCGGTTTTCTATATTATTTTAAGGAGCGAAATATTTAAATAAAACAATGAAAATCAAACAACTACTACAGCCGAATATATCAAATATTTTGAAATGTAAATTTAAGTAAAGATCTTATATATAAAATTAAAAGAAATCAGCCAAAGCATTACAGCAACGGACATCATTTAAGGCATTTTTTAAAAATCGACCAAAAACAAGCCCATGTTTTATACAAGCGCATTGAGACCTTCTGTTTAGCAAGCCGATATAGACTAGATTTTATTAACACATACGGGGAATCGAGAATTGTAAACGTAAAAAAAAAAGAGAAAAAAAAAGGTATATCTAAGTGATTAAGAAAATAACCGTGTCTGCTTTCATATGCTATTATCCGAAAAATAATGTCCCTTCGTTTGAAGACGTCATTGTTTTTCTATCCGATATCATAGACTGGCTTATATTCGACTAAAACAAGAAGTACTTTAAAGTGAAAAATGAGTAATAGGTGAATAAGAGAATGATCTCCTATTATTACCGGAGTGTAATAACGAATTGTTTAATTTGCAGAAGCTGTTACAGCTTCATATTCAGTTTTATATTAATACACTATTCTGTTGAATCAATATAGCGATATTACCAAAAAATAACGGCTATTTGAACCTATATTTTAAAAGGAAAGCCGTGCGGAGAATCATTTAGACGTTTTTTTGACTGAGGTAGTCAGCCTATATTTTTAAACGACTAACTGAAGTTTTTTGTAATTTTTTAAAAATTTTTTTCTAATTAAATAAATCATGTAAAAACGAAAAAATTCAAATAAATTTTTCATTTGCATATTACGGATGTGCTAACGTTTCTTCTATTCTAATCGGACGACGAGTTATAAAATTTAGTATATTTTCTAATAAAAGTTTACAGGGTAATAATATTCCAATTAAAAAATTAACAAAAAAAGTCATTAAATTCTTAAATCCAGTAGCGCGAAGGAATACCAAAATATAATAATTAAAACTAAAAATTTCATTTTTTCACAAAAGCAAAGTTCCTACGGTTTCCATTCACTTGTATAATTATTTTTTTAATATCTGTTCATTTCTTTTTTTTTCGAGACGCAATTTCTTATTGTTTACAACATTGGAGTGTATATGCATACATGTATGTATGTACTTTTTTTTTATCACAATTGATAGTTGATTGTTTTCGATGGTAAACATGAATTAATTCCGTTCTTCAGTTTTCGGCTCTTATCGTTTTAGCGTATAGAATTTAACCCGGACATTGGAGCTGTTTATTTTTTTCCTTTTATTTTTTCTTTAAATCTCTTTTTTAGTAATATACAAAATATCACCGGACGTACTAATGAACACTACAATCTGTTCCGAATGGAACTTTTCTGGGTTTTTCCAACATTCATAGAATTGCAAAAGAGGTAATTTCAGGTACGATACAACTTCAGTTTGTATAGCGATAAATATCAGTGACGGCTGTAAATACGAAAGAAAGTATATATATATATATATATATTTGTGAAAATTACAACATAACGTTAGCATTGCAAGCTGAACTAGCGCATCGACGAATCGTCTTAACTCAACAAATAAAATACGATTATAAATTATTAAAAACTATAACTTAGCAAACCGTCGTTGTAAGAAAAAAATTTAAAAAAAGCGTACGAGCAAATACGATGATTAGTTAAAATAAAATCTATTTAAGGAATAAGAATACAGATGAACAAGACTGCGGGCAAAAAAAGAAGGAGATAGTATAGTTGATAAAGATTACGGGAGATTATGTTTTAACCGCCTATGCTTATATTTTGAGTACATAAATTGTAGCTGCCTGGAATATCGTAGTTTTCGATAAGATTAATAAGAGAATTGCTGTGAGTCAAGCAATTTTCAAAAAATTTCCTTGCCGAAGAAAGTACATAGTTACGAAGATATGACAATTTGAGGACATTATGCATTATTGCAATCCTGGTATAACGAGATGCGTTTAATACGCACCTAATACGAGGTCTCATTGAGGAAATCAAAAACTATCTTGTTTTCCTTTTAACTCTTATGTGCACACCCGGATTTACCTACGCTATTACGCAGTACCCGGGTACCCAGCTATGGATTTTATTGTTTTTTAAATTTTTAAACGACAATAAGAGGTTTTATTCACAACTGTATTTTATATTGGATATTTATAAATGTAATTAGCACGTTTTCAAGTATAAAAATGAGTACAGGTTAAAAATTAAGCCAGGTATACGAGGTAGAGATAAATCGTTTTCGATCGTTACTTCGTTTCATACGTTTTAATGATTATTAAACGCGCCAACAACGCTTGCGCGAGGCCAAAGCAGCTCCTATTCGGGATATATGGAACATGCTCAATAAAAATCTCTCGTCAATGTACAAACCCATCGAAAATCTGCCGACAGCTTTTTTCTTTTCGTGGTAGGACCAAATTCACGCGGTATATTGTGCATCGAAGTCGGTGAAATATGGGATAAAAGTATGACGGATATGCGACGCGGAGAACACCTACCATTTACAAGGCATTTTGTACACGGAGAAAACAAGGAATGTTCGCTTAATAAATCAGGATGAAAGAGTCGTGAAGGGTTTTGCGATAATGTACAAGGGCTCTGAGAGAAATATCCCGATGGATAACTTTTTTATTTTGCCGCCGCTTGTTAAACAACTAATCTCGTGGAATTTGACTATGTTTGGCACGTTGAAAAAAAAAATCATACATTCCACAAGCCTTTGTGCCTTCAAAATCAATAGAGGAATTTTCGTTGTTGTTTGGATTCCACAAGAAAGTAACTTTTTTTTTTTTTTTTAAATAAAAATAAGTTGTGGGTCTAGTATGCCCGTTCGTACGTGCCAAAAAAAGGTATAGCTATTATAGTATTGTCTATGATGTACACAGATAGGCCAGTGGCCAATTATGCGAAAAAAAAAACCGAGTATGATTTTATTTTACGAGTATAAGGCTGGAGTCGATACGATGGACCAGATGATTGGTCGATACACGTGTCACCAGCGCACTAATCGTTAGCCACTGTTTTTTTTTCAATATTGTTGATATAGCTTGTCTAGATTAATATTGGACTTCAAAGACCAGTGGAATACAACGGGGGAATACTTGTATTTGTAAATGATAAATTTAAATGCAATATTCAGGAAGTAAATAATAGGCCAAGTATGGATCTGGCGATGGTTGATATAGATATATGCGAAAATAATTCTTTACGTTTAATTGTTATATATCGAACACCGAGTAAAAGCATAGGCGAATTTGTAAAAGAAATCGCAACATTTTTAAAGAAATTAAATAATAAAGATAATTTCCTGATTTGCGGTTATTTTAATACTGACTTATTGCTTCGTAATACACAGGCGGAAAACTTTTTCAATGTAATTTATGAGGCAGGGAGAATTCAGTTAATAAGTGGAATTACAACGGAAGAAGATGGGATAGATAGAAATACTCAGTCCTGTATAGATAATATATTTATGTAGTATAAAACAAATGAAATTACTTCGAGAATAATTAATACGAAAATATCTGACCATTACATGATCTGTTGTGCGTTTGGTATCTCGAATCGGAAAATTCGACATTTAAAAAATTCCCTGAAATATTTCTTTGATGAAAATAATCTTCACAAAAAAATTGTTAAGTATAACTGGAGCGAGGCGAGTAACATTTCAACGGCAGGAAACATGTATAATCACGTACATTTAGTTTTTAAATATATATATATATATAAAGAATGTAAATTAGAAGTAAGCGAGGGTAAAAATGTAACTAAATGTAAATCTAAAAATGAATGAATGAGTGAAAAAACAATAAATTTCATGAAAATTAGAGATCAGTACTTCAAACTTAGTAAAAGAAATAGAACTAGTATTCGATATAAGAACCTTTTCAGAAAATATCGAAATACAGTTAAAACAGAAATAAGGAATGTTAAACATAATTTTGACAAATAGTGTTAGCAAACAATGATAGCAAAAAGACATGGTGTATAATTAATAATATTGTTAATAAAAAAAACAAAACAACAATAGATGATTTCATTATAAAACATTTTGAAAACACTACGTTAGTAACACTGAACAATTTAGTAAATACTTCATATGTTCGGTTGAAGAGCAGAGACACAAATGTGACATTCCGCTACTGAATAATAACTGCAATAATTTTATTATGTCCTCTTTTTTCATTTCAGCTGCAAATACATCTCAAATAGAAGTAATAATTAACGATCTAAAAGTACATAAGGCTCCCGGATGGGACGAAATTAGGGTAAAAGATATTAAATAAAACTCAAGTATATTTACTTCTATTTTAACCAACATGATTAATCGCTCTATAAAGGAAGCGAACACTCCAGATAGACTCATAAAAGGTATTATTAGGCCGATCTATAAAAAAGGGGTGCAGAATCAATGTGAAAATAATCGTCCAATAACAATAATACATGTAGTAGCTAAAATATTAGAACACTACGTTGATAAACATTTAAGAAATTATATGGAAAAAAACAATCTACTGCATGAAAATCAACACGGATTTAATCAAAAAAAGTCCACGATAACGCTACAAAGAACGGTGATAAGATAAATATGGAACTATCGATAGGTAACCAATTTATAATTACCTTCATTGATCTATCCAAAGCGTTTGACTTAGTTGACCATGATCTACTGATTAGTGACTTAGAAAATCTGGGTATTTTAAATAATCAACTAATGTGGTTTAAGAGTTATATAAAAAATAGAAAGAGCATAGTAAAAATCAATGAAAAAAATATTCAATTCGGTGTAGGTCGGGGAACTATACTGACTCCTATCCACTTTCTAATATACACTAACTCATTGTACAGGCACATTAAAAATGCAAAGATATATGTTTTTGCTGATGATATTGCCCTATTAATTAAACATAAAAAGTTAGAGGTGGCGGAAAAATTACTGTAAGAGGATATAGATGATTTTAGTAAATGGGCACATGATAGGAGGTTATATGTAAATATAAATCTAAATTGTTACATATCCGAAACAGTACTAAACATAAGAATCGCGACTCGCAAATCGTCCCTCATAATAACGAATGCTTACATGAACTCCATGAAACTAGTAACATTCTGTCATGTTTATGTCCACCTTTAGAAAACGTAACAGATTTTAAATATTTAGGAATATATATCGATAAATCCTTGAACTGGAAAAGTTTTAAATTCGAAAATAAGACAGTCAATTCCAGCTTTATATAAATTAAAGCAGGTGCTATCATATGAAACACTACCTATATACTACAATGCAATAATTATGTCTAGAATTCTATATGAAATCCAAATATGGGGAGAAGCTAAGAAAATGGAAATCAACAAAATAAGTAAAATTCAGAAAAGGTGTTTTATACTACCACATTGGAAGCAGAGTGACTCGAGATCAACTTAGTGGAAGGAAAATAATGAAATGTCTCCCAAGATGTACTATTACTATTATAGATTCTTCTTCTTTATAGTGCCATACTCAGCTTCTTAGCGTCGGCGACTACCTATTCGTACATCTCAGCTGTACAGACATATGTAGTGTACTAGGCAATTGTTATATGCAACGCTGGTGTACACACGCAAGACAACATTCGGAACTGATAGTAGCAGCTTGTTATCGCGGTACCAGTGCAGTCCCATGTGTGTCTGCTGTGTATTGACCTAGCGCGCATATGATGTTGAACGTGGTGGTTTGCCATTGCCTTCCACGTGACTATTAGCGATTATTTTATTTATTTATTTAATTCTTGTAATAAGTTTGTCGTCGCTCGGGATCGAACCCATGATCTCCATAACGGAAGTCAAGCGCTCTAGCAACTAGGCTATCGCAACGACTTACTTGAATTTAATATCAACAATATAAAATTACCATCCAGGCAAAAAACTTGAATAACAAGAAAACATAATAATATATATTACATTTATCCTAGAGGGGCAAATCTACGAACTGATAACACAGGTGATATTCGGTTTTAATTAAATTAATGAGTAATATCCCCAATCATATTTTAAGCGAAAATAGCATATTGGTGTGTGGAAAAAGGAAGTAGTGAAGTGGCTGAAAGAATGGCGCAAAGAATAAAAACCCAGCTACGTCCCGAATTTTTCCATTTTATTTTGCTCAGTTATGCATCTATTTGATTATATATTTTCTTCTGTTTTTCTTTTGTTTGTTTTTGCGTCGTTCCTTTTTCGTTACTTTTCTGATTGTATTTCTTAAAGAAGGTCATGTATGCGAATTGAATATATAAGCTATCTTTATGCATTTGTGTATAGATATGTATGCGCATGTTTTTATGTAAATATATTTACTTAGACATATATTAATTTAGTTTTATTCCTTTTCGATTTATATAATAAGCATGATGAAATTTGTAATGTGTTCAATTTGAATAAATGTTAATAAGAGCGTTGGACATCCACACAACGGGTAAAATTAACCATGTGAGACCTATAATTTATTTAAAAATAAAAAAAAAAAAAAAAAAATCATTACGCGAATAATAAAATGATGCGAAAAAAAACGTTTATAAGACAGCTGAGTGAAGAGCTGGCCATGCCTTTAGTTGAAGATAGATTTCAAATTAGACAAGTTATGCGGAATCATTCGTCGAAGTTAGGTATAGAGAGTATCTTAGACAGGCAACTTTTACTTTCGACTGAGTTTCCGGCTGGGCCTCAACCTGCACGACACCCAACAGGCCGGATAAAAATGGCTGGATCCTGTCATCTGTGTTGTTAGCAAGCAATAAAAAATGCAGAAAAAATAGAAAAAGTTATGCTAATTGTGAAAAGGCAGTATGCGACGAACATGCGATAACGGTAACAATGAAGAGTGTGCAGAATAAGTAATGATCTATTTTTTTCAATATACACCCTGTCAAGAAAGTATCGGGAATTGTTAAATAAAACGAACAATTTTTAATTTTCATCCAAATTTATTTTGTCACCTTCAAAATAACATCCATTCGAAGCGATGCACATATGCCAACGCTTTTTCCACTCGGCAAAGCACTTCTGATAGGCGGTTTCCGGGATGGCCTTTAGCTCTCGCGTCGCATTCGTCTTGATGTCATCAATCGATTCGAAGCGCATTCCCCGTAGCGGAAATTTGAGTTTTGAGAATAGGAAGAAGTCGCAGGGTGCTAAATCTGGTGAATACGGCGGTTGTTCGATGATATTTACCGAGTGTTTGGCCAAAAACTCATTCACAATTATGGCTTTGTGAGACGGCGCATTATCGTGATGGAGAATCCAAGAATTGTCGACCCACAAATCGTTACGTTTACGACGGATAGCCTCTCTCAAACGTCTCAAAACACTTAAGTAAAACTCTTTGGTGACTGTCTGTCCGGCTGGCACATATTCATAGTGTACCACGCCTCGAATATCGAAGAAAACAATCAACATGATCTTCACTTTCGATCGGCTTTGGCGAGGTTTTTTCGGCTTTGGCGCGCCAATTGGCCGCCATTCGGACGATTGCTGGTTCGTAAGCGTGTCGTACTCGTACACCCATGTCTCGTCACCAGTAATTATCTTTTCCAAGAAGGTAGGATCCAAATTGGCTCGATCCAGCATGTCTGCAGCTACCTGTTCTCGGTACTTTTTTTGAAAGAAATTCAGGTCTTTCGGAACAAGCCGAGCCGCAACGCGTTGCATACCCAATTTTTCGTGCACAATCGTACGTACGCTCTCGTGTGACATGCCCAATCCATGAGCCATCTCTCTCAAGCTCACATGACAATTTTCAGCAACGATTTCCTTGATTTTATCGACGTTATCATCGGTCACTCTCGTTGAAGGCCGTCCAGAGCGAGGCATGTCTTCGACCGTCTCCCGACCATCCTTGAACGCTCTGTACCACTCGTAAACCCGCGTTTTTGATAAAGCAGATTCACCAAAAGCCTTCTGTAACATTTTCAGTGTATCGGCACAAGAAATTTCGTTCGAAACACAGAATTTAACACAAGTACGTTGTTCAATATTTTCACTCATTGTAAAACTTCGACAAAACCTTCAAGGTCGACTGATTTTAACAGCTGCTGTAAACACACTGGTTGACAGATCGCGCTAAAAATAGGCATCATAATACAAAACAGTTGTACCAACCTGGAAAAAAAAAATTATCTGCCTAGCTATTACCCGGGAGATTTAAATTGACAATTCCCGATACTTTCTTGACAGGGTGTATACGTATAAATAAATAAATTTTACAGCATAATAATTTGTTATTATTTATTTAATAGTTATTTGTATTTATTATTTGTACAATGAATAATTTAATAGCATAATATCTGTTTAATAACAATGAAATTCCAGTAAAATCATGTGTTTTCATACAGGGGTACCCGGGTGTGTTCAGCGTGTTGTTTTTTTAAAAATTAAAATTTTAATTGTTAAAAATGGAAACAAAATTTTTTGACATCACTATTCGATAGGAAAAAGTCCAAATCACGAGGTTCCGGGAGGATTGGGAAAAATATTGAGGGGGTCATAAAAAATTTCCACAAAATGTCCGCCGGTGGGCACCTGGTTTGCACAAAAGGGTTAATTTCCAATAAAGCTCTGTGACGATAAGTTTGTATAGATTAGCAAGACGAATACTGAAAATTTTTTTGGAATATTGGGAAACTTTATTAAAGCTCGTAAGATGTTATTTAATAAATAGTATCGTAATCGTACATTTTTGTTTTAAATTAAATTCTCAAAAATTTTGAATAATTTTTGACGACATTTGGAATATTTGTGCTTAATTAATTTTAAAAGTGAGCGATCTCAATTTATCATTAATAGCTCGTTTTTTCTATTATTGTTGTATATAGATATTTTAAGAAATTCTCCTGAAACGGTCTCCTTGTTTGAATTTAGTGGTCATATTTTGACCTGACAAACGGTATAGCAGTTATGTAGTCGTAAAAGAAAAAATTCGAAAATTGTTATGTTCGCAATACAAGCTGAAATTAAGTTCCGAAAAATGATAACGAATTTTTATTTTATAACTTTGATTATAAGTCTTTTTTTTTTTTTTTTTTAATAATGATAATAATAATAATAATATTAATAATAATAATTAACATACAACTAACTCCAGCAAACGAATTATTTCCGGAAAATTAAGGTTTCTTATTAGGAATCCAAGACCAGATAATTTTAACAAAGAACTATAAAGTGATTTATTCCGTAAATATTATCCAAGTTTGCGAAGCAAACATATTGCAAAAGGATGTAAACTCCCGCAGGAATAGAATACACAGAAAGATATAACAACCGGTGAAAATAATGCACCAAGAAATAGTACACAAATATGGATTAATGGGAAATACAAGAATGCCTTATTACTAATATAAACCGGAATCAGTATTAGAAAATAAAACCGTTAAATTATACCTAGGACATAAATATTCTTAGAGATCACAATATAATAATAGAAAGCAGGTATTACTCTAACTTGTAAACCATCAAATAATACATACTTAGTAGACCTATTTGTCCCTAAGGGCAATAATATTAACTAAAAAATATAAAGAAAAATAAATGTAGCAACCTAGTCAATGAAATAAAATAGATCTGGAAACAAAAAAAGGTCACTCAGTAATACCACTTATGATGTCAGTAATCATCCTGAACATATAACAATATAGATTCCAGGATGCGTGCATAGTAACGTACAAAAATCAATTATATTAAGTATTTTTAATTAGTGAGATTTAAGTTAATAAAATAAAATAATTGCGATTCGATGTAATCAAATTATAACATCATGTCAAGCCCAGAAAGTAATATATAATGACAATAATGATAATGATAAAAACGATTTTTTCTTTTTACAGCCACCAGAAAGAAAGAGGCGCACTCAGCAGGAGCGCTATGATGCCACGAAATTCAAAAGAAAATGTCCTCAATTGGTTAACGAAGATGATTATTATTATTTTTCTCGTACCACGGACGCAATTGAAGATTGCCTTTATTTGAATGTTTTTATGCCGGAGGTATAATGAAGAGAACATTTTTTTTTCAAAATCAGTAATGGTAGTAATAAAATATAAATTTTCCAGACGGATTTATAATATCCTCTTAAAAATGTCGATTAAGCTTTTTTTCAGTTAAATATTGTGCTAATCTGAAAAATTTTATGAAATCGGCCAGCTTTCCTCCCAGCTTTTACCCCAAGGAGTGTGACAAGAAATTAAACTTGGAAATCTTCAAAGCCTTTATTGCGTAGAATTTTAAATTTAATTAAAAAAAAAATTAAATAAATAAAATTAATAAAATATTCCATCACCCTCTTTACATCTAATTATTAAAACAGATTTTAAACAGAGTAAGGGTGATAAAAACAATTTTATCGGATGCTCCATCAAATAGAAAAATAAAACTGGCCACTGCAACGAGCAGTTAGCCACAGAAGTCGGTAACTGAATATAACGGATGATCTCTGTTCCCGATAGGATTTCGGTCATCGTCTTTGATATCGCGGTCATGGGAAATCTTGTTTAAAGGTAGCTTTGCACCTCACATAAACTTACTATTTTTTTTTTTTTTTATTCGGTTTCACCGATCTGACCACAGTTTATCCTTGGTTACAAAATTTATTTGTTGCATTTTAATTTTTAGGCTCCTCATAAATAATTATATAATCTTAAACTAGTTTATCTTTAGGCTTTGCTACGATTTTAATGGTTTTGTATATTTCAACAAGTGTTATTTTCTGTTCGTTATACTTGTACTTCTCCCCTAGGTGGGTCAACGAGCCTTTCTTCATGCAACTTACAGGAATAAATTATAAAAATAAATAATTTTAAGTTAAATACGTGACACAATGGAATCATAAAAATATATAGGTCCCTCTGTTTTAAAGATTTTTTTTCTATTGATGTGCATTATTGTTGATTGGCCAAAGAGTTAAAAATTGTTAAGTGACAGAAAAATTTCCAAATACCTCTTAAAATTTTCAAGTGAATATGATGCAACTGGTGGATTTATCGGTACACTTAAGTATAAAAGCCCCACTCAGTTTTTATAGATAGAAAAAAAAATACATTTTTAGCAGAATAAAACTCTAGGCGAACTGTAGAGGAAATAATCGAACGGCTAAGGTAGAGGAAAAGATTAAACTAGGGAAGAGAGGAAGGAAAGGGCTGTATAGAAAGGTAGAAAGATCGAGGATTAGTAAAGGATAAAGGATAGAATTTGGTCCAGAAATTATGATGGGAGCGAAGAGAGAGACAGTAGAGAGTTTGAGTAGGAAATCTACTAATGAATAGACACGATTGATCGCCTCCGAACGTGCCAACGAGTCAACCAACTCGTTCCCAGGAATACCGCAATAACCGGGAATCCATAGTACATCGATTACGATAGAACGGGATGCAAATAAATTAAGCGAATTTGGAGAATAATGGGACCAGTGACAAGAGTGGAAAAGGAAGTGGAGTTAGCCAATAAAACACTTTTCGAGTCCGAGGATAGGAGGAATATAGACATGTTGTTTGTCGAGGATATAAAAAGGACTGCCTGCAAGATAGCCATGGATTCGGCAAGGAAAATAGAGGAAAAGGAGGGCAACCGAAAAGAGTCGGAATAGGTAAACGCGGGGATAATGAACGCAGCCCCAACGTCAGCGTCAGACTTCGAATCATCCGTGTAGATAATTGTATGGAAAGGGAAGGATAACACGTGATTGAATTCATTTTGAACGGCAGGATAAGGAAGAGATTTAATGATCAAGAGGAGAACAAATAACTTCGGAGAGTGTATGAATTCAAAGAAATTATAAGTGAAGTAAGGTGGTTTGGTGAAAGGGAGGATAAAAGGCGAGAAGAGATCGAGGATAATATAGGAATTTTGCGAGGAGAGAAACGCCACTTATTGAAAATGAATTGATAAGAACTTAAGAGTGTAGAATTAGTAATAGGCAGGAGTTTAATCAGAAATCTTTCACCATTAAGAGTCTTCGAATGAAAGTCTCTGCCAAAATAGCTGCAATTGGAGAGGAATTAAGTGCTCCGATACAGAGACGAAGACATTTGGATACGATCAAGTTTACGAAGAAATTGTTTGGGAGCACTTACGAACACAGAAATGTGCCGTAATCAAATTTGGAAAGGATTATCGCTCTATATGACATAAGTAAAATATAAGGATCCCCACCCTATTAATGGAGGGGGGGGGGCAAAAGAGCTTTTAGTAAATTGAGCCTTTTAAGAGCGGACGTACATAGATAATTGATATGTTCTCGAAAGGATAAGGTGCTATTAATTATAATGCCGAGATAAAAGAAGGAATGGGAAGGTGGCGCAAGGAAAAATTAACTAAAGAACGGTTATAAGGACGGAATGTGAAAACCATAGAGGCAGATTTTTCGGGTGAGATAGACATATGAAGAGAGGATAATGTATTTTTCAAAATGGCTAGAGAATTATTAAGCTCCGCATTCACCGATGAGATATTATCCGACGAAGAGTAGATAAGAATATCATCAGTAAAGAATAACAACGTGGAGGAAATTCGAAAGATAGCGAGACTATGAAAATATATATTGAAAAGAGTAGGGCTAAGACATGATCCCTGCCGGAGGCTTCGGTAAATATCCTGCAATCATTGAAAAAGGGAGTAGAAAGGTGAACTATCCTGTTACGGAAAACATTAATAACTAGGGAGGTGAAGTGGAGAGGAATATTAATGGAGAGCATTATTTTTATCAAGTGCCATTTTAAAAGTCCAGATACATTATCGAACTTTTTATATTTCTTCCTTTTTAGCATTTATATTTCGGAATTTTTAGATTTTTATTTTATTCTGTTTTTTCTTTAACATGAGTTGAAAAAGTTTTATATTTAAAATTGATGTTTATCCTCGTCATAGTTCAGAGGTTAGCTGTAGAGTTATTCATTCTTACCAATGCTTTAAGCGATCTTCAGTTGAAAAGTATACAAACCGTAAGAAGTAATATTCTTAATGTCAATATTATTTGCTTATAAATAATTTTATTACCGCCTAAACATTTAAGACTAAATTCATTCCATTTCCTTACACTCGCTTCTGAACCCCGTTTAGCGAATTACACACATAATTCTTTACAAACCGGTTTTTTAAAAATAAATTCATTGTACCGAATAACATTCTTTTCTTTTTAAATGAGAAATTCTTCTATTCACAATTATTTTTTGTCTCACTATCCCAACTCGTCCTTATATATTTCTAGATCGTTTCAATTATTTCACAGTCTCTGCACATTTCATCAACGTCTTTTTGACACACATAATTTTGTCAAAGGCATATGTCGAATAAAATTACTACAAGAAACAGACAAATGCAGGAAAAGCGAGAGTATTTATAGATTAAACTAGGTGCAGAGAGTATAATTATTAAATATTCTCGTTTTACCTGCATTTGTTTGTTGTTTGCAGAAATTTTTTTCAATGTACATTTTGTTACGTTTCTGACATAATGTTGAGGGTCAAGAGAATGTTGATGAAGCCACATTGCCTTCTGTATATTCGATGATTCTTCTTGTTTATTTTTGATTGCGGGGAAATTAAAAAGGATTGTTATCACCCCCCTTTTTTTTCTTTTTTCTTTTTTTTTTTTTAGTTTTTTTAATATGAATTATGTTTTTCTGAATGGAAAATAAGAATAAATCGTTCCCATTTTATATAAAAAGTTAACGGTTGCTGGGAAAATTTTGCATATAAAAATTGGAAAAAAAAACATTACACGTGGGAAACTTCTATAGAAAGCCATGTAAGTCGAAAATGTATAATTGCTCTCTTATTACAAAATTATTATCTTTACTTAAACGTATTATGGTTCCGTTGTTAAAAGAAAAAAAAAAGTACACAGTCGGTATTTTTATAGACAGCAATGCTAAAAATATATTTAAATATTTGTTTCCATATTTCATACGATTTATCAATTCTATAGAAAAAATAAAAGACTCTCTCGGGTCAAGTAATTTAAATGACTGGCCGATTATTCTCGTGTGATTAAATTTACTTGCATTGAGTTCAGTTGCTCGTTGAAGAGATCGAGGAGATCGTTTAATTTACCTTTATTATCTGCTTTTACTTGCAGTTCTCTTGTTTTATTTTATTTCGTTCATCCTTATCGGTTTCATTTTTCGTTATCTAATTTTTAAATTCCATCACTAATTCAAATTAATGCCGGCTATGCTTGATGAGTAGAAAGCAATCTCTCGCTAACCCCCTCCTAGCCGCACCGTTACTAAAAGCATCACTTAGTCATATAGGTCAAAAGGAATAAAACTTTTTAACGATTGCCTTTATCTTCGTCCAATTGATCTACTTCGAAAGGCAACATTGTCTCGGTAGAGATTATGAAGCGAATACCGTACCACTATTTTCGAATAACTTCGACGGATAAATTGGCGGTTTTAGTTGAAAATTTAGAAAATAAAAACATAGCTCAACTTCGCCCGACGCCTTTAGCTAAAATGTTTTATAAAAGAAATTAGCGGTTTATTCACAATTACTTGCTCATGAAAGAACTTGATTAAGTTTAATTAGTTCTACTCTTGTAGCTCATCAGTTTCTGGTTTTTATTAACGTTTATAAAAAGTTAAATATCCGATTATTTTTTTCGCAATTGTTATTATTTCGTTTTGGCGTAGTTCGTGATATTCCAGCTGATTCACCCGTCGAGGAACTTCCTCCTTAACTGCTTTTGTCAGATACCAATCGTGAATATCCGAAGGTTATAGAAACCTATTTCTGAAAATTTTTTTGTACCGATTCCTGCTGTTATCGAAATTAACTCAACCGTTCTGTCTTTTGTTAATTTCTACGATGTCTACCGAGTTCGGGTTAAGCCGGTTATTCGTAGATCTAAACCTTGCCGTAACTGTCTTTGATTCGGCCATTACAGTTTTCCATGTCGGAGCAACACCTATCTCTGCTCCTTTTCTTCTTCTGAATGCGCTATCACCCGACAAAATAACCCAGCTAGTTTCCATGTCGTTTAGCGCGGTGAGAATTATTTCGCCCTTGACCTTTTGAGGCACTTAAGGAGCGAATAAAAATTCATAAGATCATAAGTCTTCAAAATTTTTTATACTCCGAACCAAAAAATTTCAGTTAAAGAAAGTCACCTTTGCTGACACTTGTAACCCAAACAATTTCTCCGCCTTACGGAATCCTTCTATCGCTTTTTGATTAAGTGCCTGCCTATTTATTCTTCTTCACTTATTCTTTCTAACTTCTTTGTCTTCCGTAAATGGCAATTTACTTTTAATAAAACTTCAACTTTGTCTCTCATTTCTGTTTGTCTTTTTCAATTTTCACCGTGTGTTTATGGTCATGATAAGCTTCCTTATTTTTCTTTCAATTTTTCCAGTCACTTTAATCTTATTAAATGTCTTTCTTCATCTATCTGTTTTAAATCTGTTCTTCAACATGTCACCAGAATCGGATTTTCCGATGTTTTAAGTTCCCTCTTTCCTAAAACCACCTTTGCTGACGGTATCAAAGGGACAAATGGAATTAGTGTCCTGCTTTGAATTATTATTCTTTGAACTTCCTCCCGCTTGCTCACTTTTCTATGCGGAATTTGTTGCTCTTCTGCGCGCTGTGCTCTTTGTTTCTTCATCGCTAATTTTTCATAAAGTGCTCATAACCTCGTATTCTAAAAGTGCTTTGCAAGCTATCCTATCTAACCTTCCTTCTCCCCCTTCCGATTATGTAATGTTTCTCATACATCCTGTCATCCATGACCTTTTCCTCCTTGGTTCGATCGAGATTGATCTTCTGTGGATTCCTGGCCATTTAGGTGTTGAGCGAAATAAGTTAATGAATATTCGTCAAGGCCGTTTTTCCGTTTCCAGTTGCAGATTTTAGGCAGATTTTCAGCTCATAATATTGCTTTTCTTTTCTTTCGTTCCAAACTTAGCTTAACTTCTATTCTTCTTCATTTTCTAATTCTGGCTCCTTTTACTTCTCTATTCAACTGCCTTTTCTTTCTCACCCAAGGTTCAATTTGGGCTATTTGTCACCTACGTTTTAATCATATCCTTCTTCTTGCATTATTTTCTTGGTTTTCACTTGCATATAATCCATTTTGTCCTTTTCACCTTCCTTCCATATACTTTCCTTATGATACTGATCACATTCTATTTGAACGTGCGGACTTCTCTGCTGAACAATCGTCCTCCTATTCTTTTCTGTTCAAACTTGATCCTAATAGTGCAGCTTGTATTCTCTCATTTCCTTCTGCTTCTGCTTACCCTCGAATTATTTTTATCCTTTGTCCGTAGATACTTAAGAATACAACTTTATTTTCTCCTTCTTCCTATTTCTTAGACTAATATCCTCGTTGACGAAATTGTTAAAAAAATATATATATAAAAAATAAAATTTAAATCGCTATATGAAGCTTAGAAAAAAAAATTATATACGAGTGTGTATATAGGTATATATATATATATATATATGTGTGTATAAATTTTTACTTTAAAGCAAAATACAAAAGGAAGAATAGATCTTTTACCGGTTATGGTTTATATTCATGGAGGTGGATTTTATCAAGGGTCGGCTGTTGGATTATGCCCGAATTATTTACTAGAATCGGATGTGATATTAGTAACTATTCAATATCGATTAGGACCCTTAGGTAAGCAATTGTTGTGAGTTTTATAATATAAAAATGTTTATTATTACAACTAATTTTTCTAAATTACCTTTTTTTCCTTTCGCATATTTGCGCGTTAATGTTTAGTTTGCTTTAAAAATAAAATTTATCATCAAAACAATATGTATAATTTTAAAAATACACAAAAAAGTAGAATGCAAACGAAAATCGGTGACATTTTGAGGACTTGTTTACCTAATATTTTTACATGTATATAGCAGAGAAAATACCTTGAAGTAAGGAAAAAAGTTTATTTGTGGAGATTTTTTATTTCTGTACCGATCGCTAAGCGGTAATATGTAACGTTCCTGTATGTAAATTACCATTTTATGTTTTCAACTTAGAGTGGTACTAAGGATGTCGAATGGTTTCTTGAATTCATGGATAATGTAGTTCCACCTTATGTGCCCACTCTTGAAGAAGCTAACAATTTGGAACATGTTCCAAATACAATTGGAGCACATTTTTCACTTCGGCCTATTTCATACTTTGAGCTATGCTTTCCTCTCCATAAATAAAACGAATCTTCGCCAGGTTTGGATGGGGTAACATATTTGATAATAAAAAATTTGCGTGAAAAGACTAAAATGATTCTGTTAGATAATTATAATGAATTGCTACAGTATGGCTTGATCCCGGAGGATTAGAACCAATTCATCGTGGTTCCTGTCCACAAACCCGGCAAGCTATTTGAACTAGCACCTTCCTTTAGGTCAATTTCTCTTGCCGTTTGTTTTTGGAAAACATTCGAAATAATTATTAAAAATAGGTTAATATGGTAGATTGAAAGGGAGAATATTTTTCCCGCAGGTATGTTTGGATTCCGACCGGGTACAGATACTTCAGATTGCATAGTCACATTTCTGTGTGATGTCTACTCTTCCTTCGTTCAGAAAGCGTTCTTAGTGGCCTCTTTTTTGGATGTAGTCGGAGCTTTCGATAATGTATCCATCCCTATCTTATTTAATGAAGCAACTAAAATTGGAGTTCCCACTAAATTGTTGTGTAAACTTTTCATAAATAGAAATATGATCTTCTTATATCCGGTAACTAAAACCACAGTCCAGGGGTCGGTTTTGAGTCCAGTGCTTTTTAACATTTATATCATGTCAGTGGAGATTCGATTAGAATTTTATTGTATGCCGATGATTTTATAATATACACATATCACAAACGTTTACCCCAGAGGCTATGATAAACCTTCAAACTTTTATCAACTCGGTTTGTAACTCGTTTCAAAATATTACTCTTGTTTTATCTCCTTCGAAGTCATGCTTTTGTATCTTTTCACTCTGTCCATTTAACATTACAATTTCTCAAGTATATATCTATAATCAATGTATTTTCTTATCACAGGTCAAATATCTGGGGTTATTCCTTGACTTAGACTTACCTGGAGACCACACATAAATGTACTATCCAATCAACTCATGAATATATACAATCCTTTAAAAGCGGTTAGTAACTCATCTTGGGGGGGGGGGGGTGCGATCTTAAGTTTACTACATAGATCTATAGTGAAATCCAGGTTGCATTAACTGCCATTTCTTTAGTATTATGGAATTTTAGAATCTCCATTATATGCAGATATTTACGGCAGAGCTCTTGACTATTGAAAAGGCCTGTGAATATATTTTATATGTCCTCCATTCTAATGGGAATTTTGTTATATGCTCGGGTAGTCTTAGCTCCCTTCTGTCTATTAATGGTTATCATTTTAATCATAAAAGTCACCCTCTAGCATTAGAAATTAAAAATAAATGTTTGAGTATCGCATAGCTTGGTGGAATTATCAAGTTTTGCTGGTAACCTAGTCACCGCGGTATTCTTCTTAATGATAGTGTTGATGCGGCAGCCAAAAGTGCTGGTAAATCTGGAGATCGGGTCCCATATAATATCCTATCTACCGACTTAATGGAGAAAATTAAAAGGGATAACAGAGCGGACTGGCGAACTTTTAAAGATTCTTGTCTTAGTATAGGTAGAACATATAGAGTTATTCAACCATCTTTGCCCTCTTTGCCCTGGTTTGTCCACATCTCATCTTTAGTTCCGCCTGGTACAATTCATAGATTTGTTACGGTTATTTGCTGGCTGCGTTCGGGTCATTCTAGAGTTTCGCGAAACTTTTTCCATATCGAAATTGTGACAGTCATACGACTATCAGTTTTAGAGAGGATATTAATCATTTGTTTTTTAGTTGTGGTTGGTTTGAATATAGTAGAATTACTCTAATTGATTAATTAATAGCTATTGGAATATATCTGCCATACCGTATATATTCATTGCTATGAACTAATGACCGCATCTTAGTGATTTTGTTAAAATTTGTAAATGCGAAGATTTTGTTCCTCTGACTGGGTTGGAACAGTTGAATTGTTTCTTTTTAGTTTCTTTTCTCGGCTTTACTCGCTTTCTTAACTTTTGCTGTTCAGTCGCACTCCAGTGTCTGCTGCACTTGGAATACGGTCAGTCTCTTTCGGCATTCGTGGGCTATATTAAAGCATTGCGGCTATATTTGTTAAAACTAGATTGTAAATATATGAAATTGTTTGATAGATCCGATTTTCTTATCTATGTAGATTATCCAGCTTCAGTAGAAGCTAAAGTTTCGTCAGTAGCCAAATGGTTTCTCGCCAGGCCAAAAACAAAAAAAACAAAAAAAAACTAGTGGATGGTTATTGTTGTTTTTTTTAAAATATTTTCGCTAATGCTCATTCTTCCCGATATTAATGATACTAAAAAATTAACATTATTAATATATAACTTTAACGCGATACAAAAATATTCCGTGATGAAGAAGTCTTAAGTTTCAAAGCGTGTTGGAATAAAAGTTTTAATTTCAGTATTATTGTTTTTTTGTTAATGTAAATTTAATTTATGCGCAGAGTATATAACTGTAAAGTTTTGTCATTTTGTAAAGGGGCGTACGTTTTTATTTGTTTCTATGTCTCTCAACAAATGTAAGATACGGTATGATATTTTAAATACTTTAAAGGGTTTTTGTGCTTACATACGGATGATGTTCCCGGAAATGTCGCATTTTTGGATCAGCTAATGGCGTTAGAATGGATTAATGAAAATATACTATACTTCGGGGGTGATAAGCAACGTGTAACGATATTCGGGCAATCAGCCGGAGCGGTGTCAGTTTCCTTATTGATGGTTAGTCCGATTGTTAGACAAGGCAAGTTTATTTTTATTATTCGTGTTTTTGAATTATTTTATAAATAAACTAGATTTATTGATTTTTTTCATAATTAAAATTTACATTTATTTTCACTCCGGTTTGTTATATCGCACGTTGGCGAGCTATATTGGTTTCTTCAGTCAGTTTATTTTGGGCAGCGCGACCAAGTGCTTGCAGATGCACATGGATTCGATGTTAAATTTGGGAACATTTTCGTTGAAATTAAATGTAAATTATACATTCGATAAGAAAACGGTTCAAATTTATTTTCTTATTCTGTTATGCCAGTTTTGTAGGTTATTCAAATACAAGCGAAAGTAGGATAAAATTCTACTTATGAATTTAAATTCGTGTCACGTCCGGTAAAATGTAATATAACATTATTCAAGAAATGGTAGTTATCTGTTAGGGCCACTACATAATGAACGAGAAGTTGCATTAGCCTATAAACACTTTACATTTGAATAACTGTGAAACAGTTTTCGCTCAACAGTGTCAATTTAACAATCTTAAAAGTTTTTCAAATGTGGTAAGCAGACCAAAATTACGTTTCTAATTTAAGTATTGTTATCGTCGAAATAATAGATAAAATATAACACGCGTTATTTCAATTTCTTGTAACTGTATAGAGTGAGAAAATTATCGCATTACGATTTGCTCATTAGATTTATTTCAACAAGTCATTATTCAAAGTGGCAATCTGTTATGGAGAGATTGGTATTTAGATAACGATCCGGTGGGGCATGCCAAGAAGTACGCGCAACTAGTTAACTGTACACAGTACAATTTGAACGATCTGATAAACTGTTTGAAAATCGTACCAGCGCAAGAGCTGATAAAGTCGAACGTTTACTTAATGGTCGGTTAATTTCATTACTGCTTTAATATTTTTTTTAAATGCCACTTTATAGGGATTTTTTTCAGTTTTTTTTTTTTTTTTTGTTTTTAAAAGTTTTCTTGTTACTATGAATCTATTTATTTTTAGTACGACAAGGAAACAGACAATTAAAGATGTATAATAAAATAAACTTTAATAACAAACAATATAGATCAATAAATTAGATAAATACCTATTTAGAAACGTTTTCGGGCATAACCCATCATCAGCTAACACTAACTTAAAGGAAACTTAAAGTTTTAAGTTTCCTTTAAGTTAGTGTTAGCTGATGATGGGTTATGCCCGAAAACGTTTCTAAATAGGTATTTATCTAATTTATTGATCTATATTGTTTGTTATTAAAGTTTATTTTATTATACCATTTTAACAAACAGGATGTATTCACCTACATTTAATTAAAGATGTACATACATATACGATTGTGTGCGCGCGCGCGTGTGTGTGTGTGTGTGTGTGTGTGTGGTGTATATATATGTAGTGTTAAATTTTATATCAAAAATTGCTTACAAAGTATTTTTTTATAAAACAGAACAATTGTAAGGGCACATTATTAAGATCCAATTTCTTGGAAACTGGTTTTTGATTAAATATTTTGTTCCCTAAAATCCCATGAAATTTTTATTTTTTTGAGGGATCAGGACTATAAAAAAAGGTTCATTAAATGTAATCATAGTCCCCATAAATAAGTAAAAATGTAATTTTTTTTTGTCTATCTTAATGCTTTATATATCTAAGCCAGTTTTTGAGTTTGCGTACGGATTACAATGCTATTTTTTTCTCGAAATCACGCTCCAAGTAATTTTCTATGTAACTTTTTTTAGCGATTAAGTACTAGTAAATATTTCTCTTTTTCCTTTTAAGTAACAGCTGATAAAGCCTTATTCGGATTTCGAACTTGTAGATGATTTAAAGTATATTCATGAGTTTCACAAACAATTAAAAATACATATAAAACAATAATAACAAATTGGTGATACAAAACTTGCAATTGCGTAGGCCGTAGCTTTATTTTTAAATTTTGAATATTTATTTTAGTTTATTACGTAACATTTAAAATCGTTAAAAAAATATATCGTGAACAAATTTACTTCGTCGCAAAATTTCGATCTTTTATTTAACTTAGTAAATAAGCGAATTATTCTTTATTCACTATTAAACCCGAAACAAAAAAAAAAAAAATCAAAATTCATAAGCTAGAAATATTATAACAAATCAGCATGATCTGGGTAGTTTTATTAAATTTTATTTTTTTTCTGAACATTTTCAAGAAGTGATTACATCAGAAATATGATAATTTGTAATATGTTTGGCTTATGAATTTTAAATTTGTTTTTATTTATCACTAAAACGAACGCTAGTTGTTTCCTCTATACAATTGCCGGTTTGTAAAATTTTTCCGACTATAAGATCTGGACCAATCGATTTTTAGATCCTAAAAACTTATAGATCGTGGCTTTCATCAAAAACGTTGGAGTCATTCTCGATAATTTTGGTCCATATTATAAGATAAGATATTTTATAATTTTGTTTTTTTCAAATTACCGTAGTAAATATAAGTGCTCCGCTTACTTTTTAATAAACTATTTAAAATACGACGATCATTTAAACATTGTTCGCCTCGATTTTAAAACTGATCTCTTTTCGTAGAATTTTGTCGACGATAAGATACCTCGACCATTCGATTTATCTCAACCTCGAAAAAGCCTTAATTCGTGAAGCTGTTTCGGAGAACCCAATTGCACACACACACACATATATGTATATACTTACATATGTACGTGCAATTTTTGATCCTATTATAATATATAAATTTCTGTTCACTTATTTCTTTTTTTGATTTTGATTTTGATTTTTATTTATTTAGATAATTTTTATTTCCATTTTACCTTCTTACAGAGCAGTGTTTTATCAAAGGAAAAAGATATTGCAAATAACGTTGGAGTAGCGCAAGCGGTTATACAAAGAGCGGGCTATAGGAAATTCCTAATGGAACATCCGGTTGATACATTTAAAAGGGGGAATTTTTTGAAGATACCGGTAATCATCGGTTTTACCAAAGACGAAGGATCGATGTTATTTTCAGGTTTGCTTTCCGCTGAAATTTTGATATATTTGTCGTTTCTTTTGTGCATTAACACATGAACGTAAGGAGTAATGTAACGCCGAAAAAATGTTGTACAATAAAGGGCTTATGGTAATGTAATCAGCAGAAGTACATATCACCTATTAAATACGATAACGTCATAACTCAAAAAATAGCGAATTTGAGTTATGTGTATAATAGGAATGCATTTTATGAGTAAAGTTAGAGGTTAGAACGCGATATTTGTAAATAAGAAACTCGACAAAATAAGCAGTGCTCTTGAAAAGTGTACACCGTTCAAATTATTGTAAATGTAAATGTTAATTTGCGTTTTCTGCGAAATAGCGTTTTTTGAGTTACGACGTTATTGTATTTAATGAGCGATATGGTAACGGATAACGTTAGATTGTTAGTTTACGATTCCCTACTAGGGGTGCCAGATGTAACGTTACCTTTTAGTATACTTATTTCCCACCAAGGATGATGCTATACATAAGGGTACCCACATGGTTTATTTAATTCCCATTGTAGATGCCAGCGATAACGGTTATTAACCAGTTTTTGTTTGGTTTACCCCTCCCTCCAGCTTTAGATTTTTAATTTACGATTACCAAATATAACAATACTATTTGGTTTGCTTATTTCACGCCAAATGTGCCAAATGAAACATTAACTGTCTGATTTTCTTACTGATTTTTAGTTGGTTCTCCTCATCGGGAACGTTAAATGTAACGTTAGTACATAGTTTACATCTTTGGCGATGTCGCCGCAGTAGTGAGTTTCGTGGAAATTAAAAGTTATAATTATTACTTCTATTAAATGTTTAAAGCTTTCACGGCGAATACTCATAATAAATAAATTGCAGATATAAATGTGTTAAAAAGAATTTTATTTGCTTAACGTTTCGGCCAGATTACACTGACCATCATCAGAAGCGAACTAAGGTAACGAAACAAAAATTACGATCGGCAATAACGACATAAATGAAAAACATAATCACGAAAAACCCAAGTCGATATTCTAGCTCCACTCCAGGTCTTGACGGTATACCTTTTCTGTATTCCGTCAAGACCTTCCAGAGGTATAACTACTCCTCCCACCTTTTGAAATTCTTTTATCATCATTCCTATTCCTAAAAAAGTTCATCCTTACGTCCTATTTTCTTGATATCCTGTATCAGAAAACTGTTTCAAGGTATGTTAAACAAGCGCATTGTTTGGTGGCTGGAGTATAATAATGTATTTCCTAGTAATATGTTTGGCTTTCGGCCTCGTATTGGCCCTTCCGACTGTATTAGTCTTTTTGTCTCCCATATCTACCAATCCTTTATCTAAAAAAGTTATACTTTGGTTTCCTTCATCGATGTATCCTGTGCATTTGATAATGTTCTCATTTACCCACTTTAAAAGATAAGATGATAGCAATTAACGTTCCAATGCAATTTACTTCCCTTATTATCAATCTCATGCAGAATCTTTCTATCCACCTCTCTGCTCCATCTTTGGAAACTTCAAGAATGGCTTTTCGACTTCTTCTCCAAGGTTCCTCCCTCAGTCCTATTCTTTTTAACATATACCCTATCAGTGTGGCTTCTCTTCCTCTAAATTCTTCGTCTTTATTCTTTGCTGATGGAAATCCTCCTTTATGCCTCATCCCATGATATTATATCAACCAGTGAGACACTTAATTCGTCTCTTTCTGTGTTGGATCATTCCGTTCCTCAATTAACCTTTTTATTTCTCCCATTAAATGTTGTTATGCCGTATTTACTCTGCGACTTTATAATCCTGCTTCTGTCTATCTGCCCCTAGTAAATACACTGCTTTCTCGTATTAATTGTTTTTGTTATCTTGGTATCTTATTTGACTGTCGGTTATCCTTCTCCGAACACATCAAGGTTCTTTCCTCTTCAGCAACCAAAAAATTAAACCTGCTAAAGGTCCTATTTCCAACCAAATGGGGTGGTGGTCCTTATATCCTTATTTCTCTATTCATCATTTGCTCAAAATTTGATTACTGTTCATTTCTCTATGGTTGTGCCCTTAAGTCCCCACTCTCTAAATTAGATGTAATTCGAAATTCTTGCCTTCATCTATGCCTTGGTGTTCTTAAGTACTCACGTCCTCTATGCCCATTTCTAAGAGTTGGCGTGTCACACCTGAAATCCCCTATTTTATCACTCATCTCTCTTCGGCTCAGTTCGTTCAGTCCTAACATAATGCCCTTTGTCAATCTCCCTGATTTCTCTTCTAATTTCGCTGATCTCTGCCATCCTCCCAATATGTTTACTGTACCTACGCTCTCCAAGTTCCTTCCGCAGGCCCTAATTAAACAGAAATTCCACAGTATTATCAATTCTCAATTTTCTTCGCATGCAACCGTGTTTACAGATGGTTCGAAGAGGCCGGGTGGTGTCGGTGACTTTTATACTCCCAGATCTTGGCTTTTCAGAATCTTTTCGTTTACCTCCTTTCTGTTGTACATTCATAAATGTATTAATGACTATTCTATGTTATATTATTTTCATTTCTTCCAATCTCACCTTTCCTGTGAATTCTTGGTTATATCTGACTCCATGATCGCCCTTCAGACCATTTGTTCTCCACTACCTGATCATTCCTGTGATTTTATCATACTCCGCATACGCTCACTTATCCAGGTTCTTTCTTCCCTTCATTCCATTCAAATTGATTTGCTGTGGGTTCCTGGTCATTCAAGATTTTCAGTAATGAAGTGGCGGACTCATTGGCCCTAGTTGCTGCCTCTTCTCATTTCTTCTTTAAGGAAGTCCCATCGTCTAATCTTCTTCCGCTGTGCAATGGTTTCCATTGGTTCGATATGTACGTTTCCTCTTTTTCTAGCAATTGTTTTTTTAATCTGTCTGTTCAACCTAGTCTTCCTGCCAGTCTATGGTTCTCTTTATTTCCTTCACTTCGTCGTTCTGTTGTTGTCTCCGTTATTCGCTTGCGCCTTAACAATTCTCTGTTGCTTTCCTTCCGTTTTCGTTTTTCGTTGGTTGCCTCTTCATATTGTTCTCTCCACTCAAACGAAGAGCGTGTTTGCGATGCGGATAATATGTTCTTTGAGCGTTCATCTCTTTCTGCTGAGTTTTCTGCTTTCTACTTCAGTTTGATGCAACTTGATCTTCCTAGTCCATGTTGCGCCTCTTATGTCCTGTCTTTTCCCTCTCCACAGATTGTTCCTATTATTTGTCCCTTTCTCCTAACAATGTCTGACCGTATCAAGATATAATTGATTCCTTCCTATTTTAATTGTTTCTGGGTAAAGGTCCCCGGATGACGAGTTCAAAATAAAAGCAAAAAAAAACCTATCTAAGCAAATAAAATAACAAAAAAAAAACATACAAGGAAAACCTCAAAAAAAGGACAAATATAAAACTAAAAATTAAATAAAAACCAACGAAACGGATATCAGACACCGCCGAAAGAGAGGTAAATACGAACAAACAACGGTTAGAGAATGAAAAAACGAAAATAAAATTATAAAATAACAACGACGGACTCAAAAGATAAAATTATATATGAAGTGAAAAAAAAAAACAAACAAACAAACAGCAAACAAAAAATAGGAGTAAAGAAGTATTAGGGGGGGGGGGGGTATTTTTCTTGTTTCGGTAGGTTTATCGGCTTAGGTTTTCCGTGATTTTGTTTTTCATTTATGTCGCTATTGTCGATCGCAATTTTCGTTACGTTACTTCAGTTCTCTTCTGATAATGGTCAGTGTAAGCTGGCCAAAACGTTAAGCAAATAAAATTCTTTTTAACGCAGTTATATGCCCAATTTTATTATTTAAAGAATGGAGGCGCATGTGTTCATCTCTAGGACCTCGCCGATAAGCTACAAAGCCTGGGAGGATCCCCAAACGTAACGCACATTAATAATATATTTAACAGTGATCTATATTAATTTTTTCTGAACAGCCGACCGTTGATAAACATAATTATTAGATATACATACAAATGACAAATTAAAATGATTAATAAACAAATTAATAAAATTGTACATATAACTGTTTCGCCCGTGAATCGGTGCTCGTTGAATTGGTGGTCTCTGAGTGGTTCTAGGATCCATGTTTTCGATAGGCGCAAAGGTTGAATTTTCGATACGATATTAATTACGCAATATTATTTTATCAAATTATTACAATTAGTGAAGATCCGACGTTGGTCTTACACACTACAGATTCAAGCCCTCGAATGCACGCTTCACCTTGCGGCGATCCGTGAAATAGTACATCCACCTTTCACCGACGGTGGAATTTCGTCCACTCGCACATTTTCTTTCATTACGCGATCCGTATTTTCTTATAATTCCATTTATTTGTTTTTATTTTCTATGTGTTTAAATGGTAATGTACACATTGCAATATATGTATGATTTTTAAACGAATGTATTTTAAAATAATTTTATTTTACATTTTTCTTTTCTTTTTCATTCAGCTTTTTACGAATATGTTTTAAATCCGAGCCACAATGAAACTTGTTATGAAACGAATAATTGTGTAAGTCCAGATTATCTTAAAGATGATGTTTTTTACGACTATCTGAAGTTTATCGGTAAGTTTTAAATAACGAAAATACTTAATTTACATAGTTATCTATTTTGCAGTAATATTTTGCATTTCATAAGTCGTCGAGATGTTTGTGTAATATTTGAAATGCGGAATAGGTCACGAAGGATTCGTACATATTGCTTAATAACCTTGGATAATGGCGAGTAAACTTAAAAGATTTTTTCGAACAACAAATCTTCGACTTATCTGTCAATACAGTTGGTTCTACACAAGGGGCAATAGCCTAATTAGAATCAAAAATTATTTTTGTTTGCACAAAAAACAACTATGTTGAAAAAGGCAAATAGGTTCGCTAATTGCAGTTTTGTTTTGCGGTAGGGTATTTTTTAAAAAGCATTTCATTTCGTGCAGTACAAGCGTGAATTATCATTATAAGTTAATTCTACATTTTAAAAAAAGTGTATATGTATATATACATATATTAATTACAACGTAATTCTTAGGCTACCCCGAATTCGAAAAAATGTCCCAATTTTATGTAACGTTTGTTATATTTTATAGGATTTTTGTTATTGTTATTTAAAAAATGTTACAATTTTATATAATGAAGTATGTAACGAAAAATGTAACGAAAAAATGTCTTAATTTTATATAATGAAAGTTAAATGTTAGAATAGGACTTTTATGGTTATGTTATTCTTTTTTGTGTTGATGCCAGTAAGAATTACGTTGTAAATTTTGATCATTTTATACAAAGTATAGAAGAGAAAGAGACAGAAATGAAAGCAAGAGGGGTCAAGGGGCACAGCCCCTTGCGAGGCCAAAATGGCCGAGTTTATATATATATATATATATATATATATATATATATAATTGTGAACATTCTTGTCCTAAGGATCTAAAAGTATAGCATTAATATTAACTGGTAATGTATTATAGTTAACGACCGACTATTGTACGAGTCCTACCCGCTGTTTTCAGGAAGTGTTACATTGCGCCATTTACATTAGTTTAATGTTTTTTGATCGTCTTCGTTACATTAGAATTATTTATCTGATTGCAGTCTTTTTTAACCTTCTGCAGTTCTTAAACGTACCACATGGTATAATATAATTTTTGAATAGCACAGATTTTTAGTTGTTTGTATTTTTGTGTTTTATAATGTTTTTTTGCGTTTAGACTCCACATTGGAATTCAGTGTTCTGTTCTATCTTAACACGAGTCTTGATTAATATTCTGTAGTCCATGCAGTGGTATTTAATAATTTCACATTTTTAGGGGTTTTTTTTTCGGTTTTCTAGCCAAGGTATCAACACCACTTCGTTTCTGCTTATATTGCTAACAATGTATTATAAAGCGGTCGCTGCGCATCTGTGATTATGTCTGGATGTTTTGCTTATTATTCTCGCTGTTTTATCACGGTTTTGATATGTTATTAACACACAGAAGATGTATTATTTACATTTGATAATAACTAAACCTGGCACGACTTTATTTGATTTTAATGTTTATGACGCAAAGTCAACATGATACCATAAATATTCTGATTAAAACGCTCACAGACCTGATTTCTGTGAATATTTTACTTCAGAAGAAAACCGCGTTTAAATTGTTCAGAACGCGCTCAGAAGAGATATGTAGTGGAATAAAAATAGTGAAAACGGTGGAATTGACCGTTAAATCGGTAGCGTGCATAAAAATGTCTAAATACTTTTGATAAAAACACAAAAGTAAAATACAAGCTGGTCACTTTGGACCGTAGGTTAATTAACTTAATTAGGTCGCAAGTGTAGTTGTTGAATAGGACAGGCCGGCTTAAAACGAAACTTCGAAGTAGGCCCTTGCAGCGGTTTCCGGAGAATGACAGATTGAGGGATGGGACATAGAATGATAGTAACAGAGATGAAATATACAATTGAAATATCGTAAATAATGCGGATATCAATTTTGTCAAAGATGGACTTAATGTCTAAAAAGACGAAGATCAAAAATCCTTCCCTAATGAAAGCTATATAAATAGTAATCCACAGAATTGTACTTTGGCTAATTCGAAACCCAAATGTGTTTGGAGGAACGAGATTATGTGTTAAACCGGATTAACCTTTTTTCGCCGCATAACAGGATGCTAATGGGGGAACAGTTGTGAGACCGGAGAGGTTATTTTTGGATTTAGGAATAGAGAAAGGAACAAATTCCTTTCAGGACTTTAGTGTTGTTGACGAAGAGAAAAAGATGTTTAGGGTAAGGAAGAGTATGCGTTTTGTAGTAAGAGTAAAATGTAGGATCCATCGTAAGTTGTTAAATCAGGCCTGGAGAAGTAATTTTTTGTTTTTTTTTAAATTGCGCATCCCAGTTCTCTCGAAGTGATAGCTGCTGTCAGGGCATCATAATGAAGAGATTAATTAGCAGCCGTGGAAAGAATATCGGATAGGCTTGTACTAGGCACGAGAGAGAGAGAGAGAGAGAGAGAAAGAAAGGAAAATTTATTTTTAGGTTTATATATTTTGGTTAAAAAATTAAGCGTCGATAATATCGGATTCATGTTAATGAAATGTTTATATTGTGATTATATTTTATTATTAAAACATTTTCTTACTACTGCTTGGAATTTATTTGTTGGATCTTTTTTTTTTTTTTGTTAGCCTGGGGCTCATTCCAAAATTTCCGTTATTAATTTCTCCGTTATCATTTTTGCGTTACAATCCCTGTATTACCGGATACGAATAAACATTTGGTATTTTACTTTCTTTCGTACACGTCTTGTTATTTCAACAACGACTGAAGAGGAGAAAATGGTCGTCATCAAAGTTCAAAACTTAACAGAAAAGTAAAGGAAGTAAATAGAAATTCTTTGAGAAGAGCCTAAGGGATCGACGAAATAAGAAGCGAAAGGTGTACGAGCTTATCGACTAAGAACTCATTTTCATGAACGTCAGCTGTACTTGAATCGAGATTCTAACAAAAGACCGAAACGGAAAAGAAGCGAACTAATGCCGTCCAACAAATTGAACCATAAATTGAAGATATCCTGAAGAAACTAAAATACAAGCATATTTAAATATAAAATTAACTCGCTAGAATTTTGGAAGGTTTCCTTTATTGTTCCACATCCGGGCAACCTCAATAACGAGCAATAAAAGTATTTAATATATGTTTCATCAAAAAAGTTATGTACATATTTCAGAGGTAATACTTTTGCACTGTATATCATTCGTTGCAGAGATATTTTACTGTTTAGATAAAGATCGTGAATTGTCGAATTAAATTTTTATTAATAGATTTTTAGCGTTAAGTTCCATATATATATACACGACATTGTTGTCGATCTCTGATTAGAAACTTTTTGCTTTTATTTTTTACTACCTATGTTTCCTTTATGCTGGTAGTAGTGTACTATTGCCGTGTAATATGAAAACCGCTAATCTGTATTTTTATTAATTATTAATTTTTAATTTAAGGATTATCCAATAAAAAGGATATTTTGGAACTTTTAAAAGATAAATACTTTCCCGAGAATGTTCGAGGCGATTTTAAACTAATTAGTTCCCACTTTATAAATGTAAGTATGTTAATTTGTTCGGTTTTCTACTTTTTAAAAAGTATTTTTACAGACTATTTTTATAACAAAGGAAAAATATATTTTTTTAAAGCTGATTTTGTTCTTTCTAGTTAACCAGTGATTTAACTATAAAAATGTCGACCGTGGAATTCGTAAGAGATACTTATAACGTAACGCCGACGTATATGTACAGTTTTAATTTCAAGGGTAGTCAAAGTAAAATTGGCTATGGCAGAGAAGTACACTATCCATTTGAAACAGGTACGGTCACGCCTTATTTTAATTTAATATATTAAAAATCCGAGAAAATAATAAACAAAAAATAAGTTAAAAGCTTTTATTGTTCTTGACAATTTCTCCATTATGCCATATGTCAATTTTTCCGTATTAATTTTTCCACAAGTTAAAAAATTTTTCTATTATTCAGCCTTTTTTTTTTTTTTTTTTTTTTTTTTTTTTTTTTTTTTATTAACGTTAAAATACTTTTAACCGTTGTGCGATTTTTTTATTTGGTCTTAGGAGTTGCTCACAGCGATGATCTAATATATTTATTTCCATTTAAAAACTATACTCTGAATGAACAAGAAGAAAATGTTGCAAAAACGATCTCCTCACTGTGGACCAGTTTTGCCATTAACAACGGGTATAGTATAGAAAACAAATATTAATTTATAGATTGTAGAATTTCGAAGCAGATTTGAAGTTGGCTAAAATTAGAGTAAAACGAAGTCCCGAATAATGCAGTAACTCTACGGTTTTCTCATAATATTTTAATAAAGTTAATCGAAAATTATAACGAAATATTTTGAAATTAGTTCTAATTTTAAATCTCCTTGAAAACGTATCATTCTGTTTTGAATTATTATGCCTTCCTATTTAGTGACGGATTTTTTTCTAGCTGTAAAAATTCGTTTACGATGTGGCAGAGTTAATGTTTTATTTGAAGTGAAAAAAAGGAAAACCTATTCTAGCTAGTAGCTGATTTCGATGTTTGTGTGTCCCGAACGGTTAAAATAAAAAGGGCCTTATTTAATTTTTAAATTAAAATATTTAATGGAAAACAACAATAATGATAAGAAAACTAACAGTAGCTACTTTTGGTTATCTGATATAATGTGCAGAAAATTACACGTAAAAAAAAAAAAATGAAAAAATTATTTAGTAAATTTACTTGCATAAAATCACACGTCAAAATTGCATACATTAAAATTAACGTTTAAAAATGTTTATTTCGAGACTTTTCTTTTGAAAATCTTTTAATACAGTCTATTTAATAATTCATGTTGACGCGTAGAATTGTCGTTTTGTTTCTTACGTAATTCTTAATTCTTTTTAAACGTGAAAAAGTTCGTTCTGGCAAAGCACTTCATATGAGTAATGTATGAAATATTTTTTTTTGAAATAATTTCTACAGTTGGAAATATTTCTTTCATATCTGATGCCACCTTATATCATCGTCAGTCGAATATTTTTTTGTTCTTTCTTTAGAAATAATAAATTATTGTGACTAATTTCACCTTCAAATTGATATTTGTGTAGCTTTTATAATTTTCTTTCGGGTTTTTTAACATATTTCTAAATTTTAAAATTTTGCAGAATTTTTATTGAATAGAAGGAGAATAGTGTAAACGAAATTTTCGCTACAGAGAATTGGGCAATCGCTATAAGTTTTTCATCAAAAAGAAAATTTTCATTTCTTTCTTCACATTTGCGAGTAGTAAAATTTTTTCCATCTTCAACGATTTCGAATTTTTTCTGCCGTATAAAATTTTCAAGCCAATTTAATAACGAAACCTTTGACAGACGATGCATTCCATTACCTGCGAAAATGATTTTTTCTAAAAAATTTCCATAAGAAATGTATCTACTTAAATTTTTTATTCTCGTTTTTTTTTAATAAAGACTTTTAATTTTTTTAAATTCTCTTAAACAGTGAAATCAGTTAATGTTTCTTTAATTTTTATGGTATTCGCATTTAAAAGCGAGAACCGCGCATAGCCCCTTACAAACCACCGTGTATTAGATAATTCTTTTATTGCCAATTTAATCGTGAAGTTTTTCCCATAAAATATTTCATCAGCGGATTGAATCATTAAAAAAGGTATATAAATTTTGAACGAATATAAAATATTAGCAATCATACAGCTTTTTACTGTAAAGTTACCGGTAAAAAGTTTAACGCGTGAATTGAGCAAGGAATTTAAACAGCGTTTTTTAAGCCGATTTTAGAGTCTAATGCGTAATATTTTCCTGACACATTATCAATATGATTGTCCCCAACAAAACTGAATATCAATTAATTCAGACATTTTAATTTCGCAAACACTTGTTTTTCTAAATACGCGGGGAGATGCTTTTTAGTAGGTAAAAAGAACTTATGAATCTTTCCTTTTAATAAGTACATTTGGAAGAATAGATTGGAAAGTAACTAGCCGATCATTATGTGAAATATGAGACTCCGATTCAAAATAGTACTAAAAAAAAATTTTCAGTTTTTACTTGTTTTGTTTTTTTTTTTAAAAGTTGCGGATCCCACAAGGTAAATGCCTGTCTGTGGGTTTCCGATACTCTTATGATCATTTATTGTATAATGTAATTACGATATTTCTTAATAAAATAGTGCTTACTACTATGTATACAAAGAAACTACACATATAATTAAAAGAAAAAACGAATTCAATGCGCGTCATCCGAAATTAATTATAAGTACAATCGATTCTCTACAATCGAACCGTATATAATTTTAACAAAAATTAATTTTCATTCTCTTACGTTATCTAGTAACCATTGTTTAATTTATAATTTCCACTTGCCAGCCTCTATATTCATCAAATCCTCTGGAATACGTTCGGGCAATTTAATTGCAACTGATTCATCGAGACTTTATCAAATTTGGTAATTTTCCCTTTCGGTCGAATGAAGTACAATGTTTTATCGCTTCTTTAGTTTTCCTGTCTTTCAGTATCGAGGGAATAGGTAAACTTTTAGTCTTATATTCAAATAGTCGGTAGTAATAGTAAAGCATCTTTGGAGACATTTCATTTTTCTCTCTCCACTAGCTAATGTTATTATTGCCATGTTTCTTTATTAAGATTATCGTTTTTAAATATTATGAATCATTGTACTTTTTGCCTTTCCTCGTATCGAGATTCCATATAAAATTCTTGACAAACTAGTGCGTTGAAATATAAACAACTGATGCTATATGGTATCGATTGAGCTAATCTATATATAATGCTGGTAGTATTCATCTAATTTTTGTAGATGTACTTATAATATGTTTATCCCAAGTAGGTGTTCTATTTTTATGGCAGCTAAGATAGAGTTACTGATAATTTTTATACATTCATTCCATGTTGGGTTAGATAATTAGCATTTTCTCGTCTACAATTGCTATATGTTTATGTGGTTTTGAAAATTCACTATATTCCGCTAAATATTCCGGACACGTTAAATAATTACTTTTCCTAATAGAAGAATGTTTTTTTTTTATTTTTTATTTTTGTGACCTCTAAATTCTAAACCGAGATTTATGTAGTCGATACTATTTTTCGTAAAACTGATTTGCTTGTGTTACTTGCACGAACTGTGGATCAACAGTAAAAGGACGTCTGCGTAATGTATGTGCAAAGGTTATATAGTTTTTTTGAAACTTCATGATCTGACAAAGCTTTTTAATATACATGTTTAAAAGTTTCTAAAAAAAACAGCTAATTCCTGTTTCCATTTTTTTCTTTAACAATTTTTCTATAAAAATGATCTTCACATAAAATTATCTGTAATATATTTGTTTTATCGGATTTTTCATCGTCCTAACATTGTCTGTGTTACGATATTTTCGTTTATATTCCGGGGGACCAAAATATGTTTTCGAATGATTTTTTACCGGTCAATTAATAAATTGTTTATTAACTAAATACGATTGAATATCCAATATCGATTAGAAGTCTTAAAAAAGACTGTTTCCAACACAACACGAAGTTTTGTGGTCGTACTAGATGGACGAACGACCTCACGATGTGGAATAAACGGCACTATAAATTTTTTGTTATACGATTTCAGTATTGTTTTTGATATTTGTAATTATTTTTGTTTTGTGCGTCTAATTTAAAATTTAGAAAACAGGTTATAAACATTTAGGATATTTACTTTCCACGATAAATTTTCCAATTAGGAATAAACTGAATATTACGAATACTTTTTTCCAGAAACTGAAAAAAAAAAGTGGATTTAGAAAAATTTAGACTGGAACAAGAGAAGCGAAATTGACTTAAATTGACTTCGCAATCGATTGAAAAGAAAAACCGCATTCAAAAAGATGTAACCGTAATAAACAAATGATTAATAGTTGTTAAAAACATTTTTTGTAAAGGAAGAACGAATTAAAAGAAAAAAAATCAGAGTAAGGACCGACAGTAAGGACTACAGTTTGATTTTCTGTTCCATTTGCCTCTGAATTTAAAATGCTTCTTTTGTGGCGACATTAACTTCAATTTAAGTTATTTCTTTTATCGGTGAATTCTTTGTTCATTGTGTTTAAATGTGCGTACTTCGCTATTTATATCTTGAATTCTTTAATTTTCTTTGTTACCACTTTTCAGGATTCTCGCCGTCGATGGCGTTTTCGGTATATAGTAATTTCAGATAAACATTAAAATTTAATATATACATATTTTGAATTAAAGAAATTACAATTAATATTATTTATAAGTGTTGCAGTACTAAATTATTAAATTAAAAACGATTTAAAAGCAGAAATGCAATTATCCATTCTTTGTGGCATGCGCATTAATAATAATTGAAATCTACTATTAGAACAAACGTAGCGCCAAAAGTTTATTTTCTGTCGCGCATAAAATCTCGGTTTGAGGAAATTAGAGATACGCAAATCAACTCTGCAAGAGCAATTTTTGGTACATATATGTGTCCTTTCCGACTGCAGATATAAATCCGCTTCTCTTAAAACTGAAACAGAAATAACTGTTCTCCTTGTTCAACTTTCTGCCATTACTGCCTTTGCGCTGAAGTTTTTTTCTTCTGATTGAACAGTAAGTTAAAAGAGCTAGAAATTGAAAACTGTTACAATTATTTGCGAACTGTTTATGAATCCAGCTCTTTTTTAAAACTCGTTCTTTAAGAACAGTTAACTCCTGAATAGACCATCACTACTCATATGTGGTGTATAATGGCAATCTTTGACTGCGAATTCAACTTCAACTCTGCGTAGTACTCGGAACGCACAAAGCAACAGAACGTCCCTGAACACGATGCGCATTTTCTTTACACAATTCCGATTTAACAGCACTTTTTTTGATAAAATACCTGGTCCGCACCGCTTTAAATAACACCTAGCATTAAATCAACGGATCACACTACTCATTCAGATTTTAAGATGTTAAACCACACCGTCGCTATTACCTCCTATACTGCAATCTATGAACACGACGTCATCCCGTGAAACAGTAATATGAAAAAGCAAATTTTGACAGTTGTGCTCGCAGCTGTCACCTTTCGGAGTCGAGATGTATTAAATCACCCCGACAGAGATAAATCCGATGTGTTCGTTATGTGACATCTTCTAGAGTGGAGACATATTAAATCACGTATCGTCAGAGATATATCCAACTATGGCCGAACGCGGATATATTTCCGAAGATATAACGGTGTCCGGAGTTATCGATACCTAGAGGCAATGTCTGTTGATATTATGCAGTGTGAAATGAGTTACGTAGATTTAACTAATAACAGATGCTGTTTATTTTTAATGTGAAATTTCATAAGTGCGGTTATTGTGGATAAGGGTTGTGATTGTTTACTTTCATTTATTGAATGTCGTAGCATTTTTAAAAGTTAATTTAAAATTTAGCGTCGAATAAAATATGGAAGATTTTAAATTCAAAAAGGATTAATTTATTAACGTTCGGAGACTGTCTTAATTTTAAAAATCTTCGTCGCTGCAACAGATTTCAAAACATAAGAAAAATAACTTTGAAAGTTATTTCCGAAATTCTAAGCATTGTTTAGCTGAATATATTTGTAGTTATGCGAAATGATAACACGTTTTTTTACTGTTTTTTTTTGTATTTTATTTAATGCAGAAATTTTATGGATGAAAGTAGGATGACTCGAAAAATTGAAAAATTAAAATATAAAACATTCATTATCTTTTTCATGTATGAGCAGTGCGTGTAATTTAGCAACAATCGGTGCATTAGATATTACATTACGGTTGGATTGTGTTTATTAAAAATTTAAAAACTTTTTTTTGAAAATGTTTCAAAAAACGGACACGTAAACTAAATATAAAATTATCGTTTGTATGTCGTAGAGCTTTTGAACTGGTTGTAAGAGCAGAACTTACAAATTACTTTAAAAAAAGATACAAGTAAAATTGAAAAAGAAAAAAATTACCTTTTTGTTGTTAAAAGTACCATAAACGGTCACCATAGTATATATGTCGTTTTGCGTAATTTTTTAAAAATTTTATCTGGTTTCATTTAATTATTACTTTTATTTTGTGATATCTTCTAATGGTTTTCTCTATTTACTATTGTTATTGTACTACTGAAACGATAACTTGAAGTCATATGTACCTACTAAAAAAGTTACTGTGCGGTGTTAAATTTATTTTTACTACTCCTGTGTTCTCTAACTTTCTAAGTGGTTTCTGTTTACTTTTGGAATTTTCTAACACTGACTTATCAATCACCCATCGCTACTACTCGACGGTTCTTTTAATTCTAGATAAAGATAATATTATTTTATATATCATGCGATTTTCGAACATTAAGTAATAAAGTAAAAATAAAACAAACTTATTTTTCAAGTTATTAATAACGAATTTTATTAATGAATTTTAAAAAGTAGAATGTGTACTTGTATGTTTTTAACGATAGAATTAGTAATGAAATATTTTTACTTTATCATTTGAAAGTGTCAGTGTAGAGAAAGATAATCGAAGAGTAATTTTTTTGAAAAATATTTTAACAGCAATATTTAAATATTACGAATTCATTTAATATTAAATTACGGTAAACGGGAAAAAATACATAAATGTAATTAGAAAATGACTAAGCACTGATTAGATTTCGGAAGTGGTGACCAAAAAATCATTGAAAAAAAAGAAATGTGCGTAAACGTTAGTTAAATTAAGATCGAAATAAGAGAATTTATTCAACCTAGTGGTTCTTAACATAGGAAACTAAAAAATCTATTTTTTAAAGTTAAAAGAGATTTTTTTTATCATTTCTTGTGATTAATTTGTAGTGAACTGGAAAAGAGAATCGGCAATTGTTTCTTTTAAATCAAAAATATTCTTATTGGAAAACGAATGATTTATTAGAATTTTAAAAATATTGATTAATCTGAACCAATTGTATTTAATACAATTTCGAGATTTTTATAGAGTTGTGATACTTCATCACGTACAAATATTGTATATACTGTTAAAATTTAATGTGGAATCTGTGTTGGCATATAACCATATTTCGACTATAAGCGGCAAGTTTAATGGAATTTAATCTATAGTTACGCATGTTTCTTGTGCGGTTTTTGAGCTATTTTCCGGTAAGTGATTTTCTGTCACTTAAAAAATTGTATAGTTCACTTTAATAATTTTTCCAGCACACACACGCACAAATAGTTTTCTTAGAAAACGAATCTAAAAAGATTTAAACTTAATCTTCAACGGTAGAGCGGGAGCTATATTCTTATTTTCAACTTTTTATAAATTCCCAATTTTCTCTGCCAAACTATTAGCTGCGCTATGATTTTTATATTAAAAAAAAAAATGTATATGTATTAATGTTAAGAGGTATGGAAAACTGTCAAACGAATGCTATCACTGTTTTTACTTTTTCACCTCTTTGTAGTAAACCAGACACTGTTAACGGAGTAAATTGGCCATTGGTATCGACTAAATATGGTCCATGTTTAGAAATTAACAATGAACTTTCAATTATTGAGCATTTTGTCGTTGGCCAGTCGGATGATTCAGAACGAAGTGCTGAAAGATTACAACACTCCGGATCAGTTTCGATATTTTTGTTCCCATTAACAATAATAGTAATGTTAACGAGTCAGCTGTATTTGTTTAATTTTATTTTATTTAGCTAATAGTTTTCGTTAAATATAAGATAAATAAAAAGTCACTGTTTGCGCTTTATACCAGGTTTGATATATTTTTTAAAGCTTTTATTATCAAATTTTCATCACTCAGTCAGACTTTAATCTCGAGTGTTATGACTATTCGTTTGTATATTCTTGTACAAATATTGATAGAGCATTGAAAGAAATACTAGATATAAAGTGTAGGTTTAAATATACTTCAGAATGACTATAAACGCTTATTAACGCAATACTACTTATTTTTATTATTTCGTATTCGATTTCAGTAAGAAGTACAGGTTTTGCGATGTTTAGCATCGGGAAAGCTTTAGAATATTTATTAATTAGAAGTTACAAATTATAATTTGTCAAATCTATACTAATCGTAATGATCTTAACTGATGTGAAATATGTATGAGATTAAATTTAATAATGAGATGATTTTTAATTGGTACTTATAACGACGCACTTTTTATGAAGAATAGTCATTTGTTAATATTGTAGTGCCTTTTGTCGATTAAATTTTTATGTTTTTAATTAAATATTTTAATAAGGAGATAAAAGTTTTTTAGTGAAATGAGGATTTGGCTATACGCCAACTATTTTGCAAATTGCCGATATTGCAAAAGTTTTATTTATCCATCTAGGGAATGAAAGATAATTGCGGTCCATTTATTACTGTATTCGATAATGTACTCCTCTGTCATTCTACAGCTGATACTCTTTATAAAGATCATGTTTTTCGAAAAATCGGGATCTATAAAAAAATGTATATGCACCGCGTCAAATACTGTGCGGAAACAGTTTTTTACCTTCTTTTTGTTGTATCTAAAAGTATTTTACCGCATCTGTGTTACATATTTTCCTCTCAAGTAGACGGGTGTTTTTAAAGGGTTAATTTCAATTATACATTTTTCAAGTATTGATTTAAATAGACCGTAAAAAAAAAATCAACAATGCTGCTATGCTTTTTTGTTTATTCACTATCATAACAAATACTTACCTCGAAATAATTTCTACACATAGAGATTCTTGTGCATTTTAATTTAAGAAATGTACGCTTTGAATTTATTCCTTCTAAGATCTTTATGCTCCGTAAGGCTGTCCGCATACTACAATAATAATTTGATGTGTACTTAGTTTAAAATTCCCAGCTGTATCATTTTGGAGGAGATGAAAATTGTCGAATGTTACATTGGCGAATATATGTTTTGTATTTATCTATTTCGATATAATCAAACTTCTGTTTTATCAAATTACCGTCTGGAGCAGTTTTCTTAGAGAATGTTGAATTTTGTTTTCAGTTTAATATCTTTTAATTTCTTTTTGACGGTTTTGTTAGTTGGACACTTGTGATGTGGTGTATGTGTGTGTGTGTGTGTGTGTGTGTGTTTGTGTGTGTGTGTGGATCACGACAACGTTAAAACTGGAATTTTACTCTTTATGGGGGGTTCCGACCCTTTGCATCACGTCGCCATCTTACTTACTGGTGTAGTATATATACGATAATCCTGTTTTTAAAAATAAAATAATGTATAAAAATAATTTTAAAAAAAGAAGCTATATATTAGAAGAAAGGCTTCAGAAGTATGTTTACTTTCATATACTACAAAACTTATATTTTCCCAATAGAAAAATACACGTTTTTAAAATTTTGCTCTTGAATAGACTAATAGATTTCAAAGTAAAAGTTCATTAAGTGAACAATAATAGTGCTAACGATATTAATCTATAGATGTGTATGAAAAAATAATTAAAATACCGAATGCATAAAGAAAATCTCAGGCGTGTCTATCCTTCCTTCTCTGAAAAAGTTATTTTAGAGGGTGCTCTAGTAGTTTCCGTATGATGAATTATTTGCACTACCGAAGGTCGAAAAGTTTCAATAAAATCCACCGAGCTAAAGTTTGTGAGAAATTTCCTTCCAGATTTTGTTTCCATCTTTAAGCGTTGTTTTTCTATTTCCACTAGCATCAAACCTCTTATTCAGTGTTCCAATCAAAATACTTTTTAAAAAAATACTAATTAAAAATATGAGATTTATGAATCTATAATAAAACTACGCCATTTTTGGTGCAGAGGAGTGGGGGGTCGTTTAAAATAACTAATTTTATTAATAATAATATAAAGTATATCCGTTAATAACTTGAATACTGAAAGCGCATTAAATTCGGACATAATTACAATTATGCTTCCTTCCAATATCGGAATAAAAAAATATAGGCCAAACAACCGCCGTACGTCAACGTGTGTCTTGTGTAAAAATAATACAAAAACATGTAAATCATAGAAGGTAAACTTCAGATGCAAAGCTGCTGTTTCAGATTTAAAAAAAAGAAAAACAAAAGAAAAAAATAAATAAATAAAAAAACAAAGAAAACTTTTCAAACTGCAAATGTAGGTGCCGGTCAATTCAGGGGCCTTCACACTTGATGCATTAAACTCATTTTGAGTTTATCCGGCACGAGACGTTTTTCTTATCATCTTCGAATAGATTGCATGCCACACAAACTGAGATACCTTCTAGTATAATAGCACATTGAGTAAATCTCGCCGGTCGTGTCATCGATATTAGCACTATCTCTGTTTCGACTCACTTAGCCTTGAGAAAAGCTCTTAAAAGACTTTAATGAACTTCTGAAGCACTATGCGTTAAAAAAGGTGTACTCTTACCGAATTGAGACTTATTATGGCAAATGAGTCTTTCTTTCTTCCGCTTCAGTATTGCACCCAATTTAGTATGCCCTACTTGTAAAGATCATGTTTAATTTCGAGACCCTTGCATAAAATCTGGATCTTTGATATTTTTTGCAGTATTTTTTATAGTCTTATATTCGAATATGTTGACATTTATCAATGACTCGCAGGCACATAATTTCGCATGTACAATTCTAATTGCACTGCGATAGCATTAAAATAATTTGCTGTGTCAAGCATCAATCTGCTAGATAATTTTCAGTGGATAATAAATTATTTTCGAATGAACTAAGCAAATTCGTAAATTCTTTTTTGCCTTTCTTCAAGTACAATATAATGCTGTTTAAAATTGTTGATTATCCAACTTTAATGCTTTTCTAACCCTTACTAAAACCTGCACTTATCCGTTTAAGGTGTACCTGTAACTGACCAGTGCTAATAATATGCTAGCCCAATATTGCTATGATTTTTATGTTTGTTTGAATGAATATATCTCTGGGAACAGCCTTGATATTACGGATGATCTTCCTTTCGTCAACTGTCCCTGTTTCGGGAGCTAATTGTGACACGATTCGCCATTCCAATCTCTAAGGCGTGTGACAACTGTGGCAAGTCTAACTATTGAATCTTCAAGACTAAATTTGAGTTCGGGTGCCACGTAAATATTATTTTCTTTAAATATCTTTTTTTTTTTTTTTTTTTAAATTCACAAAATAGCGAGAAGCTTTTAAAATTCTTCTTTCACTCGAAGAGTGGGTGTCTTTTCACGACATTTAATAAAATTCATTACTAAACTTTAAATAATATCATATATATTGAACGAAATGACTGAAAATGAAAATTAATCGCAATTACTACTAGCCAAATTTACAAGTATCAGCAGATAATTTTACAGAAAAAACGAAAACGAATGGTTTGTTTTTTGTTTTTTTTTACGACCGACTGACTAGATTCTGAAAATTTGCGACACAAGTTCGCTATCGACATTAATTTCACATGTTCGTAATATTCGAATAACGACATTCATCGCCGGACGAATATCAAGAAACAACTTTAGTAAATCCGACTAGGAGCGGCAATCAACGACGCTGACGGAGATCAGCGGCGACAAATTCGCAATAATTAACACATAAGTATTCTCCGTTGCTGGCTGCGCTACTTGTACTTTTATCTATCTGTAACGATCAGTCAGCAGATAGATAATTCTCATCCAAACAGCGGAGCCTCTGATAGAGACGTAAATCTGCTAGACGAAATTAGAAGAATAATTTCGTCCGTTCGTTTAAATCAAAACAAAATATTCGACAAAGATAAAAACTTCCGTCGGTACATGGCGAGCTGTATTCTTACGAATAAATAAATAGAAAAAATGCCTAGTTCGTATCAATATGCGGTCTAATCTAAAATTACGTACTAACCTTTGTTGTCAGTGTGTATTTAGATATACACTTTGATGTATCATAATCATCATGGTTGCGTCTCTTGAGACAAGAGATTGCATGCATTATTAAAATAATCTATCTCTGGCCCCAGTAATTGTCTCTCGTAGACTTTTACATGTTGAGTTTGCCGGAAGGTTCGTTGTCATTAATTCTAATCTCCTTCGTCCTTTTATTGGCTTTCCTTGTATCTTCCCTTGTACCGCCAGCATGAACAAGTCGTTTTCTCTAAATTTGTGAGCCAGATATTTTATTTTTCGATTTTTGATATCTTCGACTAGTTTCCGTTTTTCTTCTATTTTTGCTAACACTGCCGTATTTTTTATGTGTTCGGTCCATGATATTTTCAATAGGCTCCGATAACACCACATCTTGAAAGCTGCTAATCTTTTTTCGCAATCTGCATTCATGGTCCATGTTTCACAGGAATATTTTAGGACAGTCCATACATAGCAGCGCATTATTCTTTTCCGAATGTTTAAACTCATATTTCGATTTCCAAGCACTCTGCTGATGTTGTTAAATGCCTTCTTCGCCATACCAATTCTTGTTCTTATTTCTTTCTGGTCTCTTCCGTCATTGTTTATTAATGCGCCTAGATATCTAAATTCTGCTACGTTTTCTATTTCTTGATTTTCGATCTTTATATTTACTTCTTTAACATCATTTCTAGAGATTTTCATTAATTTTGTCTTTTTCGTATTAATCTTCATGCCGTATTTCAATCCTGCGTCGTTTATTTTATCTATTATATTTTGCATTTGAATTTTAGATTAGGCTATTATCACTTTGTCGTCTGCATAACTTATTTCGTTTATCTTTCGGCCATTTATTTTCAATCCCATTTTCTCAATTTTTGTTTCTTTCATAATTTCTTTTGCGTATGTATTGAATAGCCTAGGTGAAAGAGGACATCCTTGTCTCACTCCCTTCCTTATTTTACATTTATCTTCGGAGTAGTTGGTGCCGATCTTTATACTTGCGCACTGGTTCCAGTATAGATTTCCAATCATTATCATCGATGTTGTGCTTCTGTAGAATTCCCATCAGCTTTTTGTGGTTAACGCGATCAAACGCCTTTTCGTAATCGATGAAGCATGCAAAGATTTCTCTATTTGCATTTAGGACCCTCTGTATTACCACTTTTAGAAGAGCAATCGCACCTCTGGTTCCCTTTTTGGCAACGAAGCCATACTGAGTCTCACTCAGATTCTTGTCCAGAGTTTATTATCGCTAATAATAGTTTTAACGTGTGACTCATCAACGCAATGATTTTGTATTCTGAGCATGTTTGCGAGTTATTTTTCTTCGGTATCGGTATAAAATTCACAGCTTTAAAGTCTTCAGGTATCACACCCTCATCGTAAATATTGTTGATGATTTTCAGTAGCTCTTTTTCATAACTTGGCGTGAGATGTTTGATTAAGTCAGCGGGAATGGAATCTTCGCCCATGGTTGTATGTTTTCTGGCTTTTTTGATAGCGTTTCTTAACTCCCACATTTCTATCATTGGTTCTGCTTCTTGCGTAATATTATCCATTTGAAGTGAGCGCGAGTCGTCGATGTACAGTTCTTGTATGTATTTTATCCATGCCTCCTGCGTTTCTTTATTGCTCACACAGTATTTTCCATCCTTGTCTCGTATATATGCTATTCCGTTTTTCTTCTTGTGGATATCCATCATCTGTCTGATTTTGGTATGTAGCTCTCTATCACTGTGCCGTGCTTCCAATTCTTCAATTTCTTTGCATTTTTCATCATACCACTTACTTTTCGCTTCTGTGCATTTTTCTTCACTATACTTCTGTTCGGACTATTATATTCCTGACCAGATTTGGTCTTTATTTTCCTTCTATCATCCATTAGCTTTAATATTTCTTGCGTTATCCATGGCTTATGACTTTTCTTATTTCTGGTTGGTATGGAATTTTTCGCCGCACTTATAACGCTATTCTTCCATGCGGCCCACATGTGTTCGACTTGCTCATTTACACCATTGTTCGTCATATTTTGCCTTTCTAATTCTTCTTGGAACTTTTTTTCTATCTCAATCTCTTTGAGTTTGTCGAAATCTAATGATTGGTTTGTTCTTTCTTCTTATTGGGACTGTCGAATTTGCCGTAAGAAATGATCTAATAATATGTAATACATGGTTTAAATAACACAAACGAAGATTGTATACATGGAGTAGCCCAGGGGGCAATGTTAGAAACCAGATAGGTTACATCCTGGTAAATAAAAGATATAGAAATGCTGTAAAAAATTGTCACACTTATCCAGGTGCTGATTGTAACACTGATCACAAGATGCTGGTTGCTAAGTGCCAAATGTCTCTGAAAAGTTTGATGTATATTTCACCTCTATTTAAAGCAACTGCTGACCGTTATGTAATTTATAAGATGTATCAGTGTATGTAGAACCAAAATAACTGTGCTAGCAAACGTATGTGAAGGGGATGTTTAGATTTTACAGGATGTTTGTTTAACATTCATCTAACTTCTTTTAGTGAGGTATTTCTGTTAAATCTACTATAAAATAGATGTTGTGATTCTCTTTTTATACGATTAAGAAGTTGACGTGTGGCAACTGCTAGTTTCCTGTATATAATGTTTGAATCCCACGCCGGAATCTCTGAATAGCTAATTTACGTTGTCTTTTCGACACAATTTATTCCAACAAGGAACCGACTCTCTTCTATTGCCTTTATAAAGATATGTCATCGGTGCAGATTGTTGTAGTGCTAAAAAAACCGGTTTGTAATCGGTGTTCTGAAATTCAGTCTGGTCTCTCCGTCATCGGCATCGTAAAATATGCGATACTGTAACATTATCAGAGCAAGCGTCTTAGGTGTTAATATTAATAACGGTGAGAAAATGGTAATTTACAAGAGAATTTCCGAGCACAGTCCAGGAACAATCAGAAAGAAAAAAGACATGCCTGTCAGATTATCGTTCTGAATTCTCAATTTTCTGGTAGTAGGTGACAATTCAGTAGGCACAAGTCCGAATGAGAAATATCGAACATCGTTAGTCCCTTGCAATAAGTTCTACTATAAACCCAATATGTGTTTAGAGCATTGAAATCTCCACACCCAGAATAGGAGTTCTATTATTTAGACTATCGAGTGTTTTCAAGGAGAGAGCGAGTTAATGAAATTACTTGGTGAAAATTAAAACAAAATGAAGTATCGGAAAATTCACCGGTTGAAATGGTACTAATACAAACTGCATTAACAGTAGCTTTGTTTCTCTCATTAGCCAGATTTACGTTAATGGCCTGATGGCTGATTCCCCACTTAACAAAGTTGGTCGCGTCCAAAAATCATCACTTCTATCATTTTCTGTAACAAATATAAGCAGTAATATTGAATTGTCTACTCTACCTGCTTGCTAGGTTTCCGATAAAAGAACCACATCAAAGCAATGAATATTTAGAAAGTCTTCCAGATCTCATTTATTAGCTACAACGCTTCTTGCACTCCGCTGCAGTATAGGATCATAAGCTATAAATGGAAGGAGAGCAACCGATGACTGCCAAGAACAAAGGAAGGCAGAAAATTAAAATAGAAATGGAAAGATGAAACATGAGGATGGATGTGATAACAAAAAGTTGAGAATTTATTATCCTAGTTCAGTAACAAATTCGAATACGTTTATCAGATAACTTATAGTAAAATAAAATAATAATTAAATAATCTAAAGTTACTTAAGAATGGAATCATAACACGTTCGAATAAGATTAAATGATTACGGAACCTATATTGGCTTGCTAGAATTTGATGGTCATTTTTGGCCGGGTTATTTAAATTTTTCTATGTTTATTTTTTTTTTTATTTATACCTAGAGTTATGACTATTAGGTCCTCTATCTTCGTCCGATAAAAGGAATGACACCGTTTTTTTTTTAAATGAACTTCTCAATCAGCTGGTTTTGATTGTGACTTCTTAGAGATGGTTTAGATTCGTACATTGGAATATTTAAACTGTCTATTTCTGTTTCGTTTTGTCAAATTGTTGGAAAATCATTATAGTCACTTAATAGGAAAAAAACCTGTTACTGTTACTGTTAACTGTAACCCTATTAGCTATGAGTCATATTGATAATAGGCTCTTGGGAGTTTTAGAGAAGCCTTCCGAAAACTCACATAATGTAGGGTCATCAGCTGGTTAAAAGAGTTTTGTCTTCTCCTTTCTCCGGACAAGTATGTCGGTTGCATCGTGAAATCCTCTGCAAAAAGTACACGTCGCGATCTAACCGGAACAATGATCATTTCTATACACTCATCACCTTCACACCTGTTATATCTAGATCTACGTTTATAGTAAACATCCGCATGACCGTAAACTAACGGTTCGCATAAAAATCGAACTCCCACAGAAAAACGTAAGATGGAAGATTCTGTCCTCCAAGGGCCACCAGGACGGAGCTACTGGGAACATATTTCATTCCATCTTCGACATAAACTTCCCATTTAATTTTTTAATGGATTTTATTAAAGGTAAGTTGCAATCCAATCATGTCGTGAGTATTCAATATCAACGTTTTTATTAACGCCCAACCTCGATACTAGATACTAAGGAATGTATATGTTTTATAAGCAGCAACCGGAAGAAAAACTGAATAATAACTTTTTTTCGACCAACTTTTTTAGTTTCGACGTTTTTACTTAAAGGATTTTTTTCCGACGATTTTATTTAATCGTCGGCAAGTTGAAACCACTGTTAGTATTGAAATATAGATATATATTTATTTTGGTTTTGCTTTAAAATTATCTGTGCCGCGATTATAACCATTACTCACTAATATTACTATTATTCTTTAGTAATGCATACTTTATTGTCTAAATTAGACTTGACCGGCTTAGTGTTATCGTTATTGTCCATTTAAGATCGAACTAAATGCGTGACTGTCTGTTGAATTAATCGAACCGAATGTTAAATGGACAATGGGTGAGGGGAACTACCTTCCCACCGGGGTCAAACGTACGGAAACGGTTATCTATATTAAATAAGCATCGATTGCGAAAGCGAAATAATTAAAGATGACGTATACCAACGGAAACAGTTATCTATATTAAATAAGCATCGATTATGAGAACGAAATAATTAGAGATGACGTATACCAAGGGAAACAACAGTTATCTATATTAAATAAGCATCGATTACGAGAGCGAAATAATTAGAGATGACGTATACCAAGGGAAACAGTTATCTATATTAAATGAGCATCGATTACGAGAGCGAAATAATTAAAGATGACGTATACCAAGTGTCGAAATGTAAAATATGGATAAGTGTTGTGTGTAAATGTTCAGTGAATAATGTCATGTTACGAGTGCATTGAAGGTAAAAGTTGACCGCTTGTCGAACGAATACAGTTCCGCGATAAACTTATTATTTTTTATTTCATAAAATGAATATACAGCATCACAAGAATATTGCGTCAAAATTTCAAATAAATCGAAGTAAAACTAACAAAGATATGGTATTAAAACTGTGCGCCGCTCTAACTCTACTAAAAAAACGGAAACGACTATCTGGCCCTGACGCACAGCGGGATTAAAGAGCATATTTTTCTGTCCCCTTTGTATAATCCCTTAATTGATTTTTTCGAAAAAGATTTACGCAGGTAGGTAGATGTTTATAACTATACCTTGAGACGGATTCGGTACGCGTAATGCTATTTCTTGACGACGCGACGTTTCAGTTAGAAATTAGTCTCTGTTTGTTCATTTATTCACGATCTCTCAAACGTCATTCTAGGTTGCATCGCTGCTTTGTCGTGTCAAGGATGCTTACTCGGCCAAAACCAAAAATCCCTGTGTTCTGTTGTTTGCACTGCTACATCGGGGTAGAGACGTATTTGTGTCTGAGTGGTAGTGGTCGAGGCACTGACTTGTGCTTGCGGCGGAAAGCGCAATACTGCGTGTCAAGTAACGCTAAGCTGAGCGAAGATTTTGTATGTTAATCAACAAAAAAGAATGTGTAGGACACGTCCAGAAGAGGATGGAGACCCGTTTGCGCGATTTAGTAAAAAAAAGTGTAATAGATACTGAAACTAAGGCTGCAAAGAAAATACAAAGAAAAACACTTTCCGGTAAAGGCAAGTTCACTGCTAAATTGATTGATAAACTAACGCTTTGCTATGGTCATGCCATCCGTTACAATTCTCATTCTGTAGAAGAAATGAAGAAGGCCATTTGGGCGACTTATTATCACTACGCCTCAACCGACAAACACCTACAGCAAAACTGCCCGAGCGGCGAAAACTCTTGGTGTGAATGGCAGAGAGCCGCAGCTGCAAACGAATTGCGTTTTTTCAAACACTCTTACTCTGTTCTACCAAGTGATGTTCTAGAAGGGATTAAACACCAATTTATGAACATCTGAGCAAAGATGCCCTCCTGGACCAAATAAGAGAGAATTCGTCGTAGGCAAGAGCAAAAAGATGCTTTGGTCATTCTAAATCAAAGTTCTTCACTTTATAGGCCTGGCATTGATGATTCTGTGTGAGTATAGACAAAAATTACTATCTTATTAACGTTTAATTTGTGATTTTATACTATAAAAAAACTTTAAAAGTGTTTTCCTCGAAATAACGTTTTCAAAGCCGGTGCACTCTGTAACTCAAAATCTACTGCACCGATCGTTCTGAAATTTGGTACACTATTTTTATAGACAATTTGCAAGGTAGCAACGTCAAGTTTTTTTTTTTTTTAAACTATTATTATTTATTTTACAATAACAAATGGCTAGTTTTTACTCGATAATCAGTATTTTCACTTCTAAGTATTACCAACGATTAAAACATTTAAAAAAACAAAAAAACTCACCGTTGCTACCTACAGAAACTAAGTTAACTAATGAAAAAACTTTGGTTTTTTCATTTCCGATAATCCAGTGTCGAGCTATGCGGTGCACCTCAAAACAACTTTTTTTCGAGGCGCCTACGAAAATTTGCTGCCATTGGCTTAATTCTTTATATTTTTCAATGAAAATTTAACACAATATTCTTCAGATGTTACTTTATCATGTACCAAGTATGTAAATAAACTTGCATTAACCATATTCTCTAAAAAAATTATCAAAAAATCGTCTTTTTTTGACCTCCAAGACCCTACCCCTTCCCCTTAATTGCATATCGACATCAACCGAAATAAAAGGTCTTTCTGTGTCTTCGTGTTCATTTATTTTCGGCGCACTTCGAACCAATCTTTGTTTCGGGGAGGGAAAAAAAACAAAACTAAAACAGAACAGAAAAAAATGGGGAAAAAAAATCCTGATGCGTGAAATTTTCTTCTTCTTCTAGAAGCATATATATTTTACAAAATGATATATAATCCGGTATATTTCGGATATTATTTAATCATGTCAAAAATTAAAGTCTAGATATTGAATATGTGTGTACAAAATCGATATCGTAATTTAAATTTATTGCGTCAATGACGTATATTTTGTGAATTATACTTTTGTTTCTTGTGTTTTTTAAACTCATTTTATAAAATAAATTAAAGCAATATAAAGATTGATTTAAAGTAATAATTTAATAAACACTTTTACTCATTAAATTAATTTTTAAAAATTTAATGAGATTTAACGTGATCTTTTTAGTCTTTCGAAAACGTTAATTAACATCTCTAGGGGTTCCATACTATTATCGTTCTGCAACAAGAGAAAGAAACACCAAACAACTTGTTCCCTACTGTAGAGTCATTTTCATATTATGATTTATTTTTATTTTTTTTTATTTATTTATTTATAATTTTCTTATGTCTACAACAGGCTAAAAGCCCAGTAACAACAAGGCATAATATACAATACATGATGGGTTAATTAAATGATGGTATTAAATAAACCATAAACCGAACGAATAGTACCGAAATATTAATTAAATCATGTAACGCGTTATTATTGGTTTTAGTTTCCTGCCAGGGATGCAAAATGTAACGTTAATATCGTTTTATTAGGCCCTCAGGGATACCACCTGGGCTTCTTAATTAACGTGGACGGAAAAGTTATTTTTATTGTTATTATTAAAAAAATGATGAATTGAATTTTTTTATATAGCGTCGTAATGAAATTAACCTACAACAATCTTTCTGTATCGGTGGACCGTTAAGAACACAATATTAAATACGAACAAACGAACAAATATACAAGTATAAAAAGACTATCTAAAATTAATCGTATATCACGTTGTCGGCGGTGATCCGTAGTCCTTTGCATTGGTGTTCCGATGGTTTTCCGATGATCAGGAGTGCGATGGTTAAACAGCGGGATCCTTTAATCCGGTATGGAGGTTATTATAGGAAAATTTTCACAATAATTTTAAATCGAACCTTCGCGTTTATGTTCTAGTTTTTTTGAATCGAATCGATTTTCACGACTTGATTAAGACAAATTATATGCAAACTTCTACCACGATTTTAGAAACTAAAAAATGAAAATTACTCCTGGCGAATGGTAAACAGCGACTGACTAACTCAAAAAAAGTCTCCATCGGATCTTTTTCATTTCTTCCCTCTTTTCTAACCCGTGTGACCTCCGAAATTGACCGCGTAAGCGCGCTTCTCCTTGCGATGCTGGTTGACTGGTTATTTACCACCGACTGACAACAGTCTCTCACGCATATGCACACTATCTCTTTCACCATGTTCTCCGAAATTTTATATTTTCAAAAATTTTTAAATTTATTTAATTTTATTTTTATATTATAACTGTAATGTACACATTGCAATAAAATAAAATAAATAATATATTAGAATAACATTAGTGCAACTATTGTAATACACATATTGATAAATCATCTTTTTGAACAAACACCTTGGCGTGTGGAATAAATCTAGTTCAGGAAATTTAAATGGAATAAAATTGTATGTTTTCATAGCTGATCTTTAAGTAGAAAATTCACTGATATTAATATCTGGATGCTAGATAGGATGGAATGTGTATGTTTCATAACCAGCATCTGGAAGAAAATTGAATAATGACTTTTTTTCGATCAACTTTTTTAGTTTCAGCGACGTTTTTACTTAAAGAATTTTTTTCCATACGCGATTTCTGGGATTTTAATAGCACTGATAGACGATTTTATTTAATCGACGATAAGTTGAAACTACTGTCAATATTAAAATATAGATAATTTTGGTTTTGCTTTAAAATTATCAATGCCGCGATTATAACCATTATTCACTAATATTACTATTATTCCTTAGTAATGCATACTTTATTGTCTAAATTAGACTTGACCGGCTTAGTGTTATCGTTATTGTCCGTTTAAGATCGAACTAAATACGTGACTGAATTAATCGAACCGAATGTTAAATAGACAATGGGTGAATTCCCTTCCGACCGGCGTCGAACATACGGAAACAGTTATCTATATTAAATAAGCAGCGATTACGAGAGCGAAATAATTAAAGATGACGTATACCAAGTGTCGAAATGTAAAATATGGATAAGTATTGTGTGTAAATGAGTGTTCAGTGAATAACGTCAACTTTATTTATTAGCCTTGGACAAATGGCTTGATAGTTAACTGAAGCTGAGCCAAAAAAAAAAAAACTTTTTATTTATTTTTTTTACTTATTTTACTTATTTTACGTATTATATACAGCAACTTAGGCTAAAAAAAAAAAAAAAAAAAAAAAAAAACTTTATTAGCCAGTACATCATGTTCTTGAACTATATAATTAAATAAGTCATATTAGAAAAGTAATTTATCAACCCTTCTTTTTGTAGATGGTGCATCGAAATTTCAAGTAGTTAATATGGCATTGTGCCGATCAAACTTGGGATATAGTCAGAGAATTCTATATGATAGATATCTAAGAAATTTTGATTGAACTTTCCCAAATAAATGCACCGATCGTGATGTGTGTGGATCCCAAATAGTTGAACCATATTCTACGGGAGGACGTATTAATGCAAAATTTTTAGCGTTTTTATATTTCTAAAAATCTTACTGTTTCTAATTATAAAATCCAATGACCGTTAAGCATTATTACGCATATGATTAATCTTTAAATGATATCTGTTTGTCAAAATATAACTCGTAATATGTGGTTGTTAATGTTGTACCTACATAAAGTTTTCTTAGTTTTGTTTTTTTTTAGTAAATGTTATAACTGAGCATTTATATGAACTAGTGTTCGCCCATTAGTAGGAATTCGACCATAATTATTATCAAAAATTTAAGGAAAACATACATGAATTTGCATATTTCCGCAATTTTTTTTCTACTCTTATACATTCGTTCATTGTATATCTGAGAACATGAACTTTTATATGTACTTACGATACGAAACAATTCAGTACCATTATAATTGAATAAAAAAACAAATTTAATATAATAACAGTAAATCACAATTTAAAAACCCTTATTTATTGGGATATTAAATGACACCTTAAGATTTAGCCACGGTAAAAAAGCCAATAATGACGATTGAATTCCCGAATGGACGATTTCACGAATTTTATTTTTCCGAATTTTTTTTCCCGAATGTAAAATTTTCCAATTCAATTCGTTACCTAAAAATTTTTATTGAAATTATTTATAAAACAATAGTATGGGCTAAAGTTCGTAAATACGTTACTTCGTCATTTTTGTCTTTATACGTTACATTGTACTGAGCCACAATACCTCCTATACGAGCATGGAGTTCCAACCACTTGTGTTTCGGGCTGGCTTTAACTTTCCTACCGAGGCTGGAATCGGCGATAACAACTTCCCTATCCGCTTGTTCTTTTTGTAGTTCTTTCAGAGCAGACTACAAATCGGGGTGGTGTTTGCCTACTACTAGACGAAAGCGGTTATGCCAAGCTTCACTGGCGTTGTTAGTCTTATGCGTGTTTGCGAGCGTTGCGGTGTGTTGATTCCACAGGGGAGGTGGATATCGCGCAGGAACGGCTCTGCGTCAGCCTCTCGCTGGAACGCCGACCACATAAGGGCGTGCGAAGTATTCGAAGACAGGAAAAAAATTGTTTGAACATTCGTCGCGTAATAAGTTGAAGACTCGGAGGACATCTTCAAGGGGAACGTACGCCACAGCTAACATCCTGTGGGTGAATGTCTTTAAAGTGCGGTCTGCCGGATTATTATTGTACGCCTCCTGGAGTCCTTCCGCCTGCAGTGGAACATGCAAAAGTTTACGGTCGCGTCGGGGAAGATGAGGCGTTAATGATTCCCAGGTCAAAATCTGTCATAATTCTTGCAGAGGTGCACTCGTGTATTCTGAACTCTTCGACGGCGTCTCGAACTGCTCGTAGAACCGCGGCGTACTGATTCCTTGTCTTCCCAGTCAATAAAGCGTAGACGAAAGGTAAAGGTACATCCTCGCCGTTCGTAGCACTCCTTTTTCGTACGCCAAAGATAGTGAACTGCGTGAAGATGGTGGGACTAACCTTAAACGTCCCATCGAGGAACCATGTGGAACTCTCACACAGCAATTCGATATTCCGCCGCGTCGCAACGACGTGTACTCTCTCCGTTTCTTCGCCATCGTCCGCCTCCTCATCCTCAAAGTATTCTGCTCGCAAGTCGTACATTAGAAATGTTTGTCCTTGAAGCGTTCGCTGACATTTATCCGGTAGCACCTGTAATTCGTTCAATGACTTCGGATTCGAAGGCAAATTCCGGCGGCGTACTTTCCTTATCATCTTCGAAAGCGCTTCTCGTTGGGGAAGCTTGCTGAGAACTGTGGCCGGCACAGCAGCCAGTTCCGTACGAAGCATCATGGCTGATGGCTGTTCCGGATGAGTCGCGGTCTTTCGCTTGAGTGTATTGGTCACGGCCTCCGCCCGGCATTGTTCTAAGTTCAGCGGATGTTCGTGCGGTTATTCTGCAGGTCTCCTCTAATAAGGAGAAAGTCTTCTCCGGGCGGAAGATCATTGGTAACACAGCGTGCCGTACATTCCTTTCCTCGCAGTTTCTGGCAGTCCCAGTATATTCGTACTTTCTGCTTTCTTGAGCGGACGTACAGGTACCATTCCACACACAACTTAGTTCCCACTAAAGTAGCCATTTCAACGTTTGAGATACTTACGATGATCACTATCGGTGTGAACGACGACCGACATCACTTTCATTAACGTTCCATAAAAATGATGAAAATAAGAAAGCAACAATTTTGTACGTTCTTGGAGAACCTTTCATTTCGGGAAAAGTCGTTCAGGAGAAATTGTATTCGGGAAAATGTCCGTTCTACAATTCGGTTCAGGAAATTTACATTCGGGAAAATAAAATTCGTTAAATTGTCCATTCGGGTAAACCACTATTCGGGAATTCGTATCAGGGAAATGTCCGGGAATCCATTTGTGAATAAGAACAGATTTACTGGCTATAACGATTTATTTTTTCTTATTTCGTATTAATTATTTATTCACTGGCTATAACGATTTCTTTTTTCATATTTTATATTAATTTTTTATTCACATAAAAAAAAAAAATGTTTTCAAAATTTTTTTAATGATAATACTTTTAGATCGTCAATAGCTACTAAAGAAAAAAGAAAAAAAGAAAATCCATTAATAAGCAGCGGAGAAAAAGGTACTGAACTGTTTTGTCTTCGCCTATTTATGTATAAATCAAAGAGTAGATTGTTTTCTATGGAGCATATCAATAATTCCCCAATGGTTAAACGCGGTACATGGAAACCCTCATACACACTTTTAGTTTAAAATAAAAAATAAAAAAAAATAATAATTTATTTGCTTCATTTTGTAATAGTTTACAATCATTGTTAATAGTAGATTTGCACAACGTTAAAAATGTTTATTTTAATTTCCTTTAATATATTTTTAATGCCGTATTCGCTTTTAGTATTATTTTCTTGTAAAGACACGTTTTTAAGTTTATTTTAGATCTGACCAGTAATTTTTATTTACCGCTACGCAACAGTCCTTTTTTACCTGAGTTGTTGTTGTCCATCCGTTATTGTAGTAAGTTTGTTCTTTGTTGTTGTTTGTTTACCACGTGTGTATCGTTTGTTATTTCTGTTGTTAGCTTTGTTGTGTACTCGTATTTTAACGTTTTTTAAAATCTAAATTTTTTGTTAAAATTTTCAGGGCTTCGTTGTCGTTTTTGTAAAAGTCTACATCGTCTTACGTAGTTCTTACTGAGTGTTTATTCGATAATATAATTTTTACACCCGGAATTTCTTAGTATTTGAAATTAACCGTAAACAATCATTAATATTAATTATTTCACAATAAATCTTAATATCATCTGCGAAATAATCCCTTACTATTTATTTAAATTAATATATCATTTATGAAAATTAGAAATAATAGTGGGCCTAAGTTGGAGCCTTGCGGAACACCAGAATGTGATGTGAATTGATATGAACCGTAATCAATATAAGAAACATTAAGATCAGATACCATGGAGTAGTTGGCGAGACAGTGGCGTTTCGTTCCCGGTAGGAACTGGTTCGAATCCCGTTTCGGCACACTGATATACTAACAATTTCACATTGTATTTTTTTAATAAAATATGGTGATTAACTCTCTTCATTGAGTGCTTTAGAAAAATAATCAACCTGTCCTCCATTATTGACTTTAGAAATCAACATATCTCAGTAAGACGACAAATTTGTGGTAATAGATATGGTAATTTTCTAAACTCATGTTGAGAGTTAATTTATCAACAACGTCAAAAAAAACATGGCCATATCCAGTAGCTTTTATGAAGGCTAGGCATATCTAAAAGAAGACTAAAAGAGTAAATTAAAAAATAAGGCAAAAATAATTTGTAATGAAAAGATACTTTCGGTGGTTTTTTCGTTATAATCATTGTGTTTTGGAGACCTTAAATAATACCTGATACAGCATAATAAAAAAGAACCGTAACACTGCGATCTTAGCGGAGCAGCTGCTTGCTCTTCGCGTCCTAAATATGCTTATGCTGATAGATTCATGTTACCGATGCTGAGACAATATCGGAAAGAGCATTCGTTTTTTTAGTACGCTTGAGTTAGTGTGCTTATTATGGCCGATGTAGAAAGATTTAAATTTCCTTCTCAGCGGCAATACAACTCTTTCGTCCTCGCCATTACTAATGCTTTATCTTTGTCGCATCCTTTCATCCGAAATAGCCCTCTCTCACGGATTTAGGGTCTTGCCAGGGCTTTCAAATAGTTGTCTGCCGGTCATCCCTCTAACCACTTCCTTTCTAATGACAACCTTTCTATCTTTATTGACTTAATTTCCGCCGCGTATGTTCCGAGGCTCGAGGAAACGTTGTTATCTTCAACTCCTATCCTCTTATTTTCTTACTTCTCCCTTTCAGATTATTCAGCTCCAACTTGCCTTACATAAGGCGTCCAAATCTTCACCTGGAATCGATGGAATTCCTTATCTTGCTCTGCTCCAGGGTATACAGCACATGTTTATAACTTTGAATATTGTAATACGTTGTATAATTACCGCTTAGGACAAACGGGTTTATAGCGAGTCAGCACATTGTCACTTTCATAAACGAGGTTAGCATGATTGGAGCAGAGCTGTTGGAAATTCTCAGTTCGCAACTTCAACAAATTACTCCATGGAATTCGATAAACCGTTCGGCGGACAAACGGGTTTATAGTGAGTCAGTACTCCGCACAACCTGGTGAAATTTTACAAAAATTCGTTAGAACTCAACAGAAGCGTGGCAGTAAGCGAACAGTGTGGTGATATATGCACTATCGAAAGCACTATCAATGGTCAGCGGGCATTGATTGTAACGGTTTACATTTCACCTGGCACAAGCATTGACGGTCTTGAAGATTTCTTGGAATTGAATTTAATGGTTTACACACCTAAGGGATCAGAGATTTTCAAAGTTATTGAAAAAAGACAATATACCATAATCCATCGTTTTGTCTGGCGATATAAACATAGGGATCTGAAGAAACCTGAAAATCGTCCATTGGTTTAGTTTATCGAAGAAACGTTCGGATTACAGCTCAAAACAAATCTCGCTCTATCGACTACTGGTGGTGGATCGTGCATTGATACAGTCTTCGCTCGTTAAAATTAAAAGGATCGATTCGAAAAATTATATCAGTTATTTCCGTTATTATAAACCGATGAGAGTACCGGTACTCCTAACGGCCATGTAACAGAAAAATAAAACGATTATCCGCATTTTTTTCATTTCTTCATTCATAATTTCCCAACAGAACAACAGCAGTTACAAATTCGGCATTCAGCGAATCAGTCTAAAGCATGTTCCATGTTCCATAATTTTAGCCGTAGGCTCTAAGTAAAGGCGCGAAGCGACGAGTTTTTTTCTACTTTATTTTCAGATTTTAAAGGAAAAGACTTGATTATAAAGCGTATAAATGAGTTACCAATAAGTCGAAATACAATTAAAGATCAAGTAAGGGAATTAGATAGAAATATTTGTTCGCAACGTGACGACTTAAATTATGCAGAAACGTATTCAATTGCTATATTAGATGAGAGGAACGATTTAAATGGTTATGCACAATTAGCAGTTTTGCTCGATATAAATCAGGCAATATAATGAAAGAAGAGCTAATGAAACTAATAACGTTAAGAAGACGGCAGTGTGCCGGCTTTGATATATTTAATGAATTTGATATTGCACTTAAAGAAATGGATATTGACCTACAGAAAATTGTTTCCGGGATAACAGATGGTGAACTCAATATGATGGGAAAAAACATTGCTTTTATCCAGTATCTTAAGCAAAATATTACACATTCTTTGATTGAATTTCATTGTATAATACACCGGCAAGTTTTATGTGCTAAGCAAGGTTTAAAAACATTTTCCAATGTAATGTCAGTTGTAATAAAAGTCATCAACTTTACAAATACAAGAGGTCTTAATAAACGACAATTTGCACAATTATTGTGAGTGTCAATATTCAAGGATTTTGACATACAATAATGTTCGATGGCTCAGTTACGATCAAGTTCTTAATCAGGTTGTCATTTTATTAAAAGAAATTAAGTTTTCTTTTGAATGAAAAAAATAATGATTTTGACGAATTTTCAAATATAGATCGGTTAAATGATTTAATATTTTTATGCGACATTGCTCGGCATTTTAACGAATTGAATAAAAAACTCCAAGGAAATGAACAAATTGTTTTAATGATGTTTGAAAATATTAAAATATCTATGATGAAACTTGATATCTTTACTAAAAATTTGGGAATGAAAATTATGAAATATTTTCCTCAATTACAAAATCATTTTTAAAAAAACACTATAATTTTTGAAAATACGCTCGACGTTCAAGAAAATGCAATTAAAAAATATTTAACGATTATAAAAGAAATAAAAGAAGCTTTCGAAGAGAAATTTAATCAGTTTAAAATTTTGGAAAATACATTTCATTCTATTTTATACCCACACAAAACGAAATTCGAAACAATGGAGTTAACATGTGGCTAGGTATCTATGATATAGAAATGGAATTATTTGAATTTCAAAGCAACATAGTGTGGAAAAATAAATTTGAAAACTTGATTTCCGAAGTGGAAGGGAAAATGTCTGAAAGTAATACAGGTAATAATGATCCCACACTAAAAATGCTGTGTATCCCATGGATCTGGAAGTTAAGCAACAGAGAAGTATTGCTGTTGGCCAATACTGAACGAAATGTAGTCGAAACAATACAGAAACGTAAGATAAAATACTTCGCGCAGCATTGTAAAAGAACAAATTGAAGGTGGAAGAGGTCCAAAAAGAACGAAGATGTCATAATTAAGTAACATACATCAATGGACTGGGGTAAAATCAATGGAAGATTTAATAAGGGCTGCAGAAGAGCGAAAAATTTGAAATACCAAGGATCGTCTACGCGCAGTCATGCGTAAGACAGAAGAAGACGAGAATGATCCCACACTAACAATTGAAAATATTATATTAAACGTATGGGGGATTCTTTACCGAATAATTTTATATCAATGAAGAAACTTGCTAATGCAGTTTTAACAGTGTTTGGCTTCACATATTCGCGTGAGAAATTGTTTTCTTCAATGAATTTTGTAAAATCTATCAAGAGAAATAAATTTAAAAATGAATTGACAGCGCAATGCGTTAAGTTAATAAATACGGAATATGAACCTAATATTAAGAAACTACCTGAAAATAGACAACAACAAGATTTCTCATTAAATATACTTCAACTTTACTATCAGCTTTAATGTTTATACGTTCACATACCTGTAACTATATATCTGTTGATAAATAATATTTCATAATACACGTGTGATTTTCTTTATTCCTTGTTCATTCGGGTATTCAATTTATGGTGACTGTCGACTGGGCATGATATCATCTGGTACGGTAATTTATGGTATCATCCTATTTATCCTAATATTTTGACGTCGATCTTTATTTTTTGCCCCTTCACTTGCAAAAGTAAAAGTTATAAAGCAAAAATAAAACGTAAACTTTTTAGAGAATTGTAAAAGTTGGAACCAAAAAAAAGTAATTTTTAGTCATCCCCCCCTAACATGTGACTCACGGGATAGTAATAAAAAAAATTACGAATAAAATTTGACCCACTTCTCAAAAAGGTTCGCCATCATTGATATTATACACGATGGTTTTTCATTGCCTTCCACGTGAAATAGCGAGTACTTAATTTAATTTTTTATAATAATTTTTGTTGTCGCCCAGGATCAAACACATCCGTAACGGAGCCAAGCGCTCTAGCAACTAGAGTATCGCGACGACTTGGTTGACAAATACTCTTCAATGAAAAGATAACGCAACATGATAATGTAATAGTCGTGACGCTTCAATTATCACCAATGAAGTCACAGCAAAGTATGTACGTAACTCCTACCACGAATTCTTGTTACAGCTACCAGATATTTTTATTTTAGTGATGTTGTCGATACTGGTAGTCCGTATATTAATCGAACAAAAAAACCCATAGAGAAGTGAACACTGGAAACATTTTTTATTCGTATAACTAATTTATTTACTTCTATTGGGTAGCGTATATTTAACTTTTTTTATTTTTGTGTATTTCATTTCGATACATTTCGATATTTGATTAGGAAAACAAAAGTTTACTTCAGGAATGAAATTTAAATGTTACGCCGAATACTGTGATAAAATCTTGAATACAATCTACAGTAGTGAATAAGTATTGTTAAAAGAGTGGATTTTGCGGAGAAATTTCTTCGGCGAAAAATGTCCGTTTCGTACATTGCTTTGATTTGTCTGTGCATCCCTACGTTAACTATCCGATGTGTAGATTGTTTGAAATCTACTTGCGAGCCGGTGGTTCCGAATTTGGACGCTCCATTGATTTACATTCCGACAGTTGGATCTCTGGTTGGGTCAACAACTTTGTCGTATTGGAAAAAAAGAAAAATTTATCAGTACCTTGGAATTCCATTCGCAGAGCCACCGCTGGGCAATTTACGATTTAAGGTAATTATTACTTTTTTCGAATATATATTTATTTTGATAGTTCAAAAGACATTTTTTTTTCCATTTTTTCCCTTAAAAATTAACTTAATATTATCTAAATATTGTGAGTTTAAGTGGACAGTCTGTTGTTGCCAACAGGGGTTATTCCAAGAGCTCCAATAATTATCAACTTATCGATTAGTGTGTACGTCAATTCAAATGAATACTACGAGAATACAGATGATTTTAATGAATTTGGTTAATGAGTTGAACTTAATAAAAAGAGTGGCGTCATATATACTTTCCAGTGTGAACTGATAGTCTAGCTTGGGATGAATGTCTTATTGAGTTGTGTAGGATTGCTAAGCATGGTAAAGAAGTTTAAACATACTAATATTTTTAAATAAAAGTGATCGAATAAAATTTCTTCCTATTCTTATATAATAGTATTAATTATGATTTAATCGCGCGTTAATCCGCCTATCGTTTATTTCTTATGGTTTTACTTCTACTAATATTATGCAAATATGGGTCAGCTGATTGATGTTTATGATTAAGTCGATATTTTTGAGGGGGAGGGAAAATACGTTTTTAATAGCATAATTTGAGCGTACAACTTACGATGCATTTGATAAAATTAAAACAAAAGTACGGAATAATAACGTGTAACATGAAATGGTTCAATTAATCACTTATTTTTAATGTGATTAGAATGCTAAATTTTCATGAAGTGATGCAATGGTCAAATCATTTTAGTTCTGTTTCGGCTTTTCTATTCTCCGATGCTTACAATTATTTTTCACAAGTATCCCACCAAAAAACTGATCCGACAACATATTGTTTGTCTTCTCAGCCACTTCATGATCTCCGCTCACGGCTCTAATGTGCTTAACGTAGTTGGCTAAATACCGGAAGACTTCCAAGTGTCAATATTTATTCATATTTCAAAGAAGAATAATGTTGGGGAAATGCTCAGATTTTCGCACAATCAGCCTTATGAGCCTCAAGGTTGCTACTCACAATAATAAACCAGAGAATTACGAAAAAGACCAATGGACAGCTGAGCAAGATACAGTTCAGTTCTATAACGCATAAAAGAATGCGTGATACTATCGTATTATTCAAGATGCTTATCGAAAGAGCGTTTAACGCAGTAAACCGGACTATCTATGTATGCTTTGTCGATTACGAAAAAACGTTTGATAAAGCAAACCACGAGAAAATGGCCATATTGGCTAATATTGACAAGGAGGATATATATTTCACTGTAAATCTACATTGGCTAAAAAGAGCAAATTTAGCAGTAGCATCAGCCACAACGGAACACGCCTGCACTATACAGAAAATTTAAGAAAACGCTATAAAATATACGAAAATTTAAAAACTGAAGTTGATAATTAGAATCAAAATGACTCGTTGTTACACTCCAATGTAATAATGCTTTACCTATCATGCGAGATTTTCCTAATGTATCGTTGTCAAATGAAATAAATTATAAGAAATTAGACGGAAGGAACCACTGATTCTGAAGTTCACACCAATTAGAAGATTGATGACTCAATTTAATTAAAATACAAATTATACTGTTAGAAGCACGTATATTTTTTTAAAACATTCCATTTCACACTCTTAAGGTACTGTTTCTATTGGGAATAAGAGAGAAAAAAAGGGGGTACTGTTTCTCCAGCTGCGTCCATTCCAACTCTGCAGTGAAGGAGTGCAAACAAAAACAAGTTGTGCACAAACAAGCACGCATTTCTTCTACTAAATCCATTGCATTAATATCCGGCTTATTTATACTTGCATCTGATGATTTATTTGTAAATCTAAGCAACGGTTAACAATTAAATATTCAGCATATTTGATTTCTTGTTTTTTTTTTTTTTTGGTTTTTTTTGGTTTTTATTTGAGCTCATCCGCTGAGGGCATATTAATTCATCGCAAAAGATGATAACTTCCAACATTTTCGATGTGCAATAATAGAATTCGAGAAACACTCGCCATTGCCTAACCAACTACGCTTAATAAAATTTAACTTTCAAATTAATATTCCTGTCTTTCATATTGAATCCATTATTATCGCATACTCCAATTTTCATATTATTGATGCTTTTAATTTTTATTCAGGGATTATTACCTTTTCATTGTTTCCACGGTTTTCCGATTACAACACGTGTTAGCGCTTGTGTAGCACATGCCTAGTTTAGTTCAATCTGTTTCTTTTAAATTTATAAAATTAAAATACGTTTAAAATTAAATGTAAAATAATGTACGAGGGTTCTTTAATAAGTAAACAGACAAATCACTATGGAGGAGGAACTAAAGGTGGTAGCGACTTCCACAACAGTTAGTTTAGTTAGTTGGGGTGTTGGCTAGGCACTGCAAATGTTGTGTTACCATTATGCGTTGTCGGCTGTTCGCCAGTGATTCCCAAAGTGGTCTGGCGCCACTCCAAGAAAGTATACACTATGAACAGCGCGGTGTTATTCGTTTTTTGCTGTCCGAGGGGGTTAAAGTCAGTGAAATTTATCGCAGAATAACCGAACAATACGGTACTTCGTGAATGAATCGCGCAAATTTTTATTCGTGGGTAGATCAGTTCAAAAGCGGCCGAAAAAGTACAGCAATGGAACCGCGTAGTGGACGCCCAGTTGAAGTGACATGGCCGATCCTCATAAAAAACATTGAGAAGATGATTTTAGCCGATAGGCGGGTTACTACAATCGAAGAAATATCACTCCAGTGTGGTACGAGTGCCGGTACCGTCCACAATATCATTCACAACCATCTCAACTTCCAAAAAACCTACGCGAGATGGGTTCTCAAAATGTTATCCGCGGTGCACAAGGAAAATCAGCTAAGAATTTGCAAGCAGCTCAAAAATAGGTTTGATATTGAAGGTGAAGTCTTTTTAGAACGTACAGTCGCCGATGATGAGACATGGCTCCATCATTACGAGCCTAAAACGAAAAAACAAAGCATGGTGCTGAAGCATCCGGAGTCGCCTCCAACCAAAAAATTCAAGTCGCGTCTCTGAGCTAACAAAGTGCTTTTACTGTGTTTTGGGATATGAAAGGCGCTGTTCTTTGTCATTATCTGGAAGATAGAAGTACTGTCAACGCAGAGTCGTATGGAAACATGCTCAAAACCCAACTTCGATCGGCGATACGGCGGTAACGGCCAGGACGCATCACAAAAGGGGGTCATTCTTCAGCAGGACAATGCCACCCCCACAGTGCCTTGTCAACGCAAGCTAAATTGGAGAAAATTGGGTGGGGGGTTCTCTTACTACCCCATGTAGTCTTGACTTATTCCCGTTAGATTTCCTTTTGTTTGGGCCGCTCAAGAACTTTTTGCGTGACACGTTTTCAAAAACAACGAAGAAGTCAAAGAGCATGTCCTCAAATGGTTCCGCACTAAAATTAAATAATTCCACGCCAAGGGAATACGAAGCCTCGTAAACCGGTGGGGCAAGTGTGTTCGTGTAGAGGGGGATTACGTCAAAAAGTGAAAAAAAAATTGTAAGTATATTAATAATTAAAAATTTTATAGCGATTTGTCTGTTTACTTATTGAAGGACCCTCGTATAACCTAACATAATATTTCGTCGGCGGTACGTTATTTTAAAGTGGTATAACGGAGTATGGTTTACTTTTTTTTTCCAGCCACCAGAAAAGAAAAGAGGCACTCAGCAAGGTCGTTACAACGCTACGAAATTCCAAAGGATATGTCCGCAGTTAGAAAGTATAAAAGACGATAGTTATATGTTTCCCACTACAGAGGAGATTGAAGACTGTCTTTATCTGAATGTCTTTATACCGGAGGTATGTTAAAACGAATTTTTGACTTTTATACTATCACTAAAATTCTTTATGAAATTTTTACTTTCAATACTTTTTTTTAGCTTATTGAACTGCCCATATTCAGTAAAGGCTTAGTCCCCCATATACCTTCCTTTAATATACACAAAATATACTGAATACAGCCTATACCCATTCTGTTTTCACCCGTAATCATCAGTTTCTTTTTAATTTGGAATCTGAATTCGCGAACGTAGAAAAATTTATTTTATAAAATTCGATAAAAAAAAAAAAAAAGGAAAATACATATATTCGAAGACGAAAACGGAAAAGAAGTTATTCGTTGTAGTTTCAAGCAGTGTGGTTTGTTAGTCATTCATTTTTTTTTTTTTTTGGATACATCAAAGAACGACATTGGCCCAGCTACGAAAGAAGCTGCCCCTTAATTTTATTTGGTTGCAAATAGAGGAAATAAAGAGATCTAATGAAAGAATTACCGATACTGATGGAAAGAAAAGGATATTACGAAGCCTTATAATGAATAGGAAGACCCAGAGTTAGAGACTGATGATAAACGAGAGAACGTTCAGCTGGAAGAGCCGGGCATTCAAAGAGAACATGGTTAGGATTACCAGTAATAGAGTTAGAGTTATGCAGAAGGTAATGGGAATATAAGGATAGAGAAAAGCGAAAACGTGATAAGGGTAGAAAAAAGTGATGCGTGGTTAAAGAGACATATTGTATAAATAGAAGACATTTTGATAAAGTCTATTAGTTAATCGAAAAAAATATCACGAGTAAAGAAAGTAATGTACGAATACCGTGCATATAAGATAACCGAGTATTGGGAGAAAGTATTTTAAATAGGTATCGTGACTGCGGGTTAATGTTTAACGTGAAAAATGAAATTCAAAACAATTTGGTAAGAAGATCGATTGTGGTGGCGAAGTAAATATTCTGAGGACCTCCGACAGAAAGGACCCGTCTTTTGTGGGAATCAGGTTTGATATTTTACTAAGGCTCAATATTTTCATTGAAAATACAATCAGTCACAGTTTGTAAAAACTGTTTTCCCCGCATACTATATCGTATGCATGGGCTGCGTACAGGTTGAATTCACTGTGCGGCGATCTAAATAGAACTTTTATTTCAGTGAAATCAGTTTAAATTCATAAAAAGCGTACTTCTTGTAGATATTTATTAAAAAAAAAAAAAAAAAGGAAAAAAATCGAAATATATTTTAAGAATAATCTAAAAAGAAAGTTAATTTAAAATCATTGTTTATTAAAAAATAAATAAATGAAATGAAATATCTAAATCTAGTACCAGTTGTATTTGACCCAGAATTATTATACTTTTTTTTTCTTATTTTATTTTTCTAACAACCGTTTTTTTCGTTTATTTTTACTTCTGTTTTGCATTGATTCATTATTTTATATGATACATACTCGCACATCATGTTTTTCGGGATACATATTTTTATATTTTTTCGATTCTACACTAGATGAGCGTGTCATCTAATAATTCCGAACTCCCTAAGATTTATGTTTCACCGTTCAACGGAAATCATCTACGTCCTCTTAACGGTCGCTTGTATTTTCTCAAGAACATTCGGTTTTGGCAAGCTGAAGTTGTAGAAAATAACATTATTTATAGTAGTGGTAATAAATCCATCGGTTATAAAGCCAGAGTAAATAGCAATAATAGTAATAACAATAGTTGCAGAATTATTAAAAACAACATGAAAATAAGGAAGAATGACAATAATAATGAAGTTAAGTGATATATATATAAATTACAATTACTTATGTACGTGATTGCAAATAGGAGGAAGTTTAAAACTGCTTTTAAATCTGGTTCAACTAGGTCCGCTAAAGAAAAGTCTATTAGTTAATCAAAAAAAATATCACGAGTAAAGAAAGTAATGTACGAATACCGTACAGATAAGATAACCGAGTATTGGGGGAAAATATTTTAAGTAAGTATCGTGACTGCGGGTTAATGTTTAACGTGAAAAATGAAATTCAAAAAAATTTGGTAAGAAGATCGATTGTGGTGGCGAAGTAAGTATTCTGAGGACTTCCGACAGAAAGGACCCTTTTTATGTGGGAATCGAGTTTGATATTTTATTAAGGCTCAATATTGTCATTGAAAATAGAATCAGTCACAACTTGTAAAAACTGTTTTTCCCGCATACTATACCGTATGCATGGGCTGCTTACAGGTTGAATTCACTGTGCGGCGACCTAAATAGAACTGTTATTTCAATGAAATCAGTTTAAATTCATAAAAAGCGTACTTCTTGTAGATATGTATTTAAAAAAAAAAATCAAAATATATTGTAAGAATCGACCTAAATAGAACTGTTATTTCAATGAAATCAGTTTAAATTCATAAAAAGCGTACTTCTTGTAGATATGTATTTAAAAAAAAAAATCAAAATATATTGTAAGATACGAATAACGTAATTTAAAGAAAAAATATATATAAAAATAAAAATTTATGAAATATTTCAATCTTTGCTACATTTATTCATTGAAAACGGATACGGAGTAACGAAATTAATGACAGTATAATGAAATTATAAACCAACCCACCAGTCTGATACCTATATATTGAATCAAACAAGTCCAATCACACAATCAGAATTACTATTCTTCGCTTAATTTGCTTTAGCCTTATCGTTACTCAAAATTTTTGTCCAAAGGAGCGTGCACCGATTTCTGGGAACGGTATAATTAAGAAGTTAGTCTATGCAGTCAGGATTTAGCTGAAAAGAGGTGATACCTTACTTCGGCTGAAAGCGAATTGAAAATGGTAGCACCTAAGTACCTCACTTGCAATGTTGTGCGATATTTGAAGGATTTAGGTACTGAGGTGGAATAAATATTAAAAGATCTAATAATACCCTATAATAAAGAAATTTGAAAGTTGTGTTTATTATTAATTACGAAATACAGCATATACCGTAAGAAAAGATAGGTTGATAAAGCACAAGCAATAACCGCCGTAAATGCTGAGGAAAAAAATGATGTTGCTGTAGGTAATAAAAAAAATAATTTAATCTTCTCAGTTTACTAGATAAGTTAAATGCTTAGCCCACATCAACTTATGGTCAGTCAGTATTTCTAAATCTTTTATTTCATAAACTCTTTCAAACACTTTATTATCTGATAAATTTAGGGAAAAATTGTTATAATTTTCAGATTACTGAAAACTATATATTATGCATTTTGTCTTATTTACATTTAGAATTAATTAATTTTTATTCGTCCATTCTTTAATTAGATCAATCCTATTCTGAGGTAATTTTGCTAAAGTAGTTGGGTACCTAGAGTTTACTAACAAAACCGTATCATCTGCATAAGTAATTAACTTTCTCTGCACTTCCAAGTTGCAAAGGTCATTCATGTAAACTAGGAATGATATCGGACCCAAAATACTTCCTTGAGGAACACCAAAATGTTTGCACAATTTCATTGCTGAAGGTATTATTTATTTTCGTGGCGTATCTCCTGTTGAGCAAGTAAGTTTTCAACCAATCCATCATGCCTGTAAAATAAAAAAAAAGTTACGGTTAAATCTGGTTCCACTAGGTCCGCTAAAGATTATTACGCCCTGATTCCCAGATATTATAAATTTCATACAAGAATTCAAATACAATATACTGGAGCTGTGTTATGTATAACTATTTACCGGTAGATGTAAAAACTTTATTAAATAATCCCAAACACAGACGTAAATTATTGACCTAATACTTATGTTCTAGTACTTTATAAATAAATAAACAAATTGAAATACAAATAAATGTATTTATAAATAGAAAAAAATAAATAAATAAAAGAAAATAAAAATAATAATGAGAAAAATTAACTGTTTTAATACTTACTTTACTTGTTGCAGTATGTGTGGATGTGTGTGTTTGTTGTGTGCTTAAAATACTTTCGCGTTTTTTGGTATGAATGTACATATATGATGGGATATTATTGCGGCTGAATATATGTATGAAATGTAAAATGTGAGGATTCAATGAATGGGTGGTATATGTGGCTGTGCATATTCTTTTTACAGTTATTTTTAAAGTTATTTTCATTTGTTTATATGCAATTTGTTTCTTTTTATTTGATAGATTACTTGATGTAAATGTACCAAAGAATATTCTAATTTTAAGTTTAAAAGTTTATGTAAAACCTTCTTTTTACTTTTTATAATATTCCCTTCTCGTGTGCATCTATTGTACTCCACTGCTCGCGCTTTTTTGCGAACGTGTGAAATTTTATAATAAAAATATTTGATACTTGATTTGATATTAATAATAATAATAGTGATATTCTTATTAATAATAAAAAAAGTAACAAAATAATGACGAGAATAATATTATCAACAACGGTAGAGTAAAAATAATAATTACAATGAGAATATATTCTTTACCGAATACCTCTAGCCTTTTATTATCCTTCATGGGTGAAAAATAAAAAAAAAAAGTTACGGATAGTCAAAAATTTCCGGATTCACCGTTGGCTTTGACATCTGCGCTAACGACTAATGTAATTGAACTATTTGTTTTGAGAAACGTTTACAAAAAGTGCGATGTTTCGAAAATCATATTCTTTTAAGTGTTTATTTAATCAATGACCGTAGCAGCGGAATGAAATCGCAATTGAATTACAAATAAATTTTTATTTTAAAGCAAAATACGGAGAGAAAAATGGATCTTTTACCGGTTATGTTTTACATCCATGGAGGCATATTTTACAAAGGATCTCCCACAGAGTATTGTCCAAATTATTTGCTAGAATCTGACGTAATACTCGTAACTATTCAACACCGACTAGGACCTTTAGGTAAGAAATCGTTATATTTCCTAATATAAAAGCGTGTTTATTATTGCCATTAAATATTTTAATTTTAACATTTTTTTTTCTTTTTATTATAACAGCGTGTTCATTTTAACCCCTTAAATTGCTGCCGATACGTCAATTTTATAAATCCCCCCCCCTTTTTGAGCTCGGCTAACAAAGAGCATTGACCCATGTCTTTATTTATTATGATTCGTTTTTTTCCCTTTTTTGGGATAATTTAAATTCTGATACTACTCGCTATTGCGTAGAGGAAAGATGCAATTATTAGAAAAATGGGGATGTTCGGGAACGTAAGTATCCATGAAATATTATATGGTGTAGGAACATTGAGTTGTAGTAAATTAGAGTATAGTATTGATTGCTCGTAGCATATGTAATTATTCTCCGATGGGTGAAGGGGACAGAATGAAGATGAAGAAGGAAAGATCCGGTGTCGAGAAGTGGGGAGGAGTGAATGGTCAAATCGAAGACGACATATGGATACAATGGAGTTCCGTTGAAGAACTTGACAGCCATGGAACCATGGACTATCAGGAATAGAAGGTTGAATAGAAAAATAGAAGGAGTGCGGATTGGAATACAAGCGGGCATACATGTCAGACCAACATTTAGAGTGTAATTTTTTGGAGAGAAAAAGAATATTATTAGCTGGATAAAGATTGATGCAAGTACCATTTGTAGTGGCTAAGTACGCTAGATTGTCGACCATTTCAATTCCCTCAATTCTTACATGACCTGGTACCCATAAAAAATCTATTTGACAGGGTGTATATAAAATTAAATTAGAAATCATAGATCGAGTGCGAAGAATTATAGGGTCAGAAGATGGGAGACAGGGCGGGGAAGATATAGCTGTCAATACACTCAGGGAATCGGAAACTATTAGAAACTTACTATTATCCTTAATCGAGGATATAGATATATATATAGCAATGCTTGAAGAATTGCAATTGATTCCGTGTAGTAAATTAAAGATATGGCAGGCAATTTAAACGATTCAGCATAACGTCTACTAGGAACAAAAAGTGCAACTCTAACTCCCTACGGTCCCTTAGATCCATCAGTGTAAATAAAAATGTGTTGAGGGAATAATCTGTTAATGATGTTGATGAATTCGTGATTAGCGAGAGTTCGTGAGAGGCGTGTTATGTGTGGAGAGAAATCATGGAAATTTAAAAAAAAAAGTGTGGAAGCTTATTGTAGAAAATAACGTAGCGGACAAAATTCTCCATCCTGCAACAAATATACGATAGGATGAGGATCTTTTTAGAAGAAAATCGTCAATTGTGATGTATAGAAGTATAAGAATTTATGAGTTTGAAAGGCTGTATAGACAGGCGTTTTGTTATAAATCGGTATCCAAGATGTGACCTAGGGACTGATAGGGGTGGCACATTAGACTCAGCATAGATCGCAGCGATAGGAGTAGATTTCATTGCTCCAAGACAAAGTCTTAGGCAACAGTTCTGTATACGGTCCAGCATGATGAGTCGAGATTGCGCAGCACTTCCAAATAGAAAAGCGCAGTAATCAAGTTTAGATCTTATGATTGCTTTGTAAAGCATGATAAGCGTGACTGACTCACCACCGCAGTTGGTTGGTGAAAGAGCTTTGAATAGGTTTAGTCTTTTACGAGTAGAGGCCTGTAAGTAGCTTATATGTTCCGAAAATGTTAGTCGGTTATTAAGAATAATTCCAGAGCAGCAGAAGCTATGAACTAGAGGATAAGAATTTTGTGTCGATATACTGATTGCGGAATAGTTGTAAGGGCGATAGAAAAAAACCATGCGACGTGATTTAGATGGTGAAATAGAAAGATGGATGGAAGAGAGAGAATTTTCTAGTATGGTCAAGGTGTTGTTAAATCTATCATCAGCGGATTAAATATTACGTGAAGAGGCATATATAAGGATGTCGTCTGCGAAAAAGATAGAAGCACCTATAGATAATGAAGCGGTAGCCAAGGTATAAATATTAAACAAAATGAGACTGAGGCAAGATCCCTGCTGAAGTCCCCGAAAGACCTTTCTTTTAGCGCGATAGGAAGGAGCAGAAAGAAGAATAGAGCGATTTAGGAAGAGAAATAAAATTACAGAAACAAAGTGAGAAGGTATATTGATCCATAGAATTTTTTGATACAGTAGAAGGAGATGTACGTTGTTGAAAGCATTATTTACAACAATAAATGCCGCTATCATGTCATTTTTTTTGTATGAAATTTTTATATATGTATGTCCGAAACAAAAGTACTAATACAATCAGAAGGACCAACCCCCGAACGAAAGCCAAACATGTTATCAGGAATTACGTTATCGTTTTCTAACCACCATGAAAGTCGTCTGTTCAGCACGTTTTCGAGAAGTTTCCTTAGGCATGGAGCCAACGATACCGGACGAAGAGAAAATATTTTTTTTTTGGGTATAGGAACAATAAACTTTTTCCAAGACGGAGGAAATAAACCAGATGATAAAAAAGTTCTTGAAGACCAGATAGGGAAGACAATAATATACCCCAGGAGCGGAATTTTTTGCTCTGCGAAGTGAGGACCGGAGTTCATGAAGATTAATTGGGGAAGTTAGGAAATATGAGGGAAAGCTATTCGGGATTGGCGGAGCGTCCGTTTCTTCGCGGCTTGGTACGCAGTAAGGAGCAATAGAATCAATAAATGACTCCAGTTTTTCTTTTGACATGTTATAAGGAGAGGGTCGTGATTTTGAAGGTGATCGAAATGCTCTGGCCAATTCCCAGATTTGAGAATAGAGAGTAGTCCGCAAAAAGGAAGAACATAATTTTTTCCAAGATTCTTTTTTCGATTTTTTTAGAATATATCTAGCTTTTGCGTTGGCTTTTTTATGATCAAGAAAATTAGAAATTGATGGATAAGACCGAAAAGTTTTAACCTTTGAAATGCAATTTTACAATCATCGTTCCACCATAATGATGTAGTAGAGCGATACTTATTATGGAATGATAAAAAAGATGAAGAGGTAGACGAGGAGACACTAGTAGTGCGGATTGAGTTCATAAATATATCATATTGATCGATGGGATTTTTTGACGAAGGTGCAGAAAAATGAGAGCAATCAAGACAAGCACGAAATTTATTCCAATCTGTTTTCTTTAGGTTCCATTCTGGAGATTGAAGAGGTATAAAATTTGAAGGACGAGGGTAGGAGTGATCATTGTATGACAGAATGGTTGGATTGTGGTCACTACCAAAAAGACCGTTAAGAGATTTCCAAGAGCATTTGAAACTAATATCGGGTGAAGAAGAAGAGAGATCGATGCTACTATAAATTGAAAAATTTTTGAAATAGGTTGGACGGTGGTCATTAAGGAGAACAATATTAGTCTTATATATTAAATCTTCTATAAAGTACCCGTTATTATTATATAAAACGCATCCCCGCAGAGGAGACTGAGAATTCCAGTCGCCTCCAATGTAGTAAGGATGCGGAAGAGAGTCAATAAAGGAGTCCAAAGAAGTGCGAAATAAATTAAAATTGAGGGGAATGTAAGCGGAATCTAAATGAAGTGTTTGAGATCAATTATTAATTGGAATTGAAATGTGTACAAAAATTGGGACGAGATGCTTGAAAAAAGGAACTGAAAGAATTGTGAACAGTAAAAGAGATTTCGTTACGTACTAAAATTGCTGCACCTCCATATCTGTCTTCTCGATCAGATCTAATTATTTTTGTAGCGGTATTGCGCTGCAATTAATGCATTTTAACTCGTGTCCAGGGATGCCACCGCGGATTTAGTCCGCGGAATTAACAAGTTTTATTTTATTTATTATTATTATGGTTATTATTATTATTATTATTATTATTATTATTATTATTATTATTATTATTATTTATTTTACAATTATTATAATTATTAGATAAGTCAAGAAATAAGTCAAGATTTAAAGTTTGTATTATAATTTTACCTACACCGATTTTACTTGGACGGTCGACCGCTGAAAACACAAGTTATTTAACATAATACGAATATAACACGACGGCGATTACTAAATATAAATCAATTTAATACGTATCTCTATTGTCGGCCGGGTGGTGCGATATCCTAAATGGCGGTGGTCCGTTGGTCCTTTGAATCGGTAGGTCTGCGGAGGGAAATTCAGTTCGCGGTATTTTTAAGATAATTAACAAATTACACTCGGTACATTTTTCGACTAATAACACAATTTCGTCTATATTTGATCGGAATTAAGATCTTGCGCGTTGTTGAACAGCAAAGGTATAGCCCGTGGCCAACCTGAATTACTTTTTCTCCTTTTTACTGGTCCGATGACCAAGACCGAAAACTATTCCGTACTGATTTCGACCGCGACAAAAATCAGACTGACTCGAACTGTTTTAGACGGTTTTGCTCGTCCTGGACTCCGGCTCATTCCAGCCGTTATTTTTCGTCGGCTTGTTTTTTACAACCTTGACCGCCGCACTTGTCGAAATTGCGACCAACGAAGGCCTAGGATCGCGGAGATTCTTTGAACTATTCAAAAATGTCGTGCCTTCCCGGAATCCTTAGAACCTGCGATGTTTAGGGGCCTTATTTTTTTATGATTCGTACCATTATATTTTACCGGATAGTCCTCCGTGGGTGGCGATACAGAATTCCATTCCCCCTAGCCGACAACAAGATCACACACATACGAACACTTACGCTCACACCATTCGCCCGATAGTTTATTAAATTTAATTTTTAATATTTTATTTATTTATTTATTTTATTTTAGTTTTATTTTGTTTATTTTTTGCCGAGCCATTTAATGGTCACATTACATTTTAAAAGCTCTAATGATAATTTTTATTGTATCTTAGTGCTTCAGAGAGCAAGGCAATATCTATTTTAAATTGATATAATAGGCTCTCTAACGCATCCCTATTTGCTTTTAGACTTCGGCAGTTCCACTGTAAAATTTTAATTTTGGAGTTAATTACGTAAAAGTAGGAGAATCTTAAGGTTAAGGGATAATGACAATTAAATCGAGTTGACTAGGAATGGATCTACGGAAACCAGAAGCATATTTTTAAACGTTTTAAATTTACATTACTATTTATCTATGGATACGTAAACCTTGGCGCTTTTACATAAGTCGAATATCGAGTAATGAAACGAAATTACCTATTAAAAAATATAAAACTAGAATATATACAATAGTTATGTGTTGATTAGTATGTTATAAACAATGTTAAAAGTTACAGAATAAGAAACGAGGTTATTATAATTATTTGTTAACACTATTAGTACGTTGTATTTTTTTGTGGATCTCGGCTGATGAAGATGATTTTGTTGAAGTTGAAGATGAAGCTTTGGTTGCTTTAATCTCACGTCTGGAAGTTTATGGATTTTGTTGCTGTTTAGTTTTATTGCCATTAGTTGATGAGATATGCATAAGATCTGGAGTCTTGACAGGAAGTAGGTTTATTTTATTGTATCGGTTAAATGAGAAGGCTGAAGGATTAAATGAATTGATCATAGAATGAGAATAATCTGATTGTGAGTGGGGAATCAGATTGTGTGATAGGCTATGTATATTACTACTGTCTGTGTAATATGTTTTCGTAGGAGACTTGCCTGATGGGAAAGAAAGTAGGTAACTATAATTAGGAAAATGCGTTTTAATACTGTTGCCCGGAATATTAATATTTGTTCGCGGTTTACGAATAAACCAACTCATGTTAAATGTATTGATGTTTGCCGGGTCCATAGAAGTTTTTTCTGAGAATAAGAAGGTTTGGCTGACTTTATTACCTTTTATAATCTGGATTGCTTCAGAAGTTGAGACATTATCCGCGGCTTTGATTTTTTAGATGTTTAATCTCTCTATGTAATGTGGACAGTTTATATCGCTGGGTAGGTGATTATCGGAGCAGTTTAAACACCTTAAAACTAAGGGATCGGGCAGTGGTACAGCAGCGCCAAGGCAGAATCAGAGGTATGAATTCTCTGAGTTATATTTTAGACAGACGGAGCTTGCGATAGAAGAAGAGTTACCAAATTTTTGAACGTACGATGGATTCATACACGAAGACTAGAATGTAAGAATCACTAAGGACTTTTGGCAAGGTTAATTTTTTAATGAAAGAAGAGAAAAAATATTTGACATGTTCGGAAAGAACAATTGACTAACAAGAAAGATATATCAATATAATATACTCGTAATGAAGCAATTAACATGAGAACTATATTGTTTGAAGTTGGATTATAAGGTCGAAAAATAGAAACAATATAGGAGGGTTATAAGGAAAAATTGAAAATTTGAGGATAGGGAATATTGCAATAACATCTTCTCATGAGAGAAGCAAAAATATTATGTGCTGCCAACAAAGAATAAAAGGGAACAAGCTGAAAGGATGAGAAGCAACATCAATAATGTATTATAGATGATATTGAGAAACTCTAAGGGAGACTGCAGTATACCTTTAAGTTTTCGGCAGTTTATATAGTATACTGTTGGGTTGTTTTTGCGTAAACATATGAATATAATATAATAATCGTTAATACTAACGGTATTTTTTGATGTCTCAAAAAGGATTCTTGTGCTTGCATACTGACGACGCTCCTGGAAATGTTGGACTTTTGGATCAAGTTCTGGCTTTGGAGTGGGTTAATGAAAATATATTATATTTCGGCGGCGATAATAAACGCGTAACCGTATTTGGACATTCGTCCGGAGGTATATCTATTTCCTTACTGATGGTTAGTCCCGCGGTGAGGCAAGGCAAGTGGATTTCTACATATTTTCATTGCTATGTTTGTAAGATATATTATGTTTCTCAAGTTTTACTTAAATGATCGAGACCGTTCTCAAAGAAATACCCGTTTGCAAATGGGCTTTTTAATTAGTTTCTAGTAATTTAGTATATTTAAAATGGTTCAGCGGATTTTTTTTAAAATTGTTATACCTTTAATAAAAGGATAATTGTCTTCTTTGTTTTGCTTTTTTCGGTAGAAAATATTCAACAATTAATTTAAAACGTTTTTTACGTTAATTAATCTTAGACAATTCATTATTGGACTTGGAGTTTTTAGTCGTTTGTGTGAGGGGATACGTTACCTTTTTGCTTTCTTAAATTTTAGATTTTCTAAAAAGCTTTGGTTATTTTCTGTAATTGAAACATACTATCGCACTATAAAAGATTAAAGGTTTTCCTACGGTGGGATAGTATGAAACATCTTGATACATTGTTTTGCACGCAGCTATAATAAATGTGCCGTTTATGAACACGTAGCTTAAATTTGGAAATAATTTGGATATTATTTCTCTTTTTTTTGCTAACTTATCATTCACTGAAACTTGATATGATAAAATTAAGAAATGATGCTGCTAAATTAAATAATTTGAGTTATAAGCGGTAAATAAATTGCTTTTACTGGCTTCACACTGTTTCTAGTGCTCTTTTGAATAAATTTTTTTAAACAATACATTATCTTAAACAGAAGTTAAAATTATCATAGATTTTAGTACTTTCTATAAAAATCACGATGCAATCGTTCATATCTAACGTTTCGGCATGAGAGCAAAAGGCACCTTTTGTTTTGATGACGAAGAGCTATTCGAAATGTTAGCTGCGCATAATTGCAACGTGTTCCCCCCTTCTCTCAGAAAACAGTCAATGGCGAATACAAACTATTTCTTCTTCTTTTTCTTACGTCGTTTCCGTTCAAAGTTTGGCGATCAGTGAAGTTAGTTCCACTTTGTCAATGGTAATTTTCTTCTTTCCATGATGTTTCCTGCCTCCGTTTCACCACTGGGTTTTCCTCAAAGTACGAAAACGATTTTACAAATTTCAACTTTAAATTATTCTATACTAGTCGTTTTTCTTATTCTAACATAAATTTACCGTATTACAAATTATTTCTCTGGCACCACGCCTTATCTCGGTACAACCACTTTGAATATTGCGAATAAAATGAAGTAGTCGCTAAATTAAATCCACTTAAAAATATACCGAAAACACAAACGTTTGTTTTCGCACTGGAAAAGAACGATGAAAGAAGATGAAAAGAAAATACAAAAAAAAACAAACAAAATAAAACGGAAAGGAACAAGAACGGGGGACTAGCTGAATAGAGAAGTAAAATGAGTTAGGATTAGAAGAGGGGCGAGGATATATGTATATTCAATCAAAGTCTGACATTAATTTTTTTGGAGAGGGGGAGTATGTTGTGTCCAGGAATCAAGTGCTTAATATGTTGACCATTAGTTGGTGGTACAGCAAAATGGTCAACATATTGAGCACTTGCTCTAGGCCATTGACAAATTATTGTTGACTATAATCTTTTTATTTTATAAAATATTGATTTATATAAAAAAAAAGAATTTTCATTTAAATTAAATAATTAAATTAGTTATAGCTAATTAATTGTTCGCCCAAATTATTTTTCTTTCAGGAATTTTTAGTTAATTTTGACGATCTTTACAGCGTAAAACAAATTTCCTGAATTAGTTTTAGAACACCCTGTACATGTTTAGTTCTATTTTAAATTCTTCATTTTAAAATAATGTAAAAAGAAGTAAAGTTATTAAATATAGTTAATTTACTTAAAATTGTAACGTTTAAATGTGCTGCTTTGTTCTGACTCTTCAATTAGATTTATTTCAACAAGCTATTATTTTAAGCGGTAATTTCTTGTTGGGAGATCGGTATACCAACTACAATCCGGTGGAAGAAGCTAAGGAATTTGCCAAGGTGGTCAACTGTACGCAGAGTAATTTGAACGACCTCCTGCATTGTTTAAAAATGGTATCGGCTAAGAATCTTATTGAAGCGAATATTTACTACATGGTTGGTTAGTTTTATTTTGGTGTAAATTCTGCAACAGCGTTTATTTTTTTATAATATTTTAACTAAAATTTATGTTCTAGGAATCATTACCCAATAATAATAGATGTTACAAATATAAATAGTATGTCCTGGGTTCTGCAATTTCAGTAGTGTGGAGCAAATTAGAAAGTTTATAAACAAAAATCAGAGTTCCTACTGAATTGTCACAGTCACTAAAAAAAAAAAGCATGCATTGATATTGTTTTTTTTTTGTTTTTTTGTGGTTTTTTTTTGGGGTTAGTCTACAAGAACATTGGGCCAAGAACAAAGGAAAAAAGACGCAAGAAACTCAGATCTTTACACGATCCGAGATAGCCGACAAAATGGAATCAAGAGCCTGAACAACAGAAGGCGAAGGAAGGGAAAGAATGAACGAAGCACTGTATGGAGTGGGAATGTGTAAAAGGGAGGAGTAGAAAGCAGCTTGATCGGTTACAAGAGATGAACACCCGAACATTATGTGATAGGCATCACACACAAATTGAATATTGGAGGGATGCAATGGACGAAAAGGAGACGGCATAAGAGAGTAACGGAAAAGCGAGGAAGGAAGCAAACTGTGCCCAAAGCGCAGGCAGCAAATCGCAGAGATGTTGGAGCGGCGCATGGAAGGAAAGTCAAGAAACCAGGGAAAACGTGGAAGGGAAGGCTGAATAGATAAGAAAGAGGAATCCGATTTGGAGAAAGAGGAGACGTAAAAGTCAAACCATAGATTTATTGTTATTATTATGATATCGAAGAATCAGCCCAAGGAGATACAAACGTGGCATGAAAGAATTAGAAATGTTGTATAGGGAAATGCAAGATTATCGGATTGCCTGAACACTTGATTGTTTTTAAAAAACAGCGTACATCTGTGAAATCTCTTTTTAACCGACTTCAAAAAAGGAGGTATTCAATTCGACTGTATTTTTATTTTATTTTTTTATTTGTGTTACCTCAGAACTTTCTTCTAGATGAACCGATTTTGGTGGTACTTCTTTTATTTAAAAGGTGGTGCTTCTCATGTGGTCCCATTTATATTTGATCAAGATCTGGTGTAACCTGTCCATTTATACTTTGTATTCTTGCGATGTTCTTAATTTTTTTCGTCAGATTTCAAATTTCACACCCCTATATTTCATCCATGCTAAATTAATATTTTTTTCTATTTTTTTGCTCGTTTGCTCTTTAAATGATATTCTTTGTCTCAAATATACCGTTTCATCTGTGCACCTGATTTCTTAGTTGTCTATTTTGATTTTTCATTTTAATCCATTACTCATTTTGGCTTCGTCATTTTATCGTTTATGCTTAATTCTACTAATGCGGCTTTTTTATTGACATCATATATTGTTGTTTGTAGTTCGGTTAATTTTTTGTTGTAACCGTAATTCAAAAATTTCTCCTAATCCAGAAGACTTGCTCTGAAACAGTGTTGGAAAGAAATGATTTAAATGAATTCTCTTGACGCTCCCGCCGTAATCAACGTTGAATATTTTTTATGTTTGCTCTCCTCAAGAATTATTCTTGCAGAATTGTTTGTACACGTATATCGTTGTAACATTTTCAGTTAATGTTTGCCTATGATCCAAATTCCCAAGTGCTGAAGATATATTTATATACATATATTTCATTTGTAAATATACATATTTAAACGATATTAAAATTATAACGTTCCATTTTCTCTGTATGTAAATTAGTTTAAGTAAACATGAACAGAAAACATTACACTACCGAACTAATAACAACTCTCAAAACAACAGTAGAACAAAATTATTTTTATTTTAACAATAAACGTTACATACAACCAAACGGATTTCAAATGGGCTCTCCTGTGTCTACAATATTAAACGAAATTTTATTACAGCGCCGCGAAGAGTACGTAATCAATAAACACAATATTATTTTCTATACCGAACATGTAGACGATATTTCGTGACAATTCGGATCCAGAAAAATTCTTAAATTCCATAAATAACAATTTACAATGTACGTTTGAAATAGGTATTGACAAATTAAATAATTTAAATCAAACATTAGCGATAAAAAATAATACAATTTTTTTTATAACCAGTGATGGATTTGATGGTGATGGCGCCTTAGGCCTATATTGGTATGCCGCCTTTCTTGTAGAGAATAATATATATATATATATATATATATATATATATATATATATATATATATATATACACATTGACGGATTTCGATAAGAATTTTTAAATTCAAAATCAACAATTCTTACATATACATAATAAACTTATTTTAATTTCTATAAAAATATATTATTCTTTGATACATAAAATTAAAAAGTGGTATATCGTTGACGGAAAACTTCATCAATTTTGACTTTTAGGCGACCGGAAAAAAAAGTTTTGGCTCAGGCGCCTTTTAAATTTTAGCAACCTTTTAAATTTTGGCGACCCTCAAATGTTGCTTCCCTAGGCCCAGGCCTCACGGGCTTAGGCCTAAATCCACCACTGATAGTACAATTAACATCTATAGTTAAGGAACACTTGCAGGTATTGTAATTAATTCTAAATGTAATCATTCACAGGCACATAAAAATATTCATAATTTCACTCGTATTTATATGTTTACACAATATTCCTCTACATAACAAAGGTAAAAAAAAGCTGAACTTAATTTATAAAGCACATAATAGCCCTCAACAATAATTATCATACGAATTAAAGATATGCCGTCCATCATCTGAAACCTGATGATGAACGATATAACCATTCCGAAAGGTCAAAAATAAATATGTTTTAAGCGCACTTGTTGCTGGTTGCGATTATTGCGAATGTTTCAAATATCTGAAACTACCGTTTAATTGTATGTAGGTGAATACATCCTGTTTGTTAAAATGGTATAATAAAATAAACTTTAATAACAAACAATATAGATCAATAAATTAGATAAATACCTATTTAGAAATGTTTTCGGGCATAACCCATCATCAGCTAACACTAACTTAAAGGAAACTTAAAACATACTGAAGTGAATATAGGGAATACATGTGTATATATAGTAGATGTAATTTATTATACCATTTTAACAAACAGGATGTATTCACCTACATTTAATTATGCCGATATGGCAATATATATTCAAAAGTTTTATTATTTAAAGTTAAAATTATATAAAACTATCAATAACATATATTTTAATAAAGTTTGTATAAGTAATAATATAATCCCTAAATATGCAGTAGTTAAAATAAAAAATAAATCTGATATAGCAATGAAAACTAAATCACAAGCTGAAAAATTTTGGATTAAAAATGAAATTAACTTCCTTTATAACAAAAAGAATAAAATTAACCTTCAAATGTTAAAATTACATATATATCTAGCTAATAACTTAAAATTTGAAATATTAAAATTATATTTAGATGAAATAGATCTAAAAATTAAAGCATTTATTAATAAAAAACGCCTAATTTTAGATAAGAAATTAAATAACTTAATAAAACAACAAAAACCAAAACTTGCAGATAATAACAAATTTAATTTTCATCCCAGAACTATAAACTTAACCAACATACAATTAACAAATGATGAAATTAATACTGTAAATTTGGGCTATAAATATAATTTAAACATATATAACAAAAAACAATATGAAAATTTAATTATAGAAACTGAATCTGCTATCCAAAAATTACCAATTGAAGATCAAACAATTATTAGAGCTGAGGCAACTCATGCCATCAGAAATATCTTAAAGAAAAATGAAACAAATATAGAACATTTAAAAATACAAAACACAATTAAAACAAAACAATGCAGTCATTGTAAAAGCAGATAAGGGAAACAGTTTAGTAATCATCAATAAAAATGAAATCATCCAAAAAACTGAAAATTTTTTAAAAGAAAATAATATACAATTAATAAAAACAGACCCCACTAATAAATATCAAATAAAAATGAGGAAAATAATAAAAGAATCTGATATAATAATAAATAATAATGAAGCTAAATATTTAATAAATATGAACCCAAAAGCACCAACTCTTAACCCTTTAATAAAAATACATAAAAATAATGCTCCTATAAGACCACTAATAAATTATACTAGTGCACCTTCTTATAAAATCTCAAAATTAATAACTAAAATATTAAAAACTAATATATCAATTAATAATAAATATACTATTAGAAACAGATTGGATGTTTTTGATAAATTAAAAAATATAAAAATTAATAACAAAACTAAATTAATTTCTTATGATATAACAAATCTTTATACAAATATACCTATAAATGAAACCATAGATATAATTAAAAAATCTGTAAATAAGTTAAAGAATAATATTTTTTGTAATCAATTAATCCAAATAATTAAAACTGTTACAGAGCAAAATTACTTTAATTTTAATAACTCCATGTATATACAAAATAATGGATTAGCTATGGGCTCACCTTTGTCAGGTATTTTAAGTGAAATTTTTCTACAAAATTTAGAAGAAATATACATGGAAAATATAATACAAAAATACAATATTAAATCTTATATTAGATATGTAGATGATACACTACTAATTTTTGATGAAAATAGTAGTAATACTGAAAATGACATTCTAAATGATTTAAATAAAATTCACAAAAATATTCATTATACTATGGAAAAAGAAGAAATAACAAAATAAATTTCTTAGATATAACAATAATAAAATCAAATGATAAGTTAACATATAATATTTATAGAAAACAAACCACCACTGATAATATAATTCATAAAACATCAAATCACCCAAACCAACATAAATATGCTTACTTCATGACTGCAATAAATAGATTATTAACTACACCCATGAATATAAATAAAAAACAAATAGAAATTAATATATTAAAGACTTTGGCAAGAAATAATGGTTATGACGAACAAATAATAGATAAACTAATTCACAAAATAAAATCAAAATCAAAATATATACAAAAATTAAGAGTCAATAATGCTACTAACAATAAAGGATGGATAACATTCACATTTATAAACAATAACATATACAAATTAACCAATTTATTCAAAAAACAAGGTTTAAATGTAGCATTCAAAACTAAAAATAATTTAAAATATAAAATAAACACCTTAAATTTAAAAAATAATAATATTTACGAAAATAGCGGTATATATAAAATAAATTGTACTGATTGTGAGAAATCATACATTGGTCAAACAGGGCGAAAAATCAATTGCAGATATAAAGAACATATAAAAGCATTTAATAATAATGAAATAGAAAAATCAACCTATGCAGAACATCTAATTAAAAATAAACATAAACCTAATTCAATAGAAAATACTGTAACCATCCTGGCCACTTATCACAAAGGTAATAATATGAACATTGCAGAAAATTATTATATAAATAAATAAAAAAATAATATTTTAAATGACCAAACACCTAATAATAATAATCCACTGTTTAATATAAAAATTTAACTTTTTGTCTTCTTGTTTTATTTTATATTTTATATTAATTATTAGCATTTTCAACCTATAGATTTTTATACCTGCCATGTTTATTCTTCTTTACATCTACTATATATACACATGTATTCCCTATATTCACTTCAGTATGTTTTAAGTTTCCTTTAAGTTAGTGTTAGCTGATGATGGGTTATGCCCGAAAACGTTTCTAAATAGGTATTTATCTAATTTATTGATCTATATTGTTTGTTATTAAAGTTTATTTTATTATACTACCGTTTAAGTTTAATGCACGTCTAAAAAAAAAATAAATAAAGTAACTTATGTTGTAGAAATTGTAAAAAGATAAAAAAATTCAAGTGAAAAGTGAAAAAAATTATAATTTTTCTTTTTTATACGCTATAAACTATCACGACACGAACTCTTTTTCAACCACTGACTCCTTTGTATTTGTTAAAAGATGTGATATCGTTTCAGTTATTATTTACTATTTTTAATACAATTTTTATGTTTTTTATGTTGCAGAACATGAAGGGAGGCGGCACAATTAATAGTGTTGGAATTTCGAAGCCTGTTATTCAGAAGGCAGGATCTCAAAAATTTTTAACTGAGGATCCATTTGATACCATTAAAAATGGGAATTTCATGAAAATACCTACAGCTACGGGTTATGCCCAAGACGAGGGATTTATGCCTTTTTCAGGTCTGCTTATAACGCAAACAACCGCGTTGCATTTTAAAATATTTATAACTGAATAAGATAACAAAAAATAAATAAAAATAAATATTAAATTCAAACCCGCCCGTGTTATTCCGCAGTGCGTAATATTGATTTTATAGGGGAAAAGTGGAAATAAAAAGTGATCATAAAATATTTTTACGATTTTTTTTTTTTTTCAATAGCGACGCCGACTACAATATATTAATAATAATTACAATTTCTTAGTTTCGGCACACTTCATTTGTGATTTTCACACTTTCCCATGTGCTTCGTCGTTTAGTCATTTCATCTCCGTGTCGTTTTCGTTTCAATCGGCTTCCCGCCTTCCTATACTGTTTTCCTATTGCGTCTTCGTCGCCGCTCTGTCTTCTTTGTCAAGGTAACCAATGATTTTCAGGTGACAGAAAATTTCGATCGATTTAAACTGGAATTTTTTAGTGCCATCTGGATAATTAAATTCGAACGTAAATTCGCAAACAATGCTTAGAATTAAGCGGTAAGTGTCAATATTTTTTTTTTAATTTTTGGAAAAATTGTTTGAAAAGTAAGCCAACCGTACAAATATATGATTGGCGACTTTTTCTGACGGCGGGTTCGGCAAAGGTACCGAGAAGCAAGTGACTCTGGAGAACGGTAAAACAGCGACTGTTCCCAATCCAGTCGTTTTTGCTTTTTACTTTCTTCGATTCGTTCCGATTTCTACCTCTCGGAATCGACGAGCAAAGATTCGCGCTTCTTCCTACGATGACCTATTCACACCTGACCAACCGAGATATTTCTTAGACACACCGGTACATTACGGCTCGCATCACGTTTTCCGTATTTTTATACTATTTTGTTTATTATATTTATTTAACTGCAATGAATAGACTACATCTGCTAAAACAGTTGCGAGTTATTTGTTGAGAAACAGAATTATATGCAGTTGCAATATAGTTTTATTTTAAACTGATTGTAACATTTTGTATTTAGATTTTTACGATATCATTTTGAATCCTAGCCACAATCTAACTTGTTATGAAATGAACGACTGTGTTTCCAGTGACTATTCCAAGAATGATATTTTTTACGATTTCATAAAATTTACAGGTAAGATAAAATATTTTTAATACGCTTATTTCTTAATCTATATTATGTACCCCAATTGTCCAGTTTTATAAAAGAACGAAAAAAATACGTTAACATTCCTATTTCGAAAGTCTTATATGTATCTATACCATTTAATAGTAAGAATGACTTCTCCAGTCGTCTGGGATGACTCTTTTTATATTATTTTAACAGAAAAAATTTCTCATTGGTAGTTAAAATGTTTACTAATTATGAAGTATAAAAAAATAAAAATAAAAATAGATTAATTAATTTTAAAAAAAATGAAAAATAATACTAAAGTAACGTAACTTCCGCAATAAAAAATTCAGATAATCAATTCCGTCGCTTCGTAAGAAAGTAATATCTCCAGAACCTGTTGAATCATGAAACGATTTATATAATTCAGGACGAAAATTATGTTCATCGATAAATAATAGTTTCTGTAAGTATTACTTTTTTCGATTTACAATTTAAGGTTTGGATAAAACGTATGACGTGGAAATGCTGAAAAAATTATATTTTCCGGAAGAGGTTCGCGGCAATTTAAAATTGGTCATTCCGCTGTTAATGAATGTGAGTATATTTTATTTTATTTTATTTTTTTTTTTTTACAGTTCTAGCAAAATGTAGCGAATTCGTATAATTTTGAGAAGTTTTATTTATTTGTACTAATGATCGTGCCACTTTTACGTTGCTGGTAACTTTTACAATCACGATTATAAGATATTTATTAAATTTCGCCAAAAAGGACATAGTCAGCAAAACCGATTCTTCTATAAAAATTAGAAAAAACTGACACCTTTTGAGCACAGGGGGTGTTCTAATGACGAGATCTGAAGAATCAAGTATAATATATACATATATATATATATATATATATATATATATGTATATAAACTCGGCCATTTTGGCCTCACAAGGGGCTGTATCCCTTGACCACTCTTGCTTTCATAAATGTCTCTTTCTCTTCTATACTTTGTATAAAATGATCAAAATTTACAACGTAATTATTACTGGCATTGACACAAAAAAAAATAACATAATCACAAAAATCCTATCCTAGCATTTAACTTTCATTATATAAAGATATTGTTTCGTTACATAAAATTATGACATTTTTTAAATAACAATAACAAAAATCCTATAAAATATAACAAACGTTACATAAAATTGGGGCATTTTTTGGGACATTCTGCGTTACATAAAATTGGGACATTTTCTTGGGACATTTTTTCGAATGGGAGGTAGTCTAAGAATTACGTTGTAATTAATAGATGTGTTGGACTCGCAAATACGACAGAGCAGCGAAAATTAAGATATTAGATCACATATTATCAGGGTTGTTCGAGATAGTTAATTATTAATATCAAATAAATTTGTATAGTTAAATTTGGATGCTGTTTAATATAATGAATTCAAACGAAACATAAGGAACCCGGTTGTTATGAAATAGAAAATTATAAACCTCATAAGGAGAAACGATAATGGTTCAAAAAACGAGCTTCAATATCACAATTGAACAGTAAATAGTTAATGCCCTGCAAGAAGTTTGACATTTGATGATCAATGCAACACCGTCACATTGGTCTGATAAATTCAGAACTATCCAAGAATGACTCATACGTAGCCGACAAATGGTAATATTCCAGAATGAAATAATACCAAGGTACAGTGGGAAGCCTGACTGCACCATATGGTAGTATTCGCCTTGATTCTGACTATTTATAAACTTAATCCACTCAGCCCTCCTATCAACTTTAACCTTAGAATAAAGGTCTGTTGAAGGAAAAACGGGGACAATTCACTCTCCAAGGCGGCATCCTTCGCTGTAGCATCGACAGCATCATACATACCAACAACACAATGACCAGGCATGCAGCATAAACGTACGTGTGCACCCCCTTTATTGAGCAAATTAACACATTAGCGTTATTCAACGTAATAAGTGAACTTCAACTGTCAGTACATATTAAAAAATTTTGGCCTGTAGTAGAGATGTGCAAATCAACTCTGCTAGAGCAGTTTTGGGTACATACATGTGTCCTTTCTAACTGCGGATATATATCCACTTTTCAATTCCAACTCTGACAGAGTTACGTATCTCATATCTAGTGTATAATCGTTCTCTTCGCTGCATATTCAACTCCAACTCCGCGTAGCATTCCGAACGCGCAAAGCAGTAGAACGTCGTTGAAAACGGTGCGTATTTTCTTCGCGCAATTCCAATTTACCAGCACTTTGTTTGATGAACTAGCTAGTTCGCACCGCGTTAAATAACACCTAGCTTTAAATTCAGGGATCACATTACTCATCCAGACTTGAAAATGTTTAATCACACCGTCCCTATTACCCCTTTATACTGCAATCTACAAACATGCGACTTAATTCCGTGAAACAGTAATAAAACAAATTTTGACATTTGTGCGCGCAGCTGACGTCTTTCGGAGTGGAGATATATCAAATCACTCCGCCAAAGGTGAATTCAACTGTATCCGGAATGACAACATTTGTTTGTTGTGAGGAGACGTCTTTCAGAGTTGAGATATATTAAATCATGTCGTCGGAGATACTGTGTCCGACCGCGGATGTATTTCCGAGGATATAACTGTGTCCGAAGTTACTCATGCCTAGTCTGTTATACATGTTTTGAGTATAGTCCTTGGTGTCTTATCTGTAGCCAGCAGCTCGACCGTGAAAACCGACGTTTTTTAGTAAACTCACTGAAAATAACAATGCCGCTCCAAACAATCCGATGTACATTTGAACTTTAGAACTATCTGTAAGTATGTGAATGAAGTCACTGTATTATCTGGATAGCAAATTACCGAATTGATTGAACCCGGGGAAAGTTGTAAACCCTTCAGTTGTTTAAATGAAGTATCATCAATGTTCAATTCTAAGTAATTAATTTCATTGAACTACATTTGTGATATTCTCCTTGTTAGAATAGGCATTTTAGAAGAAACAAACCTCCGATGTCTGTTAATTTTATTTAGATGTTAATGCGGAGAAGCGATAATTACAAAATTTCAACAAGAATCTATCGGTTAAAAAAATGTCTTCTGATAAGTAACGGACAAATGCTAATGTTTCTGTTTGGAAACATGAGGCAGGAAAAGAAAGAACATTTCCAGTAATTTGTTTTAGACACAAATATTTTGTAGGATATCTAGATTCGTATAGTTACTTCCGGATGCCACAAAAAAAATATGACAGTAATACTTTTTAAGAGAAATACCGAATAATCATTATTGACCTGGCACGATAAAAACTATAGATCTTCTTTTACAATATTATTTTATAACCCGCTACTGTTGTACATATGTTAATTGAAATGATTAATGTCCCTGGTCGAAGTCTAGAAAAATTTAAAAGCTTCCCTGCGGTATATTTATTTCCGATTGGACGAAATGAAGTCTTAAAAAAAGATCATCACTACTCGATCTATCAAAATTACTATCGGAAAAGAAATATGTCATTGTAAATTTGACTATACGTATTTGTATATTTTCCAGCTAATTGATTAAGCATATCGGATCAGATTTTTAAGAAACTACCTTTAATTTTTTAAATTTAAATTACTTTAAAACTTATCGAGAATTTTTTTTTCTATATGGTTTTTATTTTTTAATTTTCCATTCGTTCTCTATTTTCTGTGTCTTAGTGTCCTGTATTTTATAATAGAGCTTGCAGTTTTTTTTATTATTTAGATGTATATTTTCGCATTACGCAATTATTTGTTCGTGGCCGCTTTTAATAATAGTTTCTGGGAAAATTGAATTAAATTTAACCGTTCTACGTTACAGCTTGGTGGAGATTTGGTTATGAAAGAACCGATAATTGAATTCATTCGATATACTTATAAGGAAACGACTACTTACTTCCAAAATTTTAATTATGAAGGGCATGTAAGCACGGCTGTTGAGTTTTACGATTACTTGCCGTATCGCACAGGTAGTATACGGTTTATCAATATTATTTTTTAGAAGTGGGTCGTTGGTATTAGGTTTACCTCCTCTCTGGTTGGACGAATCCGGCATTAATTTAAACTAGCGATAAATTCAGAAATTAGACAACGACGGCCCGAGGAATGAAACTGATAAGAACGAGACGAACGAAATGAAACAAAATAATAGAAACAAAAATAAAAAAAGATAATAGAGTTTAGTCAATTAAACGATCTCACCGATCTCTGTTCAACGAACACCTGAACGAAATGAAAATAAACTTTATCACACGGAACAGTCGAACTATTCTCCTGTCCTAAAACTGGACAGAATTCAAACTTGCTGTGCTATCTTTGCTTTGGGGCTCTGAAATCTTCCATTATTCTTGCTGTTTTATCCGAAGCCAATATTCATCCTCTTTATATGCACAGATCTTAGCTATCATTTTCTAATCAAGCGCTTCCCTGTCTCACAGTCTAGAGGATTATTTCGTGCTATCTTTTCACTGAATCTCATTGACACTTTGTTCTTCACAAAACCACTATCTTAAGCGATAAAACTGATCAGCTTTCTCGGTTTTCACCTTATATCTCTTCATAATTTTCCTTTCTTATCCAACGATTCTACCAACTTTTATTTTTCTATTAATTTCCGTTCTTTTTCACATCATGACCTGTCTTTTCTACATAATGTTATCCGAAACGATATAGATTCTTCTTTCCTTTCTCACTATTTAATCTTCACTGATAGCTCTAAAAATGGTGGGAATGCGGGTGGTACTTTTACTTTCCGCCTCTTCAGCATTGCAAATCTTCCAAGCTCGCAGCTGGGTCGATCAGTATTCCTCTTGTTATCTCTTTCATTTCTTCTACAAATGAGATTTGTAAATTTCTCATAGTTTTTGATTGCAGAAGTGCCCTACAAGCTGTTCCATCTCCTCTCTCACAATATTCCGGGCAGTATTATTTTTCAATTCGTTCTACCACGTACAAACTGATCACATTTTCTTGGAGATTTAGAACGTTCTCTCTTTTTTACGTCAATTTTTTACACCTAAACTTCTCTCTTCGGCAATTATTTATACTTTCTCCACTATCTCAATCTCTAATCCACATTCAAGCTTCTCTCCTTTGAATATTTTTTAATGGACAAATTTAAACTGTAATATACATACTTTCTTACGCTCTAATTTGGTAGTTCACCACAGCATATTCCCTAAAAAAAAAAAAACATATACATTTTTCCAATTTGGGAAATAAAATTGGATTCTATCCTTTTTCTGACAGCTAATATAGGCCAACTCGACGTTTAATAATTATTTCTTTTCGATTGAAATATCAGTTGCATTATGTAGAATTAAATATTTGTAAAATAAATCGAAATTTTAAAATATGTATCAATAAAAATAAAAGCAACTTCAATAATAGCTTTTATTTATAAATTTTATAATTTAAAATTCTAATAGATGATGTAAAGATTCATGCAATGCGTTAACGTTAATTCTTCGTGACAAATCTCAACTCTAAAATTCACTCGCTTATATTATAATAATACACGCTGCTATTATACATGAGCTTACATTTTTAATTTTCTCTAGGAGTCATTCATGGCGATGAATTGATATATTTATTTCCATATAAAAACGACATTTTGAGTGAAGAAGAATCGAATGTTGTAAAGACGTTTTGTTCTCTGTGGACCAGCTTTGCCATTAACAACGGGTACGTAGAATTACTTCGAACATTTATTAATTTCGAGCGTGTACGTAATTAAACGTAACATTATTCAATTTGAGAAACTTTTAACCGCTTATAAACTTGAATTAACTTCAGCAGTCTTTTAAAATTAATTTGAACCCTTCAAGTTTTTGAGTTATCCTTAATAATGCGTAATTGACTTCGACTACATTGATGATGTTCTCATTTCTTTTTTTTTCGTTTTGTTATACTCCCGGGATGGAAATAACTCAATTGAATGTTTTCAATTGAAAAAAGATCCGGAAGATCTGCAGAAAAAACCCATTCCAGCCTAAATCAAAATAAAGTTTCACCTGTTTTTACCGACTTCCAAAAAGAAGGAAGTTATACGATTTTTTTTTATGTTTGTTCGCGTATAATTCATTTAATGATGGTTTGTTCACTAGAAGGAGTACCATTAATCTTAGGTACCATGTGAAACTGATGAAAATCGGTGAACATTAACTGAGTATTTGTCAAAAAACGTGAAAAAATGTGGCCTCTTTCGATAATTTTTTTTTCTTCATTTTTTTTATTAGTATAACAGAGGCGATTCACTTAAAATACTATCAATTTGCCACATTACCATGGAAATGTAGCTTTTGATGTTTCTACCGTGGACATGCAGTTCAAAATAAAGAAATCGATTTTTTAAAAGTATAAAGTATGGAGAATAATATTAAAAAAATGTTTATTTTTAACAAGAAAAAAATTCAAGTATAACGCTAAATATTGTAAAATAAAATGTTTTTTTACAAAAAATAAATACCGACTTGAAGGTTTATTATAAAAATTTAATAAAAATGCACTAGAAACTAAGAAGTAATTAAATAAAAAAATGCGCTAAAAAGTAAAAAATAATAACTCCCGATGAGAAAATATATAGCAGAGAGATATAACTTAAGGGGATATTATTGTATTTCTTATACAGCATTAATGCTTATTAGAGTCGGCATCAAATTAATATTAAAATAATAATTAAAAAATGCATTAAATATTCATTAAATTGTTTCTAGACATTGTAATATGTAATATGAATCCTACTCTGGTATTAATGTTGTATAAGAATTATGATAATATCACTGTAAGTTATATCACTCTGATATATATTCTCTTATCGAGAGTAATTATTTTTTACTTTTTACTTTCTGGTGCATTTTTATTCAATTTTTACGATAAACCTCGAAGTCGATATTTATTTTTTGTAAAAGAACCTTTCATTTGTTCTTTATTTTCGATTTTAAATAACGCGCTCGATATAATTTGATTTGCGCGTTTGTCGGCCCTAGAGCTTCCACAGTCATCTCGATGCTTTTAGTCTAACCTTTTGTTTTCTTTTTCATTATATTTTCCACTCGTCTGTCGCGCGAATAACTGAATTTCAGTGCGTAGTTTTCAAATAGAAACATTTCTCGGAGAAAAAAGTCCACGTTTATAACTTTTTAGTTTGAAACAATTTTAAAACTTCGAACGAGCTAAGCAGAAATTTGCGATTATTTTTGTATTTTTTAAAATGCAATCAATTGACTATTTCTTTTTGCTCTGCCGAATGTATTATTGTACATGTTTGTTATTTTAGATTTTTTGACAGAAATAACGATTTTTTATCCAACACAATCTCCGAGTCAACAAGGTGCTAGAGTATCGAAGGTGTGTTACCTAAACAAAACTATGTTTATACTAAATAGTTTTCAGTTTATTATATTATGTGTATATGTTTTAAAAATATTACTCAGATTTTCGTTTGAAATTTATATGTATTTAACTAGAACGAATATGAAGAGATAGGTTATCATTAAAGGATAAGCAATTCTAAGCTCGTAAATTGCATTCAATTCGCCGTTAAATTAATTTATATTATGATTTTTCCTTTTGCAGCAAACCTGATATTATTAATGGAGTATATTGGCCGCCGGTGTCTACTGATTATGGCCCTTATTTAGAAATTGACAAACAGGTTACGGTCGTCGAACGAGTGCATCGTTTAATTGACTTGGCACAAAGTGATGGAAAAGAGCAGTCCAAATCAAATTCGACATTTTTGTCTTTTATTTCGATGTTAATAATAATAATAGTCGGTCGAGTGTTTTTGTTTTACCGTAACCGAGTGGTGTAGGTTTTGAAATAATTATTATTGCGTACAATAACTCTGTAAATGAAAATTCTAAAATCAACGAACTAGTTAACTGGCCACGTCTGTAAGTGTGTATATACGTAATAACGGATGAGAAATAATAACTCCTTTTGACGTGAAACGTCTTGAAAATTGCTTGTAAAACGAAATCGCGCAACGCAACGACTATTATTTTTCACCACACATATTTATATATATTTATATATTTATATATCTATGTATATTTGATTTTCTTTGTTGCCATTTTCGTTTTGCAATTTTGAATGTAGCGCGCGGTTTTTTAAGTTTCGGCGAGCTGAATTTTCACGGTTTTATACTGTTTTTGGAGATTATTATTTTCAACGCTCGCTAAATGATTTGAATTCTTTAAGGCTGTAATTTTTGTTAATAAAGAACAATTTTTCGTACTTGACAGTTTCAAATGTGAAAATTCAAAAACGCTTAATAATAAGAACGGTATGAGCTGTAAAATAATGAACGGTATCGTCGGACACGCAGTCCAGTTATATGAAACTATTGTGATAACCACTTGTTTCTAGTGCAATACCGAAATTTGAAAAATAATTGTTTTCACCATTTTAAAATATATTGGATAAATGCTCTCACAGATTTCTTTGTTGACCCATAAGTTTATAAGTTAAAGTACAGGGCGAATCCAAAAGAACGTGGGGGGGGGGGGATTAAATAGTTACGTAAAATCTTCTACCGTAATTTGAGAAAGACCGCTTGTTTCATGAAGAAAATCAAATAGCGACTTCTTTAGAAATTTAAAAATACATAATTATTATAATTTTTAATTTAACTTTTGTCTTATATTTATGGGTGAAAAATAAAACGAAATTGTAAAATTCTAGCTAAAATGGTAGTTTAAAAATAGTAAGAAAGACAGTATTTTTATTAAACTTACTTCTTTTTTATTTTTGTTAATAATCCGATCCGAATTTTTCGTTCATGAGCAAGTTTAAATATATGTATTTCTCATTGAACTATTTTCATTTGCATTAAAAAATAAAAATTAAAAATAAATAAAAACGGCAAAAGATCGAGACAACAGTTGTGTTTAAAATAGAATAAAAAAGGAACATTAATAGTTTTACTAGAAAATAGTATTAAATATTCATTATTAAAATCCGTAGGTAAAATTCATACAAATTTTTTATAGCATAAATTATTGTAACACATTTTTTCTTGAATAAACGATGACAAACGTGTTGGGCAGCCGCAGATGGGCAGTGTGCCTTGCGGGACCCACAACTTATTTTTTAATTAAAAAAAAAAAAAATTGGTTTCTCTGTTATAACAAATTTTTTCATAGAGGCTTTTTATTCTTTGGGGGAAATGTCTCCTACCCCATCCCTGGATCCGCCACTGTAAAGTATGATATATATCGAGTAATATACGCTTACAAAAGATGTCAATCATGTAGACATAAAAAGAAATTTTACCAACACTAAATGGGCTGAACGTATATCTTAGGACTACTGTATTTGTGAAGCGTAATATTGCTTTATTCCCTCTAACATTACTGTTCAAAAATTATAAAAAAATACAGTTTAGTCAGAAAAAGAAGGTGATCGATCAGGGTTTTAAATGCGCGATACGCAAAATTTTATTCTTTTATTGAATGTGAAAAATAAAATCATCATTATCATCGAGCCCACTTGATAATCGGTATAGAGCATCACCTGTAAGAAAAATGGTAAATTGCACAAGTGATAAACACGGAAGCTAGAATGCAGTAGTGGTCTTCCATGCACCTAAACCACCGTATGTAAGTGACAAGAACGACAGCTAAACGACTAGCAATGCGTGGTTGAAGCACTGCTACAAGTGTACTGCCTTTATATATGTGCGTCGCGGATAGAAGATGCGGGTGACAAACTTTACTCTCTTTTAATGTAATACAAATGCAGTTTTTCACTGTAGCAGTTTTCGCACGCATGCGATGTTACAACATCCTAATTTTTTTATATACTCGCATTTAGGATATTTATAATTTATAGTTTTTAAACAATTTTGTCGCCGCAAGGAATCGAAGTAAGGACCATTGGCACAACGATAGTCGAATGTTCCAGCAAGCAGGCCAGAGGATATTTTAAAACCAATTTGGATTAAGAGTATCAAATTAAACTCGTTGTTACTATTTCGTATCCGAAAATATCTCTTACAGTTAGATGTAATAAAGTCATAATAATAATACCACAAGGATGTGAACAATAGATACGGAACAATTAATTTATTTGAGTTGATTTATTGCGGGTTTCCAACCATGCCCCAGCGCCATCGGTAATACAGTGACGGATTCTTTAGCTCAAGTTTCCGCTTCTACTTATTTTTTTTATAGAAAGCCTTTCCCCTCTAACCACCTGTCATGCATTATTTAATTCTAATGAAATAATGACGCTTTTACAATCTGTCTGTTTAAAATCTTCCTTTTAATTCTTCGCCCTCCTCCGAGGAGTTACCTTTGCATACCTGTTCAGTGGTCATTTCTTCTATTCGTCTACACATTAACCGTATTTTACTATCTTTCTAACCCTTTAGTCTTTTCTCGATTTTCTCTCCATATTCTACCCTCTATTCTAATGAAGCAGTGGTTCATATCACGATTATATTTCTTTTGAATGTTCTTTTCGTTCTATTGAAATTTATGTTCGATATTCTTATCCGCTAAAACACGGGCTTTCTATTCTTAATTGTATATTCTTTCTTTCTTTTTTATATGACCACTGTTCTTAATGTCGTCAATATCTGATTGAATGAAATTGAACTGACGATTTACTTTTTTTTGTTTCTAGTGCAAATCTTTAGCTGAGTTCCTTTTCCCCCCAAAAATGTTTATAAACACATAAAAACTCGGCCAATTTGACCTCGCAAGGGGCCGTGCCCCTTGACCCCTCTTGCTTACATTTCTGCCTCTTTCTCTTCTATACCTTGTATAAAATGATCAAAATTTACAACGTAATTCTTAGGCCGGTCCTCATTAGATTCTATAACGAAAAAATGTCCCAATTGCATGTAATCTATCTGTTATTTTATTTTTATTTATATATATAAAAATCAAACGGTGTATGTTTGTTCGCGCAGAACTCAAAAAGTAGTGGACGGATTGACTTGAAATTTTTACACAATGTTGCATTTCTATACAAGATGGTCTGTATAATTTTTTTATCACTAAGTTTCTCCGGGAACAGGAAATTTCAAGCTTTCGTAAGGGGCGCGATCTATGATTTGCTTTCGGCGTTATAGCGAGGAATTTCAGAAAAACGTATTGCGTCTATGTATGCGGGAAGCTCTGTAATTGCATAAGTGTGTGTAAATCAAATATGCGGCGACAGTCTGCAGTAAGCGATGAGATGAGTGACGAAGAATATATATCGATGAGAGAGAGAGAAAGCGTGCAACAACAGTTTCCTGGAAAGGAACCGATCATCGCCGTCGAGCTGCTAGAAAAACAAAAACGTTTTTTATGACACTGTTCGTGATTTCGATGGGTAGAGTACTGGAGAATGTTGAACCGCATGACATTTGAAATTGCGATCTACGGTGTGCACATTGTTTTGTTTCCCAAGCAATGGTCATTTTTGCGTTGCTATTTAAAATTTCAACCACGCGGTCTGATTATTCATCCATCGTTTATGTTTATTGCGGTAAGTACTATCACACATTGTTTATTTTATTTGTTATATTTTACGTTTTATGCAATATTATTTATATTCGGTAATAAACTTTTCGGTCCAAATCTAACTATCCGCTTAAAATATATGCTCAAGTAAACATCACCGAATTTTACAAAATATGTACAGTAACAATTTTAATACATTACTAATTGTTTATGTACACGATGACAATCAATAATATACAGAAATGAAATAATAGTTTTTCACTTCTTTTTCTCATAGCATACATATCTAAAATTTATATTTTAACTTTTAATATATGTCGATGAAATTTAGTTCCTTCACATTTATTTTCGTACAGCATACATTTTTATTTTTTGAAAACAGTTTTAATATAATATTTTTATGAAATCAATAATGGATACTACTAGATATTTAGAAAAAGAAAAAAAGAAAGAAAAGATTTTTTCACGTCATTTACGGAGCAGCAAATTATACTTTTACAACATTATTAATTAAACGATATGTATACATATTTATTTCTTCTATTTTTACTTTACGAAATCTATAGTTATCACCATGGGCGTCGCCAGCGGGGGGCAGGGAGGGGCAGCTGCCCCCTCTTGGAGCCTTGACATTTTTTAATCAACTGGCATTGAAGAGTATTCATAGGCGCGTAATCATGGACAATTTGGAAAACTTATGTTTTAATTAAGATTTTATTCTTGTTTAAAAAAAAATTAAGCCTTTACAACTTATAAATTTTATTTTTCCTATAACTTATATCCTCTTTCTATCATCTTGCCCCCCCCCCCTGGTGGCTGGCAACTCATCTTGCCCCTCCCTGGCTCATCGGCTGGCGACGCCCTTGGTTATCACACTGGCAGCAGTTCAGTTAGATACAAGAAAAAACCATACACCAATTTGACATTTTCCAGATATCTTTTACTGTTCGGTAAGTACATGAAATTATTTTATTTACTTATGTGTAAAACAAATATATATTTGAAGTCTAATGAAAATAAATTTAAAATATTGTTTTTATATCAAATTTGTAATCAACCATTTATTTCTTTTTCCCTCCGAAACATTTATTTTTTAAAGCATTACATTTTAGATTTCGATTTTTTTATTGAATTTTGTAAATTACATTTACTTCATGGTTTCGTTTTCATTTCATACATTCTCCAAATTGAAAAAGGCTTATTTATTTTACGTCACAATTTTATTTTTTTATCCCCATTTTAATTTTGTGCTCATTTCAATCGTTCCGATCGCGTATTTTTCAATCACTTTATTCTCTCCGTTACATTTTCTCTGTGATTTATTTTTTTCATACAAATTTATTAACCCGATTTTTCAGGCATGGTATACATTTTATATATTTAATTTATTATTGATGCTACGTATTTATTTAACTTTGTGCACATTTAAATAAAAGAAAACTGGTTGTGTATCTATTTCTATATACATATATGTTTACAAATACAATTTATGAAACTGAATTCTAAAATTAATTTTATTATTTCTTTTTCTTTTTTTTTTTTTTTTTTTTTATGCATGCAATCTGTAATTAAACAATAAGCAGCAGTGAGGAAATGTTATTATCAGAAATAAAGAACTAGAAAGGAGGATAGCCTCCCAATGGAAGCTGATCCTATTTTTTGATGATTACTCGTTAAATTATATGATTAAAGATTCAGGATCGATGTTGATGCTGCAACAGATGGAATCTGTGAATACGATTGAATTTTGTGCAGTTAGACAGCAGATTCTTTGGATTTCTTTTTTGGTTCAAGCTTATTTTAAAGACACTCAAGCAATCGCATTGCAGTTTAAAAAAGAAATTACGTGTTTATATTTTCGGCTATAATATATGCTCAAGTAAACATACTACCAAATTTTACAAAGCATGTAGAGTAACAATTTTTTTAATACACTACTAATTTTTTATGTACACAATGGCAATCAATACTATACAGAAATAAAATAATAGTTTTTTATTTCTTTTTCTAACAGCATACGTGTTTTGAATAGAAATTTTTGTTTTTTGTCAGCGAAGGAAAAATTTAATACAAAGTATATTTTAATTTTTTAACATATGTCGATGAAATTTAGTTCCTTCACATTTACTTTCAAACATCATACATTTTTATTTAAAAAAAAAGGTTTTAATGTAATATTCTTATGAAATCAGTAATGGATACTACTAGATATTTAGAAAAAGAAAGAAAGGAAGAAAAAAATTTTTCATGCCATCTGCGGAATAACAAATTATACTTTTTACAACATTATTATTTAAGTGATATGTACACGTATTTATTTCTTCTATTTTTTATTTTACTTTACGATATCTATAGGTATCGCACCTGGCAGCAGCTCAGTTATATACGAGAAAGGCCCATACACCAATTTCAATTTTCCAGATATTTTTTACTGTTCGGTAAGTACATGAAATTATTTTATTTACTTATGTATAAAACAAATATGATATATTTTAAGTCTAATGAAAATCAATTTAATATTATTTTTATATCAAATTTCTAATCAACTATTTAATTCTTTTTCCCCCCCCCCAAAAACATTTATTTTCTAAAGCATTTAATTTCATTTTTTTCGAATTTTTTTATTGAATTTTCAAGTTTCATTCACTTCATGATGTGGTTTTCATTTCATACGTTCTCTGATAATTTAAATAGGCATATTTATTTTACATTGCAATTTTATTTTTTCATCCTTATTTTAATTTTATAAGCTCATTTCAATCTTTCAGATCAGGGTCGTATCTGAGAGGGGTTTTCTGTGTTCAAACCTCCCCCAAAATGTCTGCGAAATAATAATTGCTTGAATTAAATGGGCCAAAATTCAGAATAAATTTATTTCTTTTCAATTTATGACAAAAGAAAAGAAAATTAAAATTTTTATGAACTGTATGGAAACGACTATTTTTTATTTGTTTTTATTGTAGTGTTCAAATATTGCATATACAATAATTGACTACAAGGCCTTAATGTACCATTTATGAATGAATATATTATATGATGACATACACACTCACATATATGTATATATATATATATATAGAAAAAATCCCCCCTCCCCCGAAATATTTCTAAGTGCATCAGTAGATACTGAAGCTAAAATATCATTTTTATTTTTCATTTTATAACTGTAAGATATAACTGATTATTTCTTTAACCTATTACTTTTTACAGATTTTAATTAACCGACTGTAAATAGGTAAATTGGTGTATGGAAGAGAGAAGTGAAGAAGTGGTTGAAAGAATGATGCAAAGATTAAGGAATTTTGCTGCATTCCCTTTTCCCTTTATTATTATTGTTGCATTTTTAGGGTTTCTTTAGACCATCTATTTACCAATTTCCTTCCTTTTTCTTTCCTGTACGTTAATGTATGCGACGTTTAATATGTAAACGGTCCCTATGTATGGGTGTATTATTGTGCTATTTATATATATATATATATGTATATTTGCGTTGATTGATATATATTTATTTATTTTTTGGTTTAATACGTTCGGTTTAGGTAGTAAGAATGATTAACTGTAATTTTGTTGACTAGAATAAACGATAATAAGAGTGTTGGGCACTCACACAACGAGCATACCTGTTCAATGAGGCCCAAAACTTATTTATTTATATAAAAAAAAAAAAGTCAAACAATCTGCAGCGATTTAAAAAAAATGACTCTTAATACTCAAAAAATAAGTGCAACCAGGCCGAAATAATATACATAGAAGTAAAGATGATATTTAAAAAATAGAAACAGTTTTATTCCTACTGTTTAAAAATTTTAAATGTAACATGACTTAAAAATATCACATAATCTTAAAAAATGTTAGATTTCGGTTTATAGCAGGATGGGAAGCAATAAAAATGTTACAATTTTTATATCACCATCATTGGAAATATACGCAAAATATGTAAAATATAATTCTAGGCTTTCAGAATGTACTGCAATGTAAAAGTAGAACAAAAAACAATTGTAAAAATCAGATTTTTCGCTGATATTTGAACGTGTTATATTAAAACTCTTTATTAAAATAATATCATCATAAAGAGCGGGAAAACATAAAATGTTATTTAAGCTAATTGTAACATAACCTATTAAAAATGTAAGAAAAGGACAAAAAAGTTAGTTTTTGGCCAAAATCGGGGTGGCCACCAGTTTCTTTTTTTTTTTTCTGAATAAGTAGTAGCACCACTGTAAAGAATGGGAAAAAACATCAAAATCGTGCATTTAAAAAGCGGAATCTGAATTTAAGAGTGGAAAAAATGATTTAAAACTTAAATAATTTTTTTAGGGGCCAATTTTGACATTATGAGATTTAAAAAATATTTAGTTATTTCTTATGTGGAAGCCCACCAGTGAATTTTTTCAGAATTTTCCGATTGAAAGACGTTTCAAAAAAAAAAATGTTTCTTGACTTTACTATGTATTCACAGGGGATAGGGAGCTGAAAATTTGGCTGCAAGAGTTTTTTCAACTCCTATTGAGTGGTGTATGATAAATACATTTTTAAGAGTGGTAATTTTACTATAGTAATCCGGCTATAGCCTTCATTAACCTGATGTTTCTAATATGGCATATTTTATTCATTTGATTTATTATTGATGATTTTACTACGCGCGCATTTAAAGAAAAGACAACTGTGGTTGTATACTTATTTCTATATTCATATATGTTTACATATACAACTTGTGAAACTGAATTCTAAAATTAATTTCATTATAATCTCTTTTTCCATTTTTACTTATTTTAAAAACACTCAAGAAATCACATTGAAATTTGAAAAAGAAATTACATGTTTATATTTTCGTCTATATATTATGTTACTTTATTTAATGTGTGTCCTTACAGTTAATTACAATTTATAGGCAGAGTATACATTTGCATAAATATCATTTAAATATATACTGCAGATATACAAAGGTGAATGATTTATTTATATCGAACACTTAACCGGCATTTTCAAAGTCCTTGGTAAAAATGAAAGTGTAACTGTATGTTAATCTTTTAATTAGTGATTGTATTTCAAAAAATATAATAAAAAACTAATAAAGAGGAAAAAGTGAAGAAAATAAGTTAGAATTGATTTGATTATATGTTAATTTCATATGGAATGTTTTGAAAAATATCTAATTGTCTGTTCTCGAAAAACAAAGTGTGAGTACTCAATTCACTTCTTTCATTTTTATATAGTTACTCATCATCTGTGTCTCCGCCATCCGTAGTACAAGTCGCATTCATTAATCATCTGTAATGCTTTGGCAACGTGCAAACATAAAGCGCCGTTCTCGACACACAATCATAGAACGTCAGAGAAGATCAATCCGCACTGATCAAGAACGTTCAGACAATAATGAACATGTTAGAATCAGAACTTCTCAATGGCGAGCAGAATAATTAACAGATCAACGGGCAGAAAAACTTGAAGTCTTACGGGTAAAAGTGAGAAGAAGAAGAGCAGCACGTTCGTCTCACCAACGCCAAGAAGCAGGAGATCAACGGCAAAGACATATTCGTATGCAATATCTAATTATGCAAGCATGTAATTGATCAGCGAGATATCTCTGGAAGTGTTTGATTAAAATCACCGGACAGTGCTCCATCAAATGAAACCTGATTATTTCGCAAATCGTTCAATTTATAGTCTAAATTTTCAGGGAAACATTTTTTCTTTCTTTCCTTTTATTTCCATTTCACTATTCTTTGTTTATATTTTTCTCCTTACAATTTCTACGAATGTAATTATATCTATATTATTTGCTCGGCTTCATTTTTATGAATAGGATTGTTTTCATGGGCATGCACATTATTTTTATAGTACCTACAATAGAAGTATTATTTGCATTTACATAACGGTAATTTTTACTTTTTATTGGGTTATTTTATATTACTTTTACACGATTATTTAATTTCACTTTGTTATTTTGTATATAATTTCAATATTAATATTCCTTTCCGTCCGGCTGTTTAATTTCATTTTGTTTCACTGTTTATTTTTTTTTTTTGTTTTTTTTTGTATATAATAATTTCGATATTTGTTAGTAACTTCTAAATTAAAATATCTACATCTCGCGCAACGTTGCATGTTGTAGTCAAAACGTGTAATAATAATAATAATAATAATAATAATGAAGATTATTTTATTTCACTTGATTGCATTCCACAGCATAGCCATAGCAACACAAAGTATGGTATTAAATTGAATGGTGTCTTTTTTCAGTGAATCTATGTTTACTACAATACTTTTATCTACTTCCCCAATCATTAATATCATTCTAAGCCACAGCAAAGCGTGGCCGGGTTCAGCTAGTAAAAAATAAATACAACCAGTAATCTATAACATATATTTTATTAAACTACCGAAACTACTTAACATACTACAACACATGTAAATAATACTTTTTTTTGCGTTTCCATGGTATTATTAAATTAGCAATATATTCTTTATTCTTTACATGCTTCTTCCTATGGTGGGACTTCTTATTCATCAACCTGCACAGTTAAAAGTGCTTTTTTACAAAAAATAAATACCGACTTCAAGGTTTATTATAAAAATTTTAAAATGCACTAAAAAGTAAAAAATAATTACTCCCGATAAAAAATATATATCAAAGTGATTATAACTTAAGGTGATATCGTAGTTCTTATACAACGTTAACTTTTTGGAGTTGGCATAAAATTCATATTACAATATCTAAGAAACATTTAACGCAGTTTTTAATTATTATTATAATATGAATTTGATCCCAACTCCAAAAAGTTAATGTTGTATAAGAATTACGATATCACCTTAAGTTATAATCACTTTGATATATATTTTTTATCGGGAGTAATTATTTTTTACTTTTTAGTGCATTTTAAAATTTTTATAATAAACCTTGAAGTCGGTATTTATTTTTTGTAAAAAAGAATTTTATTTTACAATTTTTAGTTTTATGCTTGAATTTTTTTCTTGTTAAAAATCAATTTTTTTTCACATTATTCTCTATACTTAATACTCAAAAAAATCGATTTCTTTATTTTGAACTGCATTTCCACGGTAAAAACATCAAAAGCTACATTTCCATAGTAATTTGGCAAATTTATAATATTTTATTTAAGTCAATAAATCTAACTTGACGTTGAAACTAATCACGAATGAAAAGCATCCAAAAAGCTTCAACTCCCGCATTATTAAGCATAACTCAAAAACTACCAATCAGATCTTGATCAAATTTAAATGAGACCACATGTGAAGCACCACTATTTAAATAAAAGAAGAATCATCAAATTCGATTCACCTAGGAGAAAGTTCTGTGGTAACACATATAAAAAAAAAAAATAAAAAAATACAGTCGAATTGAATACCTCCTCCTTTTTTGAAGTCGGTTAATAAGAAGTGTATTTATTATATAATAAAACAAACTTTAATAACAAACAATATAGAACAAATAAATTAGATAAATACCTATTTAGAAACGTTTTCGAGCATAACCCATCATCAGCTAAAACTAACTTAAAGGAAACTTAATTGAAGGTTGATCAGCATCGGAACTTATTAAAGATTTCACAGCGAAGTAAATCGCGTATAATTCAGCTGAAATGGCAGAAGACCTGCGGGGAAGCGAATAACGAATGATGGAAACTCCATCCTTGAGAACTGAGCAACTAACAAAGCGGCTGAAGAAAGATGCGTCAGTGTAAAGCACGGTGGATCCATAGGTTCGCAACATAACTTCTTTCACGATTTCTTCGATGGATAGTTATACTCTCATTAAACTCTGGATTGAAAGATCCAGCCTGACTGGGTTGTCTTTCCACCAAGGCAGAATTGCGATCTTATAATTAATTAACTGTGGTTTTGGAACATTTATCGCCGATAAGATGTTGTCGAAGAAGGCCGGAACTGATTGAAGAAGCTTCGAGAAAGATGGCGTAGAAGATAGAAACAGTTTAGGAGGTGAAAAGCCGGAAGCCTTAGACTGCACTGCAAAATTGGCTAAGAGAAACCAACGAAAATAATCGGGAGGCCATTCTGACGATTCGGACTGTAAGCTGCCATTCGGTGTAGTTCGAAATACTCCGGTAGCCAACAGTAAGGCAGAATTTTGGATGACATTGATAGTTTTGAGAGTGGATGGGTTAGTTGTGGAATATATCGCGGCTCCGTAACCGGTTTTTGATTGGATCAAACAGAAATAAATCCATAACAAAGAGATTCGGTCAGCACCATACACAGTAGTGATGGGTGAAGTTCCAAATGTTTTGGAACGTTACGTTACAGGTTGCTAATGATCAGAAACGTAACAGGAACTTAGTTACAATGTTACAAACTGGAAAAAAAAAGAATAATTCATATAAACAAAATGTGAATAAATTTAAATATATTATAATATGTAATTATAAAAAAACAAGCAAAACAGAGATTAATAAAATAAAATATGTTTAAAAGCTACAACAAAAGTGTGATAAAAGAAATAAAGAAGAAAAATATATTAATATAATAAAATTTAAATGTAATTAATTTGTAATATTGAATAATATTGGTAAAAACAGAATGTAAAAAAATTAGTTAAATTTTCTGATAATTAACCAAAATTGTTCTTTTTAACACAACTGGCTCTTAAAAATGTTAACATTTCTACTTTTTCTGATTTTAATCTGGTTCGCCTATCATTAAGTAGGTAACCTGCTTGGGGAAATATTACATTCTTCCATAAATATTCTTGTTAAATGTGGATTTAAGTGTTGATGTTGATTTCACCACTTTAATGGACAGCGTGATTTAGTGGTTGATGCATCTTTTAAATATGAATCAAGTTCCACTGTAGTTTTTGCCATTTTTTTTTTTTTTTTTTTGACCTGAACAATATAAAGTTCATTTGGCCACCAGGCTAACGTTCAAATCAGACTGAATGCACGAAAATAAAACAAAGTAAAAATATAAGAAAACATTTTCTTGTTTTTGTCCAACTGTTTAAACACTACTTATACTACTAGATAGTAGGTATAAAGGAGCTTTTGCCATTGGACACGTTTTGTCAGTTTGAACATATTTAAAACTTTTCAATTTATTTAAAAATAAATCAACAGTATTTGTAGATGTTGTTGCTACTGACATTTATGGCGTTTCATTAGACTTTTCAGTTTCAATCTGGGTTTTAATTAAATTTTGTGGTCGTTTTTTAATTTTTTCAACCATAAATTTGTTCCTAAAACCCTGCCGGTTATATCGCGGGTCTAAAATAGTGCACGTTGCGAGAGTTTCATTGTGTTCTATTTTCCTAAATCTTTCTTTTAAGTCCTCTCTTATAAATATAATTATATCCTGAATACTCTTACAGTAATCATTGAAATCTGGAAACTCTTCATATATTCCAATCAAAGAAGCTGTATATACAATAGCTAAACTTCCGGTCATATATTTTTCTCCACTAATTAATTTAGTTACACTCTCAGATGGCTTCAGTATTTTACATAATTGTCTACACGCTTGTCGTTCTTCCAGTGTTATGTTTTTGGGAATTCTTTATTTAAATTTGCAATAACTGCAAAAACAGATTCTTCAAATTCAATGAATCTATTTAGCACATAATACGTTGAATTTTATCTTGTAGGTGTATCCTAAATAAGAATTTTTGTTTTTGAAAAATTATTCTTCAGTTGATATTTTAATAATTTTTCTGATGCTAATGAACTTCGTTTAAAATATGCTATGATGTTTTTAATTTTATCAATAGTTCATGGGCGTAGTGTTAATGAAAGCGATGGAAGCGCCGCTTCCTCTAACAAATTAGTACGAAATTGTTTTTTAGTATTTGCGAAAAGGGGAATACGAGCCTCAGAAAGAGAATGAATTAACTTGCTGAATTTAAGTGTCAAAATTAAAAATTACTAGAAAAAAAGGAGCGCCAGAGGAAAAAGCTTTTGCAAGCGCGAGTAACAGAAATAGCTACATGTATTATTTCACGTTACTACTTCCTAGGAGTGATGTGTAGTTCGTGAACGAATTGATTGAAAGAACTAATTCATGAAAAAGAACTGAAAGAACTGATTCACAAAACTTAAAAGAACCGGTTCTGTATGAACTGTTTCGAGTGAAACGCGAATGAACAGAATGAGCCGGAGCGAATAGCCCGGACAGAAAATAAAAATGATCACAAAAATCACGCTTTTATCTCATTCAGTTCGGAAGATATAGTCTGGACAGACAACATAAAAACAATTACACAGTCGCTTAGTATAGTAAGATTTGTTTACATGTAGGTCTAAAAGATCTTCGAAAACAATCAGTTCTTTGGGAACCGGATCTTTGAATCAGTTCTTTATAGTGAACTGATTCGCAAAGAGAACTGTAAAACCTATCACTACTGCCTAGAGTTGTCTCTGAACGACGATCTGCTGCGTAACGATGATAAGAAAAATGTACAATTTGGAAGGGCCAGGTTGTGTCGCTTCAAGATCACATTATTTGCGCGAATTTTGATCTGTGCGATTCCGGAGTAATGTGTATCGAGAGTGAAGAAAGAATATGTTCAGTCTGGAAGCGCTGAGTCAAATTGCTTTACCGTAACATACACCGATCAACGACGTGATTTTTATGCATGTCAGTGTGTGTGAGTACGAGCATCTTTTTAGTTTGTTTTTTAATAGTAAAAATGAAAATTAACGAATGATAATTTTTTTCCGAATAGAGAAAATAAAATATTTTTACAATTCTCAAGTGTACACGTAATTTTTTCTAAAATGAAACTAAAATATTTTTTTAAACAAGATTTTTGTTGAGATATTTACCACTTCTCAGGCGAGACTTCATTATTTTCTACAATACAGATATATGCATATAAACTTATTTAAATTAGATTAATTAATTCGGTACCTTCTAAGAATTTCTTTAATCTATTTGAATTTAGATGCTGTTTTTACAATTCTTTTCGAAATATCATGATACCTTTTGTATTTTTAAAGTATGTAGTTGTTCCCTATAGATGTTATATTATTTTTAAATTTTCGTTTGTCACAAGTTCTCCAAATTTCCATTTCTACAGGCAGATTTTTGGGTACATTTTCAGCCCATTCTATTGTTTTTCTTTCCTCAGTCGCTCATTCAAAATTATGGCTCAACTCTTATTTTTTTCCATTTTCTAATCCTGCCTCCTTTTACCTCTTTATTCAGCCATCTCTTCCTCCTCTTCCATGGTTTTCTAGATGCAAGCCCTCTCTTAAACGCGCTCACCAATCTCTGCTATTTGTCGTCTTCGCTTTAACTATAGTCTTCTTTCTGTACCATTTTTTCAGTTTTCATTTGCATCTACTCCATTTTGTCTGATGTTGCTGAATTCTGTATATCTATTTCACAGTATCAATAATTTTATTATTGTTTGTTATAGCTCAGTTGTCTTCTGTCAGATTTTTTGAAGGCTTTTTTTTTCTGCATGTGGTGATTTTGACCTTTTTTTCAAATATGTCGCGCCTTTGTTTAGATATTCTTTTTGATTTTTTTTTTTTTTTTGATATAGAAGGATGCGACCTTTTTGCCTGGTTTTATTCTGTATTTTGGCTTTTCGTCTGTTTCTGCTTCGCTGTTATCATTTCCTCTATTTCTTTAATGGTCTCTTTCTACAGTGCCATTGCTTGATTGACCAACGGTTAGGAAAATTCTGAACTATTCATTTCCGAACGTTATTAAAACGGAGCTTAAGAGTGAACCGGTTTTCTGTATATTTTCGTATTGATCTAGAGAAATATAAATTTTTTCTTTTAACACCGCATGCATGTTTACAATCCGAATGTTTTGTGAACCGTACTGCTGATGTTGCTTTCAGGTAACGCTTTTTCGATTATTGCTGTGAAATATGTGGGGATCCATCGAAATAATTATTCTTTTCGCTCGGCTTATTAATTTAGCAACCGTCAATTTGGATGGTATTGCGTATTTAGGTGGTTTGTTCGAGTAGATTTTTCGATGATAGATAACTGCAAAACTTTTTTGTTCGAGATCTGTGCCACAAATATTATATTATATTCGGGCCAGTAATATACCGGTGCAGACGTCATCATTTTAAGTTTTTTAATATTGCCTGTTTTTTGTTGCGGGATATTTTCGATTGTGCTTCTTTGACATATAGCTTATCTGTGGTAGGTTGATGCAATTGATGAGGGTGCGAGGGTTGGCTCCTTGCGGATCATTTTAAGGAATTTGTATAATGCATTTAATTGGGCGAAATTGTTACACCCAATAATTTTATATAATTGAAACGATAAGACTATTTAAGACATACAGGTTTCTAGTTCATATGTACATTATGCGCGATTTTGAATTAAATAATTGATGGCACCGGTTGCCGCGATAAAGGTTAAACAGGAGTGTGAATGTTATCTCACAAGTACGTTTGCTTTTACGTTTAGGTTTTTGACTATTATTATTATAATTTTTTTTTTAAATTTCCGTTCAAATGTTTTTTGCATAGTTTTTCTAAGAGTTTATAAACATTGTTTGTCTTATTAATATTTTGTGATATGTATATATGAACTCAAACTTATCAGGTAGTGTTAATTTCGCTCAATTTATTATTCGAGAATTTATTTACACGTTAACTGGTTATCGCGTGTAAAACATTCATAAAAACAAATTTGAATTTTTTTTTTTTTTTTGTGTTTTCTTAAAACTATTATGATGCGTTTTATCTTTAATAAGCCGCTTTACCGTTTGTTTTCCTCGCATGAACTGATGAAATGATTATAAATTTTATTGCTTTCAGTGTAAAAGAGCACACCGCACCCCTAATAAAAACGTCATCTTTGTAAACAAGTTTAGTAGAAATAAGAAAACACATTCTGTGTAGCAGTTATCAAATAAGTTTAGACTAGATGGAATTAAATAAGAGAATATATTTTAAAGTATTGTGAGAATTTCAATTGTTCACCGCTATTTTAATTTTAATGGCAGAAATTTATACGATGATAAATTTGCATATACAGATACATCATCGGTATGTATAGATTCCTTTTCTGTTTTTTTTTTCTTCAAATTAGATTTTTTAAGTATTTAATGAATTTATCTGAAAGATTTTCACGTTAAAAACTTCATTTTATATTTTCAACATGGTTTAGTTTGAATCTATAACAGTTGAAATTTGATGAGCTTAGCAGTGTAAGAATATTAAAAAGAACAAAAAGCAATCGGAAAAAAGAAAATAAATAAAAACAATTAAATATCAGGTAGTGTAAATTAGGTTTTGTCAAACTATTGCAGCTTAGTTAATCCGAGTACGTTTGATTGAGTATCAAGAAGAGGTAAGCAAATACATATATTTTACTAATAATCGTATGTAACTTCCAAATTTTTTTTTGACGTTTAAAGCTTAATTTTTTTTTACATAATCATGCATAAAATAAAGTATTTTCTTTTTTTTTTTCTGGTAGCCAAAAGGAGAAAGAATATTTAAAAAATGTAATTTATTCTATTATTGCTTCGAAATGTTTCTTTCCCTTTAAATTTTATTTTTATTATTCTTTCAACATGCATCAGCCGCGGTGAATTTATTTAAAATAGCCGAAAAAACAAAAAAAAAAAAAAAAGCATTAACCTTGTAAAAAGAATTAAACAATGTGCTTGGTTGACATCTCTCTTCAGTAGTATTGCTCGATTTCGAGCGTTGTGACTACCTATTTGTACATTCTAGTTGTATAGACATAATACTATGGATATTCATGGCAATTGTTACATGCAACGCGAGTGTACACACGAAAGACTGCACTCGGAACTGATTGATGCTACTTGTGTTATAGCGCGCATATGATGGTACACGGCAGTGATGGCGAACCTATGACCCGCGGGTCAGACACTGACCCACGCAGGCCTTTTTAAAGTGACCCACGAATAGATTTTTATAAACTTATTTCGTATATAATAAAAGAGAAAACGGACAATCAGAAATATTAAAAAAAAGTAAAGTATTTAAATCTAATGTAGAATTTATCCCATCAAAAACATAAATGTAAAAATAGGAGCTAATATTGAAATATTAAGAATATGCGTGGTTGTCGACTTCTCCGACAAAAGAATTGAGATCTAAATGGGTGCCAAGTTCTGTAGATAATCCTGAAATTTATTTATAAGAACATACAACATATTAAAATTAAAACACAATTTCTTGTTTTTTTCTACTGTAACAATGTTTACTATTTAAGCATATAACTTTTTAAATTTGAATAGTCGAATTATTTACACAAAGCAGATAATTTAGGATAAACTAAGGCTCACGCGATTTGACCTGGCTAGTTTTTACGAGCAACCCAAATTTTTAGAAAAGTAAGATATGTTGACCTTACAATAAAAAAAAACAGTAACTTGGGAATAACATAAAGAAGATAAGTTAATTAGCTAAATATAAGATCACTTTTATGTGAAAACTAGCCAAGTCAAATCGCGTGAGCCTTAGTTTATACTAAATTATCTGCTTTGTGTAAATAATTCGACTATTCAAATTTAAAAAGTTATATTTTTAAATAGTAAACATTGTTGCAGCAGAAAAAAACAAGAAATTGTGTTTTAATTTTAGAATGTTGTCTGTTCTTATAAATAAATTTCAGGATTATCTACAGAACAATCCATTTAGATCTCAATTCTTTTGCCGGCGAAGTCGACAACCACGCATATTCTTAATATTGAACTTGGCTCCCGCTTCTAAAATTAATGTTTTTGGTGGGATATCATTACTTTTTGTAAAGAAATTATTATTATTATTCATTCAAATTCCAAATTCAACTTGTTTATTCTTCAAAATAGACTTACAAAGTGAGCACTTTTTGAAAGTCAAGTTATCGAGTTTGTCTGTCCCCTAACTCTAAAACTACCACCACTTTGGACCTGTATGGCTGAGGGGAAGAAGCGGCAAGAAACCTTTACAGCAGCACACAGGGCCGTACAAATATGTCACGTTATTTTCATCTTTTTTTTTTACAAGTACGTCAAAATCAGTATACAATGTTCATTTCCTGTGCTGTGCTGGAAGCACATTGCTCCATAATATATATGTTTATCATTAAGATAGTCATCTATTTTATAATAAGCTTTGTCAAGCATGCTTCACAGCAATTTTAAATTTATTTTCCGGTAAATCAAGTATCTCGATTGGAAAAATCTATTGCTCGGAAGAAATATTTCAAATCGTAAAAATTCACTGCTTTCTGATTTTTCCCTTTGTATACACATAATTATCCAGCTGGACGCCAAATTTCAACTTTCTGGGTCACCTGGAAGTGGGTTAGGTTTTTGATCTCGTATATGTCAGTCAGTGATAAAAATGACGATTTTTAGACGTTAATATCTCAATAGCTGTTTGAGTTGTATTTACGAAATTTAGGGTTCTTCTAAGGGGTTTTAATAAATAATCCAAATTTTATGTGTTTATGTTGAATAGATTTTGACTTATTAAGGGGTTAACTCCAAATGGTTCTTGTAATATAACACACGGCAGCTGCGTCGTCGCCAATTTCTTCTTCTCGGCTTGACTGGCTTGACAGGTTGCCGCGTGTCTAGATAAAAAAATATTTCTCAGTAGACATTAGCTAGCTGATTTTCTATTGTCACTGCATTTGTGTATGATGTATAAGGTCATAAAATGTCGCGTTTCGTTTCTTTTTATCGCAAAGCGTGTACGACACATGACAGGTAGTTAAACTTGACATGCATGCATGTTCGTTGCATCGTAGAACAGGGAGATGTACCAGTGCTGAACTAAACGGCAGCCCTTCCTTACGCATCTAGAAGTGTTTAATAATTCAACATTATTATTACTTTTTCAACATTAGTTTCTCATCTATTTATTTATGTGTAACAGGTACGTTAATAAGAAATTTCTTCTCAAATTATTGTACTCTAAATATAAATATTTGCAGTTTTTTTTTAGGGCTTGTCAACCAAGGACCTCACCCAGAAACAATAGAAAGAAGAATTAACTAATTAAAACTTGATTCGATCGGAAATGGCAGAAATAAAGGAACCAAGGGCAGGAACAACAGACTGAGACGGAATGGACAGGATATAGGAAGCACTTTAGGGAGCAGGAAGTTTTGACTTTAAAAGGAGTAAATAAAGGGAAGAGCGTTCCGCAGAAAGAGCAGGTCACTTAAAGAAATTTGCAGTTGTAGTTATTGTACTATGTCGGCGGTTAAAAAAATAAAAACAAGCGATACAAGTTCCATATCAAACGGAATGGTTTGATAAATATGGTCTGATTGAAAATAATAAAACGGCTGCGTGTGTCTAATTGATAACGAAAAAGTCACCTCACGTACATAGAATGTAAAAAGGCATTTTGAAAAGTTGCATTCTAATCTCGGCTTTTCGACAGCTGAAGAAAGAAGAAGATATTTTTTACAAAAGAAAAAAAAGAATCATTCACGAGCCAGTGTTTTAAAAACTTTTTTGATTCCAAAAAATAACATTGCAGCTGCTAGTTTTCAAATTGCTCACTGCATTGCTCGCCACGGGAAACCTTTTTCAAAAGATGAGTTTATAAAGGAAGCATTTTCAAAATGTAGTGCTACTTTATTTTCAGATTTTAAAGGAAAAAGACTCGATTATAAAGCGTATAAATGAATTACCAATAAGTCGCAATACAATTAACGATCGAGTAAGGGAATTAGATAGAAATATTTGTTTGCAACGTGACGATTTGAATTATGCAGAAATGTATTCAATTGATTTATTAGATGAGAGGAACGATTTAAATGGCTATACACAATTAGCAGTTTTTGCTCGATATAAATCAGGCAATGTAATGAAAGAAGAGCTAATGAAACTAATAACATTGAAAGGAAGTGTTCTATCGGTTTTGATATTTTTAAAGAATTTGATATTACACTTAACCCTCGATTAGTCGCGCGGATGACATATGTTATCCACTGTTTTTTTTCTAGTTATAACTTTCAATGTATAGAAAATTGAACATTACCCGTTCATGTATCTTCTATGTAAACCTTAGCAATCGCATTGCAATAATCAGTTAAATCATCGTAGTGTGTATACTTTTAATAAAATGCATTAAACATGCTTGGATGACGATTGTTATCCGCGCGAGCAACCAGCAAAGTATTTTTTTCCAGGCTGAATTTTTCCGCTGACTTTAACTTCTTTCTTATTTCGGTTATTTATGTGTTCTGTTTATATACGTATATTTCGTGTTATTTATGCGTAAGTAAAAATCGCTTTAGATTTTTACTGCGATATATGAGATTTGATAATATCCATGACAGAGGTTGCCGAAAAGCTATAGATAAACTAGCTGCAATAAGAGAAATACACGAATTATTCGTGAATAATTTTCGTGAATACTTTACTCCGTCAGAGTATTTAACGGTAGATGAACGGTTATTGGCATTTTATGGAAACGGTCCATTTCAACAGTATATATGCAGCAAGCCAGCAAAATATCGACTGAAGGTGTTTGCTTCAGCCGATGTAAAAACAGCCTACACGCTAAGTTTAGAGCCATATGTTGAAAAGCAGCCCAGTGGACGTTATTTTGTGGGCAATTCTACTCAAGATATTGTAACTAAGTCTGGTTTAGCCAGTTGAAAGAACAAATAGAAATATTACTGGCGATAATTGGCTCTCTAGTTTGACATTAGTGAAGATCCTAAAAGATAATAAACTGACTTATGTTGGAACCGTACGTAAAAACCAAGGTGAAATTCCTAAACTTAAAGCAATGTGTCCTACAGAAAGTTGTTTCCGTGACAACAAACGGTACAGCTAATATGGTGGGAAAACATTGGTTTTATCCAGCATCTTAAGCAAAATATTACACATTCATTGATTGAATTTCATTGTATAATACACCGGCAAGTTTTATGTGCTAAGCAAGGTTTAAAAACATTTTCCAATGTAATGTCAGTTGTAATAAAAGTCATCAACTTTACAAATACAAGAGGTCTTAATAAACGACAATTTGCACAATTATTGTGAGTGTCAATATTCAAGGATTTTGACATACAATAATGTTCGATGGCTCAGTTACGATCAAGTTCTTAATCAGGTTGTCATTTTATTAAAAGAAATTAAGTTTTCTTTTGAATGAAAAAAATAATGATTTTGACGAATTTTCAAATATAGATCGGTTAAATGATTTAATATTTTTATGCGACATTGCTCGGCATTTTAACGAATTGAATAAAAAACTCCAAGGAAATGAACAAATTGTTTTAATGATGTTTGAAAATATTAAAATATCTATGATGAAACTTGATATCTTTACTAAAAATTTGGGAATGAAAATTATGAAATATTTTCCTCAATTACAAAATCATTTTTAAAAAAACACTATAATTTTTGAAAATACGCTCGACGTTCAAGAAAATGCAATTAAAAAATATTTAACGATTATAAAAGAAATAAAAGAAGCTTTCGAAGAGAAATTTAATCAGTTTAAAATTTTGGAAAATACATTTCATTCTATTTTATACCCACACAAAACGAAATTCGAAACAATGGAGTTAACATGTGGCTAGGTATCTATGATATAGAAATGGAATTATTTGAATTTCAAAGCAACATAGTGTGGAAAAATAAATTTGAAAACTTGATTTCCGAAGTGGAAGGGAAAATGTCTGAAAGTAATACAGGTAATAATGATCCCACACTAAAAATGCTGTGTATCCCATGGATCTGGAAGTTAAGCAACAGAGAAGTATTGCTGTTGGCCAATACTGAACGAAATGTAGTCGAAACAATACAGAAACGTAAGATAAAATACTTCGCGCAGCATTGTAAAAGAACAAATTGAAGGTGGAAGAGGTCCAAAAAGAACGAAGATGTCATAATTAAGTAACATACATCAATGGACTGGGGTAAAATCAATGGAAGATTTAATAAGGGCTGCAGAAGAGCGAAAAATTTGAAATACCAAGGATCGTCTACGCGCAGTCATGCGTAAGACAGAAGAAGACGAGAATGATCCCACACTAACAATTGAAAATATTATATTAAACGTATGGGGGATTCTTTACCGAATAATTTTATATCAATGAAGAAACTTGCTAATGCAGTTTTAACAGTGTTTGGCTTCACATATTCGCGTGAGAAATTGTTTTCTTCAATGAATTTTGTAAAATCTATCAAGAGAAATAAATTTAAAAATGAATTGACAGCGCAATGCGTTAAGTTAATAAATACGGAATATGAACCTAATATTAAGAAACTACCTGAAAATAGACAACATCAAGATTTCTCATTAAATATACTTCAACTTTACTATCAGCTTTAATGTTTATACGTTCACATACCTGTAACTATATATCTGTTGATAAATAATATTTCATAATACACGTGTGATTTTCTTTATTCCTTGTTCATTCGGGTATTCAATTTATGGTGACTGTCGACTGGGCATGATATCATCTGGTACGGTAATTTATGGTATCACCCTATTTATCCTAATATTTTTACGTCGATCTTTATTTTTTGCCCCTTCACTTGCAAAAGTAAAAGTTATAAAGCAAAAATAAAACGTAAACTTTTTAGAGAATTGTAAAAGTTGGAACCAAAAAAGGAGTAATTTTTAGTCATCATCCCCCTAACATGTGACTCACGGGATAGTAATAAAAAAAATTACGAATAAAATTTGACTCACTTCTCAAAAAGGTTCGCCATCATTGATATATACGCGATGGTTTTTCATTGCCTTCCATCCACGTGAAATAGCGAGTACTTAATTTAATTTTTCATAAAAATTTCTGTCATCGCCCAAGATCGAACCTGAGACGTCCGTAACGTAGCCAAGCGCTCTAGTAACTAGACTATCGCGACGATTTGGTTGACAAATACTCCTTAATGAAAAGATAACGCAACATGATAATGTAATAATCGTGACGTTTCAATTATCACTAGTGAAGTCACAGCAAAGTATGCACGTAACTTCTACCACGTATTCTTGTTACAGCTACCGGATATTTTATTTTAGTGATGTTGTCGATATTGAAAACCCATAGAAAAGTGAACACTGGAAACACTTTTTATTCGTATAACTAATTTATTTACTTTTAATGGATAGCGTATATTTAACTTTTTTTATTTTTGTATATTTCATTGCGATACATTTCGATATTTGATTAGGAAAACAGAAGTTTACTACAGGAATGAAATTTAAATGTTACGCTGAATACTGTGATAAAATCTTGAATACAATCTACAGTAGTGAATAAGTATTGTTAAAAGAGTGGATTTTGCGGAGAAATTTCTTCGGTGAAAGATGTCCGTTTCGTACATTGCTTTGATTTGTCTGTGCATCCCTACGTTAACTATCCGATGGGTAGATTGTTTGAAATCTACTTGCGAGCCGGTGGTTCCGAATTTGGACGCTCCATTGATTTACATTCCGACAGTTGGATCTCTGGTTGGGTCAACAACTTTGTCGTATTGGAAAAAAAGAAAAATTTATCAGTACCTTGGAATTCCATTCGCAGAGCCACCGCTGGGCAATTTACGATTTAAGGTAATTATTACTTTTTTCGAATATATATTTATTTTGATAGTTCAAAAGACATTTTTTTTTCCATTTTTTTTCCTTAAAAATCAACTTAATATTATCGAAATATTATGAGTTTAAGTGGACAGTCTGTTGTTGACCAACAGGTTATTCTAGAAGCTCCAATAATTTAGCAACTTACCGATTAGCGCATATGTCAATTCAAATACAGATGATTTTAATGAATTTAGTTGATGAGCTGAAGTTAATAAAAAAAGTGGCGTCATAAATACTTTCCAGTGTGAACTGATAGACTAGCTTGGGATGAATGTCTTATTGAGTTGTAGTATTACTAAGCATGTAAAGAAGTTTAAATATATTAATATTTTTAAATAAAAGTGATCGAATAAAATTTCTTTCTATTCTTATATAATAGTATTAATTATGATTTAATCGCGCGTTAATCCGCCTATCGTTTATTTCTTATGGTTTTACTTCTACTAATATTATGCAAATATGGGTTAGCTGATTGATGTTTATGCTTAAGTCGATATTTTTGAGGAGGAGGGAAAATACGTTTTTGATAGCATAATTTGAGCGTACAACTTACGATGGGTTTGATAAAAATTAAAACAAAAGTACGGAATAATAAGGTGTAACATGAAATGGTTCAATTAATCACTTATTTTTAATGCGATTAGAATGCTAAATTTTTATGAAGTGACGCAATGGTCAAATCGTTTTAGTTCTGTTTCGGCTTTTCTATTCTCCGATGCCAACAATTGTTTCTCACAAGTATCCCGCCAAACCGATCCGACAACATATTGTTAGATTGGAATTCTTGATTACATTAATCCCTTTCGTCTTCTCGGCCACTTCATGATATTCACTCACTGCTCTAAGGTGTTTAATGCAGTTGGCTCAGTCTTTTTCTGTTCTTCTATAAACTGAATCCTGTTAACTTGCTTTCTTCTGCTCAATTTTCTACGGCGAGTTTTTTTTTTTCATCTATTATTCTCTTTATCTTTCTTTCTCTGATCTCTCAGAAGGTCCATGTCAGATTTGCAAAGTGTCCTATATAAGCTCTCTCATCTCCACTTCCTTTCCACTTTACTGACTATGTAATACTTCTCGTATGTTCTCATTTTCCTTTCCCAATACCCTGGGTAATTCAGCGGATCTCCTAATTCATCTATCTTCTTCTATCGATAGATTTCTTAACGTTTCTGAATATCACAATACTGCATATTTTGCTATAGCCGCTCATTCTAAGTTGTAATACAACTATTATTCCTCTTCAATTCTTAAATACTGACTCCCATTTATCTATTCAACCGAATTATCCGCTTATGCGTGTTTTTCGATTTTCTTTCTTTGTGACGTTCAATTCTCTCTTCAATTTATCATCTATGTTTTGGACACGGTTTGCTTTCCCTTTTTTGTTTCTACTTCTATCTTCATCGTTATCACTTTTTCATTCTTTCATTTCTCATTTGCTCTGTGCATAATTAGAATCAAAATGACTCGTTGTTACACTCCAATGTAATAATGCTTTACCTAGCATGCGAGATTTTCCTAATGTATTGTCGTCAAATGAAATAAATTATAAGAAATTAGACGGAAGGAACCACTGATTCTGAAGTTCACACCAATTAGAAGATTGATGACTCAATTTAATTAAAATACAAATTATACTGTTAGAAGCACGTATATTTTTTTAAAACATTCCATTTCACACTCTTAAGGTACTGTTTCTATTGGGAATAAGAGAGAAAAAAAGGGGGTACTGTTTCTCCAGCTGCGTCCATTCCAACTCTGCAGTGGAAGAAGTGCAAACAAAAACAAGTTGTGCACAAACAAGCACGCATTTCTTCTACTAAATCCATTGCATTAATATCCGGCTTATTTATACTTGCATCTGATGATTTATTTGTAAATCTAAGCAACGGTTAACAATTAAATATTCAGCATATTTGATTTCTTGTTTTTTTCTTTTTTTTTTTTTTTTTTGTTTTTTATTTGAGCTCGTCCGCTGAGGGCATATTAATTCATCGCAAAAGATGATAACTTCCAACATTTTCGATGTGCAATAATAGAATTCGAGAAACACTCGCCATTGCCTAACCAACTACGCTTAATAAAATTTAACTTTCAAATTAATATTCCTGTCTTTCATATTGAATCCATTATTATCGCATACTCCAATTTTCATATTATTGATGCTTTTAATTTTTATTCGGGGATTATTACCTTTTCATTGTTTCCACGGTTTTCCGATTACAACACGTGTTAGCGCTTGTGTAGCACATGCCTAGTTTAGTTCAATCTGTTTCTTTTAAATTTATAAAATTAAAATACGTTTAAAATTAAATGTAAAATAATGTACGAGGGTTCTTTAATAAGTAAACAGACAAATCACTATGGAGGAGGAACTAAAGGTGGTAGCGACTTCCACAACAGTTAGTTTAGTTAGTTGGAGTGTTGGCTAGGCACTGCAAATGTTGTGTTACCATTATGTCGTCGGCTATTCGCCAGTGATTCCCAAAGTGGTCTGGCGCCACTCAAAGAAAGTATACACTATGAACAGCGCGGTGTTATTCGTTTTTTGCTGTCCGAAGGGGTTAAAGTCAGTGAAATTTATCGCAGAATAACCGAACAATACGGTACTTCATGAATGAATCGCGCAAATTTTTATTCGTGGGTGGATCAGTTCAAAAGCGGCCGAAAAAATACAGCAATGGAATCGCGTAGTGGACGCCCAGTTGAAGTGACATGGCCGATCCTCATAAAAAACATTGAGAAGATGATTTTAGCCGATAGGCGGGTTACTACAATCGAAGAAATATCACTCCAGTGTGGTACGAGTGCCGGTACCGTCCACAATATCATTCACAACCATCTCAACTTCCAAAAAACCTACGCGAGATAGGTTCGCAAAATGTTATCCGCGGTGTACAAGGAAAATCGGCTAAATTAGACGGAAGGAACCACTGATTCTGAAGTTCACACCAATTAGAAGATTGATGACTCAATTTAATTAAAATACAAATTATACTGTTAGAAGCACGTATATTTTTTTATAACATTCCATTTTACACTCTTAAGGTACTGTCTCTATTGGGAATAGGAGAAAAAAAAGGGGGTACTGTTTCTCCAGCTGCGTCCATTCCAACTCTGCAGTGGAAGGAGTGCAAAACAAAAACAAGTTATGCACAAACAAGCACGCATTTCTTCTACTAAATCCATTGCATTAATATCCGGCTTATTTATACTTGCATCTGGTGATTTATTTGTAAATCTAAGCAATTGTTAACAATTAAATATTCAGCATATTTGATTTCTCTTTTTTTTTTCCTTTTTTTTTTTTGTTTGGTTTTTATTTGAACTCGTCTGCTGAGGGCACATTAATTCATCTCAAAAGGTGATAACTTTCGACATTTGGATGTGCAATAATAGAATTCGAGAAACACTCGCCATTGCCTAACCAACTACGCTTAATAAAATTTATCTTTCAAATTAATATTCCTGTCTTCCATGTTGAATCCATCATTATCGTATACTCCACATTCCATATTATTGATATTTTTAATTTTTACTCAGGGATTATTATCTCTTCATTGTTTTCACAGTTTTCCGGTTCTGCTCATTTGACACTACAACACGTGTTAGCGCTTGCATGTCTAGTTTGGTTCAATCTGTTTCCTTTAAATTTATGAAATTAAAATACGTTTAAAGTTAAGTGTAAAATAATGTATAACCTAACATAATATTTCATCAGCGGTATAACGGAGTATGGTTTACTTTTTTTTTCCAGCCACCAGAAAAGAAAAGAGGCACTCAGCAAGGTCGTTACAACGCTACGAAATTCCAAAGGATATGTCCGCAGTTAGAAAGTATAAAAGACGATAGTTATATGTTTCCCACTACAGAGGAGATTGAAGACTGTCTTTATCTGAATGTCTTTATACCGGAGGTATGTTAAAACGAATTTTTGACTTTTATACTATCACTAAAATTCTTTATGAAATTTTTACTTTCAATACTTTTTTTTAGCTTATTGAACTGCCCATATTCAGTAAAGGCTTAGTCCCCCATATACCTTCCTTTAATATACACAAAATATACTGAATACAGCCTATACCCATTCTGTTTTCACCCGTAATCATCAGTTTCTTTTTAATTTGGAATCTGAATTCGCGAACGTAGAAAAATTTATTTTATAAAATTCGATAAAAAAAAAAAAAAAGGAAAATACATATATTCGAAGACGAAAACGGAAAAGAAGTTATTCGTTGTAGTTTCAAGCAGTGTGGTTTGTTAGTCATTCATTTTTTTTTTTTTTTGGATACATCAAAGAACGACATTGGCCCAGCTACGAAAGAAGCTGCCCCTTAATTTTATTTGGTTGCAAATAGAGGAAATAAAGAGATCTAATGAACGAATTACCGATACTGATGGAAAGAAAAGGATATTACGAAGCCTTATAATGAATAGGAAGACCCAGAGTTAGAGACTGATGATAAACGAGAGAACGTTCAGCTGGAAGAGCCGGGCATTCAAAGAGAACATGGTTAGGATTACCAGTAATAGAGTTAGAGTTATGCAGAAGGTAATGGGAATATAAGGATAGAGAAAAGCGAAAACGTGATAAGGGTAGAAAAAAGTGATGCGTGGTTAAAGAGACATATTGTATAAATAGAAGACATTTTGATAAAGTCTATTAGTTAATCGAAAAAAATATCACGAGTAAAGAAAGTAATGTACGAATACCGTGCATATAAGATAACCGAGTATTGGGAGAAAGTATTTTAAATAGGTATCGTGACTGCGGGTTAATGTTTAACGTGAAAAATGAAATTCAAAACAATTTGGTAAGAAGATCGATTGTGGTGGCGAAGTAAATATTCTGAGGACCTCCGACAGAAAGGACCCGTCTTTTGTGGGAATCAGGTTTGATATTTTACTAAGGCTCAATATTTTCATTGAAAATACAATCAGTCACAGTTTGTAAAAACTGTTTTCCCCGCATACTATATCGTATGCATGGGCTGCGTACAGGTTGAATTCACTGTGCGGCGATCTAAATAGAACTTTTATTTCAGTGAAATCAGTTTAAATTCATAAAAAGCGTACTTCTTGTAGATATTTATTAAAAAAAAAAAAAAAAAGGAAAAAAATCGAAATATATTTTAAGAATAATCTAAAAAGAAAGTTAATTTAAAATCATTGTTTATTAAAAAATAAATAAATGAAATGAAATATCTAAATCTAGTACCAGTTGTATTTGACCCAGAATTATTCTACATTTTTTTTCTTATTTTATTTTTCTAACAACCGTTCTTTTCGTTTATTTTTACTTCTGTTTTGCATTGATTCATTATTTTATATGATACATACTCGCACATCATGTTTTTCGGGATACATATTTTTATATTTTTTCGATTCTACACTAGATGAGCGTGTCATCTAATAATTCCGAACTCCCTAAGATTTATGTTTCACCGTTCAACGGAAATCATCTACGTCCTCTTAACGGTCGCTTGTATTTTCTCAAGAACATTCGGTTTTGGCAAGCTGAAGTTGTAGAAAATAACATTATTTATAGTAGTGGTAATAAATCCATCGGTTATAAAGCCAGAGTAAATAGCAATAATAGTAATAACAATAGTTGCAGAATTATTAAAAACAACATGAAAATAAGGAAGAATGACAATAATAATGAAGTTAAGTGATATATATATATAAATTACAATTACTTATGTACGTGATTGCAAATAGGAGGAAGTTTAAAACTGCTTTTAAATCTGGTTCAACTAGGTCCGCTAAAGATTATTACGCCCTGATTCCCAGATATTATAAATTTCATACAAGAATTCAAATACAATATACTGGAGCTGTGTTATGTATAACTATTTACCGGTAGATGTAAAAATTTTATTAAATAATCCCAAACACAGACGTAAATTATTGACCTAATACTTATGTTCTAGTACTTTATAAATAAATAAACAAATTGAAATACAAATAAATGTATTTATAAATAGAAAAAAATAAATAAATAAAAGAAAATAAAAATAATAATGAGAAAAATTAACTGTTTTAATACTTACTTTACTTGTTGCAGTATGTGTGGATGTGTGTGTTTGTTGTGTGCTTAAAATACTTTCGCGTTTTTTGGTATGAATGTACATATATGATGGGATATTATTGCGGCTGAATATTGTATGTATGAAATGTAAAATGTGAGGATTCAATGAATGGGTGGTATATGTGGCTGTGCATATTCTTTTTACAGTTATTTTTAAAGTTATTTTCATTTGTTTATATGCAATTTGTTTCTTTTTATTTGATAGATTACTTGATGTAAATGTACCAAAGAATATTCTAATTTTAAGTTTAAAAGTTTATGTAAAACCTTCTTTTTACTTTTTATAATATTCCCTTCTCGTGTGCATCTATTGTACTCCACTGCTCGCGCTTTTTTGCGAACGTGTGAAATTTTATAATAAAAATATTTGATACTTGATTTGATATTAATAATAATAATAGTGATATTCTTATTAATAATAAAAAAAGTAACAAAATAATGACGAGAATAATATTATCAACAACGGTAGAGTAAAAATAATAATTACAATGAGAATATATTCTTTACCGAATACCTCTAGCCTTTTATTATCCTTCATGGGTGAAAAATAAAAAAAAAAAAGTTACGGATAGTCAAAAATTTCCGGATTCACCGTTGGCTTTGACATTTGCGCTAACGACTAATGTAATTGAACTATTTGTTTTGAGAAACGTTTGCAAAAAGTGCGATGTTTCGAAAATCATATTCTTTTAAGTTTTTATTTAATCAATGACCGCAGCAGCGGAATGAAATCCGAAATTGAATTACAAATAAATTTTTATTTTAAAGCAAAATACGGAAAGAAAAATGGATCTTTTACCGGTTATGTTTTACATCCATGGAGGCATATTTTACAAAGGATCTCCCACAGAGTATTGTCCAAATTATTTGCTAGAATCTGACGTAATACTCGTAACTATTCAACACCGACTAGGACCTTTAGGTAAGAAATCGTTATATTTCCTAATATAAAAGCGTGTTTATTATTGCCATTAAATATTTTAATTTTAACATTTTTTTGTTTCTTTTTATTATTGTCTTGATATATAATAGCGTGTTCAAACAATTGACTAATAAGAAAGATATATCAATATAATATACTTGTAATGAAGCAATTAACATGAGAACTATATTGTTTGAAGTTGGATTATAAGGTCGAAAAATAGAAACAATATAGGAGGGTTATAAGGAAAAATTAAAAATTTGAGGATAGGAAATATTGCAATAACATCTTCTCATGAGAGAAGCAAAAATATTATGTGCTGCCAACAAAGAATAAAAGGGAACAAGCTGAAAGGATGAGAAGCAACATCAATAATGTATTATAGATGATATTGAGAAACTCTAAGGGAGACTGCAGTATACCTTTAAGTTTTCGGCAGTTTATATAGTATACTGTTGGGTTGTTTTTGCGTAAACATATGAATATAATATAATAATCGTTAATACTAACGGCATTTTTTGATGTCTCAAAAAGGATTCTTGTGCTTGCATACTGACGACGCTCCTGGAAATGTTGGACTTTTGGATCAAGTTCTGGCTTTGGAGTGGGTTAATGAAAATATATTATATTTCGGCGGCGATAATAAACGCGTAACCGTATTTGGACATTCGTCCGGAGGTACATCTGTTTCCTTACTGATGGTTAGTCCCGCTGTGAGGAAAGGCAAGTACATTTCTACATATTTTCATTACTATATTTGTAAGAATATTTTATGTTTCTCGAGTTTTACTTAAATGATTGAGGCCGTTCTCAAAGAAATACCCGTTTGCAAATGGGCTTTTTAATTAGTTTCTAGTAGTTTACTATATTTAAAATGGTTCAGCGGATTTTTTTAAATTTGTCATACCTTTAATAAAAGGATAATCGTATTCTGTGTTTTGTTTTTTTTTTCGGTAAAAAATTAAACAATTAATTTTAAAAGTTTTTTACATAAATTAATCTTAGATAATTCATTAACTGACTTGGAGTTTTTAGTCGTTTGTGTGGAAACAGTGTTCAATTATTTTTAGAGAAAAAAGCGTTGCGGAGAGCGATAAAAGAAAACCTCTTGTTCTTCTCGTGCACTTTTGAATAATTTTTTTTAAACAATACATTATCTTAAAAATAAGTTGAAATTATCATCGATTTTAGTATATTTATAAAAATCACGTTGCAATCGTTCATATCTAACGTTTTAGCATGAGAGCAAAAAGCACCTTTTGTTTTGATGACGAAGAGCTATTCGAAATGTTGGCTGCGCATAATTGCAACGTGTTCCCCCCTTCTCTCAGAAAACAGTCAATGGCGAATACAAACTATTTCTTCTTCTTTTTCTTACGTCGTTTCCGTTCAAAGTTTGGCGATCAGTGAAGTTAGTTCCACTTTGTCAATGGTCATTTTCTTCTTTCCATGATGTTTCCTGCCTCCGTTTCACCGCTGGGTTTTCCTCAAAGTACGAAAACGATTTCACAAACTTCAACTTTAAAATATTCCATACTAGTCGTTTTTCTTATTCTAACATAAATTTACCGTATTACAAATTATTTCTCTGGCACCACGCCTTATCTCGGTACAACCACTTTGAATATTGCGAATAAAATGAAGTAGTCGCTAAATTAAATCCACTTAAAAATATACCGAAAACACAAACGTTTGTTTTCGCACTGGAAAAGAACGATGAAAGAAGATGAAAAGAAAATACAAAAAAAAACAAACAAAATAAAACCGAAAGGAACAAGAACGGGGGACTAGCTGAATAGAGAAGTAAAATGAGTTAGGATTAGAAGAGGAGCGAGGATATATGTATATTCGATTAAAGTCTGACACGAATTTTTTCAAGAGGGGGAGTATGTTGTGTCTAGGAATCAAGTGCTCAATATGTTGACCATGAGTTGGTGGTACAGCAAAATGGTCAACATATTGAGCACTTGCTCTAGGCCATTGACAAATCATTCTTGACTATACATTTACGACTACTTTTAATACGTATTCTATTTCCATATTTATTTTCATTTTATTTTACAAAATATTGATTTATATAAAAAGAAAAAAGAATTTTCATTTAAATTAAATAATTAAATCAGTTATAGCTAATTAATTGTTCGCCCAAATGATTTTTCCTTCAGGAATTTTTAGTTAATTTTGACGATCTTTACAGCGTAAAACAAATTTCCTGAATTAGTTTTAGAACACCCTGTACATGTTTAGTTCTATTTTAAATTCTTCATTTTAAAATAATGTAAAAAGAAATAAAATTATTAAATATAGTTAATTTACTTAAATTTGTAACGTTTAAATGTGCTGCTTTGTTCTGACTCTTCAATTAGATTTGTTTCAACAAACTATTGTTCTAAGCGGTAATTTCTTGTTGGGAGATCGATATAGTAACTACAATCCGGTGGAACAAGCTAAGGAATTTGCCAAGGTAGTCAATTGTGCGCAGAGTAATTTGTACGACCTACTGCATTGTTTAAAAATGGTACCGGCTCAGGAGCTTATTAAAGCGAATATTTACTACATGGTTGGTTAGTTTTATTTTGGTGTAAATTCCGCAACAGCGTTTTTTTGTTTTTATTATATTTTAACTAAAATTTATATTCTAGGAATCATTACCCGATAATAATAGATGTTATATCGCATCGAAATATAAATAGTATGTCCTGGGTTCTGCAGTTTCAGTACTGTGGAGCAAATTAGAAAATTTATAAACAAAAATAAGAGTTCCTATTCAATTGTCACAGTCACTAAAAAAAAAAAAAGAGAAGCACGCATTGATATTGTTATTATTATGATATATCGAAGAACCAGCCCAAGGAGATACAAACGTGGCAAGAAGGAATTAGAAAGGTTGTATAGGGAAATGCAAAATTATCGGATTGCCTGAACACATAATTGTTTTTAAAAAATAGCGTACATCTGTTAAATCTCTTTTTCGTATAGAAAAGCAAAAATCTTAATAAAAGCTTTTTGCAAGTACAATTGAAACTGCGAAAGTACCGGAAAATAATGAAAGCAATCAGTGGTACCTTCGGTTTCCTCAGGTCTCCTACGATAAATGGCAATGGAAGATTAGTTATTAATTCCGAACAAGCTGCCAGTTAACTTCCCTTGTACGTTACTACAGAATTCTCTACATGTAAACGCTCTAAAGGTTTTTAAGAACAAAAAAAAAGGGGGAAAAAGTAATGAACCGCACTTTTTACCTATTTCCATTTGATGAAATTAAATTCCGATTCAATCATTATTCCAAGAATGCTGCACCTATACGGATCAAATTCGTCTCTGTACTGTGTGCATTACATAGGCCCAATAAAAAATAAAATAAAAATAGAAAAAAAAATAAAAAGTAATTAAGTAAAAATGTTTAATGAAAGTCGAGCATATTAAGAGTTGCTGGCTGGGCGTTATCGTTTCCAGATCGATTTCGCCTTTGAGGAATGCGCGTAATGATTGGTCAGAAAATGAACTGATTAGCGCATCACCTGTGAGGGAGGAGACATAGCCCTAAATAAATAGCTGAATTGAAAACATCATCCAAGTAAAAAGGCAGTCTTCGTCAAATTGCGGAACAGTATCGAACTTTTTTTTGGCGAAGTAACCGTTCGTCTCGGAACCGAAGGAAGTTCGATCCAGTAAGGTACTAGTAACCAGATCGCCTCGAAACTCGGTTTTATAATTAGTGAAATATATAAAATTTGTAAAATATTATAATTTCGATTACTTCACCGCGTTCACCGGAGCAGCCGCGGCAGAGTGATACACATTATTTACGTTATATTTTTAATAAATCGTTTTTGCGCCTTTCCGTTTATATGTATTTAATCATTGTGTTTTCAGCAGTCGGCCATTCAAGAGATATAGGTGTAAGGATTTGTTAAAAATATATACATATATATATATATATATATATTAAAAAAACTAAACCTTTATTTAATAATTTAATAATAATAATAAAATAATTTAATTCTGCGTCTACCGTAATTAGGAGACCGCAGTGGTATCCCTGAGAGCTTCATATAACGAATATATCGTTATATCCTATTGTGATAAAGAATTTACTTTTATCTGCCGGTGAACTCTTATTAAACATTGTGACGGATTCGATATTTATAGCGCGATCTTTGTGACGGTGTTCGAGTTATAAAAATATTCTCCTGGGTAAAATCACTGATTCACAGTCTATCGGGCACCGATTTATTCGGCGTTATCGCGGGTTGTAGATATCGGAGATACTTATTGGCTAAAACCAAGATTCCCGAACACGATTGAACAGGTAGTTGTGTCGGGGTTAGTACTGTGTGCGTGTGTATTGTTTTTAGCGGCCATCAGCGGAGGTAACTGCACGTGCAAGAACTGTGCCGGTCAGCATCGAGCCGAGGGAATCTTTGTATTTGTTAAAAGATGTGATACCGTTTCAGTTATTATTTACGATTTTTTGATACAATTTTTTATGTTGCAGAACATGAAGGGAGGCGGCACAATTAGTAGTGTTGGAATTTCGAAGCCTGTTATTCAGAAGGCAGGATCTAGAAAATTTTTAACCGAGGATCCATTTGATACCATTGAAAATGGGAACTTCATGAAAATACCTACAGCTACGGGTTATGCCAAAGACGAGGGATTTGTATCCTTTTCAGGTGTGTTTATAATATTTAAATGCAATGAACAGACTAAAATTTGCTAAGACAGTTGCAAGTTATTTGCTGAGAAGTAGAATTATATGTAGTTTCGGTGGAGTTTTATTTTAAACTGATTGTAACGTTTTGTATTTAGATTTTTACGATATCATTTTGAATCCTAACCACAATGCAACTTGTTATGAAATGAACGACTGTGTTTCCAGCGACTATTCCAAGAATGATATTTTTTATGATTTCGTAAAATTTACAGGTACGATAAAATATTTTTAATACACTTATTTCTTAATCTATATTATGTACCCCAATTGTCCAGTTTTGTTTTCTTGTTTATTTTTTTTCCGCCTTACATGCACGAAAATTATAAAATAATGAAATTTATAAAAGAATTAAAATTATGAAAGAATGAAAATTATGAAAGAATGAAAATTATAAAGAATGAAAATTATGAAAGAATGAAAATTATAAAGAATTATTGATTATTTAAAGTGAACAGTCGTGCGCTCTCGCGTTAAATTATTGCTTTACACGTGTTGCTATAATCTAGTTGTGTATGTGTTAATTTTACTCTTTATTTCTTTTTTTTCGTTCTGTGTTTCCTAAGAAATTACCTGCTATCGAAGTTAGGTTTTCTTATCTATTAAATCGACGAGCGTAGCTCATCGAACAATGACAGCCCCCCTCCGCAACTGTCGCCGATTAACATGTCAATTGATAATGCGCCTACGTACGCTACAAAAACCTGAGGTAAAATCGCTCCGTTGACCTCGTTCGCCCATCCTACCGATAAACACGGTTTGGTTTTCAACTGTATACTTAATTGCAAAATACGTGATTATCTTATTGCAATAATGAACCTAGTAAAGGGACCACAAAATATTATTACTGCTGCCAAGGTAAGCAAAAATCGAATTATGTTACACTTAAAGACTCCAGAATTGGTAGAAGAATTCATGGACAAACATGGATGTTTTACCATTGAATCGAACTTCATCAAATGTAAAAGGTTGATCAGTCCAACGCAAAAAATCGTGCTCTCTCATGTAGATCCAACCATACCAAACGAAATTATCGAGGATTATATCAAAAACATACTAAAACTGAACATGACATCCAATATTTCCTTCCTCCGTTTTGAATCCGCACGACCAATTATTTGGCCATATCATTACCTGGCGTAGACAATTTTATACTAACACAGATGTGAATAAAGACTTGATGCCTGGATCATTCCTCATTGAATATAACGATCAAAAACGCAGAATTTTCATAACCTTCGATGAATTTACGTGCTTCCGATGTCATCAAAAAAATCACCGAGCTGAAGACTGTCCGAACTACAATAATGTAATTGAACAAGAAATTGGGATACCAAGTGTCGATAACACTGTACAAAAAAAAAAAACACAGAGTTCTTCCCACCCCTCCCACAAAAATGTTCCAAAGAAAATCAAATCAAATTTTCTCAAATGATACCTCTCGAACGAACAAAGAAAAGAGGCGTGAAAAAACAAAAACTTAAAAATTCCAATGATCTTCCAGATGAGGCAAACGGTCTTTTATCTGATATAGGAACCGAAGCAGATGAGTCTTTCAGCACTCTCAAAGAGGTTTTAAAACCTCTCGACGCATCAATCAACGAAAAATTTAAAGTAAATGAATATCCGCTCTCCGCCACTAACTTTGCTTTATTTGTGGACATGTCTAAAGGAAAATCTATTCTGGAAATCCAATCAATTCTTGCCGACGAATTCGAAATTCCTAGCGACTCGATGATCAGGATGTTGGCTGAACTCCATCTCTCCATAAAAGATAGATCCACAAAAGTGCATCTAACCAAGATACAGAAAAAGCTGAAAGAATTGCAGAACTCCAATACTCGTACGACTGGAGCGCAACCATCACCTTAGGAAATATATTTTTTCTTTTTTTTCCCAAATGTGAACGAAATATGGATGGATCTCAAATAGATATATATATTAGCTGCAACTATAATATGTCTGCAGGAAACATATCTTAAGAATAACCAAACCTTATATCTTCCGAACTACAATATCGTATCTTCAAACTGCTCTTCGAACTGGCCATCTGGAGGAGTAAGTTTAGCCGTTAAAAACTATCTCAATTTCAACCAGCTTCAATTACAGACAACCATACAGGCTGTTGCTGCAACCATATATCTTCCATCACCATTCACTATCTGCTCAATATATTTACCTCCAAGAAATGATATTACTCAAAAAGACATCAGTGAACTCACTTTGGCTCTTCCAAGTCCTTTTCTTATATGCGGAGATCTAAATGCCCATTCTCCATTCTGGGGTGGATCATGCTTCAGCTCTAGAGGAAGAATCATTGAAGAACTTATTTCCAGCCTCAATCTCGCTCTGCTACATCCCGAGGATCCAACGCACTATAATTTTTCTCACAAGACATGGTCAATGTTGGACTTAATTATTACTACCCCAGACCATGATGACCTCGCTGGAAGCGATCATACTCCCGTAATTGTTCACCACAAGCATAGCAAAACTGTATCCCCATCTCAAGACATAAGATACAATTACCGAAAAACAAATTGAAAAATATATGGCTCAACCTTTCCACCAGTTACCAGCTTCGAAGCCAGTCAAACTTCAGACACCAAAAATCTCGTCCAATCGTTCACAAATATTATTGTAAACCACGCGAACTCCATGACTCCCAAAATTTCACATTTACGTAAAAACACTGTCCCATGGTAGACCTCAGATTGCTCCGCCGCTATACATAATAGAAGAAAAGTACTGAAAAGGAAAATCATGTAAACTACCAAAAATTTCGCGCTAAAGCACGATACACTTTTAAACAGGCCAAACGAATTTCATGGCAGAAATTCGTACAAATTATAAACTGTTTCACCTCTACCACTACAGTCTGGAAAAAAATTCGAGCGCTTGGTAGGAAAAATTTTTTACCAATTCCCACCAGTATCAAATTGGATAACTATATCAGCACAGACTTAAACGAAATAGCTTCATCGTTCGCGAAATTTATAGCTTTTCAATCTAGCAACGTGAATTTCTCATCAGAAGCGCTTAATCACAAAAGAAATCTCGCCTCCGTAAGACTCGATTTCCATTCTGACAATAAAGAATCTTATAACTGTCGTATTACGCTCGAAGAATTAAAACGAGGTATCAAACAGTTGAAACCCAGCATTCATGCTTACATGCTTCAAAATGTCCCCGAGTCAGCTATTTTCATCTTACTATCAATTTTTAATCATATCTGGATAACAAACACGTTCCCTGACTCATGGAAAACTGGCGAAATCATTCCGATCCCACAAATTAATAAATAAAAATCCAATGTTATTAGACAGCTACAGACCTATTTCGCTTACTAGTATTCTGTGAAAAACTCCTGGAACGGATCATAAACGCACGACTGTAATGGCTCATCGAATCTAACAACCTCCTGGCCGAATCACAATGCGGATTTCGAGCGAGTAGATCAACGATCGACCAACTGCTTTTTCTCAAACAGTCCATTCAAACATCATTTATTCGTAATAATCATCTACTGGCAGTATTCTTTGACATATCCAAAGCCTTCGACAATACTTGGAAAGAAAAAATTCTAAAAACTGTTCATGGCTGGAGAGTTCGCGGTCATCTAGCATACTTCGTCGAAAATTTCCTATCGAGTCGCAAATTTCATATCTGACTAGGCTCAGTTAAATCAACTCCCCATGAGCTGCAGAACGGTGTCTCTCAGGGCTCCGTTCTCAGCCCTCTACCCTCTTCAACATAGCCATAAACGATATTCCGGAACAAATACACCCGCCTGTCCAATGCTCCTTATTTGCAGACGACCTAGCTATATTCATCTCCTGTTCGGACCTGTCCCTCGGAACATCAATACTACAGGAAACAATCGACAGATTACAATCTTAGTCAATCCGCAACGGCTTCAATTTCTCCAACACGAAAACTACCGCTATTCATTTCTGCAGAGTTCGCTGCTGTAGTCATGAAATTTCAGTCCAACTAAACAACGTAACCATTCCATCATCAGATACCGTAAAATATTTAAGAATCATTTTGGATAAAAAACTTACATGGAAACCGTACATTAACCAACTAAAAACGAGCTGCACCAAAAAACTAAATTTAATTCGTAAACTGGCTAGCACATTGTATAGCTCAGATCGTTCCTCCTTATTGAGAATCTACCAAGCACTGATTAAATCGAGGCTCAACTATGGCGCTGTAATCTCTACTCTTCGGCTAATCGAAATATCATCAACTCACTCGATACAATACATCATACGGCTACGAGGCTTGCTATTGGCGCTGTAATCTACTCTTCGGCTAATCGAAATATCATCAACTCACTCGATACAATACATCATACGGCTGCGAGACTCGCTATTGGCGCTTTTCCTACTTCCCAATCTGTTAGCATTTTTTGTGAAGCTGATATGCCTCCTCTCAATATTTACAGAGACCGGTGCATTTTAAACATGGGGATTCGTCTTAAGTCGTCGGTCAACCTTCCTTCACTGAACTCGCTTCGACCATCACCTCATACATCAGTGTTCACTCTCTATAAGCAAGTCACTGAAATCTTAGATTCGATGCAATTCACTTTACCGCCGACATGTCAACTAACCATAGCACCAACACCTCCATGGGAAACCTGGATCTCGACATTGATCTTCAACTCCAGCAATTCTCAAAAAGAGAAACATGTCCGAGCATTTTACGTTTCGCATATTAATGCATGATCAGCAAATATGGCAGTTGCAAAATAGTTTTTACTGATGGCTCCAAAACACCTCAAGGAACAAGTTGTGGAATAGCGTCCGTTACTCTTTTCTGGCACCATTCATTATAATTTCGGCGGAACTATTTGCTATAAAACTTGCAATATAAAATGTAATAATTTCCGATCTTCACTCCTCACACCTCATATGTACAGACTCATTAAACGCGATCACATCAATTCAAAAATACAACTCTCCTCACCAACACCCAATAGCCAAGGAAATTATTTGCACTCTTTGTAGTACAAGTATCCGTGTTCTGTTCGCACGGATTCCATCACACGTTGGGATCCAGGGGAATTCATACGCGGATACTGCGGCAAAAGAAGGCTCATTGTTCTTTCCGGTACCGAACATCGAAGTAGATCTGAAGGCTTATATAGTGCAAAAATCACTTCAAATATCGTAAAAACAGTGGACCAACATCCCAAACACGAACAATCTGAGCTCAATTCGTGATACTATTCGACTATGGAAAACCTCATTATCTAGCAATCGAAGGAATGAAATCGTTTTCACGAGACTCCGCCTAGGTCACTCCAAAATCACTCATAGTCACCTCCTGTCTAGACAACCTATTCCACTGTGTTCCAATTGCAGTTCTCCTGTCACAATCCAACATTTACTCGTCAGCTGTCCCACCTATAATTTATAGTGAGCACAAATTCTCCAGTCGTCCAACCTTTCCGAAATCCTGTCTGATCGCCACGACAAAATTGAACGCCTCCTACGTTTTCTCAAGACCACTAACGTATTCCACTCCGTCTAACTCTTATCTTATCCGTGCCTCTGGCCTAGGCGGCAGTACACGGCACGCTAATCAATAAAGAAGAAGAAAATTATAAAAGCACGAAAAAATTATGTTGACATTTCTATTTTGAAAGTCTAGTATTTATACCGTTTAACAGTTAGAATGACTTCTCCAGTCGTCGGCGGCGACTCTTTTTATATTATTTTAATAGAAAAAATTTCTTTTTGGTAGTTAAAATGTTTACTAATTATAAAGTATAAAATGATAAAAAAAAGATAGAGATTAATTAATTTAAAAAAAAATGTAAAATAATACTAAAATAACATAACTTCCGCAATAATTAATTCAACTAATCGATTCCGTCGCTTCGCGAAAAAGTAATATCTTCAGAACCTGTTAAATCATGAAACGTTTTATATAATTCAGGACGAAAATTATGTTCATCGATAAATAGTATGCCTTCTACAGATGGTTTTAAGGTAATTTTCATTCAAACACCGGTCTTCCATAGAACACAAAAAAATGAATAAAAAACTGAAGATTTGTGATGCTGTTTGCTATTAGAACAGGGGATTTAAAAATTTTTGTATGCAACCATCCCATATACTGGATCCTTATAACGACGCAATGAGATCGCCGTTCCCTCTTATTGTTAATGCCTTTCTTCTCGAATTCATTTTTAAATGCAATCCAAGTGTATAATAAGGATAGACCCGGATATTGCCCGCGATAACAAACTGAATATTCCCGTTAATTAGGCACGTCGCTCAAATACAGGGTTGAGTAAATTCAGGGTGCACTATCGAAAACTGCACGTGTACGTTTGCACCCTAACTTTTGCTCACCCCTGTATATATTATGAAATAGAATGTTAAATTATACAGTACAATCTCAGCGATTATTGATACAAATTTTTATTTTTTGTCTCGTTTCCTTCGTTTTTGTAAGTAATACTTTATTCAATTTGCAATTTAAGGTTTGGATAAAACATATGACGTGGAAATGCTGAAAAGTTTATATTTTCCGAAAGAAGTTCGCGGAAATTTAAAATTGGCCATTCCGGCATTAATGGAGGTGACTATATTTGATTTTATTGGTTTTTTTTTCGTTTTTTTTACCCTCCGAGCAAAATGTAGTGAATTCGTATAATTTTGAGAAGTTTTATTTATTTGTATTAATGATGGTGCTACTTTTACGATGCTGGTAACTTTTACAATCGCGATTATAAGACATTTATTAAATTTCGCCAAAAAAGACATAGTCAGTAAAACCGACTCTTCTATAAAAATTGGAAAAAACTGGCACCTCTTGAGCACAGGGGGTGTTCTAATGATGAGATCTTAAGAATCAAGTATTATATATATATATATATATATATATATAGGTTTTATTTTGTTTTTTCCCCGAAATTTTCAATGAGTATTTTTCATAAATTAAAACAGAATTTATTTTGTACTAAATTTAATGTTTTTTTTTGACCTGACAGTAAGTTATTTGGCTCAAGCTGAGTCCGAGATGTGTTGGACTCGCAAATACGATAGAGCAGCGAAAATTAAGTTATTAGATCGCATATTATCAGGGTTGTTCGAGATGGTTAATTATTAATATCAAATAAATTTGTATAGTTAAATTTGGATGCTGTTTAATATAATGAATTTAAACGAAACATAAGGAACCCGGTTGTTATGAAATAGAAAATTATAAACCTCATAAGGAGAAACGATAATGGTTCAAATAACGAGCTTCAGTATCACAACTGAACAGTAAATAGTTAATGCCCTGCAAGAAGTTTGACATTTGATGATCAATGCAACACCGTCACATTGGTCTGATACATTCATAATTATCCGAGAATGACTCATATGTAGCCGACAAATGGTAATTATTTACGAATGAGCCGATTCGTACAGATTCCAGAATGAAATAATACCAAGGCACAGTGGGAAGCCTGACTGCACCATATGGCAGTATTCGCCTGGATTCTGACTATTTTTAAACTTAATCCACTAGGCCCTCTTATTAACTTTAACTTTAGAATAAAGATCTGCTGAAGGAAAAACGGGAACAATTCATCCTCCAAGGCGGCATCCTTCGCTGCAGCATTGACAGCCTCATACATACTAACACCAAAATGACCGGGCATCCAGCAGAAGCGTACTTGTGCACCCCATTTATTGAGCAAATTAACATATTATTGTTACTCAGCGTCATAAGTAAATTTCAACTGTCAGTAGAGCCAGATTTAGGGGGAGGGCAGTGGCCCCGGACCCGCCACCAAAAGGGCCCCTTCACTAAAAAGGGGGTTCCCGCTAATCATTCAAAAATTGAAAATTACAAAGTACGAAAAGTACGCGCGCTCAGGTGGTGAAACGATTTATCATTCTGATTTTCATGGTGATGTTAAGTTCCGAATGCGATATACTTCGTGAATTAAATCTTGATGATCTTCGCTATTAAAAAATCTCGACGCGTGCCTCCTGTTTAGAATTAATTATTAAGGATCTATTTTATTAATTTACTGAATAAATAAAATAAAAAAAGTGCACTTCAATTATTGAGGGAGGGGAATTAAGGGGGCCTTCGGCAATTATTTGTCCCCGGGGTATTTTTTTTCTTAATGCGGCCCTGACTGTCAGTACATATAAAATACTTTTCGAATGTAGTAGAGATAAGCAAATCAACTCCGCTAGAGCAGTTTTGGGAACATATATGTGTTCTTTCTGACTGCGGATATATATCCACTTTTCAGTTTCAACTCCGACAGAGTTACGTATCTCATATCTAGTGTATGGTTAAATTCTTCGCTGCGTATTCAACCTCCCATCGCGCAAAGCAATAGAACATCGTTGAACACGATGCGCATTTTCTTCGCGCAATTCCGATTTACCAGCACTTTGTTTGATGAAATAGCTAGTTCGCACCGCGTTAAATAACACCTGGCATTAAATTCGTGGATCACATTACTCACCCAGATTTGGAAATGTTTAATCACACCGTAGCTATTACCCCTTTATACTGCAATCTATGAACCTTCGACTTAATTCCGTGAAACAGTAATAAAGCAAATTTTGACATTTGCGCGCGCAGCTAACGTCTTTCGGAGTGGAGATATATCAAATCACTCCGCCAAAGGTGAATTCAACTGTATCCGGAATGACAACATTTGTTTGTTGTGAGGAGACGTCTTTCAGAGTTGAGATATATTAAATCATGTCGTCGGAGATACTGTGTCCGACCGCGGATGTATTTCCGAGGATATAACAGTGTCCGAAGTTACTCATGCCTAGTCTGTTAGACATGTTTTGAGTATAGTCCTTGGAGTCTTATCTATAGCCAGCAGTTCGACCGTGAAAACCGACGTTTTTTAGTAAACTCACAGAAAATAACAATGCCGCTCCAAACAATCCGATGTACATTTGAACTTTAGAACTATCTGTAAGTATGTGAATGAAGTCACTGTATTATCTGGATAGCAAATTGCCGAATTGATTGAACCCGGGGAAAGTTGTAACCCCCTCAGTTTGTTTAAATGAAGTATCATCGATGTTCAATTCTGAGTAATTAATTTCATTGAACTACATTTGTGATATTCTCTTTGTTAGAATAGGCATTTTAGAAGGAACAAACCTCCGATGTCTGTTAATTTTATTTAGATGTTAATGCGGAGAAGCGATAATTACAAAATTTCAACAAGAATCTATCAGCCAAAAAAAATTTCTTCTGATAAGTAACGGACAAATGCTAGTGTTTAGTTTTAGACATAAATGTTTTGTAGGATATCTAGTTTCGTCAAGTCACTTCCGGATGCCATAAAAAAAAAGTGACAACAATACTTTTTAAGAGAAATACTGACTAATCATTATTGACCTGGCACGATAAAAACCTATAGATCTTCTTTTACAATATTATTTTATAACCCGCTACTGTTGTACATATGTTAATTGAAATGATTAACGTCCCTGGTCGAAGTCTAGGGAAATTTAAAAGCTTCCCTGCGGTATATTTATTTCCGATCGGACGAAATGAAGTCTTTAAAAAAATCATCACTACCCGTTCTATTAAAATTACTATCGGAAAGAGTAATAGGTCATTGTAAATTTGATTTGCTTATTTTCCAGCTAATTGGTTAAGGGTATCGGATCAGATTTTCAAGGAACTACCTTTAATTTTTTTTTTTAATTACATTAAAACTTATCGCGAATTTTCTTTTCTTGTTGTAACTAGAGTCACCATCTCTTCTAGTAAGTAGTCACTCGACCGTCATATGGTGCTAGTCTCACCGACGGGAGAAACGAAACAACAACTACGTGGGTTCCGTACGTCCTCGTTGTGCAGGGTGGTAATTTTCTATTTGGCAAGCTAGCGCTGATGGAAAAGCTAAATCGGAACTCACACTTTCCAGCTGATAGGAAAACGGTAGGGAGAGTGCTTGCCGAAGGTGCTCTTCCTAATAAATACCGTTAAGCTTTCTACTGCACAACAACAGCAGACTATCAGTAGCTCGTTCGTGACAAAGTGCCTCAGTCGGATCGACGAATGCAATCCAGAACGAGTAGGCGAGTATCCGGCGCCTTAAAACCGGGTGCTTTTCGGCTAAGGGAGTACACCCCTACAGAAAAACCAGCAGAAGGCAAGAGGGAAACCACTGCTGTATATTTCCCAGGTTATCATTATGACAGAAAATCCAAAAGTAATGGCCCTGAGTCCGGTGCAGCCCTTAAATGGGCACAGGTTGCGAAGAATCCCACCGTCTGTCAATGGTAATACAAGAAACAGGGATTCACAAATGATATTTGCTACCTGGAATGTCCGAAGCCTATATCAAGCAGGAAAATGGGATAATGTATTAAAAGAAATGGAGAAATTAAACATAGGACTGGAAATGCAGAAATAAAGGCTAAAGAAGGAAAATTTTATTATTCTGGAAATCAGTATTCACAACACATAAATGGAGTCGGTTTAATGGTTAGTAAAGAATATGCGCCTTTTGTAATAGGTTTCATACCTTTCTCAGATAGACTAATGTCCATAAAGCTAAAGACTGGTAGAATTATCGTAAATATAGTACAAGTCTACATGACAACTGCAGATAAAAAATATGATGAAGAAATGGAAGAACAGTATAATGATATAGAAAAGCTGTTGAACAGTTTTAAGACAAATGAAATATTGATAGTAATGGGAGACTTCAACGCTAAAGTCGGTGAAGGAAGACGTCAAAATCAAAATCTGGTTGGGCATTTCGGATTAGGCGAAGCAAACGAAAGAGGAGAAAGAATGTTCGAGTTTTGCAAACAACATGATCTAGTGATAACAAACACATGGTACAAGTTACCGAAAAGAAGAATATATACATGGCAATCACCTGCAAATAATGAACATATGATAATACGAAATCAGATAGACTATATCATGATAAGTGAAAGATACAGGAATGCAATCAAACGTGTCGCAGCCTACCCAGGTGCAGACGTAGAATCAGATCATAATCCCATCATAGCAAGATTTAGGTGCAACTGGAAAATGATTAGAAATAATGAGACTAAAAATAAAAAAGGCATAGATGTAACTAAATTACAAAATGAAACAAAGAAGAGGGAAATGAAGAGAGAGGTAAATAGAACATTCGCGGGAATATATGAACAAACAAGGCTAGATAGAATAAAACAAAAAGTGTCGAAAATCTCAGAGGCAATCAAAGAGACTTGCATAAAGGAATTAAGCAAAAGTGATAATAAAGCGAAGAAACCGTGGATGACGGAGGAAATTTTAAATCTAATGGAACACCGTCGAAAAGTCAAAAAGGACAGGATTTTATACAAAAGCACACACAAAGCAATAAAAAAAGAAGATACGACCAGCTAAAGCTGAATGGATGAAAATACAATGTAAAGAATTAGAAGAACTGCAGGAAAGACACGATGCTTATAATACCCACCGGAAAATTAAAGAGATAACGGCACTCTATAGGAAGAAAACATCTGCAAAGTTACTGAAAAAAGATGGCTCCCTAGCAACGGATGTAGAAGAAAAACTAGAAGTATGGACACAATATATAAAAAAGACGTTCAATGACAAAAAAATAGAAAAGCCAACAGAGATAAGCATAGAGGAAGAAAAGCTAAAAATTCTAAAAACTGAAGTGATACAAGCCATACAATTAGCAAAACCAAGAAAAGCCATGGGACCTGATAACATACCGATTGATATAATTAAGCTGCTCAATGATGAGAATGTGGCAAAATTAACTGCTATTTTTAATGACGTATATAGCACAGGTGAAATGCCCGCAGGAATGGCTAGAGTCAATATTTATAACGTTGCCAAAAAGGACTCAAGCAAATACATGTGATGATTACCGAATAATCAGTCTGATGAGCCATTTACTGAAAATCCTGCTAAGAATAATATATTCAAGAATACGTGGCATATGTGAACGGGATATGGGCCAATGTCAGTTTGGCTTCAGACAAAAGGGTATGGTACTAGAGAAGCACTAGTAGCGATAAACGTCTTGTTACAAAAATGCCGCGATCAACAAAAAGAGGTATTTATTTGCTTCCTCGACTACAAAAAAGCCTTTGACCAGGTGCAGCATGATCATTTAATGCGAATACTGGAAAGGAAAGGGATCAACGAATATGACAAAAGAATCATACAAAAATTATATTATAGTCAAAATGCCAAAATCCGGTTAGAAAACAGAGAGTCAGGATGCATTCCCATAAAACGCGGAGTCAGACAAGGGTGTATTTTATCACCTTTGCTTTTTAACATATATGCAGATGAAATTTTTCAAGAGGCCCTATGGAACTTGCAGGTAGGAATTAAAAAATTAATGGGAGGCAAATAAATAATATTCGATACGCAGACGACGTTGCCCTCCTAGCCACATCCCCGGAAGACCTGCAAAAATTAGTTGATAAAGTCAATGAAAGCGAAAAGAAATATGGACTACAAATTAATGAAAATAAAACAAAGCTGATGATTGTAAGCAGGAAAAGTCATAAAAACGTTACAATAAAAACGTTAATGGTAAAAACGTGGAACGGGTTAAAGAATTTAAGTAGCTGGGATGATGTTACATAACAGAAGATCTAAATCCGGATATAGAAGTTAGGAGAAGATGTGCTCAAGCAAAACAAGCTTTTCAAAGGATGAAAAATTTACTCACAGATGGATCTTTGAAGTTGAAAATCAGACAAGATTTCATAAGGTGCTACATTTATTCTATCCTATTATGTCGAGCGGAGGCGGCAACATACACGGCAAAAACACTGAAATATTTTGAATCGTGTGAAATATGGCTGCACAGAAGAAGTATGAAGATATCATGGACACAGAAGATGAGGAACGATATGGTACTGAAGAAAGCCAATACGGAAAGGAAAATCTTGAACATAATTAAGAAGAGGAAATCAAGCTATTTTGGACATATTGTTAGAGGAAATGAACTATTAAGAACAATTATCCAAGGAAAAATTGATGGAAGAAGAGGTAGAGGACGGAGAAAGATATCATGGACGAGAAATATACGTCAATGGACGGGAAGACGCACGATAGCTGAACTCGTGGAAGCAGCGAGAAAACGGCGGATTTAAGTCAAAATGATCGCTTACGCGCAGTAAATGCGTATAGCACTGTGATGATGATGATGATATGGTTTTTATTTTTTAATTTTCCATTTTTTCTTCATTTTCTGTGTCACAGTGTCTTGTATTTTATAATAGGGCTTGTAGCTTTTTCATTATTTAAGTGTACATTTTCGCATTACGCAATTATGCTTTTAATGATGGTTATCGTAAAATTAAACTAATTTAACCGGTTTATGTTACAGTTAGCTGGAGATTTGATTATGAAAGAACCGATAATTAAATTCATTCGATATACTTACAAAAAAACGCCGACTTACTTCCATCATTTTAACTATGAAGGGCATTTAAGCACGGTTGTCGATCATTACGATTACTTGCCGTATCACACAGGTAGTATACGGTTTATCAATATTATTTTTTAGAAGTAGGTCGTTGGTATTAGGTTTACCTCCTCTCTGGTTGGACGAATCCGGCATTGATTTAAACTAGCGATAAATTCAGAAATTTGACAACGACGGCCCGAGAAATGAAACTGATAAGAACGAGACGAACGAAATAAAACAAAACAATAGAAACAAAAATAAAAAAAGATAATAGAGTTTAGTCAATTAAACGATCTCACCGATCTCTTTTCAACGGATACCTAAACGAAACTAGAATAAACTTTATCATACGAAACAGTCGAACCTTGGACTTGTCTCCATCCAAATCATGTGTTACGTTATTTACTCTTAGGTCTTACTCTCAACCGGATATAATAATTAAAATGCACAATCGAAGGATTACGTTTTTTAAACAGGTGAAATATCTGGACATGTATCTAGACTCCAGATTAACTTGGGCATTCTATAACCTAGTTCCAACAGTTACCTAGGACTTTTAATCCATTGAGGGCGATTAGTAATACTTCCTGGAGAGGCGACCCAGGTCTTCTTTATAAAGCTATTCTTACGTCTAAACTCGATTATGGTGCGATTTTTTATGGATTGGCTTCAAAGTCGCCTCTGGGTATATTAGACGTTCTGCAGAATCTGGGATTGAGGCTTATAACAGGGAATGTTGTCTTCAAATGGAGTCTAAAATTCCTCCCCTACAGGTGAGAAGATCTCTCTTCTAGCAGATCAATTTTTGATTAAATATTGCAGCTTACACTAATCACTAATATTAAAAAACTTCATTAAAGTTTCAAACGAATGGAGATTAACCAGTAATAATAATGATAATAATAATGAAAAAGTAAATGGTAAAGTGGAAAAGATGAAATTTAATAAAAGGGTAGTTAATATAAATGAAAGGTTTGGTTGATGGCCAAATGGTTTTATGCCGGGCCAGAAAAAAAAAAAAACAAAAAAAAAACAAAACAGTCGAACTATTCGACAGAATTCAGACTTCCTGTGCCATCTTTGCCGTGGGGCTCTGAAATCTTCCATTATTCCTGCTGTTTTATCTGAAGCCAATATTTATCTCTATATCCACAGATCTTAGCTATCATTTTCTAATCAAGCGCTTCCCTATCTCGCAGCTTAGAGGATTATCCCCTTCTATCTTTTCACTGAATCCCATTGACACTTTATACCTCACAAAACTTCTATTTTACCCTATAAAACTGATCAGCTTTCCCGGTTTTCACCTCATATTTTTTCATAACTTTCCTTTCTTTTCAAACGGTTCTACCAACTTTTATTTTTCTATTAATTCCGGTTCTCTTTTATCCGAAACGAAATAGACCCCGCATTCCCTTCTCACTATATAATCTTCACATACTTTCCTCTCTTCAAAACGGTTACAATCAATGGTCATACACTAAACGAATTTGTCTCGCTAATTTTCCGGAATTATATCATTAAAATTCCAATAACAAATATAGAAGGATGTCTATTCTTTTTCTTTTGCAAATTCACGTTCTTACCTCTTTATTTAACTGCGCCATTCGATTAATCTTCAATTTTCTCATCTTCCTTCTATTAAAAGATTTGTAACATCTTTCGTATTTCACTTACAGCTAAATCATAGCTTTCTTCCTCCTTTTCTTTCTAAATCGAACACTAGTTTCTCTCTTGTTTGTCTTTTTATTTGCCTTTGGACTGTGATGCAGATCACATTTTCTTGGAGATTTAGAACGTTCTCTCTTTTTTACGTCAATTTTTTACACCTAAAACTCTCTCTTCGGCAATTACTTATACTTTCTCCACTATCTCAATCTCTAATCCACATTCAAGCTTCTCTCCTTTGAATATTTTTTAATGGACAAATTTAAACTGTAATATACATACTTTCTTACGCTCTAATTTGGTAGTTCACCACAGCATATTCCCTAAAAAAAAAAAAAACATATACATTTTTCCAATTTGGGAAATAAAATTGGATTCTATCCTTTTTCTGACAGCTAATATAGGCCAACTCGACGTTTAATAATTATTTCTTTTCGATTGAAATATCAGTTGCATTATGTAGAATAAAATATTTTTGAAATAAATCGAAATTTTAAAATATGTATCAATAAAAATAAAAGCAACTTCAATAATAGCTTTTATTTATAAATTTTATAATTTAAAATTCTGATAGATGATGTAAAGATTCATGCAATGCGTTAACGTTAATTCTTCGTGACAAATTTCAACTCTAAAATTCACTCGCTTATATTATAATAATAAACGCTGCTGTTATACATGAGCTTACATTTTTCATTTCCTCTAGGAGTCATTCATGGCGATGAACTAATATATTTATTTCCATATAAAAACGACACTTTGAATGAAGAAGAATCGAATGTTGTAAGGACGTTTTGTTCTCTGTGGACCAGCTTTGCCATTAACAACGGGTACGTAGAGTTACTTCGAACATTTATTAATTTTGAGCGTGTACGTAATTAAACGTAACATTATTCAATTTGAGAAACTTTTAACCGCTTATAAACTTGTATTAACTTCAGCGGTCTTTTAAAATTAATTTTAACTTTTTCTCGTTTTTCCGAGTTCTTAAGTTTTCCGAGTTTTTCCGAGTTTTTTTTTAAATTTTAAAGTAACCTCAATTTCTAACGAGCAATCGTAAGAACTGGAATCGAATGCATAATTTTTCATTGAGACCGATATTGAAGTTATTCCAAATAAGCCTTTTGTGTAGCCGTTGAGAGAATCGGATTTTGATATTTCTTTTGCTCGTTATATTATTGTCCAACTGGAATGTTTTACAAAGGTCAATACCATTCCTTCCAATACGTCTTGTATCATACGAGATGGTGATAATAGATATTCAGATACCCTAATACTTTTTCAATGCTTAGATATTTAAAGGTTACGTCGTGCATTATATATTTAGGATTATATATTCTTCTATAAGACGAGAAATCAGACAGCGATGAATGCTGTCGCCTTTGCTCGTTAATAAGGCGAGGTATTTCAGGAAGCCTTATGGAATTTAAAAATAAGAATCAAGATCGATGACAGATAAATAAATAATATTCGTTACGCAAATGATGCTGCCTTTGTGACCCTGGGAAGGTCTACAAAAATTAATTAATAGGATCAATCAAAACGAAATACAGTTTTAAAATTATCGAAAATAGAACGAAGTTTATGCTAGTAAGCAGAAAAAGGAATTATAATGCTAAAATACGCGCTTGGATTTAGCGGTTGGACTAGGGGGGGGGGGGTGCAGCTCCGGGCTCCGCCTTATAAAGGGGCCCCAAGAGACTTCCCCCTACGCCATGGATGCGCTTAAACGTTCAATGATAGATGTTTTTCTAAACATTTATATTGCATATTGTTGCAAACTCTCCTTTTCTCACTTAAGGGAGACGACCGGAAGAAAAAGGAAGACGACGGAAAAAAGTAAATAATAAGCTACAACAAAAAAAAACTAATATATCGCGGATAACTTTGGTTTTTAAATGACGGAGAGCATTAGGTTTTATTAATTTTCAGATGTCTACATATTTGAAAAAGGAAGAAGGGATAATTGTAAAACATTATTTGACAGAGAACGCGATCACGAACTTTTATTTATTTCGAACCGCCGTACTACGCTCGATCTCTAAATCGTTTAATAGTCGCAGATAACAAAGCACTCTTATCTCATCCGATCTACCTGAGCCGGCCGTTTATCTATTATCACCGCTTGACATAATACGAAACACTTCGATATTTTGGCACGTGTCGCTGTCCGCGCGCACACGCGTAAGCCACCGGCCCTTACACGAAGACATTATCAGAGCCGATAATCGACGACGTTCGAAAATCAAAATAAACTAAAGACAGAACACATCATTTATTATGTTGTGGTCAATAGATCGTGCCACCAACCCTGATTCGCATCACTTTCTCATTCTTTTCTGGTTGTTTCCCTTAAGTGAGAAGAGGCGAGTTCGCAACATTGGCACGGTGAACAGGGACCTCGACGTCATCGTTTCGTCGAGGGGCAAGGATCCCGGAGCCAACGGCCAAGCAGGAGACGGATAAGTTTTTTCATCTTTGATTTATTTCGTATTATCGATATTACCTTTTCGAACATTTTTTGTTTTTATCTACACCTACCGAGCAAAATATTATATGAGAATATAGTTTAAGCTTATTAATAATGCCTTTGACGTGGCTGAGATTTCTTAAATGTTCGGTGATTCCGGCAAGGGATAACCGAACGCAGTCCCGTACAGGATCAGGCGCTGGGTTGTTCTCATATTCGGCCATCTGGTGCAATTGGCAAGACGATTTTTGTTCATTGTGAACCTCTGGACTAGATTCTTCGCCGATGACTAGCGATTCGTACGGGTGCTTCTTTATCATAGTCTCATCAGTAGAACCTTCAAGATTATCGGATGACGACAGGAATTCCACTTTCTCTATCGACAGATCTTCGTAATTCGAAACGATATCCGGTACCTCAATTAATTAGCTGCACGTTCCGTCGACCAGATTCCTACTCTCAGTCTCTTCTTCGTCAATCCTGTCAGCGAAGGCCTTTATTCGGTCCGTATTCTGTTGACTTGAGTGGTCAATTTTATTACTTAGATTTTCGAAGTTTTTATTAATTTTACTATTCAGATATCGAAGTTTTTATCTCAGTCATTCCTAAGATTATTTAAATTTTCAGCGAACTCTTTGGCGGGTTTTCTTATTAAATTCGCCAACATGGTGTACGACGGCTCTATCGGGCAATATTCTAGGCCATTCTTCATCGAGCTATTAAGGCCAGCCTGCCTTACCGGCTCGCCCTCCTCACTGGAGTCGTCTGGCACTGCTGGAATGTCCCGATACGGACCTGTTTTGGTGACGACGCCTCTGAGCGTCTCCTCCAACATAATAATATTTATATATCATATTTTTTTTTTCTGATTAATTTATTTCTATGTTTTTAATTTACGAAACGCTGTATAGATTCCGAAATGTACAACTATATTTTATTTTCATTATTTTCCGTATGATTAGTGGAGCGATTATTTAATGCCGATTCGCGCGACGAGGAATGATTTAGAAATACTGTAACAGATCACTAAGATTTAAAATTACGTGGTCGTCTATTATAAGCGATTGTAGAAAATATTATTATCAAAAAAAAAATATTATTATCATATATGCACCGATACGCTATAGAAATATGCGCGGTATTTTTCTTCTGAAAATTATGATTTTTACGATTTAAATAATAAAAAGCCTATTAATATTACATATATATATATATCCGTTATGATGTGTCCTAAATAAAGAACTCGATTTTTTGAAAGTATTAAGTATGGAGAATTCAAGTATAACGCTAAATATTGTAAAATAAAATGTTGTTTTACAAAAAATAAATACCGACTTGAAAGTTTATAATAAAAATTTAATGAAAATGCACTAGAAAGTAAAATGTAATTAAATAAAAAAATGCACTAAAAAGTAAAAAATAATAACTCCTGGTGAGGAAATATATAGCAGAGAGATATAACTTAAGGTGATATTATTGTATTTCTTATACAGCATTAATGCTTATTAGAGTCGGCATCAAATTAATATTAAAATAATAATTAAAAAATGCATTAAATATTCATTAAATTGTTTCTAGACATTGTAATATGTCATATGGAATCCTACTCTGATTAAGGTATTAATGTTGTATAAGAAATACGATAATATCACCTTAAGTTACATCACACTCTGATATATATTTTTTTTTAATCAGGAGGAATTATTTTTTACTTTTCAGTGCATTTTTATTCTATTTCTTTTTACTTTCTAGAACGTTTTTATTAAATTTTTATGAAAAACCTCGAAGTCGGTATTTGTCGCTTGTTTCGATTTTAAATAACGCGCTCGATATAATTTCATTTGCGAGTTTGTCGAGCCTAGAGCTTCCACAGTCACCTCGATGCTTTTAGTCTAACCTTTTGTTTTCTTTTTCATTATATTTTCCGCTCGTCTGTCGCGCGAATAACTGAATTTCAGTGCGTAGTTTTCAAATAGAAACATTTCTCGGAGAAAAAAGTTCACGTTTATAACTTTTTTAGTTTGGAACAATTTTAAAACTTCGAACGAGCTAAGCAGAAATTTGCGATTATTTTTGTATTTTTTAAAATGCAATCAATTGACTATTTCTTTTTGCTCTGCCGTATGTATTATTGTACATGTTTGTTATTTTAGATTTTTTGACAGAAATAACGATTTTTTATCCAACACAATCTCCGAGTCAACAAGGTGCTAGAGTATCGAAGGTGTGTTACCTAAACAAAACTATGTTTATACTAAATAGTTTTCAGTTTATTATATTATGTGTATATGTTTTAAAAATATTACTCAGATTTTCGTTTGAAATTTATATGTATTTAACTAGAACGAATATGAAGAGATAGGTTATCATTAAAGGATAAGCAATTCTAAGCTCGTAAATTGCATTCAATTCGCCGTTAAATTAATTTATATTATGATTTTTCCTTTTGCAGCAAACCTGATATTATTAATGGAGTATATTGGCCGCCAGTGACGACTGATTATGGCCCTTATTTAGAAATTGACAAACAGGTTACGGTCGTCGAACGAGTGCATCGTTTAATTGACTTGGCACAAAGTGATGGAAAAGAGCAGTCCAAATCAAATTCGACATTTTTGTCTTTTATTTCGATGTTAATAATAATAATAGTCGGTCGAGTGTTTTTGTTTTACCGTAACTGAGTGGTGTAGGTTTTAAAATCATTATTATTGCGTACAATAACTCTGTAAATGAAAATTCTAAAATCAACGAACTAGTTAACTGGCCACGTCTGTAGATGTGTATATACGTAATAGCGGATGAGAAATAATAATTCCTTTTTTAATTTTCTTTGTTGCCATTTTCGTTTTGCAATTTGAATGTAGCGCGCGGTTTTTTAAGTTTTCGCGAAGCTGAATTTTTACGGTTTCATATTGTTTTTGGAGAATATTATTTTTAACGCTCGCTAAATGATTTGAATTCTTTAAGGCTGTAATTTTTGTTAATAAAGAACAATTTTTCGTACTTAACAGTTTCAAATGTGAAAATTCAAAAACGTTTAATAATAAGAACGGTATGAGCTGTAAAATAATGAACGGTATCGTCGGGCACGCAGTCCAGTTATATGAAGCTATTGTGATAACCACTTGTTTCTAGTGTAATACCGAAATTTGAAAAATAATTGTTCTCACAATTTTAAAATATATCGGATGAATGCTCTCACAGATTTCTTTGTCGGCCGATAAGTGTATAAGTTAAAAAAGTACGATGGCGGATCCAAAAGAACATGGGGGGGGGGATTATATAATTGCGTAAAATCTTCTACAGTAGGCACAGTAGATTTGAGAAAGACCGCTGGTTTCATGAAGAAAATCAAATAGCGACCTCTTTAGAAATTTAAAAATGTTTTAAAAATACATAATTATTACAAAATTTCATTAAACTACCGAAACAACATAACATACTACAACACATATAAATAATTCTTTTTTGCGATTCCATGGCATTAATAAATTAGCAATATAGTCTTTACATGCTTCTCCCTATGCTATGGTGGTACTTCTTATTCATCAACCTGCGCAGTAATAAGAAGTGTATTCATTATGTTTCCAAAAACAGAACGGGACGACGAACTGTGCAATAACGAATAATTTGCCACATTTATATATGCCTTTTGGTTTGAAAACGAGAGATGTAGGAAAGTTTGAAGCGTTTGACAGCATTTTAAGTGAACCTCTTTGATTCATAGTGGTTTCACTGTGAAACCACCTCTCAAAATTTGTTCTGCAAACAGCACTGTGGTTTTTGAGCGAAACCACCTTGGTATACTTGTTACGGACGCCGTCTATTATGATTTAAAACAACTAATTGCATTAAGATCTGTACTGCTGCTTAGCAGTGTTTTTGTTTTACGATCCAGTTTATTGTGAGTGTGTTAAATTTGCGTTTTTTTGTGATTTGTGATATTTTTACATAACGTAAAGATTTATTATTATTTATCAAAATTACATATATAGATATATATTCATTATTTACTATATATGTATATATGTGTGTGTGTGGGCATATAATTATATGTATTTTATTCATTTTGCGGTTTTACAGAAGACTTTAAACAAAATAATCCCAACTCACTTAGTCCTAACACACACATCTTTCCTAAATTGCTAACTGAACGTCACAGTGGTTTCACAGTGAAACCACCACACTAAACTAGGCAAGAAAAGATTTTTTAGGGAAATTACATATATATTTACTATTTCAGATAATATATCTAACAAAGCGGTGAATTTAAAAATATTTAGTTTTTAAAATATATCGTGATTCAAGGGTTATACTAATAAAAAATAATAAGAAAAAAAAATTATTCAAAGGGACCACATTTTTCCACGTTTTTGTCAATTTATTATTATTATTATTATTATTATTATTACTATTATTAAATTTAACTAATGTGTTGCGTGCAGCAACTAAGGCTCGAGGCACAGTAGGAGAAGAGAACCAATTGAGAAATGGAAACTGGATTGGTCAAGAAAAATGACTGAATTCGACAGAAGTGGTTGAAGGCGTCGCAAAGAGCGCGTTGAGTGCTGGACGAGAGCCGAAACATACAATTGAAGGTTGATTAGCATCGGACCTTATTAAAGATTCCACAGCGAGGTAAACCGCGTATAATTCAGCTGGAATGGCAGAAGACCTGCGGGGAAGCGAATAACGAATGATGGAAACTCCATCCTTGACAACTAAACAACCAACAAAGCCGTTGGAGAGAGATACGTCAGTGTGAAGCACGGTAGATCCATAGGTTTGCAACATAACTTCTTTCTTGATTTCTTCGATGGGTAGGGATACTCTCATTAAACTCTGGATTGAAAGATCCAGCCTGACCGGGTTGTCTTTTCCACGGAGGCAGCATTGCGATCTTATAATTAATTAACTGTGGTTTTGGAACATTTATTGCCGATAAGATATTGTCGAAGAAGGCCGGACTGATTGAAGAAGTTTCGAGAATGATGGAATAGAAGATAGAAACAGGTTAGGAGGTGAAAAGCCGGAAGCCTTAGACTGCACTGCAAAATTGGCTAAGAGAAACCAACGAAAATAATCGGGAGGCCATTCTGACGGTTCGGACTGTAAGCTGCCGATCAGTGTAGTTCGTAATGCTCCAGTAGCCAATGGTAAGGCAAAATTTTAGATGACATTGATAGTTCTGAGAGTGGATGGGTTAGTTGTAGAATATATCGCGGCCCCATAATCCGTTTTTAATCGGATCAAACAGCGATAAATCCGTAACAAAGAGATTCCGTCAGCACCATAGACTGCATGCGATAGTTCCCTTAGAATATTCATTTTCTTTGAACAGCTTTTTTAAAGGTAATTTAAATGGGAATTCCGGGACAATTTTGAATCTAGGATCAATCCAAGGTAGCGGACTAACGACTCATTAGGAAGCGTCTTGCCCTGAAAAGTGATGCATACTTTACATTGACATTTACGAATACGGCAGAAGTGCATTGCAACAGATTTGCTGTTCGAGAAGTCCCGTTTTCGTTTCCGAAATTCACGTTTGCATTCGGTAGTGGTTTTCGTATTTGGAAACATAATGAATATATTTCTTATTACTGTGTAGGTTGATTTCACCATAGGGGTAGTCATGTAAAGACTATATATTGCTAATTTCATAATACTATGGAAATGCAAAAACTGTATTATTTATATGTATAGTTAAGTTGTTTCGGTAATTTAATAAAATTTATATACCATTGTATTTTTTTTTTTATTATATAAAATTGGAACATTTTTTCGTTATAAAAGCTAATGTGGGCCGGACTAACAATTACGTGGTAAATTTTGATAATTTTATACAAAGTATAGAAGAGCAAGAGACAGAAATATAAGCAAGAGGGGTCAAAGGCCACAGCCCCTTGCGAGGCCAAAATGGCTAAGTTTATACATACATACATATATACATATATAATATATAAATAAATAATTACTTTTTCCAATTATTTGATTATTTCTGATCCCATGAGGAAGTTTATTACGCCTTTCTTGATTAATCCGGTGATTACATTTCCCCCCCCCCAGAATTACACTTATTCACATTCTTTTCACTCCATTCTATTCACATTACTTTTGGTAGTACTCTAAACAAGGAAATCAATTCTGTATCTTTAAAAAGGTAACTAACTGGAAATACCAACTTTTAAAGAAATTTGTAAGTTTTTCTTTAATCCAAAAACTCTATAAAACAGTATGCAGTTGGTAACTTTATTTAGTATATACTTTTAGAGTTACATTTTCATTGTAAGTTTTAAATCTTTTTACTATAAACACGCTTCGTAACTTATTTTTGAAGTCATTAACACCAACTCTTTATGCTAACTAAAATATAAGGAAAACATTAAAATGCATTACTTGTAATAAATTTATTTTTATTCAGCTAAATCGTATGCATATTTCAGAAATACTTTTTAAGGTTTTCTTACTTATCCGTTGAAGTTTTTTCGAATGGCAGAAATTACGTATATTTTTCCATCTGCAATGCTTTTAAAAAAGAAACATTATTTCAATTGCACGAATCGTAAATAATATTATTAGTCTAGGTATTACTTTATTAAATACTGCAAAGCGTGTAGCTATGGACGGGCAAGAATGACGCGGAAAGTGAGTGGATAAAATTATCCTTGGTTTACTGCACGAAGCACATTGAAATAAGAGAATGTTGCTTTAATTATCTGCAAACAGAAAAAATACAGCTAACCGTTATTAATAATTACTGATAAAAAAGAAAAAACATTATGTTTAAAATATATTTTCGTGAAGCTTGCGTGTTTTTTTGTTTTTATGTAAATTGATGTATATAAAAAAATTAGCGGTATTAATTTCATTGTAAAATTGAGAAAATTATGCTTTTACATATGTCTTCACAATAATTAGTATCAAAATTTGGAAGAACGTATGGTACGGAAGACTGTGGTCCATAAATGGTCTATTGAAAAGTATGATAAAACACTAAACCGTCAGATAATCCGATATTCTAATAAGCCTGTTGTTCTTTTAATAAAAAACAAAAAATCTGAAATTTACTAAATCCGCGACTTTTACAAAAAATACACTTGTTTAAAATTTTCATATATAATTTTTTTTTTCTTTGGTTTAAAAAAATTATTTTTTATATTTAATTGTTTTCATTAACTTTTGAGAAATCTTAAACAAATATTAATCACCGGGTTTCATTTAAAATGAAGTCTTCCAATTAAGGAACAGACACCCACTATTAGGTTTAAATGTCTAAAAATATAGCACGTTAATTTCGATAAATAAAAATAAACTTAATTAAACGGTGATTAGTTTGCAAATTGTTTGTGAAATATTAAAAAAAAGAAAATTGAAAAAGCAACCAATAAATGGCCTTACAGAATTTATATCTTTTTAGCCGATTAAATTTAGCTAAACTGTGAAAAGTAGCAATAGAATTAGGTCAGTCTTAAAATAAACTAAAATTCACCGACATTTTGTCTACAAATCAAAGGTAATCTGTAGAATAAATCGCTGTACAAAATACTTATGCATGATCGTAATGAATTGAAATGACGCGGAAAAAATGTTCCGGAAATGACATTAAATGCGCCAATGAAAAAACAAGGAGGAAAATATAAATATAAATAAAATAATAAGTTTTTTTAGAGGGTGTTTTGTTTTTTACTAACTTCAAAGAAAAGAAAGTTATTATATGCTAGGGATAGCCAACCCAAATGATCTTGCTCACCCCTTTGGAAATGCATCATAACTCCGCGGGCCGCAAATAAAATCATACATTCTCATATTAGATTTAGACCCATTATAGACATTTTTTTATAGTGAAAAATTGAAACATAATGAGTTATTACTATTGTGTTTACGATTTCATTTTTACATGTAAACATAAATAATATAATAATAATGGTACTAAACGCACATTGCAAAGAAATATATAACACTAAAAATGAAATATAAAAAATATATAAATATAAATGAAATAAAAATAAAAATACTTTGGCCATCTCGCGGGCCGTAAAAATGCTCATGGTGGGCCGCGGCTTGGTCACCTCTGTCATATACGATCCTCACGAATATATTTTTTTTTTTAATGTTTGTTCGCGCATAACCTGAACTCATCTAGACCAATTCTAATGATTCCCTTTTTTAATTGGAAAATGCACCAGTCAGCGGTGGTAGCATACGATGAAAACCGCTAAACACAGGTACTCAGTAATCACCAAAAAAAAAAAAACATGAAAAAAAGTGGTGGTCTCTTTAGATAATTTCTTATGGAAACGTAATTTTCAAAAATTAAAATATTGTCAACGTTAATTACCACAGATAAATGTTGATTCAAATAGAGATAATAAATATTTAAAAACCCCCCCAAAGTGTCATTTGCAATTTAGTCACTTTTAAAAAAATTGAAGTACTATGATGACAATTTTGAAATATAATGTTTTTTTTTCAAAAAAAATATACCGACTCCAAGGTTTATTATAAAAATTTAATAAAAATGCGCTGAAAGGTAAACAATAATTATTTGATAAAGCAAGTAAAGCAAGTCCCATACCCTTGGTAGGGCGTCGGGATTGTGAAGTTAAGGTTTACAGTGTACTAATCCTAATGAATCTGATGAGAATACGGGGACCAGTTCCATTCTCTCGGCCGCCTTTACTTTCCCAGATTTTTCTGGTACCCAATTATTACAGGCTGGGTAAACTTGAGGGCGACTTGGGATCCGGGACGAGACAAGTTTCGAATCCGTGACCTCTGAATTTGGTAGCCAAGCACCTTAACCACTAGGCAACCACGCTGCCCAATTATTCGATAAGAAGATAATATATTTTATAATACACCTTAAGATGATATGATAATTCTTACAATTAACTTTTTAGAGTTTGCATCAAGTTCACATTGCAGTAATAATTAAAAACTGCTTTAGACCTTCAAGAAATTGATTTAGGATATTGTAATTTTAATTTGGTGCCAATTCTAAAAAGTATTAACGCTGTTTAAGAATTATCATATATCACCTTCATAGATATCACTCTGAATATATAATTTTTATCGAATTATTTTTTTTTCAATGCATTTTTATTAAATTTTTATTATCGAATAATTATTTTTTACTTTTTAGTGCATTTTTATTAAACTTTTATAGTAAATCTTGAAATAGGTATTTTTTTTAAACATTCTATTTCACACTTTTTTTCTTCTGTTTTTCTACTACTTAAGCAAAAACGAAGAAATGAAAGCGTTTAAAATATTTAAGAACATAAATTGTGCCAAATATTTAAAAAAATTAAAACATAAAATATTTCAATAGTATTTAAAAAATATATGTATACATATGTCGTACCTGTAAGAAAATAATAAGGGACATGTCCGAATAAATCGATGCTTTCATTATTAAGCCCTTATGGGAATAACACATCATTATTATGAGACATTTTCTTAATTTCATGTCAGCCGATAGCCAGTTCGAATTATATACGGCGTCACGAATATTATCGTTCTAGGAAAATCGAAAAATTATTGGAAACGATTGATCATGGAAGAAGTGCATATAAAAAAGACTTAAAGATTATGATAATTTCGTCGCAATGTTCGATTAGCTAGAATGATTGGACTACCGCATTGCGGTCCTGACTGTTTGAGATCTAGCGGCGACGAACGAAAATTATTAAAAATAAATAGTCATTAATAGTCGCAATGACAAACAAGTATGCTATCGTATGCCATTAGATATCGGTGCGTAGAATTACGCACACCTGAACCACATTTGTATATATTCGATAGATCAAATAATTTCGATCAGTTTCAAATGTAGTCTCATACACATGCGCATTACACTTAAAATATTGTAATACTACGTCTACATTTGTACAACGGGCATGTATAAATAAGTAGTTACGACATCCTGATTCAGAAGAATAAAAATTGCATTAGTGAATATTTGACCTTCCCTTCCTACGGGAGGATTCTGCAAAACACCGACTAGCGATTTTTTTGACACTTTTTCCGAATTTTTATAAATTTTTCAGCCATTCAGCATAGAACTTTTAAGATCAGTGACAAAATAAGTATATGTAGCGAACTGAAAAAGTATTGTTCACATAATAAGATAAAAGTAAAAATCTGCTCAATAAGCACAACGGAAATTTTATATCTTAAAGCGGAGATTCGTACAATTACTATATTGTCGCGATCTTATTTATCAGATTAAGCAACTTCAATTCTCGGCATTTAATAGGTTTTTGGAATGATATTCCGGTACTAATTATAAAGTATTGATTTTGAACATGCTAAACACTAATTTTAAATTGCCTACATATTTCTTTTTTTGGGGGGGGGGGATCTATGGTTATTACAGTCCGGTCAAAGGATAAGCACCAGATCATGTGTGTTTTAAACAATTTAACGTTTTTACCTTCTCAGATGAATTTGGTAGAATCGCATTCCAGCTAGAAATATGACTGCTTATTTTGAATTTTTGCTTGGGCTTTTTTCATCTGTTGACTGGTTTACTACATGTTAGTGAACGTTGTGGGGAATTTATAAATTTCCTAAATTCGTATAAGTATGTTAAATTCTCGTGCCTCATACCGTAACTGCCATTGAAGTTTAACAGGACATAAAGCTGGAATAAAGGAAAGATGAAAAAAAAAACAACTAACTAATTCGTAAAATGATTTACTAAGAATTTTTCTTGTAAAAAAAAAAGTATTCGAATTTTTCTTTTTTTGACTTTCCATTTTGTTTTGGAGGGGCAGAGTCGAATCACCCTTTGGATATATTGTTGGGTGTGTTAATGCGACCAGGTTCAAGGAAACTATTTTTAAGTAGGATTTTATTAAAAGAAATTAAATAATCGGTAACACGAAAGCTTCCTTTTTTTTTTCTTCTCCTGATTTTGTACTTGAAATACACGCTAGCATTCTCCTTGTTTCAAACTAGAGTTTTAAGTTCTCCATAGCTCTGTTCTTCCGGTCAGTTCAAATGCACACTAGGCTTCTAGCTGCAGAACTACATTCCAAATGTTACTACCTTAAATATATGACTATATATTATAACATTGTCGCGTTCTCTTTTCTGTTCTCACGTCGGACACAGCATAGATTTCGTGTTCATTGTCATTTTAATATTTGCATATTTTTAGTTATTCTTTAATAAAAAAAAATAAAAACAATACAAAAAAAAAAAAGGTGAAGTATCTTTTTTTTTAAATTTTGAGAGTTATACTTTTTGTTAACTACACAAATAGTGGTGCATGCCTTGAAGTGGAAATTACTTCAAAAAAAAAAAAAAAGGATAAGAAAAACAAATGTTCATCTAGGTAATAATTAACAACAGAAAATATCAAGAACGTTAGCCGCCTCGATGGAAAACGGACGTTCACCTGATAAATAAAACTACAGTCGGAGAATTATATTAATATTGTTACTTTTTTCGGCTTCATGATTGTTGCTACTACCCTTCGATTCATTTTAAATACTTATTACTTTTGCCTTCCATCTCTTTCTGCTACTACATTGGACTATATGCCGTTTTCGTTTTGAGTATCAATCTTCTTCCACTTTCTTATTAGCAACTTTTCTCGCAGTTCACCGATTTCGTCCACCTAATCCGTTTATTAATATATTCAAATGCTCTTTCTTCTTGCTTGAACATTTCATTTCCTGTTCTACGCCCGGTGTTCTTACAGATTATTTTTCGTGTACTTATCTTTTATTTTCATCACCTTTTTTTATTTTATTTCATTTTTCCACGCTACAGGTCAGCTATGTAACCCATCACAAGAGAGGAATTTCTATATATTTTCAATTTACAGAATGGAGATATTAACTCCTACCCAAAAACAAAACACCACTGCCTAAATAACTACGATACGTTGATTTTCGGTTATTGTCTTTTGTTGTAATTCTCATTTTATTCTTCTGAGGCTGGATTTTAAAGTCTAAAATTCTTCATCTATTTCGATTTTAAATAATTACGCGGAGAGAAAGGAAAAAAAATAATAATAATAATAATGCAAATCAAAAAATGACTTTCTTTGAAATTAAAATAACGAATTAAGGATCTCTGCTACTCTATATGCGATACTAATATGTACGTGATACTACAGACATGTGAAACTGATTAAAATCAGTTCTTTAATCGTTATATAAGTACAGTTTAAGTATGTTTGTCTATATACCGGTGTGCATTCTAGTTTTTCATTTCCTCATGTGCGACTAGTTTGAACTCAAGATTCAGTTTTGGTAATTCCATCGTTCTAACGAGCCGGTTAATGCGTCGACTTGTTTAATATATATTAATAAACGTCGGAGGATAATGTAAAAAAAGGCTAACACTTTTTTAAACAGTTGTGACATATTTGAAATTAATTGACAAGAAAAAATCGAAATAAAACTAAAACTGAAAACTGTCTTTATTTTTTCAGAATACTCAAAATAAAAAAAATATAAGAATAACGTAACAATTTTTCTTTAAGCGTCATAGAAAAGTATCATTGACGATCCAGCGGATTTTCATATGGCGAAGTCCGAGGTATCAAGCTTATATATATATAACTCGAGCCTCCGTGCCTCGCAAGGGACATCGTCTCTTGTCCCTGCCTGGGGACCTCCCCGGACCCCCTGCCCTGTCACTTTTGTACTTAGTATAGAACAGGAAAATTGGCAACGTCATTCTTTCCAACTGAGCGACAAAAAACAATAAATCTTTATTTAAAGTCACATTTTGGGACAAATTTTTAAGACAGAAAAATTAGTAGTTTTTTTTTTTTTTTTTTTTTTTTTTTTTTATGGGTACGCCAACGAAGAGCAACAGCCCAATCAGCCAAGGAATCTAAGTAATAGTTCAAAAGGAGCATAACATATTAGATTTCAATCTGGTGCGAGATTGAATGAATGAAAGAAGCTAGAATAGGAACAACTGGCAAGGAAGGAAATGAGAGAACATAGGAGTCATTGTATGGAGTAGGAAGACGAAGATCCAAAAGCCGAGAATAGAATAGAGAACGTTCTGAAAAGAGTGAGGAACATTCGAAGAAGACGTGATTGATATCACACAGAAAAAAGAAATCCTCTTGGTGAAGAGGGAACCGCGGAGAAGAGACGAGGGAAAAACGATAAAGTGACGAAGGGGATTAATGTCATTGTCATTAATATATATATATATATATATATATGGAAGAGTCGGTTTCAATTAACCATGGTATTCTTCGTAAAATAAGTTTTTTTTACTATGTTCGCGAATTGCGCGGATAAATTATACACGTTCTAATCCACGGCTAACAACAAAAAAAAACACATAAAAAATCCATCAAAACGGTTTACATAGGTTAGCGTGGATTAAACATGCGTATATGCAGAAACGCGCGACGTGGAGTAGACGTTATAGAAACGGTTATTCTACGAACGATAATCAGCGACTAGCCATCATCTCGCAAGATTGGCGAGAACAATTAACGGTAAAACGCCGAAATTAATCCATACACAAGGCTAATCTGCCAATCGAATGATTTCGCACATATACCCGCTACGAGTACAATACTTTATTATAATTGTCACGGCTCACGCTACCGTCAATATCAACCGTTGTGCACACGCCACTGACAGACGCTACTACCCTGTTGTTGCAGGACGCACGCTTATCAAGACACTTACACTGCCCTCAACTCGACACGAACTGAAGTTGCGACGGAAAAACAGAATTCACGCATTTTCAGCCGTGTAAGTGTTCCCGACTGTATTCTCCGCCAACAACGAGCAATACGATGATGTCGAGAGATCGAAAATTAATCGATTTTAATCTAAAGAACAATTTCTAGCTAGGCATCATCGCGAGATAGCGCACCATAAATTATATATTTTTCTTTCAACGATAAATATATGATAATATTAAAAATCGAAAAAAATTTTCCTGCTTTAATTAATTTGCAAGCGTACCAGATCGTAAAGTTTGCTTCCAGCGTAGCATACTATATATAATTCTCCGACCACTGCGCAACATAAAATAATATTCGGCATTAATTCGGCCAGTGACGAATTATTCTAGATGCACAAAAAAAAAAATAACATTTCTGTTAGAATAGGCGACTATGAAACTATTTATAAACCGTGTGTTACATTAATATTATTATCCAAATGTCTGTTTTCGAGAATTTGTACCAAAAGAAAGCGATGTTTGGTCTAAATTATTTTGTTTTTTTGTTACTATGGAATAATAATAATATTACTTTAAATTTTTTGGGCGCGCCAGAGGCTTTTATCCAACAACGACAAAAGTTAAAATAAGAGGTAAAATCAAGAGACGATTAGGAGGATAAAGCTTAGGGAAGATTAAAGTGTACAGGTATTATAACTGGAAATGGAAAAGAAAGAATCATAAAGAGCAGTCTCAGTTACTTGTTCTACATTAGTATCTTAATAAATTTAACGGGGATGTCAACAATTTTGGCTCCAATTGTTTTCTTTTATACAAAAAAAAATTCGCGCTGCTTCAAAGAGATCGTTAAATTATTGTTCAAAACTGTGTTAGTTCATTTTTGCAAAACCTTCTCCGCAAACTAATGATGGTCGATATTCGGTAATGCTGTATTGTGTCTTGTAATTTTTGGTCTTAGAAAATTATTATTCCACGAATTCGGGAACACAAATCAAATTTTCATCTGTATGCAGTTTCATTTTGTTCATAGTCCCTTACCAATAATAGAGCAGTCTGATTTTACCAAAAATGTAATACATCATTTAATTCTTATTAATTAATTTCGTAACTAAAGTTATTAATTAAACGAAGGAAAAAAAAAGATTTGAAAACGGAGTTTTATGATAAATAAAACAATTAAAGATATTTCAACTGAATTTACATAAAAAAAAAAAAAAATATTAGAACATTGGAATTTGTTTTAGTCGTGCGTATCAAATTGTGCTGTTAGCCAAACCGCTGAAATGAGATCCAAGCCAATATTCATTAAATTAAGTTTCCTTTGGATTGTATCGGTTCTAATTGATAATTTCTCCTAATAATTACGGCCAAATGATCTGCTAAGTGAGAAGTATATTGCTTTGCGTACATGCTCGTCTTTAAAAAATATAAATTTCCACTTGTTAGGATTTATCTCTCCATGATTAAGGTGTTTGACTACCAAATCAGCGATCATAGATTCAAGATTTGTATCGTTCCGGATCCAAGTCACTACCAGGTATGTGTATACCTAATCTGAAATAATTGGGTACTAAAGAAATGTGGGAAAGTGAAGGCGGCAGAGAGAAAGTAACTGACTCCGGTATTCGCTTTAGATCCATTAGGCTTAGTACATCATGAAAAGCTTAATTTCAAGATCCATGATACCCCTTATCGAGGGTATATGGAACTTACTTTACTTTACTAGAAGAATAAAATCGTTAAATGGTTCTGCTCAGCGCAACGTTCATGCCAACACTGTGATCAGAATTGAAACTTTTCTATTACGAACATCCGGATTCTTAACTAAAATCGAGCTCGAATGAATTCGTGGGGCTTACATTTTAATTAAATACAAATATGCGTGCGCAGTTAGCCGAAGTTAAGCTGCGCGTGCGAGTATTCATTAGAATCATCTCGGTATTTCCGTTTTAAAATGTTGGCAGTTCCGAAAAACTGGATACTTTTTAAAAATATTCCTGTTCTTAAAGTGCCGGCAATAAAAAAGATTAATTAAACATATTAAATTATACCGATAGCTTTAATTGTATAATTTAGAAAATATTGAGGTAATTTTTTTTATTTTTGTACGGGTAATATATCGATATTTATTCATTTTTCACTCACACAACCCGGTCCGAATTAATATTTCTTCAAATAATTATCCTACTCCCTTATTTAACTGTTTAAGTATTCTTAAATCGCTGTTTATCCTTCTTTGAGCATGTTAATTTCCCAAAACTTAATATACTCAAAGCTCTTTCACACTCGAACTGAGATGGATATTTTCATATCCTTCCCATGTTGTGCAAATCAATTATACTCTCCAAATTACATTGCGGCTCCTTCATATGCAGTAATGCATCCGAAATTCTAAATCAGACTCGACATAAAATTTGTGCTTACGCTTTTGTCTTAAAACTCACACAAATTCTCCCCTAGCTCAGCTATTCTCGCAAAATCCAATACCTATCCCCTGTTTATTCGTCGCTCATATCTAGTATATAGATTTCTTGTTGTGAAAAGACTTTCGATCTTCTCTTTTTAAAAATCTCTCTCTCATACCTTTCTGTGTTTCAAAATTGGCATTACGGGGGGGGGGGAGTTATGGGATAACCACTTTGAAAAATCTGTTTTTCTGAAAAATTTTCATATAAAAGTACAAATTCTTAGAAATATTTTCCCAAAACCTCAGGTCATTTGGAGTAAAACTCATTAAGATAGTAAGCTGTGCGCTGCACCCCTTTTGAGCAGGCCGAAAGCGCCAGGCAGTTAACCGTAGCAGCTGCTTTCTTCTCTTTCAAAGGCACCTGGCAAAAACGAGGTTTTTTTTCGTTATATGTTGTTTCTTCATTAATAGGATATTACACTAGAAAAGTTATAGATATTTGCTTTAAAAAACCTGAGAGAAAAAATTAAATATAATGGAATTTGAAGAATGGCATACCAAGCACATGGAACATGGTAAATGTGAAGTAAATCACATTGGACCTGCAGGAAACATGGAAGTATCAGTAATAAAAGAAATGTTTCAACGATCGGAGGAAAAGTACGACGTCAAGTATAAAAATTACATCGACGACGGTGATAGTTAAAAAGGTTCACCGATGTAATTCAATGCCATCCATATGGCGAAGACTTTGTAATAAATAAATAAAAATGCGTCGGCCACGTTCAAAAAAGGATCGGCAAACGGCTACGTGATCTTGTAAAAAACACAACAGGAGAGACAGAAATGAAAACCGGAAAAAAAAGCTGGACAAACTATGTTAGAAGAAGCAGAAGTCTCTCTGGAAAAGGAAAACTCACTGGTAAAACAATTGTTAAATTAACGGTGTATTATGGATTAGCAATCGGAAGAAATTTTGATTCAGTGCAAAAAATGAAAGATGCGATTTCAGCGACCTTTTTCCATTATAAATCAACGAACAAAAATCCACAGCATCATAAGTGTCCGGCCGGCGCTGACTTGTGGTGCGCTTATCAAAAATCTTTAGCCGCAACCGGAATAGAAAATTTCCAGCACGATTATGAACCTTTTCCGGATGATGTAACCAAAGCAATCGAGCTAATTTATGATGATTCAAGTAAGGACGAGCTTTTAGAGCGATGTGTTGGTGGATTTACTCAAGACAATAACAAAAGTCTAAATCAACTTATTTGGAAGATCACTCCAAAAATTTTATCCAGTAGCCCTATTTTAGTAGAAATTGCAATAAATTTTTTCCAATGAAGGCAATTTTGCATTACTAACCTTCCTCCTACAAGAGATGAAAATCAGCGTCGGCCCAAGTGCTCATCAGTACGTTCAAACAGCCGATGAAACGCGAATTCAAAGAGCCCAACAAAAAGCTGCGCTTCAGACAAAAGAGGCTAGAATAATGGAAAGAATGGAGCAAAAGGAAGCCTTGGACATTGCAAGTGCAGCATGTAGTACCTTGCTTTATGATGCTGGCATCGACGATTCGGTTTAAGTGAGAAAAAAAAAATTTCTTCTTCCAATTTTCATAGTTTAAAACTTTAAACGCGTTTTTCTCGAAATGACTTTTTTAAAGTCGGTGGACACGATATCTCAAAAACTTCTGTATCGATCCGGTTCACGTTCAACACAGTATTATAATACATATTTTACTAGGTCGCAACGTTCTTCTTTCTTTTTTTTTTTCACTTGAGACCGATTTTACAGCTACAAAATGGCGCCATTTTTAGGGTAAATATCGTGGTTGTGACTTCATCCGACCGCCACAAATTGAAAAAAAATTTAAAAAATAAAAGGACAACGTTGCGACCTAGATTTACTTCTAAATTAACCATTTTTTCCAACTATTCGGGGTTTCGGATGATTTTGTAACGAGTTATCGGGGACACCGTGAAATGTATTTTTTTAAAATGGCCTCCGTCAATTCGCTCTCACTGGCTTGTTTATGAATATTTTTTGATGAAAAAATTACTAAATGTTCTTGAAATGTCACATAACTATGTGCAAAAAACTTTAATGAAATAACTTTAATAGTCTCTTTAAAAATTACTCTCAAAAAAATGCTTTTTTTAGACCCGTTACCCCCCCCCCCCCCCTTTAATAAAACTCTCATCATTTTAGTTTCTTTTTCTCATCGTCTAAAAAAATTCTCTACCTATACAATTTCTCATGGAAAACTTTCTTACTTTACGTTTAACTTCTCCGAGTGTCTTGCCCAGAAAATTATTTTCAACTCGTTCTTCATCCAAAACTGTCTATTGCAAATCGAGAATTAAATTACGTTATTAAATATTAATTCGTATTTATTGATATTTCTACAAAGGCTATTGCTGCTTCCCTTATATTTCTAGGCAATAACTGCACTCTGAATCCCTTATACTTCTTAATTTTTACTCTATTTTCACTGTTGAACTTCTAACTATTTTACAAGCGATTAAACCTTTATTTTTACTGCTCGATGATCTAATAGATACATAATCATTTCGAATAGTGCACTCCAAACGATTTCATCGAATCCGGATTTTTTCCTTCGGTACTTGTCTAAGACGGAAAAATGTTGGAGTGAAATTAACTCGGCATAAAGTCGCGCGCACTACTAAACAAACAAAATCAAATTAAGAAGATGTTTTTTTTTAAATTTATTTTTTTATATTAAAAAAAAAAAAGCAAAAAAAAACACAACTTTATGTAAAAAAAAATTGATATTTAAATTTCGATAAAGGAAATAATTTACGTGAACAACAAAAAGAAATAATGCAAAACAAATTCAAAAATTGGAAAAATAAAAGGGATTATTAACGTACTTGAAAACTATAAAGTAAGATAAATGCCTTCGTTTTATGAATAAAAAAGAACTGAAATATGTTCTTTAGAGGAGAATTACAAACACGCTAAGAAATCCATTTAAAAGCAAAAATACCTCTGCTCAGATTAACAAACTTTTCTAAACTACCGATCTAATATTGATAGTTCGCTGTACTGCCGCTTCTGTACCGCTTTCATTTGTTGCAGTCGACAGATTTTCGCCGAGCATATTTATAAAAATAGCGGTAACATAGCGCGCAAGTGGTAGTCGCTCAAAATGGCGCAATACCTGGTAATACGCTTCGATCTGTTTTTACCTGTGTACGCTTTTGTTTTATGGTTTTATGTTTCTCAGTGCACTCTTAGTAACTCGGTAACTTCGGAGATAGCGTCTGAAGAACTCTAAACATGAAAACGAACTGGCGACCAAATCAGAATTCGACCATTATTCATCGCTGACGGATGACTGACGTTTTGCACATTAGGCACTTTTCTTTATATCAACTTCACGGATTTCTATTGGCAAGTTAAAAACTATCCTTTAGTCAAGTTCACGTTGAGTCAATATTTGAACAACTTTATAAGTATAAAATTCTATATGTAATATATTATCATCATATATAAAATGTGCTTTGCGTAAACCTCTAATTTAAAATAACTGAAAAATCTTTAATTAGCAGGTTGGTCTTTTAAAATTACACGCACGTAAAAAAAATTGATACGCTTTTATTAGCATACTTAGGAATTTAAAGAAGAAAAGAATAACTAATTTCGAAATATTTAAAAAAAAATAATAATAATTAAAATAAGACAAATTGTTTAATAGTAATAAATAGTTCAAAGTGAATACCGATAGCGTATTAAATTCAGACATGGTTAAAATTATGCCTCCTTCCAACATGAGAATGAAAAAATATGGACCAAACAACCGCTGCGCATCAGTGTGCATCCTACTTTTAAAAATATGTTTATGTAAATGTGATGTAAGCTAAACTTTGGCATATAAAATTAGAGTGCTTAAAAAATAAATAAATAAATAAATAAAACGGTCATGATTTTTCAGACCACAAATGTAGGTACCGCGTCAATGTAGCCCCCTCTTCACATTTGACGCAATAAATACATTTTGGTTTCCCTTTCTGGTACAAAATGTTCCCTCTACCATCTTGGAAAAGTATTGCATAATCGTCGTTCACGAGCTAAAAGTCCTTTAGCACAGTAGCACTTAGAATAAATGTTGCCGGTCGTGTAATCCATCGGCTTTTGCGTAGCCTTAAGAAAAGCCCTCAAAGAATTTTATTAATAGACTTTTGAAGAAACATAGCACGCTTGTTGACGCTTTATGGTAAACGGATATTTCTTTCTTCTACTTCCTGTATTGCACTGATTTTGGCGTGTTCCGTTCGCCAAGGCCGTGTTTTGATCTTGAAATTCTTGCTTAAAATTTGGTGTAATATAAACTCAAATTCAAAATATGTATATCGGAATCCATCGATAAATCGTTTGCTAAGGCAGGACAGATTATTTTATTTCGTTTTTCTATGTGTATCATATATAGGTGCAAAATCTATGCATAAATAGGCAAAGATAAAACAATTCAGTCCCTTTTTCTCCGCTGTTTATTAACCGATTTTCCCTTTTTTTCGTTTTTGTTTAGTAGCTATTGACGATCTTCAGTGTTATCAGTACACAAAATTTCGGAAATAGTTCTTTTTTTCCCCCCTATTTAAATAAAAAATTAATAGAAAAAATGAAAAAAATCTGTTCTTATTAAAATGTTTTAATTTTTCTTAATAATCATCATTATTGGCATTTTTACAGTGTACCAAATCTTAAGGTGTCATTTAATATCCCAATAAATTAGAGGGTTTTTTAAAAATTGTGTGATTTACTGTTATTTTATTGAATTTCGTTTTTATTCAATTATAGTAGTACACTGAACTGTTTTGTATTGTAAGTACATATAAAAGTGGAAATTTTTGAGATATACAATGAACGAATGTATAAGAGTAGAAAACAAGAATTTTGGAAATATGCAAATTCACGGATGTTTTCCTCAAATTTTTAATAATAATAATTATGGTCGAATTTCGACCAATGAGCGAACACTAGTTATTATAAAAGTGCTAATCTTTTTTTTTCGTTTATCGGCATTTTCTCTCACTGTGCACAGTATTTGAAGTTAAACTTATTCCATTTGATATATATACATATATATATATATATATTGGGGTTTTGAAATATAAATCTACTCTTAATATGATCGCAAAAAGTTCCGAGATCAATGTACTGTATCGTGTATTTATGAGAAATATTGAATATAGCTTTATCGGGGGATACTAAAATGTGAATGTTTACGTGATGCGTTTTTGTTTTTTTTTTTTATAAAACTTCGATCACCAGTCCTTAAAGTTCCTAATATTTGTTTTCAAGTCACTTTTGATGCAGAACACGTTGGATATCTTGCAAATTAAATAAAGTTGGAATACATACATGAAACGTATACATTTTGTCAGTGTTTAGAATGCTTATTGCCTTGTGAATGTCTATGGGGAAGGTTTTACTTTATTTTTTCAATATACCGTTCTATAGCGCGCTATTTTACGCTATTTTATAGGACCACTGTTCACGCAATACTGCGTTCTTTTGGTTGTTTTCTTTAACATTACCTTGTATTGTAAAATAAATAAATAAATAATAATATTGAATAAGATGAAAAAAATACTTGCTCAGCGAAATAAAATAATTCGCAAGTGGTAAAATAACCTAATCAACTGATGAGTAGAGTAGTGCGTTCCTATTATTAATTTGTAGTCGCATCAACAATCGGAAAAAAGGAAAGAAATTCAGGGGATTTGTTTTCAGTTTTGACCTATTTATCAATTTGAATGTAGTTAAAGATGGCTTTAATTTATTTTCTTTACATTTCAATCAATTTATTCAACGGTTGTTTCCTCTTTCCAACTGCTGACTTAGTCGAAAATCACGCGAAATCGATAATTTTTTCGGTCGAAAATGTCAATAAACGAATTTTGCGCCTTTTCAGCTGCCCTTTAAATAGTAACTGATAGAGACTCTAATGATTATATAATTTCGCCGGCTGCCTTTAAATTCCGGCGCAGTTTAAATAAAATTTCTTAAAACCGACCTTAAATGTTTAGAAAAAGGAAAAAAACAAACGCGAATTACCTGACAAGCAATTTATGACGATCGATCAGTAGTCCGACTGTATCTCTTTTGCGTTCGCTAGTGTAGTCAATGTCGGTTAAATTTATCAGTAGTACTCTAAATTCGCCTATCATCGTTACAAGTATGCAAATCATAGTGCACATCAGACTAGAACTAACCACAATCAAGATGTAGGCAAACAGTACATTGCCCAATGCGGCTAACGTGACGGAGTAGTTTCTTACCGGAAACAGTACGTCCAGTCGCACCAGGAACATTTCCGGATAGTCGATGACGTTTACACCGCTGGTCAGCAATATCGCGGGTGCCAAGCAAATGCATATTCCAAATACGATGGCAAATAGAATAATATAGAAGACGATTAGCTTAGCCGACTTTGAACTGATCGGAAAATTTATTCGCTTCTCTTCGAATTGGAAATGGAATCGTTGCTTGATCGTTCGCAAAAGTTCCACGCACGTTGATCTGTTCCCCATTAAAGCTAACCACGTGACGGCGGTGCATTTGTAAAATAAAAAAAAACTCACGTTACGTGAAAATGCATTAAAATCATTGTTAGCCTGCAGCACGCACGCAATCGAAAATCCCATCAAGATCAGCATGTAAGCTACTCCGCAGATTACGCAAGCGTTTTTAACAAGTTTTCTAGTCGCACTATCGAACGGGTCGCGGTAAATACCGGACCAGGCTAAAAATGTCAAGCTCCAGTCTATTAAATAATCCTTAGCGCTTACTAATCGATTATCCTTAAACAAACTGAACAGATTCATGGCCCTTTTTAACCTAGTTAACGCTGTTTCGAAAATGAAAAAATATTACTATTAGCGAGATGCGATGTAAATTATTTCTTTTGTCTTCGAAGTATAAAACATATAAGTATAAGAAACTCACGCGTGATGTAGTTTCTCAAAAGTGACACAGAATAATTTCAAAAATTAAAAAGTAACACACGAGGGTGGTTTATGAATTAACAAAGCGAAGGTTATTTAAAAAATTTAAAGAAGAAACGAAAAAAAAATACATTTGATAGGCACAATGTGCGAGTAATTCATTTTTTATTCGCCGTTATTACGGCGAAAGGCAAGGGTTATAATTGAATTTTATCGTCGACATTGTTTGCGGACCAGGTTCACTAGCTGTCAAATTGTTGGATTTGTAAAAATTGTATGTTTAAAAATTTCACACTTCCTTGATGAGTAGCGTTGGGAATAAAATTGTTTCCGATATGTACCATGTTATTAACGTATCTTCATTTGACGTTCCGAATAACTTCACGAAACGATAAATAAAAACTTACGTAGTAACGAGTAAACAGAAAAAAGTGAAATAGAGGTAAAAAAGGCGTCGAAATTAAGAGGAAAAGAGCTAAACCGAAACCACATAAAAAGGAAAGAACTAAAGAAAGTACTGAAACAAAGGAAGAAAAGTAAATGTTAAAAGGCACAACATCATAAATCACCAGCAAGATCGCAAATCGAATGAAATTCAGTTAATGAGAATTTCTCAATCGGCTATATCTGCCTCTTTATTTCAGTCCGGCCAGTCTAATATCTTCAAAAGGACGTTCGTCATTGCCCGAGAAAATATTAGTGTTTTCTAAATAGCCTTAAGCTAGAGCAAAAAAAATTGTAATATTATTAGTCCTCGCCATCGAATTATCTAAGGTTCTGACGGGAACGGATATTTTCGAAGATGGTATTTATATTAACAGATTCAGGGGAAAAAAATTACTTAAAAAAATAAAAAATTAGCGTGACTCTAGTATCACGTATTAAAAGAGAATTATCGAAAGAATTTTAAGAAAAATTACTTCAGATCAGTATTTATCACGTGCAGAAAAATCATCACAGCCTAAAGATGTACTTATACATACCGCTACTATATATATATATTCTCCTTTCACTTAAACTTTAACACCATGAGGACGGATATCATATTCCCGTTGAGCGATGAAAAAGTAAACATTGAAAAGAAGAATAAATTATGAACAATTCAGTGGCGTCACTCTTGCTTGGTGATTTTTTCCCCATACAGGTGGCTCCTTTTTAGGGTATGCTAACCATTTTTTTTTTTTTTTTTTGTTCATGTGCCGTGTTTTATTGCTACAATACATGAACCCAACGAAGAAAATTACTTCAAATTTTTCCTAGAAGGTTGCTCGCTATAAGAAAACCAAGAAAAGCTCCTTAATATAGTGGAGATGCCGAACGTTGCTGTAGCAAATGCTCGACAAAAGAGTTGGAAGAACCGAAACAAAACGGTCATGTGACCGGAGAGAATGTTCTTTCAAATATGGTAATTATGCCGGACTGCCATATGTAACCTACCCGTGGGCGATTTAACCAATGTATTTCTTACATGTATAAAGTAAAGAAGAGGAAATTACGGGTCTCTGTCGCTAATTTTATTCAAAAGGGGTGATTATTTGTGCCCTAGTCCGTTCGACCTTCATGCAACCGTACACGTATACTTTCATTTGATAGAATGATACATTTCTTAACGGTACCGAAAGAGAGCAGCGCTAACCTAGTCACCAAGTCGACCCGCTAGTTACCATGGACTCCAATATGACCCGGCACACCCATGAATTTGATAAAAGCATCGCGTGCATATTTAAACGGTTGTGCGAAAAGAGCGGACAAATAAAAAAATATGTGAAATAAGCGCATAATTGGTGGAAAATCGGTAGCACACCTGTGTAAGTTACACCATGCTTAACATCCACCCCCTAAAAACCGGTTACAACCACTTTCTCCTAGTTCCTAGTCTCTAGTCTCAGTACCATTTTTGTTCTCGCAGCCGTTTACCTTTATTAGCAGCAGTTTATCAGTGTAATCGTGTTTAAGTGTCTTGTTCAAGTTTTACGAGTTTTCGTGTTTTGTGAATGATTCAGTGGAAGTTTAATAACTAACAAGAGTAAGCCGGCAGCACATTATAATGGATACGGTTATCGGGAATTTAGAAGAAACAAAGATGGGACGACGATCGGTTGGCGATGTCCAAACATCAAGTAAATACCGGGGTTTTAGAAGAAACTGATCACGTATGCGGAGCACCCGACACAAGTCAATCAGAACTTAAGAAGATATTATATTCCAGCTTGAAAATTTAAAAAAAATGAATCCTCCCTACAAAATTCTGGGGTCTAAAATCTTGAGGTCTAAAGTATGCCCGGAATATTGTATCGTTTCTTTGTGTGCGCTTAATTTGCTGGGCGCTTTTTTCGTGACACCATTTAAACAGCATTCCACCGCTGTCCACATCGCATCTGCTACTTTCAGTATATCTAAATGCTGCGAGTATAAAAACAACAATTCGCTGCAAACAGTAATAACAGATGATTTTAACGAAAATCTTGAACTTTGTTCGTATTCTTAATTGAGTATTGACATCACACGAAATCAAAGATCTCCGTATCTTTGTGTTCATTTATTTTCGGTGAATTTCGAGAAAATCTTTGTTCCGAAAAACAAAAACAAAAAAAAAAAAAAAAAAAAAAACAAAACAAAAACGGAACAGAACGGAACAAAAAAGAAATCATGATGCATGGATATATTTTGCAAATAGTAAATAATCCGATATATTTCGGAGATGTAGATACGTTATTGTTAATATTTATAAATATAAAATAAATAAATTCCTTAATAATAAACATAAATAAGTATAAAATAATTTATACTTTAATAAAGTTAAGTACTTCAATTTAAAGGAACGTTTTCGGCCGTAGCCCATCATCAGCTAACAACAACACAGAGTACAACCAAATAGAACTTGTAAGTATTTTAACAAAACCTATTCTTCCCATTTTCCCTCCATTATCACCGTTAACTGCTATCTTACATTTCTTTTATTCTCGAATTATACGTGCTCTTTTTTGCATCTTTTTTCAACTTCTTCAAGTTCCCGTTAATGCAATCACTTTTTTCCCTTATTTACAAACCTATTTGGTCTTGTTTTATTCAAACTGATTTGGTCGATTCATTAGTTGGCTTAAATTAATGATCATTGCTTAAATAACTTTCTCTCCCACACTTACTAGAGTTATTCATTCGCATTTCTATCTCTGGAAACTTGGCGTGTTTCTTCCGTCAACTCTCTTTTACTTGTCAATTTAACCTTTCGTTCTAGGCTACAATTTTTTTCTGTAATCTTTCATTTGTGTTTCGATCTTTTTATATTTACTTACAGCTTGTTCTAAAGTTTCCTGTTTTCAGAGTGTCCTTTTGCAGAAATGTTTGTTAAAGATGACAATATAATATTATGCAACATCTAGGCTTCCAACTTTAAAATTAAACCCTCAGGGCGCCGAAAGCTCAAAATTTTGGAAAAAAATATTTTTTTTTTTCAGGCATGTGATATATCGTTGGAAAGATCGCTATCTGTCGAGAACAAAACCATGTTAACGGAAAGATCGCGCTATTAGTCAAACATTGTGTTTCATGTGCTGAGGATTCCGTATGTATTGTATGAAAAACAAAAGACAATATAATTGAAAGAATGTCATCCATTATTCAGTAATAAAATGTAACACAAATTTCTGTAAATGACCTGTAATCAAGATATTGAATAAAATAAAGCAAAATAAAATACAATTCTAAATTTATTGTTTTTCATTGAAAAAAATAAATTTTTTTTTTTTTAAAAATAGCCTTTTATTTATGCACTAAAAGGAAGTACAAAATATAACTTTATTAGCGTGCGATTACCAGATATCTTAACATTGAAATCTGAAACTACAAAATATTCTGAAAAATAAAAGCGGGGCCCGCAGTTACAAAACTATATTCGGTGTTCAACTTTCAGATATAACACACTATATCCCAAGATCCGCAAAGGAACGAAGGAAATACCGATTCCCCCTCGCAGATACATAATAATAATCCAATCGAATTCCGAGAATGCATCGATCGACAACCCGATAATCTTGGAAATGATTCAAAACTTACGGAACGAACACCACGATCACAGGAGGTATTACGAGCCCCTGAATCAGCTGAAATCGCACCTTTCTGTCTCTTTCGCTTTTATACTTTGTTTAAAATGATCAAAATTTACAACGTAATTCTAAATCGATTCACATGAATATAATGACATAAAAACAGAAATCCTATAAAATATAACAGTTACATAAAATTGGGACATTTTTTTGAGATATTTTTTCTAATGGGGGGTAACCTAAGAATTACGTTGTAATTAATATATATATATATATATATATATATATATATATATATATATATATATGTATATATATATATATATGTATGTATTGGAAACATTAACCTGGCAGCGTAAATGTTAATAATTATCGATATTTTCAATAGTGGGATTCGAATCTTTACTCGAAAGAAACTGCACCCAATGCCAATTAAGGTACAGCAATTTTCAGATATAATCTCCACATTCAATTTGTTCCGATCTATTTTTTAATTAGCCTAATATCTGGAAAGAAAAAAGAAGAAAAAAAACAAAACAACTAAAAATCATAACTCGAATTACCTGATGATTAGCAGCTTGTGCCGATCGATCAGTAGGCTGATCGTGCGTTTTCCTCGTTGACTGGAATAGTTTACGTTAGTTATACGAATAAGTAACAGTTTAAACTCGCCTATCATAACCGTCAGTATGCAAACCATTGAACATATTAAACTGGAACCGAGAACTATCAAAATGTAAGCATATAAGACGTTGCATATTGCGGCTAACAGAATACAGAGTATCCATTTATTGGAAAGATTACATGCAGTCGCATCAAGAACACTTCAGGATAGTCGGCGATACTTCTGCCAGTTAACAGTAGAAATACGGGTGCCAAACATAAACACATTCGAAATGTCAAGGCAGAATAAAAGAATGTAAACGGCCGTTAATTTGGCCGATTTCGAATCGATCGGGAAATTCATTCGTTCATCTTCGAATTGAAAATAGAACTGTTGCTTGATCGTTCGCAGAAGTTCGAAGAACGTGGATCGATTTATGATTAAAGTTAGCCAGGTGACGGCGGAGCATTCGGAAAGTAGAAAAAAGTTTACGTTACGTGAAAATACGTTTAAATCGTGGCCGGATTTTAACAGGCAGACGGTCGAAAGTCCCATCAGGATCAGCATGTACACTATTCTGCAGATTATGCGAGTATTTTTAAGGAGTTTTCTGGCCGTACTGTCAAACGGGTCGCGATAAATACCGGCCCAGATTAAAAATGTGAAACACCAATCTACTAGATAATCTTTAGCCGATAATCGATTACTATCCGCGAATGAACTTAGATTCAAATATTTTTTTTAGGCCCCGTCGTCTTTTTTATTTTATTTTAAAAAACAATAGTTTTAGAGATCGCGTTCCTAATTAGCTGGTGACAGATTTAAATGACGAAAAATAATTCCGAAAAATGTAGTATATTTTAAACGGAAACAACCGTTGCTAAATGAGAACAAAAATGTGACACGTCGACAGGCAGTTTTTGTAAAACGGTAGGATGACTGTTTCGCTACATTTCCGACACAATTCCAAATTGAAATTGAATAATTTACAAGTTTTGGCATATTAGGGTTAAACTTGAATTGTTAAGGCAAACGCCGACTATTTAATTGCCTCCGCGAACCAAGTGTCGCTTACGGAAGTGGGTAAAAATGCTCTGTGTAAAATAAATAGATTAGTAACACGCGAGAGCCATTTCAGACCGGCGTATTTTGTTATTTACATCGTTTTCCGAAAACAGGGGGAAAGAGGTTCCGATGAAATATTCATGAGATAATAACACGGTTTAATAATTAGACACTACTCTCTCCGCTGGTGAGAAAGAACATCTCCGGTAATATTAAGAAGGTTTTTTCCTCCAAATTCAGAATACATCAAGGGAGGAGCGTTGATTGCACATTTTTATTATCAACCGACTTACCATCTGTGTAAGAGAAAAACTAACGTGCGCATTTTAGAAAGCTCTTTTGCCTCCAGCTTACAATCAGAACAGTTTTCCTGAATTGTTTAAGTATCGGTAAAAAAGGTGGAAAGCACATCTCTGCGGAATTTTTTTTTTTTTTAGAACGTAACGGGCTGCTATTTTTTAAAGAACTGCTAACGATGTACCACCATCTCTTTTTGGCCATTCGGATATTTCGTTCATTTTCTATAGTTGATCAAGTTGCTGTTTCAGTGTTTAAACGAACTGATTGAAATAAAATCTTCTACATAACTTTTCCGTATTTTTCAATTCCCTTTCTAGCAGTTTAATTATATGCTATTTTTACGGCATCGAAACAAATCCTCAATACAGAAACACGTAAAAAACAAAGGAAAAAATAATCAAAAAAAAAAAAACAAAAAAAAAAACAAAAAACAAACAAACAAAAAGAACGAAAAGAATATCCATAAATTCACCGTTGACTCGCATGAACTAATAACGCATTCGAATTTTATAAGTTAGCTTGTGCGTAAATTAAAAACTTACAAGATTCTCTCGTACGGTCTCGCAAAAAACTACATACTATCAAACTTGCTGATGGAAAACGTCTAGAGTTTAACATTAGATCTACGAAAACTGTGAACCTTTGCTTGTTATAAACTTATTTCTTCAGACTTATGAGTTTAAATAATTTATACATAAATCTTTGTAGCCAACTTCTTTTCTCTACAGACAAATTTGCATGACCAGTTGGCATTTTAGATCTCACTCTATATCACCTTTTTTTTTACATTCGGTAATTTCAATAACTAGGGGGAAAAAAAATTCTGCCCCCCCCTCCTTGAATGTTCCCTTTAAACCATCGTCTTTAATAATAAAAAAATTGTTTTGAAAGTAGCGCATATTCGTTTCGAGTCTAGGAAAAAATTGTTCCGTTTTAAGTTTTACATTGTAACTATAGAAACGAAGAAGAGAAAAGAATACGGAGAAAAATATTAGGTCCAATTAACAAAAAAATGATTATTATTGTAGGTGCCAAATAATGATTTATGTATTCATTTTGAAAAAATAAACAACGAATCAGGAAAAGAAGAATCCCCTTTTCATAATTATATAACCAAAATGAATACAATCAGACTGACTAAATTTACACTTATATTTTTACAAAACTGCGAATGGATCTCGGTTTAACCGAACGAGATATAACGAGAACGGGAATTCCATTACTGGAGCCTCCTGAAAAGCAAACCGACAACGAAGGAGAAATTCTCAGAAAAATCAAAAGTACGCAAAGTACGAACAAAAGAAAAAACGATAATATTATAGATGAGCAGAAGAACAACGGGCGTTGAAAATTAAAGCCATAAGTCAAAGAGACAAAGAAGCCGCTTCTTCCCTAAAATTTATCTACTGCTGACGTCGACGGATAAATTATAATGTGGATTTACTTAAAAAGTATACGTCACGAAAAACAAGAAAATGCGTTTTTATTTGTTTATTTTACAAAGACAAAAAAAAAAGTACATTAGCTGATGCGTATAATAAATATGTATATATAAATATACGTGCATTATAGTATATGTGTATATAAATGTAAATTTTACAAGTTGAACAACGAATTTTAACTGTGAACCGAAATTGTCCAATATTCAAATAATCACGTATTAATTCTAAAAAAGGTTGTTTCACGGATGTTCATACGTTGCCGTATGTTAGAATATCGCGAGTGGATTATAAATAATTTTAAAACGGAGAGTGTCTATACTATGAGCCAAAAGGTAAAACTTGCAGGGGCGTAGCGTCAATGGAAGCGATGGAAGCGCCGCTTGCTCTAACAAATTAGTATGAAATTGTTTTTTACTATTTGCGAAAAGAATGCGAACCTCAGAAAAAAGATGAAGTAACTTGTTGAATTTAAGTGCCAGAATTAAAAATTATTAGAAAAAGAGCAGCGCTAAATGAAAGACCATCTGCAAGAGCGAGCGACAGAAATAGCTTGCTATTTCACGTTACTACTGCCTAGAGTTGTCTCTGAACGATCTGCTGCGTACCGATGGTAGAAAAAGGTCGCGCACGTATATTAGGTTGTGTTGCTTCAAGATCACATCATTTATCCGTGCGATTCCAAAGTAATGTGTATCGAGAGCGAAAAAAAAATGCGCACGCATCTTCAGTCTGGAAGCGCTGAGTCAAATTGCTTCACGGTTACGTACCCCGATCATAAAGCGCGATTTTTGTGCATGTCAGTGTGTCTGCGAGCATAGAGTAGTGCGGTATTTGAAGTATACATTTTCTTCAGATCGTTTTTTTATATGCTGTCGTTTACTAACAGCGGAACTGGAAGCGATGGTCGCTTTTCAGTCCGTATATCGCTACGGAAGAAGCTATACACCGGCTTGTTTATCTTATTTCCGCAACTGCACCAGTCTGTTAAAATGCAAGCACTTTTGAAATTGAGGCTACATGCAATTGTATATGTATTATTGAAAAACGTTCAATGATTAGTTTTAGTTTTCATTAAGTTTTGAAGAAAAAATTAATATTATTCAAAATGATAAATCAACGCCTAGTTTAGAAAATTAGATTACAAAATCAAAAGAGCATGTAAAATAATCTCTTTCATGATTTATCAAATTTCTCTATGTATGTAAAATATTTAACCGTCATTTTCAAATAAATTTATGCGCAACAATGACCTGGTTATGCGGTTGTGAGAAGATAAAAAGTTGTTCTGTTAGGCTCGCTTTTTATTTAAGCAAGAAAAACAAATGTATGGAATGCAAATCGATTTAACTTGATTCAGTTTTCGGGGAAGACAGAAAGCTATCATGAAAAAGGATATTTTTAAAAATTATCGATAATAATAACAGGTTTAATGATATAACAAAATTAAAGTTTTAAATCTCTTAAATAAAAAAATTTTTAGAAAATTTTCAATAAAATTTTCTGGAAGACTTTTCGAATTTACAACAGAATTTTATTATAGGAAGTAAAAAAATATTAAATCTTTTCTAACTGTTCTTCGACGAAAAGATTTCCTTGGTAAAAAAACGGAGGTAAAAGGAAATCTCACGGGTTGAATTGTTAAGTGTTGTAATAAAGCTGCATGGTAAAAGAAGATTGGGGGAAGATAAATACATGTACACATATATGTATATTGCCTACATAGCCGCGGAGCTATCTTTAATGATTTGAAAACGCCGCGCAAAGATATTTCTAGCATTTAATGTTTATTTCTAATATTATTCATGTTTATATAACTTCATTCGTTATTTTTATCAGCGGCCGCAAACGGAATATGACTAGAGGGTACTTGACGATTGTGTTTACTTAATTCATGAAAAATGAATATTCCGTTTAAGCGATTCATACGATCGGTGACTATATTCCGCGTCGACTTGAACTACGCGGTTCTTTATCATCGGTTGCGGCATTTTTTAATATAATTCGTTTGCTGAAATTTTTTACGATATTTTTTAACCGAGAATTAATTACGTTCTTGAGTATGTATGACTGAATAGTGACGATTACACGATTCATCGATTTTGTTTCTGAAGATTCTTCAACTGAGATAACTTGATGAGATTTTCGTCCCTTTCGGCGCGAGCTTCCTTTAACTTTTCTAACGGTATACGCGTGCATAGTTCCTTACAAATTTCATCAGCAGGCTTTCCAGCTAATTTCGGAATTGGTTTGAATGTCTGACACACAGCGTACATGCTCTCCGCATACCGTTCGCTGTAATTCGCGAAACCTGTAAAGTTATTTTTATTCCTATTTAGCTAATTGCGTGTAATTTATTAAAAGCGTATCAGTGATTTCGGAGAACGCCATTAGCGCGAAGGAAAAAAATTAATTTTTATAATGTCTTTTCAGGCTTTACGGAAAGGCGTAGCAAACGATTATTAGCTGAAGGGAAAAATGGTCTGAGCTAATGTATTTATCGCAAGCAGATGGAAGACGAGGTCGAATATCAAGCATGATGTATATATGCTCAAAGAGATCGTACATCCATATTGTGATGATAATTGCTTTAACCAGTGGAACAGCAACAAGCCGAAGTCCATGAATTATTAGGCAATTCCTCGATAAAGATTCAATCGAAATTAACAGTCATCTAATGCAATCTGCTAGAAGTAGCGATTTATTTAGGATCATTTAAATACGAAATGCGTCACATGAAACCTAAGATTACGTATAGTGTGTGAAAATTAAACTTTGCCGGTAAGGGCATTGCTGTGACATACGATGTTGATGGTTCTGTAATAATTAATATTCCGCGTAAAATAATCGGAGACTCTAACATTTTATTCCATGAACTACCTAAAAAATTCCGTACAATTCTTGTTTAATATTGTAGAAATCCTAATTTACCGTAAAACGTTTTTCCGGCAGGCGGTTTAAATCAATTAACCAAAATTTCGATGCAAGAGTGAAACTCACATTAAATGATATCGACACCAAAAAAATACCATATCCTTTTTTTGGCTAATATCTTTTTCGAAATAACTTCGTTTTTTTGTTTTTAAAACCTTTTGGGCTCGTCAACCAAAGACCTTCACACAGAAACAAATAGAAAGGAAAAAGAAGTCGGTTATATTTTAATTCGATCAGAATGTGTTATTGATTATAATCGTAATAAAAAATTTTGCAGAAAATATTAATGAAGTACCTAAAAATACGGAGAATATTTTTTCTCTTTTTTCTTTTAAAGATAAGAACACACTAAAAAATCATCAATATTTTTTTAAATTTTTGATTTTTTTTCCCGATTTTTGTGGATTTATAATAACTACTTCAATGTGGACACGGCCTTGCTCCTTTTCTATTATTATCCGTCCGGAGTTTATATTTGTATTCCTGTATTCCGTTTCTTAATTTTTAACTATTACCGTTCTTTTATTTTATTAACACTTGTATATTACGTTTCAAAACTTTTTTTTCATTTTCCATGAAAATTTTTGATTTCAAATAACTTTAATATTGCCTTTTGCAAGTATGAACGGATATCATCGGTGTTTTTTGATTTGTATTTTCAAAAACAAAAAAAAAAAACTAAAAAATTTTCTTGCATAACGAAAATCAGTAAAGTATAGGCCATCAATGCCATTTGCGACAAAGTATTTTATGCAAAATTATACGAAATGTAGATAGTGATATCCATTGCATTTACATAAGTAACCTTTTTACAGGTTTCTTTATAAGAATTAAAATTATTTAGGAAAAAAATTTTCGTAAATTTAAAAATTACTTAATAAAAGCTGTTCCATAAAAGAAAAAATACTATCATAATTGTGTATGCGTAATATAAATTAAAATATGAAATACCTTCGGCATTCAGATGAGCCACTTCAAGGGGTCCAAGAAATGCGTATCGCAAGCCTAATCCTTGCGACATAGTCTTATCAACATCTTCCACATTTAATATACCATCGGTAAATAAGTTCCAGCATTCGTTCAAAATAGCATACCTTAAAAGATTAAGATATGTAAACTAACGTACTCATGTCGATGACTTTACTGAAATTGTAGTATTATAAATAGTTATCAAGATCTATACTTCGGTGAAAATTCTTATAAAACTAAAACTGAAAGAAAATGAAACATTGCTGAAAGAGTTTTATATATATATATATTCATGTATTTTGTTAATCGCATGTGAATATATGAAATTGCAAATTTACAATTATATTTTTAAGGGGAAAAAAGTTAATTATTCCTTTTCTTTTTTTTTTTTTTTTGCAACCTTTAACTATATTTACATATAAATTATAATCAGATTTTAGTCATTTCACTGGTTAACCAATAAAACAAGTGGTTGCTATTTTTAAAAACAACATAGATATTTTGCTTTGATATATGCAGGTATATAAAAAATTTAAATAAAATATACATATATATATATATATATATGGTTAAGGTGCTTGGCTACCAAGTTGGACGTCACAGGTTCGAGACTTGTCTCGTCCCGGATCCAAGTCGCTCCCAAGTTTACCCAGCCTGAAATAATTAAGTCCAGAGAAATCTGGGAAAGTAAAGGCGGATCCCAAGTAGAAAGGAACTGGCCCCCCTACTCTCATTAGTGCCGTTGGGCTTAGTACATTGTGAATCTTAACTTCATAATCCTAACACCCTGTCAAGGATATGGGACCTACTTTACTTTACTTTATACATATATATATATATATATATATATATACTCATTCCTTTGGACTTTTAGATGATATTTAGAGAGAGTAAATAAAAAATTAATTTTTGGTTTACATTTTACATATTTTGTAATGGTTTTTATGACGATTTTTCCCATATTAACCCTGACACAACAATGGCGTTTTTATCAATATCTTTGTGTAATGCACTAACGCCCTACATACACACATGAACGCACACACACACACAAATAAAAAATTTATGATTCCTTCCAAGATAAAATTTTTGGTTCATATGTACCTTAATGATTAATGCGAGCACTCCAGGCCCAGAAATTCCCACAATAGAACATAAATATTGATACGGATTCGGTACTTTTGGCGCTATCTGTTATTCGACGTTCGAGCTAGAAATTATTCTTCGATGTATTCATTAATTCTCGGTTTCTCGAACGTCGATATATTTTACATCGCCGTTTTGTCTTGTCTTGGTAGCTTATCTGCCCGATACCAAAAATCCCCGAGATCAGTGGCGTGATCGGCGAGTACACGGTCGCGCTGAGGTAGAGACGCAATAGTGTCTGAGTGGTAGTGGTCAGTGGCCAAGACAATGATATGCGCGTGCGGCAAGAAGCGCTAAATAAGATGTGCCGAGTAATGTCGAGCCGAGAGAACATTATAAAAGGCAGGGTAATAATTTACGCGGTAGTAATTTAATAAATGTTCTAGAAAAATCGGCGGTTATTATATTAATTGATAAGGTACCGGGTGTAATTTCAGCGATTCGACTATATCGTTTGGAATAGCCCATCGTGTACCGAAATGTTCGTACGTGCATCTTGCACTATAAGTCGAGAGTCAGATTAATTGTTCACGCGAGCGAGTCGTGTTTTCTCGTGACTCGAAAAAGAACTTTTTGTTGTAATTGTGTCGTCGCCGTCACGTGTTACCGTTTAGCCCAATTGTGAAAATTCGGCGTGCATTCAACGTAGTTAACCGAAATTTCGTTTTTGTATAAATTTCTTTGTGTTTACTAGTCTAAACCGCAGTTCTTTTCTCGTACGCATTTATTACGCGGTTGCGTCGCTTGTCTGTGATTTTTTTTTGAATACATACGTTTTTTTATAAAAGGTTTTCATTTTTGGACACGTGGTGAAAGAACGGGCCTCGTGAATCCTCCTGCTGGAGAAACTGCCGCTGTTCCAGTGATTTCTTTTGTTTCGTTGTTTCTTTTACTCCGAATATTAGTAACAATAATAATAAAAAATAAAAAAAAGGGGTTTTCCGATAAACCTTAAGGTGCAAATTAACATCAAATAACGTTGTTCGTATTAAATGGCTCCCGGGAATCAGGGACTCGAGAACAGTATTCGTATAAAATAGCATCTGAAATCAGGGACTCCTGTATTAATATATTAGAAATTAGTAGTATAAATAGGATGATTCTGGCACAGCGGACAAGAAAGGAAAGGATGAAAAGGTGAGGGGGGATGACGGCACAACCTAAAAGTGTGTTATGTCACTGATAAATAACCTACCTCTCATTATTAGAGGTTAAAGTTCAACCCCAGTGCTAATCGTCTGTTGTTTTTTTTTTTAAACCTATTGACAATGGTTCTTCTGGTTATTTATCATTGATGATTATCTTTCATTCGAAAGGAGGGGAAATCAAAAAAAAAAAAAAAAACAAGGATAAAATAATCCGCTAGGCGATCATTTGAAAAAGACGCATATTCTGCACTTGCGAAAAGTGTTTTTTTTTAATTTTTGATTTAAATTCTGAATATATGTGTCCATAGAATGTGAATTGAAATGTACATAATAATTCTGCCGTTTATAATTTGACTAAGACTTACTGTATTCGATTTAAAGCGAAACCATCGATTTCCCGCTTCAGTGTGATCGGCGACTGACCGACTTCTTTTATTAAATTATTCGCGCTTTCTACCACCCAACTTGACGTCCATGGAGCGGGCACTATTTCAACAAGTGGTACGAAATAGGGTGGATTCACCTTGAAAAAAAAAAAATCATCCATTAAAAAATACGACTTTATTAACGAGGGCAATTAATAAATGGAAAAATGTTTTTTGTTTGTTAAAAATTATAAATATAAAAGGAATAGTACATATCGACAGCTCAGCGGAAAAACTAGACACGCCAAATTTGGCTTCGAAACAAATTTTTCTCCAGTTAATGTCGGGCCGACGAAAAATACGATTCCTCTCTTGTATCTGCTCGATATTTGCTTTGTTTTTTTTTTTTTTTTGTTACTTTTTAAAAAAAGTTTACACTGACATCAATCCTTATTCGAAGAAAAAAGTTAGTTTGATTCACATCAATGCATTAAAGGATTGAGAATTCCAACGGGAGACTTAAAAAGCACTCTTAATCGGAATTACTGTAAAGTGATAATGATTATCTCGTTTATTATTATTTGATGTGATAAATAGATATAATGAAAGAAAAAGACATTCACGCTTCATTACTTATCGTGTTTATTTATATCAAAAAGTTTATTGTAAAATACCGAATCTTATTATTACCTTTCTAAATCCATCTGCTAGTCAGTAGTTTTAGTGTGATATTTTTTTTTTTTTACAATTTATTTTTCAATTTTTAGGGTAAATATTTTTGAGTGGTAATATGGATAGCTAGGCATTGGCTCATGAGTAACTATTTTGTCGGTAATAAGCTTGTTTTTTTGTTGTTTTTTTTTTTTTTGGACTCGTCAACCACCGACTTTTACCCAGAAACAATTAGAAAAGGAAGGAGACAATTATATCTTCATACGATGATCAAATGTTGTTAGAAGGAAGAAATAAATAGTAGGAACGATGTGAGGAGAAGGAAAACCGAGAATCAACGAACTGGAATACAAAGTAGAACGCTCAATAGAAAGAGATAAACACTTAATAAACACGTGATCAGCATGGTAAACATGTTCTTTGTTTGAGTGGAAAGGGCAATACGCAGAGTAAACCAACGGAAAACGAAAAACGAAAACAGGAAAAAGGGAGCAGAGAATGACTAAAACGCAGGCGAACAATGAAGACAATAACAGGACGACGAAGTGAAGGAAACGAAAAGAATTGGACACTTCAAATTCATTTTTGAACTTACATTTTTCTAAGGGTTAATAATACTTAAAGCCATTTTGTTTCTCCCTTTAATTTTAAAATTTTAAGGTGCTTATATTTTCCTTGTACTCTGATGAAAACATTTCCGCCTATTTTTCGTCCGGTTATATTAAGCAAAGATATATCTCTTAAAGGAATTCCTTTTTTTTTTGACGTTTATTTTAATGACCTTACACTACTCACCGATACTCACATCGAACCATCACTGACCTGTACAGATTTTAATAAACAAAGCATATCTAAAATCCAGGTAGTCAATAGTTATACGCAGAATGTTAAGTTCTGTCATATTTCCGTCAGTTGATCTTAATGACACTATGATAATTTCACATTCGTTTTCCTTATTCGAGTCTATATTTATCCGTGGTAATTAACACCGATAATATTTTAATTTTTTCTCTTATTAAAAATCAGGTTTTTTTCAACTTATGTTTCCCTGCTTAATATTGATAATATTATTTTAAGTCAATCACGTTTGTTAAATTACTAAAAACTATTCTGAAATAACTACATTTTTTCAGATTGTTCTGGGACTATAAAGTATCCGCGTTGACCGATTTTTATCAGTACTCACACGGTACCACTATTAACCAGTATACTTTTGAATGAACGAAAAATCATTAAAATCGATCCTCATAAACATAAGTTATACGCGAGAAAACTTTTAAAAAAGTAGCATACGCGACGAAAATATAATCTCCCCAATTTTTTTTTGAAGTAGGTAAAAAGTAAAATTCATTACTCAAAAACCGATTGAACTGTTGATATTTCCATTTGAATATTACTCGTATTTGTTCAAGTATTGCAATGAGTGTTTAATTAAATTTGTCAGCAGAGAAACTTCGGGACCACATACTGAATGTGATAGTAATTACGTAATTGCGATTGTGTATTGTATGGTATGTGTAGGATAAGAATATTCGCTGAACGCTAATGGTAATTATTTACTTTTTCTTATCTAACTATTTAAACACTAACACGATCGTCCGTATCGGATATTTAGAAATCTTCAACAAAGGCACGATGTATTGTTTAAAATGTAATAATAAGCATTTCGATTATTTATGTTCAGGTAGCACGATTAATACTTATCAAAAGATGAAGGATGAAAACTGATAGTAAAACGTCTTTACTACAAGAGCGTTCTAAGTTACAAATAATCTAATGGTTTTTCTTTGTTACCATATGTTAATGATTTTATCGAAAACAAGATCAGCTCAGACTACTAATGAACATAATAGAAGATAAATTAAATATGCTGACTTTGCAAATTGAGATGAATTGCTACAATCTAACAAGAAAAAAAAATAACATTATCCGCCAATTAAATTTAAGAATTAACGATATGGATTTAAAAATGTCGAAGTGCATGGTATTTTGCAAAAAAAGAACGAAAATATTAAGGAAACGGTGATAAAAATAGCAAAGGTTGTATATGTAAAAATAACGACCAATGAAATTAAAACGGAAGCTGCCTAGTAAAATCACTAATACAATCTCGCCAATAACATTTAAAAAAAAAAAATGTAGCTATTTATGGTGGAGAATCTCTTTGATAAAGTTAATATACGAGAAATCTAAAACGCTATGTAAAAACCAACTCCGGGTGCATAGCGAGTTACTGCAAACTATATTTTTTTTTTATTTATTTTTTTTTTGAAATATCAACGAGGGGACATTAGCCGAAGAAATGGGAAGAAGAAAAAAAAAGTTGTATTCTTAAACGTTTAAGCATAGAGGAAAAAAAGTAATTCGAGGACAGGAATAATAGAAGCAGAAGTAAATGAAAGAATGAAAATAAGGGGAGTAGAGATACTGAGTTTTAGCAGAGTAGAAGGGCGATTGTTCAGCAGAAAAATATGATCAACATTACACAAAAACATATATCGGGGGATAGATGAAAAAGGACAAAATAGAGTAGAAGCAGATAAAAATCGAGAAAATTATGTAAGAAAGAGACTACGATTAAAACGAAGGCGACAAATAGCTGATATTGCGGAGTTTTTAAAAGAGGGGAACCAAAAAACCGTAAGCGCGGAGGAAGACATATTTAAAAGAGCCTTGCAACCAAACATATTGTAGTCTGGTAAAAAGAAAGAGAAAATAACGCTCGTCGATTTGACCGCAAATTATATTTACCTAGAACTATTTCTTATAATTGATTTATTGGCTCTAGATTAATCGTCAACGCAGCGAGGTTATTCCGTAAATATTGAATGAATTTAAAATAGTAATTACGATTATTATTATTACTACTATTATTGCACTTACGATTGCAATAAAATTAATTTAAAATATTTCGAATTTGTTTTAACAAAAGTGCGAAGTTTATACGTGATTTTATTCGTTGGAAATTAAATTACCGGATGCGCCACAAGGAACTGACTCTTATGCTTCAGATTTTGCGAGAGCTTCGAGGGAAGAAATGTCGAAGTTGAGCTGGCCAAAATCGCTTTATCGTCGATTAATTCATCGATCGCTTCGAATAACTTCAGCTTCAATGGTAACTGTTCCGGAATGCATTCCTGAACGTATTTCGCATTTGATAGGCAAGCACTTAGATCGGACGCGCCTAATTAACAAATCATAAAATATTTGTTGTCAGTAGTTTTAACGCAGCATTCACCCCGATAACCGACGCTAGCACACAGGCGAGGAATATGTGAATACCGCAAGAGCGAACTTTGCAGCAGGCGTTCAACTACGGTTGACACAATTAGAACGAGATTCCCCCAAGTATTCTCCACACTGTAATTAGAGACAGAATAATAGTATAAACGGAAATTTAACAATAATGAAGAAAAGCACTCCTAAATACAGACATCTAAAGGAATGTTGCGTGAAAAAATATGTACGATATTGTAACTTTAAAATTGAAAATCTTTCTTTCGAATTTAATATTATGTAAATGTTTATGTTTGCCTTTGTCTTAACATAGGAATGCTCTGCGCATAAAACCGTAACATCTTTGTCATTACTTCACAATTAAAGAATATGATAAAAACACTGATGAGTCAATTCGTTCTTTATTGCTCAATTCTGATGACAACATTGATTTAACTTATATATATATATATATATATATATATATATATATATTGTAAAAATTCTGTAAAGGCCAGCAGCTTATTCTACTGTTTTTTTTCAGGAATATATCAAATAAATCCCCCACCCCCTTTTACCTACTAGCAAAAAATGTATTAATATTCGAATTTACCGATTGTATATATGAAATATCTGTAAAGTTTAAAATTATAATAAAAGCATGCTGAACTGATAAACGTGATTAAAATTTCCGTTTTAGCCTATAGTGGAACATTCGAAAACTAATGTAAAACTATAAGTGTATTATCAGTTTTGATTTCTAAAGTTAAACGTGTAATAAAATATCAAAAATGAATAAAAATAAACAAATAATTGTAAAGTAAACGAAAGATGAGAATTCTATGGATCTGACGGAATAGATGTTAATAATCAAACGTATAGAAGAATGATTCGCTAACTTTGAAGTTAGAATGGATAACAGGGAGAATCTGAAAACCGGATTGATTATTAACGCAATTTTTGATAGGCCGTTCGTGTAATAAAAGCAAAGCTAGTGTATTGTGTTAATTTCATTTTTAAAGTTTCATATATGTATATTCAATTTAATATAATCCAAAAATATGGAGTAGAGAAATGGGAAATCACGTGGTCCGCTCAAAATATTTTGGCTGAGATTAACCGAGGTGCATGCTAACCACCGATAACCATGCTTCGCAGATTTCGGTATTGACCAGACAACGCTTGGAACATGCATGCCCCATAATTATCCGTTACAAGGAATAGCTCCCTCTCTTCCTGCGATTTATGTAATTTAGATGTCGCGCAAACTGCCCAGCACACTCGTCTGGAATATTGTGCACGTGCGTGTACTTTGGCGACTTCGACTTATCGTTTATTACGTTGTTAAACGGCCCAAAACGAGTCCAGGATATCGTACGTTATATAAAAGCGGCTAAATTGATCAATCGTAATAGTTCAACGTAATCTATTTTCTTTTACTTAATTAACATTGTATTGCATGATTATTTTGTTGTCGAAACATGTCGCAATTTATATATATAATTTAATTATAATATTTCCTAAAAACAGCGTGCTTGTTATAATCAGCATTGACGAATTGTCTTTAAATCTGCCCTGATCCATGTGCTGTAATAATAATCTTTTCAAATCATATAAATAATATTAAAAGAAACAACTACGCAGATAAACAGGTTCAATCCGCATGAGAGGAATTGTCGTCTCTACAACCATCAGTTGACTATAATAGCATTCAAGCTTAGTACCGATAATCAATGCATTACGAATATAGATTAATAATACATTTTAATAATTTAAGCAATATCGTGGCTAATAGTGCTGATAATTTCGATCTATTTTTTCACTCCGGTCCGTTTACTCTTAATTACACAATCAGATTCTCATAACTTAGTGAATTACAACCCTCTCGTTATTTGTAAACTTCTATCATCTTACGATGAAATCGAACACTTGTAACGGAAAATTCTCAATAGGATCAAGGCTATTATTATCGGATCTGTATTAGTTAACTAGTTTATTTTAAAAATCCTTAAAGATCCGGAGACGAAAAATCTTAAAGCTTTTTTCTTGAACTCTTTACTTCACCGGTACAGAATAAACGGTTGGTACAAAAAGTTCCCGGACTACCGCTAAAAAAAAAGAAAATAAAGAGAGAGAGGAGATTGTATTTACTTTTCAATGCAGAACCCATTACGCCGCTTCGCATGTTCGTACAAGTTGTCAAATGCGCTATAGAAGTTTTCGGTCGGTATCGCCTTCAAATGCTCGGTCACTACACGTTGGATGTCCTCAGTGCTGTCAAATCGAATCCCTTTCATGGCAGTTTTCCTTTCTAGAGAAGAGGAAATAATAGTCTGTCGGAGCGAGATCAGACGAGTAAGGAGGATGAAGAAGCTTAGTGACCTGATGATTCGCCAAAAATTGCTTCACGATGATCGATCGGTGCGATGGCGCATTGTCATGAAGTAATGTCCACTGTTTCGACGAGTACAGCTTGGGCCTAACTTGTCGAATGCGTTTCAAGAGTCGATGGTATTCACGTTTAGTTCATTTTCGATGAAGCGACACGTCGCTCGCCGATTTTCAGCAAGTACAGCTTGCACACGAGTCACGTTTTCGTCGGTAATCGTCATGCTCGGTCGAACTTCGAAGCGGATCGTCTTCCAACGAGCTTCGTCCACTTTTAAATCGGCGATACAAAACACGTTTTACGGCTTACAACCTTGTATGCTTTTTTCATCAACTCGTACGTTTCTGATACACACAAAAAACAAAATTTAATCGCGGCTCTTCGTTCCATTATCGCAAACGTGACACGGTACACAAAGGTTCACTCACAACTGGCGGTCTGCTGAGTAAATTAATGCAGATAGCGACCCGAAACTTTCGCTATCTCTTCTCACAACATTGAAGTATAAGTACCCTGAATTTCGGACAGATCGCGCAACTAGTACAGATTTTATAGCGGTAGTCCGGGAACTCTTTTTGTACTAAACGTGTATTATCTTCCTTTAACTTTTCCCTAATATTTATTTACATTCTAACGCGTAATTTATTGCTTTTGTTTATTTCGCTATACTTGCTCATCTACTTTTAATTTTGGCTTATATCGGGGGTTCCCTTATGTGTACTAAGAATTGTCGGGCATTATTCATATACGCTTTCCTGTTCTTGCATTCTCTTTCCGTCATTTATTTGAAAACTATGTTTTACTCCTGATCGGTTTTCCCTTGAAATACACAATTCTTATATATCTTCCTCTGTGAGGCGAGGCTAAGGAAACGGAAATACTAAATAAATTAAGCAAAATGCAGAAAAGCTGTTTGAAACTTATATACTCCCCTACTGGAAGGAAAACGATTCTGGATCAATTATGTGTTGAAAGAAAACAACGAAACGTCTCCCAAGAAGTATTCTATTATAGATTACTAGAACTTAATGTCAATAATATAAAAGTACCATCTAGGCGAAAAATTCGATTAACAAGAAACCAAAATATATTTATATTACATCTATCCCCGGAGTGTAAATCGACGAAAATAGCTGAAGGAATGGTGTAAAGAGTAATCTTAATTATTTAATTATCGGTCCATTTTACCTTTTATTAGGTTAATCTGCTCTTCAGCTGAAATACTGCCTCGTAAAATACGTTTTTCGGCGTAAGAACGTAAATCTTCTTTTAAACTACATAACGCGGATTCTAACTGATTCGAATCGCTGTCATACAAAACTACCCGATGACCGGCACTGGCGAATATCATTGCCCAACTTTTTCCGATCAGCCCGCTACAATGTAAAAAACAGAAAAGAAACGTAATAAGAAAATTTCATTTTGTGTGTGTGTGTGTGAGTGTGTTGACAATCGTAATTTACCGATGATAGTAAAAGTAAAGAGTTTGACAGAACGCCGAATTTACATAGTAACCAAACTTTTCACACAATGATTTCCTCACCTCCTTTTTCTCGTTTCGCTTTCTTTTATGAGAAAGGCTAACTAGTTTACTGCAGAAAATCAAAGTTTGGATTTTGACACTGCCAGAGGAAAATCTAGACACGAGACACACATTCGTGTGTGCGGATAAGTACCCTTTTCAAAGGTAATTTTTGTTACTGCTGCAGCAACCTACCTAATCGTTATTTAGTAGATTTTCTTATAATTTTTAGTTGCAGTAATACGATTCTCAAACTGTAGCTGTATTTACAGGTGTAAACGTTTCATTTCCAATTGAGGCAGCTAACATATTTAATATTTCCCCTATTCTTAATTATTACCTAGTCGAGCATTTGCTTTTCTTTTTTTTTTTTTTTTTAGGGTAATTTCTAATTAAACACTTAAGGGTTGCATCACTATTCGTGCGGTTAACAAAGAATAAAGTTGTTTACGTTATACGAAATAAACGCAACGAATTAACGCAAACATTTTATTTTAACTAAAACCCAACAACTTTTATATATATATATATCAATTAACGAATATTTTTATTTTAACGTAAGCCAAAACATCGTTTTTATATTAATTCATCACGAGAACAACAAAAGAACATAACCTAATTAAAAACTAAAAAAGTAATTCCCTAGCGGAACGAAAACTAATAACATGGCCAGTAATTTTTAATAACAACAACGCGACATGCAGCGCCATAACAAAAGTGTATCATATATACATGTATATATATATATATATATATAAAAAAAAAAGAAGATATTCCACTTTTTTTATTTTCACTGTTCTATTACGAAGAAAGTAAAAAGAAACATATGCATATACGTTAAAACGTCGATTAACATGAAATCTACGTGTGCAATGTCCGACGAGAGAACAGAGAAGGCGACGGGCGGGAGCTATACGTGTAGATCACAGAATCGACCACTAGTTCAGTCGCAACAAAAACATACACACACTGCTTTATAATGATCAGAACACTATCTCGGCTGATAAGCCGATAAAATCGATGTGCTGCGATACATAAAGTGCGCGCACGTTACAACAGTAGGCATATTGGTATATAGGGTTTATGACAATATTCTGTGTGCAATACGAGGTATAAACGAGATTCTACTCGGAACCAATTCTAAGCGCTTGTTATCGCCGAGTATGGACCCGATTATTGCTACTATGACGATTATCTACACGGGAACGTGAGAAATGATTATTCTACTTTTTAATAATTCTTTACTCATCGTTGTCAATTGTCGATAACTCCAGATCCAGATATTTTTGCCATTGATCGTTCTAGCAACTCAGCTATCGCGACAACTTACTAGAAATTACCGTGTTTTATGTTACCGCATTGAATTTTCCGACATTGCACTGCAAAAGACTAGAGCTAAATATTTAAAAAGAAGTAATAAGGTCAGTCATTTTTCAATGCTATTTTAGGGGTACTTCTTTTGTGCATTTCATCAAGGGCGATGCTGGGACGTACGGTTTTCTTTACCTTTTCTCGTTAAGTCAATGAACGCGGTAGTTTAAATATGTTATGCTCAGTAGGAAACTTAAATTCAATTTAAATTTATAATCAGTTTTCGTACGCGTTAATATAATAATGTATAAAGATTTATTAATGTTGCACATCAAATTTTTAACTTTCTACGAACTTCGATAAGAATAATATCTTCAATGAGGTCATAATACGATTTTCAAAAAAGTAGAGTGAGGTCATTCTTTTCAAATGCTCGGAAGAACATCACAAGGGAGAGTTAGCGATTAGAACCTTATCCAGATTACGGTTCTTAAAAAACGTTTGTAAAATCATTTAAAAAGGAATATTATTAACATTTCTGTAATAAAATTTTGCTATAGAATAGACACAAATGGTAATCACATTGCTAGCATTAATATTATACACCGGTATGTTTTTATAATGCCGCATATACGTTGTAAAAATAATACGTAACGACCTTCGTATTTCATTATTATTTGAGTCGCCTCCTCCTATGCATACCATTTTGGTCATATCTTTTAATTTACTTCTCCAATTATAATATCCTTCTACTCATCTAGAAGTAGGCACTGTAGTCTCACATGATTTTCCCTATAATATTTTTTTTAACGGAACTAAAAAAAAAAAAAAAATGGATCCCCGTCAATTCATACTTATTTGCAAACGTGTTAAGCAGAGATGCTTCTACAGACAGCGCTATCAACTCATCATACTTCGATAGTTTACAGATATAGTCGGTATTCCGCGCGCTTTTATCTCCATTCTTTTCGGGCACACCGACCACCCGAAGAATTTTCGTTAGTTTCCCGCTGGTCTGAAGAAGGTTATTTTTGGTATATAAAAATTGAAACCATTCTTCTTTTGAAGGGTCTATCATCTTCCAACACAAAAAACATCTAGCTCATGTCTAAAGTCAAATCTGGGCAATAATTCGTGAAGATTTTAAACTGCACCGTCCACTAAAATTTGGAGTAAAAAATCGATCGATAAAAAAAAACAAAACATTTTGAACATTTCTCTCAGCATTATAGCCAACAGTAATATTTTAATTGTGTCTTCACGTGCCGACGTTGACTTTTTCACCTTCCTTATTCCAGGATCTGCTGGAGATTTGAGTCCTCCGGCAAATCTGCAATCGTCTAAAACCTTAGCTAGGACTAGAATTCTCAAATCTAACTGGTTAAATTTCGAATCTTACAATTCTGTAATTACTATCGACGAACTGAAATATACCATCACTTGCAATATTTCTAAATTAACCTCTTCCCGTTACGTTCGGATTAGTTTTACAAGAAACTATCGGCAATATTTATTTGTGAAATTTTCCAAATGCGCATTAAGCGCGGTTCAATTTGAAATTAAAATTAATTACATATAAATTTCACAGACCGACGGCGGAATCATGTGATTTTACCGAAAATATCCTGAAATGATTCTTGATAATAAAGTGCCCTGAAAATAACACATTGGCTTTATTATTATCTCAAAATGATACGTACCGGCAAAAACTTAACATTACAAAAAACTCTGTCAACTTTGACGTCAACTATTCCTGCAATTCCTTAATCGCGAGAACTGCGATCGAATACCTGATTGTTTCGATCGATTTATCATTCAGACACGTTCGTTCCGTCATTGCAGTCTTCCTGACATCTCCCTTTGCGAGTATTCTCTGTGAATCCGAAAAATTTCCACTCAGTCGTCAATGAGAGAATAAGAAAATTCTAATCCACCTCAAATCTAATAATCAGTTTCCGACGCCTTTCATCGAAGATTCCCCAAACAGTTCTTTTCCCATTCCCATCCCAACTTCAGTTACAATCTTAACTGTTCGGTAAATTCTTCTAAGTCCTCTGTGTTCTCTCTCTGGTTCCTATTCCTCCGTGTTCGGCCCCTATTTAAAGTTTCAGCTCGAAATGACGCGATTTTTCTAAAAAAAAAAAAATACATTTCCCCCTTGTCCGTTTTATCAATTATCAGAAATTTCTTTCCCCGCCGCTCCAAATTATCTATTCAAACGGGCCAAAATCGAAAATATTCCTCGCACGCGAGATAGCGTCTGTAGAAGAAATTGTTCTTCGAGCCTCTCCGCGCTGTCGCAGTTCACAGTTTTATCTGTTTGCAATTCAGCCTAATTCGACTTAGTTTTTCTTCACCTCGCGTGATTTTCTCAGACTACTTAAACGCTTTCTCGATCTCAGATAACGATAATCCGATTAGGCCGATGTTATTTTTCTCCGATCTGTCTCTTTTTTCACACATTTCAGCCAAAATCAATCTTCGACTCGGATGTCTAAACCTATCGTTTGTTGTGCTTTCAAATTTTGCAATTTCAACGGACAGTCCATTTTAGAGACGGTAGAATCCCAGACACATGCGCCCACACAATGCATCCTTTTCCAATTTTAATATTCGTTATTGTAATATTTTATTTTTTCAGATTAATTTTTTAGTCTCGTTATGTAATGCCTACAGGTTACAATTTTAATAATAAATCTAATTTAAATAACGTTCGTAAAAATAAGGTAATCGTACCTGCCGATAATTCCGACGTGTCTGTTCGAATTTTGCTCCATAGTGAAATATTGTACAGTCAATATCTGTTTTCACGTTAATCTGCGAAATAAATACGAACATACATTGTTGTTAGATGATGCCGAATAATTGAAAATTATTCTTACTTATACTAAACGAAATATAAAACACATTAACCAGTAAGAAATTACTGAAATTATGAAAATAAAATAAAACACCATTACATATATAATCATTAAGTGTATCATAAACGATAATTTACCGGCTAAAAATCCGTCATTTAATATTTCAATTTTATGCGCAAATTTTTGTGTATCCTAATTAATTTATTCATTTCTCGTATTCAATGTTTTATTATTTATTTTCTACTGATGAAAACCGGGACGAAATCGGTTTTTCGTGGTTCGCGAGATTGGCACATACGAACAAACAGATAGACAGATTTTCTGACTTTCACTTATTCGGTTGCTTCGTTTTTGTTTTTGTTTTTTTTCTATTTTTTACCGCGTCAACACTATGGACATTATTCCAACGCTTGTGAAAATTTCAATGAAGTTTAAATAAGCAGCAGCGGGATTCGAAACGAAACGGTATTGCATAAGCAACTGCCCCCTACGGTAGCTGGCTTACTTTGCATTATCTAGAGATTTTGATGATTAAGGAAAACGAATAAAACAGTTGGAGTTAATTGAAAATTACAGTGGTTGTCACAATGCATCTGGAAAATGGAAAAATCCATCAGCCCGCTTAAGAAGAATATGCCGACCACTTAGCACGGATGAAGGCTTTAGTGAAAAAATTAAGCGCTTCTTACTACGGTTTAGCGATTAGAAGAAATGCTGATAGCGTCAAAGACATGAAAAAGACAGTAATGGCGACACTTATAATGATCAATCCTAAAGACGACAATTGTTTAGCGGGTGTAAACATCTGCTGTAAATGGAAACAAGTTGAAGCTCTTGGAACGAGGTCTGAAGCACGTTTAACTCCATTGCATCCTGATGTCCTGAAAAAACTCTTCCGATATATAAAGATTATCGAGAGATAAGAGTTACCGGAGAGACGTTTAGACAGCTACACGCAAAATGCAGACGAAAGTTTCAACTCGACTGTTTAACGGTTGGCTCCGAAACCGCCCACATTCTAGTTTGAAAATAATCGAAGGCGCAGCATATTTGCCTGCTTGCTTAATCATAAAGGAAATTCAAGCATTTTATTGACGATGAACGAGATAGTTGGCAACGGCAGTTACGTACAAGAAATGGATAATCGATGCGTAAGCCGACAAAATCGACGCAGCGCCTTGAAGACTAAGGAAGTTTGGAAAGCGCAAAAAAAAAGAATTATTTGTACGCTCAAAACTAAGCGTATGAAGAAGAAGAAGGATTCGCTGGTTAACTAGTAAACGATATAAATAAATTAATTACTGCCTTGAATTTGTTGTGTTCGGTAATTTTTTTTTTTTCAAACGTGTTTTTCTCGAAGGGACTTTTATTGAATTTACGTACATATTCTAGCCGAAAAGTTTTTAACCAATTATTTAAAAATTGATTTTTTTTTTTTTTTTTGGGCACATCGACCAACGGTCTACAAAACAATAACAAGGGAAAGAGCTGTCAGTTAAATTTTGATATTCAGTCAGATACGGACAATATAAAATGGATGGCGAGGAAAGAACAAAATATAAGATGCACAATAAGGAGCCCACGCTCTATATTAACCTAAATTTAAAGTAATACCATTGTTGTGTTATTTTATTGTTTAAAAAAAAGTTGTAAAAAAATAGTAAAAATTATGCTGTTTTGTTTAAACACCTCTAAAAGATGCAGTTTTTTATTTTTTTTTTTGGGTGGGGGGGCATAGGTGTTTACATAGAAACATTTTCAGTCAAGCATGATGTTTCATGTGCTGAGAATTCCGTATGTATGGTAAGTTAACGATAACTATAATTTACATTTACATAATACTAAATTCAAAACAAAGAAATTTGATTTTTCCGCTGCAACGGGGGAAGAGAAACGTAATTTTTTGCGTTTTTTTGAAATTTTCTCCACCCCGAAAATTTCGTTAAGAAAATGAAATACCGTTTTGTTCAAGATATCGATCTTTCAACTTATATATCACATGACCGAAAAAAAATTTTTTTCAAAAATTTCGAGTATTCCGTGTCCCCCTGAAGACTAATTTTGACGTTGAAAACATCCGACTAGAAAAATATATGGGAATGTACATATCTTTAACCTTGTTCAAAATTTTTAAATATGATACTCGCGTCGTCCAAAAAGGGACATAAGTAACCTTTTGAGCTTTTTTGAACTTTTCGCCAACTTCAAAAGTTTCGTTAAGGAAATGACTTATGGGTTTGTACCCGTCAAATAGCGCGATCTTTTCCCATCGATATATCACATACCCGGGAAAAAAAAAATGTTCAAAATCTTTTAACTTTCGGCGCCTCCAGTGCCGAATTTTAAAATTCGAAACTCGGATTTTCTAAATTAAAGAAGTATACAGGGATGCGCATTTTTTTAACCTTGTTCAAAATTTTTAGCTATAATACTTAAGTCGCAAAGGGGAGGGGCTACACATCAGCTCGCGCTTTTTGGAACTTTTCGTAAACTTCGAAAGCTTCGTTAAAGAAATGAAATATGATTTTGTTCTCGACAAATATCTTTCCAATAATATATCACATGATCGGGAGAGAAAAATATTTTTTTTCAAAATTTCGAGCTTTCGATACCTCGAAAGCCCCCAGCGCCGAACTTTAAAATTGGAAACCCGGATGTTCCAAACTAGAGAAATATACGTGAAAGCGTATATTTTTAGCCGCGTTCAAGATTTTTAGCGCTATAACACTCACAGTGCTGAGGGAGAGGACATGTTGAACTTTTCGGCAACTTTACATAACTTTTGTACCGTAATTTTTTGATTTTATGAAAGGAATTCTGCATTTTGTTTTACATTTTGAATTTCAACTTTATAGGTTTATCGGGTAATGAGTTATGATTTTTTAAGTGATTTTTGAGGTCATTTTAAATACCATACTCGTATTATATATTCTTGACGGTTTTTTGAATTTTTTGTCGCCCAGGGTAATCAGTCATCTTGAAGTTATAGATCGTTATAAAGAGAATTTTAATTGTAATTTATGTTCCACATATGAAGTTTATAAGTCAAGCCGTTCGTGAGTTATTGATTTTTATTTGATATTTTTGTCGTTTCTGAACCATCTTATTAGGATTCCGTACATTATATGTGTACGGAATCCTAAAAAGATGTGTTCTTAAATGTTAAACCCCATTGACTTTAGATGAAACTATGGCCTCCGGAATGTGGAAAAACAGCTGTATCTGACGGTGACCTTCGACGAGTGGCAGCTGGTATTTTTCATATTTTCCGAGGAAATATTTTGAAAAAATTACAGTATTTTTTTGGATATATGTACGGAATTTTTTTCTAATAAATTACATATATTCCTTCTTTGTCAAAAAAATCCATCAAAATTACTAAAAAAACTTAGTCCTGAACCTATTTCCCCCCTTTAACTACCAAAGATAGTCCGAAGTGTGTTGTACGAAATCAACTGATAATAAAACTGTTATAAAATAGAATTTATGATTTACGTATATATTATCATTACTGTACATTACATGTAATTTTTAATGTATTCGTTAAATCGCGTGTGTATTTAAATGTATAAATGGGAGATTACTATTAAACAACTCGCTATCAGGAACGATTTCGAAATACACCTCTTTCTCCTGCAATTATCAGTAATTTACGCTTTCCCCTTAATGACGTATACGATATTAGATGACATAATAGCTTAATGGATAAATTTACAGTAACAATTAATTCATATTTCTTGTTCCTTCCGGTGTGACTGGAATAGAGAAAGTTCACGATTCGCTCACATCGAGTCTTATTTGACAATACTTTTATTACAAGGAATATCTATATGGCCAAAATTCCATCATCCGCATAATGTCGCTATTGATTTCTTCAAGTGCGCTTTCTGATTGAATAACTGCTAACGGAAGTTCAAATCCAAGTAAAACGGTTAACAAACATTAATGTAATTAACGCGCTGGTGTTAGTTCATTTTTTTCGATTTTTTTTTTTTTTTTAGCTTGGTGTTAAATGATTTGACCACTAACAAATAAATACGTGTGCATCGAATTATCAATAAATTAAGTACTGCAAAAAAAATAAATAAAATAAAAAAAAGAACACCTCCGCAACATGGCGGAAGGACATTCCCTAAAGAAATAAAAACCCTACAATTTTCAAACCTGTCATTTTCTTCGTGTAGCTTTTTAATAAACTGAATTTTAGTTTACACTGTGTAAATATTATTGTGGCCTTTCATACGTATCGGAAAATAAGTATCCGGTTTGCAGAAATTCAACATGTGACTTATATTTTGCATTACACATACGGTACGCCGTATTCCCGGTGTAATAATAAATAAAATAACTACAATATACTGTCTTCAATAAGTTTCAATTATGCGATATAAAAAAACGATCGAACGTCCTAATTATTTGCATTATTCAATGAAAGTAAATAATTTTACGATCGGCATAAAACGATGCGAGCACACTTAAAAGAATGCTCTCATTTACATGGAAATACAACTTTAAAACGTTGTAAATAAAAGTAAAAAATTGCAGAGTTTCAAATCCACATTTTAAATCTACATATTTTCCTCGTTAATTCGTATTCAGTCGAATTTGAATAGGCCTAATTGTAGAATTTAAATGAGACTGGCCACATCACGTGAAGAGGTATTAGACGATGAGACAAGAACGCATTTATACACAAATGTAAACTTATAGTCTACTTTCCGTTCGTGTGAAATAAGATTTTTTATTATATAATATATATCGGAAATAGAAATAATATAAATAACGAAAATCAAAAGAAACTACATATATACCAATAACATCATCAATAATAAATTAACGAATATGTTATTAATACTTCCACCAAATACTATCATCTGGAGTCGGATTAAAGTTAAGAACTATAATTTTTATCTAATATCAACTATTATTTCTGTTTAGAAACACTTTGATTTTACGCATTTTAAAATTAGTTTGCTTAATTTTTTAATTGCTATAACTTTTTACTTAAAAATTGTAATTCATAATTAGGTAACATTAATTGTTCCAGTCTCTATTTGAACATTGGTATTTTAAAGCATATATTAATCTCTACTATTTTTCTGTAGATTATTTATAAAAATGTTAATAACCAACAATAAGAGAAACATAATTAAATTATAAAATACATAAATTCATAAATTAGCCGACATATTTCGGAGTAACAAACCCCATGATCACGTTAAAGTTATTTGAAATGTATAAGTAAAAGTAAAACAGTTAAATGAGTCCCATACCCTAGCAGGGCGCTGGAGATTGTGAAGTTAAGGTTCACAATGTACTAAGCCCAACGGCAAGGAGGACCAGTTTTTTTCTGCTTGGGATCCGCCTTTACTTTCCCAGATTTCTCCTGTACCCAATTATTTCAGGCTGGGTAAATCTGGGAGCGATTCGGATCTGGAACGAGACAAGTCTCAAACCCTTGTCCTCTGATTTAGTAGCCAAGTGCCTTAACCACTGAGGTACCGCGTTACCGAAATGTATAAAATAACATTAATTTTTATTTAACCGTATGTTTTTGAAGTTTGTTATTCCGAAACATGTCGGTTAATATGTGAATATATTTTATAATTTAATTATATTTCTGTCTTCGTTGGTTATTAAGACTTTTATGATTGGTATACTCATTGAAAGTAATTTCTTTTTTTTAATAAAAATATATGAATACAAGGTATGACAATTGTATTCGTAGAATTTTGCCCTGAAGAAATAGGGGGAGGGAGAAACTTACTCTAAACACCTTCACAGTAGTCTCCTCCGAGGTCAACGCACCGCCGCCAACGTTCGACCCATTTTTGGAAGCACTTCACCTCCCCCTCCCCTCCAGGTAGGTCTAACAGGACGCTCATTGTAACACTTCGGACTTCGGTAATGCCGTTGTATCGGTTTTCTTTCTAATATCTTTTGAGTTGAGGGAACAAATGAAAGTCGCACGGAGCCAGGTCCGGGCTGTAGCGGGAGTGCGGGGCGTAGGGATGCTATGGAGCGTCAAAAACTGGCGCACTACGAAAGACAAGTGTACTGGAACGTTGTCGTGATACAGCACCCAACCCTTCTCGGCTAATTCGAGTTGTGCGCGGTACACGCGGGCTCGTAACCGTTTCAAAATTTCGATGTAGAATGCTGCATTGACTATCTGGCCTGCGAGAACGTATTCGTGACGAACAACGCCTTTGATGTCGAAGAAAACGATCAGTAGAGACTTGACACTCTTGATTTGGACATGCGAGCTTTTTGCGGACGCTCTTCGCCCTTCTCTACCCACTGCATGCTTTGTCTCTTAGTCTCAGGGTCATATTGGAACATCCAAGACTCGTCCCACGTGGTAATGGACGATATCCACTGGTTTCCTTCAGCGTCAATTCGATCAATCATGTCCTAACAGATAGATTTTCGGAGCTCTTTTTGTTCAGCTATGAGCAGTTTTGGAACCATCTTGGCGCACAGTTCGCGCATCTCTGGATCGTCATTTAAAATCTGCCGAATGCTCTCGCAGTTGATGTTTAACTCTTCTTCTAACATTCGACAACTCACTCGACGATCTCGGATTTTGCGGTAGAATGACCGCCGCAGCGCGGATCGTCCTCGACTGATCCACGGCCGTCTTTAAACCGCTTAGCTCACTTGAAAACAAGCGGTTGTTTCATAGCGTCTTGCTTAAACACGTCTTATAACTGTACGAGCATTTCCGACAGTTTTACTCCGCGCTTGACCAAGAATTTGATCACGATACGTTGCTCAGTATTTACATCGCACATTTTTACGACACGTGTAAAAATCTTACTTTGTTTAAACGACCACAGAACGTGAGGTATACATGCTACCGTTATGAAAACTGGATATACTGACTCAGAAATGTCCCCCCTTCCCAATGAGAGCACGAGCACTATCATAGTGTTACCACAAGTCGCACTATGAAGCAATTCTACGAATACACAATTGTCACACCTCATACATGTATACGTATATATTTAAATATATTTTGATCTGCAATGTTTAGCGGACTATATAGTTGCTGTTAACAATTAAGGAAAAACTGTGAATAATTCAAAATTTTTTACAAAGTATATGGTTAAGAATAACGATAATAAATTTAAAATTTGCTTCAAAAGATATATTTAAATAACAACTAAAAAACAAGAAGAGGGAAAAAGATTTTATTCGCGTTGTAATATAATGATAAAACAAACACGTGAAGTAGAAAGTTGTGCCTAATTTTATGTTATCGCGGATTTCAATCTCTCTAATAAGTTTTTGAGATTATTATGACTTTGCATTTTTGTAAAATTAATATACGTAAATACGCGTAAAATAAAAAATAAAAAATCTAATATAATATCAGCCATAAATTAATGTATTATCATCGCTTATCTGGCGCATAATCAATTTTGTACTGTATAACTAATTATATTGTTATATATAACGAAAGTGAATTTCTAAATTAAAAATTAAATTAAAATATGGTACACATTAAATTCGGTATATCACTTTTTCTTTTCGTTATTGCTAATTTTTTTAAGCATGTTTTATCATCACGTTTTATTATAAGTTATTTAAAATTTGTAGCAAAAAAAGCTGATGTATTTTACAGTTTCTATTTAATTTAAGGAGAAACGAAAATAATTGAAATCAACATAAGTTATTTGTCGGAAAATGTGATCAGCTAAAAACAAAAATTTTGATACCTACAACTAGAAATTTAAAAAAAAAAAAAAAAGGTCTTAATAATAGATATTAAATGCTGCGATGTCGATCAATAACAATTCAGATTTTGCAAATATCACCTTACTGAAGTACATAATGGAACCCAAGGGGGAGTTCGAGTCTTTTTAAAACTCCCTGCACAATTTTGTTACTTATCTCGACCGACTGAAGTAATAATAAAAGCAAATTCTGCCGATTTTAGAAATTTTGTAATAAAACGGTAATAATGATACGATTTCAACAATGAAAACTAAACTACTAATCAGGCTTATTTGAAACATGATCGTCTCTTTCTGATGTTTTGTAAGACAATTACAAAATAAACCGAAATAAAGATTTGAATAATAATTTGAATATTCGCACTCGGGAAATATTAATCACCGATAATCGTCATGAAAAATAAATGAGAATAATATGTACGTACCCGCTACAGAACTTTGTAATTGGTATTATTTAAAAATAGATCGCAGTCGAAGAATTTTCCTCCAAGAGCGCGAAATGTAAAATGTAAAGTATAATTTGGCTTAAAATATTTTCTACTTTAACTGAAAGTATTCGCAACATAAAAACAACTCATTTCTGCTTCAATGGCTATAAAGAACTGATAAGCGCGGCCACGGGTCGGATAAAAACACAAGTAATCAACGGTACCTTGTGATAACGCAAATAATAGTTTTGTTATGTGTGCATATGACGTATTTGTTGTCACGCTAGTAGTAGGTCAACGCACGCACGATTTCTCTAATTCTGTATCAAGCGGTTTTCCGTAAACTATTTAATGGAATAGCCATCGCTGGTTGACGTGTGCTTTGAGAAACAATCTCGATAAACAAGTCTTTTCGGCTGTCTATTTTCAATTTTGGTTATGGAAAACCAGCACATTACAAACCATTAACATTATTTACGAATACTTCATCAGAGATTTGTTTTTACGTTAATTCATAATTTAAATTGACGCTCTTACACACTCGGTTCACCATTTATGAAAAGTGAAATTTTTACAGTTTAAAAGTTAATTAAATATAGTGAATTCCCATAGCGAATATACACAGATTTAAAGCTCTAAAAGTCTTGTTTACTTTTTCGCATTACGTTTTTTAATGCTTTTCACATGTCACATAAAATTTTGATTTTTCAAATGTTTATGAAATTTCCGAATTTTTTTCACTCAACTAAGGAATATTTTTCGTTTCTACGCTGCAATCTGCACGGCTAATTGTGAGGATTATTTTATATACATAGTACATATATATATATATATATATATATATATATATATATATATATATATATATGTATATATATATACAGAGCCAGATTATAGTCAAATACCGCTGTGGGCAATTTCTGCCGCCCTTAGAATAATATATAAATTAAGTAATAAAAAACACAATCGAGTAACTAAAGTAAGAAAGGACATGAAAATTAAAAATTAATTTTCAATTAAAAAATTTCATACATTTTTAAAACATACCTAAATTTTATTATAATTCTAGACGTACATTATTTTTATATGTATCAATTAAAGTTTATATTTTTTTATGACGCAATTTCAAAGATGAAAATTTATTTATTATATCATCAAAATTTAAATTCTTTACTAACTGTTCTTCAATAAATAAAATAGATAAATCATTTAACTTTTGGTGACACATTGTTGATTTAAAAAAAAATTTAATTCTTTTCATGGTAGGAAAGGAACGTTCTGCTGAGCAGTTTGTTTAAAATAATGAAAGATAAATTCTAAACGCAATGTCTAAATTAGGAAATACACTTCCATTGCGCCACTCTGTTTTGAGCACCTTTCATCGTTTAGTACGGCAAGAAATAATATAAATAATTCTTCGAAAAATCTTCTAATAAGATACCGCTACTAGCCTTGTGAGTTTTCAGTTTTTCTTGCAGTCTTGTTATTCCAACCAGCCATTGCACACTTCGAGAATTCTCTTTAACTTCTAATATAACCGTTTTACCTAATAATAATGCACGTTCCGGTTTAAACTCTACTACCCTGCTATGACTGAAACGCCATAATATGAAATAATATTTTGGAAATTTTAAATATTTTTGAAAAAAAAAAAATCAATCTCATGCTAATTTACCGCTCTTCAAATTTTGCCGTTGTGGGCTGTAGCCCATTTAAGTCCGTGATGTAAATTCAAGACTATATATATATATATATATATATATATATAAATTACGACGTGATTCTTAGGTCAGCCCCCATTGGAAAAAATGTCCCAATTATATATAACGAAAAAGTATCTTAATTTTAGATAACAAAAAAATGTCCCAAAAGATATCCCACAAAATGTCCTAGTTTTATATTGTATGTTTTTTTTTTCTTTTATATGTTTGTTGGCGAGTAACTCATATTTATATAGACTGATTTTAATGATTATTTGTCCGTAATTCACGTTTGCGTTCGGTGACCGTTTTCGTTTTTGGAAACATAATGATTAATAATGAATACAATTCTTATTACTGTGTAGGGTGATGAATAAGAAGTCCCAATAAAGGAAGAATCACGTAAAGACTATATTGCTAATTTCATAATACTATAGAAATGCAAAAAATGTATTATTATGATTGGAATCCTAATAAGACGGTTCAGAAACGACAAAAATATCAAATAAAAATCAATAACTCACGAACGGACTGACTTATAAACTTCAAATTTGGAACATAAATTACAATTAAAATTCTCTTTAAAACAATCTATAAGTTCAAGATGACCGATTATTCTGGACGGCAAAAAATCAAAAAACGACCTCACAGTCATTTTAAAAATTTTAACTCATCACCCAGCTGAAATACAAAATATAAAATAAAAGTTGTGTAAAGTTGCCAAAAAGTTCAAAAACGCGCCAAAAATGACGTGTTCCCCCCTAACGCCGCGAGTATTACAGCTAAAAATTTTGAACGCGGTTAAAAATATGCGCTTCCGCGTATATTTCTTTAGTTTGAAGCATCCAGGTTTCCAGCTTTAAAATTAGACCCTTGGGGCATCGAAAGCTCGAAAAATTTGAAAAAAACATTTTTTTCCTCCGACATGTGATATATCGTTGGAAAGACCGCTATTTGTCGAAAATAAAACTATATTTCATTTCTTTAACGAAACTTTAGTTTACGAAAAGTTCAAAAAAGCGCGATTACTATGTTTGCAACGTGAATATTATAGCTGAAAATTTTGAACAAGGTTGAAAATATGCACATCCACGTATATTTCTTTGAATTGGAACATCTAGGTTTCCAACTTTAAAATTAGCCTCCGGGGCTTTGGAAACTCGAACTTTTGTAAAAAAATATTTTTTTTTCCCGAACATATGATATATTATTTTAAAGAGCGCTATTTGTCGGGAGTGAACCCGTATTTAATTTCCTTAACGAAACTTTCACAGTTAACGAAAAGTTCCAAAAAGCGCGAGAACTGATGTGTAGCCTCCCCTTTGCGACCTAAGTATTATAGCTAAAAATTTTAAACAGGGTAAAAAATATGTACATTCCCGTATATTTTTCTAGTTTGGAGCATCCGTGTTTCCAACGTCAAAATTAGACCCCGGGGGGCGTGGAATACGCGAAACTTTTGGAAAAAAATCGATAATTTCAAAAAATCGCAAAAAAATTATGCTCTTCTACTTTTTTGAGGTTGAAAAATCAAATTCCTTTGTTTCAGATGACTTAATTAATATGACGTATAGTTTAATGTTAATCTGAGATAATGGATGAGTCAATCTACTAACGTAATTTATATTGATATTCTGAATTGTTTAACGACTTTTTGTATTCAATAACAAAACTTGTTTTAATCTGGCTTTTGATTAAAATAGACAATGTCACTGTTCCATGTATACAAAATGATTCTCGTTAAAGTTTGAACTGATTACTATCAGTTTTAGTTTTCCGTTGTGATTTCTTTCTCCCCGCCTCCTTTTAATATAAATCCAAAAATTGACTTGATCAAGTATCTTCAGTTAAGTCTCCTTCTTTTACTTTTATCTTTTTTTTTTTTGTGGGGGGGAGGGGGCGTTAACTATGGATATTAATTCAGCACAAGTGAAATTTTTAAAATGTCAATGTGCGGAAGCGGGGTTCGAACCAGGTCCTACCTGCACGAAATACCACTGCATAACCAACTACGTCACGGTAGCTGGCTTACCTTCATCTTTAAATAACCTGTAAAATTATAATCCACAATGACAAAAATTGACCTCTCAAGTGACTAGTGATGAGCTTAAAGGTAATTTTCGAGTAACCGGTGTATTGATTACGGTGATTTCAAACTAACAGTGATTCTTAATGGTGACCGGTTATTTTCACAACTTATGCAATATTTATTTGTTATTAACATTTTCTATGCCAATAAGCTGGAATATGGTTATATATACATATTTATTTTAAATATAAAAAATAAGTATTAATTTTTATGTAATTCATTGTCTCGCTGATTTACACATATATTATCCACAGTCCTAAATAAATTATTTATTTTTATTTTAATTTTTTTTTCTACTTAAATTGTAGGTACCTACTATTAGATTTGAAATTATATTTATAGTTGTGTTAAAAAAATTAATATTAGAACAACAATTTAAATCGAAGTAAGAGAAATAATAATTCTGAAATTAAAAATGATTACAGAATACAATATTAATTTAAATTGATGAATGATTTCAAGTATAATAGAAGATTATATGTGCAAGTAGATGTTTATTTAATATAACTCTATATTTTTTTTTAACAAACCTATTTTTTTTAACAATAATTATTGAAATCGCCATTGTTTACTTTTCTTTAAACATATACCTAGCAATGAATTACATATAAAAAATTGTACTGGTTACATACAGTTAAAATTTCTACATTCAGTTAATTACTTCCCGTTTTCCTCATATAAATACAAATAAAATCATTTATCGTTAAATGTTTATTGCAATAAAATTAATGTGCCTTTCAAATTTTACATTCATTAGTTTAACGATTTATAAATATTGATAAATCAGTGAAATTTGTTAGAAACAAAAAATATACTTAATAAAAATCTATAATTGTGATATAAAACGCTATTATGAAACTAATATTATAATTCATGAATTTCATCTTTAAATTTTTATTTTTCTCAGAATTTGATTCTACAGAATCTACCAATTGTGTGTTATTGATTGACGAATACTCTCTATATTCCTCTTTTTCAGAAACGCAATAGGATGATTAGAAATTAAATGTTTCTTTATATTTGAATTAGTTGTTTTATAAGATAATTTTGTTTTGCATACATTACAAGTAGCAGAATAATTTTTTTCACCAACAGGTATGAAAAAATTCCACATTTCACTAAATTTTTGTCTTTTTAATTTTTCTAACATAATGCCACTTTTAATAACTAGTGTACATACGTATCATTTACATAAATGTCTTACTACTTACAATTAACACTTACAAACTATCAAAACTATAACCGTATTTCTTAAACTAACCAATATACAACAAATAGGTATATAAATGTTATAAAAAACTGCATTAGTATCATTAAAAAATAAAAATAATGAACACAGCTTGTAATTTACTTTAACCAACAAAAGTATTACACTACTGATGTAAATTATTTAGATCAAACAATTATCGATATAAATTGATTGAAGGTTAAATTAGAAGTATACTTTCTTAATACAAGGGGCGTTCCAAAAGTAAGTATCCCTATTTTTTATTTTCGAAACTAATAAAGCTGGAAAAAACGGACACCGGCATTGATACTTTTATATACTTTTCCACATATTCACACCTTTTTTAAATTTAAGCATTTGTCGAGTCGAGAAATTAACTTATAACTCTACCTCCCTCGTAGAAACTTGCCGCCAAATTTTGTAATCAGGTAAAAACGAAAATTTTCAATTCCTTGTCGGATTCGAATTCTTTTGTATGGTACCTCGTGACACACACTCGGGAACTGGTCAAGAAGATCGGAAATGGTATGGCCGCGATCGGATCGCAAAGTTTCTTCGATTTTTCGCACCGGTTCATCTGAGAGTACGGATGGTCTGCCGCTCAATTACTCGTCCTCTACATTCGTTCTACTTCCTCGGAATTCACGGCACCATTTACGAACATGTTGAATACTCATCATCACAGGACCATAAACTTCCACGGTTTTTCGATGAATTTCAATTAGTGTAATTTTATTATGGCTTAAAAAACGAATAACTGAGCGCACCTTGTAGTCGGCGGAAACTTTCAGAATTTCACTCACGATTAATTCACGCAACTCGAAAACGATAAAACCTATATAGTATTGCGGTTTGGACTAATTTAAACTTAAAGGTTGTTGTAGCTGCAAAATGAGATCACGTTTACTCCCGCAAGTTTATTCTAACCGGCTTTACAGGGGTGGGAAACTTACTTTTTGAACGATCTACATAACAATATTATGTGTCTTATAGAACAGAAAATGTGTTTAGTGCAAATAACTGCGACCCAATTTAGTTGATATATTTGCATTATTTACGCTAACATAACACGTTTAACGATTTAAATCAGTAAGAAGACGTATTTTAATTTATGGCTATCAGTTAATTTCAGAATAATCGGTAAGTAAATAATCACCGGGAAGAAAATGATTCATCGGTAAGAAAATTATCACCGGTATGGAATTTATCACCGGGAAGAAATTCACCGGAAACGATACTGTTCACTAGTTAAACGTATCGGTCACTGTCGTTTCAAAATAACTGGTAACATAACCGTTTGTTACCGGTACGAACGGTGATTTTCAACTAACTGGTGAAAAATAACCGATACCGATATATCGCTCATCAAGTGACCAACATTACATAATAATTTCGTTTATCTATGATGGTTTGTGCTTATTTGTTACCAACACAAAGTTTGCAATACTTTTTTAGATGCGTAAAAAAAAAAAAAAAATTTAACAGTGATACTTTTCATCTTTTCGAAAATAATTTAAAAAAATATATCTATATTCCCTAGACACATATTATGAAGGAAAATTGAAAAATCCAAAGCTCTTTAATATATCCTATCGATTCAAAGTGTTCGACTGTCTTTTCCTTTTCCAATTTATTCTTATCCAAAAAATTATAAACAAAAAAAAGACATACATCTCAATATGAATTTCACACACATATGGTTTTTGATGAATTCGGTTTGAACTGTTTTCGTATTGTAAAATATCTGCATCCAAAACAGAAACTGTACTTTTCATTCGTGCAGATATCTTATTCCTCCAACTCAACTGATTAGTAAAGACCCAGAATTAAATGATCCCATCATTATGTAGTAATTATCATATAAAAGAAATTCAATTTTTAATGGACGTAGAATTGAAAATCGTGCCAGCTTGTATTCAATTTTTATGATAAAATCCTACTCGCGCTAAACTTACTGCTCATGAAAGCATCAATCGATATTAAGTTACTCATCTGTAGTTTGGGGCTCAGTTGCAAATTCCAGCCTTGAAAAAGTTGGCTCATTCAAAATAGGTGCTTTTATTATTAATGGACCTTGTTGCAGCGGAACTGATAATAAACATAATTACTCATCATAAATAAATTACGGATGCAACTGTATTAGAAAGAAATTATATTTGTTTAACGTTTCGGACAGCTAATACTACTATCATCAAGAGCGAACTCACCTCTGATAATTGTCAGTGCAAGCTGTCCGAAACGTTAAGCAAATATAATTTCCTTCTAATACAGTTGTGTCCGTAATTTATTTATGATGACTAATGATCACTATGATTTAAACATTTATATACATAATTAGTTACAGTTTTCATCTTTTAAATATTTCATTCTAATTGTAAGTAGAGCGAAGACAAACATTTTTTAATCAATATTCCTGTCATAATAGCACACTGACCAGGAACATAGATAATTACAATGCTGAACAGCTAACTTAAATGTTATCAGCATCGTAGGGTTAAACATAAGGCCCTTTAATTTTTAGTAACCCTATCTGTTTTGTAACGTTATTTTCCAGATTATTTGAGATTTTTATTTTTAATTTTTTGCGCATAATTTTTTATTTCATTTCTAGGCGTCACTAGTTACACTATTTTTTCGATACCGTTAGGACCCGCCTGAACTGATTTTTATTTACTATTTAACTTCAAATATTTAGATTCGCGTAAGTTTCTTTCTTCTTAGAAATTTGAACTTTCTGAATCGTACGCAAGTAACTCTGGCTACATAATAAAATTTTCTAGACCATTCTATTCAGTTTGACGGTGAAAAATTGTTCTTTGTTTTAATTATCGATCCATACAATAAACGAAAAATGGCGGTGATGGGGCTCAGCAGAGACCTCTACGTAATGCAGTATTCTTTAGCAATATTTTACTTCGTAATTGCGCGGGTACCCCTGGAAACGATTTCAGTGAGTTATCATTGATTTCGGCTAATGCTGTCACCACAACCACGTGCACAGTTTATATATGTAGTAGCGAAAAGAAAATGACATAATGCTTAGGTTCCGAACCTGGGGGTAATTAGCCCACGGAGGTAAAATAGGTATTTTTCGGGGGTAATAAAGCTTGAATTAGGTAACAAATTTTATAATTATTAATATCGATGTTTATACAACTGTGTGAGCAAATGGTACACGAAGAAGACGAGAAAATCACGTTTGAAAATTCCGCGGTGCAACATTTATTTGCAATACTCAACTCGCTGCAATAATCAATTTCCCAGACATGGATAACTGGCAGTTCAATTTTTGGATATTAAGACCATTTTCTACAGATGATAACATTTTTAAAGACGAATATGTGTCAGCTAAAGTAGAATTTCTCAGACTACACGAGAACAGCACTTTAAGAGTCGCATTGCAAAATGATGATCTCTGTACATTTTGGAAAAAAAGTAGGTGCTGAATATTCTCTATTGCAGCTGACAGAACTCTAAGAATCTTAATACCGTTTGTTACCATTTACGGATGTGAGAGTGGTTTCTCAGCTTTAGTGGCAGTAAAAACAAGGACCAAAAATCGTCTCAATGTCGAACATTACCTGAGATGCGCTTTAAGTGAAACTTAACATCAAAAAACTTACGAATACAAACCTTCACACGTTGAAAATCTTTATTTTTGTACAGTTGATTTTGATTAATAAAGTATATTTGTATTTACATGATCCGATTTTTATTAATAAAATTGTAACGGAGGGATGCGATCAGTTTCCCTGATACATCATAGAGTGGTTAAGAAGATTAAAAAGGTTACGAACCGATGACATAATGAATATATACGTAATCGAAATAGTCCTTAGCGGAGCCGTCAAACGTCGAAAAATTCGAATTCACCTGCGAAATTCTTCATCTTAATGCAGAAGGAATTCTTCTTCATCTTCTTCTCCTGCTCAATAAATGACCCGATTTTTTGCGAACCAAATTAGTCCATCTATAGAGGTTATTTCAGCCCATTCTCGGACGTTTTGCGTCCACGAGAGTCTTCTACGTCCTACTCCTCTTCTTCCTTCAATTTTCCCTCGAAGAAAAAGTCGTATTATCTCATATCTTTCTCCTTTGATGATGCGGTCGAAGTATTTGATTTTTCTATCCTTGATTGCTTGGAAAATCACTCTTTCTCCTTTAATTTTTCTTAATAGTTTTTTTTTCATTTTTCATGTGCGCTGTCCAAAAAATCATGAGCGCATACGTCGATAAAACCGAATTTCACATGATTCGAAATAGTTCTAGAGCTCTGACAGAATATGTTGCGGTTTCGATACCATATAACATAATGGGCCAGAATACAACATTTCTAGAATCTTTTCCGAATCTCTAAATTTAACAATTTACCTGTTGCAAGCTTCTTCATGTCTCCAAAAGCAGCGCGTGCATATTCGAATTTTCTTTTCGCTTCTATGTCGAAATCTGGATTTTCTGTTATGTAGCAGCCAGGATATATAAATTCCGTAACTTGTTATATATTTCGGTCATTCACATTTATATATGTAATTTAATATTATGAGTTTTGCTTACTACCATACATTTCGTTTTAGAAACATCAAGTTGAAGGCCGTATTTTTAGCTGCTAATAATTACTCGGTCAAGGATATTCTGCAGGTTATTAGCTGAATCTGCAATCAATACTGTATCGTCAGCATAACAAATGTTGTTAATATACTGACCGTTAACTTTAATACCAAGACACTTAGCGCTCGTTAAATATTCTATCGGAGTAAATATTGAATAACAGCCGGAATAATACAGACACCCCTGTCGAACTTCTCTTTTAATTTGTATACCTTCAGATAACTGAACCTCTCTATAGTGACTTTTGTCGTCTGTTGCCACTGTAAGTTCTTTACTATTCTAGAATGATAGCTATTAATTTGTGCGTTTTCAATTGTTTGTAGCATAGTTTATCATGACGGACTTTGTCAAACGTTTTCTGATAATCGAGAAAACATAGGTAGACGTTTTTCTGCTGATCTAAGCTCTTTTGCATCGGTAAATTAATTTCTAGTAATGCTTCTCTGGTACTAAGACCCGGTCTGAAATCATAATCCCACGCAGAAAAACATAAAAGGAATTATCAGAGTCAGATGCGAATACCTAGAGCAGTGGTTCTTAACCTTTAAGTGATCAGGGACCATTTGACAAAATTTCTGTCTGCCATGGACCACCAACTGTTTGGTGGTAATGTACAGTAAATGTAAATAAATAAAGGGCTGTTCTATCTAACTATAAATAAGACACGCATAAAATTGTTCAAAACCAACAGTATTTTAATTTTTTTAACGAAAATTTTACAGAATAGAGGTAAATATATTATTTTAATGCGATTTCTGTGACTGCGTACTTTTTACTAACTTCCGAATCCTTGGTTCGGTGCTACTCAAAGTCAAACACATGTCGACATTAGCATCCAATTGATTTCGGTGCTTGCTTTTAATTATCAAAAGCGCCGAGAACACCCTACTCGCATAGATATATCGATGATAACAAATTTCGGTAACGTACAGCAATTTCTTGAATCTTTGAAAAAGAAATTGCCTTTTTAGTCCAAAAATTTTCAAAACTAATTCCTGTCACGAATATATCTCTTAAGTTACTATTATGTTGCATTTCAATCACTTCGTCTTGAATTTCATCGGGCACCTCAGATAAGTTGATCACTTTCCGAACACACCTTCGCCCCCTACAATAGTCCGGAAAATAGCGACTAAATTCACTTTTTTAATTTTTCAAATGAACTATCATGTTCTTTTGTATTACTCCTTTAATCTCAGCACGCTGCCTGTGAATAATTCGATTCAGCGTATCAAACGCAGAAAAAGTTTTTCTTCCAACCTTATCGATCCATAGCTCGATTTTAGTGATAAATTCATTAATTTTATCTTCATATGCAAATTTATTGCTTGCGCCTTGCAACATAAAATTTCACGACCCTTGCAGTTGAAAGTTCAATTTATTTAGTTGCGCGAAAAAATCAACCAAATAAGAAAAAAAAAAACATTTGAAATTTGGACTCGCAGAACTGATCCAGCAACCCTTTGTTCTCCTTGTTAGTTAATAATATTTTTACTTCCTCTTTCAGTTCCTACTACCCCGACAATGGAAAAGCCGAGTTTCGTGTTCAGAGTTCATATTTGAGCGCAAATTTTTTGAAGAGACGAGTATTAAGTGCACTCTTTTTAATGAAGTTAACTCTACTTTTATAGCTTTAATATTTTTAGGATGGCTTCGCGGACCACTTTGAGTGCTTCCAGGGACCACCAGTGGTGGTCCGCGGACCACCGGTTAAGAACCACTGACCTAGAGAGTAAATACGCCGATAGAATATTATATATCATGCTAGTATAAGAAACGCATACAGAGCTGCACAAACGGTGACTTAATTCAAAGAGGAAAAATTACTAACTTTGCACCTTGGTCTTCGTTCATCACAAACAATTCAGAATTGTTACTTACACTAAAAATTCGATCACCTCCTACAAGATAAAACACATACTATCTGCTAAGAATAATGTTTTCTTTTAAATCGCTGTTGAAGTTGAAGGAAGCGCCATTATAAATGTTTATGCCGCTGCCGGTTTATCAGCCTAGCATGTCCGTATATGCTGGAGATTTTAACAGTCATTCTTAGATTTGACGCGAAGATGAGCATAAACGTAAAAGAATTGAGTGGATGGAAGAAAATTACATTATTTTAGATATATAGAATGCCGAAAACCTAGATTTCACTCGGAACGGCGAAATAGATCGGACAACCGCAGATTTTTGCATCCATTCAAAACCATCAAGAGATTTATATAACATAAGTAGACAGGTTGAATCAAGATTCCTGAACAGTCAGTATGTTCCCGTTTTAATATTAAGACGAATGACCATATATAAAGTTCATAAGCAAACTGAAATGGAATTTTGTTGAAGTTGATTGGGAAAAATTCGCAACAGAACTGGGAATAAATTTAAAATCGAACCAGAACTGTGACCAGTTTACAAAACTAGAGCTATCCGATGTGCTAAAAATAATATTTCAAGAGGCTTTATAAAAGAAAGTATGTATGTCTCATACAGACTTATGTATAAATTCGAAAAAATAAGCGACCCAGAATCCGCAAGAGAGCTCGTGGACCAGTTAAATGAACAGTGACGAAGGAAATGGATGGACACAGTTGAGGGTCTCGATTTCGCACATTCGAAAACATGGCTGTTGCTGAAAGACTTGGCACAGAGAGTGCGCAGGTTAGTAGTAACACCAAAATAAGGTGAAAAGCGGAAAGACACCTGAAAATAAGCAAAGTAAAATCGGCAAACCAAGGTCAATAGAAGTAAATCGAGAATCAAAAAAAGGCAAAAATACAGAATGATGATGCACTATCAGCTCCGTTCGAAATGTCAGAACTAATGACTGCAATTAAACTAATTAAAAACAGACAAATTTTAGGACTAGATAACGTACACTCAGAATTTATTAAAAATTTTGGATTAGAAACGTGAAGTTTCATGCTAAAGCTGTTTTACCGTGTTACTGGCCAGATATATAAAAAAAAAAAAAAAAGTTATTGCTATCAAAAAGCCTGATAAGAAAGGGCCCGCAGATTTCAGACCAATATCCCTTCTAAATGCAGTATACAAACTGCTCGAGAGACTCATTCACCAAAGAACTGCTTCAATAATTTAAAAAATCTTCCACATTTCAGGTTTTTGCTCGAGAAGAACATGTTGCCGCATGGCCTTAACTGCATTCATCGAAACTGGTTTCCAAAAATGCCTGAAGATAGCTGCAGTTTTTATCAATCTCACAGATGCTTACTATAGGCTTGCTCCTAAAAATGGTTTGTTTTTTTTTTTCTTGTTTGGGTTTTTCCCTGGGCTTGTCAGCAACGGACGATTACCCATCAAGTGTGATACCCTACAGTAAAATGGTGACGCGCTATTTTCGGAAATACACATATGTTAGTGGGCAGAAGGTTCACAGTGTTCACAAGTACCGAGCACAGCCGATGGCGGAACGTAAACAACGGCTTACCACAGGGGTCAGTGCTCGCACCACTTTTATTTAATTTATACGGCCATGATTTGTCTGTCCTTCAGGATGACATATTCCAGCACGCGGATGACATAGCGCTTGCAGTTCGAAGACTTGCGATATGGTGAGCATATATACTTACCCGATGACTTAAACAGAGTGAGTGAGTACTGTGACAAATGGGGGCGGCCTGTAGTAAACCCAATAAAAACAGAAACCTCAGTTTTCCATCTAAATTCACGAAGGCAAAAGTTCAAATATATTCGTTGAGTTCTGTGAAAAATATCTGCTTTTTAACCTTACGCTAAAATAGCTTGGTGTCATCTGGACAGTACTCAAAAGTAAAAATTCGAGAAAACTGCGCAAAAAATGAATTAAAGAGTAAACCTAGTTGCTCGTCTTGGAGGAACAGCGTTGGGTGCAAAGACTGAACTGCTCTCAGAGCAGCTATAGACTATTATACTTAGTTTCAGAATACTGCTGACCAGTTTGGCTCACCAGTACGCACACAAAAGAAAATACTGCTGAACTTGGCACTGCGCATAGTTACCGGCACACTTAAATCAACCCTTAATACGTGACTTCCTGTGCTTGCTAACAATTTTCCTTCGTTTATCCGTAGAGAAGAGGCACTAAAACGAGAATGATATAAATGTAGCATGTACCTACGCGTACTGAGATTTGTCAGAGATATTCCACCGGTACGCCTTCGATCTAGAAAACAAGCATGGATGACGATCAGCGAATTATAGCGGCTACCCGGTGGAAAAAACTATGGAGTAAACAGTTTTCAGCGAACGGGCAATTAACTATAAACCCAGAGATTAAAGTGCCATGATTCGATTGGAATAGAAAAGCATGGTACAATCTGAATCGAATCAGAACTAAGGCTCTCAGATTAATTCATGCGAAATATATAGCTTTAACAAAGGCGTTTGGTCGGACTATGTTCTCTCCAAGAAGGTGCAATAGATTGGCTAACAAATGCTTGTTTATAACTAGATATTTTATTTTGCTTTTTTGATGTTTTTGATGTTTTTGATGTTTTTGATATTTTTACTTTGTAATTTGTTCCTCTTTTAGTTTTCGAGATGTCCGCACTGTATAAGCGCATGGTCGTTACGATAAATAAAAATAAATAATTAAATAACGAAAAATGCAGCCATAAAGTAAGAATTTAATGATTCTTTCTCGGGTCTCAGCTGGATTCAAAAATATTTGTCGTTAAAAAATTATTTCATTCAGTCAGAAGCGAACTAATTGTGCAAAAACATAGAAGAACTACAAATTCTCTTTGTTCAAGCGGAAACATTATGCAAACGTTTGTGAACACGCCATTCATCAAAAATATAAACTTCTTGTACGCTTTGATGTGCTTTCGATAATAATTTTACTTTGTAGATGTTTGGAAACTATGGCAAAGGCTAATGCAACCCGGTCGATTCCTCTCCACCTAAGGAACATATCATGTCTGTAAACATTTTAAGCGCTTGGTCTGTACCCACCGTTACACCGCCTAGTACATTTGGTACTGTAAAGTAGACACGCCATTCAATAGCGAACAATACGTCCGACGAGTAGGTAATATGTGTACATATTAATGACAACATCATTCTTGTGTCTAGGATAATATAATAAAAATGTTACGAAAGACTGTTATGAAATATGTATAACGTTTTTTTAGTTTACGCAGATTGCACTAGAAACTGTCACTAAAAGCTAAAAATTCATTTTTTTTAATAAATACTGACCTAGTCAGTTGACATTTATTCTTCTGCAAGTATTACAGAAGAACTGGGAATTTCTTCATAGTCTAACGAATCGAATTTTTTTTATACATATTTATATTCGGCTATAAACCAGCTTATTTTTAGAAAGCTAATACACACGCTGTGAAACCAGTTCAAACGTTGCCAAACTCGAAACGGGCTTTGTACTGTTTCCGACCGTTTTTTCATGATACACAAGTGATCAGATATGTGTTGGTAAATTTTTTGCGTGTTTTTTTTTTTTTTATATATATAAAATAAGTTGTGCGTCTCACAGGGCAAGTATGGCCGTTGTGTCAGTGCCCGACACTCTTATTAACGTTTATTCAAAATACAAAATTACAACTATTCTTGCTTATCCTATACATCATAATATTAGTCAACTTAAGATTATATCATATACAAATACGTACACACACCGTAAATACTCATATCTGCATACTGATACATGAGGGCAGCTAAATATCTTCAAATACAAAGAAAAGAAAGAAAAGAATAAAAAAAAAACAACAAATAAAAAGGGAACAGTAAAAGAAAATTATAAAAAAGAATGATTCGAAACGTATCTCGGGTTTTACTCTTTATACCATTCTTTCAGTCATTTCCCTACTTCCTTTTTCCACACACCAATTTTTTTAGCATGAAACATGCTTTAGCTGGGACCTAACCGCCAGAAAACGTTACGCGGAAAAGGAGACGAAATAGCGTACTGGAAAACAGACGAAAATATCGCGTTTATAATAAGTATACCGCTGTAGAAGGACAAACGGGTTTATAGTGAGTCAGCACATTATCACTTTCACAGATGAGGTTAGCATGATTGGAGCCGAACTGTTGGAAATTCTCAGTTCGCAGCTTCAACAAATTACCCCATGGAATTCGATAAACCGTTCGGCGGACTACTGTAGTAGGACAAACGGGTTTATAGTGAGTCAGTACTCCGTACAACCTGATGAAATTTTACAAAAATCCGTTAGAACTCAACAGAAGCGTGGCAGTAAGCGAAGAGTGCGGTGATATATGCGCTATCAAAAGCACTATCAATGGTCAGCGGGCATTGATTGTAACGATTTACATTTCACCTGGCACTAGCATTGACGGTATTGAAGATTTCTTTGAATTGAATTTGATGGTTTACACACCTAAGGGAGCAGAGATTTTCAAAGTTATTGAAAAAAGACAATATACCATAATCCATAATTTTGCCTGGCGATATAAACCTGGATCTGAAGAAAACTGAAAATCACCGATTGGTTCAGTTTACGGAAGAAACGTTCGAATTACAGCTCAAAATAAATCTCGCTCTATCGACTACTGGTGGTGGATCGTGCATTGATTAAAATTAAAAGGATCGATTCTAAAAATTATATCTGTTATTTTAGTTATCATAAACCGGTGACAGTACCGGTACTTCTAACGACCATGTAGAACAAACAGAAAAATAAAACGATTATCCGCACTTTTTGTATTTCTTCATTTTTTTCATTTCTTCATTCATCAACAGAACAGCAGCAGTTACAAATCCGGCATTCAGCGAATCAGGCTATCTATCACACAGCAAATTCTACAGAATGTCATATATTTCAAAATATATTAACAGGTAAAAATAATGCAAATACTAATGAGGGAAACAACATAAATACAAATGTACCCGGAAATAATAAAAGTAACATAAATATAAATAGTGACAAGACAAATAAAAACAGATTAAGCTACGCCAGCACTGTTAAAAATCAAAAAAGCGAATGCGATAGCCAGCCTATATATAAACTTACCGTATATATTCTCAATATGCAAAGAAATAGGTTTAAGCAAAATTATAAACAACGCAAAAAAAATTCTCCATAGAATAAGGAACACTAACAATACTGACTTATTCTCTACAATCACTATAGTACTCGAAACTATGATTGAAAACTATGGTTAAATATGAGTAGTAGTATAAATGTATGTACATAGAATGCAAATTCGTTAAGACACAAGCAGTTAGAGTTGGAACTGTTCCTAAATAGAAACAATATACACATAGCAGGGTATTACTGAAACAAAAATCGATCAGAGGGTAAACATAAAAATTCTAAATTCCAAAATCTTTCGATTGGATCTCCGAAATAATAAAGGTGGAGTAGCTTTGCTGGTACGAAAAGATTTATTTTGTTTAAAAATTCCAACACCAAATACAGAGCAGATTCAATCGCTAGGAGTAGCAATTAAAATAGGAAAAGAGCTACTCTACATTTATGTAGTGTATAGACCCCCTACGAGATCGAAAAGCTTTAAAAATGAAGTTAAACAGCTACTGAATATAAATACACAGGTTCTAATAATGGGAGATCTAAACGCGAAACACACTGCCTGAAACAACTTCAATTCTAATATGGCCGGGAAAATATTACTGAGCTTAGCAACGGTAAATAATCTACAAATAAGTTTCCCCTTCGCACCAACATTCTTTCCTAGAAGTACAGAAAATAAACCAAGTGTCCTTGATATAGTTATTGCAAAAAATTTTAATAATTTTACAACCCGAAATCGATAGGAAACTTTCATCACAATCCAATCATTTTTACAATAAATGACCAAGTGTACTTTAATCAGCCCGTGCCAGAATTTAACTATAATAAAGTAAAATGGAAGGACTACAAAAAGCAGGTACGAACGCAAATAAAAATACCTTTAACACTAAACACTGCGAATAAAATAGATAAATATATCAAATATTTCAATTACATAATACTGTCCACGGCAAAAAACCCATACCGTTAAAATCTCCGAATAAAGTAACAAGAGAAATATCGAGCAATACTGCAACCTTAATTAAAATTAAAAACTTTATTAGAAAGAAAAGTCAAAAAAGAAATAACATCTCAGTCATATATTAAACAATATACAATCATTTATGTAAACTAGTTCAAAATAAATTAATCATAGAGAGAAATAACCAGTGGAATAAATTTTTAGAAAGACTAACACCGAAGGATAACTCTTTGTGGAAACTGAATAAATATTTTCATAGAAATCATGCGGAATTGCCGCCAATCAAAATACCAAATACAAACAATGAATATGCGTATGATCCCAAAAGTAAGGTAAAAATTTTAGTGGAACACTTTAGCAAAATACAAAAACAAAATATCAAAGATTTTATCTACTCATAATCATTTAATGAACATCAGAAGAACTATCAAATAAGTACTTCGTGACAAAAGCAAATAACGAAACAAATAATTACATAACTAGCCCCCAGGAAGTTAATTTGCACTTACAAAAAGCCTAAAAAACAAAAATTCTGTACGACACGATTATGTTAGCATTAAAATGATAAAGAACTTACCAACAAGAGCAAAAATGGCTCTTGTATGCTTATTTAACTCATGTTTTAGATTATGCTATTTTCCGTTACAATGGAAAGTCTCGCAGACGGTACCTATACCTAAGACCGGTAAGGATGCTTCCTTGGCCGAAAACATACGCCTTATCAGCTTACCAAGTAACATAAGTAAATTATTTGAAAAGATTATACTTACAAGATTAAGGAAAGCACAGTGATGAAAATAATATAATATGCGATAATCAACTGGGTTTCCGATCTAAACTTAGTACAACCATACAAATTAACTAAAATCTGTGATAAAATTACCGACAATTTCAATCTAAACAAACATACAGAGGTATTACTAGTAGATATCGAAAAAGCTTTTGACACCACATGGATAGAAGGTAGAATATTTAAACTAATTCAACTTAAGTATCCTTATTCTTTAATATGTATAGTGAAATCATATCTTTTAAATAGAGAATTTTATGTCAAATTGAATAATTATGAGTCACCCTCAGAACACATAACTGCTGGTGTACCGTAAGGGAGCATTTTAGGACCGTATTTATTTATAATATTTTTAAACGACATTCCTAAAATCAATGAGTCTGAAATATACCTATATGCAGACGATACTGCAATAGTAGCATCATCCTATAGAACAGACACAGTAACAAATAGACTGGAAAGAGCAGCTGACACGTTAATAAAATATTTTAAAAAGTGGCAGATTAAAATAAACAAAAATAAAACGCAAGCCATTTTACTTACTAGAAAACGACCATGTATACGAAAAGAAGTAAACATCCAAGATAAACAGGTGAAATGGAAGGATGAAATCCAGTACACCTAAGTTTAACACTTGATAAAAGATTAACTTTCACGAAACTAATCAAAAATAAAGTTACAAAAGCTCAGAAAGAGATTTGTTGTCTATACCCATACTTTAATAGAAAATCCCATTTAACACTCGAAAACAAACTTGTTATCTATAAACAAATCATCCTTCCAAAAATATTATATGCAGTAATAATTTCGTCGTCTATCAGTTAAATTATTTTTCAGGAACTCCAAATAATACAAAGTCATTGTCTACGAATATAGTATACTAAATAAACCACGATGCACTAACATCAACACTATATGCGTGAATATGTAAAAATACCCCGTACATTCAGGAAATAGTTAAACACGCGGAAATTTTTTGAAACGTGCAGTGCACCTGACTTAATATTAATAAATAATATAGGCTGTTCCTATGATTATCAAACCCTAAAGCTCAGATACAAAAAATGTAAACATAGAAGGATAAAGCACATAATACTTAAAGGAATAACTCTATTAAACTCTTGTGTCTGGCGATTGCATAATGTCCAAGTAATACATTTCGTATTTCGTATTAATGTTAAGCAAGTTGCGAATTTCGATTTTTTGACGTGTACGTAATATTCATTATAGAGTAAATTAGTATAAATCATCCTTTATTTTCTGGAAGGGTTACTTGCGCATGTATGCAGGTTTGTTTTTTTTTATTGTTTTTTCCGCAAACTAAATTTAGTTATTTATAAATAATAATAAGAAAATTTATAAGACATGCTCCTATCCAGTAAGAAACACTCGTTTTCGGTACGGATAAAACAAAATCTAAATGTGTTATATTACTATATAGAAGTGTACAAATATACGGTTGTTTATGTTTATGTTTAAGCATGTTCCATGTTTTATAATTTTAACGATAGGCTCTAAGTAAAGGCGCAAAGTGACAAGTTTTTTCGTTTAGTATGTGATGGGGTATTTTACCAATTAATTTAATTAAAACTGTATCATTAGTATTATCAATTCGTAAATTTACGCCTCGGGGATAGATGTGATATATAATATTTTGGTTTCTTGTTAATCGAATTTTTCGCCTAGATGGTAATTTTATATTATTGACATTAAATTCTAGTAATCTATAATAGAAATAGTACATCTTGGGGGAGGGGGACATTTCGTTGTTTTCTTTCCACCAAGTTGATCTAGAATCGTTTTTCTTCCATTAGGGAAGTATAAGTTTCAAACAGCTCTTCTGCATTTTTCTTACTGTATTTATTTCTGTTTTCTTAGCCTCACATGATATTTGAATTCCATATAAAATTCTATACATTATTATTGAATTATAGTATATACGTAATGTGCGATGTGCTAGAACCTGTTTTATTTTATATAAAGTTGGAATTGACTGTCCTATTTTCGAATTTAAACTTTGAATGTTTTTTTTCCAGTTCAAGGATTTATCGATATATATATATATATATATGTATATTCCTAGATATTTAAAATTTTCGACGTTCTCAAGCGGTGGACAACAACACAAATGAGTATTGTTATTTATATGAAGTTCAGTGATATCACCTTAAATCGGAAATATATTTTCTTATCGGGAGTAATTATTTTTTATGTCTTCTACCGCGAACACAAGAAGAAAAAAATTGAACCAGAGACTACGTTCTCGATTAATGATACTAACCGTGATCTTTAAAAGCAGATTCTGATTTTTTAAAACGCGTGATATTTCATCGGATGAAGATTCTTTCTACAAAAAGCTATCTCGAAAACATTTAAAGATCTATCGTCTGAATTTCATAGGAACCAATTGCCAGATGACATCGCTTCCTCTTCCTTAATGTAAAATTTAATCACTTCCAGAATCGCAACAAACTTGATCGTAGTCATAAATATTCGTTTCTGAAAAAAAAGTTAAAAGTTGAAAAAAAAATCGAATTAAAAATCATTCAAAAATCTTGATTTTATAAGAACATATTTGTTAAAATTAGATTACGTATTAAATATAAATTATTTTACAATACTGATAATTTTTTAAAGGTAAATACGCAAAATTTTGTGTCGTTTCGTACAGTAGCTTACCCGCTTGTCAGTAATATTTATTAAATGAGAACGAAAAGAAAGAATTCTAAAATCGTCGGTTGGTTCTTGATAATGCTAAAGAAATTGGCGGGTGTAAATATATAACGTATTACAGATTATTTTGTATATCCGAAGAGATCTAGTGATGAAGTAGCCGGAAAATAAAATGTAAATGTTAACGGAGTTAATTATTTTCTTCATTTTTGTGCGTCAAAGTTTAAAAACTGATTAATTATTTTTATCGTATTATTATTATTATTATTACTAGGCTTTATTTTTATTACCGTTATTATTTTTAGAAGAAAAAGAAGGCGAGATTTACGGTCTGCTGAATTTTCTTTTATTCCGGTGACTGAATATATTCTAAAAGTGAAATTGTTTCAAATAATACTTACTATCGCTAATTACCTGAATACTTAATGTACCAGAATGAACACTATATACGACATACTGGAAATGCTTAATGCGCGCGCTATATTCCGTTTTTAGGTAATATTCCGTACTCATTGTTTTTGGTCTAACGTACGCGCAGAATACATTGCTTCTTTTACAGTTATAATAATAGGATTAAATTCGATCATTTTCTCTGTGAAATTACCCTTAGGATTCTATTCTGAGTTTTAAAACAGTTTTCAGTTTTCATCTAAAAAATAGCGCAAAATCAAATCAAAAGAAAGTTCTCATTTCAATAAATTATCTTTAATCATTTCGAAAATCAACTACGGCTAACAGTTGGCAAATTGAATGAAATCATCTTTGATCATCTCTTCGATTGACTTTAAACGCTAATCGGTTTCCAACATTCGGCCGTATATCTCTAGTAGGCTGCCTTTCCGTACCATTACGAATGCTGCACACTGTAGGGTCAACTTTAATTAATAATGGTCAATCGTTCGCCATAGCCTGACTTCAAAAATTACTCTTCGCCAAAAATTCTTGCTTTCTCAATCGGTTTAGGTATAAGAGAGAGAGGATCTCTATTCCAAAACCTAGATTTAATGCCCCGCTGCGGGATTTTGTGAAAAAAATATCGGATAAAACCGTACTTTACTTTGGCACGACCCAGTGGTTTATATTAACGGCAAAAGTCAAGCCACGAGCCCATCTCCAACAACTTATTCGTTGGAGACATTAAACATCATCCGGCTGAACGACTACCATTTATAGATGTATGTCGAGTTACGTGCTATTTTACGTTCTGCCTTTAACGTTTCCGTAAACTTCACGGTTAACGACCTATTAATGGTAGCAGACTTATTAAATCCCTGAAACTGTGGTTGGTGATTACCGTAACATTCCTAACTTTCAGAGATGGATTGTTAAGCCAACTTTTCAATATAGAATCAATGTGTTCCTCTACTCAGGTAGGACATATAACATGCTGGTAGTTCGTTCCACAACACATACTGTCCAATATCAATCCATCATCACCGCCGCGTAAATCCACATGCTTCCCTTGTGGTGCTGAGCACGTTCTGTTTAAATGTTCAACTTTTTCTGCAGAAAAATCGTTATTCTATTCTTTTTAAAAACTCTTGGTCTACTCCTTATACTTCTTCTTATATTCTCTCATTTCCTTTCATTTCTGTTATTCCTGCCTACAAATTATTTTAATCTTTTACCCTTTTAAGAACAGTATTTTCTCTTTCTTACCATTTCAAGAGTCTAACGTCCTTGTTTACGAACCCGATAACAAAAAAAAAAAAAAAAAAAAAAAAAAAAAACTAGGCGATTAAATGATGATTCAAACAAGAAAGCTTTTGTTATATTCGTTGTACATAAACGAGCAATAATTGTATATATTAATTACAACGTAATTCTTAGGCTACCCCTCCATTCGAAAAAATGTCCCAATTTTATGTAACGCTAAATGGCCCAAAAAAATGTCCCAATTTTATGTAACGTTTGTTAGATTTTATAGGATTTTTGTTATTGTTATTTAAAAAATGTCACAATTTTATGTAATGAAATATGTAACGAAAAATGTAACGAAAAAATGTTTTAATTTTATATAATGAAAGTTAAATGTTAGAATAGGACTTTTGTGGTTATGTTATTTTTTTTTTTTGTGTTGATGTCAGTAAGAATTACGTTGTAAATTTTGATCATTTTATACAAAGTATAGAAGAAAAAGAGACAGAAATGAAAGCAAAAGGGGTCAGAGGGCACAGCCCCTTGCGAGGCCAAAATGGCCGAGTTTATATATATATATATATATATATATATATATATATGTGTGTGTGTATATAAATTTATTTCGCGTATCTCAGAAACAGCTATAACGATTTGGATGAAATTTGCACACTAGGGACATTTTGGGTCAATAAATCGATCTGACATGGTCTAATCCTTGGAAAAATTCGGTTTCGCGAGTTTTAAATTAATTTTAATGTGTTCAATATGATACGGATCAGGGTTGGTGGTGCAATCTTTCGACGACTATCTAGTAGATAATTTGTTCTGTCTTTAGTACAATTTTGTGATTTTCGAACGTCATCGAGCGAACGACTTAATAGCACAAAGGCGATCGACGAGCAAAAGCGAACAACAAATACTGGTAAGACAAAGCAATAAAACATATGGTCGGCAAAACAGGCGAGCGCGTAATTTCAGATATCTGGAATCGGCGAGGAATGAATAGGCAAAAAGAAGTCATCGGTCTTAGCTCTCAGCCGATCAGCGGGGGGTCACATAATGGTGGTTCGAAAATTATACGCTATGCATGCAGTAAAAATATATATATAACAAAGAAAAACATGAATCGAAAATATCGTAACAAGCAGCTCATTTATTATTTTTTTTGTATTAATTTTACATTTAAATAGGGGAAAAAAAACGGCTTTTCAATAGCTACTAAACAAAAAAAGAAAAATGAAAATCGATTAATAAACAAAGGAGGACTTTGCCTATTTATATGCAGATGTTAAATGTTTTGCGTATTTACGTATTTGTTTGTGAAAGTGACCCGTATTACATTTTCCAATGATTTAATCGGAAATTTTTTCCAATTGTTTCGAAAACAGCTGATCACAGGTAAAATTACAAGACGCTTTTTATTTGTTTTTATAACGCATAATCCGGTATAGATTAAACTGACAACCCAAAATGTAATTTTTCTAATAAAGAACGCATAGAAATGTATTCATAAAAATCAACGTGTGCAGTCATTGAAAACATTTTCCAACCATCCGGAAAGCGAATTCGAAGGACCTCTACATTTTGTTGCGTTCAGTATTGAAAAGCAAAGTTATATATGGAAAGATACTTTAAAAATTCATAAATGTGTTCATAAATAAGTTTTAAAATATTTTATGTTTTGTGAATATGTGTAAGATTAAAATAAAGTTAAGAAGTTACAAAAAAAAATACCGAACGTAGCTCGGTCGCCCAGGTGTACTATTCGTTATGAATAACTAATGATTCACAGTGGATGAAAAAATTAGTTAATAATTATATAAAACTTTTCGGAACAGCTTGATATGCATGGTGCTTGTTTATTGAGCTCTTTAACTCTAAAATGTGTCCGTGAATTTTATATAATTATTAAGCACTTTTTGTAAGTTTTTATCGCAGTTTTTTGACATGCATAATAATTGCATCGGAAAAATTTTTCCTTTAATAATTACTTTAAATTTTTTTCTTAAGCCAGATTCAACGTTGAAAAGAGCACTTTCCGCGCCGAATTCCGAACTAACATTCAGGAAAAGGCACGCAGGGCTTTGACCGATAAGCCAAGTTTACCAACATCGGCAACAGAAACTGCTTTACAGGAAACCATGTATACTACTGAGATGTGAACAAAACTAACTGAACACGATGCAACTTAGGGGACAGACTGGATAAAAGAATGTTGAACATGATCAACATTACCGCAACGACTAAAACATTAATAAATTACATAAACTTCAATCAATCTAGATTTGAATTAATCGCCTCACTTTCTTGTAATTACTCAAGTGGTAAAAACAGGTCACGAATAGGCTTGTGAGAAAAACATCGAAATATATATTAAGCTTCCTACTTAACAGAACACAGCAGTCGAAACACGTCCGAATTATATTACTATTTTAATAAGCGTTTATTTCGGTATTATTAATATTCTAAACGAGCGATCTTAATGGAATTGTTAAGCTTTCGCGGCGCATCTTAAAATGAAATGAAAATAATTATTTTCAATTCTAGAAAAGAACACACTTTTAAAAGGACGTCAATAAAAGAAACCAAAACGATTATGCTTTTCACCGTCCATTCTGAAGAATCGAATGACGATGAGCTAGCATATTTTTCATTCTTTTATTATCTTTATTTATTTGGATTCGTTAATTAACGCAGCCCAAATGATAAGCTGAATTTGTAGTTTCCAAACTAAATACAGTCGCCTAGGTTAGGGAAGCAGGTCACTCTGCCTTTTTTAAATTTAGTCCTCTATCATGACACCTTTTTTTTTTTTTTTTATTTTGTTCTGAGATCACCTATTATAGACTCAACACAAGTGAAATTTTTCTATATTTGCAGTGTACGGGTTCGAACCGAGTTCTACTCGAACGAAACAGCGGACTTAATGTAACGTTACAACGTTTAGCAAAAAACTAATTTCACTTTTCTTCCCTATTTCTTCCTCCTCGAATGATGCCAACTCCGTCACATTGACACTACTACGCTTCTCAAAGATCTCTTTCCAAGATATAACCGAAAAGGAGGGTCGGTCTATCGAGACTTTGTTATTTTCATTTTTTCTTTTAATGAAATTTTTGTAATTCTTCCAAGTGCGCGTATCCGCCAAAACATTTCTAGTTTCCTGCTTAAAAATGAATTTACTTCCTTAGCATATAACAGAGGAGCTGCACATTCGAAACAACTATGATGTGTTTTCCGGTAAGCGGCTTCAGTTTGAAACTTTGGCCGGTACCCATCGTGGTTTTAATTCCTGTTTGGCGATGTGACTTTTTTCGCTTATTCGGCATTTAAATGACATTTTATCATAGATTCGTGGAATTTAAAAAAATTAAAAGTTAACTTAACTTCCTAGAAATGTGGAATAATTGTCTTTTAATGAAATCGAACGCGAACAGAATGAAGTGGACCGATGGCAAAACAACGGTCGAGAAACTCAAAATAAAATACTAGAATCGCTCTTCATTCGAATTTTTTTTTTTTTTTAAATTTATTCAAATAAATAAATAAACCCCGATTTAAAAAAATAAAACTTTTTAAGCGGAAAAAATGTTTTTCACGACAATTTCGATATTTTCTCCGATAATTTCGGTTATGCTTCAATTCTTTTTCATTCTTCTTACCTCGCTTCTAACCATTTCAACCAACTACCGCATTTTCTTTTTCTTTTGAATTTGTGTATTTACTATTGGCACGTTTATATTGTTTTTTACGGAGTTTTTCTTTAAAACATACAGAAATGTTTTTTATTTATTTATTTTTTTTTTGAATATATGTTTCTTTACGGTAGTGCGTCTTCCGAACCAGTCCGATTTTAGTTAATATGTTTGTCTAACTGAGCAAACCATTTTGCTTTTGTTGTAAAAATACGAAATTTGGTTCGATGATCGCATTTGTTCTGTTCGTTTCACATGACTGCAGAATCTAATGATCATTCTTCTATATATTTTAATTAAATAATTTTTTCCGTTAAATAATTCTTCGCTATTTTGTTCTTTCATTCGTGGAATTCTTAATAAATTCTTTTAATATCGCCGTTTTTTCTTCACTTTTAAATAATTATTTTCAATATAACGCTTTTACCTAAGTAATACTTGCAATTATGCAGCGTAATTCTCAATAGTGTTTCCAGGACCGTACATCTATAAGTTAATTCAGCGCATTTCTGAAGAACCGTTCATTTCGATCGCTAAATTATCTTTTTTCTACTCCTCGTTCACCACTATACCCTTATCGTTCACATGTTGTATAGAATGTCCTCCTATCACGTATTCGCTTCCTTGTGGAATTTAAATCTTCTAATTAATAAATTTACGTAAAGTTTCTTTCTCTCTCCTTTTTTTACTCCGTATTTGCTGCGGTGGATTTAGTTTCTTTTTTTTTTTTTTTTTAAATAGTATCGAGCCTACTTTCTTCATATTTTAATTTCATTTCGCTGACAAAAACTTTTTTAGTCCGTTTGATTCGTACCAACAACTTACATAACAATAAAAAGAGTGTGATTTAGAATATTTGTTTCTGAACACACATATATTGTGTTCTCAGCTGATGATGGGTTATACCCGAAAACGTTTCTAAGTATTTATTCTTAAATTTGTTTTTTTATATTTGTAATGAATTACTATATTTTATATTTAACAAACAGCATGTTGAACGATTCTTTATCAAAAAGGTTCCCATTAACAAATCCGCTGGTAAAAACAAAATCCGTTCAACAATTCCCCTGAAGTTAGTAGGCCGGAAAAAGATGACTTTATTTTATATATTTTTATATATTACATCTTGTTTACGTGTTCAGATCTAATCCGAACTGGTAAAACATAGGAAATAGACTAGAAAATTAACGAATCGTCGATGACAAACTTCAGCACTAATTACCGACATTCAAACTCAACTTCCGCTCAATAACCGGAAGCGGTTAATACATTGTAATATTTATTAAGAGGAGAAAAAAATAGACTCAACTTGCTGTTTTCTCAATAAACGAACACGATGATTTTTCATATTACCGCAATAATTGAGCTTGGACGAAGCAGCTTAAAGCAAAACATATTATCGACCTTCTGCAAATGCGGAATTTCGGTTCGTTTTCAAAATATTCATACTGCTGCGACTACTTCGCGCGAGATACCGTTTGGAATTTTCCGAAGACGGCATTTCTCTTTCCGGAAGAATGATGAAATATCATTACCGTTAGATTTCTTCCATCTAGTGACGTTCTAATTGTAGCGTATGAGTAAAATAAGCGGCATACGACGGCACGCAAACCTATTACAGCCGGCTGTTCAAGTGCACGGTTCGCGACTGTTGTCCATGAATTAATTGGCGCATTTCTTTCAGCAACGCACCTCCAGAGTGAAGAACCGTCGGTCGCTCGCTTCTACTTCACTCGGCAAAGCTGTTCGCGTTGTTATTTCGTCATTTCCGATTTTTACATTGACTCCTTTTTTTGTTTCATTTCCGATATTTATATTCTGGAAGGTTCGTGTTTGAATATTAAAATATCCGTAAAGTAATCATAAATGTTCGGTAGCGGAATATGTTTCGGTAAATTTTAATATTGCAGAAATGATTCTTATTTTCTGTTACTGCTTCATTTTTATAAAGTAAGTGTACTTCTAATGAAACTAACGTAGTCGCCGAATAATTTTTAATTGGCACTATTGGCGTTATTGTTCTTATCAACTAACTGTCGCAACTTCACACTGCAACGAAACGAAAATTCTTATTGAAAATCGGTATTTTCGATTAATATTGCCAACTGCGAACAGAGAAAATAACGAAAACAATCGATACGATTTGAAAAATTTGGCCAAAACAAAATTCAACATTCACTTTTCTTTTTTTTCTTTTTTTTCTTTTTTCTTTTTTGGGGGGGGTTCGTTGACATGGACATTGGCCTCAGAATCGAAAAGGGAAAAGAAAACGTAATTAGATCTTTACGCGATCAAAGATCGCAAATACGAGAGCTAGGATAACAGAAGGGGAGAAGGAAAGGAAAAGATGCAGACCGGTGTCGTAATCGAGTAGGGAGATCCAACGGTGACGGATGGAAAGAGGAACGCTCAGCAGCGATAGAAAATCATTCAAAAAAGATGCAATCAGCATTATAAAAAGAGAAATAGAAGGGCAAAAAGGAAAGAAGATACGAGTGAAAAACGGATAAGCGATGATGGGGGAAGCAAACTATTTCCAATACGTAGACCAGACAAATTGCCGTAAGAGATGAATGCTGCAAAGAAGGAAAGTTGATAAACGAAGATCCAGTTGAATAGATATCAGGATTTGATGTAATTTAGGAAGGTGCAGAGAGAGACGAGATGTTGCTGCACTCAAAAATGCCGAGTAACCTTTCGGTAGAAAAATCTAAACGAATTAAACGATCTACTACTGCTACGTCATGGCTCTCGATTCCTGAGTGCCCAAATATCGATGAGAAATCAATTTGGACAGATTCGAGGCAATTTGTCTTCTCCTCTTTCTCATCCGTTCTCCTAAGTTTTCTTTTGCATCCTTCGCTTTTACTATCGTAATTTTATGAATTGTCTGCGGCATGTCTGATGGCTATCGATGCTCTCCAAAACCCCTTAAAACAAAGATTAAAAGTAAGAAATCAAAAACAAACGTTTAACTGTAGATTGTATCAAAGTACTAGAAAACTAATTTTTTTTTTATATTTTCCTTTTGATATACCGATATACATTCCACTATCTCCCTATATTAATAATCATCATCATCATCAATCATTGAACCGTTTGGTTCGTTGTCTCCATTCGCTCCTATTCCATACTACTCTGCTTTTAATCGGCTGTACGTTGTGCATTTCTTATCTTTTATTATTTGAGACAAGTAGAGCTGTTTCTCGGTTTTCCTCTCTGTCGGGCTTTTCTTGTTTTTTTCCCTCTATAATTTCCGATAATATTCCATCATTTTATATGACCGATCACATTATGGTTCTACGCTTCTTGATGGTGCTCAATAAGCTGCGAGTTTCCGCCACTCGGTTAAGGACATTTTCATTTTTAACTTTTTCGGTCCACTGTATTTTTAACATTTTCCTCCAGAACCACATTTCTGCCCCTTCCGGCTTTTTCCTTTCGCTTTCGTTTATCACCCAGGTTTCACACCCGTACAGCATTACACTCCATATGTACAATTTAATCAGTCGCTTCCGTAGGTTCATATCCATACTTTTGCCGGTTAACATCGCGTATTTTTGCATAAAGGCGCTTTTTGCTAGACTGATCCTTCGCTTTAGTCTAGCAAAAAGCGCCTTTATGCAAAATAGAAAATTGCGATATAAACAATTGCTCGATAAGATGAAAATGTAATCTCATATTGTCGGGAAACAAAAAACAAGTACTCAATCAAGCACGATGTTTCATGCGCTGAGCATTCCGCATGTAAAGTTTAAAATAACCATAATATATAAATTCACATAAGCTTTAATGCATGTCCTCTTGAGATCCTTGATATGTGCGTTCTGTAGGAACTTGCTGTCGACCGTTACTCCGAGGTAGCGTACCTCCTCTTGGAAATGCAGTTCTAAGCTGTTGAGGAAAATTCGAGGCCGTTGACAGTATTTAGTGGTCCGATGAAAATCTACACATGTTGTCTTTTCCGCGGAGAATTTGAAGCCTCGAGGCAGACGTATAACGCTAAAAATTGTTAAAATGTTTTTTTACAAAAAAGTAAATACCGATATTTGAAGATTTATTATAAAAATGCACTAAAAAGTAAAAAATAATTACTCCTGATAAGAAAATATATATCAGAGTGGGATATAACACTTAAGTGGTGATATTATCGTAATTCTTATACAACATTGATACCTTAATTAGAGTAGGATTCGTATTACATATTAAAATAATAATTAAAAACTGCATTAAATGTTCATTAAATTGTTCCTAGATATTGTAGTATGAATTTGATGTCGACTCTGATTACGGTATTAACGTTGTATAAGAATTACGATATCACCTTAAGTTATATTACTCTGGTATATATTTTTTATCGGGAGTAATTATTTTTAAATTTTTATAATAAATCTTCAAGTATCGGCATTTATTTTTTGTAAAAAAGCACTTTTTTTACTCGAGCTATTGCCTCAATGAAAATTCCTTTTTTTTTCCTGTTTTTGGGGGGTTTAAATAATTTTTTTAGTCAAATTTTTTTTTGATTTTATGAAAGGACTTCTAAATGTGTATCGCAGTCTCTGCTTTTTAAATACTTTGAATGTATTAATATAAAAAAAAAAAAAGAATATTTATAATTCGCTTTAAAAAATTACCCTGCTGTAACTAAAAGTTAAGGAGATTCCTTCATCGTGCAGAAAAATACATAAAGATCCGTGATATTCGAAAGAATGCAATTTATTGAGAAGTACATTACGTCGATATTGCGGACCGATTTTTCAATTTTAATTTTAATAACATTCTTCTTCTTCTACTTCGTTAGCCGGATGTCAGGATCTTATTTAAAACAAGCGATTAAAGGCAATATCACAGAGTTAAAATCCGTTAGAAAAATACAATAATTTTAAACGCGCCTGTCTCAAACGTCATTCTCATTTTCGGTATAATATTTTTCTTGTTCTGTTTTCATTTTCATCTGATTTATCGGAATATTTACAACATTATCGATTTTACACAATGCGCATACATGTACCAGGTTATAACAAGTTTTTTTTTACACAAAATACATAAATTCGACCGTAATGAATGTGCACTATTATTATCGACTTCCAAAAAAAAAAAAAAAAAGTTATAATTCGTTGCGTATATTTTTTTGTTCTTTTTTGTCATGCTTTTTCGTGCATAACATTCATACGGACCGACTTTAGTGATTGTTTGTCCATCGGAAAGTATACCCCATTCAGCGGTGGTACCACGCAAGTACTGATGAAAATCGGTGAACATAAACTGAGTATTCATTAAAAAACATGAAATAATGTGATCCCTTTAGATAATGTCTTTAGTATAACAGAGGCGATTGACTTAAAATACTATCAATTTGCCGAATAACCATGGAAATTTAGCTCTGAATAAGTAAAACAATTGTATATTTTGATGTTTTTACCGTGGAAATGCAGCTTAAAATAAAGAAATCGATGTTTTCTTTTTTTTAAGCATAAAATATGGAGAATAATGTGATAAAAAACTTGATTTTTAGCAAGAAAAAAAAATTTAAGTATAATGCTCTAAAAATTATAAAATAAAATGTTTTTCTTTAAAAAAAAAAATACCAACTACAAGATTTATTATGAAAATTTAATGAAAATACACTAAAAAGTAAAAAATAATTATTCGATAAAAATATATTTCGCAGTGATATCAACTTAAGGTGACATTATCGTAATTCTTATATAACATTAACTTTTCGGAGTCAGCATTAAAATTCATATCACAATAATAATTAAAAACTACATTAAATATTCATTACATTGTTCCTAGATATTGTAATTTTAATTTGGTGCCAGCTCCAAAAAGTTTATGTTTAAGAATTATGATAACATCACCTTAAGTGTTACGTCACTCCGAAATATATGTTTTATCGGGAGTAATTGTTTTTTTTTACTTTTTAGCGTATTCTTATTAAATTTTTATAATGAATCTTAAGTCGCTATATTATTTTTTGAATAAATATATATTTAACAAATCCTGCGAGTAAAATAATAAGTCTACTTCGTTGTTTATTAAAAAATTATGATCTAAATCAAAATATAATTGCTGCTTGCGCATAATGCAAAACTAAATAAGAAAACCCTCTAAAATAAAATTAGTGCTATTAAATTTTGAATTTATAACGTTCTATATAAAATTGCACAACTTATTACATGTTTTTTAAAAATTATGTACAAATCATATATATGTATATATGTTTCAAAAAAATTAAAAGATAAAAAATTTGTTTCGAAATAAATTTCAATTGCGAAATTATATATTTATGGCACCATTTAACACAATTTTTAAAACTGAGAGTTCTCCACGAATATAACATTATGAATCTAATGTGTTTTTCCATACGAGGAAAGCGGAGACAGGTAAAGTTGAAGATGGTCAAAGCATCTTTTTAATTTGCAACCTTTCCATTATTAAATAATATTTTAAAAAACGAAAGTTTAATAACTAGTCTATTAGCAAGGAAAGTAAAAAATTATAACTTCTTGTCTGCATTTCCGCTAGCCAAAGAAAAAGTAAATAAAATAACATTTATAAAACTTTTTTTTGTTCGTTTTTTTTTTTTTTTTGGTTTTTCTTGGCATGTCAACAAAGAACCTCCACACAGCATCGACAAAAAAAAAAGAACGGGTCAATTAAATATTGATTCAGTCAGAAATTGCCAGAATGAAGGAATCAAGAACTAGGATAATGGACTGGGAAGGAAATGACAGAATGCATGAGACGCAATAAGAACCAAGGAGGCTAAAATGTAACAAATAAGAATAAAGAATGACACATTCAGACCAGAAGAAAAGACATTCGAAGAAGATATAGCTGGAATCACAGACAGCTTCATGATTAGGATGAAGATGGCAGTTAAAAGAGGGTGTTAAACGAAAATGCGGGAAAGATAACCAAGTATGTGATTAAGGCGCAATTGATAATAGAGACGAAAGCAAACGCCGTAGAGAAAGAAAGTCATAAAACCAAGGGTGATCAGGAATATTTGGCGGATGAACAGATAGAAGGAATGATTGTTAGAGAAATAAAAAAACATAAATATCTGACTGGAATTTGATATGAAATTTTAACCGCAAAGGTAGCATGTTGGAAGCAAAGATTTTACCGAAAAGCAACTCTAGCCAAGGTCTCCGCCATCTCACTACCCTCAATAGTCACGTAGCAAATCAACATGGATAGAATGGAGAGGGAGAAGATAGTAGATTACAAAATCACCGGAGTGAGTGGGGAAGTGAGAAGAAATATTAAATGGTTGGAGCAAAAGCGATGAGAAGAGATATAGACAATGGAACGTAAGATGACGATAAGTTCAGCGGCAACTCAAAGTTACTGATGTCGGTAAGCATGAAAGAGGATCCAATTTCACTACAACTCCTCGAACCATTCATAAAACTAGTATTTTGGTAGGGAACTAGGGGTCTGACGGTATTATGGAATTTCTACATGACTATAGATTTGGGAAGAAATTTAACAGAAAAAGGAAAGATTATATTGGGAGGATGGAAAAGAACAGCGAACTCAGAGGGGAAAAGTAAGGAAGATTAGTAGTCGAAATAGTATAAGACGAGAAATATCTAAAACACAAAGAAATATAAGCTAGGATAGAAACTTTCTTAGGAATAAAGGGAAAATTTTGTAAAATGCAGCGTTAGGAAGGAATAAGTATAAAGACCGTCAATGGTAGACGCTGAGAGAGAAATCGATGGCCTAAATAGAACCCTGGAATAAAAGGCGTTTTGGACTCCGCAAGGACTGTAGGTATTGGGAAAGATTTAAGAGGACCAAGGAAGAGTTTAGGAAGACTTCATCCAAATGCCTTCTTACAACTCTTTTAGTAGTGTGCCGATGAAACAGCAACAACGGGCTATAAACAACGTTACGTGTAGAGCTGAGTTGGTGGTACACCGAAATGGTCAACATAATGAGCACTTGCTCTGAACCATTGACAAATCATTGTTGACAATACATTTACGACTACAATATACGTATTTTACTTCTTTTCAAATTTTTTTTTTTTTTTTTTTTTTTTTTTTTTATTTGACAAAAAGTTTTGATTTATAAAAAAAAAAAAAATTTTTTCACTTAAATTAAACAATTAAATTAATTATAACTAATTAATTGTTCGGCAGAATGATTTTTCCCTCAGGACTGTTTTGTTCATTTTGACGAGCTTCATAGCAAAAAACAAATTTCCTGAATTAGTTTCTGAACACCTTGTATATTAATATATATAATATATGTATATATGCACCATTCGTACAACCAAAAGCGTACCCACAATCTCTTCCTGCAGATATCACGAGGAAATTTTAACGGTTTTCAGTGCTCTGGGGATCGATTTACTTTATTATGGATGAATAAGGTTGGATTATGATCATGATATGAAGTTATTTTAATACGACGCCTGGCATATAAGATAATGATCTTATTCGGAAACATTGGATTAGAAATGTATAATTAAAGTGAAAAGGACTTTTCAAGTCTCATTGGCTGTATAATGTGAGAAGGATATCCTACCAAAGTATTCATTCGAACCGCTGGAAGATGAATATAGAGTTGAAAAACTGGCTAAGGAGTAACTCGGCATCATTAATTTATTCTGTATAGCATTAAGGTTTTTTAATGTGCGTCGAGGAAGAATTAAGATTATATTTCAAGTTGATTACTTTGTAATGAATAACCATTAGGAACATTTTGATTCGATGATACTTCTTATGCTCTACAAATCCAATGTTCAATCTAAACTTGATTTCTGCTATTTTCTGTATGGTAATGCTGCTCGTTCTCTCCTAGCTAAATTAGATTTAGTTCAAAATGCAGCCCTGCATTTATGTCAAGGAGTCTTGAAATTCACGCCTTGCGGCTCCTTTATCTATCCGTAAATCTTATCTCGCCTATCGGTTTCTTTTTTATTATGCTGAGACATTATAATCTACGTGCCATTGAGCTTATTCCATCTGTTCCTCAATGTAAAATGTTTCTCCTAATTTCTGATTGCAAAAGCGCCCTTTAGTGTATCTCTTCTCCGTATGTTCCCTCCTCCTCTGATCCTATTATTCTACGCATCCGATCTCTGATCTCCAGCTTTTGAAGATTGCACTCATTAACCATCGACTTTCTTTAGATCCCTGGTCATGCCGGGATTGCGGGCAACGGTAAAGCGGATTATCTTGCTCGTTTGGCTATTTCCTCTGGGCGGCCAGTCAGACGGTTTCCTTTTCACGAATTATTAAATATTGCAAAAAGTAACCAAAAGGCCAATTGGAAATCTTTTTATAGATCATCCTTCTCCAATCCTAATTCACATTATATTTTCCATTCACCCCAATCCACCTGCTCAACCATGGTACTTACATTTTCCGCATCTTCCCCATTTCATCATGTCTGCTATCTGTCGCCTTCGATCTGGTCACAATCGACTTCCTGCTTCATTGTATCGTTTCTCCATAGTGTCCCCTCCTATTTGTCCGCTGTGTACTGATAACACAGTCGTATGTGACTCTAATCGTGTTTTCTTTGAGCAGCACTCCTCTTTATAATCTGAAAAGGCAGGTCTCTATACGTAGAGCTGTTCTCACATAATGTTCCAACTCCATGTTGTATGCCCTTTATTCTCATTCTACAGTCAACGTTGATCATCCCAATTGTAGTAAAATTCCAATCTTCTATACTTCATTATATTAAGATCTAATCCCTTCAGTAGTTCTCTTTCACTTCGCCATTCCTATCTTATCGTGTCCAGTTACTTCTAATGAACTCCTCTCTAAACGAAGATCAAGCACCGATGTCGAAGTTACAGTTACAAACATGCACAGCTCGCAGTTAATATTGCGAGCCCGCTGTCACATTTGCGGCCTTAACGTTAGATAGCGAACTACTTGTCAGCCGGCAACGCGGGCGCTACTGTTGTAGCGTGGCCATAGCGTTAGGTGTAAATTAAATTCATTTCCTTTTGACAGGATGGTAGGCGCTGTCTTCGCAGTCGTCGCCATAATTATTATTCAATTTTCATAATTAACAATTACAAACTTTATTTTATAGCAGTGGAGCAAGTCATTGAACTTTCAGAGCTAGGCGCTATGGTCTATATAGCTTTGATGCTTGATGGCTCTAACTGCTTTTTAAACATCCCGTGTTTCTTCTTTCTTAATTATTTGTAGTCTGATTCCTTTGTCCGCCGGTACTATGGGCTCTGTAATTGCAGATGAAGCCATGGTATGGGACAGCTAACTCCTTTTTCTCTTACCTTCAGCAGTGTCATTCCTCCTCTTTTCAGCATGCATATGTTTGGCATTTATCGACGTTGATTGTCATTGTTTCTCCATTCTTGATATATCGTTCTTTGTCAGATTCAATTCGTTGTAACTCATAATTACTTCTATTTACACGTGTTGATGGGTAATCGTCCGTTGCTGACAAACCCAGGGAAAACCCGAAACAAGAAAAACAAAAAATGAAAACATTTTGTTTTTAAATTACCTGTGTAAATACAAAATAATTAATATGATTCATCAATCAAGGGATACCCCACTCATCTCCTGTTTGATACGCCCCCGATCACAGCACGTACTAATGAGCACCAAAAAAATCATATGTTGGAAGATGTGGACGATTGATGATCAAGCAATAAATAAAACTTTCTTTGATTTGTTAAAGCATCACTCACAGACTTCCTTGAAGGGACTTACCCGTACTGTAACCTAATTTACAGGTGTTATTATACAATATTGAACACTATTCTTTATATGAAAGAAGTCGTTCTCGCTGAATATTAGTCGTAAACAATCCGAACACAAAATAAAACAGGGAAATCATTGTAAGTTAATACAGACGTTGTTGCCAGTCATTACAACGAGCAATATAGTTACACTCATTTAAAAAAAGAGGATTCCCCCCGGTTCCATCACAGAATAAATAAGATGTTCCCTGTGCTCATTCCGAATTGTAGGTAAGACAAAAGTATGAAATAAAATGGTTCAAATTTTTACAAGATATTATTATTATGTACTGTGAAATTTTGCCGTCCCCTAAAAGTGCCGCCCCACTACGCTATGCGACTGTAAAAGTATGCATAAATGCCCCATTGTGCACATTTTTTGGAGGGAAATATACGTAATTTATTATGCCGCAAATCCACTCTTGATATACGTCCTATGGCTGAGACTCTTAACTTTTCCTTATGCCCCTTACATCTAACGTCAGCAAGGTTCCACTTATCAGACGACTGAGGAGTTCAGTGCGATAAGCTGCCCTAGTTGGCTGCCAGGTCAATGTTTCCTGCGAGTTTCGGGTCACGTCCCCGGAAGAGAACAAGTTCCCTTACGGGGGTGCTGGGCTAACTCTTCTTTTACCAGTGATTTCTCTTCTTAAATAACCGCGTTAATTATCGAAATAAACACAGTAACGAACAGAGATAAACATGGTGCCAGCTGATAACTCGTAATCGAAAAGAATTTATTGCCAGGGGACCATAATGACTAATTACTCGGAGAAAATTGGTAGCTCGTGAATAGAACGTACATTCAAGACGCAAAATTATGTATTTCAAAAAATCTGATCTCGTCTAGAACTAAATACGTTCTCCGAAAATGCTATAATTTAACGTAAATAAATCCGTATCTGTTTATTTTATTTTTATTTTTTTGTATTAATTTTATATTTAAATAAAAAAAGAAAAAGAAAATTGATTAATAAACAAAGGAGAAAATGGTACTGAACTGTCTTGTCTTTGCCTATTTATATATAGATATTATTATTATTTAGGAGGGGGGGATTAACTATGGATACGATATAGGAAGAATTTATCCATATTTTCAATGTGTAGCAACCGGATTGAAACAGGTCCTACGTGTACCAAAGATCACTGTTTAATCAACCACGCCACAGTAGTTTGCTTAATTCAGTAAAATTTATGTATATTGAAATTCAATGTTCGTTTAAAGTTTTCAGTTTATGTTTCAGTAATGCAATAAATAAATATTACTTTACTTTAATAAATTAAAATAAATACCTCAATTTAAAAAAACATTTTCGGGCATAGCCCATCATCATTAGCTCTAAAAATACAAAGAGTACTTAAATAAACCTAAAGACATACAGCTTTAGTGTTAATTTTTTAATTATTTAATTCTTTATCAATTAATTTATAATAATTACGATTAATATTGCAAAAATTCGACAAATGCTCTACGCAGCACGAGTAGTGGAAACAAAACTTAAATTATATAAATTTAGAATATACAATATACAATCTGAAAATACAAAATAACATCCACAAATCAAGCGCAAGTACGGGAATAAACGTAAAAAAATAAATAAAATAAAAGTAAACACAGAGTACAAGAGAAAATAAGTAAAGATAAAAATTTAATGAATAAATAAAATTTAATCTGGACTGAAAATTAAGAAACAAATTCAAAACAAAATGAAACAAGATTTAAAAATTTTACCGAAAAAAAAAAAGAACCATCAGTTTATACTTATAATAACGTATTATTCTTACAAATAAATTTCAATATATTCACAAATTCATAATTTACATATACTACCCCGGTACACATACATCTTTTTTTCCTCTGTTCTCTACTCATCTCTTTTCTCTCTATCTTTCTATTTCGCAAAAAATTCTCAACTGCCTAATTTTATATATATATATATATATATATATATATATATATATACGCATTAAACATAGTACTATAATTAATAACTCCGCAACTACATATTTGAATACACTCTATATTGTTAGCTGACGATGGCCTATTATGCCTAAAAACGTTTCTAAAGAATAAGTTATTTTAATTTATTAAATTAATTTAATACTTATTTTCGTTTTTTACCAGGGTATTTATTTGTTTTATATGTATTTTCTAATTTCGTATTGTCCTTCTACCACACGCACAACGGAATACATCTTGATCGATAGAAATAAACACGATACATAAACGAAAAATTGAAAAAAAAACAAAAAAAAACAGTACCCTACTAGAAGTAAATAATAAAAATAAAAAAATGCCCTGTTTGTTCGCATTTTGGAAAACCTTTCAATAAAATCAAAAAGTTTTACGAATTATTCGCTTACTAAATTAATTTCCGAAGAATTTGAATACGGTTCGTAATGAGTTTTCCGCAGAATTTACCTAGAAATTATTCTCCGAGTTTAAAGGAAAATCTGTCCATATTATCTTAATGAATATAACGATATAATGACTTGCTTGATGATAGTATGCAACGACCGTAATTACTTAATGTAGAGCGGTAGTTATACCAACGAATTCCCACAGCGCGGTAGTTATACCAACGCTGTTAATTGCAAAGTGTATTTATTATGAAAAAAATTTATGTCAAAAAACTTTCACCAAAAAAGTTCTTCCAAATATGTATCACACAGATTAAAGAGTCTATGCCGTCCCATTCAGTGCGCACAAAAGGAAATAGCGAAGGTTTTCAGAAAACTTTAATTCGAAAGATTCTCGTTCACTAGATAATACGCAGTAATCGGAAAATTGTTCTATTTGAATATTGTACTGGATCACATTTCACCAACAATTGAAGATGATTAAATTTAGCAGTCTTATCTATTAGTTCTTCTGAAAACTGAAATTAATATTAAGGTTTTTCGATGTAAAAGAGGTTTTTTCCATTTATTTATTTATTTTCAAACGATTCACGCATGCACGTTTATTTTTAAAAAAGCTGTAATTAATATTAAGGTCTTTTTCGATGTAAAAAAGGCGTTTTCCTTTTTCGTTTATTTATTTATTTTCAAACGCTTCATGCATGCAACATTTATTTTTAAAGGCAGAAGAAGGCGCTTAGAACCCGTATATAAATCGACTGATGTATACAAATGTATATTTTGTGCGTTATTGAACCACTGCAGTTTGAAACGTACTTAGCGAAGTTTGATATAGCTCGTTTTTAACTGAGGTACATCATCGTATATAAGTTATTCAAAGTTAAAATGTATCTCAATAGAGAGAAAGAAAGAAGAACCAAAAAATGAAAGAAAATTCATTCTTGGAGAAATTGAAAAAAATCCATTAAAACTCGTTCTATTTCGAATTACATCGGCATGCTCATTAAACAATACGGCGTAACTACTACAGAGCATTTAACGTGAAATTTTAAATTTCATTTCAAACATTTTTACAAATCACTCTATTATCTTTAATTGTAGGGTATCCAGCCGAATACTGGCCAAAGAAGATGATTACAGATCCGTTAAACGTCAGTTACACAGAGGCAATCATCATTCCGTAAAAAATAGCGTTTTCCCGGTTGAACATCACATCAGACGACAAAATTACGGTCATTTACATTTCAACGAAAGTATATAAAGTTACACGTTTGTTTTTATTCTTTCTTATTATATTCACCGAAAAAAAAAAAAAAAAAAAAAAAAATATTAACATAGCTTCCGGTCGCGTGTTGATATTGGTTTATTGACATTGTTGCAGAAGTACCGTTTCCATTAACGTAAATCCAGAAAGAATATTCTTTTTAGGATCGAAAAATGTAGTCTAGTTACGAATAAAAAAATTTCAATCGATTCCGCTTGTTCCAGCCTCAAATGTGGGCACAATTTTGTTAGATGCAACTATAGTGCTTCAATATATACGTATTAATAGTATTTCAAATTTCAGTAATAAATGCCACCGCTATCTATTTTGTTGTAATTTAGAATCGCCAACGATACATATAAGGGTTGTTTAATAAAGTCAGCCACTTGCTTCGAAAAAGTATTAATTTCTTACCCTCCAGGTTTACATCGACATTTTTTTTTCAAATAAATTTGTTTAATCGCGTTATTATTTTTGAAAAACCTCACGTAAAACGTAACGTATTAACGTTTTGAACAAATAAGCACTGTCCCCGTCTTCAGAACGATGAAGGAAAGAATGATTTTTTTTATTTATTTATTTTTTTTTTTTAACTCCACCACCAGGGGGACATTTACTTAGAAATTAATAGGAAGAAAAGTCAACTAATTATAACTTAATTCAATCGGAAATAGCTGAAATACAGGAACCAATAATTTCAAGGGTAACAATAGACCGAGAAGGAAAGGGCAGAATGTAGAAAAGAACGATGAAGCAAAGCATGATTGGAACCAGTTTTATAAGTCAATCATGATGTTTCATGCGCTAAGGATTCCGTATGAAAGTTAAAGATAACTATAATTCAAGTTTACATATTTCCAAATTCAAAACAAAGAAATCCGTTGGAAAGGCACGTAATTTTTCGCACTTTTTTGAACTTTTCGCCAACTTTGAAAGTTTCGATAAGGAAATGAAATACGATTTCGTTCCCAACAAATTCTTCTTTCTTTATAGTGCCATACTTAATTCCTGAGCATCGGCGACTACCTATTCGTACATCTCAGCTGTACATATATACGCATAGTGTACTAGGTAATTGTTATATATGCAGTACGAATGTGTACACACGCAAGACTACATTCGGAACTGATTGTAATCGTTTGATTTATCGATATACAAGTGCAGTCCGGTGTGGGTCTGCTGTGTACTGACCTAGCGCGCATATGATGTTGAACGTGGTGATTTGCCATTGCTTCCACGTGATTATTAATAGAGTATTTATTTATTTAATTCTTGTAATAAGTTCGTCGTCGCTCGGGATCGAACCCGTAACCTCCATATCGGAAGTCAAGCGCTCTAGCAACTAGGCTATCGCGACCTTTAGCAACCTTTAAAACGATATATCACATGCCCGGGAAAAAAAAAATTTCTTTCAAAACATTCGAGCTTTCGGCGCCTTGAGAAGGCACGAATATAAAATTATAAGCTCGGCGCTATATTTTCCCTGTAAAGCGATCTTTTATGCATATGTTTGACATACATTTTAGCTTTCCCCAACTCTGCTCTTCAGGCTATTTCTTACGCGAACATTTCTTTTTTTGCTGTTTTTGGTCTCAAAGGGGGAAAGGTCTGTATAATTTTTTAATACCGAATTTCTTTTTTTTTTTATGAGAAAGCTTCTGCGCTTTGTTTTATGCTTTAAATTTAACTTTTAAGAGGTTGTTATCCGATAATGGATTAGAATTTTTTAAAGGTGATTGAAGTCGTTTTAAATTCTACATTATGTATTCTTGATGGTTTTTTAGTGTTTTTTTTTTTTTTTTTTTTTTGACGCCTAAGGTAATTGATTATCTTACAACTACAGATATTGTCATAAAAAGAATTTTAATTGTAATTTTGTGATCCAATTTCGAAGTTTATAAGTCAAACCGTTCGCGGGGTTACTGCATATTTCAATTGTACTACTTTTCACTACTTGCGCTTTATAGCGCATCTGTGGACCTTGTGTGTAACATTAATGATAATAATAATAATAATAATAATAAACATTGATTGATTAATTGATTGAAATATTTTTGTCGTTTCTGAGCCATCTTATTAGGATTATTCCGTACGTTACATGTGTACGGAATCCTAAAAATATAACATTACGCGCTCTCTTCGTATTGGTTAACGCTGTTTTTTGCTCTCCCATTCGCCATTTTAAATTCTAGCTGTCTTAATAACGGTTTCACATTTCGAAATTATCACGCTATCACCTTATGGTAGCTCACTTTGAAATATTATTTTCTTATCGGGAGTAGTTATTTTTTACGTTTCAGCGCATTTTTATTCAATTTTAATATAGTAAATCTTGAAATCGGTATTTTTTCTTTCGCAAAAAACAAATTAGACTGCAGAGTTTTTAGGAAAAAATTCTTAAATTTTTTGTCTCGCTAAAAGTCGACCTTTTTTTTTTTTTAGAAAAGAGCGACTAAATTATAAATGGTTCTATGGCTGGTTTCAAATTCGTTTTCTTCATTCGAATCGATATTTAACAGAAACGTAGTATTAAAATATTAAAGTCAATCGATCCCCTTTTTTTAACGTTTATCACCGATAATCACCCAATATATACTCACATGGTACCACTGCTAACGGGTACACTTTCGAATAAACGAGAAATCATTAAAATAAGTCCACATGAATATAAAAAAACATATGCGACAAACATAAGCTCCTTTCCTTGAAGTCGGCAGAACATAGAAATTACTCTATCGGTGATAGATCCACACCCGAAATTTTGTAAACTTTTAACTTGAATAATTATCGATAGATATTCGAAGCATTATAAATCAGGAACGCAGAAATATTAAATTATCCCGCATTACTTTGCCCCGAACTGAAAGTGAAAAAAGAAAATTTGGAAATGGAACTCTGTCACAATTAATTTCTGTCCGCTTCACAAAAATTATCCAAAGAAGACTAGAAATATTTCCAATTACTTTTTCATATCTGCCAACTCGGTCGCTACTGTTTAATTTTATCTTTTCAACAGTTCTAACTAGGCTCGTATTCTGAAAGCGTGACTCTGCTCGTTACGGCTGGGAAGGTGCTGAGAAATGAAGAGCTCGTAGCACATTCAGTCGGAAATCTAAAAACGTGTTCTGACACATTTGGAAGATCGGGAATTTTATAATTTAACAGCGACGCCTATCCAATTAATGTTTCGATACTAATAACTGAACAAATATCACCGGCATCTTATTTAGTAATCTGCGCATAGAAAAATTTTGTGCATAACGATTTTTTTTTTTTTTTTAATGTTTGTATGTTGAAATATATAGTTTTGTGTTTTGTATCGCTCTTATATTTTATCGAATTTAAGTATAAGCGGATAATTTATTTTTAATAATTATCGATTATGAATATTATATAATTGTCTTACATTCGTTTACGTGCTTTGATGTTGCCGAGCAGTTTTGTAATTGTTACATTAAAAGGTGCGTATAATTTTTGATTTAGTGTTACATTAATTTGAGTTCTATTTCGTCGACATAGCTATCATCATGTATAATTGCGCTGAATGTGATGAGAATATTTCTGATCATGCCGCGTGCTCGGCTTGTTTGTGTCAGCTACATTTTCAGTGTGAAGTCAAAGAGACATGGCAGCAGATCGGTAATTCTAAGAGAGCGATTTGCATACGTTCTCTGCGTGTCGTAAGAAGACAGCTCTGACGTTGATAAATCGACGGAGCTGCTCATTGCACTGAGCAATGAAATCGTTGCACTGCGTGAGTCGATGATGACGCAGTTTAACGAAATGCGTGCATCAAACGTGCACAGTGACGCTAAATTGAATAATACAGTCGAGTTGATTGCATCACTGCGCGACTGCCGGTCAAAGTGCCCGTAGAGTGTTTTTTTTTGTTTTTTTTTTTTTTTTTCGTTTTTTTTGTAACCAAAATGAAGCAAAGGTGGAGATTGAACCAATCAGAAAGTTGTACGCACACTTGTGAATCATAATTCATTAACCAAATCTTTCCGAGTGAATTCAATACTGGATTTGTAAATGAAATTAAAATCTCAATATGAAATTATCCTTTAAAAATCGGTATATTTTACGTGAGAGATTTTATATCGCGTTCTTATTTGATATTCACGCGTTATGCAGTTTTATTCAATGTTTATTCAGCTACTTTAGTTTTAATATTTAATTTTGCATTATTTTCACACGTTTTATCCGAAGCACCGAGGTAACACATTAAATAAATCATTTCAGGTGAATCGTGATTCACAAATGCATACGACTTTCTGATTGGTTCAATACCTCTGCTTCTTCTTGGTTACACGAAAAATTTAAAAAAATCAAAAATACGCATGGCCGCACGGCTGACTAAAGCAGTACACACTAGGCGGAATAACGTTCTTATCAGCAATGTACCGGTGACGCCAAACTGCGGTGTTACTACGTTGGTCCGTAAAATCGGTGAAGTGACCGGTGTGGTAATCGATGAAAAAAAAATCATAGACGTCTACCATCGGCTAAAAATTGTTTAATCACTAAGACCAGCGTACTATTATAGTTAAGTTTTGTCGGCGTTCGTTAAAATTTGAATTTAAAAAAAATAATCGTCTTGCCCGACCTCTCCTAAAGGATATCCTCCGGTCAGATTTCTACACAGTGCTTTTACGTCAGCGAGCAGTTGACCGCAGACAATTCCATGCTTTACCAAGCATCTCACAGATTGCTGCTGGGGAAAGGCTGGAAATTTATTTATATACGGCCGCAAAGTTGTCGCTACTCCAATGATTAGGGTACATTTTATGGACCAAATTACATCTTTTAAGTCATGGATTGACTGTATAAAATATAAAAATTTTCAGCGATTCACAAACTTATTCATACACCCGCGAGTTTGCAGGTACAGTACAATGTTTTCGGCGAGCAGAAGAGCAAAAAAAGACGAACGTGAAAAAAAAAATGAAAGAAGATATGTGCAACAGACTCGGTAATGAACTCGGAAACCTCCGAAAACAGAACGAATAACAAAGGGGGGTGTCAGGGAAAATGACGATGCAAAACAAAACAGGTCACTAAAAGATGCATGCACAGAAAAGTGGCATAATGCGGGAAATAATACAATGCGTCATCGGTGTATCACCATCGTTCTTGCCAACACTCTGGCGTTCTGCGTAAAGAACGACTTTGTGAGATGTGTCGCGGTAAAAATACGTCGTCAGACATAAGGCAAACGGTGATTTCGCTTCGGGAAGAAGGTAAGAGCTTAGGTGAAATAGTCCCACGTTACTAAAGCTGCCGCGTGGCACAGTTCAAAGTATCGTCACGCGATTTACTCGCGAGGAAAGGAATACTTTTACGCAAAGGTACGGCTTGATCGTAAAAGCTCAACGAACATGACGACTGAACAATAGAGTCTGTAAAATCAAAATAAATCCGAAGTTGAGTAAATTGACGGGGCAGAGTTCACTGCTGCAAACGTAAAGACCGTGTGCGTAGAAACAGTTCGACGAACGTTGCGCAAGGCGGGGTATACAGGTCGAATTGCACGAAAGAAACCCTTAATTGGCGATCAAAAAAACGTATAAGACATATGCAGTACGTCCGCGAGTACACATCCAAAAGTCGCCGTACTAATGAGAAGACGAAATTTTTAATGACAAATGTAAATTTAGTGTAGTCAGCTCGGACGGACACGTCACGGTGTGGCAAAAGCCGAACAGCGAGTTGAAAAAACGACACCTTAAAGGAACTGCCAAAACGGAGGTGGCAGCGCCGTGGTGTGAAGTTGTATTTCGACACGCGGAGTCGGGAAATTAGTGTTTTTCAAGGGAATTATGACAGTTGCCAAGTACTTGAATCTCCTGAAAACGAATTAGAAGAAGCCGAAAAGATTGGTCTCGGAAATATTTTGAAATCCTGCGAAAACTACGACTCAAAACATGAATTGTAAAGGAATGGAAGCTGTATAATTGTCCTCACCTGCTACACTCTGCTCTGCGATCTCCCAATTTAAACCCCATTGAAAACCTTTGCGACAAACTCAATAGAGAAGTTCACACGCCGCTGTTTGTAAAGGTTTATTTTTTGTTCCATTTTATTTTTTAACGTTAATTTTTTTAAACTATTTATTTAATTATGATATTTCAGTTATTTTACACAAATATACACTTATTATGAGCCACATACGGGTGAGTTTCGTTTTTTTTTTTTTCTTTTTCTTATGCAGCGTATGAAAACTTTTGTAATTGTGCGAATACTTTTGTCATCTCCTTTCCGGCATGTGATCGTCTTTAGTTCTTTCAGTATTTAGCGCAGGTGCTCCTTTTTTTTTTCTATTACTGTCCACTTGTGTACTGTCCATATATGTATATATTTCTTGTTTTTTTTTCTTCCTTTTATTTTTCCATTCACCCGCCAAAAACACAACGACTCCTGTACATTGTAGTAGATGTATAAATAATTTTACGAGTAGCTGTATGTACATAAATTGGTGCGTGTGTTATTTATAATTAAAGCTCTTTCTGTTTGCTGTGTATGTGCGAATTGGTAAAATTTTGTATATATGTTTCATTGGAGTTAACTTGTATTTTTATTAAATTCTTATTTTCACTACTTGTTGGATATTAAAACTAATGAGAATTATTGTTTGTATTTATATTTATATTATTAGTTATCTGTTGTTTTTTTTTTGATTTTGATACTTATATTTCTATATTTTGATTTAAACGTATTTTTAATCTTATTCACTTTAATCATACACGAATTATTACTTGTATTTATCGCATAGGATGGTAGAACATCTATGTTATAAATTACATTTATTATCTGTATAATAAATAAATAAGTTTCCTGATTATTATTAGATTGTGTACTCAAAGTCTATTTGTAGTTTTCGATTTTCATTAAATAATAATGTTTTACAAAAATCAATTTACTATAATTTATGTATTTATTTTGAATAGAGTGATTTTAGTTGTAGCTGTTATTATCTACGGTGATTAATATGTTAAGTTTAGTGAATTGTTTTACGGATTACCCCATACGTTTAATTAAGGGCAGGGTAAGGTTTTAAAGGCAAAATAAAGGCATATTTTCATGATTTTTTTTTGGAGATATTAATAATATTGGTTTATTTATTTCTTATATACGGTATAGTATAACATCTAAAGTATCTTTGGAAAAATTTTCAATTAAAAATATCAATAAATAAGTCCGTGACAGCGAATCTCCGGAGGCGCCTCGAAAAAAAGTTGTTTTGCGGTGAACTTCATAACTCGTTACTGAATCATCGGAAACAAAAAAATCGAAATGCATTTAAAAGGTGATATGTTTCCCGAGGTAGTCAGAAGGAGTTTTTTTTTTTTCGATTTTTTTATTTTTGGCAGCATTTGAAAGTGAAAGACGCGATTTTCGCTAAAAAATTTCGGTGAATTTGTTATTATAAAATGGAAAAAAATTGTAAGAAAAACAAAACTCCCTCTAGTTACCTGTTGATTTATGTGTAGAAATAGTGTTTAAAATTTCAAAAGGATTGGTCAAGTAGATTTTGAGTTATAATGTTCACGAACTTCAAAAATGACGTTTGCGAGAAAATCGATTTAAAGTTTTTTATACTCCAACATCCAAAATTGGTATACATATTTTTTTATACTTACACAGAATCATCAATGCCAGCTCCGTACAGTGAAACACTGTCATTCAGGATGTCCAATGCATCTTTTTGCTCTTGCCTACGTTGGATTCTACCCTCTTTACTTGTACGTGCAGCTTGTTCGTCTGCTCTGGTTATTCATAGTTCGTCAGATGCGCGCGCCCATTGGTGAGCACTTGGGCCTGTAGAGATGCTCATTTCATTCAAAATGGACAACAAAGCGAAAGATCCTTCATTGAAAGTGCATACTGCTACATTTGCTGCGATTTCAGCAATTGCAGTACCGCTCACTGATTTTGGAGAAATTTTCCAAATAAGTTGATTGAAACTCCCGTTGTTATTCTGCGTGTAACCTCTAAGACACTGCTGCAAAAGTGAGTCCTTTCTCAAATCTTCGTAGATTGGTTTTATCGCTTCACTTCATAATGCGATTGCCTTGACCATTCTTTCACTCTTTCACTAGACGGAACATACCGAAGCTTTTTGCATTTTTCAACTGACACTTTGATTTTGAAGTTCGTCTACATATTTATTTCCCTTCGGATTACTAATTGCACGAGTTCTAGTACAGATCTTTTTTGACTCCCATGCTATCTCTCCATAGTAGTTCTGGCCGTCTCCATCTTCTCCAAATAACTTTCTTAGTGTCCTCAGTTTCCCTTTGTCCTACGTTCTTCCTTCTTGATAGGTAATCGTCCGCAGTTGACAAACCCAATAAGTAAAAAAAAAAAAAAAAAAAAAAAAAAAGGCTAAACCTTCCGTTTTGCATGTGCGAAAAGACATTTTCCCATCACAACTAACGCACTTCACTAATGTAGATAAAGTTGAAAATACTAAAAGGAAGTCTATAATTCTGTAATGTTTCTCTAAATCTTGCTCTACACTCCCTACAGTACTCAGTTTTATTTATTTATACGATGCGCTGGACGCTTCCACATCATCATTTTTGCGTTTTAGGAATTTATTTTTTCTCGGTCGCCCCAAAATATCAGCACCTTTCTGCCGATCTTGTCTCTTGTCACTTTTTTTGGCATTTTGCAAATAACTAAATAAATTTATCATGACACAACACAAACCGAGCGAAAACACAGCTATAAACGAATGAACACAAACAAAAAGTAACGGAAAACTACGATAAAATTTTACCGCCTCTGTACATTTCCGCTCGGCCGAAAGTGGGCCTGTAAACTGATTTACCGGAACTATACTGTATACGATATACCGGAAATAGACAATATATGCAAGGCCAGTTTACATACCTACAAAGACCCATAAAAGTAGAAAGTAATTAGGAGTTTACAAAGGGATTAATTCCAGGTAGGCGCGTCAAGCAGTTGTCAGGCAGGTATAAAAATCTAGCATAAGCGCCGGTCGCTTGAAACGCTGTATCATCCTTACTTTTGCTCCGATTTACTTGAAATTTTGATATAATACTCTCGACATGTTGTACATTCAGAAAAAAAAAAAAAAATAAAAAAAAAAATGCAAAGAAAAGTTTTAAAACCTTACCCCGCCCTTAATAGTTTTTATTTTACTTTACTGTTTAATTTCTCTTTTGTTACCATCAGAGTTAATTTAAATCGATTTTACACTCTCATCTATTTATACAAGTCATTTTGGTACTCCTTAATTTATTGTACCATTATTGTTCGTATGTATAATGTTAATGATATTCACGCTTAATTTAATTATAAAGGTATTTGTTTTTATTAATGTACTGGATGGATAGAGCTTTGACAGTTTTAAATTTAAACATAAAGAAGTCTTCGGAGTAATTTTAATGAATTTTTGGTTTTTTTATGGAATAAAAATTTTTTGTACGGTATAATAGTACCTACTAACGAAAACATGGTTTTATACTGATGAGATTAGTCGCTATTCCATTAGTAAATTACAGCATGATATGTAAATGTAGAGATAATAAAAGGTCTAATGAAATAGTGATATTAATTAGGGCTGAATTTGAGCTCATAAATGCTACGGTAAATATTACAGCCAGGCCCGTGCCCAGAATTTTTCTTTTTTTTGGGGGGGGGGGGGGGGTAAAATTTTCTTTGCATATTTATTTTATAAATAACAATACATTTTTCACTTATATTCATATTATTAATATTTTAAATAACTTTGATTTATATATTAATAATTTACATAAATGAATTACTGCATAAACATTAATAAAAATTACAAATACTCGTAATAAAAAATTTTGCATAAAATATGAATGAAGTACCTAAAAATATAGAGCATATTTTTTCTTTTTTCTTTTAAAGGTAAGAATATTTCAGTTATGTTGTAATTAATATATATATATATATATATATATATATATATATAGACATATAGATAGATATATAGATATATATATAAAGTAAAGTAAATCTCATACCTTTGACATGGTTTTGGGGATTGTAAAGTTAAAGTTCATAGTGTACTAAGCCCAGCGTTACTAATCAGATTAAGGGGAACCATTAGTCTATCGTGCTACCAAATATATATTAATTACAACGTAATTCTTAGGCTACCCCTCATTAGAAAAAATGTCCCAATTTGATGTAACTTTTGTTATATTTTATAGGATTTTTGTGATTATGTTATATTCATATGAACCAATATAGAATTACGTTGTAAATTTTGATCATTTTATACAAAGTATAGAAAAGAAAGAAACAGAAATGTAAGCAAGAGGGATCAAGGGGCACAGCTCTTGCGAGGCCAAAATGGCCAATTATATATACATATATATATATATATTTAAAATGTTCGATTTTTTGTATTTTCAACAATATATTAACATATAATGTATCCTGACAGAGTTCGCACTGCGAATGATGGTGTGAACTTTTGGAGAAGATATGCATTAGTTTATTCTATCCAGTTTTTAAGCGAACTATCACAACTTACTCCGTTCGGTCCCAATAGAATGACAGTTTCCATTTCCACTGCGACGGTTTAACGGCGTGTAATTTGGTTCCTTAGCGTTATTCACATTCTGCTTATCAGCGATTCTTTACTCTCTTGTACAAACCAATGTTGATGCATTTTAAAACGCGGTATATTTCCCTATTTGTAGTTTTAGTTTGATGTTTAATTAAGATTTTTCTACGGCTACTAGTCTCGATGCCGCCGGTTTTGCCTTGTATAATTCCAAGTATGCAATTGTTTTTTTGTGTTGCAGAAAAACGATAGTTTGAAGAAACATTTTAACACTAGAAGGTTCCGGTGATTGAGTAGAGATCAGTTCCACGAGTACCTTCCAAATTCGGTCGAAAGCATTTTCTAAATCGAAAGGACAACCAGCGTGTATAGTTTGTTTACAAATCCGTCGCATATATGTTGTTGCAGTTGTACCGGAGAGTCAAATGTACTTCTGTTACATTTGAATTCGAACTGCATTGAGCTTATCAATTCATGGTCTTCTAGGAAATGTACCAATCTATTATTCACAATTTTTCTCATTAATTTACTCGTGGACCGTGGAAAATGAGAAAGAACAGTAACCACTAACTTCAAAACGATCTCCTTCAAATTTGAGTGATGAAATTATGTGGGCAGTTGCGCAATTTTCTCCTATTTTGCTAGTTTTCCAGATTATATTGTATAACAGTAGGGAAATTTGTAAAGAGGACGTATTCGTATGTTTAATAATATTATTTGGTCCGAACTTTTCATGGGATAGTTATTTCGTTTTAAAATTTTAAGATGAAACAGTTTGCATCAACATTTTGAATGATTTTAATCTTGCGGATCAGAGTTATTTATGTGTATGTATTTTTAAAAAAAAATTAAAATTAACGTGTGTACTCAAATGAATCTTATGAAAAATAATAAATAAATAAGTAGATGAAAAATCAATCGAATCTCTTGGATACAGCTGACGGCCACTCGAATTCGTCTACACAGCATGACCGGCGTATTTATTGATTCCAAGAGCGATTTTCCCAAAAAGAGCTGCGCATTTCTTACATTAATACCTACCACCTCTCTGTTTCAGTATTTGTGGAAAGTGACGAGAACAGCGATGAAGGGGTAGTGATGGAAGTTGGAAATGGAACCGATCACCGTTATTTCCGGAATAAATTCGACTCTTCACTGGTGGAAAAATTACTACTTGACGGGACGGCCGATGGTTTTGGAGCGAAATGCAGCAGCGGAGATCAGTCGGCCGGCGAAGGCACCTGTTATCCGAAAGAAATCTGTTTAGATAAAGGAGGTCAAGTCGGTAACCGGTGTATAAACAGCGAGCCACTTTTTTGTTGCATGTGTAAGTTTGCAATAATTAGACAATTTCAAAGTAAGCAAAAACTGATCTTAATCAAAAAAAATTTTCTTCCCCCTTTTGCAATTCCAAATGGACGCTTCTACATGTGCTCTGTACCTTAATTTTTTATTTTTCCAAAATAACGATAAATTAATAGTTAGGAGCCAAATTTGAATAGGCGGATGATAAAGAAAAGCGTTATCGATTATAACAGCATTGCATTCTCGCTTTTATTTTTAATTTAAATGCATAATGTTTTCCAGAAAGAGAGAATCAGACAACTAGTTCATCAGACGTTGATAAAATTAAGAGAAGTAGTGAATAAAGAAGGAAAGAAAACGTAAAAGAAACACAATAAGGAGTAGAAAGCCTAAATATTAACATATTAGAATAAAAACTTTTTTTTTCTATTTTTTACCCTATTTTTTTCCTTTTGGGGCGGGGGGGGGGCTTATAAATCAGGGACCTTTGCCCAGAAACACTTCAAAAGGGAAGGAATCAGTTAGTATCTTTATACGATATCAAATGTTGCTAATAGGAAGCAATCAGTAGGACCAGGAACGGTGTGTGAAAAAGGAAAAGACAGGATGTGGCGCAATAGAGGAAGACCAAGTCGCAGCAAACTACAACATAAAGTAGAAGGCTCAACAGAAAGAGATAAACACTCGAAGAATTATTGTCCAGGAGGACTGTGCAAATATAGTCTCGGCAGGAAAATAAAAGAGAAAACAATACATTTTCACATTTTCTTTCACATTGTCACCTTTGTTCATTGCAGTTATTTCCTTTTTCCCAGCAGGCATTGTAAGCACTGCCGTGCAACTGTGGTCATATTGTTGGATGGCGCTTATTTGAAAAAAATTTCATTTTTGTTGGGTTGCATCGGGTATTGTGGGCACTGCACTGTAGTTTTTTTTGTTTTTTTGTTACAATTTTTTATTTAAGTACATATAAAAATTTAATTTGGTCAGCTGTGAAAACCATCCAATTAAGTTTTGGATTCCTGCACATTGTACAATCATTAATCTTTATCTTAAAATACTATAATATGAGTATTAATGTATTTTTAAGTATGAATATTCCAGCTATAACTAATGCATTTGTATAATTTATTGTTTTGTAAGCTTTGGTTTGATTACTATGATATTCCGTGTATACTCGCTAAAAATTTTTTAGAATTCATTGAACTTTAGCATTTCCTTGTAAATAATACTACCATATAATAGATATTTGATAATATCAACTGTTTTGTATAATATTATTCCCTTTTTGTAATTCATCCGATTGTTATATTGTTAAACAGCTTTGTGAATATATTAATAAATTTCGTAATTTTATCATTTATACACTTGCAGTGATTGTAAAATTTGAGGTTTTATTTATCAAAACGCCAAAGTATTCTAATTGGTCCTTTTCTGTGATCTTATAATTTTTACATCGTTCGGTAATTCCAACTTATATACATATTTGTGCAAACATTATATTCCATAAATATGGACTAAAACCGCTCCTTGCAATATAGCCGTATCCACGTGTACCTTTTTTTTGTAATTGTTTATATTGATTTCTGTATATCTTTGATCATAATATTGATTTAGAATCTCTAGTAAGTTATAGTCTAATTTTAATTTTTCAGTAGTTTTATCATATCGGATTTATGTCGCAATGCGATTATCAAACGCTTTTATAATGTCTATAGTTAACATTACCGTTTTATATGACTTATTTTTGTATTCTTTGATAGTTTTGTACATATTCCAAATTGCTAACTCTGTTAATTTCCCTTCCAACGCTCCATTATTATGGTCTTTATTAATAATATTTCGTGTTACACAGAACTTTTTGATTTTACTTAGTATTCACTTCTCATAAATCTTACTGAAATTTGATAATATGTTAATCGCTCTGTATGATGTAGATTCTTTCTTTGGTTTACCGGTTCTGTAGTTGCTGTCATATTGGAGGATGGAGTTTCCTCTTTTATGCTAATCATTTAATACAATAGGTAGTGCGTCAAATAGCCAACGAGAACATAAAAGTGGTTCTTTTCCTTGCATTCTACTCCTTATAGTGCATCTTTTCTCCATTTTTCCAGTAATTATTCTTTTCATTACAAAATCTGATTATAATGTTAGCCTGCTGGCCAAATAAAATTGCTCGGGCCAAACGAAAAACACTCGAATATAATTACATCGATAACAATCAGAATTAATATTAACTATTAATGGCATATGTCGATATTTTACATTTGAAAAAGAACATAATCAAATGTAGTAAAATTCTAAAATAACCTTTTCCGCTTCCATCACTATATTTCAAAGGTGTTTTTTTCTTTTCTCTTTTTTTTTAGGAAGGCTAACATTTTTAATATAAAGCTTGAAAGTTTTCAAAACTGAAACCTTGATTTGATTTTTAAAGTTAAACAAAAATTCTACGTAATAAAAGTTTTGACTGTGCTAATCTTTCAAGAGAAAATTGTACGAAGGTCTTTAATTTTGGAACATTTATAAATATCCTGCCATAAAATATTGTTTAATTGTTTTGCAATATTTAGCATTTATTCAAACAACAGTAATTACTGAAAATGTTTCCCAGCACTCGATTAGAAAGATTTTTGCATTATTAATCGTATTTTCTTAGTTTCATCTACTAGATAATCTTACGTTTTCCCGAAAACAACTTTTGATTGATATTTTTAAGTTCAAAACGAGTCTTCGCTATTACTATGTAAAGGGAATAAAATATTTTATTCGTGTTTGTTAGAACTTATTTGCATGAAAAATTATTTTCAACCTTTTCAAATGTTAAAATGAAAAACTTATATAATAAAAAACTGTTTCTGTGAATATGTAAATGGAACTTTTCTTTTTGTTATTAAAGTTGGCTCAACAAACAAACTGATTTTGATTAATTTTAAGATTTTTTAAAGAAGTAAAAATTTTACTCACTTTTTTTAGAACCTCTTTCTCAATGTGAAATTATCTTCTAACGATTCCTATTGAAATGGTAACTGCTGTTATTAAACGATGTGTAGAAAAAAGAAAAAAAAAATGCATACGAATGTATCAAAAACCGTACAAATTTGTAAATAATAATTTATGACTTTGCAATAAAATTAGCCAGTAATTTCTCCGATCCTGGCATGCGATACAACCATTAGTTTACAACTAAGTAGATATTTCTCTAAGTAAATCATTTTTTTTTTTTTTTGCAATTTTCCGGTATTATTAATTTATGGTTGGTTTAAAAATTTGAAAATTATTTCAGTATCAATTAAAAATCCGGCAATAATTAAAACCTGAGAATACTAATTGAAAATTTCGGCTCGCTTTATTCGCGTCAAATTTTAGCAAACTAATCAGCTGGGCAACTGTTAAATGGAAATCGTGCAGTTATTTACATTAGCCGGAAAAAATTAAAAGTTGAAAATCTAAGAGTATCAAAGATCAGAAGGAATTTGACGTCTTTGACAGCGGTTTATCGCCCATTCTGAGTTGAATTTTAAAAAACAGATTAATGTTGTTAATAAACTTATGCATTACTGAAGGATTATGCAAATGACACTCGTTTGATTCTGCGCGAGATTAAAAAATTTTACATGCCGAAATTTTAACCAGTTCAAAAAAGCTGAAATTGTTCGCATTCGGCATATAACAACGGATATGTTTGGATCAATTAATGTGCCATTTTTAGACGTTTACGAGTTTATTTAAGATTAACATTTGCCATGACAATTGATAAGTCAAAGGGAAAAATTTTCCCTGAGACATCATAAAGAACGACGAAACAATATTTTCACATGTTTGATATAGCATTGTCTCGGTGTAAATCACAAAAAGAAATCCAGAATGAATACACGAACAAAGGAATATGTAAAACATTCTATTTCACGGAGCGTTACATTAAAAAAATTTTAACATAGAAGCACCTTTTTTTTTTTTAATCTACATCCATAAAAAATGTTCACTAATCATCGAAATTGCAAGAATACTCCTTCGCAGGAAACAGGGAAATAAATATTTAATGCTTCGATAGTTAATTAATACGCGCGTGTTTGAAGCAACTAGGTGGAAGATTGGCAAGTAAAATATAAAGGGGGCACCTCCGCAGGTAATTGAAAAAAATAAAAAACGACTTACTCTGAAACACACTGAACCCATTACTAAATAAAAGACGAAGTAAAATGGCGACGCAGTAAGCGATCGCGTCGAAATAATTTATAAAGCGAAATGTTCACGCCAAACCGTAGTGGCTGCAGTTTCGAGAATAATAATATGCGAACGGTACCATAAGCTGGGGAGAAAATTCGACCAACTTACACCGTTTGTAAAATTTTTTTTATTATTTAAAGTTTGTTTCGTTTAGACGCATTTGGTTACTAATCTGTGAATATTTAAACTGAGGCTCCAACTAGGACCCCGCTTGGGGGAAAAATAGGGAATTAATAGTGTTCAGGAATTCCCGCATAGCTGCGGTTACAATAAATAATGCTAGAATTGTAAAAGACTTTTCTTCGAATGTTCTATTTATACTTCTATTCTCAACTTCTGAACATTGCTTTTTTTACTCCTTGCAACGTTTTCTTTTTCCTTTTGTTTTCTTCACTGTTTACTGTTCTGATAGTTCCTTCTTTCTTCTTCTTCATTACTAGATATATTGCAATAGCGGGGACATTCGAAATTGATATTCTTTACTTTTATTTCATTAAAAACATCAGTCACATTTCACATTTGAAAAATTGCAACTGGCTGATGATGATTTTTAGTGAACCAATGGAAAATGTCGTGTCGGTACCATTTACATCAATGAAGTCAATTATGGTTATAAAAATAATGCGCCTAAAAGAAAATTTAATTATCGCCATTTTTCTGCAGTTGTACACACGTGCGGAGATACTTCGTCGGAAACAGTGACATATTTTCAATCGCCAGAGGAAACATCCGGAAAAACCGAAGGAAGCTTGGCTTGCGACTATGATGTTACCATTCAAAAGGATGTCTGTGCTGTTCGGTAAGATGTCGAAATTTTAACATCCACTAATAAAGAGCTTTCTCCTCGAAAAGGTTCAAAGTTGCAGACTTAGTTCACGTTTCTTCTTTATCCATCGATTTTGTCACTTCCAATTGGTATCTTAGTTAGAGTCTCGATAAATTTGTTGAGCAATTGCGATGTTAAATGAGAAAGGCAAAATCTTAAAAAGACAGACGCAGCAGTGGTTGATTGAAAAAAAAATTTTTCAAAATTATTACCTCAAACGTTTTTGCGTGGAATTTCATTTAAATTTCAACAATAGGCAGTATATACCAAAGACTGAAATTGCATTAAGTGCGTGAAAATTCACGCAAAACCGAAACATTTATTCGGAATAAAGTTTCATAATTTAAACATTAATTAAACAATTCAGTGTCTAATTTAAACAATATGCTATTGTGTGTAGAATCGAGTACATTCACGTTAATTTGGCGAGGAAACTAGGCGGAGTGTGCGACATTGATCAAATATACGTACTAAATTCCGTAGACGGGCCTACAACTGGACAGTGCGGTCCTCTTAGTGGATATGTCAGTAAGTAAAATTTATTTATACAATTTTCGTTTATAGCCGAATCGCTTATTCCTATTTAAATATATATATATATATATATATATAAACTCGACCATTTTGGTCTCGCAAAGGGCTGTGCCCTCTGACCCCTTTTGCTTTCATTTCTGTCTTTTTTTCTTCTATACTTTGTATAAAATGATCAAAATTTACAACGTAATTCTTACTAGCATCAACACAAAAAAAATAACATAACCACAAAAATCCTATTCTAACATTTAACTTTCATTATATAAAATTAAGACATTTTTTCGTTCCATTTTTCATTACATAAAATTGTGACATTTTTCAAATAACAATAACAAAAATCCTATAAAATATAACAAACGTTACATAAAATTGGGACATTTTTGGGACATTTTTCGAATGGGAAGTATGCTAAGAATTACATTGTAATTAATATATATATATATATATATATTAAAACGAATTTCTAATGGAGCAGTTCCTTACTTTGGTTTTCTCGAGATCCTTTATCCGTTTCGCGATGTAATGTCATCGAATTAAACGAAAAATAAGGCTCACTGTTACGGACTATGTACTGAACGAGCGCATTTATTACCGACTTTCAAAAAGTATTATTTTTCGTTTAGTCATAGCAATTAAACGATGAAACAAGTATGGAGAATTCATGAAAATAACGTATAGACACTGAATAATTATTTCTTGCATGATATATACAGAGTGTTCTGAAACTAATTCAAGAAATTTGTTTTATGCTATAAAGCTCGTCAAAATTAACAACAAAATCCTGAGGGAAAAATAATTTTGGCGAACAATTATTTAATTCATTCACTGTAATAAAAAATAAATATTTTTTTTTATGATTCAATATGTTTTGAAATGAAAATTAAGTATTGAAAAAAAAGTAGATTATGTATTAAATGTAGTCGTAAGTGTATAGTCAACTAAGTAAAAATTCAACCCAATTCCTCGCATTTTTTCAAATCAGCGGTATATGCATTTTATCACAACGTAGTCTCAGTGTTCATTTGTTTTTCTTTGCTGTTTTGTAACAAAATACAGTCATCGCTTTCAAAGCTAGCTGGAGTATCGGCACACTACAAAAAGGTTGTAAGAAGGCATTTGATCTTCCCGGACAGGTGGGTAGGGCCCCTCGGACCGATTTAACGGCCAGCAAGGTCGCGAGACGACTGCATACAGTTTGACGACATCCGATGAACACCAGAACTTCTGCAACGGGCCGTAAACAACGTTACGCAAAGAGCTGAGTTGGACGTACAGCAAAATGGTCAACATATTGATCACTTGCTCTAGGCCATTGACAAATCATTGTTGACTATACATTTACGACTACATTTAATACGTATTTTACTTCTTTTCAAACTAGCTTACTTATAAAGACAATTCCTGCCACAAAATTCCCCCATCATATTCCGAATTTAAAAAATCTGGATTTAAATTTCCCGTCAAGTTTTCCCCGTCAAAAGTAATTTCCGGCCATGTGGTCGATGGCATCACTCCCATTACATTTTTCGGTGGCGCAAATTCTAGAACGACCCCCCATAACTAGGACATATTCATGTCAATATGTAAAAGACTACAGATTAAATAACTTAAACACCTTGGGACTGGCACCCGCAAGCATTATAAATTACAGGACTATGTCAATTAGGTCAATAACTACATCCTACGACTATGATGATGGTACTGACATCCATACCAGAAATAAAGCCATAGCGATAGTGGAATTGTATGAATATGACAACGACAAATGACCTAACCGATAACTATATCGATAGTAGGAATCATACACCCATCGACTATAGTCTAACTAAAACATAGCAGCAGTGAGAATCGTGTACCCCAATGACCACAAAAAGACTATTAACCCGACTGCCGAGCAATATTACCACCGATAAAAAATAAAATAAAATCTCGTGCTCTATAATATGGGCAAAACTTTAAACATCTATACTATTATTTTAATTCATTTTTTAAAAATGTAAGATTTTTGATTATGTTAACTCTTTCCTACCATCGACAGTACAGTATGTCACCTCTTATACCTGTATTTTAAAACGTGACAAAAATTAGTAAAACGAACAATGCCACATAGATACAAATATACAGAAAATATACACATACAGTTACTCATCAATCTCGGGTGATTAAATAATTGTGGCACTACAGTAAACTAAAATCGGACGCAACTAGGCGGATTAATTAAAACTTAACATTAACTTTATTGTTCTACATATTTACATTAGAGAGAGAGTCTTTTGTGTTTTGTTTTTTTCTGTCTTTTCCGAGGTTGAGCTGTTTTTTTATTTTGTCCCACGAACTACGCTCACGTAGAAAGGTTTGTGCCCACTCATACGATGCATCATCGTAACGACTTAACACCAAGTTCAATTTGCCTTTTATAGGTTATTAAGTGTGATATTTGTGTGTTATGTGTTCGATTCCTTCCAGAAATTCTACTATGCTAATATTTCCCTCCATAACCTTTTACATTACTATCCGTCGCGCAAGCGTTACAAGCCAGTGTTGTGATACGATTAACACTGCTATTTGTTGTCATTATCTGATTTCTAACGTCGCCTGACATTGTTTATTGATATCGACAAACTTTATCGATCGACTCCGTAAGTGATTTAATATTACAATTTGTTTCGTTATTTTTTTCAATTTGTTTATCTATTTCACCGACTGTGACATTCAAATTTCTTTCTTTTTCATCCTGTCGAGCCATCTTTGACCCTATTTCCGAAAAATTTTACATTCTAAATCGTCAGTTTTTTCTTTCATTTTACCAATCTCGAAGGTTTTTAAACATTTATAAAATGTATCGTTAGCTTCCTCTTTTAATTTACTCATATTTACGTCTACAATTTTTTAATTTTTTATTTATGTTTAATTCAGAATCTTCTATTACTTTTCTTTTTTAAACTTTTTTCTTTTGATTCATGGGCTCAACTTTTTATTTAATGTTTCGGAATGTGTTCTATTTTTTCATTTAAAACGTTTCGTTCGTTTCATTTTCTAAAATTTTTAAATTTTCTTTCGTTTCATTTCGTGAATTTCTTATTTAAAATTTCAAAAACTTCTTTTAAATAATCAAAAATAGAAAGTTCTACCTCTTTTGCGATACTTTAAATGTAAGGTTTCATAAACCTTTCTCGACGGCGTTGTGCCGATCACACAGCATCTAATGCCGAATCACGATCTTCACTCGGGTCGTTAAGAATATTTTTATTTTCCTTGTGGAACGACCCTTAATGGTGACCACACTAATAATTTCTATCAGTTGTATTGTTTTTTTATATTTTATTATACATGAACACAGAAATGGTTTCGATACACAATAATCATGTCGTTTTTAGCCAACTCGGATAATCCAAAAAACCTAGTAAAACAGCCGTTATTATTCACGGTCAAAATTAATTGTAAATTACTTGATGATAATAACAGCTATCGCCCAAAGAAAAAATTAGAACACAATGAAGAAAGGGATAAGTAATGAGCAAACATATACGACATCAACTATTTAACGCAGAAACAATAAATCGTATTGAACAGCATACGAGTTATTTTATCTCTTCATTAATGTCGCGAGAAACTTTGCAGTTCCATTTCTGCAATTGAAAATTTCTTCAATAGATCGTTAACAAGTAAAACCCGACCTCCTTTTATCTATTGTTCTGTATTATATTACTTTTACGTTTTTCTTTTTTTTTAAATATGTTTCAATTATTTGCTATGTGAAAAGGATATTTGTTTACTAATACTCTTGTACATAAAAAAACAATATAAGAATAAAATAAATTTCTTACTTAGTAAATTTAACAAACAGAATGGAAAAAGATTCTTTATTTACTCTTGTAAACATTCTCGTTTTTTTCCCGAGCTAATCATTGTCTTACTTTTCTAATCGTTTACTATACTTCATTCGTTTGCGGCAGCATCTAATATACCTGTACAAAATCAGTTATAACGACTTTGATAAATAATCCGATCCTTATGAGCTAAACTGATTTGTCGTTATGCGCGAAATTATGTAAAGTACTTTAATTATTTAACATCTAAAATTTACTATTACCGAACGGTCACACTCAGTTAAGAAACTTTCATAAAATACTTTAAAGAACAACCTTTTTTCAGTGAATAAAAAACAAATAATCATTTATTTGTAATCATAGCTACAGATATTTTTTAATAAATTCTGAAGCACAAACGCCAAACTTTTTCTTTATAAATAAAAGCGCAATCATTGAAAAGTAAAACCTAAATCGAATATAAAGCAGGCATGAAAAAGGGGAAAAAATTGTTATGAACATCGTTAGCCCAATTTTTCCTTATTTTAAAAAAATTTGTAATTTTCAATTTTTCATTGTAATGAGATGAATAGTATAGTGAATTTTCTAACGTTCTTTATAAATAACACCGTCAAAAGAGGTTTCTGCCAGTTTTACAATAAGCATTTAATATCATAATTAGCAACATAAATAGAACAAAGAATAACTACATATTCCATTTATACAAAAATGTTATCATTCGATGTACTTTTATTTTATAAAATTTACCTGCAGAAGCCTTTCGAAGTTAAATGTTATATCGTCAGTGCGTTATTAGCGATAATTACTACCTGCGCGCCATAATTTTTGTCGTAATAATCGATTTTTCATTATAACCGATAAAGGTCAACGTATAATTTTTATTGAATTCTGCCGGTTCCAGTAATATAATAATATTCGTCTTTATAATACGCCGCTATAACCAATGTCGTTATAACCAATTTTTACAATATATATATATATATACATGTATAAACTCGGCCATTTTGGTCTCGCAAGGGACTATGCTCCTTGACTCATCTTGCTTACATTTCTGTCTCTTTCTCTTCTATACTTTGTATAAAATGATCAAAATTTATAACGTAATTCTTCGGCCGTCCCCCATTAGATTTTTTTTAACGAAAAAATGTCCCAATTTTATATAATAAAAGAAAAAAAATACAATCAATTTTATACCACAAATTTTATTAAACTGTCGAAACAACTTAACATACTACAACACATATAAATAATACTTTTTTTGCGTTTACATGATATTATTAAATTAACAATGTAGTATTTCATGCTTCTCCCTTTGTGGGACTTCTTATTCATCAACCTGTACAGTAATAAGAAGTGTGTTCATTATGTTTCCAAAAATGAAAACCGCCACCGAACGCAAACGTGAATTGTGGAAACAGGGCAATGAACTGTGCAATAGCAAAGAATTTGCAATATTTATACATGAAGCGTATTTTGATTCGAAAACGGTAGGTGTAGAAAAGTTTGAAGCCTTTGATAACATTTTGAGACGACCGCCTCTGTTATATTAACTAAAAATTAGAAGAAAAAAAATTATCCGAAGGGACCGCCATTTTTTATGTTTTTTGACGAATACTCAATCTATGTTCACCGATTTTCATCGTTACTCACGTGGTACCAAAGTTGAACGGTACTCTGTCTAATGGGCAAAGAATCAGTAAAATCGGTCTATATAAATAATAAAAAAAAAAAACATACGCGATGAATGTATAACTTCCTTAATTTGTAAGTCGGTAAAAATTAAAATATAACAAACGTTACTTAAAATCGGTACACTTTTTTGGAATATTTGTTTGGGACATTTTTTCTAATAGAGGCCGGCCTAAGAATTACGTTGTAATTAATAATAATTACAACGTAATTCTTAGGCTACCCCCCATTAAAAAAAATGTCCCAATTTTATGTAACGCAAAATGTCCCAAAAAAGTGTCCCAATTTTATGTAACGTATGTTATATTTTGTAGGATTTTTGTTATTGTTATTTAAAAAATGTCACAATTTTATATAACGAAATATGTAACGAAAAATGCAATGAAAAAATGTCTTAATTTTATATAATGAAAGTTAAATGTTAGGATAGGATTTTTGTGACTATGTTATTTTTTTTGTGTTGATGCCAGTAAGAATTACGTTGTAAATTTCGATCATTTTATACAAAGTATAGAAGAGAAGGAGACAGAAATGAAAGCAAGAGAGGTCAAGAAGCGCAGCCCCTTGTGAGGCCAAAATAGCCGAGAACCTTAACTTCACAATCTCGACGCCCTGTCAAGGGTATGGAACTCACTTTACTTTACTTTATATATATATATATATATATTACAACATAATTCTTAAGCCGGCACTATATGATTTTGTAACGAAAAATGTCACAATTTTATGTAACGAAAAAATGTCCTAATTTTATGTAATGAAAGTTAAATATTAGGACAGGATTTTTTGTTATTATGTTATTATATTCATATGGACTGATTTACAATTATAGAAGAGAAAGAGACAGAAATGTAAACAAGAGAGATCAATGGGCAAAGCTCCTTGCGAGGCTAAAATGCCCGAGGTCATGTATATATATATATATTTTTTTTTTTAATATTTCGAACATTTTCGGATACATATATATATATATATTATTACAGGTATAATAAACAAATTACAGGTACGGTAGCAGTAAAACCACATCAGGAGAAACCATTAAAAATTGCTCTCTTAATTCAGAACGAAGGTATTTATTTTTGGAAAATGAAACTAACTCAGCTGGAGTGCAACAACGTGCATAATTTTAAAGGTAATAATTATAATAACGAAATAACTTTTACACATCTCTCAATGGGATAAATAAGAGACGCCGATATTTTTGTGCATATGTGAAGAAAAAATTGTTTTTTTTATTTTTGGGAGCAAGCTCCTATATCGCAGATTGCTGATAAATCATTTCTCCGCGTTTGGAGGGTAATTGTACGATGATAACTCTGAAAGTCAATGCTCACGGTAACTTTGTTAATTTTACTATATTTTGTTTTTTTTTTCTTTTCTGTTTTTCACTAGCCCCGGAAATATGTGGAATTAACAGATTCACCGAAGATATAAATAATCACTTATCACCAAATATGTTTGATCAGGATCATTCAGGTATTACCGATAACTTATTAGAAATTGCAAACAATAAAATGCGAAGAGCTATTTGGTGGAATTATCCAGAGCCAGTTTTCAATCGATATCATTTCAGTAAGTGTGCGTTATCTACAGACAATTTAATTCGTCTAATAATAGAGAATTAAGACTGAGTATTGTGTAAAACAATTTTTACATATTTTACCAATCTTCCTCATTGCTCCTCACAATAATAATTTGTAACATATAATTTTTCTAATTTTTTCCTTGCTAATAAATCAAAAAATAAATAAACAAATAAGCTCTACATCAACGTTTATCGTTCTTTTAAAAAATAAATTTTCCAATTTAATTTTTGTTTTGGATGTCTTCTCATTCAAATTACTAAACTCGCATCTTTCTGGCGATTTTCTATTCTAGTTCATATTGCACGTTCGCTAACCTCATACTCATCCTTTATAGTTTCTACAAACAAAATACACCATTATAATTCAAAAAATAAATGAATAAATAAAACACGTACTTATCTCGAGAAGAGATAATAAGAAGGAGTTCTAACAAGAAATAGGGAAAGAAATAAAACTAAATTAACAAAATATAATTTTCGGCAGAGAAATTTAATATCTTGGAATAATAGTGGATCAAAATGGGAATAATAATAAACATATACAACATACAACCCTTAAAATCAAAAAAAATATTACAAAATAAACTGAAATCGCTTTACAATGATAAATTTGGACATGACAAAAAAAAATTGATACAGATCATTGATCTTTTTCAACAAATTTAGATCATTGCAAAGATTAGTACCTAGAGGCATTATATCAGCATATAGAACTAGATCGGGCAGTTCCGTTTATGTGGTAGTCGGTGTAGGTCCTGTAGATCTTGAAATGAAGTAAGTTAATCAAATTAAGAAACTTAAGATAGAAATCCGAACTACTTAATCATATACAAAATAATTAAGAAAGAGAAAAGAAAAATATCACAGAAAAACACATCAGCCGAAAACTTTTTTGAAAAATCATGTATGGAATAAGAACTGTTTCAAATACTTATAGAATTCAGTGCTGAAATTCTTTTAAAAAAAAGTATAATATAATTAACTATGAGGAAATTTATTACCAAACTCTGAACGAAAAATCACGTGTGAATCGGTTTCCACATGTCTAAAATTAATACTATTGTAATATTTACATATTCGTATTATTATTTTATATATATATGTACATACAGGGCCGGATTATAGCCAAATGTAGCTGTGGGCTCAGTAATTTCTGCCGCCCTTGGAATAATTTATAAATTAAGTAATAAAAATTATATCGAGTAACCGAAGTAAGAAAGGACATTACTACTAAAAAAGAAATGGTCGAAGATTTGGCATGAAGTTCCTACCTCAAACAAATTGCGTTCAATCCGCTCAAATACTGAAATTTGGATTACTTCATCAAGATCCAGCCGTAAAGAAGAAGCCATATTATGCCGTCTGCGCATTGGCCACGCAAGATTATCTCATTCCTTTTTATTAAATAACTCAGATCCCCCTACTTGTGACCTTTGCTCTGTTCCCTTATCCACTCGCCATCTTCTGGTAGTCTGCCCGAAATTCAATCTATTCCGGTCCCAATTACGTCTGTCCAGTTCCCTATCTGAAATTCTTGAAGACAATGAACAGAATGTCCAGCTGCTCTTCAGATTTCTGAGACTATCCAATATCCTTAATAACATCTAAACTCCATTCACCCGTGCCTCTGGCCAATGTTGCAGTACACGGCACGTTAATGGATACAACAACAACAACAATTAAAAGTTAAAAATGTTTTCAATTACAAAATTTCACACATTTTTAAAACATACCTAAATTTTATTATAATTCTATCCATAGTTTACATTTTTTACGACGCAATTTTAAAGATGCAAAATTATTTTATTATATCATCAAAGTTTAAATTCTTTACTAACTGTTCTTCAATAAATAAAACAGATAAATCATTTAACTCTTTTGGTGAGACATTGTTGATCTGAAAAAATGTTTAATTCTTTTCATTGTAGGAAAGGAGCGTCCTGCTGAGCAAATTTTATTCAGCGCTAATCTTTCTTTGTGTTTTTTCCCATCATGTTATCACGTTATTTTAATTGTATTTCTTGTAATGTTGTTAGAGAGGGTTTTTCCAGTTATATTTCGAGTTTTTACTTTTGTTTGTTAAATGATTACAAAAATTAAATAAAGTGTACATTTATTCGTAATATATTATATTATTTTCATCTCTTCATTTCCGCTCCTAAATCAGCAGCTGTAGTCTTCACCCTTCGGCCTTACAACCCGGGCTCATTTGAGATAAATCTAAAAAATCATTCCATTCCAATAGTCAGTTCTTTTCGTTATCTGGGTATCATTTTATCCCCTCGTCTGTCTTTCCATGAACATATCATCCATTTATATGCTTTCTCGCTTAAAGTCTTAAACCTTCTTAAAGCTCTCTCACCTACGAGATGGGCAGGTGATCCTTCTGTGTTAATAATGTTGTACAAATCTCTCATACGCTCTAGATTGGATTATTGCAGTTTCTTATATGGCAACTCTTCCAAATCCGTTCTCTACAATTAGATCGTCTCCAAAACAGTTGCCTTCGGCTTTGTCTCGGAGCTCTAAGGTCATCTCCTATCCCAGCCATTCTATCTGAATCCAATATCTGTCCTCTGTTCATCCGAAGATCTTATTTGGGTTATCGCTTTCTCATCAAACGTTTTTCAACTTCCTCGTCAAATATCAGTACCTCTTATTCTTTTATCCTTCGTCACTGGCGTTTTACCTCCAGTAAAATTCCTATACTATCTCATATATCGTTTCGCCTTTCTAAATTTTCCCCTTTTGTCATTCCTCATCACAGTTTCCATTTTTTTCTTACGTCTATTCCAAATTGTTAAAGCCACCAAATATATCATCTTCATGCCATGCTTCCTTAAATCCTTTCGTATCGTCAGTATGGAATTTAATAATACAATAAATTCTCTATTCCGCGATTACTCTTTAATTTTTACTGACGGATCGAAGAGCCCGAGCGGAGATGGGGCGGCATTCTTGTGCCCTCAGTTCTTTTATTCTGGGTCCTTTAGACTTCCGTCCTTTTGTTCTGTCTTTATTGCAGAATCTGTTGCCATTCTACAAGTCATTATTTATATTTCCTCTTCTGCAAGTCCTTCCAAATTCCTTATTGTTTCTGAATCTTTAAGTGTTCTTCTAGCGCTATCTGCATCTTCCCTTTCTCCTTCCACTGATGCTATTATCCTTTCTATTCGTTCTATTTTCCATGATCTATCCTCATCAGCGTCTACCCAGATTGACTTTCTTTGGATTCCGGGACATTCAGGCATTGATGGAAATGTAGCCGTCGACCTCTTTGCTAAAGCTTCTATTTCCAATGGAAATTTTATTAGTAAGGTTCCAGCACACAATATTCTTCTTCCAACTAAATCCTGCCATCTTAGGCACTCTGTTTATGTTTCTCTTTTCGCTAATCCTAATTCCTTTTATCTCTTGATTAGTCCTATTCCTCCTCCTCATCCTTGGTTTTATGAATTCCCCAGTTTGCGTCAGTCAATAATTTCTAAATTATCTCGCCTCCGTTTCTCGCATAGTCTCCTTCCTTCTTCTCTAAATCGCTTTTCCTTAGCTGCATCTCCTTTTTGTCCATTGGATCCTGAAGGTTCCCAGTATGTTTGTGATTCGAATCACGTGCTCTTCGAGTGCTCCGGTTTATCTAGCGAGCGTGAGTTACTTTATTGTCATTTTTTAAAGCTTGGTCTTCCTGCTCCTTTCAACGCCTCTTATGTTTTTTCTCTACCTATTCTCTCTGTTGTTCCTGTCCTAGGGGTGTTCCTTGATTCCATTGTTGACAAAATAAAAATATAATTTCTATTTTATTCCATGCATCTATTCCATTTTGCTGGGCTAATGCTTTCTGGTAGCAAACCCAAGGGGGTATAATAAAAAAAAAAAAAAAAAAAAAATATATATATACTATATATATTATTTTTGCCGTTAGCGTGTTTATTCATCAGATTCAGTATTCATAATAGTCTGCACTAGTATATTATTAAATGCTTTTATATGTTCTTTATATCTGCAATTAATTTTTCGCCCTGTTTGACCAATGTATGATTTCTCACAATCAGTACAATTTATTTTATATATACCGCTATTTTCGTAAATATTATTATTTTTTAAATTTAAGTACCATACCAAAAAAATTCATAATAGTTTCAACAGGTTATGGGCCCAGCACGCTTCCCGCAGTGCCCCAGTGCCACACTGCTTTGAGCACCTTTCATTGTTTGGTACGGCAAGAAATAATATAAATAATTCTTCGAGAAATCTTCTAACCTTTGTCGTTTCAATGAGATACCGCTAATACATTTGTGAATTTTCACTTTTTCTTCCAGTCTTGTTTGATCTCTTATCATGCCGACCAGCCATTGTCTCGTGCACACTTCGAGAATTTCCTTTAACTGCTAATATAACACTGTTTTGCCTAATAATAATGCACGTTCCGGTTTACACTTCGTTAATTTTAAATTCATTTCTCGATTCTCCTGCTTACATGTTATTTGCCTATGATCATTTGGAAATTTTACCTAAATCAATATATTCCCATTTTAACTTTTCTGTACATTAATGCAAGTTAAAAAATGATTTTATCACATTCCTCTCATGACTAAAACGCCATAATGTGTAATAATATTTTGAAAATTTTAAGCATTTTTGAAAAGAAAAAACTTTTCAATCTCATGCAAATTTGCCGCCTTTCGAATTTTGCCGCTGTGGGCTGTAGCCCATTTAAGTCCGTGGTGTAAATCCATGACAGTGTACATATATTAATGACTATGTTATTCTTAGTCTGATTTACACTGCGTCCCGCCCCCCCTGATTATATGCCGTTACTTTTTTTGTTCCGCGATTATCTTCCGTTAATGTATATAAGATAACAAAGGTTGAATACTCTATTGTAAGACGGCTAAAGTTGACGTAGTTAATTAAAAACGATTTTTCTAACAGAAATTTAGAAAGGAAAAATTAGCGGCCCAGGGAGCTCGTCCCTTAGCGAAGCCTGAAGGGCAGAGTTATATATATATATATATATATATATATATATATATATATATATATCTAACATTTCAATAAACTAGATCACACATCGCATATCCGAATTGAGGAATCAAAAAATAAATAAATAAAAAAAAACGCTGATACTTCTTTATACAACTGCAAGAACAAACACGTGTGCAGTGGTGAACTCAAAATAAAAATTTATGTAAAACGCTGAAAACTGGTGGAAAATTCGCCCAAATAAGAAGGTGTACCGATTCTTTTTAAACTTTCACATCGGTGTTCTGTAATATCAAAACGGTCGTATTTGATTACTACCAAAAACGTTCGTTCACAATCGATCGACATCAATTTTGGTGATTATATCGAATTTCAAGCGACATGTTTAATCTGCTGGTCCGCAGTTAAACTAAATGGTAAACTTTATGTGTCAAACTTGATATAGATTAATTATAAACACAAAAAAACGTACAAAATAAAACATTTTTAAATATAATTGTTTTATTTTATACGTTTTGCGTCTATAATTTATTTATATTAAAAATCGGCACCCTTAAATTCGAAGCCCTTTTTTAAGACCGGAGCGAAATAAACCAGAGAAATTACAGAATAGGCTGCTGCTAATTACAAAAGATGAACCGAGTTAATAAAACGCTCTAAGCACACTGAACAGCGGGAGATACTCAGTTTGTATTCTAAATCAAAAATTAAGAGATACGGAAATTTTTAACTCGGTCTTTTTTCTTCTTTACATGTTGAAATGTAGCCGATTAACTCCACTTCAAAACATTAGTGAAAAATGTCCTTTTAAATTTCATTTAACAGTACATCGACTGCATATAAAATTCACCAGTATGAAATTAAAATGCTTATAACAACGCGGTAGCCTAGTGGTTAAGGATCTTGGCTACCAAATTGAAATCACGGGTTCGAGACTTGTCTCGTTCTGCATCTAAGTTGCTCCCACGTTTACCCGGCCTGAAATAATTCAGTACCGGGATAATCTGGGAAAGTAAAGACGGATCTCAAGTAGAAAGGAACTGGCTCCGGTATTCTCATCAGATCCATTAGGCTTAATACATTATGAAAAGCTTAATTACGCAATCCATAATACTTTATCCATGGGACTTGCTTTACTTTTTTTTACTTTTTTTGTTTATTTTTAATTCCAAAGCAGACACAGTTATCTAAAATATGAAAAATTTATAACCAAAAAAAAAAAAAAGAAAACCAAAAATCGAATGTCCGTCGACAGAACAGAATGATCCTTTCCAATTTAAAAAATGAAAACTTTACTGTTGCAGGTGCTAGTAAAAAACTTCTATTACAAGAACAGAAGCGCTCTTCCGGCATATTACCGCCTAAACTGATAAATGCTGATCGAAGGATTGTCGGCGGTTCGGATGCAAGTCTGAACGAATTTCCCTGGCAAGTGGCCATTGCGCTGGGCAACATGTTCTTCTGCGGGGCCGCTCTCATCAACGAGTTGTTCGTAGTAACTGCAGCCCATTGCATCATGACGTGAGTGCTACATTACTGTTACAAAGTCAAAGCCGAGCCGTATTTTACTCGGCAAGTGGGAAAACGAAAGAAATTTCACGTAGGCCGCTTAAAGAGTATTTTATTTTGCCATTTTGGCCGAATTACGTTAAAACGGAGGAATAAAAGTAATAAATATCTCGTAATAACGTTTAAAATTATAATTGGTAGCCGCTAATTTAGCATACCGAAACACACGACGGAAGCTAAATTGTTTCGGTGAAATCGTTTTCTTCGGATATGGCTGACAGAATCGCATTTTCTTTAGAAACATTTTCTATCAACGATCAGAATTAAGAAAAAATCCACGTCAGATCGAAGAAACTACGGAATAAGGAGGAATTCCGTAGAATAATCACGCGAAACATAAGAATGACCATCAATAATTATAAGTTCTGATCGATTTAGGTGAAAGTTCCATTTAAACTTGGTACAATATTGATAAGTAGATAGCCCCATCGATATGTTCGTCCTGCAGTATGCCAGAGTCTTTACTGTTTTAATAAATTTATCAACCAACTGTTTCTGAAAATCAGAATCCGAAAACACGTGCTATAGAACCGGAAGTAAGATTTTACAAACAACATTGCGTATCATAATACTCGAGGCTTTTAAACCGGGCAAAATTATTGAATCGAGAGAATAAGGGTCTTAGATTATTCTGAACAATATTTCCTCCAAACTACATGTCCTCCTCGAGCAACAACTTTCAGTACGATGTCCAGAATGCGATTTACTACAGCAGAACAACAGAAGCTGAGGTAGCGATCATTACACTTTCTCCGATAAGTTCTCTTCGTCGTTAAGTTAGATGCAAGAGTTAAAAGCTGATGTGCCATTTTTGCAATATAAAAACCGCCATTCAGCAGGCGGCATGGCTAATACACTTCTGCAACCCTTCGCAAGATCATAAAAAATAAAAAAAACAATTTTTATTTAGCACATACTCACGCGTTATTAACCCGCCAGTACTCGCGCGTGAGATTTTCTCTCACATGGGATTTCTGTGTAAATTTTATTTAGTTTTTGAACAATCAGGTTGAAAATAATTGTCTGTTTATTCATCAATCTTTTCTTTTAATTTTTCACTGTACTTTTACACTCCAACTTCCAAAAATTAAGGCTCTGAAGACCATTTTTGGTTAATTTTTTCAATTGGTACCGGTAGGTATACTTAGAAACGCAATAGCCTATGTTTGGATCCGTCATATGAGAATAATAAATACGGCCGAGTCGTGAAATATTCCTATATTTTTCAAAAATAAACTGACTTAAAAAACAACAAAATTAAAATAATATTTATTTACATATATTAATATAAATTTTACTATCTCCCGTTCATATTAATACTTTGAAGCGCTCGAACAATTATCTAATATCTTGATAAATTCGCTACTCTATTCTCCGACAATCAAAAAGCGATATACATATATACTCACGTCCTTTGGTTTTTATCGTCTGGAACTGTACACCTTAACGATCTGACTTTTATTCAGCTTTTTCTTCGAAGAATCTTTATTGAAATATGTCAATCCGCAAACAACATTAATTTTTTAACTTCAAAATAATCAACCAATTACACTTCTGATTTTTATTTTATCACGTTAATTTAACAAAATTATAAACATCATAATAAATTGCAATCCATTCAGCGTCTGAAATTACATAGAAAACGATACCCAACATGCCTATATTCTGAAAAACATCGAAAAACCGAACTCTTACACCCATTTTTCACCCATAGTCACCTGTATGTACTCGCACGGCTGTGAAACCCATATCAATCGATTCAGCACTCAAAACTACATGGAAAATGATACCTCATATGCCCATGAAAAAGTTTCACAGGCACCGAAAAAATTGAAACTAGAGCACTCGCGTGTGAGAGTTTTTCTCGCAACTCAGCACTAACGAAAACAAATAGCTCTTTCCGAAGCCTATAGGTGACTCGACTTTGACTATAGGGTGTCTTTTGGCTAGCGGTGACCCTCCCTTCCAGCTATACAAGGACTCCAAATTTCCCGCCTTCGTGTACCCTAGGTAACACCATTTCATTCAGACATGTGAGAAAAAATCTCATGCAGCAAGTACTGGCGGGTTAAAACAGCCCGATGAGATAATTATTTAAAAAAAACTAAATAATTCCCTGCTTCCATCCCTGAACTGTCTGATGGTCTGCAAAAACATAACCATCAACCAGAGCAACTTCGAGACTGTTATCGCCGCATTTATCGTATTTCACACGTTGTAGCTAATTCGCGGTGCTAGCCATTAGATTAATGCAAAAAAAGAAAGAAAGAAAAAGAAGGCTACTAATACGTTCTACCCTGCACATCGCTCAGCGATTCTGTTAATGGTTGTTCCCATCGTTGTCATAATTCTATCATGTCAAAGCTAGCTGAATTAATTACCGCTTACTGTATTCAGATTATTCTTTTACGGAGTTTCGTAAAGCACTCTGAGAAGATAATGATGACCTCGTTTCACTTGTAACACTATTTACCTTAATCTCGATAAATTGACATTTTCGTCATTCACCTCGAATTACATATCTACATTCGCCTACATCGTTCGAAAAGTAATTCACTAAAGAGATACGAATATTTACAGTTTATTTTATTATTATTATCAAATACCAAGAATTCTCAAACTTGGTATGATCCTTATCAGTTCCATCTAACGGCAACTTTTTGCAAAGAAAATAATTACCATCTTTCGCAGTGTCGCATAATGACAGGAGATCATTGAATTATATCTAAAATTCGTTCGATTCCAATACCTGTACCTTTTTTCGGGACTGTTTAGATTTAGTTTAATGTTGGTGAGTTTTTATTTTTTTTAAATTAACATCATATCTAAGGGTGTAAAATAACTGTCGAATGAAAAAAACATCCGCGAAATTAATTAATTCGCTTACAAAATAATAAATCATTTTTAAATCGGCGGCGTAGCTTTTTTTACTCATATATCGGTTAAAAGATGATTTCCTCTTACGATGAATCGAGATACTAATTATACATGAAGTTAGCGTATTATTTCAATGAAAATTTTTAGCAAAAACTAGCCGATCTAAACAATAATTTTCCATTAGGTGAAATCTTAAAAACAAATGGAAAATACCAAAATAAAAAATGACCTCGAACGATCATAAAAGCCAACTAAAATAAAATTACAGGCATATCTGAAAAAACTAAAATCGATTTGGACTCTAGATTTCATTTTAAAATTTTGTTCGTCTGTTTAAAATACCTGCCATTGTCTCTGCTTTGATGTCCCCTGAGATCTACCTCGGTTCCAGTTAACCTTGCTAAATCCCATACTCCCCCTCTCTTTATTCCTACATGTCCTATTTAGGTTATTGCTTTGTGTTTAAGTACATGCCTGTTTATTCTTCTTCATTCGTTTCTTCTTACTTCTCTGTTCTTCATAAATAGCGATTTACCTCTAATAAAACTCAAATTTTATCCCTTATTTCTGTTCGCCTCAATTTCCATCGTATATACGTATATTTGTAGTCATGATAAGCATCCTTATTTCTCTTTCAGTATTTTCAGTTTCCTTTATCCGATATTAAATTACTTTATTTTCCGATCTGTATTTGTTCTTCAATATGCCGCCAAAATTGAATTTTTCAATACTTTAAATCCTCTCTTTCCTACACATACCACTATCTATACTAGCGGTTCCAAATAGTGCCAATTGCTTTTTGTATTCTACCCTGAATTATTCTGAATCGTTTAAACTTCCCTCCTTTTACTCAGTTTTCTGTGCGGAATCTATTGTTATTCAACGCGCTGTTCCCTCTTTGTTTCTTCATCACTAGTTTTCCGCAGAGTGCTCATAATCTCGGATTCTAAAAGCTTTACAGGCTATCATATCTAACCTTCCTTCTACCTCTTCCGATTATGTGATACTTCTCATACGCTCGCTCATCCATAATCTTTTCCTCCTTCACTGGATCGAGAGCGATATTTTGCGGATTCCTATGGTCACTTACGCAATGAGCGTAATAAATTATTGGATTTTCATTAACCCGTTCTTCCGTTTCCAATGTTGCAGATTATATCGGTACATTTTCAGTTCATAATATTGCTCCTTTTTTCCTTAAACGATTCATTTCAGATTATACCGTAACTCCTATTCCTTTTTTATTTTCTAATTTTGGCTCCTTTTACTATTCAACCAGCTTGCCCCCCCCCCCGCTTCGCGAGTTTCTAGATACTTGCCCTCTCTGAAACGTTCCATACTGTCGGCTATTTTCGTTACCTTCTTTTTAATCACAATCTCCTTCCTGTATCATTTTCTCGGTTTTCATCTGCATTTACTGTATTTTGTCCTTTTCCTCTCCCTTAACCGGTGACCATGATATCATGTTTTATCTGAATGTTCAGCCTTTTCTGCTGAATAATGGTCCTTCTACTCTTTTCTACTAGTATATATAATTCTTCCTTTTCATTCTCTTATTTTCTTCTGCCTCCTTTATTCTTGCCTTCGAATTATTTTTATCCTCTATCCTCAAACGTTTAAGAATACAACTTTATTTACACTTCTTCTTCTTCTTTTTCTTCTCATTTTTTGGGCTAATATTCTTGTTAACCCATTAAAAAGAAATAAATAAAAAAATTTACTCTCATCTATGTATTTATTTTTAACATATATAAAAGTACAGAGTAGTGTTTTAACAGATATGCGCACAAAATGGAAAAGTGCAGGAGAAATCGATATCATTAACCACGAACAAGATCCTATAGCCTGCCTATTATTAAACGCATTAATTGGGCACAATCTTTCCAAAAATACGATTATTACTGGTTTTTCAAATGATTATTGGTGCTCAGCATAGCCGATTGTTTGAAATATTTTTCTAAAAAGCCTTTTTAAATGTTCACAATTTCATGTTTAAATACGTAATTGTCATAATTTTTTTTTTTTTAAAAAAGCTAACATTTATTTCGTATAATTTTGCAGGCGTACTTTTTTTTTTTTTTTTCATTACCATGAGCAACTGTATAGGTTATTATGGCATACGGCGATTATTAAAGGTTAAATGACTGGAGCGATCTGATCTGTTTTAATGTATGCCAAGGTTTGGACGATTGCTGCAGGTGCATTGGCGAGGATCCAAAGAAAAATTTAGGTTAAAGGATAAGCAGGATATTGCAAATTTAGTACAAAAGAATATTATGAACTGAAGGATAACCTGTTTGGGAACAGAAAAAGTAGGTTGTGGGAAATGTTTTTTTAACTTCTGGAACATTTAGTATTCTAAATTTATTTTTAAATAATAAAACATTTTTTTTAATCTAAAAAACGATTTCCAAGAATATTTTTCTGCAGTTTTTTAAAAAATGGTTTTCGTAGGTATTCACATTCCAGCCGCGCGGAAATAAATAATAATCTTGTAATTTGTAAAAAATAATGATTAATGAAGTTTCTAAAAAGTAGTAGTGCATTTGAAGTAGTAGCACATTTAGTGAAGGATAATGTGAGAACTGCTTAAAATCTTTTTGAAATTATCACGTGATTCCCCTTATCGAAAAATTTATTTAGACGAAAAATTGTTTTCAGCTTCCACGTACGTACATTGAAGAAAAATATTAAGAATGAGGGTAATAGTTTTTACTATAAAAACTGAGGAAAAAAGAGCTTGACCAAAATCTAGAGTCCGGATCGATTTTGGTTTTTTGCGAATGTTCCTGTAATTTAATTTCAACGGCTTTTATAATTATCAAACATAGATTTTTATTTTAGTGTTTTTTAATATTACCAAAAAAATTGATTATAAAGCACGTCTTTCCATTTTTAAATTTGTTATAGTGAAAAATTACTGACTCGATCAATTGAAATAAAACGCTAAATTAATGTATAATAATTAGTACTTCGATTCTTCCATAAGAGGAAACCATTTTTAAAGCGATATATAAACAAAAAAAGTGCCGAACACCGCTGATTTAAAAACGATTAATTTATTATTTTGTAAGCGAATCAATTATTAATTTCATGGGTGTTTTTTTTTTTTTCAAAGAATGATCAGTGTCGATCGTACGAAAACGTTGGCAATATAGAGTTGGAATTAGAAATCGGCCAATATTTATCTGAGTATTAGATATTAGGGGGAACAATGCGTAATCATTATTAAACGAAAACTTAAGTTTCAACGCGAATTATTTACCTCACACACAGTTTAGAACGCCGAACAACCACTCTTCCGGAAGGATTAATCGAAAACTTCCAGTAGATTAGCAGGATCGTATCCGGACCAAAAAGAAGGTAGAAAAATTAATCGGGTTCTTCATGAACCAAATGCATAAAATACGATTATACTGGGCTGTGCGTTGGATATATTTTTTAATTATATATATTAGATGAATGAATTAGTGATTTTATTACTTTTTTAAAAAGTGATAATTTTCAATGTGAAAATAAAAACGTTTTCCTTTATATATGCATATATTTTATTCTGCAAATTGGTAGTGCATTAGCCCAGCGTTGCTATACGGCAGCTCATGTATCCCTCTCCTAAGGTGCGTTATTGGGTTAGTTCATTTAACTTCTAGCAACACTATCTAAACAACAAAGTATTCAGATTTCGAAATTTCTGAGAACAAAAGAAATTCCAAATATTAGAAGTTTATCATTTTTGAGTAAGCAATAAACTTTTATAATCGCCAATATATGTATGTATGTCTATTAAATGGTAAGCGTTTGTTTTATTGATACAGGCGCGATACGCGAATAGAAAATCTAATATTGTATTTGGGAGATCACGACTTAACGATCACGAACGAGACAAATCATGTTATCAGAGGAGTGAAACGGATTCTATTTCATTCGCATTTTCACCCGTTTCTTCTAGACAACGATATAGCCATGCTGCAGCTCGACAAACCGGTCGCATTTACTAGCAACATTCAGCCGATCTGTTTGCCGAATCCAAGTATGTTACCGAATTTATTAATCAATTTCATTCTTTATTATATTAATTTCGACAGCCCGATATTAACATAAACTATCGAGTATATTTAGATGGTAAGATTTTTTCCGTCCAGCCTTTATACCCGGATCAGTTGGTTTGACAAGTTGCCTTCTCTTTGTCGTCTCCTGATCGCTGTCATATGTCGTCTTTGTTTCGGTCATACCTTTCTTCCTTCGTTACTTTTTCCTTTTTCCCTCGTCTCTTCACCGCGGCGTCCTCTTCACTCAGAAGATTCTTTTTTTCTGTGTGATGTCAATCATGTATCCTTCAAATGTTCCTCACTTTTTTCAGAACGTTCTCTCTTCTATTCTCAGCTTTTGAATCTCGGTCTTCCTACTCCGTACAGTGACTCTTATCTTCTCTCTATTCTTTCTTTGTCAGTTGTTCCTATTCTAGCTTCTTCCATTCATCCTTTCTATCTCGCACCAGATTAAAATCTAATATGTTATGCTCCTTTTGAGCTTTTACTTAGATTCCTTGGTTGGTCTGGTTGCTCTTCGTTAGCGTACCCATAAAAAAAAAAAAAAAAAAAAAAAAAAAAAAAGATTTTGTCGGATGGCAGGGGAAAAATTACATGTACAATATTATTTGCTGGTTCGAGTATCTACGTCAGATTACCTTTGGCACTGATGTTAAATGTTTGATTTATGCAAAGAAATATTCGTCCAGCATATAAAAAGCGATATATTCGTAACGGTTCTCTTTTTTTTCGCTGCTCTATTCGCTACTGTTAACGGTTTCTTGCGTTTTTCTCCAATGCTAATGTGTACTTAAGAGCCGCGCCGTCGCAACAGATTATGAACCTGTGATTATTGATATGGTAATCTGTTTTATCTCTCATCAACGCAACACTTGAAATTATTCGCAACTCCGAATTTCCTCTAATACGAAGTGCTAAGTATGCTGCAATAAATCCTAAGTCTTTATTTAACTGCAGCAAATGAATGTAGTTGTATTGCGCTGATCACTGAAAAGTTCCAACTACAAACAGCGCAACAGGCTCTAGCTAGATTTGTTTAAAATGAGCGCTCCAAGACATTTAAAGTAAGTAGGTATACAATGTCTCAGCAGTTCCATTCTGGCTTGTGCTGCATGCGCTAAAGCTAAATATTGTCATGACTTCTTACAATTTCAATTCACAAATTACAATGTATTATAAGAAACTTTTGATATAATTACAAATACGCATAAATAAAGACACAAGAAATTCAGCGCACGCATACGAATGCCCTTTTGATAGACACAGACACAGATTTACATTACGTATTCGTTTTTAATCAATTTATCAATGCAACTTTTCAACGGTTACATGTAATACACATGGAAAAAAATTCAATAACAAAACAACAATTTCTTTTTCTCCTTTTATAACGTTCTTTCACTTGCTGCTTTAAGCAAACTTGGATTAACTACTTGTCCGAAAATTATCATTGATTCGTATTTCGTATTAGGTTGAATAACTGGCCGTAGTTCCGAAACAGCTTTTTTTTTTTTTTTTTTTTTTTTTTGCCAATTTACAACTAGCACTATGGGCTATTTAGTAAATTTAATATTTTAGTAAAAATGGCTTGCTGAAGAGCCCTGTCCAGTGACAGGGCCTCACTTAACATATATACCAGATACAGTTTATATTAGGTCCATCACTATTGTCCTCTTCAGTCTGCGAGTATCAGCAGAATTATTTAACAATGCGGCTGCCATAGCATTGGGGTGTGACCCCAGTCTTGCAGCGTACTGTTTTGCTGCTCGTACGATTTCGTCCTTCACGTAATTTATTTTTAGGTTCTTATGTAGAGCTTCATTGGTTATGTACCATGGTGCGTTTACCATTATTCTTAGGAGTTTGTTTTGCAGCCTTTGGATGATTGCTACGTTACTCTTCTTCGAACAGCCCCACAGTTGACAACCGTATTGCCAGACTGGTTTAATAACTTGGTTGTACAGCAGTAGCTTGTTTTCCAGTGCTAGTTCCGACTTCTTCCCTAAGAGCCATAACATCTGCCTGGCTTTAATGCGTATTGCGTTACGCGTTACTATTATATGTTTTTTCCACGTTAACCGTTTATCCAGATATAAACCCAGATATTTGGCTTCATCTTTGAGTGGTATTATTCTGCCGTTCATTGATACGTTAAGTTCGTTTACTTTCCGATTTGTGAAGGTTACGTGCGTCGATTTACTTTCATTTACCTTGATACGCCATTCCATAAACCAGTTAGACAGCCTATCGATCGACCGTTGTAGAGACTCATTTGCCTTTACTGGGCACTCCTCTGAGCACAAAATAGCCGTATCGTCAGCAAAGGTAGCAACTTCGACGTCTGTCAGGGTAGGAATATCAGCAGCAGTGTATATGAGGTACAACAACGGCCCCAATACACTGCCCTGAGGCACTCCTGCTTCTATCGGAAATATTTGCGATTCTTCATCACCGTATTTGACCGAAAAGAATCTTTCACTAAGATAAGATTCGAGGATATTGAATACCTGAAGAGGAAATTGGCATTTTATTTTGTAAAGTAGTCCATCGTGCCAAACTTTATCGAATGCCTGGCTAACATCCAAGAATTTTCTGCTCTAGAGATGTTACTATCTTATCAGTAATGCGGTGTACTTGTTCGATGGTTCCGTGTTTAGCTCTAAAACCAAATTGGTGGTCTGGTATTATTTTTTTCCCTTCAACTATAGGCATTAGTCGCTTGAGCATGATTTTTTCGAACATCTTAGAGAGTATCGGTAACAAGGAAATTGGTCTGTACGACGTCAGTTCGGTTGGCGGTTTGGGTGGTTTCTTGACAATTATAATTTGCGAGAATTTTAATTGAATGGGAACATATTGAAGTCGTATTATGGCATTAATAATGTAGGTTAATAATACCAATCCTTTTCTTGGCAGTTCTTTTAATACTTTCACTGAGATTAAATCATAGCCAGGAGATTTGCGAGGATTCATCAAGTTTATGACCTTTTTGATTTCTGCGGGGGATGTTAGTCTGATTGGTTGAGACGTATCGGTGTTGTCTGTCCTAGGAGGGGAACTCATATTGCCGCAGTTCGGTTTGAAGGTATTGGCTAAGTGTTTACCAAATTCTTCAGCTTTCTCAAGGTCAGATCGAGCCCGCTGGATCTGCTCTTACTTTTTTCTTGCTGTCTGAAGGTTTTGCACGACAATTATTTAAATTTAGAATTAAAAAAGCACAACACTTGGAATAGTATGTGGCGATTTAATTTTTGCTAGACAATTCGATACGTAATTTTCATGTCATCGTGTGTTCACTTGATTTAATTTACGTGAAAATTATATTCAACTTCATGACTCGTGAAAAATAAAAAATAATAATAGAAAACCAAAACCAATAGCCAAATCGACGCGGGAATCACGTAAACGCAAGAAGGACGAAGAACTTCAGAACTTCAGAACAGCCGCGAATTCCTTCAGTTCATGAACGAAACACCTTTCGGTTCCAACACTACCGAAAATCAGAAGTTTGAAGCGTTTCTTCGATTCATCGATTCGAATAAACCGGCTGCGAAGAGTGGTGCCGAACGAAGCCGTGAATGGTGACAACGGCGAATGAATAAAAAACAAAAATTCTGCAATGTTGAACCAAAATCAATGGCCGATTCGCCGCAGGAATCACGTAAACGCAAGAGTGACCAGGAACTTCGGAACAGCCATGAATTTTGTTCAGTTCATGAAGGAAACACCTTTCGATTCCAAAATTACCGAAAATAAGAAATTTGAACCGTTTCTTCAATTCATCGATTCGAATAAACCAGCTGCGGAGAATGGTGCCGAACGAATCCGCAAATGGTGACAACGAAAACCAGATGTCTACGATGAAGCGAAATAAATTCTCATTGATCCTAATCTCGAAGTGCTGCAGAATGACTTTATCGACAACCGGCTAACAACCGCTGCCGCTGACGACCAATTTGACATTCGGTTCAACCAAAAAAAATTTGGTGTTTCGTGTGCTGTCTGTGATAGTCTTGGGTTTGAGCGGGATATGAAACACGTTCCCTTCAAAACAACGAATGTAATCTGCGAAAAATGTCCACACTTAAATTCTAACAATATGAAGGTATGTGACACCTGTTACAAATCGCTGCTACAAGAAAAAATTCCCCGTATGGCTGCGATTAACGGTTTCCGCTACCCTCCGGTTCCTTCTGATTTGCCGGCACTTGATCCCGTTACCGAGCGATTAGTATCACCACGTCTTCCATTTATGCAAATTCGTCGATTGCGTTTCGTGCACAGATGAATAGGCCAGAAATAGATTTTGGAATAGAAGAACGGCAAGGAGCAGAAGAAAGCTCCGACTGTACCATACGAAAATATCTACCTTGATTTAGCTTATTTATAAAATTAATCCATTTCGTACTGCTATAAACCTTAATCTAAATAGGACTGGCGAAGGAATAAACAGAACAACACACCATCCAAAGTAGCCTTCTTCTCTGCAACATCCACAATCTCATACGAATACCATAATGGCCAGGTGGTAGCCAGCAGCAACTCACCTCTGCACGTTTATTAAAAATTGCTAATGCATTCGTGTTTAATTTCATAAATAAGAGGATTGAATTTGTAATATTTAAGTAAACTTAAACTGTTGGTACGTAATAATTTGGCCTGAATTTCATCATGCGTTAAGTATAATCTATATAGTATCTTATATCTGGCTACCAGCTCGGCAATAAAAACTGAAGATCATAGCTTAAATTTCTTTAATAAACCCTGATCAAGTAACAATGCAGCCTGACACTTACTGTGCACCTTGACTTTAAAACCATCTGTTAAAGTAAGTAAAGGAATAACATACACGTTGAATAGCAGAGAACTTAAAACGGAACCCTGAGCTGAGCCCTTTATTTATTGTACCTGAAATCAGATTTAAAAAGTATAAAATTCTTTTTGTAAACAAATTACAGTGAATTCAACCAAACAGGAACACGTATTACTGTAATCAACTGATTGAAAAGAAACGACAAATGAACATTATCAAATAAAGAATAAGTATGCGCCATTAATAAAATAAGCAATACGCAGGCTATTTTACACAAACCAGGTCTGAAACAAAAAAGAGCGGGAAAATATACCAATTCTCGAATCACCGTAAGTGTAATCTCCAACGTCTTCCTCAGGCACAATGTCAACGAAATAGATGTCTATAAGAAGTCGCTTGAGACTTGCTAGCCTTTTGTATTAGAATGACTGAAAAGAGCATGTTCAACGCATAGGGATAAAATTCTATTGCGAATCAACTCATTTAGAATAGACACAAACATTGACGACCTATTGGATTAGATAAAACTGAATAAGAAAGTCTATTTAAAACAATGCTCTGAGTACAATCCTAATGTGTAACTGTTACATTACTTCTATTTCTAATTACGATGTAATTAAATAGTATTTGAAACCATTTATCTTATTTAATTAAATTAATAATCTATAATAATTATTTTCTCAATAAAATTAAAGACACAGTAAAGCTGAAAACGCATATATGCAATTGAATGGAGCAAATTATGTCATTATCACGAGATTTTAAGCCGTGACTTCTAAAAAGTTCCACGTGTTTATAATACGACATGATCATTTCGTTCTACATCGGATAATCAGCATGTGAAAATATTATGTCTATGTGTAGTACGATATACGTTCAGTAAAACCCGAACGCTGCTTTCGATTTTCTAATATTATGCCGAATAATCGTTTCCTAGATTTGCTCGTCAGTTATTTCATTTCAATAATCGAAAAATAAATATCTTGGTAAATTCGACATCGGCGTGTACAGTTCGAACGGAAAATGAAATGATGAGAATGCTGAATAAAAGCGAGTAAGCGATGGAGAAAAAAAGGAGATTGTCTGATAATTCACTGGATAAAGAAAAGAAAAATATAGGTGAAGATGAGTTTATCATTAATCTTCACGATTGCTGGAAAAATGTAGAATCACACATTATGCACCCACGTTTTAGCGGTGAAAGTTAACAGTTCTTGCATGAGAATTATAGTAATGCGAGTAACAAATGGATAAGCGGGATTCATTTCCATCGTTTGATAATCGTAATTAATGTGCAAGCACTTTTCTTGTTAAATTTCGGTGTAAAAATGAAACTTCTAATATTTCAATGTAAAATTTGCATTATTTTAATACTTTTAATACACAAAAATATGTATCAGTATTTCAAAACCCCGTCCCACCCGCACACATATACGCACATACACAACTAGTATATTTTGGCTCCCACATTGCGGAGCTTTTCAAATACTATTAAATGATAATAGTAACATTTCCAACTAGAAATAAGTAAAAAGAAAAACCCGTTTTCCGTTTAAACATTAGGCGAATCATATTCCGACAAGAAGGCTACGGTCGTTGGATGGGGAATAACATCGTACCCGATGGGAAACCCGAGCGGTGTATTGCAAAAAATCCAGGCTGAGGTTATTTCAAATTTTCAATGCTCACGAATAATCGAAGAACCGCTAGGCGCCGGTATGTTATGCGCAGCTCCGTCCGCATCGCAAGGAACTTGTTTCGTAAGTAAAATTACCTCTATTTTACGCAATCCCGTTAGAACGACGGAAAAAGGTAAAAATTCAAAATATACACAAAACATCCGATAATAATATAAATGTATTGATTCACAAAGGTTGTAATAGTTAATGAGTTTTAAAGAACATAGGAAGAAGCATTTTTTTTTTCTTGTAAGAATATTTTTAAAGAAAAAGCCGAACAGGGTTTATTTAGATTTTTTAGCGCGCGTTCAGTAATTATGCTTTTTTACACTGGTAAAGTATTTTATATAAATCTAAAATTTTTCAACTTTGCGCTCTTATATTGTTAAACGTTTTTGTTCAATTCCGCTACGTGCATTCAAATTAAGCAACCTTGCGACTAATATTTCAGTCACTTCCCGATTATATAGAAGACTAACTTTTCTTTACGACAGTACAAGAACGTGAAATTAGTGTTTTCAATTTGTAATAAATCGATTTCTATTTTTTTGTTTTTTTTTTGTTATTCTTTAAGATATTTATTCCGTGTGTCACGTGGTGGCTGTTTCTGCTGATAGATAGCGTTCGGTAAAAGTAATTTTGTGTATGCGGTTCATTACAAATAATGTCATACTGACTTTTTTCAATAATAATACTAAAAAGTAAAAAGAACAAAACAATATTATAATATATATACATGTATATATATATATATATATATTTAACGTTTTTATATAACATTTACAATATTCGTATGAAAAAAAAATTAATGAATTTTTAATAGTAAATTATAACTAAATTAAAGAAATATTTCTAAGGAACGTGTAGATTTTTTAAATGCGCTATGAAATAAAAATTTTTTACTTTTTCTTAAATGATGATTAAAAAAAATTGTTTAACCATAAAATAAAAGAGACCGACTTATATCACATCAAATGCTAATAACTAACTGCATAGACGTATTTATTTATTTACTATTATTATTATTATTTTTGCCCTCGTCAACTATGAAACTCGGCGTAAATGAAATTTTTGCATATTTTCAATGAGCGGCAGCGAGATATCAGGTCCCACATGATCGAAACACCACTATCTAACCAATTACGCTGCAATAGCTGGCTATTTATATAGATGTACGCATTAATAAACTAATTTTTATCGAAATTCTAAACAAAAATAAACGTGCGATACTTTTTCACGTATTTATTATTATTCGAAACACAGGGCGATAGCGGAAGTCCACTTAGTACAGAATCGGAACACGGGCAAAATATTCTGATCGGACTAGTCAGCTATGGTTTAACCGGTTGCGCTTTGGTTCCGTCTTTTCCTGATATCTATACACGTGTCTCCGAATACGTTAAATGGATTGATGTAAACGCGATACATTCTTAACGACATTAACTGATACTTTTTTATCCTACATGGAAATCTTCGACCGGACTTTTTATGAGAAAGAAACGTAACCCGAAAAGAAAATTTGTATAAATTTTATATTTCTGTCGATTTAATTTTATATACATTAATTGTACAAAATGATTAATTCGATAATTAATAGGACAGGAACAAATGTTATTCGTATTATGCTCGTTCGTTATTTTAGTTAATGGTTAAAATGTGTATAACATTCAACAAAATAGAGTACAACATCGTTTGCAACCGATAATCTAACGTTAATTAAATTTCTCTGAGTTCAAACAAATCGTAATATGAATCAAAATAAAAACGCTAAACGCGGGCGCATTTTTTATTTAAAAAGTAGAAAACTGATCCGTGATTTATGATATTTCGTAATTTTGTAATAAAATTCCTGTCCGTTCAGTATTCTAATTTTGATTCTTGTTAATAATTCATATAAGATGAGACGTATGGAAAATCACCAACAACATTATTAACCATTTTAGTCTCCGAAATAATAACGGCATTTACCTAAAGATTTACTTATAATCATCACCTGGAAGTGGACAAAATAAGTTTATTTTGCATTACTAACAGAAATTTCACCGTAGCATCGAAAGTCTCTGTAACAAATTATACGCAACGTATAAATAGGATCATCTAGAAAAATGTGGCAAGGGCAGATCATCCGAAATATTTATTGAAAAAAAAAAAATGTCCGTCCTATAATTGAACCATTAAGGAGTAGTCTAAAAGTCCAAACTATTATATAAATTATCCCCACTTCTTTGGCATAACACATCCGCTACCGTAAATATAAATACCAAACGTACTACTTCCCGGTAATGTTGAAAGTAGACAGCAAAAGCCCGGCAACAAATTTAAGAGATGTTTTAGTAGCCCTAGGAGGGGTAACGCATATTCAAATGAAAAAATTAGACACGATGAAATAAAAATAATATTAAAAATACGACACGAAATAGATGAAGAAGCATACAATGAGGATAATTAAAAAGATTTTAAGGACACTGCTGAGAAGGAATGAGAAAGATTTTTAAGAATAAGAAATCGATCAATACCCGGAGCAGATTTTAAAAATTTGTTTAAAGAATAGCGACGAAGCTCGCTGTTAAAAGTGTATATAAGAAAATGAAGATTAATAGTATAATATGCCGTAATAATAAAAACGAATTTCTTTAATAGAAGGAACATAGGAAGAAGCGATAGAATTAATAAATAGAACGAGATTATCTATTGGGAGATTCACTTGCATAGTTGATCTTTGAACAATAATTTAACCACTTCCAAGTTTTGTGAGAAATGAGTAATAGGGGAAAGTAAAAGGTAGAATTTTTTCAGTAAAATTTTTTGGCCATTTTATGTAGATATACATCTACCTTTTAGCGTTAGTCCCCTTTTGTGAACGAGAAATTTAAACAATGAAGAACCTATGGTAATACCATAAGGAAGGACTATTGCGCTTCTTATTTGAAGCTCACCTGTAATTTACTATTTAACCAACTTCTTAACGAGATATCTGCAACTACATTGAGCTTATCTAGAATACATAGTACTTAATACTCGAAAAAAAAAAAAAATTGAACTATGAGACGCGCATTTTTCCTCCCAGATTCTGCAAAAAACTTCAAAAACTTCTATGATCAATCAGAGAATTATACCATCAGAAACACTTTCATAATTAATCAGAATTGTTTTCATGCAATACACCGTCCAACATCTCCGTTTCCACTGTAAAATAACTCCCTTCAGTGATAAAATAATTATAAGCATTTCCATAATTACATGTTCTTCATTTTCAAAACTAACCATTTAAAGAAAAAAAAAACATCATTCAGCCGGTTTAATCTAATTACTACAGAGAGCGGATGTATCGTTTAATTGAAATGCCTCAAAAAAAAAAAAATGGTTAGTTTTGAAAAGGAAGAATACGCAGATATTTTGTTCTGCTACAGATTTTGTGATGAAGATGCCGCTGCAGTGCGAAGAGAATATCGAAAACGTTTCTCTTACCGCCGTTTCCCTGGCGTAAGTGTGTTTAGCATTCGGGAAACAGGATATGTTCAAGGACGACAAAGTGACAACGGCAGACCTCACGTTTCCGATTCTGCTGGCGAAGAAGAAATTTTAAGACAATTTGAAACAGATTCCACAGTTTCAATGAGAGCTGTGGCTGAAATGTTTCAATTAAACAACAGGTCCACTCTCCGTAGTAATCAGATTAAACCAGACGAATGAACGGAACTGACTGGAACAAGCACCGTCTATCACGTTCACCAACTGTCCCGAATGTTTTCGAAGTCTACCGACTAGTACTTCCATCCCGAGTACGACAAAAGAAACAAAAACGTAACGGTATTGATAGTATGTCTCTTAAAATTTAGGGATTTCCTCAGTCTCTAATATGGATTTTCTTTGTGTGCACGTGTACAAACTAACATTTATACATTTTTAGAAAACCAATGAAACGGGAAACTAATTTCTGTAATTTGTAAGTCAAGTGTCATACATTTTTTTTAAAATAATAATATTCAGTTTAATTATGAACATAAATTAGAAAATAAATTTATCATTGCTACTTAAACAGCTTTATTTCAGAGATTATGATAATTGTGGGCATGTATTTTTTTCCAACGTAATAAATAGCTAATTAGCTTTTCGGAAAATATCAATTGATTGTTCAGAATTGAGTATTTCTTTTATCACAATTTTTTTTCTATGCGAAGTCTGGAATTTTCTAAAAATTCGTAAAATCGCTATAACTCAGTAACCATACGTTTTTGACCCCTAGTTGATGTGACTTAATTTGTTGCAAATGATCTCTGGAATAACCCCTTTCGAGTAATGTATCGAATTACCAATCACCCTATATAGCTACATGTGTGCGTTTGTGTGTTAACTAGTACTTTATACCGATTCTTTGCACATGTTTATGTGAGTATATATATTCCTTTTAGCTATGTATTGTTAATCGTACGATTTCTTTTATTTTCTTTTTTATCATATTGTGCAGTGCAGTAATTGGCGTAATCTGTGGCAAATTATACAATAAATAAATTACTTTCAGAACAAACCTCGCAAGTAAGTATAAAAAAAAATCTCACATTCGTCAGTGTGAACTAATGTTTTTTTTTTTTTTTTGCTTTTTCAATGTTACTGTTTCACTTGGCAACTTTTTCCGATGCAGACATTTGCGGAAGTAAATTGAAGTATAATTCCTCACCTGTTATATAGAAGTCACAAGTGACTATCTGCTTCTAACAACTTAAAATAGGCGAAAAAATTGAAACTAGAGTACTCGCATGTGAGAGTTTTTCTCACAACTCAGCACTAACGAAAACAAATAGCTCTTTCCGAAGCCTATAGGTGACTGACTTTGACTATAGGGTGTCTTTTGGCTAGCGGTGACCCTCCCTTCCAGCTATACAAGGCCCCAATTTTCCCGCCTTCGTGTACCCTAGGTAACACCATTTCATCCAGTCATGTGAGAGAAAATCTCACGCAGCGAGTACTGGCGGGTTAAGAGAAAAGGAAGTTTTTAATATTCTAAGTATACTAATAATAAATATGCTTCGGTTTTTTGTTCTTATTTAAAACTGAAAAAAGGAATTTAGATTTCTTCTTTTCGTAAAAATAAAAATTAAAACATGTTTTTAAGAAGATATACGGTAATGATATTGAAATTTTTTTGGAACAAAAGTAGTTCTCCCGTACTGGTCAGATTAACATTTTTAAATTTATATTCAGTGTTTTTAACACAGCCACGATTTAGTTGGTTTTTGTTTTTTTTCTCTCTTTCATATGATTATCAGGAAATGTGCTTAAAAATTATCTATAAAATCACATTTAATAAAGACCGGTCCTTATTGGCAGATCTGTAAAATCAAAAATGGATAAAACTAATAAGTGATACAGATTAATTATTCATTTTTGTTTTTCATAAGCTCTTACAAATCCGCCTATAAAAAGAAGTGTTGCGTTTCTATTTTTTTTTTTTTGAAAATCTGATATTTTGACGTTTAATTATTGTTGCTGCAAAATAGGTATTAATTTCAAACTATCGTATTGGCAAAGAGAGAACATTATGTTTAAATCCGTTTATATTAAATTCTGTTCGGGAAAACGGTGTTATCTATTCTAAACCTAAATATTTCTACTATATATAGTTTAATTAATAAAATATATAAAAACACATAAACGCAATTAACTAATTAGTTTATAAATTTGCTGACTAGTTTCGGTTAATAAAGAACCATAATCGTAACACTGCCGTTTTTATTAAACCACAATCAAGTAAACACCGTTCACCACATCTAAAAGTAACATTTGTATTTTTAATTAACACACTTTTTAAAGAAGTTAACCGAACGCTGCTATAGAAGTTTTATCGCGGAATAAAAAAATTTAAGCAGTATATGTTTAATGTTTTAATTAACCACTCAAAATTAATGAATTAAAGATAAAATATACAAATAATAAGTACGCACAAAACTAATATATTACAAAATAACTCCAAATACTAAATTATACACTGAAATACATGGATTGTATAACAAAATAAATTTACGTATCAATTTTTTTTTTAAATTATTATAAACTTCTGAAGTGTACTTATACAATATTTAATTTTATATTAACAGTAGAAGTATAACTAAACAATTACAATATTTTATACGAAAATGAAACAGTTCAGAGCACATAAGATTAAGAATAGATCGGACGCACCCTTTTTAGCTTAACAAAGCCGAAATAGTTTATGTGTATAATAGTGATTCTTTGAAGGCGGGAAGAAAAAAACTGTTCGAAAAGCTTGTAATAATAAGTCTTACTCAAAAGAAATATTGCCATCAATTAATGTATCTCTTAGATCGAATAAAATAACAACGCTTAGATTATACATTGTAATGATTTAGTAGTTATACATGCACATATATTAATAGTACTGTTAATGATTACCTACTCGTTCGTGGTAATTTCATATGCAACGTACAAAACTACGCTGGAAATGTTTAATTTTATCGACATATAAGAGCAGTCTAGAATGTCTGTACATTGATATCCACATGCAAGATGATTTGCTATTACTTGCGACAGTAATTTTTACTTGTCATTGCTGGTTCTTAAATATATTAATTGTCCAGATACTTCCTAATATCGGACTAAACACTTTCAAACCGATATATCTCGGGGAGTGGAATTTAAAAAAATAATTTAAATCAGTCCTTAAAAGCACAAAATATAACGCGCAGTTATGATAATCCCACGCGAACGTTTTTTTCCCCTTCAATATATTAGATCTAAATATGGTAAAACAGTTTACATCAAGCCACCTGTTCGGGTTGACTTCTTTTTAATTCATATTGATAGATACGATGTTGTCACTGTTCAGTTCATTTTTAATTTAATCACTGTAGAAATAATTATTGATAAATTCATTTCGTATTTTACGAAAAATTAAATAAAAATATAAATTTATATTTTTTGTGTTTCGAAATATTTCAAACTTAATCTAAATAATTTAGTAAGCAAAATAATGTAAAATTAAAAGAAAAAAAATTTGACTATTCTCTACAATACATATTTTTCGAAAGAACTGAAAAGTAATTGTAAAAATTTGAATTTAACATCAAAGTGCAAGGTTCAATTTTAGAACAATTAGTATAATCATTTACTATCAGTTTCAAAAAAGTTACTATAAATTTATAATTAAATTGTTTTATATTAAGTGATAATTTTTTTTTTTTTTTTTTTTTTTTTTACTTTAAAAATGCAGTCAGCAGTTATTGGAACATTAGAGCAGATACGGATATACCAAAACCAACAAGGATATATTATAAAGGAGTACGAAAGGCTGCCCTTTGTCGCCATATTTAACATATATGCGGAAGCTGTCCTAAGAAAAACGTTAGAAGATACTAAATACGGAGTATCCATAGGAGGAGAAAGACCAGAAGCTATAAATTCGCAGACGATCAGGCCATAATGGCAGGGTCTCCTAAGGTACTCAAGAAAATGGTTCAGAATATAAGTGATTGAAAAAGTACACTCAACAGAGTTCAGGAAAAAAGGTCGTTAATCAGTCAAGTAAAGAAACGGCGGTTACCTTAGACGGAGCATATCCTCCGACACGGTGGATTACTACAGGATATAATAGAAGGAAAAATCCAGGGGAAAAGATGAAGACCGAAAAAAATATTTGTAGACATGTTAATAAAGGTTGCACAATTAATTAGATACTCGAAAAATGAAAAAATTGCCGGAGAATCGGTTAGACTGGAAGGTACTTATTATGGAACAAAACCAGTCCTACGAGTGTAACAACAATGATGTTGATGACTTTAAAAATTTTAAATTGGCATTTTAAAAACATTTACAAAATTTTTACTAATAAAAAAGTGTAAATTTTAAAACAATGTGCTTAAATCCGTTACATTTATTCAACGCCTGCGATATATGGGGTGATTTACTGACCACTTGAAACCATTGTTCGCTCATTTGCACTACAATACCAATGCAACTTGCTGTACTGGTTTCTCTTCTGTTTCGTCATTTTCCGTTTTTTTATTATTATTATTTGAAACGGTGCTCAACGAAATTAAATTGTGCGACAAGCCGCGTATACTCGCATATTTTACACCATTTAATTAGATGTACGAAAGAAGAACTTACTAAATTTTATATTCAGTATCGTGTTCTTCCGTATTTCAGGTTAAATTCATTCTTACGGATTTCTTTACGTTACATGTTTTTCTTCCTTCAATTAATTCCTTTATTTTAGTGTTTTCTTTTGTTTAACAAAATGCAGTTTGTTATTTCTATTAAAGGGTTTGTTCAGCGTATCAGCGTTTGTTAACGATAACGAAAACTTTAGAATTTCGGTACGAACACGACGGAGCGGCGGTGTTAAATGCAGCTACCGAAAATTGACCAAAGTTAGAATGCGGCTTTCTCGCTGTACGGTATCTCTATATTAAATATGTGGATTTTTATCGTTACGGTTCTATAATACATTCATAATCCTCGTAAGTATTTACTTATCGAGTTAGATTAGCAAACATTATTTTTAAGATTTTCTCTTTACGTTACTTTACTTCGTTCATTTTTAGTATATTCTTTTTTTTTAATTTTCGCATCAATTTCATTTATTCACCGTTTATATTAGTTCACTCGCTATGAATAAAAGCAAAAATGAACGAACTAAAATTTCAGCCAAAAATAAACTGAAGGAATCGATATAATCGCTGACCCTAAATTTTATCGTTTATAAACTTTAAATAGTTATTAAACTATTTTAAAATAGTATGATTTTATTTTGATTACATCATTTCTATAACACAAAGAGCGTATTAATATTAATAATCACCTTTTTTAAAATGCTTTCTTATTTTCAATGTTCAGAATTATATTAATTTCTCGGACTGAGTGGCATTCTCGAAATAATATCATTTACTCGTGTCAACTAATTATAATGAAAACATATTAAACTCTAGTAGATTAGAAAGCAAAAAATACGTATTTATAATTTTATTTTGACTAATTTTTAAGTAAATCTTATGAAAAGAATTATTATTTTAAAAGAAATTTACACAATGTGTGTATATAAAGGAAGAAAAAACAAATTTAATATTTAAATATTAATTCCATATTTAAAAAAGAAAAATTGTAAAAAAGTGAGCAGATTTACACTTCCGAATCCACAAATAACGTGCGTCTCGTAAGCGCGAAAGCAATATCTCGCCGTTTGTAATCGATAATTCGTTGATTTTTTTGAAATTTTATTTAATTTTCTACGTATTTAAAAATGAGTTTGGATCATCAGCCGAAAAGTGGAAAGAAAATGAGATGAAAACAATAAAAATTTAACTGAAAACATGTGCGTAGAAATTTATTTGAATAAAATTTCAACAAATACAATTAGAGAATTAAAGAAGATTTAAATACGTTTTATGTAATTTTTAAATGCTCATAAAGTTTTTTAGATGTTGCTAATGAAATTAATTTATGTTTATTTATAAATAATTAATGTTGTACATATGCGAATATAGTGAATAAAATTCGGGTTTAACATATTATAACAGTTAGTAATTGCAATTTTTAGACATTCATTTATTTACTTACTTATTATTGGCAGTTTACGGAAGAAAAATACTTATAATATTATATAAACATTCTTAATTGAACTTATTTTTATTGCACAATTGTGGTGTCTTTGAGTTAAAATACAAATTCAAGCTGTGATTGAGGAGAAGCATTCATCTTAAATGTTTTTAATTTGGAAAACAAAGATATTATTATAAATTTCCTTAATTAAAGTAAAAAAATGAATTTTAACATTACAATCGTAAATAGTGCATTAAAGTAATTATCTCTTTTTATGGTATTTATATACTATTTATTTGTTTAAAGTTTTCTTTAAATCGTTCAGTTAAATTTATATTCGGTAAAAACGGTTTTTAATATTTCGATTATTGGTAAAAATATTTTGCTAACCCTTAACTAGTCACTCTGTTGCACCTTCGTGCAACAGTGGAGACAAATTACATCACTATCAGTGCTCTGTGTATCTAACAGCAATGACCTTGCATGTAACCTATTAATGTAGTTTTTACCTTCGGTGTATTCAGTTGTCTGTTTAAATAGTGATTTATTTGTTTCAAAGAAAATTATATAATCGAACCCATTACACGAAGTGCAACGCGCGACCAGTTATGTAAGTAATCGATAGTTCTCTATTCAGATTTAGAAAAGAAGAAACGTTAGTCTCATATGCACGACCAAAAAATAAACCTGTCATTCTCTTATCGACAATGCACGGTGATGCAGCTATAAATGCTAAAACGGGGAAACCAGATATAATTATGGATTACAGTAGTACCAATAATGTGTGGACACCGTAGATCAGATGTGTCCTGCGTATTCAGTATCACGTCGAACAAGGCGATGGCCTATGACTACGTTTTTCGATTTACTAAATATAGCTGGGATAAACGCATATCCTGTACAAAAAGATCAATAAATGGCATTTAAAAAAAAAAAGGGTCTGAAATAAAAAATTCACCGAAAGATTTGCAGACATTTTTAACAAAATATAAAACGGTTGACACGGATACTGCAGAACCACCGTAAACGAAAAAAGGAAAATGCGTAATTTATGGACGTCCGAAAAACATTACGACGACGATCAACCGTTCCATTTGTAAAATGTTTACGTATAAGAACCATATAGTGGAGAGAATTTATAAATGCGAACGTTGCGTTAATTTCATTAGTAATGATCCTGAGCTATAATTCTGTTATCATCATTTTTCACATGATCCTATATTCCTACATTCCGATATTATATTTCGTAGATATCACATACGCGGGAAAATAATTTTTTATTCATTTTTTTTTTCTATTTTCTTATCTATTATTAATGTTTATACAATTATCAATTAACATATTTTACAATAATAATAAACTTATTGTTTAAATAACCCTTCTTTGTTACATTTACATAAATAAATAATTAAAAATTCTGGCCATGATTATCCGCTATGGCTGGTAAAAATAACTGGCGTAGGTATATTATACAATACACGCTTGGAATCTCAAAACAAAAAGTGTTTCTATAAAATTACCTTTAAAAACTAAAATATTCGGACAAATTCAAGGATCATAAAAATCATAAAGATTTCGTGCTTTTACATTATCAAATAATTACAATTATTTCATCGACAATTTAAATTCAAAACATTAAACGATACTATAATCATAATGATGCCCTATAACTAAAGTATATTCTCTATACCACTTTTGAGTTCCTAAATAATCGCGCTACGAACGGTCAACTAACTATTATCATCATTATTACTAGACGTCACCACCGCAAACAAACCAGATGGTTCGGTAATAATATTTCGGGAATTAATTATCGGCTGGTTAATATCGTTACGACAGGATTTGTTTATATTCGCGAGCTGCACAATGATAAACGGCGACAGCATTTACAGAAAAATTACGCGATTCGGTCATTTCTGACCCGCAGCGTGTCACCATTCGTTCTATTTTTGTGGTTATAAAGCAAACTAATCGACTGCATACTTATGAAAATTATAATAATAATATGTCATGGTCGGAGACCCTAGCGAAGCGAGAGTGGGTTTCAGGGTTAGAACCCTTAGTTTTTAAATAAAATAAAATTTATAAACGATTATTTGCATGGAATATAAAAATTAACTAAAAGTTATGAAAAAAATCAATTTGAATCATAATGACATTTTTTACTGATATATAAATCGAATTAATAATTAAACTTTCGAATTCAGTACAGTTTGATTATCTTTTTAAATGATTACCTCTCTATATCTGTTTAAACTGTTATTCATCTTACGCGTACTATTACTATTATTACGTAATGAAAAAAGTATACTATTTTTTTATTGCACGGAGGGACGGATGTTATCAGAATTGAAACGGATCATAAAACTACTTACGAAATGCTCAGCCTCAAGCTGTAAGGAGAGTTTTAATGCGGTACGGCGATTAAAAAATATTTAATGTCCCAAAACCGTTTAGGATAATTAGCGATTTTTCTGTGTACATAAAAATATAACTGACCCATTTGATATTGTCGATTTATGCCAAAAACTTACAAATACCTGTGACTATCGGAAAACGAGATTTGGAACATAATTTTTAACTGAAATTCAAAAAATCTTTTTTTCTTCGAAATTGTTATAAAGCAGTCTCTTGAACACTTTCTTAAATGTTGAAATTGATGCATCACTGTCTGCAAGTGACGAATCCTCTGGTGGTACTTCCAGTCATGCAAGTACCAAAAAAAAATTGAAAAAGAGAGAAATTCGCTAGTACCTCTCCGGTCGCAGAGATAAACTTGTCAGAAAGACAATTTTATCAGTAAACATCAGATTATCAGCTACGCCATTCTGCCAAAACAAAGGACCAGTTCGACTTTAAGTCTAACAATCTGCTCACTTATACGCAGTCTGTCAGGTACTACAAGTATTTCACTGGCATTAAAGAATAACTCTCAAATTACATTCAAGCACGCACACAACACATGTAAAAACGAGTGACAGAATCGAATGTTTAAGCAACGAAATAATCAATGCACTATACACCACAAACTTCCTTTTGATCCGGACAATGGGCATAATTTAAGTATGTAACTGAAATCATATACTCATACATGCACGTGCTGTTTACTAAACCTTTTTCCTAAGCAGATTGAAATAGATGAGACGTCAGCGCTGCCAACTATAATCCATCTGTTTGTCTTATTACGTATCTGATATAGTTGAATTATTTATAGTTTCAAACATAAATGTTTAAATAATTTTTCACTTCACTGAAATATTCGTAATTTATAACAGCTTTTTGAAGTTTAGATTTGCGCTCAAGCGAAAATTTTAATTTTGGAATTTAATATGGTAATAAAAAACGTACGTATATGCGTAGGGTGATTTGAAAATATAATTATTTTTAGGAAATCGACGTGTGGGTAGAAAGAAATACTTAGTATGAAACTATTTTCTTATTTAAATTTGAAATTATATTTTTACAAAAAACAGATGTTATTTAATACCATATAGCAGAAAAACAATTACTGTTTGGCATTTAAAAGTAAGCGGATTGAAAAATATTTTAAAAGATAAGAGGGTTAAATGGATTCAATAATCTTTAGAGGAAAAATAACGGCTAATCTTGCAACAAAAGGAAAAAAATACTGAAGCACAATTCAATTCCTAAAGAAGAAAACTGATATCAGCGTTTATATTTTCAAATTATTAAGCACATTAAATATGATTTAAAGAAAATATTTGCACTGTTAAACAATTTAAAATTTTTTCAGTCAATCAAACCGATTAAAAATGAAAATTCCATTTATAAATGAAAATTTTCTTAGCAACCTGATGAATTCGTATAGTCAATTTTTTGACTTCGTGTAGTTGATAAATAAATTCATTGTATTTACTTCTGATAATGATTTCGAGTTTGTTAATAAAGCAGTAGTTCTACAAACTATGCTGCTTAATTTTCACTATTCCTACTGCATCCATTAATAATTGTATTTTTCTTTTAAATTTATTTCAGATTTTTAGTTTTTATTACAAGACGAAGAGCCACATAAATCTAATTTTATACCTTTATAATTATTTACTCTTCCTTGAATTTATTTAACATCAGACTGAGATTCCCTTTTGTCGTTCACATAACTATTATTTTTAGTAAATTTGTTAATTTTCTTTATGTAAATTTAAATATAAATTTTTCCTTAAACAACTTCTTTTTGAATTTTTAAGTTCTTTTAAAAGAAGAGGCTCCTTAATTTGTTCTTCTTGATATGATAATACGTACGTGTGTATGTAGAGAGAATGTTTTTTTTCACATTTTCCATCCTAAAAAAGTACAGGGAAAAATATATTTATATTTACATCGTTAAACTTGGGCAAACGCATTTATAAGAAAAAATTATGTTCAGCTTATACAATTTTTTATTTAAAAAACTCCGTGATTAAGGAAAATTTAATGAATTTAAATACAAAAAATCTTTTTCTTCTACTCCTAACTCTGAAAATGAGAATAAGAATTACCTGACTTGTAACAAAGAATAAAAGAAAAACCCATTGCTTCGCTATAGTTCCGTAGTATTAAAAATAAATAAAAGTAAATAGTAATCATAATACCATTCAAATTATAAAAACCATTAAAATCACTTTTTTTTCCATTTTGCTGAAGTTTAATTATCAAGAATTAAAAAAGGTATACAATATTTGCGTTAGAATATTAAAATGAAAAACTATTTATCGCAAATTGCTTAATTTTTAGTATAATTTTACTGGAATTACAGAAAAGCAAAAATAAATTGGATTTTCGTAATAATTGAATTTTTCTTACAAAATTACTCAAAACGGTATTTTACATAAGTTTCTACATTATCACAATACTTAAAACTTGAAATCGACATGCGACGAAATAAAAAAAAATTGAACATAACAACAAAAACTTTGGAAACTATAAACTTGTTTTATGACGAAATCAGAATTTAGTTCTTCGAAGAAAAAATTATAAATGAAATATAGTCATAAGCGCCTGAAACATCTAATTACTAACTATAAGACAGTATATATTACGCCATCAGCTGAAAAAATAACTGATAAATCTAAAAAAATCTCGTAAAAAGAATATCGCGAATTTCGAATAGATCAGAAAACGGAATATATTTAAACGACACGAGCATGTAGGGCAAGTTGAACATAAGTCGCTGAGAAATCCGATAAACAACAGAATGGTGAAATCTACAATGCTAAGAACTCGAAGAATTGGGAAAATAGAGAACGTCTGAATTATAAGAAAGAACAGAAATAGCAGAATTAGGCTCTTAGGCAAAAAAGAAACCTGGAAAATGAATCCTGAAAAACTGTGTGACGAAAAATCACCACTGAAGTAGATTCTAAAAAAAGGCAGATAAACAGCTATATTACAGTATAATGAAGATCTACTAATTGCAGCCGTACAAACCTTCAAATATAATAAAACGCCAGATTTTGACACCATACCAGCTAAGTTATCAAAAAATAGAAGAACAAAGTTGAAAGATGAACTTTTAAAACTAATTTCAAAAACATACAGTGTAAATGTCATTAGCTAAAATTTAGAGCAGTAATAGTAACAATTGCTAAAAAGAAAAAGTAAATGCGAAGAATTTCAAACAATTAGTTTCTTCTTTCATGTTTCAAAATTAAACGACCGGAAACATAAAACGCAATTTAGATTCCAAACACACAAGGCTGATGTAATAAGTGAAAAAAATCGGAAAACTATAGAACGCCTAAACGGCTATGCTTTTATATATGTTTTATAGATTATCGTAAAGCTTCCGATAAAGTGTGCTGGGATGATCTATTCCCACCACTAAAAAAAATAAGCTGCCCCATCGAATGATTGATAATCTATATGAATGCTAAAAAGCTGCGATTAAAATTAATGACTCATGCGATGCAGTAAAAAGCAAAATTTTTTTCCCATCGCCAAATATTTTTAACATATATTTAGAATTAGAAGTTGTGAGGCCATTAAAAAATATTAATTGTAAAATTAACAAAGAAAAAAATTAAAAACAATGAAATTTACGGGTGATCAGGCCACGCTAGCAGGATCTCCTGTAACGCTTAAAGGAGTAATATAACGTTTAAATAAAATGGGGAAATTTTTAAGAAACAAAATTAACTATGATTAACGAGAATCCTAGCCCATTTTATCTAGAGATTAATGGAAGAAAACTGCAGCAAGTGAAGCAAGTTAAATGATTAGGACAAAAAATAATAGCAAAAGACCTTTTTATTGCAGCCACGAAATAAACTCAACTGAATTATCAAACACACGCTTCAAGACAAAAACCGATGTCACTGAACTTAAAAAGCGAATATTACAAAAAATACGTATGGGGTCATGCACTTTATGGCACAAAAACTTTAATCTTAAACAAATGATTAACAAATTGCAAGCATTTGAAATGTAGGGTTGCAGAAAACGGGAAAAGATAGGAGGAATTGAAAAAAATTCCGAAACATACTTGTAAGAATATCGATACTTAATAAAAATTTTATCGCGTTCCTTTTTTTTTCCTTTTTTTTTTGATGGACGAAAACTATGAAATACAATTTATAAACTGGACACAGAGAAAATATTTAACCTGGATTGGCTTAGATGGTGGTGAATTAAGTAGAAACGTTCTTGAAAGCAAAATACACGGGAAATGAAACTATAGAAGACCAAAAAATACATTTGCAGCTGCCTTTCTAAAAAAATACCGTGTTAAACAACTTTGCTGAAATGAAAAGGGCCACCAAAGATCGCAAACTCCGGAAATATATTATCATGATGAAATAGCCGTCTTAGAACTGCGATATAAAAAAAAAAAAGGCTGGCGAAAATATAATAATTACAATATGCCATTTTCAGTCCACCCCTGGAAGCGAGTTCCCCTCAACCATTTCCAATCGTTCGATTTTGTGCGTTCGCCATCCAGTTCTTCCCAGTTACTTTCGCGGCACCGGAATGATTAATTCAATTTTCCATCAACAATCGAATAAAAATTGTAAAAACTATGTTCCAGTAACACGAGAAACGAATAAAAGCACCCCGGGCAGGCCATCCTAGAAAGAAATATGGAAACTAATGAACTACAATTCTTTCTTAGCAACGCTGGAAATCGTATAGTTACAAATAAGTCGGCCTTTAAAAGAATGCCATCTGCTTCTTTAATTGAAAATTGAATCAGCCAAGTGGAAAATGAACGAGCACGTTGAAACACGATACAAAGTACGAAGAGGACAATATTCAAACAGGAATCAAGTAAAACAGAAAAACCATGGTTATCCGAAATAGGAATAAAAGATTAACCGTAAAATAAAACGAGGATGCTGAATTACAAATTAATAAGGAAATTAAAAGAAAGGTTGGTAAACACAGGGCAATAATTAATGTATTAATATCACCGTGTGTAATCAGATACAGGAATATTCGAATAAAAGCGAACCTCGGAAGAAGAAAGTAAGATTGCTACCCAGACCATTTAAAACTAGGTACCGGGCAATGACGAGTAGTGAATGTAACTAATCCGAATATCATAATTAAAGCCCGACGAAATACTACGAAGAACTCTACAGTTGTAAAAAAGGAAGTAGGAATACAAAAAACCCGATGTAAGACACAGAGTCGCATATGCACTTACAAGCGAGATAAAAAAGGCTGTTAATTATCGGACGAATAATAAGGCAGTAGGGGCAGATAAAATTTCAGTACAAGTCATGAAAAAAACAGAAAATAATGAAAATATAAAAATATCCCATTCGATACGTTAAAAAACATAAAATTCCATGAACCGGTATGGCTTAATAATACACATACCGCTGTTTGCGAGAAGAATTAAAACAAGATGTAAAAATTATACTCTCGGATATTGCACGGTAGCAAAATTGTGTTAAGAATTTTAATATAATTGAAATGCACATACTGAAATAAATCCCAAGAAAATTGATCGCGAAATGCGAATAGCAAAAAAACAATAGCAGTATGCATCACAGACTTTCAGAAGTCTTAGAAATTGTATACAGAAATAAATTACGGTAAAGATGGGTACTTTGAGACAGACTGTCTCCCAAATTAAAAAACTATCCGAGAGCAAAATGAATAAATCAAAGTGTATTCTCATAAGGATTTTGCACGAAAAAATACCAAAAACAGACATGCATACTATATCCAATACTCTTTAACGTATATGAAAAAAACGTATAATGAGAATTTTTCTAGTCAGATGGAACGATTGTGTAAAGTAGGCGTAGAAAATTTTCTCCCGGCGACAGTACCTAAATGACAACAACTGCAATAGTTAACAATGAGCTAAACGTTTTATTATAGCTTAGGTTTCATCATCAATAAAAATAAACCTAAAAAATCTTGATTATAGACTGAAATAACTCGATTTCAACAAATAACAGAATTATGTTCAAATGCTAAAGGTAAGCCCAGGTGTCTAAATAGAATCAAACAGGATGGATTTGAAGGAAAAATAAAACGACAAATCGGACTGTCAGGGCAAAATTAAATAAAACATGGAAAGACGATAGTATCAAAAAACGCCTTAAAATAAAACTAGTACAAACCACAGTTTCATAATTGTGCTATGCACGCGACAGACAAGTGGATCCGAAATTACATTAATGAAAAATGAATTGTTTGAAAATGTGATGCTGGATTCGTTTATCCAGAGTATTTATCGGACGGTCGAATGTACAAATGCACATTAAAAAAAATTAAGATGGAATACTGTGAGACATACCATCAAATATTTCACTGGTCAAAGTAGGACAGTTAATAATTTAAGGAATAATTCAAGGTAGATGAACCAGATGATGAAACGGACGTCATACGAAATACATAAGGACAACTTTTTCAGAATGCATCCGCTTGACCGGATATCATAATTACATGGTAGAAAACTAAAATCATAAATAATTACGACTTAGCGACAGAAGAAAAAAAGAATTGTGATAAAGCGATTTTAGCATTATTTCCCTACACATTCCGCTATGTTTGCGGTGTATTCTTTAAACATTTAAAATTTCACATGTATATATTCGAAAAAACTATTTTTAAAATATATTGAAGAATTTTTTTATTACTTTAGTTTTTAAGCTATTAAACGTATATTTCTTTATTGAAAAAATATAGTAATAATAATAATTAAAACGGAACAGATTTTGAACAAAATTTGAATTAATGGAAATCATAGAGCTTCCCATTTATCTGTACATTCGATTATACGAGCCTCTAAATTCATATCGCTTATTAGTCGTATTACTTCGGACACATACGCACATATACGCATATGTATTGAAAAAAATCAGTAGCGAAAAATACAACAAATTACACCGAAACATGTTAAAAATTAATCATTCGGAAAGATAAAAAGTATCAAAATTAATTAACGTAAAGAATATAAAAGAATATCGAAGATTAAACAGTTTTTAATTTTATCAAAATCCATAAGTTCGTGATAAAAAAATAAATCAAACCAAAATAATAATGCTCATTTATAGTAACTCTAAAATAAACTGTGTTATTTTATAAAATTCCAATAATTATCTGTTCGAAATCCGCCATAAACTTGTTAAAAAATTACGTTACGTTTTATGGCAATATTTTCACGAAGTAGTAATAATAAAATATTGATAAATGAAATTCATGGAGAAAATATGTAAAATTTAAGAAATTATATTCAATAATCAAAATAAAAAATTTCATCAGAAAAATTAAAAATTCATATTTCTACGACATAACTTCCTCTCTGAGAAATGACATCATCTGGTCACGGTGAAGGAACTTATGAACTTCTGCGAAGAAGTTATAAGCTGTAAGGGCGGCAGTGTAGCGTGCCCTGGAATGAAATCTAGAAAGATCACTCAGAGCAGTTTTGGTTGACGTCCATTCCCTATGTTACTAGTAAATATTTTACTTTAAGTAGCAAATAGCTGCTGCATGACTGACTTAAGGCTATTGACGAATAAATTCTCTAAAGCCAGACATGAATTAAGTAAGAGCCTACCGGTTACAATACTACGGCGTGAAAAACAATGAAAAACCGCATTATTATTTCATAAACACTACAGAATAAAAAAAAATATGTATAGATCAGTTTCGGAATAAACCAATTTTATTATGCGACTCAACCGAGACAATCAGCCCCTTTTTTTTACGTCCAGGGTGAGTAGCGCGAAATATACGACTGATTATGTTAACCTGAAGGACTCTAAGCGCTATAGAGAAAATAATAAAGAATTAACTCGTTTAAAAATAATCAATAAAACACGAATAATAACATGGAATGAGGCTTGGTAGAAGTTGAAAAATTAAATGTCATTCAGAAAAAACTGAGACGACGCGAAATAATAATAAAGATCAGAATCATTGAAACACACTAGAGCAGAGAAGCTAGAAATTTCACATCAAACAAATATACAACATCTATTTTTCTGGAAAAAAAAGCAAAGTTTTCAGAAAGTACCCATTTCGAAAAAAACAAAATTATCAATTCAATAACAAAATATGAAACCGTTAACGAAAGGATAATAATACGAGTAAAAATAAAGGCAAAACCGTGTCTCGTTAATTTCACAGATAAACTATACAGAATGCTGGAAATAATGTTAGAAAAAATATAAAAGAAATCAGCGCAAAAATTGGAACAATAGTCCGATATGATTATCTCAAAAATCAGTAACAGATAAAATGGAAGAATGTCTCCATGGAAGGAAAACAATTTTCAAGACTCCAATTTGTCAGTTTCAGTAACAACAAATTGCAGGAAGCTGAAGAACAGATCAACAGGTTAACATTCATTGGAAGTGAATATACGGAGGTTCGTATTAATTATAAAAAAATCTAAAATAATGGTCATCGATCGGGGCAAGACCGTGGAAAAAATTCCGAATAATATTGTCAAAGTATAATTATTCGGTATCGATCAAATATTTTAAGCCGAGAAAATCGTAGTGAAAAAGCAACACGTGTCTAATGTGTTCTGGAAGTTCTTAATTCTATCGATGAAGATGAATTTAGCTAACATATAAAACTCGATATTAGCAAATGTTTAATGTTTTCGGGTCGCCGTCAAATTCCTGCACAACTTAGCATAAGCCTAATACGACCACGCCGACGTTAAAACCCTTTGAAAACTTTTGAGCCATATAATTCGTTGTAAGTGCGTAGTTCTATACGCTTATGGCAAGCGTGAAGCATAAGCTGATTAATATTGTTTTCTGCGAAGTGATCCGTTAACGATACACAGTAACAACAACAAACACACGTTGTTATACCGCTTTAAACTTTATCATATAAGCGAAATCGCGAAAATGAAGCATTACTGCGCTGTAACGCCGTAGGGACGAGTAACAGCCCGCGTTCGTTCTTTTAATTTAATTTCATTTAATAAGATAATTAGCCATCATTAAAGAATTTGGCGAGTAGTTCTTATTAAATTCTATTTTAAAGCTAATTCGCGATTCAGTAATTATTTAATATATTCGAATTTCGGCGATAATTCGATCTCATTTAACACCGCGATTGACCACAAATTCCGATATTATTAAAGTATTTCGATTAAAAAGTATTACGAATATCGGTCGATATATTAAATCAAATTTTTTCCCCGCATTATCCATGCGCTACGATCTTTAATTTTCTAGCGCATCAATGAATTAAACGATAAATACTACATATTTTCGCATTTAATCAAATTTAACGGGTTTCTTTGATTTTTGTAACATCTATATCGTAATAATACAATTATTAAAGTATTAACATAAAAAAAAAAATAACCGTAAAAGCAGCGAATAAAATACAAGTGCTGGACTGACGTTTTAAAAACGTTGTAAAACAACATAGTTGGTCTTATCCAACGTTGTGCTATTGACACAATAGGACACACTTTTAATATGGATATATTTCACCGATTTTCTTTTGTAAAATTCGAAAAAATTTTTACGGCAATTAATGATAGTTACGTCGAAGTAATGTTACCGATGATCAGAGTTAATATGTCGCAGAATTTGATATTACAACGCAACATTACAAAAAAAAAAAAAAATATCACGCGACAACCAATAGTTAAAATGCGTATAAAGAATTGTATTTAAAAAAATGTCCAATGTGTAAAGAAATCGAATAAATGTGAACATCGCAGACTGTTATTTAGTGGCCAAAAGAAAGGGACTAAAAGCGATTATTTCTGACATGCAAAAGCGTAAGGTAGCATAAATCTTACGCAATCAAGACCGTTCAATGAAATATGGCATTCCGTACATGGCTTCGTCTTATACATGTAGTATTATACACGTAAGCGTAAATGTGTATGTAAAAGAGTAAAGTCCGATACCCTTGACAGGACACTTCGGAGGATGTGTATGTACTACGCATAAATACATAAAATTTTCAAATAAAATTATATACATATATATATATACAATAATGGTATAAAAAATAATTACGCGACCAAAAACGAAAATATGGAACAAAACAGAGAATAGTATAGACTATTAACTTCTTACTACATTTTTGATCTCAATTTCATAAACACCCGGCTCTAGCATCTCTAAAACTTTACATTTAATACGTTTTCGTTCCAGATTTGACACATCGAAATCTAAAACATACAAAATAATTAAAAGTCGAAATGAAACCAAATACGTATTACACATCTTGATGCGTAACTACGCTCGCGCATTTAATAACATTACCTTTACTCGCACAAGCAAATTTCACAGCTGCATAATGAATGTTACTCATTTTATAAATAACATTAATGAACTCACACCGAACTAAATGAACAATAACGGTGCGTACTTCATATTGTAGAAGCTAAAAATTTTTAAACACCTTTTAAGTAAATTTCCGTACACGTACACGGTTAAGAAAAAAAAGAAAAATATAGAATACACAGTCTTTCACCGTGCATACGTTATAATTTTGTCTTCTACAAATGTAAAAAAAGGATGAAAACACGTTATTCAAACTTGATTATAGAACCGATTATTAACATGTTACAATAAATCTGCACATTGATAGGAGGAGAAAAGGAATTCCACATCCAAATGGCACGGCGTCGACTGTAATATCAAAGTTTATAATACACCGTATCTGATAATAGTTATAAAAGTAGAAACATTATTATTTTTTTTTTATTATTTTTTTCGCACTAAATTCATTTCAAACTGAGTAAACCTAGGCGTGACTAAAGTTTACACGGATTTACCTCAATTTCGAACCTAGAGCCCCTTGCATTATGCAACTTTACCGCGCTCGCCCAACAAAATCGGTATTAGTACGTTTAACTGTTTATTTGCGAAAAAAGTATAAAATGTGTGCGCGTTATTTGTACACAATATACCGTATCGATATCAAAAAACCAGATCTTTTAAGTATACCAGGAAAATTATTATTTTTTTTTTTTTTTTATTTCCACAAAGAAATTAGCATTCAGTGGCCGGCCTAATCAAACTTCTAAAAGGAATAATGTAAGTTCCGTGTTACAAAACAAACATAAATAATGACAAGCAAAATATTTTTTTTCCCAATGAACTACAAAAAAAAAAAAAAAAAGAAAAAAGGATTCAACTGTAGAATTGAAACAACGGCTCAATTAAAAACAATAAAATAAGTTCATTAAGAATCGAACAAGAAAACTGTTTAATTACCGAAAATAGCAAATAAAATTGCATAAACTATTAAGTACTTAGATAAAAATTTGCTACGCATAATTTGTCCCGTCAATCAAAAAATAAATACAAAAAAAAAAAAAAAACAACACTAAACATTAAATATGATGGTCTGAAATATTATTTTATAATTCGCGAATTCTGTCTTTTGAGGGAAAGACAATGGGTTATTAAGAAAATTTTTGTTCTTAATCAGCGCATATATTCAACTTCATAATATACGCTTATTTTATAAATTCTTAACCGAACAAAGAAAAATTAATATGTAATTTCATTTACTATCATCTTTTTTCGCTCACTTTCAATTTAATTTCACTTAACACATGCCTATATCTTCAATAACATCCATGACTTGCAATAAAAAATTCTCCAACACTTTTCTGACTCTTTTTGAGGTATCCAAAGAATGGTTTTCTTGTAAAATACTCGTTTATAGTACACTTATTATTCACATTCGGCAGTAATATTACTAGAGCGAACGATTATTTTTTTTGGTTTTATAACCTTTCATAACTTGATGATCAAAGCCGTTTCAAAGAAACAATAGACAGGGGGAGGGGAAAGTATTAAATAGAAAACGGCAAGCACACTAAATAAAAAAAAAAAAACGGTTTCTACAACTTAAACAGTACTTTTCTGATCTGAGAATACCGTACATACTTGGTTCATATTTCAGGGAATCTTGTGACACAGCAAGAAATGTACATAATCAGCGTTGTGAGATGGCGGATAAAAGTGAAATTTGCGAGGAATAACTAACAAATAAAAAACTGTATTTATGAACGATGAATAAAAATTATTTTAATTAATATTTCATTCGTGATCATCTAGTGCAGATGGGTAGGTTTTGCTTTACACGATAATCATCATTTGGTCGAAAACCCCAGAGGGGTGTCGTGATCATGGCGACGCCGATTTAATTATTTTTCGCCATTGCTCGCGATAATAGCGTAATAAAAATAAATTGTCGCCGCTTATCTTTTTAAATTAATAATCACGCGATAATTTACTTTGTAAAATCTGTACGATCTAAAATAGAAAATAAACCGGAAAATGTTACAAAAGATAGCAAAAAAAAAAACCAAAAAAAAATGCAGTATGTAAATATGCAACTGAAATACGCTGTAATATATAATGTGTCGTGTAAAGCTATATATACTAGAGTAATGTCAAAAATGTTACGGCGTAATAAGTGCTGTAGCCCAGAGAGCGATGGACGGTTAACCCCCCGTTACGATTCTTGAAAAATGTTTTTAACATTGTTTAAAAAGACGAAATTACTATTTTTGATATTTTTAAAATAAAATTACGGTATAAAATATAATTTATACCACTATAAAGATTAATATCTTTTGTATCATCGTTCTTATAATCATATAAATACCACATAAGCATTTTCAGAGTTTATTACTAACTACGCTACCGAGAAGTAATCGGCAGTGAAATACACGATTACAATCATAATTTCATAGTTTAATTACATGATTATATTCAGAAATCAAGATTAATGATTACTATTGGCATTCATCAATCATACGTAGAATATGTACGATTATAATTCTTAATTGTTATCATATTCATGATTGCAAATTTTGCCTGACCGTGCGTTTTAAAACTCCGCAAGTGGTAAATAAAATAAATCCGGGAGGACAAAAAATAAATTTTTTCTCGAATTGAACACATCGTGCGTTTCGTAAAATACAAATCATTACCAATGATTAATTATATAACTTACCATTTTTCACTATGCCGGTACATATCTGAACTGGAAACCGCAAAAATTCTCTAGGCATTTTTCGAATCTCTGTATGCGAAATCGACTTCATACAACCAGAATCCAGAAAACAAACAAGAAACGGTGCGCCGCGAGATTTCTCTACACAATAGGCTCTATAAAATTTACCGTCTAAAAGAAGAGAATTAAAAACAATTTCGCAATTATTTGACGTTAAAAAAGAAAATTTTACACTTTTGATGGGGGTAAAAATGCAAAAAAGGTAAAAATCACCAAATATGCACGATGTGTCAGAAACTGAAAAATAATCATTAAGATATAATTGCACCATCCAAACGGTTTCGGAAGTTGTAAAGCCGAATCACAGAATAATTAAGATATTCGGTAAGATTCGCGGATAAAAAAAACCGAAATAGAATTAAGAAATGGTTGACCGTAGTACTCCAATCTGAAATTGTTCATTATTCAAATGCGAGAAGGATTTATGCTAAATATACGAATCCACAAGATGATAAAATCTATTTCCCATCACGGGAGAAGTTTAACTATTTCTCGTTATAGATGTCGACCGCTTTAAAATTAAATACAAATTAATTTCTACATGGGAATAGGATAATTAATAATTTTAATTGTTTCCTTTAACTATTGGTTTGATTCTTGTAAGTGCCGATGTTCATATTGTCACTGATATTTTTTTTCTTCAAATTCTCGTCCACGATTCTACATAAATTTACTCAAAATTTTTTCACTAGTTAATGTACACATTCGAATAATGTAGAATTTCCCAACTTCGCAGTATAACTGAATTGGTTATTTCAAGAAAGAAACATAGTTAAAAATGTAACTTTTTTGATCCGACTTTAATTACTCTCATTTCTTTGTATATATTTCTATTTTTATAAAATTACATAAAATACCTTTTCCATGTAAAATTTCTACAGTTTTGGACGTTTTAAATGAAACGATAAATTATAAAAAAAAAAAAAAACCTACTACGAGATGTTTTTACTTTTGTAATTAAATACAAACTATTTGCGCAGAAACGATTGTGTACTTTTTGTTTTTACTCCAATTACATATTTAAAAATGAATACGCAAAACTAAAATAAAAAAATACGTTTCTTTTTGAAATAAACTTAGGTAATTATTTAATTGATGTCTTATCAAATTTATTTTACGTTACCTGAAAACATTATCGACGGAATAAGCTTGTGATTACCTATAACCGCTAATACGTATTCAAATGACACATGCAAAACGAAGAAACGTTTTATTTTTGCTTTTCAATAACTAATAAAAAAAATTTAGTACAGTTAAAAAATCAGTTTATGAATTTTTAAAAAATATACACCGTAAGTGCGTACAAGAATAATCCATTAATTTCAATCTTTTGTCAAAACTATATTTTCTTGTCAAAGGTACCATTATGTTAAAATATAGCACCACTATGAAATAATGTTCGTTACCTGAAGCGTTTTTTACTAGACACAGTTCATTTTGTTGCGGCACAAAGGAATTTGTGTTTTGCCGACAGTAGGCGGCCATTAAATTATCAAGTGATTCCAGTTCGTAAAATACATCAACTCTACCCGCCATAATTGTTTTGTCTTTAGTTACCATTGATACGACCACTTCGATAACTACGTCCACTGGCCAGTCTGCGAATTTTATTTCACTTACGGTCGGGTCACTATCTTCTGTAAAGAAAAAATTAAACACAAAAAACCGATTAACGTTTACTTACATTATTAACCTGATTATCGATTCGGTTAAATGTATACAACACATGAAAAATGGGCAGTGATGCTAGAGACAATAATGAAAAAATACCTGAAGGACCCTTAACAAAACACCGAATTTATACGAAAAAGAATATACTACAATTTTGAACATGATTAGTTAAACACGCGAGCACAGATTTACCGCTTTTTTATCAAAATCAAAAATTGATCTATGTAATTATTCTAAATAAAAGGTTAAAAGAGGTGGCACGCCACAGGAACCACCTACAATTAAATACCCTATCTTTGCTTAGAAGTTATTATTTATTCAAATTCATTGGTAAATCAATGAAAAATTCAATACGTAACAGCGTTTAAAACGTTTCAGTGGTCTAAATATATACATCTGATACACGTCATATAGTTAAAAGTTCAATTCTTCGCCGCTTTGTTTCAGCGCGATAGTCCATAATGATTTATCACAACTATTTTATTATCTGCAAATTTTTATATGGGTAAATTCAAAAAAAATTACACAAACGTAAAACAAATACGTTTAATTAATGATTACATCGAAATTATTTCATGTTTCAAATCTATACAGTGTTTCATGACAATTACACACTAATTCCGTAATGCCATTGCAAAAATCATATTTTAACTGGTAAAATTAATCAATAATGGTTAATACTACAGGTAGTAGCTTGATCAAAATCAATAACCAGCCGGTGAAAATGGGTACACTTCACAAATTTCTCGAAGAGTAGCCTACAATAAAATTCGACAGAAAGTAAAAGATGCGAATACATAGATTAATAAAATGGTTTACAAAATTTTTAACAGAATTACCAATAAAACTTTTTTTTTTTTTTTTAAATTAATATATAAGACAGCTGTGCAGATAAAAGAAGTATAAATAATTTTTGTTAGTTCCGTTGAAAGTGCTCGTAATTTAATATAAGAAATAAGTTTATAGTAGTGCGAAAGAGGTTAAATGTAAAAACATGTAATAAGTAACACGTCTCAATGTTTTTCGTAATCACTGCTCATGACGATAAGGATAAATATAAATCCGAAGGCGCTTTCATGATATATTTTCTAGACTTCAAAAATCAAGATGAACTTTTTTACAAAAAAGCACGTCATCTGTAGGATAATAATAATTTCTTTTAAAAAAGCCGCACTGAGTTTACTCTTGGAAAGGAACAACCTTCACTCCAATTTTATAACGGATTACGTGCATTTTACAATGTTAAAAAAAGTTCAACGTAAAGCAGCACGGACTGAAATAATAAATGCATTTCTTTTCCGTCTTCAATATTTATTGATGGAATATTTTAAAATAGCAACATCTCTTTATTATATTATTGATATATAGTAATTGTAAATATGTTACTATATGATTTCCCCTTTTAAAAATAAAAAAAAATAAATAAATTTAAGTTCGATATTGAATATTACATAAATTTTTGAGAACTTCCGAATAATCGGTTGTAATCTCTTCCCAATTATCCATGCACCCTTGGCATCACGATAAATATCCTTAATCTTCGTTAGTGAAGAAAGTAAGCACATGCTTAGTCAACAAAATATAAAAAATATTTTTTTCGGTTCAAGCTCCCCGTCTATCAAAAGTGGAAAATATTCCAGAGCAGCAGCTCATAATAAAAAGGTAAACGAAAAATGACACAATGTTCGCTGTAAAAGTAAAGACGATCTAACATTAATCTCGACCTCCTCCTGCCATTCTTATCGATCGTCCATCGCCGTGAGAATCTACCAAATGGGCTTTTACCTTTGGGTTTCCCTTGTATTATTAATCTTCCTAAGCGTTCGTTTTTTTGTCACATACTCGAAAAATTACCTACGACAGCCTTTTTAATTAGCGACAACTTCTTCACGCATCGATTGATTTATACCTGTTTCGCCGGTCATAATATACAAAAGAGTTCTAATTTTTTCGAAACTATCATAATATACGATCCTTCTTCCCACAGGGTCAATCACATTTTCGGCGCACATAAAAATGATTAATTCGCACTAATTTTCTTTATTTTTCATAATGAAGTAGAACTGTATTTTCTTCATTTTGGCCATGGCACCACATGCAATTTATAGTCGACCCTGGTTCATGTTGCAAATACAAGCTCTCGTATTTCGAAGCGGTGAAAAGAACTACATTATAGCGAAAAATATTGTAGCGCAAAACTAAGAAATTGTTACTCATTACAAAAAAAACTTTGTACTCGCTATGCTGAAAAAATTAATAAATAAATAAAAAAAAAACCGCGTCGGGTAAATTGGTTACAAGTTTATTTGTTGAAACAAGATTGTGAACGAAAATACGAAAAGGGCAAAACGGTAGCCCACAATTATAAACACTAACATAGTATGCGGGAAAAATAATGAAAGGGGGTGAACGAAAACAACTTTTACAACCGGTGTAGACATTACTAACGGTTTGAAATACCGGCATCATATTAGAAACGTTTAAATTATTCCCATTGTACCGAGAATTCGCCTTCAATAATTTTTTTTTCTTTTTTCACGATCAAAATTAAATCCTACCGCCTGTTACTGAGATGCATTAATGTTAATAATTCCACAGATCTTATCATACATCCTCGGTGGTGATTCAAGTTTACGTGAAAACGCAATGTTAATATTATTGTCCGATACACAAGGGGGGTATTTCCGCCGAAGTATCCATGATCTTACAAAATTTTTCTCCCCCTCTTCCGATTAACCTGGAATGCACTTAATGGAAAAACTTCATGAAGATTAATATTATTGCGGCTAAAATTGAGGCTTTGATTTTAATTTCTCAAATGATACTGAAGTAAACCATGGTTTGCTTTCTAAAAGAAACCAATTAAGATGCTAAATAAATGAAATTGAACTGAAAAAAAAAAGAATAAAAAAAAAATTCGCACCCTTACGTGCACACACAACTGAACATGTTTTAATTTCGAAAGGTCACTTTTGGTTTTCTCGTAACTTCTTTACAAAAGTATAAAAGAAGTTATTTTTTTTCTTTTTTGCTTTTTCCCAGTTTCCGAACGGTGTACAAATCATCACTGACTTGGAAAATAAATATTTGAAATCTACAGCAGGAACACACAATTTATGTAGCACATAGTTTAAGTTTAAATGTTAATTTTTATTTTAAAATAAAAATCAAAATCCGAAATTACATTTAGTTTCGACTTTATCTGTGTGTTAAAAGAAGGTTTAATAAAGTCATCACTAAAATCTGAGTAGGAAGAAATACGAGCAATACACTTCGTTAGTACACATTCACTTTTGGGTAAAATTCACTTATCAATTCGTGCACCGAAGAATAAAATTCATCTAGAAAAAATCATTACTCATTAATGCGATTTATTCTCATTCTGAATTTATTTTCGAACGCATAAATTGAAAATACTCCGCGTATTTTCCTCTGTTCTATTTCGGTACTTCAATTAACAGCTCTGGGCTCCGTCAATCAGTCAATACTATTTAATAACATTCGCGCAAAAATAATCTATCAGCAAACCGTAAATAACACATCAATTACAACCGATTTAAAAGTTCGCTGACGTAATATTTTAAGGGCTTATTTTAGTTATTTTTCCATCCGGTTTGTGATAAGAATCCGAAAAAACTGTCTGCACGATGTATTTAAACATATCCAACGGCGCAAGTTTATTTCTTATTTTCCATTTTATTTATTTTTAAGGCGTCCGTTCCATCGCAATACCTAAAATCCTTTTTGAGAGATAAAGTTCAGCTTTTTCTTTTTTGAAGGCACACACCATATCATAACACCCTAAGGGTAATTCGGGCTATTTTAAAAATTAAATAAAAGCATAAAAAATCCCTTACATTTACGTTTTGCTACACGATTACGGTACACACGAAACCATTTAAATTTACGCGGTATACATATATTATTTTAAATGTCTGATAAATATCTTCCATCACTTGAGCAATGCTATAGTCTGTCTCGCAAATTTCAAAAGAGAAAATACAGCCTTTTCGGAACGTTCTCAAGACGTATCAGTATATAATATTGGCTTTCTGTGGCGATACCTGAAGTGTAAAATATGTTTATTAATAACTGGAGTATCATTATCAAAGTCAAAGCTTCCGCAAAAAAAAAAAAAAAAAAAGAAATTATAAACATTCCAAACAACATGATGGAAGCAACAGTGTGAACCTTTTCGAATAGACCGGAACGGAACATAAAGAATGATGGCCGGCACTTTACGGGCACTTCAATTAAAGGATGCAGTAATACAGACCTTCTGTACAAATGTCCGATTAGAGCATAAAACTCCCCGGTATTTATTTTACATATCTCAACAAAATGATTGACTGGCTGGCAGCTGAAACTCGTTAAAAAAAATCATTACACCATAAAGGATATTACATAATTGCCATAATGACCAAATAGAAGGTAAGCGAGCCAAAGTGGATTGCTTTAAATTTTTGTTCCACTTTTAAAATCGCCAGGCTGCCAGATAATGCTACCTGAATAAATTTATTTGCTCGTCATCAAACTCTTAAATAAGAGACAGATGTGAATGTAAATTTTGCAACATAATAAATCTTAATAAAATTTAATTTCCTTCACAGACGGCCGTAATTCTAAAAATAAAAGTGTTTCATTTTATTTTTACGTTTCGTAATAACATCGAATGTAAAAGAGTTTATTTAAATGGTTATAACTGTATAAAAGTATAAACGGTGTAAAAGGCAAGTGTACAACATTTAAAAAATTAAATACTTCTTTACTTAAAATAAATAACAATAACGAGATAAGTACGTGTCAATATAAAACAAGGCACAATACAATACATGTTGATCTAGTCGATGATAGATAAACATTACACACAGGAAATGTAACAAACGACGTCAATTAAAAATAACAGTTTTCTCCCGAATTAAATTATTTACAGGCGACGAATCTTGTCGAATGTCCTTTTTTTTTTTGTTTTTGTGTATTTTTAATCATTTACGGGTAACTTATTTTCAATTACCGTTGTCCAATTTTGACTCCCAGTCGCGAGTATTTAATTGAGGTAATAAATCGCTTAAACGTTGATTATCGCTTCCAATCAGGTCGACTGTATTATTATCAACATAGGTCTGTGGAAATGAAAAAACATTGTTAATATATTAGTTTAAATGATGCAAATGATATTTCAATTTTATTTCGCTAAATTACTAAATTTGGTACGTACTCTATTATATACTTAATTACTCCTTATATAGTTAATTACTAAGAAAATTGCGTTTTTTTAAGACTAACACAATATTTTAATTATAACATATCAACTAAGGCGTATAACCTCCCGCTTGCTTTAATCACTCTCACGGAGTATTGTTACTTGTTAAACCATCGTTAATTCAGTGTTCACATTTTAATTATTTCTGGCTATTTGATTAATATTGAAATATTTTACAATTTCCATATTACAAAATCAAAAAAAAAAAAAAAATAAGGTTTGAAAAATAAAGCTTAGCTTCCCGTGATAGAATTTCAAAATCAAATTTAATTAAATAAATTGCGCTCATTTTATGCCGAATCGTGCTGATAATTAAAAATTTTGTGCCACATTATAACACGGAATATTAACAAAAATTTAACTGGAGAGCTAACTTGACGATAGCTCCCAAAATTTGAAGATTTTTAAAAAACGATTATATCCGCAGATAGCAATAGTTTGGTAACCAATTGAGCTGATAACAAAAATTATGTGCTGCCATGTACGCAGCCGTATAATTGCTACGATTTGTCATTTAATGTTTGAGCGCATTTTTATCCTACACGTCTTCGCCATATGGACTTTATTAACAATCCTCGTTATTCATTGCATCGCGCTGATGATTTAATGATAGTTACAAATCCCTTTAGTTTTAACTGCCTACATCTTACTTATTTTCAGGATCACGTTAAACATTATTTTAAATGGTGGTTTCTCCCCATCGAACCCTATGCAGGTTGTCATTGATAACGGCAACATTAAATTTACAAAGCTATATTTTACTTGTTCTAGCATTTGTCCATTTGCAGATATCTCTGGTTTTATTTTCATTGATTTTCATTTTACATTCGGTATTTAATAGCCCATTTAAATCGTTAATCGATTTTTGCAATTTTGATTCGTTTTCCGCTATCAGTGCTACACAATGGTTTATATCTTACGCCATTTATTTTTATTTCACCATTATCGATGTCTGAGAAAAATTTTAACGCCTTTTGCAACATAAATGTTACATAGCAATGATGATAAGTAACATTCTTGCCGTACTCCTTTCCTTACGCTCGCGCTGATTTTTACGTTTATGATAATTCTTTGATTTCTATACAATTTGAATAACATTCTGCGGCCTGTCTGAAATCGTATTCACTTCTTTTAGAAACGTGATGTTCCAAATTAACATTATTGAATGCTTTTTCTACGTCAATGAAGGCTATGAACATTGTTTTTATTCAACTTTGGTGTTTTTTCTATCATTAATCTGAGAGACAAGATAGCTTCTCTTGTTCTGGAAGGATCCAAGTACATAAAACACAAATCTTTTTGAAAAAACAAACTATATTTACAAATCTTAAATAAAAGAAGTATAAAAATTGAATATGAATTACAGAAACAAATATAACTGCAAAAACCTCCTTTTTAAATAAATTTATTCGGGTGAATTAATTTTGTTAAAGAAACACTCCTGTGCTATCCTATTAGTTCTTAGCAAGTATGGTTGCCACGCCGTTGCAGATTTTATATCCAACTAAATACTCGTTGCTATACAACAAATTATTCATTTACACTACACAATACTTTATTGGTGTACTCTCTCATTTTTCTTCCTTATAATACTATCAGATATATAGTGTACCTATTTACTTACTGCGCGGGCTCGTAAAAACTTCTAATCTTAATCGTAAAGTATTTTTAGACTTCTTCTTAAACAAATTGGAAATTTAATGAATATTTTTACGCTGTTGATAAAAGGTAAGAGTAATAATTTAGAAAAACAAATATAAAAAAAATACAGTTCCAATTATTATAAAAATAATTCGGATTTTATGTACATTGAAACCGGACAATTACAGTTAAATTTTTTTGTTCGTTGTACATTCAGTTCCGATGAAAATGAATACACAAACTGAACGACAATAAATAAAAGCAATTTAAATGAGATCATATTAAAATATATAGTAAATAATAATTAGCAGAGAATACTTAGTATTAGCAGATCAAAGGTAAATAACGAAGATGAAACTGGTTTCTAACGAATTTTATGAAGGCTTGTAATTTTACAAAACAAAGAATAAAGAAAAAGAGAGATTACTCATGAAATGAATAAACAGAAAAATATCTAACTTAACTTATGTTAAAAAGATGTACTGTGAGCAGTATAAAAAAAAAAAAAAAATGTACAAATAATAACTTTAAAAACTTGTACAAGAAACAAGTCAAATATGGGAAATAAGAAGTAAAAAAGAGTACAATAAAATTGACGGCAAAACACAAACAGCGATACAAAATTTTTTAGAAAATAATAATTAAAATTTCCGAGCACATAGAAAAAGTCAAATACAGATAACAACATGGTCAGAAAAGTTCTTCAACTACAATAAAATAGGGTAAATTTTTAAACTATTATATAATTTAGCCGGTATCGAAAAATTGAAACGATACTGCAGCAATAATTGATAAAAAAATTGTTCGGACAAGAAAATGTATACATCATTTTATATCTATGTAGGAATTAATAGAAACATAATTTAAAAAACTTTAAATAAAGACCCGGGTTATGATGGATAAGAACAAATTATTTAATCACTCATTCTATAAAAATAAAAATAATAAAAATAATTCTATAAATAACCGAAATAAAAACAAAAACTGAATAGAACCACTTACTAATTTAAATTTCGTTTCTCTTGCTATGCAATTATTTATAAAACTTTCGGCTTCCTCCGTTAATGGAAGCTTTGATACATTTTTTAAGTTAACTTTAACCGCAAAGTAAGGAATCTAAAAGCAAAACCAAATTAAAAAATTAATTATTGATAAAATACTAACGCGCGCACATAAATCATCAAAAATTCACTAATAAAGCAGCACACTAACAGTAACGTAATATATACGCATTCGATAATTTACGATATATTAGTATGTAACAGACATTGATTTCGCATTACAATGTAAACAGCCGAGATGCCGATATATTGTATCGAACTCAATTTAAATGTCAGAAAAAATAGTGAATCCATTGAAAATGATACCGAGGGAAAGAAATCAGGATCGGAAAAAGACAAATCGGGAACAATGAGATATTTTGTTCCTTTTACACTTTTCTATGTATTTCGCACTTAGTTTTGTAAAAGTAAAACTTAAATATTTTCATCGTGTAATAAATGTAAAAATGCAGTAAAATATCAGAACAGCTGGAAAGTACTTTACTTGTTGAGCATGCATGACCTGGTCTACAATAAATGTAGCACTCTTAACGAATGTTCGGATCACAAGAAATCAGAACTGATGGGAAACAATAGTGTTCGATACACAATAAAAAATGGTAAGCTACAATTAATTACGGTACCCTTTTAAGAAAATTTCAACGATTCGCTGATGATAATGATGGTGGCCGTCAAAATATGATTCCTGTTCATATCATGTTGCAAAATCAGTAATAAAATGCACACAGAGTTTTAAATGACAGTATAAATACATTTATAATTTTTATTTATATATATATATATATATATATATATATATATAAAAATTACAACGTAATTCTTAGGCTACCCCCACTACAAAAAATGTCCCAATTTTATGTAATATTTGTTATGTTTTATAGGATTTTTGTGGTTATGTTAGTATATTAATATAGACCCCGATGTAGAATTACATTGTAAATTTTGATCATTTTATACAAAGTATAAAAGAGAAAGAGACAGAAATATAAGCAACAGGGATCAAGGGGCATGGCCCCTTGCGAGGCCAAAATGGTGAGTTTATATATATATATATAACTGTCCAGATACAAATATTCGTATTCAAACATTCACACGCGCGCGGACATACACACACACACACGCACACACATATATATACTATTCTCCCTCTATTACGAGTATGAAACTATCTTCTAATTCATAGAAAATTAGAAGATAGATAGCAGCGCAATTGAGATTCACGTAAGCCGGAGCCAACCTAGCTTCCATGCTACCGACCAATGTGAGAAAGGTTATTAGTAGGGTTAGGATTTTGCATAAAATGTATATTTTTTTTGCTTGTAGCTAACGCTTTGATACTTCGTATCTATGCGTTTCAAGGGTTGTAGATTCGAAATACACTAATTTAATAGTGCATATAAATGCATATTTCAGACGTTAGTGCATAAAATTGCATATTTCAGACGTTAGTGCATAAAATTGCATATTTTGAAGATTTTTACATATTTTTCATAATTACATGTAAAGAAAACACTTACATGAGCACACACATACACACAAATTTTATATATTCAAAACGATAAGGTCAGAACAAATGCATGAACAATTTAACTATAATAAAAAACAAGATTATCAATGTTTTATTTTTTGTCGAGTCTTTAGTTGGATGATAGCTCCTTGCACATGTTTATGAAACCCCCAGAAAAAAATTACTTCTTGTCGGCCGTGTGACTACCATTGTTCTATCTCTTTACAAACCGGATATCTTACTACAATTAAAAAAAAAACTTTCTGTTTCCTTTATAAATGAAATGAATTTGAACAGTATTTACTTTCCGACCTTTTAAAATTTTTATATTTATATTGCTAATGGCCTAAGTTGAAATTATTGACCGATCTTTTTCACGTTAGTGTATGATTGATGCTAGTTAACAGTATTACACTATTTTCGACCGTGTGATAGGTAATTGTCCTTCGAGCCATGTACCGGATATATACATACACACTTGCACACATAACTTGTGACAAATTTGATCTGGACATGCTGTCTTCAATATCTAGCAGATCAATTGCCGTTTCGATTCAATGAGATGAAGTGTTAGATGAAAACGAAATCACTTACGCTCCATCTGAAGAGGCCGCATTTAAATATTTACCAGTTATGTCTTTCGATGCAGAGAAATCGTTTTTCGTACTGAAAGTTACATTAACGGACACAATACAAATTTTCGTGTTGAAAATTTAGAAATTTTTTTTATCGTTAAATGTAATAATTTTAAAATTTAGATTTATAATTTAATGTTTTTTTTTTAATGTAAATTAATGTAATGAAAGAAAATTGAAAATGTAGTATGTTAATAAAAATTTGATGTGGAAAACAAAGAAATTAATTTAATTTTTTTAATATATACTATCTATTATGAAATTTTTAGCATATAAATCCGAACCCAAGTTATCAGTAGCGAGGCGAACCAAGCCGACTTGTTTACTCACGTTGATGCGATTGTTCGCTGGCTGAATATTTATGCTACGCTGGCGCACGTGCACGACTACATTTGCACCTGGTTGTAGTCGCTTTTTATCAGAATATTGAATAATTACAATTACTGAAACGAGTTTTTAATTGCAAACTTGTAATTTTAACAAAGTTGAAAAACTGTAAGGATGTTTTAATAAATGCGGTACAGGGAAAAGTACATAATTATTTTTTGTTTAAAAAAATCGGGAAAGAGGTAAAAATTGACCATACAATTTTTACAACGACGATTAGGGTTTTTATTTATAACCTATGCAAAATCGCTTATTGGCAAATACACCAAAAAAAAAAAATAAATAAATAAAAAATCAATTGTTTGTAGTAAATGAAGTACCTTCTGTACATCTTCAGACAATAATTTAATTTCTTCAATAGTTTCTTCTGTTAGATCCCCTGTATCAACGAGTAGAACAAAGCAAGTCAGTTCACTTATGGTAAGAATTTTTGCGCGATGATAATTAGTATCACATGGATTTCTTACTGCTACGATTTGCCCCTTGAATATATCTTTCATCGTTGTTACATCCGGCTCTAAAAATATATAAAAATGTAAAAGATGTAATCATCAAAATTTAACAGAAATGACAAAAACAAATACCTAAATACCAAAAAAAAAAAAAAAAAGAAAAAAAAATGGTTTACATTTTTTAATGAGTTAATTCAACAAAGGCAAACAAATATTTTAAATGCAACGAGTCTTTTTTCCACTTTTAATACTTCCAAGTTTCTCTTACTACATTTTAATGGCTGCTGTCGACTTTACATTTAACCATCATCAGAATTTCATCTAAAAACACGTGTGCAACATTAACAGCGTAACCCTGAAAGTAACTTTTTATGGCTATGAATAAGCTAACACGATTAATCCCTAAAATGGATATTAGTAAACAAGCGCACCTTTTTGGAAACTTAACAAAGTCACTTCATACTCAACGAGACAGGAACTAAAATCTTTCCAAATCTTTTCTAAATTCTAATCCTTTTCACAAATTCGAATTTTCTAACAATACGTATTAAAATAATTATAATTTAGTTAGATGATAACGTACATTTATTTAAGAGGTACTACACATGAATTTTATGAATACTCAAAAGTTGACCCCGGCTCTTGCTATTCTCATTGATTAGGTATTAATAGAAAATCATAATTCAAAAAAAAAAAAAAAAAAAAAATAAAAAAACCATTACTGCAAGGACTGTGAAATTAGCGTGCAATTGTCACACGGTTCAAGTTTATTTAATTTTTTGGTAATATTTACTGAATACTTATTTTAATTCGTATGTTTTTTATTTCCTTATAGAGTAAAATAATTTACAGCATAACGATGCTATTAATAAGAAACAAGTAAATAAATTAATAGGGGAGGAATAATTCCATCGAATAATAAATAACACATAAATACGTATCGAATATTAAAAAATGCAATCAAAAAGAATTCGGATGCGATCCAAAAAAAAAAAAAACGTTAAAGCAAATTAAAATTATACAAGATTAAATATCATAATAATCTAATATTAGTCACTGTTCAACCTTGAACTTATAGCCAAGCCAAAGTTATTGATAAATTAATAATTTTTACTTACTACTATAAATACATTCAAATGCGATTGACTGCATCATGCTGTCATACTGCTCAGTAATTTCTTCAGAAGTTCCTTTAATATAAAATCCACCATTCTGTGTGCAAGACGTGATTTTTATCCAATCGCCAAATGCAATGTTATTAAGATAATTTTCTTCTTCCTTAATTACATATATCATAAAGTTTTAGTACATTATTAGTAAAAACTGAATTAATTAGACGTGAAAATAAAAATTCTATTTACTGATTTATCAAATTTTATATTACCTTTTTTTTATTCCATGGAGCAAATTTAGAAAGGTACCAACAATCCTCGTCCGCCTGTAAGTACACAAAAATACTACATTATATTTACAGGCATAGTGCAGTAATGTTACACCGTTCATTCGATTAAAAATTAATTCATCTGTTTCGGTTCAAATTGATATATACATATATATATATATATATATATATATATGTGTGTGTGTGTGCGCGCGCGCCAGGGGTTTGCCCCCGTTTGCTTTGTTCGTCAACCCAAGCCACCGATCGCTTGGATCGCCCAGTTACTCTCCCTCGCCCCACCTTCAACCATTGTTTATATAATAGAGAGAAATAACGCGATCTGAATGGTGTTATAATTGCGAGAGAGTACCTATTTAAAATAAAATAAAAAAATTTAGTTCTGTATTCATGGTAAATGGAAATACATTTCAAACACAACCAGAAGTAAACTGCAAATGTGAATTTAAGAGTATGGAATATCAGAAAAATGTGTTCATGGATAATAAAAGTAAAAATATTTCCTGCTATTAGTTTAGCGAATCACATGATTTAAAACTAAAATCATTATATGAAAAAATTTACTATCTTTTACTTTCTTATTCACATAATATTCGTACCGTTCAAATAATCCCTTTTTCGTTTATCTTTTACGCTTATATACACTCGCTTCCAAACATCGTGACTAATTATTTGTACATTTTAGTTATACATACGACGCAAATTCCCAAAGTAAGGTTCTCATCCCTATAAAACCGGTTAGAATAAACTTGCGAAAGTGGGCGTGTTCTCATTTTGTAACTACAACATTAAAGTTCAAACTAGTCCAGTTACTGCAATACTGTATATTTTTTCGTTTTTGAGTTACACGAATTAATTGTGAGTGAAATTCTGAGAGCTGCCGCTGACTACGAGGTGCGCTTAGTTATTCGTTTTTTAAACCATAAATTGAAATTCATCGACAAATAGTGGAAGTCTATATGGTCCTGTGATGAATGTTCAACTTGTTCGTAAACGGTACGCCGTGAATTCCGAGGAGGTAGAACGAATGTAGAAGCCGAGCAACGGAGTAGCAGACTATCCGTAATCTCAGACGAACTGGTGCGAAAAATCGAAGAAATTCGGGCGATTCGATTACCGCCAAACTGTTTCCGATCTTCTTGACTAGTTTCCGAGTGTGCCACGAGGTACCATGCAAAAAAAAATCGAGACCGACGAAGAGCTGAAAAATTACGTTCTCATCTGGTTACGAAATCAAGTTTCTACAAGAGGAAGGTATTTTAAAGTTGATTTCTCGACTTAACAAATGCTTAAATTTAAAAGGTGAACATGTGGAAAAGTAAATTAACAGTATGCTGAATTCAATGCCTGTGTCCGTTTTATTCTAGCTTTATTAGTTTCGAAAATAAAAAATAGCGAACCTTACTTACGTCCCTCGTATATAAGCGATACCTTGTGGTCATTTTTATAAAATTATTAACTTTCTTAAAATTTATTATAATAAATTTTATGTTTTTTTTTTTATTCTAACAATACTTCGCTTCTCGCTATACATAATATTGGCAATATATAGTGCAGATCATGTGTCTTGTAGGAATTATTACTATGGAAAAACCGTTATTAAAGAAAACTTACTTTTCGCTCTATTTTTACCATGGAATTCAGTTCGTAATTGTGTACGCTTGATACATTTATTTTAATTGCCTAAAACATAACAAAGTGCAAATTAAAAGAAAAGAAAAAAAAACGTACATAAAAGTATAAATAGATAAAAAAATAAATCTAATCTCATAAAGTTGCGAATACTTCTTTCAATGCACTCTTGTTTGTCGTGCTAATTATAGCACAAAATTATTATTACGATACAACTAATTTTACAATTATATTAGAGAAACATTAAGGACAGTATGATAAACTTAAAGTGATCATGGTTACATTAATACAACAAAAAGAAATGAAACTTTGATTATAATTAAATTGTAATAATACATCGTTTATTACCAACTCCTTTATGGAAGCAATATTTTTTACACGTATTTCTCTCAAATCACTTAAATCAACTTCTTTAATACCTCCGTAATCCATAAGTGTTACTGTCAATGGTTTTTCACAGATTACGCGGCAACGACACCTAACGAAAAAATAAAAAATAACATACACCTCTCATAGATTGTTTATAAAAATAACTGATCAAAAAACAAATTCTAAAAGAAAACATATTAAATATTTGCATGTACATAAAAATCATATATATATATATATATATAAGTATAAATCATTGTTAATAATATTTATATAAGTATATAATAGCGAGATTAGATGGGAAATACTGATCGGAATAAAATTACATCATTTTTCGAATTTTATATTTTCCCCGTTTTCTGGAGATCTTAATGTGCAGGCTAAAAACCCACACTGGTTACGCATCATTAGCTCATAAAGTCTACTATCTACTTGTTCCAGAATCTTTGAAATCAGCTTGCGTACAAGTTCGCAGCACAGTTAGACATTTTCATGTTTTCCCTTAAAAGTAGGCTTTGTGCAATCATTCAGACGTCCGTCGACATGAGAATGTCGCCGTACAACCTGTAAATGCCTTGTACATATTATATCGCAACGTATGCACAAAAATATCCATTTAACAACTGACTGCCGCTAGTACAAGGTTCCCCTTATTTACATCATTATCGTAAAGAGTTAGTAATATTGAGGAAATGACGTGTAAAATACACAAACCTACGATCTTCATAGGTCTTTACAGGTCGTTATGGGAAACACTTATATCTACTTCTGTTGAATGCATACTCGCGTATGTGGGAAATCGGTTTCATTAAATACTCTCTTATTATTAGTAATCAGTCGTATCTAAGTTAATATATGAAATTCTCGTAATGCTTTTCTGTGACGCTCCATTTCGTGACGCTTTTCGAGTTTACATGCCAAAGTAAAGACATGAAAAAACGTCATTCTTTCCGACTATGCAAAAAAAAAAAAAAAAAAATCTTTATTAAATGTAATAATTTTATCTTTAAAACGAGACTACTATAGAGTTATTGCGCCGTTATTAGTTTAACTTTATAGAAAATCCGTCCAATGTTGATGTTTTGAGACAGCAAAGGGATCACATTATTTTAGTGGAATTCATGGAGCGTAGACAGACCATTAACAGCCTGAACTACTGGAAACACTCATCAATTTAAGGAAAGAGATAAAAATTTCGAAAGCAATTCAACTGTTGCATGACAATGCACGGCCACTCACAGCGAACATTACCCAAGAACTTACCGTCGAGTTGTCAATTGAATGCGCCATACAGTTTGGACCTTTCCCAAGTGATAACGCTTTAATTTCTCAATTAAAACAAAAAAAAAAAATATATATATGTATATATCCGGCGGATAAAATCGAGTCACTGGAATCTTCAAAGAACCGGATAGAAAATGTTATAGGGTAAGTGTTGAAAAGTTGGTGATTCTTATATCAAAAACTTTGTAGAATGTTCAAACAATAGAATATAAGTTTTAAATTTAATTTTCGTTCATTATTACGCCAACACGACGGGTTTTGGAACCTTACGTTCTGCGTGACCCTCGTAGGCACAATGTATCAATTCGGATTCGATATTTTTGGCGCGCCATTCTATTTCGTAACGCTACATTTCGTGACGCTTTTCGAGTTTACGTGCCAAAGTAAAGACATGAAAATGTCAAAAGAAAATTAAGATTTTAATATGCGGAATTTGGTGTTTGTTTGCTTCTTTCATACACACGTATAATTATGACAGCACGGCAACACTGAACGTATATTTTATACTTTTTTTAGTTTTAAAATAGCCCACACATTAATTAATTAATTAATTAATTTTTAGAGTGCAAAAAGCCTGCGGTGTTTATTAAGTTGGCACTTTTTATGTATACATGATCGACAGTCTAATCAAGCAAGTGATGGCACGGTAGGATAACCAATACGGTGCACTTGAGTCATTGAAGTTTAAACAATTCAAAATGTTACCACTCGTATATGTACGAGTATGTATAGACAGTCAAGCGAAAGAAGTCCGTTCAAGTTTTGTTGCTGAGCGTGAGTGTTGCTCAAGACAGTGTACTAGCAACAGGGTGCGTATTAACGCTTGACGCGTATTTAAATATTACTGGAAAAAATCATATTGCCAATTTTGCCTGTTATTTCTCCCCTCCTCGGGCGCAGCAACCTCGTCTTTGTTTAATCTCTGTACGTCCATCCGTTCCTCATTTTTCGACTTGTTCTGATCCAGACAGACCGCGTGCCGTTAACATAACGAGTGCTGTAGCTGATACATGACTGACTGAAGGTTAATCTGAGGTTCCCTGAATTCGTGACGTCAGCGCGTTTCGGTTGTTTTAAGAAAGGGCTTCTTTCGCTGGATAGCCTATATCAATCCCATCACGGCCAAGAAACACAAAAAGCAAAAAAAGAGAATCACTCCTTTTCACGACGATAGCGGTAGTAATATTGAAAGTGTAACAAAAAGTGATAACGGAAATCCTAAAAATATACCGTAAACAGCAATGCGATATCCTCTGCATTCAAAAGTACACCGGACTGCTGAAAAGTGCACAATTAATATTTCAGGAATGAGATTGTTAAATGAAGCGCCGCAACCTAAAGGTGGAAATGCAAGCAATATTAGAAATAAGACAGAGATAGATTACGTCAAAATAATAACCTAAAACGACATAAAAACGCTATTTTTTCTCTGCGACAATTTTAACTTTACAAAATCACGAAACGTGCGAAGAACTTAACCATCGTGACAGATAATTTCAACAGTAACAGTGTACATATACTACAAGATGGACTCGAACGGCGGACGAACGTGGAAAGCAAAGAAATCACTCGCATCGACAAACGATGGTAAATTATTACCATTTTCCCGAACTACCGACAGTCTAGACTCGTTTTTTTAACAGAAAATATCAGTAAAATAACCACGTGAAAAATTCGTATAAGCATATATTCTTAATACGCAGCATTAGATGATCATTCCGAAATCTTGTACAACAATCTGACCAGTATAACAGCATTTCGTCGACACTTAACTTTAAAAAAGTAAATTTGGAAAATTTTTAAGATAAACTTAATGAGACAATTATGCAGATTTTTACCGTAGCGAAAAATGCCGTACATTTCTTAAAGGCTGTAGAAGAGTCGAGTAGGGAATCAAAACCACCTGGCTACTGAAAACAACATATCAAAAGACTAGAAGAGAGTATTCTCCTAGAACTATTTAGATAACTGCTCCTAAATTTTCAGAGCATACCCCTCGTATGCGTTCATTACAAGAGAAATATCAATAAATTCTTTGAACTCTTCAATTTAATTAAATATATCTTTTTAATTTTTAAAATTCATTTTCCTTTTGACCAAAATTTTTTTAGAAAAACATCAAAAATTTCGAAGTGGTGTACTACTTTTTTCAACAAATATATAAATAAAGCGTAACTACGACAATTTAACTTGTTTTAAAAAATGATTAGCGTAAAAAGCAGACTTCCACATAAATGCATTTAAGAAAAACTAGGTATATTCCTTTCTCAAATGCGCTAAGCAATACGAAAATGGTTGCAATATTTTTCGCAAGGTCTCATTAGCTCGCGTAATATTTTCTATCTATATATTACATTTCTGATTGAGTACAGGAAAACGGGAGATTTTAGAACTTATTATTCCAAACAACCATGATAACAACTCGCCTATTTCTTAGAATTCTGTTTAGCAAGTGTTTTACAGAATTATTAGTTACAGTCTTTAAAACTAAAGTTTAACTGCACACTTAACATTATAGCATTGTAGAATTTTCAATTTTTACGTTAATCGTATACTCTCTGACTTGAAAGAAATTTTAGGAAAATATGCTTGAAAACTCCATAATTTTCAGGAACTGAAATTCGTCGTTCCCCTTTTGAATATAACGAAAATGAAGAATACTACTAGAAAAACGTCAGTGTTATAAATAACAGTATAAATACATTTTTAAACTTTAAAATATTTATATAAATAAGACGTACCATTTATCGTCAGAATAGATACCGCAAATCGTATCCACAGTTGCACTCCGCAATGGTCGGCAATTTCTATGGCACGTTTCAAACCATTTCGTCATTTTACTCAACTCATCGGTATCAATTACCACGTAAACTTCGGAATTTGTTATTCCCACCAAAAGAGCCTGAAAAAGGAAAACCATCCGCAAAGGAACATACACTATAAAGGTAAATTATTCTTTTTAAACTCTTATTCGTTAAATGTTTCGATGCCAGGAATAGATTAACCAGTAAACGCCAAATTACCATTGAAACATCAGAAAATTCATTAGAAATCAAAAAATTTAGACATAAACGATAAGATCACGCAACTGGAAACAAAGTGAATTTAAGTAAACACCTTCTTCTCCACGTTGCTGGCTTCTGAAGTCAAATTTAGTAACAAATTAACATTACAAACTTCGTGTTACAACAAGCGATGATTATGAAAAGAATACAACGCGAACGGCAATTTTTTTAACATAAATCACTGCGGTAATTTTAAACACACACAACGGAAATTCTACTTTACGTTAACCCAGCGGAAAATTTTGTCGAAATGTTGATTAACGTGTGATACGCGCCATTTTTAAGATATACTTGAGATAACTTAAAAATATAATTTTAAAATGCGGTCTCTCTTCTGCGAGCAATTTTGATAACGTGGGCTACGATTTTAAAGATCACACTGGTAGTAGTTTTTTTCACTGTTTATACGAAATCAGTAATTTTATTCGTTGTTAAACTTCACTGCGCTTATATGCATATAAAACACACCTATCCATTATTATCAGTTCAGCCTTTTTACATTCAAAATTCCTCAAATGAAATTTAAAAAGTTGTATTAAATAGAGAAAATGCACTCTGAAATTCTAACTCCTTTTTATTAGCTGTCTTTAATACCGATGGAAATTAGTATAAATTTCATTTAATCTATATTATATTTATTATTTTCAGTTGTCATTTTGAGCTATATTTTGCGTCTGTAATTCAGTTTAACAGTTTACAAGTATCCTTCTAATTATATGTCTGACTTTGCATTAAGCTGCAACTCTCTGCATATATACGAAAATGGTTACACTCTATTTAACACTAGTCTTTCGGCAGTCTCGAGTAGAATATTAAGACTCAATAAAAAAAAATGTTTTTAGTTAATAATCCAAGTACATCATCTACACTTTTTTTAACGCGTGCCTTTTTACCTAGCTGCAATTGTGTAAATCTATTTGTTTTTGTTTTTCTAAAAAAAAACTTATTACGCCTATTTCTGAAGCAATTTCATCCGCCCGTTTGAAAGTGAAAAATAAATAAATAAAACATCAAAAAACCTATTATTCGCAGCAATAATTGCCATCAAAATTTCGCTACACTGACCTCTGAACCGAAAGAGCGACATTCATTTACGCTAAAATATAGGAGACATCACAAAATGATGCTATTATCGAAGTGGAAAATTTAAAAGACATCGAAAATGCGAACCCAAGGCTAAAGAAAACCGTACATTTCCTTCATAAACTACCACTAAGCGCATTCCCAAATAATTCAAATGCAGGTTATGTCATGTTATGTTATATAGTAAATATGACAACTGCAAAATGACGAGTATAACGTAAATTATTATATGGCATTGTATCGGATTACGGAAATAAAATCATTCTAAAGTCTGCAATGTAGAAGAAAAAAACGTACACACACTTCTACTTTGAAACAAATTAAACCGTTGATTCTGCTTGACATAACTATCTACTTAGCAAAAACAATGTCAATTTTGTATTTTATTTCTTTCTTTTATTACGCTGGCATGCTATCAAGTCTGGATTGGGAGCAAAGATCCACTTTGTTAGAAGTCACTAGTTCTGCCAGAGGGTCGCCCTCTAACGGGCGTGGATCGTTCGGGCAGCAGCGAACCCCCCGGTATTTATTCTTAATTTGTAATATCGTATATATTTCTCGCCCAGCATTAACATAAATGTGTTTAAAAAAAATTGTTGTGCCTTTATTTGTCTTTTTGATATTTTTTTGAAACCTAGGTAGTTTTGTCAAGGAATTAAATATGTAATTAAAATCATAAATAACAGAAGAAAATTCAATAAACGTATCCTCAAATAAACTTGCTAGATACAAATGAAAAAGAAAGATAATATAACGAATATATATTAGAAGTAAATTCAGTCCAGTTATAAATGACGTAGAGTTGATAGTTTGTAATTTTTTAAATATATCTGACTATACATTTATAAAAAAAAAAAAAAAAAAATGAAAAGAATCGATATTGCATTTGACCGATTATTAATATTAATCATCTTCATCCGTTTCGTATTACCAATGCTAACGGAACTCTTAAATTTACATCGCAAAAATCTGTTTATTTGTATTTCACACCAAAGTCGTTATTTCAAAAAAATAAAAAACATTTTAAAAAAATGAATAACCCAATAAAATGATGTAAAATGTGTTTTGTGATTATATATATGTATGTATATATAACAACGTGCTATACATGTGGAAAAACTAAATGGTTAATGAAGAGCGGTATCTTTTGTGTAGAATTTCTGATAGCAGTAAATGGGTAATGTAGAAATAAATTTGGTAACTCGTGTTTCTCACTAACACAAATGATAACGTTTAACGGTAATGCCTGAAAATCACTGCAGGTAGCCTGTAAAAAGGTCTGAGTAAAAACCCTCGTTCTCTACCGCCCGAAAGAGCCCCCCCCCCCCCCACGCGTTGGAAAGTTTAGATAAATTTCGTATAAATTAGTATTCAACATTTCCACATATTTTTTCTTATTTTTCTGCGCTACTATTAGGAAATGCGAGCCCATCACTCCATTGGAAGAACCGAACATCAAACGTTTACTATAAATTGCAAAAAACTGTAATATACGATGAATATGGGATTATGCCCCCGAAACATGTCGATGATTCCATCATCTAAATATATAATTTCAATTTTGAATTTCATAGATTAACCGTGATAGCCAAATTATAAATTATTCTCATCAAAACGGATTATAATTTAAATTTTTTTATTCGGTACTACATTTTTTTTGTACTTTGTTTGTAACACAGTCGACGAGTGGTTTTAATAATCAACAAAAAAGCTGTTAACTGAAGTTACGCTGAAACAGCCGCCTTGCCATTTGTCGTATTCAAGACATCACACAATATTTGCTTTAAACTCGATGTTACTTGAAGAGCTTCATGTTTTGTGTTGGTCAATTTATTTTTTACATTGGAATAGTAATTATTTAGTTCTTCTCTGTGAAAATGCGCATTAATAAAAATGGCTAGTTTATTTATGAACGCTAAAACACATTGTTAAGGAGCTGCAAGATTTCTCCTTTCAATCTTTTTTTCAAAAATTTAACGCGTCAAAGACACATTTTTCTCCGGTGCACCAGACGAGCCCTTTAAGCTCAAAATAAAAATTTTTAGAAATAAATTGAAGCATGAAAATAATTTTGATGATTTGCATTGAGAAATACCCGAGAAAGTTAAATGCAAATAAATCACGATTGTTTGAAAATTATCACTACCTACCTCCGAAATTACGATTCCATCACTAGAATTGTTTGCGGACACAGGATTTCTCTCAACTGAATTGACTACGTTTTTCTAAAAATACGCGTAAAAGATGTAAATTACTTTTCAAGCATCATTATAGCAGTATAGCTGAAAAGTCAGCTTCACGCGGTTTGTAAATTAAATACGACAAGTTTAAAAATAAACAACGCGAATATGACCAATTTCAATGATTTTAACTCTAAAAAAAGTAAATGAAATTTATATCGATGGAACGTAAAATAAATTATTAAATAGCGTTGACAGAATACCGCTGTAAATATTAAATGATGTAATACAGTAGTCAACATAAACACACTTTCCGCCTTAACCGCTTACTAAAAAAAAAAACGAGGCACAATTACAGACGCTATTAGTTTTTAACTCCACACTATTCTAAAGAATATAATTTAAGCGACAAGCGCGAAATATGCACATTGGTTCAAAAATAGAATAAGTGCAATTAGGTATGATTGCTTGTGCTCATGACAATAAAATCGATGCTGAACTAAACCTAGCTATGAGAATTAAAACGGACGTTTTAAAACCCACCCCAACAACATGGCTGCTAATCCTACTAAGCAATATTACGCCAGCAAATTTGCGGTGAAAATAAATGGATCAAATATAAAAAAAAAAAAAAAAAAAAAAAAAGTAAGATTTACCAATATACTAGGATACATACAGAGGCAACGAATTGATTAAAATCGAAAAAGCCCGCATACAAATTACAGGTTAATTAATTAAGAATTTATTCTGGCTTGGAGAAAGAAGGAATCGCAGATAACCCAGATAGAAGAAGGATCATTAATAATCCAGAAGAAAAACCACTAGACACTGACCTGCCAAAAGGAACCTGAACAAAGTTTATTTGATTTCTAGCGCAACACGGAAAGTGCAGAAAGATGATGATGTTTGAGATTAAAAATGAAAAGACAAGTGACTACGGCAAGATAGAACAGTCAATGGATCACATCTCAAAAGAATGTGAAACGATAACTTTGGACGATGACTGGAAAGAGATTATCAAACTGGCAGATGACACGAGCGAATAACTATAGAATCTTAATTGTTAATATATACATGATTACGTAAATTCGTATTGTAACTAAATGTTATTCCGTTATCGCGAATAATCAATCATAATATATCATATAAAACATAACAAAAAATATTTACCGAATGACTTTCGCGATTTATATTTACTTCAGTTCTGCCATCAGTTTCATAACCGCTTCTATTTGATTCCTAAAAAATTATAATAACAATAAATTTAAAAACAATAAATAGTATGTAATAGAATAACTGACGAAGTGTCTAAAAAAAGCTGTTTCGCAAATTTTACAGGAACGCTTAAAATCCTTTTTTTACATTCGCATTAGTGTTCATTACCGTTATCAGAATTAATGTAAAACTTTAGAAACTCGTTCTATAAATTACTTGAATGTCTATGATGTTTCACAAAAAAAAAAAAAAAAAAGAAAAAAAACTTTTTATATAACATGCATTCGCAGATGTTGCCTAAACTGTAGATAATCAATAAATATAACATATAGATCAAATCCAGCTACGGATGCAATAGTGCAGACCATTTTTAAGCCCCCCGCTCATCACGAATGATTCGAAATGGCACGTTAAACGTAAAACAAACCGACTTCAACGTTAACTACATATATGTGAAGCGACATTGACGTAATGTTTGCAGCAGACAAATGTAGTAAGACACACGGCACAGTCAAAGCAGAAAAACCGCACCTACAATGATCCTGCTGAATTACGCACTGTTTGAACATACCGAACTAGGTAAATGAATGCAGCACAAAACTATGAAGCAGCAATTGATAGACATCTTTCCGAAGCAGGTTTAAAGTAATGCTTAGAACGTATAATGATCGCAGGCAATAACAAAAGTATTACATACATCTATAACACTAGTACTTATAAATTCCTTCGCAATTCCTAAATGCAAATCAAAAATTACGGCAAACACATAAACAAACGTAACAGGAATCCGATCGCGTCATTCAGATGGGGCCGTTAAGTAAACCTTCTTCGATCAAATGGTGAAATAGAAGTAATTGGTGTAGGTAGCTTCTTGTAACAAGATATTTTGCAGATAGACCAAAGCAAAACTACATAATTTACTAAATACAATTCAGTACTTAACAAATATTCAACTAAAATGCCATCATATAGCATACTTTGAAGGCAAAAATTAGGAACGCAGATTATTTCATTTTCATATCTGCAGATACGCATAAATGGTTAAAAAAAATTATAACTGGTAACCGAAGGAGTCGTTACAGAAAATGAAAAAGTTAGGTAACCTCTGATGTATCATGAATGAAGGTGATATCAACAACATTAAATAGTATATTTCAAAATTAAATTACAATATACTCTGATAGCATATGTAAAGCAGATATCACTGATACAACCACATTTGGGGATAGACACAAAACTAGTGTACCTCTTACGCTAATATCTGAAAAGCTACATTAACACGAGACACAGCAGCAACCAAAACGATAATTTTCTTTTGTTTTAAATGAATAATTAATATATTGGCCATATTAAATAATAATATTTATAACAAAATCCTGCAATAATCATTATACCTGATTTTGGGCACGATTAGTGTACTGTTGTTTCGGACTATGTTTATTAAACTTCTGATACTGCAAAAAAAAAAACAACAAATATTTCATTACAACATTATTATTGCGAAGTTTTTTTTTGTAGAAGCTCTGAAGCACATATGTATATAAATTTTTTTATTATAAGCAGTATTTTATTAGTTAAATATTCATTTTTTTTTTTAAATTAATTTTTAAAAGTTAAACATAGTATTTTTATTTTCACCGTAAATCAGGAAGAAGTTTTTAAAAATCATAAAATATTTTAAAGAGTTATTCCATTTCGTTTTGCGCTTCTTTCAATAACATCTTAATTACGGTAATATCAATCGTTCAACCTATTTCTTACTAAGTTATATTTTCAAATCGCATTAACAGATCTTATTTTAAAATTTCTTTATACATTAAATGCAAAAACAAAAACAAACAAGTTTCCAGAGCAAGTAGATTCCAAAAATTAAAATTACGCGCCCAAAATACTTTTTTTAAAAAGGTTCCGTATGGCGAATAGCAGCATATCAGATCTTAATCAGTACGTAACATTAAACTCTCACAAGGTACGAAGTATTTATTTCCGGTATTTTGAAAAAGTAATTGAATTCGCGAAATGCGAAGTTTCTAATATACTATGAAGTCACACAATCTCTCATAATAAATTTCTCATTTGTAATAAATATAGAAATTGAAAATATATTTTCCAGTAAGAATTGAAACTTTAGACTTCGCAAATAACGTATAAAAAAAGAATGTAATTAACTTTGTAAAGCGGAAAGTTTTTCGTTGATATATTAAACATTTTAAATTATAACATACATAACGGTAATCTAAAAAGATGATCGAAGCACTAATGAAAATTATTAAAAAATTATTATTTAAATTAAATTAGAGATGCCAATGAAATATGCACTCATAAGTAATCGAAAAATAAGAAACGAAGTATTTTAATAAATTAAATAAATTAAAGCAAACGAGGAGACTAATTAAAGAAATTTCACGTGCATATATGCATGTGTTTTGTAAAATTATTTATGAATAAATATACTGAATTTAAAGTATTTTAACGGATTGTAAAGTGAAACTAAAGTGAAACTGATGATAGTAAAGAAGTAATTTAGAGTTAAATTTTCGTTTTCATTAAAGAGAAATGTGTTAAATAAGGGGAGTTGCATTAAAATCCAACTTCCATTATCGTCATGGTGTTTCTAGTATTTCACTTAAAAATTTGTATAAATGAAATATATTACGGGGAATATATTTCGCACCTCCTACTCTCATCAGTTACGTTGGATTTAGTATATGTAAACATTAACTTCACCCCCAACGCCCACCAGTCTAGGGTATAAGACTTACTTTACTTACAACTAATGTACTAGACATGAGGAACTCCTCCGGACACATAAATCTCCTCAGAAGTATATCTGTGTTCGAACATAACTGGATATATCTCCGACCACGTGATGAAATACATATATCTCAATATCGAAAGACGTTATAGAATAAGTTATTCTCGGTATAGTCGGGTTTATCTCCCACAGTGCGATTTAATGTGCCCCAACACCGAAAGACGATTAGGTGCGCGGGTAACTATCAAAATTTGCCAAGGAAGTTCCGTTACTCTGTATGTTCCGAATAAAGTGCATGTAACCGATCTTGGAGAAAACAAAGGAAGAAATGATCGAAAAGACATGGCTCCGGTTTCGCGGTCAGAGATCTCAGTCGCTGTTTTACCTTTCTCCGGAATTATCGTTTTTAGCCTCTCCTGATCGTGGTAGAAATCGCAGTAAAAAATAAGTCGCCAGTTATATTGCAGTTGTCGTAGTTGTGAACTGATTCGGTCAAAACGTGGTTGACGTTAACATAAAGTACAAAGTAAGAAGCATGATGCACACCTTCAGCAGAAGTAAAGTCTTCACACTGAATCGAAGGATTCCACTGCTTACCAATTGCAGCCTCGGTCACCCAAAGGACATCAGACCGTCAATCTAACGGACTACAGATTACCGCCGACAACAGCGGTACGTACAATTTCATTTTTTTTTTTAATTGGTTTATTTTTGTATATTTGTAAATTTATTAGTTGCGGTTTTTCAGCGGCCGGTCAGTTAAGAAAAATATAGACGCAAGTGCGTAATGCAAAAAATTAAAGAACAACTCTTTTTTTTTTTTTTTTTTTATCAAAAAGCAATAATAGTAATAATTATAATTTAATAATATAACTTTATGTCCACGGTCATTACGAGACCATGAGGTGGCATTGCTAAGAGTGTAACTAACCGGTAACGTTCCAAGAAAAACAAAACAATGAATAATTCCAATGATACAATCAAAGACGAGCATTTTCTACATTTCAAAAAAAAAAAAAAAATTGTTTTGTTTTAATGAATGAACCGTTTTTTTTTTTTGAAATAAAAGCAGTTAAGTTCACAGAAATGAAACGTCAAATAAATATACCGGACTTAATTTAAATTAGTAGCGCTTTGTTAATCTAATTAACTAACTCCCTATTAGACTAAAGGACCCAGGTACGAGGTTCACTGATATATCCAATAGAAATTTGGAACTTCCATCCTAGTTTTTAATGTATACTCACAAGGTCGCAATAAAAACAAACTTGTGCATAATAAAGAGTATGGTAAATTAAGCGAATGGAACAGAACACACCTTGATGTGCACACATCGTCCAACAGTAAATCAATTATCGTAATTATTTTTCATATTGGTCCGCTATTTTTTCATTAATTTTAAAACTAATTTTCAGAAATTAACATGCCGTTCAAATGAAACATTTTCAGAATCTTAATTTCAATAATTTCCTCCGGTTTGTTTTTTAAAGAGAATATTTCACGAGCAGCTCTGATTAAACTTTCCACGAGGGAGGCAGGCAAGTGTTTTTGTGAGCTTACGAAAACTATATGTAGATGTGACATAACGACTTAAAACGCTAACGCAACTCGCTGATTGGCCCTTAAAACATGAAACAAAAAGCTTTTTGAGCTTAACGAGTATTTAATAAACTTTACAAGAACAAATTATCACGAATAAAAGATAAACAAAAAGAAAAAAACTCAAATGAAAGCTGAAATAAAGAAAAGTTTATATAAAATGTATGTCCCACAAGAACTGAGACAAAGCGCCGTACGGATAACCAGCGTTATTTAACGGCAAACATGTAACATGAAATTGAAGTTTGTTCTTTATCGAACCGAAAAAATGCTCGCCGAAGTCTCTACGTGAAATAGTCGCTGTGTAACACTCGTTGGAAGTTAGTACGTTCGGAAATGGACTATACAGACTATACCTACGTTATTATGTTAAATGGATAATATCCAGGTCGAACAACGGTACGTGGTACGCTACTGTGTGCGCTGCGGATTGTGGCCGGCGATTACAATGCTCAAAATCCAAGATACGTATTTAAAAAGTTTTTCGTGAACAACAATATCGTGATGGCATGAAACTTTTCGCAAAGGTCCGATAGATCTAAACGCATCAATCGGCACCCATATGGAGCTCACACAATGTATATCCAACCTCTCCTTGATGATTCGAAGCAGACTGCTTTGCAATCTGCAGCGATGAACATCTATCCCCACGAATAATGGCGGATATCGTGTTGACGTTCGTCTCGCAGGTTGAAGTTCGTAATAATCCAACATGCGAAAGAAGTGCGGCAGATTCACGACCTTCGTAACAGACTTTATGCCATCGCAATATTATTGCCCACGGAAAACTTTCCGTTAAATACGCATCTTGGATTTCGAGCACTATAGCCACCGGCAATAATCTGCGGCGACACAATAGCGTATCGCATACCGTTGTCCGACCTGGATATTATCCATTTAACATAATAACGTAGGTATAGTCTGTATAGTCCATTTTCGAACGTACTAACTTGCAACGAGTGTTACACAGCGATTATTTCACGTAGAGCCTTCGGCGAGCATTTTTTCGGTTCGGTAAAGAACAAACTTCAATTTCATGTTACATGTTTGCCGTTAAATAACGCTGGTTATCCGTACGATGTAATAGGTTCCATTCGTTATGATGAAATTAGAATCACAAATTTAAAGCGTAATAAGCGAAACCACATTAGCCGAAAATTTTTACGTAAATGAACACAGGTAACCCGATATAAACCACAAATACAAATAAAAATTATTTTGGTTTATTTATTAGCATTTTTCGGAATTTTATTTCGTGATTTTATTATTTTATCTACTTTTGTAATGCAATATTTTTAATTTTACTCTGATATTAAACAGAACTCATAATCCTCCGATAAGAAAGATAAATTTGATGCTATCTATCTTAAATAGTGAATATAAAATCGAAAAAATGTCCTTAAAAACAAATAGTTAAACAGTTTAAGTCTTTTTTAATTTGGCGTCATAAGCGATTGGTCATACAAAAACCGATGAACATAACAACATACACTGAAACTGACAATGGAAACGAATGGAATTAATCGATGCAGTTGATAAGAGAATGATTAAATATTTAACGTAATAAAACTGTGGCTATTTAAATATACCGATTCTAATAATCGCGTTGGAATCTCAGGATATAAACATCAGGCAGGCGAGTTCCCGCACTAACATATCGATCACCGTTCCGTAAAATGAAATAGAAGTTAAAATAATCACGTATCGTACAAAAGCTAATACCCCATCTCCATTTAGCGTTACTATCGTAGATATATGTTACTGCGGAAACACCAGTTAGCATAACTCGCAGATTCAGATGTACTGTAATTTCAGATAAACAAATTATAGGCAGCAAATACTATTTATCAAAATAGCACAAAAAAGAGGAAACATCTACGATAACAAAGGTGAAAAAAAAACATCAGTTCACTATTTCATTTTTAAATAATAATAAAATTTCTGTCGAAAAATATTTATTTTTGTAGATGTATTAACTAGAATTAATAGCTACCGCATTTAAATGTTTCTGCGAATAATGTTACTCTTTAAACAACTTCTACATCACACTAACTATCCCTATTTAATAAAAACCCCCGCTGAAATGTTCCCACAAACGAAACAAAAAATTAAAATAAAATGAATATTTACCTCGTTTTCGTTTGACTCGTTGCTTTGTGATGAACGGTAGTCGTTAGATTTTCGATATCTAGTTTCTCTGTTCTATTAACGAAATAAAAATATACAATCAAATCAATGATTCATAGTACAAACGAAAAAATAATTTTCTACAGCAGACCGCGCATGAATACAACGTAAAGGGGTGAAAATGTTTTCAAATTGCAATTCCTAAATCTGACAATTTTTCAGCAATAAAAAACCCCTTCGAAATTTTCTGTTAAAGGCAGCAAATGACGAGTAAAATGAATTTTTACCTCGTTTTCTTTCGATTCGTTGTTTCGCGACCGATAATCGTTATGTTTCCGATATCCTGATTCTTTGTTCTGTAAACGTAATAATAATATACAATTAAATCGATAATTTAAAACACGCATACGTAAAGATAATTCTTTACAGCTTGAGCCGCATTTATACAACGTAAAGGTAAAAATGTTTTTCAATTCCAATTGCAGTCCCTAAACTGACGCAATCCTTCTAATAAAAGCTCTCGCTGAATTTTCTCTTAAACTCAACAAAAAAAACAAATATTTACCTCATTTCCATTTAACTCGTTGTTCCGTGATCGATAATCATTATGTTTTCGATATTCATTTTCTTTATTCTGCAAAGGAATAAAAACATATAATTAAGTCGGTAATTCATAATACATGCCTGTATCTATACAACGCGAAAATAAAACATTTTTTTCAATTCCAATTTAAATTCCTAAATCCGATACAATCCTGCTAATAAAAAGCTTCATCAAAATTTTCTCAAAAAATTCAACAAAAAAGTAAATAAAAGAAATATTTACCTCGTTTTCGTTTGACTCGTTGTTTCGTGATGGTCGGTAATCATTAGATTTTCGATATCTATTTTCTCGGTTCTATTAACGAAATAAAAATATACAATTAATAGTTCACAGTAAGTAAAGATAATTCTTCTGAAGTATTTAATACAACATGAAAATAAAAATGTTTTCTAATTTCAATCCCTATATATCATAATTTCCTAATAAAAATCCTCGTTGTAATTTTCTCATAAACGCAACCAAAATAAATAAAACCAATATTATTACCTCCTTTTCTTTTGGCTCGGTGTTCCGTAATCGGTTATCATCGAATTGTCTGCGTCCAGTTTCTTTAATCTGTTAACAGAATAAAAATACGCTGTTAATTAAATAATAAATACAGTGCGAGGCTTGTTTTCACAAATTAAAGGTAAAATATTTTCTAATTCCGATGCTTGTAGAAAATCCGCGTTCCTTCTAAACATTATAAGTCAAATATACAAAATATACATCAATCGAATGGATAGAAAGATTATAATAAAAACCAACTATAAATCTTGAAATTTTTACAGTGAAACGTAATTTTAAAAGATTTTTTCAATTAATTAAAATGAAAAATGTAGTTGTAAATGAAATTAACATTAAATATTCTGTTTCGAAAAACAATAATTTCGGCGCTTTCAGACACGCAGCCGTAAAAATAGTATAAAAAAGTAAAGTGAGTCCCATACCCTTGACAGGGCGTCGGAGATTATGAAGTTCAGGTTCAAAATGAACTAAGCCCAACGACACTAATGAGTGGAGGGGGGCCCGTTCATTTCTCTCGGCCGCCTTTACTTTCCTAGATTTCTTTTCAGGTTGGGTAAACCTGGGAACAACTTGGATCCGGAACATGACAAGTCTCGAACCCGTGACCTCTGATTTGGTAGCCAAGCACCTTAACTACTTAAATTTCGATCAATTTCCGAAACTCTTTGAATACTACCTGCCTCAATATCAGCAACATTTTCCATTCGCCATCAGAGTTATCTAGTGAGCCGTTCATTTTTCTTTACTCGCATAATACGCAGTTTTCCGTTTAGTATCTTACATGTATCTTTTTTTTTAATTTTTCAATTAAATTCTAGTACGCCGGCTACTTTCTGCCATAAGTGCCATTCCGTATTTTTCCATTTCATAGGACACCATATAAAGGAAATAACCAAATCAAAAATTTCTATTTTGGCTGACACAAAGAAAACATCAATTAAAATAATTTACATTATTTCTCCTCTGTTCATCACCGCAAAGTAACACAGAAAAATGCTGACATTAACAACGGCAAACTGATCAATTTTTCGGGATCTTTCAGTACAATTCCTATTGAATATATTGACCAATGACAAAACCAAAAATAACGGTTCCGAAAGCAATTTAGTTGCCGTTAAAAAAAACAAGACAAAAACAAATAAAAAAAATATTTGCCTAACTTCTTTTTGATTCCACGTTTTTTTTTCTTTTTTTTTTTTCGATTTTGTTAACACAAGATTAAGTTTTCCTTCACACATGACTGTAACACTGAAACTAATTGATGCTTAAATATTTAAAGCTTTCACGGTGATTACTCATAATAAATAAATTTCGGAAACAACTGTGTTTAAAAAGAAATTTAATTCGCTTAACTTCTCGACCAGCTTACACTGGCCATCATCAGGAGCTAAAACAAATAAACCGAATTTTAAAAAAGTTGCTTCAAAATGGTTGTATTTTTTTCCTAAATAAATTTTTCCGATTTTTCACCACCTTGGAAAACAATAGCCATACTGAAAAAAACATGTTTTTAATCATGCCGCGATAAAAGGAAATAAACTCGATCAAATATCAAACCACTGTTATAATTTTTACTTTTCATTGGCACCTGCATAAAATTCGTTACCACTTTAAACTCTTGTTTCATCATTTTTATTTCGAGGTAAAATCAAGTGAGATTATTTATTAAGGGTAAACGTACATATACTAGTTTTGCATTCATTTTTAATACTTTGAAGTTTTATGGATTATGAAATAAACGTGTATCTCTGTATTTATTTCAAATTCTCTGATTTTCATTAAATTTTCCTACCTTTTCCCCAACTTCTTTCTAATTAATGAATTCCTTAACTCTTCCCGATTTTTTAGAAAGTGGTCTCTTTCGGTTTGATCTTGCAAACTTTGATATGGAAAAAAAATAAGAAAATGAAAGGTCGTATAATTACAATTTTTAATCTAATCAAAATCAAAATATGTGACCTGGTCTACGAAAACCGGGCTGGTGTGCGAAAAAAAGTTTTCAAGATAAACGCGTTTAAAATTGAGGGTGGTAGCGCGATGTTACGTATTGCTACAACAACACTATTCTTCCACTTCTTGTTTCTCAGCACATCTGCCAGATGTTTTATGACCTTCTGTATGCAGTGATGCTTTTATAAGAAATATTACCACAGCTAAATCGAAAAAATTTCCCTGTAGTGCTGCTAATTTCTTTATCCGTGAAAGAGATATAAATGATATTGTTCGTACTTCGTTATCAAATCATTTTGGAATCGCGATGTTTTTAATTACACGAAATGGTTTTGTATCGTGAATATTACTCAACTGTCCTGATAAAGTTGTTTTAATTTCAATAAAGTGAAAAATGTATTCGGAACAAGTTGAAAAAGAGCTTAGTAATGCAGAGAAACTCTGATAACTTGGATGATCAACATCAACTTGCTCATAACAGTGATGAAGAAAATCCAGCTGAAATTCGTATTCCCAACTCTTCGAATAATTTGGATTTATCTCTCCTAGATGCAGAGGAATAAAAAATAGTTTTAAAATTTTTTGAAAAACCTTGTTGTAATCGAAAATGTATTGTTTTAATACCACGAGATATGATCGAGAAATCGAGAAGTAATTTTTTAGAATTAGATAAAGAACAGCAAGATTTAGTCATATTGAACCAAATTGAATCAGGTAGAACAAGTAATGTTTTAGATAAGGTTTATGAGGAGATCTGCGGACGAAAAAAATATGGAAAAAGAAAAGAAGTCGGAACCTGGTATGATTGGACCACCTACCTGAAACAGTTTTATAAACCTTTAGTAGGAATCACAAGTTCCCACCACTTCAAAATTTCCTCAGATGGCGTAGCAGCAAAATTTTATGCGAACAGTGACGATATAAACAAATTTCAATTACTGCTACAACCTACTGATGATAAGATGCCTGAGAAAATCGCTCCAAAAGGTTTAGATTTAGAAAACGCCAATGGTACCTCTACAATAACATAAGAAGTTTAGTTTCTGATATCGCTTAAGCTAATATTGTAGCGCCATTACCTGAAAAACCCTTAATTAAAGAACCGAAACGGAAAGTAGATGAAAATTTGTCGAAATCAGAATCGAAGATCAAAAAATAAAACCAAAACAACCAAAACAAGATAAAAATTTAGCAAAATCAAAAATAATAATAATAATAATAATACTGAAGTGGCCGTGGCAAAGAAGAGGAAGAAAACCCGATGAAAAATACGATAAAACCTATCCAGAAACCTCAACACCGAAGAAAAGAACTCGCAAGAAGTAGTTTGTACTAATTTTTTTTAAAAAATTGATTATTTTTTTTCTATTGTAGTTTTTCACTTTTTGTATGTTTTTTTGAAGTTCTTGTTTTCTTTTAAACCACGATTTGTAAAGAATGTAATAAAGATAGAAATCTGGAGCTTGTTTTATTGAAAAGAGCGTGCTTTTTTCTATCAGAATAGCCAAAAAAGTGAAAATTGATTTTTTGACACATTAGCCCAGTTTTCATAGACCAGGTCACACATAAACGTAATTTTACATATTTGTTTTTAAAAAATATACATTCAAACACAATTATTCATGCTCAATACTTTGAAACAGAAACTAATTTTAATTAACAGTCGCTTATAAAGTATTAAATATATTAAAAATCAACCTAGAAAAACACACTTTCATAAAATATAAAATTAATTTAATAAACTCTATTCTACAATTAATTTTTGTTGCAAATAAATTATTTTTATAATAATGATAATTTCGTTTACATTTTTTTTTACAATTATATTATATAATCCAAATAAAAAAGTATAAAAAGGAATAAAAAAGAATCATTTTTATTATATATTTGCTAATACGGCATAACTCGGACTTTAATTTAATACAGTTTAAATTTAACTTTTCAATTTCATGTCAGTACATATAATTTCTCGTATATTCGTTATTTTAAAAATATTACGCTTGTTTGCTTTATTTTTTTTAAACTATTTTTTATTTTTTTCTATGCGGTTATATGCAAAACGAATATTAAATGTACCAAATAATCACTGTAAATTAACCATTATATGTTTAGTTTAAAAGTAAGGAAGTTCACAATTTTTTTCGAAATAATACTAACTATAATCATTTAAAATGTTAAAAAAAAAAAAAAAAAAAGTATTCCCAAGTAATAGTCACATTTGTGAAGATCAATAATCATGTATATCTTAATTCCATATATTTAATTAAAATAACATAAGTATAATAAAAATATCAAAGGAAAAACTATTTTTTCGCTGCTTGACAATTACAAGTGGATTTCTTACTTGAATTTTTTATATAAAAAATTTAATGTTTCTATATTCGTTTCGTTTCGTATTTTCAAAGAAATATATAAAAACTAACAAAAAAACAGGGAGAATATTAATTTAATAACGGCTAAAAAATCAATTGTTAATATTTTATTAAACATTAGGGTTACCTCCTTTTTTTTTTTTTTTTTTTTTTTTTTTGATTAATTCGGCAAATTTATCACTTCCACGTATACTTATGATGAATTTTAAAACTTTATAGTTATCAACTTTTTTCTTTTTTGCAGAAGGGTACAAGGCAATTGATTTTTTTCAGTCACAAAATGAACGAATGTATTAAAATATTACTCTTTTAGTTTCTTAATATGTAAGATTACCTTTACGCTTTCTCCAAGCTATTTAATATTAGTTTCCTACTCCTTACAATTTACAATAGTATTTTTTAGTTTATAAAAAATATTATGTAAATTTAAACTAATTCGCAAGTTTTACTCGGTTTTATAGTTAGGTAATATAATGTGATTATTTTTACAAAACTTATTTTCATGCAGTGCAATGATAATGGAAACATAAACTGGATTTACAGACGGCAGATATTTATAAAAAAACAAAAAACAAAAACACACATACATGCGCCAATCAATACTTTTTACCTTATGTTTCTTCGAATTCTCATTTTGTGCGTGGTGTTTATTAGGTGATTTATTTGCAGTCTCCTTATTCTGAAATGAGTATATAAATATAATAAAGTACCTAGAAACTGGCAAGCTCGCGTGATCAGAGTAGAAGTGTAACTTTTAAACAAATAAAGTACGTGCCGTAAAAGAAAAAAAGGAAAAAAAAGACACTGTAAGGTTATACGAGGTCTGACAATTAAGTAATGAGGCTGAGTCTAAAAAAACGTAATATTTATAAATTATTCAACATGATCGCCTTTGAAGTAGTTCCCTTGGGCGCCAACATAGCGATTCCAGCGATTTTTGCATGTATTGTAGTAGTTCTAGAACGCTTTAGGTGAAGTGTCCGATAGTACTCTCGGTACGGTCTCTTGGATGTCGTTAACGGATTCAAAATGCGCACCCTTAACTTCTCGCATGACCTTGAAGAATATAAAGAAATCACATATACGGGGGCTGCGGCAACACTGCAATCCCTTTCGACGTTAAAAGTTCAGTAACACTGAACGCACTGCGGCAAGGCGCATTGTGATAATGAAGACTCCATATTCTAGCGATGTCTGGACGGACTCTCTTAACCCTTTTTCGAATTCTTTCTAGTGCATTGCAGAAGAAGACCTGATTAACAGTCTGTCCAGTTGGAACGAACATCTTATGGACTACCCTGCAGCTGTCAAAAAGCAGATGAGTATGGTCTTCACTTTTGACTTGCTAATGCGAGCTTTTTTCGGTCTCAGAGCGCCCGAAAACAGCCACTGTTAGCTTTGATGCTTCGTCTCGGGGACATAGTGAAAAAACCAGCTTTCGTCATCCGTAATAACACAGTCGAGCAGCGTAGGATCATTTCCAACTGCTCCAAACAATTTTACGCGATTAACATTCGATGATGTTTCTGTTCCTCAAAAAGGTTCTTCGGTATCATCCTTGCGCACAGCTTTTTCATCACAAAATCACGGTCTAAAGTCTGCCCAACGGTTTCGTCGTTGATATTTAGTTCGTCAACCAACATTCGAACCGTTAAACAACGATCTTAGTGGATTAGGATGCGCACACGTTGCGCAGTCGTCAGTCCGCACTTCCACGTGTCTCCAGCTTCACGCCTAGTCTTCCACGCTCCCACGACCGTCTTTAAATTCTTTATGCCAACGAAACATTTGTGCACGACTCATACAGCCACTACCATACACGTTAAGCAATTTACCGTACGTTTCGGTCGCCGAATCGACCAGTTCCACACAAAATTTAATCGCGACGCGTTGCTCGATATTTCGTTTCTCCACTTTCGTGACGAACACCACTGACACACTTATATAAAACACGACACAACTAGAGAACTAATGATCGCACGAGGGTCGCAAACACGTCTATCGATAGGGGAGGGATGCCAGACTGTAGAGTGTCACAGTGTTACCACAAACGGGAAAAAATCAGTCTAATTGCTTGATTGTCGGGCCTCGTACACCGGCTACGAAAAACATCTATCTAATATCTTTAAACGGGCAATTCTTGTATATATATTTCGCGTATCTCAGAAACGGCTAATTCATGGCAAAATTCGGTTTCGCGAGTTTTAAATGGGTTTTAATATTTTCGGTAGTAAATCGCGAAAACAATCATTTATTGAGATTTGTTAGCTATAGCGATTTCATTTTTAAAAACAATCATTTATTGATAAGAACAGTTCATTTTTTTTTTTTTTTTTTGTCTTAATTTTATACTAAAAAAGGGGGAAAAAACTGTTTTTAATAGTTACTAAACAAACACAAAAAAACACAAAAAAACAAAAAAAAGCGGTTAATAAACAAAGGAGAAACTGTTTTGTCTTTGCCTATTTATATACAGATATTAAATGTTTTGTGTATTTATATATTTGTTTGTGAAAGTGAATTACAGAGAATATATTGTGCACATTTTAAAAACCCCCTTACTTATGTGCAGTATACCATAATTACATTTTGCGCTGATTTAGTCGGGAATTTTTTCCAATTGTTTGGAGAACAGCTGATCCCAAGTAAAATTACAAGACGCTTTTTATTTATTTTTATAACGAATAAACCGATAGATAAAGCTCACGTCCTCATATACGTAAAATATAATTTTTTTAATAAAAAACGTATAGAAATATATTCATAAAAATAACATGTGCAGTCATTAAAAACATTTTCCAACCATCTGGAAAGCGAATTCGAAGGACCTTTACATTTTTGTTGCGTTCAGTATTGAAAAATAAAGTTATATGGAAAGAGTCTTTAAATTCATAAATCAGTTTTAAAATATTTCGTTTTGTGAATACGCATAAAATTAATAACTTTAAACGAGCAATTCTTGTATATAAATTTATTTCGCGTTTCTCGAAAATTGCTCTAACGATTTGGTTGATGATAGATAAACTGCAAAAAAGTACTATAAAATAGCAAATTGTTTCTTATAAAATATTAAACTAATTTCACTCATGAATTTTTAATTTAAATAACCAGTTCATATGTAGATAAGATAGAAAAATATTCATATTTAATCAGTATGAATCGTAAAAAAAAAACGAGCGAAGCTCGGTCGCCTAGGTACCTCATCATAATAACTTGTCAAATCAGTAAGGTCCCAAGATATTCGATTACATAAGGTTTGAGTGACATAAACAAAGAAAATTCCAAAATATTATTCCATCGTTAAATTTGTAAGTTTCCCATCCAATAAGTGGCAGAATGGCAAAGTCATATTTTATGGCAAGCGTAAAACCCTCCGTTTCTTTCGGAAGAGTCATTTGACAAATTTTTATTCAATATGAAAAGATTTTTCGAGGTTATTATTTATAAAATTACAATTCAACTTTTCGGAACAAACCACGGCAGTATTTAAAATATTGCTTAACATTTCGGACACGTTTATACAACCCACCGACAGAATACAAATTTTATATATTTGTTTTAAAATTACTAGTTTGATCATTTCACCGAGTAATTAAATATTTATACCTATAAATACAGAAAAGAATTTATAATTTATACTGTTTATACTCTACATGTGCGCTTTATTTATATATATATATATGTACATTAATGACTATATCAATCTTAGCCCGGGATACACCACATTTTTTGTCCTATGATTATGTCCGGTTAGTTTTTTGTTAAAAGATAATGTCCCATGATTTTATCCCAATACTTTATATGAGATAAAGGTGTTGAATGCTATGTTGTACAATGGCTATGATTTTTTTTTTTTTTTTTTTTTTAATAAAAGACGGATAAGAACGACATGGTTAACTAAAATAGATTTTTCTGAAAGAAACGTAGAAGATTAGAAGTCAAGGGAGCTTGCTCCCTAGCGAGGCCGGAAGAGCGGAATTTTTACATATATATATATATATATATATATATATATGTATATAATACACATTAAAATACTTACATTCCATTCCGTTGGGTTGGTATTTTGCGACCCTCGATCCTCGAATGAATTGTTCTTATTCTGTAAACAAAAAATATATATATTTCATATATATATATTAATTACAACGTAATTCTTAGGCTACCCCCCATTCGACAAAATGTCCCAATTTTATGTACTGAAATATGTAACGAAAAATGTAACGAAAAAATGTCTTAATTTTATATAATGAAAGTTAAATGTTAGAATAAGACTTTTGTGGTTATGTTATTTTTCTTTTGTGTTGATGCCAGTAAGAATGACGTTGTAAATTTTGATCATTTTATACAAAGTATAGAAGAGAAAGAGACAGAAATAAAAGCAAGCGGGGTCAAGGAGCACAGCCCCTTGCGAGGCCAAAATAGCCGAGTTATATATATATATATATATATATATATATATATATAGAGAGAGAGAGAGAGAGATAAGCAGATAGATGGACAAATAAATATATATATATGTAGATAAATATTTAATAACGTAATAAAGATTTAATATATTTAATTATTTCTAAATCTTTAAAAATGAATTTAATATTTCTTTATAGAACATGATATATTAATACACTACACTCACGCTTTCATCGAAATTTATTATACTTCCACACGTTTAAAAATAACTTTGCGGTACATACCAGAATTGAATTAATAGGAACATTAAAAACTAAAAAATTACGTATTAACGAAATTCAACTCTATATAATACAATAGATTATTAAACACATTCTCAAAGAAGCTCTCTGATGCTGGGGGGGGGGGTAAAGTTAATTTCGGTAAAAAAAAAAAAAGGCTCATTTTCAATAATTTTTCTTTATGCTCCAGTGAATGCAAATATATTTTATTAGGTGTAATACAATAAAGTAACATTTGAACAATATTTTCTGAAATTTTAAATAAGAAATATTAAAAAATAAGCCGTTAGCAACAAATCTTCGAAGAAACCTCAAAAAAAAGTTGTTTTACTGTGGACACTATATCTCACCACTGGTCATCTGAAATCAAAAAAATCAAAATGCTACTGATAGTTAATCATTTTCTTGAGGTAACGCTGGGAGGATTTTTTTTTTTTTTGATTTTTTAATTTTTGTTAACACTTAGAAGTCAAAAACGCGATTTTCGCCTAGCAAAATCGACAAATTTTTTATTGCAAAATAAATAATAATTTAAAAAAAAAAAACTCCCAGCGCTACCTCGTAATTGATGTGCAGAAACACTGTACAAAATTTCAAAAGAATCGGTGCATTAGTTTTCGAGTTACAGTGTCCACGGACTTTAAAAATGTCAAGTGCGAGAAAAAGGCTTTAAAGTTTTGTGTACCAAAAAATTTGACTTAAACATCAGTACGCGAGTGTTTCTTCTAATATACTTATTCAGAGTCATCGATGCTAAGCCTATAAAGCTCACAGCTTTCAGCTGTAAAATCTAAGGCAGCTTTTTGCTCTTGTCGACGTAGAATTCTGCCTTCTTTACTTTCAAGTGCAGCTTGTTGCTCCACTCTGTTTATGCTCGTTCAATCTATTGGGCGCGTCCATTCATGAGAACAGCCTTCATTGAACATGCATGAAGCCACATGAGCTGTGATTTCAACAACAGTTGAGGTACCACTCAGTGATTTTGGGGTAATTTTCCAAATGAGTTAATTCAAACTCTCACTGTTGTTTTGAGTGAATCCTCCAAGGTATCGCTGCAGAAATGCCCCCTTACTCAAGTCTTCATAAATCGATTTAATTTTTTCAGAAACGTCACTTGGAAGTGCAGTGTAACTGTGTATGAATTACTTCAGGGCATTTGCAGCTGCAGCTTTCTGCCATTCACACAACGAGTCTTGGCCGCTCGGGCATTTGTCGTGCTGCAGTTTCTTGTCCACCGAACAGTAGTGGTAGTAAGTAGCCCAAATGGCACAAAAGCATTTAGTTTTATTTTTTGGACGATGTACCTTTTGCTTCAACATCGTCTGTCTTGCGTTTCGGTGGAGGTATTACTTTTTTTGATCAATCTAATCTGGAACTGGTACTCTTGCGATCTTCTCTGCTAATTTTTTTCGGCATTTTACTAATAATAAATACACAATCACGGCGAAACTAGAACATACGAAGTTCAAAAGAGCACGAAACAGCTGCACGGTAGTCGCGCTACGTAGCTGCCCAGTAGGTGTTCAAAACCGGAGCGGAGCACCGCTCACTCAAAACTCTATAGGTCCGTTAGTTTTGTTGCGATCAACTTCAAATTTTGACACAACAATCTTGAGATGTTGTACATCCATATAAGCAAATAAAAAAAAAATTCAAAAAAAAAAGTTTAAAAACTTTACCCCCCCTTAAAACAAAAAAATAATAAAAACGAAATCTTTTTACGGAATTATTAAATACAATAAGTACAATAGGGAAAATAAAACTTGATTTTAAAAAAGTAGTATATGGAAATAGTTCAACGTTCATACAAAACGGTTTAAAACATTATACTCTCGAACTAAATTCAATCAAAAATTAATCGTTAATAGAAATATGTTTTTAAATATTGCAAATTAAATATTAATATTAAGGATAGGACGATGCAACAAATTTTTGAAAAATAAGTAAAAATCATCAACTGCTTATATAACAATCACAACGTTTCACGTCTTTTTTTCTACTTATATTCGAGACACTAAATTTATTACTATTTTTTTAGTAGCACTATCATTAAACATATTACCTAATTCTAAATTTAAAACACATCTCTTCTTTAAATTTTAAAAAACTGTTTTCATAATATTCGAATTGTCTTACTTTTGTATTGCCAGTTTGTTAGCGCAACTACATAAAAATGAAAAAGATAGAACTGGAAGTTCTTATTATCTTTAAAAATAAAATATACGATCCTAAACGTTTTTGAAGTTGCACGCGCAACATAAACGGTTTATTTAGAATTTTATCGCAATTTACCAACATAAATCAAGAAAAATGTGATACACTTTTAAAAAATTTTACATGTTCCTTATACAATGCGATGATATTGTTGACCCATTGCTATTTCCTCAAGTTTGACCTAGGAACATAAAATCAAAATGAGCATTCATTTTTCTGAATTCTACGTGTTGTGTGTGGTATACATTTCGTAAGCAACCATACAATACTTATTCGTACTAAAATTTCCCTTTTTCACATTTCGTATTCACCGCTTAATATATTTCTAATACACTCAAATTCCAACACAGTCTCCCCCAAACTTCTCCGGCAATTTTTTCAATGTTATGAGAAATCATTTGTTTTTATTTTTTTAAATTAAACAAATTTGATGAAAATAGTAATTTAATATTTTCTACATTAAATGCGGGTCACATATTTAACTTACCGATGTACCTTCACAGTTCCAAGGAGCATATTCGCTTACATACCAACAATTATCACTTTCCTGAAATAACAGTAACAATAACATACACAAAATAATCTAATTAAAAACAGCTGGAAACACACAAAAAAAATAAAAACAAGTAATAAATATGTGTAATTTATTTTTTTCAAACGAAAAAAAAAAAAAAAACTTATTGGTAAATGATTTAAAGTTCAAATATGTTATCAGACACGATTAACAGTCTTTTGATTATCTTTAAATTGTGAACTGAAACTACTGAAGAAATTGCTTTAGGTGGCCATTTTCTCACGAACCAAACTTTATTAATTTTTTGTGTATTTTCACGATAATTTAATTTTTAACTTACAAAAAATAAATCTTGCCTAAGAAAATCGCAGATAATTATTATTGACAGATTTTATTATAAACGATTCATCATCTCACTAATTAAGAAACAAACTTGCTTCTGTTATTTAAAAATAAATAAATAAAAATCAACAGAAAGACCCGTAAACACAAACCGTACCAGCACCGTAAACTAAGATAAACTGACAATTTTCGTAGAATTAGGATTTTTAGGATTTCATACGCAAACAGTATATAAAATGCTAATACCATGATTTAGAAAACACACACAAAAAAAAAAATTAATAATATAACTCTTTAACATATAAACTTAAAATTGTGCGCATAAATTACGAGTAAAATCCTTTTCCACAAAATGTATGACCTTCGAACTTACAATTACCAAGGGCATTACAAATCGCAAAAAACCGTCAAAAACAAATACGTACACTAAAGGAAATTTTATCATTTAAGCATAACCAAATTTTTAATTTCAAAGTTAAAGTTTCGGAAATTTAAAAAAAAAAAATGAATATTTCTTTTCTAAGTATGTTACGTGTCGATGGAAAGGTTGCTGTTTAGTGGTAACAAAATCGCATTTTGATTTTTTATTAAAATTTTGAGTTTATGAAAAGTATAAATGGTTATTACATGGTGGCCAATCGAACATAATTTTTAAATCCCCGGTATTCCTGGTACAAATCCTCCCAATTTCCTGATTACTAGAATTGTACAAAAAGGAGAATGGAATTTTTCTGTTACTATTGGTAATATTCAACCATCGCAGCATATTTTATATGAATAAAACAGTACTTCGTAATTTATTCTGAGCAAAGTACAACAAAAAATGTATTCATTTTTCGTTTCAAATGATTTTTTTCTTATTAAAAATATCGTTTTTGGCTATTTCTACCTCTTCCCGGCTTATTTACGGTTGTATAGCTAAACTGTATTAAATAAATTTATCATTTTGGAAAGGTCGAATAACTGTTTAAAAATCAGAGAATTTCTGTTAATCTTTTTTTCTTTTTTAGATTTAACCAAGGGAGTTGCCTTAATAAAATTTTTACATAGTTCAAAAGGGAATTTCCGTTACCTGTATATAATTATTTCACACCATCAAGAATAAATTACCAAGTGATCGCATTTTGCTTCTGTAATAATTATGCATCATTTATTATATTTTAATAACTATGTTTCGTATAAAATTAAATATCTAGCTTTTAAATATTTATTTTTTAGATAAATGTATTCTGGGAGGAAATTTAAAAAAAAAAAACTGAAACCAATAAAAAATAACCGCTATCGTATAAGAAAACAAAACCAGCCCAGCATGATTCAAGGATTCCTTACGTAAGGATATTTATTACGCTTTCATTTCGCAAAAAAAAGACGACGCACTCGATTTTTTACGTTCTTTTAACTTATTAAAAGCTTTTAAAATTTCGTCACGAAATCGAAATATGGTTTCGTTACCTGCAAATAGCGAGCTTACCTTGCTGCATAACACACCTGAAATTAAAATAATCCTTTTCCGATCTCCAAGATTCATAACACCTCCGGAGTACAAATTTTTTATTTATTTTTTGTTTTCCTGCTACAGGTGCCAATGCCTCTCCCTGATCTTGGATCACTTTAAACTCATCTCTTTTCTTTCATAAATCACTTATTTACAAACTTTTGATTTAGTAATGATAGCATCCCAATAAACTTCTGTTAAATTTATTTTTTTTAACCACTAGCTCGTTGCCGTCCAATTAAACGTAGAATTTAATGTCTTTTCGTCAATTTCATAAAGTGACTAACATGCAAAATAAGACTTACAAATAACTAAAGCCGAATAGCACTATCTGCATGTTAATTTGCGTTTCTTATCCAACGTGAATATTACAGGAAACATTCCCCCAACTTTTTATTTAAGTAAAAATTAAACAAAAACTGACTCTAAAAAAATCTTTCGTTTTCTTTTCATTATAACACTGTACAGACATATTATAATAGTCTAACTTTAACGGGCAGTTTGCAGACATGATTTTTAATCAATTTTTAATCGATAGGTTTATAGTTCTGTTCGCGGAAAAATAAGAAACTGATCGGAAACAGTTAACGTATACGCAGCATTACAGAAGTGTTCGCAACGGATTATTCTTAGTGAACCAGTTACTACGTCATAATCAGTTAAACGATGGCATTGCGTTCCTAGAGTATCTCGTCTTTCAGTTTGATTGCCGTAAACTGAAAATTCCAGAAATTGACATTGCGCTAAGTTAGTGTTCGTAATTGGCACGTCCATTGTAAAAAAAATGTTGAGCTGCGCGCCAACGTTTTATAAATCTCGGATGTATATGTTGAGGGAAGCAAAAAAAAAAAAACATTTCTATACAAAAAAAGCTTATATATTTTCATACGTGTGTCCGACATAAATTTTTATTAAACCCCCGTTATATACTGAAACGATAAACTCGTTATTGTTTCGAACGGGGGGAGGGGGGTGCCACCAAGGTCTCAAATACATCGAGGACGCATTAAGTTTTTTTTTTATTTGAAATTTTATTTATTTTTTATATTATCATTAAAGTTATCATTATTGTTGTTATTATAATTAGCACTAAAGATTTGATATTTTTGTTTAAATTGTTTATTTTTACTAAATTTATCACTTAAGATAGTCTATTAATAGAATAACAAATATTGATTAGAAAAACGAATAAATAGGGAAAGGGAAAAATTATCCTTTCCTTTTTTACTATCAATCCGCTACCCCACTAATCACTTTATCTACTTTTAGTATGATACTTTACCTTTTTCTATTTTGAAATAAAATTGTTCCTTTCACACCGAATCGCTTCTAAATATCACATCTTTCTTTGCCTAAAAAGTGACCAATTCCTTTCAAATTTGTTTTCTTTGTTATTCTGATCTGAACGTAATCATTATAAATAAAGCATAAATTTAATTTATGTTATATCATTATTTTTTGTATATTTATTTCAAGTTGTAAAAAAACATAAAAATCAAATAGCATAATAATTTGTATTAAATTAATTCTAAAATATTGCTTTAAGAAAGAAAATTTCAACTATAGAAATTAATCTCTTCTTTCAAAATAAAAGTATATGAAAAAACTTAAAAATGCGGAATATTTAAATCATAACAAAATTTAATAATTAAAAAGAAAAATTACTTCGAAATGAAAGTACCCGAGTAATAGATGGCCCGTGTTGAAATTAATATATTTTTTGTGTATTATTAAAAATTTTCAGTTTTACGCGAATAGATGAAATAACTTTGCTTTCTCAACATTTCATACGACTACTGTGGGCTTGTGATACCTAAAAGTAAAACTTCTGCCTAGGCATACTAAGCAACTACTTTGGGGCTTAGTTTTAAAGGGAGCCGTAACTAGGAGAAGAAATGGTACACAGTGATGAAACAGGAAACCGAAATAAAATATTAAGAAGGAAGATCTTCGGTGTCAATAAAATTGTTCAATTGAAAATGTCAAAATTATAATGTAAAAAAATATAGGCAACGCCTGACTATTTTATTTCTAAATCTATTGATATATTTTTTAAATTCAAATTATGTTCAATAAATAAGAAATAAAAAATTTTACTTTCTGCTAAATTACTAAAAATCCGGTCGTAAGTTAATTCATTGCTTACGGCCTTAAAAATCTTCAAGTCCGGACCTGATCATGACAATATTTCTAGCACGATGGACTATTATTTTCCTATACTTCTAGATGTCCTTTATTAATGCACATAATGCCAACCTTGTAAAATAAGTAATTTTCATAACGTACATTCAAATTTTTTATTAACTAAAATTAATGTCAACAATGAAGTTTTATTTACTCATACGAATAACAAATTAAAAAGAATCAGCTTCGTAGAAAGTATTTAAAAAAAAAATGTCACTGCCTTCTAGATCTTAATATTTTTATTTTACCGCAATTTTTAATGCATTTTTGTTGACAGTTTTCATCTTTTGAGAATAGATATATGCACAGTTTCTCTCATGCTATTATTATAATTAAAATAAAAACACTTATCTGTTCATCTTTGGTGAGTATACGAAAGAAAATTAACACTAGTGTACAAAAATAAATTGATGGTGAAAATCACAAAAACGATTTTGAGATAATTAAAGTCAAAAATACATTAAAACGAATTAGAAGCCAATGGAATTTATAGTTTAACATTTCCCAAGTATTTCGCTTTTGTAATTTTACATTGAGAAATCATTTTTTCTGTTCGGCGCAATTATTTTTAGACAAAGGTGTACGCGATGATGGCATTGAGCTGAGGAATTTTGCTGCAATAGCAGTTTCAGTTCCATTGTGTCTTCTTTATGTGTCATTCGAATGTGTGTAGCAGCAAATGTCGTTATAACAATTCTTCAGTTCCAAATCGATCTCGAATACCGAAACAACGTAAGCATGTTTAAAAAACACAAAAATAATGGTTTTTTTCTGTTTTTTTTTTTTTTTTGTTAATAGCGATTTAAAATCTACAAAACCATTCTTGTTTTCAGAACTTCAACACAAGCTTCCCGCTTATTATTTTATGTTTTGGTTATAGGTCTCCCCATATGCTAGCCCCCTCACGCTTACCAAACTTACAACCTCTTAAGTAACTTATTTTTCTCATCGCATACATATACATTCTTTAGAAAATTTCAGACTGATAAATTAACACGTTCAATGCCGGTGCCATATGACTGGTATGTTGGTAATAGCCACACGGAAATTCCGCTGCGATAAAACGTGACAATGACGTGGTGTTGTCGTCGGTCAATACACCAAAAAGTAGCAAAAGTGTTCACAAATAAGATCGCACAAAAATTAAACACGTTCGCACAAGTTCGATAAAAACAACATCAATTAAAACAGAGCAACTGCATGACAACAACATGTTGTCATAGGCGATCAGCGCCCTGCTACACGTGACAACCACGTGTTGTCATCGGCACTGAACGTGTTAAAAAAAAATCATCTGAAATGCCTAATTAAAATGTGAAAACGCGAAACAATAATTTTACACATACCACGCTATAAGTGTACAAATAAAATTAGATACATACAATTTTAAAAATAAAAGGAAAACCATTTTGAAAAATATCACAATTTTAAATATTCGTCTTAACTTTACCGTTATTATACCGTTTCCTGTGTGTAATATTACATTTTTCTTTACTTTTCGCACGATGAAGTGTGCATCCCTTGTTTTAGACATACAATTTAATCAGATTAAATTGGATCGATTTAACATGTGAAGATTATGTATTTCACCGGTGTAAAAATAATCTGTTAATTATAAGAATATTTTATTGATGATACGTTTTACAAAATATAATGAAATTTTTGTTCCTATGTGGAAATTATTTTTTTCTGTACAGTAAAAAAACAAGTTCACTTAAGCAAAGATGTTTCACGCGCTGAGGATTCTGTATGTTAAGTTAAAGATAACTGTAATATTTATATTCACACAATACTAAATTCAAATATAATGAAATCGGATTTTTTGCACTGCAAAGGAGGAGAGAGGTTGTTTTTCGCGTTCTTTTTAACTTTTCGCCAACATCGATAGTATCGTTAAAGAAATGAGATGGTTTCATTCCAACGATATTGCTTGGAAAAAAAAATATATTTTACAAAAATTCCGAGCTTTCGGCGACCCGAGAGTCTAATTTTGAGGTTGGAAACCCGGATGTTCTAAACTTCAAAATTTTTAAGTACATGTATATTTGCGCCGCAAAGGAGGCACATCATTTCTTGCGTTTTTTAAAACTTCTTGCTAATTTAGAAGGTTTCGTTAAGGAAATGAAATATGGTCCATTCTCGTCAAATAGCGACGTTTCCGTGGATATATCACACGCCCGTAAAAAAGAAAATCCCTCAAAATTCAACGGCCTGAGAGTTTAATTTTAATATTGTACACTCGGCTATATTTTTCTTGTAAAGCACCTTTTTTTCGTACATGTTTCAGATACTTTTTGGCTTCTTCAACTTTTACACCCGAGCTATTCGCAAATTTTTTTTTTTTTTTTTTTTTTTTTTGCTATTTTCGGCTCGCAAAAGCGGGTTTAAATCGTTTTCTTTTCAGATTTTTTTTTTATTTTATGAAAGAGTTTCAACGCTTTAGAGTTATAAATTTTTAAGTTATTTTTGAGGTCGTTTTAAATTCCATATTATGTATTCTTAACGGTTTTTGACGCTCAGAGCAAACCTGCAAGTTTTGGATTGTCTTACTGAGAATTTTAATTGCGATTTATATTCCAATTTTGAAGTCTATAAGTTAATCCGTTCTTGGATTATTGAATTTTTTTGATACTTTTGTTGTTTCTGGATCATTTTATTTATATGTACAGAATCTTAAAAAAAATGTATTATCACTATGACTAATTATTTTTTTTTAAATTTAAAATAAACGTTCTTGATTTAGAAAAGTTCTCAGTAAATGTAGGCTGCTTAATCATCAATGCTTCTAACTGCGTTTTTGGTATATAACTATAATAACTGAGGGAATTTATAAATAAATCGTTTTTTCGATGAAACCGATTGTTTTCAATCCTTAAATTAAGATAATTCTTGTTAGAAAGGGAGAATTGTTCGTTTTTGTCGGCAAGAAATTTAATTGATGTCACTAGCGAAAGGCAAAATCTTTTCAGCGTTAACAGATGAATACAAATCGTTTTTGTTAAAGCGAGGACTAAGGCTAAGCACCTAACGGTGCGTTAAAGAAACCTACCATATAAATAAACAAACAAAACAAAACGGAGTAAAACAAAGATGAGAGGTGTCAACACTTATTGAAGTCTACAGACACTAAGAAATTTCTTAAATGTGCAACTTTATAAGCAGCTTCAAAATTTTTTTTTTTGTTACTTGCGCCACAAACTGCGAAGCATGCCAATTTTCACACTTTTCTAAATTTTTCACAAACTTAAAATATTTCCTCGTGGAATCAAAATATAATTTCTTCATCTACAATCTAGTTTTTACCGATATATCATATATAAAGAAATTTTTTTTGTTTTACAAATTTTGTTTTACGGCGCCACGAGGGTTCAAATGTGAAGCTGAAATATAGACTATATATTTTTCCTTTAAAACTTGTTTTATTTATATTTTTAATATGTGTTTTGGTTTTCTGTACTTTTTTACTTGATGCTGCTATAATATACAAGGGTATACTTTTTTTACTATTTTTCGCCTTAAAAAGGAAGTTAAATTAATTTCTTATTGATAATTTTTTGGCTTCATGAAAGAACTTTTGAATTTTGCTTTACATTTCGAATTTCACTTTTAGCGGGTTATGTGAAACGAATTATGAATTCGTAAGGCGATTTTTCACGTTTTTACAATTTTTGGCCCCAGTGTGGGTCAGTTGTCCTAAAATCGTACATTGTTCTAAAGAGTATTTTAAATATGATGTATATACAGAGTTTGTAATTCATTAGTCGAGCTAAGTACCGTAAATAATTTTCGAATAGAAATTTTGGTGAACGCTTTTTCTTCGGTTACTTATCAAGTGTCCGGAAATTTGCTGATCAGCCAGTGAACGTGCGTCGGCATGTCGCCGTATACTAAAACTGCCGGCCTAGTTACAGTATGCGATGAAGAAACGGAAGGGAATGATAAACAGATTGAATTTTCGGCTTTGCTCGTTGATGATGGTCATGGGAGGTAAACGGTACATAATAGGATCCCACTGGCGAAAAATAAGATCCGATTCGTGTCGACAAATAAATGCACGGACGTTAAACTACTATAATATATCTATACTGTGATTATACGTTTATTTTAATGTATTAATATTTGTCTGCCTTTTTTTCCGAAATATATAGCTTTCAAATAAGCTAAATTTGATTAAAAACAATTTCTGTATTTGTTGATATTAATTCATATATCAACCAAAAAAAATTATACATATTATTTCACATTTTAGTTACATATTCAAATGTTCTACTTACTTCTTTTTCTATCATTACTTTATCCTCTATATTATGTGTTCCGTAGTTTTTCACACAAACAGCCTTTAACAAAAACAAAAAATTGTCTTTTTATTTGTTTGTTTTCTCTATAAAAGTCACTTGTATGATAAATTTATAATTTATTCTTCGATTAAAACTAAGTACATATATGTCACTCTAATAAATACGATTTAAAATTCAAATAAATGACTAATACTCGAAGTTAGGAAATTATACTATAAATATATAATATAGGTTTTGTCTTTTGCTCGCTTCCCTCACCTACCCCATTTTGTTTAATAGGGATAATAAATTATAATAATACCTGCAGTAATATAAATTTAAAAACAATCATTACCAACATGCTTGTCCCCTACTCATGGTAATAAATGAAAATATTTCAAAACTAACAATATCATAATAAAATTATAATAATGCAAATAGCAGAAAATAATTCAAAATTGAGATTTTGGAGACATCGAACATCAGAAAAAATTTGTTTAATCGAAAAATAATAAATTATAAATAATAAAAATAAAATTTCAACTAATTATTTCTGAGTATTAGTTTATATTATTAGAAAGCTGAATAAACAGTATATATATATACAAAAATGGCAAACCAAATAATCAAAACTCATAGAATCACAATACCGTATTATATAAAGGTGAGAAATCTGCTAAGTAAATTCTCTTCGCTATTAAGTGCGCACTAAACAATAAAATTTCATAAGACCTTGTTCAACATTAGAATCATTGAAGAAAAAAAAAAAAAAAACGGGAATTAAACATGCGAAATTCCTGGAACCATAATGCATACAGTCTTTAAATTTGGTACATAGGTTTCTATAAATTATTAATTATTCATTAAGAAACTACGTTGAATAATTACGTGTCGAAAAAAAATTTAATTACATGCAAGTCCTTTAAAATGTAAAGGAGGCTGATAACCAAGATACATAGACACGTACTCGACACATGATAAGAGTTAAATGAAACTACTCTAAGAGTGGAATTATTCTTTTTCAATAAATTTAAATATTTTTTCACATTGACAAAAAATTGTGTCTTCACACTTTTATCCTTTATTTATGATAATAATATATGGTTGTTGAAACATTACAATACAAAGTACCATTAAATAAGAAAATCTACGGATTAACGCGTATCGTTGTTACTTTCGGCTTAATAAAAGTGTCATTCCAAAAATCACGTTCATTTATTAGTATATTTTCGTATGCAATTTATAACTGGAAAAGTGTTTACACTGTGCTAATTTATATTAATTCATTAGTTACATCCAAACTGTTTGTATATTAGTATAGTATTTTGTTCAATATGGTCGTATTTTTAATTCCGGTCTCGAATAATGAACGTAGAGAATTCAAGAATGAATAATCAATAGAAGAGCACACGGAATACTGTATTTCAATAAGCAATACTTAGCAAGGTTTAGTGAAGAAAGATTTAAATGGGAGGAGTTGACAAGCGAAGCGAGCAGTTGGCATAGTTTCTTATATACACGTACACACACACACACACACACATATGCGCTTTTGTATAATATGTATATATATATACATGCATAAATTATTTTTTTCGTGCAAAGAAATTATCAAGCATCAACAACCAGTATTATTTGAATATAAAATTATGGCCCTATTTATTTTACCGTTTAATAGCTGAACAGGAAGCGAAATTACACGGATCAACTGGTTATTTAGGTACATAATTTTTACTGCTTGCCATCGTACAATCAAAAATTACTTTTAAAGATACTTACTGACTAAAGTGTGTAATTTCTGAAGATCCCTTTTTTGTTTCAATTATTAGTTATCACACTTTTTTATGCAATTTTTTTATGATTTGTTTTTTTTTTTTCTTTTTACTTTACTCCACTTCCTAGTTAATAGGCAATAAAACCACCTGCGTAAATTAACATAATTCGTATTAGTATAATGCATTTACCAGATCTGGAGAGTCTAAACCAAAAGGCAAACGTTTGATCTTAGATTTCTCTACAATTTCGCTGTTACCATAATCAACATAGAATACTTCTAACGGGTTCGTATTAATAACACGCGCGCGGTACCTAAAAAAAATTTAATCTCATAAAATTTTCGAAAAAAAAATATGCATAAATCTTTCAAGAGTTTAAAAATTAAGAACATTTAACCTTTCAACTGTGCGTAATCTAAACTTCATATTCGAATATACAAATAATTTTAACAAGTTGAATATACACCATGGCCGGTAAAACCTCCATTAATAATTTCCCGAGTTTACATACATATTGTCAATAAATTTTGAAGTATTAGAATTATATTTTAAATCCGTACAGACGCCTAATGTATCTGTAAGCTGTTTCAACCAGCGTTTTCCCGATAATCACTAACAATGTTAGCAAATAAAAATGTTTAAATTCAGTAGATTAATTTCATCATATAATCGTATTTATTAACACGAAAATTTTTATATATGACTAATAGACATGCGCCAGTTCGAAGCAATTTTAACTAGCGTATTCACAATTATCTCTAGTAACGTTGACAATAATTCATTTGCTTATATTCCCATGGAAATTAATCATTTACAACGATAAAAATCACAGTGAAAATATTTTTATTACACTCGTATTATATATTTTTGCAAATACGTGTAAGTTAATATTTCAAGGCAATAGCTTTTTGGTTAATTTTATTTTTTCTAATTTTGCTAAGAACAATTTAGAATTGTTTAATATTTATTAAATAATATTATAGTCGCGATAACCTAGTTGCTAGAACGCTTGGCTTCCGTTTCGGAAGTCTCGGGTTCGATCCCGGACGACGACAGAAATATTACGAAAAATTAAATTAAATACTTGCTATCCACTTATATCATATGTACGCTAGTTAGTACAGAGCAGCAGACACACAAGGGACTACACTTGTAAATCGATAAGTCAAACGATTACTAATCAGTTCCAAGTGCAGTCTTGCGTGTGTACGCCTGCGTTGCATATAACATTGCCTAGTACACTACCTATATCTGTATAGCTAAAATGTACGAATAGGTAGTCGCCGACGCTCAGAAGCTGAGTATGGCTCTGTATGATGATGATTATAAAAACTGTTTTATTATAATATTTATCGTTGGTAAATATCTAATTTTCATACGATCGTAAACAAATGAATTATTAACAGCGTTGCTGGTGATTACTGGAAAAACATTGGTTGAAACGACTTATAGATATAGTTTAGTTAACCTGTAAACAATTAATTATTTTAGGTTTTTTCAAAAAAAATACTGCTCTTTCTATTTTTATAGATTATATATACCCATGATGCGACGGAACGATTTATATCACGTTTAACTCGTGTGATGATTAAAAAAAAAAAAAAAAAGGTAACCAATTTTTAAGCGTGAACGTGTAATAAAACTGTCTACAGACTAGCGCGTTTGCATACACACGCGGGCATTTAGTATTTTTTTTTTTGATTTCCCAAATTCGAAAACATAAATACATCATAAAATACTCAATTTCGATTTTCAGGTGATTGCAATAACTTACATCTTCTTGAAAGTTAAAACATACGCATTTATTATTTTTGAGTCTGTTATTCGAATACAAAAATACGATTAAATTTTTACTATCGCTTATTTTCTTTCTTTTTTGATTCAAAATGAAGCTCTTAATTGCAACATATTGCATGGAACAATAAAATTTTAAAAAATCATTTTTTTTTCAGAAAGCACATTCAGAACCAATTCTATCATCATCGACTGAAAAATTATTCATACAATTAATTCATTTGAACAATAATAGTCAAATTATTAACTAATATTTATAATGCAAAATCATGAAGAAAGAAAGAACGAAAGATGTATCTATATAGAAAAAGGTTAAAATTTACTTTATTTACTCTATTGTACAATAACAAAAACAGGATGTGTGGCTATCTGCAATTTTTGTTGCAAAATATTTCAAAATTTTAGCTTGTAAGTAAGAAAATTGTTATTCTCCTTATGTCTTAGAATTATTTCGTTTATAAAACAACGGATTATTTTAAGACACAGATAAAATTTGAAACAAAATCTGTTCCTACCAAACTGTCAAAACGCAAATTTATGTAAAATTGATATACAAATCACGAAACTTGACGCAAAAAAAAATATTAGATTTTCCGAATGCACGCGAAATAAATTTATAAAACACGCATTTTTAAATAAAACTGGAAAAATGACTAAAAAAACATACCAATCTTCCTGGCCTTCGCTGTCAAATAAACACGCATACAAAGAACCCGCGGTAATATTTTTGACTTCTTCTAATGGCTCACTGTTTAATCGTGTCATAAAATCCATAATGCATTCTGAATTGATTTGAACATACATTTTATCATCTTCAACAAAAACTACTGTTCCCTGAAAAATTTTAAAAGTTATATTTCACAACAAAATGAAAATGTTTAAACATAATTTCAACAAGTTAAACGTTTTCACGATTGCGAGATCAAACCGTGAAATTTTAAATTTAATCCGATAGCAGTAAATATTGCATGTTGCAGTATTGTTGGGGGTTGTTATTGAAAGTAAATTTAATCCATTTTTTATTATTTTCATTAATATGTTTTTTTAGATATTTCTTTTTCTTCAAATATTTCTAAATTATCAATTGACTATGGAAATTATTAGAAAAATTATATAGAAATTCAAAATAATTATTTCAGAATAAATGTAAATATAAAAAATTAGAAAAATGAATTTCCAATAAACAGGAGTATCAAAAGAATAAAAACGTTTTTTAACATGTGACAGGTTATTCAGACAATATAAATGAAAACTATAATCACCGAAATCAACGTAGAATATATAAAAAAAATGTAAACACTAAAACACAGAACCCGTCTTGTTCGCCCAACTATATTTGATCAATTCTGAAAGCTTAAAAATTACGTATTTACATTAATTTGCAGTCTAATGTAGATAAGTAATTAGTATATCAAATGATCCTGCAATTTAAAGTGATGGGAAATATTTGTTTTATTATAATACACGTAACATCCACTTAAATTAGTAATAGCAAAGTAAAACAATTCACTGTATATGCACTCACATAATGTTATTCTGCCATTATATTAATTAAAAATAAAACTCGCAACGTATAACATTAATTAATTTGATCTCTATAAAATACAAAATCACATAATAATATAATATATACGTATAAAAAACGTAAAACGTAAAATAATACAGCACTTCCACCGGTTTCATCTTTTTATTCAGACAAATTCATGAACGAGCAGCTTTTTATTATTTTTCCCGAAAGTTTAGTTTGAAAAATTTTAATTATCAATAATTTAAATAGTTATACGCCATTCCAAAAGCTTATAACAAGCTTTTATTAGATTTTATTTTTTTTATGAACAATTCAATTTATTTTTAATTTTTTTTAAAATAATAATAATAATCAAATCAAATCAATTTATTATTATTATCACAAATTCCACAAATGCGTTATTATATAGCGCGAGTAATGGAACAAAACAAATGAATATCAAATAATAAATAACGAAAATTGCAGACCTAAGACATGCAATTAAATAAACTAAGGAAAAAATACATTAAAATCATCATCATCATTATCTCCTTAACCATTCGGTTGGTGGGCAGCCTATTCGTATATTTCAGCTGTACAGATAAAGACAGTGTACTAGGCAATTGTTATATGCAACGCTAGTATACACACGCAAGACTACATTCGGAACTGATCATTGCCACTTGTTATTGCGCTACAAGTGCAGTCCCGGTGTGTGTCTGTTATGTACTAACTAACGCGCATATGGTGGTATACGCGATGGTTTTCCATTGTCTTCCACGTGAAATAGCGAGTTTTTAATTTCATTTTTCGTAATAATTTCTGTCATCGCCCGGCCCGAGACTTCCTAACGGAAGCCAAGTGCTCTAGCAACTAGGCTACCGCGACATCATAACGGTTTTAAATATAAATACAAGATGAAAATTTCAATATGTTTAAAATAAACTGATTGCCACAATATTAAATTTAAATGATAATAATAATAAGCATCATCATTAAATTAAATCAAACTTTATTATTATTATTATTTTACAATATTTTCAAAAATATGCAGCGTTAGGAAGTCTCGGGTTCGATCCCGGGTGACGACAGAAATTATTACGAAAAATTGAATTAAATACTCGCTATTTCACGTGGAAGACAATGGAAAACCATCGCGTATACCACCATATGCGCGCTCGTTAGTACACAACAGTGAACAACCGATATATAAGATTGCAACAATTTTCAAGAGCCCTCCTTGCCGTAACTGTAAGGGCGTACACTATACTAATGATCGTTCTTGCCCAAAATGGATTAGACAAAAGATATGAAGGATATAATAGCGTTTGAGAATAACTCGTTTCACGAGGCATTTAAATTCAAAAAAAAAAAAAAAAAAACAATTTATCCTCTCGGGCGTTTTTATTTGCAAATTATGCTTCAGCGCCTGTTTCTTACTCTAATTTATCTTTTAAATCCCTTTCATTTTAAATTCTTATTTTCATTTGGGCTCTCAATAAGTATTTTCCCCGCCGAATAATTCTAACTCTTTCAGCAATAGCTGCTTAGTAGTTAGTACTTCTAATTCTACTGCCTTATTTCCTCATAATCCCGTTTCCTCCTCTTTCCCAACAGCTAATCCTTTGTCCAAAGCTATCAGAATCTTCTCACATCTAACAACATTGCTTTTCTTCTTAGCCCTTTTCTCATCGAATTCTATTAAATTTAATTAATTATTTACTTTACTTACTATTATAATAATAGGAAATACAGGGCTGGCCTTTTCTGCCACGCTTATTTTTCCCTTTTTCTTCTTTTTCCTCTTTCCCATGTTTACTATTTTTTTTTTAATTTATTTATTTACTCTTTTAAATTCCTCTTTCTCATTCTTTTATTTCTTCCTCGTCTTTTCTGATTACATCTTAATGCATCTTTTGTATTGAATTTTAAGGTATTCAAATAATTATCGTAAAGTCGAAATGTCAGCAATCACTATATTAACAACTGAATGTACTAATGTTGCAGTGACCTACATTACTATCGGGCTCAAATATGTTTCTATTAATAGCATCTTACACCTGTGTATGCATGTTGTTACACTTTTGGGACGCAGAGATACACAATTACTATTTTGTGCTATAATAGCATATGTAGTGCTCTCACAATGGTGAAACTGCTACCGCTAATTTCACAACTCGCTTTTTTAATTATAATAAAAACTAAATTGTTTATACTAATATCTCTAAAATCCCTTTCCTCACTAATGCCTTTCTTCCTAACTTGTTCGATCCGTTTTTCTTTATTCTCCTAGATGCCGCTTCTTTTGTCTTTATATATATATATGTTTTTTTTCATCCATTTTTTCTTCCTTTTTACAATTCGTATACTGTCCTTCTTCCTTCTCTTCTTAGTACTTTTTGCTATAATTCTTTATGGCTGCTGCTTTTAATGCTTTACAATGGAACTTTCATAGCCTTAGAGCGAATAAAACTTGATTAGGACTGTTAGGTGTATCCATGTTAGTGTTGCTCTGATTTCTGAAAATTGGCTACGATTCGATATCGACGGTAATTTTATAGGAAACAGGTTAATCAGATGTGATCGTGAAGACGGTTACAGCGAATTCACCATCCTTATTAGGAATGGCTTTGTCTTTCGCTCACATGATGTGTTCTTTAATTCCCCCTCCAGTCAAAATGATCCTAGCATTGTAAGTATTTCCATTCCTTTTAACATAATGTCTATCTATGTTCCCCTAGCCGTGATCTTCGCCATTATCCTCTTACTCCGTTTCTTAATTCTATTCCTCAACCATTTATTATTGGCGGTGACTGGGATGCCCAATCTCCCTCATGGAGTTGCTCAAATCATAACAACTACTGTTCTTTAAAATTTCATCCTTTCCGACAACATAGTTCGCCTCAATGATTCTTCTCCTGCCTACAACAAAAATCCGTTCAGTTATAGTTTTCTCGACCTAATATTTTTATCTCCTGCTATTGGTTTTAACTACTAATGGTCGATCCTTATGAGCTTCTATGGTAGCGACCATATTCCTATTCTAATTATCCCTCAAAATATCTTACCTTCCACCTATTTCAAACCTCTCCATTATCCTCAGTGAAATCTTTCCAAAACTAACTAGGATCTTTTCTACTCTTTAGTTGATTCTACACTTTCTAACTCAATAAACGGTTTGATCCTATATCTCATTATAACTTATTCCTTAACTCTATTACTAATGCTCTCTCCCTTTCCTCTGGTCCTCACCAGCCACAGATGTTCAAACACCACAAAACAACTTTATCTCTCCGATGGAACGAGGTCTGCAGCAACGTTTCATTTGATCATAGTCGCGCCACCTTTCAAGCATTCCGTTTAAATTTTACGCTCCAAAATTTCCTCGTTCACAAAAGAGGTAGATTTATTCTAAAATCCTCCAAGAAGTCCTACTAGAGAAATTTTTATTTTTCCTTTTCAAGAACTACCTCACTTATCCATATCTGGAAAGTGGTCAGAGCATTTCAAATCCCATCCACTGAACGTCCCTTATTTTGCCTCCTTTGGTTAATACTGTTATTCCCGCTTAGATTCTTAACGTTGACGAATTATATCCTTATACGTTTCTAGAAAACCCTACTCCTCATTTCCTAATTCCCGCCTTTAATATTAATGAATTAAAGTCAATTCTTATGAAGTTTTCCAGCCCCACTCCGGTACTTGATGGCATACTCTTCCTTGCTCCTAAAAATTTGTCTAATTAATCTCTCCAAATTCCTCTTAATACAAATTCAAATTTTTCCTTTTCATAGAAATTGCACCTCCTTCTTGGAACTCTTGTATTATTCTTATTTCTAAAAAAAAAAAATCCTCTCAACGTTCTACTTCCTTAGTATCGTGTCTTAGAAAATTAATTTAAGGTATGCTCAACAAGCGCCTTGTTTGGTCGCTAGAGCACAATAACGTTTTCATTCTCAATAGTCGGTTTCCGTTCAGGTTTAAGTGTTAGTTTTTTTGTCCCTCACATTTACAAATCTTTTATCAGTAAACAATACAGTTCAGGTATACTTCTATTGATGTTTCCAGTCTTCGATAATGTTCACCTTTCTACTCTTCGAGATAGTATGGTCGCATGCAATGTTCCTGTGCAAGTCATTTCTCACATTATCAATCTCATGCAGAATTGTTCTGCTCATTTCTTCTACCCTATGTTCCATGCCACAAGTAGTTTCTTGCGGTCTTCCTTGAGATTCCTAGCTTAGTCCTACCCTGTTCAATATTTATACCATTTCTGCTATTTCTCTTTCTATTTTCTGCCGACGATATACTACATTTTTTCTCGTCCCATGATATTGCAGACGCAATTGAGAATGTCAATCTGTCTTTGACAGCAGTAGAACAATCTCTTTCCTTACCACAACTTCCATTTCACGTTCCAAATATTCTTGTATTGTTTTTTTCTTTCGTTCTTATAACTCAGCAGTAGTGCATGTATCTTTAAACTCTACTTTAATGCATCGCTCTCTCGGTGTATTCCTTGACAGTTTTTTATCCTTCTTCAAACATGTTAATTTTCTCTTCACTTCTGCTCTTAAAAGAAGGAACCTGTGCCAAGTCCTTTCCCCTATAAAATGAGGAGGCTATCCCTTCTTCCTTATTTCCCTGTACAAATACACAATATGTTTTAAATTTGACCATTGCTCTCTATCTATGACGGCGCTTCTAAATCGCTTGTTTCCAAACTGGATATTATCCAACATCCCTATCTTCGTCTCTGCCGCCTTCGTCTCTGCCGCCTTCGTGCTCTAACATCTTCTCCAATATCGGCAATTCATACTAAGTTGAATACTCCTTTTTTTTTATTCATATGCCCTATTTGTGCTACCGTTTCCTCTCCAAACGTCTTCAATGCACTTCCTCTAGGCCTATCCCTTCTTACCTATCTATTTTGCGAAACTGATGCTTTACTCCTAAGAAACTACCTATTCTTTTACATATTTCTTGGCATCTAAGTTCTTTTTTACCTTATATTATTTCTTTTCATAATCTTTCTTACTTTTCTTTTGATTTTGCCAAAATTTCTCTCCTTCCCGGAATTTTTTATTTTTCTTCTTCCAAATCTCTTCCCACTAACAGTAGTCAAGCAAGATCTTCGCAATATACTATCAGGTTTCGTTTTCCCTCTCATAGAACCATTTTTCTAGATGGTTTAAGAAGGCTTGGTGAGGTTGAAGCCTATTTCATTCTACCAGACATCAATTTCTCTTGCATTTAACGATGAACTTCTGCATGGGGACTTTTTTGGAATAGCCGACCATTTTGACGTTATCTACTGAGAAATTCGGATTTTGGTTTTTGGTTCGTACCTTCTCCAGTAATGATTTTAAATAGAAAATAGAGCTCTGCTATGCTGGTTTAAAGCAAGCTGGTAGCAGAAGCGATTTTTTCTTTAATCTTCTGTCACGATTAGCGACACGAGTTTAGCACTTGCGATATTTTCAAGTTGTCCACCAGAATTTATTGAATTGAATCAAGCAATAAATTCAGTGTAACACCCATTTTTCAAATGGTCAGGCGCTGGTCTGACCGAATGAAAACACGATTGCGAAAGATGTTGTCTAGACTCCGCGAAGTTACGGGTCAATCAGTTCTTTCTCTCACGGTTATTTTTAAAATTATTGTATCACAAGTGGACAGTAAGGTATTCAGCTGCGTCACCACGAACCTCTTACATTGATTTACAAGTCCGTAAACGTTTTACCAATCTTCAGGTTGAATTTATTAGCGCGCTATTTTACAGCCGACATCGTCGAAACAGAAAATCGCCACGCACACCGGACTTTTTCGTTAACACGCTCGTATACTATATCTATCACAGCTGTCGGGTTCAACGATAACTCGCTCGTTCACTAAACTAGAGTTTAGTCGCGATATCCCAGCCATTACATTCCGTGTAGAGAACGTGATTTGAACACAGTAGAATAATTTTATAAAATGAATAAATTATGGCTACGTGTCAGTTTTTCTGAACAATCTACATATAAATTCTTTATATTGGGAAGTACACTAAATTTTGAATTAGTGCTAAAATGTTTCAAATGTTATGCAGTGCAAAATGACATTTCGGTACCACTGAAAACACTTTAACATTACTCCCTGAAACTAGATGGAATTGTGAATAGAAGCGATCGTACGAAAAACAATTCTCAATTACGCTATTATTTAATAACAAAAAAAAAAAAAGTTACCTCTTCTTTCATCACTTTGGGTTGATTACGATTTGTGAAACTGTGTGTTTGACTCTAAGGGGAAAAAAATTACCAAAAATTAGAACGTAATTAAATGCAAAAGTAAATTATTCTATACTTAGGTCTAATCACAAGCGAATCACAAATGTAAAAAATTATGATTATATCGGTATCGACATCATATTCCATAAAAAAAAAAAGAAAAAAAAAAGATTAACACGTGAATATATTTCTACTTTATCTTATAAAAATAATGCTAGAAGTTCACTTTTATGTCTAATTTTAAGGAATTTTCAAAAATTTAAACGACATATTGAGATAAATAATTTGCATTTTTTATTCCGTTCCTTTCTAAAACGGTTAACGTTAAAACAGATAATAATAAATAAAAATATCTAAACCTTCCATTTTGTATCACTGATTTAACAAGTTATACAAATTCCAAAGTAAAACAATTTTTTTAATTTTATAAAAGAAACATACTAATGTGTATGTGTGTATATATATATATATATATCCGGGGGGGGAGTACTCATGTATCCCTCTTGGGCCCGGAGCTCTAACCGGCAAGGGGTGTGTCCACAGCTGGTGGATAAGCCACGGACCAATAAGCGGTCGTGAACCAAAAGCGACTTCTAGTTGAAAGTTTCAAGCAAATAATTCCAGTAGTGACAGGGCAATGAGACAGAAGGGATGTAGATGAGTAGCTAGAGGAACTACTTACAAAAGCCTACAAAATCCTACGAATGTTTCACCCTCCGCGGGATTTAGGCGCCGTCAAAACCATAAAACACTACCTCCTCAGTGATAACCGAAACTCAGAAGCGTCTGTACTCCATGTTAGGAGCAGCTGCTAATTGATCCCCACGGCTCCGTGGCAGTATATCGGTCGGCACATAACCGACACATACCTACTTTCTTTCAACTTTTAAAACATGATGACAAAAACAATTCATTTAACTACCTCGGGTGGTACACAATGCCCCCTCGCGAACTGCGATGCAGGCAGCTTATCATTTTCGGGGGAAGCCGCACCAACACTGAAATCAGGAAGAGGAAAACAGTAGACCGAAGAAAGGAAAGAGCAACATCGACAGCAAATGTGGCAAAATTGTATACAAAAGAAAGCCAAAAGTTCTAACAGTTGAAATATCGTGGTCCTATGATGGGCAATTCGAAAAAAAAAAATATATATATATATATATATACATACTAGCTGTTCCCCACGGCTTCGCCCGTGTATTAATGCCCGTTTAAATCTGTACTTGGAAATTCATAAAAAAAATTGTTTTAACTAGAATTTGATTTATGTAAAGATTCTTTCTCTCTTTGGGAAACATGTTTATCACCGTCCAACAAAAAATAGTCTTCACGTTTCACTTTTTTTTTTTTTTTTTTGCGCACTGACCCTTAGGTCATCAACGAAATTGATCATTACACATTTTAAGTGTCCTAAATAACGGTGCATCCCAATAGATGACGCCGCATGTTATATGTTAACATTTTATTATTAAAAGTATTTTAATAGCTTTGGTATTATTAGTGGGCGGTAAGCGCATCTCTACATTGTTTTTTCTTAAGTCGTCTGACAGGACTGCCAGGAACTCCGGTAGTTTTCATACGCGATATTAATGGGTTTAAATTATGAAGAAACGCGGCATGCATTTTGTTACATTGCTGATTATGTATCGTCAACACCGAAGGAACGTTGAGGTCATTCTCAATTATACTATTACGGAACATAATATGGCACATTGGTCATTATCCTCAATATCTTCGACTGGAACGACTGTATTTTTTTGAGGTGCGTTTTTGCAGCTGAATCATATATTTCTAATCCGTATTTCCAGACAGGAGCTATAATGGTGTTATACAATAATATTTTATTTTCCAGACTGAGGTTCGATTTTCTTCCTATCAGTGTATATAATTGCCTCAGTAGCGACTTCAACTTTTTATTTATATTAATTACATGCAGATTTCATACTAGGCGTCTGTCAATAGTTAATCCCAGATATTTTACTGATTGTACTTGCGGTATTTTACAGCTGTTGTAAGTAACTGGCGGACATGTTTCTCGGTTATTTATGAACATGATATGTAATGATTTTTGATCATTAATTTCGATCCTCCAATTGAGAGCCCAGTTCTGGAGTAACGATAAATGATGTTGAAGGTACCTTGAAGCTTCGTGATGATCTTCGTGCTTAGCTAGTATAACAATGCCATCAGCAAATTTAGCTTATAAAGTAAACATGGTAGTCGGTATGTCAGCCGTATATGTTATAAAAAAGCAGGTCGAGAACGTTACTTTGAGGCACCGACGCTAGTATCTGACGCTCGCTAGACATGACGCCATTTATTTTTACTTGAAACGATCTACCGCCTAAATATAACCTCAGCAAATGGTATATTTCAACCAGGAAAATCTTCCGGATTTTGTATAGCAAACTAGCATGCCAAACTCGATCGAAAGCTTCGGCTTCATCGAGGAACACAGCCGAGCAATACATTCCACGCTGTAAGACTGACTTAATTGCATCAACGAGTCTATGACACTGATGAATAACTGAATGCTTCGGTCGAAATCCAAATTGATGATTAGGAAGATATGCATTCGTCATAATGAGAAGAAGCGGTTGAATTAGTTTTTCGAACACTTTTCCAAACGTATCCAGTAAACTTATCGGTCTATAGAATGAAACTTCTATAACTGGCTTGCCGGGTTTATGGATAAGTATAGTTATCAATTTTTTCCCTCTATTCGGAAAGTATGTGTATACGTATAAAAGTAGTAAAATTCCTTTTTTGGCAGATGTTTCAAAATACCATTTGTTATTCCATCTTCTCCGTAAGCTTTATTGTTTCGCAGACTTTTAATACACATACAAAGCTGATTTGGTATAATGTGTAATTTTGACAATACTGTATGATGCTGCTGTTACACTGTATAACTTTCTGGCTGTGTTGAGGGTTCTCCATAGCAGGAGTTGAAATATATTTTCAAGGTAGTCGGCAAAAGTATTAACTTTATCGGTCATCGGTTTTGGCCCATGTTGTATCAGATTTTTTAATATGATAGAATGGAGCACACCTCTTTGTTAGTACTTTCGCTGCTTTCCAGATTGAACCGTCAGCATTACAGTGGAAATATAATGAGTATAACGCTCATTATTGTAATGTGCTATGGCTTCCGTTAGTTGCCTGCAAAATTCCCGGTACGTTTGGTAATTAGAAGGGTATCTGTTGCGTTGCCATTTTTTACGCGCTTTTCTTCTTTTGACAATTAGCTCACGTATCTCAATGGGTAATATACTGCCAGTATTGACAGTCAACTTCACAGGTCGTGTTGATTGCTTCGACTGGCTTAGAGCAATGCTGTATTATATCTGTTAGATAATCAATATCGTGCTGTGATTTTAATTTTACTTTTAAGTTCACTCGTTTATCTATTATACTTACAAATTTATTCCAATCAGCAGATTTATTTGTTAACCGATTGTCCATGTTTCCATGTAATGGAATGGTGTCTAGGATTTGTAAGACCGGTACGAGATCGAATAACAAGTTTACAATCGTACAGCAATTTTTGTGTATATTATTTAACCCTTTAGTGAAATAAAAGTCGAATACGTCTGGTAGCCAGGTGGTATGGTTTGGCCAGTAAGTAGGTGTGAAACAACATCGAGGCGAAGTTTCCTATTAAGTTGGAAAAGTTCGCTCCACGTTTACTTTAAATTCTTGATCCCCAGTGAGGGTGTTTTGCGTTGTAGTTACTTCCACAGATAAATTTCCTGCCTTGATGATGAAATAGTTGTGCAAATTCATCATTCGGTATGTAATACCTTGGATGGCAATAAACCGATGTGACAATTACTGTATCATTGGCAAACGTTTTTATTTTAACCACAACAGCTTGGTAAGCCTCTGTTCGGCGAATACAATGTAGATGATGATCAATGTTCTTACTGGTGAGTACAGCAACACTTCCCATTGCTATGCCAGAAGGGTGTGTTCTTGGTGAATCAAAGCTCGCAGGATGAACGACATGAGTTTCCATTAGTATGGCAATATCAATTCGTTTTGTTTGTAAAAAGCACTGAAGTTCGTGTTTCTTTTGTTAAATCCCATTACCATTCCATAATACTACTATTAATGGATTAGTACTTATATGGTTCAAATTCATAATAATTTGTCCAAAAGTTTCGTTAACATGGATATTAATGGTGATAATAAATTGCGAAACTCGTTAAGAAAAGAAGTTAATGTTTCACTAATTTTATTTTGCTCGTTTGTATGCTGTGGAGCACTGTTAGTATATACTACTGTTGATGTAGGCGGAGGAGAAGAAGATGTATTTCTTGGCAACACTGGAGTATGAAGTTGATGGTAATTGATTACTCATGGGTGGAAATGCGCTAGTATCTTCCAAATTAAATGATGGAGCTTCGAAAATTCTGTTTATTGCATTCTGTTTAAATTTTCTATTATATTCTTGTTGGTAATATTCACATCCTTTATAATTGGCAGGATGTTCACCACGACAGAAAAAACATATTGGTTTTTCTTCTGATGCTTCGGGACAGTCAGCGGTTAGGCGTTTACCGCTGCATTTAACGCATCGAGGTGGGAGATTACAATAAGATATCGTGTGTCCATAATTTTGACAGCGCATGCACTGGAGTAGTTGCCTAATTACTCGCGATTCTTCGATTGTTACGTCTAAATGAAGTGAATGATTTGACTTAAAAATTCTGAATTTTTAGATTTGTTGAGATCGACGAAGAACATTGGTAGTGGAGATTTCGTTCTTCCGCTTATTACGTTAATTACAGAACGAATAGAGAAACCTAAATTTTGTAATGCTTGTGTGATTTCCTCGCAATTGGTTGTATGATGAAGATTTTTTTAAATTATACGGAAGGCTCTATCTTCCGATAGTTGGAAAGTATAAAATTTGTATTTATTTTGTTGAAGAGCCTTAGTCAATGCGCGATAACAAGCTGGCGAGCTTGCTTTTATGGTAATACCAGTATTTGTAGATTTCAATGTAAATTTGACACCTGTCAAACTTATTAAAAACTTGAATCTCCCGTATAATTGTTAACGTCATTAACTAAAATCGGCGAAGGCGTCGTAATTTTGTTATTCGGCGGCGATGGGGTTCGTTTTTGTTTATCGTTACCATCAGCGTTGTTCTATGTCTCATTATCAAGTAACGCCGCATCTGCATCCGCTGTTTCATTATCTTCATCTGTATTGTCGTTGTCGTTCTCGTCATCGTTTAAGTATATAAACGGTTGATACCAATTTCTGGTATTAAACTTCGGAATTGTTGAGCGTTTAAATTCACTAGATGTATGCGGCGTCGAAGGTGGGGAAGGACGTTTTTGTCTAACTAACTGTCAGGTATTGTTGGCCTTGTCTATACTGCGAAGAGTTATAACATTATCATTGTTAGTATCATTTTTGTTAGATGACGGAACAGGCATTTTAGTACTAGTAATTGAATCGATCTTACCGGCATTTAGCGACGAGAGTTGGCTACTGGTGTTAGTAATAACGGTCGAAAGATTTGAGCGTTCACAGTTTATCATTTGGACTAATAAACACGGACCGTTCGAATTTAACATTGCCCGGTGAAATCCCGGCGCCGAACGAGAAAACGACGATAAACAATCGAACTAACAACTATTGTACGACAGCAAACAACGAAAAAACGCAGTATAACACGGCTCTATACTAGCCCGAATAAAACCGTTTCACATTTAGCTGAAGATTATCGATTTTTCTGTAACTTGTCCGTTGTGATCTAACTAAACAGTGTACACACATCCATCGTTTTAAAGAAGCCGATTTATTCAAACGGTGATTTCCCATAATTACACATTTAAGATAACATCTTCTTCACTCATATCTTTTAATCACTCTGTCTCGAGCTTTTTATTAAAATTAATTTATTATCGCAACTGCAAACTGCAGTAGTTTAGTAAGGATTTTAAATTTGACTATAAATAACATTCCCGATAGAAAATTATTTAAAAGAAAGTTAAACAGTTAATTTTAAAAATTTACACAGCGGTTTTGGCCCATAAGTTCGAATATTTAACATATCAGTTAAATACTCTATTTTATTTTTATATGTTCCCTATAAAGTCCAATAGTATATGGCTTAAGCTCTTCCAGTTTTTAAATACAATACATTTTCGTATTTCTACTCCTAATAATTCATTATTATACAATAAGATAGAGACGAAAATAAACATGCACCCACCCCTATCTATGAATTTTACATAATGGGGAACTATTGTATCATTAAGACATATTAATTCTACATTCGTAATTACAGTGATTATATATATATATATTTATATAAAAAAAATTAAACACACGAGAAATAACAATTTGTGAATAAGCATTTACAACATATAAAAATATAATACATAAATTTGATAATTAATACATTTACATTAGATATAAATCATTACCTGAATCGCTTGAAATAATACATGTGGAATAATTCAAAAACAAAAAAAAAAAAAAAAAAAAAAAAAGTAAACCGTTGCCTTTGCCAGATAATTTAAAAAATGTATACAACGGTTTTGCATGGGCAGGCAATTCACAAAATTTTTTTAAACGATTAAAAACAGCACATATCACAGACAAAAATTACGAAAACAAAATAATTTCGATGTAAACGATACGAAAGGAATATGCAGATCGAAACAAATTTGAAACGAACGTGGACAATACAGAAAAGAATTGATTGGTTTAATAAAAATAGTTCAATCTTCCCTAGCAACATACGCTATGCCTGTTCAGAATGAACACCACATTGTTTACGCTGTTATTAAACACTAAACACCCCAAAAAACAGAAACTAAAACGAAAAGAGAACATGTTGAATCGCTCAAGAGAAAAAAACATCGGAATCAGATGAAACCACCATTCTCTTCTTTTGAAATAAACAAATGATCGCAACACAACTGAATACTATGACAAAAGTATGCTTTCTTACTCTTTTTGGATACTGTAAAAAATGTTCGACAGAAATATTTTTGTCCCCTACTAATATTGGCTATTCAAATTAAAATTCCGAAAATATAAAAAAAATGGAACAACCTTCGTAAATATTATATGATAAACCTATTTTTTACGAAGATATAACACTTTTGTTATTTTTCGAAAACAGTTTTCAATCACTTTTCGCCATATAAAGTACAATTTTTCAAAAAATCTTTCTCATTTGATATTTTCGGTATATGGTATGTTCAAATGGGCTTTTTCTGATAACCAATGCAAATGGTTTCGGCTGAGGCGTAATCATTCTTTTATACCAAAAACGGGATAAAGCCTTTGATACACTTAAACTTTAAGGTAATTAAAACAAATCGTGTACACTTTTGGTACGCTGTATAAAGAATATTAAGACAAAACTATAATTTGATAACTCATTTCTACTGAAAATATAACGGTTTATGTATTTTTTGGAAAATGGTTTTTTATCCGTTTCCACGTATTCTAGCTCGAATTTTCAAAAAAAACGTTCTTATTTGACATCTTCAGTACATAAGTAATTTTCATGTAAAATTTCAATTATCTAGTGTAAATGGTTTTGGCTTTAGCGTGATTATAAGTTTTTTTAAAAACGATTTTCTGACTTTTACCCCTAAAAAATTTGAATTTTTTAATGCATTTTAAAATGGCATCAGTTCATAGTATCGTTGTTTTAGGTGCCAATTTTCAGCTTCATAGACCTGGTAGTTGCAACGATATGTTAATAATTGCTGTGACTTTCAAATATTTCCAGATTTTCGCTTATATATATATATACATACTCGTCGTATATATAGATATTGTGATTACATTGAACTAAAAGGGAAATGACAATGAATAAATTGTATAAATTCCAAAATAAATGCTGAAACTGAAACAATGACCTTGTTACTGAAAAAATTCTGAAAACGAGCCATCATCTAACTATAATTCTTAAAGTATTTTTTTTTTACATTAATCATGTCTATGGTAAATTGAAAACTATTAAACTGCTTCAAAATTCGCCTTCCTGCAGTAATTTTTAAAATTGCTGCGATGAAATATTAATTTTTCAATAAAAATACAATAGTCTGTTGACAGAGTTATACACTTTTTATTTCGTAATATCTAAACTCGTTATTACGAATTCGACTGTACTCATACAATACTCAATCTCCAAAATTATTTCCTTTCCAAACATAAATCATTTAAAAAACAATTGTTATTTTTACATTTCAAATTACAATATTAGTAGTAACATGTACTTTCACAGTTCGAACCATCACAGAAAAACAAATAACTTCCATTGCTCGTATATAAGAAGTATCCTTATTTTCTGGACTGTTACATTCGCAAATTCATTTTTTAACGATATATACAGTGTTTCCACATGAGCAATACTTCTTATTCTTAAAAAAAAAAAAAAAAAGAAAGAAAACAGGCTTTTAAATATTTGAACTAGCGGTGAAAAAAAGCAAAAAAATCAAAATTTTCATACCATCAACGGCGGAATGTTCAATTTCTTATCAGTAACATTATTTTTATCAACGTTAAAATTATTTCTGGATTTATCACGCTGATTCAGTACCTACAAATAGATGGTTTTTGAACTTATATTTTAACAAATTTAGCTCTACGCAAAACGTGAATATTAAATTTGCGCTGATCTAATATTTAACAATGTGCGAAGTTAACTGATATTTAACATTAAAAATAAAAGTATATTAAAAAATCAGATAATTAGAATAAAAACAAATAAATTTTAAAATACCCTAGGAGGTGACTGATTCGAATACTTTGAACTGCTATTGTTAACGTTATTTAAGTTATTTCTTCCGTTACCATAATCAACATCGGCTCTAAATATAAAAAACAAAATAACAACGAAATAAATAAATAGTTATAAATGAAAATTGCATATATATTCATTAACTATTAACATTCGAATACGCTCTCGAAGGATATTACAGATACAGAAAATTTTTGTCAAAATACTCTTTTCTAACTGACGTATAGAAAAACAAATATATATTATTTATATCGTCAGTGACAGTAAACGAGTAGTTTGAAAAATCAGTAGTTTTTTTTTCTCAGTTTTTCATTCTTTGGCTAGCCTACTGTTGCTCTTATTTATATTTTCCATTTTATGTGACTATTTCATTACCGTTTAAAAATTGATATAATTGTCTACACACGACTAGTGTATTTAGTTGAGCTACTATTTGTTGCGCTGTTAATGGTAAAGTTTTTAAGTCTGCTAGGATTGCTTTCAAGAAAGTTTTCCCTCTTTGTTCAAATTTGCAGCATTGTCAAACTATATTCTCTAACGATCCTTTCAAACCGCAAAAATCACATGCACTGCTATTTATTATTCCCAATCGTACAAAATGAGACGGAGTACGATGCCGTCCAAATATAATTCTGCATATTGTTGTTATATATAGAGTCTCTATCTACATTACACCCGAACCACAGATGCCCATCAATTGATTTATTGAGATTACCATATGACTTGCCTTTATACTGAATAGACTCTGTATAATGCCTCCCACTGTTCTAATAAATGCTCGTTTACTACTGTCAAATGTTTCTCCCAGTTTAACTTTATTTGTTTTATTATATAGTTCTCATACCTTGTCAAGGAATCAACTATTTCGTTTCCGTGGATTCCATCGTGTGCCGGAATCCATTTAAATACAACAACGGTTCTTTTCTCCTCCAGCCTATGTACTATTTTCCTGATTTTTGTTTCTACATTAGTTATTTTTTTGGGGAATACCTGTTTCAATTTTTTTTAATACTCCCATAGAATCCGGTAGTATTAAAATTTTTTTGTTACAAATATTTTTTATGTATTCTAATGCCATTTTTATGGCGTATAACTCTACCATGTAAAAAGATCCGGCATATGTTATTCGATATACTTTTGAAACTTCTTTATTGGGGTAATAGAAGGTAGACACGAATAGTCCCACAGTTTTATCAATAGAGCCATCGATAAAAATTCATATTCGTTGTAATATCAGGTAATTATTTCGTCGAACTGATTATTTAAATCTTTGTTTATTATTTGATTATAATTTGTTTCATTTCTATTCTGAAAGGGTTCCAAATTTCTTTCCATTCTAAGCTGATTATTTGTAATTTGGGATTTGAGATAATATTTATGTTTGAAAAGTTTTGAAAACTCCTAATGACTGGTATGGTATCTTTTCCCCCTTCAAAATCTATTTTGCATAAGTTTATTTAAATTGAGGATTTGTTTATTAATTACGTATCTTTTCTCTTTAATTTTAATATAATATTTGTCCGCCATATATTGTATACGTAAATACACTGGAGGGTTACTTAATTCTGCACCAATGCATTGTGTGAGCGTGCTCAACATGACCCTTAGACATATTTTTAATCCTCTACTTTGAATTGTTTGTAATTTTTGCAAGTTTTATTGAAATTTATAAATAGGCTTACATAATCCATTTGCGGTCTTACTAAAACCTTATATGTGGCCACGTCTGAAAGAGGATGCGCGACCGATTTACGACTGGATATAGCACGAAGCACGTTTAAACCTCTTTCACATTTTGATAACAGATATATATTATCTCTTCCGTCCAACTCAATATTGCATCAAAAATGACACCTAGATACTTGCATGAAGAACTGAAATGTATAAATTTGTTGTTAATTTTAATTAGTGGCGGGATTAAATTTCTTTTCCTAGCGATAACAAATCCCGATGTCTTTACGACATTTATTTCATGTTTCAGTTTATTTAGATTTGTTTGTACTTGTTTTGAAATATGTTGAACTCTATCTATAACGATATTTAAGTTTGCTCCAGAGGTATACACCACCAAATCATCGGCATATTGTACAATTCGCGTATACTTACTTTGCAAATTATTCAGTTCATATGTATATAATACAAACAGTATTGGACTTGGCATGCTTCCTTACGGTAAGCCGCTACCAGAGTATACAGAGCGATACAATTTTTGGTTATAACAACCTATGATTTTTCTGTTATGGTAATAATTATAAATCCATCTAATAATCTTATCAGTGATCCCTACTTTTTGCAGTTGTTGTACTAATATTGTTAAATCGATATTATCATATACTGATTTAATATCAATAAAAATCGCGATCGCGTAACAATTTCTAGTTAACATAGTTTGTAAACCTAATATAAATTTAGTTAACGCCTCCCTGCTACCGGACTGTTTTCGATATCCATATTGTATTTTAGGGAATTTATTGTTTTTAAGAATCCACCATAGAATTCTGTCTTTGATAATGATCTCTAACGTTTTCCCGACACACGATAGTAAGAGCCTGCAGAACTGATAATTATTAGGATCTTTGCCTGATTTAAGAATTGGGCATACCAGATGTACTTTCCATCTACGAGGAACAAATGCATTTTCTAATGAGTAATTATAAATTTGTAAAAAATAGTCTTTACTTTTCAATGGAAGACGTCTATCGCCCCGTAGGGAATACTATGAATTCCCACACTAGTGTTCTTATTGTGACTGAGACTGCTGTTTAATTCTTGTATAGTTATAATGTTGTCTCAAATATTTTCATCATTGTTATCGTTAGTACTAGTTGCGAAAACAAGGACATCCGTCGACTCTTCAAACTGTTCGATGAATTCTATAATACAGTTAGGATTTGTAATATATTTAGTAACGCTCCTAGGTTTTTTAAACCATTTTATTATACGCCACATCTCCTCCATGTTTAGATTCGGTCCAATACTGCTGCAATATTTTTGCCATTCAGCCTTTTTAATTTGTTATTTCTTTTTTTTATTTCGGCTTGTTTTTTGAACATTATGTAGTTTTGCATTGAAGGTTCATTACTTAATACGTACTGCATTCCTTCTTAATGCTACAAGCCGATTACATTCTTCGAACCATCACGTTTGGTGACCGAATTTTCTTGTGACTTGTTTATTTATGCTTTGATTAATAGAACATTTTTGTAATGCATTTTTCATCTTTGAATCCAAGTAACTGTATTGTTCTTCCGGAGATGTAGCGGAGAAAACGTCTTTTTTAAATTTTTAATTTTATCAGAAATTAAGGAATCATATTTGTTCCAGTTTATATTATGAACATTCAGGACCCGACAGTTCCCACGACTATCGCAACTGCTTTTATACGGATAAATCGATTTAAATTTAGCGATTATAGGGAAATGGTCACTTCCTACTGGATCTGATAATACCTCATGTTCCACCGAATAAGCAAGACTCGACGTAACGAACATTAAATCAAGATTATTATTTCGTCTACCTGTAAGAACTATATAAGTCGATTGTTCCGAATTTATTATGTAAAGCTGTTTTTCATTTATGAATTCCTCTAAATTTTTTCCTTCTATATTAGCAATGTCGCATCCCCGTGCTGGATGCAAATAATTTAAATCCCCCATTATTAAAAGGGGGTTTTGAATTCTATGAGTAATTTTTTCCCAGTCTGCAGCAGTTGTTTTATGCCCCGGTGGACAATGTATTAATGTATGTTAAGTTTCATTTGGCTAAGATGTAATGAAACTATTATATATTGAACTTTATTTTCTGTTTGAAAATCACGAATTATATTTAGACTACAATTGATCAACGAATGAATGATTAAAAGTATGCCTCCTCCTCTATCGAGACGTATTATGTTGCATGAATGTAGTTTAAATTACTGCTCTTTATGTAGCCAACTTTCACATAAACAACAAACTTTTAGGTTTAGTTTTATAAGGTTTTGTTCCAATTCTGCTTGGTTGAAATATATACCTCTGCAGGTTCCAAAGCATTGTATTAAAAGAATTGCTCATCTTATTTATTTGTATTTATGTATATTTTTTTTGTTTGCGTTTTTTTATTTATTTATATTTTTTATTATTTAATATAATATTACTTTTATTTATTTATGTGTTTATTTTTGCTTCTTTTTTTTCTTCTTCTTCTTAATAATCATTTACTATTTTATCTATTACAGCTTATTGTTTTTATTATCTATTTGTTTGCTACTGTCCATTTTTTTATTAATCATTTTTGATTTGAATATTGTTTGTTTTTCTACTGTTGTGTTATTACAAGTGTTCATGTTAGATTTTTCAGATAACACTGTTTCGTTTCTATACTGAGTATGTTGTATATTCTCATTTTCAGCTAAATTGAGATCGTTATTAATATCTAAATTTAGATTAGTTTTTTCTCTTCTCCGCTTTCGAACTACTTGGTGGACTCTGAAGACTTTCCTTATTTCTTTTACTTATTGCGTTAGCATTGTTTAGTATTTCTTGTGAATAGGTTTTTTTTCAACCAGTTTTGATAATTTTGTACTCGATACCCAAATTTAGATATAGGATTATCGTAAAGGGTATAGCCGGGGTTATATGGGAAACCGGCCCCGCGGGTTTTTCGAATTATACTTGGGGGATCGTTTTGATATCAAATAAAAATAATTCAGCCAAATTTTCAGCTATTTATCTCAAACGGTTTTCGAGTATTTCAAAAAAACCTCGTTTTTTGATTTTATTAATTTTTTAATAGTAAAATTCAAAATAAATGAGCAGTGATTTTTTTCCTAATTCTTAGAAGTAAAACACATAAAAAAATACTATTACTATGAATCTCATGTGGAAAACCGATTTTTAAGAAGAGAAATAAAATTAAAATCAATTTTTTGACCGGGTTTTTGAAAAGTGTCCACCACCAAATTTTGTCTGAAAATGTCTTTTTGATTCTTTTACACTCAGGAATTTTTTCATTTTTTTTGAAGTGGTGGAACATAATGAAAAAAAATAAAAACTATTTTTTTTTCAAAATATCATGTTTAAACACGCCAAAACTTTTTTCTGGTAAAGAAATATATAGAAAATAATTTTTCAACTGAAAATACACATTTTACTCATAAAAATGTTTAAAAAAGTAAAAAATGAATGTTAAAAATTTCTTTTTTCATGCAAAAATTCATTGGAATAAAAAAGATATAATTTTTCTGTGTAATAGCCATAATAATTTTATATTGCTAATAAATAAAAATGAAAATTTTTATTTGATAAGTTATATTATATCATTTATATTTTCAAAAAAAGATATCATTAATTATTTACAATAAATGAAATAATTTCGTATTAGATGTATATGAAAAACTATTTTAAATAACATCAGTTAGTCTTCGTCACTGTCTTCACTCGCTCGAGCATTAACTTTTTCGTTTATAAACAGCCGACTCGACATTTCGGCGAGTCTTATTATTTTAGCCAAATATCGAGCGTAAGCGAGATAGTAAATGATTGTAACGCTGTTTAACTTAAATTATAGTCTTGAAATTAATTGAAGAAAGAAAATATATCGATTAGAAGTAAATTAATACAATTAAAACACAACAATGGTTATATCATTATTTTTAGGTTAACTATAATCAAGCAACCACCACTACAGAGAAAAAATAGTTCTGAAAGTTCCAGTAGATGACGCTAGCGAGTTAATCTAGTACTGACTTCAACGAATTTCTGAAGACAACAGAAATCAAAATAAGAGATTCCAAGATTTAAAAAAAATTGTAATGCCTTTAACTATTTGAAGGAGAGCATTTCTTAATTACCTAAATATTTTTATGAGTAAAATGTATATTTTTAGTTGAAAAATTATTTTTTATATATTTCTTTACCACAAAAAAGTTTTGGCGTGTTTAAACATGATATTTTGGAAAAAAAATAGTTTTTATTTTTTTTTCATTATGTTCCACCACTTTAAAAAAAAATGAAAAAATTCCTGAGTGTAAAAGAATAAAAAAGACATTTTCAGACAAAATTTGGTGGTGGACACTTTTCAAAAACCCGGTCAAAAAATTGATTTTAATTTTATTTCTCTTCTTAAAAATCGGTTTTCCACATGAGATTCATAGTAATAGTATTTTTTTATGTGTTTTACTCCTAAGAATTAGGAAAAAAAATCACTGCTCATTTATTTTGAATTTTACTATTAAAAAATAAATAAAATCAAAAAACGAGGTTTTTTTGAAATACTCGAAAACCGTTTGAGATAAATAGCTGAAAATTTGGCTAAATTATTTTGATTTGATATCAAAACGGTCCCCCAAGTATAAATCGAAAAACCGGCAGAGGCCGGTTTCCCATATAAACCCGGCTATACCCTTTGCGTTATTTTAATTTCGTTTGAAATTTCTGGAAATTCTTCGTAATTTTGTAGGACGTTAAACTTATTTGTGCTACTGGTTGGATAATATTTAAGGTGTGAAGATGATTTGTTGAGTATAGTAAGTGTCTGTTAGTTGATGGAATTTCCATAGCAGCTTCTGCACAACACATACTCCTATAAACCATCAGACGTTTTATTTCCCACTGTCTTTCTCTTTCAAGACAAGCGATAGAAGTAGGTTGATGATTCTCTTTACAATTTATACGAAATCATTGTTACTTACATTCTGTTTTTATATGTCCGGCTGATGAACAATTGCCACATAATTTACTATTAGCTTTGCAATATTTCATACTGTGGGAATACCTAAAACACGAAAAGCACAGCCGAACCGAATATACATAAGGTTCGCATGTAAATCTAACTTTTTTCATATATATATATATATATATATATGAGTGGGAATTTTATGTCCTAGAAACAATAATTGTACCGATTTTGTTGGAATAAATACTAATTTACCGTTATTTTTTTTTTTTAAGAATCAAGTTATCTTTCTTATAATAAATGATCCGCGCTCTAATCCTTTCACTATATCTGTTTCAGACATATCTTCGTCTACACCTCGGATAATTACTGCTCTCGCTAAGAAATATAGAGGAACATACGCATCCACTCCCTGTTGTCCAATCCTATTGTCCTTAACGAGATTTTAATAAGTTTGCAATTTTTAGGCTACAGATATTTAGCAACGTGTTATTATATTCAAAAATAACTTTATATTCGAGGTATTCATCACTACCTTCGTATAAATAAGTTTACTGCTCTAATTTATTCACTGTGTTATTTTTGTTATATGTATCGTTTTTAATTTAGTGTTCTCACTGATTAAGTCTGACATAATACTATCTTCATTACAATTGCAATTATTATTAGTATTAATCCGAGATTAACTTAATTCCCCGTTAATGACATTTTTTTTTTTAATTGTGCTAATTATTACAACTACTTAAATCGATTGCTTTATTATCGTCATCTATCGCATTGTTTATAGCATTTTTATTTAATCATTAGGATTGGGGCGGCCGCCGCCGCCTGCATTACAATGCAAAATATTATAACAACTTTAAGCGGTATACCACTTCCGCTGTAAAAGTATATAAAAATGCGTGAGAGTTAAAAATGTAAGGTATATCTGTGAATAGAAAGAGTAGAACGAAATTCGTAAGCGCACTATTAACGAACGATCACTAACAGTTACGTATTTCCCCAGTTGTGAACGTTATCGACAACTAGAAACTTAACGTAGAAACACACGACCACTTTATTTTCAACGTAACACGTTATGAAAGAAAAAATGCGCACTTGTATTAAGATGTTTACTAAAAAATCGACTTTTATAATTAAAATCAGTAGTAAAATCTTAATTCAACGAAACATTAATAGCTATCTCTTATGGAAAAACAATTATCTTACTTGCTATACTAATTTTCATAATATTCTACTTTAAACTCTACTTTGCGAAAGACCTTCATTTTCTCGCACTCATTCTTCCCATTCAGTATTTTAAAACTACAGCAGATTTTTCTTTACAGTGCTTTTAAAACTGAAAATGGTGAAATTCTCATTGAAATAAAAACGTATACCGTTACTTACATGGCCCGGAAACCATTTTAAGATGCAATACTCTAACAATCTTCAGACCAAATCATTAAAAATATATACATACACCGGATATATCAACGCCAAATTCATTTTTTACATATATATACACGCATATATATATATATATATATATGTGTATATATATTCCTAAACGCAGGTATATAAAAATATAAATAGAAAATATGGATTTCAACTTACTGCTTACGAAATTCTAAATTACGCGGTCTTTTCATATCACTTTTGTCAAATTCAAAAGTAGCCTAAAACAGGAGAGGAAAAATTAAAAAAGTAATTTACGCACGTATCCCATTAAAATATAAGTACAATTAAATAAATATAAAAATATGCGAATAACCTGAATTTATTAATATTAAAATTCATAAGAATATGATAAAGCCACGCATTATAACAATACTTTTAAGACTAATAATCTAGTAGCAGTGATTTGGTGTATAATCAAAAACAAAAAAAAACAGTTAAAAAGTAATCGGTAATTGAAATTGTCCATCAGTTAACTGTTTAAATTAATTTTAGAATAAATTTTTCGTGCATACTATAAAAGCTAAAACGACAAAAATCTTATTTCGTTATATGATAGATATTATCCATTAAAAAAACACATGTAATTAGCTCCATTAGTTAACACTAACTCACAGACGAACTTAGCTACCCTATCTTCTAAAAATTGGGCCCAATACGCCAGCATACAGGTGGAAAATTATTTTAAGCAAAATCGCATTACTAAGCCAAAATGTATACTTCAACATATTATATCATCTATGTCTTCTAAAATCTAGGATATCTAGTAAAGTTATTAGTAAACTGAGTGTGATATATCAAACCGACATCTCCCCCCTCTCCACAAGTTGCCTATTCAAACTGGAAATCAGTGTATTTTGAAATGCAACGAGGTATTTTTTTTATAGATTCCAATTTTAGTGTAAAAATTAAAACATCTTTGTTTGAAATATTTTTCCCGAAGCCATCATTTTTAATCTCAAAATGCGCTCTAAAGTGTCACTAGATTATAAACCTGAAGTTAGATTGAGAAATATTTGAAATTTATTATCAGTTTTACAATTTTTAAATGAACATTTTCACATAATGTAAGATGTCTTTTAAACCTTAACGTGTTCCTTTGTTTACAACAAACAATGTCGGAAATTCTTCATGTTTCTAATACAACTTAATCACTATTTATCTTCATATAATGATGTCATAAAACTACATTTCATTTTGACGATTTACAGCCATATTATTTAAATGAAAATGTCGTAGAATTTAACGTCTGCCGTTTGTTTCCATGTTTTTTTGTTACTAAAGTAGTTATTACAAAAAAAAAAAAAAAAAAAAAAAAAAATCAATACGTTTTAATACCGTTTGTACTATTATTATCACTCTGTCTGCCTTAGTACTGATAGAACTTAATATTTCACTGTAACAGCTTGCAGCCATAGTTTATTCAAATAAAGAAACTGTTGAAATGTTTTTTTTTTCTGCAACCGAAAAATTACGGCGAGATCATTTCCCATGCAAATTCCCCATTCGCGAAAAGTTTTTTCAAAGTTCTGGTACGTGTTAAAAATAAAGGTATTGTTTTAAACTATTATTTATGAAGTACATTAAAAAGTATGGTATACAGATAGAGAAACCTACCACAAAAGAGAATATGGTACATAGAATCTTACTAAACACAATTAATTTACTAATAGGAGAATTTGGATTTTTTCATTTTATTAAATGTTCTAGATTTTAGGAATGGACCGGTGATCTTGGACGTCTTGCATATATTTAAAACACGCAAGCACACGGTACTTCGTCTTTTAACCATCTTAGGAATAATATAATTAAATAATAAATCAATAGTATCTTTAAAAATGCAACTGTTACATACGATTCTGATATTTACTTTTCAATAAGGAAAAAATAAAAAATACTATTTCAACTGTCGCAAAAATACATTAAATTTAATATTACAAAAAACTTTCTAGACAGCGGGTGAGTTTTCCGCTAATCAGTATCGAAACGAATATTCAAAATTACACACAATTTTTATCATATTCAAAAACGGTTTAAATATTAAACTGAAGTGGGCACGACTTAGGTATTAATAAAAAGGCTGCTTCCGAATACCAAAACAGATTTCTCGCCAAATTGTAACAAATATATATAATTAGATTAACTTTAAATTTAATCTTATTAACTTTCAGCTTTTTACAATTTCAAAATGTTTAATATAAGATTGAAAATGAATTAGTATTTATCATTTATTATTCGCGCTAAATCTTAGAATCATTTTATGATGGTAAAAGCTTCGAGTGATTACTTCTGTAGTAATATTTCTCTTATTATGATGGATCTACACTTAATCGCATTTCTTCAACGCGTCATAATTTTCACGCCTATATCGCACATTGCACTGTTTTCGATACACAAATTTTTATCGCATTATAGACATTTTTATCGTAAAATCGTAGACTCATTTTTAATATCACGAGCGGCTTACTTCACGCAAAATTCAGTGTTCGCACTTTAAAAATAAAAACGCAAACGCAGAAATCATATAATTGTTATGACTATTGCCAATGTGCTAATAAGGTCAAAGTTCACTAAAGTTTCATCAAGATATAAACCAAATCCGCGATATTAGTAATATTCGGAAACATTTAATAAAGCGACTAACTGGAAAATTGTATTATGAATTCAATTGCGCGGACGTATAAAATTTAAAAATTTGATAAACAATTTACGAATTTATGAAAAAATAATTCAATAACAGAATTTCGAACACCAACTATCCCGGGCAATTTACAAACTTGATAAAAATTGCAAATGGGAATTCTAACAATTTCCGGCATATCAAACAAATGCCAATAAATGTTCTCTGCTATAAATTTTAAAGCAATTAAGAATTTAACTGCAAGTATATAAAACGATAACTTTGAATCATGCGTTCTAAAACGTTAAATTATAAACCAGCTTTAATTAATCCGTGTAAAGATAACACAGTTATCAATTCTTCAGTCTGGAAATAAGTTGTTTTGGTTTTTTATACGTTATTAATTTCAACTTCTTTACTCTATCTTTTGACTTTGTGTGTAAAAATATTTTTATGTAAATTTAACAAAACGTAAATTCTTTTCAATATAAATATTCGTATTTCCATAATTAATTCTACTACTACAATTTTTATCATTTTAAAATAATTCCACGCAAGGTATGTAAATAGTGTGTAAGTATAAGTTTTAAAATTATCTTGAATTATTTTAAGTTCATTCCAACAAATGCTACAATTTTCATTTCAATTGATTACACATACCTTACGTGCCCCGACAAATGCAAGATCTTCTTTATTCGGATTCTCTACAACTTCACCGTTTTCGAATCTGAAAGAAAATTAAAATTTTAAATTGCACAAATAACGATGAATTGAAATCTAACATATGCATTTTGGTTATTTTTATGCTAGATCGATTGTATTAGTTTTAACATATGTATATTTTTCAGGTTTTTATATATTTGCCTTTAATCAAGAAGTTTAACGATATTTACAACGAACTAATTAAACCATAAAAATCAACAGCAGCAGCGACAACGCAGTTGAAAACATTTCTACACCATTATAACACATGATTGTAAGCCTTTACTACACCGGTTTAAAATCACACTGGAGACAAATAAGCAAGAACGTTATCAATAAACGCGATCGTTGCTTGTGATGTATATTCTGTGGTCGAGTTTTATTGCGGAATTGCATTGTGTCCATAGCGGTTAACTGCTTCTTCTTTACTCTTGTAACTTAATATTTTACATTCACTTAACTAGCATTTACACACATATAACATATCCATATTTTACATTTCGGGACTTGGTATACGCAATCCTTCTTTAATTATTTATCACTATTTATCTATTATAGAGTACTGTTTCTGAATATGTTCCACCACGGTAGGGGGGAATCCCTTCCACGCATGATAATTCTTCAACATACATTCCCGTTATCACCATTGACAGCCAGATTATTAGTTCTATTTTATTCGAAACGACCAGCAGCAAGAATACTCTGCCAGCTGTTTTTAATTTAGACAATGAAATATATATTAGCAGGAATAACAGTAATATTAGTGATAAAGACAGTACCGATTATAAATTCGAAACTGATAATTTTAATATCATCTCCAGACAAAATCAAAATAAATATACTTCTATCAATATTGATGGTAGTTCAAATTGCAATAAAGTCTTTGTAGAAAAAATTATTTCTGATCAAGTAAGATTATCTATCAATGCTCTCAAAATCGCAAAAATTTTATGGAAAAATTCTTTAGTAATAACGTCATCGAGATTAAAAAAATCGGTCGAAACAGATTCATTATTCAATTTTCTTCTCCCCATTCGGCTGATAAGGTGGTTGATAATTCATGTTTTACAGCGGCCGAGTATAAAATATACATCCCTTCCTATCTAGTATCGAGGTTGGGTGTTATTAAGAATGTTGTTATTGAATACTGTGATAAGCAATTATACGACATAATTGATCGCAGCCCGTTTGTAATAAAATCTATTAGAAGATTAAATAAGAAAATTTACGTTAATGATGAAGTAAAGTATGTTCCAAGTAGCACTGTCCTTGTGGCATCTGAGGGTCAGAATCTCCCATCTTATGTTTTTCTTTGGAGAGTTTGATTTTCTTAGTAAAATTAATAATCAAAATATAATTAGTAAGAAACAAACTGATTTCAAATTAAGTAAAAGCAACAATAAAATTAGTAAAGATAGTAAACCGAATACACGCCATAAAAAATAATTTAATTTCGTAGTAATTGAATAATATTTGTGCATGTTATAAGTTTAACACCATCAATATCTTAAATTATGTATTTTCATTTTATTTTATTTTACTATGTGTTATTTATTAAACTCATTTTCGTAATTGTGACGGCATTCATCATAATGTTTCTCCTCCTTTTTTAGAATTCCGTATATATAATGTACGGAATCCTAATAAAATGGTTCAAAAACGACAAAAATATCAAATAAAAATCAATAACTCACAAACGGTTTGACTTATAAACTTCAAAATTGGATCATAAATTACAATTGAAATTCTCTTTAAAACGATCTATAATTTCAAACCAGCCAATTACCCCGGGCGGCAAAAGCCCAAAAAACCGACAAGAATATATAATATGAAATTTAAAACGACCTCAAAATCACCCTTAAAAAAACATAGGGTTCATCAAATAACCCTTTAAAAGTGAAATTCAAAATATAAAACAAAACGCAGAAGATCTTTCATAAAATCAAAAAAATTACGATTAAAAGGTTATATAGACCCCCGCACCTCCTACTGAGCCAAAAAACAGCAAAAGAGAGGATATTCACGTAAGCAATAGTCTGACAACGAGTACAAAAGTTAAGGAAACAAAAGCGTATCTCAAATATATGTATAAAGGACCCTTTTTTTTTCATAAGAAAACTATAGCCGAGCTTACAACTTTAAATTTAGCTCAAAAGTTTCGAAATTTTTTTTTCTTCAGGTCACGTGATATATCGATAGAAAGATCACTATTTGTCGGGAACAAAACCGTATTTAATTCCTTTAATGGAACTTTCTAAGTTGGTGAAAAGTACAAAACAAAAGTGAAAAATTACGTGCTCCCTCTTGCGGCACGAATATAATAGCTAGAAATTTTGAACAATGTTAAAAATATGCGCAACCCCGTATATTTCTTTAGTTTGGAAAATCCGGATTTCTACCTTTAAAATTAGGCCCTCGAGGCACCGAAAGCTCGAAAGTTTTGAAAAAAATATTTTTTTTTCCTGTCTTGTGATATACCGATGGAAAAATCGCTATTTGTCGTTAATTTCCTTAACGATACTTTTAAGGTTGTTGAAAAATTAGAAAAATCGTGAAAAATGACGTATCTCTCCTTCTTTATGGCGCAAAAAATCAAATTTCTTTATTTTAAATTTAGTATTTGTAAACGTAAATTATAGTCTTACATATGGGATCCTCAGCGCATGAAACATCATGCTTGACTGAAATTGTTTTTCTTTCCCCTTTTTTCTTCATCTACATTGGCCCTTCTGGTATTTGACTGTTCTTCCCCTTCCACTTTATACTACAGCGGAATACAAGGAGCGTTATGGCCAATAAGTGTGACCAGGAACATTTCCTTAGTGCCAATAGCTTTGATGTAGTTCTGTTATCGGAGATAGTCATAAACAATTTAATATTGCAAATTATAATCGCTACAGAAATTATAGAAGTGACGGATTTGGAGATGCAGTCTTCCTTGTTAGGTTGGGGATTAGTCACCGGCCTATCAACTTATATTTGGCTGATGAAAGTAACAATACTACTTCCAATGCAGTTTGTATTAGTGCTACAATTGGTGAATTTTCCGGTACTTTCACGTTCTACTCTGCACCAAATCATTTTATTAAATCGATTACCTTCCTAGAAGCCCTCGATAATTCAGATAATATATAGACTTATTATTTTAGATGGAGATTTTAATGCTCTAAACACATATTGGAGTTGTAGCAAGAATAATTATAAGGGAGCTGCGGTGATTGATATTATTTTTGTGCCTATTGAATGATGGTTCTCTTACCAAAGTTGGGAATCCAGAATATCACTAAAACCTCGTGAATTTGTCTTTTGTTTCCTCCGATATCCTTTTTGGTTGTTCCTGGACTGTGCTAGAGAATTCTTTTGGAAGTGACCATTTTCCAATCATTATTAATATCACCTCCCAAAATCTTTGCCCTAATAATATTACTTTGCCGCAACACGATAAAAATACTTTGCGTTGGAAAATCAATGACGGGGATTGGAATAAGTTTCGTAACTTATTTGATCTTTGATTAGATGGAATAAATCGTGTGAAAGGAAAATTAAATAACGTAATCTAGTTCTCTGCAAATTCTGGCACCAAGGTTCCATGCATTCATACATTATATACAGGAAACTTGCGATTGAAACACGTCAACTTCTTAAACGTACGAAAAGAGAATCATGGCGCAGATTTTATAATAGATTTAAGAGGAATACCTCGTTGAAGGAAATTTGGACATTGGCGAGGCGCTTTAAGAACAAATATCCTGAACAGAGCGGTACTAAAAGCGCCGAACGGTTTCTTGAGTTCATAGATAATGTAGTTCCACCTTATGCGCGCCCACTCTTGAAGAAACTAACAAGTTGGAACATGTTCTAAATACCATTAAAGCACATTCCTTACTTTGGCCTATTTCATACTCCTAGCTATGTTTTCCTCTCCATAAAGAAAATTAATCTTCGCCAGGTTTGAATGAGATAACATATTCGATAATAAAAAATTTAAGTGAAAAGGCTAAAATGATCCTGGTATATATCTACAACGATTTTCTACAGTATGGCTTGATCCTGAAGGATTGGACTCAGTTCATAGTGGTTCATGTCCACAAACCCGGCAAGCTATTTGAACTAGCATCCACCTTTAGGTAAATTTCTCTCGCTTCATGTTTTAGGAAAACATTCGAAATAATTATTAAAAATAGGTTAATACGGTGGATTGAAAGAAAGAATATTTTTCCCGCAGGCATGTTTGGATTCCGACCAGGTAGAGGTACTTCAGAATTCAGATTGCAAAGTCACGTTTCTGTGTGATGTCTACTCTTTCTTCATTTAGAAAGAGTTCTTAATAGTCTTCTTTTTGGATATAGTCGAAGCCTTCGATAATGTATCCATTCCTATCTTATTTAACAAAGTAACTAAAATTGGTGTTCCCATTTGAATAGCTAAAATTTTTATGTAAACTTTTCATAAATAGAAAACTATTCTTCTTACATCTGATAACTAAAACTATATTTGAACGTAGAACTTCTGGAGAACTTACCCAGGGGTCAGTTTTAAGTCCAGTGCTTTTTAAAATTTATGTCATGTCAGTTTTTAATAGTCAGATTTGAGATTCGATTAGAATTTTATCGTACGCCGATGATTTCATAATATACACATACCACAAACGTTTACCAGAGGCTACGATAAACCTTCAAACTTCTATCAACTCGGTTTGTAACTCGTTTCAAAATATTAGTCTTGTTTTATCTCCTTCGAAGTCATCCTTTTGTTTCTTTTCACTCCGTCCATTTAACATTACAATTCCTCAAGTGTATATCTATAATCAATGCATTCCTTTCTTATTACAGGTCAAATATTTGGGACTATTCTTTGACTCTAGACTTACCCGGAGGCCACATATAAATGCACTATCCAATCAATCAACTCATGAATATATACAATCCTTTAAAAGCGGTTAGTAACTCATCTTGCGGAGGGAATCTTGTGATCTTAAGTTTACTATATAAATCTATAGTGAGATCCAGGTTGGATTATGGTGCGATTTTTTACGGTTCCGCTTCAGCTTCTCAAGAGGCTAGAGACTCTTCAGAATGTTGGATTGAGTCTTATATCGGGTAATCTTAGGTCTTGCCTTGTAGTTTTCCTCCAGATGAAGACAATGATGCCACTGTTACATATTAGAAGAATATTAATACGGTTAATATGAAATGAGAATTTGATCTGGAATTAAATCAGTACATTCGTATGGTATTTTGATAATACCGAAATGAGCCAACTTCGCTTAATACAAAAATTTAAAGCTTTACGAAACAAAAACTGGTTTACATTTTTTATGATACCGGACTGATGACCTAAAAATTTTGATTAAACGAGTATCTCTTAAAAAGCTGACAAAAATATTTGAATGATTCTGTTTTAACCGATAACAAAATCGTGGCAAGTATAAACAAGTTCAGTCAAGCATGATGTACCATGCACTGAGGATTCCGTATATCAAGTTAACGTTAGCGATAACTATAATTTATATTTACATAATACCAAATTCAAAACAAAGAAATATGACTTTTCACGCCGCAAAGACGGACAGAGATTTTTATGAATGTCTTATGGCTGGAGGAGTCATTCCGAAAATTTGTCCGTCCCACAAAATGTCACACGAAATGTTACCATAACATGTTACCGTGACATTATGGCTTATATATATATAATTATACCCCATATATATATATTAATTACAACGTAATTCTTAGGCCAGCCCCATTAGAAAAAATGTCCCAATTTTATGTAACGTTTGTTATATTTTAATTTTTGCCGACTTCCAAAAAAAAGGAGGTTATACGTTCGTCGCGTATATATGTATATGTATGTATATATATATATATATATTGTTTGTTCACGCATAACTCACTACTTATATACTCGTAGACCGATTTTACCGATTCTTTATCCGCAACTCACGTTTGCGTTCGGCGGCGGTTTTCGTTTTTGAAAACAATAAATACGAGTACACTTCTTATTACTACGCAAGTTGATAAATAAGAAGTCCCGCCATAGGCAGAAGCATGTAAAAACTATATTGCTAATTTAATAAACCGTGGGAACGCAAAAAAAGTATTATTTATACGTGTTGAAGTATGTTAAGTTGTTTCGGTAGTTTATTTATTTTTTTTTTTTTTAATACAAAATTGGGACATTTTTTCGTCATAAAATCTAAAAGGGGCTGGCCTAAGAATTACGTTGTAAATTTTGATCATTTTATACAAAGTGTAGAACAGAAAGAGACAGAAATGTAAGCAAGAGGGGTCACGGGACACGGCCCCTTGCGAGGCCAAAATGACCGCGTTTATATATAAGATCGCAAGCACGTTATCACAAAGAACATTTTAAAATAAAATATTAAAACATTAATTTACCATTAAATTTCTGGCCTAACTCGATAAAATAAAAGCGCATTCCATAATTCAGTTTCGTATATTATGGTTACATTACAGAACTCTCGATTTACCATAACATTCGCGCAGCAGTTTCTCAAACCACTCAATTTGCCTATTTTTACACAATGCACGATGTTTAAATAAACGGTCAAAATTAACTCGCACATTTCTCAATCATTAAACAAATTTCTCATTTCTCGCGTCAACAGCTGTATTTAACGATTTTAAATTTTCGTCAATGCTACTTTCTAGTAAAAGTTATGCGTTAAAAATGATTTTAATAAAAAATAAAATATATCACCGTAACTTACAATCAACAACAAAGATTTTCTCTCTGTTCACCTTACAATTATGGGTTATTATCCCACATAGTGACCATCTACACCGATCAGAATGCACATGCCTGGAACGGGACACTACGCTATAATTCTTATATAATTAAATGTTATTTTTCGTAATTTTTTTAAAGAGAATTTTGATACGAAATATAATTTAACTAGAGACATTAATCACAATAAGCCATTTTTTTTTTCAAAATTTCTGATTTTTAATAATTTTCCAATTATTTTTAATCTTTTTCCTTCACCTAGAAAATAATAGCTGCACAGTAAAAAATATATTATAATTTCCAAATATTTTTCACCAGATGTTAAAAATGTGTAAACTTAAATTTAAAAAAAAAAAAAAAGAAAAAGAAGAAAATTTTTGGATACAAAACAAAAATATATATATAAAGAACCAAAGGTAAACAACAATTATAATCGGTATCGTATCGTGGAATGAAAAAAAGTGAAATCTAATTATACAACCCGAAATTTCTGCTTGCAAATGATCATTTAAATTTCGAAATAAAAATTAAAAAAACAAATAAAAACAACGAATTTATACGAATAACAATAATCTTCGCATCAAACTGAATTGTAACAAAACAGGTAACAAGGGGTAATTTCAAAAAATTTATCTCCCAGTTATAGAGGTTTTATATGAGTTTAATTATGCAATCAGCAACTTTCTAACCTAAGAATTGGCGCGTCAGTATTTTCATATTTTTTGTTAACATTAAGATTATAATAATTTGAAAAATACTAAACTTTAAGAAAATACTTTTTCAAGTCATTTGCAATTGATTGACCTAAGAACAACGATCCATACTACTCCACTTGATTACTTTTAGAGTCGAAGAAACGTTAAAAAAAAAAAAAAAACTTTTCTTTCCGGGCTGCTATTTTATTAAGAGATCCGTCAAAACCGATTAAAAAATATTAACAATCAAAACAAAAATCCTACAATTTATTACGAAATTATGGAGCAAGGCCGAATGACCGATGCAGCTTCATCTTAGATAATGTGTTCCTAAACCTGGAAACATTAAATGAAACAGATCTATAGCTTCTCTGCCACTTCTTTGTGAATTATGACTCAGAACCACATGTAAAAACCTCAATATTTCTGGTTTTATAATGTTATCTTGAACGGACATTAAACCTTCTGATACGTAAACTTCCTGCATCGTGAAGATGGCACCGAGAAGAGCTGGCACGTTCGTGAATACTTGAAATACAAGAAAATCGTAAGTTTCACTGATTCAGTCTCGGGTTCGATAAATGAACATAGGAAAGAATTTCCTTCAGAAAACATTGAATTTTTTTTTAACATCTTCTCTAATAAGTTCATCAAATTTTGAAAATATAATGCAGCTGATTTGTTCCCCCCCACCACTTATAATGCTTGTAAAAGCTTTCTTTCGCATGTTGTTTAATACAAGATTTTTAACAAAAATTGGATGCACATTTTACTTAAATAAGTCATAATTAAAATTTTATTTTTAAGTTAACGGTCTATTTAAAGATAAATCATAAAATGATAGAAATAACAAAATTTTATAAATATTTAGAAAAACACTTTGACGCTGAATTAACACGGAAATATGAGAATGATAAAATAATTAAAAAAAAAAAAAAAAAAAAAAAAAAGTACCATAAAAAGGACTTATTAATAAGCACCTGATAGATAATCCATATAGATCGTTAATAAGAACACTTATTGAATACGATTATATACTTTACAATGACTAAAACAAAACTTTGATATACAAAATAAAGCATTTAAATTGGCCATCGGAACAATGCCATCGTAACCTAATCATTTTAACCAGGTCGAAGAAGCAGAGCTGCGTCTCAGTTTGTCTTCTTTTACAGAAAAATTCGAATAAAAAACTTTTTAAAATACAAATTACAGAAACATCACCCTATTAACAGGCAAATAATAAAATTATCAAATATCAATAAATACCGGGAAAATAAAAAGATTCCACTATTATTTGAAAGTTATCAAAAATTAAGCATATTGGCATACCAACAAATATTAAAGGTCCGGCTTAAAATACACCGTATTCAAATTTGACAACACCAATTTATACGGATGTTAATTTAGGGGCATCCTCTATAAGAGTAACAATATAACTCAAACTCCCTACTCCTTATTGTGCCTCGTATATCTTATCGTTTCCGTCGATCTCAGTTGTTCCTATCCTCAGTTCTTTTATCTTATCAATAGCTGACCGAGTTGATCCTTCTCCCTCGTTTCGTTTCTGGGCGAAGATCCTTTGTTGACATGCCCAAAGGGGGGTTAAAAAAAAAACAAAAAAACTAATCAATGCTAAATAACATAACACAAAGCAAGCACCGAGAATTTAAAATGTGTCAGTATACGACGACAAAAGTGCAAATAATTTAAAATCATTTCGACTTCCAGAAATACGTTCATTGCATACAGCGGAAATAATAGACATCTAAAAAGTAACAAGAACTATTGGGAAGTTACAAAATAAATAATATGTCAGCAATACGAAAAATGATTAATAGAAAATATATCACCGATAACACAATATGTAATATATTAAACATTATTGATTCAGAGAAATAATAACGTGATAAATTTCAAATAGATACCCGGGCACAGTGGTAGCGCGATAGCATAGTAGTTACGGTGCTTGGCTATCAAACTAGAGGTGTCACCATAGATTTTTGAGAGTTGTCTCGTTCCGGATCCAAATCGCTCCCTGGTTTACCCAGCTTGAAATAATTGGGTATCGGAGAAAACTGGAAAGTAAAGGTGGTTGAGACAAAAGGAACCAGTCCCAATATTCTCTTCCAATCTTTACATATTTAGATTGGTTTCAGATTAAAGTGGTTTAGAAACTGCAACTGTTTAAAATCGAAACAGGTTATTATTGGGAGGAGACAGAAATATTCCTGTCAAACAGTTTATATCGTATCCAAAAAAAGTAAGAAAACTTATACCATTGTCAGAGTGCTGTGTTGCGATTAGTTGCTTATTTTAAAAGGAGGAAATGGCGTTTTCATTTGATTTCGATGTTTTTTTCTCTTGAGCGATTCAACGTGTTCTCTTTCCGATTTAGTTTTTTTTTTTTTTGATTCATTCAGTGTTTTATAACAGCGTAAAAAAGATGATGTTTATTCCGAACAGGGACAGCGTATATTGCCAGGGCAAATTTAACTGTTCTTATTATACGACTCAATTCTTTTCTGCATTGTCCGCGTTCGTTTCAAATTTGTTTCGATCTGCATATTCCTTTCATACATTTTACATCGAAATTATTTCGCTTTCGTAAGTTTTATTTGTTATATTTGCTGTTTTTTATCATTTCAAGCCATATGTTTAATTTAATTTTTTTGTAAATTATTTGGCCATGCAAAATCGCTGTGGTTAAATTTTTTAATTAACTGTTTAACTTTCTTTTTACTAATTTGCTACCGGGAATCCCATTCCTTCTTGGAGAAGAATCTAAAATGTTTCCAATGAGGAGCCGTTTCGTTTCGAAATATTCCTAAAATTTATGGGATTTATGATAATACGATCAGGCAACATCACATTTTCTTCGTTTTTATACCGTTTTTAGTTCCATTCATATTTATTAAAATATCGTTTGAAAAAAAAATAATTTTTTCTCAAAATATTTCTCTTTAATTATAGTCGCTATACATATATTATAATTATTTTCATATATACATAAGCACATATTTATAAAAACTAGTGTTCGCCCATTGGTCAAAATTCGACTATAATTATTATTAAAAATTTGAGAAAAACATACATAATTTTGATAATTTCCTATGTTTTTTTTCTCTACTCTTATACATCCGAGAACATACACTTTTATATGTACTTACTATACAAAACAGTTCGGTACCATTATACCGGTAGCCTCCCAATTAACCGACTCCCGGTTATCCGATTTTCGATTTAACCGAGCAAAATAATGCATCCGATTTCTCCGGTTCAACCGATACAAAAAAAAAAGTCGGTTAATTTTTTTTTATCTGATTTAATCGTTATTTTTGTACTTAACTACGGAAAAACGATTGCGAATGATTAGAAAACGCTTATCTTTACATGACACCACTGATTATGTTAATATCGAAACGCGACGACAGGTGTAAGTGAGAAATAGAACTGCCATTTTCTCCAATTATACGTATTAAACGCTATATTTGATGTGAAACTTTTTTCTGCTCCTATAATGTATTTTTTCTGGTTCATCGGTTAAAAAGCTCTTTTCGCTTACCTCTAATGATAATTGGTAAATCTGTCGGACCTCGAGCGTTACAGCATATGGATTTCAACTCATTACCGGTACTCTATAAAAATCAAAAATCTGCATGGATGGATGTCCAACTTTTTGAGACTCGGTTTTTTCAACAATTTGTACCACTCGTCAAGAAATTCTTGAAAGAGAGTGACCTTCCTCAAAAAGCTGTTTTATTGATCGATAATGCGCCGTCACATCTCTCAATTCACTCGTTAGAAAGCCCCAAGGAATTACCGTTGTGTTTTTACCGCCAAACACAACGAGTATTATTCAGACAATAGACCAGGCAATTATTGCTTTGTTCAAAAGACATTATCGAACAAACCTTATTTAAAAAATTTTATTGAATTACGACGAAAATGACGTTAATTTGACAAACTGCTTGAAAAAAATCAATATGAAAGACGTCGTTTTCTGGACAGCTGTACGTTAGTTAAATGCAGTTACTGTATCTTGCGTTCAAAAAGTGTGGTGTTCTCTTCTGGATATCAGTTACGAAGATGAACCAATCGAAAAAGACCATCCAAAATTGGAGAAATTTTTTCAAAACAATACCCGCGGTTTTAGTGACGTTACTTCTGATGACATTGAAAAGTGGGTCACTGAAGATGAGTCTGAATTAATGACCAGTAACCAAGAAATCGTGGCGTCCGTGTTATCTCAAGAGAACAGCTCATTAGATCTTCAAGAAGAAAATGAGTTGAAAATTTCACCTAATCAAGCGTATTCGGCTTTAAAAACGTCGTTGGACTTCACTGAAAGGTAGGCATACGTAACAGCACATGAAATTTTAATTTTGCGGAATTGGAGAGACGTTGCCGCTCTTCAACGACTTCCATCGAAAAAACAAACCGTTATGACTGATTTTTTTTGGAAGAAGTAATTTTTTGTGCTCTTATTGTTCGTACAATTTTGTTTCTTTTTGAAGAATAAAAGTTGTATAGGTAGTTCTCTATCAAGGGTACATTTTTTTTCCTTAAAAAAATTTGACTTCGGTTTAACCGACTTTTTCTGGTATCCGAGTTTTCCTCGTCCCAATTAACTCGGTTAATCGGGAGGCTACTGTAATTGAATGAAAAATAAATTCAATAAAATGCCGGTAAATCACAATTTGTACTGTGTCATTTAATATTTATTGATATTGAATGACACAGTACACTGTAAAGAAGCCAATAAAGATAATTATTAAGAAAAATTAAAACATTTTAATAAGAACAGATTTACTGGCTATAGCGATTTCTTTTTTCATTTTTTGTATTAATTTTTTATTTAAATAAGAAAGAAAAAAAAGATAACTGTTTCCAAAAATTTTTTACTGACAACACAAATATCGTCAATAGTTACTAAACAGAAAAAAAAAAAAAAAAAAACAAAAAAAAACGGTTAATAAACGGGAGAAAAAGGTACTGAACTGTTTTGTCTTTGCCGATTTATATATAGAGAAGATATTTTTCGCATTTAAAATATTATTTTTAACATTTTTTCATTTCATTATCCAAAAAACCCACAAATATCGAGAATATTTCGAAACGAAGCAGGTCCTCATTGGTAACATTTTAGACTATTTTATGTTATTTATACTCAAATGTAAAATCCTTATTCAACTACTACAGTTTGCTGTTATGGTAATAAATTAATTTTAATAAAAAGTTCGAGACAGAGTGGTTGAAAGATATGAGTATGTTCTCTTAAATGTATAATTATGAGAGATCACCGTGTGAATAGTCGACCTCTTCAAAATGATGACTGTGTGTGCTATTTAGTTGAGCGAAAATTTTTGTTAGATCATGATAGACAGGTTATAGAAAGATCGATAATCTTCAGCTTAAAACGTGAAGACAGTTTTTTATTGGACAGTGATAAACATGTTTCCCCCAAAACATTGAGAAAGAATCTTTTCATCAATACAATTCCAGATAAATTTTTTTATGAATTTCCAAGTACAGATTTAAATGGGCATTAATACACGGGATATAAATTGACCGCGAATTTTTCAATAAAATTTAAATTATCTGTCATAAATATATCAAAGTGATGTTCAATTCGCAGTGATTTTTTACATTTATTTTACTTTCTACATTTCAACTACATATTTTGAAAAATAACGTTTACTTTTATTAGAGCACCACGCTATTAATAAATTAAATTTTTACATTTTTCAAACCCAAAATGTTAACGCTATCAAATGTATTTCATCCAATTTCAGTAAGAGATAGTAAGACAAAACATAACCGTATCATCCAAAAAAAAATGGCGTCACGCCGTAAAAAAATATATATAGAATCTCGCCTTAAGTTCTGCTGCGCCATCTTCTTTTCCAATATAAATCAAAAATACAAACTTGAAAATTTTCATATTTCAACATTAAAAAGTACACAAAAGAGCATTAAACTTGCATAAAATTTATTCTGACTATCTTTAACTTTGATATATAACTTCAAGGGACTCAACCACCCATTAATTACCGCATGCACAGTATCGAGAAATATTACGGACTAGATTTTCATGATAACTTTCTTCAATTCCTCAATATTGATACGACCTAGCGCAACTGAGTTTCAAAATTCTAAATTATTTGTTTTTTCGTCGAGTGACGTATGCGGCGCTATCTCTTGGCTAATTTTTAGAAGGGATTAATATACACGTACTTTATCAGGATCGGAAAGTTCATCGCACTACTTGTACTTGTGTTCATGCGAGTTTTTGCCATCGAGATTTTAGATAGAGTCCGATAAATTCTCGATATTCGCAGATGATGGATGCGTCTGTCTCCGTGTGCGTATATTAATTCCGAAAAGTTGCATATTGTTCCGCACGCAGAACTACGTGTTAGCTGATGTGGTGCAGGTACCGCGCAAACAACGAACGCTGTGTGTTGCGTGGTACCCACGCCGAGTGGCAGAGGAATACTATAGTTGTTCGATATCAGGGAATAATCGGCGATATAATTGTATATTCTAATGGCCGATTAAGAGAGACACATTACTGTGCATTAGGCTAGTCAGTCGAACAGCGGAATCGTTGTCGCTCGTATTGATATCGTTGGTCGCGTTTTGTTTCGTGAGTATATGTTTCGTATGCTCGTCTAGTCACCAATCGTGTTCTTCTGAAGCTTGTAAGTATCGTTTTCTCGCGGAATTTATAATTAGGATCGCAGAAATATATGCGTTTTTTTTATTGAAGGTTTTCTGTTATTAACGTTTTATTTACCGCGAAGTAACGGCAACACTCGGGCACGGATCTGTGGTGACATTCCTCGAAGGGAATTTTTCCCCGCATACATGCGAAGAAACAAATCTGCGTTCGGTAAACTAATTATAATTTTTTATGCCGAGTGTGAAAAGCCTATTGCTTCCCGGCGCTAATCTTCCCGCGATTTTCCAAGGAATCTAGTGTGTCTGGATACTAATTTAGAGAACTCAAGGTATCGAGAATTTCCGAATTCGCCGAACCGGCTCCGCAAGCAGGGATCTCGGAAGGATTGAGTCCATAAGGCAAGCGCTTCGAACAGCGAGATCCGACAAAAGACATCTAACTATAGAATTTATTAAATTAGCTCCCGTGGCTTCTCGGAACAGGGAACTCGAAAGGATTTGTTACAATATAAGTGTATCAACAGCCACAGGCATGCCTCTTCAATACATCTCACAACTTATAAACCAATGGATTAAGGTCTGGATTCTTCCTGACAGCCAATGGTACACTTTGATAAATGAAAGGACATTTTTCACTAACATTGTTGCAGATGTTTGACGACTTTGTCGACAAGTATTAAAATCTCTCAATGTTGATTACGGGAAAGAATAGAATTGAAAAATTTCACAACTGGCTCTAAAACTGAGCTTTCAGATGCCTACTTTACAGAAATGAATACGAGTAACACCGTCGTAAGCCACGCTCTATCAATATTAATCATTGTCGAGAGTGATGGCCTTTCTGGATTCACGAACACTAAACTGTACTTTCATTACCATACCTTTTGCTATTGGCTTTTCTGTTTGACATTTTAAGAAAACGAAGTGTTAAAACTCGTATTGGTCACTTAAACATACTGCCCACTATCGCCAACTGATGGCAATGTAACGATATAATTGATCGACCATGTCCTATCGTAAATTGTCGAAACTAGATTGCCAGACAAAGTCGGGATGAAGTCTGCGATTATGATTGTTAATTTTTTTTCAGCTGCGAAGTTCAGATTTTTCAGTGCATTCTTAACGAATTTCTCACAATTTATAAGTCAATAAATGTCTTTTGTACTCCAAACTGCGCCTAATTGTAAATCATGGTGGCCACTCAAACATAATTATTAAATTCCCGGTTTTCATGCTCCAAATCTGTTTTCGCGGTCCAAATCCTCTCGATTTCCTGATTACTAGAATTGTACAAAAAAAAAGAATGGATTTTTTTTTGTTACTATTGATAATATCTCAGGTGTACAGTAAGGATTTTTTTTTTGTTCGAAAAAAAAAATGTTAAATTCGGAAGAATAATAAAAAATGGTTTACTCAAAGTGTGCTCCATCAGTAGTTAAATAATTTTTTCCATCTTTCGGCAATTTATGAATACCACGCTAGTAAAAATCTCCTGAGTTTGCTGAGAACCATTCATCGAGCCATTCCATAACCCATCGATGCAAACAAATGGTAGTCGTTAGGAGCCAAGTCTGGTGAGTAAGCCGCATGGGCTAGCATGTCCCAGATGCGTGCTTCCAAGTGAAGCGAACTGATTTCGATGTATGTGATCGAGTATTGTCGTGAAGAAAAATTATCTTGGGTTGCCTATTTCGATATACTGGTCGTGTTCTTTAGGCAGTGAAAGACTTAAATCGATTAATTAGCGTTCGGTATTAACTGTTTCATCAAGCTTTAACAGATCTTAATAGGCCATACCCTTTTGATCCCGCCAATACAGTGTCGTCTTTCTGCCAAAACGATTCCGTCTAACGGCCGAAGTGGATGGTGCACCTACGTCTACCCATGTTCCCGCTGGGATTCTCAAAATAAATCCACTTTATATCTTCAATAACGATACGAAGCAAAAACGACTTTCTGTTGTATCGCTGGAGCAAAATTTCACGCGTGTTTTTGCGCCTCTTTGGACAGCCCTCATGTAGTACCCGTCTGCCCACCTTCTGAACCTCTCCCATTTCTCGTAGGCGATTGCAAACAGATTGTTGACCAAGACCTAATTGCTCTGCGAGTTGTTTTTGTGTTTGTGCATCGTCTTTATCCAGCGTGGCCACTCCGCATCCTCGCACGTTTTTGGCGGCTCTCCATATTCCGTGTCAGCAACATCGAAATTACCACTTTTAAAACGCCGAAACCATCGTTCACACGCATCTTGCGATAAAGCATGTTCACTATAAGTTTCTCAAAGCAATCGGTATGATTTGGCAGTTATTTTTTTTTCAAATGAAAGTAAAAAATTAATGCTATCCGCGAATGCTCTTTATTTAGCACAAATTTCAGCATATTGAACACAGTACAACACTACGCAAAAAAATTTTGTTGAAGACGTAACAAAATTACGTACGTGCCAAATCTTTACACTACACGCTACACACTACATTGGTGAACATCTGGTTTCTCAAATCCGCATTTCATACTTGTACACCTGATTTTCTTGACCGCCGCAGAATATTTTATATGAATAAAACAGAATGTCGTAATTTATTTCGAGTAATGTACATAAAAAATGCATTTATTTTTCGCTTCGAATGATTTTTTCTTATTAAAAATATCGTGTTGGGCAATTTTTACTTTTTTTCATCGGTTTTACAACTAAATTCCCGGCTTATTCCCAGCTCCCGATTGGGTGGCCACTCCATAAATCTTTACCGAGTATTCAACAAATAAACCATTCAGAGACCTTCATTTTCTGGCTAAAATCTAATTATGTAAAGGATTCCAATAAACTCTTGCACACATACGGAATTTACAATTTTAAGAACACAAGCAGTTACTACACTGCCGACTATTTCGTAGACAGACACCTGGCAGTTGCTTCATACGATTTAATGGCAGAATACGCGAAACCCAAGTTAATTTCAATTTTGTTAAGTAGCATAAAAAATTTCGAAATTTACCAGTACGATATAATACAATAACTGCAATGCAATTTTCACGTATAATTTAACTCCATGATTAACTGATTACTAGAATTGCCAAAGATTAGATCACGTAGCTAATTGTCAGCACTATACCTCCGCAGTGTTGCCCCATTTGACAGCGCTAAATTTCTTTTTATACATCCTGGAAAATATTTCTGACAATAGCGAAAGATCATGTGTATATAAAAAAAAAATATTGTAATAATTTTAATCAAAAACGATATAAAACAATGAATCCTAAGCGGTTCTTTATAACAGCTTTATCTAATCAATGCAAAGTTCGATTAGGTGTTTTATACGAGACCCTTTAAAATTTAAATCAAAAAAAATATTTATTGATAAATATCAATGTTTTTTTTTGTTTTTTATATATATATATATATATATATATATATATATATACACGCCATGTACAGCAACTAGGCTAGGAGCGTGCAAGCTTATTTTATAACGGGTTATATGAAGTGGAAGAAACCAGTAGATTTTAGGAAAGAGGACATATAGGAAATTGTATTAGGGTCATCATCCTGGAGGATGGTAGCCATGTTACTGCTGATGTTCAATCTTTGCCGGAGGACGGAATAGGAAGGACATTCTTCTAGCAGGAGATGTTTTACGGTCATGTTCACATTGCATACGAGACACTGCGTTTGCTGAGTTTTGTCGAGGATGTGCTTGTGCGTGAGGCTAGTGTGCCCTAAACGCAGGCGGCACAAGACGACCTGCTCCCTGTGGCTATCTGGCTGGTGATTCCATGCGCATATTTCCTTTTTGATAGAGTGTAGATGGGAAGGTTCCTCTGATTGATTTATCCAGTCCTGTTGCCATGATTACAGCAAAAGCTCTTTTAACCAGTTTTTCATGTCTTCAAACGGCGTTTTGATGTTCAACAGAGGACAATTTTTAGCAGCCTTTTTTGATTCCGCATCCGTTAGCCTGTTTCCCGGAATATCTGCGTGTCCAGGTATCCAGAGGAATCAATGTTTTGTTAGACTTAACGTATATTATTTTATTTTTTTATCTCTTTAGCTTTCGTGTGATACAGAATTTTTAATATGTAACTTAAAATCCAACGCGTTTTTTTTTTTTTTGTTCGATAGCGTGTGCCATAGACTCGAGAATCCTGTCAAGCCAAGCAGCTTGTCGACGGGGTCCTAAAGTTTAATTAATAAATGAAAAAACGGAAAGGAATTGAAAGAAGAATTTAAAAAATGATTACAGATAGAAGGATATATAAATAATAAAATGAAAAAAAAAAAAAAAAACAAAAAACAAAAGACACGGAAAAAAACTTTTCACTTGATTAATGTATATATAATTCAGAAGAATGTGATTTACAAGCAAAAAAAGAAAACATGCACTAGATGCAAAATTCGAACACAAATAATAACGATAAATTCTAATTTCCGTGAAAATCAATACCTCTGATGCCTAAATAAATAGTTCCTGGGCGACCGAGCGAAGGTTTTTTTTTTTTTGTAAAATCGTGCTTTTTCGGAAAATATACTTAGATAGGCATACTTCTTAACTTTATTTTAATCTTATACATATTCACAAAACATGAAATATTTTAAAACTAATTTATGAACACATTTATGAATTTAAAGCCCCTTTCCATACAACTTTGCTTTTTAATACTGAACGCAACAAAAATGTAGAGGTCCTTCGAATTCACTTTCCAATTGGTTGGAAAATGTTTTCAACGACTGCATACGTTGATTTTTATGAATATATTTCTATGCGTTTTTTATTAGAAAAATTAAATTTTAGGTATATAGGGGTCGTCAGCTTTATCTGTTGGTTTATTAATTATAAAAACAAATAAAAAGCATCTTGTAATTTTTGCTTGTGATCAGTTGTTTTCTAAACAATTGGAAAAAATTACCGACCAAGTAATAAGGGTATACTGCGCATAAGGGGTTTTTTAAAATATGCACAACATATTCTTAGTAATTCACTTTCACAAACAAATATACAAATATGCAAAACATTTAATATCTGAAAATAAATAGACAAAGTCCTCCTTTGTTTATTAACCCTTTTCCTTCTACTTTATTTGTTTAGTAGCTATTAAAAAACTATTTTTTTTTCTTATTTAAATATAAAATAAATACAAAAAAAATAAATAACGAACTGTTTGTTACGATATTTTCGATTCGTTTTTTTTTTGTTATAAATATTTTTTTACTCAATGCGTAGCGCATGATTTTCCAACCACCATTACGTGACCGCCCACTGATCGGCTGAGAGCCAAGACCGATGCCTTTTTTTTTGCTTATTCGTTCCTCGCCGGTTCAAGGTATCTGGAATTACGCGCTCGCCTGTTTTGCCGATCATATGTTTTACGGCTTTACACTACCAGTATTTGTTGTTCGCTATTGCTCGTCGCTCGCCTTTGTGTTATTAAGTCGTTCGCTTCGTCAATGTTCGCTTAACATCGAGCTACAAATAAAACTTTTAACATATCTTATTAATTTCCAAATAATCATTAAATCCTTAACACTGTTCTTATAAATAAATGATTGTTTTTAAAAATAAAAAAAGAAATGCTATAGTCAGCAAATCTCAATAAATGATTGTTTTTGCGATTTACTACTGAAAACATTAAAACCCATTTAAAACTCGCGAAACCGAATTTTGCCATGGATTAGACCTTGACAGATGATTTAATGGCCCAAAATACCCCCAGAGTGCAAATTTCATCCAAATCATTTGAGCCGTTTCCGAGATACGTGAAATAAATTTATATATATATATATATATATACGCATACACACATATATATACACACACAAAAATTGCTCGTTTATGAAAGTGAATTACTAAGAATATGTTGTGCACATTTTAAAAACCCCCTTATGCGCAGTATACCCTTATTACATTTTACAGTGATTTAGTCGGAAATTTTTTCTAATTGTTTGGAAAACAACCGATCACAAGCAAAAATTACAAGATGCTTTTTATTTGTTTTTATAATTAATAAACCAACAGATAAAGCTGACGTACCTAAAATTTAATTTTTCTAATAAAAAACGCATAGAAATATATTCATAAAAATCAACGTGTGCAGTCATTGAAAACATTTTCCAACCAATAGGAAAGTGAATTCGAAGGACCTCTATATTTTTGTTGCGTTCAATATTAAAAAGCAAAGTTGTATGGAAAGGAGATTTAAATTCATAAATGTGTTCATAAATTAGTTTTAAAATATTTCATGTTTTGTGAATATGTATAAGATCAAAATAAAGTTAAGAAGTATGCGTATCTAAGTATATTTTCCGAAAAAGCAAGATTTTACAAAAAAAAAAAAAGAATATCGAGCGAAGCTCGGTCGCCTAAGTACTAATACTGAAGACAGAACAAATTATCTATTAGGTCATCGTAGAAAGATCGCACCACCAGCCCTGATTAGTATCATACTGAAAACATTAAAACCCACTTAAAACTCGCGAAACCAAATTTTGCTATGGATTGGACCTTGACTGATCGATTTATTGGCCAAAAATACCCCTAGTGTGCAAATTTCATCCAAATCGTTAGAGCCGTTTCTGAGATACACAAAATAAATTTATATATATACACACACACACACACACAAGAATTGCTCGTTTAAAGGTATTAGGATAGATATTAAAGGTTACATTTGATATTTCTGGCGCGGAGAATGAACTAAATGATTGAAAAACCAAACAGCGACTGTTACAGTTTAATAATATTTTCAAAAACCCGACTACTCTTAAACATATCCAAAAATTAAATGAAAAAGATTTTATTACTGCCGCAAAAGCAAAGTAACAAATGAATCACACTAAAAAAATCATGACAGTTTTTACTAACATTAAACTTACTAAACGAGTAGATTGTTGCTCGGCGTTTGTTAAAATACACTGCTTGTTTTGAATAAAACTAAGTAATATATAATCGAGAAAAACGAAAAATGAAGCATTAAGAATCACTGCTGTAAATTGAAATTTTCATCTCATAATTACTACAATTAAAATTCGTTATGGTCGTCACAATAGACTAGTTCTGGAGCACTGGACTTCCGTTTCGGGAATCTCGGGTTCGATCCCGGGTGACGACAGAAATTATTACGAAAAATTAAATTAAACACTCGCTATTTCCCATGGAAGGAAATGACAAACCACCACATGCGCGCTAGATAGTACACAGCAGACAAACGCGGGACTGCATTCGTATGTCGATAAATCAAACGATTACCAATTAGTTCCGAATGTAGTCTTGCGTGTATACACTTGCGTTACGTATAACAATAGCCATGAGCGCTACCTATTCTATACAGCTGGAATGTACAAATAAGTAGTCACGACAATCGGAATCGAGCAATATGACTGGAAAGAGAGAAGAGATGGTCATCACATGCCTGAATTCTGTTCAGAGATCTGTGCACTTTTCCTATCTGTATGTTTTTCTCTAAGCGACAACAATCTATCAAAGCAAAATCATGGACAATGATTATACTTTGCTTTCAAAGTGTTATGGTAATCGCATGTCTGAACCCATGTCCAGAGACCCATACAACCGTCAGTTCTATATGAGTTACAGTTTTGATTTTCCTTTTAAGCTGCATACTAATATCTCGAGAATACGGGAAAAATACAAAATTTAAAAAAAGTTGATATTTAGGGACCAAAATTTGGGAAAATTCACTCTTAAGGCGGTAAAAAAATCCACAGCATTTTCCATAGTAGCTGAGGGGTCATTTTTTTAAAATTATGTACATCAGTCACTTAATATAAGAAAAATACCAGACCTCCACAAATTTTAAATTAAAAGGCCCAAATTTAGAAAGGTGTGAAAATCAAGTTCTAAGCAAAAATTTTTTAAAAAAGTCCACAGCCGGTTCTATATGAATTACGATGTTGATTTTCTTTTTAACCTGCATACAAAGGTCTCTCGAATACAGGAAATAATAAAATTCGAAAAATTTTGATATTTAAGCACCAAAATTTGGGAAATTACACTCTTAAGCGGCAATACTGGAAACTAAAAAATAAGTCCAGTCATTTCCATGGTAGCTAAAGGGTCACTTTTTCTTTTTTTTAAAATGATGTACATCAATCACTCAATATAGGAAAAATACGAGACCTCCAAAATTTTAAAATCAAAAACCCGAATTTTTAAAAATGTGAAAATCAAGTTTTAAGCAAAAATTAAAAAAAAATTCTATAACCGGTTCTATGTAAGTTACGGAATTGACTTTCTTTTTAAACCTGCATACTAAGGTCTTCAAAAATAATTAGATATATTATATTCCCCTTATATATATTACCCTGCTAGCGGTTTCAGTTTTCCTTTTGATGTTTTAATCTAAATTTTATTTTTTAATAGTGGACTTCATTTTTTTTTTTTTAAAAAAGAATTATCTATGAACGCCGCAGTCTTTATAAAAATTTACAAAGTAATACAATTTAAAGGCCGAAAGAACGGGCCGCGAAACATCCCCTAATATGTATATATATATGTATATATGTATATCTATAAACATAAGGCTTCCTTCTTTTATATTGTTTTTACTATAATTTTGTCCATGTCGATGACTGTTTTCCTTCAAAACTGCTTCCCTTCTCATCTTCTCCATGACGGTTTATTGTTCATTCCCTTTCATTCTTTATTTCAGATATAATGTTTCAGCAAATGTAAAATCTTACAATGGAGCTGTCGAAGCATCAGGGCTAATAAAAAGGCCCTTGAGAATCTATTGCAGCAGCAAAATATTAGTGTGGCGCTAATTTCAGAAACCTGGCCAAACAATAGTATCGATCTTAAAATCAGAGGTTATAATATTGTCCGGTCAGATCGCGAAGACGGATATCCAGGAGCTGCTATCTTTCCTCTTCCATAACCTTCCTCTTCCTATGCCTTCTAATTCTCATGAACCGAATTTAGCCATTATTTCGATTCCTAGCCTACTCCCTCATCCTGTAGACTTAGTCTCTATTTATGTTTCACCAAACTTTGATCTTAAGAATTTTCCCTTTACTGCCTTTTTCAATTCTATTCCAAAAAACCCATTCATAATCGGTGGCTATTGTAATTCAATTTTCCTCTCTGTGGCTATGCCAGACACAACCAAAATGGAGCAATTCTTGAAGACATAATTTTACTTAACGATTTCATTCTACTTAATAATGACTTCCCAACATATTTTAAAAGTCCATCAATATCCAGTTCTCTTGATCTATCTATCGTTTTTCCTAATATTAGTCTTCGCTACTCCTGGGAAACACTAAGTGGCACCTTTGGGAGCGATCATGTTCCTATAATTACCTCTACCATAAATCCCTCCACCCAACAATACTTCGGATCTTTATATGCTCCGTTGAGGTCCCTCCCAAAAACTATTTGGGCTAAATTCTGCTCTTTAATTGATTCTTCTCAAACACATATTCAATCCAATTCAAGTCTAATCCATCAACACAATTCATTTTCTAATGCAATCCTTTCAGCACATCCTCGGCCATTTCCTCCAGTTTATGTTTACTAGAGAAAGAAGCATCGCAATACTTCTTCTTTATGGTGGAATAACGATTCTAGAATAGCTCATGACCAACGTACGGCATTTCGCTCACAGAAGGGCCAACGCTGGAGTCAGTTATATCTACAAAACTGCCAAGAAAAATTCCTTGAAGAAATTTTGCTCGTCATTTTCCCGAATCATTTGTCTTTCTAAGGTCTGGAAAATGGCTAAATCGTTTAAGGACCCACAGTACAATAATCTCTCTATAGATCAACTTGTCTCGTTTCTATTGCCTCGTTCTATGTCTCTCCTTTTAACGAAATCGTTTCCATCTCTACTACATACTCTACTAGTCCCCATTTTCTTACTTCCGCCTCTAACATTATTAGCGAACTTCGTGGTTCTTTAAACAAATCATCCAACCCTGCTCCTGGTATTGATCGCATCTCTTTCATAATCCTTAAAAACTTTCCGATTCTTCCTTTAGCACGCTTCTCAATTAACTCCTTTATGTATTCAGGTTATGTTCCAGAGTCCTGGAATTCCTTTATCATTATTCTTATTCCCAAAAGAAATTCATCCGCATTCCGAGCCATTTGCCTTGCTCCTTGTTTAAGAAAACTTTTCGAAAACATGCTGAAAAGGCGACTTCCTTGGTGGTTGGAGCGCAACAACCTGTTTCCCAATAATATGTCTGGTTTCCGTTCTGGATTGTGTTCTTCTGATTCCATTCATTTTTTTCTTGCAGATATCTATAAATCTGTTATAAACAAAAATTATACTATTGCCTCCTTCGCAGACGTCTCCAATACGTTCAATAAAGTACACCTTCCTACTCTTCAAGACAAAATGCTCTTCATTAATATTCCCCCAGTTTACCTTACTTATTGTTAAACTCTTTCAAAATAAAACTGTTTATCTACCTACTCCTGTCTACTCTACTTTCCGGAAAATATTTCAGGTACTACTCAGGGCTCCCGCCTTAGCACTACCCTTTTTAAAATGTATACCTCCAGCATAGTTCGGCTTCCTCTTAAATCATCTTTTCTGTACTTCGCAGGCTATACCGTTCTATATCCCACTGCTAGGTCTCTTTCAGAAGCTAATACTGACCTTACCGACTCTCTGATTTCTTTAGAAAACCGCTCTTTCCAATAGTCATCTTTCCATTTCTTCCACCAAGTATTCATGAGTTGCTTGCACTTTGTGATCCATCCTCAATAATTCTGTCCGTAAATTACTGCACTATTCTTCTTGTCTCATCCTTCTGCACCCTAGGCATCTTTCTTAACAGCCGTCTTACGTTTCAGGAACATATAAAATAATTATACAAATCTGTTTCTAAAAAGCTAAACCTTCTTAAAGCTCTTACTTCATGCCGTTAAAAAGAGGGGAGATCCTTGTATTCCTATTATCCCATATAAATCTGTTATACATTCAAAGTTAGATTATTGTTCTTGCTTGTGCAGTAGTGCTTCCAACACAACTCTTCCAAAACAGAATCGGGTGCAGAACCTTTATCTCCGCCAGTACCTTAAAGCTTCAGAGTCGTCTCATACTGCTGCAGTTCTTTCGGAAACTAATATGGTTTTTCTATATTTTTTGTCGATCTTATCTTAGTTATCGTTTCTTGACAAAGCAACTTCCTATTTCCCTCTCGTTTAATCTTATTAACTCCTATATTTTTATATTACACAACTGGCGCTCCTCTCCTAGAAAAACTTCTATTCTTTCTCACATATCCAAACGACTTAACCAACCCTTACGTTATCTCTTTTAACAGACACCCTTACTTCACGCTTAATTATTCCAATTTTCTGCATCATCATAAAATATTTTCTCTTTCCGCTTTTCACAAGAACCTGTCGGCTCATGTATGTCGGACAAAAATATAACTCTGTCATCCAATCTTTATTTCCTTTCCACACTGTTATCTTTACTGATGGCTCCAGGACATCAGACGGTACGGGAGTTGCCTTTTTGGTCCCATCACTCAACTATTTTGAACCGTTTAAACTACTTTCTTTCTGTTCCATATTTACCGCGGAGTCCACAGCTATCCTTCGTGCTATCCAATACATCATTTCCACAAATTGTTCCAATAAATTTCTGCCAGTCTCGGATTCTCTAAGGGTGTGCTACTGCCCATTTCCTCTGCTCTTCCTCACCATTCCTCAGACTTCATAATTCTCCTGATTTGTTCTGACACTAGATTGTATAGCACTCGTTCCATTCAAATCGATTTCTTACGGACCGCCCGCCATGTTAGCATTAAGGGTAATGAAGGAAGTGTCATTGAAGACGATAGCGCGATATTTATCCTTTTTTATTCTCTAATCCTGAATCCTTTTATCGTAATATTCAAACTCAACTTCTTCCTTATCGTTGGTACTAAGACTTTCCTCACTTTCCCGCTTTCTTATCTCTTCTATATGCAGGCTTCAACTTGATCATAATCGGCTTCCTGCATCCTCTTTTCGTTTTTCTATATTCTCTTTTTCTTTTTATTCTGTCCATCCCGATAATTCTGAATTACTCTGACACAACCCATCTTCTTCCAATACGCGTCTATATCCATAAAACGCCCTCACTGTTATACACAACTCCTGAATCTGGTTTGCCTACTCCATATAATGCTTCGTTTATTCCTTCACTTCTATCCTCGATTATTTTTCTTATAGCATCTTTCACTTCTATTCAGTTCTAATTAGTTTCTCCCCTTCTCTCACTGATATAATCTAATGCTGGATAATGTACTCTGGCGACACCCCCAAAAAAGTAAAAAAAAAAAAAAAAATGTTAATATTATCAGGATTTTAAATATTCTTCCTAAAGTGTTCGAGTGATCAGAGCAATATTATCGTAATAACGCAATGATGTAAAAGCGAAAGTTTAAAAACGAAATAATCTTACATTATTTTTGTAGGTAACGTCATCTTAACAAACGGATTATCCGGTGGGTTTTTTGGTGGTGTTTTCTTCAAATTCTTACGAATCAATTTAGCATCGTAAGTTTTGCAGTACGACTTAATGATCGCAGGATCAACTTGATTTTCCGCACAATCCGGTACTTTATCCAATTCTGTAGTTTGTTCAGTAGGAGAAGGACTGAGAAGGCAAATACACACAATATAAAAAGCCTGTAATTACTACATAAAAGTACAAAATTTCGTACCCCCATATTTTGCGCTAAACACATCAATACGCTGTAATTGAATTAAAAATTATGCATCATACAATAAGGTTCTAAATTTTAAAAAGTAAATTTCAACCAAACTTTTTTGGCTTTGGAATTCAAAAGTTTTTTATTTACCGGATACTCTCGTACTACCTCTATACGTAAAATTTACATGTGTTATAATTTCCTTCTTTTTCTTTTTATTTTACACAATATGCCTATATTTTGTTATAAATATAACTTACAATTATCTTTCCTCGCTGTTTAATTACATTGCGCAACTGAAAGCATACAGGGGAAAATGACAAAATAGAATAGCGCAGTGGTTGTAAACAAAAACTGAGAAAACAATAAAATCAAAAGCGAAAACGGTGTTTATCACATTTTTTTTTAAATTCGCAAAATATAATTTATCATGAATCCGCATCACTCACTTAAACATTAACTGAACTATTCCATACAGAGACACCGAATTATATTTTGATAAAAATCTTAAAAAGTACATCTCCAATTGAAGACAATAGCCTTTTAAAAACTGGCTAGCTGAGAGAGTTCAAACATTGCAAATAATTAATACGTTACAAGGAATGGAATCTGACAAAGAACGCTATACCAAGGATGGAGAAACAATGACAATCAACGCCGATAAATGCCAAACATATGCATCCTGAAAAGGGAAGGAACGACACTGCAAAAAATAAGAGCAAAAGGAGTTAACTGTCCCATGCCATGGCCAATTCAAATCTCATTATTCACTTTCAAAATAGAACATAAGTATTAATAACAACGTTGAAATTCAAGTGAAAATATTCAAATCTGCCTAAGTATACTCTGTTCCTGTATAGAAAAATAACTAAATTTCCTCCCATAAAACGACAATGAGCAAAATAAAATGTACTCCCTGTACTCAAACTTTTGAGTAGTAGAGTACAATGTACTCTATCCGTATCTAGTATTCAAGAATACTGCAGCGAATAATTGCACAATTCTTTTTCTCTTTTCTCCCTCGTTTTTATTTGACTAATTTTACTATTGTATTGGCACTTTATTTATTGTTTTTAACAATCTCTCTTCAAGTGTGTCCAAAACTGCCATAATCACTTAATTCTTGACTGATACCGAAAATTGTTTTCAAATTTTATAAATGAATGAGTAAGCAATTTCGTTAGTTTAAATATCTCGACTATTCTTTGTAAATAGGAACAATTTCCTTTAGTTACCAAAATGTTATTTATTGCAAACTCCCTAATGTATTACATTGATACAGATTCGTAACATTTAGCATTGCGAGATTCAAGCTATAATTTTCATTAATTTCATCCAATTTTAATCTTTCGGACAAATGAGATAACCAGGTGCGCTATATAAAGAGTAAGCTGATTCTGGCACTAAGTTTATGAAAATTGTAAAATTTCAATCAAGTATCAAAAATCAATCAGACAAAATTACACCAAAAGTTCTGCTGTTAGGAAGACAATAGTACCGATGTAATGAATTGCGACCTTTATGTATGAACCCTATGAAAGTTGATCAATTTTTTTCAAATGGTCAAGCCAAGAGGAAAGCTATCAGCAAAAAAAAATGGGGACAAAAAAGATAACTGAAAATAAATTATGCATTTTTTTATTTTCATAATAAACTGTCCATTTTTCTTTATTTACTTATCTCAATAAAATATTTGGAAATCACTTACAAATAGGTCTTTTGATTTCGTATAAATTGCAGATGAAAGAACGACATACAAAACTAGCATAGTGATTGTGTTCCTCTTTCATTGTTGCGTGATATCCTATCGGTTTAAATACTGTTTGAATCCAACAACGCTAAATCTTAAATCTTTCACCGTTCACGATGGAGCACATCAACGAAGATGATCCCTATGGACGTGCATCAATCATTCTCACACGTGTCAATACTGGATCTCTGCAGACACGTACATCATATATTCAATCATATACCATCATAGAACCCTGCCTCATACACACACAAACACAAGTATACGTGGGAACACACAAAACATGCCAACGATAACATAAATAATTAAATGAAAAATAAATAAAAATTATTACAAAAAAACAGAAATATATACATAATTAAATAGTCAAACTAATTACGTTACGTTAACAGTTGAAAGGTGATTCGAGCCAGTAGTGAAAATAACTTCTCTACATTGCACCGCTTTTCTGCATAATTTTTTAAATTAATGAAATAATTTCCGTATAAAATGGCGGGAGGGAGGGAAAGACATATAACTAAAGTTCTTCTTTTTCACTCTTAGCCGTTGTCAGTCCACCACTGGATGAAAGCCTCCCTTAATTCTTTCCAAACGTTACGATCTTGCGTCTCTTCCCACAAGTCTGCTCTAAATTTCCGAATTTTATCTACCCAGCGCTTCTTTGGTCGTCCTAGAATTCGCTTTCCATTAGAGGTTTCCACGATGTTGATAAATTTATCCATCAACTATTTTCATTTCTAGCCACTTGAACGGACCATTTCCATTTACTACTTTAATGATACTTATTGCATCTGTTACTTTTGTTGTTTCACGGATGCACTTTCTCTATCTTCTCTTCCTTGCACTCTCCTGCAGACACTCATCACAGTGTGGTCTCATCTCTTTGGTGGAATAAGGAGTGTAACGCCGCATTTGACCAATGTCGTTCCATCTTCACAATCTACCGCTCTAATCCTACGACCCAAAATTTTCTGGCTCATAAATAACCCAACGCTAAAGCTAGGTTTATACTTAAAGCCATGAAGAAGGCCTCTTGGAAGAAATTTTGTTCTTCCTTCTCTAGAACTACTCCTCTTTTTGAAAGTATGTTGAACAAGCGTCTTGTCTGGTAGTTGGAACATTATAGTGTGCTTCCTAACAATATGTTTGGCTTTCGGCCTAGTATTGGCCCTCGAAAACATTACACTCTGGCTTCCTTCACTGATATCTCCTACACTTTTGATAATGTCCATCTTCTAACGTTAAGAGATAAAATGACAGCAATTAACATTCCAGACAATTTCACTTCCCTTGTTATTAAGTTCATGTCAAATCGTTCTATCCACCTCTCTTCTCCATTACTCGACACTACAAGAAAGGTTTTCTGCAGTTTTCCTCAAGGTTCCTCCCTCTGTCCCAATCTTTTTAACATTTATAATACCTGTATCGCTTCCCTTTCTTTAAATTCCCGCTCTTTGTTCTTTGCTGATGACATGTTGCTTCTTTCCTCTTCACATAATATTGTTATACCTAATGGAGCTCTTACCCTCAATTTGTTAGGAAGCGTTTTTTTTTTTTTTTTGTTTTTTTTTATGGCCCGGCTTTAGTTAACTATTAAGCCATTTAGGCGCTCTGGCTTCAGTTAACCTTTCGATTTCCCTTTCCAAGTCTTCCTACGTTGTATTTACCCTTCAGCCTTATAATCATACTTCTGTTAATTTATCCTTAAACATACAGCTCTTGCTCGTGTTAATTGCTTCCATTATCTTGGTATCTTCCTCGATAGTCGTCTGTCTTACCCCGAACATATCAAATATCTTTCCTCCTCCTCTATTAAAAGGTTAAACTTGCTGAAGGCCCTATCACCTACTGAATGGGGTGGTGACCCTTACATCGTTATTTCTTAGTAAAAGTCGATCATCCGTTCCAAGTTTGACTACTGTTCATTCATTTATACCTGCGTCTCCAAGTCCTGACTCTCTAAACTAGATGTGATCCAAAACTCTTACCTTCAACTGTGTCTTGGTGTTCTTAAATCTTCTATTCCAGCACTACTTGCTAAATCGAATAACTTTCCTTTTTCATTTCTAACTGTTTCTGGGTAAAGGTCTTTGGTTGACGAGTCCATTTTTTTTTTTTTTTTATTTAAAAAAAAGAAAAGAAAAAAATTGAACATTTAAAAATAAATCTTTCTCCACCAGAACGGAAAAAAAATCAGTTAAGACGATAAATTGTTTGTTGTCTCTTTTACATTAAACCAGAAAAACGTCCCTCTATATTACAATATAATATGAAAAATAATTGATGGTATATTAATAAAGTAAGTGGAATGGCAAGTGAATATTTAAATATTTCAAACTGATTAGGTAACTCAATAGTACTGTTATGACATTAAAAATGTTAAATTTCTACCAAAAAAGAACTCCATTTTTATTTTTGATTGTAACAGAAGGTTACTAGAAATTCACAAAGAAAAATTATAAATGCTAATTTCTCAGAACAACTTTTTTTTTTGTTTTTGTAATCAAAGCGACAAACACAAGAAAAAAAAAGTGTTTACAACTGAAACTGATTTGAAAGGGATTTTATTTGAGGATAATAGTAAACAGTTTATTGAAGACAGTTTAACATTTTACATGATAAAAGCGCAAGCCGCTCATTTATCTCAGAAGGCATGCAAAGACCAAGCAATTCCATCTATACAAGCATACGAAAAAGCAGACCAATAAAAATATAAATACCAGTGGCACTGCTTCGTCAGAATTTTTCCGCAATTTAAAGTTCTCTTTTTGATTCCTTACATTCCCTACTAATATAATGTACAAAAAATTTACTTTAACTTATGTACATATAATTCGGAGAACAAATTTGAAATAAGCGCTCGTCATCGTATTATCGCCAATATTTTGTTAAGCACGTTGACTTGAACATTTTTATAAACATTTCTATTTTCTCCATGAAGCACAGGTAAAAAAGATAGCTAACACTGCACTGTATGCTTTTCACGCCGATGTTTATAAACTGCTTCACTAATTTTTACTTTTTGAAAATTTGTTTACGTGATACGTATATATATTATTATAGTACTGCAACTACACTATTTTTAAAAACTATGAATACGATATAAAACTCTAAATTTAAAAAAAAAAGAAAATTGGCCGACATTCGAGGGAGTAACAACAAAATACAAAGCGGCTAAAAAAAATTAGGAATTATGTACAATGTTTAAAAATTAATTGTTTTTGTATTATATGACAAATAAAATTAGGCAAAACCGAAAATCGACTAAAATTTTTCTATTTACCTTAATTTACAGATTAAAATTTTATTGCTATAAACTTTAAATCAATTCTGTAACGTCAAAATCCGAAAAATTATTTAAAAAAAAACTTAATCTCTTGTGCAGATTTAAAGAAAAACTCCATTTCGTAGCGTTAAATAATTTTTTGAGTTTCTTTAAATTTAACTGTTTCAGAACAGACAAAATACGCATTTCCAAGTTCGCTGCTTAATGACATTAACGTATTAAACAAAAAATTGTATTTCATGAATATAATCTCATTAATAATCCGGGTAGAGCAGGACACAAGGCTTTCCAAAATACACACACTAGTACATTACATGGACATTCAGTTATCACATATATTTCTAATATCGGAGTATCATGCGAACACAATATATCGATTTGAATGCAGCCAGGTAACATTTCGCGAATATATGAGTACAATGGATTCGGGTTCGGTATTCGAAAACCGAACAATACGGTTTATAAAATATACTATTACCACTCCAGTCACTCGTTTACGCGTCTTTTTTAAACAGAAAACTTAACATCCAAGATACACATGTACATAATCATAACATCTCTGAAATGGATTCTGTACCAAAAAATCGACCATGTTAGAAAATTCAAAAAAGACAAAAAATTACTCTGATTTCCTAATAGCGTTATACCGCCCATTAAACAAGTAATGCTCTGCCCAGTACAAATAAACATTCTTTCCCGAACAATTAGATCAACAAATTTTCATCGATGCAAAAATATTAGAAATAATTAAAATTAAAACACAAACTGCAAAAAGGGGGATAATCATAAATTTTAGAAATAACAATAATGATAAAATAAAAATCAGAACATTTGATTGAAGATTTAAAAATTAAATAAGCGGTTATAGATTTAAAAAAAAAAAAAAATCCGTAAAAATGTTAACTTTCTGGTAATAGAGAACCCATAAATTATTAAATATATAAACGAAAGAACATTTCGTGAACTAATGAGATAGTTACGAATAAAAAATTGTACTAGTTTATCTCAGTTAGTTGCAAAGTTAATTTCGTTGATTATTTATCTATTCATTTTACAATTTGCCAGTGCAACAGCTTACGCCAATTACTGTACAGCACAATATGATAAAAAAGAAAATAAAAGAAATCGTACAATTAACCATACATAGCTAAAAGGAATATATATACTCACATGCACGTACGTAAAGAATTGATATAAAGTACTAGTTAACACACACATAAGCACACATGTAGCTATACGCGGATATATATATATAAATACGAAAAATACAAATCAGCACCAAAATATATCCACACTCTGACATGATCACGCACTCTCACACACACGCAAACACAAACAAGCACATAGATGAAATCCAATCACACACACATACAGATATTCTCAATAAAAACAGATAGGACAACTCAGCCTTACGTTGTCAAACTCTTGATGACGATTTTTAAAAACTCTCCTGAACGGCTATCAAATATGTCTAGTTCATGATGTTTCTTCTCTAGTTTATTGTATAGTATAAATAAGGAGCGTAGAGAGGAACATGCATCCTGCTGAGTCTTTGCAAACTGTACTGCCAATATATGAGTTGGTCGGACACCTAAAATGGGTACTTTAATCAATATTTTCTCTAGGAGATTGGGACAATTTACTTTACCATGCAACAGATTATACAAAAAGCGAAGCGCTATCTCTTTCCTGCTCCCCTCTAGACTGTTCATGCTTCATTTTCTAAGTGTTTTTCCGTATTCGAAATGCTCACTACTGAATTTACCAAATCTGTACACAGTATTTTATAAACTTTATCTGCACTCTTTCTATTCTATCTTCTAAATCAGCAGATGTAGGATTCCAAATCAACGAGCCAAATTCTAAATGCAAACGAACCAAAGCGGAGTATAAGAATAAATATGTTTCAATGTATTTGAAATTCACACTACTTCGGAACATTAAACCCAGCACTTTCCTCGCCTTACCAATTGTGTTCATTACATGAAATTTAAATGTGAATTTTTCATCTAAAGAACGCCAAGATCTGTTATATCTGTCTCCTTTTTCAAAAGAGAACCCTCTAAATGGTATAAGACAGAAGTAGAGTTAATTTTGCAAGTAAACGAAATAAATTTACATTCAGATATTCACCGGTAAGTTATTAGCAACACTCTAGGATACAAAATTATCTACATCCTTTTGTAATGATATAGGATCTTCAACATTTTGTTATTTCTCTGAATAATTTTGCATCATCAGCATATAACAGAATTTTGGAATACTGCATAACATTCGGTAAATCATTGATATGCAATAAAAAGAGGTGTGGACCTAAAATAGAACTCTGAGGCACTCCGGAGGAGCAATGAAAAGAGCAGGACCTGCAGTTACCAAATTGGACAACATTACTCCCAATTCCGCAAATAACTCTCCATAAGTTTTAATAACCCAGTAGAGAACCCAAAATTACTTAATTTACGCAACAGACCTGAATGATCTACTCTATCGAAAGCTTTTTGGAAATCAGCGTATACTACGCCCACCTGCGAGAACATATCTAGTACCGCAGAAACATAATCCGTAAACGTCATTAGATTAGTTATAACCGATCTACCTTCAACAAACCCATGCTGCTGATCGATTGAAATACACTGTTTTAGAGGTGTATATAACCTTTTATAAAGAATAAATTCAAAAATTTTAGCGGTTTGTGGGAAAAAATATATGAGTCTAAAATTTGTAATATCATTAGAAAGGTTATTTTTCGGAAAGAGGTGCGATCTTAGACACCTTCCAAACTTGTGGGAAAATGCTAGTGTTAATTATACAGTTAAAGATATGTGAAAGAGGTTTGGCGAATAAATCTCGACAAGCTTTAAAAATATATAGCGGTACGTTGTCGAGGTCTAAAGTACATTTTGACTTAAGCTTCCGCAACACCTCACTTACATCTAGTTCCATAATATTCCCCACAGAAATGTGGTTGGCACTAAAGGTTGAAATTAATAAACTTATGAGAAGTGAGCAGCAAAAGCAAAAGCAATGTGCTGGGAACTGCGCAGAATTTGCCCTTCGTATACAAAAGATTCTTTACGTGTATTCGTGCATTTCCCTGACCGCTCATAATGTAGCTAAAACTGTTTTGGATCTGCTCGCATTTAGCTCTCTTTAGCACATTCATAATTTACTCTTGCAAATGTTATTTTCGACTTTAGTTCCTTACGTAAATTGTTGAAGATAATTTTGAAAAGTTGATGTTTTGTTTTTTTAAACTTTAACCGGTACTTATCATTTTCCTTTATTAAATTTATTATCTCTTTAGTAAACCAACGGGGATATTTACTTTTACTTATTTTTATCCACGGTACGGTTTTATTAAAAACAGCCTGAATTGTCTAATCAAAGTAAGATTTTACATAATTGCTGTTAAAGAATTCATACAACGGTTGTCAATCAATTGCTCTTAACATATTATACATCTATAAGAAGTCCGCTTTCTTATAATTTCTCATGAATAAATCTTTTTGCTTCACGTTCTCACGGATACCCTTAGATCGTCCCGAAATGGCCAAATCAACATTTACACGTAAGGGAGGATGATACCGATCATTTTGTTGAAAACACAACTCTTCCTTCTCAATATTCGTTAGCTGTTTCCGAAATTCCTTATTCATCTGAAAGTCGACTCTCACTAACGCCTCCTCCACCGACTCGGCTATTCCTTTCGATGGAGAGAGTAACTTATCGTCCTTCCTTTTCGTCCCAGCGCTTCTTGTTTTAACTCCACTACTACTTTCGGATAACATATTCCAATTATTTAACGAATGTTTATAAAAATAAGAAAAGATAAACGTACCTTCAGGAAATATAAATATATTATACCGCGCCATACACCGACGTCATAGTTAACAAGAAAGTAGAAACACACGTCTTATCATCACAACACTCATTGCATAATAACATGTGCCGTTTATGGTTTTAAGAATTTATTACAATATAATCCGTGTTTTTTCTAAATTAAACGTGTTTATTACATTTAATCGATTGAAATGCGTTGTTCCATCTTATGTTTCCCCGCGCATAAAATGAGCCTCGACAGTTACGCACCAGTAAGCCTTCATCAGCATCGACTATTATGACGTCGGAAATAAATATCTTTTTTTTATAAATAAAAAAATATTTTATAGTTGATCGCGATTTTTATTTTTCAATCAATCGGTGATAAAAATATTTGTTGTAATATTTATGTTGATCGTTTTTTACGGTACTTTGAACAGAATTAAGTACATAAGTTAAATTTTATTCTCACTCTAGAAATCTACACTACATTCGTCTTATATTGTTACCGTTCATTTATTATGCATATAAGTATAATTTATTAAAACGATCTGACGAAAATGCAACAATAACTTTTAATGTTATAACTTTGAAACATACAAGCACGCACTTGCAATAAATAATATTAAGGAACAATTAAAACCTCAGCCGAGACTACAAATCAGAAACATCCATATAACCACTAAATAATTCTGATTACCATCACACACTTCTGTAAGTACTTCAATATTTTATTTGTTGGCTTTATTCGCTTAAGTTACTACAACGATACTTGCGAATCATTTTTTTTTATAGTGTTTCCACAATCCGAACAGAAAATGTAGCTCTTGGTGTGATGAACACCAACCAATCAAGGCCCAGAAAAAATAGCGTAATACATGTTCGTTAAAGTCGGTTCCACTATAGAGCATCTTATACAATGTTTCACAATCGAATGCACTTAACAGAATAAACAAACATGAAAAATGTAACGGTTAAAACAAAAGCGACGCAACGGTTAAAAAAACAGTCGAGTAACGGAACCGTGAACAAGACAACAAAAGTAAAAACAGATCAGAAAATTATTATTGAAAGTTTGATTATTTAAAAAAATAATATTAAAAAAAAAAAAAAACTATACTATTTCATTATTAAATATTGTAATATACCTGGGAGTATCATATATTCGTTCTTTATTAAAATTATTTCTTTCCCCTTTTGGACGCGCGAAGCGAACTGTATATCCATGAATATTATTCTTCATCAATGCCAATCGTTGTTTTGCCTCGCTATTAATAAATAAAAAATAAAACTAAACATGAATACTACAAAAAGAAAAGAAAATAAATTATAATCAGAACACGTTAAAAACAATACGCAATTACGTAAATAAACTCCTCCCATTAATTAGAGACTACATTTGCTTCTTTTCTCAACGTATATAAAATAATTACACAAACGAAATCAAAATGCTTGTAATATTTCATAGTATTTATTAGTCTTTATAGACTGCAGTCACATTAGCGAAAAAGATGTTTCGAAGTCATTAGTCCCACTTTTTCTACCTTGTAGAACACTGCTGTCATTCATTGCCTGATACATTAACAATGTGCGTCGTTAATAGAGTAATACAAATGCATGCTTTGTATAATACGGCAACATTCATTTAAATTCAACTGATCTTAAAGCTTCTTTATATTTCCATTTCTTCAACGTCGCTACTAAACCAGGTATTTTGATGATCATAATAATCCTATGTTTATTTTAAAATTGCAAAGAATACTATCTTTCACATATGCGTTAATCATTTAATACATTATACTCGTCAATGCACTTTATTAAAAACATCTTTTAATTGCCTTAACTACAAAAACACAACTGTCATTACTGTTTTATAGTAATTGAAAGCAATCTGTATATTATTGGTACACGACCCAGTGCTAATATATCTTGATTTAACACAGGGAAGCGTGAAATTGAGAGTTATGAGTCAGTAGCTAAAAGCAATGTTAACAGAATCCAGTAATTACTGTCAAAGATTTTTCGTAGAATGATAGACTCTCCGTACTTCATTTCCAATAACAAAACTACACGATAATCTGTATATTCCGTATGATAAATACCCATCAAAAACATATATGTAAAAATAGGAGCCAAGTTCAATATTAAGAATATGCGTGGTTGTCGACTTTGGCGACAAAAGAAATGAGATCTGAATCAGTGCCAAGTTCTGTAGATAATCCTGAAATTTATTTATAAGAACATACATCATTCTAAAATAAATTTAAAACACAATTTCTTGTTTTTTTTCTACTACAACGATGTTTGTTATTTCAAAATATAACTTCTTAAATTTGAACAGTCGAATTATTTACACAAAGCAGATAATTTAGAATAAATTAAAGCTCAAGATTTGACTTGGCCAGTTTTTACCAGCAAACCAAATTTTTAGTTATATAAAAACAGTAACTTGCGTATAACACAAAGAAGATAAGTTGATTAGCCAAATATAAGATAACTTATATGTGAAAACTGGCCAAGTGAAATTGTGAGCTTTAATTTATCTTAAATTATCTGCTTCGTGTAAATAATTCGACTGTTCAAATTTAAGAAGTCTATATTTTTAAATAGCAAACATTGTTGTCCATGAAAAAAACAAGCAATTGTGTTTTAAATTTATTTTAGAATATTGTATATTCTTATAAATAAATTTTAGGATTATCTATAGAACCTGGCACCCATTTACATCTCATTTCTTTTGTCGGCGAAGTCGACAACCACGCATATTCTTAATATTGAACTTGGCTACTACTTTTACATTTATGTTTTTGATGGGATTTGTGAAGAAATTATTATTATTCATTCAAATTCAATGACGATTTTTTATTGCTTTTACAAGGGTTTCGATTTGAAATTTCACACATTTGCGTCTTGGTCTCTTCGTTCTTTCAAATCTGGCTGATGATTTTATTTGGCTGGGTCACAAACTCGCTTGCGATTTATACACTCTTTTCGACTGCCTTCATCTTTTCTGGTTCCGAGAACTTTATATGTACAAATCAATTTTCGGACTGTACCCGCCGTGGTTTTGATCTTGTTACCGTTTTCTCCGGACCGTTTTGCACCCGCCTTTGCCGGCGGTGTTCTCCGTCGATCTGCCGATCGTCTCGGTCGAAGTAAACTACGACCTTTTCTTTTATATGGTCCTTTGACATTGTCATTCTATCGAAACACCCCGCCTTTCTAATAACAATTATTACTTTGCAGCCTTTTATTAACGATATCTTTATAACTTCTCTGCTGACTGCAAACCATAAATACTTCATATCGAATGCCGAAGAAACTTCCAATTTCGAATTTTTATGCGATTTTACTTTATGTAGCCGAAATAATACAATTTGAGAAATGCAAATATATTTTCATTTCATGCAATATCATCCCGTCCGTAGACTATTTACAATTAATTTTACATTATTTACGATTTCAATTATTTATAATGCCTTTAAGTTAGAACATCATCTCTTCCATAAAAACAACTTTCTAATGATGGCTTTACCCCTTGCAAAAATCTTCTAAATTTGTTCATTTTTATTCTCATTTAACTTTATTTGGTTGTTTCTTAATTTCGGATTCCGTTTTTCTTCGGACGGAATACCCATTTTCTTTTTCGCAAAACTAGTCTGCTTTCCCACCGTTGAAAATTTCACGGTTTTCTGATTTTTTCCTTTGTATATACACAATTACTGAACTGGACGCCAAATTTCAACTGTCTAGGTCACCTAGAAGTGGGTTAGGTTTTTGATCTATGCATATGTCAGTCAGTGATAAAAATGACGATTTTTAGACGTTAATATCTCAATAACCGTTTGAATTGTATTTATGAAATTTGGGGGTTCTAGTTAATCCTAAGAAGTTTTAATAAATAAACCAAAATTCATGTATTTATGTTAAATAGATTTTAAGTTATTAAGGGGTTAAAAGTGGCTCCAAATGGTTCGTGTAAATATGTCGCGGCTAGTTCCTTTTTTTCGACTTAAACTTGGCTTGACACGCTACCTCGTATCTAGACCACACAGTACAAAAAAAATCATTGAAAAACTACAAACCAACAATAACATCAACGTATCTAGCATGTACTGCCGAAATTTTTCAAGAAATCCTAAGAAAATTTTTCATTTAAGTGGTGAAAATACGAAAACTGTGTGGAACACAAGTAAAGAGTAATTTGTCTCTAGTTTGATTTTTACTTTTTCAATTTCATAACCTTTCACATAGGCATTTTTATCTTTAATAAATCCCGTTACAATCCTACGATCAGTAAAATTCTAAACTTTTTCCAATTTTTCGGAAAGCAGCCGCCCTTACCACAGCAAATATCAAAAATAAGAGAAAACGTTTAATCACGGATTATGATTAATGTTTCAGCGATCAATATTTAGAATTAACATTACGGCAGTTTAATTACGCTAAAAGTAAAAGGCTTTCTAATATCATCTAAGACTTTACTTCACCTAACAACACATTTAAAAATGTAAAGGCAGATCCTGCCCTTTTCGTCACTCACGAATTTGAATTTTTCAATCAAAACCAATTTTGGCATAGATACTTGAATTTTAATATTTATAAAATAAATGTCTATATACGCGCTTTGAACATAAAATACATAAAAACATTATAGGATTATTGAAAGTTCCAAAAATATCGACACTCGAGGCAATATTTTTCAGTTATTAACAGTAAATCTCATTTTTTTCCTTAATAATAATTTGATCAATCATTTCAACTTGATGCTCGTTCTCATCAGTTATGTAAAAACTTCGTATCTTCAAGTGTTACAAACATTTTGCCGGAATTAAATACATTTGTGTTAGGAAAATTGTTTTTTTTTTTAATTGGAACTTTATAAAAAAAAAACTGAAAATTTAAATTATTAGTAACGATTATTTTGTATTACTCACTCAACAGACTTGTAAGTGACAAATGCGAATTTATTTTCACCCTTTAAATAAACATTCACATGTTCACAAGGACCAGATTCTGCAATCCAATTTTTTACTGCAGCCTAAAATATGCACATTGCAACAAATTAATTTACACTGAGCAATACAATAAATTATAAAACAGGCATTACAAAAATAAAACAATATAAATTAAAATAATCTAAAATAATTGAATAAAGCATAACGATGACAAGTAACATGCAAACAATCACATAATAATAAAAACAAAAAAATTTACATTTTCAGAAATCTAAAATAATAAAACGGCATATATATATAAAATCAAATCTACAACCTTATGTACGTAAAAACGAGCAATATTTTTCAAAAATTAAAAATAATTTTATTATAAATATTTCTGAGCAATAGTTAATTTTATTTTTCATGTTTATTTACCAAGATATCAATCTACTGTAATGCATACATTACATCAAGAAAATATGAAATAAAGGGAAAAAAAAAAGATTAATAAAATTAGAGCGTGCTGAGAAAGTGTGTGTGTGTGTGAAGTTGCTAACTAGGGGTTAACGAACCGAAATCTATCTTCGCCTTTAGGACTCGTAGTGATCGGACAGCGAATCAACCAAACAATACATGGGTTGGGAGGGGAGAAGACATAGTATGAAAAAGCACAAAATTATAAAAGACGATAGATGAGCATGACGGTATTTGTCAAGTCACTAAGGAGTATTCACCAAATTTCGGTAACAGCACCTAGTGTTAAGATATCCGAAATAATGCTGGATCCAATAACATCCAAATGACCAGATCGCCAAGAGTGTTTTTTGTAAAATCCGGGAAAGTTAAAGTCAAAATTCGATTCCCACGTCTCCTCCCATTTTCATGGTGAACCCAGTATGGAATATCAACATATATCCGCCTATCAACAAGGAATTCCAATTAACCCAGCCGCAGCAGAGTAATACGTATAAACTGTATTTTATAAAATTTTAAATACACATATTTCTTGTACGTTCGTGTGTATATATAGGTATAATATATATACATATACATGTCGTCGCGATAGCCTAGTTGCTGGAGCGCTTGACTTCCGTTACGGAGGTCACGGGTTCAATCCCGCGCGACGACAGAACTTAAAACAAAGAATTAAATTAAATATTCGCTAATAATCACGTGGAAGGCAATAGGAAACCACCACGTACATCATATGCGCGCTAGGTTAGTACACAGCAAACGCACACGCGGCACTGCACTAGTAGCGCGATAACAAGCGGCTACTATCAGTTCCGAATATAGTCTTCTTGCGTGTGTACACCTGGTTGCATATAATAATTACCTGGTACACAACCCATATCGGTACAGCTACAAAAAGTGTACGAATAAGTTGCCCACCAACCGAATGATTGAGGAGATAATGATATATATATATATATGGAATTATCTTTTTTGAGGTTGATTTATAAAGGTTTCTGTACTATTTTTCATTAATATAAATTATAAACTCTTTCACCTCATGTAAATTAACCGAATAATAATGAACAGAATTATACGCCCCCGGGATTTTAGATCGTAATCAGATGATACGGTATTAATAGCAACAAGTGAGAAAGAGTTGAAGACATTACTACACTGAGTGGAATATTTCAGCCGAAAGGCAAATTTAATACTAAAGCGTGCAAAAATGCGTCATAGTCACTCTATTGATAAGGATAAGAAAATGCCTGAAACCTTCACCTCTATACCGGATATCGGAAAAAGGACATCAGTAGCCTATTTAGGAGCGCAGATTACAGATAATACGAGTGTAGAAAACGAAATTAAACGTCGTATTGGACTAGCGAAAAGCGCGTTAGCAAAACTGACGAGAATATGGAAAGACCACTCCATAACAGTAGGGAATAAAAATGGACACTAATGGAGACACTAATATTCTCAATAGCAAGCTACGGCTCCGAATCGTGGACGCTGAACAAAACATTATGCCGAAGAATAGAGGCATTCGAAATGATATGTTACAGACGAATACTCCGGATACCGTGGATCAAGCATCGCTCTAATGCTTCAATATTAGAGGAGCTGGGAATAGATCGGAAAGACGGATTAATGCATATGATAAAAATGCGGGCCCTGAAATTCTTCAGCCATGTGATACGCCGAGATGGATTGGAAAAAATGGCCATACAGGGAATAACAGAAGGTAAAAGGAATAGAGGACGACCTCCGACCCGGTTCATAGATTATATTCAAAACACAACAGGCCTATTAACACAACAGCTGGTGGAAGCAGCTCAAAATCGAGAGAAATGGAAAAAAATTGTTGAAATATGTTCATGATTGGTCATGACGTCTGAACACAGACAACGACACAGAAGAAGAAGAATAGCATTCCTAAAGGTTTCATTGTAAATAGAATCCAACATTTCATTTGGCATTTCTGGTGGGAAATAAGTAAATAAGGATAAACACTTCATTATACTTTGAAAACATTTTACCTTAAGAAAAAAATGTTCATTTAGGAATTGTAAAACTGCTAACAAATTTTAAATATTCTAATTCGGAGTTTTTAATTTATTAAATCCAATCTCCTCGTCTATTGTTTTCCAAATTTTTATCCAATAATATTGTGGTACTATATTCAAAAATACTATTTCGCCAATCGTTAGGGTAGAAAACGAGGGTGTTTCAGAAAAAAAGTTTTAAACAAAAGTTTCTTATTTTTCAGGATAACGTCGGAGTCCGTAAAAAAAGTACTCCATTTCTTTTTAAAAAAAAAAAACTTCCGGTTTCAACAGGTCACTTTCGGTGGGGGCGGAATTCGAACATATTTCCAATCGATATGGCACTGTCAATTTACTAACATGAGACTTCGAATTTTTCATTTCATTAAGTATTCTAGATTTCAGAAGGGGTGTACGGGCGCGGTTTAGGACACTCGGTATATAACTCGATCCTTTGGATCTTACCGTAAAAACACACCCCCTAGACGTCCAGATTATAGTTTTCTATAATTCTTATAGAAAAACTGTTTTTTATTGCCTATGCCAGTTTTTAATTTAAATTGTTCCCTGTTAACGGTGCTTTATACCACACTTTGCAGATTACATTAAAAACTTTCACAGAACACTTCAACTACATCAAATACATCTATTCATCTAATCGATACAAAAACGTTTGCATTGTTTTTATGTATTAACCCTTTTGAATTGACTTTGGCGTTTTTTATGGTTTTGGCTCGTTTTCTCCGTTCAGCAGTCTGCTGACTTATTTGTATGTCAAACTCATAAAGCCATGCTCCATCTCCCACAATAGAGTTTATTTCATGACTGTAGAGTAAAAGCTAGAATGGTCGAGCATGCCTAATAACAACTTGTTTCCGACGTTTTTCTAAAAAATTCAGCTCATTCGGTATAAGCTGAGCGATAACGCATCTCATACCAAAAAAGAATATCATAAAAAATGGTACGAACAATTTCGCGTGAAACATTAAGGGTTGTTTCTATCGAGCCAACATAACGATTTTCCATTACAATTCTTTTTCATCGGTCGCATACATTGAGAGACGACCGGAACTAGCAAATCTTCACACATGGCTCGGTCTTCTTTAAATAATACCACTCATATGTTTGCATTTTGAATAAAATGAATTCACCATAAATCTTTTTAAACATTTCCAACGATTTCGTATGGCGGACAAAATTTTTACTCATAAAAATTTCAAGAAACACGTAAAATCCACTAACAATAACGGTATTTGTAAATAAACCAGGTGACTGATCGCGCTAAAATTGCACATCATAACTAGGTACACAGTGTTGCTATCTTCCAGAGGGGGGAGGGGGTGTAAACAATATTCTACGCAGGCTTTTTAAATGAGTAATTGCGAAAATATTTATTTGACGGAATATATTTAAAAAGCAATTGCGTAGACATGTCTGTCCAATGTGTTACCACGTATGAAGACACACAAACAGATGAATTGTACAGAGGTCTACCAAATCTAACTCGCAAGGTTAAAAAAAGTGCCGATTCCGATAATGGATAGTATAATCCTTCTAAAACGTCAAAAATAAATATTCGTTTTGAAACAATTGATGTAATTTTCAAATTCGTATATTTTATTATACAGTCTTTAGTAGATCTCACACCCATCACCTTCATTATTCATGATTAATTTTAATTTCCGTGTTGTTAATCTACTCTGAGAATTCATTCGAGTCCGACTGATTTATTCGTTCCGTTAGTTTACTACAGGACTGTAACTAATAATATAATATTATTAGTATAGGTAAATGTTTTTGAGTATCTTATTGATCTTTTATAAATTATTAATATGCATCAAAAATAACGCCAGAGCAAGAATTATAAGCGCTGGCCCACAGATTCCATATTTGATGTCATAGGCACTGCTACATACATCCCCTCTTTAATATACAAGAAAAAACAAAAAAGAAACAGAGAAAATTTAGAAATTTAGTAAGTCTATAAAAGTAAATTTAATCATCGTAGAATAAAAATATAATTTTTTTAATGCTCATTTTAAAAATATAAAATTTCTGTCTTTTTCAACGTTTCCGACCACACCACTTTCACTACCTTCGCTATACTTATCTTCTCAACTATCCTCCTTCGTAAAATCAGATCGCTCATCATTCCCTGTATCACATATTTGCGCTGATCGTTGTTTATCTCATATATCGCATGCGGCACAAACTCCTGCTGCTTTATGTTTTATTCTTTGTTGGCATTAAAACTGCAACAGCTTCATTAGTAAAGCAGCATTGCGTATAAGCCTAACCTTTCCAAGATTTTAAACTTGATGCAAACAGCAGTGGTGCATATAAACATGTGGTAATGATTTTTGATGATTTGGCATGCTACCAGCTTATTCAGATTCTCTATCTAGCAAAAGTGGCCTGAATCACTCTGCTTGATTAATGAAAAATCGATGTGATATTACCGTTCCTACTTTTTAATTTGAAGGGGGGAAACATTTTCCTCATCCATGCCATATATATTCACTAGTATACCAAAGTTATTTTTCTGAAACATAACGATATTCCCCACAACTTTAGGGAAGATAAACCTGTCTAACTTTATATTTCTTCAACAGAGCCTTATCTGCCACATAATTATGTACACGTTCAGGATGTCTCACCTTAACATATTTTATGAAACATTTTTGGTCCGTATATTTTATATTTAACTGCTGCTTTTTCGTTGTAACCGATTTAAGTAACAGAATATATACGATGATGCACGGGACAGTGCATTACAATAGTTGACTGAATTTCCAAATACCTAATTTTCTTTATTGACTAACCAAATTCAGGTAAATTTTTAAACTTTTACCAACAATGGATTTTAAGCTGGTTAATTTGATCTTTGTGCCATTTTCCAATACCTTCCCTTGTACAAGCAACCGTGCGATGTTCGAAAGAATGTTGGTGTAGCAACTCCTTTTCCATTCATCTACCTTTGCTTAACTGGCAGTGCAATATTAAATTCAGTTTATCACTTGTGCGAATTCTTTTCTCAATCTCTTTGCTGAAAACACATGCAATATCATGTAAAAATCCTTCAACGTCTAAACATCTAATGTCGCTATTTACGATGCAAAATATCGCCAAATAGTTACAATACCGTGGGATAACATAAGTGAATGCTTGTTTTCATTACTATTTTAAGCTTTATTTTAGCGCTTAAGAAATATTTTTTTTGCTAATCTTAATTATAAATTATAAAACTAAATACGTTTTTCTTTTTTTTTGCTTTTCTGCAACAACAAAATTCCCGCATGCAATTTTGCAAAAAAAAAAAAAAAGATCAAAGTAAACCGAACTTTATATAGTAGTCTCATTCAAATGAAATAACGGTCAAATGATAATGAAACATTAGCGAGTACATTCTAAAATATTAATTATTACACCAATGTAAAATACATCGCTACCAGATTACATACCTCAGTATACGTGCTAGATATTCGGCCGATATATAATTGCTCAGTTTCGACCGCCATCCTACAAGATAATCAAAATATAACTTGCATAATAAATATAAATAATAAACATCCTAGAAAACTAAAGTAAGTTTTTAATAATTAAAAAAAATATTAACAGCAGTTTATTAATTAATAGTTAAAGCATATTATTTACTCTGGTCTATGATATCCGCCACTATAACCGTTGTATGTACTGTTGTTCTCATTATCCGAATAATGATTATCACGGCTACACATTTTATTATCAAACTGGAATCAGAATATATATTGAAGATATCTGAGCTGTAATTTTTAAAACAAACATTTAAATTCCATTATTTTTAAAAAATAAAAAAAGCCACAAAAAACGCCAGATTTCTAAGCCGTTATTGCATTTTAAATAAAAACTATTCATGAGATTTTTTTTCACAGGAACACAAAATCAATCCCGTCACTTTCCTTTAATCTTTAATCGCAAAAACATTATGAAAAAAAATCGTAATTGTCCAAAATTTAAAATATGTTTACAGTAGGTGATTCATCAAAAGACCAAATTACAATACAAATCTTTATAACTCTAATATTAAAATTATTTTTTTTAAAAAGTCATTTGCCCGTAAAAATTACAACTGACGCAATTTATGATGGTAGACATCTCAAACCAACGAACCGCATGTACGCTTACATAATTGTGTCAAAATGTGCTATAATAAATCTATTACAGACTATGGTTAGATGAACGTTTTTAAAACAACTTTTTTGCAGAAATGGTACAAAACACATAAGCACATGACACATCATTGATAGATACGTTCGTAATTTTATTACGTAAGAGCCGGCACCGAAATTCCCGGATACATATCTATCGAAGCAAAATCCGATATGTACACATGGTAAGAGTGATTTTGTTCACGCAATGAACTGATGTCACTGCTGTTTTGATTTACATCGTGTTCGTTGTATGAATAGATTTGCTGCTTGGTAAATTGTTTATGTAATAATGAATTAAAGAAATAACAATGTAAGCGTTGCAGATAAGTAAAATAGGAGTACATAGGAAAAGAAATAGTTGCAGTCAATCACTGCGATAGAAAAATGAGGAAGCACTAAAATGGTCGATACAAGAACCATGTTTATAGAAAACAGGTCACGTATTCTTTCATATTCCAATATGATAAACTGATATTATTTTCCCTCTTACGAGTTGATCTGATACACATGTACTCAAACATTCATTCTGTGTACAGGGTAGAATAATAATTAAAACTTTCTTTTACAGAGGAACTACACGAAACTGGAATTAGTTGTAGCGGTCATAATGACTTTTCCATTACAGATTGATCGGTTCCGAATTCGGCGGATCGGAATATCGATACGTCTCCAGCGATACTTCAAATCGCCAACTCCACCACGACATACGAGAACAAGTATCCTTCAGATAATTTTTCCCGCCTTTTGGAACTTTTCGTAAACGTCGAAAGTTTTGTTAAGGAAATTACTTATGGTCTCGTTCTCGTTAAATTATATCAGATGCCCTGAAATTTTTTTTTTGCAAAATCTTCGATCTTTCGACGTCCCGAGCGCCGAATTTTAAAGTTGGAAACCCGGATGTTCTAAACTAGAAAAGTATACGGGGATGCGCATTTTTTTAACCTTGTTCAAAATTTTTAGCTATAATACTCGCGACGCAAAGCGGAGGCTACGTATCACTTCTCGCGCTTTTTAAAACTTTTCGTTAACTTTGAAAGTTTCATTAAGAAAATGAAATACGGTTTCGTGCCCGACAAATAACCTTTATTAATAAGTAAATTTCTGCTAAGCTCAGTAGATCTTTTTTAATTATTTCACTTTCAGTTTTTCTTTTATGATTTACTATTAATTTCTAACATTTTATTTACAGTTTATTTATTTATGCCAAGTATTATATTTTCCCTACCATTCCACATGCCTGATATCCATATCTGATCCTCGAATCTACTAGTGCATAATAATAGACTACTTTAATGTTTCAATTGTTGCATATTTCTTTAATATATATAAAGCTGGTAGATTGCCCTAATTTCCTTTGCAATATATTCCACGTGTACGTCCTATCTTTAAATGTTAGTCCATCATTACCCTCAATTATTTAACACTACTTCTTCTGGTAGTTTTTAATTTCACACTCATTACTTTTCACCATCGAATGTACACATTAATTTCAGTGCATTATTATATTTGGACAATACGAATCCCACCTGTTCTTTTTTTTTCTCGTAATACCATTACTTTAGCCTCTTTAACAGTAATTCCTAAATCTTTATCATGCACACATTTACTTATTGCTATTATATCTTTTTGTATTCTTATTTTTGCCTCTTTAATATCTTCATGTGCTGAAACTATTACTATATCATCCGCGAACAAGATATATCAATATAATTTAATCCCTTGCACAGATCGCTTGTATATATAATAAACAATATTGACGCTAAGTTGCTAGCCCGTGGAACTCCTACATACCTCTCCTCTTCACTTTGTACCATTTAATACATTAACACATGCTTTCCTTTTGGTTTAAATAATTTTGAAACCACCTTTTAAAACTACTTCCTCTAAACTGTTTATGAGTATTTTATGATCAATCATTTCAAATGTTTTAGTAAGGTATATGCCTTGTTTCCCTCTTCAAAAATAGCTTTTATTTTTTCAGTACGCTTAAACAGTCTACAACTGATATTACACTACAAACATAACTATTAAATATGGCCGGTTACCTAAAGGTCTTCACTGTAGTATTAACTACGATCTACTTTTACTATATTCTATAAATTTCACTTAACGAATGCAAGCCATTACAAAATGAACAATATTCTATTAATGACATTTCAATTACACAAATTTGTAAAAAAAAAGAAGTACACCCATTATGTCAAAATTATATGTTAACCGATAAAAATCTTTCTTAACGCCAAAACTTTAAATCAGTATAAAAACAAACGCGAAATCAGCATTAAGTGAATAACTGTGCAATATATACTTACGATCTACTTACAATATCATTAATAGTTTTTAAAAAATTCAAGTCAACATGGAAAAATATGTTTAATATACAGAAAATGACTGTTTTTTTTAATACCTACACGAAATAATCAACTTAGAACTAGGATAACAACTTGATATGAAAATTAATTAAAGTACATCGCCAATTAGACCTACATTGTCAATATTCACATAATATTGCATTGAAATTTCTTACGAAACATTAAAACATTATAAACAAAAAATTATACTCGCTGAAGAAAAATTGTTACAGAATATTTTGTCCAATCGAATTTAATTCGCTATAAAGTCGTAAAATCATCGAAATTATATATACATATTAACAATGTAATATATATATATATATGGGCATTAATATTTTTTTTTCAAATAAGATATATTAAGAAAATAACTCCATAGAAAAATTCATTCAACATGTTTAATACATCCGATAATTTTATTTGCATGCCATCACGCGCTAAATAAGTTTTATCAATTATTCATAAACGTAAAACATCCAATAGATAAAATGGAAAAAAATCACGGGAATCGTAATAATTTAAATGATGAAGTATCGAGTGAACGAAAGAAAAAATAATAAAAAGCACATATATAATTGCATGTAAGATAATTTAAAATTGTCACCCAGTTACTGATAACAATAATGACGAAGATTCAATATTAATCCGATTCAACTTCATTCCTGACGTCACACGAATGATTTGAAGATGAGGATTTTCATTTGTTAACAGATATGATTACGAAAGAGATATTCCAGCGTTTGAAATCTGATCATTCGAAACGAATAAGCAACAAATTGACAAAAACATAAAAATGTTTATACAAAAAACTCCTACTACAGGACATTGTTGTCTGAAACCTTTATAATTAAAATAGTAATCAGAAATGGAGTATTGATACATTTGGGGTACCCGAAACACTTACCCAAGACAACACGCCTACGATGAATTTTCACGCGCCTCCTTATAATTTTATGTAATAATTAAGTATCTCATAAAGTAAAAGATTATACCGTTACAACTAGCACAGTTTCTTTTTTTCGTTTTCTTTATTAAAATTTAAAATAACCATTTTATGTTTCGCTTAATACTTATTCCTCGACAAAAATAGTATTCCTAATTTTTATTTCAAATTCACAAAGTGGTTAGCTATAATAAAAATAAAACTTAGTGTAGTTCATTGTCATTATTCATATGTATGTCTGCATTCATTTTCCAAATGTTTCGTCACAGTCGTACAACTCTTTAGTTCGTACCTTAGTATCAGAAGAGCCAGTTAGATACATCGACAGTAATGTGAATTGTGCGTAACACAAAAATACAACATAAATTATACAGTCCGATAAAGATGATCATATGGTAAGTTTACAATTTAAAACTATGTATAAAATACAAACAAAACCAATATTCAGAAAAACATACATCCCCACGCGATATATGAAGTATATCGAAATAATAAACTAAACCGGAAACAAATGAAATAAAATTGTACAGCATTATTGCGTACAACGAATAGATAAACCAAGTTCGCTCTGTAAATTTTAACAAGAAAAAATAATACAACCAGTTGGGAAACAAACTGTTGCGATATTTTACCAGTGGGAGGAAAAAAGCTCGTGTTATCAACAGAGATGACTAGCAATAATAGCCAACCAATTTAATCGAACTATTACATTTTAAAAAATGTTTAACTTCACCGTCAGTATAATGGTTCAGTAACAATACGCATAGAAACCAGTTACAGAAAACCTTTGTTGAAATACTTACACTACTATTACATACAAAATATTAAAAAAATCTAATTACAACTCAAAAATATATTGTAGCGCAAAAAAAAATCAAAAATAAGGTTATTATCGTAACTAAAATTTAACATATTTATACTTACAAAGTAAAACTATTTCGGTAACAAATACACAACCACAAAACCGCTAAGCACAACAAGTTAAAATGTATACCGCAAAATACAAAACAAACGTGTTCACAAAACCAGTAACGAAATAAAAAACTTCGAAGTCGAATAGTCACGTGATTAAGAAACATGTGCAATAAAACTAATTAAAGCAAAAAATTTAAAAACTAATTTTCAAATTATTTTAACATTATTTAAAATATATCATTTTTTATATATTAAAGATAAATTATGAATATATTCAAAGTCTCATTTTCATGGGATCACAAATGAAAGTTATTTGTACAAGATTACATTTCAAATATAACATTGAATTAAATTGAATTCAAATTATTTTACTGATTCTGTGTTTAAATCTGAACCTATACAACATACAACTTCAAATAAAAGCAAAAGCAAAAGCCAAATAGCTATTAATTTTACAAACTAAAAACAAAATTCAAAACTCATTCAACTGATAATCTAATTAGTTTTTCAGCGCTACATTGCATTGAATAACCATAGTAACGTAGCCGGAAGCGTAACCCAACATAAATATAGAAATCATATTCAGGATGTTAGGCATGGTAACAATTTGGCTACCATTTCAACTTAGCTATATAATCAATTTGTCTAGTAAATGCGATTTACCTTTAAAAAATAAAAATCACACACAAGGTTGTACAACAGCCCCTTATAAAGTTAGAAAGCTAAAAATTTTAAGAAAGATTTTTTTCATTATGCTCTACATTTGTTATTGTGAGGTTTGTTTTAGGGAGATTTTTTGCAAACAAGGGGGCCAGCCAGTAATGTCTTTACCTATAAGCCGATGAAGCCCAGACTTATGGTCCCCATCTCAAGGGGCCCCCAAAAATGGAAAAAAAAAAAATTAGAATATATATATATTTTGAATTAATTATATATATATATATATATATTCCCATAGGTCCTCCAAGGAGCAAAGGGCCACGTTGCTGTTCTTTTGCAGTCCAATGAACCACTAGCACATTTTTTCCATTCCAACCCGAGATTCGAATTCGGGGCTCCAGATTGCTAGACTGACTGCGCAGCTCAGATTATTTAAAAAAATAAAAATAAATTTCAAACTTAATAAACCAATAATTGTGAAATTGAAACATATTATCAGTATGAATAAAATTCCATGATATCTTGCATAGTGTTTTTGAGCAATATATTAATGTTTAATTAATAGACATAATTAAAGGAGTTTTCTTATCAAGCATTGTGCTTCTATGCTGATTTTTTAGAAACTTGAGTACTGAAAAACTTTTTTCTTCAGTACAATTTGTGACCATCATACTTCAAAATATTGGAAAGCATATTTCTGTATTAGGAAAGGTAAAAACTATAAATTCTTCTTTTATTCGGGTGTATAAGTCCATTATAGATAAATTTCTTTTCTTTTCTGATGATTCTAAGTAAAATTTAAAGTGAATACATTCAGATGTTAAAGACTCCGTATCGATATCAATGTCATATTTTTCAGCAAGGTACATACAATTTTTCTTTATTGTTTCATCTGCTACATCTTATAAATGCAAAAAAAAAACAACTAAAATTGTGATGTATGTTATCATATGCTAACTTCCGTTTTTTAATATTAACGCAAAGAGAATCAACAATGGGATAAAAAAAAATCGATTTTAAGTTTATCTATTTCGTTTCAAACGGTATCATCGATTTTTCCCTCAAATCTCGTTAATCTAACACTTTGTGCTTTCACCCTATCATTTTTTTCAGTCATTTTTATTTCATTTTTTTGCTAGTTGAATTTATTTTTAATAATATGTCATCCCAAACAATAGTTAAAAAAATATTATAAAATTGAGTTAGTTTATTAAATAAATTCGAAGACTCAAGTCTAGTTTCAATTGATTGCGATGTATCACTAAAAAGTTGCGAAAGAACTTTTAAAATACTGCAACAACTTCCACGAATAGCACTAAGAGCATCACTTCGGCCTGACCATGTGGTATTAGATAATGATTTTATCAGTTTCTCTTTACTATTTAAGACAGATACTAATTTTTTTCACCTGTACATCGACACTGAGAAAAAAGTACATAATTTTTGCACTAAATAAAAAAATTTTGCGACTAGATTATTACAGTCTGCGCTTTCAACGCCGATTAAATTTAAAGAATGTTCAGCGCAAGATACATATTCAGCGTATTTACTGACATCTTTTAATCGAGCTATGAATAAAACTTTTAGTTTGTTAACTGATTAATTTCCCCAAATAATTCTTAAAACCTTAACACCTTTTTTTTCCAGAACTGCGAATCTCCTGTGTTGGTAAACGGCAATTTTTGTTGGAGTATACTCTTTTCCGAAACATACTCTACAATTTATTTTATACAATAATTTCTTCTTTCTTTTTTCAAAGTTGTTTAATCGAGTGTAAAAGTGTTGCGACGGAGGGTGCCATGCATTTTAATGTTGACATGGTACCCTTGGTCGCCACGTTGGTAACTTAAAAACCAAAACGTTGAAACTTGATCAGGCTGATTCTCGTGTTGACTGCAAGTTCACACTTGTTTTTCAAACAGACTAAAGCGTCACTATGTTAAAGGATGGCGGAACCCGGCTGGAGGGGGGAGCGGATTCAAAATTTTAAAAAATCTAGTCCCTGCTGACAAACAGAAGGTATGTGTTCTTGTCTTCAGGAGAATATTTTTCGACTCCCGAAAACAAGAATATGCCGTTTGCGAAGTTAGCGGGTTGGCAACTCGGACCAATGAAAAGTCACGTGGCTTCCTTTTTATTTCGGTGGTGATGCACGTCAGTCGTCGTGTTGAAATTTGTATTTTTGTATAAAATCGTTTTCTTTAAGTGGGCCCCCAACCGGCGAAGCCTGGGCCTCCTGACTCTTAAAGGTACTGGGGCCAGCAGTGACAGTTGATCCCCAGATGAAAAACTGAGGTGGCAATGTCATAAATAAAAAAATCGTTCGAATAATTAAAATTAAATTTTTTGATAATATTAAATATAATATCGCTGTTGTAAGGGTAAAAAGTAATTTGACTTAAATGATGGTGTTAGAGAAGGTACTACATATTCAAATTTTTTTTTCAAATCACTATTGAATACTAGATACAGTTTAAACTATTTGTTTTATTTCTTCATTTTATTTTAATTTTTTTGCAATGTAAACACAAAAAATTTGATAACAAATATTACACATATTTGCTTGTACTGTGATCAAGAACTTAGAGGGAAACGTTGGCCATGGATTCACACTCCTAAATAAAAAGAAAGGGAAGCTCCGCCAGTTAAATATTTATTTAGTCAGATATTAACTGTATAAAGGAAAGATAAGATATAAAATGCACGATAACTAGTAGGAAGCTCAAGTTTTAGCATATAAGAATAAAGGGCACAACGTTTGACTGAAAAAAATAAATATTTAAATATATAATCCAGATTACAGATCACCGCTTCATATGGATAAAGAGAAAACCAAGGGAAGACGAAAATGAGAGGAAGGTTGAGAGTGTTGTTCAAACGTAAGCAAAAAACAGGAACAACATTAAAATAGGAAACAAAAGTAAAAACTCGAGAAACCAAAAAAATACAGGAAAATTAGGTTAGACGTGTAAATATAAGAAACAATTGTTACAAAAGAAAGATATAAATATCTGATTATAATTTAAGATGAATTTTTTTTCTGCAAGAAATGAAATTATATGGTGGAGTTGAAAAAAAAAACGAGGGAAGCAGCATCTAAGCCTAACAAATCCGATCTTCTTTACCTGCAGTGCCCAGATGGCTAGTAACTTGCAACAAATTAACAAAGAAATAAAATGGATGAGACTGCGTGTGCAAAAAATAATAAAATCGTAAGAGTAATCAGGAAAGGGACAGTAGATCGCTTGAAAAACGCTCATGGAATCAAAAACAATCAAGCAATTGGAAAGAAGCGGTTAGAGGAAATGAAAATAACGGATCGTAGAATAGCAATCAACTCGCTGTAAGGATGGAACAAAAAATTCCAAAGAGTTAAAATTTTAAAGGATAAAAAGAAGCTCCAACACCTAATAGTCTTTCTAAAACCATTATTAAAAATGGATTACATTCGAGGAAAGTAGGAAAATGACAGTAATGTAGAATTCCTGTTTAAATACGCCTTGAGGGGAAAATTTAGAAAATGATGGTAGCAAAAATACTCTGGGAGAATAGTAGAGATCAGAAAAATTAAAAAAGATAAGGAACATTATTACGACAGATTATATGTAGCCAAAATGGATTAAGACGAAGAGAAATAAGACCTGCCCAATAGGGATTTTCCTAAGTATAAAACGCTGGTTTTTATAAATGAAAATGTACGAATAAATAAAATTAAAGAATGTCAGTAGTAAGGAAATAATGAGCTAAATAAGATCTGCGAAGAATCAAAGACAACGTATTGAATTCAGCAAGAATTGCTAAAATTGAAGAGAAATTTAAGCATCAAAGCAGAACTGAAAGTGCGAATTTTGGATTATATCTAATTTAGACAGGTAAAAGAGAAAAAATATTCAGTATGTTCAGAAAATGTCGGACAACTGTTAAAAAAAAACTCAAAGGTAACAGAAGCAGTTAATATAAAGAAGGTATGTACTGTTCAACGATAGATTAATTAAAGTAGGATCATAAGGGTGAAGTGTAAAAACAATAGAACACTTAGAGAAGAAACGATAGAAAAGTAAATTAAAAATAAGAAACAATCTAGTGCAATCAAAAACGTATTAGGAGCACCATCGAGAAAAAAAGAAGCAAAATGTCATCAACAAACAATAAAAATACGGAATTTAAAAAAAGAGAAGCAATACTAACAGCGCAGATATTAAAAAAGCAGGACGGAGGAAGGAACTTTGAGGAGGCCATGAAGGATCTTTCTTGCAACGTAAAGAAATGGGAAAAAGAAATTAACAAAACTAACTATTCATCATGAAATTACAAATAAGAAAAATTAACTGTACTGAAATGTTAGTTATTGAGATTTTATCTCTTAGAGTTTGTAGACGAACATTCTAAAAAGCACAGGAAACATCAATAAAGGAAGCTAAGGTACAATGTTTCTCAATGAACGTTTATAAATATATTGAAAATAAAAAGACTCAAATACAGTTAGGAGGGTCAGTACAACGTCAAAAGCCAAACGTAATTCTGAGAAACACTTTATTACATTCCATTCACCAAACAGGGCGTTTGTTTAGTAAATACGCCTTCCAGCAGTTTTTTGATGCAGAATGCTAAGGGAATCGGACTAAGGAAAAACTTTTTTTAGAAATAGAAATAATGATAAAATAGTTACAGGAGTGAAACGTTATTCCTCTGGAAAGGAAAGCATTAAAAGATTTTGGGGATTCAAATAATTTTTTAAAGAGAAAATAAGATATACCGTCGAGACTCAGGGTGAGGTTGGAAAATTATGAAATAGACTTTAACGTACTAATGTTGAATGCAAAGTTAAGAAATGAGAATTTCGAGGATATAATATGTAATACAGTTAATCAAAACTAAAACCGCAAGCGAGAGCAACAGGATCAATAAAAGATAACAGGCTGTCAACAGAAATATTAAAATTGGAAGTATTTTCAGAAGATGGATATTTAAAAGCCCTATTCATTTTCGAAGTGTATAAAAAAGGGATAGTTTTACAAAAAGAAGAACAAAAAGAAAATGTGTGTCGCTGATGCTCCAAACAGCAGAACATTATAAAAAGACCCGAGTTAGCGTGACATTATTCGTTGGTGGTGCAAGAATCATTATAATTCATTATAAACTCAGTTTTGATTAAATGAAATAAGTTCACGAATTTTATTCTTTTACTTTATAATTATTTATATTCTGATAAATATTTGTTGATACGAAGAGGATAGCAGACGTCGATGAATTAATGTTCAAAAATTTAACTAGAAAAAATCAGTGAGGATTATACAAATTTAAGTAGTAAAATTAATGAGAACAGTAGAAAATTGAAAAAAAAAAAAAGAAAAGAGATAAATATAATAAGTGAAGATAATAAAAAATTTAGAACGAATATGCGAGAAATATATGAAAAGATAGATGGTCTCACCGTTAAAGTGGAGAAATCAGATAATTAAGCAGAGAAGAAAGAATCAAATAATAATGATAAAATAATGATAATGTTAATAATAATGTTACGATTACAAATACTTATGAAAAGCTTAACGATGTTGCTTCCAATATTAATTTCCGTCCGTATACTACCAATTAAATGTTAAGAACAAAGAATTTAGTACAGTCGTAAAGTTAAAATATTCGGTGGTAGAATAAATAATACTAGAAGTAACAATAAAAGAAGACGAAGGAAAACAGGAATAGAAATAGGAAGAGTGATAATAAACAGAAGAAACAGAGGAATAAGAATGAGAACAAGAATAATAAGAATAAGAATAGTAAACAGCATAACGATAATAGCACGAAGGGATATAAAACTGAAAGAAAATCGGAAGAAATTGGTAGTCAGAAAGATGGACTGTGTAATGCGAATGGGCGGAGATATTGTATCGGTAAGCATTTCGAGTGTTGGAAATGTCGACTAAAGTTTACCAGGATCCGTCGGATAGTTATATGTTCTGAATTGTATTTTTTCCGGATGCATCATATATTAAGAGTATAGTTTCGTGGTGGTAATCATTAAATGTCTGCGGCAACTTATTTATATCTACTTCTTTCTGTGGATTAGGCGATAATGGGTCGAAATGCAATTATCCTAATAGAATTTAAGCGACGTCTCATTTTCTCTCGTATACAGGTAATCGTATAAATTATACATTACTAGCGAACCCGGCAGACGTTGTTCTGCCTGAACGTTGGCTTGTCTGCTATTGGCGGATTGAGGAACCGTTTTTTCGATATTCTAATTTTCTACTGTTGCCCAAAGCAAAATCCCCCAAAAAAATGCAATTTCTCGGTATCTTTCGCAGTTCAAATCTCGTGAAACTTAAAATTTTTTCCATAAATTTAATGAAATCGTAAAATGAAGGCCTATATAGCTGGAGTGTGCATGAGTGCGATATAATAACAGTTAGATGATAGTAACAGATATGATAGGTGGACAATTTGGACCGGGGCAGCAATCTATTTTTCCAATTCTTCATCTTTTTTTATATATAACCTTTTTATCGTTTTTTTTTTTTTTTTTAATTTACGAAAAATCTAAATGATTTAATAAAAGAAAAGAAAACAAAATGTGTACGTATCTCTTTTAAACACAGTATCAAACATTATTTTGTTGTTTTCTATATTCGATTACATGTTCTGATGTTATTTTAGGTCCGAAACGCAACAGGCATTTAGCAGTCGATGTGATAAGTGTCTTTTTATATATGGCCTTTTTACAAAATATTTATTTTTTTTTCCTTGCTATGATACATATTAAATCGCAATATTTTTACGACTGAAATATGAAAATGTCACTCACGGCACAAATGTGAATATATTCATATAATACGAGTATTACCAAAAGTGACGAAATACGGAACACACTTTAAAAACGAATACACACGGATAATATGCGAGTAACGGACGGGCAGATGAAGCACATTTACCGAAACAAAAATACGAATAGGTCTGAATAACTCGGAACAGGAAAACCATACAAAAAATGGTTGATACACTTATTGAAATTTTTTCAATTGATCTTTCGATTTGTTGTCGATCGCTAATTTTTCGTATCAAGGACCTTTCAGTTGTTATAAATGTTTCATTGTTGTTGGGACAATCTTTTTGTGCTCCTCAAATTTCTTTCTTGACTTGATTGCAGAGTCCTGTAAATGTTCCACTTTTCGTGATAGTTCTCGCGGTATTTGTGAAGTCGGGGGTCGTTTATTATTTTTTCTTTTTCCCGATTTAGGGTGTACCGTGTTTAAGAGAAATGCAGACCGGTTTGCACTGTACTCGCTAAAAAATCATTCGCCTACATTGTTCTCCTACATTTTTTTATTAAACATTTAGTTTAGCGTTGCGACCATTTAACGACAGTAAATGTGGTCCGCTACAATTCACAAATGTTAGAACGACCTTTTACTCATATTGCTATACCTGTTTTCTTTTCAGGTGTATGGCGGTTTTTTTTCTGTTTTTTTTTTTTGCTAAGTGTGGTGGTACGCTACAACTATAAATTAAATATGATAAACTGATCATCGTTAGTTAGAGATAATTACCTTCCTCGAAAAATAATAATTAAAATAACAAACGAATTTTATCTGTAACCTGTTGTTTTAACTTATTTATTTATTTATTTTTAGGCTCGTCAGCTGTAATCTAGCGTGCACTACCGCTTTTGTTTACACTTTTCCGTTAACTGTAGTAGCATTCGGACCATCGAACGAAGCATCATTGCCTAACCGAATCACGCGTCGTGTTATTTAATTGTAAGTACCCGAGCGCACTGAGCAGTTACTCGGTTCACAAAATCATGCCGTCCTCAGATATTAAACTATACGATTTTTTTCCTCTTTTGAATATTTTATGGGAACATAACCGAACGTTGCGAAAATACCGAACACACATTTAACCACGAATACGAAAATACGCGAATAACGGACGGGCGGTACATGCGAACATGGGTTATCAAGCGCAATGTCGGAATTAAGTAATACAAATAGTGAATAAAAAAAGTCAATAAAAGCAAAAATTAAGGAACAACGATTTTGCAATCAGATATACTGTAAATAGCATAGACCGAACATGTAACAAATTCGCCAGCGATAGCAAGAATAGGGGAACAACGGAAACTATTCGAAGACTTTAAAAATCGAAAAATTAAATATCCTGGCTCATAAAATAAGAGTAAACGGTTTGTTTACAATGGCGGTATAAGGAAAGATACATTCCGTCTTCTTCATTGTGCAACCCGATTAGTTATACTTTTCATGGGCTCCATCATTTGACGAAATTCGTTTCGACTTCTTGCGACTTGGAATAATTCTCCTACTTTGGTAACTCTAGTTCATGTCTTAATATTTTGGAGCCAAAAAATCCTTCTTCCTCGCCCCCTTTTACCGCTCTCATCATTATTGTTCGCAGAAGGTGAAATGTTGGTCCTCTCATAAAATTTACAAAGAAATTTGTTTTTCGTATTCGAATTATGTCCATTAGTACCGGATCTGTTTTCATGAATTGTAGTGCACCGCCGCATTACTGTAGTTGCGTAAGGATTTCGAGTTTAAGCGTGAATAACATTCCCCCCGGTAGCAAATATTAAAAATTCCGTTGCAGGATTTTTTATTTCTCTGTATAAAATAATGGAAAGCGCTCCCTCTTTTTTTTAAACTCTCTGCAATGAGTGCAGTAATTAGGCTAGAAGTGCGACTTGTTTGTTTAGGTCATGTCATGAAGCTTTGATGATTTCAGTAACGCAAAAAGAGAAGTAACGGAACGCAACGTGTTTATTACACTTACGCGAGAAATTAATAAAATGTTATTTAGTGTTTGTTATTTATCATAATAATCATTTTAAATTTTAATTGATGAATTTTACGGTTTTGAGTGCACTAAAGATATGATCATCACCAATAATACTCTGAACTATCGCTTTCAATTTAATTCTTTCTCGCGAAAAAATATCAATATTCAACGCGGAATTTGTTGTTGTTATGAAATCGTGTGACAACAGAACTGCCAAACTGAACGTCACATCGTGACGCCATTTTTGCCATTTTTTTTTATTGTTCCGACTTTTTCAATAGTTTTTTCCCGCATTTTCTTTCATATAAACCCTGTCGTGACAATGACGAACGCAAAAAAAAAAAAAAAAATCAAAAAACAGCCAAATCGGTCGAGCTGTTCTCAAGTTATGATCTTTTATAGATGCGCATTTGATTTTTATATACTCGTATACATACTATTAAAGAAACCTTCCGAAACCCGATGAACACCAGAATTCACAACCGCGATTGAACACCGAAGAGCAACGAAGAGTACCGCATTAAACTGCGTTTATTTACATCATAGCTGCATAAATAACGGATACTGGAATAATTTCTTTACTTTGGCGCCATCTGTCGGCAATGTTGGTAATCGGCGTTTTGACTGAGTGGCCACACTCCGATCAATTTTAATTTATTTTGTAATTTATTAATTAATTTTCTTTACTTTTAAATAGCCTATATTGTTCCCTCTGACCCCATAAATAAACTGTCCAAATTTCATAAAAATCGGATGGATGGTTTCGGAGTCCATCAAGGACATACAGACAGAACGACATACATTCATTTTTTATATATATATATAGATTTCGTTCCGTTTTCGTTTTCGTGTATGAATTTTTCAGCGATAAATTTTTTTGAGGCTGGCAGGTCGATATCAGTGTAATGTTACATTATGTGTTTGGTGTAGAATTATTGTCGTTATATATGTATAGATAACTGAAACAGCAGGTGTAAGCATGATTGAGCAGCATGTCCGTTTATTGTTATTATTTTTGTCATCATAATCGGACTCGTTTTTACTGTTGAGCATGATTACTGTTCCTTCATTTATGGCAATGCTCCTAAACATCTTCTTTCCAAACTCGATAAAGTCCAAAATTCATGTCTTCGTCTTTGCCTCGGTGTTCTGAAATCCTCCCCCATTCCTGCAGTACTTTCAGAAGCCAACATTCATCCTTTACACATTCGTAGATCCTTTCTTGGGGATCGCTTCCTCATAAAACGTCTTCCTATTAAGTCTTCTAAATTAGTTTCTGCTTATTCCTACATCCTGGCCAATTGGCGATTTTCTCCCCTGAAGATTCCTATTCTTTCTCATGTCTCTCGACGCCTTGCTCCTTATTCTTCATTTATCTACACATATCATAAACTCCCGTTCTTTACATTCAGCTTTATAGATTTTTTATATCCTCCTAATTTGTTTTTCCTTCCTTCTCATACTAAATATTCACCTTCTATCGCTTTAAGCGAGTACAACGCAGCTTTGAGGTCTCTATTTCCTTCTTCGTCTGTCCTCTTTACGGATGGTTCCAAAAGCGATGAGGGGGTCGGAGCTTCTTTTCTTATTTCTTCTCTTCCACACTACGAACTTTATAAACTTCCTTCCTTCTGTTCCATTTTCACTGCAGAATCGTATGCAATACTCCGTGCAGTTCTGTTCATTGCACTTTCCTCCTATAATAATAAATACCTTATTTGTTCTGACTCCATGAGCGTCTTGCAGGCTATATCCTCCCCTTTTCCATCCTCTTCAGGCGACTACATTATCCTTTCCATTCGTTCCTTAATTGCAAATCTCTTCTTAGTTCGTTCCATTCAAATCGATCTTCTTTGGATTCCCAGTCATAGCGGCATCGCAGGCAACAACCTAGTTGACTCGTTTGCTCGCTCTGCTTCCTATAGCGGCAAATTTGTCAATAAATTTCCTGCCAATAATATCCTCTTTCCATCCAAACGAGCACACCTCAAATCATGGTCGGATACCTACATTACCTCCTTTTCCAATCCTCATTCCTTTTACAAACTCTTGCAACCTCTTCCTTCATCACGTTCCTGGTTTGCTGATTTCCCTGGTTTCAGTCGTTCCGTTATTTCCTCCATAACACGTCTTCGTCTCAACCATAATTGTCTTCCTTCGTCTCTCTTTCGTTTTTCTATTGTTTCTTCCCCATACTGCAATTTTCATCCCTCGGATCATGACTGTGTTTGTGATGCAAATCATATCCTTTTTGAATGCTCTCTTCTTGTACAGCAGCGTTCCCTCCTTTACACTAAGTTTCTTCACCTAAAACTACCTACTCCTTTTTGTGCTTCCTACATACTTTCCTTTTCTTCACCAGATGTTGTTCCAATCTTAGCGGAGTTCATTTCCTCTATTTCTTTATATATCAAAATTTAATCCTGTTTTCGTAATTCTTTGATGATGGGTCATTGCCCTTGGTTGGCGTTCCCAAAAAAAAAAAAAAAAAAAAAAATATTACATCACTCAAATAATGATCTACCCTATTTTTTACACAATTTTCCAACCCGTTCTTGAAACTAGCAATGATTTTTATGGTCATGGCGTTGGAAATTTGAGCTGCTTCGTGTTCAATATTGGCTCGGAGCTATTCCAGGTCTAGTGGTTTATTGATGTGTACCTTTGACTTCAAATAACCTCATAGAAAGAAGTCACAACAGGCCAAATCAGGCAAACGCAACGGCCAGCCGAGATCACATGGCGCGAGATTATTCGGTCACGAAAATGTTTTCGCAGCAATTCGAGCGTTTCTGTTGCAGTGTAGCATATGATGCCACCTTGCTGAAACCATGTAGACGACAGTTTTCTCCTTCTCTTCAGCTCAGGCACGACCAACTCCTGCAACATCTGTCGGTAGCGATCACCGTTAACCGCCTCTTTAAAAAAGGTAAGGATCAATGATGCCGAATGACAGAACACCCATCCAAACGGTTAATTTTAGGGCGTTTAAGAGGTTTCTCTTGAACGATTCGCGGATTTTCATCGTTCCAGTAGCGCATATTTTACGGTTAATTTCACCATGCAGATAAAAATGAGTCTCGTCCGTAAACAAATTCGGTCTGTCGGTCTAGTAGAAACTGATTGTTTCGACTTCATGGAGTACGCGTTCACAAAACTCGAATCGGGTGGCGTAATCGGTAACCAGCAGCTATTGCGTCATTAACATTTTGTACGGGCGAAAATGTAAGTCGTCATGGCGACCTTTCGTTCAAATGCAGACAGGTGGCATGTTTCCGAACTGATCTCTGCGGACTGTTCTTCGCTTCATATTTTGTGTCGTTCGAACCGATTTCCCGGGTGCCTTATTAACAGACGCATTTTTTCGTAAAAGTTTGATAAACGCCCAGTTGTTTCGTTTGGTTATGCGGTTGAATTAAGAAATATTTTCGGAACGCGTGAATGGTAGTCACGTACGATTCCTGATTCTTAAAAAAACATTTCGACCGTAAACGCTCCGTGTTCTGTAGTTCACTGACAGGCACTACTACTAAACAAAATGTGGCATTTTAAGCTACTACCAGCTGAAATTTCACTTCTCTCACTCCAGTAATTTGGCTACAACAGCGAATTTAAATATGTCAAGTTCCCGTGTCACACCCTGTATTTTGTAATTTATTAAAGTCGATATTTTTTTTAAGTAGCAGTATTTCGCCTTGGTATCCTGATGGTCAATTGGTCGAGATGATCTCTATTTTCCCACGGTTCTCTTTCATCGTGCTTCTGCTCCGAGTCCAAGTTTCTCACTCACCCTTTTGTAGCTTTGTCTTGAGTCCTCTTCAAGGAGCTATGGACAGTAATCTTGTAGTGTATTATGTAGGGAGCCGCTGCTTGTTCTTCTTCGCTAAGCTATAGAAAGTTTTCTAGTGTTTATTATCGTATCTGGATATTTCGTTAGAGTCTATTTCTCTTTTCACTGAGTATTCTGATGAGAGTTTTCTCCTTCCATCAGTTGCGTTTTCTATCTCATTCATTAGGAATTGTTTTGTCAAGCAAACATTTTTTTCTTCATCAAGTGCCGACAAATTTTCTTGTATATTATTGATTTTATTTTCTGTGATTTAAAGTCTATTGTGTTAAGCCGTGGTGTTATATTGATGTTCTAGGGTTGAATCGCCGTTGGGTATGTAATGGACGAAATTTGGGCATGTGAGTTTACATATTCCTCATTTACAATATTAAAATAAGAACCCGTAGAAATCCTGTATCACCGTTTCCGATTATTTCTGCTACTTCTGACTGCTGATTGAGATCGATGGAAACGTAATTTAGATCTTTATTTTACTGCTGAAAATATTGCTAATTAGATACTAAATCCAGAAGCGTCTGACCCTGATAGGGCGGCTACCTGGTCGGCGTCTGTTCTCCATGTTAGGAGCGGCGGTAATAATAAGAAGGAAAACTATAAACCCTTCAGCAGGCAACGGGAAACCACTGAAGTATTTTCCCTCGAAAATCATGATAAGCGATGAAAGATGTAATTGTTTGCCATGCGACCCGATTGGCGCTCGGCGTCTTGACGTCCGGGGTCAAGATGTGAAATGTACGACCGGCCATAACAGTAAGGCTTCCCAGGTACTGAATGGAAAAAATGCTACGGGCGGTATATTAATGGGAGGAAGAAAAATCTCAAATCTGCGATATGCAGATGACACGACGCTAGTCGCTGCCGACATGAAGGAAATGGAAGAACTACTGAAGAAGTTAGTGGATATTAGCATTTCATATGGCTTGAGCATAAACCAAACCAAAACAAAAGTTATGGTAATAGACAGAGGGAACACAATACCATTAAATGGGAGAGTGGTTTCCGGGTATGAAACGGTAGACAGCTTCGTATATCTCGGATCCCTGATAGAAAGTAATGGTAGCTCAGAAGAGGAAGTGAAACGTCGTATACAAATTGCCCGTAGCGCTATGTCCAGACTGAATAAGATATGGAAAGATGGTTCTGTAACGAAAAATACAAAAGTGAAGTTGGTCAACACACTGACTTTCTCAATTTTACTGTACGCAGCAGAAACTTGGACACTGAAAAAGGCAACTATAAGACGAGTAGATAGTTTCCAGATGTGGTGTTGGCGAAGGGTTCTTAAAATACCCTGGACGGCAAAACGAACCAATACATCTGTAATAGAAGAAATCGGGACTGCGCAACGATTATCCAGTATTGTACTCAGTCGTAAGATGAAATTTTTTGGACACCTTATGCGCAGAGAAAATGGAATGGAGCGCTGGCTGATACAGGCGAAAGTGGAAGGCAAGAGATCCAGAGGTCGACCACCAGCGCGATGGACCAATGCGATACAGGATGTAACGGGTCTGAGCTTACAGATGTCCTGTCTCAAAGCAGAGAATCGCGAGCAATGGCGAAAAATAATTAAATCGGCGTCGCCATGATCACGACACCCCTCTGGGGTTTTCGACCAAATGATGACAAAATCGGAAAAGCGAAACTTCTATTTTACAGGGATAGGGAAATTACTGATTGATTTTATTCTATAAATGTTTGTGAAATCCCTCTAGGTGAAAACAAGTTCATTCAAACGTTTCTTATGCTTGCAGGGCAAATTAATCCTACTCATAATGATTTTTATGAACGGCGTACAAATTATAGCAGAACAATGATGTTACTCGTGTACGTTAACAAGCTAAGAAATGTAATTTAGTTACGGCTACTCTAACCCTTGATAACTACATTTTGAAACAGGTTGTGAATGGTTATTGTTCGGAGGAAATTTGAAATGATTTAATGAAGAAGGGTCTAGTCATTGAAATAGGCAGAACAAGCAATTGTGATTGAAACTACTGATGCACAGTGCAAAAAAAACAGTTCAATATTCAATAGGGTAATTAATGCTATTACTTCAGATACAGTTAAACGAGCTATTATTTTAAAAAATCATAATCTTAAACTTGTCGCAGATTATAATCCCAACACTACGAATCCTTTAAAAAAAAACAAGAAAATGTCACCAGTGTGGTTCTGGCAAACATTATGCTAACAACAAAAACTGTCCCACAAAAAACGTTATCTGCTTAAAATGCAATAAAATGGGGCATTTACAAAAAATGTGCCGTTCGTTAGAAGTTTTGAAAAGGAATCAATAGATTCGAACTCTACAATTGCTAAACGAACTAAAGACATTTTTAAAATCGTTCTTTGTGCATTTAATCGAATATGTCACTACACGTGGGTAATCCAGAAGAAATTGTTGAATGCCTGGTTGGTAGCCTTCGTTTTCAAATGTTTATTGATTCTGGTTGTAAATGGACAATTACGGGTCTAGAAACATGACGTCAACTAGAAAATAATGGAATTGTCGGGACCATGGTTTCATCTATAAACCAGATATACATACATTTGATGGTTCCATGTCAACTTTGTACAACGTCCAACTTTCAGTAACTCATGAAATTTCTTGTAATAGTTTGCCAATCATTAGTGAAATCATTGTCGTCCTAGAGTGGTTTGCAATCATTTTAGGTGGAAATGATGCAAAGATACTTTGCTTACCACGTGTTTTGGATTGAATGTGGATTCAGAAAAGCCCAACACATCTTCTTCTACTAATTTTGTTTAGACTGTTATTACGGAATCTGTTTTACTTAGTAAATTGTTAAATTTCACTTAGAATTACCTGTAAATAAAATTACTCGACAATTTAACAATTCGATGAGTTCCCTTTAGTTTACGAGCACCAATACAAACTAGATAAAAAAAAAACATTCTTCGCTTACAACTAAAGACCTGTTATCATTGCTGAAAGATGCAAATCATGTTTAATCGAATTAATTTGAAAATGACGTACCATCAGATTGAGTTACATGAAAATTCACAGGAAATTGCCACATTCAATACATCGTTTAGACTATTTCGTTACAAAATGAGTCTAAGTTTGAAATATGATCTGGAGACGTTGTAGAAAATTATGGAAAATCTGCCACATCAATGTGAGAGCGTTTTCGTCTATTTAGACGATGTTGCGGTACATGGTGTCAAAAGGAGAACACAATTAGGATCGTATACAAGAATTATTGGGACTGCACAAGCCTGCAGTTACCCTTTTTGGTAAGCCAATTCTAAATAAAGTCAAAGCGATACAAGAGTTTCGTTCACCATCGGCTGCTACTGAACGTTTCTTGGGTTTGGTTATCTATGTTGATATAAATTTAGTGTAAATTTATCAACTTTACTCAGTTCACTCCAGGAAAATACAAGACAAAAAATGTTTTCATGGTCACTTACGGATACAGAAATTTTCGAGAAGTCTACTGAAATAAGTCTTGGGTTGTTTGATCCTGACTTACATACCATAGCCACGGCGAATATTTCATCAGTCGGTTTTGGCGCAATACTTCTGCAAAAAAATGTTCACCAATAAGCGCAATTTGCTACATCGATCGGTCTTACAGCAGTTGAACGCTACCATATAGCGATTAATGGTTGAATCACCAACTTTCTTTAACTCTCCATTTTGAACACAAATTTCATCTAAAAAATACCGACTAGTTTCATTTCCAACTAGACCTTTCTTCTTCTTCATCCGCCGTCTCCGTTACGGAGGTTGGCGATCAACACGGCAATGTCTTTTCTAGACATGGCAGATCTGAACATTTCAATGGGCGAACAGCGGAACCAACGATGAAAATCATTTGTCCACGAATTTTGTGGGCGCCTTTTTAATCCTTTGCCCAAAAGCTTTCCTTCCATAATAAGACGTAAAATCTCATATTTTTGGCCTAGATAACGTAGTTTACTTTCCTTAATCAAATGTAATAATTCCGGACGTTTATTGATTCTTTTGAGGACTTCTTTATTAGTAACTTTTATGATCCACGGAATTTTCAGCATACGCCTATACGAATATGATTCAAAGGGCTGTATACTTCTTTCTGATGAAGCATCTAACGTCCAACTCTCGTTGCCATACAGTAAGACCGAGAAAACGTAGCAGCGCAGAATTCTAATTCGTAATCCAAGATTTAATTCCCTTCTGCTGAGCAGGTTCTTCATTTTTATGAGCACTGCTCTCGATTGCTCTATTCGCGATCGGATTTCTTTCTTACAGGTATCTAATTACCCAAAAACAATTAGAAATGGAAAGTCTAATTATATTTTAATACGGTCAGATATTATTGATAAGAAGGAACGATTAGCGGGAATAGCACGCGGAGAAAGAAAAGACAGGTATAAAAAGGGTAATAAACAGTAGGAAGATTAAATCTCAACAAATTGAAATTTAGAGTAAAAAGCTCAACAGAAAGAAGAAACACATAATCAGTGTCGCAAACAAGAGCTTCGTTTGAATGTAAAAAACAATGTGAGGAAAGAACCAACGAAAAATGTAAATGTGAAGGAAGATAGCACAGGTAATAATTAAAACGTAGGAAAATAATAGAGGAAACAACAGAACGGCGTGAGTAACAAACTAGGAAAATAGAAAACCATGTGTTCGCAAACATATACCACTAAATACCTAGTTATGTAAACACACATACACGCATATGTGTAAAAAAGAAAAACATTAAAATTATTCACGAATAAAAGAACTTAAGACAAAAATAATAAAATTGTATATTTGAAAATTAAGAATAGATTTAAAAAATATACAAAATGCGAAATAAAACTAAGACAAAAATTATTTTATCACAGTTTAAAAGTATGAGTGACTGGCTCGGTTTTCCTCTTTTTTAGAACATTTTTTTTTGTTAATTCCGATTTTTTTTTTTTTTTTTTTTTATGGCTGGTATAGTGTTTCAGTTGTAAAAATTGGTATTTTTAATAAGATCACATTAAATATACTGTCATAGGAAAATTTAATTTATATGACAAATTTTATCGTTGCTCTTATTTTAATAAATTTTTTTTTTTGGGGTATTTATTTTTTTTAAATATATTTTCTAAATAACAAAACAAACGGCAGATGGTAACACTGAACGTATATCTATCGCAGAAACATTTTTAGGTTAAAAACCCATGTTTAGCTAAAAAAGAAAAACACAAACATACATACATTAAAATCGAACACATATCGCGAACAAAATTATAAAAATTTTAAAACACAAACATAAAACAAAAATATGCGCCACGAACGAAAAGTAAAATCATTTTACTTTTTCTTCGTGGTACATATTTCTGCCCTATATTCGTGTTTTTCTATTCCAACTGAAGATAGGCTTCGCCTAAAAACGTTTCTGCTATAAGTTTTAGTTATCATTTGTGGTTTGTTTTGCTATTTAGAGAACACATTATTTTTAAAAAAGTTATTTCTAACAAACAGGTATGAATAAAGATAGCACTTTCAAGGTATTTATTTTTAACCAAGTAATTACAAGTTCATCTTTTAGTACGTAAGCAGAATAAAGTTCAAAAAACCTTAGCATAATATCGATTATCTGGCTCAATTTAAATTACAGAATTAAAAGAAAGAATTTATGTCTGTAAAATAAATAAACGACGGAGATAATATCGCGGGGCTTCCGGAATGGAAAGTTTATTTTCCGGTTTGTAAAATTGTAATATTACATTTACATGATAACTAATATATGAAATAGACGAAAAACTACTATTCACAGGAAAGTTTTACTAGAAAAATGATTAAATAAAACTTACAAGACATCGTAAGCTTTGAAAAATGATAGATCATGAATATGGATTATTAAATCCGAAATGCGTCGGTGTTTTATGAAATTTTATTTACTTACTTTTCCATTAAAATTTTTCGACGATTAATGGTTTTCATTTAGTTTATATAACTCTCTTTAAAGATCAGTTAAATTAAATCGTCATCCAGTAAAAAAAATGAACAGTAAGATTGTGTTGTTCGAAAAATGAATGTGAAATGTGATACCGAGCAGCCATACTTTTTAAATTTTTTTACAAAAATACATAAAAACGTTTAAAAATAAACCAAAACTAAACTACATTATAATTTGACTTTAAGGGTGGTGTGATTTACAATCTAACCCCCTGAATAATCGGCAGATGACACGCCATTTGAACAAAGACAATTCGTACAAATCATATTAAATCATTACAAAATATTTATATAAGAACAAATTTAATTTTTACAGATTTTAATTAATTTCAAAATCTATGTTATACATTTAATTGACAACCGCGTTTTAGTTAAATCTATTTTCGACGACAGTCTAATAATTTACGGAAATATATTCTACATTTACTTTATTAAAATAATGGCGAATTAACGAAATATTAAAAATATTGATTTATATTTATTTTGTTAAATGAACATATATAATCTATAGAATTAATAAAATTATATTTTTGTCGGTCTCATTATATGTCTAGTTTGTAATCTCCTTGTAGAGCGTCCAACTGCATATTAATTAAACACACATAATTAATAACAATACTAGAACTTTTAAATTATTAATTACCGTCTTTCTTCGGAGATTAATGGTAACTTTTAATACCATACATCATCGCAATTCAAAAAAGGATTCTAAAATCGTAATTTCACTATATGAAAACATCTTTAAAATCAAGCACATAAAAATTTTGAAAAATATTCAAAACGAATGATTTTAATCTCGACATAAAATAATCGCGAAACTCTAATATACAATAAGTAGAGTTAATTTTTTGCTTCACACACCAGCATCTTTCCGTTTCCATGCAAAGATTTTGCCGTTTAAGTACACAAGCAGACTTGAAGAAAAAAAATTCTAAATTTAATTTACAGTTAATCTTATCTGTAATATATATTACACGAAAACAAAAATATCAACATGCCACCATAAAAAGTATTAAAAACTTAGGAAACAGAATAGGGCAAGATATACTATTATAATACCGTAAACTAGAAAAGTAGATCGAAATTAATCACTTAACGATGGTAACGAAAAAGATCGACGTATAATTGAATCTTTAAAGTGAACTTTCCTTTCTTTAACTTTAGCTGAGCCAACATCTTCGTCACTTGATAATCCGCAGTTTTCCAACATGGATGAAGTTACACTTAAACTTATCGGACTAATGTTGAGTTCATCAGTAATTCGTCCGTCAGAACTATAAAAAATAAATAGAAAATCATGTTTCCTTAAAAAACTACACACAAAAACAGCATTCCATTATAATGCTACAATAATGCGGAATTGTCACTTCTTGAAGATTAGCTTATACGAACGAAATACAAGATAAACAAGCAGTTTAAATTTAAAAAATAATAAAACTTATTATTATACCCTTACTTTACGTGTATTAACAATATATATTTAATTATTGAAATTCCATTTCAGTTACAGGTGAATCCCTACTGATGTCGACTTTCATTTTCAGAATGAGATTTCTGTTATGAAACAAAATGCCAATAGTAGGCTTTAATTCTACGAGCGATCATATCGTCTCAGGTATAGTTTTGGTTAATTATACAGTCCCAATATCTGAAAAGGTGTGTCCACAAAAGCCGATTTTTTAGAAAGCAGAAGGAAACCGAAACTTAATGTTTATTTAAACATTATATTTCTTGTAATAAATAAATTGCGGGCACAACTTATTTATTACGAGTATTCACTATGAAAGCTTTAAGCATTTTTTTTCCCCGAGATTCCTTTGCAAGCCCAAATTTAAAAATATTTTTCAAGTAAAAACATTTTATAACTTTTTATCCTTTGCATTAATAATGCTTAACCATTTGAAATAAAATATTTGAAGCGAAGAAACGTTTAACTAGCAAAGTAAAAAAGATGGCTTTTAGAGAAACTGAAAGAACCAGATATAAAACAAGAACTAGACTCGGGAGAAACGGGAATGCAAGAGAAAAACTACTTAACACGGCAAACAAATAAAGAATATACTAGGAAATGCAATAGATTAAAGTGAAAAAAACAACAGTAAATAAACAAAACTTTAAAATTAATAGAATTTAGAAACAAATAAAGAAAAATAAACGATGTGAAGTATAAGCGGATAAAAAATATGACAATAGGCCAATGTAGCAGAATAAAGAGCATTGGTTAAATGAAAAATGTGACAAAATCCAACGAATGAATAAAGCCGAAACATGTAAAGCTACGCCCAATAATGCGATTCATAACAAGAACCAAAATCATTAAGGATAAAAAAGGCAAAATCCCTATTAATATTAAAAACATTGCAAATTGTTTGAAAAAATACATGGAAAAATTATACTGTGGTGATGAGGTGAAAAATATGTAACATATATTGAAAATGAAGAAATAATAAATTAAAATATGAAGGAGTCCAAAATTTGCAGGAGAGAATTCGAATTAGTTTCGAAGTCGTTAAAAAAAAATAAAGCAACAGATGCAAATGGAATTAAACTACGCAAGGCCCAGAATTGAAAAAAAAAGTAGTTACTTAAAAATATAGATGACCAGGATAAAAAAGTACATTGCCGGAAGATATTGTAAAAAGCAAAATGATTACTTTATCAAAAAAAAAAAAAAATAATAAAAAAAAAAAAAAAAGGCATTGCAAATGATCGCGCAAATTACAAAACAATTGCGTTATTATCGAATTCTTTGAAAGTTCCATTAAATACTCGTATTATTAAAAATTTAAGAAAACCCAGAAAAAAATAAGAAACAAATACGTTGGGTACATTTCACGGACAGCATTGCCCTATTTAGCAAAATTAAAAAAGGATATGTAAATAAAATGTTTAATGTTCTACTAAAATAATTAAATAAATAGGAAGTAAATATAAAAAAGAAAACTAAGGTAATGAAGATTAGTAAAAATGTACAACAAATAAAAAGACAAACATAAAAATCGATTTCTATTTAGAGCATGTAACAGAAACATGCTACGATAACAGATGATAACCCGTGCTAAAGAAAAATAGGACAGGTTAATCAAAAAAAATAAATATTAACAAATAAAAATCTTAGCATGAAAATCTGGAAAAAAGTTGTCAATACAAATGTTTGGAGTGACTTCACGTGTCCCCCAATAAAACACAAGAGACATTGATTTCAGCGGTAATTAAGAATGAAATGATTTGTAAGCAATTAAAAAATAAATATCTATAAATTTATGAAAATTTCCAGATTCAGTTAGAATAGAAAATTAGCTTCACTTCCGGCTTACTAAAAAAATAAAATAACATACCGAGTTTCATGATCAAACACACAGGCACACCAGCGAATAAAATAATTTAACACATACTATTCGAATAACTTACTCGTGCGAATGCGAACTGTTTAAAGAAGTCCAACTATATTTATGACTTTTTAAATATCCAACACTATCAAATAAAATATAACGCTGTAGGAACTTTTCTTCTGCGTTTTCTTTAATACCCAAATATATTCCACCCGTGATGTGTTTAGAAATACCTAAAATCGTAAACAAATTTTGATATATATAACAAGATCTTTTTGAAAGGAAATGAAATATACTTTTACTTATAATTGTTTGTATAATTTATCTCATGTCGTAATTGACATTTAATCAGTTAAAACGTTCAGTAAGCAATAAAGTTTGAACGCTTAAATGCATCACATATCAACCGAAGTATTACGTGAAGTCTATAAAGGTAAGTACATTTTATTTCTTTTTTGAAAAAATAAAATTACAATATTAAATTAAACAGGTTCGATTATGTTAATTGGTAAAACACGCTTATTTTCCAACACCGTTTTCCGGGATTTGCGTTGTACAGTCTCGTACAATATTCTGTTCCGACGAGTTGTACAGTTCTAAACATTCAGCCTGACCAAGGAATTAAACAGAAAGTGCGAAACGTGAAGGTCAACCGTAAATATATAAACAGGGGGAAAAAATAATTTTAATCGGTAACATTATAAAATAAACAAAAATAAAAACATTCCAAGCAGAATAACTTATGAACGATTCTTTTTTTTTAAGTGTTATAAGCGGATAAATTAAAATCAGTGCGAATATATTTCCGGGGAATCATTTTTTATGTTTGCGTAAACGGAAGTTTACTAAGAATTTGAATAAATTTAACACATATATGTCTCATGGTTATCAATCATGAATCGCGAATCCCTCGTGGAGATATCGTGATTATGATCTGTTTATCTGATATATAAGATGTCGGCGCTGATCTCTGTTGTGGGCCAGTCATGCACATTCTACGAAACTTTTTCCAACAGCTGTCCGAATCATGTCTGACCATTTGGTTAGAACGCGGCCAAGTCTTCTTTTTCCTTCTACTTTTCCTTCCAGAATTCTCGTCTCCGATAATCCATTTGCTCCTATCACCGTGACTAAAGAGTATTTCAGTATTCTTCTAATTACATCCGATACGATAATCTTCTTTTCGTTACGTCTACTTCTTGTAACACCGAGCTGTTCGTTCTTTTTTCCGTACACGGGATTCGTAGCATGTTAGGAGTCAGTCAAAAATTTGGGTGACGATTTTTTTTTACATAAAAAATGTAACGCTACAAATGATTCCATAGATTAGTAAATGGCTCATTCTTATAGTGGAATTTGTACGATCGTTTCACATTAATCGTTTTACTAGTTTTGTTTTTCTTTTTCTTATATTTTGAAGTTTTAGTAAAAATAACTTACTGCGCATCATATCAAGTACCTAGAGCTTGTAGTTTTCTTTCTTCACGGAAAAAAAATTAGATTATAGCAAAGCCTTATAAATCCGAGTATGAGGATTTGTAAGAGACCTATGAATTCCACAAGACATATCCTAATCTAGTATTTTTCCCATGAAGGCAGAAAATGTAATGACTTTAGGTATTTAATGTAAGGTACAATAATTTTTTTCTATCAAAATTTCGAAATTCGAGTATAAGAAAAAGAAAACTAATAAAAAATGTTTAACGTGGACCGATTAAATAAAATAGACTGCGCAATATGAAGAAAATAATTCCGGCAATTTTTAGATCTAAATATATAATGCCATAGTTGACTGTCAGAATTATAAATGCGATATAAGAACAAAAATAATACCGGACATTAAAACTAAATGCCATATAAAATTACGTTTAAAATTACTTAAATATAACAAAAATTTACGAAATTACCGAATAAAAAAATTAATTAATGAATAATGATGAGTGAACTACTAGTAAAATAATTTTATTATCATCTGTTGCTAGAACGTAAATTACTTCTAAAGGACTTACGGGAAAAAAAGTCACAAAAAATTTTAAACACGTGTAATTCAGCTAAATAGTGAAAAAAAATTGTGAAATTAATAAAATAATAATAAAAAAAAAACACATTAATAAACCTGTTAAAAAAGGCACTAATGTATAATATATTTAACATAGACGAATAGAAATATTAAATACGTAAATAATTATAGTTAAGGTAAAATTACTGTGCAGATTAACATTTAAAAGATGTATGTTCAAACAATTGATTGCATAGAGAATTATTTAACGTAACATATTTTATTTAGATGAACAACATATTTTTAAATTATGTTGTAAATAATTGTATTGTTAATTTATACTAAAGCTGTAACTGTTTCTGTATCAGAACAAATATATTCCTGTATTAAATTTGCTGGGATCCGTAAATAAGTAATAGTCTTGCAAGGCCCACTCTATTCGTTAGCATAAAAAAAACAAAAAAAAAAAAACACGCAATTATCAGAGTTTCTTTATTTAACTTTAATTTAATTTTTATATTTGAAAAATAGTCAATCACAAAAGCAGATAATTTCAGTAACAGCATAAGTATGGAGGCTTTGCGTGTTCTTCAGTTTTTCTAGATCGCTATTAAAACCGAATGCCTTATTCATTTTATAAATCAATCTTGTGAACATTATAATTATATTGGTATAGAACTATTTATATTAAAGAGGTTCATTATGTTTCTCCGCAGTAAAATTAATGGAAGAAATTAATTTTTAAGCGTTACCTAATATAGTCGGATTATTAAACGTAATAGGCCGATACGTCCATTCATTGCGACTATCATTTAGAGCATACATTAGCACCACATATGACTCGTGACAGGTCATGATAAATCGGTCATTGTACACTGAAAAAACACAGTATTAACGGTAATCTTCTGAATATTTTTTTTATTTATTATGAAATTTAGCAATATATCACTATGTTTAAAAGTGAAAGAACAATAACACGATAATTACAATTGCATTTGAAATTCACATACGTAAAATGAAAATACTACGCTAAAAAAACTTCAACAATAATGAAGGCTCATTATTTTCTTTTTCCTTTTTGTTTTTATTTATTTTTGTAATATTAATTTTACGGTATCATAATTTTAAATTAATTTTAACAGAAAAATTAAACATTTTTTGTTATCCAGAATGTATCGAATAAATTGTACTTTCAAAATAATTTTAAATTATTTGCACTTCTATTTAAAATTGCGATTATATTCTTAAAGTGAACAGTGTTTTATTATTCCAAAGGAACAAGATCATCTGAATTTTGAATGAGAAAAGGACAATTAAAGTATTATTTACATTATAAATTTATTAAAAAATAAAAAGCAAGGGATATTAAATAAGAAACTAACAAATCAACGTATCGTTTAAGAAATTAATTTATTTAAAAAAGGAAAAAAGAAAAGTAAGAGAATTCGAAATTAATAACTATCCAATTACCGCAGTTATATACATGTATCTGAAACAATTAAAAAAAAAAAAAAAATGTTATAGTTCCTTATCGTTAATTAAAAATACGTACCTATCTGAATAGGAACAGAATACCATTTTATCGGTTTAGACTTTAGTCGTTTACACTCATTATTTAAATAGAATCCAAAAAACTTAGTACAAGCCAAATATTTTGTATTCGACACTTTCACAATATCTACCGGACCGGCATCTATGTCTATTTTTTCATTACCACATTCAACTGAAATTTCTTCAACTGAAATATATAAATAAAAATTTACCTCGACATTAAAAACTATATAAGAGTAAAATTAAAGTATCAACAGACACATGTAAAATTCAATCCAAATACACTCATACCTCGTTTTACGGCTTTTCGCTTTAACGGCCTTTTTGAATTGTGGCACTTTTTCGCTTTACGGTCAAAAAAAAGCAGAAGTCGTATTTTTCCCCCGCACATTGGCAGTTAAATAAAAAAACGAAAAGCAAACGGCTTTCCGCTATATGGCAAAACAAAAAAAGACGATGTACATATATCTTTCGCTGGCTGCCGGGAAAAAACGGCGTAGTTTTTTACGTTTTTACCGTTGGTTGCCGGTTTATTGTAGTTTCACATTTCATTTGCAAAATGATAACTTAAGCAGCAAAGCATTACCTATTTTGGATAATGCTCCAGGACACCCGGTTAATTTATCTGAATTATCTGAAGATGTGGAGATTGAATATCTTCCCAAAAACACAACACCTTTAATTCAACCGATGGATCACAGGGTGCAATAGCCACTTTTAAGGCTTATTATTTGCGTAGAACTTTTCAGAAACTTATAAATGAAACGAATAATGAACTTTCACTTAAACAATTTTGGAAAAACTACAACATTAAGGATACCGCATACAACATTGATGAATCCTGGAAGGAACTGAATTCAACCACCATGAATCATGTTTGGAAAAAAATATGGCTAGAATGCATACAAACTGATGACTCTGTAGTTGTTTTGTTTTTTTTTTTACGAAGTTCGGCAAACCATTTTGGCTTTGGCGAACGATCTTGATTTTGAGGATTTAGAAGAAAATGATGTGATTGATTTGCTAGACGCTCACAGAGCATCACTTTCATTCGAGGAATTGATTCAATTTGAAACGGAAGGTGCACTTGATGAAAACCAAGAACCAGAGCCTGCCGTGTATGCCAGGTGCTGAAATTGGAGCATTTGACGAAGGCACTTTCTTTTTTCCAACAACGAATAAATATCCTACTTCAAAATGATCCTGACGCAGAGTGCAGCACTAATATGTCTCGAGAAATTAGCTCAGCCATTACTTGTTACAACGGTCTGGAAAAAGGAAGCCGAAAATAATGTAAGGCAGATGACGTTGGACCAATTCTCTAAACTACATCATTCTAGAAAAGCGGAAAGTGATAATGACAGCATATTGCAGCTTACTGATTCTTCACGTACATCTTTAACATCAGATTAGAAGTTTACATATATCTTTAATTTTCAATTTTAATAATTTTTTATGATACGAATCTATTTTAGATAATAAATTTGATTTAATTTTTAATTGTTTTGAAGTTCTGCTATTTTATTATGATTGTTATGTAAAACAAAAAAACCTTTTAAATAAAAAATTGTATCATTTTATAAAAGATTGGAACGGATCCTATTCAGTTTCTATGAATTTGTATTAAAACATTTGATCCCATATACAGCTTATCGCTTTACGGCCAATTTTCCCGGAACCTATCTAGGCCGTGAAACGAGGTATGAGTGCATCAACATTTATATAAATTACAGACGCATATACACACATTTATGTTTTACTTTACACGATACCTGCTGTTGCATTTGAAGGAGATAATGCAGCCGTGAAAAATCCGTGTTTATTCGCAAAGAGTAAGTGGTCTGTTGTAAATACCATAGATATGATATCTTGCATTTCAATGATCCTGGTTATCTTTTTAAACGATTTCCCGCTCCATCCTAAAATCCTATTCAACAATATTGCACGTGAAAATATTAAAAATAAAAATATAATTTTAATTACGTTTAAAATATACTTTCGTTCTTTCTTTGTAAAACTAAATGTCAAAATAAATAAGTGTAGTATTAAGTATACCGATAATACGGTTATACATATATTAACTGATAAAAAATCACATTTTTCAGAATAACGAAAAATATCTCTCGTGTACTCTTAAAAAATCCTTTAGAGGTTAGTCTGTAGTATCGAATACTTATGAGAAAGTCTGTAAAAATGTGTTTTTGAATTTGTATCGCATAGTGGAGCTATATCGGATACACATCCATAATTCTGCCTCAGTGATGATATCAATGTACACGGTTCTGTAATAAATCCGAAATGTAAAAAAAAAAATGTTACATTCTATTCTCTGGCGTTGTCTATGAATTCATATTGAATGAATTTTTAAGCACGTACATTTCAGACCAACCAATAAAATGGAAAAATTAAATCAGCATCATAATAGAATTGGGAAGAAATTATAAGATCATAATTTTTTAGTATTACATGAACAATCTGTCCAATATTAGATCTGTAAAAACAACTATCTAACATTGCACCAGTACACCCCCCGCCAATAACCAGTATAAACGGGTGTAAACTAGCGTAACGAATATCTTCCGGAACCTTTCAGTTCCGGAATTGTATCTAATATTTTCCATAGGGTTTTTCCCTTCTCTGATGTCAGTTTTCCGAAAGCCAATATACATTCGCGTTGTGCAGATAGACAATACTCGCATGATTCTGTATTTCACACTTTACACTAAAGCCGGACAAAACTTTTTATGATTAAGAGCGATTTTAATTCCAAATTTTAACAAACAACAAAGAATCGTAATAAGTTTTAAATAGATAAATTACGATCTTGAACATAAAATTTTTAAATTAAAATTAAGTGCATCATATTTTGCCAGCAAAATAATTAATCAAACTTTAAAGTTATGTAATTATTCGAAGATAAATAAATACAAAATTCAGTTAATGAAACTAACTAGATTGAGAGTAATTGGTACTACTTGTATTTTTCATTTTTAAATACGCCTGAAGCCTCACTTCATCAAGTTAACTTCTTAGCTTAATTCTCACAAAGCTCAAATTAAAAAATGTTTGCTTGCTATACTCCAAAGTGGACTACACCAACCTCAGAGAACGATAAAAACTCCGATTTTATTAAATGCACAATTAAAAATAAAAATACGAACTTTTTAATATATTAATCTCTGAATCACAAAAAAACTCGTCAGTACTGTCTGCATTGTTTTGATGCGTTTTAATGACTCAATAATAAAAAAATTTCCATCATTTCCCTATTTCGTATAAAAATTTTAACGCAAATGCAGTCGTAAATTTTACGCTTTAAAAAATATATTTTGGTATTTCGTTTCTATATAATTATGCAAGAATAAGTGTAAAAAATTGAAATAATACGATGTAATTTGGACTGACTTTTTTTATACAAATTAAAAAAAAAAATCCGGTCGAAATAGTTTGATAAATGTAAAAAATGCAAAGAAAAAATAATTTTTTTAAAAAATAGTTTCTTTATTAGCATTTCAAAGTATATAAATACAGCTGAAAGGGATTCATAAACATTTTCCCGAAGGACAATTCCCCGAACGAAAAGTATCCAGAATCATATTTTCCCGAATTTTTTTGTCCCAAATACCGATTCCCTGAAGCAATATGTTCCCGAATAGTGAATTATATTTACGTTTCCATGAAATGTAATAGAAGGTGATATACTCCGTTGCAGACGTTGGCCATGCATTCAGAAAAGTACACAATCATGGCGAAAATTGTTTGTAGATGACTTCGTTTATGTACGGCCGAAAATTCGTAATGAACGTATGTACTGTGACTGTCGTGTGAAGCAAGGAGTGCACGTCACGTGCAGTGACGAACGTGTCGTTGAGTGATAATAACGTTGTCGGTCGAACCATATGCATCCGCCGAACAGAGAAGATAGCATTGCACAAGTGCTAATTCTAACACTGAAGCTGAAGGCAGTAGAACATCGTGAACAAGCTCCGACACAGATCTTAAGAACAGAGCTAACAGGCGCCTCCGAAGGTGTGTTAAGTTAACTACCCGAGAGAGAGAGACTCTGGCGAAAATCATGCGAAGAATGCGCCAACGACGATTACCACCAAACCCGAGGAGTCTTGATGAATTGGAAGTCTTACCAGAAGAGTACTTAGCGCACTGTGCACAGAGAACGCTTCCTGCTGTTGGAACCAGTGCGAAGCAGCGGTCAATAGAAGTCATCGCACTGATAATGCGAGAGAGGGCTGGGATAACAGATTTCGGATAGTAGTTGGTAAATATCACCCTGATCTGTATTCTGCCCTGAAGGAATTTCGAAAAGAACAAGTAGACACGGGAGTCGCCATAATAGAACTTTTACTTGGACGGCGGGTAAAGCAGCTCCAAATGAAAATGGCCGGAATTACATACGTGAATACAGGCAATAGCGACCAAATATGACGGGTAAAAGCAGACACTGCATTTGACTACAATATTATAGTTACATAATAAGGTAATATGATAATAAAGCAATGTGTTTTTATTCGGGCTTTATTAATTCGGTAAAATGTCCGAGAACCGCTGAAAGAGATTTTAACAAAAATGTATTGTCTCGATTTCTGCTTTAGACAAATTGTAAGTGCGTGTTGTCAGGTGCATGCGTGCGTGTCGTTAATCAAATTCGCAGTGCACTGCTATGCCCAATACCACTTATAAAGTCATTTATATTTAATTTTTATTTCATTACCTCAATGAATTTGGGATTTGGTAGCCTTGGCTTTTGCAACAGCAAATAGAAATTATTATTAATGAAAAAATCGAATTCAAAGAGAGAAATAATAAAAATAAATAAAAGAATTGTCTAATCACACTATTCGAGGATTTCACCTGTTGGAAATTCAACTTCAGGGAATTTCTTTTAAGAACCAGTGTTCTTCATTTCTACAAAATTAAAAAAATTCGAGAAAACTTTCTCTAATCTTAATTGTTTTTCGCAAATGTTTGTTCAACATTAGATGGCGTAAACAGTTTACAATTTAAACTTAAAAAGGAATCGATCAAACCAAATAGAAGTATAGTGAAAAAATGTTTTTTTTTCTTGAATTAATTTTTTTGAAATAATATATGAAACATTTTAAAATAGCGGTTCATATACGTCTGCGAAACACTGCGAAAGCATAACGGTCTATTGTAAACGTTTATAAAGTATCATTAAAAGTGATAACAAAAAATTCTTACGCTATATAAGTAGGAAATGCGACTGCAATTTGTAAATTATCTGCAGCAGCTGCAACGAAATGACAGTTCTCGAAATCTTCTACAGATATTGCAGGCTGTAACTGAACGGCTGGTTCACAACATTCTAAAGCTTCTGCGTTAGATAGCAATTCGCGCAGATCACACTTTAGCAATACACGCTGTCTGTTGCCTACAGGGTTCATAATCAATTAAAAAATAAGCTGATACATAATTATTAATTTCTTCAAGCGGCACGTAAAATGTGTAAGGACATATTTGTTGAGCATTTTTGTATTCGTTTTAAATTGACAAACAAATAAAAAAACAACTATTTTTACGTACCGCATACGAATAGAACCAATCTCAGTTTTGGTAATAAATTAATTTTTTGTACGTGTTTTACGTTGGAAAGCAATATTAAATTATTTCGATATTTCTCGTTTTCTGGTGTAGATAATTTAAGCGAATATAGTCCTTTATCGGTGCCCATAACACACACCTAAAAAACAAAAATTCTAATGTAATATGTAACAAAAAAAAAAACTAACATTTGTTTCCTTAAGAAGTTATACACGATCAAATTTCTTTGACGTCAATGTTTATTCGAAACACTAGAGGCAGTTATGTCCTATGTTTTATAATTTCAATCAATGAAGTTAGAATCTTTATTACGGTATTTCATATATTAAGATTATTCGCTTTCAAAATGTTGATCATAAATTTAATACTTCTTGTAAATAATAATCGGTAAAAGTTTTTGAATTAATTTTATCAATATTTTTAAAACAAATATTAAATACGACATTAATATTTTGCAAATGAAAAACTTCAATATGTAAAATACAGTAAAAACTATTAAAAATATTACTTCAAACTATCAAACATAAAACGCAAAAATAATTTTTTCAGCGTCCCAAATCAGTACATTTTTATCTGATTAGGACCAATAAAGCATAAGATTTCATCAGTCAAACATGTAAGAGTATATAACAATTTATAAAACTGATAAAAAAAAAAAGAAATAACTGACAATAAAAGTCTTAATAAATATACAAAGGCTACCCCAAAAATACTGCCAGTTCGTTTTAATACGGTGAACGAAGTTACTTACCGGTCCGCCGATGATATAGGATTATAAAACAATCCATTAGCTATTGAAACTCACTGTGCGTGCTATAATTTCTCATTTCGCTATAATTTTTTAAATAAAAGGTGTAAGTATCGAATCCTGTAGGTTTTAGTCATTTAGAATTACTAGCCAACAACAGCCATTAGCAAGTTGACACTGATTACACATGTAGTCCGGTTTAGTCTGTAACCATAGCAACAAAGCCGAACATGATCAGTTACGTTATCACCTTGCAGCATCAGTTTGAATAAATGTCATTACTGAAATAGTTGTAAGTTTTTTTTTGTTCCCTCTTTTTTGTTGTGAAAATGGACTTTAAAACAGAGCAACACTTCAACTTTTGTGCATGCTTTTAAAAAACGGCTGTGGAGACTGTGATAGAAGTTTGCAGCGCCGAATATTTAGATCTGTTGACAATTTTTCGCTGGCATAACGCATTCAGCATGAGTCGAGAGTCCGCGGCACTTTTTTCACATAGCGAATGTCCTTCAACAGCATGTCCTAAGGAAAATGTAAACACAATATCGGTGATCATTCGTGAAAATCGACATTTATCATGCAGAAAGATTTTGGAGATTATTGATATTTCAGAGAGTTCGGTATATTGAATTTTAACTTGGGTCCAGCATTTCCCTACGTGGGACCAAATGGAACAACACGTACAAATTTTCAACAAATGGCTCAAAATGTGGAAAAATCGAAATTTTTTGAAAAATTCGGTCACCGTCGACGAAAGTTAAGTACACTATTTCGATCTCTTCATTCGTTAAGAAAGTCCAATGTAGAAAACCTGTGATTCTCGAGAGATCGAAAGGATTCAATAAGCTACTGCAGCGATTAAAGTGATGTTGATTATATTTTTCGATTTTAGCGAGGTAATTCATGAGCATTTTGTGCTCCTCAAAATGATCGTGATCAACCGCTATTACCGCTAGGTTTTTTCAACATTGCGGAAACACACTGCGACAAAAAGGCCGATTTAAAGAATACCTGAACACTTTATTAGGACAATAAGCAGCCTCACACGGCGGAAATCGTTCACGAACTTTTGAAGAAATTCAATATTCCCATTATACCGCATCCTGCTACCGTGTTATGACTTTTAGCTATTTCGAATACCGAAAAAAAAGGATTACGAGGCCAAAGATTCGAACTGAACACAGATATCGTGAACTCTATACAAAAGTTTATCAACAGCATAGCTCAAGATGAGTATGAAAAGGTAATGATGGTAAAGTGTAAGAAAGGATACGCGTCGATGTGTATTTAACGCAATGGTGCATATTTCGAAAAAGACAAAAACTGCGACAATAGTAATTGGGAGTAATTTTTTCGTAGAATAAAGCGAAACGAAGAATTATTGTACCAAGTACGGTGAGAACTCTACCGGTAGTTAATAGACTGCTTTACAATCTTACATCATCGACGGACTGATAAGCAGTTCTGTTCGGTGCATTGAAACGAACTCTCATTTTGAGACCGCCACTGTAACTTGAACTGACATAATCGTTATAATTATTATCAGAAGCAAATATTATCTAATAAATTAAAATCAAGCATATTTTTAACAATTTTCTTTTAAATGGAATACATCGAGAAAAGTGAAAATCGCATTTCAAAAAACTATTTGGAATAATATTACGAGTACGATTGTTTATGATTAGAAATGGTGTAAACGATATTTCTTTAGTTAATGAATACCTTTTAGTTGATAAAATGTTAGGTTAATTTGAATTTTCAACTTTAATTTTTTTTAGAAAAAACATCAAATAGTCAATTTTTGATAAATATGTTTACAAATTTCTGTAAATAGACTATATTAAATATTTCGTTATGTTGGCGCTAGAGAATGGATTCCTCCTAGGCTCGGCATGTTACCTTATGTACAAAAATGGAAGGAGAAACAAAAGAGAGAAAACCAAAAAAAAACAAAAAAACAAGTTAAAGACAAAATTAATAAAACAATAATAATGACGATGAAAAGGATTTTGTTCGATTATGAACAACTAAATTTTTTGCAGCAAAAGAAAGTTGCTGGAAAGCAATTTCAATAAAAGTTTAATTTAAAAATAATTCAGATAACATTCATTATGCCATAAAGGTATTACGATGTATTACTAAGGTAACTGCAGCTAGTTGTTTTAGGATTTTTCCCCTTAAATTTTTGGTATTTCAAAACACAGTTAAAATGATTATTACAAAAAACAACAAATTGATTTTAACATATAAAAAAGCAGCAGTTTCATATTTGCATTAACTTCAGTAATAAATGTTTGTTAGTGAAATAAATTATTTATTTAAAAAAGTCATTGCACATATTTTTCTTTTTTTAAACACTATTAAAGTGAACAAAGAAATTTTGGCTTCGCTTACGCTGTACCTTGGGTTCTCAAATACTTTCACATAATACTGATGTACCGTTTTAATTATTTCTATTTAAATAAAAATTTTCAGTATTTTTGAACAGTTGAATACAAATTATTCAATTTCCGGATTTAGCTTACCCCAGTCCGGCACTTTAAAGATTTCAAATAATATTCCGAAATCGACATTGAATAAACATAAAAAGCATCGACATGAATATATCTTATGGCTGGGCTCAATCTACAATTTTTTTCGTCATGAACAAATGTCACGAAACTCCATCAATTTTCAGTTACAACCAATCATACCAAACACTGTACAATCAACACTTGTCTTTATTAAAACGAAATACGCAGTCACATCACACTTCACGCATCATCCAAAAGACATATCCATGTCAAAATGTATTTCTGTATAAAACACGCGGAAATGATATTTACTTATTTTTTCTTAATTTTAAAATTACCTTCGATGATAATTGTATTAGACAATTTATTTGCAAATCGGTAGGCTCCAGTATGGAGCAACCTTCATAATTCCCTTCTTCAAGCGAAATTTGATCAATATTATCAGTTATCTTCACATTATCAACGATAGAGAGCCGAGCTTTCGAATTCAACGTGTTCAACCAATCTGTTTTGTTTTCCATATCCGACGCAATTAAGTAAAGAGGACCTTTATTTAATTCTTTGCTTTTTACCTTCATAAAAACAAAAAAAAAAAAAAAACAAAATTTAATCTATAGAATTGTTGGAACTAATTTGTATTTTTAATGTTATCAATAAATACAAAATAAAAATCAAGTGTGAAAAAAATTCAAAATCACGACTATTGAAACAAAAAATAATATTAATATTAGCATTTCGTATAAAGTAAAACTGCTCGTAGATGCATTTTTTCCCTGTATATTATTTGAGCAAAATGGAAAAGCTAATGAATGTACGATTTTGTTCGGTTACTAAGCTTCATTTTAAAAATTTATTGAAAAAAATATATCTTTGCATCCTAAAGATGATAAATTTACATCATATTGACAAAGTAGACCGCGAACAAGATATTACACCATGACAATCAATTCGCACTGCAGAAAGTAAAAATGAAGACAATAGTGCTAGTGCGAAAAAATTACAAAGTTCAACAATCGAAAATGTGTATATCAATACCTTGATATGTTATCGTTTCATCAAATTCTTCACCGTGTTTACAACTTTATCACACATTTTAATTTATCGAAGCTGCAAGGAAAACATACAATTCGAAGAAACTGGAATCAGGGGACTCGGTTTTAAAATTGTTGTCAAGTTTAAATGTGGATCGAGGCAAATAAATTCATGCCCTTTATTCAATACTGGATATGAGATAAATTGAAGGATTGTGTTCGTCATGCGACTCCTAGGTACTGGACGACAAAGGTTAAATATTTTCTGCACTTATATGGATATCGGTGATGGCAACACTAAGGAAATTTACAACAGAATTTATGATCACATTCCTTCCACCTTGAAAAAAGTATTCGAATATTGTTCTAAAAAATCTGTAGAAGGGAAAAAGAAAGAAAATGAAAAACTTGAGAGACCTGTCTGGAGATGGCACGTAGAAAAAAAGAGGGTTCAAATCGCTCCATGGCGTGACGACTCTCATAGCATATTACACAGAAAAAATTATAGATGCTACCGTAAAAAGCAGTTACTGTCAATCTTGTGAATTTTGGAAGAACAAATCCAAGGATTCACAAGAATATATAACATGGAAAGAACAACACGACGAAGAAACTTACTTAAAAACCCATGAAGGCTCTACGGGAAGCATGGAAGTGGTCTGTGAAAACTATGTTTTTGAGACCAAGAGAGCTCCACGATGTGAAATACGTCAATTACATCCATTATGGAGACTCAAAAACATTTGCAGCGCTTCTCGATGTTAATCCTTACGGTGACGAACAAGTAGTTGTCAGAAGGAGTGTATAAGTCATGTCCGAAAAAGAATGGGAACTCTACTCCGAAGTAAGAAGAAAGTTAAAAACTCGGCGGAAAACGTAAACTGACTGAACTTTAATAAGAAAATTGAGCACACACCATGGAGGTTAGCAGTTTGAAGAAATATTAACAGCGTTGAAGACATGAAGAAAGCTACCACAAATCCTCAACACAAAAATTGTCCAATGGGCTTTGACAGCTGACGCAAATGGTAGCAGGCTAAAGCTCTTGAAACTGAGCCTGAAGCTCATCCTATTCCATTACACCCCGACGTGCAAAAAGAACTATTACCCATATTTGAAGATTTATCGAGAGAAGACTTGCTGAAAAGACGTTTAGGTGACCACACACAAAATTCAAACGAAAGTTTCAATTCAACAATTGGCGTTTGGCTCCAAAGCATTTACATTATGGCTTGAAAGTTATAGAAGTTGCAACATTTTTAGCTACATCTTGCTTAACGAGGGAAATTCTGCCCTCCTGTTGGTTTTCAACGTATTGAAGATTGCAGTTGGCTCGCGGAGCTTCCAATACGCACAACAAATGGATAAACAGCCCATTAAAGGACAAAAAAAAAGTAGCATTCTGGGGACGAAAGAAGCGAGGAAAACTAGAAAAAAGGAGATGATAGCTGGAATAGCTGATTGAAATGTAAGCACATTATATATTTCATTATGATTATAAATTTTTTTAAACGCGTTTTTCTCAAAATTACTTTTTTCCAATCGGCGTGTAGCATAACCCGGCAAATTATTGATCAAATTTAAAACATAAAAGTAATAATTATTCGTCATAAAATGATCTATTAGATAAACCTAATTTTGAATTTTTTTTTCAAACGCTTCTCAATTTTTAAATTTTTAATAATTTTAGCTATAATTAGGTTCATCTAATAATAAAACATGTAAATAATGTAAACAAATTTGTTTCGTTACTTTCAAGTGAACTTTGAGACCTGTACACTGCACGCCGAAAGTGAACTCCGATTCAGGACTTCTATGAACAGCAGCTTATAACTTTAAAATTGTTCATGAAAAATACTTGAAAAAATTTGAAACGCAGCTTAAAATATGATTAAAAAGATCCAGTAGGTTTAATTAATTCCAATTATTTTTTTCTTTTCAAAAAAATTCACAAAAAAAACAACAACACAAAAATGTCTCCTAATATGATTTTTCCCTTTAATCCAGTTATTACTTCATTTTGTCAATATATATATATATATTATATATATATATATATTATATATATATATATATATATATATACATATATATATATTATGTATATATACATATATATATATATATACATATATATATTATATATATATATATATATATATATATATATATATATATATATATATATATATATATTATATATACATATATATATATATATATATATATATATATTGAGACGGATTCGGCAGTTGTAGTGGTTTAATTACGCTTTATACGGTTTCTGATAATGCTGTCCGAGGTAGAAATTATTATTTCGATTTAATTCATTTTACATTTCGGGTTTTTCTCGGGCAGCATAAATGACGGTGAATTGCGATCGGAGAAGATATTTCGACCGAGAAGCCTGGTTATTCCGGACGCAGCCGTTCTGTCGGCTGTGTTGCGGGGGTGAACTGGCTTCGCGGGGGAAATCGCGGTCGCGTTTACCGTCGAAACGTATAAGTACGGAGCGTGTAGCTACGAGAGTCGCGAGAGAATTGGTGAAATCCCGGAGAGACAGGGTAGCAGCCGATTTGAAATACATATTAATATAAGAACGTTCTAGAAAAATCGGCGTGCGTGTTAATTGATAAGGTACGGGGTAATTTTCAGCGATCGACTATATCGTTTGGAATAGCCCACCGTGTACCGAAAAATCTTCGTTCGTGCTAGAAACGGTAAATCGATAATCAGTGTTTTAGTTCAAGTTGTTAACGAGATCAATTCGGTTGTGCACGCGAGTCGGTAATGATTCGTCGTGGTTTTTCTTTTTAATTGGTCGTCGAAAGAACACGCCGTCACGTGTATCTTTTGTACTCTAGTCGTCGTTAATTTCCGCTTGTAATAATCCGTAGTTTTGACCAGAATCTCGTTTTTTTTTTGTTTAATCGTAATGTTCGGAATTTTGTGTTTTTTGTAAACTTTATGTGAACAAACGCGTTTCATAAAAAATAGGTTTCGTAATTGGACACGTGGTTACCCCGTGATATCTCCACCGGGAGAGATACCGCCATCGAACGGCGGATTTCGCGAGTCGTTTTTTTATATTTATTTTTTTTATGATTAAAAGCCTAAAGCTCTGCCAGGCCGAGCTTTCCGGGAATAGCAAACCGGTAAATTTTGCTATTGGCGCCCGCAATAATTAGTTTTTGATATATTTTTTTATATATTTTTGATAATATTTTAATCGATCCTCATCTGAAAATCTCCAAGAAGGAAGAAAATCGATTTATATCAACTGGCTCCCAAAACGGGGACATAATTTTCGATTCATAACAACTGGCGGCCCGAACGAACAGGGACACCGAATAGTCAGAAGGACGTTACCTGGAAGGAGCAGAGGACGAAGGGGAAACTGCCAAGCAAACAGATAAGCGTTTATTTTTAACATCTCCCCTCGGCCTGCTTTATATTTTATAGTTTTTTTTTATCATTTGCATATTTTGTACGGCATTAAAGTCGGTTAAAATTTTCTTTCTTTCGGCAGATTTTATTATTATTATATATTTTTTTTCTCCTCGGTAGATAGGCCCCACAAAGTAATTCTTAGGTAGCTACCCTGTCTGAGAAAATGGAGTCTGGTGAAATGTCCAGAGTACGGGTTACGAGAGGAAATTATCGGGAGGTTCATCCGATCCCCGATAATTTGAGCGATGAGGAGATTGAGCGCGAACCTCTGGACCGTCTCTCGGAGACTGGACCCGAGGGATATACCCTTCCTAGCCCGACACATCGAGCGTTTGAGGATCCCGGGCCATCCTTCGCACAATCGTCTTTTGACGAATTGAAAAGATTAATGCTTAGTATATCGAACGAGAATAGTAATAAATTCAAAAATCTCTCGGAAAATATGAAGGAAGATAATAAAAATTTAAAAGCAGATTTAACAGTATCGATGAAAGAGGACAACAAAAAACTAGAAGAAAGAATAACCGAGAACAACAGAAAGCTAGAGGAAAGAATAACCGACAAGCTGGACAAAAGGTTTGATCTTCTAGAGGACCGATGGGAAAAAGAACTGCGGAAGAACAACATCGAACTCAAAGAAGAACTGAAGACCACCGTGGAAAACAAGGTCGCAAGAGTCGAGGAGGAAATAATAAATAAAATAAAAACTGTGGAGGATGGTATCGGGTCCTCGATAAAGCAGATGCAGGGTCGAGTGGAGGCGAATGAGGAACCAGTCGAGCTCAGCGTGGAGTACCAGGATAGGAATGAGAGCCTGGAAGTGAGCTGTGAGGAAGAGGGGCATAATAATAATTTTAACAATGATAATAACAATAGGGACAATGTTGAAGAAATAACTGTGACGAGTAGAGTTGGAAAGTCGAAGACTAAACATAGAACATTTCGAAAAAAGCAACTGCAGGAAAAGATAACTAAACGTTACGTTAAAATAAAGAAATTAAGATCAATAAAATTAAGGCATTCCGGTAGGGAGAAGAAAAAAAAATAAAAACAAATCCAGAACAACAGAACCTAAAAACCGCCGTACCCCGATGGAGGAGGCTGGAGCCAAAGTCGATAACTTAAGGCTCGTAAGAGTAGAATTGAGGAGAATAAAAAAATAATCCTCGTCGAAAGGGACACGGCTCCCGTTGCGGTTTCCGGTCCTGGAAGTATCGTCGGAAATAATCCAGAAATCAAGGAAGCAGCCGTGTACCCGGATTTGTCGTAACACCTCGTGGAAATTTAAAACAAAAACCAAGTCTAGTCAATAAACTCTTTAGTACGGCAAAGAAAATTGAAACTACTTTCTAGTCATCTAAAATTAATTGACCATAAAAATAAACCTAATATAAAAATAGCCTAAGGACGAGCGTGAGTAGCCGTTGTGGAAGTGAACGGTATGATAGGTGTACTGCGTCGTATTTCGTCATATGTTATTCAGATATTTATGTATTGTTCGGTTATTTATCTAGTCATCCGATAGGCCCAAATTAGTTCTAGTCAGGCCAGTTTTTTTATTGATTTCCCGCAGTTTGCGTATTTATTGTCATTTTTCTAGTCACTTTGTCGTTTATATAAAAATAGTTTTGGACGAGTTTGTGTTGGTTTTCGCGGTGGAATTAAGATCATTGAGACTTTGTTTTGATTGTGTATTTATTTAAAACTTTTTCTCTTGTTTTGTTTTGTTTTGTTGACCTGGGCATCGTTTCCAGGTAAGAGTTTTGGAGATTTGTGTCGCGTGCTAGCGAGTTTGCTGCCGAGTGCCGAGATATGGTTTGTTTATGTTTACATTTGGACGACTAAAGGCATCGCGCATTCGATTCACCTGAGTGAGCTCGATTTGTTCATTTTTCGACCTGTAATGTGCGCTCATCTCCCCGCTTACTAAATTTAAACGGTTTTTGAAATCTAATATTTATCATAAAATTTATTTTTTTTTTATCTGGGCGTACATGCTTCGGATCGCGCTTTTTGCGGTTTTTTTTTTCTCGCGTAAGAAAAAAACTTGTTCATTTTTTTTTTTGTCTGCTTTGACATCTTCGTGTATTTTTTTTATCGAAAATTAAAAGATTATTTTTTTATCTGGGCATTAGCGCTTCGGATTACGGTTTTGCGGATTTTTCCCGTTTAAGAAAAACTTGTTTCTTTCCTCGTCCTAAGATCTTTGAGACTTCATCTTCGTACACGTAACTCTGGAACCCAGCTCTCGCGTTTACGTGAGGTGTGGATGAGTATAGGATAAAATAGAAAATTACAAATAGAATGGATAACCGGCGTAATAAATATTTATATTATCGTTGCGATGTAGTTTGTTGCAGCTGGTCGCGGTTACCGTTACGATAATAGCCATTTGCGGTGACGGCAATAAATTTGGCTGCGTGTAAATGTATACAATTATATTTTATGTATCTGTGAATTTATATTCCGGTTAGATAGCCGAGTAGACTCCATTTGGGCGATAGCTCATAGTTTTGAATTTATTTTGTAGATGTAGTTTCCAGTTGTAAATTTTTTTAAGGCCAGCTATGATGTCGTGTGGCAACTATTTTTTTATGTTTTTTTTGATATTTGGGGTATTTCGCGGGTTTTCGCGGACTTATGGCTCCGGATAGAATTTATTAATTTTTTCTTGTTTTTTTTTCTCTCTATTTGCATCTATCACTGAAGTCGGAGATTCTGGCTCGTTTGCTTGCGTTTTCAGTGCCGGGTATAAACCTTCGAATTTTTCTGTTGTCGTATTCCAACGATCGGAATATTCCGTTTTGGTCTCTTTTCCTAAAATCCCATCCTACATTCCCGAAATCACTTTTCCTCTTCTTTTTCCCATTCGTTCTTATCCTAAATATTCCATCCTATTATCTGATCGTCCATTCGACGGATCGGGAGGGGTCTTCGGTCGACACGTTGACTCTGTGGGCGCTGTGAAAGCAGACGCGGCCATAGGGTGTGTAAGAGAGAAGGGCATACCTGGTACTCCGGAATCTTATTTTTCTTTTATCTCGTGGTCCGAGCAGTTGGTGTTGTGGGTAGCAGATAATGCATACGGCCATAGCATCCGATGGAAGTCTTGGGTGCGCCACGGGGTGATGTTGGATTTTTTTTTTCACCGATCACAGTAGGCGAGTGGGTCTATAAGAACCCGATTCCGGCACAGACCGTTGAACTCGACAGAAAGGACACATAATTGCCATTAAGCCGTCCGTGCTTGTCAACGCGGAGTACCTGAGAAAAAAAAAAATGGTGGAGATACGTGACTGAGATCTCTATCCGTAATCGCGATGTGATGGCGAATTTTGATTTCCCGCAGTGCGGTTGATATGTTTTTTTTCTCAACATCGCTGAATATTTTTTTTGTGTCGATCCTTCTTTTCCTCTTTTCCCAGGAACCCGTGGTATTAGAAAAAGACTGTAGCAGCGGACGTACACGGAATTCCGTTTTCTCAGTGGTGGAGTCCTCACCTTTTCCTCGAATGTTCATATATTTGTTTTCCTCGTTATTCCGTTACTTTAATTTTCTACTTTAATCTTCTCCTACATTTTAATCCGGAGGCGCAAAGGCGTCCCGCGAGCCACCTAGATAGTCCCGCTACTGGTTTTGTGTTTTTTCTTATATGTTATATGTTTCTTCGTTTTTTTGTTTGTGCAGGGTATTGTTTATTAGTGCCTCTGTAATTCGACATAGGGTCGATTTATTTTATAATCCAATATTAGCTGGATTTTGTTTACGTTCCGGTCGATTTCGAGAATTTTGTTGTTGTCTCGTTAGCGCTGGGACAATGTGTGAGTGTGATTGCGCGACCTCGGATGCAATTGTACATACCGCTTGCGGTATCCGGAGGTCGGGGTGCATCTGATTTTTTTTTGCTTTTGCGTGTACACCAGGTCCCCATTAGAGAATATTATCAGTAATTTAAATTAATTTTTTTTACCTTTTCGCGAGTCACGGCTTCCAGGGTCTTTCCTAGGTTTTGGGGAAGATGTTCCTGCTTCTCCATCTTAAATTTCCTATTCAAGATGGGTGGCATACGCCCTTGGAAGGTATGCAAGGTGGTTTCATCGCCTTCGGAAGGATGAAAGCTGGTTCCAACCAGTTTTTTCATGATGGTTTTCGTTCGGCATTTTTTCCTAAATTTTCTATTCGGTATTCCAATTTCGTTTTCCAATCCTTTCTAGTTTTCCTCATGAGTGTGCGGGTTCGGCCACATCTCCGCTTTCTGTGGTGCCCATTTTTGCCGAGGCCACACGTGCCAGGGCCCATGTTTTGGTTTTAGTGCGCCTGGGCGTGTTGGTGCTCTTGTTTTGGGTTTTCGTGCGTGCGCACAAACCTTCCGTTGCGGGGCCACAATTTTCCTGGATGTGGAGGACAAGTACACTTTTTCTTCCCTTTCTCTTTTTCCTCTGTAAAATCGCTTTTCCTAATGTGCGCCGTCGGAAAAATGATTGTTTTTTGATTCAAAGGTTTTTTAGTCCCTGTTTTGGCATTTGGGCCTATGGTAGGGGTGTCCATTCCGTAATTTTTCTGCGGTCATAGTCTCTGACGGGTACCCATATTTGTTGTTTCGCGGGTATCCGTTGCGCTTTGCATTTTTTTTTCTTTGTCGGGTTGTATCCCGCGGTTTTTCGGAATGGACATCAACGAGGTTTTGCACTTAGATATTCTTGCTTTACTTTGGATTCGGTATTTACCGCCTTTCGGCCGGCTAAATTTCGTTGGTGTTTTTTTTTTTTTGATTTTTTTGATCCATTGTTCTGAGCCTTGAGCTCGTGAAGCTTAAATTTTGGACATGACCTGGTGTTGTCCCAGTGGTGTGCGAATATAGTACGTGTGAGTAATTTTAAGGTACAGTGTGTGGCGTACTTGTGCGGGATAGAATGGCGGAGATATGTTCAGGACTCCGTAGCTTTGCGACGGCTAGTCCGAATCCTCTCGTATTTTGGCACCTGAATTCTGATCCAAAACTTCTGTTTTGGATGAAAATAAGGGTGGGGCAGTGAGACGGATTCGGCAGTTGTAGTGGTTTAATTACGCTTTATACGGTTTCTGATAATGCTGTCCGAGGTAGAAATTATTATTTCGATTTAATTCATTTTACATTTCGGGTTTTTCTCGGGCAGCATAGATGACGGTGAATTGCGATCGGAGAAGATATTTCGACCGAGAAGCCTGGTTATTCCGGACGCAGCCGTTCTGTCGGCTGTGTTGCGGGGGTGAACTGGCTTCGCGGGGGAAATCGCGGTCGCGTTTACCGTCGAAACATATAAGTACGGAGCGTGTAGCTACGAGAGTCGCGAGAGAATTGGTGAAATCCCGGAAAGACAGGGTAGCAGCCGATTTGAAATACATATTAATATAAGAACGTTCTAGAAAAATCGGCGTGCGTGTTAATTGATAAGGTACGGGGTAATTTTCAGCGATCGACTATATCGTTTGGAATAGCCCACCGTGTACCGAAAAATCTTCGTTCGTGCTAGAAACGGTAAATCGATAATCAGTGTGGAGTTGAGTTGTTAACGAGATCAATTCGGTTGTGCACGCGAGTCGGTAATGATTCGTCGTGGTTTTTCTTTTTAATTGGTCGTCGAAAGAACACGCCGTCACGTGTGTCTTTTGTACTCTAGTCGTCGTTAATTTCCGCTTGTAATAATCCGTAGTTTTGACCAGAATCTCGTTTTTTTTGTTTAATCGTAATGTTCGGAATTTTGTGTTTTTTGTAAACTTTATGTGAACAAACGCGTTTCATAAAAAATAGGTTTCGTAATTGGACACGTGGTTACCCCGTGATATCTCCACCGGGAGAGATACCGCCATCGAACGGCGGATTTCGCGAGTCGTTTTTTTATATTTATTTTTTTATGATTAAAAGCCTAAAGCTCTGCCAGGCCGAGCTTTCCGGGAATAGCAAACCGGTAAATTTTGCTATTGGCGCCCGCAATAATTAGTTTTTGATATATTTTTTTTTTATATATTTTTGATATTTTAATCGATCCTCATCTGTAAATCTCCAAGAAGGAAGAAAATCGATTTATATCAACTGGCTCCCAAAACGGGGACATAATTTTCGATTCATAACAATATATATATATATATATTATATATACATATATTGTCGTTGTCTATTCTCACTCGATTTCGAGTATGAGATTATCCCCTAAATTCGGAGGAGAATTAGGGGATAGAATAGCCGCGCAATAGATAAGCACGTAAGCAGGAGCGCAACCTTGCTTCCGTGCTGCCAACAACGCGAGAAAGGTACCAATGGCGAGGCGAACCAAGACGACTGGCCTTTACTCACGTTGGTGCGATTGTTCGCCGGCTGAATTTTATCTGACGAATGAATTTTCATTAATTTGTTGTAAACATCATTAACTAGTTAGCTTTCCATTATTTAATTTTTTCGAGATTATGTTTTCTTATGTATTAAATATTTTTATATTATCATTTTGAAAATAGCCATTTCTAAAGGGTTAGTTTAATTTCTACAGCCTTATCTCATTAATACCAGGTAGGAACTTATTTTTACCGAAATTTGATTTACAGAATTTTTTATAAATAGATATTTTATTTACTTTAATAATACACATCTTTGTTTTAAGTAATAAAATAACATGTGCAAACTTATTTCCATGTATTTATATTTTATAATATAATTTAAATTTACTTTAATAAAAGCTGTACACTATTCTGTAAAAAAAAGTTTTAAAAATTTTTTTCATCTTTAATAATTCATCGGTACTCATATGGTATCGCCGCTGGCGGGTACACTTTCGAATGAACAAAAAATTATTAAAATCTGTCTAGACGAGCAAAGGTTATGAGCGGAAAAAAAGAAGCATGCGTGACGAATATGTAATCTCTTCTTTTTGGAAGTTGGTAAAAAAGAAACACCCTTATAATTCAATACTTTATTTTCCTCGAACTTAAATTTTATATTGTATACTTGGAATTACGCTATCATTTGCAATGTATTTATACAGATATGTTTACCAATAAATGAAACAAATTTTATTAGCTCGCACGTTCCATTCAATTCCATTAAAAGTTCTGAACGCTTCCATATTGACAAACAGTTTTTAAAAATATTGCTTTTAAGTTATTTTTCAAAAGCCAGTAATAAAGTTTTATAGAATCAGTTCAGCTGATCTATGGTTGTAATAGAGTTACTTTCTAAAAAGGAAACAGTATAACTTTACTCACAGTTATAATAAGTGATAAATGTTCAGTTTCAGGAGTATGCGTTAATACGTCATTATCGTCAGTATTTTCACTCGTAGAAATTATCGATTCTAAACTAATAGCTAGATCAGGTCTCGGATTGCCAGAAGACAGATCCTTGAATAATTGGAGTTCATTTTCTGTAACCTTTCCAAACACATTTATCCAGCATTTATCTTTCTCACTATAACAGTATAAACAGAACGGGGTTTTAATTATTTACCATTATTACGAATTTAATTTAAAAAAAATAAGAATACAAAAAACATATTAAAATTATTATTTATTTATTTACATTTAAAAGATACAAAATTAAAATTATTCTCTAATAAAGCAAACTGTTTGATCACTCAGTTGTACAGATTATTTCAGCTGATAAATAAAAATGTATACATTATTAATGCAGTTTTTATTTATGAAACAAATACTGCTAGAAGAAAAAAAACAAAAAAAAACCTAATACCAATTTGAACATCTATTTATTTTGAACGAATTCAATTATGCTAGAAAAACTCATAAAAAAATTAATATTTTATTTTGCTCAAATTTGTTTCCAAAATTTATAAAAAATAAATACGCGTTTCAATAAAATGTCCAACCGTGACATCATTCTGTTACTTCTACTAACAAATTGACATTTCTCAATTTAAATGTCAACATCATAAAAACATTGTTCCTACCATAAAAATTAAAATTTGAAAAGTACAAATTTTTTAACGTTCATTTATCCGTATCCCGCTAAATAAAATTTCAGAATCGAGCACCAAAATCAAGCAAATATATTTTCAGGTAATTTATTAAACCTAATAAATTTTAAAACAACGGGTCACAAGTGTTCGGTATATGCTGATCAATTTGAAAATTTAGAAAAATTCGCAACTTATAAAGATCATACTGTGTTACAAAATTTAAAAATCGAATTTTTTTAAAATACCAATAATCGGGAAAACTATTAACAATTGGTGACCACTGGGAAAAAATATTAAATTAATAATATTGCATTCTTTTGGAAAGATCAGAATACGCATTATAATCTGCATTAACGAATCCAATACGAAATTATACGGTACGAATCTTTCTGTATTTGATACGTACAAGTAAAAAAACTTTATTTTTAAATAAAACCCTTACTTTTGGTTTAATTCAAGAAAAAAATTAAATAATAAAAGTAAATTCAAAATAAATCATGAATTTAAGAATATATTTGAATCAAGTTGGTAAGTTAATTGTAAATTTTGTAACACACACGTAGAAATTAATGTAAACTTCATTACCAAATTTGATTTAGCTTTGGTATTAAAAAAAAATCGATCCGAATGTTTAGTCCGAGTTTGAACGTCCAAAAAAAATTATTTTTAATGGCGTGATGAAGTTGGTTATTAGTTAATAAAGCATCGCTGACGTTTGGCTAACAAGTACATCTAATGACTTATTTTTAGAAATTTAGAATTGTGTTTAATCAGACGATTAAAGTATTCTCAATAGGCTGAAACGCAGAAACAAAAACAGGACAAATTTAAATGCACTACTGCTATAATTTCTGAAATAATACTATCATCGACTTTTAAACAAATTGTTTCACAAGTAATTACAAGAAAAGAGACAGTCAATAATTACTGAAAAACAATTCGATTTATTTATTTTATTCTATACAACTTCGATACCTCGACGTAAAAATTTTTTTTAACCGCTATTAAAACCGTACCACCTTTTTTCATTATATCGAAAAAAAATTAAATAATCGAAATAATCTTGTTGTTAAAAACACTATTACTCAGCCATATTTCCGTAAAAGGCAAATTATATCATAGTTATTATTTTCAATATTCAAATTTAATTTAATTTTACACTGAACCCTCTTACTTCGAGACAATATAATTTTATAATTGTTATCATAATTAAATTTCGATTAATAATCAAAAATTATAGAAATAAAAAAAAAAATAATAATGATAAGAAGAAGATTCGTAAAATAATAAAATATAATAAAAAATATAATTAGTACAAAAAGGACACAAATGCTGAATTTGGCACTGGTAGAAACAGAATGGCATTTCAGATAAGATAATGGAAATAATAACAGTAATAGGGAAAGGGTGAAACTTTTAAGATAATAAAAAGTACGAAATATAATGCTAATAGCAGATAGTGATTCAGAATTAGATAACAGTATACATTAATGCATTATTTAAGTCTACTTCGGCATGAATACAATTCAAATCATTATTTATGCAACAAATTTAAAATACGATCGTGTAAATCGATTCGAAAATTAATAATCAACACTTATTTTATTTGCATACCAGAACATTTTGAGCCAGCCATCTTTCCGTAAATTGATATGTGCACTTTTCGTTTTGGGTAGTGTAGACGAGTGATTCGACGAACTCGGCACACAGCAATTCGATGTATACGAACTAGAACAAGCCGTGTGTAGAAATACGGAACATCGTATGCACTGACACATTTTTTGACCGTAAGGTATGATACTGCCACATTTTAAACATTTGCACTCTGACTGTGTACACAATTTTAATTCTAAGCTGTTCGGGAAAGCAGGTACAAATATGTATATAAATATTGAAATAATATATAGTACTTAGCTTCATCAATCTGTACAATTCCAAAAAGTTTATCATTATATATATACACCCTGTCAAGAAAGTATCGGGAATTGTTAAATAAAACGAACAATTTTTAATTTTCATCCAAATTTATTTTGTCACCTTCAAAATAACATCCATTCGAAGCGATGCACATATGCCAACGCTTTTTCCACTCGGCAAAGCACTTCTGATAGGCGGTTTCCGGGATGGCCTTTAGCTCTCGCGTCGCATTCGTCTTGATGTCATCAATCGATTCGAAGCGCATTCCCCGTAGCGGAAATTTGAGTTTTGAGAATAGGAAGAAGTCGCAGGGTGCTAAATCTGGTGAATACGGCGGTTGTTCGATGATATTTACCGAGTGTTTGGCCAAAAACTCATTCACAATTATGGCTTTGTGAGACGGCGCATTATCGTGATGGAGAATCCAAGAATTGTCGACCCACAAATCGTTACGTTTACGACGGATAGCCTCTCTCAAACGTCTCAAAACACTTAAGTAAAACTCTTTGGTGACTGTCTGTCCGGCTGGCACATATTCATAGTGTACCACGCCTCGAATATCGAAGAAAACAATCAACATGATCTTCACTTTCGATCGGCTATGGCGAAGTTTTTTCGGCTTTGGCGCGCCAATTGGCCGCCATTCGGACGATTGCTGGTTCGTAAGCGTGTCGTACTCGTACACCCATGTCTCGTCACCAGTAATTATCTTTTCCAAGAAGGTAGGATCCAAATTGGCTCGATCCAGCATGTCTGCAGCTACCTGTTCTCGGTACTTTTTTTGAAAGAAATTCAGGTCTTTCGGAACAAGCCGAGCCGCAACGCGTTGCATACCCAATTTTTCGTGCACAATCGTACGTACGCTCTCGTGTGACATGCCCAATCCATGAGCCATCTCTCTCAAGCTCACATGACAATTTTCAGCAACGATTTCCTTGATTTTATCGACGTTATCATCGGTCACACTCGTTGAAGGCCGTCCAGAGCGAGGCATGTCTTCGACCGTCTCCCGACCATCCTTGAACGCTCTGTACCACTCGTAAACCCGCGTTTTTGATAAAGCAGATTCACCAAAAGCCTTCTGTAACATTTTCAGTGTATCGGCACAAGAAATTTCGTTCGAAACACAGAATTTAACACAAGTACGTTGTTCAATATTTTCACTCATTGTAAAACTTCGACAAAACACTTCAAGGTCGACTGATTTTAACAGCTGCTGTAAACACACTGGTTGACAGATCGCGCTAAAAATAGGCATCATAATACAAAACAGTTGTACCAACCTGGGAAAAAAAAATTATCTGCCTAGCTATTACCCGGGAGATTTAAATTGACAATTCCCGATACTTTCTTGACAGGGTGTATACTGACGCCAAAAATATAACGGTTTTACGTCTTTTAAAACCCCCATACGCGTTGTAATTTTTGATAATTTATTAGTTATCTAAAAGCTAGCCAAAGAAATTTATTCGCAACCGAAACAATTCTATATTAAAACGTTCTGCATCGCTCTAAACAGCTTTCAGTAACAAAAACTAATTTCTCGCGAAAAAGTTATTAGAGGAATGTTTGGCTTCCATTACTGAAGTGACGGCGACATAAATTATTACAAAAAAAATATTCTGCAATTATATTTCAATACTTAATCGGTAATAACGACTTTATGTAGCAATTTTGTCGGTTATGTTTGCAGTAATTTACAAGTGTAATAAAAATCGCCTGTATATTATCCGCCCCAGTGATGATTCAAAATTCCGTTCGTGCATCTTCCACGAGCTTTATCCCACGCTTTTAAGTTAATCAAAACGTTGAAATACAGAAACTATTAATAGAATTAGCTTACATTTGCCATTCAAAAGTAATGTAACGAGCGTGACGAAGCGGAATAATACTGTTGCGTAACTTTGTTATAACTTGTAACGTTTTTGCCACGTTTACTGTTGTTATAAAAATTGAAAGTATCGCAAAATGAAAATTTTAATCGCAATTGAATACCACCTCTTACACTGTTTTCAAAACTTAGCACCATTTTAATGTCGTAAAAATATTTCTCTTATCAGTGAAAAAAAAACTAATTTATTAAATTTTATACCAATATATATATATATATATATATATATACACACACACACACTCGCACACACTTATATATATATATATATATATATATATATATATATATAAATATAAATATATACACACACATTATATTATAAGAGAGCAGTACAATCACATCTTAGTTCGAAAATACGAAATAGTTATTACATGCAAATACCTGTGTTGGAAATTACAAATTGAATCCGGCAGATTAATTGAACAGTTAGAAATGTCAACTAACTTTTTAGTTACACATAAGTCAGAAAGTGGCCTGTTATTGCGTAAAGCCATATTTTCCAGTCGCGATTTGTACAGTTCATTTTGTAGACCTTTAGTTTTCTGCCGTTCAATTTCCAGTAAATACTCCAATTCCTGTAATTATTTGTACAGATTAAATTAAGACGGAGATATACTGAACAGTTCGCAAATTTTATATCCCGACTTTTGTGTCGACGTTTTATTCGAAGATCGTTTCGCAATATTTAAACCATACGAGTAAATTATGTAATATAGGTTTTTAGAAATATGTCCAGCGTTTAAGTTTTACAGTTGTGAATAATAAACTAAAGCTTTTTGCCCACACCTACCTTTGGATTTAAATTTTCCTTCTGTTGCTTTTTGAATAATTTATTAGTGAATGTTTTTTTTTTTTTCGTATCTTCGGCTAACTTTGCGCGCACATAATCAATTAACTTCGCTTGTTGTTTCTGCGTAGTTCTCGATATAACATCCTGTTCTTCTCGGAATAATTCTAACTGCATTAAAGTCTTCCGTAACTGCGACATTTCATTCTGGATTTCCTATTTTAAACAAGAATGAATGAAATTAATATTACAACTAAAAACCGTTTTAATGCGCGTCGTTTTTCTTCTGTCTGCCCTTCAAATTAAATTGATCAAACATGTTTATTGAGGAAGAAATTACATATATCTGTAATCTTACAATAAACGTAAACAGAAATGTTCATAAATAAAGCTTTCTTGGTTTGCAAAGAGAAAAGATTTCCTTTAGCTGTATTCTATTTTGTTTATTGCTTTTTTCACGGAACATGCTCTTGCAATGGCCTACCGGCCGAAAAACGCCAGGAGAAAACCTGACGAAATAGCATTACATGTCTCCTCTGCTCAAGGTGGAACACTAGCGTTACTTTTCCTTTAGCGGGAAAAGTCGAAACTATGTGCCAAAATACAAATAGCACTCAGATTGCGCGTTACGTGTTTGAAAGATGAACAACATACAGTTAGTTTCGGAACTATTCTAAAACGTTAAATTCTAAATCATTTTAAATTATAGATTGAGAAACAGGCGATTTAAATGTGAGAGCATGTGCCATGTTTTTTTACTTCCATTCGTAGTATGTAAATAAGGGTAAAGTGGATTTACGGAGCAGCCCTTCGGCGTGGCCAAGATACAAAGCCCCTTGTGAGACGCGCAGAGTTACCAGTTTTTTTTCGAATTGTTCTGAGTATCCGTATATTAATGATTAAAATCATCTATCAGCTGTTCGAGATCCGATTCGCTAATTACTATTATTGCTTTGCTTGAGTCTGTTTTCCGCATATATATATATATTACTTTAACATTTCTGTAACTATGCTTGGCCTATACTGCCTTTGTTCCGTGCTAACCTAGCGGGTGCAACAAGTTTCTAAATATGTCTAATCAAGTCTTGGTCTATATAAATCGACAATGAGGATAGGTCGGCGTTGTTACTGTTTAACCTGCGTTCTTTCGCGTTACTTAAAGAGCTGCGCTTTTTTTCTTCTCTATTGTGAAGTTTCACTATTATTGGTGCCGGTGTGGAAGTATTGGCCCTTTTAGTCAGACAGTGTGCTTCTTTGATATCCCATTCAGACAGTTGCACGTCTTGTTCCTATTTTATTTATTAACTATTTTATATTTTCCTCTTATGCCAACAGTACTTCACCAACTATCACATTATCCACTCTCACGTATTCGCTTAGTTTTTTTTTTTTTTTTGATATATCCGATTTCGTTTCTCGAAGTTTCGTTTTCTTTTCTTAATTCATTAATTTTTTCCAAGCTGCGTAAAATTTTTTGTCAAATCGAAATCAAAATGACTGAAAATATTTCCAAAATGAAGCCGGATTGTATTTTCACAAAATTATAAAAATAATACAATTTTGTAATATTGAGATTTTGTGTTTTGAATTATAACTTTATTTTGTGCATACATGTAGCGAAATATTTTTAACTTCTAGTTTTTAGAATTAAGAAAATTTCACAAAAAGATAAAAAAAAAAAAAATGAAAAAGAAAAAAAAGGTGCAATATAATAATATGTATTTGTCAAAAATACATCGTATCGTGGACATATTTTTTATAGTAAAATATTTCAATATTTTGAAACATGACTTTTTTTATAGGCGGTGAAAGTGAATGTAACTTTAAAAATAAGTGTTATTTTCCTGGACATGTTTTCCTATACTATATTTTCCTGTATGGGAATTATAAAAAATAAAAATGCAAAAACAAAATTGTATAATTAAAAAAAAATATTGAACACAGTTGTCTCGTTAATCAGAAAATCCAGTTATGGCAAATGAAAATGAAAAAAAAAAATTGCATTTCTGTTTATCATTTACTAATTTGTATTTGATAACTCTTTCGTTTTATGAAAATCTGAGAAAATAATTTAATATTAAATTATATCGCGAACATTTATTCGTTTTTTAAATCAAATACCGACCATATGAAGAAAAAAAAGGTTTAGATTAAACAATCGAATTATTTTTCTATAGAAGCGATTTAATTTACACGTTGAAATACAGCAGTGTGGTAAAAATAAATCTTTCAGATCATCATAATGTAAAGTAATTCGTAATTTAGTTTAATTAGGAACTGTTAATGATTAAGATTCCTATGCCTCATATTTCATTGCGAGATAATTTAATTAAACATTAATTAATGCGTAAAGGTCATCTTACCCTTAAGCTGGCATTAGAATCTGTTAGTTCGATTTTCAATCTGTCATTTTCTTCCCTTGCAGTGTATAATTCGGTTAATAAATTCGTTCGTTCATGTTTGAAATCATTCACTTCCTGCTCTTTTGCTTGCACGAATTCTTTATAAATTTCTAAATTTGCAATTCGATTCTCATCGTCCATAATCTTAAAAAAGAAAAGATTTTTTCCATACATAATCGCAAACTAAGAAATTACAAGAAGAACCGGAATATTTATAAATCTATAAAAAGTAATTAAAAATTGTTTAAAAATAAACTAAATAAAAAATTGAATTTTCCCATAAATAAAAAAGAAAAATTAAGCACCTTTTTCTTCAACATTTCTATTTCATCGTCTTTTTGAGCAATTTCATGTTGCAGTGATGTTACTTCCGCTTCTAATAGTTCAGTGACATTCTTCATTTCATTTTGCTTGCTTTCGGTAAACGCCCGTAACGATTTTTCTTCGTTGATCTCTTTATTAATCAATTTAATTTGTTCTGATTTCATTGATAGTTCTTCCTGCATATCAATAAGATTTAATTTATATAAAAATTTAGCGTTTTATGTTGTATTAAAACTTAAACAGCCGAGTGCTTCTTTTTGTGATTCCTTTGTAAATTAACATTACAATTTGTACATTGTAAATTAATTTTACCGAAATAAAATAATGCCATTGTACAGTACGTAAAATAAGTTTATTCAATATTGGGCAATTTTTTATTATGAAATGTTTACAATTTAATTTGAAAAATGTTAACGCAGTGGCCCGCCGTCTTTAAAAGGTTACGAATAAAGTTAAATATTTTTGTTTCAAATTTTAATATTACGAAAATCTTTTATAGTTAAACACCAAATATAATACGTTTTTCGAGAAGCAGACAATTATCGAACAAATTATTCTAAAAATAATCTTAAAGAAAAAATGGAAGGTTAATATTTCAAAATTTGTGCTGTCATTAAATAGATTTAAAATGTTTGCGCATAAAAAATTTCAATTAAAAAAAAAAAAAAACCTCAAGTGTAAGAGTAAAGAAAAATATGAAGTAAAAATAAGACAGCTAGCATGAATTAATAAAGCAAATTTGTGATCACCATTAGAGGGGCTCCACATAAACGATATATTTTAATAATTATCCGGAGATATTCTACTAATAATTGCGAGTAGAAGATTTTTCATTCGATCATGTAAATGTCTACAAATTTGAGTTTTCGACGTTTGATATTTTTATATTTATTATTTCTGAATGCAATATGTTCAATAATTACGACAACTACACTCACAGATAAAATGTTTACAAACTTTTAAAATGTTTCAAAAACAGAGTGTTCCACTATTATGGATTTTTTTCTATAATTATACACATCATATTGAAGCATGTTGAAAAATTTGTGAATCTTTTAAATTTAAGTAAATTTCCTGTCATACTTATTGAACAGTGTGGTAGACATTATTAACTGAGTTACTAATTTCATCTAATTACTTCTGAGAAATGCAAAATTTGACTTATAATATATTTCGCAGTTCCTATAATCATGTAACAAAAGTAATCCTGAGAAATAAGACTACTAAACAAAAAAAAGAAAATACTGAAAAAGAACAATACACGGTTTTGAAAAATATAACATAACCGGGTTTTAAAGATAAATGATGGAATGTGTATTGAGAAAGGGTTCAATAAACTTCATTGTGCGAAATTCACAAAACTGATGCGTGTTTTAATAATCATAAGAGCGACGAAGCCTGGAAAGATAATATAACTAATGGACTATTCAGAAAGCAGAAATTCTCGATAGAGAGTAAGAATGAAACAGACTGGTCCATTTTCCCCAACATTTTTAACATTTACGAAGGGGAAATAAACAAATTCGTAAAAGATAAAGGACAAAGAAAATTAACTTTTATTCATCGTTTTGGTATTCGACTAACAAGCATTCGTGAGATCTTATATTCCATCTAATATCTACAAAGGCTGATTCGATGGCAGCACGTTTTTGCCTGTAAATACGTATTTGTCATTTACATTGATATTGTTACGTGCAAAATGTCACGCAGCACTCACTTCAATGTTTACCTCTTGCCAGCATATGTCGATAGTTCTATTTTGCTATATGCTTCTCCCTAGCTATAATAATCAAAGAAACAAGGTTTTACAGGGCGGACTTTTTCTTGATTTACAGATGCAGAACAAGAACAAGAAAGTCGGGTATTTGTGACATTCTTTTTCAAAATAACACAAATGCTTAAAAACTAACTCTTTTTCGATAGCGATGTTACGCAACACTCAAGTTTAACTAAACAAAATTTCTCAAAAAAAAAAAAAAAAAACACTTTTTGAAACCCAGCGAATTCTTTTTTTATTTATGTTAGTATCTAAAATTGCAGTGAACCAGAAATTTATCAAAACAATCAATTAAAATTTCAGCGACCGAATTAATTTTTTTATTATACGATTATACCGGTTTTCGTATTATTCTTTCACATAGATCATTAAGCAACGGTTGAAATGTTTTTACAGTTTTTCAAATCTTATTCACTTAGTTCGAAAAATGATCTGGCTAAGTAAAAACAGATATAAGATAAATCTTAAATCGATATTATAAATCGAGAATTATTTACCTCGAGCGATCGTTTTTCATTAACTAGATTGTCTTTTTCTGTCAATGTTGATTTAAGTAATTTTTCAAATCCAATGACTTGCTGTTCTAAAATACATGCAGTATCTTTGAGAGAATTAAATTCATTCTCTAGTTCGTTACACTGTTTGTCTTTTTCGTTTATCTAAAAGAATTAAAAATGTATATATCTTCTATTTATCAATAAAATACACACACACAAAACAAATTAAATTTGAACAAAATAAATGTATACCAGTTCTTGTAACTCGTGCAATTCTTTATCCTTAGCATTTATTTTCTCCGATAATAAATTAGTTTCTTCTTCTTTTTCTCTGTATTTATCTTGTAATTCTGCTAACGTTTTCTCAATGGATTGTAAATTATTTTTTTCGTGACATATCATTTCTTGCAAACGTTCTACTTCCTTGTCCTTAAATTTAACACTTTCCTGTAAAAACACACACACACACATATATATATATATATATATATATATATATATATATATATATATATATATATAAATAAATAAAATCACAAAAAGAAACATGAATTTTTTTGAAAAATATATTAAAATAAAGTAGTAATGTAATTTTGCTATTTAGAAATTACATTATTAGTTAAACACACAAAATATAAATATACTGGAAAAAAAACAACTTAGTGACACTCTAATCTAAGAACAAACCTAAGAACATAATTTTAACATATCTGAATTACTACTCGGAACAATTTTTAATACAGATGATTCTAAAAAGCTCTGAACTAGGTCATCTTAGGCCGACTTTTTGTCGGGCTGCATCACGTTATTAGTTAATTTTTTTGGATAAAATTAGTTCGTCATTTAACTTCCGTCATTATATAGTAAGACACTCTACACGTTTCATTAGTAGATGGATAGTCTATGATTTAAAAATCAAAATAAACTAGGGATACTACTTAAAAAAATGCGGAAAAGTACATTTCGCGATATTAACCAAAGCTCAGTGTTGACATTAAATGTACTGTTTCACAGAAATTATTTACTTTTTTTCATTACCGTTTCACCAGTTGACAAAAAGGAATACAGCTGTTTATAATTAATTTTTTTTGGTTGATTCGTTCTTTTATTACATTTAGTAACAGTATGAAAGACATTATCTTGAACTTATTCTCAATAACGGTTATAAAAAAGCGTCAGTTGGATTTTAAACGATTTAAATATAATCCGAAAAATCTATAATTGGTCAAAACATGTACATTAAAAAAAATTTATTTAAATGTACTGTTTACACAAATACAATGAAAAATGTAATCCTGCCTGTTACGCTGCTTTCTCAGTTTGACTGTCAAATCACACCTATTTTTTTTTATTTTTGTGATTTGTTTTACCAGTTCAATTGTTTGTTTCTATTAGCTCTAAACAGTAGAATACTTTTATTCGACATTTCGAAATTGAGAATGTTTTTATCGATCTCTTGATAATTTTCGACATTTAATGAAATGCGTTATTGACGTTTCTTCTTTTTCTTTAAAGAAGCTTTAAAAATCCTTCACGAACTCATTTCTTCTTTTTTACGTGCCATACCCTAGAAGGACGTAGGCGATTACACTTGTAGTTACCGCAGTCTTTTTCTTGCACGTTGCAAAAGTTCCTGGACTGAGGTGCACTCCTTTATATTCTTGATCCAATCTACGTTTCATAAATATGATTCATTTGAAATTCTCTCTTAAATTTCTCGAAGTTTTTTTCAGATGTTATTTAAATGACAACTTTTCGTAACATTCCAAGTGATTACCGTAACTTTTATAACGATATTTTATTTGCGCTCGATAAATTTGAGTATATTTCGTATGACTACTTGCAGCGTTTAAGAGTAGTAAAGAACTTACTAAGAAGATAGAGCGAACGAATCGTATCTGATTTGTTTTTTTCGTACATAGATCAAAAAGATTTACGGCTTGAAGCTGTACAAATTGATCTTTAATTAATGTTTTCGCGACATCAACTGAATTTAATCTACCTAAAGAATTGCATACGTTTTAAAGATGATAACTCACAAGTAAACATAAGGCTTTATTGTGAAGGTCTTTAATAAAATTTGTTCCACGAATGCAGAAAAACCCTCGTTTTGCATTTAAACCGTAAAAAATATCGTTATTAATCTTTTTTTTTTTTTTAGTTTTAGGAAAACACCATCCAGACAGATATTCCGATTTCACGAACTTTTAAATCATCTATAAATTACGACCGTTAGATACATGTATATATATATATATATCGCCCATACTATTTAATTGCGTTTTAGAAAAGGTAGTACGGAAATGGAGAAAAGCCACGGAGCAGGAAGGAATTAAGAAAGTGATGATTGGACGGAAGAAAAACAACCTGCAGATAGACTGCCTTGCATTTGCAGATGACCTTGCACTGGTAGCCGGTAGTGTAGCAGAGGCTAAGCGTCAAGTTGAAATATTAAGTGAGATGGCGGCAAAGGTCGGGCTGGAAATAGCTTTCGAGAAAACCAAATTCATGACGAGTGATAAAAAGGATCCCAACATAATAAAAACGCATGGAAGAGTGATAAGAAGAGTGGAAGAATTTAAATACCTAGGAGAAACGATCCAAGTAAACGCTGGAGATAAAAGATCGATGCAAGAACGAATACTTAGAATGGAAAGGTCATTTCAGCTAACAAGAAGCACGTATATTAAAAAATCAATATCTAGAAATGCCAAAATAAGACACTATAATACGGTTATCAAGCCGCAGTGTCTACACGCAGCTGAATGCCTGAACATGACTTCGAACAAGGAAATGCACCAGTTGGAAATCAAGGAAAGGAAAATAATCCGGAAAATATTGGGCCCCAGGAGAGACGATGAGTACTGGAAATTAAGGAGCAATAATGAAGTATACGAAATAATAGAAAAGGTCAGTGACACATTTAGGAAAAGAAGAATCGCCTTTTATGGTCACATCAAAAGAATGGATAATGAACGCCTTACCAAAAGAATCTTCGACTACTTCGACAACAATCCGAAAAGTAGGATACTGTGGATGGTACAAGTAAAAAGAGATTTGGAACAGATGGGGATCAACGAAAGTGAAATTGAAGACAGAAACAAGTTCAGTCGGAAGGTTCAGACTTTTCAAGGATTCCGGAAGGACACAGTGAAGAAAACAGGGCGAAAGTGGACAGAAGAAATGAAGAAAGCGCACTCGGAAGGAATGAAAGAATATTGGGCAAACAAACGAAAGAAAATGGGAGGGGGGGGGAACGAAATGTAGCTGGCGTTATTCGTGTAATATTTCCGTGGTCCTCAGATGGCCAAAGTCGAAAAAAAAAATAAATAAAAAATATATATATGAACTTCTCTGTATATAAAAAAACAATTCCATATTTTTTTTTATAGTGAAATATTTCAATACCAATGAAATAGCTAGAAATAATTAACAAGTGAACACACAAATAGCATTAATAAATAACAACTATACGTGGTTACAATTGAAGTAAGCAGATGGAAGAGCCGATCGGAGCGAGCAGGTGGTCAAGTCCTTTAGTATATATATAAAACTAAAATATAAAATGTTGTTCTATCCCTATCAAATACGGATTTCCATAACTTATTAACTAAGCATAAATTAATTGAATCCAAAGACAACAATACACTCTGCGAAAACAGCTACATTCCCAAAATTAACCGCATGCAATTCCTGTACATTATTAAGTTCAATCTGCAAACTTGCATGTCAGTTTGATGTTGAGAATCAGAACCTGTCACCGGACTGAATGAAAAATCGTTTTAATTTATTTATTTTATTAAAGAAAAATTTTAGAATAAAATTTAAATGGTTATGAAACAATTCTACAAAAAATACATAGAATCGATGCGGGAGTTAAAAAATAAACAATTTAAATAAACTGAAATCTACATTTTGCCATTAGGCTATGATTATAAAAGAAAAATGAAGTTAAAAAGAGAATTATATACCACTGCATCTTGAAGTTCACGTTTTAAAATACGCATATCAATTTTATTGTCTTCCAATATTTTCTCTTTTTTAATTAGTTGCAACTTTAGATCACTTTCACTTTGACGGATAATAGCAAGCTTTTCTCGATTTTTGCCTATCTGTTCCTCCAGCCTTATTACCTATTAAACAGTATAAAGCAAATAGATGTAACACGTTTCGACAATTAATTTAAATTAATAGTCTACCGATAAATTCCGAGCAAAATATAAAATGAAATTAAGCAGTGAATATTAAAATTATACACTACGTACTTGTTCTTTTAGAAGTGTTACAGATGGTAATTCATTTTGTGATTGCATACCCTCTTTTTCAGACGAAGCTTCATCTGTAAATGAAAAACGAAAATTCAACTTCAAATGCATAAACACAAAATGGATAATAATTATTTATAATGAAATTAATCTCAGAACGTACACGTTTTAAACTATAGTATACCAAAAGCAAAGATTTATTTTTAAATAAATATTTTTTTCAAAAAACCTGTTTTTTCTGCGTTGATTTCATTAGCATCACTAGTTATTTCTTTAACGATATTATTCGTTTCATTTTCTGCTTTCACTTGCTTTTGAATCGAATGAACTCGTTTTTCTAAATCAACCCTCAACCGTTCCTTTTCTTGTATTGATTTGTCGATTTCTAAAATCAAAAAGTAATTAACTATAGAGATAATAAATAATTTAATCTTAATAGATGGTTCGTCAGAAGTGAAAAATCGAATTAAAAAAATCGTGCTGCAACGTATATTTACTTGTGGTAATAAGTTAAATCATTCTTATGGGTAGAAAGAATAACTACTATAAATAGAAATCAAAAGCAACCCTAATTTGAAGTTGAAAATATGTAAACAATACAAATATTAAAAAAAAAATAATTAAAAAGGATGTTCAAAGAAGCAACAAAGCATGGAATTTAAACTGCCAAAAAAACTAGTGTATCGTACGTTGTTTTTGTTATTTGCATATGGAAACAGCAGACAATAAGTTCCGAAGCCGCTTATATTTTAAAAATAGCTCCTTGACTAATTTGTTTATTTACCAAAGAATTCCAATAAATACTGTAGGCAAAATTAATCAGAATAGAAACGAATGGTTTTTAATAAGTTACAGTAAGTTTGTTTTCTTTTTTTTTCCCTTCTAGTAAAAACATAATTTAATTTTTGAACTAAAGAAGAAAAAGGAACTTCCATCTGTTTTTTTTAAAGACGTTTTGTGAAATAGACAACTTTGATTTCTGCAAAACACTATACATGGTGGCCACTCAAATATGATTTTTAAATTCCCGGTTTATTCTCGATTTTCCTGGTTCAAATCCTCTCGACTAGAGAATTGTACAAAAAGAAGAATTGATTTTTTTTGTTACTATTGATAATATTTGTCCGCCGCAGCATATTCTATATGAATAAAACAGAACTGTGTAATTTATTTTGAGTAAAACACATTAAAAATGAATTCATTTTTGGCTTCAAATGACTTTTTCTTATTAAAAATATCGTTTTTGGCTGTTTTTACTTTTTCCCCCGGTTTCCCGGTTGGGTGGCCAGCCTGCTATAAGATTATTTAGGTGATCTTTAAACGAAATATTCATAACAATGAAACTCGCTGCAATTTCTTTCTTATAGATTTTTTTTTTTTTTTTACAATTAATCGTATTAACATTCACTTGTTCCCGCATTTCAAAATCTTGAAAAAATGAATCTAATGAAGCCTGTTAACAAATTCGTAAAACGTACATATACATCATTAAAAAAAAAAAAACAAAAAAAAAAAACGATAATATATGCAGAACAGTTACGTACTATTAAAAACATAACAAAAGTCCAAGTTGTTAAAAATGTAACAAAACCTATTCAAAAATATTCAATGGCAACTACTGAACCAAGAATAAGACACAAATTTGAAAATTTATTTTATACCAATATTTGGTCGGTGGAAAATTATTCATTAACTAAAGAAAAAAAATCGTTTGCGCTACTCCTAAATACATGATCGCAGTAGTGTTTTAAATATTTTTTAAAAAACATGGTTTTCACTTATTCTAGTGTATATTAATAATAGCCAATGATTTTTGGTGATAACAGGAAGTTTACTCGCTTAGAAAACCTAAAAATATATAACCAAAAAAAAAAGCACAAACTATCATTTTCCGATTATACTTCATCGATTACACACACACACAACTCGATCATTCAAACATCCATTAGGCCTTTACATGATATTCTTTTAAAATTTTTACGAGTTAGTTTTAATTGGTTATGTCATTTTACGCAAATGATATAAACGTTTTACAAACATGATACAAACAGCTACACATTTTATAACAGGATGTTCGATACAAAATATTACAAATTAAATATTCCGAAATGTTTGGTATAGAAACGTGCAATAAAAACAACACATGATTTTTGGTAAGGCTCAAAAATAATAGTGATAACATATATCCTGTATAAATATAAATATACATATATATGTATATATATATATATATATATATATGTTGTCGCGATAGCCTAGTTGCTAGAGCGCTTGGGTTGCATTACGTAAATCTAGGTGACGACAGAAATTATTATAAAAATAATTAAATAATCGTTAATAGTCACGTGACAAGCAATAACAGCAATATGCAATATAATTATTGGAAATTTTCATAGTTTGTTCCTTACAGTATCAGGTACAACTGTAAAAAATTTCAAATTGATTCACCAATTTTTATCAGAGTTTCAAAAAAAAAGTTACATGTATTTACCATTTAAAACTTTCGCAATTTTGGTGTACGTGTTAATATTAAAATTGAGAGCTCAAATTTTACAAGAATTTTTTTATGTACTTAAGAAAATCTAAGGACACGTAACAAAAAATTCCAAAATCATTAAAATAAGAACCAACCTAATATGTATACCTCGTATATATAAAAAAGCAACTTTAAATCAGTCATATCGTAAAAACAAATTAAGAAAAAATTTTCATTTACCTTCTTTCAAGTTTTTGATGGTACGTTCGTAATTGAAATTCTTATTTCTCAATTCGGTATCTTTGGCTTCAATGTCGGATGAAAGTTTTGATAACTGAACTTGTTGTGTTTCTATTTTTTCTTTTAATTTTACGACTTCAGTTTTTTTCGCATTAATCTCCTGTTCAGACTTTTTCCTTAAATTATCCAAATCTTAAAAACGAAAATTTCGATTTTTAATTTTCATTAAGTGGTTAAAAATATTAACAACTAACAACGTGAACATAAATAAAAATGATTACTGATTTAAATGTCTCATTACAAAAGCGGACAAAAATACTCCCGAGTGTTTTTATAATCCTTTGAACAGTGATGTAATTTAGCAGTGACATCATCATCATTTAGTCGAATACCCCAGAGGGGTTTCATGATCATGGCGACGCTGATTTAATTATTTTCCGCCATTGTTCGCGATTCTCTGCTTTATGACAGGACATCTGTAAGCTCGGACCAGTTGTATCCTGTATCGCACTGGTCCAGCGTACTGGTGGTCGATCTATTGGTCTCTTGCCTTCCATTTTCGCCTGTATCAACCAGCGCTCCATTCCATTTTCTCTGCGCATAAGATGTCCAAAAAATGTCATCTTACAGGTGAGTACAACGCTAAATAATCGCTGTACAGTGCCGATTTCTTTTATTATATATATATAGGTTAACCTAATATGGAATTTGTATAAAAATAACGGCAACATCATCAGGATAGACCTGAATTTACAAACAAAGGAATTTCATAAGAAGAAAGGCGTCCGACAGGGATGTATTTTGTCGCCCATTTTATTTAATCTATATTTCGAACACGTCATGAGGATTGTTATGGAGCAATAGACGGGCGGTATAACAACGAAAGGAAGAAAAATCTCAAATTTACGATATGCAGATGACACGATGCTAGTCGTTGCCAGCATGAAGGAAATGGAAGCACTACTGAATAAGTTAGTGGATATTAGCAGTTCATATGGCCTGAGTATAAACCAAGCGAAAACAAAAATGATGGTAATAGACAAAGGGAACACAATACCATTAAATGGGAGAATGGTTTCCGGATATGAAACTGTAGATAGCTTCGTATATCTCGGATCTCTGATAGAAAGTAACGGTAGCTCAGAAGAGGAAGTGAAACGTCGCATAGAAATTGCCCGTGACGCTATGTCCAGGCTGAGTAAGATATGGAAAGATGGTTCTGTAACAAAAAAAACACAAAAGTGAAGCTGGTTAACACACTGATTTTCTCGATCTTACTATACGCAGCAGAAACTTGGTCATTGAAAAAGGTTAGCAGTGACAATGGCAATAAAAATGTCCTTTTAAATTCGTAAAAACATTATTAGTAGTAGAAAATGAAAAAAAAAAAATAATACTTTTAAAAATGTATTTTCTTGAGATTAAAAATAGTAGAAAATTAAACATTTACAACAATGCAATAGACCTTCAATGTTTTATAAAAGTTCAAAGAATTCAAATTATTATCCGTAGTTTCAATTAGAGATAAATTATAATTTTACTCACAAAATATTTTGCTTCCCTTTTCCATCGATAATAAAGACCTACAAGAATTTCATCGTATGCTGATATAACTATCAGGCTCTACAAAGATTGCTGAATTATGATTAGAAGTGAATAATATTGTTTCTTATTAAAATGGTATTCACGTGGATCCAAACATGCCAATAGTTTGTAAAACGTTTATAAAATACCCGCCTTCAACAAAAATTAATTTTGGGGTAAGATTTTGAAAGCCGTTACACACGATATAACTTGTTAATTTTTATTTCGCTAAAATATTTTATAACAATTTTATTTGATTACCTTGGTAAATGTTAACTATTTCACGGTCATACATGCAGTAATACTACTTGAATTTTTAGCATTTGTTCTACTAAAATTTTATAACAAATAAGGACTTATACACTAATTTTTTATCTGAAAATGGATTTTCTCAGCGATAAGTTCCATTTTCTCAGACGTAATCTAAACTGGTTATAGTTTTAAAAAGTTATTATATTTTGATTAAAATAACTCTAAATCAATTTTTTCTTTTTTTTCATTTTTTTTATTAGATCTTAGATTTTGCATCACAGTGAATTATATTTTGTGATCAACATTCATTATTCACTTAAACTAAATTAAAAATTCGTTCTATAAACGTGTTTGATATCGTGAAAGACATTCATTTCTTCTGTTAAATAATTTTGCTCTTTGCTTACAGTCATTTATCCAGCAAAACCTAACATTCAACGAAAACTCTCCATGTAATCCCTTTTTTCAAAAACTTATCTTTAACTAGCAAATGCTCTTCCAACGATTCTACCAGATATTTTTTTTTATTCTCATCATTACCTATTTTTTTTTGTAATTTTCCGACTTCATCATCTTGGTTTTATTCTAATTTACTTTTGATTCACTTTCTACGTGCTTTTTTTTCCCCGACTTTTTTTGCTATTTTATGCAGCCTGGTTTTATGCTCGTGTCATTTGCGAACTCAACGCAATTGATATTTTTCTCTTACGTTTACACTTTCTTTTTTCATAAACTCGTTAATCACTTCCACTATACGAGAACACTAAAAAAGATTGATAACATTTAACATTATTTGATTACCGTCTTTCGTCTGCATTCATCCTTTTTACATTTTAGTCCTATTGTTACTTTTTGATACGTAAGTCCATATAACGAAAAAAGTCCGTTCGTAAAATAACTAAAACACGCTGACGTCACGAAATCAAAGGTTCTCACATTACGCTATATTAACAGTATTATTTACTACGCCATCAAGGATAGTAGATAATTATGACAATAATTCAAATGAAATGATGAAAGATTAAAATATATAAAAATCTGAGATTATAATACATGATAATTTACAACTTATAACTTAATATTTCATACAAAATATACTCAAGGTTATCTTCCGCTTAATTAGAATCACTCAATGGACAAGCCACATCGGATTCTAAACTACATTCCGATGTGTCGCTAAAAATATCAAAATCATCGTCACTCGTATCGTTGAAATGAATTATTATGTTATCTATTTTTATCTTCATCTGCTTTTATCAGTTTCCAGATATTTATTTTTCAGTTTCATAACATGATCCAAGTTTTTTTTTTATGTCGCATAATTTTATATTATTTATACTTGCTCTTGCAGCTCCTTCTAACTTCATAAAACTAAAATCTCCATCAATATTTAACGTCCATACGTTCACTTTCATTAACCTTCGGTTCATTACGAATCAGATATAACACTCGCTGTGTTAACAGCAGGTGGTGGTCCGTCTAGAGGAACATATAGAGATGAAATAGAAACAAGGTTACTGCTTTTGAAAAGGAGCGGAATAACAGAAAGTAGTGGCGCCATGTCATTTTTATCGGTAATATTGAAATACGCGTCAAGTGTTAATAGCCGCCCTGTTGCTAGTACACTTACAGGTTTCTATATGAAAACACAGCTAAATCATATCAAAAAAATTAATCGCGGTTCAAAATATTCATTTTCGTTGGATACCGGAAGCCTTCATGTTTTCTCCATCTTATACTATATGAAGAGCAAGTATAAATAATGTAAAATCAAGTGACACGAAAAAATACTTAGGTCATATTATAAAGAAGGAAAATAAATATTAGGAAATAGAAAAACAGATGGAAATAAAAGAGATGACATGATAATCCATTTCGACGCTATTAATGCGATAACACTGGTATTTTCAGTGACCCATCAGAAAGTAGCTTGTCCACTGAATGATTTTGATTAAACGGAAGATAATAATATTATAAATTTCCAATTGTTATCTTTCAAATTTTGACATATTTTAATCTTTCGTTTCATTTGAATTATTGCCATCATTTGATAACGTATTGAATGATACACTAATGAAAAATGTCAGTACTGTTAATTTCATGACGTAGCGCGTTGCAGTAGTTTTACAAATAGATATCTTTCATTGGACTGATTATAGTTTATTCTACATTATATAGCTGTATTATTGATATTAAAGTAACTATTTATTTCATTAACTTGCGCTTTGAATTTTATATGTTCTGTTGTTTATATTGTTTTATACCTAAGTAACTGGTTGTAACTTTGGACCCATAATAATAGTAATAATATCTCCTTTTTTTTTTGCAAACTACAAAAACAAAACAAAACAAAAAAAAAAAAGGATTCTGAACTATTATTCTTCACTTTTGTCGCCAGCATTACTATAAATTCAAGATGGTTGAAATAACACTGCTATGAAGTTTTTTAAATATAATTTCTTCTTACAAGAAAAAATTAATTTTCGACGCATAAAATATTTTTTTACACAAAACTTGAACAAATATGTAACGCACTGATTTTTTACTCAGCGTTTAAAAGTATAAGAAATATGCTGCCTTTGTCATTCTGTATGATACTGAATTGGTTACTTTTTGTAATATACTTTTTAATTCTCCATTTATTTATTAATGAAAAATGAATTGTTACACATTAAACCTCCTCGAATAATATAATCAGTTATGCCTATTTTTATTATTTTTCAATAATTCAGGCGGAGACAAAGTAACCAGCTATGGTCATTTCAAAAAATTTTTGATACGTTATGTAATGTTCATTTTTACTTAAAAAAAAAAAAAAGAAAAAGAAAGTGTAAACCATTAGAGTCATTATGCTTAAAAATAATACATCAAAATCGGTTCTTTTAAGTTTTAATAATGTGAACAGTTTGAAAATTTTAGGTAAAAGAAAACAAAAATTCTTAATGTTTAAACGATAAAGTGTATAAATCAGTCAAGAGGTACAAAACAATAAACACAATCACCTTTATAAAATAACTAACACCAGCACTACTATTATCATGCCTAGTTTATAATATGGAACTTGCATGTAATCAATCGAAAATTATAATGATAAATTTAAAGCTAATAAAAGCCTACACCAAAAAACGTGCAAAAATTGAAAAATAAAATTTACATAATGCATATTCTTGTTATCCTATACCTAATTTTAAGATTTCCAGCGATTTTTCAAAATTTGATCTTTCTACCTCTTTTCTATTTAAATTGTCGGTTAATTCAGTTAATTTCTTTTTCAAACTTCTCAATCTTTCATTAGTTTTTTCTTCGTTAAAAACTTTCCTTTGATTTTTTAATGATGAATATTCTAAAATCGAAATAATAATAAAATTCTTAATAAATTTACAATAACTACAATAACAGAATTTACGCATACGAAAAATGAAAATATGATTGCTGACCTTAGGAGTAAACAAACATCAGTGTTTCACATATTAATTCAAATGACTGAAATCTACGATCGAGGAGCGTTAATACAAAAACAGACAATTCGGCTGATCAAAAGCAAAGATTAAAGTGAATAAATGTGCAACAAAATAAAATTAAAATAATTGCATTAAAGTAAGGAACATCAAAAACATTTCAAAAAGTGCAAAAAATGGCTGCAGGAAAGGAAAAAAGGACGTAAGCTGTAGAAAACAAAAAATCATAATAATCAGTTACGCAATAGAGCCTTAGTCAATAACAGAATAAACGTCTAAAAGAGAACGTTACTTATAAATGTTTCAGTTAGATTAAAAAATGACATCATTTTTCATTTTTCTACATACTCTGTGATTGCAACATTTACTTTTTTCTATTTACCAGGCGTTCATTCAACATTTTAACGAACACCAGAGCGGACAAATATTACTTTGCTTATTTTATAGATTCGTGGTCTATTAACCCATCAAGATCATTTTTTGCTCTTCTCGTTTTCATTTTATTCTTTCCCATACTTCCTTTTTTATAAAAACATTGCCTCTTACGCAGAATACTCTTAAACAAAAGCATGGATTTTACTCTTTCTTTATCTAGAAACAATAACGGTAAATTTACTTTAATCGATAACAAAGCTAGAGTGTCACTATTCTAATATTTAAATGCATATTGGTGAAATAGACTGCCACAACATTACTGGTGAATACATCTGTCTGACACACAACAATAAATTTCGTGAAAAATAATTACAGGAAGGAACTAAGCATTTTTAAAATAGGGAAAAAGGAAAATAAAAGTAGACAATTAAGAATTAATATAATGAAATACATCTACTTCAATCATATCCTCAGCGCTGCCACTCTTCCCATCAACTCAACGTCGTTATTCTTTGCAAATGATTATTCTTCTCTACTCAGTAGATGTAGACATCTCAATTGCCAACGATCAACTAAACAGTCCTCTTTCCAAATTTGAACAAGCTCTTTCCCCTGTGCATCTTTCCATCTCCCCCACTAAATCTTCCTGCGTTGTCTTCATCCTTCGTCCATACAATCAGTCAGTGATGAGTGTATCTTTATAGAATTGTTCCATTCCTTTGGTCACCCACTTTTGTTATCTAGGAGACTCCTAAACAGTCGACTATTCTTTTTTGAACAGGTTAACTATCTTTGCATTTCAGCTCTCAAAAGAATTAAAGTTCTAAAAACTCTTTCGCGCTCAAATTGAGGAGATGACCCCTATATCCTTAATATACTGTATAAATCTATCATCCTCTTCAAATTCGATTATTGCTCCTTTCTGTATGGTGGTGTATCCAAATCCCTTCTCTCCAAATTAGACATTCTTCAGAATTCCTGTCTTCTTCTTTACCTTCCAATTCTCTGATCTACTCCGACTTCGGCTATGTCGACAGAAACTAATATCTCTCCTCTGTTTATCCGCCGATCTTATTTGGGTTACCGTTTCCTCATCAAACGCCTCCCTGTCTCTTCTTTCAAACTCAATCTTCCCTACCTCTCTATCCTTCAAAACTGACGGTTCTCTCCAAGTAAGGCACCTAATCTTTCTCTAATTCACATCATCTTGCGATATTTAATTCTTTCACTGTATCTCACAACAAACTTTTTTAGTTCCTTTTTGATTACAGTGGGGTTTTTCCCACCCTTCCAAACTTTTTATTCTTTCCTCGTTATCCAAAACCTATTTTACTGTAATTATTAAACAAAAGAATTTCGCTATATCATCAATTCTTCCGTTCCTTCTCATTCATTGATATTTACTGACGGTTCCATGACTAGATCTGTTAATGCCACTTTTACTTCCCTGTCAACCAACTAGTCGGAGTCATTTAGACTTCCCAACTTCTGCTCGATATATACTGCCAAATTATTTGACATACTCCGAGTTATGACGTACATTTCTTTCACTCATCACTTTAACAAATACCTAATTATTGCTGACCCCATAAGATTACTCCAGGCTGATTCTTTGTCCTTCCTTTCATACTCTCATGATTTCATCGTCCATCGTATTTCCCCTCGTATCTATAATCTCCTTTCTACGCACTCCATTCTGTCCAGCTCTTGTAAGTCCCGAGCCACGTACGAATTGACGGAAATAAGGCAGTGGATTCATTAGCACGTTCTTCGATGCACGTAACGTTACTACATTAGAAAGTACCCAAAAGTAATATTCTGTCTTTATCCAAGAAATATCGGCGTCCTTTTCAAATCGCTACTCTCATAACCTGACAATTTTGCCTAATCTCCCAATCTCCTATGGCTCTACGACTTCTGTCTTCTCAGTCGCTCCTCAATTTCGGCGATATGTCGTCTGCGCTTCGGCCACACTATGCTTTCATCTTCCCGGTATCGTTTTTCTCTTGCCCAAGTCCGCAATGCCCGCTGCATCCTTTTGATTTTTCTACCTTATAGGTGACTCCAACCATATTTTGTTTGAGTGCTCTTCCCTACTTACCGAACGAAATACCTTGTATGTACACCTGTTGGGACTGGGACTTCCTATTCCCTATTGCGCTTCCTGTGTGTTAGTATTTCCTCCTGCAAAAGTTATCCCAGTCCTTTCTTCCTTTATTAAATCAATATCCGATCGAATTAAGTTCTAATTCCCCCAACTAACCTACAGCTCTGCGTCTGGGTAGTCGCTCTTATTGGCTATAGCCATATATATATATATATATATATATATATATATACACACACCGAAAACGATTATAAAAAATATAGTATATATAAAAAAACATTTCAACTTAAATATAAAAATTACGACGATATATGCTCCTAAGGGAAAAAAGCAAATAATTAAAAAATAAATAAAATCAGAGATATAGGAAATTATTAAAATTTCGTCTAATAGATTTAATGTTAATAACGAGAAAGCAGTAACAAACAGTGAAACAAAAAAAATCTAGAAAAATAAAATTTATAGCCCACATAAAGTAAGAGAAGAAAACAGAAATAAAACGTTAAGAAATTAAGATATATAAACATACATAATATTCCAGTAAACAAGATTAATCAAAACATACAACTGATTGAGATTACACAGATAGAACTCAATATAGGAAGGTTGTCCATCAAGAAAAGTAAATACAGGAAAACTAGAGCAAAATACATTAAGATACCAACAAGATCTGAAACAGAGGCTACAAACTAAGCCAGAAAAGCCAATTGAAGAAGAAGCTAAAGATAGCTCCAGTAGAGAAAAAAACAGCAAGAAAACTAAGTGAAGATACTAAAAATCTGCTGAAACAAAGACGAGAACTGAAGGTGGATAAAAATGAAAATTTGATCAAATGGTCAGAACTAAATAAACTAATGAAAAAACAGACGCGAAGCGATATTCGAAAATTTAATACTAATCTAATAAAGAAAACAGTTGAAGCGAAAAGAGGCCCAAAAATCTTTAGAAAAACACTGTCTTATGGTAAAAAATTGTTAACAAAAATAAAAGCCGAAGATGGAGCAGTGATAACGAGTAAACAAAAAATAACATAAGTTGAAAACCACTTTACTGAAATGTATAATACAAAAATAGGATCTGATACATCGTCGAGTAACCCAGGCCGAGGTAGAAATAAAAGAACGGAAAGCATCCCTGAAATAACTAGAGGAGGTTTACAACGCACTTCGATCCTCAAAAAATAACAAAGCACCCGGTCCGGATGGTATATTAGCCGAAATGATTAAACATGGAGTTTACCAATATAAATAGAATATGTGATTTATTTAATAAATACCTAGAAAGAAAAATTATTCCGCAAAAATGGACAGAAGCGGAAATAATCTTAATGCGTAAGAAAGGAGACATACAAAATCTAAGCAAACTACAAGTCTATAAGTTTACTATCTCAGTTGTATAAATTATTTTTACTCGAACAATATCAGACAGGCTGTCATAGTGGATTAATTGAAATTAGCCAAGAAAACAGGCTGGTTTTACTTACAATTAGATTTTAGCACAAGCGATCACCTACTAACAATTAAAGCGCTAATAAAAAAATGCGAAGAATATAATATAAAACTCTAAGTGGCATTTGTGGATTTCGAAAAGGCATTTGATTCAGTGGAGATACGGGCTGTAATAGATTCGTTACGTAGCTACGGAATTAGCGAGGACTATATACAACTGATCAAGAACATCTACCAGTGCGTGACAATGCAAATAATCTTATCAAATAATATTAAAAAAATACCAATGAAAAGAGGTGTAAGACAAGGAGATACATTATCACTGAAAAAATTGTTGATTGCTGCAGTGGAAAGCATATTCAGAAAATTATACCGGGGCTCTGTGGGTATAAGAATTGATGGAGAATATTTAAATCATCTAAGATTTGCAGATGATATAGCACTACCGCGCACCAGCGCAAAAGAGATTCAAATGATGTTAACTGAATTATACATTCAAATAAAGTAGGACTGAGAATGAACTTGCATAAGACATAAAAAAAAGTAAAGTGAGTTCCATACCCTTGAGAGAGCGTTGGGATTGTGAAGTTAAGGTTCACAATGTACTAAGCCCAACGGCACTAATGAGAGTAGGGGGGCCAGTTAGTTTCTCTCGGCCGCCTTTACTTCCCCAGATTTCTCTGGTACCCAATTATTTCAGGCTGGGTAGGCTTGGGAGCGATTTGGATCTGGGACGAGACAAGTCTCGAACCCGTGACCTCTGACTTGGTAGGTAATCACAAATATTCAAGAAAGTGTACGAATGGAAGTAGATAATACGGAAGTAGAAACAGTCAAAGAGTACGTGTATCTGGGATAAAAAATTATGACCGACAAGAAAATGATGATGCAGGCAAAAGTAAATCGCAGTGTCACTAGCATGGATAGCTTTTGGGAAACTAAGTTACGTATTTAAAAACGAAGAAATACCGACAGGCTTAAAACAGAAATTGTATAATCAGTGTGTTCTGCCGGTTTTTACATGTGGTCCATAAGTATGGACGTTCACAAAAGCAAATATCAGAAAGATGAGAAAAACACAAACGACGCATGAAAGATTAATATTAAATATAACGCGGTCCGACCGGAAGCGAAATACTTGGATACGGGAGAAGACCGGACTCTGTGACGTGGCGGAGCATGGCCAAACTGAGGTGGACCTGGACAGGACATATAGCCAGAGGAAAGGATAATAGATGAACAAAAGCGTTGGAATGAGAGCCACTGCATAAGAGATGAAATATTGGTAGACAGCTGACTCGTTCGTATAACGGTATAACTCAGGTAGCGGAAAAGAACTGGATTCAGAAAACTCAAGACCGGAACGAATGGAAGAAATTGGCGGAAACCTACGTTCAGCAGTGGTCCGATATAAGATATAAAAAAAAAAAAAAAGAAAGAAAAAAAGATAGGTCTGACATGCGCAGAGAATAGTTAATTTATTATTATACAATAAATCCATATCACAGTTGAAGCAATTACATTAGAATTAAGGATATCTATATAAAGCAATATCAAGCACAGATGTTTTAATATAATGAAATATACCTCTGGTGGGCTGGTTTCAATTTCGGCCTTTATCGTTCTTTTACAGAACACAACCGTACATATAAGAATGCATTCCCAGTGAATAAACACACACACACACACACATAATCATAAACATAAGAAGCACATTTCGTTTATCACATTCAATTAAGTCGCAAAATTTAATTTACAAAATTATTTATAAAGCCGGGTATTATCTCACGACCGGTGAAACCGATAAAAACACGTTAAAGAAAAACTATTTTAAAAGTATAAAAATAAAATTAAATAAAATTTTAAAAAATTACAAAAAACTGCAAATATATGAAAATATTTTGAAAGGCGAAAAATAACTACAGTATTGAGAACATTTCACATTTTATTAACGAAAATGACAATTACCTTTTGTTAATGATGCGAGTGATTTTTCGCATTTAACGCAATCGGTTTCTTTCTTCTCTAACTCTGCCGTCAGCGACGTTATCTGTTTCTCTGACTGTAACAATTCTTCTTCTAATTTGAAAATTTCCGTTTTATTTTTTTTATCGTTACTTTCTTTTTCATTTTTCAATAATGTATACTCTATTAAAACGTAAAAAAAAAGAATGTAAAAAGAAAATTAAACAATCACATTAAAATTAAACGATATATAAAAAAAGACGTAATTAAATTAACTTAATAAAATAATTAACATTGAATAATTTTAAACCATAACTTTTCTTATCTGCTTAAAAAATAAAATATTACATTTTATTATTTGTATTTTTTTTTTTTTAATAATGAAAATCATCCTTGATACATACCAGAATTCAAAGCTTCCAATGTTTTTTCATAATCAGCACATTCCGCTTCTTTTGCTTTTAATTTTTTCTGAAATTCAGATATATTCATTTCTACATTTTTTAATTTTTCTTGGTACTTTAAAATTTCCTTTTGATGTAATTCATTCAATGCAGATTCTTCAGTTCGCAACAACGAACATTCTAATGAAAACAATTGAAGTATTACACTTTTGTAATACAAGCACTTATCCAAATATTATATATCCGTTTAAGAATAATCTTTATTTAATAGAGTTTACACACAATTAGATCTAAAAAGAGTCAATACTACGTTATCATTAGGAAACTAATGCACAGTTTCCATCACGGTGTTTTCAATCAACTAATTTATCGGTTTATAACAAAATTGTTTTTAAAAAACGTGTTTACGGAATCCTTTTAAAGTTCTGCTTGTTGGGAAAAAAAAATGCTTAACTGATTGAAAATTCTTATTTTTTAATTGAAAAGGAACAATTTTTCCCGTATTTTTTTTATTTGATAAGGTACTCGTGCAGTGATGAAATCCACAATATTTATTCGTACTTTTAAACTCATCCATTAATACATTGAAGTCGGTGCCCGTGTTACAAACGAGCATCGACTTCAATGTGTTCACAATCTTTCTGTGTTCTAGCGCCGTCGCTAATGTTTCTTCTTTTTTATCTAATTGGAAGAATAACTTTTTATATTAATTGCAGCATGACTGCCACTCAAATATAATTTTTAAATTCCCAGTTTATTCCCGGTTCAAATCCTCGCGATTTCCTGATTACTAGAATTGTACAAAAAAAAAAGAATGGAATTTTTTGTTACTACTGATAATATTTGACCGCCGAAGCATATTTTATATGAATAAAACAGAACTTTATAATTTATTTTGAGTAAAGTACACTAAAAAGTGCATTCATTTTCCGCTTCAAATCATTTTTTCTTATTAAAAATATCGCTTTTGGCTATTTTTACTTTTTTCCCGGTTTAACGACAAAATTGCCGGCTTAGTGGCCACCCTGTTTAGCAATGTTAAGTGTATTCTATCGCGTGTAGATTCTCCAAAATCGTTTACTCCCTGAATTTACGAATTTATCTTTTCTAATCCGAAAAAAATCATCAAACGTGTCTCCTCTCTGAACACAGTTAGAAGTGTTACTTCATGCTTATTTCGCATGACTGAAAATCACGATATTATTAATAAGCTTCTTAAGGTATGTCCTTGTTTACTGCAATGTAAAGATTTCCAAAATGCTTCCTGAAATATGTGCGTTACTTAATTTACAACATACGATAGTTTGGTTTAGTTAAGAAATAGAATCACAAACCTTTTATTCCGCAAGTGACTGACAATAGTATTTTATATTCTTACAGATGATCTAAGTGAAAGGTACGAAAGCTTACTTTTCGATCTCTAATCCTTGTATTTAAGATTGCAATTTAAAACCCGTAAAATTCCTACGATATTTATGTATTTGCACTAAAAAAATTCGATGAAATCAGTGTTCACATTTAACATCTTATTTCATTTTTAATTCCTATAATAATTATCCTGTAAACACTTTCATTTTCCAATTTCATATATAGGATGATGCGCGCGAGAATATTTTAGAAAGCTCATTAATCATTGAAAAATAATGCACATTTTGATGTTGCCACCAAGTACAATTAATAATAAAACACAGTATCAAATAAATGACTTCTGTCACTGTCCCAGCACGTTACCAATAATAGGTGGAACTTTTGATTACTTTTCTGCACAGTTACAATTCAATTGCATCAACAGTCAACTTTTTGAGTTAGAATAAGTGCGATTTTATATACCCCCTCTTCCCCCTACCGCCAAAAGTTTAACAAAAAATGAATAAAGTAAAGAAATATCCGGAGATTTGGAATGTCAAAATAAAAAATAAATTCACCTTGAATTGTGTGCGCCGGTCTTTACTTTACAATTTAACTTTAAGTATGTTTAAAACTTTTACAGACCTGTTTCTAATTGATCGATTTTCTTTTGTAATCGTTGTCGATCTTTAATAGAAGTGTGATCATTTTTATTACTTTCTTCGATCATCTGAGCGGTTTTTTTCTCCTGCTGTTTCAACTGTTCCAATAAATTAGCAATATGTTTTTCTTTTTCTGAGATGCGAATTTCAGTATCTTTTTGTAATGCTTTATGCTCTAAAAACCAAAAAACGTATAAGGGATATTTTAATTTTTTTTAAACATATCGAGAAAAATAAAACGAGAAAAAAAAATAAACTCAGTTTTACCTGCATCCAACTTGATTATAGAATTCTGAGCGGAATTGTGCTCGCCTTTATATCGATTTACTTCCTTCATTAAGGCAAGTTTTTCTTTTTCTTTCAAAATTATTTCTTCTTGAAGTTTACAAATTTCTTTTTTGTTGTCAATTTTTAAAGCAATATTCTCATCTAGAAAAATTCCATTAAAATCAATAATACTACATGCAACATGGTATTATACTTTGAAAAATATTTTTAAAAGTTAAGTTTGTCGCATAAACAAATATTAACAAATTCCTGGATAAGTTTATGTAAACGACCAAAATAAAAAAAAAATACCTTGCAATTTTTTTATACGCTCTTCATCGACTTTTTGGTTAGACGACGAGAATTGTTTCAAATGCAAAACATTTTCCGATACCTCCTTTTGTAACCGCATTTTCTCTGCTTCCAGTGCAGTGCATTTATTTTTAAGAACATTATTATCTGCAAATCAGAAAGATAGATGAAAAAATATCGAAACTCAGATTAAGATACTTAAATAAAAAACCAAAATGTAGGCGTAGTTATGAACAAAATACCTTCTTTCAACTGTTCAATTTGCTTTTCAAAGGCGAGACGTTCTTCCCTAAAATTGCATTCATTTTGATTACATTGTTCCGTGATCTGACTGATAAGTATTTCTTGTTGCTTCAACTTTTCTGAAAGATTGGCGATTTCTTCCTCCTTTTCAAAGATGTAATTTTCCTTCCGATTTATCAACAGTTTATATTCTAATAACGTAAATTATAATAGTTAAATGAAAACTGAACTAAAAATAACAGGTTAAACGTTAAAACTCGAGAAACCCGTTAATTTCATGCGCGTCACAAATCTAATCTAATTTTCAATATTTATTACGTAAAACGATATTGCAGACACGCTTTCGTTTAAAAAAAAAAAAGACGTAATATGCCAAAAAAGTAAGATTGGCTCTAAGCTTTTGCGCCTGTTTCTCAGCAAAATTTGCCCGAAATGTTTTAAAAGCTCAATTACAAATTCAATTCGTGAAATTAATACTTTTCAGTATTCGCGCATTTCGATTTTTACTGCAAATGTAATTGATACGTATCGAGTCGCTGTGTTTGTCTCTATTTTGAACTTTTTGAACTTTTTTTCGATAATTAATAAAAAATGTACTACATTGCATACGTTTTTTTAGTACTATAAGGATTAGTTATAATTAAATTATTGACTACTATCAAAAACTGAATCTCTTGGTCCTATTTTTTGATATGAATATATCTTATAGTTGAAAGTCATTTCTAAAAATTGTCCGTCCCACGAAATGTCACGCCAAGTTATATCACACGAAATGTTACCGCGACATTATCGCATATATATATATATATAATTATATAAACCCTATATATTGAACGCGTATTCTTCAAATATCAGTTCAGACTTTGTGCTGCCGTGCTGCAAATTACACTCGTTATCGGAGACGTGGATCGAAAATGATCAGTCAGTTGGAATAGCAGCTTTCCGCATAGTATCGCTATTCAAACGAAACACAGTTCGGTCGGGCGGAGTGATGGCCATCTGCGAAAATACGGCACATTCGGACGCTGTGCAATCTGTAGAACACGATCTGTTAAAATTCGATCAGTCGGAAATGCGAGTCAAGAGGATAGCGACAACGCATGACAGCGTCGGTGACATTTGTTCAGTGCAAACAACTCGCGCTCTGCTCGTATCGGTGGTCTACATCTCATCAAACACTTCCTTCGAACGCATTCAAGAATACTTTTTCCTGACCCTCCTAGCTTACAGTCCGAAATTAAAAGGTTTGTTTAAAGATCTGGATGAATTAAGTTACCACGATATTCCGATAATTCTCAGTGACGATCTTGACTTGGATTTACAAGGGTAGCACGGTCCCACATTCATAGAATTTATGCGCGCAAAATTCGGACTCGGATTGAAAAATGATCCCACCAATTCCACGTACATTGATGGCGTCTTTAGACGCACTTGAAACGCGCAACTATATCTCCTATTTTAGTACGTATGGTCTTCTCCTTTCGATAACATCTCCGATGTCAATGTAACAATGTAAATGTAAATACCGTATCCGTCTTTAAAGAATCACTTTCGTGCAATAAAAATCATGAACACGTCGGCTTTCACACTCGTTTATTTTAATAAATTTTGGCCCGCGAAAAATGCCATCCCACCGACGGTTCAAAAGAAAAAACAAAGTAGACATTCCTATGTCAAGTGAAAAAATAAAGGAAAGGCGGAATTGCACATAAGATATATTCATGTATTAATGAAAATTTGATTACTGTTCATTTTTCCATGGTTGTGTCTCTAACTCCCGACTCTCTAAATTGGATGTAATCCAAAATTCTTGTCTTCGTCTATACCTCGGTGCTCTTAAATCCTCTCCAGTTCCAGCAGTCCTCACCGAATCTAATAAACCACTCCTTTCTATTCGCAGATTTTATTCGGGCTATCGTTTTCTTGCTAAGCGTCTTCCACTCACGTCCTCTCCTCTTATCCATACCTATCTTTTCATTTCTAGGAATTGGCGTTTCGCACTTAGGAAAACCCCTATTTTATTCCTCATCTCTCTTCGGCTCAGTTCGTTTTGTCGTTACATAAAGTCCTTTATCAATCTCTCTTATTTCTCTTTTAATGTCGCCGATCTCTGCCATTTTCCAAGCATGTTTACTGTACCTACGCTCTCCAAGTTTCTTCTACAAGCCCTAATTAGACAGAAATTCCCCAGTATTATCAATTCTCAATTTCCTTCGCATGCAACCGTGTTTACAGATAGTTCGAAGAGGCCGGGCAGTGTCGATGCCTCTTTTATCCTCCCAGATTTTGGCTCCTTTCTGTTCTACATTTATAAACGTATTAATGACTATCCTGCGTTCCATTATTTTCATTTCTTCCGATCTCACCTGTCCTATGAATTCTTGATTATATTTGACTCCATGTCCATCCTTTAATTTATTCTCCACTACCTGATCATTCCTGTGATTTTATTATACTTCGCATACGCTCACTTATTCACGTTCTTTCATCCCTTCATTCCATTCAAAGTTATTTGCTGTGGGTTGTTCCTAGTCATTCCGGCATCTTCGGTAATGAAACGGCAGAATCCTTGGCTCGTGTTGCTGCCTCTTTTCACTTTTTTAAAAAAGTCTCATCGCCTTCTCGCTCTCAAACTTTGGTATCGGATGTATACATTTCCTCTTTCTCTAACAATTGATCTTTTTATCTATGTGTTCAACCTAGTCTTCCTACCAATATCCGTGGTTCTCTTTGTTTCCTTCACTGTTGTCTCCGTTATTCGTCTACGTTCTTAAGCCATAGTCTGGTATCTTCCTCCCGTTTTCGTTTTTCGTTAGTTGCTTCTCCATATTGTTCTTTTCACTCAAACAAAGAGCGTGTTTGCGATGCGGATCATATTTTATTAAGTGTTGATTTCTTTCTACTTCAGTTTGCTGCGACTTGGTCTTCCTACTCCATATTGCGCTTGTTACATCCTATCTCTTTCCTCCTCACATATTGTTCCTATTATTGGTTCCTTTCTCCTAAGGGAGAGCGCCCACCGAAGCGATACGATTCCGATACGATAGCAACTAAATGTAGTTCAGAATATAACCCACGTTATTATATGAGTTAGCGCCCACTGACGCGATGCGACAAGCAACCGATAAGCAACTATCGTATCGCCGTCGCTCGAGTGCTACATGTTTTATATTTAGTTGCTTGAGCAAGCGATTGTTTGTTTACATTCTGAATTTTTTTGTGCGTAATATGAATAATCGGCAAAAATAACAATTTAAAATCGGTGTTTTAAATTTATTTCAGAATATTTTTAAAAACAATTCATATTTATGAAATAAATATTAATATTTACATTTTCTTATTTTGTTATGTAATATAAATTAACAGCAATATATATGTATATGGTATAGAAAATGTTTCTAAACATTTAGATATACATAATTAACAAATGTATTTCCCGTAATGTGATTAAAATACGTTTCTGCGGTGTATAAATGTTCTAAAATAGGTGTTTTTTTTTACAATTTTTAGCCAATTTTCTCTACTAACCAATTAAACGTTTCCTTATTCATTCCATAAAAACTTTAGAACTTTTCCGAGTATATATTCAGTTTTTTATAAACATTAAAGCGTTTATTTTGTTACTCTTTTGAAAAAATGGATGTACTCAATAACGTTGTTTTCTTTTTTGATTTAAATTGTTAAGATTTACTAACGATACATTGCTTCTTCACTAAAAAAAGAACAGGAAAACAAAGAAAAATATGACATTTTTTGCACTATCACACCACATCATAAATTAAGTTGCTTCTCCAGCGGATAAATCGCGTTGCTTCAGTGGGCGTTACGTCGTATCGGAATCGTGTTGCTATCGCTTACGATTTAAAATCGCTGTCGTATCGGAATCGTATCGCTTAGATGGGCGCTCTCCCTAACACACTTGATATCGTATGAAGATATAATTGACTCTTTCCTTTTCTAATTGTTTCTAGTTAAAAGTCCCCGGTTGACGTGCCCAAAAAGTTAAAAAAAAAAAATCCACGTAAAGCGTAGATACTCGTTTGCTTTTTATCTTTAAAATTTACCTTCTATCGGTAGTCTTCTTTTTTCTACTATAAATACGGATAACATTAAGCGAAATTAGTCAGTAGACTCTGTACATATTTTGGTATCATTTTATTATTTTTTTAAAATCAGTGTGCGCCATATTCCGCTAGAATGTAAACAACATTTTTTTTTTTTTCGTAGGGTGAAACACGTCGAATTTTATATCAAATAAAACCTGTAGTATTTGCCGGGAACTTTATTGTGCTACTTTATTCAAAAGAAATTTTCAGCTGATAAGCACACAGAACTCCCTGGCGGAGACCTATAGCGATCATGCTCTGTCGGAAAGAATGTGCAGAGATCAGTTTAATCGTTTCAAAAATGATGATTTTGATGTTCAAGATAGAGGACTACACTGATAAAGTTTGAAGACGAAGAATCGGAAACATTACTTGATGATGATGACCAGACGTGATCTGAAGTTGCAAAATCATTAGGAGCTGATCAAACAACGGTTTCGCAACGTCTGGCAGCACTGCGAATGATACAAAAGGAAGGATGTTGGCTTACGACTCAAAGCCGAGAGATATGGAAAGTCGTCTTTTCGCGTAAAGAAAAGGTTCCTTTCATCGTATAAAGTAAAAATGCTACGATAATCTCGAGCGCAAGAAATCGTGCGTTAAGCCCGGCCACGCCAAAATGGATGTCCACGGTTCCAAGCTCTTGCTCTGCATTTGGTGAGATCAGCTGGGCGTAGTGTATTGTGAGCTGCTCCAACCCAACCGAAGATCTCTATCGACTGAAATTGATACGTTCGAGCCGATCATCGAAAAAAAAAAACGATCGCAATACAACAAAAAGCTCGACAAGATGATTTTGCGTAACACTCGGCCGTAAGTCGTATCAGCGGTCAAAAACTACCTAGCAAAGGCTAAAATGGAAAGTTCTACCCTAATCATCGTACTCGCCAGACATTGCTCCTTCCGTTTACGACTTATTTCGGTCAATGACTCTCTGGCTGAGCAGCACTTCACTTCTTTGAAGAGACCAAAAAATGGGTCAATTCGTGGATGGATAGCCTTAAAAGACGGGTAGTTTTTTTGACGTGGAATTCAAATGCTGCCAGAAAGATGAGTTTAATTGACGAGCTTTTTTATTACTTTTTAAGGATTTATTTTCACAAAAAACGGCGAGATAAAAAGTTAAATGAACACAATACAATTCTTTAAAAAACATTTGTTATAAAAAAAATGTATTCATTTTTTCACATTTAGATCAATTATTAAAATCATCTAATATTACCTTTTTCTACTATTTAAAGCTGTAGCTAAAATTAGCAGCTTATTCCCTGTTTCTTCCCGGCATGAAGAATTCTTGGCTTATTACCGGTTTTCCTGATTGGGTGGCCACCCTGTTTTATTATCAAAGACTCTGCAAGGAATCTGATTCATATACTGATGTTAAATTATGCGGTTTAATTTCGGAAGACAATTCTCGTCTAACATTTATTTTCTTCTCAGATATCAATTTTATCTTTTAATTTTCGTAGAACTTTAGTGACAGATAATGACTTGCCGAATTAAACTGCACTTTTCGATTTAATAATGCTGTTTCCATATTTCTTTTGTTTTTTTCCTTCCAGATCATCTTCTAAAACCTTCACATAATGATTAGTCACAGAGTAATGGGTAACACTCGAATCTTCCCCATTTTCTCTGCAACTGTTCTTAAATGCTTTTAAATCTTAACTTCGTGAATAAGCGATATATTGATATGTTTATGTCATATATAGATCGACATTTTTTTCTTTTTACTTAACTTTTTTGTGTTTTGAAGCTTTCGAAAGATTTCGAGAACTTTCGTCACTAGACGTCATTTCCTTATTAATAACTTCTACTATTACATACCTTGTGTTAGCGTAAAAATCCAGCTTAACAATTTTCAAACGTACAATAATTAAAAATTAAATCTGAGATTTTAAAGCTAACGAAATAAAATGTAAAATAAAAATAAAAGATGATCTGCCCAATATCAAGTTTTTGTCAGCCGATCAAAGATTTACGAATGAAAAATTCCACATAAATGAAAATTAACAATAACGAAGAATATGATTACCGCAAAATAAACAAAATAAAATAAATGGATAACCAAAATGACAGAACAGTTGCAATACCATGACAAAATAGAAAAAACGTACAAATAGGCAATAGAAATACATATATATATAATTCATTTTATTAATGAGACAAAAAAAAAAAAAAAAAAAAAGAAAAAAAAAGACAGATAAAAAAGAAATTTAAAGCACGAACAACGAATGACGTTTTTATCCGTAAATCGTTGAACGTAAGATTCCTTATTGTTTTAAGTGTTACAATCGTTGTATTTCTGATTCTAAAACTTCCCCGGGTACAACAACATGCCGTCTTATAATGCTTACACAACATTTAACTCGTCATTATTTTATGTCTAATTATATTAAAATGTTTATAAAAACAAATTATACAAGTTCCTTTATTTCTTGTTCCTTTTTTCATTATTTTTTACTTGTAAACCATATACCCGTTTTTTTATTCAAATTTAACTGTTCATAAATTTTATTTCAACTTTTTACGCGTTACCAAGATTTTAGATCTATTTAAGATATTAAAAATTATTGAAATATGCAATTCAAAATTTCTGGTAGTGAAAAATTCAAATTTACACAAGAAACTGTTACATCTTGTCTCGGTAACCAAGTCATAGAACGAGTAAGCTACCAAATCAAGTCTTGAGTTCGAAATCTAATTGGCAAGTAAAAATTATTAAAAACAAACAACCGTTAATAGTCCTATGGAGGATAATGGTTAATCCTCAAACAAACCATCATTACACGCCTGGACTGTATTTCTCTATCGATAAAACAAATAATTCTAATCGGTTTCAAGTACATTCTTGCGATAGAATTTCCATGATACTCGAAATCAAGTAATACGGCTAATAAAGACAAACTGAAGTTTACGTACACATATATCATAAAATAACTCGTCCGATGCTATTAGATATCTAAATATTTTTTATAGGTTGTCTATTTTACACACACATAAGATATCACTTACGTATAAAATAAAGCAGCAAACCTACCTCCAACTAATTTGTCTATATCAGGGTTGGACGTATTTTCTACTTTGATGATATTTTCTTTTAAAGTTATGTCCAAGCAATCGAAATATTCGCTTTCTTTTTTCGGCATTTCCACTTGACAATCAAAATCCAAGCACTGCATTATATTGCAAAATAATAACAAGTATTAATTAAACAAAAGCTATATATTAGGTCGCTTGTGTTAAAATTGATAATGACGCTATAATTTGTTAAATATTCATCAGCCAAATTTCATTAACGGCATATAATATTCAAAAATGGGTAAAAATTCAAATAATTTATCTGTTCAGTTTTTTGAAATATTTAGTTATGAGCGTTAAAACTTATATAATGATCTAATTAAAAATTAAACAGGCCTCTGGAATATCAAATTACATTAGAACTTATAAAAAGTAATTAAATAAACTTTTTAAGAAGTACATCCAACGGTTACGTTAAATACAAAAAACTTTTATACATCCTGTTGGCTAAATATTATTATAAAACGTAAAATTCAAAGCTTCCGGAACCATCCACACAATCCTCTAAATATAATTTGAATAGTAATGGAAAAGCTGTTAAGAGAATTTTATCTTAAAAAAAAAAAAAAAAAAAAAAAAAAAAATGACAAAAACCGAACAGTATTATTCTAACGACAATGGTAAGAAATCGTTGAAATCGTCGCAAATATTATCACTGAAGGATATCAAATTGTACGATTGATGATGCAAGTGATATACAGTAAATATGCGAGAAGTTAAATACGAGTACATATGAATAACAAAAACACAAAAGCATAAGTACAAGATGTTAATATTTAAAAGACTCAAAAAGAGTCTAAAAGTTTACCGTCCCTTTGAAAGAAATAAAACACGAGTCGGAAATTACAAATTACGAAAGCCATTAAAAATTTGTTATTTAAAACACGCAAGGGTAATAATTCAAACATTTTTCTCATTTTTCGCTCTCTCGGCGTAAATAATTTCGTCGATTTAATTCACATTTGAAACATATTTCATTAATAACATTATCTTCGATGCAGCATAGTTTTTATTTATTTTTTTTTATTTTTAAAGGAATATGCAAATATTACAGAAGCTCGCAAAAAATGACACGAAAAATAAAAAAAAGAAATTAATACCAAATTATTTACCTTTGTCTAATGGTAACAATGGCGTGATAAACATTATGAAATACTGCATAGATGAAGTTAAAATTTAACAATATAGACGGAAACAAACCTATTTTATACTTTTTCATAATTTAATTTATTAAGCAAAGCGCATTACTGATACATAAAGGATTAATTTTAAAATATGGAAAAATCGTAAAATTAAAATACGACATATTTACACTATAAGTACTTTAATATTAGTAAGCATCTATTCTTGAGCTGAAATGTTTACACCAAGGAATAATTTGTACAGGAACATAATTATTTACACTTTTCCATTCCCGTAAATTATAGGAGTATGAATCAGTAAAGGTGCACGCAGTATATAAAAATAACAGGAATGATGACGTTTAACTTTTATGTAACCATCTATAAAAATAAACTTCTAACTGCCGGTTCCTTTAAATATTTAATCTAAAAATAAAAGAAAATCATACGATAAAAAGTAATATTAACCTTTCTAGCGGTTTTATATTCTTCTTCTTCATCGCTGCTTTTTGGACTAGACATAATTTCTTCGTGCGGTGAAATTCTGTTTTTCACCTTCAAAGTATCCTTTTTAATATTCGCTTCAGCTAACAAATTTTTTAGATCATTTTCAATTTTGCGCGATTCTTTCAATGTTCTTAGTTCTCTGCAAGTATTTTCATGTTGTTCTTTCAATAATAATAATTCCTTAAATAACTGTTCCTTTTCTAACCAACATTTAATTTCCATCTGTTTTCTACTTTCCTAAACACACGTGCAAATATTATTAGTCTCAATGTCCGGTAAAATAACAAAAAATAAAATTTATCATGCAGCGTAAATTATTTTGCTAGAATGCAACATTCTAACATAGTTCCTAATTTATTATCACCAATTAGTAAATAAAAACAAAAATTTAAATTTGAACAGGTTTATCTTGAATCTCAGGTTTTCGTTCGAAAAGGAGCCTACTTCGAGAAATAAAAATACCTCCGAATAACTGGATTACAAAAATAATAAACGGCGCGATAAATATACCAAAAATTACGCAAAATTTTATTAAATATCGAAAATTATTTTACCACAATGTTTTTTAAGTTGTTTAATTTATTCTTCAAGTCATTCGCCATGGACACATAAAGTTCTTTAGTTTTCAATAGATCATCCCATTCAATCTGCATTTTTTTTCGTTCTTCCTGTTCCTTCTCTAAAGCAATAGTTACGGAATCGGATGCTTTATAATGTTCAGCTAACTCATTAATCCGTTCCTTTAAATTGTTTATCATATCTTCCGCATTTATTTGGTATTCCAGCAGTATAGCATTTTTCTCCTTCAATTCAGAAATTTGAGCGAGATATGCTTCTGGAGTTGAAGAATCTTTTTTTATATTTAAGAATTCGTTTTTCTCATCCTGGCATAAATGGCAAATACAAATTAAATTTACAAATGCAAATTATAATAAAATTCGAATAAGCGGCCATTTTGAAATAGCCAAGGTAGAAAATAACTTTTGTATATACAAAATTCCAAATTTTTCGCATGCATTACACATTTTTAAATGTTCAAAATTACAATACAAGCACATTTCAAGCAAAGAGGAAAATTATGTTAAAAAAAGAATAAAATACCTTTAATTCTTTAATCTGTTGTTTCAATCTGTTGGTAAAAGAAGTCATATCGGCTCTTTTTTTCTTAATGTCGTCCAATTCAGCTTGTATCTTGCTTTTCTCAAATTTTTCTTTGCTTAATTCCGACGATAATACGACAGATTTCTTTTCATACTGTTCCAAATTCGACACTCTCACTTTTAATTTTTCAATAATTTTTTCTTGCTGCTTTTTTTCATTGATTAACATCGATTTTGTGTGCTTCAATTCTTTAATAACAGCTTCATATCTATTTCGTTGTGCGGTAATCTCTCTTTCCAGCATTAATTTTGTATTATTTGCAGAATCCTTCATTTCCTTCTGCTCTTCCTGAAATTGAATTTTATTATATTGTAGTGAAATACTTATTAACCTTACTTTTGATTTGTATTTTTGCGGAAAGAAAAAATAATATAAAACAGAATATTGCAAGTAGATTAACTAACCCGTTATAATAAATGTCTTACAAACCTTTAATTCTTTTATTCTATTATATAACTTTTGCGGAGTACTATTAACGTTATTTTTCTGAGATATTGGTGTGCACGGTGTCCTAGGCATACATTTAATCGGATCTCTTATTGATTGAGGTTGCCCTTTTAACCGATGTACTTCTAAAAAAAAAAAGAAAAAGGAAAATATGAATAATTTAATTTACAACTTATTTTGATCTATGTTTTGAGTCAACTATTCTATTGTATTCGAAAAATTATGCTTTAATAATGCCCTTACATAACATTATCGAAGTTCTTGCATGTTAACTTACCATCTTGTAAATATTCAATTTTCGAAAGTAACATAGATTTTTCTTCTTCCCAATTACCCATTATAACAAATAATACTTATAACCGATATGTTCAAATATGGAATAATCGTACTATATAAAATCCGAAATGTAATTTAACTTAACAAAACTTGAAGGGCAAAATCATGCTTTAGCAATGTAAATAGTGTCCATTAAAAAAAAAAAAAAACAAAAATTTCAATTTTTAGGGAAACATCTAAAAACACATCTACAACGGAACCCCAATAAACTTTAACATCGTCGAAACGTAAATAAAAATACAGTTAACGGTTTTTCATTTAAACTGTCGGCACACTCAATCAGTATAGCGCTTTGTAATGTCAATTTATATCGTATACAGCAAAATAAAATATATGTTTACATTGCGGTAAATACGTAATAAAATTAAATATATATATATATATTTATATTTTTTTAATATCGTCACTGTGTAAATAATTAGAACTAAAATAAATTTAAATTTTATCATCTAATCGATATTAAAAGTAGAAACACATCATTATCACATTACTTGAGCACAGCTCACATATACGAACCCTCGACATTTATGGTAGAAGCAGATTGCTGTCACGTCACGTGCGCTCCACTTGTCAACAAAAAGTCTAGAATGTTGATTTAATGCTGTCTGATCACATTGCAGTCACGTCACGTAATTCACGTCAAATTTTTCTTTCCTGCACGATGTCATGCTCTGATATTTTGGGACGTGAGTTTATACTTTTTTAATTTCACTTACGGTAGTTATTGTTTTGAAATAGCTTATTTGCATTTTTACCGAAAGTAGCGTTTATTTAAAATGGAAGAACGTTTAGTAGAAAAAGTTAGAAAATATTCAATTTTATATGATCATAAATTCATGGATTATCGTGATATTGTTTTACAGTAAACAATTTAGTAAAATATAGGAAATGAATTAGAAATACCAGGTATTAACTTTAATATAATGTAAAAATTCATTATTTGGTTAAACATTACATTTTCTATTATGTACATCATTTTATTAATTGATTACCGAATTTACTGTTTATCTATTTAGTGTATATTTGTATGAAATTACATAGTTTACAATTGATTGAATAAACCTTAAAAATGGATTGTATATAATAAATACAATGATTTTCTTTTTGTATAATCAGTAAAAAATCATTAATATCTTTAGATCTGCTAAGTTCTTGATTAAAATCAGGTGTTTTATTTTTTATTATTTGAAATGTTTATTATGCATTTATTTACTGAAATTACAGTAACGCATTTCCTTCTATATTCCAAAATAATTCACAGTGTTCGTTGCTATCAACCAGTTACAATGATTGTACTTCATTAGTTGAGGGATTTCTATATAACCATCTTATGACAATTAAATTTAAATATTTTATATTTATTCATTTAAAATTATATAAACAATAATAATAAACCAACCTATTTTATAAAAATTCTATCATTTTTTATTTTATATTTATTTATATACATATTCTTGTACAACTAATATATTTGTAACCATTGGCACACACAAGGGGGGTGCCATGGGGCCATTGCTCCTCCCAAAAAATCTCCAAAACTTTTTCCAAAATTAATTTTGTAGCCTAAAGGTTACTTTCAATAATTGGATAAAAGCTCTCGAAAGATTTAATTTTCATGAAAATTTTGACCAGCATAAAACTACTTGTTTACGTGCAAGTAATTTCGAAAATGTGATGACGGGAAAGTTAATGTCGATTGAAAAGGCAGTTGATATGGCTAAGAAAATTCTAGCTGAAGAAAATCGACGTAGAATCAAACCGATTATAGATACAATCATTCCATGTGGAAGACATGGATTCCCATTGCATGGTCATCGAGATTATTGAGATTTTGATTTAGAAAATCCGCCTAAAGAAAACGAAGGCAATTTTAGAGCCTTATTGAGGTTACGAATCAATGCTGGCGATGTCATATTGAAAGAAAATGTCAAAAATTGTGGTAAAAATGTAACGTATATAAGTTGGAATATTCAAAATCAAATTATAAATGCATGTAATGAAATAATGAAACTAAAAATTGCGTTAGAAATCAGAGATGCCAAATTTTTTACCATTTTAGCCGATGATACAAGATACTACAACAACCGAACAATTCACGCTTTGTTTTCAATATGTAAAGCACGTAGACAGTAAATACTCTATTTGCGAAAAAAAAATTTTCTTTAAAAAAATCGTGGAACAAACCGGTAGAAATATAGCTAATACGATTCTGTCAACTTTGCACAAGTATAACATCGATCCTAATAATATTCGTGGCCACGTATATGATGGAGCAGCTGCCATGGTTGGTAAGTTTAATGACGTTCAAGCCATTATTTCTGAAGAATATCCGACCGCGATTTACGTCCATTGCATGTTATATAGTCTGAATCTTGCGGTTTCGGATGCCATTAAAATTCTTTCAATTCGTATTTGCATTGCTGTGGTGTGAAAGATAGCCGTGTTTTTGAACAGAAATATCTAAAAGAACTATGCCCAACTAGATCGGCCGAGCGACACGATGCTATTTTAGTATTCGTTCAGTTATTTCATCCAATTATTGTTTCCCTTGAACAGATCTCGAAATGGGATGATAGAGATTCCTCAAGTGGTTCCTATTGTTTTTATACTTCTCTTCAACGATCGGAATTTATGATATTTCTACTGTGACGAAAAGCTGCTTAGTTATATTTTGCCTTTGAGCCAAAAGTTACAAGAAAAAGACTCGGATTTATCGAAAGCTGTTGATTTGGCTAAAATTGCAATACGATCAGTTATGACTAAAAGAGAAAATGCTGAAGCGTGTTTTACAGAAATATTTCAAACTGCTCAAAATATTGCGCAAAGGTTGAATATTATGATCGAATCTTCTCGCATAACTACTCGACAAACTACGAGAAGTAACGTTTCAGCAGAAAATACAGACGAATATTTTCGTCCCAATATTTATATGCCTTGGGTAGACATGTTTATCCAACAACTCAATGCAAGTTTTTTAAAGCATGAAACTATTCTTTCCAGTTTTTCTTGTCTATTTCCTACCGGACTACCAATCGATGAAAATCGAATGAAGCGATTTCTGGAATTACGTCGATTTTACACAAAAGACCTTCCCCACAACTCGGAATCGTCGTTAAAGTCAGGTAATCAGCTATGGTACACCAAATTTTGTTATTCCAATCAAGATATTTCAATTCCGAAAAACGCTATCATTGAACTTGTGCGATGAGGCATCATTTCGCGGTATAAATACACTCTTACGCATCTTTTACACCATCTCAAATACTACGGCCACCTCAGAAAGATCATTCTCGACGTTGAGAAGATTGAAGACGTATTTACGAAATCATATCGATCAAGTTCGTCTTAATGGACTTGCGATGTTGAATATACACCGAGAAATAATTATAATTGCCGACGAGGTATTAGATATCTTTATAAAAAATCCTCGAAAACTTAATTTCGTTTTGTAGTGTCTTGTTTTACTTAACTTTTTTTTTTAAAAACATACATATTTACTTTTTGCTTCTATTACAAGTATTATATTATTATATACCTTTACCTAATTTTTTAAAAATAAAATTTGTATGCTTACCTAATTTGTACTTATTACAAACATAAGGTTACGTTTCTATTATTATTATTATTATTAATTTTATTTAAATAAAATTCGTTAGTTTTGTAATTTTAAAAAAAATAAAATTCGTTAATATTGTATTTTTTTGTTTTTACAATTTACAGACCAAGGAAATAGATAGGTACTTAGTCGAGTTATGAGTTTCCACCCTCTAATTCATCTTTTAAATTCTAGCCCCGACCAAAAAAATATCCTGAGTGCGCCTTTGTTTGTAACTTAAATGTTATAGACACATAAGAATTCAATAATATAAAAAATAAACTGTATGTTCATAAACAATTTATTTCCTATGTTAATTAAATTCTTACATTTATGTAAAATTTGTACCTAGTGGAAATACTGCTATCACATCACGTGCGCTCATGAATTCTTCCAAAAATAAACACTCGCGTGATGTCATGCTTGTGATCACACTGCTGTAACATGTTATCAACAGTTTTCCTATATTTCATTATTACCTTAGAAAGCTCTTTGAAAGTATTCTCAATAGGCGTCTCGTTTGGTGATTGCAATACTTGAATATCCTTCCTAGTAATATGTTTGGTTTTCGTCCGAACCTTGGTCCAGTTGATTGTATAAGTCTTTTTGTATCCGATATATATAAATCCTTTATTGACAAAAAATACACCTTGGCAGCCTTTATTGATATCTCTGCTGCTTTCGACAATGTTTATCTTCCCTGCCTTAAAGAAAAAGTGTTATCCATTAGTGTTCCTCCTACTTTCGTTGATCTGGTTCTCAACCTTATGCTGAATCGGTCTATCTGTTTGTCTTCTGCAACAGACTCTCCTTCAAGAAAGGTTTTTCGTGGTCTTCCGCAGGACTCTTGTCTCAGTCCCACTTTGTTTAATATCTATATGCTCAATGTTGCCACTCTCCCTATTTCTTCCTCTTCCCTGTTCTATGCAGACGATATTCTCCTTTACTCCTCAGCTATGGATATTACAACCACCAACGAGGTATTTAACAGATCACTGTCCGACATTAATTTCCTTAATATTTCTTGCTGCAAACGACTCAACCTGTTCAAGGCCCTGTCACATACGAGATGGGGCGGTAATCCTCAAATCCTAATCCTGCTGTACAAATCAATCATATTATCTAAACTAGATTACAAATTCTCCTCCTATACTATTTCCCACAGTAAACTTCCTTATTTTATTTTTAACTTCTTCGTGTTTTTTCGCCTTTCAAAACTCTTTTCTCTCCCTTCATCATCTAAAACCTCTGGCTCCGCAGTTGCCAATCAAGAATTTAATTTTCTTATTAATTCCTCGTTTCCTCTTCATTCCTTAATATTTACTGATGGTTCCAAGAGTTCAGGAGGAGTAGCTGCTGCCTTTTTCTCTCCAGCCAATAATTCCGCTCAATCTTTCAGGCTCCCGGCTTTTTGCTCCATCTTCTCCGCAGAACTTTATGCCATTTTTGGAGCCGTTATATTTATTTTCTCAACTCGTTCCTCTGATGGATACTTAATTATTTCGGACTCCAAAAGTGCTCTTCAGACTATATCTGCCCCCTTTCCCTCATATTCCCTCGATTTTATTGTTTTCCGTATACATTCTCTCATCTATAGTCTTTCCCTTTCCCATTCCATTTCCATCGACCTGCTTTGGGTTCCAAGTCATGCGGGTATTGATGGTAACGAGACGGTAGACTCCTTAGCACGCTTAGCGTTACACTCTCCACATTTTGTTAAAAAGATTCACAACATATTTCCCCTTTCCAAAAGAATGCATGTCAGACTTTAGTCGGATGTGTATCCTTGCTCCTTTTCCAATCCTAACTCATTTTACCTTTCTATTCAGCCTAGACCCCCTTCTTGTTCTTGGTTCTATCATTTTCCTACTCTTAAACGTTTTTTCATCATCGCCATCTGCCGTCTGTGGTTTAATCATACATTGCTCCCATCCTCACAGCATCGTTTTGCTCTTTTCCCATCCCCTTATTGTCCTTTGCACTCTGGCGACTGTTCCTTCGTTTGTGATCCTGACCACGTGCTGTTTGAATGTTCCAGTCTTTCCTCCGAACATAATATCCTGTACGTTTAGCTGTTAAAGCTGAATTTTTCTACTCCATATAGTGCTTCCTATATCTTAGCTTTGCCATTATCCATTGTGGTTCCTATTCTTGTCTCTTTTCTGTCATCGATTTTTGACTGAATTAAAATTTAATTTCTAATCTAGTTCAATTGTCCTGAGTAGCTGCCCTTAGTCGGCCAAGCCCAAAAAAAAAATACCTCCTTTTTATATTTTTTTATCAATTTTCCGATATCTTGTTTGTTTTGTTGTTTTTTTTTAAAATTATTATTATGACAGATACAACCAGTTCTTCAGAATAGGAAGAAGAACCGGTTATAGCTATTAACCTTTCGTTGGTCACCCTATGAGGGAATCCTCGCCTTTTTTTTTCAATGTAAATATTTAACAAACTACTTATAATTTACATAAAATAATCTAGCTATTCGTGTATTGAAAAGATCATAAGTCGATCTAAAATATTTATATAGTCGTAACGAGTTTAGTTTTTTTTTATAATAATTTTTTATTGTGAGTAGACTGTGAAATCGCGGGGATTCCCTCGCTGTGCGACCACAGTCATAGGTAAAATTTAATTCGCAACGTTGCCAAATATGTAGAAAAATAATTGGAACAAGTATTTTTTAATATTTAATAATTAATTTATAATTTTAAAAATGATTCTTTTGACTAGAAGAGTTTTACCTGTTCTACCATCAATGCCACCCTGGGATCTTCTTAATCTATTAGTTTGCTGATTTGTTCTACAACTTCAATGGATGTAGTAATATACCTGGTTGGAGCTGGAGGAGTACTCTCTGCCTGAAGAAACTCTTCACTGGATTGAACGTCTTCAGCATCTGCTAAATTGAAGTGTCTGAATCTTGCTTCTAGTTCCTCAGCTCAGCAAAAGAGTCGGTTTTTTGTTGGTTGGTACAGCACTATGTTCCCCTACAGTCATGGATTGGTGCTTGTCTCGATGGCTGCTGCATTAGACACTTGGTTGCTCTCTATAAGTTGTAGCCAGTAGTTTTATTCGGATCGGTGTTCAATAGAAGGTTGTCGAAGTATTCTGAACGTACATCAGTCGGCTTCTTTTTAAGGACAGTCATAGTTTTTCTCCATACACATTTGTTGGCTTCGTCTCAAATTCACATCAATCTCCGGCGTAGATTTTGTTTATGTCTAACCAGCTCCAGAATCTGTACTCTTACAGGCTGTTGTGATGGGATAGAATGCTGAGTAGCCGACCTGGTCATGGCAAAGGCAGCGGCTGCATTAAGGTTTCTCATAGAGCCCTACAGCATCATCAATATCCTCGAGGGAAGAAATGTCCTTGTTGAGGTTCACAAGTTCTTCTATCTTGTCCTGGTATCGGGATAAGTTCACATGACTTGGCAGCATTCTGGGCTTAATAAGATAGTAGTTAGCTGCTACTATCATAGTTATAAGAATCCTTAAAATAGATTTTTCATGTGAAACCTACTATAAATACTTCAAATTTTGAATGTAAAACTAAAAAAACAAATAAAGTAAATACAAATAATAACTATTTCTCTAAAATTTTATAGTCGTTTTCTTTTTTTTAAATTTTGTTATTATGGTATATATATTCTAAAATACACTATAGACGACATGAAATAAAAAGTATTTCATAGTTGTTTAATGATATCATTCTAATGTAACTGCTTATTGATTAATCAAACTAAAGCTACTTCTCGAATTAGAAATTTTTTTATGCTGAGACGCCGCTGGGATAACACTTTGACCTGCTTTTTGGGAAGAAATTGATTAGTGATCCGCTTTGTCTAATCCGCTGGACACTGTCTTATAAAAAGCTTCTGGGAAAACACAGCTTATGCTAATTACTGATGATCTGTAATAACAACTATTTCTCTCAGAAAATCTGGCTTAGTAAATATAAGTCATTCATGGGTCAAACAAGAAATATCGGTAAATTTACAAAGGAAACTTGTCTTCTTTAAAAGGAGGAATTACCAAAAATTAAAAATATTCAAAATAATCTTGTAATTTAACTTCATTAAAAATTAACAAGAGAAAAAGAAAGTTATCACTATATTATATGTTTGTATTTAAAATTTTATGTCAATATTATTATTCAAAATTTTTAATATGGGAAAGAAAATAATTTTTAGAAATAAAGGAAATAAAAATCATAGTGAAAAAATGAACTAAAAGTATAAACATAACTGCCATATGTTGCCAGCCAAAGAACAAGGGAGGGGCAAGATGAGTTTGCCAGCCACCAGGGGGGGAGAGGCAAAATGATAGAAAGAGGATATGAGTTATAGGAAAAATAAAATTGATAAGTTGTAAAGGCTTAATATTTTATTAAACAAGAATAAAATCTTAATAAAACATAAGTTTTCCAAATGTTCATGATTACACGCCTATGAATACTCATCAATGCCGATTGATTAAAAATTTTCAAGGCTCCAGGGGGAGCATCTGCCCCTCCCTGCCCCCCGCTGACGACGCCCATGATAACTGCTACTGTAACTTAATTATACCACTAAAATCCATTGTAACCTCTCGTTGGTCGCGCACCTCTTCCCAAATGTCGTTGGTCGCGCACCTCTTCCCAAATGTCGTTGGTCGCGCACCTCTTCCCAAATGTCGTTGGTCACTCTGTGAGGGAATCCCTGCAATGTAAAATTTACTACAACGTTGCCACATCAATTTTAAAGTTCACACGTGGAATGTTGAAACAGTTATAATTTCTTAAGATATAGTTGGATAGCAACATAATAAATCATTAATCAGTTATGTTATTAAATTAAAATTTCTTTATTTAATGAAATTTTATATTATCATTTTTAAAATTATTAATTAATTATTAAATATTAAATAATACTTTCTTTTTTTTTTTTTACATCCCCTAATGGGTATGTATTAACATTACAATCTAGTCTTTAGACTAATCACTAATTTAATGCTAACTTAACATAATACTTATTCTATTATACTACTAAGCACACACCCACTGCTGTCGCTTAGTTTACAATAATTAATATAAATTATATATAATATGAGTTTCTTTATTATACAAGCTGAAATGGTTTAGTCCTTTTCAGTCTTCTAACCGCATCCGAGTGATTTAAAAGCTGTGCTGCTTCAGTATTAATGTACTTGCGTAATATTTTTTCATGTTTTTTTTACGAACTTCTAAACAATATCTTTTACTGACTGAATATTTAAATCCCTGTGAAGATTGTTATTCCTAATGTACTATGGAGCATTAACAATATTTCTATGTACTTTATTTTGGAACTGTTGTATAATCTGGATATTGGAATTTTTAGTACACGCCCATAATTGGATTCCATATACAGTTTTTAGCACTTGATTATAAAATAATAATTTATTTTGCACTATTAATTCGGAATTTCTTCCTCATAACCAATACATGTTTTTATATCTGATGCCCAGTTCTTCCCTTTTAAAAAATACTTATTATTCCCATTATTTTTCTACATATTTGGCAACGTTGCGAACTAAATTTTACATTAGCGGCTAAAGCCTAACAAACCACTCTCAGAACCGACGTCATTGACAGAATTTTTTATGTCTGTACGCTGTGACGTTATCCACAGGTCGTCATTGTAAAGTAAACGAAATGGTATAACAATTATTGAAGATGAATTATTTTCGCAGAATTTTTTAAACGTTTTAAGTATTATGATTTTAGAGTATTTTCAGTGATTTTTCATCATATATTGTATATTTAAATTGTGCTGTCATTTGTATTTTACATTTTCGTCATAAAAATAAATTTCATAGTATAAAATATGACATCTAATATGTAAAAAAAAAAAAATCAAATTCATTTTGATTTGTTATTCAAAATTTAGAATGCAATAAAACATTTATTTACTTCTAAAATGTTCTTTGCAATTATAACTTTTTAATTATATTACAATGTACCAACTGATTGAATGTCATAGTTAATTGTTCTATATTAATTTACTTTTGTGTTTATATTTTTTTAATTTTCCACAATTTATAAAGATCATTCTTATGATTACTTAAATACAGCGTATTACTAGCCAATATCACTTTTTAATTTTTTTCTTTAATTGTTAATTTGAATAATCCATAACAACTTTTATAATAAAAACAAACTTAACACAAAAGATATGTTAATATAATTGTTATATTACTAACTGCATCTTTTGTTTATTATAATACAATACTTACTATTAATTTCACCAATTTTTCGTATTGCTCATACTTTAAAATATTTTATATTTAATATACTGTACACTTATTCCGCAAATTCACTATTTATTTGGTTTTACACCATTTAGAGTAGTGGGTATAAAAATCTTATATTTTTATAACATAAATAATCATGGAAAAATAAGATAAAGAAATATCATTGGACATTAAACACAGCGCTCTAAGTGGGCGCACGTTTCGATAATTGATTTGCTCGTCAACAACGATAAAATGTTATCTCACGCCAGAAAAAGATGTAGGAGCTCCGGATCCGGCAAAAGTGTAATATCACGGCGTTATAAAAACATAACGTAAGGTACATGATGTGACTTCGAGGTGATCAAGACATGTCACAAACATATTACAACGTCATGTAAAATTTGCGGACTACATCTTTCGTTATCATGTGTAAGCGCACGCGACTTGACAGCAGCCTAAACGTTCTTACGTATATATGTTTTGTTTACTTCTTATATCACATTGTAATACGTATTTTTTTCCATTCTTTCTGGTGGCGCTATTCAGTGTTTTCTTTGTACCAAAAAAAGACTGACTCAGTCCATTAAGTTGAAATTTTTTGAAATTTTCGTTAGCGCCACCAGAAAAAATGGAAAAAAATACGCAAAATGAAAAAAAAAATCGTTTTCGTAAGTGCATTCTAAGCGGCACAATCTATTTTGCAACTAAGGACTTCGAGGAGCCGGACGACACTGCGCCGGAGCCGTGCGTGACGTCAGAGCGCTTCCCTCTCTTGCCGCGTCGTGACCGTGCGGGTAACGTTCACGACGCGCTGATCCTGTACATTATTTATTCGGTCTCCCGTTGTCCGAATCGACTCGAAAAAAATTTCAAATGTAGAAAAATTGCTCTAGTTTGCAACAAAAGAAAGATCGAGTTAAAAAGTTAATTTGGAGCCAAGATATAGCAAAAAAAGTAAAAATATGGTATCTTAGTTTCTATTGGTTGGATTGGGATGATTTGTTTTTTTAAATTCATGTTTTTTAAAGCACAAAAGAATGCGTTTTATTGTGAATGTTAAGTTGCAAAATTCAAGAGATACAGCCCTCAGTTACGTTTTTTTTTTTGTTTTTTGTTAATAACAAAGCCAATTGTTATTTAAAAATCTGAAATTTGAAGAGGACATAAATATTACAATTACCTTTCGATTACTTTTTATCTCTTATTGCTAACTATCTCTAGGCCGAAGTTACCCAATCGTGTTTTCAACTTTAACATTTTGCAGTAGGCCGCCTTACTGTTATTGAGAGTTCGGCTTGGGTATTTATTTTAAGCACCCCTAGAGCTACATTTTCCGAAAGTTTCATTGAGTTTTGAGGAAAATTGACGGGATGGCAACAATTTGATCTTTTTATCTGTTTTTATTTTCATCGCTAATTTTGCAATGTTAAATAATTTTTACGAATTTTCACAATAGCCTATCCTTCGACAAATATACCTCATGCCGATTTGGGGCTTATTTACTAAGATAATCGCAAAAAACTAAAAAAAAACACTTTTTTTTTTTTAAACTTGATATAAACAATGATTCCGCATCTTTCACATACCTAAAAATTTAGGGTTGCATTTCCACTGATTTTTAGCTAAATTTTAAACTCAAGAAGTCCCGGTTATAAGAATTTCACCAAACGAGCATGTTTTTTGTCTACTTTGTCCGGACTACAAAGAAACATATGTAGATAAACCACTGATAACACAGAGCAATGATATCGAAATATTGATAAAATGTGCAGCAGTATGACTAGCATGACCTCAGGTATGAGTTTGTTTCTTGGAAGAATCAGTGAACGCACGTGACGCGACAGCAGTCTGCTTCTATCTTTAACGTCACACTTAGGAACCAATAATACACGTCACATCTTGTCACATATTTAATTATCATTATACTAGCTTAATTTCCAAATGTATTTTTTAATTTTTGTTTGTTATATGTATTATTCATTTTATAGTCTTTTATTTGATTTTCTTATATCTAGAAATATACTGCTATCAAATTTTCTTACATATTTCGTCACCATACTATATAAAATCAACTTCCACAATTTTTGTTGCGAGCTCACATGACGTGACATTAATGTAGCTATCCTTAATTTACCCTCTTTTTATTATTTACAATTATTTGTGACTAATTTTACACGCACTGAAAAGTATTTTCTAGATGTTTGTTTACCTTTTCACGCTGTTGTGACCCTTGTACCCTATTCATTCGTTCTTTATTTAGTCTGAAATTTTCTGCTATTCTACAAGGAGTCAAAAATAATTGAACTGCACTCAGAATTGGACTTCGAAATGCAATATTGCTCGTTTAAATAATTCCTTTTTAAATTCCACGAAGAATGAGTTTTTAAAACCGACCATTACTGTAAAAAAGTTGAAATAATAAAAAAAAAAAAACATAAGAAGTTTAATAGTGATAAATAAAGTTTGCGAATATTTATATTAATATACCAAGTTTATGTATAAAATATATTAGTTAAAAAAGAAAATTAAAACTTCTCGGGAGACATTGTATTAAACATACCACTGATTATAAACTTAATCACTTATAAAAACATTTATCATCTATTTGTAAAAGTGATTCATCTTAATGTGTAGTTTGCTAGTACGTCAGTTTCTTAGACTACTACAATGGTTAGTGAAGCGTAATAAATAAACTTCTGTTTTTTGTTAATGTGTGAAAGTAAGATTTTTTAATATATCTGGGTTTAAAGTTCATTATGTTCAAATCGGATATAAATTATTCTAAATTAAAAACAAATTTAAGATTAGCTGAAAATCGACTAAAATTATTGGAAAAGAAGAAAACAGAACAAGCTCAAAAATCTCGCAAGGAAATAGCTGATTATATTGCAGCTGGAAAATATGAAAGAGCTCGAGTTCGTGTAGAACAGATCATTCGTGAAGATTATATGGTAGAAGGTTTAGAATTAGTAGAATTATATTGTGATTTACTTTTATCAAGATTTGGTTTGCTTCAGCAGAATAAGTAAGCAATTTATATTAATTTTTACTTCTTAAGTTATGCATCAAATACTCATTGCAGTTAAATTAAAAACAGGAAAAACGATAATATAATGATTTTAAAATGTAAGACCTTTTTTTAATTAATTTGCATACCAAAGGTCATTTCATTGTGTGGTGTTTTTGTATTATTTCTAATTTTGTGAACATTACGATTTTTAAGTTTTCCATTCTGTTTAAGAGTATTAGATGCCAGTCTACAAGAAGCAGTGTCAAGTTTAATATGGGCTTCACCTAGATTAGAATCTGAAGTATCAGAATTAAAAATTGTTAGTGATTTGCTGTCTCAGAAGTATGGCAAAGTTTATGCCGAGGTACATTATTTTTTTCTATGATTAAATGCGAACTATTATATTATTTTTAATGTACCAAATTATATTTTAAATATCTACTACAAATACTTTGTCATAGTTATTTTGTTATTAAATCATTGTGAAACAAACAGGTTTATAAAAATTTTGAATTATTAAAATGAATGTAATTGTACACTTGTGCAGTGTATTGAAATATTGGTCTTGTCGTCTGTTTAATTTCTTTAATTTTAATTTAATACACTATAAAAACTTGATTTTTTGGAATTTAAAGGTTTTTTCTGTATTTTTTTTTAAATTATATTTTTTATTGGTTTTACGTAACATAATTACAATTAATTGTTATTTTATAAATATTTATAGTCATGCCGTTCGGAAACTGTTGATACTATTTCAGAAAAATTGAAACATAAATTAGGAGTACAACCACCGCCAAAAATTTTAGTTGAAAAATATTTGATAGAAATTTCGAAAAATTATTCAGTTCAGTATGAACCTGATTCGCAGGTAAGAGTTATTTGGGGAGTTTTATTATTCGTGTATGCTGTATTTAATGGATAGCTATTTAATAATTTCATTAATTGTGTATGCAATAGCCTTTCGCGCAGTTATAACATAAAATTATAAGATTGTATAAATAATTATGTATGTGTTTTCTCATATGTTTAGCGACATAATTATATCATACACATACACATATATGTACATTCCTAAAAACATAACCTACCTCATCTTCGAACAAATAAACTTTTAAAGATAGTTTTACCAACAATTTTTTTTAAACGTAGTCTCCTATGTAAAATAAGTTAATCTCACTATCTTTTACAAACATAATCGTTAATTTGAATGCAACTAGAAGAAGTGAGTTAATTTAGTGTTAAGTTTTCATTCGAGGCATATCAAACATCTGTTTGAACTGTTGAAATTAGGTACCCGTAATCCTATCGCAGTTAATAGTGGTCATTGCTTATTTTCCCATTTATTAAGTTACATATAAGTATTGCTGAAGCTATTTTCTTCCTAGCGATCGAGATATGTATCGCTAAGTGTTGCAATATTTCATTGAAAATAAAATTGTTTATTCATTCTTTAAACAGTTTGTAAAATCTGTACGTTAGAAAATGTGTCCTCACCTTTCTAACCATGTATATTTTTTAAGAACAGTTTTCCACAGTTTTCAACTTGCTATCTAGCATGGGCATAGTAGATAATTAATAAAGTTTGCATTCTTCAGAACCATAAAATTTATATTATGAAGAAGAAAAATGCTTTTTTACAAAAAATAAATACCGACTTCAAGATTTATTATAAAAATTTAAAAATGCACTAAAAAGTAAAAAATAATTACTCCCGATAAAATATGTATATCAGAGTGATATAACTTAAGGTGATAACGTAATTCTTATACAACATTAATTTTTTGGAGTTGGCATCAAATTCATATTAAAAGAATAATTAAAAACTGCATTAAATGTTGATTAAATTGTTCCTAACATGAATTTAATTCCAACTCCAAAAAGTTAATGTTGTATAAGAATTACGTTATCACCTTAAGTTATATCACTCTGATATACATATTTTATCGGGAGTAACTATTTTTTTACTTTTTAGTGCATTTTTAAATTTTTATAATAAATCTTGAAGTCGGTATTTATTTTCTGTAAAAAAGCATTTTATTTTTTACTTTTTAGTGCATTTTTATTCAATTAAATTAAAACATTTATTTCCACGGTAAAAACACCAAAAGCTACATTTCCATGGTAATTTGGCAAATTTATAGTATTTTAAGTCAAAAATCTAATCCGACGGTGAAAACAATCATGAATGAAAAGCATCCAAAAAGCTTCAATCTCCCGCATTATTAAGGATAACTCAAAAACTATCGGTCAGACTTTGATCAAATTTAAATGGGACCACATGACAAACACCACCTTTCAAATAAAAGAAGAATCATCAAAATCGGTTCATCTAGAAGAAAGTTCTGTGATAACACACATAAAAAAAAAAAAAAAAAAAAATACAGTCGAATTGAATACCTCCTTTTTTGAAGTCGGTTAAAAAAAAACAGCGAACAATATAAAATTTAATACTATTCGCTTTAGATATTATTATCTCAATGTGAGTTACAAAACAGAACTGGGGAATCTAATAGCAATTAGATTTATTACACAATTTGAATTTTTGTAATTTATTAAAAGTTATAAAATGTTACGTCTAAATATGAACGATATGCAATTAAATTTTGTAATATTAAAATTTTTTATTTTCCATATCTTACCAGTGTAATTTATTTAAATATCCTTCTGAGGCTTATTGCAATCTATATATCTTAATGTCATTTCCAAAAACAGATAAACGCAGTGTTTTTGCAATTTTTTTAATATTTATAAACATGAAAAACAACAGGCCTATGTTTGAACTTTGAGTTTTCTGCGAAGAACAGCAGAAAGTATCCGAATCGGAACCTCGGCTGTTAACATACTGTTTTCTGTTGTCGAATTATAACGCAAAAAATCGCGTTAAAGAGCCAAGGAAACCAAACTAATATTTTAATTTGAGCAACACATTCTGGAAATCAGTGTATATTGCATCAACTTTACCTTCTTTATTAATATTGCTACTAATAGAATGAACATAATTCATCATACTTGAAACCGCTGACTTTCTTTTTATAAACCCACGCTGATATTGACATATTCCTTTACTTAAATATACAAAAAGACAAAAATCGAATTCAAATATTTTTACCGGTACATTGAGAATTACGATCGACATGTAAAAAACTTGTAATTAATTACCCAATTTTGTACAATGGTATTGTTCTAGTTAATTTTCATCGAACTAGGAAATCGTAAATCATAAATTATAAATGTGCATAAGTGGATGAATTAAAGAATCCTATTATGTATTTAAAGGGTTACTAATTAGTTTATTTTTTTTCATTAATTTATGTACACTACAAACAATATTCGTCATATTTTAGAAACAATTTTTATGCCTTTGTTTCAATATTAAACTTTATATTACAATGTTGTTTAATTATATCATTTAATCAACTATACATTATTTTAAATTAATTGTTTTTTCAATGAAGATAAAATCCTATTAACTTTTTCTAAATTAATCGATATTATTGTTAGAAATATTTAGATACTGTAGTGGTAATATTTAGGTGGGTTTTTAAAATAGTCTATTATGCTATTCTTGTAAAGGTTATAAAAGAATATGAACTAAGCAAAGGAGTAGACGGTATGCTGTTTGATAATGTTTTGATTAATGATTTGGATAATAAAGAAGCTCAAAGGCCGACTGGATTTATTGGATATCCACAGCCTCTTTTACCACCTTATCCGAGCCCACAGTTTTATGTTCCGCCAAATCCGGTACGAATAATTGTATTTATACTATGAAATGTTAATTTTTATCCAAATTAGCCAAAAGTGTAAAGCATTTAAAACTGAAAATTTGTATTTAAAATTATACATAGTTTTATTTATACGCAACTTAAGTTTTCCAATTACGTGTTTTTTTATATTTCCATATTAGTGTTATAATTTTAATTTCATCGTTTAAAAATTCATTTAGATCGAAAATGCATGTCCGTTAAATACGAATGTCAGTCAAAGTCTGCCGTCGAACATATTTAATGTGCCGCCTCCGAACAATATAAATTCTCCTCCCAGCGCACCGGACGAAAAAATAAGCAACATAAACGTTTCGCAAAAAAGTTTATCAAGTTCAAATTCAAAGGATTTGGTAAAGCATTTAGTTTATATAATAAATTGTGTACATGTGTATTCGCCAAACCGTTTAACAGACATATTTTATGAGCACAGTGAATAATTCAGTAGTTACATCCACTGGTTTCGTACCATTTGAATTTTTGATAAATGCAAAATAATTCTGATATAATCGTGTAGATTTTTTTTTATTTCTTAAAGAAAAAAGAGTAAAAATGGTAATTTAACCATCTTCGAAAGTGATTAAGAATATATTGTGAGATTAATTTTTTATGTTACGGTGTTATTGGAAATGTTATTAATGTCTTTTATTTTTCGGTTAAGAACAACTAGATATTTACTTTTGAATAATACAAGTCGCGATATCTTAGTTGCTCGCTTAACTTTAGTTCGCAAGTCTTGAGTTCGATCCCAAGCGACGATAAAAATTATTACAAAAATTAAAATAAAATATTAATCACTAATTCACGTGGAAAATAATGGCAAACAAGCATACCACCATATGCGCGCTAGTTAGTATTCAGCAGACACATACAGGATTGCATTTGTAGCGCCATAAATCAAACGTTTACAGTCAGTTTCAAGTGTGGTTTTGCGTGTACACTCGCGCTGCATATAACAATTGCCATGAACACTATGCCTACGTCTGTGCAGCCAGAATGTATAAATAGGTAGTCACGACGCTCGCAATCGAGCAGTACGACTTAAGAGAGAAAACAAAAATATTTTATTAGTTCAATGGGAGATCTTTTTGGGCATCAGTTAATTTTTAGATCTTATTTTGAACATTTTATTACGAATATAATGTAATTATTTCGTTTATTTAACTGTGAAAAATGTAATTCACATATGACTGATTATACGAATTATGGATTATTTTTATTTTTTTTTTATCGTAGAAAACCGTTCCTAAATCTATTACTTCAGCGGCTAGTAACTTCAATATGCCCGAATTGCCAACAGTACCTACTGAGGCACCTACAGGTGAAGTGTCTAATGTTGATAGCGCAATTGATGATGTAGATTTTGATGATCTTGCGAAACGATTTGAAGAACTCAAAAAAAGAAAATAATTCTTGTTACCAGTCAAATAATACCTACATACGCTCATTTTATTTTGTATTGTATATACATATTCGTTAACCAAGATTATACATTTAAATTTTATCGATATATTAATGATTATTAATTAATATGTTATTATTTTAAAAAAATAAATTTTTTCTTTTATAATATAGTACATGTTGAATTTTTTCCCATAAATTCTCAATACTCACAGCTCTTCATTTATTTTAATTACTCCCATAGTGTATGTAATGAGAAAAAGTGGAAGAAACCTTTTGAAAATAAACTGATCTATTAAAAAGTACGGGCATCGTTTTAAATAATACTTCATAACACGTAAATTACATAAATAAAAATGAAAAATAAATAAAATTTTAAATAATCGTTACAGAAGCAGTATTGCGGGTATCATTTAGTTATAAAACATGTATTTCTCCATTTTGTTTGTAAACTTTTTAATCGTTTGATATACGTAGGCGGTTCAAAAAGTTTGTAGACTGATTTTTTTTTCTCACAAATGGGGAACATTGACGCGATGACGACTATGCATTAGTGTTGTTGTAGGCAGTGCTTGATCTACCATAGTCTACTAGTCGAAGTAATTGTTTGTTCGTTCAGTATTGTGTTTTGCATTTTGTTTGTTTTGTGTCATTGTTACGAACTTTGCACTATGGAAAATTTCGCCGAAAGTGAACAAACAATAATGATTAAATTTTTAACAAAATTGAATAAAACCGGCCCCGAAATAATAGAAATGTTGCGTGCGATTTACGGGGAGTCTATCCTGCGGCGTACGACAGTGTTCAAGTGGATGTAGAGGTTTGGAGAGGGTTGAGGGTCCACGAATGAGGGCGGCCATGAACGTCTTGTTCGAACGATAATGTCGTAGCTGTTCGTGGTCTCGTACTCAAAGACAGGTGCTGAACAACTTGGGATAAGTATTGAAAGCGCACGTTCTTTAATAACAAATGATTTGGGCATACGCAAAGTGTGCGCTAAAGTCGTTCCAAAACTTCTTTCTCCGCAACAAATTTAATGCTTTAAGTTGGCTATAATGATGGTTCAGTCCTTGCAATGGGCAAAAGCCTCTCTCAGTCGAGCCTATTCAAGTTAGTTGTATGACATTTTAAATGCCTATGTTCTAACTTTTTTATTTATATTATCAGAAAGACGATTTTTAGCTTGCCAGTAGAAATCTAAGAAGCTACTATTTAAGTACATGGAGGAAAATGTTTAGAGAGTAGGATACTCTATTTTAATTTGATGATCTGCTCGCTTTTCTGTTGTATTCGCCAGGTGCTCACGTATGTCTCTGACGTTAGCGAGTTACTAAGAACACATTGACGACAGTGCGAACAGTCAGTGGTATTGAGCGTTTAAATAATCAAGTACTTTTCTACTTTGGCAGAACGACCAATGCACTGTACGCTGCCCATTTTTTGTTTTTGAGCTGAATAGCCTATATGATTGATTATGGTGTTTTCGCATTATTATTGCAATATGGCTACAAAACTATCATAGCGAAATTATGTTCACACGCCTGTACCAATTTTTCTGTCAGTGTTGATCCATAACCATGAAAATTACAAAAATATAAAAAACCAGCCTATTCAGTGAACGGTAAAGTTTATAAATATGGTTGGCAAAATACACCATTGTGAAAATCTGCCGACTCTAATGGTAGGTATGTCAAATTAAATTCATTTATACGCTTTTTAATCTTAAAGAAGTACTGGGAAAAAATCGGGATTCGTCCCAGCTTCCTATTGTGTTTTTTGTTTTGTATTTTTTTTTGGTTGATTCATTAGTCTGTTAATTCTAAAGTCCATATATAATTCACTTGAAATGTATCCTATCCAGTCCCATTTTAGTCATTTTATTGTTTAAATAAAGTTTTGGTTTTATTTCAGTATATTTTTAATCATGCCTAATTTCACTTTTTCTTAATTAGATCTCTCCTTACACATGTATTTTATGTTACTTTGATCTCATCTACAACTTTCCAAAATGTCCTTCATCTAATAACTTTATGAGTGTGGACGGTACACAATTGTTTTCAGCTGTGCTTTTAAATTTGCCCCCCCCACCCACTGTAAGATTCTTTGAAAATATATGTTTAAGAACTAATATTTCTTCCTACTGGAACAATCCTTCAATTTGCCATTTTTTCTGTTTAGTTATTTAGTGATATAATTTGATTAAGGTTTTGCGCTTTATTTACATACACTTTAAATGCAGCATAATTCAGTGTTTTATAACAGAATTACAAGTACCATAATTAATACATATAAAAGGGCAATTAACAGTTGGTGATGGAATATTAAAAATGCTCTTGATGATGGCTAGTGTAAACTGGCCAAAACGTTAAACGTTGTGTATTTTGAAATAAATATATTTATTTTTCTAAACGCAGTTTTCCATAAATTATTTACGTAATATTAACGATATTAACCAAACTACTGATGGAGTATTTATTCACACAATCATATCCAATAATAAAACTTTTATAGTCATCTAATTTAAAGTAATGAAACAAATCGAACATTTTATAATAATAACAAAATAAAACAATGCATCACGTACGTTTGATAATTTAACATTAGCTAAATTTTTTTATGAATTCAAGCAAATCATAAATCCCTTAATGGCATTATTGATCAATTTAGTTCTAACATAACTATGAAATGATGTATTAACCAAATATTCACTTTTAATCAACGATTGGAATGCAATTAGGCTAAATACTATGATGAATTTAATTACACATTACATGAAAGTAGAATAGATAACAGAAACAGTTCACCTTAGCATAAAGCTTATATCAGATTATAGAATACAGGGCCTTATCTGGTGGGAGGGAGTCAACCGCCCTCTGAAATGTTTGCGAAATAATCACTTCTTGAATTAAATAGACCAAAATTCAGAATAAATTTATTTCTTTTCAATTTTTGACAAAAGAAAAGAAAATTAAAATGTTTATGAATTCTACGGAAACAACTATTTTTTATTTCTTTGTGTTGTAGTGTTCACATATTGTATATACAATAATTGACTACAAGGCAGTGTACTATTTATAAATAAATATATTTCATGATAATACACACGCGCGCGCACACACATACACACACACAATATATGTATATATATATATATATATATATATATATATATATATATATGCATTTATAAAATTACCCCCCCCCCCTGGTCTGGATACGGTCCTGCATACATATGGGCACTCAAAAATATTTAAATGGATCCACAATATTTATTCCAAAAGAAAAACTCCTTCATACCCTATTTAGACTATTAAATAATCGAAAAAACCAGGCTATATCAACTTCCTTAGTAAAAAATACCTGGTACCATAAATATAAATAATAGTCGTACTACTTCCTGGTAATATTGATAATGAAACAAATCCAGTAAGTTAAAGAAATATATTTAATGAATTGCTTAGTTATAATTGGAGGGTACATTCAAATAAAAATTAGATGATAAAATTTTACTGAGGATAGGTATTAAATATACCATACAAATTAGTTAAATCAATAGTAGTATGTTTTATACCTGATTCTGGCCCCCCTTTTATTTTCTTGATTCTTCAACCGAATTAACCTTATTTTTATCTGTTCATCAACAAATAAAGACAATTTCAGTTTCCTAAGCGTATTCATTCCATTTTTAACCGTTCTGCATCCAATTGAAATTTCGTGTGTTCAATTCCCAGAAAAAATAAAGAATAAATTTCAATTTATTTCAACAGCATCGACATTAATTTTTCAGTAATAATTACTCCTCCATTTCACAAAATTGATTAATGAGAAACGGAATTTACTGACTCATTTTTTTTCTTCGGTTTTTATACCAATAAATGTTTTGACTCATATTTTATCTTCTCGGTTCTTTAATCGAATTCATCCTATTTTTAGCATTCCGTATAATGTTCGGAATCCTAATAAGATGGTACACAAATGACAAAAATATCAAATAAAAATCGATAACTCACGAACGGCTTGACTTATAAACTTCAAATTTGGAACATAAATCAAAATTAAAATTCTCTTTAAAACGATCTATAACTTAAAGATGACCGATTACCCTGGGTGGCAAAAAACCCCAAAAAACGTCAAGAATATATAATATGGTACATAAAACGACCTCAAAAATCACTTATAAAATCATAACTCATCACCCGATAAACCTGCAAAGCTGAAACTCAAAATATAAACTAAAATGCAGGAGTCCTTTCATAAAATCAAAAAATTACAGTACAAAAGTTATGTGAAGTTGCCGAAAAGTTCAAAAAGGCGCAAAAAATTACGTGTCCTCCCCCTAGCGCTGCGAGTATTGTAGTTAAAAATTTTGAACGCGGTTAAAAATACGCGTATCCCCGTATATTTCTCTAGTTTGGAACATCCGGATTTCCAACTTTGAAATTAGACCCTCGGGGCGCCGAAAGCTCGAAATTTTGGAAAAAAATATTTTTTTTCCTGGGCATATGATGTATCGTTGGAAAGATCGCTATTTGTCGAGAACGAAATCGTATTCCATATCCTTAACAAAACTTTCAAAGTTGCCGAAAAGTTCAAAAAAGCGCGAAAAATGACGTGTCCCCCTAGCGCCGCGAATATTATAGCTAAAAATTTTGAACACGGTTAAAAATATGCAACTTCACGTATATTTCTCTAGTTTTGAACATTTAGATTTCCAGCTATAAAATTAGACTCTCAAGGCGCCAAAAGCTCGAACTTTTGAAAACAATTTTTTTTTCCCGGGCTTGTGATGTATCATTAGAAAGATCGATATTTGTCGGGAACGAAACTGTATTTCATTTTCTTAACGAAACTTTCAAAGTTTCCGAAAAGTTTAAAAAAACGCGAGCTCTAATTTGTAGCCCCCTCTTTGCGACGCGAGTATTATAGCTATGCATTTGGAACAAGGTATAAAATATGCGACTTCACATATATTTCTTTGGTTTGAAACATCCCTTTTGGTTTTATCGGAATACGAGACTGCAGGGGTTTTTAGAATTTGATTCGGATCGTTATAATTTGCGTTAGTTGGGTTAGTACGAGGGATAAAAAACGGAACGGGATCGCTGGTTTCGGTTTGGTTATTTTCATTACGGCTTGTGTTAGTGTTGTTGTAAACTATAATAAAAGGAACGGATTCAACGTATCATTGTTTAGGTGTTACGTGCGCCTGATGAAAAACAAATGCAAATAGTATTTCGATTTGATAAACAATTTAACGCACTATGCTAGTAAATAAATACAAAAAAATATTTAATAACGGTCTAACGTATTGAGATAGTCGAAAGAAAAAACCGAATTGTTTAAAAATCATCTCAGTAGAATGACGGTCTTTGTCACATCGCGGAACTATATCGACCTTTTTTAGTAAAGTAACCAGTTCGTCTCGCAACCGAAAGAAGTTTGATCCAACAAGGTGCTAGTAATCAAATCGCCTCGAAATTCGGTTTTCAAATTAGTGATATTTACAAAATTTGTAAACTATAATTTCGATTACCGTGTATCCCCCTCCCATTCACCGAGAATCCAAGATGCAATCATCAACGTACACCAACCTGCCAGCAGGGAGCACCAACATTCCAGCAGCCGCAGCAGAGTGATACGCAGCATTAATATTATTTCTAATTAATATTTTTTGCGTGTTTTCGTTTATATATTTATTAAATGTCTTTAACGGTCGTTTATTCAAGAAAGATAAGTGTAGGAATTAACAAAATTACACATTTTAAAAAATCATAAAACCTTAATATTAGTTATTAAATCTAAACCAATAATTTTAAAAAATAAATAAAAATTAAATAAATGAAAATTAAATAAATAAGAAAAGGATTTAATTAATTTTTCTTCATAACCATTACATTTCACTTTAAATTAGTCTAAACCTTCGATTCAAATTAGTATTTTGCTTTACTGTTTTAAATTATTATTAGAAAAGATCTCTAAAATTTATTAAGATATTAAATTAAAATAATAAAATAAAAATGGAAGTTTATGCAAACAAATTTTCTTACATACTAAATAATTATAATCATCGTTAACTTACATACGGAATCCTCAACGCATAAAACCTCATGCTTGACTGAACTTGTTATTTGTTCAATAGCTAATAACAACTTCGATTTCCTAACTGTATTTATTTTATTTTTATCTATTCAACAGCCAATATACCTTATTTTTAGGATTCCGTACACATATAATGTACGGAATCCTAATAAGATCATTCACAAACGACAAAAATATCAAATAAAAATCAATAATTCACGAACAGATTGACTTACAAATTTCAAAATTGGATCATAAATTCCAACTAAAATTCTCTTTAAGACAATCTATAACTCTTAGCTAACCGATCACCCTGGGCGCCAAAAAACCGTCAAAAATATATAATATGGAATATAAAGCGATCTCAAAAAGCACTTAAAAATTCATAACTCACCACCAGATAAATCTTTAAAAGGGAAATTCAAAATATGAAACAAAACACAGAAGCTTTTTCAGAAAATCAAAAAATTTCGATTAAAAAATTATATAGACCCAACTTTGGGCTAAAAAACAGCCAAAAAATGATGTTCATGTAAATAATAGCTCGAGTAAAAAAGCAAAAAAAAAAACAAAACGTATCTCTTTTTTCCCCTCCTCCCTCTGAGCCTAGCTTTCGCCATCTGGCCATTCAACATTTTTTTTTATTTATTTATTTTTTTTTTTATTGTTTTATTAAGTTTTTATTATTATTTATAAATTATTAAAATAAATTATATTTTATATAATTATGTTACTGAGTTTTATGTATTGGTACAATATATAAGCAGGTTCCTGATTTAGTTCTCACACCATCTGTAGTAAGGTTATTGGCATAGTCTTATAGAATGGTAATATTTTTTTTAAAAAATCTGTTCTATGATCATCATATATTTCACATTGCCAAATAATGTGTTCAGTTGAGCCAATCTTTCCGCATTCGCACAAATTATTTGTTATTATATGCAGCCTATGTAATATTTCTGGAGTTCTTGTGTGACCCGTACGTATTCGGCATATATAACGTATAAATTCTCTGCTCATTTTATTTGTAAACCATGTTTTCTTCTGTATGGTTTTTTGTATTTCGAAGTATTTCTTCCCGACATTCCTACTAGTTTTTTCATATTGTGCTTACCACTCATCATTTATCATCTGTTCAACATGCGTTATATATTCCATTCATGGTATTTTAACCTTTTCAATTCTATTGTTTCGATTTATTTTTCCAGCTGCTCTGTCCGCTATTTCGTTTCCCTTGATACCGCTGCGTCCAGGTATCCATTTGAAGTATATTATATTTTTATTTTTTTGGAGTTTACCAATAATATTTAATATATTGCATAATATGTTATCGCGATAGATTTTTTTCCAATTATTTTTCGTATTGCTGATGTGGAATCTGTCAATATTAAAATTTTTTTATTTTGTACCTTCCCGATTGTTCCTAATGCTTTCTGAATAGCTATTATTTCCGCTGTATATGATGAATAAAGTTTTGGAAGTCGAAATGATTTTAAGTTATTTTGCGTTTTATTATATACCGCTGCGGCACATAATTGTCCGTCTTCTTTTATTGATCCATCTGTGTAAATAATTTCGAATTCACTGTATTTTCTTTGTACTATGCTATTTAATATTTGTTCGTTTATGTTATTATTGTTATGAAATATTCCTGAGTCAACATCCGCATATATTGGTGTTATCCAATTTAAATATGGTGTATTATAGACTGGAGCTTTCATATTCGTTGATATGTTAATATTATTTAATCTTTGGTAGCTTTTAAGTAATAATGGGGTCTTTTTATTCTCCCAATATTTATTCTGCTTCAAAATATTTGCCAGTGTTATTATTTGTCTATTAATAGGGTGCTGTCTTTGTGCTTTATATTTTAAGACTTCTTTATCCAAACTTTTTTGTAAAAAAAGGCTAACTGGTAGCTCAGCTCCTTCAACCCGATTTAGGTTAGGTGAAGATGACATTGTTCCTAAGCCAATTTGAGCGCTTTATTCTGTATCACCTCTATTGTTTTAAATTTTGTTTTTGCCATTGTAGTGCATATAATTCCTGAATATTCAATATGTGTTTTTATTAGTGATCTATAAATCATCAGGTTAGTTAGTGGGTGACTGCCTCATTTTAATCCATTAATTGCCCTTAGTATGTTAAGTCCTTTGTAGCATTTTTTTATTATTTTATCTTTCTCATATTTCCATGTTAATTTGGTATCAAAGTGAATTCCTAAATATTTGTAAAGTTCTGTTATTTCTATCATTTTATGATTTATTCTTAAATATGGGCTGGCATTAATTCTGTGCCTAGTAAATATTACTCCTTTTGTTTTATCAACTGACAGATTTAAATTTAAAGAATTCATTATATTCATTAATTATTCAGTGCTTTTTGGCTTTGTATTGTAGTCGTTCTTAATGTGGCAACTGTGGTATATAGGACTATATTGTCTGCAAATTGTAAAATTTTTGTTTTCTTCTGGAATTTAATCTTATCGAATATCGAGGTATATGGTGTATATTGTGTATAGAATTGGACTTAATATTGATCCCTACGGTATCCCTTCATTGCATATAACTGTTGTTTCCTTCTATATTTTTTCTTGATGTTTAACGACAATCTTCTTGTTACTGTAATAGATAAATATCCAGTTCTCATTATTCTATATAATTTTTTAAGTTTATGTTGTCGTAAGCAAATTTCACGTCTAAAAAAACTGCTATTGTATAATAGTTCTTTGACATATTTATTTGTAAATCTGTATTAAATATATTTAGATTGTCTCTTGCAGATGCTTTGTTTTTTAAAGCCATATTGAGTTTTTTGAAATATATTTCTATTAAATAACCACCACTCCATTCGATTTTTAATTAGTAGTTCCATAGTTTTACCTACACATGATAATAGTATTATTGGCCTATATGATGTATGTACATTTTTTTCCTTATTAGGTTTTAGAATTGGGCAAATTAATTGATCTTTCCAAGATTCTGGGATATAATTTTGTTATAATGAATTATTATAAATTTCTAATAATAATGTTAGTCCCACGGGGGGGGGGGGGGGGGGGGGGGCTCGTCAACCAAGGACCTTTACCCAGAAACAAAAGGAAAGAAGTCGGTTATATTTTAATCCGATCAGAAATTTTATCTAAAAAGGAACAAATAGCAGGAATAATTAGTGGGAAAGGAAAGGACAGGATATAGGAAGCACAATAAGGAGTAGGAAGTCCAAGCTTCAGCAAATAAGAATACAAGGCAGAACGCTCCACGGAGAGAGATGAACACTGGAAAAATACATAATCGGCGTCGCAAACAACTGCTCATCCCAATGGAGAGGACAGCGTGGAGAAGAAACCAAGGAAAAACGAAATCTGGAGAAAGGCAGCAAAGAATGGCCAAAGCGCATACGAACATTGGAAATAACATCAGAACGCTGAAGGGAAGGATGCAAAAGAAACCATGAATATGTAGGAAGAGTAGGCTGAACTGACAGGTAATGGGAACAACTGTTGGAAAAAGAGGAATCATAGGTGTCTGACCAAAATCGGATATGAAAGCTTTTACAAATTGATAGGAGGTTATCGGATAGAATGTTTTAAAAAAAAAAACGAGAGGAAACAGCAGCAGCCCGAGCCAAGGAATCAACCGCTTCATTGCCAAATATACCCGAGTGGCTAGGTACCCACAGCAGATCAATATTGACCGAATGGAGATAGGAAAGATTGTGAATGAGTGAACGTATACGGAGGATAACAAAGTCACACGAATGATCAGGAAGGGGAGAGGATATGGCCTGAAGGGCGCTCAAAGAGTCAGAGATAATTAAAAATTTAGAGGAAAATTGATTCGAGGAAATGAAAATAATAGAGCGAAGGATAGCCAACAACTCAGCTGTGAATATGGAATAGAAATAAGGAAGGCGAAAAGATTCTGAGAGGTTAAAATCAGGAAGGATGAAGGAAGCACCAACACCACTAGGCCCTCTCGAACCATCCGTGTAAATGGTAACATGAGAGGGAAATAGCGAATTGATAGTGCTGTAGAATACCTGTTTAATTACGGCTTGGGAGAGGTTTTTAGCAAATGAGGGAAGGATATATACCTTAGGAGGATGACAGATATCAGTGAGGTCAAAGGAAAAATAAGGGAGATTATTGAAAGAGATAATATATGGCCAAAATGAACTGAGACGATGTGAAATAAATGCCAGAATAGGGGTTTTGCTGGGAGTGAAGCGCCAGTTGTTATAAATCAAAAGGAAAGACTAAACAAGATTAGAGGATACGAGAGGAAGACGTTTAACAAGGAAACGATTGCCTAAATAAGATATACGAATGGATAGGGGTGACGAATTGGATTCAGCAAGAATAGCAGAGGTTGGAGAGGATTTAAGAGTGCCAAGATAGAGACGAAGGCAAGAATTTTGAATTACATCTAGTTTGGAAAGACGGGTCTTGGGCGCACTACCATAAATAAAAGAACAATAATAAAATTTGGAATGGATAATAGATTTGTAAAGAAAACTAAGAATATAGGGATCGTCACCCCATTTAGTTGGCGACAGGGCTTTCAGCAAGTTTAACCTTTTAATAGTGGAAGCAGAAAAATATTTGATATGTTCAGAGAAGGACAAACGACTATCAAGAAAGACATCGAGATAACAAAAGCAATTAACACGAGAAAGAGATACATTGTTTGAGGATAGGTTGACCAAAGCAGGGTTATAGGGACGGAGAGTAAACATAGTATAAAAAGACTTAGAGGAAGAAATTGAAAGATTAATTAAGGAGAGAGAATGTTCCAGCACAATGAGCGATGAACTGAGTGCTTCATAGGCTGCTAAAACATCCTCAGACGAGAAAAAAAGGAGGATGTCATCCGCAAAGAATAACGAATAGGAATTTAAACGAAGAGAAGCTATACTGATAGTACGGATGTTAAAAAGAGTAGGACTGAAGGAGGAACCCTGAGGAAGACCTCGGAAAACCTTTCTTGGAGCGTCAAGAGATGGAGAGGTGAAGTGAATAGAACGATTTGACATGAGATTGATAATACGGGAAGAGAATTTAATTAGGATATTAATTGCCGTCATTTTATCTCTTAGAGTGGGAAGATGAACATTATCAAAAGCAGAGGAAACATCAATAAAGGAAGCTAGGGTGAAATGTTTTTGGATATAAAACTTGTATAAGTGAGAATCGAAAAGACTAACACAATCAGAAGGGCCAATACCAGGCCGAAAGTCGAACATATTAATAGGAAATATATTATTGTGCTCCAGCCACCAAACAAGGCGCTTATTGAGCATACTCTCAAATAGTTGTCTAATACAGGATGCCAGGGAAATAGGACGTAGGGAAGAATTTTTCTTAGGAATGGGAATGACAATAAAAGAATTCCAGGAGGAAGGAGTTATACCCTTTGAATGGAAGGAATTGAAAAGACTAAGAAGAAAAACTTGTGATGTTTCTTATTGCTGCATATGGTATCTTATCCATTCCTATGGTAGTATTTTTATTATGGTTGATAACTATTTTTAGTTCTTCCATTGTAATGGAGTGTTTAAAAATTCACAGTTTTCCGCAGTTTCTTGGTTATCTATATTCGAACTTCGATATTTTCTTCCGATTTGTATTGATTGATGAATGGGATGATTTGGTTTTCTTAAATTATTGTGTACGCTGTTATTTATTGTTTTCACACTTTTTATTTTTTCCCAGACGGATTTGATGCTTTGTTGTGGGTTTAATTTGGAACAAAATTCATACCAATTTTCCTTTTTGCGTTGTTTTATATATTTTTTACATTTTGCTACTTCTTTTTTATATATAATATAGTTATTCATTGTTGGAGTTTTATTAAATATATTTAGACTAAGTCTCCTTTTAGCTACCATTTTGTTACATTCTTCGTTCCACCAACTATTAAATGTATCATATTGTTTATCTTTTTTTTCTTCTATTTTTTTTGGATTTAAGTTTGTGCTAAGTTCATTATTTATAATATTCTATAGCATTTTGTATTGGTTGGCTGTTGTTTCTCTGGAAAATTTTTGTTCATCTAAAGAGATTAAATTTTCTGTGGTTTTTATTTGTTATTTTTTCCAATTTATTGTTTTATTATTTTTTGGATTTGAGATTCTTAAATTATTTTTGTCTTTATGTGAGGTTTTTTTCCCTCAATTTGTATCATGATTAGATAATGATCTTCCTCCATTGTGTCGTTTATTTTTTCACATTTTGTTTTTATTTCTATATCTGGAGTAGACAATGTTAGATCAATATTATTACTTTTTTGTCCATACGATTTCGATATATTCGTTTAAAGCTGTTCCTTCATTATTGGCAGTAATGTTACCCCATGCTCAATAAAGACAATTCATATTTTCAACACCCCTTTGCTTTCATTTCTGTCTCTTTCTCTTCTATACTTTGTATAAAATTATCAAAATTTACAACGTAATTCTTACTGGCATCAATACAAAAAAAAAAAAATAGCATAACCACAAAAGTCCTATTCTAACATTTAACTTTCACTATATAAAATTAACACATTTTTTCGTCACATTTTTCGTTATATATTTCATTACATAAAATTGTGACATTTTTTAAATAACAATAACAAAATTCCTATAAAATATAACAAACGTTACATAAAATTGGGACATTTAGCGTTACATAAAATTGGGACATTTTTTCGAAAGGGGGGTAGCCTAAGAATTACGTTGTAATTAATATATATATACATATATATATATATATGCATAAACAAAAACAAGGAACAATTCAATGATACTTTAGAAGAAAAGAAAAAATATAAATAAATTAAACGGAAGTATAGTTAATATAGATATAAATAAATACATATACTTCTATATCTAAATATATACACAATCATATACAGCCTGTTGATAATCTAATCTAACCAGGAAGTATATGGGAAGCAACGAACACACTCCTCGATTAAGATTAACGTTTGAATTCAGAGTAAATGAATTGAAAATTTTAAGATTATGTACACTTGAACTTCCTGATCTTAGCAGACTCAATATACGGCAAAATTTTATGTGAATTAGCTTTAGTGATAATAAGAGACTGATTGGGTTTTATATCATGTTTCAAACGTAAATCTGTGAAGGCGGGAAGTGGCCAAATGGTAAGCTACTTAGCCGCCAGGCCATAAAAAAAAAAAAAAAAAAAAAGGCGGGACAATGAAACTTGAGATGATCAATGTTATTAGTTTCACCTATAATGCACAGGGAACACTCTATCCCCTCGGCAAGTTGGAGCCTGAATAAATAGAATCTAAATTTTTTGTGGCCGGAGAGCACCTGTGAATTATAAAAAGTGATATTTAACTTCTTTAATTTAAACCGTTCACTAATCAGTGGAAAGAACAAATACGTTTTCCTACCGATCAGGGCAGTGTCCCATCTGGCTTGCCAAGCAGAGATGAATGTATGAAACTTTTGAAAATTTTTAAGCTAAGATGTAATCCTAGACTACTGAAATTAATTGATAAGAATTTAATGTTTAATAATTTAGAGACATCTCTTTGGAGTCTATATTCATGTATTATAGAACTGCCAATGATAAAACGGTCCAATGGTAAGATACTAGAAATTACATTGGCAGCCGAAGTGGGACACGTTCTATATAAGGAGGCAATATTAAGTAGAAATTTACACTGATGTTTGTTAGCATCAGTGATCGATCTCTTATTAACATAAATTCCTGAGCCGCATCTATACAGAGGCTCCAGGAGACCCCTATATAGGATGACTCTCTCCCTATACTTCAGACTATAAATATTCGACTGGAGCCTTTTGAGTTTATAATAAATATCATCACATTTTTTCTGTATATATTTGACATGGGGAATAAACGAAAGTTTGTCATCAATTAAGATACCTAAGTATTTCAATTGTTTTGTATGAGAAATCGATTCATTAGTTATGAAAGCAAGCCCTTTAACCTTATCTACTATTCCCTGCTCGCTAAACACAATAAATTGACATTTGGGAACAGAAAAATAGAGACCAAAATCATTAATGACGTTTTCTAGGTAGTTGCAAACAACCACAATAATTTTCAAATCATAATGCTTATGAATAGGAAATTGAATACACAAGTCATCGGAATAAGAGATTAGTTCACAATGAAGATTAATTAATGAGCTGAACTCGTCCATCGTATGATGTATTATTATTATTAAGTTTGACAGTCCTAGGATTGGTTTAACTCCATGGTAAGCGTATGATGTATATGGGAATATAATATATTCCAGAGTGTGGGTCCAGCAACAGAACCCTGTGGGACACCACACTCCAGTCTCCTGCTGTTTACAGAGTCCTCTATGCACAGGGTAGCATATCTACTTTTGAAATAACTGATGATAGTATTGATGATGTATGGATTGATTTTGTATTTTTTTAATATGTCAGTAATAACAGACCATCTGCAACTATCAAATGTTCCCTTAATATCAAAGGAAATGACAACTGCAGAATGGCCGCATTGGCGAGATTTCTTAATTTCAAAAATCAACTTAAAGAGGGCACCCTCAGTAGAAAGTCCCCTCCGAAAGCCAAACTGGTTCCAGGTAAAACTATTCCTACCATCAGCTTTCTTAATCAAAAGCTCATTAATAACCTTTTCATATTCCTTCCCTATGGTGAAAGAGAATGCGGGTCTTTGCCAGGTTTTGGAAGGAGCTTAACATTAGCAACCTTCCAACACCCTGGAAAAACTTGAAGTGAAAAGGATTTATTAATTATACTGCAAATCATGCCAAGGAAGTATGATTAAAGATATTTAACTACTACATTACTAATTTTATCATTCGAGGCAGCTTTCTTATTACAAAGATTATTAATAATACTGGAGACATCGCTGACGGTGACTTTTGGTAAGATTGATCCAAGCATGTAACAGGTGGAAGGAAATTCATCATTGATACTGGGGAAAAATGATTAAGGAAGGCTTTACACTTATCTGTATTATCTACAATGGAGTAATTGTTAAGTATCAATTCAGGAATTTGAGTGGGTCTACTTTTGTTAAATATAAACTTATAAGGGCGTCCCTATGTAGAACTATTCTGAATTAGTTGACGCCAATTGTTTAATTTTGATTTTATGATTAGGTTTTTATACCTGATATTAAGGAATTTTAATATAGCCTCGAGGATAAATTTCTTTCTAAAATTATTATATTTTGATTTCTGTCTACGAATCGAATTAATTTTATCTTTGATATGTGGAATTTCAGGATTCCACCAGTCCACGCCTGCGACCTTCTTCTGAGACATAAGTACAATTTTTGTAAGGTAACTATTTAAACGTTCGCCATTAGATTCCAGCTGCGCTTCATTAGTACAACCAGCAATATCAGCTTGCAATTGACCAATGTATTGTTTGTTAAGATTAGCATATAACGATTTAAAATTAAGTCTACTAATTACGTTGTTGTTATATTTAGGGACCTGGAGGGCTCTAGGGTGGAGTAAATAGCTTTGTGGAAAGTCAGGTCAAAGTGGCATAGTGAAAAGGTTACCAAGTGTTGAATTCTAGTATGAACGATCAGATAATCAATGATGCTATTTACATTGTAATTACTAAAAGTGTACTGTTTATTATTTCTGATAACCAAATTGTTGGTGATTATGAGTTCATGGAATAGATGTGATGTTTGACAATCAATTACCTTATCCTCCATGACTGCAAATCTGATATTGAAGTCACCTATGAGTATAGGTGAGAGATGGCAACTGGACTTGATGATGTAATGAATCAGGTTCAAGTGCTGCAACTTAGGTTTATTTGGTGACGGGTAGCATGCAATAAATACGTATTTATGAATGATAAGTGACGTGATATTATCTGCATTATAATTTATATGATGGGGAATATTATTTTTGGTAATGATTGCGATCCGATTATGACATAATCTCTAGGAACAGAAATACCATCATTGTATGTGTAAGGTTCAGCAATGACTGCTAGATCGCAATTAGAATCCACCACATCTCTAATAAAAAGAAGCAAACAGGCATAGGAACCACCAACATTTAGATAATTTAAGCGCTAAAGTCTATTCTAAACTTAAAGTTTTCGATAGCTTTAATGAAACAAGGACAATTTTTATTATAGAAAGTGTGGTCGATACTTCCAATGGACCTGCTTACAATGTCATTGTTATTAATGTTATTAGATAAGTCCTTAAATTTACATAGATTAGCGATATTGTTGTACAAGCAGTAATTATCCTCTAACCGGCAGATTTTATCAATGTGTCCGAATTTAAGGCACCTCTTGCACTACTTCTTTTTCAATTAGTTTTATTTTAATTGATATTGTATTAACTTTTGTATTATAGTTTGATATTGCGATAGTTGAATATTCTATAGATTTATGTATTATTATAGAAGCTCCTTCGCCTCTTCCTGCTTTCTTATCACATCTTATTATATTATAGTTCTGAATATTAATGTTATCTTTTTTCGATAGCCATGTTTCAACTACTACTGCGGTGTCTATTTCATTTTCGTATAACAAACGTTTCAATTCAATAAAATTTGCTAATATGCTTCTACAGTTCCATTGTAGTATGTTAATTCCTTTCATTGTTTTAGATTCTTTTTATTTATTTTTAATAGTACTTTTATTGGCTGAAATATGTTTAGAGTCTTTATCTTTATTTGTCGTGTTATTATACTTAATATTTTTTTTTAATTGTATTTATATTACTTTCCATATTTTTAATATCAGATGGTCCTGGTTTTTGTGTATTCTTAATTACAGGTTTTGGGTTTCTTTTTTGGTTTATTAATTTCTTTATTGTAATTTTTTGTCCATTCATATTCTTTTCTTCGTCGGAAGTAATAAATGATACGGCGCGTTTAATACCTCCTTCTGTTAATGGGTTTAGTTGAGTGATATCATGATATCCTGTTTTTCCTTTGTATATAGGATTTGGCTTATATGTTGGGATGATGATCTGTTCAACTGCATTGTTGTTTTTACAGATAGGCGAAAAGTTATTTTCTTCTGTTAAAATTGAAAACCTATTTCTAGTTAATATATTTGAGTATAACGTATCTCAAACATATGTATAAAGGATCGCTTTATAGGAAAAATAAAGCTGAGCTTAAAACTTTATATTCTGGCCCCGGGGGCGTCGAAAGCTCAAAATATTTGAAAAAAATATTTTTTCCCCCAAGCATGTTATATATTGTTGAAAAGATCGTTATTTGTCGGGAACAAAACCGCATTTGATAAGTTTTGTTAACTTTCAAAGTTGGAAAAAAGTTTAACAAAGCGCAAACCATGACGTGTAGCCTGCCTTTGTGGCGTGAGTATTATAATTAAAAATTTTGAACAAGGTGTTGTATTCCCGGCTGTACAACGACGACAATCCACTATTTTGAGTTAATAATTCAAATAAACTACAAATCGAACTTTATATCGAGTTTATTATTTAATTAACAGGAACACGTCAGGACTACGTGAAATGATCAATATCGAGAATTCCAATGTCTGAAAGTACCGCGACTATTGCAGCCAACTTTTGGTGCCAACCGGGCAAACGGGATTTAGTATCAATCACTTCGGGTGACTCCTAAGATAAAAATCGATTTTTTTACATTTTTTATGGTTCCTTATACATTAGTTCGCGCTCAGCGGAGACGTGATTTATTCGAAAATAAGAGAAAAGCGAAATTTTATAAACATGACGTGCTAAGAAGAGAATTGCGAAGCGAGTGCACCGGCCAGTATAAATTTTTTAGTCAGCAAATTTATAAACATTAACAACGTTACGTACCGAAATAGGAATTTCCGACGGCCGGCACACAACAAAGGTTAAAAATATGAGTATCTCTATATATTTCTTTAGTTTGGAACATCTGGGTTTCTAATCTTGAAATTAGGCTCCCGGGTCAGTGAAAGCTAAAAATTTTTAATTTTTTTTTTTTTCAGGCATGTGATATGTCAGTGGAAAAATCGCTATTCGAGAGGAACGAAATCAAATTTCATTTTCTTAACGAAAGTTTTGAAGTTGCTGGAAAGTTCAAAAATGTGCAAAAAGTGACGTGGCAATGCTGTCACTATTATAGCTAAAAATTTTAAACAAGGTTAAAAATGAGTGCATCCCTGTATGTTTCTCTTGTTTGTAGCATCCGGGTTTTTAACTTTGAATTTGGACCTTCGAGGCGTCCAAAGCTTAAAATTTTTGAGAGAATATTTTTTTTTCGGCCATGTGTTATGTTGGTGGAAAGATCGCTTTTTGTCCCGAACCAAATTGTATTTCATTTCCTTAAAGAAACTTTCAAAGTTAGAGAAAAATTTTAAAAAGCCTGAAAAATTATGTTTCTCTTCCTCTTTACAGCGCAAAAAATCTGATTTCCTTGTTTTGACTTTAGTATTATGTGAATGTAAATTATAGTTATGTTTAACTTCACATAAGGAATCCTCATGCTTAATTAAACTTGTTGTTTATTCAACAACCAGCAGATATATAAAAAAAAAAAAAAAAAAAAACTTCTGTTTCCTTTTTTAGTTTTGACATGTCCAGATTTTAGACATGTCAAATTTTTTACTAAATTCCAATATATTATCTGTTCATTCATGGTGATTTTAATGCCCACTCACCTTTATGGGGAGCAACATTGGAAAACAGGCATGGCTCTGTCATCAATAAACTGGTCCTAGATAACGATCTGATACTGCTCCCCCCCCCCCCCCCGGTTACACCCATTTTAATTTGTCCCACAATACTTTCTCAACAATCGACCTGCAACTTGTTTTCACTTCCATCTTCCCTCACCTGATCACTTTTGTGCTACAGGACTTATGCTCTAGCGACCATTTTCTTATACTCATATGCCCATCCAAAGCCCCCCCCTAAACCTCAATTTCTATTCCACAAGGCGGATTGGGATATGTTTTCAGTTAAAGTAAACGTTCCCAGCGAGCCATCCGAATCTTTATCAGAGAACATCAACTCCTTTATCGACGCTATTACGAATGCTGCTCTAGCATCCATTCCTAGGTCTGTCCCAACAAACAGCTCCCGACGGGTCCCATGGTGGTGTCCCGAAAGAGGAACAGCCATACGCCAACGTAAACATGCCTTTAGGAAGTTCAAATCAACAGGCCTATATCCTGATTTGACCGAATTTAAAAAACGCCGTGCAGCTACGAGGAGCCTCATTAGGGGCAAAAAACAGGAATCTTGGCAGCAATTTATGCATTCAATCTCCATAAATACTTCTAGGCACAATATTTTGCACACAATTAAGACACTGAACGGTATTAATGGTGCGACCCTTTCCTTTTCGATAAATCAGAATGGTTCCATGTTATCTGAACCGTTAGAAGTCGCAAATGCTTTTGCGAATCATTTTTCAATGGAGTCATCCTCATCGTCATATTCATCTGCCTTCTCTTTAAAGAAATATTCCATGGAACAACAACCAATAACTATCATCTCTGACTCCTCACTTTCCTACAATTGCCATTTCACCATTTCTGAACTAGACTATCAACTCCAGTACCATACTGCAAACAGCGCGCGATTCCATCCATCCTTATATGTTAAAACATTTACCTCCGTCAGCGAAAAACTTCCTCTTACATATCTGTAACCAAATATGGTCCTCCGGATCGATCCCTGAGCCATGGAAATTAGCAGTTGTTATTCCTATTCTGAAGAAAAATAAAGAACCTCTTTTTCCACAAAACTACAGGCCTATATACCTCATAAGTGTCCTCGCAAAAACGCTGGAAAAAAAGGTTAATCGGCGTCTCCTTTTCTTCCTTGAACAGAATAATCTCCTATCCTCGTCACAAGCCGGAGGGCGTAAGAAGCGTATTACAGTTAATCATTTGCTGAGCCTACAAAGGCAAATATTAACAGCATTTCACAGACGCCAACGTGTATACTCCGTCTTTTTCGATATAGAAAAAGCGTTCGACAGAGTATGGCGATACGGCCTCTTATCCAAGCTGACAACAGCTGGTATAATTGGAAACATGGCCAAGTATCTGAATAATTTTTTAACAAACAGAACGTTCCATGTTAAGATTGGTTCGTCAACATCGAGCACCATTCAAACTGAGAATGGCTTACCACAAGGATCTGCCCTTAGTGCAACCTTGTTTATTTTTTATATCAATGATATAAATTATTGTATTGCTCCGCCTGTAAACGCCCGGCTCTACTTTGACGACTTAAACATTTCCCTGTCTTCCAGTATTCCAGCAAATGCTCAAAAAATCCTACAAAAAACTATTTCAAAACTACAATCCCTTCCAGCATCCGCCTCAATCTAGAAAATTCCTCATTTCATTTCCACCCTACTGCTACTTTCCTTAGAATACTGTTCGATCAAAAGCTAACTTCATAACCTATCTTAAAGTTAAATGTCATAAATTCCTATCTATTCTTAAATATGTATCAAACATAAAGTATAATGTACTTCCGAAAACTCTTCTCTCCATATACAAATCCTTAGTCATTTCCAGAATAAACTTTCGTCAGCCAGTCCTTCTTTACTTAAATCCCTTGATTCAATACACCACACGGCGCTCCGCACGATACTTGGCGCACATAGAACTTCCCCGTCTGTAAATTTGTGTGCCTTGTTAGGCACTCCCCCACTAAAGTATTTCCGAACCTTTTATTACCACCGTGAGACCCTCGCTCTTTTCTCTAGTAAACGTGCCTGTCCTATTGACACAAATGACCTCCACAAAACCCCAAAGTTCCCTAATGACCCTCTCCCAGAAATCCTGGCCCTCCTATCGCAGCACAACGTGAGCGTAATCCCTTTCCCTAACCTAGCTCCTAACACCATGATTCCGCCGTAGGCCCCTTTAAACATTGATGTTAATTTTTCCCTGACGAAATATAATAAACCCGTGCACCCAAATATCGTTCAGTTGACAGCAGCAACAATGCAAAAATACCTCGACCATCTCATTTTCTACACGGATGCTGTCAAGGCTACCCCAGAGGCTACTTCATCCTTAACCGCCTGTTCCTTTGAAGTCTGCAACATAATTCGAAGCATTCGACTGAATGACAATTGCTCGGTACTGGATGCTGAAATATACGCAGTATTATTCTGTTTGGAATATTTTATTTCTACAGAGCCTACATCACAGAAAGCCCTGCTGGTATCTGATTCATCCACGGCTTCATTGACAATCTCTAATCCCCTCACCAAACATCCTGTAGCAATTCGAACCCAGCAGGTATTATACGAACTTATTAAGAGACAGTGCTCCGTATCCTTTCTGTGGGCACCCAGCCATGCAGGGATTCCTAGAAATGAACGCGTCGATACATCCGCCCGAGCAGAAATATATTGCCCCTCGCCTAGTAACAGCCCACCTCCACCTTATCTCTCGAACATAATCTTTAATAATCTCACGTCCTTATGGAAAACCCATTGGTCCTCGTGTCAGACTTTCTCGAGGTTAATTAAACCCTCAACCGAACCATGGTGGCCGGAAAAAAACATTTCCCGCAGAGATTTCTGTGCACTTAGCCGCTTGCGCACAGGCCATACGGCCATGTCACATAATTTTATTTTGCAAAGAACCCCCTCTCCTATGAATTGTCCTTTCTGTGGCCAAGATGTTGCTCCCTCAACTCCTCATATACTATGCGACTGTCCAGCATTATCACCTCACCGGCCCCCTTCAATTAATAACAAAACAGTCACCAACATTCTTGAGAATTCCCCCGATGCAATTTTATCCATAACACAATTTATCAGAACTAGCGGAATAATCAGATATTTATAAAAACAAACTGCGCATCTTCGTACTGTAATAGCCACAGCAGTTAAACACGGTACAGGATGTTGCTTTCACAAAAAAAAAAAAAAAAAAAAAATTGATTTTTTTAAAATTTTCATTAATAAAAACATGAACCAGATTTTTTTTCAGTGTGCTCAACGAACATCAACAAACTTCAGCAATTAATCTTTTTAATTCAACGATTAATTTTTGAACTTCAATGAAAACTGATAAGAAAATAACTAGTTGATAACATTCTTCATTTCTAAAAAAAAATTACAAAGATTCACTAATTGTTAAATTTTTGTACTGTATAAATGAAAGTCTATAAAGATTCTTTCGTTGAAATAGATGAATTTGATTTTGAAAATATAATACCATATTTTGATCAAAATATGAAGATTTATCAAAAAAAATTTATAAATTATTAAAAAATAAAAGAAAAAAATATTCTAAATTAATGATAAACATTATTGCTCATTTGAGTGTTTTATCAAGAACTATTGAATTTGAAATAGAAAATTTTATGGATGATTTGATAACGGCGTTTTCGGTTGTTCGTTCGTGTTGTTTTCTTATCAGTTAACAATTGTGTTCCGACTGCGGCGTCTTCGATTTAATCACCTTCATGGCAGCCGATAAAACCGGTGAGATCGTTCCTATTTATCTCTTAATTTAATCTGTTTCAGTTTTAATTTATTATTTTGATTTTATTCTTAGTTTACTCTAGAAGGTCGGATTTCGTTGTTCAATAAATATTTTTTTTAATTTTGATTTTTTTTTCTTCTTCTTTTTAGTTTCGTTTATGTTTACTTTTTTTTTTTACATTTTACTTTTATTTAATTTCGATTTCCTTGACTGATGAGCTTTTTTTTTTCTTTTTCTAATTGGGCTCGTCAACCGCGGACCTTTATCCAGAAACAATTAAAGGAAAACGAAAGTTATATAGTGAGACGATCAGCTATCGTTAATAAGAAGGAAACAATGAAGGGGATAATAAGTGTAGAAGGAAAAGACAGGATATAACGAGCACAAAAAGGAGCAGGAAGCCCCAACCCAAGCAAGTGGGAATACAGAGACGAACGCTCCACCGAAAGAGCAGAGCACTCAAAGAACACGTGATCGGCGTCATGAATGGAGAGGACAACATGGGGAAGAGGTCAACGAGAGGCGAAAGCGTGAGGAAGGCAGCAAGGAATGGTTAAAGCGCAAACGCACAATCGAGACAACAACAGAACGAGGAAGTGAAGGAAACAGAAGGAACCAGTGATTTGAAGGAAGATTAGGCTAAGTGGACAGATAAAAAGAGCGACAATTAGAAAAGGAGGAAGGGGACATATCTGACCAAAATCTGAGATGGAAATATTTACACAAAGGCAAGAAATTAGAGGATGGGATTTTTTTGAAGAAGAATGTAGAAGAAGCAGCAACTCGAGCCAAAGAATCAGCAATCTCATTACCTGAGATGCCAGAATGGCCAGGAACCCACAGCAAGTCAATATGGATCCCTGAGCTTGTCTCCCTCAAAGAATCTAAAGCTACAAGTCCAATATGTCGCTGAATCTGACGAAGGCTGACGCTGTCGGAAAGCGCAAACCTTCCGGCCTTTCTCGCTATCTACCATTTTGCCAAACAAGGATCTGCGGCTCTCGCAACCCGATCTAGCTAATATGGTTAGTTTAAACAACACTAATAACAGTGCTATTAAAGCTATTAAAAATTTCAATATCGATAAGAGTAATAATAATAATAAAAACAAGAGTAACATCATCACCTCTTCCGAATCGAATATTAAACCCTAGTTTATCCGCAAATCTCTACTTGGTTACCGTTTCCTGATTAAACGCCTCCCGATCTCTTCATCTAAACTTATTTCTTCCTATCTGTATATCAATGACCACTGGCGCTTCGTTCCCCACAAAATCCCGGTTCTTGCCCTCATAGCTGCTCGGGTCTCTAAGTTTTCTCCTTATATTTTTTCCCTCGGCGTCTCTCAATGGTCCATTCTTCCCTCATTTTCCTGCCTCAGACATCCTTTTTCTTTCCTTAAGTCTCCATGTCAGACTATGGATTAACATCTACCCTTCTTTTTTCGCCAATCGTTCCTCCTTCTACCTCCTCCTACAGCCTATTCCCAATTCACAGCCCTGGTTTCAATTTCTTCCTTTTTCTCGGCGCTCGGCTATTGTTTCCTTAATCAGACTAAAACTTGGTCATTCCTTCCTCCCTTCTTCTCGTGCTTCTTTTTCTCTTTCACCTTTTCCCTTTTGCCCTCTTCACTCTACTGATCCCCCGTTTATATGCAACCCCAACCATATCTTTTTTGAATGCTCTGCTCTTTATCCCGAACTCTTGGCGTTAGATCTTCCTACCCTTTTCAATGCTTCCTTTATCCTTTCCTTCCCACTAGCCGTTATTCCCCTCCTACTTTCCTTTATACTCTCTATCACCAATCGCCTCAGAATTTGAATAGGTGATCTAAGCTCATGTAGTTGGGTCAGTGCTGACACCAAACCCATTTAATAAAAAAATAAAAAATAAATAAAATAATAAAAATCATCACCACCACCACCGCCAACAACAATAATAATAATAAACAAATCAAATCAATATAATAATAGTGGTAATAATAATAATAAAGAAAATTTAATGTTTTCTCCTGATCATCCAGGGCCTTTCACCATCTACGTTGAAAGTTGCTCTATGGAAAGAAATCTAGGTCATCTACAACCCTTGGCCCTCGCCAAGCTAATCAGCTCCGTGTCCTCATCACATTCGTGCATTGTCCCTCAAGGCAGGGGGTCGTGTCGCAATCAAATTTTCATCTGTTGATTCCACTAACGCCTTTTTTGCACTTCCTAGTTTTTTCGTTTCAAAAATGGCATGGGCACTCGTGAAGCCCTATTTGCGTTCCATATGCTCACACAGCGCTGTCGGGATATGAATATTAATGTATACGCGTGCGCCATAGATTACCATAAAGCTTTCGATTGTGTGCAACATGGAAAATTGATGGAAATTTTAGAGGGTATCCCTATAGACAGGAAGGACTTGCGCATAATAAGTCAGCTGTACTGGAAGCAAACGGCTGAGATACGAATCGAAAGCGTAACATCGGAGGATATAGAAATTAAAAAAGGAGTTCGACAGGGATGTGTACTGTCTCTTCTGCTTTTCAATTTATATGCCGAAGCAATATTCAGAGAGGCGCTTGATGAGAATGACGGGTTGATCAAGGTAAATGGAGTCACAATTAATAATATTCGATACGCAGATGACTGTCTCATTATAGCTGATACTCAGGAGGAACTGCAAAAAATAATGAACAAAAGCAAAGCTTATGAGCTCACTATCAACAGCTCTAAAACAAAAGTAATAGTGTTCTCTAAGAAGCCTGTGCAATGCGTAATAGAAGCAGATGGGACAAAACTAGAACAGGTCAAATCAATTAGATACCTGGGTACCTTTCTCGATGACAGCTGTAACTGTAAGAAAGAAATCCGATCGCGAATAGAGCAATCGAGAGCAGTGCTCATAAAAATGAAGAACCTGCTCAGCAGAAGGGAATTAAATCTTGGATTACGAATTAGAATTCTGCGCTGCTATGTTTTCTCGGTCTTACTATATGGCAACGAGAGTTGGATGTTAGATGCTTTATCAGAAAGAAGTATACAGGCCTTTGAATTATATTCGTATAGGCGTATGCTGAAAATTCCGTGGATCTTAAAAGTTACTAATAAAGAAGTCCTCAAAAGAATCAATAAATTCCCGGAATTATTACATTCGATTAAGGAAAGTAAACTACGTTATCCAGGCCACATCATGAGAGGCCAAAAATATGAGATTTTACGTCTCATTATAGAAGGAAAGCTTTTGGGCAAAAGATCAAAAGGGCGCCCACAAAATTTGTGGATAAATGACTTTCATTGTTGGTTCCGCTGTTTACCCATTAAAATGTTCATATCTGCCATGTCTAGAAAAGAAATTGCCGTGTTGATCGCCAACCTTCGTAACGGAGACGGCGGTTGAAGAAGAAGAAGAAGTTTTTTCACGCAACATAACATCAGAGCGTATATCCCTAATAGCATATTATCCAGAATGGTATCATCTTTGTGCATCCATCTGTTTCTGAAGATGAATTCTTGGAAGGAATCGCATCGCTAATCCCCATCACCATCTCCCTCTAATGGATGGGCTTTCAACAAATCTATTCCTACTCTGTGTAATTCTACTTCAATTAATAGTATTCTCCCAAATCCTGCTACCGACGATCGTGCCTCGTCGGCCACTCCTAACTCCTCTTATCCAATTTCTTCTCCTTTAATTGAAAATATTTCTTCATCCATCTTGGAAATACTCTCTTCTAATAACACTGCTTCTTCTTTTTCCTTTGTTGATTCTTTATCTCGTTTCCTTTCCAGTAACGTACAGATAAATTAATTCCTCTTTCTGTGATTAAGAAAATGAGCTGAATTTTCTTCTTTTTGTTCTCTTCTGTCTCTCTTCGTATACCCTAAATTCTCTTTACTTCTTTCTTATCTAACCTTTCTGCTAATATACAAAATAAGATATTTAAATCAGTTGTATAACTGTTTAATTGTATTATTCAATATCTCCTCTTCTTCCTTATTTGTTAATTGTACTGTCGCTGAAGTGTTCAAAAGCACTGTCGGGCTTCAGTACATTCATTACATCTTTTTCTCTTTGGAATGCACTGACATCAAGATAACTTGCTCAGTACTTGAGCTCGGTTGCATTCGAATTATTTCTGTTTTCTCTCACATTTGCTGTTTCACTAGTTCAGCGGTGAGATTGACTAGCGCATATAGCAAGAACTATGTAGCAAGAAGCTTTGCGAGCATAATTTAACCCTAATGGGTATCATTTCATCTATGCAAAGGTTTCAAAACCTGTTTGCTCTTAGCAGACATTTTTTGTTTGCCTTCTGCAATTTCCTACATGAATGCACTCTTTCTTCCTTCTTTTCATTACTCTTAGAATTCCCTTCTAATTTGTTAGCCCTGACTTACTTCCTCCGGATTTCTAATCGTTACAATCTAATTTCCTCCGTTTCTCTTCCAACCTATTTTAATCCCAATAATATGAATTTCTTTGCGTTTCTTTTTATCTTATACCAACTGTTGTGCCTTCTTACTGTTTTTGTCTTCCCTTTTCTCAATCCTTATACTTTTAATGCGTTCCCTGTTTCACCATGATGGCTGCGTTCAATATACTTCAGTGGAATAGTCATAGCCTCAAAGGCAATAAAAATTCATTAGAGGGTCTATTGGGTATTCATAAGGTTAGTGTTGCCTTCATCTCAGAAACGTGGTTTCGGTCGGGCACGAACTTTAATATTAGAGGTTATAAAATAATTAGATGTGATCGATATGACGGGTATGGTGGTTCCACAATCCTTGTTAAAAATGACACTCCTTTCAGCTCTCACAATGTTTCTCTGAACCTTCCTCTTATTCCTAACTAATCCAACATATTCTATATCTCTATCCATACTACACTTCTGCATCATATTAACATTGTCTCTCCATCTACGTTTTTCTTAATTATGATCTTTGTCAGTTCTCTCTTTCCACTTTTTTCAACTCTATCCCGCAACCATTTATTATTGGGAGACACTGGAATTCTCAATCGTCCTTGTGGCGTTGCACATCCTACAATTCCAACGGTTCCATCCTTGAGAATGGTATTCTTTCCAATAATTTAATTCTCCTTAATGATCACTCTCCAACCTATTTCAGAAATGCATCTATTTATCTCTCTTGATCTAACCTTTGCTTCTTCCACTATTGGTCTTAATTATAACTGGAGAACTCTTTCGGGTTCTTACGGCAGTGACCATGTTCCTATCCTAATAACTCCTGTTAACTTTTCTTCTCCAACTTGCATCAGGCCGCTACACGCTCCTCAGTGGAACTTCTCCAGAGCAAATTGGATTCTGTTTCGTTCTTGTGTCGATTCATCACTCCTTAATACTCAACTTGACTCCGATCCCATACTTCTGTATAATTCCTTTCTAAATTCCATTGAGTCTGCTCTCTCCCTATCTTCACCTATCCGTCATCAGACATCTAATAACCACAATAAAGCCTCATCTCTTTGGTGAAATGAGGAATGCAACCGCCCATTCCACCATAGTGTTACCTTTAGAACTTTTCGTTTAAATCCTTCAACTGAAAACTTACTTGCTCATAGGTGAGCGAACGCAACAGCTAGGTATATACTTAAAGTCTTAAAAAGGTCCTCCTGGAATAATTTCTGTTCTTCATTCTCTAGGAATACCCCTCTTTATCATATCTGGAAAATGGCTAGAGCTTTCAAATCTATATCCTCTGAACGTCCCTCCAATCTCAATATTTCTAAAGGTAGCCTAGAATCCTTTATCGATTCTGTTGCTCCTGCTTATGTTCCTAACGTTGACGAACTGTATTTAACTTCACCTCTACATAATTCCCCAACATATTTCCTAACTTTTGCTTTCAATATCTATGAATTAAAATCTGTCCTTTCCAAATCTTTTAGCCCCACTCCAGGTTTTGATGGTATACCTTTTCTGGTCCTTAAAAACTTATCTGAACAGTCCCTTACTTTTCTTCTTGATTTTTTTAATTGTTTCCTCTCCAGAGGATTCCCATTCCTAAGAAAAATTCTTCCTTACGTCCTATTTCCTTGGCATCCTGTATCAGAAAACTGTTTGAAGGTATGTTTAACAAGCGCCTTGTTTGGTGGCTAGAGCATAATAATGTATTTCCTAGCAATAAGTTTGGCTTCCGGCCTAGTATTGGTCCTTTCGACTGTATTAGTCTTTTTGTCTCCCATATCTACCAATCCTTTATCCAAAAAAATTATACTTTGGCTTCCGTCATCGATGTATCCTGTGCCTTTGATAATGTCCATTTACCAACTCTGAAAGATAAGATGGTAGCAATTAACGTTCCAATGCACTTTACTTCCCTTATTATCAATCTCATGCAGAATCGTTCTATCCACCTTTCTGCTCCATCTTTGGAAACTTCAAGAATGGTTTTTCAAGGTCTTCCCCAAGGTTCCTCCCTTAGTACTACTCTTTTCAACATACACACTATCAGTGTGGCTTCTCTTCTTCTAAATTCTTTGTTTTTATTCTTTGCTCATTACATCCTACTTTATGCCTCACCTCATGATATTATATCAGCTAGGGAGACACTTAATTCGTCTCTTTCTGTGTTGAATCATTCTCTCTTCTCAATTAACCTTTCTATTTCTCCTACTAAATCTTGTTATGCCGTATTAATGTAGGCGTAGATTTCGCTGGCCCATTTGCAGTGAAATGCACTAACCATCGTTCTACCAGAATCGGGAAATTGTATTCTGCATTTTTTGTTTGCTTTTCCACCAAAGCAGTACATATCGAGGTCGTTCCGGACTTGACGACCGATTCGTTTTTGGCAGCTCTGGATCGATTCTGCTCTCGTAGAGGTTTGCCAAGGAGGATTTATTCGGACAATGGTACGAACCTAGTAGGAGCCAAAAACGCTATTTCGAACCGTGAGATCGTCGAATACACCGCTAGCAAATCCATTGAGTGGACTTTAATTCCGCTCAGAAGTCCTCATTTCGGAGGCTTATGGGAGGCGGCGATAAAATCTGGAAAGTCGTTGTTACAAAATGCAGTAGGTGTGCAAATCTTCAGCTACGACGAATATGCTACCGTTTTTGCAAAGATAGAATCCATATTGAATTCGCGCCCGCTTTGTCGAATCAAGACTGGCGATGAGTATGAGCCTTTAACGCCGTCTCATTTTCTAATTGGTGCAGCGTTACACGACGTCCCGCTGGATGATGATTACAAAATCAGCCTAACTCGTCGTTACCAATTACTCCGTAATATAATTCGCTCGTTCTGGAGAAACATCGTTAATTCCTACCTCGCTCAGCTTCATACTCGTAATAAATGGTGATTTGCGAGCCAAAACATAAGGATTGGCGACATCGTCCTCCTTCGTAAGGAGAAGTGCGACACCCTCAGATGGCCTATCGCTCGAGTTGCAGCCGTTTATCCAGGCAAGGATAACTCAATACGCAAGGTCGACGTGCAGACTTCGTCCGGAGTCTTTCATCGATCCATTACGGAGTTAGTGCGTTTACCTGTGGAGCAATGACCCCTCAGGGGCGGGAGTGTAACGCGAATAAAGTAGATGGCGCTGCATGTTGCATTATTGTGTTTAGAAATTACTGGCCATGTATTTTTTAGCTCCGCCAGAGAACTTTTTTCTTTGTTTAGTTTTAGATATGTTCTTGTGTTGTCATAACGATTTGTTATAAAAACGGTGTTTTGTTAGGATAAAATGAAAATATACGTTAATTAATATATGTAAAAGTTTGGGTTTTAGTTTAAATAAAATGTTCTCGTTAATTCGTTACATTATTTCTCATAATGTAAACACTCTTCCTTCAACAACTAAAAGGCTAATCCTGCTGAAGACCTTATCTCTAATCAAATCGAAACTAGGAGGAACATAGATAGAAACAATGCTAATCGGACGTACAGAGGGAGGCTGAATGGAGATGTGAACAATGTTAGGTAAATTGGGACAAGAAGGAACATTAAGAGAGTTATCATAAGAGTAGAATGGAATGTCATTTCTAATCAGAATTGCAGAACCACCATAATCGTCATCGCGATCACATCTAACTACCCTGAAATCTCTAATATTGAAATTTATGTCCGACCGAAGCCACGTTTCAGAGAGGAGAGCAACATTGACATTATGTAGATCGAATAACCCCTCTAATGAGTTTTTATTGGCTCTTAGACTGCGGCAATTCCACTGTAGAATATTTAGCGCAGCCATCTTAATAAAACAGTAAAAGAATAAGGCATAAATGAAGTGGGAAGAAGCAGGGGAAAAGACCATAAGAGCAGACAATGAGATGCATTTGTATAGGAACTAAAATGAGTAAGAAACGGAGAAAAGAAAAATAAAGAATAGCAGTCGCAAAACAGGAGGAAGTAATTCGAGGCTGTTAAGTCGAAAGGAAAACAAAGAGCATAGTGCAGAAGGAGATATAGAATAATTTTAGGATAAAAGAAAAAAGAGTGAGCAATATTCGTGCAGAACCGAAGCAGCCAGTGGAATTCAAGTTGTACTTCATATATAGGCGTGGTACATAGCCAGCGCTATACAACTCCTACAAATTCATCACAGTGCAGTTAAAACAGCAAAGGTGTGTACGGAGAGTGATAGAAATGGAACTCAGTTCAGAGATTGAGTGTATCAACTCAACATGAGCCCATTCCCGAAGAAAATGTGTATAAAATATACACCAATGCCTGTTAGAGGTTGAAACCACTTCTACATAGGCATAAATGAAGATAATTATTACGGATTAAAATGCTTCGCACTGAATATTGTAAAGAAGATTGCACGAAAGGGAAAAAATGTAAAAGAAGAAAAGGAAGCAGGGGACAGAAAGTAACATAATAAAGCAAATACAGCCTCGATTTTTATTTCCATTTTTTTTTTTTTTTTTTTTAATTAATTTAATTAATTTTTTTTATACAGTATAGGAAGAGGGAATTAATTAAAACGGATATTATTCGACAGAAAACAAGAAAAGGAGTCAACAAAGGATGTAGAGGGCGCAATATTGTTTGAAGAGAGTAGTTCAATGATGGCTACCGAAATATCCTTAACTAAGAGTGAAGGAGTAGCGGAAGGGGAATTAGGAGTACATAAGGAGACGGAAATAGCAGGATTTGGGGGAAGGTGAGTATTTGAAGAGGAAGGTTTGTTAAGAGCCCAACTATTAGAGGGAGTTGGGAAACGATTAGATGGGAGTGGGGGGGGAATTGAGGAGAAGAATTATGAAAAGGTTTGGAATTACGGGATTTATGAAAGGTGGGAGATTTGGGTCGGAAGTGAGAATGATGTATTGTTGTTATTATTATTATTATTATTATTTTTACTTTTATCGATAATAAAATTCTCGACAGCTGTATTAGCACTGTTGTTAGAATTATTTGGGGTAGCGAGATTAGGTAAATCGGGTTGAGATAGCCGCAGAACCTTGCTTGGCAAAATCGCGGACGGCGAGAGAGGGCCAGAAGGTTTGCGCTTGCCGACAGCGTCAACCTCCATCAAGTTTAACGATACATTCGGTTTCGCTTTTAAATCTTTGGAGGAGGCCGCCGGGCGGCCCCCACTAGACGAGCTCATCGATCAACTGGCTTAAAAAAGGGAGAGGAAAATAAAAAGAAAAGAAAAAAAAACCAGCGAAATGAATTTAAAGCAGCGAAAGGCAAACTGAAATATTAAAATGTAAAGGCCAAAAAATAAACGTAAAATAGATCAATATTAGTTATTAAGTAAAAGTTAAATGCGACAGCGAAGAAACCGAAATTATTTATCTAAATAGAAAACAATGAAGCGATCTCACCGGTCTGCCGAAACAACTGATTACCGAGCTAATAACAAGAACGCGAATGCACACGAGATAACGATTCACTCGAAAACTACAGAAAGAAAAAGGTTAAATTATTTGACTGTACCACATATATATTAGGATTGCTGCGGGATATAATGGAAGGATACATTCCAGGAAGACGTGTAGTGCCTTATGAGACCCGCAAACTATTATTAAAAAAAAAAAAAAAAAAAGAGGTAGGCCACGATTAAGCTGGATAGATAAGCTGACAAGGGATTCAGGCTGCGCAAGTTATTCAGAAATGATAAGGACGGCCGATAACCGATAAAGTGGAAAAGACGAAGCATAGGGGCAAACTAGTTCACAGAATGCTGCACTAGAAGATGATGACATATATTCGTAGAAGTGTTATTTTAACATTTTGAATCTTCTCTTACGAGAATACATTTATATCAAAAAACTCAAAACCATGTGTCAAAGTTTGCAACGGAGTACTAGCATCGTACATTTATAGAATCATATAACACTCGTTAAATTTAGATATTCCTTAAACTGTCGAAATAGTACGTTTTAAAAAGAGTTTGGTAATCATTATTTATGCTTGCATGTTATATTGTTATGTTACTTGGGCTCTGTTTTCTAGAATAAAAATATACTAAACACTGCTTTCGTTTTGACTCGAGCTTTTATTGATCTTGTATGAACTTTAACATGTCAGTACAGGAAACCTTAATTTTCTTCTTTGGTTACACACCGCATGGGAAAATAGAAAAGTGCCGGGGACCTGACCATACCTATTCACTTTCTTTCGGATTAATGATTCCCTTCAAAATTTGAGAATCGGTCCACTTTTACTTAATGGCTATATTAAAATTTTTGTAAAATAGTTTTTATGTTCTAAATAGTATTTTTAAATTAATTTTTTTAGTATACAGAAGTTAAAATAAGGGAAGGTTTATTTATTTTATACTTTTTTCATTATTATTGTTTTTTATTTCGATAAAATGAACATAAGTTTTCAGAACCACATATTTTAGAATTATCATACGTATAAACATGCGGAAAATGCATATTCATTAATATATATCAAAGCGTTGAAAAAGTATTCCGAAGGAAAATAATATTTCTTCCAAAATTGTTAACTGATCGAGTGGAACATCAAAACGAACATCTATTAGTCCACTGAATTATAAATACTGCTCGCATATATAAGTATCTATATATATATTTAAGTTTTAAACTTTTTTCATTAATACATTTAACTCGCTCTCTTGAAAACGACGTCTCTAATTACGCTGCTGGCTAGCATAATTACAGTAGTGTGCTAAAATTTGGATTAAATCCTCCAGTGAAAATTTTGAAAACTCGACGCGTCTGCGATTTCGGCGTGTATTATTATTAGGCATTTTTTTCATTTCAGGTTTTAGTGCATATAAGTAAGGGGTGGAAATTCTTTTGGTCTAATATAATTTCTCACAAATTAAAAATTCCAAAACGATATTTAAGGAAGCGCGCATTTTTTTGTTATATACGTAGATGCGCTGTACCCGATTTCACGCGGTAGACACTGAACAAAATTAAAGAAGAGATATATGTATATTCCTGCTTGTACTACGAAAACCGTCTATAGCAAAAATATCAGAATCCAACTGCAGTAACAAGCGAGTTGTACTTTGTAAACATTTACCAGGAAATCCGATATCGTTATTATCTTACCATTTACAGTTATGAATCAACAACGGAACAAACTCGATAACCATGACATCTTTTTACACGACGCTGTGTAGAACAATTGTATGATTAGAGCATAGAATAGAAATGGAGAATGCGGCCAGCGATATTACTCTATTTTATTCGCTGCCCTATTGTCTGCAATTTTACATAGTATAAGACCATTTCAAAAAAGAAAAAAGAAGGTTTTATTATTAATTAAATTATACCGGTAGAGCATTTTTAATCATTTTAGTCATTGGGCCGGGTGACCAGGTAAACATGACTGTAAACAGTCTGTAGTTATTAATCGCGAATTATAACCGACCAGTCACGAATATTAAATGTAACTGTAGATCGATTCTTGGCCGCTGAAACTTGTCGCGTATTTTTCGTTTACCATGAATGGAATAGTTTTATGTTTCCACTTAGAGTTCCGTTTGAATGTTAATGTACACAGCAGCTGTTCTTTCACCTATCGCGATGAGTGAAATTTAAAATATAATTTCGACGATGATGCTCTGTAAAAAGACCTGGTTAAGGTTACTTTCTGATTTGCTTGTGATTACTCATTTTAAACTGCTTATTACAAAAATGGGAAACGTTCGTGTAAATTTGTTCAATTAAGTTGAATTGACCTTGAAATTTTTTTTTTTTCTTTTGGCGCGTTGACTAAGGACATGACCACGGGTCATTTGAAATTTTTGCAAGTGTCAGTGTGTGGCAAAGGATTTGCAACCAGGTTCTACCCGAATCAACTACGCCATGTTAGCCGGCTCTCAAAAATTCTTTCACTGTATCAGTTTTCGTTAAGTTATAACACTCCCATTCTATCTGGTTTCCGAAAATCGGTCAATTTCGGTTGAAAAATCAAAAATATATTCGAAAAAAATTTCTGCATTTAAAAGAACGTAAAATTATTTTATCAGAAAATTATTGTCTCGTAATTTAACGTGCAGAATCAGAAAAATGAACACGTTTAATTACGTAAACATAGTCATAAAAATATACAAGTAAATTATAAAAAAGGCGAGTAGTTTGGCATAACTTAATTCATATGTAATTATAGTTTAACACATGTGCTGCTGTTACTGTTTATAATATGGAGTGACGAATTAAAAGCGAACAAAAATTCAAGTATTTAATGTTAGTTTATTTATTTCTATTTTTTTTTCTATTAACCTAGCACTAGCAATTAAGAAGCTCGGCTAACAGAATTTCAGGTATGTTCAAGAATTAACCAGGTCGAAACCAAATTGAGGAGTAGAGAAATATAGAAGTGCAAAGAAGGTCATAAAAAAGAAGCTGATGGTTCATTAAAGGCGCTTCAGTGCTGTCTGGACTTTAATAATGCCGATGTTAAAGATTATTTAAAAGTTTTATCCCGAGGTAATGTGTTTGGAATTCTGTACCAGTTAGTTTTATAACATATATATATAGGGGCGGATCCAGAAGGACATGGGGGGGGGATATATAATTACGTAAAATCTTCTACGGTAGGCAGTAGCTTTGGGAAATACCTTGTTTCATAAAGAAAATCAAATAGCGACCTCTTTAGAAATTTAAAAATGTTTTAAAAATACATAATTATTACAATTTTTAATTTAACTTTTGTCTTATATTTGGGGGGCGAAAAATAAAACGAAATTATAAAATTCTAGCTAAAATAGTAGTTTAGAAATAGTAAGAAAGATAACATTTTTACTAGATTTTACTGCTGTTTTATTTTTCTTAGTAATCCGATCCGAATTCTCTTTGTTCGTGATCAAGTTTAAATACATATATGTATGTTTCCCATTGAACTATTTTTAATTATAATTACAAAGTAAAAATTAAAAATAAATAAAAATGGTCAAAGATCAATGATAGTTGTGTTTAAAATAGAATAAAAACGAAACAATAATAGTTATACTAAAAAATAGTATTAAATGTTAATTATTAAAATCTGTAGGTAAAATTCATACAAATCTTTTATAGCATAAATTAAGTTTCTCTGTTATAACAAATTTTTTCATAGTGGCTTTGGTTCTTTGTGGAAGGGGGATGTCTCCTATTCTTCCTCCCCGTGGATCCGCCACTGTATATATATATATATATATTAATTACAACGTAATTCTTAGGCTACCCCCCATTCGAAAAAATGTCCCAATTTTATGTAACGTTTGTTATATTTTATAGGATTTTTGTTATTGTTATTTAAAACATGTCACAATTTTATGTAATGAAATATGTAACGAAAAATATAACGCAAAAATGTCTTAATTTTATATAATGAAAGTTAAATGTTAGAATAGGATTTTTGTGGTTATGTTTTTTTTTTTTTGTGTTGATGACAGTAAGAATTACGTTGTAAATTTTGATCATTTTATACAAAGTATAGAAGAGAAAGAGACAGAAATGAAAGCAGGAAGGGTCAAGGGGCACAGCCCCTTGCGAGGCCAAAATGGCCGAGTTTATATATATATATATATAAATGTAGAGTGTATCCATACGACTCGTTTATTAAATAGTTAATAAGATAATAAAATTATAAACATAAATAATCGTCTTAGGGTTGAATATTAAATAAAATATTCCGGAAATATCTTTTTGAGGGAATGTTTTATCTTTAATGTTCTGGAAAAGTAGTAAAAATAAACTTAATCTTATATAGATTTTTAAAATCCGAAGAATACACAAAAACCAATTTTCATTTAAAAAAGAAAAAATCGAAGAATATTATTGAGAAATGAACATTTTAGTTTGAAAAATAAAATATAAATATAACGATAAAAATGTAATACTTATTGAGTAATGTGAAGCAGTTATCTCGGTAGCAATGGAACAGGTGTTACATATTTTCGGTTTTCCGGAAGTTCGCTAATTCACTACTTATTTTCAGCTGAAAAATAAAATAAATTAAAAAAAAATAAATAATTTTTTTTTTTTGAAAATAGCCTTTTATTTATGCACTAAAAGGAAGTACAAAATAACTTTATTAGTGTGCGACTACCAGATACGCATCTTAACATTAAAATCTGAAACTACAAAATATTCTGAAAAATAAAAGCGGGCGCCGCAGTTACAAAAATATTTGGTGTGTGTGTGGTATTGTGATGTACAACAATGGAACAACATAATGGTGATTTCAGTTTTGGCTTCGGATGTATTAAAATATTAATATTTAATAATTAATCTGCGGCCCCCGCTTTTATTTTTCAGAATATTTTGAGGTTTCAGATTTTAATGTTAAGAGTGTATCTGGTAGTCGCACACTAATAAAGGTATTTTGTACTTTTTAGTAAAAGCCTATTTTTAAACATTTTTTTTTATTTTCTTTTTACAAAATATATTGAGGGCAGCTTGTAAATAGAAAACTCCTTTACATCTATTACACCATTAAGTTTTAAGTATAATATGGGCGTGTCGACTTATAAAACACATTTGGGATATTGAAAGCCTTTCCTGCTGCAACACTTTTATTATTTAGAAGTTAATTTAATTGTAAATTTATATAGAACATTCAAATCAAGTTGTTGTAACTTGAAAATATTTCATAAAGTTCTTTTTAAGCGTGTCGACGAAACTAAATTAACAATAGATGTAAGCGAAACAAAGGGTCTTTTAAAATACTTTTATAACAATGTACGGAAAATTCCAGTGTATTAATAATTTGTTTCATGGGATTTTTATTAAATTTATATCGCAGCTCACCAACTAATGTAATAAATTATAGAATACGCAACTTCAGAGCAATATTTTAGAGTATACTTTTTTTCCTATTTAGATGTTTCGGATATTATGACGTAAGACTGAGAATTTTTTTTACGCCTAGGCTTCGTGTACAACATGAGTATATTTATAAATTTGAAAACGACACCTTCGGCTTTCTTTGCAATGATATTTCTTACAAATCGTACGCGTAATCGTTATGTATTGTGAAAAAAAAGATAAATAAATCATTTTATTTTTGAAGACCTGAATCGGGCAATTCGTTGGAACTGTCGGGTTAATATTCGTTTCTATTTTCTTTTTCTTATTTATTCCACTTTTCCCCAATCTTCTCCTCCCGTCCCTTCTTTTTTCATATCACTATTGTTTATAGCAGGCTGCTGTCGGTACAATGGAAAAAAAAAAAAAAAGGAATCGGGCATTTGCAATTGAAGTGGAAGAGATTCCTAGCTAGTTTTTAAAAAAAAGTAATCTGCGCAGACTAACCAAAGGTTAATTAAATTAAATGCAGATATATACACAGCGTACAATGTATTTTTGTGCGTTGTTGTGAGTTGATATGCACTTTTAACATGAACTTTGAGAACGTTAGCAGTAACGATAATTATAATATTTTTATTTTTAATTGATAATAATTCACTCGGGAAATAGAGAAATCGTTGTCAATCATTATGTTTCGACAGTTTTATCGTACAGATCATCCGGTTCGTTGCTTCTGCTCTGTAGTTACAGATCGTAAGTTAATAAAAAATTATAATAATAATCACATGTATCTGTTCATGAACAAAAAAAGAAACAGTTCGAATGAAATAATGAAAACGAAAAAAACATATCAACATGAAGAGGGATTTCAATTATTGTAACAAAAATAATGCACTTTTTTTGGAACAACAACAACAACAACAACGCTTGGCGCCGAACATTTAATATGCTATTAATATGCTACGGCTAGCAGATAGACATATGTTTCAATGAACTCTAGTTTCTTATTTCTTTTTCATACATGTACACAATGTATTCGCCGAGAAGGTGCTTTTCTTCTTAACGATTTTGCTAACATATGAACATCGTATTTGACAATGAAATGCGACCATATGTTTTGTTTTTTTTTGAACAATACACGTTTATAGTGTCGCTTTATTATTTTTTTTCTTTAATGTTCTAATACGTAACGTTCGTAGTAAATTTGGCGACAATATACAAAATTTAATATTAAATATGCAAATATTGGTAATTTTTATTTTATAATATTGAAATAACTAATTTTATCAAGCCCTATTGTATAAATGATTTTTAAGAATTACCGCTGGCCGATAGTACGGTGAGTTTAGCTCCCTAAAACTTTTTGGAAGTCACTAACAAAAAAAAAAGATAAAGAAGTATAAACAAGGTTTATGTTGAATAAAAGTTACAAATAAAAAGTGTAATGAAAAAGTATAAATATTTATTTAGTAAGATGGTACAGCCAATCCGTAATTAGAACAGGTTTGATAGGAACGAAAATAATGTAACGGTCCATGCAAATGATTCCAACTATTTTATCTATTGTAGCACCATGTTTATTGTTCCGCTTGGACAACAAAATCTGCAATTTCTTATGTAGACTGTGGAGTTATTTTTACATTTATGTAACGTAAAAATTATGAAAAAGGGCAAGAAAAAATGAAGAAAGAGAAATATAGATAATAAAAGAAAGGAGCGTATCATTTTCTAAAAAACTAACTAATTTAATTAGAAATATTTTTTTAAATTTGTTGCATATTCTTGTTTTGCTTTAATAATAGATTAAGAATTAAATTTGGTAAGCCGAAAAATTAAAATAATTTTTTTTTTTTCCCGTTCAAAAACGCATTATTATTTTTGTTAGTGTTTCAGAAATAGTCGTTAATAGATTAAAAAAAACAAAAAAAAAACAAGGGTAAATATTATTATAAAAAAGAAGCTCCCCATGTTAAGCACAATATGTACCTAAATATAATAAATACATAAACTGATCTGAAACATTTAAAAATTTAAAAAAAAATAAAAATATAAAAACAATAGTTACATAATTTACCTACATTCAGAAAATGAAATTTAAAAAATCGTAATTAAGATAAATAGAAATTTTAAAAATAAATCCTTAACTATAAATTCAATGCAAATGGAATCGCTTAAATAGTGCAGTACGAAAAATCAGCTATATAAATAACATTTGCGTGTAAAAACCAAAAAAGAAAGGACTTGTGTACAAGAAGTGCTGTGCTTTTCAGGATAAAGCATTAATACAAAACGAGATCGAAGTAACCATTTTCCGATGTCTGTAACGAACTTAATTAGGACGCGATTTTAGGAAGCAGTTGAAGTTAAAAAATACGATACTGACTACATCAAATGAAAGACAATGGCGCATAGCTAAGGCAAAGTGGGTTAAGAGGCTGCAGTATGGACATATCTCTACAGGCTTGACCAACTCGCGCGCATGAAATTAACGGTAGGATCTTACTACAATTCCTATTAAACGCAGACAAATGCAATTAGTATCGTGTTAGGATACACCGGTGCCGCTGTTATTTTAAATTTTCAAAGTAGGACGCAAACTTAGGAGCTTGCCATCTTGTTTGAAACGAGTAGCAAATTTTGATCGCTGTTTCTTTGTAGGGTAATACACGTTCTTCCGTTGCCCGCGTATTCTAGTATTTCTCTACAAAACTTCTATAAATCACATGTAACACTAATTAATTCGAAATTGAACGAACAATATCATTGTCAGTATTAATTAAAAAAGAAGTTGACCTTGATTTGAAATATCTCAGTGAATATGGATGCGATGGAGCTTCCGTAAATACTGAATTGAAAGAAAATTTCCAAGCGTACGTAATAAAAAAAAAAAAAAACAACTCGGAAACTATTTTCGTACATTACGCATTATAATAATTAAGTTCTGTATAAGGTCGAAAAAAAGTTGCATTATTAAATAAGAAAGTCAAGATAAACAGTCACGACCAAGGATTGAAAGTTTGGTATTTTTTTGCGTTCCAAGATGTGTATCTAATATTCCATTGTAAAGTTAATCTTCTCGTATTTTCACTATCGAATGCTGAAAAATGAATTTGAAAACAAATATTTATAACTTTTTCAGATGTTTTACAAAAGTCTTGTTCAGAAAGCTGTAATGCCCGTTTATTGCATGTGTCAGCGTTATATGTATATATATATTAAAAAGTTAATCGTTTAAAAATAAATACCAAAACTGCCGTTAAATTTTAAAACTAAACGTTTTACTTGTTAAGTGACGTTCTTCCTCTTGAACATATAATTTAATTGAATTGTGAAATGGAGGTCGATATCGGACCTGGGAATTGAAAGCCTAAAGCGAATCGAACGAAAAAGAGCGCTTTGCACTTGTATTAGCGGAAACTTTAGAAACTTTAAAAACCACGTTTCACTTAGTGTCGTGAGATGTGAGCATTAGATAGTACTTTGAAAACTCAGACGGAGCGAGAACTGTGTTTACATGGGTCAAATGACGAGGAAATTTCCGACAACCCTCAAGGCAGTGCACAAAAGGCTTTACAGAGTTCGGATTTTTACGAGGAAAAAAGGAAGCAACGAATGCGGACTACGATGATCAGATAGGAATAACGCAGTTCAATTAAGCATTAGTTCAGAAATTAAAAAAGCATGACTTATTGGACAAAACGTAGGACAGATGAACAGGGTAGGTCTCAATTTATTTATAGGAGCTATTTCTCTGTCGCTTGTATTATTTTATTCGATTCCACCCGACCTTTAGTGGAAATTTAACGCTGTTAAGAATATTTTTATTATTTAAGATTCTCGCACGATTGTCTATCGAACGCATTCGAAAATGTCTCAGGATTACAATGACAGATTGGAGGGAAGAAAACTCGCGCGTTTTTCGTTTATTGTAATAGCCATACCTTCACAATATGGGAAAGAGCTTTTCATTTGCCAAAAAAATCTCATAAACTTTCTTCAGAACCGAAACGAGTGCCTCGCCATTCCAAGATTTGTAATTGACGTAGCACTCGGTTTTGTCAGTTAATAGATTTTTTTTCCTCTTTCTTTTTCTTTCTACAATCTGCAAATATTGCAATCAGTAGAAGTGATCTAGGCAGAATAGCATGAAGCAAATAACTTAATACGACTGGTCTAGTCAATGATCCCAGTCTCCTTGCTGTATTAGATCAAAATAAATTCACGGATTGTTCCAAAATATCACGTGGCTATAGCCTTTTTAATCGACGAGTTGAGGGATCAGGTATATTTTGATCTGCGAGGTCAGTAACCAGCACGTTTATATTAACCACCAGCCTGTCAAAGAAGGGGCCTTGTATCTCGATTTTATAACTTCAGGAACAGAGAAAATCCGGAGATCTCTTCTTATCGATGTATTCGATATAAACCATGGTGCACCGACTATCTTACGCAAGATCTTAGACTGAACTGATTGAAGACAACAGATATGTGATTTTTTTGCAGTTCCCCAAAGTGTTCGGTCCAGATTTGCTTAATTAAATTATTGTATATTAGTGTTTTATTATCCAGTGATAATCTGGATCGAGTATCCAACAACCGCGAGAGCAGTCCATATCGCCTTCTTATTTCGCCAATTTTGACAGTAATACCCCACGTAAGGCGTTTATCTAGATATAAGCCTAAGTGTACCTTACATTACACTTACCTGCGGGATAAGATTCTCATTTTGACAAACTGGAGGTGCGATGCCTCTCCGTAACGTAAAGGTGACGACATGGCTGCTTTTCCTTTCGTTGACCTTTATCGTCCAGTCTATCAACCATGATTCTAAACGGTTAAGTTGTCGCTACAAGTAGTTTGTTGCTTTAGTCACATCAGAATCAGAAGCAATTATGTATGTATCATCAGTAAAGGTGCACAGCGTTGTGTTAGGGGTACTGGGTATATCAGATATGAATAATGTAAACAATACCAGCCTAAGAATACTTCCCCGGGGAGTAAGTTTCTTTAAAATACTGAAAAACCTCTTGGCAAGATATAATTTAATAATATGGAAATATTGTGATGGTAAGACATCTTTTAACTCATATAAAATACCCGAGTGCCATACCCGATTAAATGCTCGAAACACATCCAAAAGCACTGCATGTCAACAACCTTATGACACATTGGTAATGCATTTTTCCGAAACCAAACTGGTGAGCTGGAATCATCCCACTTCCCCCCTCTAAGATAAGATATATACGGTGGAATAATATTTTTTCAAAAACTTCACCCATCAACGGGAGAAGACTAATAAGTCTAGAAGACGTGTACAAGTGAGAACAGATAACGCAGCTTTTGATCTCCGTTTGTTTGAAAATACCGTACATCTCACTTCATCTAGTTAGGCGGAACTACAGCGTCGGCGAATCTCAAATTAGATATTTTCTCGCCACTTATGTATATATTTATGCCCTTATTTTATCATTCGTCTCATTAGAAATTATCTCCGGAAGTCCAACTAAATAGAATCGGCGAAAGCGGATTGTCTGACTCCTTTATTTGTTTCGAACATGCGTCCTATTAACTCTTTGTACATTTCTCCGGTTATTAGCACGTCTTGATTTTTTAATGAACCGAGCGTGTTTTTTTGGGGGGGGGGATAACACATTTGCTTTATTATAATCGATCAGGGCTAAATGTAAACTTATTTGATTTCTCTTTCGTATCTGGTTTATGATGAAAATCCGTTTTTTTTGTTGAATTTCTCACCGTGCCCTAGCTGCAGAATATCATTTAGGAAAAATCTCGTACGTGATGGTATACGCAACACAGTGTGACTTCGAAGGATTCTGGAACGAAAAATCCAAAATGTAAGCAGCAGTAAGATATAAAATGATGTAGCACTATTAGTGAAAGCTCTGTCTGAGTTGGAAACCTGAGCGTACCAGGAATCTGTGTTATAATTTGTACAAACTGCAATATTTACCGGAAATTTTATCGCCTACAGTTCTGCCGAGTTAATCAATAATATTCTGTAATATCCTACCAATATTTTTGTTTTAATTTCTGTAACCTCAGTTAGGCTATCCGTATGTGTCTACAGTGTGTAGGTATACATTTTTTCTTATGTTGTTTGTTGTGATAAATATTGCATAAAACAAATTTTCTTTCCTTTTGGCGGGATTAATTTTCGTACAATAGAATACTTTAAGGCTGTAAAGAGGTTTACAACCCGGTGTGCTGTATGCTGTGGCTTTTGTATTACACTTTAATCTATTGAGAGATTTTAATTTTACGATCATCTGTTCTTGTTTTAAATTTGATTCCTCGTAAACACATTACGTTGGGGTTTTATGTTCAACAAAGTTAAATTTTTATCGATAAAAACTATTACCGTTCCAATTAAGATTGCACGTAGTGATTAAAATAACAGGGGGGAAAAGAAACGAGGAAAAGGAGAGAATTATTATTTCGGGTGGCGTTAAGTTGATTGTTTTTTTTTGTTTGCGATTTATATTAATGTGAACTTTTTCTAATCGACTGTGCAGAAGAGATCATTTTCTATCCATGTTTTCCTTGAATTCTTTAGCGACACTTCAGATCATCCCTTTTTTTTTTTTTACCTTTCTCACATATTCCGAGGAATAACGTTACTCATCGTGAAAGCTAGTTTACGTCATTTTTCCGAACGTTCTCTTCTAATGGCTAAAATATTTTTTCTTAAAACATCGATTCAACTCCTTCGTCTGCTGATGTAAATTGTTGACCAGCTGTCACACGATTGCAAATCAAGAATTTGCTTGTTTTTCCAGTTTAAACTTTACATACGCTATTGTTTTGTTTTTTTTTGACTTTTTTAAAATCTGTTTTCCTACCCTATTTGATGTTACGTAGTTATTGTGTATCTGAATATTTGAATGCTGGAAAATTTTAAATAATTTTTAATAATTTTCAATTTCAAAAACGAACATTCCTCTCGCGCGACAAAAAATGAGATTATAATAAAAGCATATTATAGTATGTATATAATTTTCTACAAAATTCTTATTTTTAATATTAACGTTCAGAACCATGTAACAGCAAAACGAAAAAAAACAAAACATTTAGTTGTTTTTTTTTTATCTTGGTTCTAATATAGCGGGGAAAGAAATTGTCAGCCTCATTCAGATTAGCTGCATGTTTTCAGTCTGCATTCAGTTTAACTTTTTTTGGATAAAGCAAAATATAATGAAAAATGTGTTTGCGCAAATCTATGAAAATAAAAATGCGTTAATTTTTTTTATTGAATTGCATAATACGTAAACCGTTTAATAAACACTGTTTTCTATTTTATCATTGCAAAACTATCGATCAGCCGGAAAATAACTAGGTCAATTTCTCGTTATCATCTCTCTTGCTATGCATTATGGGAAACAATAAGAGTAAAATTTGACCTAGTGAGTAGCGATAACGCTTTTCCATAGCCCGCCGGCTCCTTGCTTACGCCCACCGTGGGAATTTTAAAACTGGCGCGTCCTAATCCACATGTTCAATTTGAATATGAATTTCCGATACTTTGCTTTTTTGCGCGGGGAATTATCGAAGTACAAAAGAAAAAAAAAATTAGCAACTTTCTTCTTCGCGAAATGAAAAATGCACATATAGCACCACCACGCACACTAAATAAACAGAGCCGCAGATGATGTCAACAGTATTCTTCGAATGAAGGACAATCTCTAATAATGTACGTATGTGCACACTTCTCGGCGTTGTACCGTACTACACACGACTCGTACGTAAGCACTGGAGAGAAAGACTGACGTAATCATTATTATTATTATTATTATTATTATTATTATTACTTGAATTTGTGAGTGAGCAGTGAGTCAATAAAATATAATACCTAAAGTGGTCACGAAATACTCGTTTTATTTATTGCTTTAATCTCCCCTTGCGTCCGTTCCGATAACTCCGATCGCCGTATCAATGTGCAGCAGTGAACCTGGCGGTGTGTTGTGTGTTCCGTTTAGAGAGTGTGATGATAATCTGAATGTTAAAATCAAACATCATTATCACCATTTTTCACGGCCAACGTTGTTGGTGTTAGTTTACCGTCGTGCGACGAGGAGGACGGCTTTAATGTAACCAGCAAACGGTTTAGAATAGAGATAACGCGAATAGAGTACCATATGTCCTTTTTCATACTTTCCTCTCTCACTCTTCCACATTATCAGGTATAGGCTGCCTGTTGTTATAGTCTCTGTTCGATGTAATTTCTACCAGAGCTGCTAGAGCTGGTGAGCTAGTATTTTTCTTACTCTCTGTCGCTGGTTTGTAATAAGCTGTACGTTGTGTGGTGTTTGAAGCGCGTTCAAGAATTTTCTCTATTTAAACGCATCTGCGGTTTTTGTCTTGTGTAAGGAAGCGTTTTTACTTTAAATTTCGTTACAGTTTACCGGTATTTCGGTTAATATGGCGTCGCACCGAGCTACGAAATCTGGATTTGCTGCAGATGCACAAAAAATAGTAAGTCGATCTTTCTAATTATGCGGCAATTTTGTGTAGCACCTGTCGCTATCTGCACGTTGCTTGCTGAACGGGCACGTATCCCATATCAACTCTATATAAACATCTATATTATATATTTATGTTAATTTTAAAATTTTAACGCGTTAAACGGAACATGTTTTAAAATATTGTTGAAAATGTTAGAGATAAAATAAGGTGATTTTGTTTCTTTTAGTTTTTTTTTTTGTTTTTTTTTAATCCAGTGCATCATAATACGTGGAATCCGAGTTAAGTAAATTATAATTATTTAGATCGTTGGGTGGCATGTAAGGTGGATTAAATTTGTGTGCGGAAAATAACGATGAAATGATACAAAAGAGTTGGAAAATGTTCTTGAAATATGATTTACATACATAACAATTTGCGAGAAGGAGGTTACACAGATTTTACATCTTTTAGAAAAATAAACTGTTTAATTTACGAAGGTATTTTTAATATAATAGAAAGAGTTATTTTAAATTACTAAATTAAAATTTAACTTTACATAAATCATTGTTTGCATTATTTCGGTTTCACAAGTTAATATTAATTTTTATGAAATTTTTCCGTGAATTTTTGCGATAAGTACCATTAAAATAATGTTAAACTAGAAAAAAACGTGAAACAATTTTATAAGTCTTTAGTGCACGGTTATTTCTAATGTGAAGTGCAAAGAATTTTGCTAGCAGATGTTACGTAATTTAAATCGGTACGTGTGTGAAAGGTTACTTAACGGGAACCGTATGCGTAACCTAAATTCGCAACGCTCAATCATTATCTTTTAATTTTATGGATATATACGTGTATAAAAAATTTTCCTATTGTGATTATTGTGTTTTTTTCATTCTTTTTTAATATCGTTAGTATTTTTATTTTTGGTTGCCGGTTCAACTTACGAATCCTATGTTTTTTTTTTATTCTTTTACATATACTGCAGTTTAATGTAGTTTAAAACGGTTTTCAATTAGAAGAAAAATATTTTCATATTTTAAATCTTATCTGTAAACTCTACGATTGTTATTATCGTAAGGTGATTTTTTCAATGTAGGATACAAAAAATACCGTTTTTCGGAAGAAATAAAGTGCTATTTTTGGACAGAAGTCTATAATTTCGGTAAAGCAAATATTATTATATTGAAAGTAATATTTTATAATTTTTAATCGAAAATATAATATCCCCTATAAAGTAAGAAATAAGCGTGAAAATTTAGTTGTAGCTTTCGTAGCAGTTAATAGGTTTCTAACAATAAGTTGGGATATCGAAATTTTAAGTCATGTAATGAAATACAATTGAAAATTTAGGAATTTGCAGGTATTATTATTATACAATTGTATTATTTTTTGTTGGAAGTAAAAATTATTCACGCCTTTTATATCAAAAATAAGTACAGTGCCTTTATCCACTGTGGCGGATGTATAGTGTAAAGTTATCCAAATATTAGCCTACCGCTACGGAATTATTTTTTTGCTTGGAAAATGATTATTTGCCACATAAATATTATTTTTGCTCATGAGTAAGTGAAGAAAAACTTCTAGTACACCTCAGTTGATAAAAATGAGTAAAAGCATCATAGTTAATGTGTTTAGTTAATTCTGACGTAAAAAATAAATGAGAGCTGTTTTAATAAACACAATTTGGTTAATTTTAAAGTAAAAGATAAATTGTAAGATAATTTAATAAACAGAGATTGGAAAATGGAGACACAATATACCCTGTTGCTTTATTGTTAGTTAATAATTGAGAAAGTGTGATGTAAGTAAAAGATATAGAAAAGTGTGAGAGCAGTGTAAACTATTTTATAAAATATGTATACGAACTAATAGCTGAAATAAATAATTACACGTCAGAGTAATATGAAGAATTAGAGGCCTGGCGGGTAATTTTACACTTACAAGAAGACAGTACAACGTTGCGGTCACTGATTTTGATTAAAGAGGACCAGGACCGTGTCCAGAATTTTGAAGAGGGGGGGGGGGCATTTTCTTTGCATATTTATTTTATAAATAACAATACATTTTTCACTAATATTCGTCCTATTAATAATTTCTACCGTAAAATATGGAGCATATTTTTTCTTCCTTTTTTAACGCAAGAACACCCTAAAAAAGTATCAATATTTATTTTAAATTTTTGACTTTTTTCAAATTTTTCTGTATTTATAATAAATATTTCAGTTCTAATACCCATCTCCCCTCCCGCGGACACGACCTTGAAGAGGACCGTAAGTACACACTGAATTTTTATACGTCGTATACAGCGGATATGCTCCAGATGATATTCTAGGCAAAAATATGAAATAATTTTTCAGATTATGTTTATATTTTTGCATGAGTAAACGGTTTGGAAGACTGTTCTAAAATGAAGTATATCAAATATAAATATGATTAAAAAAAATGAAGTGTTTGAAAAATTTTTAAATTTAACAAAAATTTAAAACTCTATTCAAATTTTTATCTAAAAGGCTATCTGCAGCATCCGATATGTACGGCTTATGAAAATTCAAATTTTTCGCATAAATCAAAAAGTTGTATTCTAATATTTTACCCAGTTGATATATATATATATATATATATATATATATATATATATATATATATATATATATGTATGTATGTATAAATACATACACACACATACACACACACATATATACATATATAGTCTTCTGTCAATCTGCAATATTTCATCAAAATCAGTGACTTTAACGTTGCAATCTCTCCTTGTTAAACTTACTACCGGTTTGTATATATTAGAAGACATGCACGAATTATGTATATTTCATGGCGGATTTTTCGAAGATCTTCATTGAAGCTTTTATAAATATAATTTTATTTGCATAAAATGATGTACCGATCTGGTCGGTATTTCATCGAATAATTACGGAAAACAAGAGATTCCTTTAATTATTTAAATGTGAACGCTCCTGATGTTGGTGGATCCTGTTATATATCTAACAATAGACACTTCTGTTATCATTTCCAAGTAAGAAATGAAGTATGCTGCAGTTATTTCTTCGATTGTTCTCTGTGCTATTAAGATAACATTGGCCACATATTTTTTCATCGGTATCCGATTATTAAAAAGGAACATTATTTTCAGGCCGTACAATAACGAATTGACTGAAAAATTCACTTCTAGTACGTAAATGAGTTTATTTGAAAAAAAAAAACAAAACTGGGAGGAGTGATTTTTAGATTGTACGGACACAACTTCCATCCTTTTGTTCAATCTTTTATGCTGAGTCTTCTGCTATTCTGCGTGCCCTTCTTTTTATCAAACTTCTCCGGCTTCTCGCAATCTCCTTATCCTGTCGGATGCTCAAAGCGTGCTGCAGACTATCACATCTCCTCTCCCTTCTCACTCAACCGACTGCATCATTCTCCTTATTCGTTCCTTAATTCACGATCTTTTCCTTTCCCACTTTATCCAAACGGATTTCCTTTGGATTCCTGGCCATTCCGGAATCGAGGGAAATGAGTTGGTTGACTCATTCGCTCGATTATCTTCCTCTTCTGGTACGTTTCTTCCTGCCTTCTCAGCTTCTAATATTACCCTTCTGTCTGCAGCTGCTCATTCCAAACTGTGGTCTGACTCCTACGTCTCTTCATTCTCCAACCCGAACTCTCTTTTCTTGTTTATTCAACCTTCCCTTCCACGTTTTCCATGGTTTATTAACTTTCCTTCTATGCGCCGTTCTAATTTCTCTGCGATTTGTCGCTTGCGTTTTGGGCATAGTTTGCTCCCTTCCTCAATGAGTTCCGTTACTCTCTCGTGCCTTCTCCTTATTGTCCATTACACCCTCCCGGCGATCAATGTATTTCTGATCCCGATCATATAATGTTCAGTTGTTCGTCGCTTTCAACTGAACAAGCTTCTTTTTATTCCTTCCTCTTACAAACCGGTATTCCCGCTCCATACTGTACTTCATTCATTCTCTCCCTTCCTTCTTCTTCGGTTATTCTAGCTCTTGATTCCTTTCTGTCAGCTATCTCTGATCGTGTAAGGATCTGAGTTTCTCTTTTCTCTCTGTTTCACTGTCTTGGGCTAATGTCCATGTTGACGAACCCATTAAAAAAAAAAAAAAAAGCTGAAAGTCGAATTTTTGCACCTCTATCCTTCTTCATTGGGTTATAGAACTTTCAATTACTAAATTCGATGCTTCTTGAAATTTAGTTAATTTAATCTAAAGACCTGGTTTAAGTTAACTCGTTAATTATAAATATTCGCTGAAATACTTTTTGACTTCGCACAAAGTTGACGCATTTGTCATATATAGTATATTTGATATTAGGTCCGTAAATAATATAACAGAAGAAACTACAAAATACAGCTTTCCATAAAGCTTCTACTCTTTAAACCTCACTGGGACCATTTTGGGTAAAAATACATGTATTGTTTCTATAAGCAAATTAAGTAAGGCGAAGTAAGGTCGCAAGCTAGATGAGTCGTTAGAAATTGTTACGATCTAGAAGATCAAGGCCTTCTATTTTAGACACTTTTCAGGCGTCTTTTTTTAAATAACATAGAGAACCTACAAGGTAACCGCCCGACTGTAGGTTCTCAACGCAGCTATAACTCTTATTTGTAATGAAGCTTATAATATTTGATCGTATGCAACTGATATGAATATAAATTGTATTAACAATTCGTATACACAATATAATTGTAATACGAATCTTCCATTAAAAGAATAACAAAAGAAAATTGGCACTTATTACTAATAATTTCAAAAATAAGAATTTTCCCACACAAAACAAACTAGCAATTCAATTTATATATTGGACCAAAGCTATATAAAAGATCGATATGATTATGTTTACTGAATCACGAATTCATGATTGTTCCATTTATGTATTGAAATCATTAAAGTTACCTAGCAGCCAATTTTTAATTTCTAACGAATAATTTTTTTGTTATTTATGTTTATAATTTCAATCGGATTTTTTTTTTTAATAGGTCAATCAGTACCGAATCCTTTATTTTATTAATAAAATTATACATATATACCCATAGACTTTATGTATGAAATTTTAGAAGAAGCTCTAGTTAATTTCCCAATTTTTGGGTTTGAAGGTTAGTAGAATGAAACAATCGTATAAAATGTATAGATAATATTTCAATTTAGCCGGTAGTTTATCCACAGCTTTCTACGGATTTATATTACGATTCCGTTAATTTGGATCCTTTTCTTTTACCATGAGTTTGAGACTTCTTTTATGAGTGGCGGTTATTTTTTTATCCGCAGATTTATTTTCTTTCCCCACGTTTGTATAGTGTATTATTACAACTGAAGTACGAGTAGATTAGGAAGCGTTTTTAGCGCTGTCTTGGGACCGAAAGTTTTCCTTGTAATAAAACTTTTTATAAGGTACACAATTTAATAATGACAGCGTAAAAGAACGTATTTGAAAAGTTCTAAAAATGTGTGTAACCTTTAGATGTAAGCTATTTAGGTGTGCGAAAGGTTCAAAGCAGACCAAAAAAAGAGAAAAACCCCTTCAGTCTCACTTTACTGCAAAATTTATATTTCGAGAAGGTTTCAGCGGCAGTGCGCACTGTGCTAAGCAATTGTTTATTATAATATCTGAAAATTAAGTGTAATTGATTTTAATTTAAATTTCTATATTCACAAAGGCTATGAAAATAAAGGTAACAGAGTGATCGTTGCAATATAAAAAATCTTGATGTAATTGAAAACACAGATCATCAGAGGGAAACGGCTGGTTCTCATTCATCAGCGACACCGAAAATGTTATATCTTATTGTCAAGAAATAAAAAGTTATCAGTGTTAAATAAAAATGATCGAAAAAAAAATGCAGAGTATAAAAAAGGCATGAAAGAGCTGAAAAAGTTTCCTTTCCATCAGAGAAATATGAGCTAATGTTATAGGAGAATAAAATATTGTCGGACAAAATAAAGGCATTACGACGATGCTCTTGTAGGGTGCCAAAAAAAAAAAAAAAAAAAAACACGGAAATAAGATGGCTGATTAACACAACCAATGAGTCAGAACAATATACAAGACACGAAAACATTGAATTACATGGAGTCACTGAAAATATTAGCGAAAGCTTAATAAATATTGTTACTGAAGTTAGTAAAAAAAATAGAGGTAGAAATTAATGGAAAAACCACATTATAGCGACGCGTAGATTAAGCACTAAGAGTGCAAAACTATCTAAACTAATTATAGTTGAAACAGGAAATTAGCAGATATATTATGCTCGAAAATGAAAGAACTACAGATATTAAGCATATACAACCAAATCCAGAAGTGCGTTGCAGCTAGTACATTAACAAAAATCTCTCGAGATGCTATACATATCTATTTTGGTTAACAAAACAAAAATTTGGAATACTAAACGATAAATATGTGTGGACAAAAAGAGGCGAAGTATTCGCTGGAAAAAACGAACAAGAAAGGGTAGCAGTAATTAGGGATGAAGATGATTTAAATTAATTAAATTAAGCATATTTCAGTCGTTAATGTAAGCAATATTTTTAATTTAAAAAGTAAGTTTTAGTTTTAGTGTTAGCCGAAACTTGAACGCGCAATGAATCTAAAATTACCGTTAAACACCGGAGGGGGGGACAAATAGAAGAAGCGATAGAAAACTTACAATTGTTTTTTAATATCAACAATAATGACGTTGGCAGTACCGTAAATACAACTCTAGCCGGACTATTTGTAACATAAAGGATAAAAAAAAAAAAAAAATATGAAAACGGAGAATAAAATGTTACTCACACGTGGGACGAGGGCTAACTAAGCACACTTTTTTAATTTTTTAAAAAGAAAACAATGAGAGTGATTCGCAGAGGTAGACAAGGACATTATGATGCAGACATCAGCACAGCAACAGAACTGTGGAGGAAGGTAGAGGAATTTAATCTCTTTTGCGGAAAGTGAAAAATTAAAAACTACATAATATCGTAAAAGAGGAAGATAAATTTTTCACTTTTTTTTTTTAGTTTGCTATTACAGAGCATTGCCAAGCAATATGAAAATTTTGAAAACAGGATAAAGAGTATATTTTTATAGATATGGAATTAGTGAAAATTCTGAGAGATAAGCAACGATAGATAAGGAAAAAGTATGGAGTAATTTTTTTTTTGGGGGGGGGGGGGCTTTATAATGCAACTAAGTTTTAAGAGTCGAGAACGAAATAAATCACGCGCACTGGTTCGAAAAACGTATAATAGGCACATATTTAAATAAATAAATTAATAAATAAATAAAAGAAAAATAGATTTTAATTTAAATTACCTACTCCTGTAGTGAAGTAAACGATGTGTAAAAACAAATCAACGAAGAGTAATATGGGCACGGCGCAGAGAACAGAAAATATAACACGGACAAAGAAAAAAGTAAAGCAATGAATGGATCGTAACAGAAATAAAAACAATAAAAAAAAATAACGCGAGGAAATATTATCAGACATACGGCATTCAGATTGAAACGAACAACAGTTGACTGGAATAATTAGCACGGTATCAGGTATAGTGGACTACGAAATAACTAGACACAGTAAAGTGGCAAAGACCGTACTAGGAATTTAAGGCGATGGCCTCTCTTAAAAAGAAAGATATACCTGTCATTCCTGCGTATGCAACAAAAAAAGCAAAAAAAAAACAAGAACATAATAAGCGTAATAATTCGAGCATTTATCATATTCCGTCTGTTCGTTTACTAAAAGCATCTGCTGAGTAATTTTTTGTTGAAATAATTTTACTAAACAGTTTTTGTTTATCAACATCGTCTCTAAACAAAAGCTGGAATTCCGATGAACCTAGAAGGACGCTGAAGCTGTACGCCCGGTTAGCAGCTACCGTCAAAATTTCTCAGCTAAACATCTGTCGTTTGATGTGAACGCTGCGATATCGGACTGCGGTAGCTCGAATTTGCACCCTCCCGCGAATACTAATGTAATAAACGTAAAATTAAAGAGCGAGAAAGAATTTACTATTAATGAAAAATGAGGTCAATGCAACACACACTAACTAAAATACTAACGCACTACATCTACACGACACACTATAGTAAGTTCAGCTAAAGGAACCGATCATCACGTAATGATGAAATATTTTTAATAAATGGCCTCTCCGCGGACGGACAGATGCACAGGAAACAAAGCCTTGCCACATGTTTGATGCAGCAAATACTACAGCTTTCTATTTAGGCGTGTTAATAAATAAACGTGGTAAAAAGACTATTCTAAAAACTACGAGAAAACCTAAAGTCCGCGCTAAATACAAAAGTAGTTCGTAAGTGCATAAAGAAGCAACATTTACGTATTAATTGCCGTCAGTTTTTTCACTGCTACTACAGATTGTGATTAAATAACCACAAAACGAAAGTAAAACCGATTAACAAATTTCTAATCAGACAAATAAAACAAAAAGGTGAAAGTAATAAGTACATCAGTTAAAAAACCTATAGAGTATATATATATATATTTGTGCCAGTTTAAATACTTGGTAATGGCCAAAATTATGAATCTCAATAAATAATAACTTACTAAACAATTAACACGATTTATATTCTTTATAAATGTTGAAAATTGGTATTCTGAGAACTATCTATCTGTTTATCTATTTTTAAAAAAATTGACACGTGGAAAACTTCAACGACCACGAAAACCGTTCCTCATTTAGATCAATATTTATTTATCTTTCTACCTACCTATCGAGATCTATCTCTATTCATCTACGTATATATATTATATGTTTGGATTTCGCGCTAAAAAGAAGTCGCTTCGTGCAAATAACATTTTACGGATAACTCAACGCGAACCATAGTAACTTAGTAACATGGTCGACTGATGGGTAATCTCGAATAGAAGCTCAAAATAATAATAAAAATATATATGTAGGAATAAAAAAAGGCGTAAAAGTGCTTTAAATTTGTTCTAGCGCAACAAACTTTTTTTTTTTTCAACTATATTATTCATTTATTTTATCTATCAAGTTCTCTGTCGCCTCTGCGTTCGATTCGTATTTTTGTTGTGTATCGATTCCGTAACTTTCCTTGAAGTGTTACGCCTTTCTTGGTTTTACATTCTCCAGCCGATGGAAAAGTCACACTATACATTACAGTATGTTGGCATTAGCGCATCTTGACTTTTTATCGTAATATGTTGTTTTTGCGAGTCTACTCTAAAGTAGTGCCTACTTATTCTTTGATTTTTTTTCTCACCTAAATTCAGGTTTCTCCTAAATATTTGTATTTTTAATTATTGTATATCCTTACCTTATTTTTCCTATTATCTTCTAAAAAGACTGGAGCCATTTTGGTTATTTTTGCGAAAAACTTTGAGTTTGCCAATTTTACAAGTTCTTCAATTTGTTTCATTTAGGGAATTCGAAAAAATTACTAGGGCCTCTGCAGAGGTTAGTCCGTTTTTAATGAATTTCTTTCGTGCCGCAGGATTATCCCGTTTTCGCTTCATTTGTTGCGGCACCGATTATTTTCTTTAAAAAGCGTATATAATGCTCTTGTCCCCCCTCTGGTACCTTGTACTTTTCAAACGTATCCGAGGATTTCGTATTAGTGTTCGTTAAAGAGTTGTGTTTTGTGATTGACCTTATTTTATTATTTCAACTCATTTCTTTCGATGTTTGTATCGGTTAAAAAAAATATACGGTTCACCTTGCGAGATTGGCCTTGTTTTATTATTTCAACTAATTCCGTTCATTATTATTTATAAGTGTAAAATCAGCGTTGAATTTCTTAAAGTCAACGGAGGATGTTATTAACGAACTGTTTTGTTTTTTAAAGTTTCAAAAGTAGAAGATTGCGAAGATTCGAAATCCGTGTAGTGTTTTTCCTTTACCGAAGTTGCCTTTGAGAAATCTAATTATCCCCTCTCCCCGATCTATTTTATTTACGTATTTATTTCTGTATTGTTTCTTTCTTTCTTCGAAGGTAAAGACCGAGCCAGCGGCGGCGTAGATTTTCCAAAGTTAACGGATTCCGGTCGCTGCCCTTCCACAGTTATTATATACAGAGTTAGTTTTTGAAATCGAATATCGAATATTATATCGGAAAAGTCGTGTCAGGATGAAAGCGACGGCGGATCACTCCAACGGTAGGGGGGGACTAACTCCGGTATTCTTTTCCGACAACCTCGTCCATTGAACGGATCTCTTTAAGGAGAGTATAGTATACATTATGAAAAGAGCTTGTTTGATTCCGTGTGATATCTGTTTTTACAACAAGTGGCCACAGGATAATCACAGTTTACCTTCTTTTGAAAATAAAGCTGTTACCGTATTGCAAAAACAGAAAGAGAAATACGAGTACCGGAAAAACAGCAGCTTTGTACAACACAATGTGGAGAATTTTATATTCTTTTTTTCAAAATACAAAAACAAGTTCAATGTGCGAGAATTAACAATCGTTGTTATTATTCGCGGAATATAAACATCTATATGGATGTTCCGCAAACAATGATTACCGCCTGTCCTACGTATTTGTAAATTTTCGTTTAGCTTATAATATTGCAAAGTACGAGGAATTCTATGATCAGGGTGTAGGAGGCATCACAAGCTGGCTGTTGTTTCATTTGCGTTCTTATTGATAATTTCTGTCATTGCACAAAGTGGCTTTTAATAATGAGTAAAATAAAAAATGTATAAAGAGACGATATTATTGCTTCATATCACAATAGCACACAAAAAGATCTAATTAAAACGTGAAAGAAATCAAAACAACGGATGTTATGAAACTTCATTTTTTGTCCGGTTGCTCTGTAAAGTGTGAAAATGCAACGAAATAAATGTAACCCCAGCTGCAGGCGGGAAAATATTCCCACTCCTAAACCTTAATGTTGTTTTTTATGTAGCTTTTTTTCCTTTTTAATTTATTTCGGGCCGCCAACGGGCATTACCGCCGGGAGTAGTGTCTCTAGCCTCAACTATTATCAAATAGCACCTGAACACGTTATCAAAATTATATCGATAGTGATACTTTATTAGTTTCGAATTTTTTGACTAAAAATGTTTCCTGATCATTGTGTGAAGAGCTATCAAAAAATATGCATGAGGGCAGAACATTATCTGTAGGGGCAATTTTTATACAACTTATAATTTAGCATGAGAGCTGTTACAAAAACATATGCATATCTGCAAGATGCCTATATAGGATAAATAGAAAAGACTATATCTCTAGTTCTGCTAAATAATTTTAATAATAGCACTTTTTTTTTTATCAAGTTCATTTTTTATAATTTAAACGTATATATATATATATATATTCATGAGCGTCGTCAATGGGGGGCAGGGCAGGGCTGTTGCCCCCCCCCCCTGAAGACTTGAAACTGTACTACTTGGACAATTTGGAAGACTTTTATAATAAAGCAGTAGAACAATTTGCCAGAAAGCCACGAAAATTATGTTTTAATTATTCTTGTTTAATAAAATATTAAGCCTCTACAAATTATACATTTTATTTTTCCCATAATTCGTATCCTCTTTGTATTATCTTTTGAATATATTCTTAATAATAATTGGAAGTATTTATTTCTTTTTTATCCAAAATAAATCCGATACAAATATATGTTTGTAAAATAACCATACTATATTATAATAAAGCGCATCTCACCGGAATATTAAATTTTGTGGCCTCTAGGTAAAGTTTACAAATTAGCATGGCAACTAAAGTATATTAACTTGTATTATATTTTTATTAAAATTAAAACTTTTGACTTTTTCATGTAAATGATATGTACGTTTTACATTTTAAGCACATATGAGTAATTTTCGTTACTTTAATGAATATACACGGAATAAACACTTTTCTATAAAAACGATTTAAACTAAACTACTATATTTAAAAGCTTAGTTTATTGAAAACTGTAAAAATCAGCAAAAAACATTTTTTAAAAATGATGCAATTTATGAGTAGTAAAACCATGTCAGTGTCGTAAATATCAAATGATTAAATTTGTTTGAAAATTCGGTGACACGTCACAGTAATGACACGAATGTTGCTGTTTGGTTAGTTGTGGCTAAAGACACTTGCGAGGCACTTGCACCTTAACCTAACTCGATGATAATTTTTTTGTAAAGTTTCCATTGTGCACTAGCGGGATTCGAATTTCACTCGAACAGAACACGGCTGCTGCTTGCATTAACGTAATTATTATTTTTTCTTTCTTTCTTTCTTTCTTTTTTCGTCACCACCTGTGAACTGCGGTTGAGAAGGTCTCTCTCCGTTTGTCGTTATAAACTGCGGTTGATGTACCTACCTATCCTGATGCCGTAAGTACAGTAGCCTGTCTTCGTAAAAGGCTATTGTACATCCATTTAATAAATAGAACCTCGCGAAGTTTTCACTTTCCGTGGCCATAGTAGTGATATTCCATCTGTTCTTAATACCGTATCACACGCCATCTGTAATTTTATATTATACAGGAGCTAATCTAGGAAGAAAGAAACGTTTGTTTACAATATTTTTTGCATAAAAAAAGTGACGATCTCATATTGAAACGTTATTTTTTAAGTGTTTTTGCCCTTAGGAATACCAACTACGAGCTCTTATTGAATTCGTGAATTTAAATAAATGATAATTTAAATTATTTAATTACTTATTCTTATTATTATTATTATGAAGATTAGGGAATTATGCGTTTGGAAATTTTGTAGTAATATATTTTACGATACTCTAGACCAGGGGTGGCCAACCCAAATGATCTTGCGGGCCACTTTGGAAGTGTATCATAACTCCGCGGGCCGCATATAAAATCATATATCCTCATATTAGATACAGAATCAATATAGACACACTTAAGAGTGAAACATAAAACCTGTTATATTAAATGTTCCAACATGCGCGTACATTATGAGTTCGCAGAACATAATTTTTTACTACTTTGGCCATCTCGGGGGCCGCAAAAATGTTCAAGGCAGGCCGCGGGTTGGCCACCCCTGCCCTAGACCTATATTTCGGTGTACCGGTCGACTGCTGAAAAACACAATATTATTTAAGTATACACGACACAACGATACAGTAATAAAAATTTGTTTAAATTTAAAATAAAATTGTACGTATCGCTGTTGTCAGTGGTGATATGTGATCCATTGGTTGGCGGTCAGCTGGTCTACCGTTGCGCAGAGATCGGAATCCTCGTAATCCGAAGCCGGGTTTTTAGACATTCAAATTCTGCGAACTATTAAGCGGACCGACCACCTTAATGTTTGCGTTCCGCGATTCGTTACACGTTTTCAAACTTACAATTTTGACACTGGAAGACTATTGTAAGCCACTACGAATAATAAGGCAAACAATTATTCCGCAGAACCCTTTAGCAATTTTCACTTTTTTGTCTAACCGTGAAACTAACACTGACCTGCCCTAAAAATATCTATCTCCGAATTTTTTTTTTTTTTAATGGGCTCAGTGTTAACACTGACCCAACTACATGGACTTAGATCACCTACTCAGATTCTGAGGCGATCGGAGATAGAAAATATAAAGGAAAGAAGGAGGGGAATAACGGCTAGAGATGGGAAGGAAAGGATAAAGGAAGCATTGAAAGGGGTAGGAAGATCCAACGGCAAAAGTTCGGCGTACAGATGAGAGCACTCAGGAAAAAGAGCAGGGCATTCAAAAAGGATATGGTTGGGGTCGACTTTTTTCCATCTCCTCCTGCCTTGACTCGCGTGACAGCCATCAGGTAGACGTTTTTTTCTTGCTGGTTGATGATCGCCTACCTCTATCGATAACAGGATTTCAGGCACGCGTACATTTTAACTGGCACCACATTTTCCAAATTATTTTTATTTTTATTTTATTTATTATTTTATTTATTTTTCTTTAAATTTTATCTTTAAATAATGTAATGGGCACATTACAATATGTAATTCCAATTTGCACCGCAGGGTTGTTCTCTTTACGTAGAGTCTATATATATATATATATATTTAATGTAGTACTTTGATTTCCATATTCCTACGAGTTCCTACTTAAAAACATTCTATTTGACGGGAAAAAATTATAAAAAATCTGAATGTTTTATATTTCAGTTTATTTTTTTTACATATCGCGTAAATTGGTTTTCTATACTAATATAGAAAGTCTTGTGTGTGCTATTTGCGAATATTTACATTATAACCACTCATTATCCGGCTATTTCCGACACACTTGAGCAGAAAATTAACTTTCTCAAATTTTTGTTTGACTGTTTGTTGTTCCAAAATTGTTAATGATGAAATCCGCTGGGCCTAAATATCAGCCAGATCGTTCTGAGCTTTGTTTCACATTGATATTACAAATGTAGTATAGAAATTACAACAGTATAAAGTTTAAAAAGCAATTTTTTAGCGCGAAAAAGAAACATATCTCTGTCAATCCATATTATCTTGAAAAAGTAAGAAAACTGTAACTTTGATAAAAGTAGAGTGACAGCGCTATCTTCACTTTTTCCCTTTTGTTTTGTTGTTCCTTCAGTGGTGTCTGTTCTCGAATCGCTTTTCTATGTGTCGGTCTGTTCGGTGTTTATCGACATGAGATAAGGTGACGTGTATTTTTTAAACAGAGACAAAAAATATTACTGTCTGCGGTTTGAAAATATTTTTTTTTTTTCTGTTTATCTCGAAATTACATAAAGCCGATAGGTTATGTACTCTTTATGAGCGAAAAAAGTTAACCGGCAATACAGACACTATTTCAGAAGACAGAAACAAAATTGGCCAAAAGAGATATTACATATGTATATATATTTTTTCTATTTTGTTTACTTACTTTTTTTATTGGTCCAGCATTCTCTCACTTGATACATCGATCAGTAGTTCTACTCTGATGGTTGTTTATAAATTTTTTCTTTAGTCCTAGCTCTGAAATACTTCATCTCTATTCCCCTTTTCTGTATTTGAAGCTTTCGTGTTCCGAGTTATTCGGATATTCTTATTTTCTCTTTTCGATAAGTTCTTTTCATTATGCTCGATCGTTTAAGACCCCGTCTTTCGTAAGAAATTACCCGGTCGCAAAATCGTTCCGCTTTAATTTCTGTCTTTATTGAATTTTTTATTAACTTATTAATTTTTTTATTTATTAAATGGATTCTAGCACCGTGCCAATTGGTGGGGTTATTCGTATAAGCGATTACAAAACCCATGTTCGCACTTAGCATCCACTCGTTACTTTTTGCCGTGTTACGCGTAGATCCGAGAGTATATCACCTTATTTTGTATAATTCGCTTTTTAAAGAGCTAGGTTCTTTCGATACTTTTGTTTGTGTTTTTCCATAAAACATTCACATTTTTATGGTGAATGAATTTTTTTGGAATTTCACTTGTTGATTTTTGTCGTAATATCTTGTTCCATTTATTATACAATATTTTTGCTTTGGTACACATTATACGTTAAAGTTAATAATCGAAAAAGAAAAAAGATGATCTTTCAAAGTAAAACGACGAAATATAACTGACGCCTTAGAAATCGAAGAAAAGCAGAAAAGTAATTAAAGATCGTGAGGAGTTCCTGGAAAATTACAAATATAGATTATAATTGCAACTATCTTACTAGAATAACTAACATCTGATCGTGCATAATGGGAAATAACCAATAAAAACATAATTTGAAAATAAGGTACGGTAATGTGAAATTATTAAAATGCGAATCGCGACGTGTTGAGAGACGAGTGGTGTGCGTGTGCTTAGTGTGCACTGTTGTGTCGGCTAAAGGTTAAAAGATATATATATATATAATGGTTGGTCCAAAAATTTTGGCCACACCCCTCGCATCGCGCGAAAAAGTAAGTAAGCGAATACGGAATTACATACGCTTGTAGCGTGGAATGTTTCACATTAATTTTGAAAATTTCACCTCGATAGCTTCAAATGGGGGATTATACGGGGACCATCCGCGTAAAGTCGTATCGAATTCTGCCTACGGATTCAGAGTGGGTTATTCACGATAACTCGCACGGGGTAGCACTGATGCGGATAAAAGAACAACGTGGTTGAACAGTGAACACTCTGAATTGATGGAAATAAAAAAAAAAAAGAACATTTTAAACATTTTCTGCTTTTTTAACGAAGTGTGATTTTCGCGTGAGATTTTTGATGTCAGTGTGTTTTCATGAGAATGGGCACCACGAAAATGTCAAATACGTGGAAACTTACGACCGAATTATTACGAAAACGTAATATTAAGGCGTGTTGCCACACTCCGTACGTGACGTCACGCCCTGTGATTTTTGGTTTTTTCCAATATTGAAACAAGCCTTAGGTGGCGCAAGCAGCCCGCATTTGCGAAGACTTCCTGAAACGCGTTCTTTAGGCTAAGTTGGAGAAAACTTTAAAGGTGAAATGGGTAGAAGATAAATTTATGAAACACGTAAGGGACCGCACGGTATTTTGAAAAAGGTAAAAATGTAAACTACGACTGAATGTATATTAGAATTTAGTAACAAAATTGATTTTTTTTTTTTTTTTAAACACGAAATCCCGTAGCCGGAATTCGATGCGTGGATGGAGTCTGTATACGAGTCTCCCTATTTGAAGCTATCGAGCTGAAATTTTCAGAATTAATGTAAAACATTCCACGTTACAAGCGTATGTAATTTAGTTTTCACTAACTTACTTTTCTGTGTGATGCAAGGGATGTGGCCAAAATTGTTGGACCAACCATTGTAATATACCATCGTTGCAGTGTGAAGCGCGCATTTAAAGCACCAGACACGGTGGTTGATTCCAATAGAAGGAATCTGGAAATGGCAATAAGGATTGGGAAGGATCCGATCGATAGGATCAGAGTCAGTTGCTTTTCAGCCACGCTGGTTGATTTTATAATGTACTCCGCTGGTCAAATGTGCCACTTCGACTAACCAAAAAAAGAGGAGAATTCAAATTTGCAGAATTGCCCGTCCGAACCAGGAAAAGATTATCGTATCCCCCCCCCCCCGTTAATTACTTTGTTCTATTTGTTTCGATCCTTATCCGCTGTAATATGTGTTACGGTGCGCATATTGCGATTAAAAAATAATAAAATAAAATAAAAATAAAGCAACGACAGAGTACGATGGTAGAGTTACCGGCGAATACCTTGTTGTCTACGTCTTAGGAATGTGGGCGGCGGTAGGAGAGGGCTAAACTTGAAAATCGGATATTGGGGAGTAAGCGGCGACGAAATAAAAGGAACAGTCGCGACTTATCGTCAAAGGAATTACACAGTCTTGAGCTAACCGGGTGAATGAGCTAAGTCAGTGTAGTTTACAGCTCACCGGTATAGAGAAAGTAAAAAAGTATCGTTCGAGTTCAACCAAATTGCGAAGTTTGAACGTACACGGAATTACTAGTATCCATCAGTTTAATCGACGCCGGCCGATTGAATTTATTTAATTGTCCGAAGCAAGTGTCGAACATTCGAATCCAAGTGACGGAGTGGGCCAGCGACCAGCCAGTAACACCATTCGTTTTGATTTACAAAGAAGAAAAAGATAACCCATTATATTAATCGTAATAATAATAATAATAATAATAATAATAATAATAAACATAAAGGAACAATTAAATAAATAAATTTAATTACAATCCTCTCTAAATTACAGGTAGTAATAAAAAAATTAACCAATGGATGTATAACTATTTTCGCGATAGAAAACTAACAGCATCACTCCAAGACGGAAGTTACGGTTCGTGGTGACAACAGGCAGATGCTTACCCCAAAGTAGCCTTCTGTGAGTGCCTGCCGCTTCACATTATATATAAAAAATATGGACGAGCAAAATGTTAAAATTATTCAGTACGTAGATGATTTAGTAATAAATTCCGCAGTGGCTACTATCGACAACTGTTGCAAAAAGAATCGAAAAAGGGTTAACAAATGTTACGGAACTTTGAATGAATTACAAATTGAAGTAAGCGTGAAAAAGAGCCGATGTATTATAATTAATTTGGGAAAAGAATCCAGTTGTCTTCGTTACTTAAAATTAATAATTCCTCAATTAGGCCTGAGAATTCGGTTAAATAGTGTTGGGAGTTAAATTTGATTCGAAATTATCCTGAAAGGAAGACATACAATACATTACTGAAAAGTGTGAGAAGGGTTTAAATCTCCTACGAAGTCTGGGAAGATGTAGCTGGGGAGCAGACCCTAGTCCATTATTTAAAATTTACAAGGCAATTATTAAATCGCATTTAGATTTCTTTACTCCAATATATACAATTTGAATAAGTCAAAATTACAGACTCTTCAAATTATTCAAAATCGCCCCCTTCGACTTTATTTGGGATGTATAAAGTCAACCCCTTACCATACACCGTCCTAGCAGAAATATCTGAAATGCTAGTAAATATTCTCGCCGAAGTTACAAGAGTTTTATCTTTAAAGTTAAAGAGCATTGTTATCATCCTATAAATAAACAGATCGATCCCCATTTCTTGATAAATTCTTTAAGCAGTTCATACCGGAAATTTACCCCGCTCCCGCCGCTGGTGAAAAGTTAAAGCAATTATTCGCAATTATCAATTTATCGTAATGCCAAAGTGGTTCCATACGGAATAGATTTTCAAGACGTGTGGCCTACGGACGGATACGACTGACGACAAATTTATAAGAGAAGGTCGTTCGAGTTTAGAATAGAACGATGCGCTATTAATCATAAACTTCCGGTTTGAAAAATATCAAATATTCTACACTGACAGATCAATAGATATATCCCAGAATAAATTCAACACTGCCTTTTATCTTTCGAACAGTAATCGATAATCAATTTTCCGCTTGCGGTACACACTGGTTCGTCATTTACTACAAAAATATATGCAATATTCAGATGTTTAAAAAATATTAATTTTAACCGATTCCCTCGCAGCATTATTAAAGCTATCCCATATAAACGATAGACGAATCACAAATATGGAATGATTAATAATGAAATAAACATACATGCATATCAAGAAGTAGTAGGCAATTTTTTTGTTAAAGTTCGTTCCCACCGCGGCGTTAAGGGAAATGAGTTGGTGGCCGATGAAAGGGCTCGAAGAGCAACTGGTAGAATTATTAACGTAAAATTGAATTGGAGGGATTTTGTCACCACGACTAAGAACGACATATATGGAGAATGGAATAATGTGAGTTTTTATAACACGTAGAAAATCTAAAGGGGGGCGGTATTTTAGGTTAGGGGTAACGTTAGTATCACAAAAAGGCACGCGGTTCATCACATCTCGATAGGAATTATGCAACTACGACTGACTGCAGATATTGCTGGGTACCCCGGAACATTTGGTCAAAATAAATATAGTAACAGACAACACTTGTCCCAAATGTGGATTGAAAGGATCAATATAGATCATATGATCTGCAAATATTGAAATAGTAGATTTAACTTCAAGAAGGAGATATTGAATGAATGGAATACTTTTGACGGTAAACCAAATTGTTTCGAACCCCTGTTCCTATTTATATGGAATATTGTATAAATTCATGAAAAACAAATCAAATACAGGTATATACTATTACCGGCGCTAATATTAATTAAAAAAATTAAAAGCCGAACCAAAAAAAAAAACACGTCACATTTGGCATTATTGGTGGGGATGAGTAAATTAGCGATTATTGTTGTTATACGTCATGTAAAAAGTTTTGATAATAAACGGTCAGTCTGGTTGCCCCTCCGGTTCATTTTCACTGCCAAGGCTAATGTTCGTTGCTTCATTTTCTTATTTCAATTCAGAATGAACCCCTTTTGGAAGTAAACGTCGCCAATATGACTCGACTGCCAGAAGAAATGTTTCCCGTGGCCACTTCTCGACCTTTAATTGTTGCCGTTAGAATTAGAATGTACATTACGTTGTTTTGTGTTTCCGCTTCTAAACTGTGGTTCTCTGTCAGAATTATTCCAATTTTTATGTGTATCGTGAATTTCATAATGTTTTGTTTAGACTAGGGCGTGGCACAACGGCAGCAGAGTAGGTAGCGTGAAAGGGCTAAATCAGCGAGGTGATTTTCATTATCGGGAAAAAAATTTCCGCCGATAAATAAGTAATGAAAATGTCACGTGTGTGTAGCTTTATCGTTCACATTGCGAAAACACGCTGGCGGATTTCCGGTATGTGACGTGTTACGTAATTTACTGTTACGGCTAGCACATTGATGGATTGTTTCATCATTTCATTCACTCTTCTGTAACGGATTGATGAATCGTGTGACGTTGTGAAAACTGTGACTAGGCGAAGTATTAATCGATTTCGTCAAGTATTTCTCGAAACGAAAAAACATCCGTTTCAGGCAGATTAACGCGAGATCGAGTTCAAGTTTTATGAAAATTTCGTCGACTTGGATCCGGAAATGAAAATGAATTTCGCAGGAAATCTTCTGGAAACAATTAACTACACTTTAGAATTTCAATAATCATCTTAATGGAAGAGAATGGGCAGTTAGGCTTTTTCCTATTTTTAGTTTTTTATAAAGTATTCTTTGAATGATTCTCGCTAATCAATTCCGAAATATTAAAACAACCGCCATCGCAGCGTAGAAAGGTTTATGGGGTTACCTATGAAAACGGTCGCTATGGATTTAATTTTTCTTTCTTTTTGATATAACGATTTTCCAGCTAGTGTGAGGGTAATAGTTTTTTAATAGTAGAGAAGAATGCTCGGCTTAAATCTGTAATTGGATATAAAAAAATTCTTTATTAAAATGAATTTCTACGCGTTCCAAGAAAAACGATTTTATGCTGCATCAATTGAAAATTATTTTCTCTTTTCTGTACAAATCCGAAAATGATTTTTATTTTCATTTTTTTTTTTTTTTTTTTTTTTTTTTAAGTGAAACTTCTTCAGGCGCGCCTTATATATAATTAAAAATATATAGGGAGTTAACACGAAAAACCGAGCGAGTGTGCGTTATGAATAACTAATAACATCTAAAAATTCGTAATAGACACGTAGCCAGTAATATGTATATTGAATTAAAATTGATGTTGCACGTTATTGCATTTTATACCAGTGCGCTAACGAAGAGCAACAACCCAATCAACGAAGGAATCTAAGTAATAGCACAAAAGGAGCATAACATATCAGATTTTAATCTGGTGCGAGATAGAACGAATGAAAGAAGCTAGAATAGGAACAACTAACAAGGAAGGAAATGAAAGAACATAAGAGTCATTGTATGGAGTAGCAGGACCAAGATCTAAAAGCTGAAAACAGAAGAGAGAACGTTCTGAAGAAAGTGAGGAACATTCGAAGAAAACATGATTGACATCACACAGAAAGAGGAATCTTCTGGGTGAAGAGGACACCGCGGGGAAGAGACGAGGGAAGAACGAAAAAGTGACGAAGGGAGAAAGGTATGACCGAATAGTGATCAAGGAAACTTGTCAAACCAACTGGTCAGAGAAGGTAAAAGTTGGATGGAAAGATAAAAAAGAAATCCGGATTGGAGAAAGGGAAAAATAAATATCATTCCATAATGTAATATGGAACTGTCTGGAAATATAATTAATATTGTGAGCAGGAAATTTAAGAAAAAAATGTCCATTGAAAGCTTCTGAGCAAGCCAAAGAATCAGCCACCTCATTACCCTCAATTCCGTTGATGTGTATATATATATAAAAAAGAAAATAAATTTATTAGAACTTAAAAGTATCAAAAATTAATCAAACATGAAAAATGGATATAAAACATCGGAAAAAGAAAGGCATCGAGCATATAGAGGGAGAATGCCAATGATCTCAAAGGAACTGTAGCTGAAGCTAGCCGTATTTTAATCTTAACAGAAACGTGGATGAATAATGAAGATAATATCGACATACCAAATTTCGATTGCATCGTGAAATTTAAACTCCGGAACGTTCCAGCAGGAGGGGTTGCAGTTTATTGTAATAGAAACGATAAGTCAAATATTGTTACTTCTAATATGGAGATGTGTCATTTACACAATGTTACACAATGAGATTTTAGTCAAATAGATGTTGGTGATATTCAATGTAAGACGGAAGGTGGAAAAGAAATATTTTATCGCCATTCATATTTCTCCAAATTAAAGGGTCCGTGATATAATTAAATTTATATATAGGAGATTACTGCTCCTTTTCACTCCCGATGGTTGAAAATTATTAAAAGAAAATTTACCTACACTTTCAATGATATTAGCTGGAGATTTAGTTAAAATCAAACTATTTGAAACTTTATTTGGATGATTTCATATTGCAATTCAGTTTTTTTTTTTTTTTTGCATTCCTCCCCGCCTTCTATTTGTTTATGTGCGTGTGTACGTATGTTTTTCGTTTCTATAGCGGTAATTATGATAATGGAAAAATGTGTTGACGAATTAATAATGGTAATTAAACTTCTGTTTATTACCACGTCATGGATAAATTTAATGATCGTTCGGTATTAATGTTTAAACGGTAATTAAACGAATTTGTTGTATAATGCGATGTTTTTCAACTTATAAACATTCTTGTAGAAATGCATATTACTGTCTAGCGTATGTTAAAAATAGGTGTATACATATAACGAATGATTGTATTAATATATCTCAAAAGACTGTTTTTTCTTTAAAATTATTTTCATAATTATCTTATTAAGAAAAAAGAAAAAAACGTGTTTTTTGTTTAAAAAAAAAGAAAAGAAAGTGAATTCTATATTTTTAATATTAGTCTTAAAACTAATTTCCTTAAAATTTAAAATCAACCGTCAAGTATACAAGATTTTCTAGTATGCACTTCTTTCATGTGTGGGTTTTTCATTGGCGTTTAAGAATGTAAAAAGTAAAGTTAGTGCTATCACGCAGCTTAATTACAACTCTGACTTATCGAAAAAGAGAAAATCGACTCATTTTGCTATGAAAAAATTTTTCCAGATGAAAACGAAATTAATTTGTAGATTGCGAAAAAGTAGGCAATACTAGCAAATTTTTAGAAAATGTTTTCACGCGGTATCTATCTAGTATGCATCTAATGGAACATATGAGGCCGTTGAAGAAAGATGGGTTTAGGCATTTAATCGTAATATATTATTTAAAATAAAACATGAAAATTAATTTAATAATAATAAATTAAAATTCAAAATAAATTAAATCCACAAGTGCCAAGGGACCTCGTGTTTGGCATCCCAGAGGACTATTAAAACAAGTAAATCATTTCAATTGGCGTCCCTGGTGGAGATAAAATATAACGTCATTATACCGTTACAATAGTAATATAATAGAACTGCCTTATTCCTACTGAGTATGGAACAGCGCCTAAATTACTAAATTAAATTGTACTGATTTGATGAATTAATCTATTTTTAATTAAATTATTATTTTTTTTTAAATTCATTCTTTTATATTTCGCATGTTATAGTTTAGATTTGATACTATATAATAACTGAACCATCCAATAACGGTCTCCTTGGTGAATCCATTTCACAATTAATGTTTAAAAATTGATCATCTCTACTGCTACTGCGTCTATTTAATTTTTTTTTTCTTTTTTATAAATAATACACGCATTATTATACTACAGTGATTCAGAATTTTTGTTTCGTACGTAAGTGACGGTTTATAAGAACCTACACGACTGAAGAACAGTTTCCATTAGTAGGATATGTACACAAAACTAGCCCGAAACCGTAACAATTGCGACTTCGTAGTGTAATGCTTTCAGTTGATCCACAGATGCGGTGATTTGCCCAACGATGAAAAGGAATGATCAGATTTGAAATCGGAGATGATGTTATTTTTCTGGAGAAGTGCTCCGTTGCACTAATTTTTTTCCTATGCTACCATTAAGCAATGGCAGCTAAGGCTCCGCGCAAAAATCGCGTATGGTTCTTTTCAAATGTGTTATTTGTCAGTCGCTTTCATTTCCCTAACCGATTTTTTTACCGTTTTTTGACCTCCACAAAACATACCCTTAGTGCCAAGTTAATTTTTTTCAGTTATTATAATTTTTTTTCTTTTCGATATCGTTTCATTACCTTCTTCTCCATAATATGTTCAGTTTTAGTTTTTATGTTCACAGAAAGATTGAAACTGAGCCGTACTCTTTTCCATTCTTCAGTGTTACTTGTTCGTTTGACTTTTTTTAAAATTACTTTTTCTTCTTCATCAGCCATTTTCGTTGCGAAGGTCGGCGATCCCCACCTGGCTACAACTTCTTTTGAAACACCTGTCCGGACAGCAATTGTATGGTTGGGCAGCCAAAGCAGCGTCGTAGGTCTCCTATCATTCATGAATTTTGCGGACGGCCTGCTGATCTCTTGCCAGCAATTTTGCCTTCTATTATAATCCGCAGTGAGTCGCACTTAAGAGCTCTTAGAATGTGATCTAAGTATCGTACCACCAGCTGTAAAATTCGACAAAACTTAATGGAATAATAATTTTAAAAAAATAATTCATTGCCTTTTGTTCATGTTAACAATGGAAGAGAAAACCATGTGAGGACTTTTATTGAAAAAGTTTAAACTTGTATTTCAGTGTATGCGCATATTTTTTAATATTAAAAATATGTGTAAAAAAGAGCTTTTTAAAAAAAAAAAACAAGAAAATTATTTGTAAAACAGAAAATTTTGTTTCCTATCAAACGGTGGAAATATATTTTAAACAAATAAAATAGTTCTCTTTTTGTTCTCAATACATATATTACGTTTACTTTTTTTATTATTCGGTGCAGCTGCTGGGTTCATTACAACTGATGAATTACGCGCGAGGCCAAAGCTCTTGAAAACGATTTCGCTAATTAAGAAAAGAGATAAGGGACAGGTATGGAAGATTTATTTTGTTTGGTAGGATGTCGGTCGGGTATTATGGCTGAAACGAGTATGAACACAATAGATTGATAATGTAGAATTAAATAGTAATGAGGGATCGTCGTCTAGATTTACGGCTGTAATTATAGAGGACAGTATTTTCGAATATGGACGGAAATCACCGTCCCTCTGTGTAGGTAAACGAGTTTTTAAAAGTAACTAAAAAAAACAAAGAAAATAATACCGAAACGGTAGCTGTTACTATAAAAAAAATATATGTACAAAAATATTCGGCAGAATTCGTTTTCACATTAGTCAATGAGTTATATGATAATCTCACTTTTTTATTCCGTCCAGTTCGTTATTTTTATTTTACATCCTTATATATCGACAACACGCTTATGGATTATGCAGAGAGGACCTTATTCTATACGTTTCTGTTCGAAAAATCGGTTTAATGGGGACGAAGGCTTGCCAGTTGCCTAAAGAAAGATTTATTTATTTCTTTTAAATATTTTTGCGTATTGATCGGTTAAAAACTTTATAAGAAAAAAAAAATCAAATGAGTGAAACAGGAACATTAGGCCTTACGTTTTAAATATATAGATATCATTAAAATTCGTTCTATTTTTTTTTTTTTTTCATATTTATTTTGTTGGGTTTATCAAAAAAAAAAAAAGACATTGGTCCAAGAAAAGGATGCGATCACATATGGAGCATAGGAAAGACTTAAGTGCTGGAATTTGTTCTAGTTCAAAATATATTTATTAAAACTAGATTTATGAATTCGAATTTTTTTTCATTTTTCCCTATTTAAAGTTTTTTGTAATCTAAGCATTTCGGTGTTTACTGAATCCTACGAAAAAAAAACACTTTATAAATGTAATCCTAGAAATGGTGAAAAATACTAATTTGGTCAGAATATAATGAAAATTAACATGGTAACGTTTAAATTATCGGCATAGAGTCTTCTACATTATAGATCAATTTGGAAAATCTATCGTTTGATTAAACTAATTAAAAAAAATAATCAGCAACGGGGCCGTATCTAAGGGGTGGTCAGCCCCCCCCCCGAAATGTCTACGAAATAGTAACTGCTTGAATTAAATGGGCCAAAATTCAGAATAAATTTATTTCTTTTCAATTTTTGACAAAAGAGAAGAAAATCAAAATTTTTATGAATTCTATGGAAACTACTATTTTTTACCAGTTTTTCTGTTTAAATACTGCATATACAAAAAATAATTACGTCATTTTTATCACTAAAAAAAACATCCATCGATTAATAATAATAATAATAATAATAATGATAAAGAAATTGAAACTGAAATCAATCAGCACTAATGAAAGTATCACTAACTAATTAAAATAAATAATTTTATGTTGAAGGGTGAAAGTTTCGGTTTATTAACGTTTTTACTTTATAAATTAGCTCTCCTGCTGGAAAAAGTTGGCCTTGCAGCACCATGCTATCCAGATAATTTTTCAATTTGTTTTTGCATTCATAAGGGAATAATTTAATGAGGCGGCAAATTTTATTACATGTGGAGACTGCGAAATGGTGCCAATACTGAAAGTTAATTGGCAGACAGTATTGAAGCTAAAACAGAAAGGAAAAAAATTACGTATTTGTTATACTCTCATATACTCATATTAAAAAACTGCTTATTTTGCTTTAAACAATAGAAAAGTACCTTATACACATTCGCTTTGCTTATTTTTACTTAAATTTATCAAAATTTCGCCTTTGGTTAAACCTTCAGCCTAACGGGTAGAACAAATGAAAGTGGTTTATGATCTTATTTTAATGGAGATGTGTAAACCCGGAATACACGACTGTGGTTTATAAGCAATGCTGTGTCTGATGTTAAAAGATTTCCCTCTATAATAATAAATATTAGTGTTGACAAATCTATATAATTATGTTAATATTTTTTCTTCTTCTTAATACAATATACTATCACGAGCTGTCCATTGAGGACATTTAGTAATTTGCATGAATGAAATTAATAGTTAAGGGAGGACTACCCCACGGTACCTAATTACCCCGACCTTCTTCGGTTTCTGGCGTTTCAGTCTTTTTACATCATCGGTAACATCTAGCAATCCTCTAGCAAGAGTGTTATTCCGGTGGGGATATCGAGTCTGTCTGCGTGTCTTTTAGCGAAGTAAAGAATTTTTATAACAGAATAAAAGTAAAACTCTTTAATATTTTTACACGCTATCGCTTTAATTATCAATTAGGTCTCGGAACACACCTTATGGCTTAAAGTGAATTCAAATTTCGGAAAACTTTACGCCGAAACTAGAAGATTGGCGCCGTATATTAAAATTAAAACGATCATTTTGAAAAATTTTAGAAGATTTCACGAATATCAAAAAAAAAGAGAAAAAATAATCGCATAATGCAAGCAGACAGTTCAATTGTGAAATTTTATTACATAATTAAGAAATGAAAATTTAATCAAACGTACTTATAATTAGTATATTTATATTGGCAAAACAAGTTATACTCCATATGCTCTTCTGTAGGTTGGTAAATGATTTAATTCAGATTTATTCGATTAATCAATATTTTTAGCGGCAAAACAATTTATCATTTTCTCTCTCTCTGAGGTTCATTTAGAGATATTTTTAGTTTTGATTTTGATATTTTTAAAATTTCAAATCAATTTTTTAACTAAACAATAAAGAAACCTCTACAATGCCAGTTGAAATACAGTTAAAAATTATTTAAAAATTTGATTTCTTCTGTTTTCCTTTTTTTAACATTTAAATTACGTAACAAAGAAATTAATAAAATCAACAATAACTGTTGGAAAACACGTCTAGTTTTCCAGGAGCTTATTCAAATTTTGATAATATGCAAATCTCCTTATTCGACGTAGCGAGATCGTTATTAATCACTAAATCTCGTTTCCGGTCGATAATTTTTCGTTCGCATTGCAATACCGAATATTTTCTAATTTTTAAGTTGTTTTGTCTGTATTGACAAAGTTATATTGAGTATGCATTGTTATAATGGCTCTAATGAAGATAAGTTATTTTTAAGTAGACGTGTAATTATTTATTACATAACAATTTATGTTTTTGAAATTTGTATGCTTGTGTTTTATATTAAATTTTTTTTGGTTTTTGGCGATCGTTGAATATGTTAGTGTTCATGGAAATATCTTGCCAGTCATTTTAAGCGCTAATAATTGCGTTGCATTACCTGGAAATACTGCTACATGCTTATCGCCCGCGATTTATCAGAATATTTTGTGGAGTGCGTTAATTATTTAAATAGAATTTTTCCACGTTTCAATATACGTGTGTGGTATGTTTAAAAACTTCAGCATGATGCGATTTTATCAGAAATTAATTAACTCCATAAAAACACGCACACACCAGTATAATATATATATATAGTAGTAATCAGTAATACTTTATTATTTATTTTTCAATAATATATTCATGTATTTTTTGACATTTTTGTACGGAACAGGAAAGAAGTCATTTTTTTTAAACCGGAAATTGTGGCAATTGAGATAAGTTTCATTAACACGCGATAAAGTAAATTCCGAAATTATCAGTAAAATGTAATATTGCAAAAACGATTTCGATGAATTTGAAATTCTCGAGTGATTATGTGTAAATTCAAATTTGAATTTAAACAGAGGAGAGAAAATGAAATAAGGATACTATTTCAGACGATTGTTATAAATTGAAAGTATAAAAATCGTTTCTTTTTTTTTTTTTTTTTTTTTTAAAGCCTAGTTCTGGCACTGAGAACTTTCTTTTTCTCGTTTTTTTTTCTTTTATTTTTTTATATAATAATTCCGTTTGTTATCATAAAATGGAATAACTTATAAACTGGTTTCTCGTCTGGTTTATTATTATTTGTTTAAGTGACATTGGTTGTGTGTGCAATATTTTAAAAATTCTAGGCGATTGATATCATTTTTGCGTGGCCATATAATTATTTCATCGCACTCACATAAATTACTCCTATTATTTTCATTAGAAATAATTTTTCTGGAGTTCTTATAAACCCCCCAATTCTGTTATGTATTTTATATATTCAGTATCCATATATTTTGTTAACTATATTTTGTATATTATGTTTTTTGAATCTCATAATACTTTGTTCTTTTGGCTTGTAATTTCATATTTTGCTCTCCAGTCTTTTTCTTTTATATGCTTAATGAGAAAAATAGATTCAGCCGAATTAAATTTAATCTTTCCTATTTTTTATTATTTATTGCTAATTTTGAATTCTTTATTATTAATCATAAATATCATTTTAATATTAATCGTGGAACAGATATGTAGGTAAAATTTTTTTTTTCAATATCCCGAAATACAAAAGTGGCGGCGAGAGGGAAAAATGAAATATTCTATTGTTTTTATTATTGGCGTAAGGCAGTTTCCAGCAACTGTGTATAATATAGTTCAGTCACCAGTATGAATGACGATCAATTCAAACAATTTAACAAGAACAGCTTTGTCAAGCTGTTCCAAAAAAAAATAATACTGAAAGTGTTTCTAGTAAATGTGAATTTTGTATATATATATATATATATATATTTAAAATAGCCGATAAAAAAAAGAACCATTTCAATGAAATATACAACGGTCTCGTAAATGTAAAAACAGTTAAAGTTAAATACTGAAGTATACTGATCAAGGGCAGATCCAGAAGGAACGGGGGGGGGGGGATTATATAATTACGTAAAATCTTCTACGGTAGGCAGTAGATTTGAGAAATACCCTTTGTTTCATAAAGAAAATCAAATAGTGACCTTTATAGAAATCTAAAAATGTTTTAAAAATACATAATTATTACAATTTAATTTAAATTTAGTTTTATTTTCAGGTGAAAAATAAAACGAAATTATAAAATTCTAGCTAAAATGGTAGTTTAGAAATAGTAAGAAAGATGGTATTTTTATCAGACTTTACTTCTTTTTTATTTTTGTTAGTAATCCGATTCGAAGTCTTTGTTTATGAGCTAGTAAAAAAAATATACATATATATTTCTCATTGAACTATTTTCACTTACATTACAAAAAAAAAATTAAAAACAAATAAAAATGGCAAAAAATCGACGACAGTTGTGTTTAAAATAGAATAAAAACGGAACATTAATAGTTTTACTATCAAATAGTATTAAATATTAATTATTAAAATCCATAGGTGTAAAATTCATACAAATATTTTATAGCATAAATTAAGTTTCTCTGTTATAACAAATTTTTTCAAGGAGGCTTCGGTTCTTTGAGGGGAGAGAATGTCCTCTATACCCCCGTGGATCCGCCACTGATACTGATACTGATACATAGTTTAAGCCCGAAATTATAGATAGTATTGTCAGATTTAACCGCTCCTATATTTCTGACACGTATAAAATATGATGGATTAGTTGAAATGTTTCAAACACACCTGTATCCATGATCAAGTCTATTGATAAAGAGACGTCGGTTACTTATACGGTTTCGAAAGACGCACGAAAATGTATATAACGGATTTATAATAGAGTATACTGTAATAATTGCGAACTTTGCTACGGTAAGTGGAAGAAGTTTACCTCCGATGTATAGTTTCGGAATTTATTTGACGTATCCGAGATGACCGTATTCGTGAGAATATATCACAAATGGAAAGATTGACTTCCAAACAAACGTTGTGGTTTAGCGTTAGTGTAAAAGCTTCGCATATTAACAGTAAATAAATTGTAAATCAAACGCAGAAGATACATCTACCGAATATATAAATAAAATATAATATCGGACAAATTCTGAAAATTCTAATTCCTATCGGGATTGAAAAACTTCCTATCATCTCGAATATAGATTATAACGCGTCAGGTGTATAGCCTATACCGGTTTACGTTGTGTCCGTAACTACTATTCTACTTCCGACAGTCAAATTAACGGTATCCGAGAGAGAGAGTACATAAGAATAATGTTATGCGTATCTAGATCGTCTTCAGCAAAATAACTTACACCTTAACGAACGTAAATGTTTATTTTTTGTAACACACAGATTGATTACTTAGGTTACGAAAATCATTATAACAGAATTTCAAAGTATCCAAAAAATGTTCAAGCTATTGAGCGCCTAGTCCGAAAAGTGCAAAGGAAATACAATAATTTTTAGACTTATTATCCAAAATTTATAAAAGTTGTATCAACGATTGTATACCCATTATGCGTTTTATATGAAAACAAAAGATTCTGCTGGTCAAATGCGAAGCTACATTCATAAAAAACTTACGAAATTATTAAAGACCACAAGTACTTGCACCGTTTCAGTCTCAGTTACCTACTTTAATTTCTTGTGACATCAGTCTAATAGGTATTGCGGGAATTATATTATACACAGTTAGTGGACAAGGATACCCAGTCGCATTTGTACCATGTTTATTAACAAAAGCTGAAATAAACTATAGTCAGCTTGATCGGGAGGAGCTTAGAAACTTTATTCGCAATTAAAAAAATTTGTACTTACTTTTAGGATCAAAAATCCAAACCGGCAACAGATAATAAACTATTTACGTATCCGAGCTATATTTACCTTTGCTTGCGGTTTCTAAACTACATTATGAATTAGGGAAGAAGAAAGTAATGGTACCCTAGCTTTTTTAGATGTTCTAGTACATATGAATGTTGGCGGTATGATAAGTTTTTCAGTGTTTCGTAAAAGCACGACATAACAATTCTCATCATTGCCCAAGATAGAAGTTAGTTATTTTTAAGGCTCTTACGGTCAGAGCAAAAATAATTTGTAATACAATTAATTTTCAAAAAGAATTAACATATTCGAAAGGATTTATGATGCAAAATGGTTATGATAGGTCTGAAGCTAATATGTGTATAAACAGATTTAGTAGATGTGTTGAAGGAAAGAGAACGGAAAAAGAAAAAGAAACATAGTTGACCAGTATTACCCTCCCTTATGTTAAAGCAGTGACTGAAAAAATCGGTCGAATTCTTAGGAAGAGTAACATCCGACCGGTACGTGCGGAAAAATTAGAAATAGTTTGGGTAACACTAAGGATAAGCTTCCTCAGGTCCATACTTCTAACGTATATGGAGGACCTTGTTCTTGTGGTTTAAATTATATTGGACAAACTGGACGAACTGTTGATCGAATAAAAGTACATATAGCTGATTGTAAGTATAACCGTGTTGAGAAATCAGCATTGGCTGAACACCGAGAAAAAACAAAACATAATATTTTGTTCGGTAAGAATGTGGTCTTAATTAAGGAGCAGTTTGGCAGGAAAAGGCTAATTACAAAAACTAAGAGAAATGGTCCAATTTTATCCGTGAAGATGGTTTTAAGATTCCTTCAACGTTCCACCGTGATTTGGATCCCTCTACAGTGGACCCAGGAATATCCTGCCACACCCTCCTTCCTTCATACCATCAAGAGGTCGATCGAACCATGGTGGCCCCAAGATGAGACCCCGAGGGCAGACTACTATGTGTTTAGCCGCTTACGCCTAGGCTACGGTTTTGTTTTTTTTGTTTTGAATTGTTAGTTTAGTGCTTAATCGTCCCGTTTTGTCAATTTTCAGCGGTTTTTTGAAGTTTTTTCATCCTTTTTCTTCATATTTTTCAAGTCCGGGTTTTTCGCATTATTTGTTTTTATTACTCATTCCTTTTGTACTTCTGGTTTATTGTTTACTCGTTCCTGCTTGGGAATTTTTGTCTGTTTTTTATTCTATAAGTTTTACTATTTAAATTTGTATTTTTCGTTCTGTTAGTTCAATAAAACCTATTACTGTTTTATCCTATGATAAAATGAAAAATGAAAAAAAAAAAATATTGCGACAAAAACAAAAATGGAATAAAACATTACGATTAATAATATCAGGTAACAATGTGAAAACAACGCAGATGTTTTTTTTGTTTTTTTGGGATGGAGGGCTCACCAATCAAGCCCCTCCACCCAGAAACTTTGATGTTGATGGCAGTAAACCGGCACATCTTTCTGTTGTAATAAGTAATTCGAAATGTTAGTATTTCTTAAAAGAGGATGTAACAAAATTATATTCAGTTAACCCGAAGCTAATTTTATTTTAATGACTAATTAAAAGAAGCCCATATGTAATGTTTAATTCTGGAAACTTTTTCCCACACCGTCTCAAATTTTTTTTAGGCCCCTATCGCATTGTCATTTGGTTGATAATAGCGTGTATTCTAGAGAAAACGTTTCCAGGGTATTCATATGCATTTTAATTACTTATTACTAGTTTATAACATTAATTTACTTAACAAACGTGATGAATAAAAATTTATGGCTAGCTAAACTGCATTTGTTCTGTGCAATAAAAATAAATAAATATTTATATTTTTCGGCATTTGTCTGAGGAAAAATTATATTTTTATTTTTTGTTGTAAGACGGCTGCATCAGATTCGGAATATTTTTAGTAGTAAAAGGTAGGGAATAATAATTACACTGCTTTTGTTATACATTTTTTTTTTCTTTTGCCTTTTCATGGACACGGATACTTTTTGAGTACTAAATGCTTGGCAAAAGGGGTGAGCTTGTATGAACACCTTACGGAAGAATGTATAAACTTTAGTCAAGTATAGTTTTATAAAAGCCCCTTTACAATTAGTACGTACCACTAGTGAGTGGATCTTTTAGTAAATTACTTTTTTTTTGACAAAAATCAAGGTTGTTGTTACTCCAGCTATGAAATGGCGGAGCATTATTTACTCGATAATCATAGACTAGCTTTAGCGTGTTGACACATTAACAAGCAAATAAAACTCGATATTGCGCCATAGTTTACGACACAGAACGTGAGCAATGGTTTTCGCTACTTGATTCCTAATAAATCGTCAGCGTCATGTTTTTTAAGGATACCAAGATCTTGTAGTGTTATTTACATGATGCGAACATTGTGCATCATAGTAAGTCAACAACAGCTGAAGCAGCTTTCACATTTTATAATGAAATAAAGAGCAAAGAAGGAAATGTAGGTAAATTTTCTAGGATGCGTCATGTATCTCGTGATTCTGGTTGTTAGCTTTTACTGTTTTTTTTTCTTTAATTAGATCACTGGAGAATATGGTTTCTCGAATAATGAGTAACAGATTATAGGGGAAAAAAAGTATACACATGCATTTAAAGAGAAGGGAAATTAATTATTGCATTAATTAGTTTAATGAGAAATTATTGTGTTCTGCGTACATTTGCTTCTTATTTTGAGGAAATTCTAAGGCCAGTAAAAGTACATTAATCTGTGCTATATTAAATAAAGGATGTAATATGTACATTACAATGTAAATATGAATATATATATATATATGTATGGAAAACGTGTTGCGAGTATGCTCGTGCTTGAAATCCTGTTTGGTTGCTTGCACCATCACGTGATCACTGGAGAAAAGCCCACCCTATTAGTAAAAAATGAGGTCAATTGTTCGTGGAAAAGAGAGGGGAAGAAGATTGCTTTTCAAAAACTTCCTCGTGAGGAAGTCGTCTTTTACCGTCTTCATGAGCTAATACAAGGTGCGGCAGCATAACTTAAACTTCCTTTTTTAAAATGCGCCACTTTTTTCCAAAACTAAATTTTGTTAAAGAGAAATAATAACAGAAAATCGAAATAACGGATACTCTAGATCCCCCATTGGCTATGCTTCTTCCCTTCTCGCAGTTTTATTTCGATTTTCTGGTATTATTTCTCTTTAACAAAATTTAGTTTTGGAAAAAAGTGGCGCATTTTAAAAAAGGAAGTTTAAGTTATGCTGCCGCACCCTGTAGTTTTAAGAAAAAAATAACATTTTCAGAAGGAAATAGTAAATTCGCTGGTCCGATTCGTGAAATTGTTAACGCTGTACGTAAATAGTGTAAAGTGTTAAACAAGTTTTCGTAGTCTGGTAGCACCGAAGTCGTTACCTGTGCTTACATCGACGGAATAACCGTCCAATTGCAGGTAACCGTCAACACCGCCTTCCTGTACCACCGCCGGCAAACAGTGATGCATGCCAACTTTTATCATTTTAATTAATCGTTGCCGTTTGTTTTCGTTTTAGGCATATTTATTAATTATGTTATAAATAGTTGTGGGGAATTAATGAAAATATACATTTAAAAACCATAAAATCAATTTAACAATAATAAAAATAAAATTAGGATTTATTCATGTCCACGAGTTCAAGTGGATCTCGTGGTTGTCATTCCTAACGGCTTTCATAACTAATATAATACCGATTCAAGGGATAAATATATATTTGCGAGAAATTAAACGCCCGTTTGTAATCGTAAAAGATATGATTTTTTTACGCAATAAAATTTGCATTAATTTAACGGAGAATTATGATCGTCGCTCTAAATGAGTTTTTGTTATTTTCTTTACTTTTAGATAATATCAAATCGGTTTTTTATTTTGCATTCTAATTTGATATTTAAAAAAGAATACATATATATATATATGCATACATATTATATATGTATGTATATACTAAGAGGTTTGCTTCTACTTGGTTTGCTCGCCAACTCTCCTTCCTCGCCTGTCCACTACCAAACGTTGATAATTTTTCACTGACATGATATATTTTGCGAAAAAATATAGTAATAAAATTACAATAATAGTATAATCAAATAGCCGGGCATAATTAAAATAGCGTTTTTTTTTTTTCTTTAAATTTGTCAGCTGACTACTCTACATTCACTTCAAATTTTTCATAGAAATGGCCGAATATGTTTTATTGCTGGGGGTCATTCCGCAAAGTACGTCATGCGTACGTAACGCAAAAGTTTTACCACGATCACCGACCGACAGTTAATGTTTCTACTAAAATTATTTTTTTTAAATTTTTACATTTATATTTATATTTACCGTAGTAAACATTTCATTCGCTTTGTGATCAGTAATTCGGTCCTCTACTGGGGTAGTCTACCTATATTATTACAAGAATATTGGCGATACGAAATTGTGAGCTATGCGAAGCACGGATTGATCAGTCTATTGTTGCAGTTACGCTAGCGTGATAATTGTTATTTTATTTTGATGCGTGTAGAATTATAAGTATGTTTTCTTAGAAGTTTTATTGTACTCATAGCAGAAAAATATGTATATATATATACATATAAAAATATATTTATATATACTAGTGTTCGCCCATTGGTTGAAATTTGAATATAATTATTATTAAAAATTTGAGGAAAATATATACGAATTGGTATATTTTCAAAAAAAAATTTCTACTCTTATACATTCGTTCATTGTATATCTAAGGAACGTACAAGCTTTTATATGTGCTTACAATACAAAACAGTTCAGTACCATTATAACTGAATAAAAAATAAATTCAATATAATAACAGTAGTACATCACCATTTAAAAACCCTCATTTATTGATATTAAATGACACCTTCTTAAGATTTAGTATACTGTAAAATTGCCAATTATTTGATGATAATTAAGAAAAATTAAAACATTTTAATTAGAACAGATTTACACTGGGTATAGCGATTTCATTTTTCATTTTTTATTTAAATAAGAAAGAAAATAACTGTTCCCATAATTTTGTGTACTGATAACACTAAAGATCGTTAATAGTTACTCAACAAAAAAAAAAAAAAAAAAAAGAAAAATAAAATCGGTTAAGAAATAGAGGAGAAAATGGTACTGAACTGTTTTGTCTTTGCCTATTTATATATAGAGATATATTTTTTTTTTTCGTTTAATTATATTATTAAATACAGTCTTAGCAAGTTAATGTAGTATTGGTTATAATTAGTATTTGGGGAGTTAATAAACGTGAAAAGAATGTTTATCAAGTGAAATACTCTTTTAAATGATAAAAGAAATAAATAAATTTAGTATTAGTTATAATTGAGTAGTGAGAGTTAATAAACGTGAATGTTCGTCTAATGACATAATATCCTTTTGAATGACGAAAGGAGTAAATAAAAACACTGATAATATTTTGCGTTAAGTTAAAATTCCCGACTTAGCGTGTTATTCAGGAAGGTGGAAATGAGAACAGCTGTTTGTTTACCTGTTAATTTTTTTTCCTTGAATTAATTGCAACTTTAATGGATACGAAAAAGTTTTATAAAGAATTTTTAGGCAAAAATCGAATTCAAACGAGGAGGAACTGTAATTGCGAAACGCTTGCAATTTAAAATTGATTCCGATAAGAGAGATAAGAATAAATTAAAATCGAGTGATGTTTTCTGTTTTGCACTTCGGTGCCGCAATACCGGTGCCGCCTCATACTTTGGCAAACGAAAAAACAAGAAAAATAAAAAATAAAATTATCGATAAAATTACCCGATCAGTTCTAAAAACCGATCGATCATTCGGCCGATAGAGATGATGAAAAGCAAAATATCGCTCGAACGAAGTTTTTTTTTTGATATTTTAAATTTCCATAAAATTATGTCAAGGCTATAACATATTTTCACTTCTACATCGAAGAAAAATGGAAATATTTAAATTTGTTAATAATCATGTCGTCGTAAGCATCGTTTTTCGATGTTCTAAAATGCGGCAAATTTGTGATGGACTGGTCGCTTTTTTTGAACATTATAAACACATACGGGGAACTGTACATGTTCTAACAAAGAAATATGTAGTGCCCCTAACGTTAGCATATTTTATTATTACTATCAAGTGTGTTAAATGCCGTACCGTGGGTGAACTTTTAAATTTTTCAACGACATTTCACCGGTTCAACCTTTGCCGTTAGTTCACGGTTTTTACAAGAACAGCCCTGTAAGACGAATGTCTTCTTTTGATTGAAAAGGTTTTTTATTTTTCGACGTTCGCTTTCCCTTTTGACTGAAGCGGCGCGGGCTTCTCCAGTTACCTCTGCTGCGAATGTGTTAAATGCGGGAATAAATTATGTTTTACGGGTAATAAGAGAGTCGCTTAATTCCAACGCATTTTTTAGATGTACTGCTTCCACTTTGTTCAGTGGCGGAGACTAGAGAGTTCTATTCCTTTAGTATATGTCCTAACAATCCGGACAGAAGATTTTCCCAAACTGATTTTTAATTTTCGTCAATTACTTCAAACGCGATCCGGATATTACGTCTGAATTATTTTTTTCGCTTTGATAGGTAATTACATATTTCCTTCGTAACGCTACAACACTTTCTGAAGATAAACTTACCCGAAGTACATTTCAACTTAAACATTTTATGTAAGTTCGCGTTTAATTTCGTTACTCGACTTCCTGCTCAAATCAGCTTATTAAGATGCCGCAATTAATTTCGATTATATTACCATTACTCGACGAAATAGATTACTTTCTCGGTTTTCATTATTTCCAACCTTTTAGTATGCTAAAATAGAAAAAAAAAAAAAAAAACCCGAAGAGAAAAATTTATTAAATTCAAATTTGAAATTCATACCCTTTAGCCGGAATTCGCTTGTTCGCCTGACAAATGTTCCGCGTTTTAATGTATCCCATTGTGTTTGAACGCTAAACGGACTACTCATTTATTTTTATTTCGGTAACAGTTCTGCATTTTTCACGCTATATTTAATATAATATACATATACATGGCCGTCGCCAGAGGCGGGCGGGGGCACACCCCCCTCCTTCCCGGAGCCTTGAAACTTTTTAATCAACTGGCCATGATGCGTATTCATAGACGCGTAATCACGGACAATTTGGATGACTTTTATAATAATAAAGTAGTAGAACAATTTACCAGAATCGCACGAAAATTATGTTTTAATTAAGATTTTATTCTTGTTTAATAAAATATTAAGCCTTTACAACTTATACATTTTATTTCTCCTATAACTCATATCTTCTTTCTATCATCTTGCCCCCCCTGGCTCATCGGCTGGCGACGCCCTTGTACATATATTTAACTCTTATGCACGCATCGGACATTAACACGGTGTTTGGTATAAACGCGACTTCCTTCAGGAAGCCGTGAAAAGATATATGCCATTTTTTTTTCTTCTTTTTGCGATGTCCGGTTTTCGAAAAATTTCTTTCACAAAATATATTTCGGTTGTTCGTTTGTTTATTTTCGTGCTAATTTCGATATTTCATTTTTAAATTTACAGATAAATAGTAAATACAGCGAGGAATTAGCTCAAGAATGTTTAGAATGGATACGGATAGTGACGAAAGAAGACATCAATGTCTCCGGCGATATGGACAATTTTTACGAAACTTTGAAAGATGGAATTCTTCTGTGCAAGTAAGCGCTTTTACAGTACAGTATTAAATCGCGGGGGTTTTTTGAGAAACCATGAAAGATATATAACCTCTTATAACGGGAAGTTTATATTTTTGCGTTCAATGTTACAATATTCCTCTAGCAGCCGTTTCTTAAATTCACGAGCATTTGGGAATTGCGAAAAAAGACAAAATCACCCTGATGATACAGATTCCACCCGTTCAGATCTTGGCCGGACATGCTGATGGACTATCCTTGTGTACGTGACAAAAATGCTTCCATTTTAGAAAACCGCTGCCCATAAACGAGCTTAGTTTTGTTTAATTTTCTCTGTGTTTAATCTTGTTTATTTGACATGTTACACATAATCTTTCATTCGCGATTAAATACACGCAAAACAGGACAGTGAACTAAAGCGGGTTGATGTTGACTGAAATAAAATTTGCGCCTATTGATGACATTTTTACACGGTGGCCCTCCCACCCGGGAAATCGGGAATGAGGCGGAAATGTTGTCGTTATTATCGAGGAAAAAATTAAAAATAGCTAAAAAACGTAATTTTTAATAAGAAAAAATCATTTCAAACTTTAAAGAGTAAATGCATTTTTTTAATGTACTTTACATGTTAATAAATTAAGGAGTTCTGTTTTATTCGTGTAAAATATGATGCCGCGACGGTCAAATATTATACCAATGGTAACAAGGAAAAATTCCATTCTTCTTTTTCTGCAATTCTAGTAATCAGAAAATCGGTGGGGGGATTTGGATCAGGAAAACCGGGAATTTAAAAATTGTATTTGAGTGACCATCATGTTTTATCTTGAAAAAGAAATTGCCTGGGAGCGTAAAAGAAAATGTAGCTTAAAGCATTATATCGCATTTCGTTTACTAGAAGTGGGAGAAACAGTTTTAATGGCCAATTTGAGAATAAAACTCCAGCTTTTTCCTTTAGCCTGATTGTATGCGAAAGAAAATTCCGCTTGATATTCTCATCCACTGTTTCATTGATTGTTTTACCGTTAAATTCTGTTTGCTGTAAAACAATTTCTAAAAGCCGTATTTGTAGTATACTATAAAAACCCCCCCCCAAAAAAAACCCGAAAATAAGTTAAACCGTTGCTTCTAATTATCGTAATACGTTTTAATGGATTTTTGATTAAATCCTAAGTGAAACACTACGTACTCTTCCGTATGCTGGCTACTTCCTTTTTAGCATTCTTTTCGTGTATCATTAAGCTGTGCACATTCTCACGATTTTTTTTTGTTTTCGTTATAATAATTAGTTGACATTTTAATGAAATGATAATTTTATTCCGCAGCTTGGTGAACGTGTTGCAACCGAATTCCGTTACGAAGATTAACAAGAACACTAAAATGGCATTTAAATGTATGGAGAATATCAGTTCATTTCTGAGCGTGGCCAACGCTATAGGCGTTCCTACTCAGGAAACGTTTCAAACGGTCGATTTGTGGGAAAGACAAAATCTCAATTCTGTCGTGACCTGCATCCAGTCGTTGGGCAGGAAGGTAATTATTATTACTTCTTGTCGCTAATTACTATCGCGTAGTTCTGTAAAATAATAATAATAGCTTTACTTTAAAAAAAGATGCACGCAATTCTTTTAGGATACTTGTTTTTGTAATGATCTTGAATAATAATATGCGCGCGATAAAGTAAAATTTTTGCGATAGTTTTTACTTGGAAGAAATAGTTTCATACTGAATATCAACGAAGAAGACCTGTCAAATGATCTAATGAATTTCTACAAATTTTATTAACTATTTTAGAACGTTGTAAATTAATTTTTGTTCATTTAAAAACTTAAAAAAAAACATTTTTTTTTTTTAAAGAACTAAAATGTAATTTTGTAATTAATAGATTATTTAACACGCTCGAAATTAATTCGTATTATTTATGGACTAATGATGTGGATACTACTTTGGATAATTCGATTCTGTTTATTTTATTCGAAGAAATGCAACTTATAATAACGTCAGAGTTTTGAGGAGCAGTTTTATTCGTCGGTGGTGGCAATTCAAAAAATTCCTGTGTTTGATGGTTTTTGTTTTTATTTTTTTCGAATTTTGAACTAATGGCAACGTAGAAAAACGTTAAATCACTTCGGACAAATGTATTTCCAAATAAACAATTGTCGATAACAACTCCCGAAAGTATTCGAAATGTATCAGTAATACTAATCGTTTTTTTACGAGAGACGTGCTTTATTAATAAAACTCAGAATCGTTGGTATACAACGGAGGAAGTAGAAAAATATATAAATAGAATTTTACTCAACAGAACGATCTATTTCAAGATCGAATCGCCATTATAACAATGATATCTTTTGAAAAACTCCTCAGGACAGCCTTGTTTACATGAAAAGTCTAACAGCCGGCTTTTTATCGGCAAATTAACTCTTCTCTCTCTTTTTTCTGTTTTCTCTATCTACTCGGTTGGCTTACTAATTACGGCCCGGGAGATACGGGTTTCAATATCGATTCGGTAACTCTAGTCTTTCTTTAACAAAAATATGAAGTATGTCGACTTTTGTTAACAAGGCTGCTCATTGAATCTCTCGTAGTATTTTCCTTTTTTGATATTTTTTTCAAACGAATGTCCGTTTAAAAACTCACTAGTTACTTTTACCCGTCTGAAAAAGAAATCCTTTAAACTGGTCCCCATCTTACATTATTATCCATTTCTAGCTATATATAAACCTTTCCTCTAAATTCTTGATTATATCTGACTCCATGACCGTCCTTCAGTTTATTCTCCCTACCTGATCATTCCTGTGATTTTATCATACTCCGCATACGCTCATTTATCCACGTTTTTTCTTTCTTTCATTCCATTCTAATTGATTTGCTGTGTGTTTCGGTAATGACGCGGCGGACTCCTTGGCTTCGGGTTGCCGCCTCTTCTCACTTATTTTTTTAAAAAGTCCCATCGTTTAATCTCCTTTCGCCGCGTAAAAGTTTTCACCTCAGATTATGGTATCGGATATGCGCGTTTTCTATTTTTCTAACAGTTGTTCTTTTTATTTGTCTGTTCAGCCTAGTCTATTTGAAAATCCGCGGTTTTCTCTTTATTTCCTTCACTTTGTCGTTTTGTTATTGTCTCCGTTATTCGTCTGCATTCTTAAGCCATATTATCTTCCTTTCGTTTTTGTTTTTCGTTGGTTGCATCTCCATATTGTCCTCGCCACTCAAACGAAGAGTATGTTTGCGATGCGGATCATGTGTTTATTAAGGGTTGATTTTTTTCTACTGAGTGTTCTGCTTTCTACTTCAGTTTGCTGCGACTTGGTCTTCCTACTCCATATTGCGCCTCTTATATCCTATCTTTTCCTTCTCCACATATTGTTCCCTATTATTTGTTCTTTCCTCCTAACAATATCTGACCGTATCAAGATATAATTGATTCCTTTTTTTTCTAATTGTTTTTGGGCAAAAGGTCCTCGGTTGACGAGCCCAAAAGAAAAAAAAAAAAGCTATAAACGTTAATATTGGGTGAAACTTTTTTTTTTCTTCTTTTTTGCCGAATTTTTCGAGAACTCATTACCGACTTAACTGATAAATCCACATTAAAATCTTTTCATCATTCTGTCCCGATCATTGTGCAGCTCGTGTACAGTCACACGACACGCATATATACATATATATATATATTTATATATATTATATGCTGCTTCTTTCTTTTTTTTTTTTTTTAGGAACGTCAACCAAGGGCACTGACCCACTCCTCATAATTTATTACTATAAAGTAAATAAGATAGTGACGAAGTCAAACGTGCTCCGTCCCCATCTATGTATTTTGCATAATGAGAGGAGCCATTCTACCATTAATAAATTTTGATTTTAAATTTATAATTAAATATATATATATATATATATATATATACATGTATATGTATGTATTTTTTCTTCAGCAAAAAAAATAAACTAACAAAAATAAAAATTAAAGTAAATAAAAATTATTAAATAAATGGAGTTATATTCCTATATGTTATAATTTGAATAGTTAATAATTTTTATTTACTTTAATTGTCACTTTTGTCCGTTTGATTTTAATTTTTTTTTTTTTCTGGAAATATATATATGTATATATACTAGCTGACCCAGCCACGCGTTGCTGTGGCTTAGTAGTTATAATAGATTAAATTAATTTTTTACTTATTATTTTGATGCAACCAAATTAATTTTTACTAATAAACCTAAAATTATTTAGCCGATTTTGAATCATATTTAGAGAATGAAATTATCCAACTAATATACACTTATTGAATTTACATTTTATTTATCTAATCTTTAACTGTAATCTATAATCAATGACTTATTTACACAATATACTAAATAAATTAGTTACATAAAAATTAAATGTTATAAATGAGGCAGATAACATTGGTTTCGAACTATTAGTTATATTATTTTATAAAATTGAAAATTATCTAAGCACTAATTTGTGCACAATGTTCTTGGTCAACCTGTCTTTTGCTAACACGAATAGACTTGATGGTGTTCCCACACGTAAGCAGGCAACATATAGTTGCCCATGAGAGAAATACGTGTTTTCCAAGTCCAAACCGCAAATAGACATTGTTATTTATGGTTATCGCGAAAGCTAATCGGATTGGAAATTGAAGTCTTCTAAATGGTATTGGAGTTTCTAACAGTATGAATGGAATACGTGGCAACAGGACGATTTCTCCTTTAAACTTTCCCATAAAAATTCTTGCTCCGAGAACATTTCTTCCCAAGCAAAAAACGCCGTATAAGACGTTTTCACATCAAAAATTTTGGTGATATAAATTTTTTGACAGAAAAACTAATGGTGGTCAGACTAAGATTGACGTCATTATAGATCAATTATTCTTATTTGTTATTTCTCGGATATCATTTTTTGTCCATTTGTCCTCCAGAGTAATACCCAACATAAACCGTTTCATTTTTCGTTGAATGGCGTTCATTTTTTTATTCTATTTTTTTTTTTTTTTTGTTAATACCAATGTTTTGACAGCATATGTTAAGACGGGAAGAACACACTGGTCAAACACTCCTTTTTTCAGATTTGGGGTGTTTAATTTACGTTTGCATAATACTAAATTCCAAATAAAGGAATCTGAATTTTTGCGCCGAAAAGAAACACTTCATTCTTCACGCTTTTTTAAACTGTTTCAAATTTCGAAAGTTTCGTTAAAAAAAATGCAATGCAGTTTCGCTTACGACAAATAGCGACCTCTTCATTGATATGCATGTCTGCGGCATTATCTTATACTGAAATATAAAGCATGCCCAACAATGTCAGAGAGTTGTATCGATGAATTAACTTACACTGCCACAATATTGTTGTGGGAATATTAAAATAATTTTTTTTTTTTTTAAAGTTTATAATGAAGTGTAAACTTTTATCAAGGCAGGACGTTTATTAAATACACTAAAATATAAATAAATTAAATGCCACACAATATCGCACAATATTTTTTTCTTTTCATAAACAACAACTCCGTAATAACATGAACTTTTTTGTAAACAACAGCGAAAAAGCGTTTATTTTATCATTCATCGATAAAAACGCTATGCGCCAGCGATAAACATGGTTGCATTTCGATTAACATCGCACGATACACAAAAGTCGCCACGAAAAGTAAAGTAGTTGGTGCTCAAAAAATAATAAAATTGTCAAATTTGCTTTTTTTAATTGATTAATTAAATTATTTAATATAACAAAAATTTATGTAAATAATTAAAACAAAAAGTAATGGCCATCAATTAAATTTGTTTTTTTTAATTGATTGATTAAATTATATAATATAATAAATATTTATGTAAAGAATTAAAACAAAAAGTATCCTATCTCTTAAGTTGGACCAAATTGCATGTACTTTCAAAATTTTATAAAAATCGGTTAAGTAAATTCCGAGTTTATCCTGCACAAACATAAAAACACGGGATTTTAATATATATATATATATAAAACAAAGTCGGGTTAGTTGCATCATTTATAACTCAAGAAATTTAAAAAAAAATTATGCAGAAAATTCATTTTTTTGCTGTTTTTGGCTCAAGGGGGGGGGGTAAATAATTTTTTAACCGTAATTTTTGGATTTTATGAAAGGGCTTCTGTGTTTTGTTTTATATTTTGAATTTCGCTTTTAGAAGGTTATCTCTGGTGATGAGTTATGAATATTTTAAGGGTGATTTTTGAGGTCGTTCTAAATTCCTTAAAAGGTTCTAGACGGTTTCTTGCCACCCAGGGTAATTGTTGAGCACAAACTTGTAAATTGTCACAGATAGAAGTTTAATTGTAATTTATAATCCAATTCTGATCAGTCAAACCGTTTCCGAGCTATTATATAATTGAATATTTTTGTCGTTTCTGAATCATCTTATTGAAATTCCTTACATTATATGTGTACGAAATCCTAAAAACCAGTATAAATTTACTTTAAGAAATTAAATTACTTCAGAAACACGATTTATCGTGTATAGCCCATCATCAACTAATAGCACAGAGTACACACTTTATTAAAAAGTATATAAATTGAGTGTGTACTCTGTGTTGTTAGCTCATGATATAGCCCGAAAAAACATGTTTGCAAAGAAATTTACTTTAAGTTAATTTATACTGATTTTTGTTATTAAAGGGGATAATGCTTTGCTGCCACGTGAATTACATTCATTTCAGTGTAATTAAAATACTTTTCATTTTGATTTTTATACATTTATTGAATTTAATTCATTTTATCTTAATAAAAAACTGAATTTAATTCAGCTAATAAGACACAACATTTATTGATTCTAAGGCGGGTTGAAGTTCGCCGGGTCAGCTAGTATATTAATTACAACGTAATTCTTAGGCTCCTCCCCCCATTCGAAAAAATGTCCCAAAAAAATGTTCCAATTTTATGTAACATTTGTTATATTTTGTAGAATTTTTGTTATTGTTATTTAAAAAATGTCACAATTTTATGTAATGAAAAATGTAACGAAAAAATGTCTTAATTTTATATAACGGAAGTTAAATGTTAGAGTAGGATTTTTGTGGTTATGTTACTTTTTATGTGTGTTGATGCCAGTAAGAATTACGTTGTAAATTTTGATCATTTTATACGAAGTATAGAAGAGAAAGAGACAGAAATGAAAGCAAGAGGGGTCAAGGGGCACAGCCCAGGCCAAAATGGCCGAGTTATATATATATATATATTAATTACAACGTAATTCTCAGGCGACCCCCCATTCGAAAAAATGTCCCAATTTTATGTAACGTTTGTTATATTTTATAGGATTTTTGTTATTGTTATTTAACATATGTCACAATTTTATGTAATGAAATATGTAACGAAAAAATGTCTTAATTTTATATAATGAAAGTTAAATGTTAGAATAGGATTTTTGTGGTTATGTTTTTTTTTTTTTTTTTGTACTGATGCCAGTAAGAATTACGCTGTAAATTTTGATCATTTTATACAAAGTATAGAAGAGAAAGAGACAGAAATGAAAGCAGGAAGAGTCAAGGGGCACAGCCCCTTGCGAGGCCAAAATGGCCGAGTTTATATATATATATATATGTGTATGTATGTATATGTATATACACATATAATGCAACAGTTTTACATGACCAGGTAATTTACGATAATTGCAAAACACATGCTGTTTTAAATGATTAAAAACGGCAAATAAAATAATTTCTATCTAAACGATATAAAACGAATATGCAGATTTGAACTACTTTGAACACGAATGCAAAAAATGCTGTTAAGAAACGAAAATGAGCTCTTTAAAAATTATTTTTTAATTAAGAAAAGAAACAAATGTTTAAATGCGTATTTCAGTTGAATACGAAATACTGATTAATATTACACTTCTCTTTCACGTTTTTCGAAAAAGTCGCTTGTACCGCTTAAAAAAAACTGTTCAAACATATATAACCTTTCCGTTTCATGGTAGGCAGACGAAAATTATTAACCTTATTATAATAAAAACAATTCAGTATTTTCTATTTTCTAGTCGCTAGCGGCAATATACAATAAACGTAACATTGTTTGGAGTATCGATATACACCGAACAAATCAAAACATGTCAACGAATTCGGAAAGAGAACATAAAAAAAGTTGTATTTCATAATCAAGTGAAAATATCGTTCCCTCTTCTTAACACATAAATAACCACACCAGAAGTTAAAATTTTAACAAATATGTAAATGTTCTTAGTTTTTTTTGATAATCCAGAACTTCCTAGTGTGTACTAATATATCCTTTCTTCGATGAAGGCGAATCAAATAATTTCGCGTTAATATTATCTCACGCGACGTATTGTGAGTATAAATTTCACGTCCCTTTTTCTCTTAAACTTTAATAAACATTCCGCTCAAAATAGTCGTGTAAACTTAGCTCGTTTGTCTCGTCTTCCGCATTCCGGTAGATGTAGTTTGAAGAAGAAAAATAAAGGGTAAAACCGTTCGCGTAATTTATTTTATTTAAATTTTCGATTAAATTTGAAAAAAAAACCGTTGCAGGCGAGTAAGTACGGATTTCCCAGTATTGGACCGAAAGAAGCGGAAAAGAACGTTCGCGAGTTTACCGATGAACAACTTAAAGCCGGTCAAACGATCATCAGCCTTCAGTACGGAAGTAATAAGGGGGCCACTCAAAGTGGAATTAATTTCGGCAATACTCGGCACATGTAAGAAGCCGGATCAATTCAGTTTTCGATTAATCGCAATCGTGTCATACCATTGTTATTAAAGATCACTGAGAATACATCAGTTTATTTTATAAATGTTTTATATATGTGACATTTGTGTTATTTATTGCAAAGATGAACTAATTATGTATTTAAGTTAAGACATCTTCCATTTTGTAAACTAATATATAGCTTATTTATTGCAGAGTGAGAACTTATTTTTCATTAATATTAAGAAAAACAAATTTTGTTCCAATTAAATTAGTTGTAATGAAATTTATTTTCAGATCGCAAAATAGAAATTCTTTTTTTTGTCGAAATTATTGTATACTTCAGGTATTCATATCGCGCCCGTCACCATATTGTTAATGGCCCTGGAATCTAAATTTTTCTCTGATTGTTTTGAACCATATGAAAATTAACAAATTTTAATTTCCGTCAATATCCTTAAGTTTGTTATCTGCGATTTATTTTTAATATTTCTATTTGCATTAATAGTTATGAGAAATGCCGGAAAAGTATTAAAGTACATTTATTTATTTTTTTGGCAACAACGAGTTTATTATTTTCATCCATGAAAAAGCAAAGTTTAATAACGTTTTCTTTATGGATACCATAGTATGCAGTAACTTTGTGCAATGATGCTTATTGAACATAAAGCTTGTTCGCTCCCTAATTTAGTGATTTATCTTTCTTCAATGATGGTGGGCTTCGTTAACTTTACTGGAACACTACTTCCCAACTGGTTCCCGTTATTTCATTTCTAAATCTGAATCCTCGTGTTTTTTTTTTTTTTTACCTTTTGTTCCCATAAAATGTTTTTTCTGTCATTACCTCAAAATGACTTCTTCGCACCCCTGCTACCTAAAGATTTTTCCCAGTGGCTGATTCTTTCAGCCTAATTCGTTCTTTATTGCAACGCATTCTAAATACCTTTTCTCTTCGTATTAACAACTGTCTTTATTCTCACTATTGTGTCATTCTCACTGATAAAAGCTTCTTCGTTTATCTTTGCTAATCTTCTTTTTTCGGAACCGTTCAAGCCCCATGTTCTTCGATTTTTTTTTTTTTTTCATTGAGCCGGTTGTCATTGTTTTTGTTGCATTCGTTTAATTGGCTTTTTGTCGGCTAGTAAGTTCCCTTTATCGTTTTTGATTTCAAGACAGTGCTATGCAATTCATCAATTCGACGTTTTCCATCATTCTTTGTACTCGTCCGACAAACTTCTGATCTCTTACCCTCAACTCTAAATTGATTTCTTTTAAACTGATAAAATTATTGGCGCGTTTGCCTACGACTAATTAATCTTGCTCCAATGCTCTTTTACACTGTTTTCTCCATATGTCGCTTGCCTAATTATAGTCTGGCTTTGTATGATTTTTTTACTCCTCTCCTCCTTATCACGCACGACTCCTCCTCGTTCATTTGCAGTGCAAACAGCATCTGTTTTGAATGCTTTTCTCTTCTCTCTGAACGATTATTTTCTTATCACCGATTACTACAGCTAAGCTTTTTCGCTCTATTCATTCATTTTTTTTTCTCTCTTTCTCTTTTCGTAGTTTCAATTTTGGTCTTCTCTACACATTGTTCTTGAAATTTCAATTGTAATTTTCTTTCCTTTTGTCAGTGAATCCGAGTTTCTTCGCAGCGTGTCTAAAAAAGAAAAAAAAATACATACCTGAAGAAATTGTATTAAAATTGTATTTTTCAACTTTTATTTTCGTACTAAAATTCAAGTGTTCGAAAAAATATTTAACGGAATTTCAATACCGAAACAATAGTTCATGTAAATTTTTCATTCATTATTTTAAAGTAAGTTATCGCGGGCGGAATACAGCAGAATTACCGACACAATGAAATTATCGCACAAAATTATTGTCTAAAAATAAAAAAATTAAGTTTACTATTTCTCCATAATTGTACTGGAATTACTTGCGTAATTTATTTTTGAATTAATTAATATCGTAATTTTTACTATTACATAACAATAATAGATGTTTTATGAGATATATTTTTAGTTTTATTGCAATTTTTACCAATTTCAAAAAAAAAGAAACAGAGTTCATATATTCGGCAATATGTTTTTTTTTCTACATATAACTCGTGACTATGATTCTTCGTTTATTCGAAAGTGTACTGATCAGCTAGCGAGATGAGTACCGGTGATTATTTATTGAGTAGTGATAAAACAACACGAAAAAAAAAAAAAAGGAGTCCCCTTCAGGGAAATTTTCAATAAGACAAACGCAATTTCCTTAAAATATTATGAATGTTATTTAAAATCGTACATTGAAATAAGAAGCAAATTTTTAATGTAACCAGACAAAAATTAGCTAATAAATTGTATCACCCTTTCTACATTAGCTACAGCTGATTTTTGTATAATCGACGTTTTCCCTATTAAAGAACGATGAGTAGTGCGATCGACTTGATAATTGTCATGGAAATGTAGATTCGAATAAAGGAAACGAATTTGAAAGCCTCATAGTATAGTTTATAAGCTCATTGCTAGTGACGTACCAACGTTTCACAACCAGCCAGGGTAAAAACATAAATCACACCTATACATAGAGAAGCCTATATATACATTCACATATGCACCTACATGTTTGAAAAACGATATAGTTACTAGTAATGCTTCATCCTAATCTACATAATTAACGATATTTGTTACAATAAATGTTATGTGTACATATTTGATATTTTTAAAGGAATGATGTGTATAATGAAAAAGAATATAAAAATAAAAATAAAAAATGAAAGAAAATGTGATTAACGTATTTGAAATGAACATAAATTTTATTTACTCGCTTTTCGTTTAATTTTCTTGGATTTTTATTAAATAACTGCTGTATACACTGATATAATATATATTTTTCCTAGAGGGCGTCGCCCCCGCAGTTTTCTCTCTGGTGGAGTGGGCTGCTCCTATTGCTTCCCCGTTTGATACACCACTGCTCACTGCTGACACACATATTATTTATTAACATTACCGCGCACAACTATCAATCTTGTGTACTGATCGAATGATTTCTTGTCTATCCGAATGTGTATCGTGAGTCGAGCATTCATTAAATAACGTTCAAAAATGACTTTTTAATATAACCAGATAGAAAGTAGCTGAAAAATTTTTATTAGAGCACCGAGAAATCACGATCTTTCAAAATGATAAAATTAAGGGGAGCAATGAACGCGAATGTTTTCTTTAAATTTTAATTAACGTTTGCTTATACAAATGTAAATTCAAATAAAGAATAATCAGCTCTTTACATAGTACAGGGTTGGTCTATCCGGTATTACTGCTCAAAAATATTTATACTAAAAATTATAAAATTTTAGAAAGAACAATAACTTCAAGAGTTATTCTAAAAAATAAATAAAATGAGGTGGTGAATTCTAAAAACTAAATAAAGTGAGGCGGTGAGTTCCTTAGTCCGTTCTTCCATTTCCAGCAGCAGATTTTTGAGCGCGTTTTCAGCTCATACTTATTTCATCATTCGTTCGTTCCAAATTATGGCTCAATTCCTGTTCTTCATTTTTGAATCCGGCCCTTTTTTACCTTTGTGCAGCCATCTCGTCCTCCTCATCCGTGGCTTTCTAGATACTTACCCTCTCTTACGTACTCCACAATATCAGCTACTTGTCGCCTTCGCTTTAATCATAGTCTTCTTTCTGCATCACTTTCTCTGTTTCAATCTGCTTCTACTGCTTTTTATTATTTTCAGCCTCTTCTAATTACTTTTTTTGTGATTCTGATATCACGTTTTATTTGAATGTTTAACCTTTTTTGCTGAACAATCATCCTTCTACTTTTCTCTACTAAAATTCGATAATTTTTATCCCCTATTCTTAAACGTTTAAGAATACAACTTTATTTTCTCTTTCTTCCTATTTCTTAGCTAATTTACTCGTTGACAAACTCGTTAAAAAGAACCACTAAAAAGTAAAAAAAAATTGTATGATAAAAGATATTATTATCTTTTAGTGGAATAATATATTTAGAGGTGATATGATTTCGGTATTTTTTTTTAATATCATTATTACAATTTCGTTCTCTTTGTTCTAGCAAAAATATTTTTCGCGGTATTTTGAAGCGAATCCACATTATTATTTTACAAATGAAATGAAAGTTAAAATTATTAATATACAGATAAGAGTTAGCAAACAAATACTATGCACAGTCATTGACATAATAATAACAGACCGCTAAATAACCATTTTCACAGACTACTTATTTAAGAGTGCAGACATAAAAATTCAGTATTCCATACAAATGATAAATATATATTTGTTTTATAAGGAAATAAAATTACAAACGATATAGAGAAATAATTTTTTTTTTTTTTTTTTTTTTTGGTTATTAGTTTGCGTGTAAAATAGTTGCTTTTCCAAGTTACGTGCTTATTAATGGTTAATTAGTAAGAAACATTTAAATGCGGAACTATACTTAATCTTAAAAAGAACACTGAATATTAAAAAAAAATAATTAGTTTTGTGAGAGTAATTAACTAAATTTTTAGTACTGCATAACCTTCGCTTTAACTGAAATTTCACCTTATCAGTACTACTCTAGTGATCACCTTACCGAATGTATAACTTATTCCTTATTTTGCCGTTAATTTTTGTCGGTTAAAATTTTCCGTCTTAAAGGTTCTCTTTTTTTTTTTTAATTTCTTAAAAAAAAAGAAAAACTTCCAACCTTATACTTTTATGAAAAAAAAAAATCAATTAATAATAAAGATATTTATATTTAAAAGTATTTGACTTAAAACCTTCGGAAAGAACTTTTTACTGCATGATGTGCAGAAAATAATAAAAGCGGATATAAAAATAATAACATTTAGTAACAGATAGTTTACAAATATTTACTTACCAATTTATACTTATTGTAATAAATAGCAATAAAAAATAAATTTAAACTACATATACGAAACAGAATAAGGTAAAAGTGCAAATTAAAAACACGATTATTAAACTTTTATAATCAGTATTTTATTTGAACGAAATATAAAAATGGTCAATAATATTTAACAGCAGATTGCTTACATATAGAGTTATTTATTTATTTACACTAGTAGTGAGTATTAATAAAAAATTACAAACCAAGTTCACAAAAAAATTAAAAAGGCGAAATAAAGTAAAAGCATGAATGTAAAACAAAATTATTAAATCTCCGCAATTTAAATTCAAATCATAGATCGGAACAAACATAAGGAAATGGCACATAAAACACATGTTGTAATTAACATTACTCAGAATTAAGCAATGTCTGGGTGTCAGTGACCTTTCGTTTGCATTTCGGCTAGTTTTTAAAATAATATGCGCTATCCTGTATCGATTATTTATAAAAAGTTTTATTTGTCATTTACAAAAAATTATATTATGGAACCTAAATTGCGACCGAAGTTTTTCTATATTGTTGGTAAATTTCAGAACATTGATGCTTAAAATTTTTCAAATTATCCTAATTTATAATTTTTAAATATGAAGTACAAGTCGACTGTGCACGGTAATAACCTTAGCAGGTTGTGTATATATTTTCAAGTATTATTGGGTCCGCCAGACAGATCTGCACAACCCTTTGGATTTTTAATGGTTTTTTTTTCGTGAATTTTTAAAATAAAAGAACTGCAGTGCTCACATAGTAGTTATGTTTTAAAGGGGGAATAGAAATATGCCAATTTAAAAAAATTAGATTTGTAATAAATTATTTCAAAAACTAAAACCGTGTTAGCTAAATGATTCAAGTAAAAGGAATATTACGATATAATATGGTAATCAATATTAATAATAATTTAAATCATTTGCATTTATTATCCCTTTAATTTTAAAATTTGGACTCGTAAATTTTAAAATTTTGTAGGTTCCGTAGTTTGCCTTATTCTAATGAGGCAAATACGTAATTCAAGAAAATGATCAACTCTTTAGTTAGTATAGAACACAAAAAACATTCGATATACTATACGCGTCCATTTGCAATGATATTCGATCGTGCTATTTTTTTTCCTTCTTTTTTGTTATTTAAAATCTTCAATTAGCCTTTTTTGACTGTTATGTTTTATGCAATTTATTATTTGTTAAATGTATCTATTTTAATAGCTTCAAAGTTAAAATTTAGTTTCTTTCTGAAAATTACATTAAAATCGTAAAATTTAATGGAAAAAAATTCTATGTATTACATATAAAATTTATTGCAACGCTGGGAAATACTATCATAGAATTTATAACATATAAAATACGTAACATTCAATAAAACAGTATAAAATTAAAAACTCTTTTCAGTAAAATTTGGACCAAAACATCTATCCCCTGATAATTAACAATAAAATTTGAACTTGCGGCCACTAGAACGCATATTTGTTTGCTACAAATTATTTAACTTATATGTTTATAATATTTTACCGGAAAACAAAAAAAAAAAAAAAAATGGTGCAATTTTGCTTCATCGTACATATGGACGCACGTAAGATGTTGGATATTTTCTGAAGCCCATAGAATAGGCTGTAGATTTTTTTCAAATTTTTGTCTTATAATATACTAGCTAAAACATTCAGCTTTGCCCAGGGTGAAATATTTAAAAGCTATATGTAATAGTATTTGACAATAGCTTGATTAGTTGCATATGACACCCAGATTTATACTATACTAATAATAAAAATATATAATAGTATTAATAATAATCATTTTAAAACAAGTTAATGGCCGTTATTTTAAATATTCAAAAAACTGAAAAAAATCAAATAATAGATGAAAAAATTATTAATTTTGTTGTTTAAGAATCATATATTCAATGTAGTTAGGTGGCATATATGTGTGTAAATATTTTTTTAATGTAATATCAGATTTTCTTACAAAACCTTAATTGTATTGAAAATGGAGCATAGCCTAATGAACGATAAAAGAATTTCTAAAATCAATCCAGTATCTTTTGAGAGAATGTCAAAGAAACAAACTCTTTTTCTTTTATTATACATACATATGTACATATATACAGTGTGTTAGTGAATGATGTTAACACTTAAAAGTATGTTAAACTTTAGCGCGCTCTCACGGAAAATTAATGCGTTGTACGAGTTTGGTGTAAATGGGCCGAAGATAGAGTGATTCTTGCGCTTTTCAAAAATGTTAAGATTATTTCGTTTCCGTTTTTACTACGAAGAGAAATTGACATGAAATGACCCGAAAACGTACAAAACAAATTTATTGAAAAATGAAAAAATTCTGAAATACACTTTCATCGATACAAAATTACAAAAAATTAAGAAAAATTAAATTAATTCACGTTGATTGTCGAAGAATACATCCCATTTAGGATCACAAAACCGATTTAAAAAAAAAAAAATACTAGATTTAATCAAAATTACATACGATTGTACTTTTCTGTTTGATCTCCGTTAAGTTTTTAATTATTGTTTCAATTTAAATTCGATGCTGACTGCAAACAGTTAATGTTAAGCGTCTACTTCTTTATTGTGCATGCTTTTAATACTTTAAGCCCCGTGTCTCTCCACGTATGGAGACAGTGTTTGTTACTAAAATCACCTAATTATTTTGTTACAAAAATATCAAAAATGACAATTCGTAAAATTTTTACCAGAGCTTATATATACGATATATTAATCACTATGAAAATTATGTTTTTGTTTACTAGACATGCGTTCTCTTTAAAAATGACTTAAATTGTGTCTCCATATATATGGAGACACATGCCTATTAAATCCTAAATGAAAGTGATTATAAAGATAGCATGAAAAATGAACAATAACGAGTTAATATATTTAATGCATATTTTGATGTAATCATTATTTACAGAAGTTTACCATATTAATAATCAAAATGACCTTAATGATATCTATTTGAATTATTTATGACTATATTGAAACATGGCAAACACATCGCGGGTTTATTTATGCATCCTTGGCATCTCGTAAATACTTTTTTGTTGTCTTGTTAGCTTCATCTTTCGTTTAACCATTATCTCTATAATTTTTATAACGTGCAGTTTAAACGTTTGCTTTTTTCCAGTTTGTGTTTAAGTTTATGTGGTTTCTCAATATCTGTGATATGGGTCAGGATATATGAAGCAATTGTTTCTCTAAATTGATTAATTGAATTTTCTTTTGTGTACACTTTTTATATAGAATTTTATTCACAACAGCGACATATAGACAAAAAATAAAAAATAAAATTTAAAGAATATATGTACAGTAAAAGTACTGCAACACAATAAAAGCACAGTATACAAACGTTTTGCACTACATAATAATAAAACCCTTGATTATGATACATCTGTTCTAGGAACACGTGACCTGCTATAAACGAAAATTGTTTACTACTTTATCTATTGACAAAGTATTTTACTAGCTGTCTTATGTCAACCATATATGAGAACAAATGCTTTTTCTTTACTTATGACCGTCTCCACATATGGAGACACTATACTAGCCAATCAACCGTGGCTGTCTCCATATATGGAGACATTGTCACTTTTGAAAGTTTCTTAAAAATGGCTTGGGGTTTAAAGTATTAATAGTCATATTTGTACCGCAAATGGAACAAAATAATAAAATACAACAAAAAATATTTCAGTAAAGTAACACAAATGTATCCCTGAAAAGGGTTGCTTCTAACGAAAAGTTCAGTCGATCAGGAAATAGGCGGCAAAAAATAAACAGAAGGAATAATTAAAGCGGTATAAAATAAAAAAATTATACAATAAGAAAGAAATAATTAAAAAATGGAAATAAAATTAACAAAAAAAAAACAAATTAATAATGAAACGATCAAAATTAATGGGGTACTGTGCACTAATATACTACTTATAAAATATTAGAAATAAAATGAAGAAGACAAAATAAATCAAAAGAATAACAAAAACAAAAAAATATATTTTGGTTGCCTCTACATTTATTTTTCAAACTCGGAACAAAATTTGCTCGCAGTACATGCCCAATACTTAATTGTTACGTTATTTCTATTATCCCGATTTTTTTTATTTGTAATTACAATGTACTAAATTTATATTCCCTCTCTACTGCATAACATAATATTTAAATCAATTTAACTTATTTAATTAATCTTATATAATAATACTAATAAAATTAACAGCATACAAAAAGAGATACAGTAAAGTTATAAACGCATAAAGATGGAAAAAGATTTAATAACAATAAGCAAATGGGCACACGATAAAAGTCTAAGAATAAATGTAAAAAAGGCTAAAGCAATGGTACTGCGGAAAAAAAGAGACAGCTTTGATTTGTATTGTCCAAATATAATAATGCACTCAAATGAATGTGTACACTCAATGGGGGAAAGACGCGAATGCGAAATGAAAAACTGTCAAAAGTTAGACGTAGTATCGCAATATAAATATTTGGGAGTAATGATGGATCAACACTTAAGATGGGGGACATACATATGGAATACATTGCAAAGAAAATAAGAGCAGTTTTGCCAGCTTTATTTACATTAAAGAAATATGCAACAAATGAAACATTAAAAGTAGTTTATTATGTGCTAGTAGAGTCGAGGATCAGATATGGAATTCAGGCATGGGGAATGGCGAGAAAAGCATACGTACTTGGGGAAAATAAATAAACTGCAAATTAAATGCTTGAAATTAATAGAAAATCCTTAAGGAGAGAAACTGATAGTGAAATAATTAAAAAAGAAAACGTAATGAGCATAAGAGGAATGTACTTATTACTGAAAATGTGGGAGTACATATCAGCAGAAAAGAAAATTGAATTGGAGGAAAGAATAAACACAGAATATGGGTTGAGGGAAAAACTTTCGTTCCAACTGCCGTTAGCAAGAACAAAAATGGGGGAGCAAACGGATAAATATATTCAGATGTTGAATAAAATACCCAAAGAAATAATAGAGAAGGAAAAAATAAGGGAAAGAAAAAGGAAAATAAAGGAAAAGCTTCAGGAAGAAGAAAATATAAAAAAAATAATAAACATAAAATAAAATTACAAAGCGCAACAAAAAAACTAGAAAAAAAACAACTTTGAATATAGAAAATAGAAATAGATTATTAATTATTGATAAGTAAAATAGATAGATTAAGACTAGTAAATATTACACGATTATGTATATGTATAAGTTAATTTAAGATGGTAAAAAGTGTTCAGTAGGATAATTCGTCGACAAGCGTTTTAGCTCGACGAAAGTTTTGTATGTAAAAAATAATAAATACATATTTTTCAAAAAAAAAAAAAAGTAAATAAATAAATGCAACTAAATGGAATGAATAAATCTTTATCTGAATTTATGTTTAAGTGTGGTATGCCGTATGCTCAGCGAAAATCTAACTGATTTCGGTTTGCAATATGCTGAATAATCATTTACTAAAATTGCTCGCCAGTTTTTTATTTCATCTACAATTCGGTATAATGATAAGGTGCGCTGTGCCAGAGAAAAATTTACTTCTTGTTTTTGTAAAATTGTTTTCGCCATTTAAAATCATCGATTGTGTCAAAATAAAGAGTTTGACTCGCAAAACCGGTACTCCTACTTTAAGTATTAGAGAGAATAAAAAATTGAGTCAGGCCCGTGCCCAGAATTTGGGGGGGGTGGAAATTTTCTTTACATATTTATTTTATAAATAACAATACATGGTTCACTAATATTCGTACTATAAATAATTTCCATCATTTTGATTTATATGTATTAATAATTTACATAAATGAATTACCCCGTATAAACATTAATAAAAATTACATATGTTATTAATTATACTCGTAATAAAAAATTTTGCATAAAATATTAATGAAGTACCTAAAAATATGCAGCATATTTTTTCTTTTTTCTTTTAAACGTAGATAAAAACAACCTAAAAAATTATCGTTTATTTTAAACTTTTGATTTTTTTCAGATTTTTGCGTATTTATAATAACTATTTTAGTTCTCAGGGGGGGGGGTTAACCCCCAAAACCCACCCTGTGGACACGGCCTTGAATTGAGTATATAGTAATTACAAATAAAAAAATCGTGATAATAGAAATAACGTAACAATTAAGTATGGGGCATGTATTGCGAGCAAATTTTGTTCCGAGTTTGAAAAATAAATGTAGAGGCAACCAAAATATATTTTTTTGTTTTTGTTATTCTTTTGATTTATTTTGTCTTCTTCATTTTATTTCTAATATTTTATAAGTAGTATATTAGTGCACAGTACCCCATTAATTTTGATCGTTTCATTATTAATTTGTTTTTTTTTTGTTAATTTTATTTCCATTTTTTAATTATTTCTTTCTTATTGTATAATTTTTTTATTTTATATCGCTTTAATTATTCCTTCTGCTTCTTTTCTGTCGCCTATTTCCTAATCGGCTGAACTTTTCGTTAGAAACACCCCTTTTTAGGGCTTCTTTTGTGTTAATTTACCGAAATATTTTTTGTTGTATTTTATTAACTATTTCGTTCCGCTCGCGGTACAAATATGTCTACTAAAAGCATGCACAAAAAAAGTAGGCACCTAACATTAACTGTTTGCAGTTGGCATCGAATTCAAAATGTTACAATAATTAAAAACTTATTAACGAATACATATAATGGTATAATCATTAATTTTCTACAAGTTGAGTAATATTTACTTCAAGTTGATTTGTTGCTGGTTCCAAAAAGTTAATGTTATTGAAGAATAATCAGAATAATCATAAGATTAAGTATATTTCTCTGAAATATGTTACCTTTTATCTACCTATTTTTTTTTTTTAAACTTTTTTAACAAACTTCGAAGTCGCTATCATTTTTTTACCAGTGATACATTCTTCTGCATAAACAAAGAATCACTGAAATCAGTCTGCATAGTTATACGTAACCAAATATAAAAAAAGTGAATAAATAAATAAAACACGACGAACATATAACCGTTTTTTTGGAAGTTGGTAATAAGAAGCAATATTACATCAATGTTTCTTTACAAACGATAATAAAATTAATAATTAATGAAACTACTTATAATATAAATAAAAACATAAAAGGAATAGATTTTTTTTTCAAGAATCATAACTCGGCAGTCTTTTTCTAGGTAAAATCAGCTATATGTTACTGAAAAAGGATTTGCATGCATTTTCGCAGTTATCTTAAAAATCTTTTGAAACATTGAAACAATTCAAAAATGACACACATTTCAGGTTGCAATATGTAATCTACGTAAATTTCATTAAAATCGGTTGAGCTTTAATTAAAATCATTTTCGAGACAAGCGGAGAGACGGAAATATTCTTGCGTATATGATTATTTATGTCCTAAAATTTGTTGCAACGGAAATGCTTGCAAAACATTAACAGTAACGTAAGAGCTGAGAAAAAAGGCTTATGCGCACATATTTATTCTTGATAAATTAGATCGAATTGTAAAAAGGTGAAAATCATTGGCTGAAACGAAATGTCGATCGTTGTGTTCGTGAAACGCGTCTTGCTCGGTTGTCGATGTGAACATTTCATTTTAGTTATCTTGCAGAAGTGTCGTTTTGTCGGCTATCAAGGATTACCTTAGGTTCGCAAAACCGGATCTTCGTACTAATATATGTATACAGTAGGGTCTCGCTAATCCGGACCTGTTCGGATCATCAAAAATCCGGATTAAACAGAATCAACTTTAAAATGTGCCAGGAACAAGTTTTATGGGTAAAAGAAAATAATTGAATTATTAAAAATTAATGTTCCTTCATTTTAAAGTACTAGTATGTATGTACTTAAGAAGGTTATTTACAGATAAAATAATATGTATTTACTATGTATTGTATATATGTAGGTAATTTGAAAAGTGTAAAAACAATTAATGGCTAAAAATATTTTCTACATACCATTCATTCAAAAAAGTCTGTAATATTCTTTTGTTTTAATGAAGACTACCGTCGCGTCGTTTTGCCGTGCGATGTTCTCATAGGCGCTTCAAGGTCAGTAGCTCAGCAAGTGATGTGCCGCTTTGCTTTTCAAAGTAACTCAGCAGCCTCTCCAGCATTGTGGTCGCTTCGCCATGGGTCAGGTCAGCTGATTCCTCCGTACCTTCCTCATTATATATATATATGGGGGGGGGGGGTCGTCAACCGGGGATTTCACGCAGAAACAATAGGAAGAAGAGTTATCTAATTAAAACTTAATTCGATCGGAAATGACAGAAATAAAGGAACCAATGGCAGGAACAACAGGCTGAGATGGAATGGACAGGATATAGGAAGCACAGTAGGGAGCAGGAAGCTTTGACTTTAAAAGGAGTAAATAAAGGGAAGAACGTTCCGCAGAAAGAGCAGAACACTCAAAGAAAATGTGATTAGCATCACAGATAAGTTCCTCATTGGGATATAGATAACAATAGGGAGAGGAAACCAAAGAGAGACGAAAACGGGAAACGGGCAACAGAGTGTGATTGAAGCGTAAGCGAATAATAGGGACAATAACAGAACATGGAAAAGAAGGGAATTCTGAGAATCAAGAATTAGCAGGAAGGTTAGGTTGAATTGAGGGGTAGAAGAAACTATCATTGGTAAAAGAGGGAGGCTACATATCCGACCAAAATTTAAAGTGAAATTTCTTACTTAAGGACAATAGATCAGTACTAGGGATCTTTTTAAAGTAAAAGTGGGAGTGGGAAGCAACCTAAGCCAAAGCATCCACCATTTCGTTGCCCTCGATGCCTTTATGACACCAAGAACGCACAGCAGATCAATGCGGATAGAGTGATGAAAGGAAAGATTGTGTATGAGAGACCGTATACGAAGAATGATGAAGTCCGAATAGGGAGGGAGAAGGGGTAAACTGATAGCCTGAAGGGCACTCGTGGAGTCAGATATTATGAAATAGTGGAAGAAGTTACGATTGGAAGAGATATAAATAATTGCACGTAGGGTAGTCATTAATTTATTTGTGAAAACAGAACAGAAAGGCGGAAGACGAAAGGATTCGGAAAAATTAAAAACGGGAAGAATAAAGGAAGCTCCGACACCACTAGGCCCTCTAGAGCCATCAGTGAAAATAAGTATATGAGAAGGAAAGAGGGAACTGATAATGTTATGAAATTCCTGTTTAATAATCAGCCGGGGCATAGACCTCGAAGAATTAGAAAGAAAATATACTTTGGGAGGGTGTGTGAGATCAAAATAATTAAAGGAATAGTAAGGGGAGATTATTACTGGAACCGAACTATCGGTTTCAGTTGCTGTTTTGCAATGCACGCCTCTACGATTTCCTCTTTACTTAACATCTGATGACCAATACCGCTGTCACTGTTCATCCATTCTGATATGTCATTCTCCTCCACGTTAGCACAACTCTCCAACTGTTAAAAAACTTGTACAAAATCAAAGTCACTATTTGAAGTTGATTGAGTTTCGTCTTGTCCCTGGTTTTCCTGTGAAATGCTCGGCCACAATTTCTTCTTGCTTTTTTGAAGAGTTGACGACTTAATTTCTTCCCACACTTCTGCAGTCAAGTAAATGACAGTTTTAATGATAACTTTTTTAAGAAGCTCCATTAAGTTAGTTGACGGGTCTGCTTCTTGTTGCTCTAAAAGAGACATGATCAATTTTTAGGATTCCGTATACATATAATGTACGGAATCCTTATAAGATGGTACACAAATGACAAAAATATCAAATAAAAATCAATAATTCACGAACGGCTTGACTTATAAACTTCAAATTTGGAACATAAATTACAATTAAAATTATCTTTAAAACGATCTATAACTTGAAGATGACCGATTACCCTGGGCGGCAAAAAACCCAAAAAACCGTCAAGAATATATAATATGGTACATAAAACGACCTCAAAAATCACTTAAAAAATCATAACTCGTCACTAGATAAACTTATAACGCTGAAATTCAAAATATAAACTACAATGCAGGAGTACTTTCATAAAATCAAAAAATTACGTTACAAAAGTTATGTAAAGTTGCCCAAAAGTTCAAAAAACAGCAAAAAATGACGTGTCCCCCCCCCTTAGCGCCACGAGTATTGTAGTTAAAAATTTTGAATGGGGCTAAAAATACGCACATACCCGTATATTTCTCTAGTTTGGAACATCCGGATTTCCAACTTTAAAACTGGACCCTCGGGGCGACGAAAGCTCAAAAGTTTGTAAAAAAATATTTTTTTTTATAGGCATGCGATATATCGATGGAAAGATCGCTATTTGTCGGGAACGAAACCGAACTTCATTTCCTTAACGAAACTTTCAAAGTTGCCGTAAAGTTCAAAAAAGCGCGAAAAATGACGTGTCCCCCCCCCTAGCGCCGCGAATATTACCGATAAAAATTTTGAACACGGTTAAAAATATGCGCTTCCACGTATATTTCTCTAGTTTGGAACATCCGAGTTTCCAGCGTCAAAATTGGACCCTCGGGGCACCGAAAGCTCGAGATTTTGGAAAAAAATATTTTTTTTCTTGGGCTTGTGATATATCATTAGAAAGATCTCTAGTAGTCGGGAACGAAACCGAATTTCATTTTTTTAACCAAACTTTCAAAGTTGACGTAAAGTTCAAAAAAGCGTCAGCTGCAATAGCGGCCCCCTTCTTGCGACGCGAGTATTACAGCTATAAATTTGGAACATGGTAGAAAACACGCGACTCTACGTATATTTCTCTGATTTAAGACAATCGGACCCCAACTTTAGACTGAGACCTGTGGGGCACCAAAAATTCAAAATTTTGAAAAAAAAATTTTTTTTTTTTAGGTTTGTGATATATCATTAGAAATATCGCTATTCGTCGGGAACGAAACCGTATTTCATTTTTTTAAAGAAATTTTCAAAGTTCCGAAAAGTTCAAAAAAACAAAAATAATTACGTGTCTCTCCCCTAGCTCCACGAATATTACAGCTGAAAATTTTGAATGCGGCTAAAAACGTGCTGATCCTCTTATATTTCTCTAGTTTATAACATTTGGATTTTCAGTTTTAAAATGGGACCCTTATGGCGCCGAAAGTTCGAAATTTTGAAGAAAAATTTTTATTTTTCTGACGCATGTTATATACCGTTGGAAGGATCGCTATCTGTCGGGAAAGAAACCGTATTTCATTTTCTTAATTGAACTTTTAAGGTTTCCAGCAAAGTTCGAAAAAGCGCGAGAATTGATTTGTGACGCGAGTATTATAGCTAAAAATTTTGAGGAAAGTAGTAAATATGGGCATCCATGTATATTTCTCTGGTTTGGAACATCTAAGTTTCCAATTTTAAAATTAGTGACTTGGGGCTCTGAAAGCTCGAAATTTTGTAAAAAAAAAATTTTTTTCAAGTGTATTATTGTTGGAAAGAGCGCTATTTTTTGGGAACGGACCCGTATTTCGTTTTCTTAACAAAACTGTTTGAAATTTACTAAAAGTACATAAAATTCTGAAAAATGACGTGTAGCCCCGCTTGTAATTTATGTATTGGTTCAAGATTTTGAACAAGGTTAAAAAAATGTGCGTCCCTGTTTATTTATTTACTTTGGAACATCTAGGTTTCCATCTTAAAATTCAGAACCTTAAGCGCCGAAAGCTCGAAAGTTTCAAAAATAATATTTTTTTTCCGGTCATGATCGATGGAAAGATCGTTATTTGTCGAGAACGAAACCATAAGTTATTTCCTTAATGAAACTTTCAAACCTTGATGTTCCAAACTTGAGAAATATATGTCGAAGCGCATATGTTTAACCCTGTTCAAAATTTTTAGCTGTAATACTCGCGGCGCTAGAGGGGAGAAACTGTTTGAATTTTTTGGCAACTTTAAAAGTTTCTAAATACGGTTCGGAATTATGTTTAGAGACTCCCGTGGAACTGGCGTACGAATTTCGACTGTTACTGGTTGAATGTCGGATGGTAACATTATCTGTTGAAAGTTAATATCCGCACGAACGGATAATATTATTCCCCCACGCGCACAACTAGCAAGCACCGGATTTGATTGGAGAACTTTATAGTTTTTTAGTTTTAAATGTTGGTTTTGTTTTAAGTGGGTTTTTTGAATGCACGAAATAAACAGGTTTGTTAATCGGTGTTATTTTTCTTTTGGCTTTATCGGAATACGAGATTGCAGCGGTTTTTAGAATTTGGTTCGGATTGTTATAATTTTCGTTAGTAGTGTTAGTACGAGGGATAAGAAACGAAACAGGATCGCAGGTTTTGGTTTGGTTATTTTCATTACGAGGTGTGTTAGTGTTGTTATGAACTGTAATGAAAGGAACGGACTCACCGCATCATTGTTTAGGTGGTACGTCCGCCTGATGAAAAACAGATGCGAATAGTATTTCGATTTGTTAAACAATTTAACGCCCTATGCTAGTGAATAAATAAAAAAAAAAAATTTAATAATGGTCTAACGTACTGAGAGAGTCGAAAGAAAATACCGAATTGTTAAAAAATCATCACAGTAGAACGACAGTCTTTTTCACATCGCGGAACTATATCGACGTTTTTTTGGTAAAGTAACCAGTTCGTCTTGCAACCGAAAGAAGTTTAATAACAAAGTAACCAAATTGCCTCGAAATTCGGTTTTCCAATTAGTGACATTTACAAAATTCGTAAACTATAATTTCGATTACCGTGTCTCTCCCACCCATTCGCCGAGAATCCAGGATGCAATTACCAACGTACACCAACCTGCCAGCAGGGAACACCAACATTCTAGCAGCCGCAGCAGAGTGATACGTAGCATCAATATTATTTCTAATTAATATTTTTTGCGTGTTTTCGTTTATATATTTATTAAATATCTTTGACGGTCGGCTATTCAAGAAAGATAGGTGTAGGAATTAACAAAATTACACATTTAAAAAAATCATAAAACCTTAATATTAGTTATTAAATCTAAACCAATAATTTAAAAAAAATAAATAAAAAAAGGATTTAATTAATTTTTCTTCATAACCGTTACATTTCACTTCAAATTAGTCTAAGTCTTCGATTCAAATTAGTATTTTGCTTTACTGTTTTAAATTATTATTAGAAAAGATCTCTGAAATTTATTAAGATATTAAATTAAAATAGTAAAATAAAAATAGAAATTTATTCAAACAAATTTTCTTACATACTAAATAATTATAGTTATTGTTAACTTTCATACGGAATCCTCAGCGCATGAAACCTCATGCTTGACTGAACTTGTTTCCTATATCACCATTTTATTGCTTTAATCACACCTCGATGCATTGGTTGTATCAAAGCAGTCACATTTGGTGGCAGAAATTTTACAAAAATTTCACCATCTCGTAATTTTTCTTCACACGGTGCATTATCAAAGAACAACACAGCTTTTTCTGGGCGGTTTTTGTCTCTTGAAAATTTTTGCTTTATAGGAATAAATTTTTCGAAAAACACCAAGCTTTAAAAATTTTTCCGTCTATCCATTCTGATTTTTATGAATGCACTAGGCTGGAAGAGCGTTTTTATTAAGTTTTTTAAGATCCCCAGGCTTAGCCGATTTGCCTATAACTAAAAGTGGAATTTTCAAATCGCCAGAAGCGCTACTGCAAGGAAGTAAAGACACACTTTCTTTTTTTACCTTATAATTATTGGTTGCAGAATCCAACTTTAGGCTAATGTTTCTTTTGGAAGCATTTTGTAATTTAACCCTGCTTCGTCAGCATTAAACACTTGGCAAGACTCTAAGTTTTCATTTTTAACAAACTTTCCAAATTTAACTTTAAAGTCTTCACTCGCACCCTTGTCACCTGACAAAATTTCTTACACAAAGTTCACGATGGACGAATGTGGAAATGACGGTATACATAAAATATATTCAAAATAATAAATGTTTTACTATAGCTATTGATGCTACCGGTAGTTTGGTGAAAAAACCTATCCTACTATCAGGAAGAAAAACTCAACATATTCTTTTGTATGAAATTGCTTTGAGGGGCAAAAAATTAAAATTATTGTACTCTGTATGTCACATGTTACCTGAAAAACATGGCAGTAATTCGATATATAACTGGATTGTTAAGTGGCAAAGAGATGGTGCTCCGTCACCAAATCAAGTTGTAACAGATATGTCATTAGCATTAATGCCAGTTACAATTCGGGCATTTACACAATACAGTAATATACTATATTACATTGAAGCTTGTTTTTATATTTTACAATCATCAAATAAATACGAAATATCAATTTGTTTTATTTGAATTGATGTAGCCCATATCATAAAAATTGTTACAACATAGTCACCATTTTGCTCAGTTGATAAAAGAGTAAAATAATTCATAGTACGTGTTACAGGCAGATTATTTTAGCAATTGATTTTCAGGATTTGAAATATTTATTGTGTTGTCTTTTTTGGATTATTTGTAATAAAACTGATGGTTTTTTATGTAATGGAAAAGGAACTTTCAGTGAGAAAGCTCGTATATACCATCGCTCAAAAATTTCAGGTAATAATTTAATTCAAGATTACATTTTTTTTTTGTGAAAATAGTAGCACAAAACACTGTTCAAATAATCCCGACTTTGAAGAAAAATTATTTTCAAATAAAAGTCAAAGAGAAGAGAAAATGAATTAATTTTATCGTGTTACTGAGGAAATTTCAAAATGCTGTAAATATGATACAAAAGATCAAGAAGTTGATCACGATAATTTATTTTATTTGCCCACACTTGTGCCATTGGTATTGAAGTTATGTACTTATTTATCTTTATGGTCCAGTATTATGTGCCATGGTTATAATGATATACCGCCAACTAGTCATTATGTAGAAAATCAATTTTCGGATCTAAAGAACAGAGTTCTAAAGCATGCCGATACACCATTACGATTAGATGATTTTTTATAATTACATATTTTATCAATAAATGGTTCTACGAAATTATTTAATGCTAAATTAAATGCCGAAATTGTAAAAGTAATATCTTGCGATCAGATTAATGCATCAGATTCCATATGTACTGTAAACGACAAAAAAAAAAATAACACTTTGCCACTTATTTCAAGAAAGAAAGAACTTTTATGCATATATTCAGAAGCAAATGTTGAACATTCTTCAAAACATGAAAATTAGGAAGTTAATTGTTCCAAATTCCTTTAATAAGCGATGAGAAAAAAGCAAAAGAAAATTGGGGAATCATTCAATCAAAAAGTCCTACAAAAATAAAATCCAAATATTTAACTAAAAAAAGGGAAATCTTGCACAGAAATATATTTTTATAAGCTGACCGAAGACAATAGGATTAATAAAAAATGGATCAAAGTCATCTTTTAAATCTATATGGTTACCAGGAGGGAATTTTGTATTATCAAACACATGTACATTTAATTCAGTTATTCAAATTGTAGCTGTATGTTATTACGATAGCGCACAATACAAAAGATACGTGGTTAGAAAAAAAGAAAATGACGCTTTATATGATCATAGAAAACGGGCAAAAATTTTACTTTTAAATATCATAATGGAGAATTAATGCCGCATAATATTTTATTGTTTTCAGTGGAACAGGCTGTTGATGCACTCTGTAAAAAAGATATTTCATGATCCATCCGTTACATTTCAAATTAACTGCAAAAAATGTAAAATTATTATAGACGTTTGTATTAACATAAAGTACGGATGAAACTAAAGAACTATTAAAATATTTAAATAAAGAAATGAATTCTTTCAAGTTATGTTATATATGTTTCCATTCAGATGCAGAAAATATTACAGCGATACAGTATAATGAACATTTAATATAATACTTATCCAATGTGGCTGATTTTCAAACAGAATTATGTAAAACGCCATTAACTCTAGCTGTAAATTCAGATATTTATTACTTAAGAGGATCTATTACAACACCTAATAACTAAAGGCCAAAGATTTCATATACTACTATAGGGCATTATCATACCCACTGTTATCTGGAGCCACTAAATGCATGACAGATCTATGATGATACAAAAGAAACAGTGATAAATGTAAATAATACAGAGCGCGTTAATATTCAGATTGTAGTATATTCAAAATAGTGCACACAACAGTATTGATTGCTTTCAAAAATAGAGTTTTATGCGATTTGTAAATTTTCAGATCGTCCATATAAATTTTTGTTATACTTCGGATTTTCTACTTTTTTTGTTTTCTTTTTTTTTTTATTACAGTGATGAGCAATTTTACCCCTACTGATTATTTTGATTTATTTTATGTTCTCTTTATAACTATATGTTTTCATTTTATATGCAACATTACTTTTAATAACTATTTCTTGATATAATATCGTTGAATTATATAATTTATTAAGCTTTTTAAATAATTAGTGTTACAATTAAAAATTATTCCTTTAATTTAATTTTTTGTAATACTTCTTTAATTTAATCATTTTATATTTCTTATTCCTGTATAAAAATAAATAACTGTTGCATTGACTAAATGTAAACGTTTTACACATATTAATACTTTTTTTTCTGTCTCTTATATCATATTCTTTCTTTATCTGATTTTATAAAAAGGTTTATATATGTATTTTAGTGTATCTGTTATTTTTTGAAAAATAATAAATAAATTTAGACAAATTTTTTTAATGGAAGAATTTGTGGTTCGCAATATTTACTTTATTTTTAATGATTAATGTAATTGAATGAAGGATGCTAAAATTATGATAAATTGAAAGAAAATATTAATTTGGACAAATATACAATTAAACTTAAAATATAAATTAAAAATTAATCATCGACATTTTTGGGGAACACAGTCCCATATTCCATGGTGTATTACAAAATTATAAATTAATAAACTACAACGTATAAATTTTAAATATTAATTTTTGATATTAAAAAAGTAAACCTATTTATTTCCTAATAAATAAAAATGTAAAATAATCAACAGCTTTCTAAATGATGTTTGTTTCGATTTTTGTATTAAACGATTATTTTGCCAATGAACTAATACCCCAACAACTTCATAAGCCACTTTTTATTAATTTTGTTAGATAAAATTTTAATAATCCCCCAACTATTTTTCTTCCATATTATCGGATAGGAATGTGCACAAATGATAAAAGTTTGTGCACATTTCTGTACAAACGTTTGCACCATATTTTGCAAAAAAGTATTAATGTGGGGAGCAACGTTTCAACAGCCCCCTTCCCCACCGTTTTTCTTTAATATCGCGGGATAGGAATGTGGACAAACGATGAAAGTTTATGCACATTTCCGCACAAACGACGTACAAACGATTGCACTATATATGGAAAAAAAATTAAAGTGGGGGGGGGGGGGCTATCGAAATGGACCTTAAATCTAAAACTCTTGTGATACAGCCATTTCTCAGAATACCATTTCGGTCACGCTCTGTTGCGGAAGAACAAATTAACGAGTTGCTTCGTTTAGACATCACCGAACGAATTGAAAAAGCATCACCATAGGTTTCACTCATCGTTCCTATGCTAAAAAATGGAATATGCTTGTGTTGATGTGCTGCGTAATGCGAATGAAGCGGTTATGAATGGGAAACACCTGATTTCTACAATTGAAAATCTTGTGGCTGTATTGAAAGATACTACACTTTTCAGTAGATGTATCATCCGATTGAGCTAGCACCGGAATCAAGAGAAATAACAACTTTCAGTATCCACTGAGGTCTTTTCGTTACAAAAGTTTAATGTTCAGACTAAAATGTGCATCTAAGACGTGTATCGTGGTTGATTATTTCAGCGAATTTGTAAAATGTAAAGTAATGAAGAAAACAACGACAGAGGCTACAGTGTTATTTCTACAAAAAATTTTCACAAGATTCGGTTATAACATCAGGCAATAATCCACCTATCAGTTCGGAAAGTTTTTTTGTATTTTATGAATAGATGAACGTTGTTCATTATACTACACCACTTTATTGGATTCAAGCGAATGATGAAGAAGAAAGACAGAATCGTAGTATTAATAAAATCATTAAAATTGCTAGACTGGAAAACCTTGACTACAAAAAGGAGTTATACGATTATCTCTCCTTATGTACCACTCGACACCATATTGTGTCAGTTCCGCTGAACTTATGTTAAATCGAAAGATTAAAGACAAACTTCCTTCCCTGAAAGAATGTGTTCCGATAATCGTGATTCATACAAGAGAAAACATTGTCCGCGGATAGACTTAAATCAAGTTGAGTTCCTAATAAAAAAGTTGAGATCAGAGATGAAGTGCTAATGCTACATCGCTTAACAGGGTAAATTGGGACTTTATTTCCGCTGAATTAGTTCAACTGGTTCAAGAGAAATTCAGAGTTACAAAAACTATTTTTTTCACTGACAATAATAAGCTGCAGTGAGCAATAGTTCAGCCATCTCTAATAAAGTATTCAGTAACATCCAAGGTACACCTTAATGATTTTGCTCTATCCTTGATGCTCAGCTATTTTTTAAACTGTACTATAACATAAATAAAAAAAGACTTTCTTCTACTATTAATACGTTTATTTTTAGTGTTACATAAGAAAAATGGTTTAAATGTGCTTTAATTCTCTACTAAATTAATTTTTTTCCTTTTTTTTTTGTAGTATACAGGTACATCACATTATTAAAATTCTCTTTTTGGTAGATTTTTTCCTTTGTGTAAATTAAAAATTTTCATATATAGGTTGTTGAAATTTCGCCTTCTGTTTAGAATCCATTTTAAAACAGAATTCGAAAATTGAACGGTAAGTAAGATTCCGAATGAACTGTTCGTGCGATTTCACGCCCCTCTCCACAAGCGCCATATTTTATTTAGGTAATTCGTTTTAATCAATTTAATGTAAATTAGTTGCATGTAAATGTATGGTTTGCCGCGAAGATTAATTTTAAATAATGGCAAAACAGAAATTAATGCCGTGTATAAATTTATAATGCTACGATAATTCCGTTATATAAAAGCTGTCGCGCGCTCATTATTACAATGTGTAATCGGTTTTTATATATTTTTTAATAAATGATATTTAATGTGCCGCCTTCGGTACGGTACAAATAGCGCTGTTTCTTGCAGATAATACGAGCAAGATCGTTGCTGTATGCGAAGAATTAATGAAGCAGCTGGAAATGTGTCATGTTCGTTTGTTTTTACGTTGATAAAGAAAATGGTTGAAGCACCCAATTCAGCGTTGCTGTTATCAGCAGCATACATGCAACTTACGTATTACTGAAAAGTTCTCGGCTTAGTAGACAGCAACACGCACCCCTATTTCTGTAAAAATAACAGGAGACAAACTGTTTAGATTCCAGCATTCGATAAAGATGAATATAAATTTATGTAATGGAATAATTCGAGGGAAAATAAAATGGAACACCGAATGTAAGAAATTCTAGTCAAAGGTTCCACAATGAGTAGTCCATTTTTAATGTTACTACAAGTTTTGGAGACACCTTGGTTGAATTGTACATATTAAATTACTTATATCATTCACGGTCAAAACTGGATTGAATTATTTCATTATTTATAAAATGAACATTATCACCACTTTGATCTTGCTGGTTATGATCGTTTGGCAATGTAATCATGAATCATCTATCAATAAAAACCAAATAAATATATGTATATAAACTCGATATCCGTTCGGACTTCGCCACAGAGATAACTTCTAGGTTACCGGATTGTATATTTCTTATATAAGACTGTAAAATTTTTATTATAAAAGTTTGGAAGACTCAGTTTTAAAACTTTATAGGACATTCAATACAGAAACATTGCTTAAAAATAATATAACATTTTTTCGTAATATTTTTGGATTTTTTTTTTTTTTGGCCTGGTCTTTCCTTTTAACCTTTTAGCCAGTTAATATGTTAGACGTGTCATATAGTATTCAAATTTTTAAGTTCAATATTGTATCTTTTGAGGAATTGATAAAGTTGTGTTTACATGCTTGATGGATTTGTAAGAATGGACACTGTATTTATCGGGGTAGCGTGTGATATTCCTAAGTTAATTTATTTATAAGTTCTTCTCGTTATTTTAGGAATCGGGTACAATAGGAGATGATTAATATTTTCCGCGTAGTCTTTATTACAGTATTGGCATTTATCCGATAATTCGATGATGCACAGATTCTTTAATCGGTCTGCTATTCTGGTATGTCCCCTGTTCTAAGCCGTATGATTTGCTTCATGTAATATTTGGTTTATATACTATTTCTTCTTCGTTATTTCGATTTGTGTTAACGATATTTAATTGACTGTTATTATTATTGATATTATTTTTACCATTATCATTACTAATGTCATTTTTCTTTTTATATTTTTGTTTGTTTTTCAAGAAATTTTTATTATTTAATCTCCGCTACTGCGTAAATACTTATTAATGTATTTGTATGATTCCGTGCACAATTAATCACTTCTCTTTTTATAGAATAATACAATACTTATAAATCAATCAACTATCGTTAAGTTCGACTATTACATCTATTTCGTTTTTTCGTATTATGTATTTCATTTATTTTATTTCCATTTATATCTTTTTGTCTCTATATTTATATTTGGATAACGAAGTTCCCATTTGTACTTACGTTTGTTTTCTGCTTATTTTTCTTTTTATAGTTTTCTTTGTCTTTCAAGAAATTTTTATTATTTACATAAAATTCCATCGTTCGCGCAGATATGCGCATAGATGGACATTGTAAAACAATAATAATAATAAAGTGATTTGATTTGATTTGATTATTATTATTATTATTACTGTCTATCCTATTATAATTATTCTGATCTAATTGATTATGTTCATTATTATCTATTATCATTGAATTTTCAAAGTTGTCTTATATAAATGAAGAGGATCGAGAGTTTGTATTACTATTATTAACATTTGTACTATATTCACTATTACAATCTTCGGTATCGGTGGCAGGGGGACGACTAATATCGTCCTCATCGTTATACATGATAATATACATGGGCGTCGCCAGCGGGGGGCAGGGAGGGGTAGTCCCCCCCCCCCCCCCCGAGCCTTGAAACTTTTTAACCAACTGGCATTGATGAGTATTTATAGGCGCGTAATCATGGACAATTTGGAAAACTTGTTTTAATTAAGATTTTATTCTTGTTTGATAAAATATTAAGCCTTTACAACTTATAAATTTTATTTTTCCTATAACTCATATCCTCTTTCTATCATATTGCCCTCCCCCCGGCGGCTAGCAACTCATCTTGCCCCGCCCTGGTTCATCGGCTGGCGACGCCCTTGATAATATAGATAGATAATGGTGACGATTATACCGCTACTGTCTTTGAGTGTGTTTATATTTGTGTTATGCTATGTGTTAGTGTGTGTAAATGTAGTTACAAATGTATGTGTATATATAAGCTTCGTTAAATGAGGATTTATCGACTGCTTATAACGAACGAACGTAGATGAATCTTTGTACTTATTAACCGAGAATTGAGACGAGACAAACGTTTAACGACGCACGTATAAACCAGCAGTTATATGTAAGGTTTCTGCATCTTACGGGTATATTGAATATCTTGCAATGTTTAATCTGTAATTTTCTGTGTCAAGTACCTTGTAACGTAGTTTGTAACCTTTTTTTATCACATTTCTGATGTATATTTAATTTTGTGAAAAATTACATGGTTAATTAAAACCGATTTTTCTACAAGAACTATGGAAGACGTATCTCGACTGAGGGTGTAATATGGTGTGGCATGGGCATCGCCAGCGGGGGGCAGAGGGGGCAACTGCCCCCCCCCCCTGAAGCTTTGAAACTTTTTAATTAACTGGCCACGATGAGTATTCGTAGGTGCGTAATCACGGACAATTTGGAAGACTTTTATAATAAAGTAGTAGTAGAACAATTTGCCAGAAACCCACGAAAATTATGTTTTAATTAAGATTTTATTCTTGTTTAATAAAATATTAAGCCTTTACAAATTATACATTTTATTTTTCCTATAACTCATATCCTCTTTCTATCATCTTGCCCCCCTCCTAGCTGCTGACAACTCATCTCCCCCCCCGGCTTATCAGCTGGCAACGCCCTTGTGGTGAGGTTTGCAGGCCCGAATTTATATTAAATATATACGTAAACCGAATATGACACTGATTTATTCATTTTAAGTTTGCTTCAAATTCCGATCACACATACTGCGTTTCCCTTTATCAATATTTTTTTTAATTTTCCTCTTTTTCGGTCGAAAATAGGGAATTAGTGTGTCCCGAAAATTTAACACCTAAACACTTCATCCTAATCAGATACTCTACTCTTTTAGTATTAATAATTAACATGTATATTACTAAATTTCTATTTTAATTGAAAATCATATATTTCGATTTATCATTAATAATATTTCTTCGAGTTTTTTTTTTCTAACCGAAGATAATATTATTTAGGTTTTCTCTGAATTCGAAACATGCAACAGTAAATTTATCCTTATTAATATATATTATATAAAGCTGCAAGAAAAAAAATCGTACAGACCGTTCTATAGTATGTAGGTGAATACATCCTGTTTGTTAAAATGGTATAATAAAATAAACTTTAATAACAAACAATATAGATCAATAAATTAGATAAATACCTATTTAGAAACGTTTTCGGGCATAACCCATCATCAGCTAACACTAACTTAAAGGAAACTTAAAACATACTGAAGTGAATATAGGGAATACATGTGTATATATAGTAGATGTAAAGAGGAATAAACATGGCAGGTATAAAAATCTATATGTTGAAAATGCTAATAATTAATATAAAATATAAAATAAAACAAGAAGACAAAAAGTTAAATTTTTATATTAAACAGTGGATTATTATTATTAGGTGTTTGGTCATTTAAAATATTATTTTTATATTTATTTATATAATAATTTTCTGCAATGTTCATATTATTACCTTTGTGATAAGTGGCCAGGATGGTTACAGTATTTTCTATTGAATTAGGTTTATGTTTATTTTTAATTAGATGTTCTGCATAGGTTGATTTTTCTATTTCATTATTATTAAATGCTTTTATATGTTCTTTATATCTGCAATTGATTTTTCTCCCTGTTTGACCAATGTATGATTTCTCACAATCAGTACAATTTATTTTATATATACCACTATTTTCGTAAATATTATTATTTTTTAAATTTAAGGTGTTTATTTTATATTTTAAATTATTTTTAGTTTTGAATGCTACATTTAAACCTTGTTTTTTGAATAAATTGGTTAATTTGTATATGTTATTGTTTATAAATGTGAATGTTATCCATCCTTTATTGTTAGTAGCATTATTGACTCTTAATTTTTGTATATATTTTGATTTTGATTTTATTTTGTGAATTAGTTTATCTATTATTTGTTCGTCATAACTATTATTTCTTGCCAAAGTCTTTAATATATTAATTTCTATTTGTTTTTTATTTATATTCATGGGTGTAGTTAATAATCTATTTATTGCAGTCATGAAGTAAGCATATTTATGTTGGTTTGGGTGATTTGATGAATATATATGGTCGATAATAAAAATAAAAAAATATCTCAGACAAAATATTACAAATATTTGTTATCAGAATCACGATATATGCATTTAGATAGATTAGGGCAAGAATACTTTGTTGATATGTGGTGTAAGGTGGATGAAGAAATATTACGGTTTTCATTAGATTTAATCAAATAAAAATCCTGAGAATGGATACTCGAAGTGAAATAGTCGAATGTATCGCAGCTGAAGGAAGTGCAAACAAGGAAAAATTTACCTTCCAAGCTCATATACACATGGTACGCGATATATGTAATTAACACATCAGGATGGCATGGCAGTTGTTGCCAGATTATGTAAACCAATGTTTTTCATTACGATGACGTACAATCCTAATTGGATAGAAATAACATTAAATTTAAATGAAAAGCAATATCATATCGATTGTGCAGGTTTATATTGTAGGATATTCCAATTAAAGTTAAATAATTTATTAAAAGTTTGAAAGTCAGGTGAAATTTTTGGAGAAATGGTTTATATTTTATACGTAATCGAATTCCAAAAAATATGTCTTCCTCATAGTCATATTGCTTTAAGAGTAAAAAATTTGTCCATAACTAATGAAGAGACTAATAATTTTGTTCAAGCCACAATCCGAATTTTTAAAATTTGATTCTTTAAGTTTTAAAATTTTTGCCCATTTATTTTTTTCTATATTATAAAGGTTAAAAGACGTCAATTCAAAAATATATATATATATCTCCAGCTGCTATAGAATGGAACTAGGGACATTTTCTTTATTTTTTGCTTTATATCTAATGCACCCGAAGTATTACAGTCGTGGGAGGAAAATAAGAAAAAAGTCAATAGCCCTCATAACAGCTACAGCTTTTTTTTTTTTTAATCAACGTCGTTTCATTAAAAAATAAGAAAAACATGAAATATCCAAAATTTTAAAATTCAGGATTCCAAAGTTTAAAAAAATATAACAAAAATTATCAATGTTAGTTACAGTGGAAATGTAGCAGTTCCTGAAATTTAAATATTTAAACTATGATTATAGAACATTGTGTCCTAGGCGTTTCCGTGTAAACAGAGTTAATATAATAATATATAATTTCTGAGAACATTTATTTATTTATGTATACTGAATTAGCGTGCTAAACATAAAAAAATCATTATTGAAATCTATGAACATATATAGTTTATGAATTTACGAAAAAATATCTGGCTATTGCGAAGAAATTATTTTTTCTTAATACTGCATGGCTAATTTTGTCGTTATATTTCACCGAAATTATACTTAAGTAGGCTGCATTAATTATTTAGTCGAGTGATTATTGATCTCGAGAATCAGAAACGCAATGAACTGATACCAAAATCAACCATCATCGCACTCCTACCGGTAACAGTGATACGTATTGTTTTAAATATTTCCTTTATACTATCCACAAAACTCTTTGTATATAATTATTATTATGTTGTTCTCTAGCGGTCGACTGACAAAGAAAGTGCTTTAAATTGTAATTAGAATGTCAAATTTCAGATAACGTATCGATATATTTATACTTTTGCTTACCGGATTGATTTTCTTTTTCACCTGTACACTAAAGTCTCCAAAAATAATTAAATGTAATATATTTCTCCATCATATATTACACTGCTAGCGGTTTCAGTTTTTTTGATATTTTAATCTAAATCCCACTTTTTTAATTGACGTGTTGGTGTACTTCTTTTTTCAAAAAAAAAATTAGTATATGTAAACGCTGCAGACTTTATGAAAATTTACGAAGTAATACAGTTTAAAGTCCGAAAGAACGGGCCGCGTTTATATTAATATTCAAAATCATCCTCCTCCTTATCATTGATACTACAACTCCCTCATCACTTCACGCTTTCTTATCTCTTCTATCTACAGGCTTCGCCTTGACCGTAACAGACTTCCTGCATCCTCATTTCGTTTTTATATGTTCTCTTCTCCTTTTTGTTCTTTCCATTCAATGATTCTGATTTACTCTGCGATACAAATCACATCTTCTTTGAATGCGCGTCTATATCTCTGGAACGCTCCCACTTCTATAGACAACTCCTGAATTTTGGTTCGCCTACTCCATATAATGTTTCGTTTATTCTTTCTCTTCTCTCACTAATATAATCTAATACTAGGTAATGCCCTCGGCTGGCAATCCCCCCCTCCCAATAAAAATTAATAGTAGTCTGTTTATTGGAATTCCGGGCACTTCAATTTATGTTTTATCATATTATTTAATTATTCTATTTGCTCGTCAACTTTTTATTTTAGTGTTTTTCCTACAGCGTGTAACATATTCTAAGCAATAATCTGTACTTATCATATTCTTTTTTTGCTTTTAAATAATATTCGTGCGACAAGGCAATTCGTCGATGGGCTAGTACAACTGTACAACGTTCTTGTTTCAAGACATGTTAATTTAATGCAAATATACACTTTAATTGTCAAAACTTAATTTCACACACAGTATAAGCACCGTTAGTGTGGACTATTGGGTTTTTTCTTTGTTTTGTCAAAAAAGGATAGCAACCCTCTTTTACTCGTAAAATTTGGTGGAGTTCTAAAAATTTCATACATTTTTAGCAAATCGTATTGTAAGCAATCTTTGCACAAAGTTGTAATTTAAAACCATCTTTGTTCGGAAGATACCATACATTATGTAATTTTTACAAAACAATTCTTTACCGTTTTTTAAATATCAAAAACATTTTTCATTTCATATTTTTGGCATGTTGTTTCAGCTGTAGCAAGGTTTTCAGTTTTTTAAAAAACGATTAGTGAATTTTTCATGTGTTTCGCACAAGCATAAGTGTATTGCATCATAAAGATTTTCATAGTTTCACTAATATATTAATAACTGTTAGGCTACTCAAGTATTTACGAATTTGATCTCCTGTATACATGTGTGTGCGTGCATATATATAGATAGACAGTAGATAGATAGAGTAAATAATGTCGTAACGGTTTTTGTTATATTCATCGTTTAATGAGATTCGCTAAATGTAATGGCAAAATTCAAACGCAGTAAGCAAAATGGTGCGAAATTTCTTAATCAATGTGTTACAACTTCTTTCGATCGTTGTTAGCAATTTTTAAACAAAATACACGGGCAAATGAAAATTAGGCCGCTCATTTTACCACGCTTATTAAGAAATTAGCTACCGTATAGGTTTTTCTAAGGAGTCCGGTGTAAAACGTGTAAGACGGGTAAATTTCTGGAGTAGCAGACACGCGCAGTTCCGAGTTGTTCATCAGCAGAATAGACAGAACCGATTTCTGCACCGATACGGATCTAGAGTACCATTCGGTCTCGTAGAGAGCACTCCTGAAACGATCGTTCACATTACTATAGTTTAATCCGGAACGGCTAACGTGGAACAGGAACACGAGGTTAACAAGAGTGGCGCCTAAGAATATAGCCGATTGCATCAATTTCGGCCTCAGGGGAACGATACATACCAATGTAACCATGAATGAAAAGTTGATGCTTACTGCCGACTGAATTATCGGTTTGTAGGCCTCGATTAAAGCTACCGTGTACCTTCGCAAAGCTCTATGATGATGGAAAAAGTTCCACATCAACTTGCGGTAAAGTTCGTCTCGAACTCGATTCGCCCGATTGCTAGTACACCGGCAGTTCAGAATGCACTGTTTTTCGTGCAACAGGTCAATCAACTGGTCGGTACTTGCAATCAGTCGTACAAGCAAGTCCGTTTCGGATTTGCATATTTCGTTCTGATAATAGTACAGACAAATAAACGAGAAGAGTCCGCTGTGGGTCAACAGGATGGCGGAGGATTGAATCGTGTAAACCACTACGAATTTCGTCGGTGTAGTAACCAAGAATGGCTTCCACAGATTGATTATGAAAAATTCTTCGTATGAAAACGTACAGATGTGGCACTTCAAGAGTAACGGAATCAAAATCAACGGCAAGCCCATTAGAAATAAAACTCCGCCATGTACAATTAACGTGATTGTGACGAATTTCAGCCGAAGTTGCCGATGATAGAAGGATCGGTACAATTCCAGTAATTCCTGCAGGTGCGGGTCATCCGATCGGTCGTAGTTGAATACGTTGAGAGCGTACCGAAGCAACGTTCGCATCGAGTCCCGTTTATATCACATAAGCAAACAATAGGAACTGCACAGCGGGTACATGCAATGCATCACGCCGTCGACGACATCGTACATAGTACGGATATTCGGTACTATGAAACCGATCACGGATACGGCAATGTAAAAAAATGATACGAACAATAGACAACAACGTACCGTTTGCCGTTCAGTTGTACATAAACCATTAGCGAAGCAAAAGCTGGTCGACATCTCGAAATATAATTCTAGTTTATTTTTTACCAAGTTCGAAAATGATGGGAACATCACTACTATAGCTGAAGATCCAACTGCAATAGATTAAAAAAAAAACAAACTTGAAAATGTTCAAATTTGAAAAAATTCCGTTATTAAAAACACACCTTCGATTCGGTTTTTATTCACTTCCGAAATGGGCAATTCTGTTAAATTTTGAGAAATAAGGAAAAACAAGTCGAGTTAATAGTGTACGATTTAGTTTGTAGGTTAGCGTGTTAAATTTAAAAACGAACATCCGCTTTCAACTCAAACTAAAATACAAAAAGAAATGTCGCGAAGGTAATTTTTAAAAAATAAAAGTAAAATCGACGATTTCTTCACATAATTAATGGTTTCACCGCGACTGCACAGGATAATTAACGGAAAAAGCACGAAAGCGTGTTCGTAATTTCGTATTCATCGAGTTTGGTAAAAAGAATTTCAAATTTTACTATGATTAATTAATCAATATGCACATAAAATCAATGAATGAAATTCTATATTAAATGCAAAAAAAAAACCGACCGAAATATTTAAATATTAAAAAGATAAACTTGAAAGGAAAATAAGTTCAAACGTGATTATAGAATTCATAAACGTGTTACCAGCTTTAAACTTCAAAATGCGAGAAAAAACGGCGATTATGAATTTTATAACTACCTTTAAATACGTTGTCTTTATCGTTTAACTGAATAAAACTATTTCTCCCAACCGAAATATAACTCACTCGTTTCGTGTTTCTTCTCGTCTTACAACGGTACACATAGCAGAGTTTTGCTGTAGTTCAATCACAGTGAATTTCGTAAACAGTTAAAAAAATCACTATGTACGCGTGAAATGAAAGCTCGTATACACAGTACCCTTTTTTTTTTGTACTGAAGTATTTTTCATGTTAGACAAAATTAAATCAAAATTCGTGAACCAGAAATATTATTAAAATTACCATTCGTTCGATAGAACAATCACTGCATTGTCAGCGGTGCAACCAGGGAGAATTTAGAATTACTCCATTTTTTTATATTTTTTATAGAATAAGTTGTGGGTCTCACAGGGCAAATATGCCCGTTGTGTGAGTACCCGACACTCTTATTAACGTTTATTCAAAAAATATATATAATACAAAACTTATAATTTATCTTAACTTATTCTATACTCATAATATTAGAACTCTAGCGTTAAGATTAAGTATAAATATATATATATATACGCATGCAACTACGTAACACGCCCCGTAATACGTATCTGTACATTATTACATGCCGACAGTTCAATATTTAAAATGGGAAACATTATCTTCTTTACGACTTAATGTCTGGTAAAGACACTAGGAAGTCAAAAACAAAAATGTATAAAGAAAGGAGCATTAAAAGGTAGAGAGATTCAGAGCGTAGCTTGCTATTCAATCTTTGCACCATTCCTTTAACCAATTTTCCACCTCCTTTTTCCACACACCAATTCTTTTTTCCTCTAATATATGATTCGGGATTGTACTTATTAATTTAATTAAAACCGAATCATCCGTATTATCAATTCGCAGATTTACCCCACGAGGATAGATGTAGTATGTATTACTTCGGTTTCTTGTCAATCGAGTTTTTTGCCTAGATGGTAATTTTATATTATTGACGTTAAATTCTAGTAGTCTGTAATAGTAATAGTACACATTTTGAAAGACATTTCGTTGTTTTCCTTCCACCATGTTCATCCAGGAACGTTTTGCTTCCAATGAGGGAGTATGAGTTTCAAACACCTCTTCTGTATTTTACTTATTTTATTTATTTCAGTTTTCTTAGCCTCGCCCCATATTTGAATTCCATATAAAATTCTAGACATTATAATTGAGTTATAGTATATACGTAGTGTTCGATATGATAGTACCTGCTTTATTTTATATAAAGCTGGAAATGTCTGTCTTATTTTTGAGTTTAAACTTAGAATGTGTTTTTTCCAATTCAGGGATTTATCTATATATACACCTAAATATTTAAAGTCATTTACGTTTTCTAACGGTGGACAAGGACATAAATGGGTATTGGTATTTACATGAAGCTCATGAATGCAATTGTTACTGTGGAAGATAATTCGCGGATCGCGTATTTTATATTTAGAACTTTTCCGAATGTGTAATACTTTTGATTTATTTATGTTTATACATAACTTTCTATCATGTGCCCATTTACTAAAATTATCTACATCATCTTGTAGTAATTTTTCCGCCATCTCAAAATTGTTGTGCTCGATTAACAAAGCAATATCATCAGCAAAAACATATACCTTTACATTTTTAATATGTTTGGGTAACGAGCTGGTATAAATAAGAAAAAGAATCGGGGCCAATATGGTACCCTGACCTACTACATAATGAATATTTTTTTCATTACTTATATTCCCTGCAATTTTGACCATGCTTTTCCTATTTGTTATATAATTCTTAAACCACTCAAGTTGATTGTTTTTAATGCCTAGATTTTCTAAGTCCTTAATCAGTAATTCATGATCAACTAAATCAAACGCTTTGGATAGGTCAATAAATGAAATTAAAAATTGGTTCCCCATCGACAGTCCCGTATTTATCCTATTTACAATTGTTCTCAATAATGTTATCGTGGATCCTTTTTTCTCTAAAACCGTGTTGGTTTTCATAGAGTAGATTGTTTTTTTCCAAATAATTTCTTAAGTGTTTATCAATGTAGTGTTCTAAAATTTTAGTTATCACAGATGTTATTGTTATTGGACGGTAGTTTTCAAGCTGATTTTTCATTCCTTTTTTATATATTGGTCTAACAATACCTCTTTTAAGCCCATCAGGAGTAATAGCTTCCTTTATAGAATAGTTAACCATGTTAGTCAAAATAGGAACAAAAATATTTAAGTTTTGTTTTACATCTTTAACCCTAATTTCATCCCATCCAGGTGCCTTATAAACTTTTAGATCATTAATTATTGCTTCTATTTGGTATTTATTTGCTGGCGGAATAAAAAAGGAAGAATAAATACGATTATCAAAATTCGAATTCAATAACTGAATGTGACATTCGTGTCTATGATGTTCTACTGAACATATCAAATTATCACTAAATTGTTCAGCAACTGATGCAGTATTTCCAAAATGTTTTATGATGAAATCATCGATTGATGTTTTATTGTTTTTATTAACAATATTGTTAATTACATTCCATACTTTTTTACAATCATTGTTTGCTTTAACTATTTGACTCCGATAATAATTCTGTTTCGCATTCCTTATTTCAGTTGTAACCATATTTCGATATTTTCTAAATAAGTTTTTATATCGAATATTGGTTCTGTTCCCTTTACTAAGTTTAAAGTACTGATCTCTGATTTTCATAAAATTGATTATTTTTTGACTCATCCATTCATTTTTAGGACAGTATTTAGTCACCTTTTTACTCTGCCGTATATTTTGCATTCTTTGTAAAGGCCTTTAAAATCTGAATGTATATTATCATATATGTTTCCTGACGCTGTAGAGATCCTTACCTCATTCCAGTTATGATTATCTTATTATGCAATCTGTTTTCACCGAAAACATTTACTAATAGATTGAAAACTCCGATTTGAGATACTAAATGCACAACAAATGATGTAATGATCCGATATTTTCGAGTTAATAATTCCCGAAGTAATATCATTTGTATTATACTTAATAAATATGTTGTCTATACATGACTGAGTGCTTCTATCAATTCGTTCTTCTTCTTTCGTTATTCCATTTATTAACTGTATTCCTCCTGACCTATAAATTACGTTTAAAAAATTCTCAGCCTGTACATTACGAATAGATAAGTCAATATTAAAATCACCGCAAATCAGGAAATTATCTTTATTGCTTAATTTTTTTAAGAGTAAAGCGGTTTCGTTTATAAATTCGCCTACGCTTTTACTCGGTGATCTGTACATAGCAATTAAGCGTAAAGGGTTGTTTTTGCAAATCTCTATATCTATCATCACCAGGTCCATACTTGGTCTATTATTAACCTCCCGAATGTGATGTTTAAACTTATTATTTATGCAACACAAATATTCCTCCATTAAACCCTATAGGTCTTTGTAGTCCAATATTCGTGAATCCAGTTATATTATATAGATTTAATTCATCCTTACTTATATTAATTTCGGTTAATATGATGACACTTAAAGATGACCTCTGTTTTGAAAATACCTTATTACTGATGAAAGAATCAGTTTTAGTTCTGAAGAATACCTGCACGAACTTGGATTTATGCAAGTTTGTAGGTTTCCTATTACGGCAGTAGCGAATGGTAGACTAGTGGTGAAGTGTCTCATGTATGTAGGTTTCAACTTTGCACTTTTGACCTGGTGTGGCAAGAGACAGAAGAACGACTGAGATGGAGGAAAGATGAAAATTGGAGAATAGAAGAGGAGTTAGTTGAACTGAACATTATTAGCTAGGAAATCATGAAAGGTTGTCCCCGAATGAAGGGGAGGAGACTATGTTGTAAGATGAAAGGAGTTGAATGATGCCAGCGGATAAATTACAAATATTAGAAGAGGTATCAATGTGGTGGATAGGAGCAATATTTTGAATAAGAGGGAGATGACTATTAGGTGGCGACGAGTTAAAGGAAGAGGATTTCACTCTATTCAGAGCCCATCCGGCTGATGGCAAAGGAGAATACCGAGATGGGATAGGAGGAAAGTGGGGAAGGGGTTTGGAATGCGGTTCGGATTTGAGAAATTTATGAAAAGTGACGGACTTTGGACTAGGAGGAGGGGTTACTTTGCGTGGAAAGGTAGAAGTGCTTAGAGTAGGAAGAGAAGCTGCGGCTCGGTTAGCACAAGAAAAAGCTAGAAAAACCGTGCTGGAAGATTTTGATTTGGAGGCTTCATGGAAGGATATATTTTCAAAGGCCATGATTCTTTTGATGTTCTTCTGCCTTTGCCATTCTGGACAACGACAATCGGACGAACTGTGGCAGCCTTTGCAGTTACGACAGAGAGGGGGCTCCTGGAGACTATCACATTCAGAGAAGAGGTGCTGGGAAGAACAGTGGGAACAGATCCAGTGAGAACTCCGGCAATGTCGTGCAATATGCCCAAAAAGAAAACATTTGGCACGTTGCGTGGGAGAGCGAATACTTGAAGAGACCAGGAAGCGAAGTTTGAAGATGGAAATATATTCGGGAAGGAAAGATTTGTGGAATTTTAACTCGACACTTTTGGTGGGTACTTTGGAACACTCGAAAGAACGGAAAATGCGTCGAATGGAGATAACAGGGATTGAAGATTCAAGTCCTTCTATGATATCCTCGTCTGAAAAGGAGTGATGAACTCCGGTAATAACACCGATTCTATATAAGGTATTAAGAGGAATAAAGGCGTTAATCTTATGGGCGTTGAAATAGGAAGAGTTGTTAAGGAACGAGTTAGCTGAAGAAGCATTGGGGAAGAGGTTCGAAATACGTCCAACCTCGGGGTTTGATATCAGTAAAGGAAGTAGCGACCTTGTTAATAAGAAAATAAAAAAGTAAATGGAAAATTTCCACATTCACTCGCAGAAATATCGGTACATGTATATGTTTTTGAGATTTAATATATTCAAAAAAATAGCTAGAGTGTAGAATTGTTTTTGCAAATAAAAAAGAATAAATCTCGAAACGTACCACGGTTAATTTTTAAATTTTATTTTTATTTTGTATTATCATAATTTACAACATTCGAATTAGCGGAATTGCAAGTTATAGATAATAATGGATGATGGCTACTGTGTATGTTATATATTCACGTGTTTCGAGATTGTGACGAGAGAATACAGCATCAATTATGGCAGCTAATGCGGGCCATTTTCTTATGTATTACACTTTTTACACGGTCTTCCTCGAGTTTCGCCATCTGGCATCAATAATTTCGTTAATTTAGCCCTCCGAACCGTTGTTTTACCTTAAAAGTAGCTGTCTATATAATTTGTTATAATTAAGAAAGAACTTAATTTCATAGATTATTATAATAGCGTGAATGGTGTGTGCGACAAACTAAGCGATAATTATAAGAGGGATTATAATATTCAAAGTTATAAACATGCACTGTATACCCTAGAGCGGAAAAAAATAGTATTAAGCGGTAGTGACGATAAAGGGATAATATATGCTAATAATGTAGATATATTAGCTTACGGAAATTGTATGTATAATAAATTCTACGAAAAGTTTAATATTGTTTTAACCGAACTAAAAGCGTGTATATTGGATAAGAATAGAGATGTCTTGCATGAGTACATGGAATCATGTACTATTATTAAGTTTTTACATTATCAATTGCGCTTATTTTTTAATTTGTTGTATCTCAGGATATATGGGCTTAAAATAGTTACCATAAACTTAGTTACGGTGTATTGAGATAGCGTCATTTTTAATTAAATTGTTGTGTTTGCGGTAAAATTGGGAAATTTTCCCTAAGATGGGTCATTTTCATTCAATTTTGGTATTTTCTGTCTAAAATGGCGGCGATTTTAGCCTAAAATGGGGTATGCAGTAAAATTGCTGTTTTGTGCCTAAAATGACTATATTTTAGGTGAAATGAGGTTTATTCCCTAAAATTTGATGTTTTTGTCTAAACGTGGGTATTTTAGCCCTAAATGGAATAATTTGCGTGTAAGTAGCCTGAGCTGTATACTTCTTGATGTGCCATTCTATTCATTGTGAGGCTATGTTTAAACAGGTTGGTGACTAGTTGTGGGATGTTTATACTAGAATTTTCTGATGCATTGGATATAGTATAACGGTTGTTGTGAGTTAGTGAGATGATGAAGTTTGGTTTGGAAGATGTATATTATAGAATTCCTGGGAGTGTGATTGCGTCTGCGGAATAATAGACTAGGGTAAGAGGTAGAGTGTGCTCCATCAAGCAGGGTGAATGCTGCTTGATAATTAACTCGGTCATTGTGCGCATTGCAAGGCAGTTACTTTTGTGGAAAAATCGCTGAACTGAGAAATATTTGTAAACACGTCATTGTAAAGATGATCTTACATGTCAAATAGCAACGTTACATAAAAACGTTGCAAAAGAACAACAGTGATTTCGTAACTGTTTTCTCTACATTACTTACGGCTAAAGAATGGCATAGATGACACATTAATATAGACTTTCTTTAGGTTTCATTTTCTTTTATGCTTCCCTGTGGAGTTTTACATTTTTTCGTTCGCAGTTACTTGCATGTATCTTGTTCTATATCGCAGCTCCGTCGGAACTGTTCCGATAAAACTGCGATAAATTTTTTTCTTTTAGTATCTTGTTTCTTTTTATTTATTTTTGCTAAACGTAAATTTAGAAGAATTGCCTAGTCGGCCGAGAACCTCTCACATCCACGCTTATTCAATAAGGTTGTTTCGTAATTATTATTATTTATTTTTATTATTATTTCTTTTTATCCTAAATTGCCGCACAATATCGAGAAGGAAATGCAGCTGCACCAAAAAGACAAATAAACCGCAAATACAAATGCACGAAACAAATAACACAAATTACTACTCACACATAAATTAAAACATACATATACACATCTACACCGAAATAATCACAACATTAAGTAAAATATAAAAATCTGGCCTGTTTAATCCTTGTGGCTTCCAAGATCTTCACCGCTTCGGACGATGTTGTCCTTCGATCGTTTCCGCTACCCGTACTCCTTCGATGATTCGCCTCCGGTAGATCTTGATCAACGTCCTTAATTCCGGCAGTTTTTAAGCCGTTGTTTTTTTTTTTTTTTATGGTAGGTCGCGTGAAGACTAGGGTTTTTTGACTGGACTAGATTCTTCGCGGTGTTATTAAAATAATTATATTTTTTTTTTTTTTTTTTTTTATTAGTTTATTTTGCTCTGACTAGCTTAATTTGAACACGAGCCGTGGCACATACGTAAAATAACAAAATTAACAATAATTATAACGACTCTTACGAGATGACGCGATTTTGAACCAGCGTGAACGTTATCTCTTTCGATACTGCCCTCGGCCGAAGCACAGGCTTCCCTCGATTTCTTATCATTCTGACAAGTCATTGTCCGCGACACATTGAAATTCCCTTTTTACCGCTAATTCCGACTTTAATACTATTAATAATACACATTTCTGGTCTCTTTCTTAATTTTAATTCATCTCGCAATTCCCCGGCTTATGCATTACCTGTCGACTCGTATTTCGAATTTTATTTAATAAATATACATACTTTCCGTTTTTAACCTTCTAAATATTCCCACCTTACGGCTTTACGAAATAATTTATTATTGAATTTCTTTCAGCCTAGTTATGGCTATAACGCCATATCTATTAAGAAGAGAATCTGGAATTTATTGCTATTATTGAAAAATTAAAAATCATTGCAGTCTTGCGGTCAGTGAAAACGAAAGTGGTTTTTTGGTTTTTCGATTATTTCTGTATTTAACGTTATGAATTTAGAATTATATATTTTCCTGAGAATGAAGAAAAAAAATTCACAAACATGTGGACAAATGTTGAATGTGAGAAGGTAAAATTTGGAAACAATAATTTATCATTAGAGCGAGCTGTCGTAAGAGATTATAACAGCGAACAGCATTTTTGATAGGGCGAAATACTACCAAGAACGCGGGTGGGCCGTAATCTATACAAGCAGCGACGTTTGCTACATTTATAAAAATGGTTACGTCGAGGTACTTCATCTCAGTTTAGATGTGCAAGCTATATACAAACATCGAAATTTTCTATGCTGGCAAATCGCAACTTTTTTTAAAGGTAACTTATTAATTTATTCATTAAATTATTCATATATTTGCACGAGTATGTGTTTTTTTTTATTTTTTTATTGAGTTGTAATGATTAGTAAAAAAATACAGTATTTATTGTGAAGAATACTTAAGTTCAATTTCAGCGGAACTTGATTAAAATCAATTTTTTTTTCCTTTTTTAATACCGAAATAAAAATTAAATTACAGAATACGTTATTTGGAAACTTGTCGGTTTTTTTAAAATATGAATTTTTATGAAATCAAATATACTTGTATCGGGTTTTGTCAAAATGATCAAATTAGTTAATATTAATAAAAATTGATATTTCAAAAAAAAATATTCACAAATTTTCTAGCCAGCTATTCAAGAGTACGTGATGCAGTGGAAGTCGCATCAGTAAAGTTTATCGTATTTCAAATGAATTTTAAATTAATCCGTATTTAAGTGTGCTATATTTTGTTAATTAATGTCGGAAAGTCGCAAAAGACAGTAGGAAAAATATATTAAACGTGAATAAGGTATAAGTAAAGAAAACACCGTCGGAATTATCTCGAGTTTCGTCTGTATAGGATTTAAAATGGAAAGTAAAAAAAAAACAGAGATTAATTGTTAGTTTTATTGAAAATTTTTTTATTATCAAGCAAATAAGTATGGAGCCCATTTTTTAATGCAAAAAAGATTTACTGAAGGCAAATAAATTATTGTATCGATGCACAAAGTTTTTATTGAACGCGATTTTAACCAACTTTATCGAAATGTAAATGATGACATAAGTTTTCTTCAAACATAGCGAAATTTTAATTTCGATTCGTCATGTATTTTTGATTAGGTGAACAAATATTATTATTAGTAGTATTATTATTATTATTATTATTAGTAGTAGTATTATTATTATTATTATTAGTAGTAGTATTATTATTATTATTATTTCTATTGTTTTAAGAAAATGTCAAAAACATTTCGAATTTGGGTAAATCTTAAACTCTCTTTCCATGTAAGAAGAAGGAATATGTTTTCCTGCGCTACAATATTACGTACGAAAAGATAAAATAATTTGTTCCACTATAACTAAAGAATAGGTTAATACGGAACAGCACTAGCTAACAGACGTGTTTATTGAAAATATTATTAGTTTGTTAATTTCTTTAGATGAATAAATAAATCGGTTTATCGAAATAAGTATTAATGTTAACCAAATGAGTGATGAATTGGATGCTTTTACTTATTTACCCTGTGGAACGTCAGCAAAAGTTTACCTGAAAGAGGATTTTGTTTCGTTCATTTTAGCTGAGGATTTTCTGTTAAATAAGTAGCTGTCGGTGATTTTAATTAGGTAGTACGAAAATTTATCGAATACAACCTTATGAATTGAGCCCCGGCCCCGTACTCACGCTATGTTATTCAGACGGAAGAGGTTATCAAAATTATGAAAATTTTAAAACACGAACATAGAATAGGAATACGAGTACGTAACGCGAACGAAACGATATGGAACTGAACATAGGTCGCAAACGAAATTATAAACATTTTAAAACACAAACACATAGAACAGAAATATGTGCCACGAACAAAAAGAAAAATCATATTTTTGTTTCTTAGAATTTTTAATTTTTCCGTGCCTTTATATAATAATTTAATTTCACGTCATTCGCTAGCCAGGTAAGAGGGGGCATGTAAGGATTGAGAAGATTCGTTTCAGTGAAGTTAAAGGAATGGTGATTGATCAGGTAGTTTTTAGAAACCAGATTATCAAACGTCGTCTCTGATTGTTAGCATCATTGTAAATTTTTCGTCTTGCGTTTACCTAGACAACTTATGTGAGAAATTACGTGCATAATTTAGAGGTTTTTCGGGGTTGATTAATATTCATAATGGAATCCGTATAAATTCATTAGAAGAAGACGAAAAGGTTACTTGTTTAGAGGGAATTATTGAAGAACCGGTCTTACTCTCGTTAATGCCTTTTTATTGCCGCTATATAGCACAGGAGATTGTATAAAAAGCAAAGAGACAGATATTTCTCACTGGATGAAATTACAACGTTTTCATTATTCTGATGATCCGGAGTACTGTGTTTTAGGTAGGCTTATAAGTTGGGTTATGATTCTCAGATTTCGGGAGTATAAATGAACGTTACTTTTTATGTTCACTACGATTTGGTTCTACGGTTGGATCGTCAAATGCATCAGTCGTTTTATTAGTTATCTCGCTTGGTCTCTTATTATTATAGTTAGGGCAGACATAGTCGAATACCCTCTTGATGTTCACCATCATTGTGTTTTAAAATTAATAATTTTGCCACCGTTCGTGGTTCATTTGTTGGGATTAATTTTAATTCTTAATTATTCACAATTATTAACTGCTAAGGTGGAATCCTTTAAAATGTTCCTTCTGAATCTCAAAGTATCATCCAAATTCTTCTAACATCTCACAAAATAACTAACTTGTTTCTGCAGATGTAATCCCTTTCTCAAACACGTGCCTCTGGTCTAAGTCGTTGACACGTAAAATGACAGGTAAAACGACGAGTAGCTTGTTATATTTTATAGGATTTTTGTGATTATGTTATTATATTCATATGGACCGATTTAGAATTACGTTGTAAATTTTGATCATTTTATACAAAGTGTAGAAGAGAAAGAGACAGAAATGTACCCCTTGCGAGGCCAAAATGGCTGAGTTTATATATATATATATATATATATATATATATATATATATATATATATATATACTGTGGTGGATCCACGGGAGGAGGGATAGGGAACACCTTCTTCCCAAAAGAACCAAAGCCTTTACAAAAAAAATTGCTATAACAGAGAAACTTAATTTATACTATAGAAGATTTGTATAAATATTACAACATATGAATTTAATTATAACTAATATTTAATACTATTTTCGAGTAAAATTATTATTGTTCCTTTTTTATTCTATTTTAAACGCATCTTTTGCCACTTTTATTTATTTTTAATTTTTATTTTGTAATGTAAGTGAAAATAGTTCAATGAGAAATATATATACTTTTTTTTACTTGCTCATAAACAAAGAATTTGGATCGGATTACTAACAACAAGTTCAGTCAAGCATGAAGTTTCATGCGCTGAGGATTCCGTATGAAAGTTAACAATAACTATAATTATTTAGTATGTAAGAAAATTTGTTTGAATAAATTTCTATTTTTATTTTACTATTTTAATTTAATATCTTAATAAATTTCAGAGATCTTTTCTAATAATAATTTAAAACAGTAAAGCAAAATACTAATTTGAATCGAAGACTTAGACTAATTTGAAGTGAAATGTAACGGTTATGAAGAAAAATTAATTAAATCCTTTTTTTATTTATTTTTTTTAAATTATTGGTTTAGATTTAATAATACTAATATTAAGGTTTTATGATTTTTTAAAATGTGTAATTTTGTTAATTCCTACACCTATCTTTCTTGAATAGCCGACCGTCAAAGATATTTAATAAATATATAAACGAAAACACGCAAAAAATATTAATTAGAAATAATATTGATGCTACGTATCACTCTGCTGCGGCTGCTAGAATGTTGGTGTTCCCTGCTGGCAGGTTGGTGTACGTTGGTAATTGCATCCTGGATTCTCGGCGAATGGGAGGGAGAGACACGGTAATCGAAATTATAGTTTACGAATTTTGTAAATGTCACTAATTGGAAAACCGAATTTCGAGGCGATTTGGTTACTTTGTTATTAAACTTCTTTCGGTTGCAAGACGAACTGGTTACTTTACCAAAAAAGGTCGATATAGTTCCGCGATGTGAAAAAGACTGTCGTTCTACTGTGATGATTTTTTAACAATTCGGTATTTTCTTTCGACTCTCTCCGTATGTTAGACCATTATTAAATATTTTTTTTTTATTTATTTACTAGCATAGGTCGTTAAATTGTTTAACAAATCGAAATACTATTCGCATCTGTTTTTCATCAGGCGGACGTACCACCTAAACAATGATGCGGTGAGTCCGTTCCTTTCATTACAGTTCACAACAACACTAACACACGCCGTAATGAAAATAACCAAACCAAAACCTGCGATACTGTTCCGTTTCTTATCCCTCGTACTGACACTACTAACGCAAATTATAACAATCCGAACCAAATTCTAAAAACCGCTGCAATCTCGTATTCCGATAAAGCCAAAAGAAAAATAACACCGATTAACAAACCTGTTTATTTCGTGCATTCAAGAAACCCACTTAAAACGAAACCAACATTTAAAACTAGAAAACTATAAAGTTCTCGAATCAAATCCGGTACTTGCTAGTTGTGCGCGTGGGGGAATAATATTATCCGTTCGTGCGGATATTAACTTTCAACAGATAATGTTACCATCCGACATTCAACCAGTAACAGTCGAAATTCGTACGCCAGTTCCACGGGAGTCTCTAAACATAATTCCGAACCGTATTTAGAAACTTTTAAAGTTGTCAAAAAATTCAAACAGTTCCTCCCCTCTAGCGCCGCGAGTATTACAGCTAAAAATTTTGAACAGGGGGTTAAACATATGCGCTTCGACATATATTTCTCAAGTTTGGAACATCAAGGTTTGAAAGTTTCGTTAAGGAAATAACTTATGGTTTCGTTCTCGACAAATAACGATCTTTCCATCGCCTGTTTATTTCGTGCATTCAAGAAACCCACTTAAAACAAAACCAACATTTAAAACTAGAAAACTATAAAGTTCTCGAATCAAATCCGGTACTTGCTAGTTGTGCGCGTGGGGGAATAATATTATCCGTTCGTGCGGATATTAACTTTCAACAGATAATGTTACCATCCGACATTCAACCAGTAACAGTCGAAATTCGTACGCCAGTTCCACGAGAGTCTCTAAACATAATTCCGAACCGTATTTAGAAACTTTTAAAGTTGTCAAAAAATTCAAACAGTTCCTCCCCTCTAGCGCCGCGAGTATTACAGCTAAAAATTTTGAACAGGGGGTTAAACATATGCGCTTCGACATATATTTCTCAAGTTTGGAACATCAAGGTTTGAAAGTTTCGTTAAGGAAATAACTTATGGTTTCGTTCTCGACAAATAACGATCTTTCCATCGATCATGACCGAAAAAAAAATATTATTTTTGAAACTTTCGAGCTTTCGGCGCTTAAGGTTCTAAATTTTAAGATGGAAACCTAGATGTTCCAAAGTAAATAAAAAAACAGGGAAGCACATTTTTTTAACCTTGTTCAAAATCTTGAACTACAATACATAAATTACAAGCGGGGCTATACGTCATTTTTCAGAATTTTATGAACTTTTAGTAAATTTCAAACAGTTTCGTTAAGAAAACGAAATACGGGTCCGTTCTCAAAAAATAGCGCTCTTTCCAATAATAATACACTTGAAAAAATTTTTTTTTTACAAAATTTCGAGCTTTCAGAGCTCTAAGCCACTAATTTTAAAATTGGAAACTTAGATGTTCCAAACCAGAGAAATATACATGGATGTCCATATTTACTACTTTCCTCAAAATTTTTAGCTATAATACTCGCGTCACAAATCAATTCTCGCGCTTTTTCGAACTTTGCTGGAAACCTTAAAAGTTCAATTAAGAAAATGAAATACGGTTTCTTTCCCGACAGATAGCGATCCTTCCAACGGTATATAACATGCGTCAGAAAAATAAAAATTTTTCTTCAAAATTTCGAACTTTCGGCGCCATAAGGGTCCCATTTTAAAACTGAAAATCCAAATGTTATAAACTAGAGAAATATAAGAGGATCAGCACGTTTTTAGCCGCATTCAAAATTTTCAGCTGTAATATTCGTGGAGCTAGGGGAGAGACACGTAATTATTTTTGTTTTTTTGAACTTTTCGGAACTTTGAAAGTTTCGTTAAGAAAATGAAATACGGTTCCGTTCCCGACAAATAGCGATCTTTCCAATGATATATTACAAGCTCGGGCAAAAAATATATTTTTTTAAAATTTTGAGCTTTCGGCGCCCTAAGGGTTTTATTTTAAAGCTGGAAACCGGGATGTTCAAAATTAGAGAAATATACGTGAAGTTGCATATTTTCTAACTTGTTCCAAATTTATAGCTATAATACTCGCGTCGTAAAGAGGGGGCTACAAATTAAAGTTCGTGCGTTTTTGAACTTTCCTGCAACTTTTAAAATTTCGTTAAAATAATGAAACACGGCTTCGTTCCCGACGAATAGCGATCTTTCTAATAATATATCACAACCCGAAGAAAAAATATTTTATTTCAAAATGTTGAGCTTTCGGCACCCCAAGGGTCTAATTTTAAATCGGGAAACTTGGATGTTTCGAATTAGACAGATATACGTAGAAGCGCATATTTTTAACCGTGTTCAAAATATTTAGCTGTAATATTTGCTTCGCTGTGGGGCTAACACGTCATTTTTCGCGTTATTTTGAACTTTTCGGCAACTTCCAAAGTTTCGTTAAGAAAATGAAATACATTTTCGTTCCCTACAAACAGCGATATTTGTAATGATATAACACAAACCTAAGAAAAAAAAAATTTTTTTTTCAAAATTTTGAATCTACGGTGCCCCACAGGTCTCATTCTAAAGTTGGGGTCCGATTGTCTTAAATCAGGGAAATATACGTAGAGTCGCGTATTTTCTACCATGTTCCAAATTTATAGCTGTAATACTCGCGTCGCAAGGAGGGGGCCGCAAATTGGAGCTTACGCTTTTTTGAACTTTACGTCAACTTTGAAAGTTTGGTTAAGAAAATGAAATTCGGTTTCGTTCTCGACTACTAGAGATCTTTCTAATGACATATCACAAGCCCAAGAAAAAAAATATTTTTTTCCAAAATCTCGAGCTTTCGGTGCCCCGAGGGTCCAATTTTAAAGCTGGAAACTCGGATGTTTCAAACTAGAGAAATATACGGGTATGTGCGTATTTTTAGCTTCATTCAAAATTTTTAACTACAATACTCGCGGTGCTAAGGGGGGGGACACGTCATTTTTTGCGGTTTTTTGAACTTTTGGGCAACTTTACATAACTTTTGTACCGTATTTTTTTAATTTCATGAAAGTACTCCTGCATTGTAGTTTATATTTTGAATTTCAGCGTTATAGGTTTATTTAGTGACGAGTTATGATATTTTAAGTGATTTTTGAGGTCGTTTTATGTACCATATTATATATTCTTGACGGTTTTTTGGGTTTTTTGCCGCCCAGGTTAATCGGTCAACTTCAAGTTATAGATCGTTTTAAAGATAATTTTAATTGTAATTTATGTTCTAAATTTGAAGTTTATAAGTCAAGCCGTTCGTGAATTATTGATTTTTATTTGATATTTTTGTCATTTGTGTACCATCTTATAAGGATTCCGTACATTATATGTATACGGAATCCTAAAAATAAAAAAGAAGTAAAGTCTGATAAAAATACTATCTTTCTTACTATTTCTAAACTACCATTTTAGCTAAAATTTTATAATTTCGTTTTATTTTTCACCTGAAAATAAAACTAAATTTAAATTAAATTGTAATAATTATGTATTTTTAAAACATTTTTAGATTTCTATAAAATTTTCTTTATGAAACAAAAGGTATTTCTCAAATCTACTACCTACCGTAGAAAATTTTACATAATTGTATTATTTCCCGCACCAAAATGTCCTTCTGCATCTGCCCCTGATATATATATATATATATATATGTATATATATTATCAGCCTTTTAGGCCTCAAAAAGGGGCAAGACCCGCTTCTAAAATTTAAAAAAAAAAATTGTTTTATTTATTTATTGTATTTACAAGTCGCTTTTGGACTACGAGGTCATTAGCGACTACGGTTTTACAGATAATTATAAAATTTTATTGTTTTCAGTTGACTACATTATTCTTTTTTGTTTTTTATTAGAAAAAAATGATTATTTTTCAATTACATTATATAAACTAACCGGACATAATTGTGGAACAAAAAATATATTATACCCCGGGCTAAGAATAACGCAGACATTATTATTATATGTATTTAGATATTGTTGAAATAAATATTGAATAACTTGATCGATTGATCAGAGTAGTCCTGAAAGAAATAATCGAATGCCGACTGATTTTTTGTATTATCACCTGTAATCACAGCGTAATGCATAAAAAATTTATAAAAAAAAAAAAACGAATGAAGAATAAACTGAGAACGGAAATGTGTTTAATCATGGTTGAATTTATCATGCGGAGCTGACAAAACTACGTCAAATATGTTTACATTAGAAATGAAAAAGTAGCGCAATTTCTGTCGTTTGAAAATAATTTTCAAAAAACGTTTCCTACGTAATTATTTTGAGTAGGATATAGTGTTACTTTCAAAATGAAACAGGAATAAGCGTTATAATAAATTTTATGTTCTGTTCAGGTTAAAAGAATGTCGGAAAGAAAGTTTGGCAAAAGGTACATATATTGATTTGTTCGTATAGGTAAATTTCAGTAAAAAAGTTTTGAACTTGAGATTAGATTTATGCCGATTTTCTTTTTAAAAATCTGTCCAAATATCCGAGAAAAAAGTTCGAGCAGTAAAACAACCAAAAACTGATATAAATTTTGGCAGTGAGCTAAAGGAAATAAATCTAAATAAAGTTTAGGAGGATGGGCACAGTTTTACCAGTACCGCGCGTTAATTGCAGCTACAGCTGAAAAAATTAATTTTCAGAATGATTGATTACAAATGGCAATCATTGATACGGCTCTGTGTGTGTAAATTTGTGCTGCAACTGAAAATTCTTCAGTATCGTAATTAAAACTAAGGAAAATTCGTAAGAAAACCATTTCATCTTGAGCAAGTGCGAAATGTAATTTAATAAACTTTTAAACTAGTTAAGAACACTTGGGCTATCAAATTTTTCGACAGATAAACTTAATAAATACTAACTAAGCTATTTCGTACAATATTTCCGAAAATATTGAACGGGATTTCATTTAACTTTTTTTTCTCAAATATCTATCAAACACAAAGTATAATGTACCTCCGAAAACTCTCCTCTCCATATACAAATCCTTAGTCATTTCCAGAATAAACTACGGGTCCCAGGCGTATGCGTCAGCCAGTCCCTCTTTACTTAAATCCCTTGATTCAATACACCACACGGCGCTCCGCACGATACTTGGCGCACATAGAACTTCCCCGTCTGTAAGTTTGTGTGCCTTGATAGGCACTCCCCCACTAAAGTATTTCCGAACCTATTATTACCACCGTGAGACCCTCGCTCTTTTCTCTAGTAAACGTGCCTGTCCTATTGACACAAATGACCTCCCCAACACCCCAGAGTTCCCTAACGACCCTCTCCCAGAAATCCTGGCTCTCCTATCGCAGCACAACGTGAGCGTAATCCCTTTCCCTAACCTAGCTCCTAACACCATGATTCCGCCGTGGGCCCCTTTAAACATTGATGTTAACTTTTCCCTGACGAAGTATAATAAACCCCTGCACCCGAATATAGTTCAGTTGACAACAGCAACAATGCAAAAATACCCCGACCACCTCTTTTTCTACACGGATGCTGCCAAGACTACCCCAGAGGCTACTTCTTCCCCAACCGCCGGTTCCTTTGAAGTCAGCGACGTGATTCGAAGCATTCGACTGAATGACAATTGCTCGGTACTGGATGCTGAAATATACGCAGTATTTTTCTGTTTGGAATATTTTCTTTCTACAGAGCCTACATCACAGAAAGCCCTGCTGGTATCTGATTCATCCGTGGCCTTATTGACAATTTCTAATCCCCTCACCAAACATCCTGTAGCAATTCGAACCCAGCAGGTATTATACGAACTTATTAAGAGACAGTGCTACGTATCCTCTCTGTGGGCGCCTAGCCATGCAGGGATTCCGGGAAATGAACGCGTCGATACATCCGCCCGAGCAGAAATATATTGCCCCTCGCCTATTAACAGCCCACCTCCACCTTATCTCTCGAACATAATCTTCAATAATCTCACGTCCTTATGGAAAACCCATTGGTCCTCGTGTCAGACTTTCTCGAGGTTAATTAAACTCTCAACGGAACCATGGTGGCCAAAAAAAAGCATTTCCCGCAGAGATTTCTGTGCACTTAGCCGCTTGCGCACAGGCCATACGGCCATGTCGCATAATTTTATTTTGCAAAGAACCCCCTCTCCTATGAATTGTCCTTTCTGTGGCCAAGATGTTGCTCCCTCAACTCCTCACATACTACGCGACTGTCCAGCATTATCACCTCACCGGCCCCCTTCAATTAATAACAAAACAGTCACCAACATTCTTGAGAGTTCCCCCGATGCAATTTTATCTGTAACACAATTTATCAGAACTAGCGGAATAAGCAGATATCTATAAAAACAAACTGCGCATCTTCGTACTGTAATAGCCACAGCAGTTAAACACGGCACAGGATGTTGCTTTCACAAGAAAAAAAAAAAATAAAAATTTAACTTTTTTTCACGGATTGATAATTAAATAGCGATAAAAACTCCATCGCATAATATACATTTTTCTCAACTAACTGAGTTATATTATTTTATTATTAATCATCCAACGCTATAAATAAAAGCTTAAATTCGATAATTAAAATAATTCTTCCACTAATATCGCAATTTATGTCCGCAAAACAAATAAATATTGTAGAATTGTTTGAAGTAATTTCCGAAACTGTCAAACTAGAATGTAATATCATTTTTTCATTTATTTATTTTTTTCTTTTTTTTTTTTTGAAACAAGGTCATTTACAGAGGGGTTAAACAAATTTAGGGAAAATGGGCTGCTCTTGTATTTTGGAAAAAGAGGAAAATTTTTTCACTTTATGAATTGCTAAAAAAGTTACATAGAAAATGTGTCTTCTTTTAATATAGGAAAAACAAGTTTAAAACAGAGAGGAAATAAACTTATTTGGAAAAACTAGGTATTATTTAACCATGTTTTTTTTAAAAATAAATCTATTTTTACTGGAGTAATATTTTTCTGATAATATTTAATTTTTTGTCTACGGATTTCCTTTGGATTCCTGGCCATTCCGGAATCGAGGGAAATGAGTTGGTTGACTCATTCGCTCGATTATCTTCTTCTTCTAGTAGGTTTCTTCCTGCCTTCTCAGCTTCTAATATTACCCTTCTGTCTGCAGCTGCTCATTCCAAACTGTGGTCTGACTCCTACGTCTCTTCATTCTCCAACCCGAACTCCCTTTTCTTGTGTATTCAACCTTCCCTTCCACGTTTTCCATGGTTTATTAACTTTCCTTCTATGCGCCGTTCTAATTTCTCTGCGATTTGTCGCTTGCGTTTTGGGCATAGTTTACTCCCTTCCTCAATGAGTTCCGTTACTCTCTCGTTCCTTCTCCTTATTGTCCATTGCACCCTCCCGGCGATCAATGTATTTCTGATCCCGATCATATAATGTTCAGTTGTTCGTCGCTCTCAACTGAACAAGCTTCTTTTTATTCCTTCCTCTTACAAACCGGTATTCCCGCTCCATACTGTGCTTCATTCATTCTCTCCCTTCCTTCTCCTTCGGTTATTCTAGTTCTTGATTCCTTTCTGTCAGCTATCTCTGATCGTGTAAGGATTTGAGTCTCTCTTTTCTCTCTGTTCCACTGTTCTTGGGCCAATGTTTATGTTGACGAACCCATTTAATAAAAAAAAAAAAAAATTTTTGCCTTTATTAATTTTTTTTTTTCAATTTCTAATATCTGTACATAAATAGGCAAAGACAAAACAATTGTACCTTTTTCTCCTCTGTTTATTAAGCGATTTTCTTTTTTTTTCTGTTTAGTCGCTACTGGCGATCTTTTGTGTTATCAATAAAAAAATGTTGATTTTGGAAACGGTTATATATTTGTTTTCCTTATTTAAATAAAAAATTAATACAAAAAATGAAAAATGAAATCGCTATAGCCAAATTTACTGATGCTTTCGAGAGTTCAGGGGGAGTAGCTGCTTCCTTTTTCTCTTTATTTTATTTTATTTTTTTTTCTTGAGTTCGTCAATCAAGTATCTTTACCCAGAAACAAATAGTAAGGAAAGAGGTCGATTATATTTTAATCCGATCAGAAATCTTTGCTAAAAGGAAACAAATAGCTGGAATAACAAGTTGGGCAAGGAAAGAACAGGATATATAGGAAGCATCTGCATCATCAGGATAGAGGGGACAGTGTGAGGAGGAAATTAGGGAAAAGCGAAATCTGAAGGAAGGCAACAAAGAATGGCCAAAACGCATAGGAACAACGGAAAACAACATCAGAACGTTTAAGAGAGGAATGCAAAAAAGAAACCATGAATAGGGAGGAAGAGTAGGCTGAACAGGCAGATAAATGGAACAACTGTTGGAAAAAGAGGAAGCGTAGGTGTCCGACCGATACCTGATATGAAAGCTTTTACATATCGATAGGAGGTTAGCAGATGAAATTTAAAAAAAAAAAAGCGAGAAGAAGCAGCAGCCCGAGCCAGAGAATCAGCCGTTTCATTACCAAATACGCCCGGGTGGCTAGATACCCACAGAAAATCAATATTAATTGAATGGAGAGAGAAAAAATTATGAATGAGTGAAAGTAATATGGAGGATAACTAAGTCACACGAATGATCAGGAAGGGGAGAGGATATGGCCTGAAGGGCGCTCATGGAATCAGAGATAATTAAAAAATTGGAGGAAAGGTGATTCGAGGAAATGAAAATAATCGAGCGAAGGATAGCTAACAGCTCGGCTGTGAATATGGAACAGAAATAAGGAAAACGAAAAGATTCTGATAGGTTAAAATCAGGAAGGATGAAGGAAGCACCAACAACACCAGGCCCCCTCGAACCATCTGTATAAATAGTAACATAAGAGGGAAATAGGGAATTAATAGTGCTGTAGAATACCTGTTTAATTACGGCTTGGGGGAGGTTTTTAGAAAATGAGGGAAGAATAAATACTTTAGGAGGATGATAAAGATCAATGAAATTAAAGGAAAAATAGGAAAGATTATTGAAGGAGATAGTGTACGGCCAAAATTAACTAAGACGATGTGAAATAAATGTCAGAATAGGGGTTTTGCTAGGAGTAAAGCGCCAGCTATTATAAATCGAAAGGAAGGACTAAACAAGAGTAGAAGACGCTAGTGGAAGACATTTAACAAAGTAGCGATAGCCTAAATAGGATTTACGAATGGGCAGGGGTGACAAATTAGATTCAGTAAGAATAGCAGGGATTAGAGAAGATTTGAGCGCGCCAAGACAAAGATGAAGGCAAGAATTTTGAATTACATCTAGTTTAGAGAAACGGGTCTTGGACGCACAACCATAAATAAAAGAACACCAATTTAAAACAATATGGCAACTCTTCCAAATCTGTTCTCTACAAATTAGATCGTCTACAAAACAGTTTCCTTCGGCTTTGTCTCGGAGCTCTGAGGTCATCTCCTATCCCAGCCATTCTATCTGAGTCCAATATCTGTCCTCTGTTCATCCGAAGATCTTATTTGGATTATCGCTTTCTCATCAAACGTTTTTCCACTTCCTCGTCAAATATCCAGTACCTCTTATTCTTTTATCCTTCGTCACTGGCATTTTTCCTCCAATAAAATTCCTATACTATCTCATATATCGTTTTGCCTTTCTAAATTTTTCCCTTTTGTTATTCCTTATCACAAGCTTCCATTTTTTTCTTACGTCTATTCCAAATTGTTAAAGCCACCAAATATCATCTTCATGCCATGCTTCATTAAATCCTCTCGTATCGTCAGTATGGAATTTAATAATACAATAAATTCTCTATTCCACGATCACTCTTTAATTTTTACTGACGGATCGAAGAGCCCGAGCGGAGTTGGGGCGGCATTCTTGTGCCCGCAGTTCTTTCATTCTCAGTCCTTTAGACTTCCGTCCTTTTGTTCTGTCTTTATTGCAGAATCTGTTGCCATTCTACAAGACATTATTTATATTTCCTTTTCTGCAAGTCCTTCCAAATTCCTTATTGTTTCTGATTCTTTAAGTGTTCTTCTAGCGCTATCTCCACCTTTCCTTTCTCCTTCCACTGATGCTATTATCCTTTCTATTCGTTCTCTTCTCCATGATCTCCTCATCGACGTCTACCTAGATTGACTTTTTTTTGATTCCGGGACATTCAGGCATTGATGGAAATGTAGCCGTCGGCCTCCTTGCTAAAGCTGCTATTTCCAATGAAAACTCATGTTAGATTTATACCAAAAATCGCTACAGACAAAACTAATCCCAAAACGACAGCTTGCCCGAGAATCACTTCTACCGAAGTCTTATTAAGACCTAAAGGTCTTAGGTGGAGTTCTTTTGATCTTTTTTCACAAATCATAAATCTTTGACGAAGACCTCCAATTAGTTTAACAAAAGCATTCGTGCTAGAAAATTTCAGAAACAGAAGAACAAGATGATGGACGAAACAAAAAGATTTCGGAACTATATCCCGCATACAATAAGAATTTTATTAATTTTTAATAGACGGAATAATAAAAACTGACGGTCAAATTAAAAGAATAATTTCCTACCGTGATAAATGTAATTTTAAACTTTCGCGGTTCATCGATACAATCACGTGTTAATATTTTCGGTAAAACGTACGTTATACATACTATATTACATGTTAACACTTAATAGACAAGTTCATCTTCAGAACGATAATACTGCGATTCCATACATGATTCTGTCTAATCGTGCACGCTAATATGCCACGTCTTTATGAAAAACCATAAATCCTATTGCCTGATAAACATGAGCATGTGGTTGTTGCAGTATAATCAACTTTGTTTGAACAACAGCTGACTTTAGAGAGAGAGAAATAAATAAATTCTTTAAAACGTATTATAAAAGTAAGTCTCGTACCCTTAACAGGGCGTCGGGATTGTGAAGTTAAGGTTCACATTGTATTAAGCCTAATGGATCTGATGAGAATACTGGGGTCAGTTCCTTTCAAAAAACTCTCACTGGAAATAAAAACGAAATTTGTGTAAATGAAAAGACAGCTCTGTAGATTCATAAGGAGCAAATTTTAGAGGGAAATGATTCACGCCGGCCCACCTCGAAAAGACCATACCGAATATTTTCAGAATAGCCGTAATATTTAGATATTTATGTTGGCTGTTGTTATTTCAAAAAGAGACCTGAAAAAAGTGTATGTAGTAGGTACAGGTAATAACGCTACACCTTAAGTTTTCTTTTTTTTTTTTTTAAAGAAGGAGAAGAGATTTAAAAAAAATGGGTCTATCACACTTTAAGGTGACCTATTATCTACTTTAAAAAAAAATCCAATCCCTACCCTTTCATCCCTTTTCCCTAGAAACGATTGAAGAAAGTACACCATGATGTAGTGTAATTACCTGCACTATGCAAGTAATTACGTCACATCAGCTTATTGCGTGTTTTGACGTATATACATAAGTAGAACTAGGGAGACTAATCTTCCGCATTAAAATACGAAGGCAACAGCTTTTTTTATCCATGTTGTCGAGATTGCTTGTGGCTTATCGAAAAGATCATTTCCCCGCAGGACTTTATTTAAAGATGCAAAATAAGTTGTGACTATCGCTCGATTCAACTTCTGTGCTCTAGCAGCATTCAAATTTTGAATTTTTCGTAAAGAAATTTGATTTTGACGCCTACGCATAAAATTTCCAAACCAATATCGACCCGCTGCTTCTTCCGATTCTCGAAATGGGTTTGGAATGCTGTTTTTTTCGCAATACCGATGAATACTGATTTGTAAAGTTTTTGATGTCAAATTTCGGCCAACTGTTTGATTCTTGTGCATAACTTATTTTCTTTATCTTCACTTAGGAGACAGGTTTGCAAGTTTCTCTTTACCAGTTTTATTTGCAGCGATATAGTCCCGCAAAGTTCGTCGCAGAATTTTAAAAACCTTACTCGCCTTATTTAAAGACATTACGTTATCCTAGATGGCGTAAATTCGCGGATAAAAGTGTTTTCGATGAAGTTTTTTTTTTTTTTCATCATTTGAAAGTAAATTTCACTTCCGGCCGGTCAGTTGATTATTTTTTCATATTGCGGATAGATCACCACCATTTTAGTATTCTAGAATTTTTTTAAATTTCTCTTTAGACGCGTTTGCCAAGACCATCCGAGAGTGAATTTTCCGTTGCGGTTTACTCTCTTAGTTGGAGAGGTCTAGCAAGGCACTCACCCAAAAAACACACTGCCTGTTTTGACAAGGAGTGCTATGGTCTTGGATGCGGAATAAGAAGTACTCGAATTAAAAATAAATGCAAACGGAAATGTACCATTAAATTAAAACACACTAACCCGTTGCGTAGTACAGAGATATTTATGGTGTTTAGTTACTTTATGAATATTTCTTTACTATGAAACACGTTCCAATTCGTTTCGGTCCACTCTGCGCATTGTGACTACCTATTTTTATACATTCTTGTTTATAAATGTGGTGTTTACGGCGAAATTCTGTGTGCTACAGAATGTGTACGTAAGGCCACACCTTCGGAACTATCGTAAGTGTTCGACCTATTGCGAATGCAGTCCCAAGTGTGTACAGACATTGACGTCTACGTGCATATGATAATATACACGTTCCTCGTTGCTTTCCGTGCAACTATTAGTGATTATTTACTTTAATAATTTTTATTCGTCGCTGCTAGAATGACTCCGATGTGATAGCGCAATCGGCCAAACGACCGTTGTCTCTTACGTCTAAATCCATAATCGCGGACTATGGCGGGCTTCATTACTTCAAAAATATTGTTTTTTCTCCATTTTCTCCTTAAAAATGTTGCAAACATCATACACATCTGAAATGATGACCAGACCCGTATATTTTTTTTTATCGCCCAACCATTTATTTATTTACGGTGGTACGTACATAATTCAAATTAGGCTAACATAATTAAACCTTTGTATACATTTTTTTTTTTTAATGTTAAGTATATAAAATTAAACAAGTAAACACTTGGCCCTAAAGTCTGCTCAATCTTTTCAGAGGCTGATTTGGTTTCATTGTTCATCCGCAGGCCTTACATAAGATGTCGATTTCTAATTAAAATTGTCTTCCAATCTCTTCTCCCAAATTCATCTACTCTTATACATTTCTTTTTCACAACCAGCGGATCATATCCTGTGCTATTTCTTTTTTTTTTGATAAATTTCTACATTTAATTTTCTATTATATAGATTTCTTTCACCCTTTCAGACTAGCTTCTCTCTTCAGTTGTACGGTAATTTCTAATTCGATCGGTATTGACGAAATTAACGGTTACACGTTAATTCTATCCTTTCTGTTCTCATTCCATTATTTTCACTAACAGTTTTAAAGCTGAGGCAGTCGGTATCTTCTTTACTATTCCTCTGTACAACCATTCAGGACGTGGTAAAATGCCCTCCAGTTAGCTATTTCGCGTGTTATCATATTTAGCTTCTCTATTAGCAACGCTAATAAATTCCCGCAGTTGTTTTTAACTTTTCCCCCTACTTACTTCTTCCCCCTTTTTACACTTTCAGTAGATCACGCTATTTTCCTCATTCGAATTTTAACTTTCAAGTTGTTTGTCTCGCGTTCTATCCAGATTAATTATTTTTTGGGCACCCTTTAACATGCCGATATTGCATTGGACAAGCAGATTTGTTGACCCAATTTATTGCTCAAAACGACCTGATTTCTCAAAAAAAACAAACAAACTTCCTGACTCTATCATCAACTCCCTTGCCGAAAATTGTAACTGCAAACTATGACGCTATACTTTTTCTACCTTCAACTTTTACGCTCTTTTAATGCGTCATAATGCCTTCTCCACCTTGTACTGTTGTGTACCGTTCCTACAATTGCATCCCTCTTTTTCAAGCACTGTGTGAATTCTCGGTTGCCCAGAGAAAAAAAAAGTCCAACCTCTTCGGTAGACGAGGAATGCATCGTGCCGTAGTTGACCGGAACAGCGATACTACTTTTAAAGTCTTACGACCAAAATTCTATCTCCTCTGAATGTTCTTCCGATTGTGGAATTTTTATTCGTAGCCTATTAACTTTTATTGGTTCTTCCGCTTAAGTTCTTAACTCGGTCAAATAATTCCCTACTCGACGATCATTCGTCTAATTTCTTAACTTGTTCACTTTCGATATTAATTAAAAGTTTTTGTTATTTCTTAAAATCGTCCGGTTCTCCTGAAACTTCCGATAGTATACATCGTTTCTTGTCCCCAAAAGTCTGCCTTGAAACTTTCCTTAGTAATTTTAATATTTTCCTTTTTAGGAGCGCAGCTGCTCTCTTTTGGAACGCAATATTATTTCTACTGTTAAAGTCTTTCTTATCTTCCCATTTTCTTGACATGCTACATACTAAACAAACGTCTTCTTTGATGACTCGAATTATGTATTTTCCAGTAATTTAAACCTTCCTCTTTTAGTCCAATTTTTTATCCAAAGAACTTTGCACCTTGGCTTCTTTCTTCCAAGTTTCCGATGTTTTGATAATGTTTTGATCACGTACCAACTCTAAGAAATAAAATTATAACAATTAACATTTCGTTCAGTTTTTACTTTTGCTATTATCAGTCTAATGATGAGAGTTATTCTATTCACTTTCCTTAACGTCTCTGCGAGCTGCAAGAAAAGATTGCTGCGGTCTTCCCCACAAGGTTAAATTTCACTACTGCCCTAGTATTTACGGCTATGGCAGCGTAAGTCTAGTTTTTCCGAACCAGATAAACAATGGAAAATTTTTATGCTTTTAGCTCTCTCTCTCCCTCAGTGATTTAATCTCCACTAATCTTAGCAATTTTCGCTGAAACTAACGTACCGCTTCTGCTTAATGATACGTCTTTAAAAACATCTAAAACTTCCATGGTGGATATGATCCCCCCCCCCCCCCCCCAATAAGTTGTAGGTCTCACAGGGCAAATATGCTCGTTGTGCGAGTGCCCGACAATCTATATTAAAAAAAAAAAAATACAAAAATTACAAAACTATCTCAACTTATTCCATAAATCGCAATATTGTTAAACCTATCATTATCTATTATTTTCGCTGTTTACGTAATAACTGTAATTTTTTCTTTTTTTGATTAAAAAATTTAGCAATTTGAATGAGTATAATTATTTGACGACAAAAAGTGAAAAAAAGTAAAAATAAAAATTATCCTATATATTTAAGCGTTGCAATTGTGGAGTTTGTTATTCGTCGATTTTAATGAGAATATTTTCGTGTTTGCATAGATTAATCTTATTCATTTAAAGTTCTCCTTACCGTTAGTTCGATGAAATCATTGTGCAGAACGATTACGCTAATAACCCTTTTAGTTAAATGTCAAGCGATTATTGATGGAGTTGACAATATTGATTTACCCATTATCGAAGAATTACCTTCCGAACATTACCATCGAACGGAAGAAAATATGCAGCCTCTTGATTGGAAGAAGGAACCTAATTCAGGTACACTCTTTTATTTGCTTACTTGTAATAACAATCGAACAGATTCACTATAGCAATTCAGATTTGTGCAGTCGCAAAATAAAACACTATTTACATGTATCATTTGCACTTATTATTTTTATTTTTTTTTTCTTCAAAAAGTGTGTTGAGTTTTAGTTGTTTTGTTTACGCGTCAGTTTGACAGAGAAGTTTTAATCGTTCGATATTGCTTGATTCGTTGTTTCAGAGCATCTCTCTCATTGTTTTCATTCGTACGTTTTTATACCATTACATTATACAGTTTTAGATCTTACGTTCTTCTTCTTCTTCTGCTTCTCGTGCCAGCCGATTATTCGGATATCGCTTAATCACCCTGCATGGTTTAGACTATATCTAATGAATCAAATTCCGCTCTCTTGCTATTCTGAATAAATTCTCTGCTCTCTGAATTTCGGTCCATTTTTTGATATTATCCAGCCAGAAGGCCTTTCTTGTTCTCGGATTTCTTCTTCCTTCTATCGTACCCATTATTATTGTCTGTAATAGTTTATATTTTTCACCTCTCGTGAAGTGTCCAAAAAAGTTATCTTCCGTCTTTTTATTATCGCCATTAGAGTGCTCCGGTTAATTTACCATTGACTTTTGCGCTTTTTCATTTTTCACCTTCTTTATTCACGGTGTGTATTTTCCACATCTTTCGGTAACACCTCATATCAAATGATGAGGTACGCTTCTTCATATTTTCTTTTACTGTATCTGTACAGAGCCACTGATCATACATAACATCGCAGCAACGAAAACAGAATTAAATTTTGATATATAAAGAAATAGAGGAAATGAACTCCGCTAAGATTGGAACAACATCTGGTGAAGGAAAGGAAAGTATGTAGGAAGCACAAAAAGGAGTAGGTAGTTTTAGGTGGAGAAGTTTAGTGTAGAGGAGGGAACGCTCCTGTACAAGAAGAGAGCATTCAAAAGGGATATGATTTGCATCACAAACACAGTCATGCTCCGAGGGATGAAAATTATAGTCTTTTTCAGCTCTGAGCTTAACTTCCGATTACAAAGGATGTTTTGAAAATTTCATAAACATATCCCTGGCCATCACAATACAAGTTATCACGATTATTATCTTTTGTTATCCACCTGCCTAGATATTTACGTTTTTCTACCCTTTCAATTTCTCCGCCATATTTGAAAATAGTTTTTCCTTTTTGTCTTCAGGCTATCATGAATTTTGTTTTTTTGGTATTTATACTGATTTCTTTTTTGTTTCCATTTTCAAAGGAAACTACGAGTATATCCAGTAGTCTTTGTAGGTCTACTACATTTTGCGCTAGCAACACGCAGTATCGGCAGCAAAGCGGATCACTGAAATTCTTTCGCCCATAATTTTTATTCCTCTATCACATCTTTCTAAAGGTTGGGAAAAAATTGCTAAAGTTTCTTTAATAACGATGTTTACACAAAGGAGATTTCAATTTCCCATTTCCCAAAAGAGCAGGATGTGGCATTATTAAATATATCGATAACGTAGACAGTACTACACAAATCGACGAAAAATGAAGCAATTTATTTTTCATTAATAATAACCGAACACCAAACCGTGGAATTAATACTTGATATATCATTCCATGTATTAATCAGTTCTGATTCTAATTTACTGCTGGATTCATGTACTGTGTATACGCCATCTAGACCGGAAGTACATGAAGTTTTGCAATTTAAGTTTGAACGAACAAACTGCTTGATTTTAGAAAAGAGAGAATGGAGATGTTGGGTTGTCAGAAAGTATTGCGGATAGTGATGAGAATGTAATATCCGGAAATCCGTGAATTTCATAAAGAGAACAGTTTAGAGAAGGAAATTTTAAACTGTAAGCTAAGTATTACAAGTATGACACAAATCGAATAGGACCGATTTTTGAACGTGCATGAATGAGTTAATTTCGTATGACCTGAGCGCAGTCTTGTGACTACTGTTTCTTCCCTTCTGTTGTTCTGCATCGAAGTAGTTTGTGGTCGGATAGAATTCTGGATCGGCCACAGTATGTTTGCTGGTGAAATCTGGATCTGTATGTTGAGATTGCCGTGTAGTTGAAGTTGTAAAATATGGAGGAAGAGAAAAGTAAAAGGCAACACTTTTGGAAACGGCGATGCCGCAGCCTATTTCGTCTGAAGACTTTGATCCATCTATAAATAGCTTAAGGTAAGCGTGATATTCCGTAATAAAATGGTGGCACGCTGTCAGTAGGAGGAAGATGTTTCTTTTCTAAGTTGAAGATGAATGGGAACTTTTAAATTGACTAGAAGTGACACTATTGCCATGGATAATTAATAAGATTTTATACATGAAAGATGCTTATAATGTTACAAAGTTGTTGTTGGAACGTTTGATTCGATCGGAAATGCGGAGATTTATAGGAATAAAGTTTGATATTGATAAATTCAGGTTTCGATTGAATTGAGAATATTTCAATTTCGCAGTAGAGGTAGGCATGGAAATACTAGCAGAAGATGACATTGGAATGGCACCGATAGCTAGTGCATAGCAGTGTGATCGATGTGTTAAGAACGATTTCCGATTGGCTGAGCAATAGAGTGCGAAGCCATAAGCTAATTTGGAATTAAGTAAAGTGCGGCACATCCGTAAAAGCGAGAATCGATCAGGTCCGCATCTTTCAAAAATTTCTTAGTAATGTTTAGTTTTTTTTATGCGGCTCGATTTTATTTAATTAATGTGAAGTATCCAATTTAGTTTCCCTCGTCGAATGTTAGGCCAACGTATTTCACGCGTAGTAACCGTTTAGCGTAATTTCAATCTGACGTGGGCATTTCTTACAAACTGCAGCAGACTTAGCCGAAGAAAGCTAAAATTCAGATTGTCGGTCTCAATTTGATAGTTTCTTCATTGTTCTTTGCACACTTCTTAATCTGAGTCCGTTTTTGAACGGAAGACAAAAGTAGTGAAGCTATCAGCGGAAAAGTGCGCTGTACTGGAGCCTGAACTTAATCTGCAATATTGTTAATAAAAGGGTACGGATCAAAGTTGAGCCTTAAGGAACTCCATTTTCTCTTCGGTATAAATCCAGTTTACGAATGAATTCTATTTTTGAAGTATGTTCATAATTTGACACTTCATGTCAAACTGAAGGCTCTTGATTAGCGAATGGCTGTTACATTGTATTTCGCAAGAATAATAGCTGAAAGTCACACTAAGCGGTTGGATTTTAAAATTTACCGTGTAGTCATGCATTTACAGATTTTTCAACAGTTTGCACGAAACTCATGTAAAGAAGACTGGCAGAGGGTTTTTATTCGGTTTTTGGACTGACATTACTTTCCAAGAGTTCGGAGGAATATGTATCGTCGTCTGGATTAGAATTGAAGTTGTAAGATAATAAATTCATGAATTTGTCGTGTGAACTTAGTCTGGAACCGGCTGCTGTTGGTTTCGTCTGATAAACTGTGTTCTGTACTTCTTCAGGAGTAATCGAGGAGCATATGGTTCGTTGTTTTCGGAAAATAAATCCAGGTTTAATGGTGATTTACATGATTTTTGTGTTATATAAAAGAAAAAGGGAAAGCTGATCATCGATTGATTTATCTGATAAAAATTGAGCAAATGATACGTCTCAAGTAAATCTGTGTTAATTCTATTGCCTATAGAGATGGAAAACGAGGAATAAGGTTTTTCATAGTTTCTTCCAGGCTGTGGCAAGGAGTATATATTTATATATTTATCGAATTAAAAATTCGATCCAATATTGTTTTTTTTTATCTTGTTTCAGTATGAATTTAACTCGAGCCCCCAAGTTTTCGGAAGTTAATGTGATTATTGGGTTTTAAACCATTTGGCCACTTTCAACACAATCGATATATGGCTTACTTGGGATTGCATTTTTATATCGATAAATCAAATATGCATAGTGTCAATACAGTTTTGTGTATACTGCGCTGTGTATAACATTTTCACTACCTATATCTGTGCAATAAGAACGCTTGAATAGATAGCACCCTCCCAACCACTGTTGGCGAAGAGATGAAGAGAGAGATTAGTTTCCGAAAATCAATTTCTGTCTTTTTTCTTGACTGTAGAAAGGGTCATTTATAGATCACGCAGTTCTAACTGGAGAATTTCCTGCTGCACTGAAATTTTCAGTTTCGTATATAGAAGAAAATTAATCTGTCAGGGTCTGTGAGAAATCGTGAAAATAAACACTGCTCATCTATTGGCTCGCTTACAGAGCCACTCACATACTTCCACGCGCATATGTGAATCTCAGATTTCTTTATTACCCAGTTATTTCAGTTTCAGGCTAAATGGTTTTGGTTGTGACTGGAGTTTCTATAATGGTACAAGTTTCGAAATTGTTAGTTTACTTGACTAAAGAATTTGCATTAAATTTCGCTTTTTAATTTTGGCTATACAGCAACGAAAAAATTGTACAATAATTTAAAAAAGTTCCGGATACCGAGCCATGGGTAAGACGTAAATAAAAGAGTGGTTTAATCGATTTAAAAATAGTCGGGAGTTGGTCGAACCTCGTTCTGGAATGCTTTTAATTGTTTTTTTCGACTGTAAGAGTGCCGTGCACCATGAATATACCCTAAAAGTTAAATTAACAATAAAGAATATTATGTTGCAGTTTTGAAACGGTTATGAGACGCTGTAAGATGAAAACGACCGGAGTTTTGGAAAAGCGGTGATTGGATCTATCATGACAACGTGCCGATTATTTGATTAAACACGGAAGCGTACAGATTAGGTAGACACTCTATATTCCAGACACTGGTCTATTTAACTTCTGGCTCTTCTTTAAATTGAAAATTCGGTTGAAAGGAAAAAAATTTGACCATGTCGAGAAGATAAAAAAAAACAACTGAAAAATGCGTTCCAGGAATGTTTTCAAAAATATTAGATATGCTGGCAGCGGGGTTTAGACTCTCAAGAGAAGTACTTTGAAGACGGTGCTTACCCGAAACACCACAACTAGTTCGAAATCTGAGTTATAAACAGAAGTCGTACACTTTCCGGGCAGACCTCGTGTATATATATTGTGACGGATTCAGTACCTGCAGCGCGATCTTTTAGCGGTGTTCGAAGTATAAAATATTTTCTCTCTGGTTAAATCATTAATTCGTGGTCTCTCGAACACCGCGTTTTATTCAGCGTTGTCGCTGCTCATAGGTATCGGAGATGCTTATCGGCTAAAACCAAAATTCCCGCATGCGGTCGAACGGACGGTTGTGTCAGGGTTGAGACTGCGTGCATGTGTATTGTTGGTAGCGGCCGACAGGAGAGATTACTATATGAGTCCGGGGCGAGTGCGCGTCGTTTAGAAGCTGCGCCGAGCAGCATTGAGCCGAGAGAAGTTTTATAAAATCCCGTAAAAGTCAGGCAGGGCAATTAACACGGTATTATTATTATTTAAATGTTCCAGAAACATCGATACCTTTATCAGATATTAATTGTTATAAGATGAGTCGGTAATGTCATCCGGTGAGAGATATTCAGTTAGACACTTTGTCCTATTCCGTTCTTGATCGTTGTCGAGCGTGGCAGCAATTAATTTAGTCGTCGCATTACTGTCCGTTGAATTTTATGCGGCATGCCGCACGTTTTTCAGCCTGTTCTTAAAATTTTATAAGGAAGCAGTTTTGTAGTCGTTATTTTCTAGTTACTGTCGTCAAATTCGCGAGACCGGTACTCCGCTTTTTCTTGTAATTTTCATATTTTTTTTCGGAAATATATACGCGATTCAAATGAAAAGTTTCTAATGACACGTGATGTACCACCGTGACATCTCTATTAAGGAGACGTTACCGCCAATTTTATTATTTCTGATTTTATCGATTAGGCAATTTTCCCTTTTCCGTGAAATTTATTTATTATTATTTTTTTTTAAAAAGCCTAAAGCTCTGCTAGGCAGAAATATTCCGGTTGTGGCACGTCGTAATGTGTCACTGGCGCCCGTAATCTTTGCAATATAATTTTCGTCAATTTCATCATTTCAAACTGTATTGTCAAAAAGAAGAAAAACCAAGTCTTCATCAACATATTGTGACGGATTCGGCCGCCATGACTTTCGATATTTTCCACGCTGTACCGAATTAAAAAATGATAATGATTACTCTTTTCCAAATTCTAAATTCCTCATTTCTCCGCGTTTTGACAGTTTCTCAGGCTTCCGATTTCTATTTCTCCGGTTTCTTCGGACAGGGTGCAAACTGACCATTCTCCGACCGTAATGCTAGATCGACAAATTTCGTGGGAATTGCCAATGTGCACGGCGCCAATTTGGCGATCCGTGCATATGTGTGTGTTTATTATACGAGGGTGGTTCGTCCGATGTTTGTCCGATCTGACGTTGTGTGCGTCGGAGATGCGATTCGAGCTACGTCGAGGCGTGAGAAGTTTTTCTTAGAACCCGAAAAAACCGACGCAGGGTACCCGCCGTTCCACCGATTTTGAGAATGTTCTAGAAAAATCGGTGGCGTATTCATTTTTATATATATATATTTTTTATTATTAGGCAAAATGGCCGTTCAAAAAGATCGTGGTCGAATTCTCTGTGAATTCGGGCCGATCAGTTCTCGCTTGCTGCTCGTCGCAGGCAGATCTCGACTGCTTTGGCCCGTGGACACGTTCGTTTTTGTATTTTTCACAGCTACGCGCCGTTCGAGGCAAAATGTATATTTTTTTTTCTACTGCTTTGGCCGCTTAAGGCAAATAGTACCAATTCGACATTTTCTTTGGTGGTCAGTTTAAATATGTTCTTTTTAAATCAAATATAATTCGATTTACTCGTCTTACCAAAAGATTTGTTGTTTTTTTTTTCTTTTCGTTGCAAGGACACGTTTTCGTGACATCTCCGCCGCGGAGACCTTTCTTTTTTCATTTAAACCTTAGGAAAGCCTAAAGCTCTTCCCGAACGAGCTAACGGTTACGTTACACCCAGAAGTAACGTTGGCGCCCGGAACTTTTATTTTTTTTTATTTTTATTTGCATATTTTTCTTTATCATCGAGGAAGCTGGTCAGTCACAAATGTCGCCTAAGAACAGGGACTAGTGAAGAGAGTTAATTCTTATCAATATATATATATATATATGTATATATACTAGGGAATTGGTCTCGCAGGCCGCTTCGCGGCCCGTTCTTTCGGACTTTAAACTGTATTACTTTGTAAATTTTCATAAAGTCTGCAGCGTTCACATACACTAATTTTTTTTTAAAAAAAAAGTACACCAATGCGTCAATTAAAAAAGTGCAATTTAGATTAAAATATCAGAAAAACTGAAACCGCTAGCAGTGTAATATATGATGGAGAAATATATTACATTTAATTATTTTTGGAGACTTTAGTATACAGGTGAAAAAGAAAATCAATACGGTAAGCGAAAGTTGAAATTTATCGATAGGTTATCTGAAATTTGATATTCTAATTACAATTTAAAGCACTTTCTTTGTCAGTCGACCGCTAAAGAACAACACAATTATAATAATAATAATATACAAAGTTTTGTAGATAGTATAATGGAAATATTTAAAACAATACGTATCACTGTTACCAGTAGGAGTGCGATGATGGTTGATTTTGGTATCAGTTCATTGCGTTTCTGATTCTCGAGATCAATAATCACTCGACTAAATAATTAATGCAGCCTACTTATGTATAATTTCGGTGAAATGTAACGACGAAATTAGCCATGCAGCATTAAGAAGAAAGAATTTCTTCTCAATAGCCAGATATTTTTTCATAAATTCATAAACTATATATGTTCATGGATTTCAATAACCCTACTGCTACTTTCCTTGGACTACTGTTCGATCAAAAGCTAACTTGGCGATTCCACATATCCAATCTTAAAGTTAAATGTCATAAATTCCTATCTATTCTTAAATATGTATCAAACAAAAAGAATAATGTACCTCCGAAAACTCTCCTCTCCATTTACAAATCCTTATTCATTTCCAGAGTAAACTACGGGTCCCAGGCGTATGCGTCAGCCAGTCCCTCTTTACTTAAATCCCTTGATTCAATACACCACACGGCGCTCCGCACGATACTTGGCGCACATAGAACTTCCCCGTCTGTAAGTTTGTGTGCCTTGATAGGCACTCCCCCACTAAAGTATTTCCGAACCTATTATTACCACCGTGAGACCCTCGCTCTTTTCTCTAGTAAACGTGCCTGTCCTATTGACACAAATGACCTCCCCAACACCCCAGAGTTCCCTAACGACCCTCTCCCAGAAATCCTGGCTCTCCTATCGCAGCACAACGTGAGCGTAATCCCTTTCCCTAACCTAGCTCCTAACACCATGATTCCGCCGTGGACCCCTTTAAACATTGATGTTAACTTTTCCCTGACGAAGTATAATAAACCCCTGCACCCGAATATCGTTCAGTTGACAACAGCAACAATGCAAAAATACCCCGACCACCTCTTTTTCTACACGGATGCTGCCAAGACTACCCCAGAGGCTACTTCTTCCCCAACCGCCGGTTCCTTTGAAGTCAGCGACGTGATTCGAAGCATTCGACTGAATGACAATTGCTCGGTACTGGATGCTGAAATATACGCAGTATTTTTCTGTTTGGAATATTTTCTTTCTACAGAGCCTACATCACAGAAAGCCCTGCTGGTATCTGATTCATCCGTGGCCTTATTGACAATTTCTAATCCCCTCACCAAACATCCTGTAGCAATTCGAACCCAGCAGGTATTATACGAACTTATTAAGAGACAGTGCTACGTATCCTCTCTGTGGGCGCCTAGCCATGCAGGGATTCCGGGAAATGAACGCGTCGATACATCCGCCCGAGCAGAAATATATTGCCCCTCGCCTAGTAACAGCCCACCTCCACCTTATCTCTCGAACATAATCTTCAATAATTTCACGTCCTTATGGAAAACCCATTGGTCCTCGTGTCAGACTTTCTCGAGGTTAATTAAACTCTCAACGGAACCATGGTGGCCAAAAAAAAGCATTTCCCGCAGAGATTTCTGTGCACTTAGCCGCTTGCGCACAGGCCATACGGCCATGTCGCATAATTTTATTTTGCAAAGAACCCCCTCTCCTATGAATTGTCCTTTCTGTGGCCAAGATGTTGCTCCCTCAACTCCTCACATACTACGCGACTGTCCAGCATTATCACCTCACCGGCCCCCTTCAATTAATAACAAAACAGTCACCAACATTCTTGAGAGTTCCCCCGATGCAATTTTATCTGTAACACAATTTATCAGAACTAGCGGAATAAGCAGATATCTATAAAAACAAACTGCGCATCTTCGTACTGTAATAGCCACAGCAGTTAAACACGGTACAGGATGTTGCTTTCACAAGAAAAAAAAAACAAAAAAAAAAAAAATAATGATTCAGTATACATAAATACATAAATGTTGTCAGAAATAATATATTATTACATTAACTCTGTTTACACGGACACGTTTAGGACACAATGTTCTATAATCATAGTTTAAATATTTAAATTTCAGGAACTGCTACATTTCCATTGTAACTAACATTGATAATTTTTGTTATATTCTTTTAAAATTCTGAATATTTCATGTTTTTCTCGTGTTTTAATGAAACAACGTTGATTAAAAAAAAAAAAAGCTGTATCTGTTATGAGGGCTATTGACTTTTTTCTTATTTTTCTCCCACGACTGTAATACTTCGGGTACATTAGATGTAAAGCAAAAAATAGAGAAAATGTCCCTAGTTCCATTTTATAGCAGCTGGAGATATTATTTTTTTTTTGAATTGACGTCTTTTCGCCTTTATAATGTAGAAATGAATAAACAGTCAAAAATTTTAAATATTCGGATTGTGGCTTGAACAAAATTATTAATCTCTTCATTAGTTACGGTCGAATTTTTTACTCTTAAAGGAATATGAGCATGAGGAGGAAGTCTTTTTTGAAATTCGATTACGTATAAAATATAAACCATTTCTCCGAAAATTTCACCCGACTTTCAAACTTTCAATAAATTATTTAATTTTAATTGGAATATCCTACAATATAAATCTGCACAATCGATATGATATTGCTTTTCATTTAAATTTAATGTTATTTCTATCCAATTAGAATTGTACGTCATCGTAATAAAAAACATTGGTTTACCTAATCTGGCAACAACTGCCATGCCATCCTGATATGTTAATTGCATATAACGCGGACCATGTGTATATGATCTTCGAAGGTAAATTTTTCTTGGTTTTAGACCTCCTTCAGCTGCGATACATTCGACTATTTCCCTTCGAGTATCCATTCTCAGGATTTTTATTTGATTAAATCTAATGAAAACCGTAATATTTCTTCATCCACCTTACACCGTATATCAACAAAGTATTCTTGCCCTAATCTATCTAAACGCATATATCTTGATTCTGATAATAACAAATATATGTAATATTTTGTCTGAGATATTTTTTTTATTTTTGTTATCTACTATATCTATTGGTTTGGATTTATATTATTTATTTTTTCTTTCGTTGGTTCTTCGAATTTCTTATTTAGAAATTCCATCAAACCGTTCATGTGCATTTAACTTTTAAATTTTAGGGCTCCCGTATTTTCCGTATATTCCAGGAATTCTATTACATTACTTAAAAAAGAGAATGACTCTCCAGCTACCATGGAAAGGGCTGTGGACTTTATTTTAGTTTCCAATCTTACCGCTTTCAGCGTGTATCTTCCCAAATTTTGGCCTCTAAATATCAAAATATTTCGAATTTCTTATTTTTCCTGTATTTTGGAGACCTTAGTGTGCAGGTTAAGAAGAATATCAATACCATAGATCCGGCTGCGGAATTTTTTAAAAAAAATTTTCTTGAAGCTTGATTTTCAAATTTTTCAAAATTTGGACGCGTTAATTTTAAAATTTCGGAGGTCTCGTATTTTTCCTATATTTTAGCGATTGAAATACATCACTTAAAAAAAAAATTGAGCTCCCAGCTACCATGGCTGTAGACTTTTTTTTAGTTTCTGGGATTACTGTTTTAAGCGTGTATTTTCCAAAATTATGGTTCCTTAATATCAACATTTTTCGAATTTTATATTTCCTCCCTATTCTAAAGACCTTAGTGTGCAGGTTAAAAAGAAAATCAATACCGTAACTTATAAAGAACCGGTTGTAGAATGTAAAAAAAAAAATTTTCTTAAAACTTGATTTTCATATTTTTTAAAATTTGAGCCCTTTAATTTTAAAATGTTTGAGGTTTTGTATTTTTCCTATAATCTAGCGATTGAAATGCATCATTTAAAAAAATGACTGATCCTCCAGCTACCATGGAAAGAGCTGTTTACTTTTTTTTAGTTTCCAGGGTTATCGCTTTGAGAGTGTATTTTCACAAATTTTGTTCCCTAAAAATCAAAATTTTTCGAATTTTATTATTTTCCTGTATTCTAGAGACCTTTGTATGCAGGTTAAAAAGAAAAGTAATATCGTAACTTATATAGAACCGGCTGTAGAATTTTTTAAAAAATTTTTGCTTAAAACTTAATTTTTACATTTTTCAAAATTTGGGCCCTTTAATTTTAAAATTTTGTAGATCCCGTATTTTTCTCATGTTGAGTGATTGATGCACATCATTTTTTAAAAAGAGTAACCTTCTAGCTATTTTGTAAAGGCCTGTGGACTATTTTTTACCGCTTTATGCATGTATTTTTCCAAATTTTGGTCCCTCAATATCAACATTTTTCAAATTTCATATTTTTCCTGTATTCTCGAAACCTTGATATGCACGTTAAAAAGAAAATCGAAACTGTAACTCACATAGAACCAGCTGTGTAATTTTTTGAAATTCTTTTTCTTAAAACTTGATTTTCACATTTTTCAAAGTTTGAGCCTTTTAATTTTAAAATTTCTGAGGTTTCGTATTTTTCCTATATTCCAGTGGTTGAAATACATCATTAAAAAAATAGAGGGACTCTCCAGCTACCACGGAAATGGCTGTGGACTTTTTTTTAGTTTCGGGTCTTACCACTTTAAGCGTGTATTTTTGCAAATTATGATCCCTAAATATCAAAATTTTTCGAATTTTACATTTTTCCTGTATTTTGAAGACCTTAGTGTGTAAGTTAAAATGAAAATCAATGTCGTAACTTATATGGATCCGGCTTCAAAAATTTTTAAAAATTTTTCCTTGAAATTTGGTTTCCACATTTTTAAAAATTTGGACCCTTTAATTTCAAAATTTTGGCGGTTTCGTATTTTTCCTATATTCTTACGATTAAAATACATCATTTAAAAAAAAGAGTGACCTTCCAGCTACCACGGAAAGAGCTGTGGACTTTTTTTTAGTTTCCTGGGTTACCGCTTTAAGCATGCATTTTCACAAATTTTGATCTCTAAATATCAAAATTATTCGAATTTTTGTTTTTCCCTGTATTCTGGAGACCTTAGTGTGCAGATTAAAAAGAAAATTGTTACTATAACTCATATAGAACCGGCTGCGGGATTTTTTAAAAATTTGTTTCTTAAAACTTGATTTTCACATTTTTCGAAATTTGGGCCCTTTAATTTTAAAACTTTGAGGGTCTTATTATTTTCCTATGATGTGACGAAGAAAATACTTCGATTGAAAAATAAATAAACTCTCTAGCTAGTATCGTGGGTAATTATAGTGTTTTTTTCAGCGGTCGACCGGAACCGAAAGATAGGTGTACAGAATTTATTTATTTATTTTTTTCTTTGGCCGCGTCAACACAGGACATTTACCCAACACAAAGGACTAACAAATGATGAAACGTAGGGATTTGAAAGTTATATCAGGAAGCGATTAGAAACAGAAAAAATGAAGGTAGCCAATACAGGAACAACAGAAGGAGAAGGAAGAGCAAGAATGTAATAGGTGTCGGGAGGCCAAGGCCAAGCAAATTAGAATAAAGAACTGCGCGTTCCGAAGAGATAGAAGAGCATTCGAATAGAAGGTGATTTACATCACAGGTCAAATTTAAGACAGGAGGATGGAAGGGGCACAAGGGAGACTGAACAATATTAAAACGAAAGAGGGAGGCAGTTATAAAACATATTGTTTAAACCTCGTGGTTGGCATCCCCGTGGGCATAAACAAGTAAACGGTAATGTTTCAATATATATATATATATATATATATATATATATATATATATATATATATATATATATGGTTTTAAATAAAAAAATAAAAACAAAGTAGGGTTAAATTTTATTTTTTTTTTTAGCAGATTACTTTTTGATAAATGTTTATTTTGCAGGTGTTTTTTCCACGGAATTTTTAAATCGACTAATTAACGGTTATTACATTGGAAAAAGAGATAAGTCGAGCGGTACCAATTCCTTTCCAACAAGCGACAGCGGATTTCACGGGGACGTATTTACGGACGGATTTGGAACTTTTCATCCAGTCAAAAGGCTTCCGCAGTAAATATCTGTTATACACTTATTTTCTTGGAACGAAATACTCAATTAAAATCGACTTTATCTCAGCAGTTGCGCATTTAATATCTGCTCAAAGATACTGAAATCCGGTTTTCTTCATTTATCCGTCTCTCTTCATCCGTTCTATTTCTGCCAGATTTTAAAAATTTCGTTGCAAGAATTCTTCTTCTTAACTACTTCGAATGCTTGGAACCTTTCTTTTTGCCCCTTCGTGAGGAGCAATCTTTTAGTATTACTCTTTAATTCTTCTTCCCGCCGAATTAATGAGCAAGAAGAATCTGCTTGATACTCCGTTTATTTGACTTTGTCCGCTTCTCCTCTGCAGTCGGCACACTTCCATAGCCCTCTCTTACCCATCTGCCACAAAATCCCCGCCGACACGCCACTACAGCTAAAGCGTAGATTACAAAGCAGACACTACAAATGGCATAATCGCCGAACGCGGGCAGCGCTTTATCGCATTTCTTGCAAGATGACATGATCGAAATAAAATGAGTAAAAATGAACAATCGAACGCTTAAAAGTAATTACCTTCTTCTATTTATTAAACGATCCGCGGTGCCAATTATGAAGACACAGTTACGAATTTTAATAAAACTTAGTGAACTGCATATGAATTTCACAATTTAAAGTAAAACAATTTACTATGCATTTAAAAAAATAACTTTAAATGAAGAGCAAACACAACTAGCTTTGAATGATAATAATAATGATAATAATAATAATAATTCTTTTCAGTCGTATCGCTTGATTCCGAGCATCGTGACTACCTATTTATACATTCTAGTTGCACAGAATAGGCAGCAGCGCTCATGGCAATTGCTATACGCAACGCGAGTGTACGCACGCAAGACCACACCCGGAACTGATTGGTAATCGTTTGATTTATCGATATACAAGTGCAGTCTCGCGTGTGTCTGCTGTGTGTACTGACCTAGTGCGCATATGATGTTGTACGTGGTGGTTTGCCATTGCCTTCCACGTGGTTATTAGCGAGTATTTTAATTAAGTTCTGTCGTCGCCCGGGATCGAACCCGTGATCTCCGTAACGAAAGTCAAGCGCTCTAGCAAACTAGGCTATCGCGACGACAATAATAATAATAATAATAATAATATTAAAATATAATAAAACAATTGTAATTTGATGTATTCCGTCACAAATTATAGTAACCGGGATATAGTAAACCCAAGAAAATAATAAATAATAATAATAAGAAGAAAAAGATATTTTTTTACATAGTGCGGTAGAAAAATATTAATTTCCGGAAAATTTTCTCTACACTTTCAATGGATGATCCGTATACCGGGTTGATTAAATCCCAATCACTAAAATATTATTAACAGCGTACTCTCTGTCGGGACCTTCTTTTCTCGACGAAATAGTTTTCTCTCTTAAGAAAGTTATTCAAAAATTTAAAATTCAATTTAACTGGGTGGTTATACTATCCATGACTGAATTGCGCAGAAGAATACTGCATTCCCGCACTTGAGAGATGGACTGTAAAATTGGACGGAGCCGTTACTACATTAGTTCACGTGTAAGTTATCGATTACACGGGAAAATGGTAATTATCGCGATGACGGGTAGAATTGAGTTCTTTAAATGCAGCCAATTATTTTAAAGTTGCTGGAAGCAAACGGAAATGATCAGTGCCGATCTGCTTTTTGAAGTGCACCAAAAGAGACAGTTGGAAAGTGTAATTATTTTACGATATTTCGTTTACACATAGTTCTTCCTGCGAATATTCCGCTCCTATTCATAAATGAATTTCGGCGACCATTCTATTATTTTATGTTAATGATGTTTTGTTTTACTTTCTCATTCGCCGGCAAACATTTTCATGTTGTTTATTTTGCGTAATAATGCCATCATCATGTTTACACTCTCAAAAACAGACAGCGTTGCAGTTGTACTAAGCGAATTTTTAAATTACTTTTGTCCTCTGCCTCTACTATTGTACCCTTCGCGAAACTGCTCACACAATACGCTTAGTTTCGGTGATGAGAACCGAAACCGGCCACCTCGCTTTCTTTCTGTTTGTCATACTTGCAATCATTGCGCTGTTGCCATGCAACGAATACTATTCCGCCGTCGGATACAGTTTGCATTCAACTGCTCTCGCAACTCAGTTTAATGTAGACTCAAGCCTATTTACCGCGGCGAGTCGGCGCTAAAAAAACTTTAAGAAGAAGCGAATGGTCTACAGAAACTGATGTAATGTAAAAATAATTGGTTTTTATGATCGCCGTTAGTGAGTGTGTTCTATCGCGTTCGTGTTGATGAAAGCGTTTATTATTTCAACGAATTTGTAGAATCTCCGGTTTTTTTTCCTTGCTTTTTGTTCCTTCTACTCGATTGTTAAGTTTCCAGTGTTGCAGGAGATTAACATCGTACATGGACGTAGATGAGGATGAAGGGAAAGGTCCCCCCTTCAACTTAAGTGAAACAGGCAACAGTATACAGGGCACCGAAGTAAGTAATTTTACAACTGCTACTAACGACAACGACAGCGAAAGCAATATCTCACATACGGCTCAGTTAAGTAAGTCTAAAGAATCCATATTTCGCGATAACAATAATGATAATAACAGCAATCCTTGATAAGGCAAACAATGAAGCCGGTTATAACAATTGCAGCGGTTATCATAACAACGTTTCTAATAATATTACACATCGAACATTTCGGTACTTAGAGCACCTCGTAATTATTTTTCGAATTTTTATCCTACCGATACAAATTCAGTACACAGTGATAAAGGTTATTAAGTTTTTATCGGAAAAGACTATCAACATCTATAGCGCGTTAAAAATCGCCGAAACACTTAAAAGGAATAATAATATATGGAAGGATATTATTGAAATTAAGCAAGTAGGCCGGAATAGAGTGATTATTCAATTGTCGTCACCTCATTCCGCCAATAATTTAATTTCTTGTTCTTGCTTTCCTACGAGCGAGTGTAGAGCTTTTATTCCAGCGCATCAGGTTTCACGATTCGATGTCCTCAAAGGAGTGGATATCGAGTATTTCGAGGATCAAATTATAGAAATGATTGACTCCTATCTATTTGTAGTTAATAACATCAGGCGATTAAGCGGACGAATAACAAAGTTAAATATATCCAAGTTCTTCCGTACACTGATCTTGTTTGAAAGCCAATCGTTACCATCGCATGTTTTTTTATGGAACGTCAGGTTTCCTTGTGAACCGTTTGTTCGTCGTACGCGTCAACAGATGTCACCGATATGGCCACCTAGTTAAGCAGTGTAAGGGTAATTTCAGGTGTCTGCGTTATGGAGGAATGGAACATTCCGAAGAAACCTGTACTAGACCATCACCAATCTGTGTGTTTTGCAAAAACTAGCATAGAGCCACGGATACCTCTTGTCCGGAAAGGAAGAGGTAAATTCAAATAAATGAATTCGTGGCGTCGCACAACCTCAGCTTTTAAGAGGCCTCATTAGAAGCACCCCCTCTATATCGATAAGAAAATCTCTACTCCAATACTGTTAGAAGAAACCGTTTTTCTCTCCTATCTGAAGGAAATAATTTTCCGTCTATTTCGCAGAGTAATCAAGAAAATGAATGTCACTTTATCCCTTTGTTTAAACCTAAATCTTTAAGAAAAACTGGATATACCGACTCAAATCAATTAATTCTCGTCTCAGATTTCCGACTTAAACGTACCGTATCGTTTGCGCCTTCTGACGAGGGAAAAAAACAAATCGTTCTAGACGAAAAAAGTTAGACAGACAACCTAGTTCGTCCAAACTAACCAATAGCATAACCGTAACCAATAATGATCCGAAACCAATTCAATCAATATTGAAAAGTAGTACGAATAACATAAGCAAAAAGGGTTTGGATTCCAAAATCTCCAATGTGGTTAATTCTAACGGATTTAAGTCTCTTCTTAATAATAGAAAAACTAGCGAGTCTAATTCATCCGACAATTAATTTTACTGCTTTATTTTACATATTTAATTATATTTTTCTTTTTACTATTTATTAACGTATTTGATATACTTAATGGTTATATATTTATTAATTCGCATTCATTCTAAACTTCCTCTTTTCGATATATAATTCGGGTATTACAGTGGAATGGACGCAGCATTTTGTCGAATAAAAGTGACCCAGAAATCTTTCTGTCTCAGGAGGACATTGATATTGTCCTACTTTTCGAAACTTGTCTATCCGCGAATAGATCTTTTACTATTTTGAATTATCACTCTTTTCGAGACGAAAGTGAAGTTCGTTACGAGGGTACGGTCATTTCGGTTAAGTTTGGAATCAAGCATCAGGTGATTAATCTCGATTTATCAACTAGTAACAATGATACCAAATCAAATGCACAGTCAGCGTTCTTGTTACTATTGGTCAATTTTTCGGTATATTTGTTTCGTACTGCTCTTCCCCAAATCATTCCATAGATTCCTTGACATTTTTAGATACGTTGGAGGAAATGTTCCTATTTTAGTGGGCGGAAATTTCAACGCTCTGAGTGGGTGCTGGGGTTATGACCATAACAATGCGAAAGGGACAGATGTACTCGACCTCATCATTAACTCAGATCTGTGCTTACTGAATGATGGTTCCAAAATAAATCTTGGAAATCCCCTTCATCTTAATAACCCTCTTAATTTAACCTTAGCATCATCCTCAATGGCGCTCGATTGTTCAAGGGAAGTTCTTTCAACTTCTTTAGGTGGTGAGATCACTTCCCAATCATGATCACTATAAATACAAACAATAACTCAACGTCATCCAATCAACAGCAAGATCAATCTGAAAATAATATATTGCGTTGGAAATTTATGGAAGAAAACTGGAATAAATTTCGTGTTAGTTGATCAAAATCTTATAATAATTAATTCTGCGAGCAACGCGTTAAACAAATATTATATATTTTATGATGGTTTTCTTTCGGCGTTACAGTGCTCCGTGCCTAAAGCGTCCTTGTATAAAGGGAATAAACCCCATATTCCTTGGAGAAATGGAGAAAGCGAGTCTAAGGTTAGAGAACGAAATGATGCTTTGCGTACTTTTAAGGCAGTTGGCTCAATGGAAGCTTATCTTGCGTATCGGAAAATTGCAGGGGAGACGCGAAAACTCCTCAAAAGAACAAAAAGGAATTCTTGGAGCGATTTTGTTAGGAAGTAGAAACACTCCTTTAAAAGAAGTTTGGAATCTAACTAAACGTTTTAAAAATTCACGTTCTCGCGGCCGAGTCATTCAAGATGACAGTTCGTTTACTGACTTCTCAAAATCAGTTTCTCCCTCTTATGTTTCAATGAGGGAGGAGTTGGTCGAGGAAAGAAATACTGTACCTATGGTATACCTTATTTTCTGCCCCCTACAATCACGTATGAAGAAGTTTTTATTCCTTTACAAAAGATATATGTGATTCTTCCCCGGGTCTGGATGGTGTTACTTATTCAGTTATAAAGAACTTAAGTAATTACGCTAAAAGTACACTGTTAGATATATATAACAATTTATTAGCCTCTGGTTTAATCCCTTCTGACTGGACACGTTTTCTAATCACTCCGATTCCTAAACCTGGAAAATCTCTCAACCAGGCGTCATTATTTCAATCTATTTCCCTAGCCTCCTGCTTTAGGAAAGTTTTCGAGATTGTAATTAAGAACAGGCTGATTTGTTGGATTGAAAGACATAGTATACTTCCGGAGGGAATATTTGGGTTCCGCCCACGTTTGGGTACTCAAGATGGTGTAGCATCGTTCTTACGGGATGTTTATTCTACTTTCCAAGACAAAGGTTTTTTGGTGGAAACGTTCCTATATATTCAGGAGGCATTCGATAATGTTTCAATCCCCATTCTTCTCAATCAATTAATGACAGTTAACATTCCTTTTCCTACAGCTAAACTTTTGTGCAGTTTATTTTTATGTAGATCACTTCACATTCTTAACCCCGTGTCCAAACAGATTGAAGTACGCACAACTTATAAAGGTCTTGCACAAGGTTCCGTTTGAAGTCCGCTTCTTTTTAATTTATATATATATATATATATATATATATATATATTAACTCTCTTTAATATTCAACTACCTACTTTTTCTCGAATTTTGTCATACGCGGACGACTTCTTAATATATTCTAAACATAATTGCCTCACTAAATGTCTTCAGGCAAATTAAACATTTATTGATATTTGTTTCAATTCCTTCGAGGAAATATATTTTGAAGTATCCCATACCAAATCCTCGGTATCTGTCTTGACTACCAACAAATGTGTGTTCTAATTCAAAATCGACTCATTAAGTTTACTAGGAATGTTAGGTATTTAGCCTAAATTAACATGAACTTTTCACATTCAGAAACTAGTTGAACTTGTAATTAAATCGTACAGCCTCTTAAAGGCTATAAGTAATTCACGGTGGGGAGGTGATCCGATCATCTTAAGCCAGTTATACAAAAGCCTTATTGGATCGAAATTGGATTATGAAGTGATTTTTTATGGATTAGCCTCGAAGTCCCAGCTTAGGAAGTTAGATTCATTACAGAATCTTGGCTTACAATTAATCACAGGAAAGATCAGGTCGTTCCCTACTATCAGTCTTTAAATGGAAACCAAAATTACTCCTTTGCATTTTAGAAGAAATTATTTAACCGATAACTTTGTACTTGGGTATTGTAATCATAAATATCCGTAACTTACAAGCAAAATAGTGCGGTTAAGTAATAACTGGAAGTTTGTTTATCATAAATGCGTTCTTACTCAAAAGAACTAAGATGTATTATAGTTATAATCCAGCTTTTGTGCCATCTTCTTCCTCTAACTATTTCAATTTAATCTTATCAAATTAGTCATTAATATTAACACATTTAAAAGCCAGATTTTGCATCAGTTGCCTGGCAATATTACTGAACTTTGTGTTTTTCTAAGTACCCCACGAATGAATTATACCCTGGTTACCGATTGATCTTTACCGATGACGCTAAATTCCTTGATTTAATGAAGGTGTAGGGGGCGGGGTTTATTATGGAAGGTATCACTGAGCAGAATTTTAAATTACCTCCAGAGGCTTCGATTTTTACGGCCGATCTTCTTGCTATTGAAAAAGCATGTGAAAAATGTGTTGCAGTCCAAGGGGAGTTTGTGATATTTTCGGACAGGCTTAGTTTTCTTTTATCGCTTCAGAACAGTAACTTTGTATATAATTGTCATTCACTCATTTATGGAATTAAGGAAAAGTATCATAATATTTTAAAACTGGAAGGAGTCGTTAAATTTTTTTGCTGTAATACCTATTGTCGACAAAATTTTAGAGAAAACATTAACCACCTGTTATTTAATTGCGTCCAATTTGATAATAGGAGACTTATGTTTTCTAAAGACTTGATGTCGTACGGTATTTATTCTCCACTATATATTTTTTATCTTCTTTGTCCTAGTGATAAGATTTTCTTTTTTCTTTTTAAGTTTATTGAAGGAAACAAGATTATTACTTAATTTTTGTGCTATTTAAATCGTCCCCTTCCCCTTATTCATTAGAGTTTATTTCGCTTATGTAGACGGCTAGTTTTATTTTATTCTATTCTTTATCCATTTACTGGTTACTATTAATTTTTTAGATTTTCATTTTATATTGCTTGGGTGTTGTTGATTGTAAGGAATTATTGGCCCGAAGGACGTTGCAATTTGGTCCAGGCCAAAAAAAAAAACAAAAAACAAAAAAAAATTACATTTAGTATAATCCTCTGTAATTAAATTAAATACGATTAAAATAATCAACGTACTTGTTTAAATTACGTAAATAGGTAAATAAACGATAAACCCTCCTGTTTTTCCTATAGGTACACGGCTATAATAAACGAATAAGTGTTCGAAGGCAGTGCCATTTCACCTTTGACAACTACAATTTTATATTTAATTGAATATAATTTATATGCATTCGATTTACATAAGTTTCTTATAACTTGCCCAAGTGTTGAAAATATAACTGCTTATCCGAGATTTCTTGACGGCAAAATCGATCACCTTCTCAGTTTTTGTTTTTCAACTTGTACTTGAAGAGTACAAATAACAGATGTAAAAGAGTTCAATTTGAATATCATAGGTCTTTTCTTCCGATATAATTAAATATTTAATGAAACGATAACAATAGAACGTATTTAAATAAAATTTGAAGAAAGCAATCATTTGCCTCGTTGGAAAATCCTTTTTTCCCCCAGCAAGCCATTGCAGACTAGCTTACATTCGGCTCTAAATCAAGAACGGGTTAACGGGTTATTATTAATGTAAAAAAATAAAAGATTCATTTACTTTCGTTCGACAAGTACCGCGAAAAACTTTTTACTCCATACTCTGTGACGGACTTCTGACCGTACCGGAGACAAAAAATGAAGGCGTCCAAATGAATAAGTTAATATGCCGCTTTCAACTGCTGCTACTCGAAAAACGATATTCGTTTAAAGGCGACGTCAATTTTCTGTCTGATAAACCGAGTCATTATAGACTAGCTTTTATAAAACACCGTGTTGGTGAAAATTTCCTAACGCAAAAAGTGAAGACATTTCAGTGAATAATACTCTTGTATTTTCAACTATTAAGCGATTAGTCGATTAATTTTGGGAAGTTGCAAAATGGCGGCGTATTATTTAATCTAAAGTTTTTGTTTTTTTTTAGTACGAGCCCAATCAAGCGAGAAATTTAAATAATAGCTCTAAGATATCATATTTTAATCTGGTGCGAGATAGAATGAAAGAAAGAAGATAGAATAGGAACAACTGACAAAGAAAGAATAAAGAGAAGATAAAAGTCATTGTATGGAGTAAGAAGACCAAGATTCAAAAGCTGAGAATAGAAGAATGTTCTGAAGAAAGTGAGGAATATTCGAAGAAGACATGATTAACAGCGCACAGAAAAAAAGGAATCTTCTGGGTGAAGAGAACACTGCGGGAAAGAGACGAGGGAAAAACGAAAAAGAGACGAAGGGAGAAAGGTATAACCGAAACGAAGGCGACATATAGAGGTGATCAGGAGACGACAAAGAGAAGGAAAAACTTGTCAAACCAACTAGTCAGAGAAGGCAAAGGCTGGACGGAATCATAAAAGGAATTCGGATTGGAAAAAGGGGAAAAATAAATATTCTTCCATAATGTAACATGGAACTGTCTGGAAATATGATTAATATTATGAGCAGGAAATTTACGAACAGGATGTCGATTGGAAGCTCCTGAGCGAGCCAGAGAATCAGTTACCTCATTAGGCTCAAGGTTCTCGATTGTCAGTCAGAATCACACGTAAGACGCCAACACTGTTGCACGCGTTTGTGTCCCATTTAAGATTAATTCTGCTGAACAGAGTTAGCAATATCGCTAAAACTTAAACAAACAACACAAGCTTTAAAACGCAATATAATTAAATTTTCATTTTTTTATAAAACACCGACTAGATTCGGAAATTACTCCGTATTTTGATTTTTATGAGTTGATTGTTGCGCTAGCCTTTATTATATCGTTAGGTTATGACCGATATTTTTTTAGGGCGTTTTAATTTTAAATCCAGTTAAAAGAACGATCGATTAACCCACGTAAAAAAGGATGGAAAACCACACAATACGGTAATATAAAATACGCACATTGATAGTATGTTATTTACATCACCGATGAAAAGATTAATCTCGCTCTTGACTGTGAGAAAAGTCGCGAGACTTGTTTCGTTCCGAACTTTGCCCAAGTTTACCCAGTCCGAAAGAATCGGATAGCAGAGAAATCTGGAAAAGCAAAGGCGGACCAACCCAAGAAGAAAAGTAAAATGACCACCTCAATATTTTCTTCAGATCTCTATTAGAAATCCTCAAGTAGCCAGCTATCGTGGAGTAGTTGGTTAGGCGTTGATATTCCGTTCGGTAGAACCGGATTCGAATTCTGCTGCCGCTCATTGAAACTTTTAAAAAATATCCATAATTTACGTGCCAAAAAAGAAAAGCACCCAAGTACAAAAAAGAAAGAATATTTTATACTTAATATTTACAGTATTTCACATAATTCGATGTAACGATTTTAACCTTCCGTTGTACGTTCTTCTTCGGTTTTATAGGCCAATGCTCTTACTACTGTCCGTTCAAATAGAGAAAAAAAAAGAACGAAATCGGCTTTTAGCCACCAACACGTTCATGGTAACACGTAAATCATCAGCTCCTGCGTTGTTTACTGTTTTTTCTAAGGGGTGTATTGCGCGTTCAACTAGGAAAACTTTCAACATTTAAAAATTGTGCTAAAGATTTTTCGACTGATGACAGGAGTGCTGACATTTTGAAAACGTTAAATATGGATATCTGCAACCGATTGCTTCTGAAAGACGTGCTTGCTATTTATTCATTAGTAGGCGTAAAAATGAGTTATAGAAATAAAACCGATTCCAACCGTAAAAATAATTAACGCTTGCAATGAGTAAACGATAACGAAAGAAAACAAAAAAAAACGAAAGAAACGTATAAAATACGCGTTAAAAGTGCGTAAATCATATAGTGTCGGAATATCAGGAAGACAGTAAACTACTGGTTGATATCGGAATCAAGAAAAAAGAAAAAAAAAAGTAAATATCGTTAATTAATTTCGGCACGGATTCAATTTCATTTAGATCGTTTAAAAGTAGGTAAATGTAAAAAATGATTAATGTTTTTTTTGGGGGGTGGAGTCCCACGAAGGGCATACAGTAAGATCCGAAAATGATGCTGCAATTAAGAATTCTTTGACGATTTTTCACAATACGAATCGGGCCGTTATCATACAAATATGAATATCATTAAAATCTGAAACTAGCCTAGACATTGTAAAATTATATTCGCTTATTTTTTTATTGAAATTTCCAGGATTACAGTGTTATTTTACATACGAGCTTTTGATGTTATTAACACACAAGGCTAAGCATAAGATCTGATCTAGAAACAGTCGCTATAAACGAATAATTCGGATACATAATTCGATAATTTGGAGCATTATTGTAGACAACAAAAACCAATATCAAAATGTTTAGCTTAACGCTTTTCATTCACTAATTTTCTATTGCTAGTCTGGCATTCGAATGATCATTAAGATTTTTTTATATGCCTCTTCCTTTCGCTGCTCTGTATTCACCCATCCTCTTCAAAATATGAGATTCGGGTCATTCTTGTGAGCATTATACGTTATTAAATGTCAAGAACTCTACAGCGAATAAAAAACGAGACGTGCGTTATCTTTGCTTACTCTTTTTGAAAACTCTAGTACTACGTTATTTGACATTTATACGAGATATAAAATGTTAAAAATTTTAGTCCCGAAATACTTTTTCCGGCTATTAAAAGAAGCTATTATTGCAACCAACGTACGAGATTCGTGTACTCTGCTGCCCCGATTGTATACATTGGCCAACAGTGAATTTTACTTCCGATAAGTTAAAATTATTTTTCTTGTTTCTTTCTTTCTAAAGTTTTTTTTTTTTTTTTTAAAAAAAAAATCATCAACTATGGTTTACAATTGTACCATTCAATACTTAAATTAAAGCGCATTCTTTTCTCTTTTTTTTTTGCGGTTTTCGAATTTTATAAATGTGACCGCAGATTTTTGAAAACATTTTTAATTCGGCGTTTTTTCAAAATTAGGTGCGCCGTAAATTTTAATTAATAAAATGCTACTAATATATATAAAAATAAAAAACAAACAAAACAAAATGAAAACCGATCGAATTACGTACATTCCGGAATGCTGATAAATTTATGATTTCACTTCGTACTTTTGATATGTTATTATTTTAAGGTCGGTAAAATCCAAGGGATTATATGATTGGGACTGCGCTGCTGGTCAACGTGTCAAAGGTTCCGATAGAACTTTCAGGAATTGCTTTCCGGAAATGACCGAAAAAGAGCTAAATTACGCAACGAAAAATGCCGCTAGCGATCACGAGAACAACGTGGCTCGGTTGTCGAAGTTGCCGTTGTTGCTTAAGTACTTGTACACTTTCCAGACCACCAACAAACGAGATCCGGTCTACATGGAAGGTTTTAAAAGAATCGCTGGTCTACGATTACGCGATCCGAGCATCTACAAAAAGGCGCCTAATCGGCACGTAGGTGTTTTCAACGGGGATGCATTTCACAGTAATTTAGGGACTTTCGATACTCTAAGGAAATGATACGAGATCTATTTTAGCGTTCGCACTTAAACACGTTGATTTAATAATTATATAATAATTTAATAAATTGTAATCTAATACATATACATTCTCAGAACAATGGCCGTATGATTTATTTTTCCCTTTACGAATCTCTAAGAATAGCGCGTACTTTATGAATATGTTTATCGTTTATCGCGGTTTGACTGCTTTCAACATTTTTTTTCTTTTCCTTCTAAAAATTCGCCGTAAAGAATTGCTACGGCGTAGTAAAAATTCTATTTTAACGATCGCGGACAGCATTGTTCGAATTTACCAGTATTTCGTCTTATACTGTAAAATCAATGATCAATTTTTTCTCTTACAAAGAGAGACAATGATTATTCTTCAAAGGCGCTTCTTCAAGTATTAACGGCTATGTCGTTCTTTAGGCGCAACTAGAAAATACTGTATAACAAAACCTACCACATATTTGTGCGTCACACACTAATGTGAAATATTTCATTTCGCCAAAAATGCTTCTGTATTGGTTCTTTGAATTATTCTCCAACTGCAGCTCTCCTGGCCGAAACTGACTTCCTTCCTTTATTCGAAGACTTCATCTCGGTGAAAAGTTTACGATTAAACGCCTTCTCATATCTCGCATTCGAAACTCATGAATTCATATCAATATATTCTGTATAATTGGCGTGTTTCTCTCCACGAAAAATTCCAATTCTTTCTCGAACTTCATCCTCTCCTATAACAAATCCCCATACACTTCACTTACAACTTCTTAGAACTGCCGTTTCCTCCTAAGCTATGCTCTCTTCCTTTCTAAATTAAACCTCTTCTACTTCCTATAATACATAACGAATGTAACCAAACTTTATCCTCACTTCTTACGGATGGCTCGAAATCTGCTTCAGGTGTCCGAGCTGCCTTTATTCTTCCCGATCTCAACTATTCTGAGTCGTTTCAGCTCCCTTCCTTTTTTTTTTATCTTTTTAGCTGAATCCATTGCTATTTTACGTGCTATCCGTTTTACATCCTCAGCATCCAATTTATCCAAATTCCTCCTATGCTCTGACTCGAAAAGCCTTTTTATTAGCCATCTCATCGCTCTTCCATAAACCCTCGTCAGATCCTATTACTCTTTATATTCGCTCCTTAATTTATAATTTATTAACATCCCGTTCTATCCTAATTGATCTGCTCTGGATTCCGGACTACTGCGGCATCGTTGGTAACGATCTTGCCGATCCTTTGGTATGTCTAGCTGCAATAAATGGTCGTTTCATAGACAGATTCCCCTCCCAAAGTCTTTGCCCTCTCTCTTATCGTTTTCACCATGACTTTTCGACTGATCTTTATCCGTCTCTTCTCTTCAATTCTAACTACTTTTACCTTGCTCTACAACCCTCTCCACCCCCTTTTTTCTCTGGTTTAATAATTTACCCTGCATCAGCCTTTCTGTTATTTCTTCCATAATTTTCCTTCGCTTTAATCATAGTCTGCTTCCTGTCTCTCTTTTTCGTTTTGATATTGTTCAGTCTCCCATGTGTCCCTTTCATCCTTCTATCTTAAATTTGACCTGTGATGCAAATCACGTTCTATTATTCGAATGCTCTTGTATTTCCTCGGAACGCGCAGTCCTATTCTTGCTCTTCCATCTCCTTCTGTTGTTCTTCTTGTATTGGCTACCCTCATTTCTTCTATTCCTAATCGCTTCCTGATATAACTTACAAATTCGTACGTTTCATCATTCTGCTAGTCCTTTGCGCTGGATAAATGCCTTGTGTTTACGCGATCAAAAAAACAAAACAAAACAAAAAAAAAAAAAAAAAGACATAGTCAACTGAAATCGACTCTTCAACAAGAATTATACTAGCATCTGAATATACAGGGGTTCTCTATTTGATGTTGTGTCCGAAGAATCAAGTCTATACACATGAATAAAGATACCACTGGGAAAAGTTTTCAATCATTCCATTACAAAATGAAATATATACTAAAAATACATATAACACACAATACATATGCACTAAATTAAAGCGAAATATTTTAACATCTCCTCCCACCACTGTATAAAATTTGGAAAAGACGAAAGGAAGAGGAAGTGCCCCTAATATTTTCTTCAGATCCATATTAGGCTTAGTACATTATGAAAATCTTAATTACACAACATCCGTTAAACCTTTTATTAAGGATATAGGGGGTCGGTTTCACTTCTTTACTCACACCTGCCGTACTAAAAAATTCATTTGAGATTTTATAACATAATAAATATAGAAGCAAATAAGTTTATAATAATTCATGCACAGAACGAACGAAAATATACGACCAAAAAAACAAATTAATGACTATGTAATTTACTGTCGAAATTCGCGGAAATGAGTTTCTAATACTTAGCATTTCCACTACGAGCACGAATCACAACGCACATTTCCTCGGCGTGGTTTACACATCATCTCGATTAATTTATCCCAGACTTCAACTATCGCCGTTTGAAATTCCGTAATAATGCTCAAGATTACATGTTCTGACATGTCCTCTTAACACGTGCCCTACAATTCCAAACGGTGCCGTTAAGCATTATTAAGATTCACAATGTATTCATTCAACGGCACAGAAGAAGTAGTCCTATAAAAGAGTGCCGATTGTAATTGATTACGTAACTTTTCGCAAGATGAAATTTCTTGTAAACGCAATAAAAAAGGTCGCAGATTTCGTTACGGAATATTTGATACAAAAACGTTACATGATTTTTTATATTACTCCCACGGTGTAAAAATGACAGTCGTCGATATATTACACATATGCATATATGTGTATATGTATATAACGGAACTGTTTCTGTTGCTTTGCGCACACTTTTCAATGTGTTTTTCTCTTATTATCGCAATCAATCTTATTCTCTCAAAATTGTTACGTGTGAAAAAATAAAGTGTTTAGTGATTTTTTTTTAGAGAAATGTTTTTTTTTTTTTAATCTTGTTTTTAAAAATTCACCAACAGCCTAATAGCTGCAGTGAAATTCGCTTGGTAATTTTAAATGCAGATAACAAAAATAACATAACTAGGACGAAAATAATCTGAAAAACTTCAGTTTCCTTTACAAAGAGATAGGAGGTCCCTGAAATTCAAATTAATTCCGTAAAATCAATTAGAAAACTAGCGAAATTCTCGATGAAGTTTCAACTATTACTATTAGAGATATAAGTTAGCTTAAATTTATTTTCTAATATGTAACATACAAACAGCTCTGATTTAGTAGTATAGCTTTTAAAATTACAAAAAGAGAACTGCACTAAAATCAGCTAACAGGTAGAATAGGTCAATTATTATAACATTCGTTACACTAACGCATGGAGTTGTCGATCTATACAAAGATTTCGTATTGAATAACAATGACTACGAATTGCTGTATCATGGAGTCGAAATGTTACCAGTAACGTATAGTTTAAATGGACAGACCAGGTGAAGTTTACCTTTTATGCACTTCAAACATACAGAACCGCAAAAACTAGTCACCTTATTCATTTATATTCCTAACATATTATTAATAGAAAATAGTTTAACAATATTTCCATTTTCTAAATCTACTTTTGTTAAAACGATGAAATATCGCTTTTGCTAATACGGTAAAATAAGTTGAGTAGTGAAGATGATAAAAATTAATCAAATACGGTAGAAAAATATAGACGCGGATTACTACAAATTTTAAAATAAACTACAGTCTAGCGAAATTCAAGAATTAAATACGACCGAATAAAATATATATTTCTCATGTACATATCTAAATAATGAACACTTTTAATAGGATAAATTTGAAATAAAACTATGTTGTTGTATGAATATACAATTTTATCTTATATAAATATATACAGAGATACACTTGCAGGCGAAGAGAATTAGAAAAGTTAAACCAAATAAATTAGTGTTGCTAGTTTTTATCATATAAATGAGAAAAATTTTAATAAACAACATAAATAAGTAGTGCTAAATAAGTGTAATATTAGACTAAACCTAAACAAATTGAACTATACAAACTCGTAATAATAATAGTAGCAGTAATAATAATAATATGATCGTTTTAAAGTATCTAATTTAAAAATTATACGCAAAAGTTACTTATTATTTAACGTTTGAACACATATTAACGGAGGAAATACAATTAATACGTCCGAGTTATTAACATGATAATCGGAAATAATTAGAATATACTTCAACGTGAAATATCAGCACGATATTTTAATTACTTCATCTCTGATGGTAATTAATATGGAAACTTTTAATCATTTAATGAACGTTCAAGCACACTCTATTTAAACTAGAAGGTAGCAATACAAACGATTTATTCTTATTTTAGATCAACTGAATTTAACATTTTAAAATAACATCAAACAAAAAGTTAAAGTCGATTACCATTCTCTCGATTAAAGTAATATAGTTGTTGCGACCAATCAGGAAAGGAGATTTTTAACCGCGACGCTTAAACTACTGTATACTAATGGTAAAACTAAATAAATCTCGTATGGCATAATCTAATGGAGAGACAAAAACTGTTTAAAATATGGACTACCAACCTAGAGAGCTTATGTTACGGAATATCTGACGAAAGGCTATAAACGCATTTACCAGTAAGGCCGAAGAAAAACATTTTTCTCTAATCTTTCTTCAACTTCATTATGTACATCTGCTTAAATCTAGCAATTTAAATTTAAGTCCTCTCGACTTTTTTTTTTTTTTTTTATTCCATTCATTTACCACAATAGTACAAGAATATGCCTTTTTTTTTAATTTTCAATAAATAAATATTGTTTTTTAACATTTTTTTTATTATACTGATTTTGTGCGTCACGATGGCAATTTACACCGATAAATAACGCTCGATAAAAGTGATTTTCTGTATGTCATCTGTTCACTATGTCTTTTTTTTTTAGAAATATATAAGCAGAAAAAATTAACCCTTTTTATATTATTATTAATAATAATAATAATAATAATAATAACAACTAGAAAATAAATTAAAAAATTAAAATAAAAAAAAAACACTTTTATTTAACAATTACACTATATATTTACGAAAAAACAATTTAGTTTTTAATAATTTATAAACTATAACTAAACAAACATTTAAAACAAAAAATGTACCTTTTAAATGCGGTAAATAATAAAAAATAGGTAATTTCTCTTGAATGATAATTTAAAAACGAGTTGCTGAACTATAATATAAATTGTTAACAACCATGAAAATATGGAGTACGTTACTTCGAAACATGTCGGTTTAGTTTAATTCGTGAATTATTGAATTTATATTTATTTGAACTATAAAATAACTGAATGAGGCGCTAAACATACGAGTGTACAGCTTAGCCCCTCGTCTTTAAATTATCACTCAAGAAAAATTATCTATTTTTTATTATTTAGCGTATTTAAACGTATACATATTTAAAACATCTGTTTAGTTCTAATTTATTAATTTTAAAATTTTTTTTTGCTGTAAGTGAATGTTGTAATTATTATATAAGAACGATCTGTTTTTCCCCCTTTTTTTTTTTTTAAATTTCATTTACTTTATGCCCTCTTTTATGATAATTCGAAACTTGTTTAGATGAATGTTTTTTTTTATTTTAGTTGTGTAATGAATGAGAGAAATGAGGAAAAACATAATTTGACCGGGTAAAGCCGGTATTTGTCAGAAAGGTAACAAAACAACTCCTGTCAACTTAAAATCTCCGGCGAAAAATATAAACAATTTTTTAAATAATTCGTTCATTTTACATTCGAAATACAGTTAAAAAATTATTAAAAAAATGTTTCAATGACTGTTCGATACTTTATCGCATTGTAATTGTACTCGCCGTTCTACAAACAATTGTAAAAAAAAAAAACTTACGGCAAACGAAAATAAGTCGATATTTTCTGAACTCAAATCAATATTGTAAATATTTTTACGGTTGAAATCGAAATCACTGTATATGGCGGCATTTCAAAATTAGAACTGAGAAAGGAATACAAAATAGTATTCATAAAAATTATAAACCAAATGTCGGATAGATAAAAATGTGGAATAAATAAATGACTCAATGCCGAAATAAAAACTGAATAACATTTCTAAAATGTTATATTAAATTTTAATAAATGTTACAGTTCGGCAGTTATCTTATGGAGTTGTCTCCTTTTTATTTAATAATAATAATGACGATAATAATAACAATAACGTTAATAATAATAATAATAATAATAATAATAATAATAACGGAGAACGGAAAAATGGAAACACGTGATTTTGATCGCCGTTACAAAAAAATTACGAGTGTGTTTACAATTTTACGTCGGAGATAATTTCCGGTATCAGTAATTAAGAGATGAACGAATATTCCGATTTTTCAAATATTGTACAATTTACGTTAATGAATAATTTTATTGTTGAAGCGGTCTTGTTTATTTTAGCCGATATTGTCAAGAATGATTCTTACTTTTTAGTTTTAATTAAAATTCGGTTTTTCAAAATGCACACAACATTAAAAACGGTAAAAATATAAACTAATATTTGGAATATAAGCAGTACTTCCGCTACTTTTATTTTTTATTTCAAACTGTTACAAAGCATTATTTCATAACTCGGTGGTCAGATTAAGAGAACAATAAATATGAGAATCAATTTATTTTAAAAGTCTAACGATCAAACCAAACCTTTTTTTTCCTATAAGCATACGCAAATCGATTGCAATTGCTTCATCGCAATAGAGCTTAAAAAAATTTACAGATTAAGGGGCGATAACTTCGCCGAGTTCTTTTTCGTACAATCGCGTTTACTGTTAAAACCGAGCAAAAATATATCGTTTTTCGCTAAAACCTTTAATAACGAATTTAAGGAAAACTTGAAGATTATTCAATAAAGTATGGAATAAGTTACTTTGTGATACAGAGACTTTAATCGTATAAGAAAATTATATATTTTTATCGTCGTAAGATATTTGGTTCTATTTAAAAAACACAAATAAAGTTGAAATTTTAAAAATCGCGATAATTTATAAAAAAATTAAAAAAAATAATTTAAGCTTATAACAAAATTTTTTTGTACTATTCTGTCTTCTTTTTTTTCATATATATTTCAATTGGTAGACGAACGTAAGTAGACTATTGTGTAATGTACGATCAGGTTCGGAAAGGTTGACTACACAAGTACTTATTATTAAAATGCGGTACAAATTAAAAAGACGATTACAATACTCGATTAAAGCTTTTTAAATGAAAAGAAAAAAAGCAGCACGTCTTTTAATCTACCCATTTTGGAAATTAAAAAACCTCTTTAAGTTATCATTCGCGTCCTTTTCAATAGTTGAACTGCAATCGTTCGAAATACATAAAATTTTAAAGATATAACCAATAACACACATTGAAATTATTGATAGTTATTGTTTTTGCAGATTAATTAATTTTTCAATATAAAATATAATAAAATTAACATAATGATTATAAATTTGCATTGATCAAAAAGCAGTGGCGGCCTGTTCGAAGTCCCCTCTTGTAGGAACCGATATACATATTAAAAATTAAAATGATTTATAAAATTAATAGAATTGGATTTTCTTCTAAATTTTTTTGGCTCAGAAGTTTGTTCCTGTAATTTTTTCATTTCAGAAAAAAAATTTTTAGTTTCGCATTATGAATTTCATTTCATAAACACCCGCTGGCAGGTTCTATATGCTCTTTAGATAAAGTGCCTATATTTACACAACTGCCTTAATGCAAAATAAAGTTGTAAAATTGTATACGCATAAACAGTTTAAGTTATCTCTTTAAAAGTTTATTCAATCTGTAAATTAAAAAAAAAAAAAAAACTGCGTAATAACGTGTTATTCTCGACAATTTTAATGCGAACTCAGAGAAAAAAATAAACTTCACAGCGTAATTTGCTTATAAATCGGTGCACTGTTACATGAAAATGTTTAATAAGTTTTGAATTATTTTGAAATGATAGAGGTGTCAAAAAAATCGTAGAACTTAGCGAATTACGACAATAATGAAGTAGCTGAGTAAAATCCTAATATACGAGCAATACGAAAAAGTAAAAAATACTGGTTTAAATTTGAATATATTTCCACCCTTACGTACGTAAAATTTTTTGAAAAATTATTTTTAGCTTTTTGAAACGATTTCAATCGCTTGTCAAGAATTTGTGAAAAGAACATGACGATAATTATAAGGCGAAGATCAACGATTATTTAAAAATTGACTGCCGGAATGTCAAATACAAGCAATATTTACAAACACAAGAATATATTTGGGAAAAAGTATACAGAAATTCGACAATATGACGGGGGGAAAAAAAGAGAAGAAAAATTTTCCCCCAATTCCGAGAAATAAAACGTTAAAATTGGTAATTTATCTTTTTTCCCCTCCCTCAATGGCCTAAACTTCAGTCCATTTGGCGTTTATTTGTAATTTATACAAAACAAGTGAAACTTCGAAAAAATGAATACACAATGAAAAACATAATCAGTTAATGTTCACGTTACAAACTTCAAAATTTTTACACTTTAAAGACAAAAAAGAAAAAAAAAGTAATTATAACGATGTTCATTCGTAAATTTTCATTTTCGAATTTATTCATTTACGATTAACATACGTATTGCTCTATAGAGCCTGCATATTTCTACTTAAAGCCGCCACTGGTACAAAATGAAAACATTTTCCACAGACTATGTGATAATCGTAAATACAATGTTTACATCTTAAAAACCGCACACTAAGAAGAAAGTAAAATTTTCTAAAAAACTATCGCATTATAATATTTAGCTAAAAAAAAAATAAACGATTATCGGAACCGATTAACAATAACGATAATAGCCGCTGACTGTACTGGTTCGTACTCTTCTGCATAAAGAATAAAAAATGTAATTAGCTATAATATAACCGCAACAATAGTAATCCATTTTATTACTTTTTTCTCATTTAAACCCGAGCGGTATAAATATAAACAAATTATTTGAAAGCAATAGAGAGTATCAAAATAAATAAATATGTTGAACCTTATAAATAAAACACCGCATATATACACACACACACACACACGCCGCGTTAATTTTTAACTTTACTAACAGCGTAACTAAATTTGTGGCAAACAAATTTTTAATTTAAAAAATAATCTCTTATTGTAATTTGTTTGTTTCTTTTAATACTTAAAGTGAACAAACGGATTTTCGAAGAGTAAAACTGTTTAAACGCATTAAACGGTAGTGGGAATTTAAATGAAGATGGCAATGTTACGGGAACCATTTCCTCAGCTGGCCCGGGAAAGATAATTTGATTTAAATGAATCGATTCCTTTAAATATTGCAACGTTATAGAAGTAGAGTAAAATTTGGTTATGACGACAGTGAAAGAAATGAATAATAATTCACCCGGCTCAATCAAATAAATCGTAAACTATAAATTTTTAAAGTCAAGGAATTGAATAATAATCACTCTGTTTTAGAACTTTTATAAAATATTTGTGGAATAATTTTTCATTAACTGATTAAATATTTATTACATTGAAGATTTTTTGCTTTTTATTAAATTTAAAAATACTAACACTTTCATTTTTCTACGCGTGTTACAAACAAAAATAAAAAAAAAAAAAAATTGAAAAAATTTACACAACGAGATGAAAAATGTTTTCATAATTTTTTCTGTAATGATCTCAGGTACAAACACGAAAATAGAATATACCCGAAAATATATATAAGAAGACATTATATATAGCCAATAAGCGGCTAAAAAAAATTGATAAACTGATCTGAACCAGTTTATATAAAAAAACTTTCAGAGTGAAAAAAAAAAAATATATTATATAGTATAAGTAATAAGATGATAAGTAAACTAAACATTGAAAAGACACAAAATAATAGTGACTTTATGATCAATCAATCAAAGGATGCTTTAAAATACAAATTGTAATTATATTATTGCAAAAACAAAACAATTTTAGACAAAAAAAAGTGATTTGTGCTTTCACAATATCCGTCCATATGCAGAATAAAGAATATTATTATATTGTAAGATTTTATATGTATTTTTTTCTGGAGTAAGTGAAATTTATAATATAAAATAATGCAGAATAAAAAATAATGCCAATAGATAGAGATTTGAAGATCAATCAGTGCTTTACAGAAAACTACGTTCGTACATATTGCATTATTTATTTATTTATTGAAGTATGCTCGCATTACGTGAAACACAAACAAATTCAAAATTTATAAGCTAGAAATATTATTAAAACTATGTATATAGTATTCTACAAAGATCGATGAGTTTTTATTGAATTTATCTGCTAAATGCCTTTTCAAGCTAATGTCGCTATTACAAGCAGGAACTTTTTTTCCGCACGCAAAATTATTTTGGCCGCAATATTTAACAGAAATATGGAATTCTGGAGGTTTCAAGAAAATCTGTCTCTCTAACCGATATATCGCCGTAGTCGGCGTTGTTTTAATTGAATTTAACCACATTTCAAAATTATTAATGGTTTTAAGAAATATACACGAAATATTTTCTAAATTAAATCCTAAATTAAATCGTTGCACAGTCATAATAAAAACAGGAATATCGATTTGAACGGATTCAGTATACACTGGTTTACTTGTTTCTTTCAGATCTGCGCTACAAAAAAAAGGAATTTTGAAACAAGGTAATTTATTTTCGGATCACAAAGAAATTATTAACGGAATAGCCGCTACTCCATAACATTTAAAAAGGGTAAGTTACATCAAATACGGTTGTACCTGCAATCGTTAATTTTATTTCGATTTCACAGGATAACTACTATTTTTTACGAAACAGTAATTTAAAAAATTTAACCAGAAAAAAAAAATTGTTTAGAAAAATGGAAGTTTTTGCAAAACTTCAGAAATTCGTTTTTTTTTTGCAGCCAACAATGAAAACTTTTGATTTTGAAAGTATAACATACGTACAAATTAATGCATTAATACTGCAATCTTCTAATCGTTTTTTACTTTTTATTATAATTCCTTGAACATTTTTTAAATTAAAAAAAAAAAAAAAAAAAAAAATGATTACGCGTACCTACTTTTACTGTCAAATAATTTATATTTCATTAGCCGTTTTTACTCATTAAATCCAGCGTACTATTACATAAAGAAATAATAAGAAGAATCACGGGAGCTATACATTTTTTTTTTTTTTTTTAATCACATCATTTCATCAATACCCTCGTTTCACTTTAGTACAAATTAAATTACAAAGGTACTTACAGTCGAGTACGGAACTTCAGACGTCATATTTCACGGAACACATGAGCTCTAGCCTTGGCTGTCAGTTTTCGGATACGACCTCTGCTGCTGACCGACACGTTTATATTGACGCCGGCGCTTTTGTTGTCGTAATCGTAATAATCGTCCGACGAATCGCTATTCTCCTCATAGTCGCATATCTGTCTACGTCTAAGCCGACTACGGCGTTCTAATACGTCGTTGGCGCCGCTGTGTAGCGAACGTGCTCTATTCCGACGGAGCTGTTTGCTTGCGTTACGTGTGTTGGATGTATCGCGAAGAATGGCGCCGTTCTGATCATCCTCATCTTCTTCTTCGTAAACAACAATGCGATTACTCCGACTACTCATCACTCGAGTCGCACTAGTATTATTGCTGCTATTATTTGTGGAGTTCCGGCTACCGCTATTATTTGTACTACTGTTGACAGCGGTATCAGTTCCGGTAGCGCCGATACTCAAATCCGTCACGTTGTTTCCACTGACGTTATTTGTAGAGCTGGAATTATTGCTGTTTCGTTTGCTGGTTCTCGTATTAACGGTTACGGTCTCTTCGTCTGTAAAATCGGAAGCGCTTTCCAACATTTTTGCGTAATCCCATAGTTTACGCTTACGTAAATTCCTTCGTAAATTCATTCTCTGAACTTTCGGTGTACTTTTATTGTACGCCGGTTTCTCCCATTCCGACTCGGAAGAATTACCGCCTGACTTTTTGCCAACATCCGCCGAATCTTCCGAAACAATGATTTTCTTTATCTTCCTTCTTAGCCGGCCACTAGATCGAAGACTTCGGGAATATTCATCACCTGTTTAAAAACGCCAAAAATTTAATTTTTTCGATTGTTCTTTTTTTTCTTTTTTTCTTACATTTTTCTTTCGTGCAATTATAAATAAATAATAAGTTGTCAAAAATTCCTAAAATATTTATCTTTTCCATATTCATTCCTTTTTTTTTAGTAATAAATAATTTTAAAAAATGTAGTAGTTTGATATTGAGCAAACTTATAGTTAAAAAAGCTTGATAAGATCTACACTTTATACGCAGTTTCGTTTTCGGGTAATTTGCCGAGTACTAATAAAATATATTATTTCGCAATGGTTATAGCTAAATAAAAATATATTCGTTTAAGAATCGAGAAGAATTTAATAGTAATTAAAGTTACGCAAACACCGATATCGAAAAGAATATTATACCCGCTATGGGATATTTTCGACATTTACACTTTTAAAATGTTAAATAATTTAAAAATCTGGAGCAACCGTAAATAAAAATAAACAGAAGTATTTCGTAACTTTTCGATAATCCACGGCAGCAGTGGTTCTTTATTAGCTTCGTTTCTCTTCCGATTTTAATTTTATTTTATATACATCCATCTTCGATCATTAATAACAGCGTTCTTATTGTTTGTGCTCATCTTTGTCAACGTAAAATTAATAATCGAAATAAACATTTTTATTTCACTGCATATTCGTATCATAACTGATAATACTTCTTTTTTAACAAACTTTTTATAATGTTTATATAATTCTAAGCAGAATGTTACAGTGAGCACGAAATCGGCTACGCTGTCTCGTAAATAATGTATCAATTTTTACAAAGCATACCGTTCTGTTTTAGAATTATACTAGTTTTTTTTTTTTCTAGTACCCGCGATAAATATTCTGTCAAATATAATAAAAAACTAACAGGAAACACTATACGCTATTCACATAAAATATGTATAAGAGTTTCAGAAAAAAAAATATTATTTTAAATATTCGACAACACGAAAATTATATTATTACAGTTTTGGAACAAACTATTGAAAATGTTGATCTTAAATTTGTATATTCTATATTACCTATTGTGGTTGTAGTGGTAGTTGTAGTTGTAGTAGTGGTGGTAGTTCTCGGACGAGTCCGACGTCTAGAGTGCCGAGGTCGAGATTGCATTTCATTATCAGACGTGAGATCAGCATCATCTTCTTCAGTCGTATCTTTCATCCGACATTTCCGTTTTAAAGACTTTCTTGGACTATCTGTTGTGAAATAAATTTACCGCCAATATTATAACATTGCTCTTATCATTCAAGAAATAAATGTTTGAATATTTTTCCAGTAGTGGAATACGAAATAATTAAAATATTTTCTCACCATTTTCGGAGTTTACGTCACGTTTCTTTAACGTGCGTCTCCAGTGGTAAAGAATACGTTTCATATGCGATTCTGCTAAACTAGATAATCTTACTGTCATAGCGTATATCTGAAAAATTAAATAAATAATTAATAACAAAATGACTGAAATTTATTTTAAAAAAAAAAAACAAAAAAAAACACGAGCTGAATTTTTATTGCTTATATTATTAAATGAACAATTCCTGTGTGTGTATATATATATATATATATATATATATATATATATACTAATATTATAAAGAGGAAAGATTTGATTGTTTGTTTGTTTGCATTGAATAGGCTCCGAAACTACTGGACCGATTTGAAAAATTCTTTCACCGTTGGGAAGCTACACTATCTCCGGGTGACATAGGCTATATTATATTTTCAAAAAAATTAGGGATCCTTACTAAAACTCCAATAATGTAACCCAAGGTGTAAAAAAATGACCTAAACAATTCCTCACATCGCGTGCGCTGCAAAAACTATTGATGATAGAACAAAATAATGTACTACAACTTTGCAGAACACATCATTATCTATAAAAAGTGTCGCGTCAGCATATGTCTAACTATTACAGTTATGTCACAATAAGTGTTCTTTTATTTTAAAAATTTAATTGAAATACTGCCGCTAGAAAAGGCACTTTATCTGTACCTTTGTATTAATTCTTATCAAAATAAATTACTTCATATTCAAGACTGCTTCAATACCTTTATATAACTTTTTGAATTATTCAATTCGGACATTTCATTCGAAAAATATAACTTTTTGAATTATTCAATTTGGACATTTCATTCGAAAGATATCACGAGTTTAAAAATGTATTAGAAAAAAGCCGCGTGGTCGCCGCTCACCCTGCTCGGCTAGCTAGGCAGCACCATAATATGCGATGTAGACGTCACTGGGGTACGGGAGGGGAGTTAATGTTAATAAATAAAGTGCCGCTCGGCTCATTTGTGCGGTCGGCTCCCTACGCAACGGTCGTGTGCACCTATTTTTTTATATTTTTTTCAGTAAGTACTACCTGATAATAAATATGTATATATTGTACATTTAACTATCCAAACAGCTTAGTGACTTAGTAGTTCTTATAATTTTTCAATTACATTTTTATATAGGTAATTCCTGTTCAACAGTTAAGCAAATAGTTTAGTACAAAGGTAGTTAAAATTTTTCTTTATTATTTTAAAATGCCCAAAAGATCAAGATCTCAACTTTCTAGAAATAGTTTCCAGGCGAGGGCATCAAAAATACGTCGTAATGGAGAATCTTCATTAGAAACTGAAAATCGTCTTGCAAGTCAGAGAGAATACGCGTCGCAATCGCGCGCCAGAGAGGCGAGTATCGAACGTTCGCAGCGGCTTGATGAACAAAATTTAAGAACCTCTCAAGTCCGCGCGCAAGAGTCGAGTACAGAGCGTTTGCGGCGGCTTGAAGAGCAAAACATTAGAAATATACAAGCTCGTACTAGGGAATCGAACTCTGAGCGTTCCCAACGCCTTCGAGTTCAGAGAGAAAGACAACAGACGTCAACGACTAGAGTTCGTAATCGAGTTTTAGCTCACAGTAACAGATCGGCTTTCAGATACGATCCACAGATTGATTATGCTCAACAGTCTTCCATCCAAATCGGAGCCATGAATAAGATCTGCTCTAAGTGTTCTGCCAAAAAATGGGCCAATGAACCTAATGGTATGTGCTGTGCTTCTGGAAAAGTTAATTTCCCCAGTATTCAGGGGCCGCCATAGCCAATAAAAAATTTTTTGATAAATAATCATTTACTGATTCTCTTACACAGTCATGAACTGAATTCCGCGCGGGTGTAATTTAACAAATAAAGTAATTTTTTAGAATCATAATTCACGCGAACAATGCCGCGGGCATAGCTAGTATATATATATAAATACCTATATATCTATATCTATAGTTGCGATACCCTAGTTACCAGAGCGTTTGTCTTCCGTTACGGAAATCTCGGGTTCGATCCCGAACCACAACAGAAATTATTACGAAAAATTAAATAAAATATAATCGCTAATAGTCACGTGGAAGACAATGGCACAGCATCTTCTTAAACGGAGGCGAACAATGTTCATTGTAGTAATTACATTTATATTTAGGGTTCATTAAGAAGACGATAAATATATCAAACTGAAAACAGATATTCGTGATATTTATTAAAACATTGGTTGATTTTCAAGTCCAGATCTGAACAAAACTTAGTATCCAGGTACTGTTAATAATTCAAGATGTGTCGAATTATATTACAATAAAACTTCTTTTAACCGTTCTCTCTGTTATGCTCACTGTAAAAATTGTTAATTTGTGATTTTTTAACAAAAATTACTGATTTTTATTAAGATGTAAACAATTTGACGTATAGACATTTTACCTTTGTGTGTACTGTACTATATTGTACTATGTTATAGTAAATTTGTAAATAAAAATACCGTACTTTAAATGTTATCCAATTAAACATGTTTTTTCATTTCTCTCCAAATTATTTAAAATCTAGTACAGGACTATATGTAACTGTGTACGACTGTAATGGAATTTCTTTTATCCGTCTATTTAATTATCTGTCATAGGCATGGTCCCCAGGGTGACGGATAAACGAAGTTCTACTGTATTTACAATTAAATAAAATTTCAACGAGAAACTTACTCGAGATCTTTTGTTCGGAGTGTAATTTTTTGCGTTCTGGAACATTAAACGCACATCTTTAAAGAACTCTGTAGGACTGCTGTAGTTATCTAAACGTAAGTCTTCCCTGATGATACTTAAATCCATCGGGGTGTCAACAATTTTATCATAATCGGGATGTTCTAATCTATCTACTGGTTGTCTGTTGAATAATAATAATAAAAATTTTTTAATTTATTTCAAATAATTTACTTAAAATACTTATCACCGTAAATATCATTTAAACTAAATTTAGAAACCAAAAAACCGTCATTTATGCTGAATTATTTATGTCTTTTAGAATAAGTCCTCGTCTCGTCTTTTACAATATATACAAATGAATCAACACTTTAATCATGCATTTTTTTATTATTATTTTGTAAGGTAATTTAACGACTACTTCTCGAATGTGACACTCATCATTTTTCACCTTATAAATTAGTACGAACCTGAAATGAACATAAAATGACGGTAAAATTCATTCCAAGAAAAAAATTACGTTTAAATATATTTTACCTGAACGGTTCACTGTCTTCACTAATCCATAACAGCTGAAGTAAACTTTTACAAGAGCGTTTCCAGTCGAATGGTTCCTCTTCACCTAACTGTTTCGTATTGCACCGCCGCATTGGTCTCGACGAATAGTGAGAACGCAATTGGAACCTCGTTGAAGGGCCTGGATTAGATGTAACATCATCTTTCTCCTCCGTAGAATCAGTGAAGAAGTTATCTTGTAGTTCATGAACTAACGCGGTAACATCAAGAGGTAACACTGCTCTGTTGGGTGTAGAAACAAAAACGAATGAATAAATAATTAAACGTACGTGAAACTTAGTTTACTTTCGCAAGCATAAGGGAATCAAAAATGCAATAGCTATTTTGTAACGTACACAATCGTATGGAGGATCAAACAAAATTTTTTATGCTTTATAAAAATACATTTTTAATAAACCGAATAATGGAAATATATACTAGTGCATGAAATGATCAAAATTCGAAATTAATCAAAAAAAAATAAATAAAAAGTATCAGAATCAAAAGCAATTAAAAAAATATCTGAACAATCACTGAAAGGAAAATGTAAAAAAAATGTCTTCACTACTGTCAAACATATTTAGAATCTACCATATTTATTTAATAATACGACTACAGAATGCAACATATCTTTTGAACATCAATAATAATGTACACAATGCGGATAGGCCACACTAATACATATCTTTAACCGATTACAAATATTCATTACAGCGGTGTAAGTGCAGTCTAAATGTGTGTGTCCAATTCAAGCAGTATTTTCGTAAAGGTATATATTTTTCAACTACTGGAATACTATAAGGGGTTTTGATCACTATCTGTTCTCCTCTTCCTGATCATTCCTGTGATTTTATTATTCTCCGCAAACGCTCACTTATCCACGTTCTTTCTTCCCTCCATTCCGTTCAAGTTAATTTGCTGTGGGTTTCTAGCCATTCAGGCATTTCTGGTAATGAAGCGGAGGACTCCTTGGCTCGGGTTGCTGCTTCTTCCCGTCTCTTCTTTTAAAAAATCCCATCTTCCAATCTCCTTCCGCTATATAAAAGTTTTAATCTTAAGTTTTGGCCAAATTTGTAAGTTTCCTCTTTTTCTAACGATTGTTCTTTCTATCTGTCTGTTCAACCTAGTCTTCTTGTCAATCCGTGGTTGCCTTTGTTTCCTTTACTCTGTTGTTCTTTTGTTGTCTCCATTATTTGTCTGCGTTCTTAAGCCATACTCTATTATCTTCCTCTCGTTTTCGTTTTACGTTGGTTTCTTCTCCATATTGTCCTCTCCATCCGAACGAAATTAAGTGTTATCTCTTTCAATCGAGTGTTCTCTGCTTTCTATTCCAATTTGCTGCGAATTGGTATTCCTACTCCATATTGTGCCTCCTATATCCTGTCTTTTCCTTTTCCATACATCGTTCCCATTGTTTGTTCCTTCCTACTACTAATGTCTGATTGCATCAAAATATAACTGACTCATTTCCCTTTTAAGGTCCATGATTGACGAGCAAATAATAATAATCACTCAAACATCATGATTGTTTATTAACAAAGAAAGCGTGATTCTAAAACTATTTTAAAACCTGATTCGTAGCAGATTTTATAACCGGTAATAACGAAACAAAATGTTCAGATTTTTAATTGTCAAAGCAATTATGTTCTATGTATTTCACAGAAAACATGTACAAAATAGCCAATATAGCGTTTGAAATTCGAACGACTAATGCAGAATTTGCAAATAGATTAGACGCCTCAAAATGCAATAGATTATTAAAGATGAATAATCTTTTTTCATCCTGTTTGTTAAATATATAAAATAGTAAGTTAATAACAAATATAATAAACAATTATAACAAACTAATAAGATAAAATTTTCTTATTTAGTAACTCACATATTGATTTAGCTGATGATGGGTTATGCCCGAAAACGTTACTAAGATTATTAAAGAATTTGAATAGATATAAAAAAAAAACAAGTTCAGTCAAGCATGATGTTTCATGCGCTGAGGATTCTGTATATAAGACTATAATTTACGTTTACATAATACTAAATTCAAAACAAAGTAATCTGATTTCTGCGCTATAAAGAAGGAAAGACACGTCATTTTTTGCGCTTTTTGTTTCGTTCCCGACAAATCACGAGGTTTCCATCAATATATCACATGACCGAAAAAAAAATATTTTTTTAAAAAATTTCGAGTCTTCGCGTTCCCAGGGCCTAAATATAATGTTATAAGCTCGGCTATAGTTTTCCTATAAAGCAGTCTTTTATGCATATATTTAAGATATGTTTTGGTTTCCTCATCTTTTTTATCCCATCTATTGCTTACGTAATCATTCTTCTTTGGCTGTTTTTGGCCTCAAAGGAAGGATCTATATAATTTTTTAACCGTAATTTTTTTGATTTTATAAATTTTGAATTCACTTTTAAAGGGTTCTTTCGTGATCATTCTTGACGGTTTTTTGGGTTTTTTGCTGCCCAGGGTAATCAGTTAGTTTGAATTTTAATTGTAATTTATGATCCAATTTTGAAGTTTATAAGTCAAACCGTTCATGTTATTGACTTCTATTTAATATTTTTGTCGTTCCTAAATCGTCTCATTGAAATTCCGTACATTATATGTGTAAATAATGATTTTGTATTCTGGGAAAGTAATAAGACTTGATATTAATTTCGGAAGTGTAAAGGTGACCATCGCAAAAAACCAATTATGATAATAACGCCGTTACCACTTACCTTCGGTATTTTATTAAATATATATCACATTTTACAAAAAAAGTATTTACTAATTTAAAATAAACTGTCGACTATTAAAGCAAGTATTCAAATGCACAGTTTAATACGAATATAAAACTAAGAAAAATCCTACTAGTTTAAATTTAAAACCATCATCATTGACTTTAAATATCAAACATATGTTATTGTACCAATTTTTCATCTACACTGTATTCCTCTGTTATGAACATACGGATAAATCTACACCTAAAACTAGTCAACAATTTGTTTTAGAATTAATAAATATTATTTTATATTTTTAGCATCTATTTATGATAATAGCTACAAGTTTTAATACAAAAAAAGAAAAGAAAAAACGAATAAATATATTAAATTCATGTTTAAATAATTCGATATGAAAAATATTGCAAAAGATTTACATTTCGAATAAACATTAATTGATCATTAAAAGGTACACATTAAAGTTGATGAAATTAAATAAAATAAAACGTACTTAATTATTTTTAACAGCGCTTCGGTTACTACACGTGCGTGTTTTACAATACTACTTCCTCTTTCGTTAAACTTTTCAGCATTAGAAGCAATATACCGGGCGTCAAACTGAACAGCTGTTCGACGTCTGTAAAATCGGTTTTCTAAACGAGCCTAAAAAATTGAATACAAATAAAATTAGTTAAATGCGCTTTATGTGTAAGAAATTTCACAAAGAAAATTAATCAAAAAGCTTTCCTGTACAGTTAATTTATATAAAAATTAATTTGTTATTAACTGTTCAAATCATTATTGGTCTTATTTAATTTAATTTTGCAGTTAGTTTTCTAGTTTTATCAAGGGGGAGATAATTTAAATTATTGATTTTTTTGCCCTGTAAACAATGGACATTAACCCAGGAATGTTTAGTAAAGGTTTATATCTATTAACTTATAGTAACAATTTCTGTTTATTTTACTTTGGTTTCGGCTTAGCACATTTGTTTGTATTAGTTCGATTTTGGTTCCGAATCTTTGTAAAGTTTATGTTCAGTGCTTTCAGATCCTTCTGTTTCCTGGTTCCTTCAGTTTCTTTTCTTTCTCCTCATTCCATTATTATTTCTATTATTCGCTTGAGTTTTAACCATTCTCTTCTGCCTTTTTCTTGATGTCACTTCTCCCTTGCTTCCTCTCTAAGTTGTCTTCTTCCCTCGAATAAAGTAATGGTATTATCAGTGCTGATTATACCTTCTTCGAATGTTCATCCCTTTCTGTCGAGCGTTATGTTTTATATTCTCATCTGTCGAAACTCAAGCTTATAGCTCATCTTATATTGTTCTTTCCCCTCACCATCTATCATTCCAACTATTGGCCCCTTTATACTACTGACCGAATCGAAATTTAATTCACGGCACTTTTTCTTCTTTTTGTTTCTAGGAGTACGTCTCTGGGCTAAATAGCCTTGCCCAAACAAACACAAAAAAAAAAAAAAAAAAAAAAATACCAACAGACAGATAAATTATTCAACAGAGTAGTTTGAGAAATACATTTAACTTGTAAACATAAAATTTAACATGAAAAAATTAACTTTGTCTTACTATGTTTTTACGGAATTTTTCAAAAGTCAGATTACTTAGGTTCTTTTTTTAACCGACTTCAAAAAAGGAGGAGGTATTCAATTCGACTGTAATTTTTTTTTTTTTTTTTTTTTTATGTGTGTTACCACAGAACTTTCTTCTAGATGAACCGATTTTGATGATTCTTCTTTTATTTGAAAGGTGGTGTTTGTCATGTGGTCCCATTTAAATTTGATCAAGGTCTGACCGATAGTTTTTGAGTTATCCTTAATAATGCGGTAGATTGAAGCTTTTTGGATGCTTTTCATTCATGATTGTTTTCACCGTCGGATTAGATTTTTGACTTAAAATACTATAAATTTGCCAAATTACCATGGAAATGTAGCTTATGGTGTTTTTACCGTGGAAATAAATGTTTTAATTTAATTGAATAAAAATGCACTAAAAAGTAAAAAATAAAATGCTTTTTTACAAAAAATAAATACCGACTTCAAGGTTTATTATACAAATTTAAAAATGCACTAAAAAGTAAAAAATAATTACTCCCGATAAAATATATATATCAGAGTGATATAACACTTAAGTGGTGATATCGTAATTCTTATACAACATTAATACTTATTAGAGTTGGAATTAAATTCATGTTAGGAACAATTTAATCAACATTTAATGCAGTTTTTAATTATTCTTTTAATATGAATTTGATGCCAACTCCAAAAAATTAATGTTGTATAAGAATTACGTTATCACCTTAAGTTATATCACTCTATATTTTATCGGGAGTAATTATTTTTTACTTTTTAGTGCATTTTTAAATTTTTATAATAAACCTTGAAGTCGGTATTTATTTTTTGTAAAAAAGCATTTTTTTAAAATTAAAAATCCTTGTTTATAAAATAAGTTTTTAATATTTCATTATTAATATTACTCGAATTGCTCAAATTTGCATATTATAAAATAGACAATCAGATTACGTCAAAAAGAATAAAATTTAACAAAAAATCGGGGTCAAAGATTTTATCAATTTTATAGATAAAAATTTAAAAAATGGTACTATTAATTTTAATGTTACGGAATATTAAAAAAATTCAAATGAACTAACCTTAATAGTACTGAGATCAATCGGGTATTCTACAATATATGCGTAACTAGGATACATGTTGAAATCGACTGGAACTAAAAAGTGTTCAGCAATAGACATGCTCATTAAATCCTCCAAGCCGCGCAATATTCGTTTACACGTTTCATCTTGACCACCTTCGGGCCATTCGTCCGGCTCTGGCCGATAAAGGATATTTTTGATTTCGCGCGGTAAAATTGGTAGCGAGGAACCATTTTGGGGTTCTCCTTAAACAAATCATCTTTTCTAAAATCTCTGCGCATTTTATATAACTTAAATATCGTCCAACTTTAAATCCGTTCCGCACATGTAAGTGACAAAATATGTTAAAGAGATCGGAAGAAAAATGCGTGATTTGCAACACGAAAACAAACACAAGGATATCGCAAGTGGTAACACTAAACAGCGAAAATTGATTAAGGTGTTTAGAGATATCTTTACGTGTAAGATTTACAAGAAACACGAAGCGAAGACAAATGTATAAATTAAAAATTATGATCATAAAAAAAAAAACGGCAGTCTCATTGATGTAAAAGAGGCATTTAACAGAATAAACAATTAAAATAGAATGAGCTGCCCTAAGAAATGTTCTTTACGAATGGTGTTACACGAATTGGAAGTATAAACTACGTTGGAAAGAGGAAGAATAACAGAGTAGAATTTTAGAATATTTAGGATTAAATGAACCGAAAAAGTTCGGAATGAAGAGTTGTTAAGGCAGGAGAAAATCGAATTGATGTTGATGAAAACAAGAAAATGGGTGAGGCATATGCTAAAAGAGATGGTGTTTTGCACATCGTATTAGACTGAATAGTTGAGAAGGAGACATCGAAAAGGCAGAAAAAGAATAACAGTGAGACCCAAAACAGAAAAAAAAAAAAAAAAATTTAAAAAATAAAATGCAACGGCAAGAATTTGCCCAATCTGAAAGAAACTAGGTATCGAAAAAATTACTTTTTACGGATTTTATTAAATTATATACCCGACTTTGTTTTTTATAGTTAAAGAAAAACTAAAATTATGAGGTCTAAAAAAACGGCATTAACAACACTAATCAAAATATTAAATACTTAAAATTAATTACATTTGTTTGTATATAGGTGTATATTACACATTTCTAATACATTCTCCCAATATGCATTATTTAAATAACAAAAATATGTGAAAAATTATAAAAAGAAAATTGCTAGAATACGTACTACGGTAGTTCACTGGTTCTAAATCCCAGGGACTAAGATTTTCACATTCACCATTATCCCAATGTATACGGTAACATAAAAATGACGACTGCGCATTTCTATTACGATTTAATATTTTACCAAACCACCAAGCATCGTCAATAGCACTTCTGAAACGATCACCTAAATAAACAATGTAGTTTAAATAAGATTATTATTTTACTTAATACGCGACGGATTTAATATTTAATCAACTATTACGCTATTCTTTCGGTAGCATAATATGCTTAATTTTTCTAAACTTCTACCGTTATTCTTGTCTCGAAAATCATCATTTTAACACTTTTTTATTTATACAGGCAAAAATAAAAACCTATAAGAAAACACATCGGCGTAAAGAAATTGTTCTACGTAACTTACCCGACATCAGTTTTGTACCGTAACCTTCCTTTTTTTTTGCGGGTAGCCTCATTTCTTGTTTTCCCCACATTTGTTGTGTAAATAGCAGAGATGCACAATCTTTGACGATCGATAATACTTTATTTAGCGACAAGTATATTTACCTTTTTTCCGTTTCCACAGACTTTTCATAGTTGCATTTTAAAATCATTTAACTATATAAAGCATTATAATGAGTTTTCTTATTGAGAAGTTTAGAAAAGATTTTAATTTTTTCGCGCTACCCGCCAAACTTATTTCTACATTATTTCTCAAGAAAATAACCGGTAAATTTTCATGTTCAATTTTTATAATCCGAAAAGAAAACAACATTTTAACAATATCTCAAATAAATGGAATTTTTGAATAAAGCAGTTTTAAAATTTTAAACTTCATCGCAAACGTAGAGATTAAGAGCTGTAATTTAAAGTATTTCCCGTCAAATTAATTTCGTCTTCGGAAAAGGAGCATTTACAACATTTTAATAAGGCATACGACCTATCAGGAGACGGCAAAGTAAATCAATAATGAAATCTGTTTCAAAATTTTTAAACTGAAAATTTGCATTTGAATCCGTACAATTTGCTGTTTCTAATACGTATTAAAACACGATCTTAGATTCTTTATCTATAACATATTGAAAAATTTATTCGTCATTTTATGCGCGGTAATTATTCCGCCTTCTTCTAAAAAGAATTTTTCTATGTATCGATTACCGAAATTTTTTCGTTTAACCGTCACACTGTATTCAAATTATAATACAACTAATATTACAAAATTTTCATTTTAAAAAAAATATGAAGATATACATTTTTGCATAAAAAATTAAGTTACGAACCTATTTTCCAGTTACGAGACATAGCAGTTTCGTAAGTTTGACGCAACACTAAGAAATCGATCACGTCAGTAATATCGTGGTACTTCAAATAGAAGTCATTTTGACCTTGATTATTATCATCCATAACGGCCACCCGAAGTCCACACAATCTCGGAGGCCTGATTTCATACTTAATTCCAATTATTTTGACTAACTGTGGTTCCTACAAGACAAAAAAAAACAAATTATTACAATAATTCAGAATCAATGAAATACTGCTTTCTATAAATCACACTACACATTTGCTAACAGATATTGTGCAAGTTAGACGTAAAATTTTTATGAATTACTTTATTACAATTTACGGGAAACTAACCTTCTGCTTATTTATGATTAAAATAAAAATAGAACAAAAACCGCTAATACTTATAATTAATTAAAAGATGACAAAATCAAGATAGAAAGAAAATTTTTCTTTTTTTTTAGATGCAGCAATATTTCATTATTGTTTCACATAAAACTATAAAAGAGTAAATTTTTATTAAAAGTAAACTTAAGATCTGCTAGACAGATTGTGCAAATTTGTTCCGAGATATTTAAGTGATACAAAAAGTTATTTAGTTAATTCGTAAAAATTATTAATCGTAATATAATGTTTAATAGTGATATTAATTAATCCATTTTGACACAGATATGGTGCAGTTGCGGGGGGAGGGGAATAAAACCATACATTTTTTGAATATAAAAAAAAATAAAATAAAAAATTGACTATAGATTGTTAATGTCCATGTAAGTATGTAGCATATTCTCAGCGTATATAGTACTTATTTTAAAAATAAAAGTGTATATCCACGGCTTTTATTTAAAATAATTACTTTAATATTATCAGTAGTTACATAAGGTTTTTTTCCCATCTGAAGACAATACCTTTGCTGCAGCAATTTGTTACTTTCAAACGCGTTGCACTTACGGCGTTTCATTTTTCTTTAATACCGTCTAATATCAATTTTCTTGGTCTTCCTCTTGGTTTCTCCCGCATATATATTACACACACACACACACACACACACATATATATATATTGCATTCCAATATATTTCTCATAAAATAATTATGTTTTAATACATGACCGAATAGTATAACTTTTCTTCTCTCAGTACTGTTGATCAACTTTCTTTTTTCATTTATTTCGGTGAAAACGCTTTTTTCTTTCCACGATGTTTACGATTTTACACCATATCCGCATTTCTATTATTTACTTAAAGTCCAGTTCTCATAACTACAACTTAGAACGCCCCTTACAAAAATATTTTGCAAACTTCTCTTTCTAAATGCTTGTTAGTTAACATACCCGTACTTTAAAAAGCTGATTTTGGAGCTAAGGGAATCCTTTTATTTTTCGACTGCGCTTTTTTGAGTTTTATTCTTGATTAACAATGCTAAAACTGATAAATGTAATTTGAAAATTTTTTGCATAATTTTACGAAAAAAAAAAAAAATGTTTATAAATTATAATCAGATGAATTTGATTATTAACTTTTTTTTTTGATTTTTTATATTAGCATACAAAATGTGAAAAACATTTAATTTAGCGGTTCTGGCTATTTAGGCTACTTCATGTTCAGTTTAAAACTATGTATGCGATGGCGCCTGGAGAAAAGGACCCAAGGATTGAAAAAACCGATCTTGTTTTTTTCGAAATTTGGTGTATAACATGTCGAAGAATCGAATAAAATTGGTCTCAGGTTTCTAAAATAAAATTTTTGAGACGTCACATAGTGTGTAAATGCGCGGGAAGTACAAATCGAGCAGCTAATTTTAAACTTTAAACGGCTTTCCTGAAAAATTTTAGTTTTTACCCTTAAGTCCCTTTCTCCATGCACCGCCATATATGTATTTTTTTTTCAATTTAATTTTCTCCTACATCATTAAGAGTGTCACAGCCTTTATTCAAAACGTACTACCATAATTTACCTTTTTTTTTTTGATTAGATTAGTAGACATTCAACTAGCAAAGTAGCATATACAAAAGATACTCTATTTTATCAGAGCTATTCACATCATTATATTAAACTGCTATACAACTTCCTGATAACAATAACTGATACACAGTATACGACTGCGGCAGCGCTTTAGTTTTCCAGTGATTTTAGCATGCAATTATATGTTCATTATAGATTAACTTTTTTTCTTTTCTTAAAAAGCGGATAAATTATTTATCTAAATTATTATTTAGAATTGTTTTATTTTTACTTTATATATATTTTTTTTTTTCAGGCGTTAATATGTTTCGCTTAGACTTTAATATTTACCAATTAAAATAACGCTTTCTTACTTTTAATTTGATTTTTCCCCACGGATTTAACTGAGCGGGACGAACTTTGTATATATTTTTATTTTGCACAGCGTTTAAGTATAAATTGTATCCTTGTTGAAAGAACATAACTTCATCTCCCATTTGCGGGTAATAAGGAGTCTTCTTTGGAACTGTTTCAGAAAGCCAATCAGGTGGTCGATATTCTTCCGGTATATCCTATAATTGTTAAAATAACATAATTAAACTACGTTTATAATACGTCATCTAGCAGTTACACTATAACCAATTTTTTTGAAAAAAATCGCTTAACAACGATTTAACGCTGGAAAAATTACCTGCGGAACTGTAGTTTTTTTCTGTGTTGTAGACGCTGCAATTTTTTTCGCTTTTCTAATATTGCGAACACGAGTTGTTCTCTTGGGCGGTTCTAATTTATTCATACCGATGTCTGCTGTCCAGTCTGAATAATCAGAACTCGACGATTCTTCGCTAGAAGATGATCCTAATTCTGATTCGCGGGCTGTTGAGTCGTCATCTTGTGAATCTGTACTTGCTCCCAGATTTTCCGGATTCTGTATTATTTAAAATAATTTCATATAACATACACACGAGTAAATAACAAAAACAAATTCTAACTAATTCGTAGAAAAAAACCACATTGTATATTACTTCAAATTCCATTTCTAACTGTTCGGTGCGAGAAGCTCTTGTCCTGTATGCGTGATGATGCACGCGTGTTCTTCGAAATTTTCGTCCCGTATTATTGTTTGTTACTGGAATAACTTCTGGCACCATAGGCTTCTTCGACTCTCGTCGGTACTCTTCCAATTCGAGATAAGCTAACGAACGTCTATAAAATAGAAAAGTAAACAATAACTTAGAATTAATAAAACTAGAATTGATTTCAATGTATACAATTCAAGTAAGACGTAGTTTGTTTCTCTTGGGGGATGAGGGGGGGGGGCATTCCAGATAAAGCCAATAAGGAAAATTTTTTCCTGTGTACGGTAATGTAACATTATTCAATATTATCAATATTATATCTTGGGCGCGGTTGTAGTGTATACCTAATATTCAACACGGAATTAGTATTCAATTATAATACAAAGTAATATAATAGTAATGTTGATTCTTAGTCATCATTATATTTCATTTTTGATTCTGAGACTTATTTTAATTATTAATTTACTAGTAATTTGAACAACTCAGTTAGATTTTGTAATCTATTGGTGAAATCTATTCCTCATAACTTCATGGAGGTATGAAAGGAGGTTTTTTTGATATTTTTGTTTATTGTGGTGTACCAGCATTAGTTTTAAATTTTCCTCATAAACTTATTAGAGACATTCAGTAAAAGATTATGTGACTGATATCGTCTATGTCATATTTTTCACAATATTTACAGTTAGGAGTATCAGTCTATTTAAAACTATTTAAGTATTCTCCAAGAGCAGCATGCCCAGTGAAAACCTGGACATTAAAAAACGTAATATTTATGTTTTTAATTTTTAGTTTATTCTGGGAAAGAAAATTTAAGTCTTGCGAGTTACTTCCTGATTCCAACGCAACCGCAACATACTAATAACTTTATTTTTGATACATTTTTAAGAATCTTGAAGTGTTTTTTTACTCGGATCATAATTTATATTATGATTATCCAGAAAGTAGCAGGAAATATTTTAATCTGTTACAAAACGTAAATATACGCTATTACTGAAATTTAAACGCACATGTATTCAGCTAATGCAGTAGCAGATGGCTTGTCCAACGGTTTACATATTAGCCGATTGGTCCACGATATATTATCTCCTCTTTGCCAATTACCACTTGATTGTCTGACACCTTCAATATCTCCGCTACGTCTTATGTATCCTTTTATTTAAGAAAAAAAAAAAAAAAAAAATATATATATATATTGATATAAATAATTAACTGATATGTCTTTTTAAAAATATTTCCAAATCACGAACTAGGCAGAAATTTAATGTAAATTAATATTTAATAAGCCTTGATATTAAAATTAACAATTCTAAAATTTTACGTATCGTTAAAAATATGAAAAATTATTGCTTACAACTGAAGCAATCGAAGAACTCTAATTCGGTAAAAATTATTAATACTATTTTCAGTAGTACCTAACTGTCATATTACTTGCTCTTAATTTAAAATTCAAAATTTTAAAAAGATATTAAAAAAATAAAGTCAAAAAAATATGGTTTAATTTGAATACAGATAACAAATTTGAATTCAACGTACGTAGAACTGAATAAAAGAAGTCAGTAATGAGTAGCAAGCCAATTTTACTAAAAAGAAACAATATATATATACATACACGCATACACATACACACGTATAAAACAAGCAAGTTATAAAATGTGCAAGGTTGCGGAAAGGTTTATTTTTGATAAAATTACAGCAATTCTAATAATAAAACTTTTGCATAAAGATGACGTTAAAACCCTTTACTAAACTACTCGTATTAAACAAAATATATATAATTTCAAATATACTGACAGAATAAACGACATCACCATTTATAATGTTGCTTAAAAATGCATATCCTAGAACTTATAGTAATTATAAGCTTATTAGTCTAATAAAGTATACACTAAAAATATTACTCAAAGTTATACATGTTGAAATCAAATTAAAACGTCAGTCAAGCATCATAATCGAACAATTTAGTTTCAAAAACCTACTTGAAAGAGAAAAGCTGTTCTGCACGAATGCCATAATTCAAAAAACAGAAAATAATTCCAACGCCCTGTATGCATATGTTCACAGTACTTCACGAAAACATCTAACCAAGTGAAACAGAGTAAATTGTCCGAAATACTGAATAATCTTATTCTAAATTATATACACAATAAAAGGCTACAGGAGAAGTAATTTGCCATAGTCGACCAAATCAAGTGTAGAGTAAAACACTGTATTTTATCGCCAATATTATTCGCATGCCGAATTTTTATAGAAAAAAATGTACTAAAAGGGACTAAAATTGGCGACGAAGATAATAACCGTCATAGCGATAATATCCAATTAAATAAAAATGTATAAATTATGAGGTCTCAATTAATGTAAATAAAACAAAAATAATAGTATGGAAGAAATAACTAAATAGAATATAAAAATATATAACTCCTGTTCACAAACCGTAAATAATATAAATATCGCGGAACCCAGATAAAAAGGGAGGAACATTAAATATTGAAATTAAATGTAAAATTTTTCAAGCTAGTACAACAATTGGGAAACAGAAAAATCGTAACTACCCATCATCTGGCGCTAAATATAAAAATTAAAATGCTGAAGTATTGGGGCTGCTTGGTTGTACTATATAAATGTCAGTCGTGAACACTGAAAATGAAAATAAAGAAAAATTTTGGAATACTCGAAATTTAGTGCTACAAACGGTTATTAAAAACTCTTTAGATCACAAAAAACAAAAAATTTTATGAACAATTAATGGTTAAAAAGAATGTAAAAGAGAAAACTGGTATATTACGGTTATATTTTAAGGGTAAAAAAATTGTAAAACCGCAGACAATAATAACGAAAAGACAAATAGAAAACGCAGTTTGAAGAAAACAAGTATCAAGGCTCGAAAATATTAAGGATTAATTGAATAATTATTCCATGCAACAGCGACTGGCGAAACATTCAAGTAACTAGTCATGATGTTTACCTAATGGTAAAAATAAGCCAGACTCAGAAGAAAAAAAGAATTCAGTTAAAAGACTAACTGATTGGAATATTAAATTTGACTAACTTTGTATTTTAAAATAAATATAAATGATTTACCTGAAAATAATGCATACGCTATTAAAAACAAAAACCATTTATCTTTATATTTTTATACGGTGATTGTTTTTATTAAATTATTACGTAAAGTTATAATAATAAAGTTAAAAAACAGCCCTTACTTGTTCTTACTCTTGACCTGTTACGTGGTTCTAAACTGTGATCCAATAAATTATTTTCGGAAGAGTTATCCACCATAATAACTTCTTGTCGGCCTTTATATTAAATTATGAAAAAACGTAATCATTACCAATGGTCGACGATTATAAATACTTAAAATATTTTATTTACCAAATTAAAAATTTGTCAGAGACGTTATTTTTTCAGAAAAATACAAATTACTTTCTTAAAATAATAAACCTGACTGGGGCACATAACGGTCTTCAGAAGTTAATAAAAGACCAGTATATCCATTGACGATTTGTATTTATTATTATGTCCATAAACCTAAATTTTTTCTGCAACAAAGTAGGGACACCAAGGAAGTCTCAATCTACAATGCTATCAACTGAAAGGCACTTTTTAGTGAAACTTACCCAAGATCCCAACTTTTACGAAAATTCATTCAATTCAATTAATTTCTGTTAAATGCAGTTAATCTTTTTGAAAATAACGTGTAACATGTTAGTCAAAAGACTTAATTGTTTATGTGTTCTGAAATCGAATAAACAATTACGTTACCGCTGGAAGTGTTCTCGGAAATGTTAAGAGTTGAAGGAATAGAGTTGTGTTTTATTTTCAAAAGAAGTAAATAGTAAAATAAAATGAAACCAAAATAGATGTTGTCTGTGAAGTATTTTAACCTCGAAATTCAGATACGTAATCACTGGCGTAAATTGATGCAAAAATTTACATCTTAGTTATTGTGTTTTGTCATGAAACTAACCATTTGTTGGTGATAAGATCTTTAATAACAATGTACGATAGTGCAGTTGAAAGCGATCCTTGCTGGTATGTAAACAGGTAAGGCAGCTTTCACGTCAATAGAGCTGAGTCGAACTTTATAATATTTAGTACACGGGAATTCTAGCGTAAGCACTGGTAACAAGAATGTACGTTCGTAATAGTAAAGTGGAATCAACTTTAATCTACTTATCCCTTGATCGACTTTTTAAGGCAATGACGAATCAAAATAGAAATATAAGAGGGTTAAAATCAGAACAAAATGAGGGAAGAGAAGGGAAATAATCAATAATCACGTTTGCAAACTACGCCGGCAGATCATGGAATAGAATGACTAATTCCTTACTTTCTGCAGTAAATTTTAGGAATAATTCGTAAGGATTGATGCATTGTTGTTCCTTGCTTTATTTTATCCTTACGACTATAGTTAGGTGGATCTTTTTGGCGCGTATTATATTATTCGGTAGGAAGTGGATTGGTAAAGCAAATTACTTGAAATTACAAATTTTACACAAAGCTAAATGAAAAAATATATTCACATAGAAGCGAGATATGGCAATACTGGCAATTGCTTTACCTCTTCACATTTTCATGGCGTTTACTACAGTAACGGACTAGGTTTAACGTTATCTTTCCTCCCTCCAAGATATTAAAATTTAACACCATCATGTTAGAACATCATAAATATACGTACTTCGTGAAAAACCCAACTAAAATGGAATAAATGCGACCGATACTTTTTTCAGGTGTTACAAAATAACATATAGAATTTGTATTTCTCCAATTTACATTATTATTCGTTAATAATCTAAAAAATCTTTGTCCATGTTTTGGACTAACCAAAAAATGAAATATTATTAAAAATTCAGTATAAATGTGCAAGAGTTGAAAATAAAATACCTTCGTCACTGAGAACTACATTTGGAACTAACTGTTCGATGTCGCAGTGCTCACGTCCAGGAACCAAACGTTGTAAATAAGGCGGATACGGATTACCGTCGATATCTACCAGAAATGGTGGAGGCATTAAATGTGGCGGCGTTTGAGTTTGTTCGTCCAAAACTACGTTACTGTTATCACGAGTTAGCGGTCTGTAATCCGTGTGGAAGAATAATTCACGGGGAACCTAGATTTATCGTTGTATTAGAACTATTTCTTTTCAAGTGAAACATAAAATAACTTTTCCATTCATAAACGAAATACCGATTAAAAATGCAATAAATTAATTATTACCTTTCTAGTTTTATCCGGTAATCCAAAACCGTAAGTTAATATCTGTCCGTGAGAATCAGTCGCGGCGAACATATTGCCATCAGGTGACCATTTAGCATCAAATACTGCTCCAAATCCATGACCGTCAATACTGTTTTGAAATGATGCTAATATCTCTCCCGTAATAATATTCCATATAAATAGTTTACCATCGTGTCCAGCGCTTAATAAAATCTTAAAATAAACAAATAACATTTTGCTCAAAAATATGATGACAAATTAAATAACGACTATTTTACAAAAAAAAAAAAAAAAAAGTTAAGTGACAAATATACCATTTTTTACTACGCAAAAATTGTTAGTAGTCATTAGTATAAACAAATATCACTAACTTCACTTAGAAAATTACCAAAAAAATGTGATCGTAAGAGATTGGATAAAGACAATAAAAACATATTTACAACAGGAGAAAAAATATTATATTTCTAAACAATTACTTATGTTATTAGGTGTTATCAAAAATTTCCAAAAAACTGTTTTTTAAGAAGCAATACTAATTGAAATTTTACAAAAATTACAACAGTTGCCTATAAAGCCAACTTTTATTTAAATCTATACAGAAAAAATTAAGAATTTTTAAGTTTTGAATGCCGTTTATCATTATTAAAATACATTTCTGAAGAAGTCCGCATTTTGTTTGAAAGTTAACATACTTAGGATTTATTCCGAGGATTATGACGCAAAAGAAAAAAATAAACACGAAGAAAATTTTGATAAATTTTTTTAGAGAAAGAAGACAAAAATTTCATTAGATCTACTGTTACGGTTGTAAATTTAGGTTTACTCTGAGACGCTAGTCAAACATAATCGAAAAAAGTGAGAATGACTCGATCACAATGCAGATTTATAGAAGGAGTTAATGCTTCCTCAGAAAATCTGCTTTCAATAAGTGCCCTTTTCTGCCGGGTACAAGTCTTGTCAAACTTTTTAAATTTCCTTCTTTTTAGTAATGACTTACACTTCAAAATTTCTAGAACTTTTTTCATTGATTTTTTTATTAACTTCATCAACGCAGTATATATTAACCGAGCAACGAAGGATCTGAAATATTTTAATATCCACATTTACCTGCCATTTCGTGAAAATCTTTGTGACAATGCTGAACATCATTGCAATTAGATCAATAGGACGAATAATAATCCTCAGACTTAATTTCAACCAAAAGATGAAACACGTTTTCGACGAAACATATTACAATAGCAAAAAAACGAATTATTTATTCTTTTAAAAGTTGCCTTTGAAGTCTTTGTCTTACAAGGAGAGGTCACGATTTGCGGGTCACCGATTTTGATGAAACTTTGCAGATCGATAGAAGACCATGAGTATATAAACTTTGTAAAATATTAGAGTGCAACGTTTTGATTTACGCGAGAAATTTAAATTTTTAGAAGCCGAATTTAGCGGATGATATATATAGCCGTTTAGACAAAAATATACAATAAATTCCAAATCATGTTTATATTTACTTTATGCAGATGGTTCGGAAGACTGATTATTCCAAAATGAAGTATATTAAACAAAAAAATTATTAAAAAACAATAAAATAATTTAAAAAAATCAATTTTTAATTTCACAAAAATTTAAACATGTCATTTATTACATTTATATACTATAAAAACACAAATTACATTGTATATGTTTTGTGGTGTAGTGGTAAAACTGACGTCTATTTATACATACTTGAAAGTAAGGTGTCCAGGTTCGAATCCCCCTCGTTGGTGTTCCATAAAATTTTTGATTCTTATATTTTAAATTATTAATTGTTATTATCTAATTATTTCAATTCTTTATACATAACTATATAAATATAATAACAATTTTTAAACATTTAAATTATTTAACGACTGTTTTTGTGCATGGCTTCCCTCCAAACATTCAGATAAACGTGAAATATTTTTAAATGTAAATGAAATTTGTTTTTCAAATGAAAAATTAAAAGAACTTTGCACTTGTGGTAATAATTCATTTATATGTTGCAGTAAATATTGCAGGAATTGCTGTTTTATTTGTTTTTATGATCTATGTCACCCCAAATTATGTAAATAAAAATTAAGTTTGTAGCATTTTAATTATAACTGGCATTCATCAACTCTCTTATTTTATATGTAGATAAGTATATTTTTTTATTTATATTTATATACATATGTATATATAATGAATTCGTTTGCGTATAAAACATATTTATCTTGCGCTTTATTATATTTATGTAGTTATGTATAAAGAATTGAACTAATTAGATAATAACAATTAATAATTTAAAATATAAGAATCAAAAATTTTATGGAACACCAACGAGGGGGATTCGAACCTGGACACCTTACTTCCAAGTATGTATAAATAGACGTTAGTTTTACCACTACACCACAAAACATATACAATGTAATTTGTGTTTTTATAGTATATAAATGTAATAAATGACATGTTTAAATTTTTATGAAATTAAAAATTGAATTTTTTAAATTATTTTATTGTTTTTTAATAATTTTTTTGTTTAATATACTTCATTTTGAAATAATCAGTCTTCCGAACCATTTGCATAAAATAAATATAAACATAATCTGGAATTTATTTCATATTTTTGTCTAAACGGCTATATATATATCATCCGTTAAATTCGGCTTCTAAAAATTTAAATTTCTCGCGTAAATCAAAACGTTACACTCTAATATTCTACAAAGTTTATATACTCATGGTCTTCTATCGATCTGCAAAGTTTCATCAAAATCGGTGACCCGCAAATCGTGACCTCTCCTTGTTAGACTTTTTCATACTATAAAAACATTTATTTTTATAAATTTAACAATGGATAGAAATGTTTGATGCTAAAACGAATTTAACAATAAACACAAACCTTCTTTTTCTGTTTCTAAAAAGATAGAAAAAAAGGAATACAAAACAACTAGATAGTTGTTCCTTTTCTTTCGTAAAATATATTTCTCTAAGAAATACTAAATGAGTTGCTTTCTTAATTATAACAATGAATAGAAAACAAATAGCGCTACTTTTATAACCAAAACAGTTATTTTCCTTTTTTTTTTTTGTATACTTTTTTTGTTTATTAAAGATGAAGCCAACGCAGGCTTTTCCATTTTTATACTCCTAATAGCACTATTCCAACTTCATTTCTGCTAATATACGTATCAGTCAGTTTGCGTTCACTTGTTACTTTACCTTTTATTAATACTCATTTTTACCGCTTTTTTCTAATTTTATTTATTATTTTTTTTATTTAATTTAAAGATTATTATAGTCAACCAAAATCAAACATTCATATTTGATGAGTTAAATTTAGTTTTACGAAGTTTCAATATTATTTATCCAGCATATTACTGTTAATATTTTTCTGTCGCTGATAAAAATAAATTTGCGCTATCGTTACTTCTAAAATTTCTGAAAGTCGACTACAGCTTGGGTATAATTATTTAATTTTAATAATAACGCCTAGTTTTTTCCCGAACAAAAAGTAATTTCGATACATTGTAAGTACAACATAACAGAATTGAAGAGCACTTAATTCATATCTGAATGATGGTAAACTATGGAATGAAAAGTGTGAATCGAAAGCGGATAGAACAAAACAACCGATAAAAACAAATTATAATTATAAGCAGAACCATTATTGACTTCTGTAAGCGACCGTCGAGTATTTTTAAGATTGTCTCCTCACATGGAAATGTTTCGAATTGAGATAAGATTTTTAACGTTATCTGTACAAAAATTTTCTGTTAATTGTATATTTTTTCCGAACAAGCGATTATATCAATTATCTCGATGTCCCAAGTAGGCAGATTTCGTTATATTTAGAAGAGGATGTACAGACATCTAATATGCTAACCTATTACTCTCGCCTACGTACGGAAACTTCACGTAAATACCTCATTTACCGAAAACAGGATAAGTTCAATAAAATTATTAGTTAAAAATTGAATGCAATGATAATTTCTTCTGGTTTTTATTATCAGATTTATAAAGAAATATTGCAATAACACCAGAATCCTATTAATTTTTGACTATCATTGTACTTCGTATCGCTAGTTTAACGTTTTCTTTATTTAATATTAGCATACAAAGTTTTTAAAAAAAAACTATTATAAAAAAACACGAAACCTTTTTGTGATTATTACGATGATTATTATTCAAATTTTTGTCAATATTTAAAAATGAATTTAAGATTGTTCAAAATAAATAGGGGAAAAAGAAGGAATAAAGAGGTAGGTAATCGCGTGAAAGAATTTTTGGAAATCTCAAAAAGATCAAAAAAGCTAACAAATGAAAGTAATTTTTCATCAATCAGGTAACTGAAAAATTTCATTTAATTTAAGTAATTGATTAATTTGATTTCTAATGATGGATTCAGTAAATGTCTTCGAAATAGTTTGTTTTTAAATACTGGACGGTTTATTCCAAAAATTTTAATCGTAATTATAACAATTTCTATTTTTTATATTTTCCATTATAATTAAGCCGCTAAAGAAACGGTAGAAATTGTATTTATTGTTCCTATATTTTGGTGTTTTTTTTAAATTTTTTCATAAAAATATTAAGATGAAATGGATTTCTTATTTCACATTTCTATTTAAATAAAAAACAACGAAATAAAATTTCGAAAATGAGTTTTGTAAATTTAAATAGAAATATTAATACACACCTTTGATTCTAGAGGATGGCTTTCGATAACGTAAGTTTCTGCTCGATGACCTTGAAGTACTTGTACCAGTTCTCCTTTACATGAATCCCAAATTTTAATGGTATTGTCAGAACTAGCTGTAACAACCCACTGGTCAGATTTATCCCAACTTAACATTGTTACTCGAACTTTCTGTTTACATTCTTCTTCGTTCACTTTAATTCTAAATCAAATGAATAATTTTTAATTAAATACGCTATAATTTTATTTTAAAGCAAAAAATATTCTTAATATAAAATTCATAAGTTGCTTTTACCCCCGTTTTTTTCTTTTTCTCTAATTGGGCTTGCCAACGGCTAATAATTACAACATGTAAATATAAATTGTATAAAATTTTATTTTTCTATAGTAATTTATTACTTAAGAAATTAAATAGCGATGTTAAAATAGAGTAATAATAAAAATAACAACTGTAACCCATTATCCGATTAATTTTGATGTGTTTCAATGTTAATGGTTAGTAACGAAAAAGTATTTATGTTTATAAATACGGCAAATGATATTGGACGATAAAAATACGTTCCATTCATTTACCCTATTCCAGGGGTTCCGAACCTGAGGGTAATTACCCCCATGGGAGTTAAATAGCTATTCTGCGCGGGTAATAAAGCTTGCAATAGATAACAAATTCCATAATTATTAATTAAATAAAATGAAAAATCAGGGCCAGGTGACTTACGTTCTGTTACTCTGCCTGTACCCGCACTTATAAAAAGCATATAAATAAAAACGAGTCTAGTAGTGTGAATACGTAATATACGTAAGTACAATAGTCAAAGAAATCGCGCGAAAAATACGAAGAACGCTGAGAGCGCGATAGCCCAACTGATTTTGCACAGTCATGCAGTGCGTCAGCTCATGCTTAATGGAGTGACGGCGGAGGCGCACTATCATCATATATCACCATCACTACCTAGTAGCCGCCGTCAACATGGCGCAGGTGATGATGGACGAGGGCTACACACTTAGTCTGAGTTACTCGAGTACTGATTCCCACGTTTTGTTTGTATTTTACTTTTCTGTAAGTAAGCAGGCAAGATTGTCGATTTATGTTTTTTGCAAGTGTCAACAGTGATAACTTTCAATTCTTTTGATGTGTTTCTTCAATATTGCTACGAATAGATAAGTAGATAGGTCACGTATTTTTTTATTGCTCTCCGTGGACATTTCGTAACAGTGTTTTACGATTGTTTTAGGTGCATGGCTTCTACATCCAGAAAAAAGCGTTCCTTTCAAGAAGAATTTCTACAATGGAATTTTACGAATGTTGTTGACAAGAATATAGAAAGACCTCAATGTATTATATGCAATAAAGTTCTTTCTGCAGAGAGTATGAAACCAAGCAAACTAAAAGAACATTTGGAAAAAGTTTATAAGGAGTTCACCGGTAAAGATATAGATTTTTTTAAGAGAAAAGAAATTGCTCTGAAGTCTTCGCGATTGGACTCAACAGAGAATGTACAAAAGGCAAATGGATCGAGTCTTCAAGCTTCATATCAAATTTCTTATCGCATTTCTATGAACAAAAAACCGCACATTATAGGAGAGGATCTCATCAAACTTTGTTTGTGTGATGCAGTGTCGCTCGTTATTGGCGAGCAGCATATGGCCAAAATTAAACAAATATCACTCTCCAATACTACAATTTAAAGTCGCATTGTAGAATTGAGTAACGACATTTTGGCAACGGTTATTTCTGAAATTAGAGAAAGTTCTATGTTTGCGCTGCAATTGGACGAGTCAACCGATGTAGCATCATGCTCACAATTATTGCCATTTACTCGGTACATTAAAGATAATCGTGTAAAAAAGGAATGCTTGTTCTGCAAGTCTTTGCCCAATACTGCTTGCGGTGAAGACGTATTTGCAACACTAAAACAGTTTATTGAAGAAAACAGACTGGATTAGTCAAAACTAATTGGCATTTATACAGGCCTTCTATAATGGGTATTTCAAGCACTCGTGAAACACGTTGCCCCTCAAGTTTTATCATACTGATACATCGCTATGCTTTGGTTGTTAAGACGCTTCCTCCAGATTTACTAAACACATTGAATTACGTAGTAAAAATTGTGTATCATATTCGTAGCAGCGCTACGAATTCCAGATTATTTAAAGTTTTATGCGATTAAGTTGGCACCAAATTTAATTCTTTTTTGTACCATACAGAGGTTCGCTGGTCGTCAAGAGGGAACGTGTAAACAGAACTTATGAGTTCCGTGAAGAAATAGGATTGCTTTTGAAAACCCAGAAAACTCACAAAGAAACAAAGTTTTACTTAAAAGTCAAAGATAAAACATTTGTCCAAATGCTGGCGTATCTTGCCGATTTTTTCAGTGAAATTAATAGCCTGAATACCTTATTACAAGGGAACATGACGAATATCTTGACAGTGCAGGATAAAGTTGCAAGTTTTGTGCGTAAATTTGAACTTTATCAACGCAGAATTCAAGCTGGCGATGTGCGGATGTTTACACAACTGTCTGAGCAACTGGTACATGAAGAAGACGAGAAAATCACGTTTGAAAATTTCGATTTGTCTGTAATAATTAACTCACTGCAATAATTAATTTCCGAGACATGGATATTCGTCAGTCCAACTCTTGGATATTAAGACCATTTTCTACAGATAATAAAATTTTTAAAGACGAAGATGTGTCAGCTAAAATAGAATTTCTTGGACTACGTGAGAATAGCACTTTAAAAGTGGAATTTCAAAATTATGACCTCTGTACATTTTGGAAAAAAGTAAGTGCTGAATATTCTATTATAGCTGATAGAGCTCTAAGAATCTTAATATTGTCTGCTACCACTTACAAATGTGAGAGGGGTTTCTTAATTTTAGTGGCAGTAAAAACAAGGGCCAGAAATCGTCTCAATGTGGAACATGACTTGGGATGTGCTTTAAGTGAAACTGAACCTAACATTACAAAAACTTGCGAATACAAAACAATTCCAACCTTCACACTGAAAATCATTAATGTGCTTGTAAGAACGTTTATTTTTGTATAGTTTATTATGATTAATAAAGTATATTTGTATTTGCATGTACCGTATTTATTAATAACATTGTATAGAGGAGGGGCGGAGGGAATCAGTTTCCCTGATAGGTCATAGAGGGGTAACAAGATTAGAAAGATTAGGAACCGATGCCCTATTCAGTGATTATCTATTAATCGAAAACAAATCATCAGAATTGATCTTTATGTTAATACTAATAACAATGTTTAAAATTGTTGATCTCAGCAATTTCATCAATTTTAATAACCTTTTAATCCTTCAAAAAAGTAACAACATCAGACTTTTGGAATTCCAGTTGCGTTCGAATTTTCGTTTTCAAAATTGAGATAATTGTAATTTTGTGTTATTTATTTTTTTCATAAATTTAGTATGTCAAAATTTATGTAACTATGACCGTTGTTGTATACTTCGGATAATAAGTTAAATTATTATATCTACATTAGCAAGTAATGCAGATGGTTGCAATGTTTGACAGATAACATTTTCTATTTCTAATATGTTTGGAGTACTGACCTTACTTTTATGAGTATTCGCCTGTGAAATATATGTACACTTATAAAAAAGAAATAAATTTTTGCTACAAACGAAAAGAAATATACTAACGTACGCACACACCTTTCTATATTACTTTTTTCAATTTTTAAAAAGACAATTAAATAACAATTACCCTGGCAATTTTGTTGCCATTAAAAGGATTCTTGATTTCCACTGCTGTTGTTCGTAATGCCAAATAATAGCGGTACCGTCCTTCGATCCAGATATAAATTTCAGATGAGTATGCGCCCATTGAATACTGTCCACACGATCACTATGTACTTCTTGTTCTAGAACTCTAGTAGGTCCTTCTAAACCAGCCATTTTATAAACTCTAACATTATGATCAGCACTACCGGTAGCCAAAAACATACCTCCTCCACTGAACGAGCCACACAATATTTGAGCACAACCGGGCCGCATGCGCTCCAAATACTGTACAGGCGTTGTTCTGAAAAATTTTTAGATTAGAATGATGAAGAAAACTATAGTTATCTTTCCATATATATTTAAGATGTAAAATAAAAACTAAAAATTAATAAAAATTAAATAAAGGTAACTTAAACCGAACAAAAAAATGAAATTATCATACGATTTACTGGCTAATGTAAGTTTGGCTTTTCCATCAAAGACAGCTATCATAAATGTTTATTGTATGAAGTTGGTGTTCGTTCGTAGAAAATAAAATGATTTACGTAAATAATTTCGTATTGTTTATATAAAAATGGCAGCTATTATCATCAAATTCGATTACAAGTAGTTTATAAAATTAAGTGTGTGACTGGGAACATTATAAGGACTTCATTATCGGTAATTCTTCATATAGATTACCAATAAGCAGTGCAGCTGAATATGACAATTTGATATCTTTAGATGGTGAATATGCCGGTCACAGTGAGTTGCAATGTGTAAGTCAACTATATCCTAGCTATTCATTTAAAGTCTGGATGAATGATAATCACAATTTCGTCTATGGTACAGGTAATGTCGTTTGCAATTTATTATTTTCTGGTAATGTTGATGCTGAACATTTTAACTTTTTAGAATTTGGTTCCTTCACATTAAATCATACTATTCGATATAGTTCACTGTCTGCTATTACAGCGGATTTAGACCATTCTATCGATAATAATAACATGGCTGTTAACTCAAGAGCGGCCGTAATATTGCATGGTGATTAACTTCCCTTTCACCATTATGAGTGCTGTTAACTGCAACCATAGTGTTGTATGATGATTACGCTATTAATTCAGGTTTGGCCGTGAAATTGTTTTTTTGAACAATTATCGCTTTGTTGAGTTTCAACGGGTTTCAGCTAATACCTTTAATAATATCAGCTATCGTATTTTTAAGATTTTCATATATTATTCAGCTCATCCATTACGCGATTGTCTTTTTTCCACAATTTCTGATTTTACAATTAATTTACTGCTTCACTTCTTCTTTTATATAAACATTCCTCCTTATTTCACTCTAACTTCTTAAACTCAAAATTCTTGTTACAATGACGCGTTTATCCCTAATCTTTATATTTCCAACGTTTTTCATTATCGAGATTTTAAATCATTCATTATATTATTTTTCAGACATATTAAAGTTTACTGAACCTAATAAAATACCTTCACACGGTATTTACAAATTGCACGTAAATTTGGTGTATCGTGTCTTCAGTATTTCTTAAAAATATGAATTTAGGAAAGTAAAACTATCGTAATGTTTGTAAATATTATTTTCTAGAATATAATTAAGTATAAACAATTAAAAAAAAAAAAAAAAAAGTAATTATATTATTTACTCAAAAGAAGTAGTTCCATTTTCATCGGTTGCGTATTTCCAAAAGGCTACCGATCCATCAGTAGCAGTTGAAGCCAAATATCTGCAGCCATTTACAATTGACGGACAGAAATTCACTCCTGTTATAAGCCCAGTATGTATGACTAAGGTGGCAACCTTCGGATAATGAAAATATAAAAACAATTACTATTTTTTAACCTGCTTTTATATACAAACTAAAAATATACGTTCGCATCACTATCAAGGACTGTAAAATAGGTTAAACCGATTTCTGTTAGAAATTAATTATTTAAATTAAATGGCGCTTTGGTATCTTTAAACATTTTTATTACAATTGTTAGAAACAACATTACAAACTATATTTTAATTTAAGGTAAGATGGGGTAATTCCGATAGCGAAATGCAAATTTTTTTGGTGTTTTTTGCTTACGCGACCAAATCAATAATATTTTGGAAATATACTATAGCGATGTTTGAAGAGGGAACTGTGCTCTATAATTTGAAACTAGGAGCAAGAAGATTGATCGAACGGTTCTCTGGTAATTTTAAAAAAGGTTTTCAAAAACGAAAAATCGGAATTACCCCACTTTTGGGGCAATTCTAATACCCCTCTTCAAAATGCGTTGTTCTCATGAGATATGTTTCGGAGCAATTACGCTACACTTCAACTTTTCATAATCACTTTTGTTTACTTTTCAACATTCTGTGATAATTATCTACTGAGATATTTATAATTACAACTGAAGGAAAATAAAAATAACTGTTTCTTACTAACCCTCCGCCCATCAGTGTTGCCAACTTGCACTCGTCAAAGTTGTTAAAACGAGATATCGAAATTGCCCCAAATCGGAATTACCCCACCTTACCTTATAAATGAAAAGTTATATTTTCATTGAATAATTGCAATTGTACTACATTTTAACATGCTGCTATCAGAATTTTCTTACTATTATCGAATTAATTGAAATAGATTTCTATACATCTTAAATCGTCAAAAAAAAACCCTAAATGTATTAACTTTTTATAACAGTTTATTCAAATAAAGATTCGAAATTAAACATTTCCAGAAAATTTTCACAGTTAATAAATAACAAAAAAATAGGCACTAAAATGACCGGTATTTTCGATAAACCCTCAGAAAAAAAAGACAAAATATAAAAACACACAAATTAGACTGTCACTTCTTCCGGATATAAAGAATTTCGTAAATTAAATTTGATTCGAATCAGTTCGACAGTTGTTTCGTGAAAAACTAAAAGATAAAAAGATAGCTGAAAATTATAAAAATAATAGTACATATATGCACTCAAAGGAATACTAAAAAGAAAGACTTTATTTTCTTAAATTTAAAATTAACTTATCACGTGTATTAATTCTGATTTAAGGAGTTCCAAATAACATTACCATCATTTATTTTTCCACTTTACTATCTTTTTTCACAATTAAACATATAAATTTTAATTTTTAACCTATCTGGTGCAATTAATACCCGATAAGAACTTACTCTCTCTTCCTCATAACTTGCGAACTTAAATTTGTGGTAAATACTAGGGCTTATACAACTATCAAAAAGAACGAAAAAAAACGACGGATCACGATTAATAAAGGCAAAACATTAAACAAAACCCGTGAATGAAGAAAACGCTTATCGCTTATTAAATTTCTCGTATTACGAATGGGAAAATTCCGGATCACCGCGGAGTTAAGTCATTCAATAGACCAGATGAAAAACTTATACGGCTTAAAATTTAACACAAAAAGATGGCATGCACCACTAGAGCGAAATTGCGCGACTTTTACATAACGACTACACCGATGGCTATAAATATCGACAACTACCGTTAGAACGGCCACAAAATCAAGAAACAATCAATTAATCTACTACTACTACTGCAACTCTATCATTGCCGGGATTTATATTTTTCTTTCCGTTCGACACTGTTTGATATTTCGGCACGTGGTACAGTCCTCGCACACTCGATGACAACCGTCAACATCACCGGACTCGTATACACAAGGATAATTCAGCCGGCGAAACAATCAACGATGTACGACAAACCAAAAAGTATATGAATGAAATCAAATAATTCTAATTTGAGCCAAAAGATCGAATCACAAATACCGAATCCATATCAATTATATACCTAAAAACAACAACAATTACAACTAATTTTTTTAAACTATTTCATCTTTAACGGTCGTTATACAACTCTGCTTTTTATAATTGTCTTCTTCTTTTTACACTTCCGCAGTTTTTCGATGATGAGCATTCATAGCGAAAGTAAAAGAGACTGTTTCTTCATTAATAGACAAATCCATAATCACAGTTAAAAAAGAAAAAGCAGATTTTTAAGAAGTTTCGCTAAGATAGTAGAATTTGATATTCAAAAACTTAAATTTTAGTTAACTTGTACACCACACTAAACTACTGCTATTTCGGTCATATGCAGAAAGAAGATGAGTTATAAAAATGATTATATTAGTACTAACTAAACTGTCAAATTTCAAATATAAAAAATAATTACAGGATACGCTGTTTGCAAACACCAAACGCGGACAATTTTGTCAACGCTGCCTGCTGCGAGCAAAGTGTTCTCATAGTTGATGGCTAAATCAGTAATTTCAGCCGATGCACCACGCAATGTACACAATAATCGACCACTAACAGCGTGCCATATTTTCACCAGTAAATCGTCAGCACCCTGAAAAATGAACATTATAAGTAATTCTTATGTTAAATCAAATACGCGATTTTTTTACAACACAGTCAGGAAGTACACATTGATCTAACGATGAATTCAATTATATATAGCAGACCATATTTTATATATATATACAAGGTCAGTCGATAAGTAAGTATCCCACTTTTAAGAGACGAGAATGGTTGCACTGATCGACTTAACATTTTTGTAGTGTGGCGGTAGAAGATTAGTCAGTAGGTGTAACGAGTTTCATGCAAATCGGTCGCGTGCGTCGATCTTTATGTACGCATGATGATTAGAATGTACAACGATGATCCGTCCAAAATAAGGCAGCGTAGTTTTTAACGCTTTATTCACCATGAATGAAGAGGTATACGATTTGTCCTGTACAGTTTGTCCATAGGAGAGCAATAAATACAAAAATGGCCGAAAAAACGTAAAGGATACGTGACGTGAAGGGAGACCAGTTAGTATTTCGACTAACAGTTTGTGTGAGAAAATTGACGCGGTGATTCAAAACAACTGTAACATTTGTTTATCATGGTTTGCTGGTGAGTTTAATGTTCATACAATTATGAATAAAGAATTAGGCTACCGAAAAATCTGTCTAGTATTCAAAAGGACGCCAGGTTTGTCTACTCTCTTGAAAAGTTTCAACATTTTTTTAACAAAACTAGTTCACTCCCTGTCAAATATTTAGAGTCAGGCGATCAAGGAGTGGGCCATTTTTGTCAAAAAACGGAGCCACCATTACTTTACCAACGAACTGATCACAATTCATTTCTATTGTAAATTCCTGGTATTTTCATGGCAGTTAACTCCTTTTTGAAAGTGGCGTGAACTACGAACTCACGTCTTATCTTCCACCACTATTCAGGAAAAGAATTCCCTTCCGTTTGAAAATGTTTCAGATTTTCAAGAGAGCAGGCAAATCCTGCGTTTTTTTTTTGAACACTACAGAGATTTTACAGAATCGACATATATAAATGTTCCAATAATCTAAATCTTTGCTTAAAATTGCATACTTAAGGAATAATAAACTCACTAGCAAGTTAATCTTCTCGCGCAAATTGTCAGTCAAAACACTAACTGGTTTTCTTTCACGTCACATATCTTTGACGTTTTTGCGGCCGTTTTTAAATTCCCTGTACCACTTACAGAGAGACACTGCACTAATCGAAATATCCTTCCTTAAATGCTTGGAACGGGGTAATTGGCTTTCTCATTAATGAAACATTTACAAATATTATACACGTACCGTAACGATATACTGGCCCGAGCTATCAAATAAAATACAATACACCGCTGATAAATGTCCGAGGGTTCTGCCAAGCAGCTGAATGTTTTTATATTGACCAGAAAGAAATTGTCTGCGACAACAAATCCCCGATACTTCCCGACCGCATAGAGCTTTAACTGTAAGAATTTTTATTAACAATCATTAACGTTTTCGATATTTTATATCGATCAAACATAATTAAAAACCAACATGTATATATATATATATATATATATACATTTATTTATTTATTTATATTTATATACACACATATATGTGGTGACCTAGTCCATTGAAAGAGATAGATCTCCGAAAAATATATTTTCGCTTTTTTGGCGATTCTTATAGAAAAAAAGTACGCTCGTTTCAAAGGTTTAATATTTACTTTTTAAATTCATTTAAAACAACAAAAAACATGAAAACTTGAAAAATATAAAAAAAATTAAACAATGAAAGAGCATAAAGTGTTTTTTTTTGCAATAAATTCCTCTTCTTACGTGCCTTTATTGGGATTGGAACTCTAGGTCTGGTTTACTATTCTAACACTTTCTTTTTTAGTTACTAACTTTTCCTTAGCTAATGGAATCTTCGTTTTGGTGTTTCTTGAACGCGTTTTGGCGGTTTTTTTTAATTTTTTTCAAATAATGCAGCTTTTGTTTTGTTTCCAATCCTGATTCATCAAAATGTTGGTCTCGTTTCACTTTTGAAACCAATTTTCGGCTTTTGTGATGTCAGAAACTAAATCTTAAATGTTATTAAACAAATACCACCCTTCAATAGATATAAACATTATAATTTTTGGCATGAGATTTACAGGTTATAATAAAAGTTGAAATTTGGTCGTTTTGTCGTTATCTGCTGAAATAATGAAAGCCCATTATTCTAACTAATGGTTTGTAAAGTTGTTTCATATAATTAGCCTAGTCGTACCAAATTACATTTTCAGCAGAGAGGTTTATTACTGAAGGAAATGATGCAGTAACACATTTCATTACATCTTTGTGAGCGTCGGTGTCACTTACGGCATACTTTCGACTGAATATGACAAAGTACCTGTCGGACAGTTCAAGTTAAAACGTTATCGAACCAGTTGTGCGTTATCGCGTTTTTCGTCGGCAGATCGGCAGTGGTGAGATCGTTCAATCATTATTTCTTTTGTTTTCTTATCACTTGTTCATCGGTTGCATCTTAATTGTAACGCGTTCAACACGATAAATTAACTTTTCGTTAATCGTCGTGTTGGAATTTTAGATTTAATTTCACTTTAATTATTTTGTTCAATAGCTTCAATTTATTTATTTATTCTTTCTCGTTACTTTTTATTTTTATTACTTTTTTTTCCTTCTTATTATTTTTTTTTTTTCTCTCTTCTTCTTCTTCTTTCTTCTGCTTGTTAAATGAGCGTAGTTAAAGGAGGCCGCTCAGCGGCCTCCTCCCAAAACCCGACTAAATCAATTAAACCCCCATCCAACTTGTCCATAAACATGGACATAGACCTCAACTCTAAACGTAAATCGGCTGATCCCCTTTCACCGATTTCCACCACTCTACCAAAGGAAATCAGGCTTTCTCAGGCTGATCTCGCTATACCGGCTCCGTCTTGTGCCCCCGAGCTCAACAGCAGCAGTAATAATAGCAACCCCAATTTTAATATCACCAGCAACACTAACCTCAATAGTATTAGTAATAATAACAAAAATGATAATAACAATAACAACAACAATAACAATAATAATAACAATAATAATAACAATAATAATAATAATAATACTATTTCTGATAATAATCATCATCATCATAATAATAACAGTAATAATAATGATGCTAATAATAATAGTGGTGATAATAATAGTAGGAGTAATAATAATAATGCTAACGATAATAATAATGATAAAAATAATTCAAAGAATAATAACTTCGACACTGATCATGTTAAAAACTTTTCTTCCGATCACCCGGGTCCTTTTACTGTTTTCGTTGAAAGTAGTTCCGCCGATCAGAATTTAGGTAACTTTCATCCACTTGCATTGGCTAAAGCCATCAGCAAAAACTCTACTTCTTTCACTGACATCAAGCCTCGAGGCAGAGGGCGTATTGCTATTTTTTTCCCTTCCGCTTCCACTGCCAATGCTTTTCTAAGTAATTGCTCTTTTTTCGAATCCAACAATTTAATTGCTTTTATCCCTCACAACTCTGTATACAGAATTGGAGTAATTTCCGGAGTTCATCCCTCCTTTTCCGAAGAGGATATAAAAGAAGGAATTGAATCTTGTATTCCGGTACAATCTGTTAGACGAATTTTGCGTTCCTCTGAAGATGGCAAAATTCCTACCAGAAGTGTTGAAATAAAATTTTCTAAACCCGTCCTGCCTGAATTCATTTCCATTTACCGACTTCGATTCCCTGTCTCTCCCAGCATCCGCTCCCCCACTCAGTGTGCCAAATGCTTTCTCTTCGGACACATAGCGCGTCATTGTCGCAGTTCACATTCTATTTGCTCTCACTGTTCAGCTAAACATTCTTTCAATGAATGTTCCAATCTCCAAGAGCCTCCTTCTTGCCGTAATTGCAAAGGAAGTCACAGTTCCTCGAACCGACTCTGCCCAGAATGGCAAAGGCAAAAAGATATCAAGCGAATTATGGCTTTTGAAAATGTATCTTTTCAAGAAGCCGCTAAGCTTAAATCTTCCAGCGCTGCTACTCAGGCATTTACTTATGCTAATCGAGCCGCATCATCTACTCTCCCTTTGAATACTTCCAATGTAGCTTCCAAGGTACCTTCTCCTCCTCGTCCAAAATCCCCCACCTTCCATAAATTACCTAAGTCTAAACCTCATTCCAAACCTCTTCCTCAATTTCCAACTGTCACATCCTACTATACTCCTTCTCCCCCAGTTGGATGGGCTCTGAATAGTTATTCTCTCCCCAACCCTTCCTTACCTTCTGAACACTCCACATCTTCACACAGAAATTCTAACAATCTTTCTTCCGATATCTCTTCCAATATCTCCAGATTGTCTACAGCAATTACGGAGCTCCTTTCTTCTTTTAACATAGTTTCTTCTGCTTCCTGTGTTGATAACCTTGCATCCTTCTTGTCCAACAATGTCCAGTTTAGTTAAATTATCTTCTCTCTTTACACTTTTCTTAGCCAAATTTTTCATTGGCCCTCCTTACATAATCTTCCATCTCTTTTGTTTTCTTCTTCTTTTTCTTCCTTTTTTCTTATCTTATAAATGACGCCTGTACTTAATATTATTCAATGGAACTGTCGTAGCATCCGGGCGAATAAGGCAGCCTTAGAAGGCTTGCTAAATTTACATAATATAAGTATAGCATTGTTGTCTGAAACATGGCTTCCGAAATCATCAACTTTTTCAATTAGGGGTTTTCATGTAATTAGATCAGATCGCGAAGATGGTTATGGTGGTGCAGCTATCCTCATTAGGTTCGGCATTCCATTTTCTTCCCACAATTTAGACATCCCAGGTGGCTCTAGTCCTTCTTCCTCTCCCAACTTTGTTCATATTTCTATCTCACACACATTCGCTAATATTTCTCATCCCCTTCATCTTGTATCTGTCTACATTCCTCCCCTGTGTAACCTAAAGGATCTTTCACTTTCCTCCCTTCTTGACTCCTTACCTCACCCATTTATCATAGGCGGGGATTGGAACGCCTGCTCTCCCGCCTGGGGTAGTTCGTCACTAAATAGAAATGGTTCCTTCCTTCAAACTCTACTCTCAAACTACAACCTTGTGGATCTCAACGACGGCTCTCCTACATATTTCAAAAACCAAAATTCCTACAATTCTATAGACCTAACTTTCTCCTCTCCTAATTTAAGCCTGAAATGTGTATGGAATACCCTTGATGGAACCTTTGGTAGTGACCATGTTCCTATCATTGTGTCCGTTCATGGGACTTCCTCCTCTCATGTAAAAAAAGAATCCCGTTCTCCTAGCTGGAACGTTTCAAAGGTTAATTGGTCTGATTTTCGTTCGTTCCTGGATTCCTCTTCCTACAGATTTGATCCTAACTTAGATGTTACGCCTCAGTATGAAAACTTCGTTCAGTTAATATCATCAGCTTTAGATTTGTCTTCTCCTCCACAAAAATCTCCTTCTGGGAGCATCAGGCGATCCTATGCCTCGTCCTTATGGTGGAATGCGGAATGTTCAATTGCACACCAAGCCAGTGTATCCACGTTTCGTATTTTTCGAGCTGCTCCTTCTCTGGAAAACTTCCTAGCTCACAAAAGAGCTAATGCCAAATTCCGATTTACTCTCAAAAAGGTTAAAAAGGCGTCTTGGGCTGCTTTCTGTTCTTCCTTTTCTAGATCTACTCCTCTCTCACAAATCTGGAGGTTGGCTAAGGCTTTCCGAAACCCTCAGTCCTTAAATCCCTTTACTTCCGGCGTTTCGGAGAACAAGCTAGCTGCTTTCTTTGATTGTGTTGCTCCGCCCTATGTTCCTAACTTTGATGAATTTGACCTTTCTATCTCTGCCGCAAGCCATTCTGAGCATTTTCTAACTTTTCCGTTCACTTTTAATGAATTATTATCAGCGTTCCCGAAAAATCCTAACTCTTCTCCAGGGATAGATGGATTATCTTATATTGTTCTTAAGAATCTTCCTGAATATTATCTTAAAATACTCTTAAATCTATTTAACTCTATTCTCCATCTAGGTTCCGCTCCTCCGTCATGGAAATCCTTTATCATCGTTCCCATCCCCAAGGGTATTAATTCCTCGTCCTTCCGTTGCATTTCTCTTGCAAGTTGTCTCAGGAAACTTTTCGAATCCATGTTGAACCGGCGGCTGGTTTGGTGGCTGGAAAACAATGATGTCTTGCCTAACAACATGTATGGTTTTCGTTCTGGTCGAGGTCCTACTGATTGTGTTTCTTTCTTCTTGTCCCACATCTATAAATCGTTTATCCAGAAAAATTATACCCTAGCTACCTTTGTTGATATTTATAGTGCCTTTGACAGCGTCCACCTTCCAACTCTTAAGAGCAGAATGTTATCTATTAATTTACCTTCTCACTTCACATCCTTAATCATGAGTCTTTTCCTAAGTAGAACTGTTACTCTAAGATTTCCTTCCTTTTCAGAGTCACGAAAGGTTTTTCGAGGCCTCCCGCAAGGTTCCTGCCTTAGTCCTACGCTCTTCAATATTTATTCTCTTGGTGTCGCCTCTCTTAATCTACCTTCTACTTCCTTATTTTTTACAGATGACATTCTACTTTTTTCAACTGCTCCTAGCATTCTAAATGCTTGCAATAACATGCAAGAATCCTTGTACATTCTGCAGAGTTCTCTTTCTCAAATCCATCTATATATCTCTCCTTCAAAATCTTCATGCATTGTTTTCACATTTCGTTCCTATAATCCTGAGTCAATCAACGTAAATATCGACAATACACCTATACCTGTTGTTTCCTCCTTCCGCTACTTAGGAATCTTTCTGAATAGCCGTTTATCCTTTACTGAGCACATTAATTACCTCCATTCGTCTACTCTAGAACGTTTGAATATCTTAAAGTCTTTATCTTCTTCCCATTGGGGAGGTGATCCTATGATACTTCTTATGCTCTACAAATCCATTGTTCGATCCAAACTTGATTTCTGTTGTTTTCTGTATGGTACTGCTGCTCGTTCTCCCCTAGCTAAATTAGATTTAGTTCAGAATGCAGCCCTGCGCTTATGTCTAGGAGTCTTAAAATCCACGCCTATTCCTGCGATTTTAGCAGAGGCTAATGTGGCTCCTTTATCCATTCGTAGATCCTATCTCGCGTATCGGTTCCTTATTAAACGTCTACATATTTACCCAAACAATCTTGTCCCTGCATATTCTTCTCTCTTGCAAGATTGGCGTTTTCCCTCTAATAAGGTTCCCATTCTCTGCCACATTGCCTCGCGTCTTATTAAGTTTTCGCCCTTCATCCTAACTTTCGATAAACTTCCATTTTTCCAGTTTGAGATATTAAATGTTATTCCTTCTCCTAATCTTTTTTCTTTGCCTTCTTATGTAAAATATCTCCCTGCTCATGCAACAGTTTACGAATTTAACCAGGCAGTTTCATCATTCTTTGCTAACCATACCCTAATTTTTACGGATGGGTCCAAAATGGCACACGGAGTGGGTGCATCTATCTACATTCCTGCTCTTGACCATTCCAGCCTGTTCAAAATTCCTGCATTTTGTTCAATTTATTATGCGGAGACATTGGCATTACTACGTGCCATTGAGCTCATTCCATCTTTTCCTCAATGTAAAATGTTCCTCCTAATTTCTGATTGCAAAAGCGCCCTTCAGTGTATATCCTCTGCATATGTTCCTATAGCAAAAAGTATCCAAAAGGCCAATTGGAAATCTTTTTATAAATCATCGTTCTCCAGTCCTAATTCACAATATTTTTCCATTCACCCTAATCCACCTACTCAACCATGGTATCTACATTTTCCGCACCTTCCCCGACTCATCATATCTGCTATCTGTCGTCTTCGATCTGGTCACAGTCGACTTCCTGCTTCATTGTATCGTTTCTCCATAGTGTCCTCTCCTATTTGTCCGCTGTGTATCGATAACACAGTCGTATGTGACTCTGATCATGTATTCTTTGAATGCTCCTCTTTATCATCGGAAAGGGCAGCTCTATACGCGGAGCTTCTCTCACATGATGTTCCAACTCCATATTGTGTGTCCTTTATTCTCTCATTACAGTCAACGTTGATCATACCAATTGTAGCAAAATTCCTATCCTCTGTACTACATTACATTAATATCTAATCCCTTCAGTATTTCCTATTTTGGCATTCCTAACTTATCGTGTCCAGTGATTCCCAACGAACTCCTCTCTAAACGAAGAACACGCACTGATGTTGCAGTTACAGTCACAAACAGGCACAGCTCGCAGTTAATTTTGCGGGCTCGCTGTCGCATTTGCGGCCCTAATGGTAGATAGGTGAACTCCTTGTTAGCCGGCACTGCGGGCGCTGCTGTTGCAGTGTGGCCATAGTGTTCAGTGAAAATTCTGCTCATTTCCTTTTAACAGAATGGTAGGCGCTGTTTCTGCAGTCGTCGCCATAAATATGATTAATGTTTCATAATTAAAAACTATAAACTTTGCTTTATAGTGATGGAGAAAGTCATTGAACTTTCGGATAATTGTTTACGGACGCTAAGCGCTGTGTTCTATATAGGTTTCGTGCTTGATGGATCTAACTGCTTTTTAAACATCCCGTGTTTCTTCTTCCTCAATTATTTACAGCCAGATTCCTTTGTCCGTTTGTACTGTGGGCTCTGTAATTGCAGATGTGGCCATGGTATGGGACAGCTAACTCCTTTTGCTCTTACCTTCGTCATTTCTTTTCTTTTCAGGATACATACGTTTGGCATTTTTCGACGTTGATTGTTATTGTTTCTCCATCTTTGGTATAGCATTCTTTATCAGATTCCATTCCTTGTTACTCCTAATTGCTGCTATGTACACATGTTGATGGGTAATCGTCCGTTGCTGACAAGCCCAGGGAAAAACCCAAACAAGAAAAAAAAAAAAAAAAAAAAAAAAAGTACCTGTCGGGTAAGAATTTGGTATAGTATGAAAGGAGGAAATTTAATGATATTTTGGCTACTCGCCGCATTAGGTATTTAAGAACAGTATTATTTTTATCTATCAAAATAAAACTACATAACGAAGATGATTGATAAGAAAGAGAAAGTGGAAGAACGGCCATCATGACGAGGTGTGAATGCACCAAAACGGGGTTGTTTTATCAGTTGTTTTCTCGAAAACTTCTTTTCGGACGATAGGTTCCTTTCAATGGACCAGATCACATATACATATACCGTAACAACAATTAAATTATTGTATAGAAAATTAAAATATAAAAATAAACGTCAGTTTCGAGATAGAAATAACTTCGAGAATAATGAAAAGAAAAGTAAAAACCAAGAAAGAAATTAAATTCTGAAAACAATGAAATATAAATGACGGTAAATATATACGGTAAATTGTTTACCTGGCCTGTATAAATTTTAAAAAATGACTAAGATGTTGTTGGCAATAGGTTGTTCATAATTATAAAAGCTTTAAGATAATAAAAATAATTAAATATGTGAACAAGCAAAAATAAAAAAACATATAGTTAAAAAGTATTTTGTTTTATTATTGTTTATTAAAATTCCAGATCGCCGGTACGATAGAAATGTTGTAATTGTCGCTATACAATAATCACGTACAAAGTTAAATATTTATTAAAGAATGTTTTATTTAATTGCTTATTTTACAATTAAAATATATTTAAGTATACATAACCCTTTATAATACTCTAGTTGCCGCATTTCTGTGTTCTACATATTAATAACAGTATGCGGATGATTAATAGGCAATTCGACAATTAGACTGTTTCGAACAAAATAATTCTTTTTCGGTTCGAACAGCAAAAAAAAGTTACTTTTAAAGATAATTTACTTTGATCTTAATTTTTTTCTCTCTCTTGAATTCATCAACCAAAGGAAATAAGAAAAAAAATAGTTGAAAATTTTAAACTGATCAAATATTAACAACATGAAATGTCAGAAATGAAGGGTAAAAGAAAAAGAAAACTATATAAGGGGTACGCTAATTAGTATAAAGCCTGAATTCTGATGGGTGAAAGTACTCGGTGATAGTCACAGATGTATCACTCAGATGGAGGAAACAATATCGAGAGGAAGCTAAAAAAAGATGAAAATGAAAGGAAATAGAATATGATTAAAATGTAACCGAATAATGAAGACATTAACAGAACGATAAAATAAACGAAAATCAAAGAGACAGGAATTAGAAGGAGAATAAGAAGCAGTTAATTAAAAAGAGCAATTATTGAAAAATAAGGAAATATTCGATCAAAATCTAAAATAGAATATTTTTCGTACGTCTAAGAGATTAAAAGCGTGGATTTTTTCTTTTAAAAAGAAACAGAAAGAAACAGCAACCCACTCCAAAAAAATCATCTGCTTCATTACCCTAGTTGCTGGAGCATGACTAAGAACCCACAACAAAATAGTAGGAAAGGAAAAGAACAAAAAAATATAATGAAAGAAAGTACATGAAAAGTGATAAAGTCGTAAAAATAAACGCACAAAGGCATTAGATGGTCTGATGGACACTCGTTCGAAAATAACAACTGCAAAAAATTCGATTAGAAGAAATGAAAATAACGTAATCACCTCGGTTGTGAATATAAAGCAGAAAGGTAAAAATATTCAGAAAAGTTGAAGTCCAGAAGAATAAAGGAAGCTCCGAGATTACTAAGCATTTTGGGGCATCAGTAAAAATAGGTACGAAGCAAGAAATAGAGAATTGATAGTATTGAGGAATTCCTGTTTAGTTACGGCTTGGAAAAGAGATTTAAAAGACGAAGACGGGAAAACAATTTTCGAGGTTATGGAAAAGATCGACTAGAAGAAAAATATGAAAAATTATTACAGGGAATTGTACAAGGCGAGAGGATGGATTAAGACGAAGAGTGATAAGAATTAGGATAAGGTTTTTTTTTCAAGAACCATACAACATGATACAACACGTCACGATATGTGTACACATAAAAAACCATTGCAAACAATTTTGTTGTGTCGTCCTGTATAATATGAATCGACCCCTAATATGTGCTAATTCTTAACAATATAAAGGTAAAAAACGATAGATTAACTAAAATCTGAATAGACAAGGATCAGTGAAAATTGTTGAAACTAAAGAGGATTGAACAGCACCAAAATAGAGCTGTAGGGTAAAAGTTTGGATTAATTTAGAAAAAGGAGATTTGTAATAAGAGACAAAAAGGTACGATACATTCTGAGCGAATAATGGAATTACCGAAGAAAATAAAAATATTGGGGGATTAGCGCCATTTCGTTCAGTTAGGAACTGAGCTTTCAATAAATGTATATTAAACTAGCGAAAAGATAAGAAAAGATAAAGATAAATAAAAAAAATTAAAAACATCAGCATAATTAATACAGCGCTGGTTAGAGTAAAATTGTAAAGCTTAATATTAAGGTTTGTCTAACAAGCGCAAAACACGTCAGTAAACCTCAAGATTGCATGAATAAAAGAGAGAATATAAAAAAAAAAAATGAATAAAACATTTAACAAGACAACTTAATGTAAATCTGGGGGAAAAAAATGTAAATATAAATGACTATAGTCCTCACAGAAGCGATAATCCAATTAAAAAAAGAAAGCCGAGAAAGGAAGTAATAAATTACCAAATTAAATAATTAGACAATTAGCCTAAATGTTTTATATTCTAACTGTAGAGTGGAATCAAACAAATAAATAAGAAAGAAACTGCAGGAAAAGGGGAAGAAATGAAAAAGGGAAAGAAAACTCTGGCTTGAATCTTTTTGCCTTTTATTTTAAAAGGAATTAATTAATATGTATCTTATTAGAAATGAGGGAAAAAAAGTAATGATGCTTGCAGTAATCCACAATTGTCACGTAAATATTCTTGATTGTAACGGAGAGCCAAGAATTAAAAATAACCAGTTAGGCCAGATTAGCAGTCGTCTATTGAATAAAAGTTATTATCTGTAGTAAAGTTAATACGGAACACGTAGTCATATTAAAGAGGAGGAAACTAAGAAGGGCATTTATGTAAAGTTTTAAAGTTACTTAGTTTATGCAAAGTGGAAAGTTTAAGACAAGAAAGACAATTGAGAGGAACAGGAAAAAGGAGCTGAAAACTTCGGCTACGGTTATAGTGGACGCGAATTCCAACGAACAATCGTTCTAATAAAAAGTTTAAATTTATGGAATGTAATGATTACGCTGTGTTTAGAACAATCATTAGCTGCGTCGTTCAACCGCACAATTATCGTTTAGTAGTTGAGCCGGTCCATGTTAATATTCCCATCTATCCTGTGATAATAATTCTATCCTTCCATTATATCTCGTTCGCAATGGTATACTATAATATCCTTGACTCTTTCGTTTATTTCCGATACCGTTTTAATTACGCTTTTGACCTTTTACTCCCAACTAGCATGCGTCTCGTTGACTATTTCAACCAGTTTCAATTTTATCATTGTTCCGTTATGTACTATTATTATTCGTATCTAATTGATTTTAAAATTATTCTCATTATTCTAAGTACTTTATTTTTGTTTAATTATTTTGTTCCGATTTTTTCCCCCGCTGTTTCGTCTCCATAGAACCAGTTTTATCAGGGTTGCAGAGAATCATTATTCATTTTTTTTATATATATATTTAATTCACCGATATAAGCGGTTTATTTAATATCTGTTTTTAAATTATTATTTTAAAACAAACCGCAAACATTTTTCGGTACTCCAAGCTAAATGAAATTTCAACATTTTATAAGTGAAGGAAATTTATTAATTTATTATTTGTTTTCCTATATTTCGATTAATATTAGGCGGACGCTTTTACAGGAAAATATTATAACGTGTACATTTAGTGTTCGACACGACGTCCAATATTTTTTTTCTCTTTTTTCCCCCAGAAAAATCGTAAATTCGTTTTTTATTTCATTTATTTTCAAACTAATTTAAAAATATACGCGGCGAACACATAATCTCTTCTTTTTTAAGACATTGGAAGCGATAAAATCATGTTCTTTTGCTATTTTTCCAATCTTGGATATACATGTGTTATCCGAAGAAGCGATTACAGTGAAAGTAATCAGGTCCGTAATAACGTTCTGTTAGAGTGTTCCAACAACACATTAGAATTTGGTAATCATAGCCTTAGAAAGTTGCGAAAAGAATAAATACTGAAACTTAATTGACATAAGAAAACGCGTGAGTAATTAGATTGTTTTAAACTTCAAAAAGCCTTTTAGCAAAAAATATTTTTAAAGGTTATTTTCCTCCTTATCCAATCAGAGTAAGAAACCATTATACAATTGTAGTAGAGAAAGTTTCAAAGGTTGTCGTATTATAAAACAGGATATCTAAAGCCATAATGGAAGCAACGATGAAAGAATTACGGTAAAGTGTTTCCCAATGTGTCCAAAAAGGAAATATTTATAATTACAACGAACTTTAATCGAAATATTTTATTTAAAAACAAAAACCGATAGTAATTTTAAATTGCATTCTAGTTAATTTAATAATTAATAAAGTTTAAATTTGCTAAATTTCTTTTAACTATTCGAAAAAAATGAAAACTACCAAACAGATTTAACGTAATTATAAATCGGCTATAGCCAGGCTTCGTAAAAATTTTATTATCGCATGCCAAAATTTTCAAAAAAAAAAAATTAAATTGAATACGTCAACAACATCAAAGGTACGTAATTTTTCTAGCGACTTTAAAAATAAGTTATTGATAATAGCATGTTTTTTTAAACGTACGTTCACGCATAACTTCCGACCATGTGGGCCGATTTCAATAATTTATTGATTATCCGCAAATGTACCGGCCAGTGGTAGCACCAAATGTGTTTCAAAGAATTACACACAGACTGATTAATTATTAAATAACTTAAAATTCAAAAAATTTAATAAAAACTAAAAAGTAAAAAATAATTCTTTGATAAAAAAATATATTTACAAATAAAATACTCATAAAGATATTATAATTTTCCCCTTAAACAACATTAATTTTTTGGGGTCGGCCTCCAAATTAACAATAATTAGAAAATAATCACTCCGTATCCATAAGCCACGTATTGAAAATTTCAAAAATGTTTAATGTGGTTTTTAATTACTATTGCAAATTTAAAATAAGCATTAATGTTGTTTATGAATAATGATTTCTTCCGGAATATATTATTTTTTATCAGATAATTTTATCGTTTACTTCCCTTAATAATGCATTTTTATTTAAAGGTTTTGGAGTAAATTTTAAAGTTTGTCCTTTATTTTTTATAAAAACCACTTCACTTCACAATTTTTTGTGTAAATATTTTTGAGCGGTGATACGGACAGACCAATCGAAAATGCTGCTACCTTCTACACTCTATAACGCTAGATATTGGTTAAACAGTATAATATTCAAACATAATATTTCCACCGGCGATGAGTTTGTAAACGGCGTTGTAGGCTTTTCAAATTAATTTTCTTGAGTCAAATTTATCTTCCATAATAATTAACACTGATATTTCTTTAGAAAAATTATTAATAGTAAACACGGTTGACACTTCGTATATATCAATGTTCTTTACCATGAAAAACGAGATTGAAAAAAGAAACTAATTTTTTTAGATAACCAAAGCAAAAAACTTCAAATATTATCAATGTTAATTAGCATGAAAATATTAATTTGAATCGAGAAAATAAATTAAAACCCCTTCAGTGTCATTTACAAACTCACCACTGACGAAAATATTGCGCCTTCAAATTGACTATGTGGATTAATTCGAATGGTTCTTTGTTCATTAGTAAGTGTGGTCCCTACCGTTGAGTTTCGATGAATACTGATTGAGTAGTAATCAAATAACGTTAAAAAAAAGTGTAATCTCCTCAGACATATATTTTTTTTATTTAATCTAGCTACACAAAAATTAGCCAAAATATTTCTATTAGGATATTATCAAAATCTCCATGAAGTTAAACATGTTTCCGACAGTCGTCTGTTTCAGCGTTGCGTTCGTCCGTTATCAATTATCGTAATCTAAATTAATAAATCGCGCCGCGAATGCATTAGCTCGCTCTTATCAGCAGGTAGTCGTAGTAATACCGCTACCATGCTTCAAACATCGAATATCGATAAGTCCGTTCCATTTTATACTAACACTAATAATCGCTCTATCGCTACTAATATGCACTCTAATCAAACCGTTTTACATAATAATTCGCCATCCTATGCCGATAAAATAAAGAAGAAAATTACTCCCATCACCGATTTCAGCCATCCAACCGAAGATCAAAGCATTATCTTAAATTATTTACCTAATTTTCAAATAATTGACTACCTTCAAGCCGTCAAACTACTAGTAAAAGATTCAAAAAAGATTTTAGCCGCCTCACAAGTCAGTAACACAACAGAATAATAATATTTCTAGCAAGTAAAAATATTGCGAACGAAATAGTGCACGTTCACAAGGGAATAAGATTCGGAGAACATTTTATAAAAGCGAGAAAACTAAATACGGAATCTCGTAAAATAATCCTATCGAACGTCAGTCCCATCAGAGAAATCTGGGAAAGTAAAGGCGGCCGAGAGAAAGGAACTGGCTCCCCTATTCTCATTAGTACCGTTCGGCTTAGTACATTGTGAACCTTAATTTCACAATACCCGACGCCCTGTTAAAGGATATGGGACTTACTTTACTTTAATCATTTTGCTAACTCTTCCTCAGATACCAACTTCAATGCAACATTTCAAGATATCAAGAATTCCAAACTCATGAGGCACCTGGACTTTTCCTCTTTGGATCAGGAATCCTACAACTTGCCAATTACTTTAGATGAGCTTAAATCATCTATTAGAGATACTAAGCCTAGCCATAGGACCGGTTAACTTCCACATGCATCTCTTACACCACGCTCCAGATGAGATCATTTACACTCTTTTACTCATCTTCAAAACATTTAGTTTACTGGAGAAATTCCACAAGATTGGAAACTGGCTACAGTTATACCTCTTCTGAAACCCAACAAAGATCCGTTATTATTCAATAGCTACCGACTAATATCAATGACGTCCGTACTGTGTAAAGTTTTCGAAAGAATTGTAAACGCAAGACTTTCTTGGGAACTGGAAAATAACAATCTAATTTGCAATGAACAAAGTGGGTTCCGTTCTGGTAGGTCCACCTTGGGTCAGCTTCTGTTTCTTCAAAACGCAATAAGTGATTGTTTCGCCACTAAACGCCACCCGTTAACAATCTTCTTCGACCGCACAAAAGCTTTCGACATGGCATGGGATTTAAAATGTTGGAGACACTCCATAAGATCGGATTCCGTGGTCGCTTGCCAGTTTTCATTCGTAATTTCCTCTCTAATCGATATTTCAAAGTGCGGGGAGGACGTCAATACTCAGAGCTATTCGATCTTGAAAACGGTGTTCCACAGGGCTCATTGCGTTCAATTCGCTCAAATACTGAAATTTGAAGTACTTCATCAAGATCCAGACGTAAAGAAGAAGTTATATCGTGCCGTCTGCGCATTGGCCACGCAAAAATATCTCATTCATTTTTATAACTTAGATCCCCCTACATGTGACCTATGCTCTGTTCTCTTATCCACTCACCATCTTCTGGTAGTCTGCCCAAAATTCAATCTATTCCGGTCCCAATTACGTCTGTCCAGTTCCCTCTCTGAAATTCTTGAAGACAATGAACAGAATGTCCAGCTGCTCTTCAGATTTCTGAGACTACGCAATATCCTTAATAACATTTAAACTCCATTCACTCGTGCCTCTGGCCGATGTTGTAGTACACGGCACATTAATGGATACAACACACTACAAAACCTCCATAATTTTAAAAATTAGAGGCAAATTTTAAAATTGAAGCAGCGATGAACACGAATGATTTTATTGTATTACCACAATTTCCCATAGAAATGTAGATTCCAACAAAGATAATAAATCTGAAGCTTTCATAGCACAATTTAGAAGCTTATCAGTGATGGAAATATTGTGTTTAATTATTTTACTCGCTATCAATGTAATAGCAGGCAGTAGAATTTTAGCTTGGTCTACCTATAGTATTACTCAAAAATATTTACCAAAAAAATTGTACATATTTTTAAAAAAATAAAAAAACACCAACTTCAAGATTTACTTAATTTTTTTTAAATAAAAATGCACTAAAAAGCAAAAGGTAATATATTTCAGAGTAATATACATAAGGATATTACCATTATTCTTAAACGACATTAATGGCGGGGATTTCAATTTGTAACAATAATTAATAACTACTTTAAACATTTCTGATATTCTCAATAGCTAGCTTGCAGGAAATGAATTGTAATGTGATTTTGGTGCCGACTCCAAAAAGTTAATGTTTTAAAAAATTATGATATCCATGTATTTTAAAACATATCTTTTTTTAAATAATTATTTTTTACTTTTCAGTAGGATTTTATTAAATTTTTAAAGTTTATCCTAAAGTGGTTTATTCGAAAAAAAAAAAAAAAATAATAATAATAATATAATAAAAAAAATGATGTTATTTTATTTTACTTTTTGCTAAGTGCCAAACAGAATTGAATATAATTAAAACTCCATCCACCGTTAAAATAATCAACATAAAAAAAATATGCATTCAGATTTCTTAAATGTTTTAAAGGATAGCATAATCTGAAATATCACAATAGCGTTTTATTTGTCTTTTACTGACATTTATGATAAGATTATTATGAAAGAGAGAAAAGAGAAAAATAATAATAATAAATGTACCTGTATTGTGCCGTTTAAATGTAATTGGTTCTGGCAACGGTGCATGATGAATGGTTACAGCATAATGTTGAACATCGAAATATTTTCTTCCCGTTTCTAAAGAAAGAAATTTAGAAAATTTCAGTATCATTCAAAAATTCAGTATTTAACGAAAATATCAAATCAATTATCGAATTAGTTTGTTGCATTTTGCGCAGAGGTTATCATTTTAAAACAAAACTACATTTAATCAAATTTCAACAACTTTTAATTAAGAGCATCAAAAATAAAGTACATATTTTCTTGAAAATAAATTACAAGAGATCATTTTCTTTATTTATAAATTTCGTAAATGATTATTCGCGCTTAAATAAAATTCCGGGAAAAACGAACAACAGTGTTGAAATAATTGATATCGCAATACTATAAAAGTAGTAGTCATCAATTGTTTCTAAATTTAATATTAAAAAAATAACAAAAAGCAACTAGTTTTATGTGTATCATTTAAACAGAGAACCTAAAATCTTTATTTTCTCTATCGAACAAAGAATTATTGAAATAAGCTATTAACAAAAATCGAAAATTGTACTTTTATAAATGCTTTTAACCATCGCAAACATCCATTAATGTAACTAGAGCTTAAGCTTCATATATTCGTGATATATTAACAAAAAATTTTCAGAAAACATTATCTCGTACGTAATATTTAAAGAATTAAAATCGATAAGCTACGTGTCGACAGTTAAATTCGCATTAATTGTCCATATTTAGAATAGATAAGCATTAAATGAAAGAAAATGGATAAACTTAATTTAAAAAAAAAACAGATATTTAGACAGAAAGGTTACACTTTTTGTTATTATTTGAAATAACAATTTCATTTTTATTCCGTTAAAACTAACAATAATTTTACATTACAGTTAAGAATTTTCGAAAACTTAAATTCAAACATACGGCAGAAGTGTACATACATGTTAAAGTTTAATTTGAACAGTACGTTTAGTATATCAAAAACTGATAATTCAAATCTCTCTGCAGCGTATATTGAAATATATAAGCCAATTGCTGGACGCATAACTATAATTCATGATAAACTTAAAATATACATATACAATCAAAAAATTTACAAACATTTGTTAAAAATTCGAGTATGCACCATCAGAAAAGGTAGAGACTGGACTTATTAAAATATCCAGACGGAATTATTAAATGAAACAGACTTCATTTAAAGTTCAAAGTTGATTTTGTATTTTAAACTAAAAATTTAAAAGAAAAAAAAAGTACAGCATCCAGAAAAATTAATAATTACAAAACAGCAAACATTTTCTTAATAATCAGAACAGATTTTATGTCTGACACATTCAATGGTTACACAATCTCTACTTTTTGGAAGGAGGAAAAAACAAACAAAAACAAAATATACCGAAGTAAAACATAATAAATTTTATAACATCGAAAAAACCATTTTAACTTACCTTTCTGTCGTAATACCGAATGATTTCCTAATCCTAAAAGCGTAGGAACACATGTAATACTTTTCTTAAGTTCTTGTTGTAATAGTGATCCAATTCGTTTGCATATTTCTAGTAAATGATTGCAATCTATATGGTCAAATTTATTTTCCTACAAATATATTTTAAAATTAGTCTTATTTATCATTTAGGTTAAATTTATAATTAGACCTTTTTTTGTATAATTCAAACATATCCGTTAATTGTACTACTGGCAAAAAAAATTTATATTTTTATTAGCACAACTGAACATGAAGTGGCAAAACGTCCATACAAAGCAACGTCTTACAACGTTCCTTTTAAAACACAGGTATCAGAGTCACTATTACAGGAGACACACGGTTAAACAGCTTTTTGGTGATGTTGTCAAAAGATAAGGGTCAATACTAAAGTAGCCAATTGCACTTCTGAAAGCTACTTTTATCTAAACTTCAAGGATAAAATATCAAAAAAATAAATAAATAAATAAATAAAAATAAAGTTCTTTAATAAGAGGGCATAATGCCGCTAAGAAAGTTGTGTCAGAGACAGAATTACTTTCCAACATTCAGGTAAGTTAATATATTTCTATACATATCATTTGAAATTTTTTATCTTATTTACAATGTTTTAATTAATGGTAGCTTCTCTCTGCACAGTTTTTATACTGATTTCCGAACTGGATATTTATAACTTTTTTCACTCTTCGCCACTGATAGATTGTCTCATAGAATTCTCTCATTGCGTTAAGCTTTACTAATTAAATATTCTAAAAATTATTAATCTAAAATCTTTAATAAAGTATAATTTATAATTATTTACTGTTTCAAAATGCTAATTCCTTACCTAGATTGTTCGAACCTTATTATAAACCAGTAAAAGAAAAATAAGGAGTAGATAAAAATGCAGCAACAAAGAAACAAATTACACGAGGATTTTTCTTTATAAAGATCAAAAAAAAAAAAAAAAAAAACCTACAAAAACTACGAGGGTTGTCTGAAAAGTTTTTGACCTGAACATGAAAGTGACAGCACTCATCAGCTAAATTTGGAAAATGTGTTTGCGCATGTTTGAAAGGTACGTATTAAAATTTTAGCCGTTTTGTATGATCACTTGTTTGATAATTGCCTGAATAAGTTGTTGTTCAGGTCTTTGAGAAAATGGAAAAAATTGAATATCGTCCAGTCATTAAATATTTGTTTTTGAAACGCAATACGCCAACGTAAACCAAAGATGAGTTAGACGTCGTATACGGGGACTCTATATAAATTTTGAGTAGCTAAATTTAAACTTGGCTGTACAAGCTGAACTGATAATGAGCAAGAACTGCGACAATCACCGATAAAGTTAAAAAAGTTTACCAAATTGTACTGGACGACTGTCGAATTAAGGTTAAAAAAAATAGTAGATGCTGTGGGCATATCAAAGCAACGCATTTGTCCGCCCGTTCAGTGCCGTGTTTGCTCACTTTGGATCAAAAACTCATTCGAATGAACGTTTCCAAGACACTTTTGGAGTGATTTCAGCAGAACAAGTTCGATTTTTTGCCTTGATTTATAACTGCATATGAAACTTGGATCTGTCATTGCCCTCCTGAGACGAAAGAACAGTCAAAGCAGTGGATTGCAAGAGGTGAACCTGCTCGGAAAAATACAGATAGTTCCATCGGTCGGGAAGTCGATAGCGACTGTTTTTTAGGATGGTCGGCGAATTATGTTCATCGATTATCTTCAAAAAAGTAAAACAATAAAGGGCGAGTATTACGCATCATTACTTGATAAGCTAAAGGTAGAAATTGCAAAAAAAAAAAAAAGACGGCATTTAAAGAAAAAAAAGTGCTTTCCATCAGGACATAGCACTTGCTCACACTTAAGCTGTAGCCATGCCTAAAATCTACGAATTGCACTTTCAACTGGTTGATCATTCGCCATGTTCTCCAGATCTAGCCCCCTATGATTTTTTCCTGTTTCCTAACCTTGAAGTTTCGCTTGGAAGACAAAAATTTTCATCGAACGAGGAGATTACCGCATAGGTAAACGCCTATTTTGCAGAGAAATACGTTAACTATTATTTAGAAGGATTAAAAAGGTTGAAGCATCGCTGGAAAAAGCGTTGAAAGAAAATTATACTGAAAACTAAAAATAAATAAGAGAAAAAGTCTTATTTGTTAGATCGAAAACTTTTCAAACCACCCTCATATTACAACAATATCACTGTTCTCTTCTAAGAAAACTTCAAAGTTAAAAAATAGAAATGGTACTTTAGTAAATTGGATTACAAAAACCGGATATAAAATTACAGTTTTTCACATCATTATTAGAACCAATGCGAAATACCAGTTACAAACTTTTTCTAAACTGAATTTAATTTTCTTAAAAATTACGTTAAATAATTATACTCGATAATAATGGAGGAAAAAAATATTAACTAAATGATTAACCCTACCAGTTCAGCGAAAGACTGACTATGCAGTCCACCGGCCCAATCTAGTCGTTTCGGCAAAACCTAAAAACATGTAAAATATTATTGTAACTATTCGCCTTAAAATATCATTTAATAAAGTTAACAGCGTACGAAAGGATATAAATTTATAATTTGTAATCCAAACTGTAAATAAAATAACATAAAAAAACACTTACATCTTTTCCACTTAATTCTTGAAGTAATGCCTATAATAAAAAAACAAAAACAAACATGTGATTAGAAATTATATCAAACACAATATTCCTAAAGAAATAAAGTTTTGTATACATGGAAAAAGGCTCCTTCTTGAAAGAGAAATATGTAAATCACGAACATATTATTATTTCGCCTTTCACATTAAAAACTTAAACATTTTTACAGAATAAGTATTGGCCAAACGTAGATGCAAATCAATAATGCGGTTAAAAGAATTAATTTTATTTACCAAGCAAAATTTTATTTTCATTTAAATCATAAAATTTAAGTAATTCAGCTTTTATTAAAAAATAAAATTATTCTGTGAAAATGGATTTTGTACATCCGTAATATCTAACAAAGGTTTACGATAATTAAAGCGGTAAATATAATTTTGGTTTTCAACGTGTGTAAATACAATGGAGGTACACGTATTATTACAAATATTAAAAACGAAAAAGTTGTTGATCAGATCTTAAATAAATGCCTCGTACATAGATTTGCTAAACTTGCTGCTACGAGATGTTTTTAAGTCGACGTTTAAATCGCTCCCGAGAATGAGCAGAATCAAACGGTGATGCCCAATGTACATGAACTCGGTAATTGACATTAACATACTGATTTACGGATCGAATACTCTTTCATGAATGTAAGCGGATGGTGTCATGTGGATGACTTCGCAGTAATCCGGTATATACTATTGTATTCCGCATCAAGTTTTAAGTTTTTATCCGATATCCGTAATCCGCATGATAAGAATTTTGCTTGAAAATTGTTTAGTTAATTTTCTTTATTTTTTGATTAGATATATTTATTACTTTTTTTTTTTAAATTAAGTAAAAGAAATATAAATATAGAATAAATAAAAAAAAAAAAAGAGTAGCTTATTATCCATTTGATTAGGAGCAGAAAATTCACGAAGTAAGCAATATGTATTAAGGTCAATTACACTGATAATCCGTTTAGTTTCTTTCTCTTCGTTTTAATAGTATTTATGTGATTAATTAAACAAAATTATAATAATAATTATATTTAGTGCTAATTAGATGCGGAAAATGAGGAGGTGGATACAAATGCTAAAAAGTGATGAGGAAGATGAGGAAGCGTTTTGTTTACTGTTCGCATCCGCAAACATTTCCCTCCTTATCCTGTTATTCTTAAATGCTCGTATTGTATTTCAGAGAAATACTACCCTCTAGGCTAATATACAAGCACTTATGAGGATAATCGGATATGAGAGGAAATGTCGTTTGCGTATGTGACCAATAAACAAAACGCTTCCTCGTCTTCCTTATTGCGAATTCAAACGAAAATAAATTTTCTTATTGGTTTTAAAAAATCATCCGTACTGAAGAGTCATAATTAATGCCATTAACGATAGTAAGTAATTTAATTGTAAATTCAAACAAATAATTTTTAAAAAAATTTTCTTTACAAATACCAAAGCTATTAGATAAAAGATAAGCTTTATAAACCTTTTTTTTTTTTTTTTAATTTCTCTATATAAAGAAAAATAAAGCAACAAAAAGCAATAAAAATAACTTTTGTTAGAGGATACATGGATAATGAAATTGAGCAAGATATTAATAAACAAGTTATGGATTTAATTCTCGATGGTAAAAATGAACTACCTTTCAACTAGAATCACTTTATTCTCGAAGAGATAAGTCTTACAAATTAAGAAAACTTTTTTTTAGAAAGAGGATATGAGATATTGAATCATTTAAATGAAAATTTCCTTTAAATCAAAAAATATCACTGCTGTTTATAAGCTTTGTACAGCTTACGATTAAGTTCAGAAACGGGCTAAAATTATATTTTATTCGCTATTCAATAAAACTGGTATAAATTTTATGACAACAGTCGGTGAAATAACTAAAAATTTGTCAGATGAATTATTTCTGTACAATTTAGTTCGTCAATTTGTCCACAGCTACTTTTACAAACGAAATATTTTTTCTTATATTCCGAAAACCTGGAGAACTAATATTCGATAAATTACTGGATAACGAAAAAAAAGCTCAATAAATTTAAATATCCAGGTGTAATAAATAAGGTCATTGCAACCAACGAAATAATCAGCTCGAAATAAATATATTATAAAATTATAAACACTATAACAAATACGAAACAAACGTAAATTAAAGGGGTAGGTGGAATAAGGGTCATTCGTACAAATTGCACATTTTAGAGAGAATCGATTTTCTGAATCGCCCATTCCTACTTTATCATCCTACCAACTTTCAGTTCATTATTGAATGTATAGAGCGCGCTAGTGCAATTTTTATACACAGAGTATTGCTATTTTCACAAGTCACCTACAGCAGAATTTCGAGTATATTTGAAGCAGTATGATTATTATAAAACCCTAAAGAGAAATTATTTAGAAAATCGACATAACGACGTGTTGTGTGTAGAATTTGATTACCCACAGAATGCTCCACTACCTCGCCTCAATGTTTGTGAGCCGTTTTATAAACGCTTGGTTTGACTCTACATTTTTAACGTCTATTTTTACAACTCACCGAAGTCAGATATGTATGCATTTGTAGAAGATGGAGCTTCCAAAGGTCCCGCATCCGTTATTTTATTTTTAAATCAAAGCATACAAACAATGTTAAACAAAGGGTATGAAAAAATCGTATTATTTTCGGATGCTTGCGGAGCACAAAATAAGAATAAGCATATGGTTATGTGTATTGCTTATGGTTATCGAAAATATCTGCTGTAGAAGTTGAGCATATTTAAATCAATGTAACCGCAATTTTGCCCTTTTCCGAATAAAAGCCAAAAAGGTATCTCATGGTTGATGTACGGACATAGTGGGAATACCTGGTTGCAGCCCGAAAGACACCATGTCCATTCAATGTGTTTTTCGATAGTTCCATATTGAAATCATGGAATACAACGCTTCCGGATCTTTTTTTAAATAATCCGAAAAATCCTACAACTACTTTCAAAGATGGAGAATTCGTATACAACTCAACATCTTACAACGAAGAAGTTTAGATCAAATCCGAATTTTGGAAACCGAATATTACAGACTTCGAAAATTTAGCGCTAAATCCTGCACCTACTCCAGGTATCGATGGTAAAAAAAAGAAAGATGTAGAAGATTTATTGAAGTACCTAACCGAAGAAGAAATTCTTAAATTTAAAGAATTTATTAAATTTATTTGATTAGTTATGCTTAGAAAAAAAACTTTTTTTGAGAATTTTTTTTTTTTGTAAAGATTTATTACTTCTAACATTTGATTGTCTCAACAAAAGACATGAAAAACACCAAAAAGTTGTTTTCTGAAGAAAGTGTAACTTTACAACCAACATAGAACACCCGAAAAAAAAACAGCAGAATGTCAGGAAAATGTTCTCTGGAAGAAGGGCAATTTTGGAACTTTTTTTAAACGTTCATAGCAGCGCTTCCTGTGGGAGTTTTTGAAAACTTTATGAACGAAAATGTAGCAAAGTGGTGGAACCATAATATATAAAAATTTCATGGCCCTACCTTTACTAGTCTACAGAGATAAAAGTGAAACTGTAAAATGCGTTCTTCTCAAAACAAGGTTTTTTCAAAATGGCCCTTATTCCATCTAACGCTTCATTTGATATATCAGAAACGTTTTAGCAAATTTCCTATCTCCAGGTAGAAACAAAAAAAAAAAATATATGAATAAACATAAATTTAGTATTAAGTGTATGGAGTTTGTAGAAAACCTAAATAATTCATCTTCAGCTGGAAGTAAGAGAGAATATTATTAAAAGTGAATCCAAACGTTTCGTTTTAACTTCGAAAAAATTAAAATAGAAATATATATATATATATATATATATATATATGTGTGTGTATAAAAATGATCAATACTAGAGTAGTATAATGAAATTATCTGATTATAGGTGAAGTGTGCTTGGTTTTTGGGAAGCACTGGTTCACTTACTTTTGTCTAAAAAAGGAAATTATAGAAATATTGGTAAAAGTAAACGTAGAATACATGATCAGAATCCGAAGCAGAGCAAAATTACAATAATTCCGGTGCCCTACAGTTCCAAAAATTTATTACTAAATTCATCTTTATTAATAAATTTTCTTTTAGCTGAAGATATGAATTATCAGAAACGTTTCTGGTATATTAATTTATGTTTATTTAGTGTTTGTTAGTGATTATAGTTTTATTATTTTAATTATTTAACAAGCGAGATGTATGAATACGCTACATTTAATAAACATTGTTAGATGAAATATTAAAAATGTAAGTGCCTTGAATGCTACACCTGCATATACAGAGCGTTCATTGAAAATATCATTAAGAAACCAAATATGCGTGCTAGCCTTTATTTGTCATTTTCATAATTAACCGAAAATAGAATAAAAAATTCGAAATTATAATTCGGCGCGTTCACTTGCATTTTTCGATAAGAAATTACTTAGAAGAACGAGTAAAATTTACCGATCTTATCAAATTCAATTATGTAAAATTCAAAACTTCTGGTTGTTATTAGAAGATTTTAGTTTAAAAATTTATTTCAGAAGATTAAAGCTGGAAAGAATGTATAATGCGGTGCGATTTGTTTTAATTTAAAAAAATGAAGTGGTAATTTATTATTTTACTTATACCAATTATATCAAAATTTATAATTATTCATAAAGAAAAATTCATCATCAATAATATTCTAAATTACTTAATTGTAATATAATCAAATATTAGTAAAAATAATCGATTTATTATTTTTAACATCAATTTTATTTTACCTTTGTAAGGAGTTTTACACTTTTAAGGAAAATAATTGACTATTTATAAGTATAGCAAATTTATAAATATGTATGTTATGAATCCATAAAATATATATATATTGAAATTGACATCAAAGATGACTAATGATTACGAAAACCTGATATAATTCGTTAGTAACGATATAATGTACTTTAATATTTCTGTATATCATTTCTTCGCTGAATAAATTTTGAAATTCTTTCAATACTTTTTTATAAATTGGATAAAATACAAAAAAACTATTAAAATTTTAAATTGGCCTCAGAGAAAATGTGGAAATTAAAAAATGCATACAAAAATATCCGAGTTTCGCACGTTTAAATTAATTTTTATAAATAATTTTTCATTAATCATAAAAATTAAATGATTATAGCGATTCGACATTAATATTTTTCTGGATTTTTTCTTTAAAAAGAATTTCATAATAGAAGTAATATTAAAAAAACGAAATATAAAGCAACAGATTAATTATCTTACCTGGAAGGTATTTTGACAAGGGCTGTTCTTCAAAAATTTAGCAATTAAAAAATATAACTCTGTAACAAAAGCAATATAGTGTTTTAGTAGACTTGAATACAAAAATTAATCTAAAACTGTTTCAAAAGTTTAAAATGTGCAATTGTTTTGTGAATATAACGAGCGTTAAAATTAACAAATATTCTCTTTTTAAGTTACAAAGTTGTACACCTCATTACTGATGTTATCAGTGTACAATAATAGATGATTTTATTCTACTTTCTGATAAGAATATTTTTAACTGTACATTGTATTATTTACTAAGTGGGATACTATTAAATGTACTTTTAGACTACTGAACGATTTTGTTTTGAACAATGATTTGGAGCCTTCTTTAAACGACGAATAACAAAATAACTTCCTACAAATAATCTAGGAAATAAAATTCCGTAAATTTTACTATCTTTTCAATATTTTAGATACAATATTGAAGTCAAATGGAATAATAAATAATTCCTTATAAATGAAAATTTAACATCTCTCTTGAAAGTTTAATAAAGGGATTCAGTACTTAGGTGTTAAAATTATTCCTGACAGATTACTAATAACGTATGAAAATCAAATTAAATACTGTTTTTGATTAAAAACGAAAACGAATTATAAATATTTGTTTTCAAACGCAATGAAAACTATGTAAGTAATGGACTTGAATACTTATTCATTAAACAAAATTGCATCCGAAACCGGTTTTAATTTTTATATTTTAAGTATTCAATAAATACAACTAAACTTTTAGGAAACATTTTAGACTCTGTAATTTTAAAATATAAATTAATATTTCCACAAAGAAAAATGATTTAGTTGTTCATTCAGGACACTGAGCGGAAAAATAGTATATATTACATTTCTATAAAACCTATTCAATGAAGTTTATGCACTATTTATTCCATTAAAAATATTTGGTAAAAATATATAAATAACAAATATACATTTTGATGAAATTAGTTTAAAAAGAAAAAAAAAAGCATTTGTAAAATATATAATGCTATATATATATATATATATAACTAAAACATTCAATAATAATTCTAAAATATTCATTGTTCAATTGCGTACATCATACGCAATTCTTTCCCTATTAAGGTAATAATTATTAGATTAGGAATTATAGTATACATTTACTTACCGTTACGTAAGCCTTCATCGGCCATATTTCAGCGTAACGTTGTTATATTTTTTAATAAAATAGCTAAAACATAAAATCAAAACGATACGAAAATATATTTAGTCCAAGAGAGTACATTGTTTACTGAAATAATTTTCGAGTGAAATCGATAAGACATGACATCCACAAATATCGATTTGAATTAGTTACTTCTAAGAAATATAGTTCACATTAATTAATAACATATATTCTAATTTTTGAGAAATTGTAAATAAACAAAACTAATTCAAACTGTTTATTTTTTATTATTGTATTGTATAAGCGTGCCGGTAATTTCGGAGACATAAACGAAAATTGATGTTTCATTTATTTCGATTGGTTACAAGCAAAATTTGATTACAACTACATTAAAAAAAAACAAAATAGCAATTCAAAATAATTGAATCGCCCTTAATTTCTTGATTCGTTTCAGGATTTAGCACAAAACAAAAATTTAACAAACTAGAAATAAACAGTTCGAAATTAAATTATATGCTGCTTATTGCCGGGTTTTAACTTTTTAAGTTGTTTTTAAACATATTTCACTTTTCGGACAATATTTTTTGTGCTCTTTTTTTAATATAGAAATCATATAATTATGGATCGGCCAATTTATACGCTTCCGATTCCAAAGGACGCTGTTTCCAAATTAAAAAAGCTAAACATAACTTGTACGAAAGATATAAAATGTAATTCAGTTAATGGTAATTTAGTTTTTGTCTAACATATTTTTATGTACGCGATTAAAATTAACTGCATGATTATAGAAATGCAGAAAAATTTATAAAATGGCGTGAATTTTTTTAGTTCTTTTACTTACATATTCTATAACCGTCTAATAAATAATTGTTTTTTTCTCTATCTGTTAGAAATGTTGAATTTAAAATGAGTGAAATATTTTTAATATTTTAATGAAATATGCACTATAATAAATAACTGAGAAAATTACGAAAATGAAATTATTGAATATTTACTTAGAATTTGGAAAGTAAGGTTCATCGGTTGATCAAATGAACTTTATATATGTGTTATATTTTAAAAAGTTTTGTGGAAGAAATTATTCAATCTCTTGAAAATTGAACTATAATAACTGATAAAGTGTAATTTTAACTAAGTCAATTAGTAGATTATGAGTAAAAGAATATATCAGAATATTGAAATTAATTATTCTAGTACATTTAATCGAATACTTCTGATTCTTTATGTTTAATAGTATTTTCTCTCATTTCTTTTTAAAAATTAAAATACTAATAATATTTCTGTCAAATACAAAACTTTCTCTTCCTTTATGTAATGATCCGTAATTGCTCTGTACGTCTTAAAATTATCTAATCGGCCTGAAATCATGTTGAAAATAAGGCGATCAAGTTTTGTTACTCTGAATGACATTTTAACCAAGAAATAAGTGTAATTACTTTTTTCCAGCGGATTAATATCTCAACGAATATGTTCTATGATTAATTTAAAATTGTATTGCCCCGAATCGATATTTGCTAAAATTCAGGAATTCACGAAAACAATGCCGTATTCTCAAACGTAATATAGTTTATAATTTAATGTAGTAATTGAAAGACTAACTATGTAAAAAGAAGGTGAGAAATCATATCTTTGAGAGATGTATTCCGTTTTTTAACTAAATTTGTTATTTATAACGTAATAACTTAAATTGCAATATTCTTCGATAGAGATTGACCGAGTTTTATTATTATTATTATTATTAATATTATTATAAATAGCATCTATCGTGAGAAATTGATTTTACACTATTTTGATAACCACAATTAAAGGTCGTACCCTTTTAAACGGTTTCTGAGACCTTTTACTATCACTACTAACTAAAATCAACTTGTTCGCACTTGAATTATAAAAACTTCTTTTTTATTTTCAATGTAACTTTTTTGCTACATTTAATTTCGCCAATATTTCATAAAAAATATCTAAAACATCCAAATTACATATAATGTCCATGCCATATGGTTTGAATATAATATTCGTACTTGTAAATTATATAATATTTTCCTTAGTTACAAATAATGATAAACAGAAATTCTCAGATGTGATAATCTAATCATTTCTATCGAGTTTATTTGTTTCGAAAAGATATTAAAATTGATCTTTCTGATTTTATTATATTTTTGCCGCATACTGTATAAGAAATTTTCAAAAAAAAAATTACCAAATACAAATGTAATAGAAAAGATGATACTTGGAAGAATAATTTTGATCTACAAATATCAAAGGACTGATAGTACAAATGCTGAAAGAATAGCACAAACGATACAAGAGCAATATTTGAAATCGACACAGAAGTTAAAGTTTTGTTGTAGATTTGAAAAAAACTATTTGGTAGACTGAGCTGACAAATACCGGTAAAAGCTATAAAAAATTCAATCAGATTAAAAAGGCAAGATAATGGTTCAGAATTTGTTTATAAAAGAGAAAAGAATGCCTAAAGTGACATATAGTGAGACCTTTAAATTAAAAAAAAATGCAACAAAGATATAACATGTCACCGGTGTTGTTTATTTTATACATAAAAGAATGATGGAGGGACGTGTGAAAGGATATAAAAAAATAAACTAGATAAGAGTGAGGCAGAATATATAAATGCTAATAATATGTGCTATTAAAGATGAAGAAAACTTATGCAATCTAATACTAAAACTAAAAAGTAGATACAAAATTATAGATTGTGATGATTAATACTGCAAAATAGCCATGAAAAATACAGAATACTGAACGAAAATACTTAGAAATCGCTAAATAACAATGAAGAACTAAGGAAAGAAGTAAAGAAACACATTTTTATTTAAAATGTAGATTAATAAAAAAATTTTGGACGTAACAGGCAAAGGAAGCATTTACAAAAGTACACTATAGAGGTTTGAATGGAAAACTAAGAAATAAACTATTAAAGTGTTTCATTTGAAGTGTTTTTCTGTATGACTCAGAAAAATGAATACATTAATATAAATGAAAAATATAAGAAGTTGAAAGCATTTGAAATGTAGGTTTGCAGGCAAATGTTAAAATTTAGAGGTGGGGATAAAAAAAGATTATAAGTGAGAAACGAGTACCGGTAAAAGAGATAAGAAAACTCTGGGTAAATCATTTAGAATAGTACTTTACTGGAAAAGTTTTAAAAGATTGTATAATTTTCAAGAAGAAAATAGAATGCAAAGATTTGAAAATTTTCGCTCGTAAGCAATAAGAAAATAGATGAGAACACAGAATTGAGATCCATTTCCAATGCTATGGCGATACGTACAGTTTGTCGATGAAGGAAATAGCGTGAAGTACAAGACGAAGAGTTTTCGTGAATCAGGCTTTAGACTGAACAAGAGGATTATATGTTTTTAACCGTCTCGTAGTTTGTTTTTTTTTTTCTTTTTTGTCTAGATTCGACAGTTTTATTGTTACATTTCATTGATTTATCGTTGTCATTCGTTTCTATTTTTACTGATTTCAAAAACAGCAGGTTATGTTTGTCGCATGTGTTTTTTTGTGCATAATTTGTGCCCATGTGGACTAATTTTAATGATTCATTGTCTATTCAAAAGTATACCGGTCAGTGATGGTATTATATAAGTACCGATAAATATAGGTGAATACAGACTGCATAATTATCAAATAACGTGAAAAAACGCGATATTTTTAGAAGAGTTTTTGGTAATACAATAAATACAATTGATTTAAAATATTATTATCAATCGTGGAAACGTATCTTAGAAAAAACACTAATTTTTAAAAGGATTAAAAATTAAAATATCAATTCTGATTCCAACGAAAATGTAGATTGAAATAAAGATAATGAATTTGAAGAAATCGTCATAGCGCCCTTTACAAGCTAGTACACTGACGGAAATATTACGCATTTTAACATTACTACGTATTTTAGGTTGGTCTATTCATTTTGTCACTTAAAACTGTTTACATTAAAAATTGTAAAAAGAAGTATTTAAAAAAAGATTTACCCAAAAAATTTAATAAAATATATAGATATCGGAATAATACACAGAAAAATGTTATGCTAATTTTTAAACATTAACTTTTTGGAGCAGGAACTAAATTCAAATTGTAATAATTAAAGATGACATTAAATATTTCTCGTTTAAAGAAATGAGTGATTGTACTGTTATACTCGTTAAATTGTTTCTAAATATTGCTGTAATTTACATTTGGTGCTGAAACCAAAAAATGAATGCTATTTAAAAATTATAAAATATGTGTATTACTCTAAAATATATTATTTTTTATTTTTTAATGCGTTTTTATTAATTTTTTAGAGTAATCTTGAAATGGTATTTCTTTGACAATTTTTTGTTTTTTGCTTTTATTTTACGTATTTTTATTCCATTTGGGTTTTTATTTTTTATCGTAATTATAAATTCGACTGCAATTGAATGTAATTTGAAATAAAAGTGAAAATATAAAAAAATATTCTGAAAAGAAATAAAAATAATTTTAAGGAACTTGTATAGTATAAGTTAGCCGTACAACTGTTACTCAACTTTAAGGATCTGAATGAGAGGTTTGCAGTGTTAATATTATTTTGCATTCATTGTAAACAATTTTTCCAAACAATATAATATAAAAAATTACAGACGTTAAGTGCACGATCATTTAAGAAGAAATCAAAATGCATTAACAGCAACTGTAATCAAATTACTTTATTTGTCTTATTGAAGTTTACAAATTATCTCACCAAAGGTTAGCAGATTTTTGATCAGCAGATGGAAGTAGTGTGGAATTATTCTTGTTATAAATCGATGATGGTTTCTTTTTTTTAATAAACTTTAAGATTTTACATCATTGCCACTCATGAAAAGGTTTTAAAAAGTTATTAGATTAGGAAGTCCGCAATCTTTCTGATTAATTTTTTTAAAAATTCCTTTGTCTGTGATAACAAGCATAATTTTGTTTTCCTTAAGGTTTTAGTTTAATTGCTGTGTAGTCTGTTGTTGTTGTTTTAAAAAATTTTAGATTAAAATGCAATAAAATTTTTTTTTTTTAAATTAATAAAAAATACTATTAATGAAATGGGTTTAATTATAACAACTTACGACTATACTTTTTACCCGTCTTAAAAGATCGTGCACTACTGATAGCTTCACAAAAGTAGTGTGAAAAAAAAAAAAAGAAGAAGATTCTTAAGCTCTAAAGAGCTCTGATTCTCGATTTCGCTAAAACCGTTAAAGCCGTTTTCAAGAACCCAGAGTTATAGACATAATTAGATACATTTTGGTTTTCTCAACTTCTTCACTCGGGCTATTACTTACGTGAACATTCTTCTCTTTGCTGTCTTTGACCCAAAAGGGGGCGGTTAAATAATTTTTATCCGTATTTTGTTGATTTTATGAAAGAGCTTCTGCGTTTTGTTTTATGTTTTGAATTTCATGAAGGGTTACCTGGTGATGTACGAATTTTTTAAGGATGATTTTTGAGATCATTTTAAATTCCGCATTTAGTGTCGGTTGTGGCATACGTGGAAAAACGCTGAAAAATATCAATTAAGATAATGATCGCTAATCATTCTTCCATTTTCTTGTGCTTTCTGAATCATAACCTTACATATTATTACGATCATTATTGACTTCTAATGTTGATTTATAAATATTTAATCAATTATGGAAACATTCATTAAAATTATGTACCATAAAAAAGAATTTTAATAATTAAATATTCCTAGTTTTGCGGGAATAACAAAGTGTTTGTGCTTTAGAAACTTTGCTTAAAATGAATAAATTAAAAATGTAAATGATGCAGTGCCTTTTTAGATAAATAACTCGTATAAATAAACAGGTTTCTATAATTTTTCAATGAAGTAATATGAATAACTTGTTATAAATTTATTTTAAGTCTATTTTCAAATTAAAGATTATAACAAAGCTGAATATGACATACGATAAAAAGTTTTCACTAAAATTACAGTATTTATTTTATACGTTTTTTCAAGTTGAACACGTTTGTAGCAACTCCGTATAATATTACTAATGTATTAATATTTGACCGTGTTAATATTATTTTATCTAAGTATTTGCTAAATAATTCACTGTTGTGTTCGTAATTTTTATAAATCAATAAAATAAAGACCAACATAATCATGTGGAAGGAAGTATTATAAAATTTGTTTTAACTTTTACAGAGACTGCTACATTATTGCAAGATCCTACATTTGCTGATGAATTTTCTCGATACTTAACCATCCCAAATACGAGAAATGCTCTTTATTATTTAGTAAGTTCAAAACTGCACTTAGTTAAATAATTCGATTAAAAATAAATTAAACCACTATGCATGCAAAAAACTGTTGTAAGAGGAACAGTTGTAATGTTACTGGTAAACATATTTTTCAAAATTTCGTTTAACATAATTAAAAATACCAAAATACTTCTTAAATGCCGTTTTATACTAATGGTACATACGAGATTTACGTTTATTAAACAATATTTTAAGATCTTTTAAAATAATTGTTACATTTTGAATTTTTCCTTTGTGTCCAGAAAATCAAATAATATTACTGTAAGCTCCTTAATGATCAAAATATGCTGTTTTATGTAATAAAATTAAAGTTTGTTGTTTTTTCCGGATTCGTAAAATATCTGATCACATCGAAGATGAGAATTGATAGACAGATTGAATCATTCTAATATTTTTGCAATCCAACCTTGATGAAAGTACAAATGTTGCTGGACTGTCAATATTACTTGTATTTGTAAAGTATATTTTTAGCCCATCTATTAAAGATTTGCTTTTCTGGCACTCCTTCGGAAATTGTAATAGATTGTTATATGAGGAAACACAACATTGATTGGAATAAATGTATTAATGTATGCAGTGATGAGGCGCTGCAATGGTAGGAAAAATAAAAGGCCCCATATCAAAAATTAAAAATGTTGCACCAAAGTGTAGCAGCAGTCATTGCATTTTGCATCAACGTGCTCTTGTAATGAAGAAAATTCCATCAGCATTAAAGAAAGTTTTGGATGAAGTTGTAAAAATCGTAAATTAAATTAAACCCGATCCTCTTCTTCAGTCAAGATTGTTCAAAACAGTGTGTGAAAAAATGGATAAAGAGCGTGAATCGTCATCCTTCATACAGAAGTCTGATGGCTTTCCAGAAGCAAAGTTTTAATTAGGTTATATGAACTTCGAGACGAGCTGAAGGTTTTTCAAATGAGGCAAAATGTGTCGGATTCTGTGAAAATTTTCAGTGTTCTACATGATGAACAATGACACGAAATTAGCTTATCTTGTCGAAATCTTTGGAAAACTTAACGAGGTCACTACATCGTTACAAAGAAAAGCAACACCCATATTACTGTGAACTCTAAAAAGGAAACTAAATTTTTGGATTTCTTGCATGTAAAAAACAACATTGAATGTTCTCCACTTTTAAATAAAATTCTACAAAAAAGCATGATAGAATTACCAACTGAAATTCAAAACATCATTAGTGAACATTTGGCAAACCTGTTAAAATACTTCCCGATTACCGATAATGATATCAACTGGGTACAAAATCCATTTATCAATAAAGATAAATCGAAAACTTTATTAATGTTGAAATATCATTCATGATACTCAGAGTTCAACCACTTTAAAATACACATTTAAATCAGTGTCACTCAAAGAGTTTTGGGTTAGTATTAAAAATGAATGTCCTCAAATAGCCAAGAAGGCTATTTTAACTCTGCTCTTTTTTATAACTACATATAAATGCGAAACAGACTTTTTAGAAATTCAGGAGCAAATTGAATGCTACTCCGGATGTACGCATACTACTGTCGGACATTAAACCAAATTTTAAAACTATTTCTAGTAAATTTCATTTTTCACATTAATTTGTTTAAAAATTTTTATTAAACAACTTTTATTACATATTTGAAATTGCGATACCTTTTATTATAAGTTAATAGAATGTGGAATGGCAGTGAAAGTTGTAATTAAAAAAAAAAATAATCAAATTTTGTTTATATAGCAACAATTATTTGTTAAATTATCATTTGGCATTGAGGGTTCCATAAAATAAAATTGATTTTATAAGGGTTCCGTGATCATAACAGTTTGGGAACCGCTGCACTAGTATATACAGTGAATGAGATCAGTAGCACGAATAAAAGCAAATTATTTATAAGCCACATAAATGAAATACATATAAAACATCCTACTGCAAGCTCTCTACTTACCCTATTTTTTTCTCTTTACTTGCTCTTAATCGGATTAATATCAGGTTGGATTGCGGTAATGGATACATTATGGTTTAAGACACCTTATTCGTGCACTCGTCCTGCTTGGCTTCCGTTTTTCTTTTACCATCCCACCAGTTTATTTCGGGTTTCATTTGGTCTTTTTTTTATTTTTTCCCATATTTCTCGTAACCTTTCTCATTATGTCTTGTCAACTTAGAATATTACAGTGGAATTGTTTTAGCCTGAGAGCGAATGCAAATTCTTTTGAAGGCTTGCTAAACCTATATTATATAAATATTGCTCTGCTTTCAGAAACTTGGCCAAAAGATTCCTCTTACCTTAACATTCGAAGCTTTTCTTTAATTTGTTCCAATCGTATGGCAGTTCAGCTATTTTAGTCAGAAATGATATCCATTTTCTAACTTACGATATTTATCCTCCTATTTCATCTAATCCGTTTAATCTGAATCTTGTTCACATCTCTATTCCTAATAACTCTTCTAAACCATTTAACTTTATTTCAGGTTACATTCCTCCTAACTTTGATTTACGTAACTTCCCTTTTCAATCCTTCATTGATTTCCTTCCTTCTTCTTTTATTACGGACGAAAATTGAAACGTTCACTCTGCTCTTTGGAACTGCAATTGTTATAATAGCAATAGTTCTGTATTGGAAAATATCTCACAAAATAATTTAATCCTTCTTAACGATGGATCTTTTACCTGTGTTAAAAATGCGTCTTCTCTCAGCTTCGTTGACCTGACATTTATCTCTCCTAATCTTAGTCTTAAGTGTTCATGATCAGCTCTAAATGGTATCTTTGGAAGCGATCACATTTATATCATTATTTCTTTTGATGATTCTCCTTCTCGTAATTCTTATAAGCTTCTTCACTTTCTCAAATAGATCCTCTCTGAAGTAGACTATGTCATCTTCCGCTTTCTCGTTGACTCTGCGCTCTCTTCAGTTCCTCTTAATTTAATCTCATTTACCCAATATGATGTTTCTATTAAATCAATTTTCTCTGTCTTAACTTTTTCTTCTCTTCTTATTCGATCACCTCCTCTCAAAAAACCTAGAACGTTTTCCTCATTGTGGTGGAATGTGGACCATAAGGCGGCTTTTTATTTAATTGATTATTCTTGTAAAACTTTTCCCGTCTATCTTTTTCTTTTCAACTTTCTAGTTCATAAAAATGTTAATGCTAAAGCCAGATTTGTTTTTAAAACATTAAAGAAAAACCCATGGAAAATCTTCTACTCCTTTTTTTCTTGATCCACTCTTATTTTCATGTATGAAAAATGGCCAAGACCTTTAAATCCTTTCTCTCTCTTTTAACGTTCTCCAATCATAATTTTCCCCATGAAAAAGTAATACCGTTTATTGATTCTACGTCCCTAGCTTCCAAGAATCCTGTTCTTACTCATCTATTAATTCTGCACACTTTCTTTATTCTCCTTTTACTTTATCAGAATTTTGTTCATCTTTAAGCAATTCCTCCAATTCTTCTCCGAGCGTAGATGAGATCACTTTTTCTGTTCTTAAAAATCTCTCTGATTTTTCTCTCCAGATACTTTTAAATATTTTTAACTCCTTTTTTGGTTCCGGTTTTATTCCTCTTTTCTGGAACAATTTTATTATTGTTCCTGTTCCAAAGCATTTTTCTTCTTGTCGTCCTATTTCTCTTGCTTCGTGTGTTAGGAAGCTTTTCGAAAGTTTAATTAACAGACATCTCGTTTAATGATTCGAACATAGCAAAATCTAATACACAAAATGCTGTTCAAAATTAGCTATAAATGCCTTCTAATTTTCAATTTTACGTTTCTTTTAAATCCTTAAAAAGGAAAAATGTGAATTAGAAATAAAATTTCTATCAAGAGTATACAAGTTCCATCTTATTTTTTTCGTATTTTCGTTTCATTTGGTGTCAGAATTGTTTATGAACTTCTTAAAAGAGATCGAAACGTCTGAAATGTGAAAATATTAGAAGGCAGTAGTGTTTTTCTTTAATTTATTAGATAAATTTAATTATTTTCTGATTTCCATTGGAAAAATAAATAAATAAATAAAGGTTATTTACTGAGTGGCAAAATGAAATTTATTCGCGTATCATCCCCACCTTCAGTTTCGTTATGCATCGAAGATAATAAATATCCCTATTTTTCGATAGGAGCAAGAAGAAAAGAAAACTACATTTACGTTCTGTAAAGCAATCGATGAATTATTAGGAGGTGGATTCAAAGTTCAAAATTTAATTGAATTAGTCGGTCAACCAGGTAGTGGTAAAACACAATTATGGTGACTATATTTAAAATATTTATAAAAATTCTATAACTAAATATATAGTTTATAATTTTATGTTTAATTTATTCTTCGTGTTTTTCACAGTTTACAATTATGCGAAGCGGCGAAAATTCCACTATGTTTAGGTGGAAGCGAATCGGATTGCATTTATATAGACATCAATAATAATTATTCTCAAAAACGAGTTGACGGTAATGTTGAGTATTATTTTCCAATTTAGCTGATATACTTGTGTCAATACAAGCATGTAACATACTGATGACTAAATATTTTATAACGGTGGAAAAAAAATAGTTTTACATTAATAATTCCTATGTATAAATAAAGGAAGACAAAAAAAAAATAAAGTAACAATAAAGAGAATACGAATACGATAAGTATCCACGGTCACACGGGCTTTCAACGATACCAACATGGAAAAAATTTCTTGTACAGTACATTAATGAATAAAAATCATGTGGGTAAAAAAAAAAAGGAAATAAAGAACTGTTGAATTTCCATTTTTCAAACAAAAACTTTGTACCGTGCAACATATCTGACTCATATACGTATCAGTCGCTACCGAAAAAAAATCATTTTAGCACTACTAATTGTCATAAAATTGAAATGCAAAAAGCAGATTCCTATACATCATAGAATCGCTGTAAAAGAACTATTTGAAAAAACAAGTTAAAAAATGGCGCTAAAGTTGAACAACCTGCATAAAATAAGGAAGAAAGCAAAAATTCTAATTAACATCACAACACCTAAATCCAAAATAAGTCGAACGAAAGGTTCATCTAATCCGTGAAAAATTTATGGAAATTTCCGGAATAATCAATTTTGTCAACACAAAATCTGCCGTTATCTCTCAAACTTTTCCATTATTTCGCTCAAGTATACCGATTTATTGCATTGAACATGTGTAGTCATCGGTTCGTTTACATCTAGGAGAATGTTTATCACTTGCCGGACTATTCTTTTCAAACCGTGTGCCAACATATTTAGTCGCTGCGGATTGATTCGTAATTCGTTTTGCGAAAAAAAGTCTTCCCGTTTTCGAATTTTTCATATTGAAAATTTTCAAGCATTTCCCACGTTTAATTCTTTTTATAGTTTTTCAAATGTAGTCGGTACAAATCGGTGCATAACTCTCTCGCTCTCACGCGAGGAAGACTCGCCACTTTCCATCGTTTACTCCCAGTACATTAACATGTTGCGTGTTGAATAAAAGTGCAACTTTTAGTCCAATAAATAAACTTCCATATTGACGAAATTATATATATATATATATATATATATATATATATATATATACAGAATAATTACTAATTTGTTTTAAACGTTATTATTCGTAATTTAACACAGAAACCTTTTTGTTCTGTGATTAAACTACTTATGTATACAATGCGCCGAAATGTATACAAATATTATTCTTTTTTACATTTTCTTGACTATATACCACTATTCGCCGGCCGTTAAATGTACGCCATTAAATTGACGTTTAAAAAGTAAGCAATGTTTTAAATGGAAAATTTACTTAATATACTATCTGAAATCTGACTTGAGCACTGTTTCACCTAAATTTTGATACAGAATTTTACAGTAATGTGAAACACAATCACTAGAGGTTTCCTACCACCGATTAAGGAAATAGTTACGGAATGAGCCTATACATGAATCCATCTATCAGCTTTAATCCTATAGTAGTAATGCATCGAATTACTTTAATATTTTCTCTCTTCTCCATAATGTATACTATTGTTAAATCGGAATCAATATTCTGCTCGGATTATAACAGTAATAAATATTAAAGTTTACTATAGATAACTCGTTCCTCATCTTGCGTGCTCGATAGAATTTATCCAAAGCGGATGGATAACCTTATTTTCATCGAATTGACGTATTATTAACGGAATGTATTTCGTGAATTAATGCTCTTTAATCTTTTGATTATTACGCGCTTAAAATTTGTTTTTCTACCAGCAGTTTAATAAACTTTTATTCGTATTTTTTAACACACGCACACACACATATATATAATAATATAAAAAATTAATATCATTATGTTTATAAGTAGGGAAATTATGTATTACATCACTGGAAATTTATATGACTTTTATTGTTCGATATCGTAACTTATAGTTATATGACTCATTAGATCTACACGCATTTTATGTGGAACAGTGTAAACGGATTTCAGAAAATCTAAAGTTAACTGAGAATGAAAAAGTCTCTTTGCAAAAGTATAACCAAGGAACTTCAAGAAAAACTTTCAAATATATCGTTAACGATGTATTCGAATTAAAATCTAGTCTATATCTTATACGAAACAAATTACTTCCAGAAAAATCATTAAACGTGAGTATCGGTTTCAACTTAATTTTTAAACTAAATTCTGTTAAAACTGTTTTTTTTTTCAATTTCTGCTATTTTCTTTCTGCCATATTTTTGGATTTCGATTAATCGTGTCTTTATTATATAATAATTCGGTATGAGATACTCAGGGTGGATTAAACACCCGTTTCACAGATTGAAACTAAAATAAATATAATGGAAATGCGCGAACTAACAAACATAACCTGACTCTACAAATCAACGATATAAGTACTCGAAAGCGTTATATGGTTTACTTGTATCTCTAGTTTGAAAAAGATTTTCATCAAAATATAATCTCGATAAATGGGTTTTCGTTTTCTATACTTTTTTTTTCCAGATTTTACCTTAGTAGAGAATGTAAAGATGAGAGAATCGGGAAAATAGTTTTTTACAAAATTCTACTACTAAAATAAACGCGAAACAGTTTATAATTTACTGAAGTAATTCGTTATTGATAAAGTTTGCGGGGTATTTTTGAACTCTCGGCATTTCATTTTCTTTTTCAATGATTCACATTTCTCTAGGTGTAATTAAATCATTTAAAGTTCGTATGAATTTACATACTTTCTAGATATATAATTTATTAACTCGCATTTAATAATTACTACTTTTTTAGAAATATAAAATTAACAATAAAACGTAATATTTAATTGGTTTTCAATATTGTCGTTTATAATAAAACAAATCATTCTCTGGTTCAACAAATATGATTCTTTTTTTTTTTTTTGCAAAAGTCGGTCTTATCTTTTGAAAACGTATCGTATTGTTGGTATATTATAAATCACGGGCATGAAATAAAAAAAAATTAGTATTCCCTTCTTTGCCAATGTATAACTGAATTCTAAGATAGGTTTCATTTTTTAAAAGTGAACCCTTTGAAGTGGCGCAATACTAACACAGATAATTACGAAATATTAATTATTTTTATTTTCACATTACAGATCAGATTAATCGTTATAGACAGTTTTGCATCTGCTTTTAATTTGGTTACGTCAGGTTTACAGCGAACAAGAATTCTATCTTCAATTCTTAATCGGCTAAATGAATTTGCCTTTAAACACAATATTTTGGTAATTGTTACGCGATATTTTTTTTCTCTTTTCTAACGTCAATATATTTTAATATGCGGAGCAAACTACGTATTTAAACGTATTATAATTACGACTTGCCCTTATGCTAATACTGAGTTGTTGTTGTTGTTGTTTTTTTTGTTTAAAAAAATAATGGACATACTGCATATCTGTCGACAATGTTTTTAATATTCTGCCAAACGCTATGTTTGCAACGAATATCACAACGTAGCGACATGCGTAATTACGTTGTACATGCTGTATTTAATTATTTGTATTGATAATTTCAGATAGTTTTAACAAACAGTTTAGTCACTCATATAAAAGATGATAAAGAATTTGAAGTAGTACCTGGGTTTGGAGAAACATTTTCGCACCAAGTTCACGAACGTTTGATATTAAGTCGTTTCGATAATAATGTTTACGCGGCTGAATTAACAAAAAGTTCAGAAAATAAATACAAAAGAGTTTATTTTAAGGTAGAGTTACTTGAATTTTTACAACTACTTACCGAACGTTATTTTTATTAAATTTAATTGTCAATTTATATTATATTTTAAGGAAATTTGTTCAAAAACTAATCGTGATACTAATTATTCTTACTATCATGAATTTTATTTTTTTTAATGTATATAGTTTTCATTTTTACCTAATGCGCAGTGACTTGCGTAAAACAGTTAACACCATTTTGTTAGGGGGAAAAAAAAGTATATTGGTATAATTTTAGGTTCCACTGAACGTTGTCGGTTATGGAATACAGTAAAAGGTTTTAAAAAACTGTTTCTCTGAAAGTTTAATAATGACAATTAAGTGTATAAAATGAGTCCCACGGCTTAGATAGGACACGTTAGTGCCCGTGAAGTTGCAAGTATGGGATCTGCAGAGAATATTGGAAGTCAGTTCTTTTTCTTCTTAAGATCGGTCTTATTTATTTTTTTGGTAGGTAATTATTACAGGCAGAGAGAGTAAAGCTAGTAGCGACGAACAAGACGTGTGACATCTCGTTTGGTAGCCGATCACCCTACCTATTACGCGACCGCGCTATTTAATAACGAGTATTTTGATACTACACTTTGATACGGATTCGATATTTACGGCGCTATTTGGCGGTGATGTCGAGCTAGAAATTATTCTCTGATTAAAATCATTAATTTTCGATCTCTCGACATCATCGTATTGTTCACTGTCGACGTTGAATACGGCCGGAATATTTACACGGCTGAATATGTAATTTCCGATTCTCGTCGAATTTCGAAACGATAAAGAACAATAAATAGTAGGTGGTTTCAGGAAAGCCTAAGCTTGACTTGTCACTGGTGCCCGCGGATCATCGTCTTTTTCCCGAAAGGGGAAAAAGTCCAGTCGTCTACACCAAGGTTTCTTTTATTATTATAAATTTTAAAACAGTGACCCTAAATTATAACATCAAAAGAGAAGGAGAGAATTCATTTCAACTTGTTAAATGTATTTGTGAATTATCATCTGTATTCTGAATAAAACTCTACAAACGGTCTTCTTTTTACGTTTATTAATTACAGATTACACCCATCACCATTACACTGCAAATGAAAACTCTTTATAATTTTTCCCCATTTTTCTCTTTAGTAGACGATAATAATTTTCAAATTTACGTACTCCGTTTCTCGTTTCAATTATCTAACATCTCTGTTCTTCTTCTTCCTATTTGAAATGCTTTTATAATCCCTTGTGAACTTTTCCAGTAGACTGCTGACATGACACAGTCAGCTCTTTTTTTTTTTTATTTTCTATCTTTATCGACGTTCGCATTTATAACATTTTTTGTTTATTTTTAAACTTTAACAGTCGTTTTCACACCGACATTTCAAAAGTTGAATATTCCTTTGGTTTTTTTTTTCATTTTATAGTAGATTTTTTGTATCATTTAAAAAAAAAAAATGAAACACTACCATTATTTTCCTTAGTGTTTCATATTCACACATCCACGTAATAAATTCTTCTTCTTAAATGCTTGCTCCACCATAGCTAATGTTTATTCTGTTTTATTTTTCATGTAAAAAATTTATCTTCTACATTTTATTTACTTCATCCACCATTCATTAAATTCCCTATTCAGTTGATTTCATTATCTTAGCCATTGTTAAATATTAATCAGTTCTTTATTTGTATATATTTTATACTCAGCCTCAGAAACTGATTTCTTTAAATTTTCTTCACTATCTGGTGGCAAGACTATATCATTTAATAAATGTTATACATTTTTATTTGTTTTTTTGACACATTTGTTCGTTCTTTTTCTTTTACATACAAATTAAACTGCACAGGATATATTACGCATCGCTGTCATCATTAAAAAAAAAAAAAAGAACATGTTTTACATGTTGCTGCAATGTGTCAGGAACATACTAAAATTACGACACGCGCATTGTTTTTGTTTAGCACGTGATATCACGTTGTTTATTTCTATCTGCTTGACACGAGCTCATCATCTCTCAGTTTTAACGCATGATAGTGGTATTAACATTCCACTTTAAGCTGGTTTTTTTTGACACGGTTTGCTTACATTTTTTTATTTTTACATTTGACACCAAAAAGTTATAATTTATCAAGTTTCATATTTTAGAAATTAGTTGATTATCAAGATCAAAATTTACGACTAATAGTTTAACAGCTTTGTGAAGTTGCGTTTTATAGTTTTTATTTCATTTTTGCTTTCTTCATGAATGTTTTATTAAAAGTATTCCATGCTCATCCTGAAAAACGTGTGGAATCATTTTAGATCTTGATGCATAAATCCAAACGATGAAATACATTTGATTTTTTGTTTGCTTTTTTTGTTTTTATAATTGATTCCTTCATTCGCGGCCATAAAAGTAGCTGCAAATGTTTCTTCCTCCCATTTGGAATAACTGTTGATTTAGTAAAAAAATAAAGTCAAAAATCAATAAGGAATCAATGAAACACAATCAAAAACATGACATCACACAGGGTAGAAATACGTGAAAACTCACGCCGCATGACAACAATGAGTTTCTACTTTTAAGGCTCATTATTTGCAACATTCAATATCGCTTTCTGTTTTACAAGTTAATTTTGATTCATTTTACTATTTTCAAATTGACTGCTTTTTTGTTTTTGTTTTTAAATGTGTTTCGTCATATTTTATTAGTTTATATCAAAAATGCTTTTTCCAACTATATAAAAGATTTCCATCCTCTTTTCAAGTATTTTTTCCCCATCGTTGGCGCTATTTTTATATCATTTCTTGTACTCACACCTTTCCAAAAAGCAAAAACTGTTCCTCGGTTAAGCCTTTGTTTATTCTGGAATATATTTTTTTATATGTAACTCTTCGTACAATTTTTGTTCCATTTGGGATACTGAAACTACTTGTTCAATAATCATTCTCATACGTTGTCACCGTTTGCTTCATATTTACCACTTCATCCAGGAGTACACACAATAAATTTTCTTCTAATTCTCATTTTATAACGTCGTAAAAAATTAACTTAGTGTTACGCGTTAATAAACGTTAATAATTTTTATAAAAATAAATTACAACAAAGTAAACCTTATAACAAATATCAAACAAATTTGAAAGGAACGTTTTCAGGCAGGGCCTCCACAAGGTTTACTTTGTTATAACTTATTTTTATGGTACGTTAACAAACGGGATGGACTTATACACTAATGTTAATAATTTTTTTTTGAACTGATTACATTAAGGAAATGTTTTGAAATAAATATATATTTTAAACTAAGCGACTGAGAACACGATTTTTATTCAAAAAACATTACAAAAGCGTAAGAATTGTTTCGTTCATATTTTTTCTGCATGTTATAGATTACAAATGCTGGCATCAAAGACGTTCAAGATTAATCAGTACGAGTTTTAATGCGTACTCTACTCTGCGTTATTGAATGACTATATACAAGAAGCAAACCGGAAATGTTCAACTAAATGGAACATGAGCGACATATAATAGGGAAGGAGTAATGGAACTAGAAATATAATCGACATTTTTGATGCGGAATAAGATAAAGTTAAAAAGAAAAAAAATTAATCATATACATATACGCTCTGTGAATTCGAATCGTATTATGTGTTGTTTTCGATAAATTTATAAAATTCTTTGTTTATTAATTTATTCAAAATTGCAGCTAAAAACGATTACTGTTTTATGATCGTTTTGTAATGTTGCTAAAAAAAGAGTAAATAATCCAAATAAACGCTGAAGATTGTTTTGTTTATATTAACCCGTTATTACTAAATAAATATAATTAGAAAAATGAAAAAAAAACAAAGAAAAAGAATTAGAACTACTTGTTTATTGTAAAAATACCTGTTGATTTGTTAATATTTACAGATCGGAGTGATGATTTTACTGTCGAAGTTCCGGAACGGTGATATAAAAGAACAAAAAAAGAAAAAAAAAAACATCACTCTTACTAATTTTCGCCAGTCTACTTTAATACAACAATTATCGCTGAAACGGATAATAATCGAGACCCGTGTTTAGTTTCACTTTCCGTCGATCTTGTCTTTCGGTTTGAATCTTCATTATTTCAATCATTTCCTTTACTTCAGACCTAAATAAAAAGTTAATATGTATTAGTTCTCAAATTACGCACTTCCATTCATGAATGACGATGTCGAAGAAAAAATATAAAATACGATCAACTGAAATGTTCGTACTCTTATACGTTTCTGGTCTAAAATATGAACAATGTCATTTTATCCGGGGAAGGTATTAATTTTATTTCAGGTTAATGTTCAGAGTAACTCGCATACGGTTTTTAAATTATCTCCCTTCCTATAAAATTATTTTTACAATTACAGAATGATAAATAAAATCAAAATAATCGAAATGACACACTAAAAGATTATATCAGTATTGATGGTTGCAATTCATTCTAAAATCTTCGTCTTAATACGCACGTCTTTAATCTTGCTATTCGATAAAGATTGTACGCATGTCTCCGTCAGACTTTAGCAGCGAATAAAACATTTAAAGAGTAACCGAATGGAATAAACCGTTTTTAAACTTGCTGTCAATATAAAATAATTTCAGGCATTATCGATTGGGTTACGTCTGAGGTGTGATAAAAATAAAATTGTTGAGATCACAGCTGGCAATCAGCAGGGAAATGAAAAAGGGCCAAAAGAATTATTTAGATTAAAAATCATTCCATTAATGATCAAAAACAAGCGGGGCTCATTTATTATACGCAGCTGAAAATATATTATTAGTGGTCTCCTCAGTCAGAAGAAAACGAAGAAAGCGACAATTTAAAATATAATAATATTTTCTTAAATTACATTGCAAATAAAACAAACCATCTTATTTTAAATCTAAAATGTTTTTTTGTCCTTTTTTTTTTAATGTCGATTTCAAATCGGTTTAGACCTTAATCTACATCAAGGCCGTATCTGTGGAGGTGTTTTCAGGATTCCCCCCCTCCCCGTCTGCGAAATAATAACTGCTTGAGTAAATGGACCGAAATTCAAAATAAATTTATTTCTTTTCAATTATTGACAAAAGAGAAGAAAACTAAAATTTTTATGAATTCTATGGAAACGACTACTTTTTATTTGTTTTTATTGTAGTGTTCAAATATTGCATAACAAGGCTTTAGTGTACTATTTATAAATAAATATATTTCATAATAATACACATGCGCACGCATGCATATATATATACTAGAGGGCTTTCCCCCTGGCCGCTTCGCGGCCCAACCCCCCACCCGGACCCGCCCCCAAACCCCCGTTTTGTGAGAGTTTCGTCATGACCAAGGCTCAAAATGAATATATTTTTAGATGTTCTCACTCGATTCAAGGCAACATACAATTGCCTATGAGTGAAGACATTATCCTTCAAATCAACAGCGGCGAAATCCAATGTTTCACCCGGAGCTTTGTTAATGGTCATGGCATAGGCTAACTTGATAGGAAACTGCCTTCTTAAAATCTAAATGCCAGTGTCGCCAGCTATAAATTTGAAACTGATCCTAGGAATTAGAAACGTCTTACATTCATTTTCCAGACGAAATACTTCAATTATGAAACCTTTAACAGATTTAATGACGACTTTTCTTCCATTCACCAGACCTTCTTCGAAATTCAAATTTCTGATGAGGATACAAATCGCTCCAATTTTTATAGTAATTTTGTGATTTAGAACTCCTGGGTCTGACATTTTGTTTAAAATTTCAGTACATAAATGTGTGGAATCTCCATTTGTTTCTTTTTCATCAATCAGAGTTGTATCAGCACTATATAAATTTATTTCATCTCCAGAAATTTTTTTCCCTATTATCAATCTGTTTATTTGATTTATGTTTTTGTTCGTTGGTGATAAAATACATCTTTGGACATTTTAGAAAAATTTGATAGAACATCATCGAGATAAATGTGATCAATCATTTCATCAAGTGAAGTAAACATTTTTAAATCGGGGAAATTTAATAGGATTCCATTTTCTTCGCCATACAAAGTCCCTGGCATTTTTCCTTCACCAATTTCTAATAAAAATTTTGAGTAACTCGGACCACTTTCGAAAAACACATACTCCTCGAACCCTTTTTATAAAACGATTGCGACCAGTCTCTATATTTCTCTTTCCACTATCACGATACTGTTCGTAGAATTGCAAATACGTTAGTTTGCTCATTTCTTCAGTTTGTGCCTATCACAACTTCCAAATTACAACGTCGTTTTTCAAATTTAAAAATACACCAATAATACACCATAGAGGAAACAAAAGAAGAATCGTTAACAAAAGATGTTTCGTCTTTGTCCACTATGAGTAATACACGATGAACGAAAAGCCAGTAACGGTTGTTGGGTGGGTGGAAGCGCGGTACTCTGCAGGTAAATGCAGACCAGTTGGCGGGTGGGGGAAGCGCGGTACTGCGTAGGTAAATACAGTAGTACCGCGTTTTCATGCGATTGGTAATGATCTTATTAAATTAGCGCTGATCTATTCCCTTTTTGTTTTGAGCCCCAAGGTATGAAAATTTTGAACATCTTATAATTTTCTTAAAAGCCACTAACCTGCAGCTGTCGATTAAAAAAAAAATTAGCTTTCTAAGTGCCATAGAACGGTCTCAGGACTTTTTTTTGATTTTTCATCTAATAATAAGAAAATTTAAATTATTTTGTTAAAAGTTTGAAATAAAATAGCTCAAAAAGTTCAATCGCTAGAAGGGCAGTGTAAGCGAGGGAAATACTCTAAATTCAATTCTCTTTAAAATGAGACCTAGAGCAGTTCAGTAGAATAATTAGTTTTTGATAAACGATTAAAAAATTGAAAAACGGCAAAAAAAATGTGATTTATTGCTTTGATTTATTGCTCGTTTTGAGCCCTAAGGTATGAAAATTTTGAGCGTTTTATATTTTTTCTACATGCTACCAATGTAGAGCTGTCGATTTACAAAAAAAATAGCTTTCCAAGTGCCATAGAACGGTCTCAGAACTTTTTTTTTTGACTTTTTGTCTATTTTTTGATTTATTGCTCGTTTTGAGCCCTAAGGTATTAAAATTTTGAGCATTTTATATTTTTCCTAAATGCTACCGACCTGGAGATTTAAAAAAAAATTAACTTCCTAAATGCCATAGAACGGCCTCAGGACTTTTTTGTAATTTTTGGTCTTTGTCTTATTTTCTTCTATTTTGGTAGAAAAATTTGATACATCGCTCGTTTTGAGCCCCAAGGTATGAAAATTTTGAACATTTTATAATTTTCCTAAAAGCTACTGACTTGAAGCTATGGATTAAAAAAAAAATTAGCTTTCTAAGTGCCATAGAACGGTCTCAGGATTTTTTTTTCATTTTTAGTCTTCTGTCTTATTTTCGTCTATGATGGAAGAAAAATTTGATTCATTGCTCGTTTTGAGCTCCAAGGTATAAAAATTTTGGACATTCTATAATTTTCCTAAAAGCCGCTGACCTGGAGCTGTCGATTAAAAAAAAAAATAGCTTTCTAAGTGCCATAGAACGGTCTCAGGACTTTTTTTTGATTTTTCGTTTATTTTTTTCCGATTTTTCGTCTATTTATTTCCTTGGCGCTTTATTATAGAGATATATTTATTTATAAAAATAATTTTATAACCCCCCTCCCACCGAAATTTTGGTCTAGTCTACATATTAGAATTTCAAATTAAAAAATTTCTGTTTCATATGGACATTATTCGTAAGTTTTCTACGTTGAAGTTCAACAAAATCCTTTTGTCAATTAATGCAACACGCGAAAACAAATAGGCATTTTTTTATAAGTAAATACAGAGTTAGTTTTACGTAATCCTAGTTGCTAGAGTGCTTGACTTCCGTTACAGAGGTCACGGGTTCGATCCCGGGCGACGACAGAACTTATTACAAAGATTAAATTAAATATTCGCTAATAATCCCGTGGAAGGCAATGGCAAACCATCACGTATACCATCATATGCGCGCTAGTTAGTACACAGCGGACATACACGGGACTGCACTTGTAGCGTGATTACAAGCGGACTACAATCAGTTCCGAATGTAATCTTGCGCGTGTACACTCGCGTTGCATATAACAATTGCCTAGTACACTACCTATATCTGTACAGCTGAGATGTACGAATAGGTAGTCGCCGACGCCCAGAAATTAAGTATGGCACTATAAAGAAAAGAAGAATGTTAACAGTGAGTTACCCAGATTTCATTCATCTTTCACCCTAGGATATCAAATAGATCATAGAAATAAAGATATCAGACATGGATGGTTCTTCTTCTCTCTATTTAAGAGCTATCATATCCGTGGGAACGAGAGTACAAGTAAAAGGTAAAAAACAAAAAAAATAAAAAATAAAAGTACTATAGTAATAGAAATACTATATCATATAAAGACTAATGAGTTTTTTATTCGATTGAATTACTTGCTAGTGAATATATTTAATCGAAGTATCTGGAATGTATTTTTTTCATAATGAAGAGAACCTTACTGAATTTTTTTTTTTTAATATTACTTGCAAGGTTTACTTAGAAGCATACATTGTTTGTTTTTCCATTTAATTCAAATTGAAATCTCAGCGTTTTCTCCTCTATGATAAGATAACGGGTAATTTTATGAGTAACTCGAGGTTTCTGTCTTCTCTCATGGGTACTTTCATCTTTGTAACTGTGTTGGGAAACAATAATCTTTGTTTACAAATTTCTCAGACTTTAGAAGCAAATACGGACGGAAAAATAAATTTTCTTTACATTATAAATTTTTAATTATACCGAATAGTCTAATGTTAAACATTTTTCTGAAAAATAACGAAGCAAATTTTGTGCTAATTATTCTAGCAATTAAAAATGTTTTTTCATATATAAACGTTTTTCTTAACTGTTCTCGCCATTCTTCCTTTAGGATTATTCTCAATTCACTTTTTTAAAAAATCATGCTGTCTTCACTCTGAAAATTTTGTTTTTAATTACAATCTTATTTTAAGTATCTGTTTCTGTTTTAAATGTCCAAAAATAGTTGTACAATTATTTATTTTAGATTCGCTTCAAGCATGAAGTAATGATTTCATTTATTTACTGAAAATTAAACGTCTTATTCGTTGAATCCTTATTCTAGGTAAAATTCATATTGTTTAATCTGCAAAAAAATTTGGAAAAAATAACATCGAGAAATCAAATTATCTCGTCTTACAAGAGAAATAGTTAACGACAGGTAATTACAAAAATTGTTACATTTTACAAAATGAACAAATTCAGCTCGCTGTATTAACAGACTTGTGATTTTATCAGTAGCTCCGCTATTCGGATGAGAATGGATATGCGCTAGTCAGTGCGATTAATTTTGTTTACAGACATTTCATTAGTATACATTGTTTAAAGTTGTAATGATTACTGTGCATTTTATTAAATGTCGCGTTAAAAACACTCTTCAAGTGAAATAAAGGGTTTTAAAAATTGCTCGCTATTTTTGTGATTTAAAAGAGAAATGAAAGAAATTAATGTTAGGCAATACGTAGCGCCAAAAGTCAACTTTTATACTGAAGACAAATCGTCAAGGGTCAAACTTGTTACAATCGGCATACGTATTAGGGATTAGCTTCGCGAACTGTCACAACTGGCTCTCGAAACAGAGACAGTTGACGAATGGAGGATCGTCATACTATAGGATAGAAAAGTTTCAATATATTAATAATTAAACACATAAAGCTATTTTTTATTAATGTAATGATAGGGCAGGAAAATACTTTTATATGTAAAAGTTTTTTCACTTTAAATGATGAGCGAAATATTTGCAAAGCTTGATTGTTTTGTTATCAACTGGAAAAAAATCAAAGAGTACCTTTATATAACAATATTTTCACTTAGTAGTTAATTAATTCGACATATTAATTTATGAACAATATATTTTTCTATACATAACGAGTTTCCGCATTTTTTAGGGTTTTATCTTTCTGATTTTATTATATAATATAGAAATTGCGAAATGTTTTAATATTAAAAACAAATAGCCAGAAATAATTAAAATGTGAACACTAGAATAGCTTTTTCGATATGAAACGTTTAAAACTTTCGCAGTGATTAATCATAGTGAAATAAATTTACGGACAACTGCGTAGAAAATGAATTTCGCTTCTGATGATGGTCAGTATAAGCTGACCGAAACGTTAAGCGCTGTATTATTGAATTAAATACATTAAATTTTCTACGAAGTTGTCCGTAAATTTATTTCACTATAGCTTTTTCGATAGTTTAACACGAGTAACAATACTGCGTGGACGTGACAAGTCGTAATCTCACGTACAATTGTATATTTTGGTATCTTTTATGGAAGTTTGGTAAATCATTCTTGAAAACTAGAAAAAGCAATCGGTGAAATTTTTATATTTAGTACACCGATAGTAAATCGTACAATAATATTTTAACACATTAGCATAAGCATTTCATACCTATATGCGGGAGGTTTTAATTCTTCTTCGAGTTTGCAGTTAGCGTGCTGAATATCATAAGTTTCTTGCTTATTGACTCTACTGAAAATGATATCGGGATCGCGTTTAAGTTCCACGACAAATTGAGACAATGTGTTGTATGGTGTACAGAATTCTAACATAAAATAGCTGGTGGAAACAAATAAATGTAATATTAAACACATTTTCGAATTATACATATATAATAAATGTATCGAAATATTGACAAAAAAATAGAAGTTTAAGAAAAATATGTATCATTGTATTCATTTATTTTAAAAATATCGTCTGAATGGAAAGAAATACAGTTTTTATAAATCCGCGGGGAGATGCAGAAACGCAACCTGTATACGTATTATTTCCTCATGTATACCTTTTTTGTTACTTCCCTATATACGCTTTTTTTTTTTTTTTTTTTTTTTTTTTGTGATAAATCTTTATTCTTTGGAATAACAATATACAATACAGTATCAGATACGAAAATCAAAAGTTCTATTTAAAAAAAAACTAAAGTAATTTTTACGTTAAAAAATTAGCGCGCCTAGTTTTAAAAACTGTCAGTTACAACAAAGTGATGTGGTAATACAATTTAAAATTAGAAAACAAAGAATTATATATCATTTACATAAAACAATTCAATGGAATTTAAATTTTATTAGTCTGAAATTATTACTAATAAACTTTGAGAGTAAAATAAATTAATCGAATACATTATTAGAAGGTAACTTCAAGTGAAATAAAAACAGTTCACTTGTTGGACCGACATTATACAATTTAGGAATTATTCATACTAAAATATCTCACCACTACATAATCTGTTGTGCAATTAGTATCTCGAATCAGAAATTTCAACATTTTAAAAACTCCATGAAGTATTCTTTGACGAAAAAAAGTTTACACAATAAAATAAATAATTAAACTGGAATGAGGTAACACTACATTGGCAAAAAACATATATGATCATATACATTCAGTTTTTAAAAACATTAATAAAGAATGCAAATTAGAGATGAGAGTAAAAAGGTAACTAAATGTAATCGTAAAAAAAGGAATGGATGAGTGAGTTAAAACATAATCGATTTTATGAAAATTAGAAATTAGTGCTTCAAACTTAGTAAAGGAAATAGAACCAGTATTCAATATAATAACCTGTTTCAAAAATATCGAAATATAGTTAAAACAGAAATAAGGAATGCTAAATAGAAGTATTATCAAAGTCAAATAATGATAAACAATAATAGTAAAAAAAGTATGGAATATAATTAATATCGTTAATAAAAAGAAAAAAAAACAATTACAAAACATTTTGAAAACAGTATAATAGTAGCTGAACAATTTAGTGAATATTTTATACGTTCGACAGAACATACACATGTACGTAGAATGCAGTTATTGAATGCTAACTTCGATAATTTTACTTTCGTTTTCTTTTTTCATTCCACTCTACAAATAAATCCCAAATAGAAGCAATAATTAACGATCTAAAAATTCATGAGGCACCTGGATGGAACGAAATTAGGGCTAAAGATATTAAACAAAACTCAAATATATTTATTCCTATTTTAACTAACCTGGTCAACTATTTTATAAAGGAAGCGAGCACTCCGGATGAACTGAAAAGAGGTATTATTAGACCGCTGTATAAAAAAGGGATGGAAAATCAATTTGAAAACTACCGTCCAATAATATCTGCAGTGTTTAAAATATTACAAATTTTACATTGATAAACGTTTAAGAAATTGCTTGAAAAAAAAAATGACATACTCTATGAAAACCAACACGAATTTAAAGGAAAAAAATCCACAACGTTACTAAGAACGATTATAAATAAGATAAATATAGGACTATCAGTGGGGAACCAATTTATAATTTTATCTTTATTGATCTATCTAAAGCTTTTGATTTAGTTGACCATGAATTACTAATTAAAGATTTAGAAAATCTGGGGGCATTATAAATAATTAACTGAAGTGGTTTAAGAATTTTATAAAAAATAGGAAAAGCAAGTAAAAATAGCAGGGAATAAAAGAAATGAAAAATCTATCCAATATGAAGTAGTCCAGGGAATCATATTGGCTCCTAATTTTTTTTCTAATATACACTAATTTATTATACAGCCGTATTAAAAAAGCAAAGGTATACGGCTAATGATATTGCCTTATTAATTGAATATACAAATTTAAAGATGGCGGAAAAATTATTACAAGAAGATATAGATAATTTTAGTAAATGGACACACCATAGATTATGTATAAATATAAATAAATCTAAATTATTACAGCTTATTTTCTGGTTCAAGAATTCGTCGATATATATATATTCTTAGATGTTTAAAAATTTTTACGTTCTCTAAAGATGAACATAAAGATGAATGAGTGTTATTAGTTTCATGGAGTTCATGTAAGCAATCGTTATTATCAATTATGATTCGCGGGTTATGCATCTCATGTTTATTATTATTCCGAATATGAGTAATGTCAGGGATGAATTCCTCCAGTTTAGTTAATATTGCTATGTACAATGTTGTCGTTGTTTAGTTCAATTGCTATATGAAGAATTGTCGATAAATTTATTTTATACCTTAATGAAAAATTAAAAAGTATACAAATAGGTGGATAAGAATGGTAAATTTGCCCTGGAAAGCTGTTGGGTTGATATTTGGGTAGTAAGTGGGTACCACACCAAGGAGCATTCGTGACAGAACTTTCAGATCCCTCACTCCCCTAGTTTTTGAGAAAATCACTTTTTGCTGAAATATAGTTTATTTTTTTTTCTCAGGCGAAAGTTGACCGATTTTTAAAATTTTTCAGTATGTCATAAATGCATGGAACGAGCATCTTAGAAAAATGAGCAACACCCTCCCATCATATTTGACCCCTCCAAATGATACTTTCTAACATTGTTCATGTTTTTTACCAATGAAAATACACGAGCACAAAAATGAAACTGGCATTTTTAGATGTATTTTAAACCCCTAAATATCATATATTTTGGTAAAAAAAAAAATTATTGGTGGGTCATGGTCAAAATCAGCAAAAACGTAGGTTAAGTGAAAATTTTATTGAAAATAAAGCTGTTTATGATACAATATTTATATTTCGCCTAAATGCTGCTTATTCCAATTCAAGACCACAGACAAGAAGCATAGACTCCTCTGCGCCCTCTTAGAGATCCCCTTGTAACAACCCAACCGCCTAAAATTGAGTCAAAACGAGGTAATACAAATGTACACTATACTTAGGCAGACTCTTAAGTAAGAATCCAGGAAGTCTTAATATATATGGAAAGGAATTTATTTATTTCAATACCCAGTGAAAATAAAGTCGAAAACGTCAATCCTCGTTGCTGTCATCTTCGATCACCACCTCAGTGTCAACAGTGTTGAATAGCCAGCTAAGAATTTCAGCCGGTCTCACCATTTTGGACCGGTAGCGGCCATGTGCTAAATAATACATCTTTCTAAAAAATTTATTACAGATACAACACTTTACTTCATTTTGTCTGGAACTCATGATTGAAAATAAAAATTACACGAAGCAAGGAAAAAACCTGGAATCCCGGATTTTTTGGATGGCCATGAAATAAAATTTTTTCAGGAGCTTTCTTATTTAATAAAATCTGCCCGAATGAGAAAACAATAAAAAAAAAACACAAGCAATCAAACTTTTTACACCTCAGAGGGCTCTTTTGGGGAGAGTACCGTACAGACGATATATTTTGTTATTTGTCGCGAAACAACAATAAAAAAAATACTGGTGAAATCTTGGATCACGTAATCCGCGAAATAAAAAGAAAAAAATACTGGGTAAAAACGTATATTATTTTCTCTGAACATTCACCAATTATCGTGATCAAGAGAATATACAACGCAACGACAAATTCTCCACGACACGATCTGTGAGCATCGGCCGTTACTGCCGGCAGCGTGAGCTAAGCGAAGATTTGTAAAAATCCCCGCAAAATCAAGCAATGCAGCTAGTAGAGCGTGTGCTAAAACATTCTAACGGTTCTAGGTACATGTTTCTTATTAATCGATTGTTGTAATTATCGTTTCATTGTGAAGTTGATCACACAGACGATTGCCACGGCATTTATAAAGGCAAAAAATCGTTTTTTTTTTTTTGGTTTTGTTGCAAAAAGTTTATCTTTGCGTGTAATGTGTATATTTCAAGGACAAAGCTGAGGATGAGTTTGAAGCAGTTTTCCAAATATTTTGGAGAGGCGCATGCATCGGGTAAACGTGCAGCGGGGAGAAGGGCTGCCCCACCGCAATGTGCAACTGCTACATGAAATCAGCACCAAGCAGCTCTAGAACTTCCACAAAATCAACAATTTCATCGAAATGTGGCATAACCGCTTTCAACTTGTAAATAAACACCACCCCGATCTACACTCCGCTATAAAAGAAATTCGATAAGGGCAAGCAGATACGGAGATAGCCGTTGCAGAAGTACGTTTAGGAAAAAGGATGAATGCGCCATGAAAAATAAATGAATTGTATTTCAACGTAGAGTCCAGTCAATTGTACAAAAATTATGCTGAGTATAAAAAACGTGGCGAGAATTTGGAATTTTTACGAGTAACCGTGAACAGTGTAGTATTCTGAAAAAATTGTATACATATTTTTATAGTAATACATTATTGTCAGCAGTTACATTATTATAATTCCAGAAAAAAGCCACTACTGATGAGCATTCCGAAAAAAAGTTTCGGGGGTTTGGTCGTTCCGGAAAATGTCCATTCCGGAGAACGGATTCCAGAAAATGGACAAAAACCAGATCATGTATTCGACTTTAAATATATTAAGCAACTTACATGTATTTGTATATAGTTGCGTATTTATAATGCATGCACGTCACACATACATACATATATACATTTATTTAGATATATATAAATTTAGTTTTATTCATATTATAATTTATTTAATTAAGAATAGTTTGCAATTTTAATGATTTGAATAAGCAATAACAAGAGTAACACTTGCGCAATAGACATACTTGCCCGATGAGATCCACAACTTATTTTAAAAATAAAAAAACTTATATATATATATATATATACATACAATTTATACTTATAATTATACTAATATAATTCACAAAAATTCTACGTACTTGGCTTCTTGATAAGTAACTCCTTTTTTCATCATTTTAAACGGGGTAGACTGTTTTCCCATATTATGTATACTTCTTACAAAACCATCTTTAACAAATATGTTTGTTGCTATTCTTTTTAATATATCTTTTAACTGCTCCTGATAGTTAAAAATAATTGAAATAAAATGTTTTTTTCCAGTTACATATTATATATATATATGTGTGTATGTAAATTTATGTATACACATACAATATATAAACATTTAAAAGTAAAATTTTACAAACCTTGGGAAATGGTCGTAATAATAATACTGCTTCATATACAAGTGGCATTTTTATAAACTTCTAAAAAAAATCAACATTTATTTTTACCGGCAGATAACGTTCCATACAATCACAGAGTACACATTAAATACACAACCATCTGAAGTATAAAACTCTGCGGAGCCAAAATCAATACACTTTAACCTCAGAAGCATTTGAAATATACAAGCCTCTCGAGAACATATATGTGCAAAGTACTCAAAAAGGAAGGAAAAGTACCTAAGAAGAATCGATACTCATTTGTAGTATACATCTAACATCATTATAAATTGAAATTATAATAAAAAATTTATAATTATTTTACTTTTTTAATAGAAAATACATAATAAAATTTTGTATCTTTTTTTTTTTTTTTATAATAACAGATCATTTTGTTGTTTTTATTTGTACTTGATGTAATTTAATTTTTAACTTATTCAAAATCAAATTACATGTAAATTTTTCTTGTAGATTATAAATTTAAATAAATAAAGGAAGAAAAGAAATTGTTAACAATTTTATGTAGTTTGTTGTTCTGATATTTATATTTTTTATGTTGGTATACCATGCTGATTGAATTCTAAAACCATTGTAAATTAATTTGACGAAGTATAGAGAATGTATAAACCTTAACTACATAAATAAAGTATTGAAACAAATTAATTTGTTAATATAAAAGGCAGTGTGGTAGCCTAGTGATTGCCTGAAACAATTGGATACCAGAAAAATTTGGAAAGCAAAGGCGGCCGAGAGAGAAGAACTGGCCTCCCTATTCTCATTAGTGCCGTTGGGCTGAGTACATTATGAACCTTAACTTCGCAATTTCTGACGCCCTGTTAAGGGTATGGGACTTACTTTACTTACAATATGATAAACTATAGGAAATAACAAATAACACTTGACTAAAAATATTTTGAATAAACTTAATTTAAATAAACTAATAACAAAAATTTCATGGATTGAATGAAGTTTATTGGTTTTTCCAGTAATAAAAATTACTGTCGCTCTTGTTCCTTCAAATTATCAACATAAAAATTATGTTTGCAGTTCATTAGTTTTTTAAAATACAATCTCGATGTGTATTACTATTAATGGTACATATAATTCAGACAGTTTAAGTAGGTATTCCACATAATATAAAACATTTTTTAGTGATATATAGGAGAAATCAACATTTTTTCTCCGGTTATATATTATAATATTTAATCAAACAGTTTAAAAGCTGCTAATTCAATTGTTTAATTATAAATTTAAATATTTTTTAAATTAGCTAATCTCCTTTGGCCGTTATAAATAACTGGACAGTATGTAGAGATCAGTTTCTTTTATTCCACACATGTATTATTCGTTACATAAAAGGTCGCGAAAATATAGAATATTTTTCATATTTTACCAGTAATATGTGCAATTTTTATGGAATGAAGCAATTAAACATTAGTACAAATAATAAAAATCTTTTGAACGTTTTTTTTCTTCTATTTTTCAAGTAAACACATTCTCAACATAATGTGTACTAATATTACAATTAAATTTATTAATTAGCCATAATAATAACATATCGTTTGATTTATTTTAATTCTTCAATTAAAATTCTTATTGAATTATAAGAATCAGTAACTGTTACATTTTGCTAAACTGAACTTCGAAACCTTTCATCTTATTAAATTAAATTCAAGTTACATTTTATTTTATTAACTCGTGAAAACTCAATGTGTCACTTTGACACTGTGACTAGTAGTGATGTCCCAAAAATCGCATCACTGCCATTTTGTCACTGCACTGACAAATGAACAATTGCGATTTGAAGCAGTGATCAGAAAGACAATGCTCACAGCTTCGGCAATTGCTCTAACTACTGTTGCAGAACAGCGAATGGGAAAACGGCATTGTCTCTCTGTTGAATGTTCCATTGTCTCTACTCCTCCAGAATAGTGATGGGTTTTACAGTTCTTTTTGCGGATCAGTTCACCATAAAGAACTGATTCAAAGATCCGGTTCCCAAAGAACTGATTGTTTTCGAAAATCTTTTAGATCTACATGTAAACAAATTTTACTATACTAAGCGACTGTGTTATCGTTTTTATTTTGTCTGTCCGGACTATATGTTCCAAACCGAATGAGATAAAAGCGTGATTTTTGTAATCATTTTTATTTTGTTTGTCCAGGCTATTCGCTCCGATTCATTCTGTTCATTCGCGTTTCACCTGAAACAGTTCATACAGAACCAGTTCTTTTAAGTTTTGTGAATCAGTTATTTCAGTTCTTTATCAAGAATCAGTTCTTTCAATGAGTTCATTCACGAACAGCACATCACTACTCCAAATACACACATCGAAACACATAGCCAGATGAAATACACACTACTGCTGACGCTGTACATTTTTTTTAAAACAATTTCTTTCATAATCATGTTTTATCTTATTTTCTGGGAATTGAAATGAGTAATATATGAACGATTTGGGATTTATAACAAACATGAACGTGCCCATTCTTGTTTTTACTATTTTTATGTGCAGGTGCTATTTTTTTTTTTTTCATTGTTATTATAAATACAAGCAATGCCTATCTAAAAAACAAAACAAATTTATAATATTAAATAATTAATTGTTTATCATAAAAAATTTTGCTTCAATTTTATTTTAAATTCTAAAACTTACCTATTATTAAGCGAGGTGCATGTATAGTCTGTCAAATGAAAGAAGTCCGTTCGAGTTTTGTTGCCGAACGTGAGTGTTGCTTAAAGTTGGACACGTGTATTAACGCTTTACGCATATTTCAATATTACCGAAAAAAATCATATTGGCACCCTTTAATTTTGTTCCTCCCCTTCCCGTAAGCAGTAACCTCATTTTTGTTTCATCTCTGTATGTTCATCCATTTCCTTTTTCCAATCTCTTCTGATCCAACAGGCGGATAAATATCGTAAAAAACATGAAACGGTCCATGATCATTGTGACGTCATTAGTTGTAGAAACCTGTATTCTGCTTGAGCGTTTAATGATATTTTTTTTTTATGTTGAAAGTATTTAAATAACGAATTTTTTGATGCACCTTTATTAATCGAACATAAAAGTAATGAACTTTATAGGTATAAGTTTTCTAAATTATTTGTTTTATGTGAAATTTATCTTTCCAGATGCAAATTAGGTTAAAAAAGACATTTTTGTTTTTATGAATAGTAATTTATTTTATTGGTAGGGGTGAATGGAGGAATGGCGGTCACCTAAGCCAAAAGTGCCATAAATATTTTTAGAGTAAACGTATCTTCCTGATATTATTCTAATTATGTATCCTAGTTATTTAGATTACTTAAGGATAGCTCCGTTCTCTCAATGTAAATAATTATCCTAAAATATTTAGAAAATAAATGGAAATGGTCATTGACCGGTTTTACGCCTCACTTCGGGTAACACCGACCATTAGAGAAGGTAATACCAGCCAATTTTTTAAAGTATCAGAATATATATAAAATAAATTTGTGAACGAATTAAAAACTTAATTTCAATCAGTTTTTAATACAGATATATTTTTTTTTTTTTTTAAATACAAATTACAACTGGCCAGAAGGCCATCCAGCAATTGGACTATAACGCGAAAATAACTTGTTAGGGGTTAGCATCTAGCGATGGACCCCACTGAAATTGTAGTAACATAAAACTAGGCCAGATTAAACGGTTGACTACATTTTAACCTTCGAACATCAAGACTATTATCAAAAAGATTGATCGCCAAAATGTTTGTGTGAGACTCCAAGCGGCCTATGTATTGTTTAGCAGCTCGATTGATCTCGTCTTTCACATATGGGATATTTAAGTTTTGATGTAGTGTATGGTTAGATACATACCAGGGTGGTGAGACTATCAGACTTATAGCCTTATTCTGGAACCGTTGTATCTTGTTTATGTGTGTATCTTTTGCACAACCCCACAACATTAAACCGTATGCCCAAACGGGCTTTATAATTATTTTGTACACTAAGAGTTTATTTTCCAATGATAAACTAGAGTACCTGCCAAGAAGCCAATTTAATTCTTGCAATCTTATATCTAGATGTTTTCTTTTTTGTATAATATGCTTTTGCCATGTTAATTGCAATCCAAATGAATGCCTAAGCATTTAACATCTTTATCCTGGTTGATAACCACCCCATTTATTTTTAACGGCTAATACCTAAAATTTTGCAACGTGAAGTCTACTTGCATAAATTTACTTTCGTTTACTCTAATATGCCAACGACTCAGCCAGTTTTCCACTTCCAATAAAATTATATTAAATGTTCAAATCACCACAAAAAATTTATGTATGGATATTTCATAGAAAATAATCGCTTTTATAACTATAGATATACAAAGTGGTATAATTAAATGAATGGTTTGTCCCCTTTCTCCTGAGGATACAGCACCAATTCTTTTCTGTCCTTTGGAGGCTAAAATTTTGTTCGTTTCATGAACTGTGCCTGTACCAGTTTTATCTTTATTTTATACTTTGTTTAGACCAAATTTAAATTTATCTATAACCTGTTCAAGGTTATTAAAAAATCGTTTAACCTCATTATTATTAAATCCTCTTAACCTGTTTAAACTCGTCGATTCTGGCTTATGAACTGAAATATTGTTATTCCGTTTCAAAAAACCTTCTATCAATCTTTATCAGCTAATTTCTTAGTTTTATCAAATCTATGTGGAATTTTTAAAATTTCCGCATAATCAAAAACAAGTTTTCTTAATTGCAGTGGGGTTACACTATAAAACATATTTGTCAACTGTATTAAATACTCAGCTATGTCAGATTCTTGTTCTTTGGTGAAAACAAATTTTCTTCCTAGACGAGGCGCTCGTTTTATGTATATTTTTTTGTTCATTAAAATCGTGTTACATTACTTTGTATGTAAAATTATTAGTCCAGACTTCTTTTCGTTCTATATATATATGTTTTAATAATTCGGGTGTAGTAATTAAATTAATAAAGGAGAATTCGGTAGACCCGTTTGTTTTTTCTTTGATCATCTTTTATGTTTTTGTTTTTTTTTGTAAATTATAAATAAGTTATTTTAAAATTTCGGCCTACAACAATAGCCTTACTTTGATTGTCAGACTAAATAATACTGTAAAGTTCATAAACATCTTTGTTCTGGGCAGTGAGAATAGCTCATTCACTCAACCAATTTTGATACTTATAATTGGTTTTAATATTGGGAAATACTTTTTTAAGCAATTTCTCTTTTGGTGTCACGAAATTGCAGAAGTTATGAGGTATAGAAATTTGTTCTGAGGTCAAATGAACTAGCACCTTTCTGTTCCCAATTTCTGGAAATTGATACAAGAATATCTTAGCTGATCGATCGTAGACACATATTTGTAGTTAATTTCAATGTCTTAACTTTTTCAAGGATATGGGCGTTAAATTTGTACTATATGTTTATCTATAATGGATGCATAGTGGTACAATTTGTGGATCATCAATATATTTTCTCCTACAAAGCAACATGCAGATATAAATTTTGTATCAACCACATCACATACTTCCTCCCACAGAGGAAGGTGTTGAAAAACAATAAATAAAAATTTTATATAAATTTTTTGTTTTGATTATTATTAAAATATGATAGTTATAAACTCAAAAAACAAAAAATCTTGTGCATGATGGGTCAGTACTTTACTGTCTATTTTAGTACTTGAAAGAGTTAAGCCATTCTTAAATCACAGAATTTATTTCACAGCTTTTGCATTTTAAACCATCCATTGAAGATTACATACATTACATTTATATGAAATCTTAATCAGGAATATAATGATATAGTATGTTTTTACAAATATGGATGAAATAAATTTATAAGTTAGTGACTCAAAAACACAGAAACAGAAAAACAAAAAGAATAAAAAATTAAAGTAACGATGAACGGTTACGTAGGATCATTTCACTGTCTTTATTAATAAACATGTGTTCATACAAATACTTTAGTTTGTTATATCTAAGTGTAAGAAAATGTATCTAACATAGCCTGTTTTTGCGAATAAGTTGCCGAGAGTCAGAATAATTTAAAAATGTATTCGACGAAAACGAATATGGCGTAAGCCCTGAAAAGGGCTATTTCAAATATTTGAACGACAGAGGAAGTAATAATGACGGAAAATAGTGTAAAGAGGAATACGAATGAAGGAACCGATAGAAAATGAGGAAAACGATACGAAAGGAGACGAAAACGGAATATAGAGAACGACAAAAAGGGGATATTAATACGAAAAACGCGATATTACCGAAAAAACCGAATAAACACAACAACGAGGTATACTAATCGGTGGACAATAAATACACCAACGCTGCGGTAGGCGAATATTTAAACTCCGCCTATTTGTACTTCTTCGTTTTCATTAATGTTATGACGTCATTATACAATGAAAAACAATAACTCGAGAATAAACAATAGTATTTTTACGTTTTATCAAATAAAATAAATATTTTATTACAAGTCAGTTTAGTGTTATAATTTTATAATTACTAGGCAATACATATAAATTTATTTCTTTACAAAATTTGTAATATAAAATCGTAAATTACACATATTTCCACTATATTCATTATATGTGTGTACACATTTATAAAATATAGTGTGTAATTATAATTAACTAAAATATTATTAATGTTGTACATTTTTTATGGTAATCATATTCATTATATACTATCGTGCTAAAAATAAAAACTATTTATAAGTATACTTTTTGTACTATAGGAATCTTTTATAAATTCTGACAACTCCTGTATTTTCCTTGTGAGTAATGTCGTATTTTTAATCTTATAAAATATGGGGGACTAAACCAAATCAGTAAAATATACTATGTAATTGTACAAATATATATAAAACAAGTGTTAATATTACAATTTTCTTAGAATTATAAATAATAGACTACCTTTACATTATAGTGAATATAAATGTATATAATAAAAAATATATTTAATATATTATTTATTTACAAAAAACTTTCTAAAAACTTTTAAATGTATATATATATATATATATATATATATATATATATATATATATATATATATATATATATATTATATCTATTAGGTTTCAATGAGTTTTTTTCCTTACTGGCAATTCGGAAAAAGTACTTTCAGTATCTGATGCTTTTTTAGATGATGACCATGTAAATAAGTCGTTAACTTTATTATAAAGTTGTTCCATCTTGTCCTGATCAGTGATATTATATGTATTATTTATTACTTCGTGCAGCATAACCCTAGTTTCGGAATCATATTTAATGGTATTCTCATGTAATTTGATTAATTCGTCATTTAATGGGGTTTTTTTCAATGGCAATTCACTGTTTGCTGGTGGTATAATCAAAGAAATAGAATATGAAGTTACACTTTCATCTAAAATATGAAAAACTGAGTTTATATAATTCATTCTAATACTTTCCATGGTTGTTTTGTTTCTCTTAGAACAGCAAACATATGTTTACAGAGCCACCTGTTTTTTTTCCAATCTAAACATTCGCAAGATGGATTTTCCTCATTATTAGCAAAACAGACTTTATATTTTCTGTTCGGATTGTCTTCGCTTTGAACCATGAATTGTGACTTTTGAATTTCGACAACATTTTTCAGTAATTCACAGTTTGACATTCGTTTTAAACAGTGCGTTATAAAACTTTAAGGACGATTATTTAAAAATACTGGAATTTCCTTGTTATATCCTGTAACAGAAGAAAAACATGATATATTTTTTTCAACATATTTATGAAATTTTTCTGTGAAAAATTGGTTATGCAGCACCCCAAGAGTACCACTTAATGACTTATCTTTGCGGTGACGTGAGTAACAGTTCTTCAATTCACTATTCAGGCTTTCAACACCATTATTTGTTTTAATATTAATAATAAAATGTTCCTTTCTAAAATACTACACCTATTTCCTCATATAGGGTTCCCATTTTTTAGTAAAATAATCCTGAAATTTGATAGACGTTTGCCATATATTACTTTTTTTTAAAAATTGAAAATGAAATATATTTATTATTATTATTATTATTATTATTATTATTAAAAACTCGGCCAAAGCTTGTTCAAAATCAATTTTATTTTCTGAATGAGAAATATCTCTTAACATCTTTAATAATTCTTCTTTTTTAGAATGAACGCCATGCTCTTTTGTTTTCAACCATCGTAACCAACTTTGTTCTTTATGAAAGTCACAAAGATATGTGTCTGTTGCAGGGAAAGTAGCTTCGATGGCTTTTATTTCTGCCTCAGAAAAATCAGTCATAAAATATTTAGGATTCCATGCAGGATTCCAGTTTCGTAAAATTTGTAGTGGTTCAGTGATTGCCTGAATAGTTTCATTCATTGTTATGAAGGTCGCTACTGGCTGGTAGTCTACATTTGTCTTCACAACAATAAAAAATAATGGTAGTGCGTATTTCGACGTTTTGTAAGTAGCATCCATAAGACACGCTTCATTTCCATAACGGTGAAGTAAATTTTTTTGATTTTTTGACTGAAAAATAAAAAGTAATGGAGATTTATGATTGTCACTGTTCACAAATGGTTTAAAATATACCATATCTTCTTTATATTCAATTTTCCATTGCTCTATCATTTGCTGTACATTTTCTTGATCAACTTTTAAATAGCGAAGTTTTCTAAGAGATAGATTAACATGGTTCTGTATTGTGTTATTATTTGGATAAAATCGTTTGTTAATTCGGCTTGGAAAATTTCCATCCTGAAACCAACTATTTTTGTTTGAATTGAGAAATTCATTTAAATATCTCTTTATTTCTATTGTACTATCTACCCCATTATTAACCAGTTCATAAATTCTATTTTTTAAACGTTTGTCTAACCTTTGTACACAACCTTCTGTAATTTTAGAATCATGATTGTGATTTGTTATTTGTGGTAAACAAATATAATACCATTTTTCAGTTAAGATCGAATCTGGAGATTTTTTCAATTTATTTCTTATTTGTAGAGATGTTCTTTTTTTAAAATGCGTCGTGAGTTTATCTGTTTTAAATGTTGGAAAACGAATTATCTCGTGTAATATTATTTTAACTGTGCAATCTTATTTTTGTAATATAACTTACTGTTTTGATTTAGTCTCTTTACTTTAGAAAAATACTGGGTATTAGTTGAAATTTGGAATTGCTCAATACGTTCCTTTGCAGTTTTATATTATGTAAAACCAAAAAACGGATTCGTAATACCAGAAAAAAATTTTATCCAATCATTTGATTCCTCCATAATGCTGTAATATATTGATTTTTATTAGCATATTAAACATGTATGTTAATTTTCAGTAGAGGTATTAATCTTTTATTTCATATTTTCTAGTCTTTTATTATTTTTCCACATTAATATATTAGCTGTTATTATTATAGTTTACTGCTTAATGTAATTGTCAGCACGGTTGTGTGTCACTTTTATTAATAAAATTTATCAGCTATTAATCTTTGTGATTTCTATATTTACGAACAGTAAAACGGATTGTATTTAATAAGTCAGAGTGATTTTGTTTATTTATTCTTGATTCGTCCTATATAATAATTAAAAACAAATTTACGTTACATTATAGGTATACAGCACATAGGATCTTTAAAAAATTAAAATCTAAAATGTATATTATAATAGAGGAATTCAGTTAGTCGGCAATACTACAATATTGGCGAATAAAAGTTTGTTTCATGAAACCAAAAATTCAAAATATAGAACTATATACGGGAATTTTTTAAAAAAATAGATTTATCCGGATTGATAATATTGCAACAGCATAAAATAGTGAGCAAAAAAGTAGTATTTCTCTATTTTGACATTCGTTTAAATTTTTAAATTAAAATCTTTAGTTACCTTATTTTAAATGTAGAAAACTGTATCTTTACTGTATATATAGTTATAATTCGTTTTCTTCGATATATTTCTCTGCATTTATGAACTACTTAATGACTAACTTCCTTACTCTACCCATTGCAAAAAAAAAAAAAAAAAAGAAAAATACAATAATAAAATTTTACAAAAGCGGAATGACACCTCTGGATAATAATAAACCAAATAAAGGCTTATTAGTATTATATAAAATCATGTTATTTATTTAATAAATTCTTTAGTAAGTGTAAAATTTTCTGGACTATCCGAAACCTCTAAATAATGTTACCAGCAATTGTAATGAACTTAGTTAATATCAAATCTTTCTTTTTCTTTTTCCTAATAACTATAGATGATCAAATTCATTATTATAAAAATATGTACAGCTTCGATCAAAAATTAATGCAGAAATTCAAATTAATTTTTTTCAGATGATTATATAGTTTCGTATCGATGTTAAATGCATTTTCTAACTATTTGTTTTTATTTTTAAATTAAAAGATAATATGGCTAATATAAATATATAATGTGAAAATGTTTAGTTATTAAGAAGAAATGAAGCATTTGAACATTTTTAAAATTTAAAATATATGACGTCATGAGTTCTACAATCATCGTACAAACGGAAAAGTACAAGTGGGCGGAGTTTAAATATTCGCGTACCGAAGCGTAGGTGTATTTAGTGTCCACCTCATTGTACAAACGGAAAAGTATAACTGGGCGGAGTTTAAGTATTCGCCTACCGCAGCGTTGGTGTATTTATTGTCCACCATACTAATCGAATCGAAAACAATAGAACGTTGAATTAAAGCCGGCACAGATAACAGTGATAAGGAACGGACGAGCGCTGTTGATCACATATCAGCTGCACGCTGCACCCGACTTAATTTATTTTTACACAGCTAAAATGTGACGTTGCATTTTAGCCGCTAACAGCTCCCCCCCCCGGACTGAACTGTCAGGTTCAGTAATTGGAAGTAGAACAACGGAACTGGTTAACTTTTTGGTTACAGTTCCATTCGATAAAACTTGAATGGTTTGAATGTTTGATTCAGTGTTTCGATCGGACAAATAGGTTTCTTTCGAGAGGTTTCAGTACTGAAATTTCTACCGACCAACGCATCCCTGATATTACCTAAATTGGTGTGTCTTTATTAATAAACATGTGTTCATGCAAATACTTTAGTTTGTTATATCTAAGTGTAAGAAAATGTATCTAACATAGCCGTTAACAATAGTTACTTCAAAAAAATTCATAACTAACTCATTTATTTGATGTAGCAAAGGTTACCACAAAATTGTCAATGCTCTGTAAAATTTCAAAATGTAAAGTGCAATTTAAAACTTACTATTATATATACACTTATATATAAAAATCAATTTGTGGACAACACATAAAAAAATCTTTATTTAGGCAACAAACATCTTTTAACTTTTAACTGATCTAAGAAATGGCACTATAAACTACAGTCTTTATTCTATTTCTTATTATTATAAAAAAGCTTAAGCTTTCGTCTTTTGGCTGTTTAAATTTTGAATATAGCTTAAGTTTTAGCCTTTTAACTTATGGAAACTTAAATATAGTTTTTGGATTAAGCTTATGACATCTAAAAAATGATTGGCTTTCAGCTTTTGGCTTTCGGCTGGGTTTCAAAATGGCTTAATGTTTTCTAGTTTTATAGTAAGAATAATTAGTAATATTAATTTAGTAAAATTTTCCCACTTTCCATATTTTTAAAACCATTTCTCAATTTATACTGAACACCACAAACATAGGACATTTTCAAGCTTCGTTTCCAAATAAAGAAATCGCTTATATCAATAAAAACTATGTAAAGTTTACTAAATTACTATAACAAATATTTCAAGAACAAAATATGGTAAATGAATTACAAGACCGCAACACATTTAATGCTATGAACACAGTGCCGTCTTTAAGAGTGAGGGGGCCTTAAGCCTCGTCGGTTGGGGGCCCACTTAAAGAAAACGATTTTATGCAGAAACACAAATTTCAGCACGATGCTCGACATGCATCACCACCGAAGCAAAAAAGAAGCCACGTGACGTTTCATTGGCCCGAGTTGCCAACTAGCTAACTTCGCAAAGAGCATATTCTTGTTTTCGGGAGAATACCTTTCGACTCCCGAAAACAAGAGCATACCTTCTGTTCGTCAGCAGAGACAGCATTTTTTAAAATTTTGAATTTCCCTCCCTAGTTCCGCTATCTTTTAACACAGTGGCGCTTTAGTCTGTTTAAAAAACAAGTGTGAACTTGCAGTCAACATGAGAATCAGTCTGATCAAGTTTCAACATCTTGCTTTTTAAGTTACCAGCGTGGCGACCAAGGGCACCATGTCAACACTAAAATGCACGGCACCCTCGCAACACTTTTACACGCGATTAAACAACTGAAAAAAGAAAGAAGAAATTATTGTATAAAATAAGTTGTGGAGTATGTTTCGGAAAAGAGTATACTCCAACAAAAATTGCCGTTTACCAACACAGGAAATTGACAGTTCTGGGAAGAAAAAGGTGTTAAGGTTTTAAGAATTATTTGGGGAAATTAATCAGTTAACAAATTAAAAGTTTTATTCATAGCTCGATTGAAAGAAGTCAATAAATACGTTGAATATGTACCTTGCGCTGGAAACTCTTTAAATTTAATCGACGTTGAAAGCGTAGGCAGTAATAATCTAGTCGCAAAACTTTTTTATTTAGTGCAAAATAGTATACTTTTTTCTCGACGTCGACGTAAAGGTGAAAAAAATTAGTACCTGTCTTAAATAGTAAAGAGAAACTGATAAAACCATTATCTGATACCAGATGGTCAGCCCGAAGTGACGCTTTTAGTGCTATTCGTGGAAGTTATTACAGCATTTTAAAAATCGCAATCAAGTGAAACTAGACTTGAGTCTTCGAGTTTATTTAATAAACTAACTCAATTTGATATTATTTTTTAAACTATTGTTTGGGATGACATATTATTAAAAGTAAATTCAACTAGCAAAACTTTACAAAAATAAAATATACTTAGCTGTAATTGTGAGCTTGTTCGATTCTCTAGAAAAATATCTTCATAATTTGAGAAACAAGTTCGATGATTGTATGAGCGAAACAAAAACATTTATTGAAAAAAATAAAATAACAATTAGTGAAAAAAACGATAGACTGAAAGCACAAAGTGTTAGATTAACGAGATTCGATGGAAAAAGTGATGATATCGTTTTTAACAAAATAGATAAGCTTAAAATCGAATTTTTTTATCCGATTGTTGATTCTCCTTGCGTTAATATTAAAAAGCAAAAGTTAGCATATAACAACACACATGACAATTTGTTTTTTTTTTGCATTTACAAGATATGGCGGATGAAACAATAAAGAAAAATTGTATGTAAATTTTACTTAGAATCATCAGAAAAGAAAAGCAATTTATCTATAATTCACTTGAACAACCAAAAAAAAAAGAATTTATAATTTCTACCTTTCCTAATATAGAAATAATTTTTAAGTATGATGATCACAAATTGCACTGGGGAAAGAAGTTTTTCAGCACTCGAGTTTCTAAAAAATCAGCATAGGAGCACAATGCCTGATAAAAGACTAAATAGTTTAGCAACAATGTTTATTATATCAGATATTTTGGAATGGATAAATTTTGAAAACATTATCTCTGAATTTACACTAAAAAAGTGTAGAAGAAAATTGTAAATTATTGTATTTTTTAATGTAATAAAAACTCCTTTAATTATGTTTTTATTAATTAAACATTAATATATTGCTCAAAAACACTATGTAAAATATCAAGGAATTTTATTCATGCTGACAATATCTTTCAATTTCACAATCACTGGTTTATTAAAATAAAATATTTACATTTTATGTTTGAAATTTATTTTTATTTTTTTAAATATTCTGAACTGCGCAGCCAGTCTAGCAATCTGGGGCCCCAAGTCGAGTCTCTTGGGGGGGGGGGGAGTTTTTTTAAAAATTAAGAACTGTATTTCAGTAGCGCCTTTTATAACCAAACGAGTTTGCATACAAAGGCGCCAAGCCAAGCACGCCATTAGGCTTAATCTTGACCTAGAACCTTCTTACAATAAAACTTTAGTAATAAACTTGAATTTTTTTTTTCTTTTTTCTTTTTTTGGTATCGGAGTTTGAGAAACTTAATGCTATATGATTTGGTGGGTTATGCACTACGTTCTTATTTAATAGACAATATATTATATTTTTTTTTTTTCTAAAAGACGCAAGTATGATTGATTTTGGTTTGTTTTACCATTTAAGCTAGATTGGCTTGTCCAGGTATTAATATTGAAAATTACATACGTGTTAATGAGTAGATTTTAAGTTTAATGTTTTTTATTTAACTAAGCAATGTAAATCACTGTAGCTTGTTATTTTTGCCAGTAAATTTTGGTTTTAAAACCAAGAACGCGAATTTTTGAAATTTAGTTGCCAAAATTGAATTGCTCGAATTGAGGTTTTCTATGTTGAAATGTCCGATGTCGTCATACTTACTGTAGTGAAAGATTACATGATTGGCGTTTTAAATTTCCCCACAGTCACATTTGTCGTCTTCAGTAATTTTGTATTATTTTTTTAAGTAGCCTCCTAAGTGTGCGTGGTCAGTGAGGAGTTGGGTAGTGTAAAAGTTAAGATGTTAACTGTAAGACTGTTCTAATATATGGGATTAGCCTGTGGGTATACCGACCTGCTGTATCTCTTTCCCAGAAGTTTTGCCATATGGACATGAAATAGTTTTTAATGAGTCTTTTGAGTTGTTCTAGTGACATTTTTATATGTAAGTCATGGTGGATTAGCATGTAGGAACTGTTCTGAAGAGGATTAATTGGAGGCAGAAAGTTCATTATTTGATAAACATGATCGTTAATATATTCAAAATTTTTATGGTTTTTTATGGTAATAATGATTGATCTATAGTTAATTTATAGGTCTAGTAGAAGGACTCCCATAAGAGCACCAGCGGCGCTGTGAGAAATTTTTTTATAAGCTCTGCAGGTTTTTATTAAGTATTTACGTTGTGTAGAATAGACTTCTTGCTTTAGGATTTTCTTTTTCAGGTGTTGGAAAAACACAGAGCTACAGTAACACCGTGTATTCTCAGCAAGTGACTTGTGCAGTACAAGTCTGTATCTGTAATCAAAGCTCCATGTATTTCTGCACACTTTTATTAATTGATAGTATTTAGCGTCCAACTTAGATGTAATGTAGTCTATATATTGTTTAAAGTAAAATTTATTGTCTAATATAACTCCTAGGTATTTAAAATGTTTGACTACTTTTAGAGTGATCCCCCTATAAAGTACTTTAATATTTCTCCTTTTTAGTTTCAGGGAGTTTGTGAAAAGGGACACAAAGCATTTTTCAGCTGAAAGATTAAGCGTTACTTCATTTAGCCAGACTCCGAGTAACTTAAGCGTTTTGTTAGCTGTTCTTTCGAAATGGACTTTTGTATCGTCCGATATTATGAATAGTAAGTCATCTGCATATGTGCATAGGTCAACGTTCTTGTCGTATGGTAGAGCTTGGTTGAATAATATATTCCAGAAAAGTGGACCTAAAACGCTACCCTGTGGGCAGCCTTTATTGGTTTCAGTGTTTGCATTATGATTACCTATTTGAAAAGTTATACGTCTGTTTTTAAGGTAACGATATATTGTACTTAACAATGGTATGTCTTTGAACAGAATAGATTCTAAAATGCCAAACAAAGCAGGATGCCAGCAGTTATCAAAGGCTCCTTTGATATCCACTCCTATGACGAGAACGTTCGATTTTTTCTTAAGGCTGCTGCTAATTTTGCTGATCGCATAATTCACAGCATGTTCTATGGAGAGACCTTGTCTAAATTCAAATTGGCTTTTATCTAAAAAGTTTGCTGAGTTCAGATGGCAAGTTATCATACTTTTTAATAGTTTTTCGTAAATTTTGCTTACAGTATTTAAAAGACATATTGGGCGATAGAAGCTTATGAGATTTGCACCTTTGTTTGATTTATGAAGTAGGATTACATTTGCTTCGCGCCAGAGTTTAGGGAAATTGTTTAAGGAAAAGATTTTTTTTGTATAGAAGTGAAAGGAGTTTTGGATAGACGTTTTGGATTTATTTTAGTGTCTTATTTGTAATATTTTTAGGTCCAGCAGCTTTGTTGTTTTTTAAAGCTATTTCGTGCAAAAGTATCAAGAGGAGTTCGTTGTGAGTGACCAACGTTTTCCTGTATGTAAAGTTTAAAGTTTTCTCTTAGTATGTTCTGTTTGTTGCTGTCTTTGTCAGTGCTGTCTAACGGAAAAAGAGAGGATAGGGAGTAATTAAGATTCTCTGTCACATTGGTGATTTTATCGCCGTTATTTTTTATGAAAAGTGGAATATTGTTTGGTTTGTTTGATTTCAGAAACGTTATTTTGTAGCTTAAGCCCCATTGTTCGATATTTTCAGAGCAAATTGGGGGGGGGGGGGAGTTATATAATTACGCAATATATTTTCTATGGTAGGCAGTAGATTTGAGAAATACGTTGTTTCATAAAGAAAATCAAATAACGACCTCCTTACAAATTTAAAAATGTTTTAAAAATACATAATTATTACAATTTAATTTAAATTTAATTTTATTTTTAGGTAAAAAATAAAAAAATTATAGAATTCTAGCTGAAATGGTAATTTAGAAATTGAATAGTAAGAAAGATAGTATTAATCCAATCTTAATTCTTTGTTTGTGAGCAAGTACAAAAAATATATATATTTATCTTTGATCTATTTTCATTTACATTACAAAATAAAAATTAAAAATAAATAAGAAAGGCAAAAGATCGATGACAGTTGGGTTTAAAATAAAATAAAAACATAACATTAATGGTTTTACTAGAGAACATTATTAAATATTAGTTATAATTAAATCCATTAGTAACATTTATACAAATCTATTATAGTATAAATTAAGTACCTCTGTTATAACAAATTTTTTCATAGAGGCTTTGGTTCTTGGGGGGGGGGGTATGTCTACTATCCCCCCCGTGGATCCACCACTGATATATATATATATATATATATATATAATTAGTTCAATATATATATATATATATATATATTCTGAATTTTTTTTATTCTATCTTAAAGGGCCCTCTCAAGGCGGGGGCCCTAAGCCTGGGCTTTGTCGACTTATGGGTAAAGACGGAACTATATGAACACTCCTACTATCATAGATTAAAATAAATTTTAAAAATACTAATTATGTAACGTCACAATGAGGACCATTTTGTGTTTTTTATGATATTTATCTGCCTGTTGTTTTACAAACGGACTTCTTTCGATTCACGGACTATATATAAGTATTGGAAGGAGTCAGTTTTTAACTTTTTTTTTTTGTTGTACTAAAATGCATTATATGAATTACATTTATATTTCTATGTCTTAAAATTGTATAAATACCGTCTTAAAAATATTTATAATTTTCCCGATTGTAAAATATAGTTTCTTTAAAAAATCTGGGACACATAGTTAACGTAAGTGATTCAATTTTTTAATTTTTATGTAGTTGTGAATTTAAGTCGATAAATCGTTAGTAGAACAATATTTTTAATTATCTTTATTATCTGTTAATAAAACGTTTTGCACGTCAGTCGTGGGGATAAAAATAATCATTTTGTTTCGGATCAACTACTCTAATGTAGAAGCAAAAGATCACTGCTTATTTCAAAGAACAGTTCTGAGTGGGGCTGCTCCGGCAAATTAGTTTCCGAGCACATCTTTAGTGACTAGTGATATAAAATAAGTAGGGTAAGTAAAGCATGATATTTTATGCGCTGATGATTCTGTGTGTGAAGTTAACGATATGTACATTTACTTAATACTATATCTAAACGAACATATTCAATTTCATATTTGTAATATCAGATATATTTTTAACCCAGCAAACCCATAAATATATTTTTTTTACAAATGCTTAAATTTTTTTGTGTCACTATTGCCTTCTTTTGTGAAATTTTTTATAACGTAGGCTTCATTATATAATTGAAGTGTATGATTTCATAACCCCCAAATTTCATCATTTATTAAATTATAATAAAAAAAGTTATATTCTTACTACTATTGTATGATAGTTTGACTTCTTTTATCAAAATTAATAAGAAAATACACATGAACAATAAATGCGAACATATAATCAGAACCATAGGCAATAAAAAAAAATTTGAAGTGCATATCATCAAATAAACATGCTAAATATGACTAGAAAAGAATGGTTGAATGATAAATGTGTATTTGAACCGAATTCAATTTTTTTTTTTTTCGTTATGTTTACATACTAAAGATATATTAGCCTATAACTTATATATATTAAATAGGAAAAAAACATTAAGTGAAATCAGATCAACTTTTTATGAAGAGGGTAGCATTGCATTTGATAGATTATTAATAATCTATCTTCATCTGCTTCTTCTGCTAACAGAACTCTTAAATAAACATCACAAAAGTCTGTGAGTTAATCTTTCACATTAAAATTGTATTGCAAGGAAATATTGCACAATGTTGTAAAACAGGTGTTCATTTTATTTACATCAGCAGAATATCCTTAACGTTATTTTATCTTCATCTGCTCTTCTTTCATACTTGCTTGCTAGTATTTATGTAAACCTTTAATGGTTATGAGGCATTTATAACTATTTTACCACAAAATCGTTAACAATCACGGTCTAAAATAAATATTTTAATAGTAGCCAAATAGCTTACTGACAGACCAATAAAAATAATATATATGTATTCTTTTACTTGTAGGTGTACACTACAAAAAACTATAAATAATGTTTTATATAAATAATAATTGTAAATACTTTCGATAAATTATAATTTTAATAATAATTTTGTAAACAATTCTGTCATAATTTTAATTTCATTTTTTTATACAATTTTTTACCTCGCGCTATAAGAATTATCATTCACTCGCCATATGTACACGTCTATTTTTTGCTAGTAAAATTAAGATTATTCAGATATCGATGTCAAACTATATGGCTGTCATTTTTATGCGATCAATGTTTATTTATCATTCCAGCGACGTTCACACTTGATGTACACTTTGGCGAAATATACCGTTCTTTAAATTTGCTACAGTTCATTTCGGCAACACTGTATTTCTTAGTAGCCTGGTACACACCATGCTACAATTGGCGACCACGATGGGATTGGAACCACCGTGCCGCAGTTAATCAATATTGCTTAGCAACAAATCATTGCAGCGCTGGCAACAATGGAAGAACCAGTAGACTCCTCAACCGCATCCGGCCTCACAGAAGTAACACCGAGACTTCTGCACCGAGTCAACATTCCAAGATACATCAAAAACGATCCGGATCTGTGGTTTCTAATGGTCGAAGCGGTACTGAAAAGCTACAATATCACGGACGATGACGAAAAGATGTCTACGATCTATCCGGCCTTACCAGATGAAGTGTTACTGGCGATCGCAGAAGTTATCCGGTCATCGGAGAGAAATAAATTCTAGAAAGCCCGAGAGACCATCCTGTCCACGTTTAGAGTTGCACAAGAGCAACAGATCGATAAATTGTTATCGGCACGCACCTACTCTGGCAAACCATCGCAGATACTGGCAGAAATGAAACGATTACTTGGATCTGGGCCACTCAATGCGAAACATGAATTGGTTCTCCGGCGTCTATGGCTAAAGAATATAGACCAGTCCATCCGAAGCTTGGTCACTGGCATAACGTCTGAGAAAAACCTGGAGGACGCAACGAAAACAGCAGACCTGCTCTACACCGATCGACTTGCAATGTGGAATCCACCTGCAAATTCAGCCACCGTGCCTTTCCAGATAGCAGAAATCCAGGAACAACGTCAGTTACAGATGGAGATAAATGAGATACATACGGCTATTTCTTTACTTACCAAGGCGATCGAAACGCTAACCATGCAGATGGTGACGGGAGCACCAACTACTCAGTCCACCTGCGCCTGCATGCAACTAGCAGATGAAAGAAGATGACCTCGATCGCAATCCCGACCCAGGCTGATGGAGCGTCAAAACTTTTTCAAAGATGGCGTATGTTATTTCCATGCAAAGTTTGGAAAGGATTCGCGGAAATGCCGAAAAGGATGCAGCATGTTCGATCCGAAATTGCAACAGTTAAACTAAAAAATCGAAACAGGATGGCTGCGACTGTTTCGATACAATCCAAGTCGCAGCGGATGTTTGTTCGGGACCAAGAATTGCAGTGCACATTCCTCATCGACACTGGTTCAGACGTTTCGATTATACCAGAACATATCGGAAAGCAGTTGAAGTACGAACAGTTGGACCCAGGTTTTCGATTAGACGGTGCCAACAAGAAACCGATCACAACATATGGTTCAGTTGAAACTAACCTATCATTGGGCCTGACACACACGTTCAAATGGACACTGATAATAGCAGATGTACCACACGGGATTCTAGGAGCCGATTTCCTAGCGAAATTTCAATTGATTCCAGATCTAACACGAAAACGCTTGCTAGACAGTCGAAATCTCACATCAGTACCAACCAGTGAAGGAACTACAACAGCTTCCAACATTCATGTGGTATCCATCAACAATAGCGTTGCACAGCTGCTGAGCGAATTTCCTTCAATCACCCAAGCCCGACAGGAACTCCCACCGATCAAACACAATGTCGCACTTCACATTGAAACTGCGGGACCACCGATCCGCTCAAAACTTCGATGCCTTCGGCCAGACATCTGGAAACAAGCAAAACAAGAAGTGGATACAATGGTAAAAGTTGGTATCTTACAGCCATCCAAAGGAGCATGGAGCTCTCCAGCAGTAGTGGTAGCCAAGAAAGATGGTAATGTTCGACTCTGCGGCGATTTCCGACAATTAAATGCAGTTACCAAGCGAGACGAATACCCAATGCCACGTCTGGAAGATGCTTTCGCTGGGCTCCACGGTAACAAAATTTTCTCAAATATTGATATTACTCGTGTGTACTATAACATTCCCGTCAACAAGAATGACCAGGAAAAAACCGCAATAGTCCTCCCGTTTGGATTATACGAACATATACGAATGCCGTTTGGCCTCATGAATGCCCCAAAGACCTGGCAACGATTTATAGATGACGTATTGAAGGACCTGCCCAACACTTTTGTGTATTTGGATGACATCCTTATCTTCAGCAAAACAGAAGAGGAACACATGTCACATTTGCGAGCAGTACTGGAACGTTTAGATGCAGCTGGCCTCCACATCAACATAGCCAAATGCCATTTCTTGAAGGAAGATATCAACTTTTTAGGATACAATATCAGCGCCTGTGGTTTTCGACCAACAAGGAAACGTCTGGAAGCTATTTGTTTGCTACAACCACCAAAAACCATCGCACAACTTCGAACGCAGCTAGGTATCCTAAATTTTTATCGTAATTGTTACCCTAACGCAGCACGAACACTATCACCACTTACCAACCTACTGCGTGGTCATCCTTGGCGTAACGATAAAACACCAATCACATGGACAGAGGAATTGTTAGCAGTTCATCAACAGGCAAAGATAGGAATACAGGAAGCAGCAGAATTGGTCTTCCCAGATTCTAATGCAGAACTCAGATTAACAACTGATGCGTCAGATATAGCAGTTGGAGCCGTCCTAGAACAACGTTGTCAAGCAGAATCCAGTTGGCAGCCGTTAGCATTCCTGTCAGAATGACTTACACCAGCTCAAGAGAAGTGGTGTGCATATGACAAGGAACTATATGCAATCGCCCGGGCCATCGAAAAATTCACCTATCAATTAGAAGGTAAAGATTTTATAATTCGCACAGATCACAAACCACTAACTTTCCTACGACCGCAGACAGGAAAAAAGAGAATGCTGGATCGTCGTACCAGATTAATCGAGTTCATCCTGCAATATGCACCCAGATTGGAATATATCAAAGGTGAATCTAATGTGGTGGTAGACGCGTTGAGTCGGGTAGAAACAGTTAATGCAGTTCCGCAATCAACTTCCTTCTCAGAAATTGCAGCAAGTCAGAATGGAGATGTAGAGATCGAGCAGATGCGCCAAAATGGATACGGCAATCACACATTTATAACAGTAGAACGAGATGGGAACCACATATTTTGTGATATTTTCCAGGGAATCCAACGACCAGTCATACCAGAACGGCTTCGGCAGAAAATTTTCAACTCTATCCACAACATAGCACACAGCGGCCAAAACAGCACAGTAAAAGCTATTATTTCACAATACTGGTGGCCGAATGCAACGATGGACATCCGAATTTGGGTCAAGGCATGTCAACCATGTCAACTGTCAAAAGTTAACCGGCATACAAAATCACCACTGGAAAAATTCCCAGAGTCGCAGAAATTCCAACATGTCCATATCGATATTGTGGGCCTGCTACCCGAATCCAGAGGATTCACATACTTATGCACATTCATTGATCGATGGTCACGCTGGCCAGAAGCCATACCCTTGGCTGATATATCGGCAAATACAATCGCTACCGTTTTTGTTCGAGAATGGGTTTCCCGTTATGGAGTACCACACCGTTTGACTTCAAATCGTGGCAGGCAATTCACAAGTATACTTTTTACCAAACTGACAAGGATTCTGGGAGTGGACCACATAAAAACAACAGCATATCATCCGATTGCCAATGGAGCACTTGAACGATGGCATTGAACACTGAAAACAGCATTGAAGTGCGTTGCTGGTGATTGGCTAGATTCACTACCATTGGTTTTACTAGGACTTCGTACAGCAATAAAATCAGATGCCAATGTTTCTTCAGCGCAATTAGCATTTGGCACTCAGCTTACAATTCTAGGTGGATTACTTTGGCAGGATGATGAAGGAATTGATGTTACCAAGGCCACAGAATCATATGTCTGCTCATTACAAGCAGCTATGAACACACTCCGGCCGGTACCGTTTACACATAAATGCAAGACTCCAATCTTTGTAGCACCAGAACTGGCAACCTGCACACATGTTTTAGTACGAGAGGATGCAACTCGCACCCCGCTACAACGGCCATACACTGGACCATTTAGAGTACTGAAACGTAAAGGAAAAGTGCTCACCCTAGATTATGGAACGGACCAATGCACAGTCTCAATGGACCGCGTGATTCCTTCATTTTTTCTAGAAAGTGAACGTCCAGATAACAATTCCCCAACAACGTCATCCACAGATAGCAACGAATATAACCAAAGGAGTCACTTCCCCAGCTTCAGCCAGAGGAATATTAAGAACGTCACCGACCTTGGACTCAGATTTACAGACGAACTTTGAAGAACTTCCATTTAGTGGTGATGACCAACCTGTACAGAACCGACAATGGAATAACCACATCCCACAATCCTTCCATGAGAAAGTTACCACAAGATTTGGCAGGAGTATTAAACCTCCGGTACGTTTTATTTAATAATTAATGTTCTATTTTTTTTTTTTTTTATTTTTTACAAAGGGAGGGATTGTAGGTGTACACTACAAAAAACTATAAATAATGTTTTATATAAATAATAATTGTAAATACTTTCGATAAATAACAATTTTGTAAATACTTTCGATAAATTATAATTTTAATAATAATTTTGTAAACAATTCTGTCATAATTTTAATTTCATTTTTTTATACAATTTTTTACCTCGCGCTATAAGAATTATCATTCACTCGCCATATGTACACGTCTATTTTTTACTAGTAAAATTAAGATTATTCAGATATCGATGTCAAACTATATGGCTGTCATTTTTATGCGATCAATATTTATTTATCATTCCGGCGACGTTCACACTTGATGTACACTTTGGCGAAATATACCGTTCTTTAAATTTGCTACAGTTCATTTCGGCAACACTGTATTTCTTAGTAGCCTGGTACACACCATGCTACATACTTATAAAAATTATTTTAATTTTTTAATTGTTTTACATTGTATTAACTGCTTTGATTGATTTAATATCAAAATTCTTTCACCTGAATTTTAGTTTGTCTTTATCTATGTTGATTTCTTCACAATTTTTTTGGGAACTCTAAAAAATAGTTCATTAATTCATCATCATCAAATCTTAAATCCATAATTGCATATTATAATCATATGTCAAGTCAATCATCATGCAGTGTACTGTATTTTGCCTTCTTTCTTTATTTTGTGCTGTGCAGATACAATCTTAGAATGTCCATTCGTTGGTTAACAAATAATATTTGATCAACGATTTGGCATGTTCTCTCTTTCTTTTACTAGACATTTTCCTTAAATGAAAAATGTGTCCATACTATTCACAGATATGATGTGCCCAAAAAAAGTAGGGCTTGTGAAAAAAATTTGAATAGTAGTCTTCTTGCATTACCAATCTCATCTAGAATAAGAATATTCGGTCTTTTATCAGTACATGTAACCTTTAACAAGCGCTTCTAGTACATATTTTAAAAGCATTAATTATTTGTTTTTCAGACTGATGGAGGGGGTTTCAGTGATTTAAAAAAAAAATATTTGAAAAACCAGTGAGTTGACTAAATAAATTTTATTATTCTTGCTAATTGGACCCTACATGGGATTTGCACTGTCTAAGCACCATTGGTTTTGACATGGATCTGTCTTACCAGTGGGGATTAGCCAAATTGTTCTTCACACTATTTTTAAGAGCAAAAACTGTAACGCTATTTAATTAAAACATGTGAGTTATGTCAACTGAACCGTGTGATATTAATTATATGGGTGATAAAAATAACTGCTGTTACCATGGTATCAAGGAGTATCAGTTTGTAACCAGGAGAGTGAAAACCTCCTGGAATTTTACATTGGACATTTTTTAGCTAGGGAAAAATAAGTCATATCCATATACTGATGTATCTGCATGTAGTGTAGATACTTTACATTTTTTTTTATGATAGAACCAAGATATGAACTAGTTTAGTCAAGTATGATGTTTCATTGCCTGAGGATTCCAGTGTTATGTTAAAGATAACTATAATTTATATTTATATAATGTTAAATTTAAAACAAAGAAATCTAGTTTTTCGCATTACAAAGGGGAGAGATATGTCATTTTTCACACCTTTTTTTAACTTTTTGCCAACTTCAAAAGTTTCATTAAGAAGATGAAATGTCGTTTCGCCCCCCAATAAATGAGCGAGCTTTCCATTAATTTGTCAATGCCCAGAAAAAAAATGTTTTTTTCAAAACTTTCCAGCTTTTGGTATCCAAGGGACTGAATATAAAGCTATATGCTCAGTTATAGTTTTCCTATAAAATGGTCTTTTATACATATATTTGAAATACATTTTGGTTTTCTCAACTTTTTTACTTGAGCTGTTACTTATGTGAACATCTTGTTTTTGCTGTGTTTGGCCCACATGGGGGGGGGGTAATAATTCTTGAAGTGTAATTTTTTGATTTTATGAAAGAGTTTTTGCGTTTTGTTTTATATTATACATTTCACTTTTAAAGGATTACCTGATAATGAATTATGTTTTTTTTAAGAGTGATTTTGAGGTAATTTTAAATTTCATACTATATATTCTTGATGGGTTTTTGGGTTTCTTGCTGCCCAGAATAATCAGTTAGCCTGAAGTTGTAGATTATCTTACAGAAAATCTTAATTATAATTTTATGATCCAATTTTGAAATTTATAAGTCAAACGTTTGTAAGTTTTTGATTTTTATTTGAAAATTTTGTTGTTTCTGAACCATCTTATTAGGATTTCATATATTTCATGTGTATGAAATTCTAAAAATAGTTGACTACTTTGATTACTTTAAATTATCACAAATCTAAACTGTTATTTTTTGAGAGGTTAATTATTATCATTTTGTAAACTATATTCTGCATTTATATTTTAAGATGGTCCATGAAACAAAGCATTTTCTTGTAACATAAATTTAATTTGCTTAGTCTACTGACTGTGTTCCTCATCTAGCTGCCTAGTTCACTTCCACTTCTATCCCATTACGTTTATTTTTATTTTAAATGCAATTAATGTTTATATACGTACATTGTTATAACGTGAATATAAATAATTTTCATAACTGACAATATATGGCATTGCAGTCTATATTTAAAATTGGAGTTAAATTCTGTTTCAAACTGTGAACTTTTACATTCAGTTGAGCATCTTTAGATTTGAATTTTACAATTTGTAATACCAATATAATTTATGTAAAAATAATTAACTAAAAACTAAATAAATATTTTTCACTTTAAAATATGGATTAATTTATATTTTTTATTTTACGGTGTAAAAAAAAATTATATCCGGTACTGAAATCTCGATCGATAAATCGTTTTTATCGTTTCCAAATGGTTTTATTCATCCCCTTAATTGATCCCTTTATAAATAAACAAATAAACAAATAAACAAATGAGTAGAATGAATTTTTTAAGGTGAAATAGTTTTTTCGCAAACTACGAAATGTATTTTTAAAATACAAATTGAATATGGGTACAATTTCTGCTGCTTGTACGTATCATAAACTCAACGTTTAAAATAAGTATATTTACTTCAGTGTTAAGACATTTAATAGGCAAATGAAATGTTGAATATTTTTAGAGCGATGCATGTTAATTAACATTTTTATAGTGAATGTTTATTAAATTTCACGAAAAATATTAATTTTACAATTTTGATGAGTAGATAAAGCTTAGAGATATTTGTTCGTAGTAAAGAAGTTGTGTAAAATGCATAGTAATGTTTACGTATATTGTTCAGCAAATATTGCCACTCGCTTAAATAAAGTGCGATGTAATAATAATGCTTAATAAAATACAAATTCTGAAATATCTGAGTGCTTGTAATTTATCTATTATATCAATAACTTGTATTTATACGAAAACATTTTAAAGCAATAAAGAACCTAATGTAAACAAGATTATTGTTAAACGAGTTTTGTATAATGTGAAGATGTTTTCTGTTACAGTTGCAGCGAAAATTAAAAATCTGAATGGGTATTATTTACGTTTACTGTATGGAACTTTACCACAGCCATCTAGTGCAGATGTGATTACAACACTTTCATCTATAGTTCAAACATTACAGTGTAAATAAATAAATATCTTTTAAATGTTAACTTCTTATTTTATTAAATTTAACATAGAATATCGGCCGTGCATTTGTTTTAACTGGTACTTTTGTTTGAAAAAATCATAAATTAGTTGTACCGAACTGCATCAAGTAAATAATAAATTTATCTTATTTTAAATTATTTTTATCAGAAATTGTTATCATATTCAATAATCAATAAATTTCTTTGATTGAATTTATGATAAATTATATATTTTAGCAATTCTAAAGGAAGTTCCGTTTGACCTACTGGATATACTGAAACATGTTGAAAAGGACCATATACGTCTCGGTTTATTTCCTAATTTAGATTACAAAGGATTATACAACGGATTGATGCAACTCTTAGATGTATGTCCTTTAATTCAGACTGGTTTAGAAGGTATATAATTATTTTATTGATTAAATTATTTAAACATCATTAATAATAATAAAGTTTAGAAGTGTACAGAAATCTTTAATATAAGATTATAAACTGAAGTACTAAAATAGGGTTTAGTAATCAATTATTTTGTGTAACGTAAAATGTATTTTCATCCTTAATAAATCAATTTTTTTGTACTATATTGATTTGTAAAAAGTTTTTTAGAATGCATCTAGTTGTTGCTAATTTTATTGTTAATATAATACAAAAGAATCGACGACTCTAAATATGAAATGAGATCAAAAACACGGTCTTATTTATCTACCGTAAATTATATTAAAATGAATGCGTGTAATTGATCTGCTATTAAGATATTCAGAAATATATGGAATGTGCTTTGAGATGACTAAAAGAAATAAAAATTTATGTTGATTAAAGCTGAAAAATGTTTGACGCGCAAGAAACTTACAATAGGGTTTTTAAAATATTTCTCAACGATTTTTGAAACTAAAAGTGAAACATACTGATCTCACTTTTTTTTTTTCATTTCTATTTTTATGTACGGGGGTAATATCTGTTTTTTATATGTCGGTAATATTTCGCTTCTACGAATGTGATAAATAAAAAACACGAAAGTTTAACGATATATTTCAGATTATCTTTTATTGTTTTAGTCGGTATAGCATCTTGGTAATGGCGAAAAAGTCCCGCGAACACTGTCTAATATGAAATTAAGGAATGCAAAAATTTATTTATAATGAACTATCGGGTTATCAATTATTGCTTCTCCATTGTCGCTGTTATTAAAAATATTCCTCATTTTATTTTTAAAATACATATGAAAAACATTCATCATTTATTTTAATTTTTTCGTTATTAATATTTATCTTTTTAATTGCTCGAGCGCTTCTCAATTATGTTTTTTATCACAAACCAATAATTTTATTGATTTAATTTACATTTATCCAACAGGTTTATATAATATTATTTTTTAATTTTTATGACAGTTTAATGTAATTTTTTTGATGGAATTTTATAATTTAAGAAAAACTCATTACTCGAAGAAAGTTCCAGTAATTTATGAGTTTCATTTTTAAGTTTGTTAAGTTATATAACTTCACCATTCACTGATCAATTATATCCCTTAGATTGGGGTTTATAAATGCGTCTTTTTCAATTTTTAAATAGTATTTGCAATTTCTATTAAGTTGTAGATATTTTATTTTCTAGATGTTTTGTAATGATAGAACTCTTTGCTTTGCGACAAATTCTTGTGAATACTTATATATAATAATATTATTTCAAATGTAGTTTGTCCCGCTGCAAATTAATTAATTTCGGTATGTTACTGTAATCAAATTGGACATTTCTGACGTACGCTATGATTATTTATTTCATTATCATTGTCGTTTTTTAAAATTATATAATAATGAAAAGAAGAAAAAAACAATTGCATTATTAATGGCGAAACGACATTGTAGTTTAAATGAAACAATTATGATTGAAATTTTACAATAAATTTTATATTTATGCACATTTTGTTTTTTGCTGTTACAGATCTTTGCCTAGTATTTTTACAATGTTTGGGTTTTTTAATGCCGTTTTTGGATCGCGATTCATTAAATACGTTACCTTACCTTGTAGCTTATTCGTTATCCATATTTCCAGTCGAAGTTAACAAAGAAATTATAGAATATTTGGCATTTTATATTTTACCATTTACTGTTGGTATGCATTTTTTTCGTAATTGAATATATTTTTTTTTCTTACTTTATTTGTGAATATTGTGTACATAGTTTATTTGAAATAAAATGAAAAATGTTGTTTAATTTTGCGCATTAAAAATCTTTTTGTTGATAAAAATTTTATTTTTATAGTAATAACTTGATTCTTCGGATCCTGTCATAGGGGCACCATTTAGACTTTCAGATAATAGTTTTTTTATAATATTTATGGAAACGTAAATGTGAATCGTCACTTTTAAAAAAGTAATATATGATTTGTATACTAATTTCTATTATAGCTTCCTTAAATTACACTTCTGTAACGCAAACACTTAAGAGCATTTTTTTATATTACTCCGGCATAAGAATGGAATAGTCATTAATATATATATATATTAACTGAAGCGAAAAGATAATTGCCCTGATTGATTAATATATTTTATCCAAATTTTTTTTTTTTTTATCTAGTGTATTTTACAACTTTCTGTTTTCCCACTTCACTGACAAAAGCTCCCATAGGTCAGTTAAATTACACCAAAAGCTTACAAATTATGCTCTAAAAATTTCTTTAGCAATCAGTTTATCTACTAGTGAATTCCAGAGCAAAATTGGTTCAATAGTTCCAGATATTAGCGTGCTTAAACAGCAGACCCAAAAAAGGAGTGTTTTGTGCTCATAACGGATACGGTTTTCTTATGTAAAACTTTTTTAATTTTCATTTTGCTGTCATGAATGTCAAATTATGTTAGGTTAACTTGTAATGATTTACGTTTTATTTATATATATATATATATATATATATATATATATATATATATTTTGTCAATGTTGTTTATTTTTCTGTAAATTGCAAATTGAGTTTTATACACGACTTTACAGATGTAGCAGATAAATCTTACGTTCTTTCACGCGTTAATTTACCGGCTGTTTTGATGATGGTTTTTCAATATTGCGAAAGTTTATGTAAGTAACTAAAATTGAATGTAGCTTGATGTTTTATTTTTTTTTATTAATTAAAAATCAAGGTTTGCCCTATGTAGTTTGGTTCGTTATAACTTATTAATTGCATCGTATTTTATTTTAATATGTTCAGATAGTAAATCATAATAAAAGAAAAAGAAAAGATAGGACAGTTTGCATTGGAAGTTTGGTGTGAATATCTCTTTGGGTGGGTTAGAGTAAATTAATTCGATGATACGAAATGTTAAAATAAGAATCTATACATAAATAGGCAAAGACAAAATGGTTCAGTACTTTCTTTTCCTCTGTTTATTAACCGATTTTCTTCTTTTTTTTTTTATTTTGGTAACTACTGACGATCTTTAGTGTTATCAGTAAAAAATTTTGGAAACAGTTTTTTTTTTCTTGTTTAAATAAAAAATTAATAAAAAAAATGAAAAATGAAATCGCTATAACCAATAAATCTGTTCTTATTAAAATGTTTTAATTTTTCATAATAATCATCATTATTGGATTTTTTACAGTGTATTAAATAATCTTAAGGTGTCATTTAAAATAATATCCTTTCCTCGGTCCAAGCCGGAAGGCGTACAGCAAGGTCTGCAGTCGATCATTTACTAGGTCTTCAAAGGCAAATATTAACAAGCTTCCAAAATCAACAACACTTATATGCCATTTTTTTCGATCTTGAAAAAGCTTTTGATCGAGTATGGCGGCATGGATTATTAAAGAAGCTAATGTCTGTCGGTATAACCGGTAATACAGGAAATTACATACAAAGTTTTTTGTACAACCGGACATTTAATGTGAGAATCAGTTTGTCGATATCACAAATCTTTCCATCAGAGAATGGAATTCCACAAGGCTCTGCCTTAAGCGCAACCTTGTTCATATTCTACATAAATGATATAACAGACTGCATTAAACCGGCTGTTCATCGACGACCTAAACATATCCTTATCGTCTAATCTTCCACTTAACGTCCAAAACATACTCCAACAAACGATCCTTAAAATACAGTCCTGGTCCGATGACAACGGCATGATCTCCTCCTCCTCCAAAACTGTGTGCCTAGATTTCTTTAGAGGACATCAAATTACCCCAGACATATCCTTAAATCTTTATAACTCACCAATTCCTTTTAAACCAAATGTCAAATTCCTTGGTCTCCTATTTGATTCAAAATTATCATGGCATTCTCACGTGGCTAACTTGAGAACAGGATGTTTGAAGTCCATGGCTATCTTAAAATACTTATCTAATAAAAAATACAATATCCGTCCGAAATTACTTCTTTGTATATACAAAGCTTTAATCCTATCTCGAATCAACTATGGGCACTATTTCCATTACGTCAGACGTGACGTAACATAACTCCAGGCATCATCATCCCCGATCATTTGCCGAACTACACACACATTTTCACTCACGCTCGCCTTAAATTCTATGTTAATTACTAATTTGTTTATTATATTTATTATTCATGTAATGTACACATTACAATACCCAGCTCGCAACCAAAAGACCCACTGATTTGCCAAATCCAACAGATCATGGTTGACCTCATGAAAGAAAATTGCAAGGTGTCATACTTACGGGTTCCTGGTAATACTGGGGTGCCTGGCAATGAAAGGGTGGACGTGGCTGCATGGGCAGCAACTTACTGTCCGGTGAGCCCAGATGTCGCCCAACCAGCATCGATAAAGAGACTACTTCAACATAAGTCTAAGCAGGAATGGAGGTCATACTGGGCCTCCCAAAACACCTTTTTAAGCTCAATAAAACCGTCAACGGAGCCATGGTATAATAATTAATCGCTTAAGAATTGGGCATATATCTTTATCCCACGACTACGTGTTTCACAGGACTTTGCCTCCTCTAACCTGCCCTTTCTATTCTCGACCGAGTTATCCCTCAGTACATCATATCCTTTCCAAGTGTACTAAATTTGCAACATCCCGTTCGTCATATAACCTAAATTTTTCTCTACGAAAGATCCTCGCCAATGATCCTGCAATGATCGCTCAAACTTTGGCATACATTAGAAAAAACCAAATCGCTCCAGTTATTTAAACTTTGGTAATTTCGGTATGCCGTAATGACCTATGCAGTTATACACGGCTCATGGTAAAAAAAAAAAAAATAAAAAAATAAATGAGGGTTTTTTAAAAATTGTGATTTACTGTTATTTTATTGAATTTATTTTTTATTCAATTATAATGGTACTGAACTGTTTTGCATTGTAAGTACATATAAAAATGTATGTTCTTAGATATATATTGTAGAATGAACGAATTTATTAGAATAGACATTTTTTTTTTGGAAATATGCAAATTATATATGTTTTCCTCAAATTTTTAATAATAATTATGGTCGAATTTTGACCAATGGGCGAACACTAGTATATTTTTAACAAGTAAAAAAAAATGATGAAATTCTAGAAATAAGATGAAAATACCGAGGTAAGAACACGAACTTATTTTTATTTAATGTGTTGTCGCGGTAGTCTAGTTGCTAGAGCGTTTGGCTTCCGTTACAGGAGTCTCGGGTTCGATCCCGGGCGATGACAGAAATTGTTACAAAAAATTCAATTAAACACTCGCTATTTCACATGGAAGGCAACGGAAAACCATTAATATGCGCGCTAGTTAGTATACAGCAGACACATGCGGGACTGCTTTTGTATATCGATAAATCAAACATTTACAATCAATTCTGAATGTATTTTTGCGTGTGTACACTCGCGTTGCATACAACAATTGCCTAGTACATTATCTATGTCTGTACAGCTGATAGGTAGTCGCCGACGCTCAAAAGCTGTGTATGGCACTGTAATGATGATTACAGCAAATATTGTATTGGATAGAAATAATAGTATAATATAGTCAAAATAACGGTGAGAGTTATTTTAAATAATTAGCAAGCGCAATTTTAATGTTAATAACATGTGGTATAATTTGAAAAAAAAATATTTCCTTCGAATGCTGAATATTTGCAGTTTGCTCATTTAAAATTAAATTTAGATTTAATGAAGTATGCCGCCACATTTTTTTTTTTTACTTTCCTATATATTTAGACCATAGCGCAGTGAAAACTTTTAATAGATCTGGCATTAATAATGGGTAGTATGTAATAAATAAAAATATTCAATAATAAAATAAGTAACTGATACTCTTTTTACCGTTAATTAGTGAGTTTGAGTTTTCAGATATGTGGGAATGGTAAAGAAAATTCTGATAGATTATAAATTTTCATTAGTTTTATAAAGTAAAAAGATGTTCGAAAATTATATGAATTCCAATTTTTATTTTAATAATACGAGTATTTACACATGCGCATATATTATAATAATTAAAGTGAATTTATTATTTCAATATCGACCGTGATGTATTATTATTGTAGCTTATCAAAGAGTTCTTTTGGAATGTTTAATGGCCTTACACAGAAATCTTGTAGAAGACGTTCTGTGTGTTATTTCATACGGTACTTCATTCGCCAGATTGGCTGCCATTAGATCATTTCTCTGCTACTGGCCAACTTTTAGTTCTTCTTTATACGAACGAAGAGCTCTTATTCCAGGTAATTTTTTAAAATCACTCATTTAATTTGAAATTTTTCTAATTTAATCTGTAATTCAGCCTTGTTTAATTTGAATTAGACTACACAACAGTAAATGCCATTTAATTAATTGCCGGTTGCACAAAAAGAATGGACGGAGTATCGTTAAAGCTTTTATCTTGCAACTTCTGTACAATAACGCCAGTACGACTCGCTCAGTTTTTCTATTAGTTTTAATCAATCTAATCAATCAAACATATTTGATATTATTTTCTTAATGTTTGTGATCAGACTGTTCACAGAAATATTGTACGTACAAAAATTTTTGAACGTTCTATAATTTTATTGTTGCTATTACAGATAAAATAAAAATTCGAGAGTCTTCGTTGATTCCGTAACAGTTTTTCATTTCTCACTGTTTAGTTAGTTTTACTTATAATACAATCAAAATTATAAGTAACTGAAAAATTTTACCGTGTATTTCTTTTTTTAATAATTTCCGGGTTCCACATAAATTGCTTTGAAGAAACTCGAGATATGCTGTACCGGTCAGTCTCGGGGGTAAAAAGAGAAGTCTAATCTAAATTACAAAAATAATTATCAAATAAAAAAAATGAGTGTTCTATGAAAAACGATAACATAGAATAAAATGCTATTATTGTAGCTGAAGATTTTTAAAATTTTTACTAACCAGCTTATCGGCAATCATTCCTGTCCAAACATAACGAACCAGCGACATTGAAATATCGTTTCCCGTGTTAAATTGGTGTTTTTTTTTCCAGCCCAAAAATGGCAATTATGTTGGTTCAGCATTCCGTTTGTCGAAAACGTGAATTTGTCAGTCCACAAAATACTTTTTAAAAAAATTTATTTTTGACGAATGCACCAAAATTCCAGCACAAAAGTTCATTTGTGCCTCAAAATCACGTTGCAAGAGTTCTTGTACACGACGGTAATGATACGGGTACTTACCAGTGTCTTTAATTACAGCATACAAGAGTGTTCAGTGTTAGACCAACTTGGTGAGCAATGTCCCACACAGATGTAGTTGGATCATCGGCAAATAATTCTTCCATCCCCACCTTAATGGCTGGCACAAATACATTGCAGGGATGACTCATTAATTCTGTAATATATAGTATCTATCAAAATTACTGGATTTGAATAATTTATTGACATCGGCTTTTTTTATTTATGATTTTCTTACACTTTAATGTTAGAGAAGAAAAATAATTTCTACTGTTGTATGTAATCATTTAAGCTTTAATTAGTATTTAAAATTTGTTTACCCGTTGTACTTGATTTTATTTAACATTTTCGATATACTTTAATGTTTAAATTTTTCTTTTATTTCACTTAAATGAAGTGTGAATTTGAATCTGCATTTATTAATAATATGAGCATTCTTGAACATTTAAAACACTTAAAAGGTAATGTGGCGCGCGCTTATTTACCTTTTTGGATCTTAATTTCTTCTAATAATGGACCATTGAAAATTTTAAGAACGGTGAGGTTTAAATTGTACACTATTTGACCTTTTAGAAAATTGAACAAATCGATGCTTAACTTTTTTAGTACCGCCTGGAAATTGCGGCTGAGTCTGCAACTGTAATTAGAAGATGAAAATAGAGCTCATTCTCAGTTTGTAATGTAATACCTGAAAATAAAGATAATCAAAAAAATGCTAAAGATAACATCAGTAAAATTTTTTTAAAAAAATGTCTAAAAAAATTGCGTTAAAAATTACAAAAAAATCATTATAAAGTAAAAAATAATTATTTGACGAAGATAATATATTTCAGAGCACTATAATTAAATTTTCTGAAGTCGACACCAAATTCGAATAGCAACAATAATTATAAAACATATAATGAGTTATATTACGATTAAATATTTCTGATATCTTCTAAACTTAGTTAGAAAACGAGTGATTGTACTAACGTGCACTGGATAACGAACGTTAAATAAAACGGTGCGCAAAATTTTAATTTCGGGCCAATCCCAAAACGTTAATGCTGTTTAAAAACAATCATAATATTCTTAAGTACATTACTCTAAAATACTTTATACCAAATAGTTGCTTTTATATTTTTAGTGCATTGTTTTCTTTTTATAATTTTTAATATAGGTTTTTTTTTTTTATTTAAAAAAAAAGCATATTGTACGATTTTCAACGTAAATACTTTTAAATGATAATACGAATAGACCAATGAAATGAATCACAAAACATATACATTTTTATAAAACAATAATATACTTTAAATTAATTTTATAAAAGTTTATATGTCTATTGATTCATTTAATGGATAATAGAAATAATGTGTTTGTCAAATTTTAATATTAATAAGACCAATGAAAACTGCTGCTTGTATGAGAAATAATTTAAATAACGAAAATTATTGCGGCCTTCTATACTCTTCAAAGTAGGGTGCTTGTTTTTCGGGATATTATTAAGATATTAAATTTCCCATCAGTGACTAGCTTGTAAATGGTGCTAGGGGGGATTTAAAATTTGTTTTGTTTCATCGAATATATACTTTTTCGTGATAACTAACATTAACAATATTTTAAGTCACCGTTTTAACTCCTTTAATTTCAATATTTTGTAAGTTCGTATTTTTTTCAATGTCGAAAGGATGTTGATTAAAAAAAAAAAAAAGCAAGAATAGCTTAATTGATATAGAACGGGTCGTGGACGTTTTTAAAAGTTTTTGGCTAATTTTTGTTTCGGCTATATTAAATTATAAAGGTATTTCTCTAAGGCAATTCCTTTTTTTTTTTTTTTCATGTTATTTGATAACTATTTACGCTGTGTTCATTGATACCTGTTATACTCGTATCGGACCGTCACTGACCCGTACACTTTTGAGTAAACAAAGGTTCATTCGAATTAATTTACACAGACAGAAGTTTACGTGTGAAAAGACATAATAGGAACGAAAATGTTTAAATTATTGTTACATGAAAGTTTTATTACATCCCTTGTAAAGAAATGCTTAGGCACGCAGTCCGTTTAATTAAGGTTCAATTTTAATTTTTTAAACTATATTGTAAATTTAATTTGGTCCATAAAGCGGTATAATTTAAATGAATAAGCATAAACTACTTTTTTCTAGATTCGTAATGAAAATGTTGCCGAGTAAATTTTTAGTATGCTTCGTTTCTTTCTTAATGACATGTTTTTTATGTAGTGAAACCGTGTTTTTAATCTTTTTGTCTTAGATGACGTACCTTCGTATCCGTGTCAGAGTAAAATGTGTAACACATTTTCTTCAGTCGCATCTAAAATATGTTATAATATGAATATATCGGTAAAATATTCAACTGGTAAACCGGGTCCCTTGTATGTATGTAGTAAATGTGCGTATGACATTCAACGTGAACAGTCGACGGCCATGCATGACTTACTGCATTACGTTCAAATGGGTTCTGTATTTTGTGAAAATAAGGTTAGTAAGTTTAAGTATTGTCAGATATAATAAAATTTATATTGAGAACTTCTGTGTATCGGTTATTTACCGGATTTACGGATTAAAAATTCACTGAAATGGATCAAGTTTTGTTAAAATTGTAGTTTTAATTTTAATTTTTCTCTAATTTTTCATTGTTCATTTTTATTAATTTCTCAGTAAAATAAAATGTTTGTCGGTTTTTTGCCTTGGTTTTTGAAGAATGTGACGACAATAAAAAAAAATAGAAAATTTTGCTTTAAATCGAAAATTAAATTTTTAATTTCAACATACTTAAAAATTACGTTAATACTGTAATTTTCAAATGTATAGGAAATATCTCTTGTTTGGCATTACCGCATCATTTATCTTTATTCAGTGCAACCACTGTAATTTGGAGGGATCATCGAGGTCTTATTACGACCGCACTTGCTATGGTACTAAACCACATAATCAGTGAAGCGTGACGGATGACAATGTAGATTATCGTGAATGTTGGAGAGCTTATGACAGTCACATATTTGTGATTGTTATTCATACATGCGTATACTGAAACCATTTTCGCAAACAGATTAATATGAAACATTTACATACACGGCATCAATCGAATTCTATGTAAAGACCTACACAGCTTGGTTGGTCAGATGACAAAAGCTGGGCACAGAGAAAAATAAAAAAAAAAAAAACTACAGCTTGGTACTAACTGTCGCTGTCTAAATAATGTACTAACGTTTAAAATTAAAAGAGATGCGACTGAAAGATATGTAAGATGCCGCTGAAACAGTTCAAACAAACAAAAAAAAATATTGCGGTATCTTTTCATGAATAAAAAGATTTTTACGGCTGAAAAAAAAGTAAACCGTTAAAATGATAGCTTACATATCAAAAATTTTCATATCGCTCAAGAAAAGACGCTAGGAGTTCAACGAAGCAACCTCCTTTTGTTATGAGTTGATGGAGTGTTTGTAATATGGGAGATTAATACGAGCGTGTGAGGCGTGTTGGAAGACGTCCCCGCTAAATGATATCTTATTTGTAAGCAGATGTTGTGTTTCAGAGAAGGTTCCGGTTCAATCTTTCTTGCGATACTGTTTTTAATAATTTATTTTTTCTGTTTAGTTTTAACGGTTCTATTTTCTGTTCGTTTAAGTAATATATTATTTATTTTCTGATTTTTCACTTCATTTTCAGGCCTTATCAGTTTTCCTAACAGCTGCGCGTATTTCGACCTTATTTATCTCTACAATAATTCTACATTTCAAAAGCTTCTGCTTTGCCTCTGCTTCTTTTTTTCGATCCACGCATAAAACATTCTACGTGCTTAATATTAACATTTGGCAAACTTTTTTACTTACTTCCAAGTTTTAGTAATCAGATATTTTAAACGCCATTCGTAGTAGATAATTTTCGAAAGAACAGAAAAGTATTGTTCGTTTCCCTCAGTACGTTCCATAAAAATATAAAGTTTACTAGTTATATCTTACCGATGTCTAAAGCGTGTAATGTTTACGCAGGGTTAATTATGTTGGGCAAACGAGCACCGCAACCATTTAAATACGAGTGAAACAACGTACAGTTAAAACAGCGTTCGTAAACGAGAAGATAAATCAGATTAGCTGAGTATCAGGCCAGAAACTGATCATTCGATTTCGTTTGAAAGCTGTGTTATATTAGCTAAAGAGAGACACATTGATAAAACGTGTGTGCAGGAAGCTATCGCAATAGGTTGAATTTGAATACAGAAATTGGTTTACGTATCCCCCTGAAGTTTGAATAAGCAATTTAATCAAGTTTCAACATTGAATAGCCAATTAAATATTAGTTTAAAGATTTTTTCTCTTTTGTCGTTTTCGGTGTTTACTTAATTTTACGTGTTTGTATAATTCGGTTTTCTGTTTATTTTATTCTTCATATGTTCTTTTTTTTTTTGTATTTTTTTTTTTTTATTATATCTCTCTCCCCCCCTCCGGGTTTGTTAACGAGAATATTAGCCCAAGAATTGGGAAAAAGGAGAAAATAACGTCGTTATATTCTTAAACGTTTGAGAATAGAGAATAAAAATAATTCAAGGACAGGAATAATAGAAGCAGAAGAAAATGAAAGAATGTAAGAAGCCTTATGAGGAGTAGTTTTAATAGAAAATAGTAGAAGGACGATTGTTCAGCAGAAAAGATCGAACATTCGAATAAAACATGGTATCAAGGTCACAAGGAATGTATATGGAAGGGGGAGGAAAAGAACAAAATGGAGTAGAAGTAGATGGAAACGGTGGAAATGGTGCAGGAAGGAAAGTGTGGTTAAAGCGAAGGCGACAAATAGCAGAGATTGCGGTGTGTTTAAGAGAGGGAAAGTATCAAGAAAACGATAGTCGAGGAGGACAAGATGGCTGAATAGAGAGATAAAAGGAGGCAGAATTAGAAAATGAAGAAGAATATGAGTTGAGCCATAGTTTGAAATGAGTCATTTAAGGAAAGAAGACCAATATTATAAGTGGATAAGGTGCCTAAAAATCTGCCACTGGAAATGGAAGAACGGGCTAATAATATCCACTAATTCATTACCCTCAATGCCCAAATGACTAGGAATCCATGAAAGATCAATCTCGATCGAGTGAAGAAAGGATTAGTCGATAGACACTTTAAATGTATTTCTTTTGAAATTTTTAAATTTTTTAACCAGTTTCACATAGTTTAGACCATGAAGAAATAAAATAAAGGAAATATCAATAGTTTGAAAACTGTATTAAATGGCTCTCGTGAAGAGGAACCGAAGTTAGTCTGTGTATCGCTGCGTAAGGCGGTGTTTATTCATTGGTTCTGTTATTTTTGACGACGAAGAGTGTAATACTAAATTAAGTTTTAATAAATAAATTTGTTTAATTTTTTTTTTTTCAAGTAAAAATAAATCGATAAAAACCACACTTTCGGTTGTATAGTATTATTTTTCTTTAATTTTGTTTCCTTATCTCCACTTATGGTGAGCCTTTATTGTTCTTGGTCACCGATGATCACCTTAAAAACTATCGAATATTTTTTTCGGTTATGAAATTTCATTTTTCGCTTGCTCGCGTTTGGTTATCTCAGGGATTATTAACAGTGCGAAATTTATTATAGTTCTAAAAATTATTAAGAGTTGCAGATATTTTTCGTTGCACCGTTTTAATGATATCACCAAAGTAATGTTTAAAAAGTATCCTTCCTATCCTTGAGCTTTTTTAGTTCGAAGAATGTAAAATTTCTTTGATTGATAAAACACGTATGTAGTAAAAATTAGAAGAAAAACAACTTGATATATTTTTATTTGTTATAAATTTTTGATGAATCAGCCATTTTACCTATTACAGAGACTATATTGTGTGCTAATTGAAAAACTTTAATTAGTAGGAATAATATTTTGTCCTCGTGCATTTACGTGTATATTCGTGTAATTTTTTATATATGCAAAATGATTAAAATACAAAAGAAAACACCATCTCGGCGGATGCTCATTGCGTTTCGGTTTTCAACGATTTATTTGTCACACCATTGTGTACTAAACCTTCAGAGTGTTTTATGATTCATATAGTATGACACGCGACGTGCAATTTAACATATCTTGCCTTTAATTGCAGACTGTCTTACCCTAATGAATGCATGTTAAATACACCTATATTGATTGTATTTTGATTTTATTGATGTATCTTTGTGTGTACAAAACTGAGTTCGGCAGTGTTTCTTATACGGGAACAATCTTAAACGAATTAAAATTACCCGAATCCAACTAGCTGTGTAACTGTAAACTAGGAAACAAAACAGTTACAAGTATGTGCGACAACCTCAAGTACGAACGAATGCGTATTTTATTTTTAAATTTTGCTTGAGCTGCATTAAATTTAAGCGGAAATTTTTCTTTTCCTTTTATAATTAGCGTTTTTGAATATTATTATTTCAGTGAAAGTTCTTTGTATGTTTAAATTATGTACTTTATTATTATTATTATTCACGGTGTATTTTGCACGCTTCTTATGAAGCTGCTTACTTATTTATCTGTTTTATTTTTTAAAATGCAGAATTGCAGAGCAGAGGAAAAAGAAAAAGCAATCGTGTGCGTCTGTTTTTCTTTGGAATGCGCATCTCGTAATAATAATTATCCCATCCATTATTGCAAACAGTGTCATAAAACGCTTCACGTTAATAACAGCGCGGGTGCTAGTCATGTAGTACACCTTCGATTACCTGAAGTATGGAATATGGAGCCGGTGATGAGAACTTACTTGGTTGAGTCAATTGTAAGGTGATTAAGTGACAATTTTATACTTTAATGTTTTATCACTAGTTCACCGATGTTCTACGTAAGTGTAGTTATGTTTATGTATAAAGTGCTCCTCATTATTTTGCATTCTACGGATTTCAGTCTACTAAAAGAAGCCCGTCCTTCAACTCCAGAGGTACCGAAGGATTTAACCGATCTTCAGTCAAAAGCCGCTTACTTTAACGTGATGACAGAGATCAACATGATGTCTATTGACGATCGACAGCTGATGGGTCGTTTTGGCGTATGGTTACTAATCGGATTGTGTAAACCTAAAGCTGATACACCTAAAGACGTAGTAGGAAGATTGCTTTCAATTCTGTTTCACTGGTTTCATGTTACCGCGTATAGTTTCGATGGTAGGCAATTTTCGTTAGTCGAAGTAAAGGACTTTAATATTTTTCAATGCAAACAGTAAAAATAGGGCAATTTTTTATCTACTCCGGTATGTTGTTAAAAACCATCGATGAAAATGGAATCAAATAATATGTGTAATTGTGCAATGAATTTACAGATAAATAAAAGTCGTATTTTTATTCATTTTCTCAAAATTAAATATCGACATTAAGTTGTAGTATGAAAATTTTCAAATTCTTTATTTATAAAATCGTTTTTTTTCTTTCTTTCTTTTTTTTATATAAACTGTATGCTCTCTAGTAACAGTTTGTCGTTTGCAATGGACTGTAATCGTAATGTAGAAGGAGAAGGTGTGTTGTTCTTTTCTTTTTTTTCCAGTTGAGAGTGGACTTTTAGGGAAGCGCGAAATAAATAATGTTTAATAAAAATATTCAACGCGAATATAAATTTTGTTTAAAGAAATTTCGTTACAAAAATCGATATAAAATTAAACAACATCGGTAGTCACTTAAAACTAAAATTCAAATACAAATTTAATCGGCAAAAAACTAAACAGCATTGATACTTATTCCAAAAAGAACTCAATTTGGAAAAAGTAGAACAGTTTGTTTTTAAAATTAGCTTAGAAAATTATCATTTGTGTTTTAAAAATTTTTATCGGTAAATGAAATCATTCTACTGCATTTTTTAACGAATTCCTCTATAACATTATTGTGAATATTAACATCTTTTCGTAACTTGCGCAGTAAATTCTTTTCAATCGAGAAAGAGCCCCTAATTCAGATAATCTTTCTTCTTTTTCAGTAGATCGTGTGAATGAACGTTTTTATTCTTTTTAAGACGGAGAATGAGGTCACGGGTTCGAGACTTGTCTCGTTCCGGATCCGTATCGCTCCCAGGTTTACCCAGCCTGAAAAAATCGGGTACCAGAGAAATCTGGGCAAGTAAAGTCGGCCGAGAGAAAGGAACTGGCCCAATATTCTCCTTAGATCCATTAGAACCTTAAGTATATTGATGAACTTTAACTTCACAATCCATGATCCCTTATCAAGGGTATGGAACTTGCTTTACTTTACTTTTAAGGCAGAGAATGAACGCTTGCACTTGTCATTAGGACAGGAATTATTAACGCGCACAGTTTTAAAACTTTTGATGAGGCAACCGAAATACCGGATAATTTTAAATGCGTGTAGAGTTTACGAATTGAGTAATTTCGAAATTTTTTCCATGCGGATGCGTCATCAACGTTTTTTAAAATAAATTATCGGCAAATTTATTTGCATATTGATTAAATTCCTCTTTATTCGGTAACGCCGGATAATTTAATTTTTCATTCTGAAAAGTTTTTTTCTAAATTTGGATCATGACGCAGATTCGATAATTTTGGTTATAAAGTTGTCGTCTATGCGGTATTTCAGGATCTTTGTTAATATCTGAAAAATTTGCACGTCGTCTTTTTGTTTTTATACCGCCACTTGTTGAAGCAGATTCCACTTACAAATTGGCTTTAAAATAGATTCCGAATTCTTTTAATTAATTGTGTAAGATAATTGAATAATTTTTTTTTGGAAAATCGTAAATAGAAAATTGAAATCAAAATCGCGAAGGCGATACGGAAAATCTCGAGCACTTACGCGAGTTTCGTCGCATAAATATCCGGATCATCCGTCATATTAGAAAAAATTCTACGCAAATCTGCTTTAACAGCAGACAGTAGTCTTTGAAACTAATTCGCTATTTGAATACCATCTGATAGCCGACACGGATGGCAGTCTTCGTTTTACCAGTTCATCTAATTGTACGTTTTGAAGAAGTTAAAAATATGGTTTAAAATCATTCGACGATTCGAAAAATATTCAGCATTCTTGAATGAAATCAACAGACCGCTTTAACGTTAAATTTAGTCGGTGTGCATAGTGGTGCACACATTGCACTTGGTTACAATGATTCGTTATGAGTTTCTACAATTCATTGTGCTGACCAACTATCATTTGCTACTCTGTCATGAGTCTGCGCGATTAGTTTCTTTCCTAAGTCGAATTATTGTTCAAAATTGTTGAGATGGTCATATAAACACCCCTCAGACGTTCGTTACTAACATTGGAATACCTTGTAAAACGTTCAACAGCTTGATGTTCGTTTGATTCCGAAATATATTGAACCGTGGTAGACAGATGTGAGTTTTTCGAAAAATATCAACCGTCTCATCAAACATAATGAACACAAGGGTAGTTGTGCGAATTTTGTCTTTAATTTCATTCGTAACAGCTGTATCTATGTATTGGATCAATTCGTTTTGAATAGTTTTCTTGTATCCGGGAAAATCGTGGAATTAAAGTGTTAAAAGGATTTATTAATATCTTAATTTTCTTTATTATCTGAGTCGGTTTTTTCATCATGACCTCTGAACGTCATCTCTTTCTGAGTCAAATAACATGTTACATCAATTAAATACTTGAGAATTTATTGGTTCTCATTTACCTTTTCACTGTGTTTAGCAATTTTATCTCGATAAGCTTTATTGGCGCAAGTATCTATCTTATTTTTCCTAAATTTAACCAACCTAAACGTACATAGTGGACATAGGAAATTGATTTTTCGTGCCTCTTTTTTAGATTTTAAAAATTTCTCCTATCAGTAATATCTTGCTGAACAAAATGTGTCATTAACTTTTGTACTCAGTAAGAAACGGTACCAAAAAAAAAAAAACATAAACAACCGCATAACCGTATAATTTCAGAGTCCCATTATTTTCTTTAATCATCTTGTATTTCAATTTTCAAATTCAAATATGGCTTTGACCTATGTATATTTTTTATGGTCGGTTTATCATCCGAAAAATTTCAAATATCTTTTAAATAAATCATCACTAACTTAATCACTCACTTTTAATAATCGCAATTACCTTTTATGTATTGTGAATTCAATATCTGACTTGCATAAATCCGAACACGGTGCAACAACACCATATACTATCCACATAATTTTATACAGACTAAACATACGCGCGTCTAAATTCAGTCTCGGAAGCGATTTATAAGCCCGTAAATAGATAAATACCTATGGTTAAGGAATGAATTTTTTTCTCCATGTAAAAACATTTTCTTTTATTACGCTGTATTTATGTAAAAGTAGATTTTTTTTTTTTTTTTTAATTTTATACCGTGTTTACGTGATTGAGCCGAAAACTTATCAATATAAAACTAATGTAACGCGTCGTTGCATTTCGAATCCGTAATCATTTCCCGAAGCGAGTGTAGCATATTCCTAAGTTTCATTGACTTCGTCAGTCCTCGCGTATACTACGCAATAATACCCGAAAATCTTGCTATTCGTACTCGCACCTTGGTAGCGATTTATTTTTCAAATGTAATAAATGAAATTCTCTCAGCGCCGGTATTTAAAACAAATTGGGGAGGGGATTACTAGTTTAAATTTTTTTTTTTTTTTAATTTTCCGACTATAATCGGTGATTACAACGATTACGTGCACGGATGTTTTTAGTTTTCTGAAATTAAAATTAAATACGATATATATATTTTTTGTTTTTGTTTTTTTTTATTACCAGTATCTTTTTCTATTTGGAGAATTTCAGAGTATTAATTTTACGGTAATTTATTGATAATGCTTCCTCGTGCAGAAAAGATCGCAGGCAAATTTCTACCGTTACGGGGTTATACATATTTTTTCATGATCGTTTTTTTCTCCGATTATAATAATATTTCTATTGTTCAAATAAAGGTGAAAATATATATATATATTTACATTTGCGTGATATTTGTGATTAAAATAATTTGTGAAGCTGATGATCCCGATAAATAAAAACTAAGGTCAGGTAGAGGGTATTAATAGTTAACACGACAACCGATAATATTGAGCGGTTCAATGAAAGTAATATCAAAATTCAAGAATTTTAAGTGCAGTAGTTATAGAAACAATTTAATAATAAAATTTTGACGCAGGGTTTTCTTCATTTTTATTCAGATCAGGCGGAATGCACACTAGAAGAACTAAAAGCTGAACACGTTCGTAGTTGGCTATCTGAAGTCAATATTACTCACTTTTCAGTGTTTATATCATGTTTATTACCATTTCCGGAGGACTATATGCGCGTCTCTGGCCACTGGTACGCCTTCGTTTTTTGTGTATTTATTTTTTTTTTAGTATTTTTCGTTAATGTTTCCTTAATTTAATGATATCAGCTTGTACTATTTTTATTCATTTGAATATTGGGTCTTGTAAAAAATGAATGATCTACATCAGGGTTTGTCGTAATGTGGAATAAATTTTTGCGTGCAGTTCAACATTAAATTTAAACAGAAAAATGGTTACTTTTAATAACCGTTAATGTTGGAGTTTTTTGTACAGCTCTAATTGACCAGAAATTGATTAATACGAGCAAAATTATTTAGAAATTTAAAATTTACATAATCATTTAATAACTGATAAATTTATAATTTTATACGCAACATGATTGTTGGAAGAAGTTATTAAATATACTAACGATTTCGTTTTTTAAATTTAATTAAAAATGGAGTTGTATGAATAAAAAAGAATTTATTGTTGGTAATTTAAAATAATTTTGTAGATTATTCTGCTCCTACTTTCTTCTTTCTTCTATGCAGATATTGAAGTCAGAGGAGACGCATTTGTCTCAAACTCACGATGGTTTTGCGTCTCGATATTTCGCTTCTTCGTTAACTAGTCATTTCATAGTTATTATTTTATATTCACCCCTTTTTAATCATTTCGGAAATAGTCTTTTTTAAGACTTTTAATTGATATCGAGTATTTCATCGTATTTCGCTGATAAACAATCTATTAATAGACCGGTTCGTTGTGTTGAAACATCGTTTGAAAAACATTTTGGTCCTCCGGAACATTAAATGAATTAACATCGTGATACTTAATCTCTTTACTAATTTACACTTATAAGATGAAAATATGAACACATTTTATTTTATTTAGATATATTCTTTTTAAAGATTTTGCAACTCCTACTATATACAAGTTGAGCATTTTCGGATTTCTTTTTTAAATCGTTATACTGTACGACTGGTAGTTTATTTCCATAGTAAAATTTAAGATATTGCTTTTATGTTTCATTTTAGGGATATGTGGTTATCCTGTACACTGCACTTAAAAAATGGTTTAAATAGGCTATTTAGTTTAGTACCGTACGAGTTAATTACTCAAGAAGTTTGGAATTCAGTGATGCCTTATTGGTTGGATGCTGTTACAAATGCGGTACCACTAAAAGAGTTAAATCATTTCAAAATGTTATTCAGGTATTAAGCGGAGCTGATAAGTTTCTTTTTATTCTGTACTAAAGAGTTAAGCGCTTTTTGAATGTAGTTTTTTTGTTGGTTTTTTTTTTATAGCAAAATATTAGACCCTGATATGAGTTCTTTAGGATTTGATACCAAAAGGCTGTATCAGTTTGTTGCTGTTAGATTTAAAAATACTACAATAAACGACCTAGAACAGACGTTATCTTGGTTACAGGTAAATATTACTTCACATGTCAGAATATTATAGAGTTCAATTCTATATGCGAATTTATTTAAAAATTTATTATTTCGCGCGGATTTATTTTTTTTAGTAAATTAGTAAGATCATGTTATTAGACTGAAATTTTTATCTCTATCATTTACGTGTTTAATAACATAGGGTAAAACATTGTTAATATGATAAAAAAATATGAAACTTCAAAAAGTGGGCTAAAATATTTTACCCTAAAAATGAATTTTTTTGAAAATGCACTGAAAACTAAAAAAAAAAAAAATGAAATGAAAAAAAATTGAAAAAAAAATTAAACACTATAAATTAGTCATATGAAATTCTTTAAAATGCGTTAAAAGTTGAAAAAATAAAAATACCGAAGAAATATTTAATAAGGAATTAAAATATATAAATGGGTTATATATAAAAAATCGGAACAGTTTTTTTATAACCTTAAGTTAAAATAAAAAATTTCTCTTTTTCATAATTGAAAATTTTCTGTAGATAGAAAAAGTCAGTTCTTCGGTTCATGGTTTTACTAAATATTTAAAAAATATTTGAGAATTTACTGTCACTACATACTGAATTTTAAGTTTTTTGACACGTGATAATTTTAAATTTTGATATCTTTTTTAAATGTGTGGTAAAATCGTGAATTGATGTAGTAATTTTTTTTTTTACTAAAAATTATTCATTGCGATGAAAAAGATTCAGGGAGGTTATAAAAAAAGAAAAAGGTTTTTATTCATGTCTAATTTATGTTATAAAATTTTTCTCCAGTATTTTTATTTTTTCGGTTTTTAGTTCACTTTAAATATTCTTTTTCGTGGTTTTTTTAAAACTGCTTACAGTTTAATTTTTGTATTTTCCACGTTACATTTGGGAAAGTTATCGAAGACGATTCTCACTGGTATTAAAAAGTTTCTTGATTTTACAAACACTATCTTCTTTAGTGGAATGTTTAAAATTTTGAAGTTCTCGCTAGACTTAATGCAACAAATTTTTATTTACACATAATTTCCTAAATCGATTACAATGCGAGATATCGTTGTGGCTTAAATTTTAAGTGTAATAACAACATAAGCAGTAACAAACGGAAGCATAATCGTTCAATATTGCCTTCTTTTGTTATAAATTCGTTCCTCTTCTTTTAAATTATCATATTTCATAAATGTCACGGCAGAATTTACATCTAAAATTGTCTTTTGAAAGTTTGTCCATTTAATTTTTGAGGTACATCTAATACTGCCATTTGCTAGCTTACATCCTAAACTATAATTCGGTTTTAGTAAAGCTTTTTGATCAAAAAGAGATCTGTAATGAGAATGGAATTCCTGCGGTTCGGTTAGTTTTCCATGTTTGCATTTAATTTCTCATCCTTGGGCGCGGTGGATTAAAACATTCTCTGATTTCAAATAGAATTTTTCGTTTTTTACATTAATCTCACCAATAATTCGGTTGTTAAATTTATGTACCCTGTAGACATTATCCGGAGTATTTTCTCCAAGCTGAAATCTTTCTATTTTCTGTAATGTAACGATTAATTTACTTGTTTTTTCTGGCTATATGGATGCAAACGGGAAAGTCAATTCGTTCTTGACTATGTTGGAACAATCTGTTTCTTCATTACATTTATCCATTTCTTCTAACAAAACTTCTTGTGTTATTTTTTCCTTTCGACTATATAATCCCGGATTAGTAACCTTAAATTGTATAAAATTATCCTTTACAAAGATTGCTTTTATTATCTCGGCATATTGCTCAACAGTCATCTGGCCTTCTACGAATATACTAATTTCCTTCCCTTTTCTGCTTTTAAAAGACTAAACTTGTTGAAAGTCCTTTCTCCCACAAATTTACGAAGCTATTTGTGATCCTAATCATATCTTTTTTGAATGCCCATCTTTCTCGACAGAACACAAAGTTTTTTATTCTGCTTTATTATCTCTCCGGTTTCTGGCCCTTATTATGCCTCTTATATCTCGTCACTTCCTTCTTTGTCCACTATTTCAGTTCTTTCTTCTTTCATTCTGTCAATATCCGACCGTATTAGTATTTAACTAATTATTCTTTTTTTTAAAATTGTTTATGAATGCAGATCCTTTGTCGACGTGTTCAATTTAAAAAAAAAAACAAAATTAAATATATGGATAAAAATTGAAAGACTAAACATTTTGTACCTAGTTTGTTATTGCAATACTAATTTCTATAACAGTGCCATTATTTAGTGATAATGCATATATTATTTTTGTAGGTGTTAACGTTATTGGAAATCCCGATACCGATGCATATGCTGTTTTCGTTCTTGGAAAACGCTGTTAGTAGTTTGATAACGATTATAACTAAGACTCAGAAGCAGGAACGTAGAAGAAAATCAAGTAAAATATCTTTACTAAATTAATTCTTGATTATAAAATGATAAATTACGGCTCGTGCTTATTCAGACATATATATATATATATATTTTTTTTTTACCAAAGGCAATCCAAATATTAGAAGAAAATCCCTAAAGCCGGATGAAGATGAATCTAAAGGCGATCCAGATATTCGTTGTTGCGTGCTGGTACTAGACATTACGTTGAAGCAGGTGTTTATTCATTTTTATCTTTAAACTTATAATATAACCCTATTTTTAATTATAATTGTAGTTCATTCCAAACGTTTTTGTTTATTTTTTACCCGCATTTTATTAAAGAGAAAAAGATTAAAGAACTTCGGTCATCAATGAAAATAAAATTCAATTTTAGTTTTTTAACTTTTCAAACTAATGATCCAAAAATATCTAAACAGCGGATACGAATGAATAAACGAAACTAAATGAACTAATTTGAAAGCTCGGTTCGAAAAATAAAACGTTAATTAAATTTTTAAACATGTTTAGATTATTTATGACAATTTTATAGTATTTTTCTTTTCACCTGTTAAATTTTTGATCTCCTTTTTATATCACTAAATATGCAGAATTTTTGAAATGAACTTGACGTTATCGAAATATATTTGTTTTGTGTTTTTAAAAATTATAATCAAAAAAACATTTCAGTTACAATGGGTTGATTATGTTTCTGAGATAATTTTCTAATTTAGTACATTGGTATATCATTTAGTTGAAATTATTATTACTATTATTATTTTTTAAGTATAATTTAAATAGTACTTTTATCGTAAGAAATTTAGATTTTTTAGGAAATATTTCCATATTAACATCTTCAAGAACTGTCATTGTTTCGAACGGTTCAATGCTCGGTTAAAAAAAAAAAATAAATATTTTTTATAATTTTATATTATTCTTTCAGATTAAGTTACATAATATTGACAGATATTTGGATGCCCGAAATACAATAGTGCAGGATATATCTAGAATTCTGAAAGAAACTTTATCCGCTATCAGACATTACAATTACGTTAATAATAACGAAATTAGTGGAGATTCTACTTCCAATTATATCGCTCTTTGGTACCAGTTTTCTTCATTGTTATGGGAATACATTATTCCAGTGCCAGATCGGCCTGCTAGTGTAATAAATTTTTAACTTTTCTTACTTTAAATTTATTTTATTGTTAATACTTTCCTGTTAAATGAGAGTCAAGGAATAATTTTAAACTGCTTAATGATATCGAGTTAAAAAAGAAATATTTCAAAATATAAGAAACCAACTTAAATGTTTGTGTATGATTATGAGTAAATAATTTTTGAGAAAATTACTCAATTTAACTTTAATAATTTTTCTTGCTTTTTATGCCTGCATATGTAACTCTTGGTTTTCTGTTACATTCAGTCAGCATCTACTTCTAATTGTATCAATCTGGAACTTTGCGCGATTATTAAAGTTTGATAACGTCTAATATTATAGGTTTGAATTTTGAAAATCTTTAACATCCTATAGGAAAACTTAGAGGTTTCGAATAAAAAAAAAAAAAAAAAAAAACCCTGTGGAGAGGTGAAGGTGCTATAAAATTTATTATCACATTGACAAATACATTTTGTGCTTGACTATAGTGATTTTTAAAAGAGCGCAAAACTGCTTATGCGATATGTTTTTTGTTTTCTTTAATTTCCTTGAAATTTTTAAATAAGCACAAAAAATAGGTCATTTTTATTTGTCTATTCTGAACATAATAACAATTGTTTTATATTAGGGAATGTTATCTACAGATTTATGTAATCGTTCTTAACAATGATTCTGTTATGTTAAAATTCATCTCACAATTCTAATTGTAGTTATTCATTGTAAATTTTACAAGCAACTTTTGGAAGTAATCATACTCTTATCGTTTCCTTTAAAGAATTTTGGTCCTTTACCTCTTATAATCCCCCTCATTTATAAATTCTTCCTATAAACGTTTTTAATCCGTTGCCATTTTTGTGTCTGAAATTGTCGAAAGAATGATTTTAGCTAGCGAATATTTTAAAGGTAATACTTTTAGTAGCATTGTGATTGTATACTTTGTTTCCTTTGTCAAAAATATTAAATTTACTTGAATTACTTTAAAATTATTCTAGATAGAATTTGTTACATGATTCTGCAGAACTATAAGTATAATGTAAAATGTTCAATTTGAACCGATTTTCGGTACGTTAAAAATCTTTTTTTCAGCTTAGGTCCGGCCGTCATGTAAAGTATTTGTCATTAACGGTTGTTAAAAATGTAGTTTTCTTTTTACAAGTATTTGGAAAAACAAAAAGATACTAAATATGGTAAAACATCCCGTGATTTTTAATTTTAATTATTTAAAACGATAGTTTGTATAAAATATACACATTCCGAAATTTTTTCAAGAATTAATTACACATTAAAAAAGGAAATAATTTGTTATGTTATAATTTTTCCGCTTTTGCGGGTATTTAAATTATTTTTTTAAATTCAAGAAACATATTTTCTCTACAACGGCTTGTAAGGAAATTAAAATTCTTGAACTCGGCGAATTTAGAACAGTTTTTTCTAACTATAAACTATAAGATCATGGGTTGTTTTAGTTCATTCCGGAATATTGTCTGTTCCTGACTAAAATTTTACTGATGTAACTTTTTACATATTCTAAAATAGTTTTTCGTAGTAATCTAAATTTTTCGTATCCTCCAAGGTCTTCTTCCGTTACCTCTCTGTTTAACTGTAATCAAACAGTGTTATTCATTAATTTTATTGAGGTATCCATACAAAGTTAAGAGCATTTTGTCTTTTTTTACAAATATTTTTCTATAATATTCAGAATGGAGTGATGTTTTTATTTTTTTTTGTTTTTTTTTTTTTTTTTTTTAAATTAGTGAAAACTGATTGTCATTTACTGCAGAACCGATTTTATTATCACCTACGGGGGAAAAAAAAAAAAAAAAGTTTTGATTGAATTTATTTTTAATAGTGCGATATTATCATGATCGGCTATAAGACTTTTTGCAATGCCAGTATTCTGACAGATAGTTCAACACCACTACCATTTTGATTTCGATCAGTAAACCGCAGAGGCTTTACATCCTTTTTATGACTAAGCAACTTAAATCACTACGAAGTTCAAAACAATTCTATATGAATGATGAATTTTCAGGTTTCTCTTTAAAACTTGTTTGAATTTTTATTAGTGTATAACTAATTTGGCGAACCTGGTATTTATTTTGAAAAATTTTTAGTCATTTTAAAGCATGTGTTAAAGGGACCTTTTTTGAAAAAACCGATCGTTGTAAATTTAAAAGTTTCTCTTTTCTGCATTTTATTGGAACAAATTTATGTTTTTCTTGAGATATTAATACTATTTTTTAAATAAATAATTGATTTAAATTTGAACTTTGTTATTAGGCTAAAACAAATTTTCATATTATTTATTAAGTCATTAATACCGTATACATTTATTTTCATTCGTGATATTTCTTACCGAAACGTAATTACAGACATTAAAATGATTCTACTTTTTGATCGATGCAGAAAAATTTCAATAACTGGCTTCCTGGTTCTGCGGTATCGAACTATCCAATACCTAAAAGGCGGTTTCGAATAATTTTGTTCAGTTACGAAATAACGCTAGTTAGAAAAATTTAGTATTTCCAGTTATTCTTTCGCAACTAAATGAATGTTCGATGAAAGAATTACGGTTTATTGGAATGTGGCAGATTATATGTAATTGAGCCATTTTGAAACTTTGTTACCGTGATAAAAAACTTCCAAAAGTATTAAGAAATATTAAGCGTAATAATAGGCTCTTACGATGAGTCAATAGAAATGTTCTATTCTCTTATCGTATCGTCATACAAAAGATAGCGGAGCTTGCTGCAGTTAGTTTAAAATAAACAGATTTTTCTGCAGCTAAATTTAATTTATTACAATAATCATTTTTAATATTTCGTAATCCAATCGAACCCTTTACTCACTCATACGTCACAGAATAATTGGGTGATTCTACTGGAGACTTAAAGTCATCTAATTTATTTTTCGTCTGATGAAATAATTTTAAATATTGCTTAATTTCATTTTTTAGCCGAATATCATGGATTTGAATACAAGAGATTTTCGAAGAAGTCCACTTTCTGGTGATAAGAAATCTCACAAATCTGATACGGTTAGTAACCATTTTTACGTTAATTTTAAAAATTGTTTGGTCATTAGATTTCTCTGTCAAAAATTAATTGAAGCAAATAGTGATTTTCTTCGTTTACAGTAGAATAATAGATAAAAAGAATACATCGAGGACCCAGATGGCCATTGAATTTTCATTGAAAATGATTATTCTTGTTACTACACAACGTTTAATATAGATGATAGATTTCTAGCATTCAATCTAATTTCTGTTCAACATAATATTACAATAAACTTGCACAAAATTATACTACAAGGAGAAGAAAATCAAAATTTCAAATTTAACTATAAAGTAGACGACGAATACATTATCTAAATTTATTTCTTCTATTAAAACTGATTTTTGTTTGTGTGTACACACACATACACACACAACTCGGCCTTCGGTACTCGGAAGGGGCAAGCCCCCTTCACCTCCAGGTCTAGTCCTTCTATAATTCTTATAGAAGAGTAAACTTTTTTTTTGGCTACGCCGTTCGACAACAATTTTCCTTACATATTTCGTTACATAAAATTGTGATATTTTTTTGGGACAAATTTCGTGACAGGACGCTTTTCCTGATGACCTCTAGCGTAAAGATGGCATAGCCGTTAACATATACACTAGTGCGTGTTTTACACGGATTTTATAATCTTACGAATGATACATCTGTGCCATCGGTTTGATGTGATTAAAAATTAAATAATAAAAAATAAATAAAAAAATAAAAACATTACTTCTTAATTTAATAGGTAAGAGTTCAAATTAAGAAATATGTAAGTATGGCATATAATAGTAATAAAATAAAAATGTTCATTCTAAAAGTTATTGTTGCTTATTGTAAGATATGACTATTGATATCCTATAAACAGTTCAGCATTTTCAGCGTATATTATTTAATTTTTGCAACAAAAAAAAGTCACGTTTCAAATAATAAAAGTTTTATAACAATTCTTACTGATGATATATTGAAATAATGCTAGTCGATGATATTGAGAAAATTTAATGAAATTATCAGTAAAATAATACGATAAAACTACCGCAAAACGTGAATTGATTTCTATCAGTATTAAAAGCAAAACATTTATATTGTGAAAATTTTATTTTATATTTAAAATTGCTAATTTTCCGCTATAATTAATATGTTTAGATGATGGCAGCAACTGTAGAAACAGTAGTGGAACAGCTAGATTTAGCTCCAATTATTTTGACTGAACGTGTAATACCTGCTGTTGCTCGTGCTATCACATTTACCGAACCAGACAGTTGTAAGTTATTTTTTAATTAATTGATTATTAAACGATATTTTGAAAGAGATCAATTTCTCTAAATAATCTGTATTGAAATACGAGCACTGTCACATTTGAAGACTTTGTTCACACTGGTATTTTAAATAAAATTACAAATTAATTTTGAATTTGAAAGATTTAATACATTTTACTCACTAGATAATACTAGGAGTTCGCATTGTACATGATTATTTTTCGAGAAGTAATATTTTAAGAATAGACACCGTAATACTGCTTTATAAAAGTGAACATAATTTTTAATTTAAAAAGCTGTTAAAATTTTAATCGTTTTTCGTTACAGAACTTTCATTTTTCAAATTTGTTTCAAGTGTTTTCATACTGAAATTATTAATAATTTGAAGTTTTTTTAAAAAAATTTTAAATCAGTTGCTTGATTTTAATTCATATGTGGTTTTCATAATTTAAGTATTGTAATTGAAATATTAAACTGTCATAACTATCGATGTTAAGTATAATTATACCAAATTGAGTTTGCTTTAACATAGAACTCTCATACTTGGTTGGATAGGCCATCAGCTGTAAGTTGATATGTAACAATTGTAGCGATATTAGCTTTAATATTTTGGGAAATAAATTACCTGATTTGAGAGCGGCACTGACTTGCAGAGCAAAAGAAGAAACCACATTTATCCAAAGCACTGCGTCACCACAATGAAAAAAAAATTTATGTCTTATCTGTAGAAAGAAATGCATGACAGAAATGATAATGGCTCGTCAAAAATTATATGAAAAGTCGCGGGTAATTAACTAATTGAGAGTGAAGAATAAATAGCTGAAAAAACAAAACTTGTTTATTTTGAGTAATACGATAGAAAAAATATCCTATATTCCGAATGTAAATGTGTATGAACTGACAAGAAAGATAAGCTTAATTACTTTTATCATATCAGAGCTATCGCAAATTATCAAAAACGGTGAATAAATGGTATGCTAATAACGTTATAAAATTCGATGATCTCTCGGTGAAACTGAAAATTTTAAGGGACAGCCATCCTAGTTATTCAGTGTTGAGAAGGAAGGATAGCGCTTCTAAATGAATGAACACTCGTTGAGTGAAAATAATCAATTTTTTATATCGATATAGCATTGCGCTCTTAAGTTTAAATGTCAGTTATTGAAAATCACATTATGATAATATTGTATCCATGATTATGGAGCATTTTTCTCAGAAACATGGTGGGAAAAAAATTTGTTATTGTGATTTTAATATAATATAATAACTTTTGTCGATGGATGTCGATGATATAAATTCATTAAGGTTCTTCAATAGTGCCACACTAGAAAGAAATTAAATTCTTAATTGCATTGTGGTGACATATTTGCAGAGAAAATGAGGAGGATTGAAATTGACACGTGGAAATACCAAATGTCGGAATACATGCCTGATTAGCATTGAAGTATGCGCCTTTTTTTTTTTTTTGTTGTAGATTGCCAGTACTTAGTTTAGGAAACATAATGATTATGTTTAATTTTAGAATTTAGATCTGAGGCTGGAATATATGTAAATTTAATACCCACTAAGGATGCTTCTCTGGCAGCAACATCAGGCGTTTCAATAAATTTTAACTTGGCACGACTAGGAACCAATAAAGTTCTAAAACATCGCCCTGAAAGATAATTGTCGAACATTTTAGAAACTTCTGAACATTTGCGTGAAGACTTAAATTTAATAAATCCGCAGTTTTCAGATTCTCGCTTATTTATTTCACGGTACTCTTTGTGCCGTAGTTATTGTCACACATGGAAGATCTTTTTCCTCCCATTCAGTATCATTAATCATTGATTTCTGTAAGTAACAAAGTAAAATTTTTGGGAATGATACTAGATGAGAAACTTACATGGAAAACTCATATACTGTAAATCTATGAAATTTAAAATAACCAACCTGCGTTTTACTACGTTTTTATACCAATACCAATTCTCTAATGTTATGTAAATCCTGACCGTCCCTTTTAACGATTTCTTCAACTATTATCACGGCAACATCAAACGGGCCTGAATTTAACAACTCACCTGGTCATCACAAGTTAACCAAGAACACAAATACTTGATTTGCAGTATCCGATAGTTTGGTGGTATACTTAGATGGTCTCAAGTCGCCGTCACAAATAATTGGAATTAAATTCTTCATTGCTAGATTTAACGTCATAAGGAAATTCAGATTACCAAAAGAATATACAATTTTTTGACGGTCGAAGCCGTAGCTGAACAATAAATTTCAACTATTTCAGTATATTATGGTCTTTGACGAAATAATTTAATGTTCCAAAAATAAAACAAAAAAAAAAAACACGTAAATTGCTAAGGGATTTTTCCTCCTGGAATATTAGTTCTTTTGAGTAAAAAACAAAAATCATATAAGAAAATTTTCAGCCACAGCGGGTACCTACAGTGTTCCGCGCGAAATGCGTTGGAAACAGAAGCGAAAAAATAAAAAAATGTATTATCCGTTTGCGAAATCGACTATATTTTTTTTTTTCATTATGAAAAATTCCAGAATAAATGTACGGACCAGAATAATGATAGGAATTTTAGTGAATAGCGACCAGAAAAACGTTATAACCACAATTCAGTGATTAGAAAAAAAAATACGACGTTGTTGCATCGGCAATAAATTGGCGACGATTATTAAATAGCGGTTTAATAAAACAACCGAAATAACGCAATAAATCGGCTGTATACTTGATCGAACGAACATTAATTCTATAAAAACTAACCGAAGTTAAAAGAGATGGCTAATTTCGCGGGAAATTACAATATTTACAGACTGATTGACAGTGTAACTCACAATTAAAATAACTTTATCTCGAGTAGTTGCGTCAGTTTACTCGAGTATATCAGCCTAGTCGGACGGATACTATAGCCATAGATTAAAGATTTTTCAACTTGGATATCTATAAATTTTGTTCTTGAATCGTACATCGGATTTTCGGTAAATTTATCGTTAATTGAAGTAGAAGATAGCGGTAATTATTATTAGAGACAGTGTGTACATGCGATATATGTGCGGTAAAGCCATCATTTATTTAGTTATTTGCAACAATGTACAAACAACAGCCTTTCGCCCTATTATAGCTCGCACCTATCGAGCTAAACAACGGTATATAAGTTATTAATCCAGCTGAGACAAACTCACATAAATCCACACTGACAGATTAAAACAATATAACCGAACAAATTGATAGTGATAAGTATTATAATATGTCGAAATGTATCCTTCGAAACTTGCAATCGCATCTACATTCAAACTTAGTCGTACACACCTACTCAAATCCATATACACACACTAGCACTCCAGTTCCCTTAAAACTCCAGCTGGTAAGTAGTTATAAAATTTAAAAAGACAAGAGTATATTAAATGTCTAAAGAAACAAACGAACGGCCGAGTCTCAGCAGTAAATAAGCTCGGTGGATATATGAACGAAGAAGTAGAGTTGTAGTTCAGTTTAATGCCCAGCAGTTGACTAAGATCTTAAAAATTATGGCAACCCAGGATATCTCGCTGCACTTATCTAAAATATTGTTGTATTCACTCAGTAGTGCTTCCATTGAAGAACACGAAAAGTGCAGTATCTTAGCTTTCCGTATGTGAAATAACACACTTTTCCGACAGTTAAATGATGGAACTTTAATACCGATTCTTTCCAGTAAATATGGAGAAATTATTTCTCCATGAAGTATTTTATACAAGAAGCAGACCCCAGCAACACGTCTGCGACTCACAAGAATCTTAAAATTAAATGTATCTAATAAATCTGTGTAAAATGAATTACTTAGAAAGTACCTGGCACGTTTAAAAAATAAATACTTTAAAACTGCATTTCGATTACTTTCAATCCACTCGAAATCTGAGTAAGGAGTACCAGCCGCAAGGAGAAGATTTGATGAAATAACAGAAAATGGAACGGTAAGATTGGAACATAGAAGCTGGTGCGCCGCAGCCCCTAAGCTGTTTATACAGCTATAACAGCGATCTAGTGGCAATGTTAAACCAAGACAATCGGGCCCGTTACAACCGGTGCATATGCAGGCTGGGTTAGACGTATAACAAGGAGAGAAGGAATTAGGATAATATGGCAACTGTGTTTGATATTTATCGCGATACAAATGCCTTGTCTGTTTGTCTACTATACATAAGGTAGTATGCATGTTTGCCATTGCCTTTCATATGATTCTAATAGCCATTAATTTAATTTAATTTTTGTACTAATTTCTGTACGTATTTGAAAAAATTAAACAAACATAATATGATGTAATATGTATGATCCGATAACGTACGGTTAAGTAAGCAAGATAGACATGCGCGATGGCTCTACTCTAAAATCAGTCGAAAGATAACGTCAGAGTCGTTAATATGGAACATAAAAAAAAAAATAAGTTTAGAATTTTGGCAGATACAATTAAGCGCAATTCGTAATAGTGTTTATTTAGATACATCTAAAAAATTATTGCAATATTGCCTTACTTGGTTTTTCTAAAAGTCTTTAATAATATAATTATTATAATTATCGATAGTGTAAACGTATTAGATAATGCGAAAAGTATAGGTTACCTTAATTTATCTTAAACGGATTTGATAGCATCGTAAATGAATTTACTTTTAACTAAAAGAGTATCGGTATAATAAACGAAATAACTGAACTATTGAAAAAATAATAAATCTAAAAATATAGAAAATAGGGAATTTATTAAAATTAAGTTTTCAAGCCAGTGATATGGTAGTCATACAAAAACCATGCGCGTCATAGAATAAGAAAATTGTATTGATGCTTGATCGAACACGATGGATGTTCTCGGTTGTGATGATTGCTAAAATGAGGATACGTTTCATGCAATGCAACTATAATCAAAATGACGCAATAAATGAACCAGTTCTGTGCTGGTCGAATATTTAATTTTAAATAATTTATTTACCAGAAGTTTAATAAAGTTTTGCATATGGTTATTTTTATTCAGATAGTATCGGGGCGGTGGGTGTTCTTGATCAGTATTATTTATACTTTCGTGTATTTCAAAACGTCTCTTTCTTCGAATGACAATAACACGGAACAATTTAAACTTATTATTTTTGGTTTATTATCGAAATTCTTCACCGGTCTGAACCAGTTTTATATAAAATTTGTACTTTCATTGAATTTCGTTGTATAATTAATATTGTTATTTTGTTGAAATTAATAAAGCGTTAAAATTTTAATATTTTTAATATGTGGTGTCTGGATGGTAAAATTGATGTTCTTCGACGGTCGAGTACGTACTTGGTTAAGTAGAAAAAGTCTTATTTTTAAGTGTATATAGTGTATAGTACAATATAAACTTATTACTTTTGATTGCGTAGGTAATCTTGGTATTCAGTCTTCACATCCGTACATATTTAGCAATGTTGAATCCTTCGAAAGGAATTTCGAATTTGATACTAAAGATCTTATTGACGACTACAAAGAGCACCAATTTAATTTTGACGAACTTCCGCCGCAGTTAAAATATTTACATATTTTACTTAAGGTTTGATTTGATGTTTTTTTATTTTATATATATATATATATATATAATATGCTTGGTGTGTATTAGTTTTAATAGATGATATAACCGGATAATGTTCCAGAAAGAACTGCTTTTTACTTATTTTTGATCTAGAATTCGAATAATATTTCATATCTATAATACTGTATTTATCGCTCTAATTTTAGAACTAAATTAACGAAATTAATAAAAACTCTATTAAATTCTTTAATTCTATATTAGTCGAAATAAAATTAATAAAACAAGTTGTTTCGAAAGCAGATGAAAAAATAAATTAGCGGCAAATGCAATAAATTGAAGAAAAAAAAATTAATTAAAATTACAATTAAATATTTAATGCCGCATACAGAGAATTATTATGTATGAATTAGTCACATATTAGACTATGAAATTTGCGTTGCAATATATGGTTACGGTTAAATAATAGGGGCCGAATAATTAGGAATATTAAACCACTTCCGTTGAAAAAAATTGGCTTACATGTATTTGACAGAACCGATTAAGCGAGCATCTGGTTTAGAACAGTAAAAATCCATAAAAAATCGATCACCTTGAAAAACAAGGCAGAGTAACTCAGAAGCACGCTGCAAAGAACTAGAAGTGCTTATTACAGTGAATATGAATGATACGGTAATGGTATAACTTTATACTTTAATTCAAAATACTGCGACTGGATTGGATTAAAAATATAAAAAGCGTCTGAAGAACTTAAGAACAAAAAAAAAAAAAAAATAAAATAAAATAATAATAATGATAAAATATTAGATAACTGAAATATTGATTGGGTAAAAAATTACTTAACTTTCTAAATTTTTTAATAAAATTTTAAATACTCCTAAAATTTCCAAGGATGAGAAAAAGTTCAAAATTATACCGATACAAAAAAGAAAAAAAGGATAAAAATACAGCAGACAAGTCAATGAGCTTAAATTTTATAATTTTTCTCCAAATATATGAAGAAAAGTATTAAAGACATATTTATCGATCAACAACGATATGAATAAGCCGGATCCGAAAGTGGTTTCACAATCAAAAAAACGAATAAGTTTCAAATTGATCTTCACCTCTGATCCATAGACCATCAAAAAAAAGTGATTCTGCCTTCCCTGATCGTCGATTTTGGTAAGTAAAGTGTCCTGATTGTTTTCATAAAACTGGTTCAAGAAATGTATTCCAGTCGAAAACAATGGATCGTAATTTATGAAATAGCGTCATTTTTTCTGATAGATAAACATGGGGATCATATTATTGTAATTTTCTGTTGTGCTCTGCAGAAAACATTTGGACGGCTGAATTGAAACTAAAATTATATGGAATATGCTCTTGCAAATGAGAACCAAGCTGGAGATTCCAATAGAAAATTTCATTTCGAACAAAAAAGTTTTTATAAATATAGACTTGTAAATGTTTTAGTAAAGTAGAGCTAGAGCTTAAATCATGAAAAAAGACATTTTATAACTTCCTTTTTTTTTGCGGAACAGTACACGAATAGTTTATAGAACACAGTGGAGCATTAAATGCTATGTTGATCGATTAATATAAACCGGGATAATGATGTTGGTATCAATAAGAGGGGAAAAAAAACTCAGTCGCTCGAAATTAGCTACGTTTACTCATGAACAATATTTCGTTACGTATTTACATTTTCGCAGTGAATGTAATTGACAACTCGATTGGTGAAAGTAAATGCTTCCCTAATGTAACAACACCATTCTATGCGATAAAAATTAACTAACGAATAAAAGGTAATCACTAAAGTTCTGTATTATCACACATCTACATATTTAGAAAAGATTGCATTATTTCGTTATTGCAGTAGTACCATTCTTGTTATAATGTTCATGCACAGAATCACACTAATGAAAATAACACTACTGTAGTGGCAGAATACATCGATCGTTCTCAAATAGGCGAGTTCTAAGTAAAAAAACGTTTTAATTGAACAAAGGTGTAGGTAAAATAGGGACAGTTTCTCAGTTCAGCTGCATCGATTATATGAACCGTCGTCAATCTGATGTAATTGTTAACATATTCTGCAATAAACGAAAACTTACGATTATTAGAGTCGCTTGTCATTTAAATATTACAAAAATCTCTATTCACATAATTTTACAAAAAGACTAGCGATATCCTTTCGGCTTCAACTAAGGCATAATCTATTAGAACAAGATTCCGATGCAAGCACAAGTTTTTTTATTTGTTTTTTTTTTTTTTTTGGTTTGGTTTGGTATCTAAACTGTGTGGCTACTAGATGAACCCTAAACTGAAATAAACCATTTTAAACATATGAGATAAAAAAAGAAAATCTTGATAAAACAAAAAAAAATAAACTTTAAACCACTGCTATTTAAACTAGAATGTTACAATCGACTATGAACCTGAATAAAGTAACCAAAGCTTGATACTCGCAACAAAGTAAATACTAAATATTGCAAGGAGGAAAAACCGACAAGGAAATTAAGTTTCCTGAAAAAAATATACCTCCGCGACCGTCAAATAATTTACAACAAAGTAACAAAAGCCCTCCAAGTAATCAATCACATATCGTGATCACTGCAAATCGAGATTTGACGTTTGACTTTGAAAATTTCGTGAAATTCGCGTATGTTCCTGACGAAGACGACAGATTGTTAAAGTAACAAATACCATTAGTAAGCTTTTCAGGATAGTTAGCGGCGCATGATAATACCATGATCTTGACGGGGTAGATGGTTGGATTATATTATAGTATCTATGTAGGTTTGAGTTATTCATTATAGTTATCCGATTTTGTCGATGTTCTAATTTTCGGAAACAAATCAGTAAAAGGGATAAAAGAATAGGGATGTCTCCGGAAGCAGTTTTCTTGGCCAACAGATCGGCTTCTGTCAGTGGTTTGTATAATACGCAAATTGAAATTTGACTTTTTTTCCAGGCTAAAGAAGCAATGTTTGCTTGTCAAAGAGTATTTAACTACTTTAATTCTCACGCTCGGATCCATTAAAATATATAAGCGCTTGAGTTAACCGGTAACTAATATCAATTTAAGATCAACGTGTGTTGTATGATAATTGGTGTCGCAATTTCAATTACTCCCGGTAACACACCGTTAAAAACATAAATACGTTGTCATGGGTCAGTGGCCAGAAAGAAGTCCTGATTTGTTTGAAAAAAAGTGAAGTTTGACGTTTATTGTAAACCAGCAAAAATTCAACAGTAGCTGCAACAAAGAATACAAGGTGCGTATATTCGCCGATCACAGGTGAATCAAAAAGTTCTTAAAACGGTTACATATCAATAAGTGTGAGAACTGCGTTTTACTTCCATTTGAACAATTTCTTAATTTATTACTGTTACTATTGGTTTATTTTTACTGCTTACGATGAAGTTATGTTACATTGGGAAAGAGATACTTCCACCAACCGGGTTACTGATTACATTTATTACAACTATAATTATGTAATGTAAGATATTGTTCACGAATAAATGTTTTAACTAACCTCCGACTCTTGTTTTATTAATTTTGTTTTTCTTTTACTCTTATCAATAACTACATCATTGTCGCAAAAAATTATTCTTCTAATTTTTTTGGCGCTAGATACTGAAGTATTTATGACCGCAAATTTATAGAAACCGTTTTGCTTAGCGGGAAATTTTCTATTAGAACCTTATGTTTAGGTCTAAACAATACGGAGACTATATGTTTAAATAATTTTCCGATGTTGTAGTTTTCACTGCAAAACGACTATAATGAACGGATAAATGTGATGGGGTTACACGATAAGGTGTAGATAGCCGGGTCTGAGCATGAGCATATCTAAATCAGAAATTATGTCAAGAAATTTAAAATCTACAAAAATTATGTGCAAGGGAAACGAAACAGAAAATTTAAAGAAACTAGTAAAGGAAATAACACATCCAGCAAAAATTTTATCCTCTGACGGTACAGAACATGAAAAAAAAAATGACGAAATATCGATGATAGAAGTTATTTTAGGCGATTAACTGTATACTAAAAGAAAGTTAAATAATCGAAAGTTGTCTTTTACTTGTAATCACCTCCCAAGCCTAATCTTGGAAACTGAAAAAAAGCATTACATAATATTACATGGCCTGTTCCATTTTAAAAGTTTCAAGGAAAGATTAATTAAAGAATATCGTATTAAAAGGGAAAAAAAGAGCGAATTAAAAGGGCTGCTAGACATAAGTTGCAAGTTATAAAGAAAAAATGAGAATACGCGAGCTGCATAGCTGGAAAGGCATACGGAAGACAAGATTACAACATTTTAAACTGGACGCTTCGATATAAAATGAAAAGGAGCAGACACGGGGCGAGGTGGACAAACTACAAAAAACAGACAATTTACTAGAGGGGCGCAGTACTGGCCTGAACAGTTTCGGTGAAAAGAATCCTATTTTCAAAAACTGGGCTTGACTAATTTTCAGAACATAGTTATTAATTATAATTTAATCAACTGAAGGAGTAATAATAATAATAATAATAGTAATATTTGAAATATATGTTCAGAATGCTCTAGTGCATTAAATTATAAATTAATAAGTTTGCTGACATGTATTAAAAATTAACTGATTGCAGGAACTATCTGTATCTACGCACTCTGTTTTGCAATACTACATGTTACAATCGCTATACGCTACAGTTCTAAATGGAGATTTTTTAACGAAACTTTTGAAAGATCGTCGATGTTTCGTTTATTGGAATAAACAGACCAACATGATTAGTCAGTAAGTATTATAAATCGGTAAAATGGAAAAAGATGAATAAAATTCAGTTCACGATATTAAGTCAAAAAATTTTTATTTTAAGTAATAATGATGGTGAGAGGTAGAAAGTTTAAACGAAAAATACACAAAATTAGATAAATTTTGGTATAACTGAATGTACTTGATTATTGTTTGTTTTAGTATTATGCTTTAAAAGTAGTCTTCTCCTTTAATCTAAAATAAAAAAAAAAAAAAAAAAAATACTTGTTAAAATCTATATGTGAAACAGTTTAGTCCCTTTAAATAATTACCTCTTAAAATTAATAAAGAGGTTCTAATGCAATTACGACTTTAATTAATTAGTCGAGGAAACATAAAATCTTCCTTTATCATACTTCAAATGTGATCAGACAGAATGTATATTTTGTGAATAACGCAATTTTTTTATTTCACCTGAAAATATGTCAGAAGCTTTGTATAATTTATAAATCTGAGATAGTTGCAGAACATAAGCAGCTCGTTTTAAATTAATTAAACTCTTTATTATTGTGAATAAAGCAACGATTGATTTTTTGTTAATTTTTGCAATTTACCTCTTACCGAATGCAGTTGGTTTAAAATCGTAATATGTAAGCCTCATAATGCTTTTTCGTTTAATCGTATCCTTTGAATTTACTTAGATAAACTTTTAGAAATTAGAGACTTTTTTCAATTAATCAAAGTATCCAAATTTTGAATTTTTTTATTTACAAATAAAAAATAAAAAACAAAACAAGTAATAAATTTACAGCCACCTAGAATCATTCTAATACCGAGTACTTCCTTCACGAGAGCTTGAATAGTAGTTTGTAGTTGCCCGCGGTTAATAAGGATGCAAATATCTTGCTGCGAAATCAGAAATCAACTCGCGTTCTTCTTTCAACTTATTTCTTAGTCCAGTCAGAGAATTTACCTGAAGTTGCCAGCTTGAACTCTTCAGTATACCCTATATATATGCTCAATAGGATTTAAGTCATCTTGAGATTCTAGCTTCCTTTAAAAATGTTAAAATATGGGAATGCGTAGTATTATTTGCGTGAGCGAGAAACTTTTACCCCCAAAAGATGATTTGAAAACGACATATTCAATATATTTAATATGCAAAAAAGCGGTCATTATGCTCGATGTGAATAAATAGCTGTCTTCTTTTACACACTTTTCAAATACCACCCTAAACTATAACTAAACCGCCGAAAAAAATAAATTTCTGACATCCATATCCGGGGAATTTTCATACACGTATATGCTCGTTCGGCTCTTTTAGACAAAGCCCGGACTTGCCCTCGAAGAGGATTTGTTTCCATTCCGCTTCTTGTCAGTGAATTCAAACGAACTGTGCGAGCACTTATAGGTTCGTCTTGAAAGATGCATAGTGCGTTATCTTTACCGACAATACTTTCTCATATCAAAAATTGCTTTCGTGAAGCAGTGCGAACGATATTTTTATTCTCTCGAGCATCTGCAGCTTTGGACGACCTAATCATGGATAGTGAGAAAATGATCCGATTTCGCTATTTATAACTCTTATACATTAACTGTGTGTGCTAAATTATAGTTACAAAGCAACGAATTCTGTCATCATTGATAAGTGCAACAATTTCAGCGGAAATTTCAGAAGAAACAGACATTTGAAGAAGTTTAAACGAAAAAAAAAATAACCACGGGGATAGGTATACATCAATATTAAAGTCGTTAACTGTTCCTACTTCATACGCACAATGCCGTTACCGAAACTATCGCAGCGATGAACTGTTGTATCGTTACAGAAAAATATATGTCTTTTCATACTCTGGTGCCGTTACACTCGTGTCTAATATGCGTCTACTTGGACGAACTTGATTTTTTGTCTTCCTACATGTTTATTCTTCATTTATTGTCGTTTTCCGTAAGATAAAATTAGTTGTATGCGCCAAACACAATGCAACAGTAGGAGATAAGGAATTTTGGCCAGTAGTGCATATTTCACAAAATTCGGTGTGCACTGAAAATACTTCATATATGTATCAGCATGAGCACCTACAAAACATATATAAACAATTTTGTTTTTATTTATTTTTTTATTTTAGACCTCATTGTTTCTTTTTTTCATTACTGAATGGTGTACGCCCTTTGTTAATACTTGTCGATTGAAATCATGGCCACCTCCATTTTTCAAAAATAACTAAATTGCATTATCAAAAAAACCCTCAACTAAATTAGTTTAAAATTTAATAGGAATCATTCCACTTCAGTACGTATTAAATGGCATGAACCGGAAGAAAATAATTGTATTTGCTTTAGCGCAATCATAAAATTCTGTCTATAGCCTGAACATCTACACGACAGAAAATGCAATTTTTTTTTTTTTTTTTTATTCTCCATACTCAAAAAATAATATATATTAGAAAATTTCAAATCAAATTTTTAAAAACATTGTTCTTTTAAATTATTATTATTATTATTTTTGGCTCGTTAGTTAAGAGTCCCCATCAAAATGCTGTTAGTCCTTTGGAAAGTTTGAAAATTGTAAACTCTTTTTTGCATAAGAGGCATGTCCCTTGCTTATTTTAAAGTGTTACAAAAATTTATTAAGCTGTATAAATAAGAAATTGAATAGAACATTCGAAATTAGTTAGATAACCTAATATCTATTAATTTTAGAATAGTAAAATAGAATGGCATTCGAAATATTTTAAAAAATATATTAAAAAATCAGTGATATAGGACGCTCATATGTGGATTATAATTTTTTACTTTTGATTATGAAGAAAAATTATAAAGTAATAATAATAATAATAATAATAATAATAAACTTTTATTGAAGAAATTCATAAACTATATAACAAACATGAATAGTATAAATTTGATGTAGAAAAACTAAATGTTAAATTTCCTCGGCCCATGATGAGCAAAGGTTTCCTGTAATCTCTCCAATTCAATCCTATCTATGGCTACTCTTTGAAAATTTTTGTTCAATAAAAAATTACTAAAATCATCCCCCCGCCTTGTCAACTGATTCCCCCTTCTTCTTTTATAATGTGCGAGAAATCAGACAGTGGCTCTATATGTCCATCTGTCATCCTTCATTCTTGCTACATGACCCCATGACCATTTTTGTCTTCTAATATATCTCACTGCATCTATATCATTTTTTAATTTTTATTTTATCAATTTAAGTGGTACTTGATCTTTTTTCTTAATATTTAAAATAGACCGTTCGATTGTATTTTGTGTCACCTTTATTTTATTAATAATTTTTGAAGTCAGATACCAGGTTTGACTGCCGTATGTTAAACTGGGTATAATAGACACGTTGAAAATTAGACTCTTGTGATAATTGTTAAAAGGGGCTTTAAAAATATATTTTAATACCCAATACTTGTTCTAAGCTTTCGTTATTTTAATATTTGCCTCCTTTTCAGTACGATTTTCGAAAGATAATTGCTGACCTAGATCAAGTAACCTTGATTTACTATTTCTATAACCGTTCCGTTTACTTGTACTATTTCAGCGTTTCGGTTTTTTATAAATATTTTCGTTTTCCCTATATTTATAGAAAGCCCGGCTTTTTTTCCCGCATCGTCTAATTTTGTTATCATAGTTTTTAGTTTTTCCAAGGAATTTGACAAGAAAACCACGTTATCCACAACTCTCAAATTGGAAATTCTTTTTCCATTTATGTTTAAACCTTTGTTATCTCAGTGCAACTTCCTAAAAATATCTTTCAAAGTTCAGTTAAACAAAACCGGTGATAATGGGTCTCCCTGTCTAACCCCTTTCTTAATATCAAAGTACCGACCCTCTACATCTGTTAATATTCTAGCTCTAAGGTCCTTATACATATTTTTTATTAATATTATGTAATTTTCTGGAACTCCTTGACTTTTAAGTGACGCAAATAAGTACTGATGTTTTAAAGAGTCGAAAGCATTATTTTAGTCAGTTAGAGCCATATACATTTCGACTTGATATTCTATGCATTTTCCAATGACTTGGTTCATGACATGTAGGTGATCTATTGTAGCGAACGACCTTCTGAAACCAACTTGTTCTACAGGTTGCTCGACTCTTGTAACAGGTTGTATTTTATTTTCTAACAATTTTGAAATTTTTTTTGAAATAGTGAAACTTAAAGATATTGGACGACAGTGTTCAATTTTGTGTCGATCCCCCCTTTTAAACAACAATATTATATCACAGTACTTCCATTTACAGGGAATAATGCCTGTTTTTAAAATTCTATTAAATAGTATCGTTAAGATTTTTATTAATTGCAAAACCTTCCAATTTTATGTGTTCCTTCATTATTTTGTCGCTGCTCCTGGACTTTTGTTGCGTCTCAATTTTTTCACTATCTCCCTCTATTTCTTCATTCAGAAATTCTGGTTCTACTGGGAAACTATTTTCAACAAAATTACTTATACTGTGACCGTTATCTATGTCATTATAAACATTTTTATATATTCAGTTATGAAGTTGTTTATTTCTTTTCTGTCGTATATTTTCTTCCCTTTCAGGTTCATAAAATGAGTTTCCCATTGTGTACCTATACTGAGGAATTTCTTTTTTAGTAGCTTTATATTTTTACTTCCTTCTAACATGTTATTAATAATTGCATTTTTTTTTAGCTTGGTCCCTTTCTCTTATTTTATTTCTTATAGCTCTTGACACTAAATTTAATTCAATCTTTTCTTTTGGAGACCTGTTAACGATTTTTAAAATTTCCATTTTTCTTTTACGTAATTGGTAAATGTCGTCTACTTCGCCTACCTGCGGGATATTTCCACTTTTTTTCTTGGATGTGTTTGTAAACGTTGACGTTATTGTTTGAGATATGAAGTTATATAGTTCGTCAATCTCTTGATCTCTACTTAAGTTTATCTTCCCTAACTCGTCACTAATTATGTTTTCGTAATTTTCGTGGTCTAGTCTCGTATGTGAATTTTTTATGACTCTCTTGTAGTATTTTTCTTTATCAGCTGCAATTGTTTAAAAATTAGCAGTCCATGATCTGTATAGAAGTTGAACTTATTCAAACCTTTTATTTCGAAATTTATAATTGACTGATTCTTGCTAAGTACTATAGTCTATTAGTGATTTATACTGTTGGTTTAGAGATATCCATGACCATCCATTTTCTATTCCTTTTTTAAACAGACTGCTTACTATTTTTAGATTGAATTCTTGACAGAATCTTATAAGCAACCAACTCCTTTCGTTGCGTTTCCCATAACCGTACAAACCGATTGTTTGTTTTTCACTTTTCTCTCTTGCCCTATCTGGCTATTCCAGTCTCCCATAATTATTAAGTTGTTTTTTATTTTAATTGAATTTAAAATGTTTCTTAAATTTTCGTAGAAATGTTCTACTTCCCAACCCTCTTTGTCCTGAGTTGTTACCTATATAATAAAATAGGTTCCCCTTTTGTGTGTGTGTAGGTCTTCTTACTTCGGACAATCTCAGAATTTTAATATTAGATTTCTGAAATACCTCTTCTAACTCAGTTAGGCTTTCTGAGCTTTTAAGTGACCTTACATTCAGAGTAGCTATATGAACTTTGTGTTTTATTTTATTTTTATTGCTTTTCGTATTATTCGTTTGATTTAATTTGCGCTTAACTAAACTTTTAGTAGTATTTTCAAATGACGGGAGTGATGGAGGGAAAAAGGTATACTCAACCTTGCTTACCGGCGTTTCTGCGTGAGGACAGTTCACGTTCATAACAGGCCGAGAAACGTTTTATTTATTTATTTTTTGCACGCGCGATTGGAGATGATTGTGTTATCGTTTACATGTGTGCTGCTGGGTATGCTGGGGTTGGAGACTGTGTGTATAATGTGGACGCTGTAATACGAACTTATCGATAGAACTCTGCTTCTGGCCACCTTTGTGTTTTTCGCTGTTTTACTGCCGAATCTATTGCACTAATCTTGTCTATTTGCTTGGTTGCATGGCTGGTGTTCCAAGTAGTGGTACTCTCCTGAGTGAAATCATCAGTCAGCCGTTCGAGATCTGATTCACTAGTTATTATCTTTGCTTTACTTGAGTCTATTTTCCGTACATAAACTTTACCGTCTCTGCACCATGCTTGGCTTATTTTATCTTTCTGATGCGCTAGCCTAGCAACTGCATAGAGTTTCCTAACGTGGCCAATCAGATCTTGATCTATATAAATCGGTACTGATTGGGGTAAGCCAATATCGTTACTGTTTATTTTCAACTTCTTTGCATTACTTAGTAATTGCGTTTTTTTCTCTACGATTATTGGCACCGGTGCAGAATCGTTGGCTTTTTTAGGCAGGCGATGCGCTGCTTTGATATCCTACTCCGCCAACTGCACACCTAGTTTTGTTCCTATCTCCTATTTATTAGCGACTTTACATTGTCGCCTTTTACGGACGGTACTCCGCGAACTATCACATTATCCACTCTGGAGTACTGACTTAATTTTTACAGTTCCTCTTTTAGTAATTCGTTTCCTATTTTGACGTATCCGATGTCGCTTCTCAAGTTTTCATTTTCTTTCCTTAATTTATTAATTTCTTCCATTGCCTTATCAGTCTTGGTATTTGTGTTGGATACATATAATCTCTATATTTTTTATTTCCTTGTGCATTTGATTGAGCTTATCAAAAAATTGATTTTCTATTTTTGAATTCCCAAATTCGAACGAAATAGTAAGGTTATTTGAAATTATTTGCCGAGTCTCGTATTTCTGACAAACGTAGGTCGTATTACATTTAACGAAAGCGGAATACAGTCAGTTGTTTGTGTTAGTAAATAAGTAAATGGAACCTGCTTATTTTGCTGGTTGAAAAATACTTTACGCCAATAATTGTGAGAACGCGCTATTGGAGTTCACCGATTTTAACGCGGAAACAAAATACATTTCATAACAAGCCTTACCGCGTGACTCTCTATAATGTAATAGAACAAAATTAAAGATTTAAATAAAGCCTTTTTTTTTTTTTTTGCAGTTACACAGGAAGTGATAGAAGTAAATTTCGCAAAGTTTCGAGTGTAATAAACTAGTTGAGTAGCGATTTATAAGTTGGTCTCGATAATTTTTTATTTTAAATAATGCGGGTTAGAATGAAAAAAAACCCAGGAATTTTGAAGTTTAATAACATTTTACCTGGCTGTATATAAAGTGTATCGAATAAAATCCAGAACGCAGAAATTCAAATTTTTATTGCATTTCGGTAGTTATTTTAAATTTGTGATTTCTTCTATAGTTTTTGACACATTTTTAGACAACATACTTAGTAGTATGTGATGCATGTCATTAATATTTTTTCTTTTAAATGATATTTAAAACATTTTTTTTAATAATAAATTTGTATAGTTTTACGGATTATCTCGAAAGCAGTATTGTATTGATAAATTATTTTGGTTTATTTTTCTAAAAGTCTATATTAAATATTGTTAATAATTATTATAATTTTCAGAATGTGGGAACTTTGTAACTCTGAACATTCTCATATATCTGAACTGAGTGTTCCAATATTACTTTACTGCATTACTCTTCCATCCGGATTTAATGTATATAGCAAAATATTACATGCTGAATTTAATAGTGATGATTGGAAAACGCGTTTTTTAGCCGGTATATATAATTATTTTATTTTGAACAACTAAAAAAATTTTAATCTGTTGGAATCTTTTTGTCCAGTAAGTAATTCTAATACGCGGTATGTTTAATTTATATTTTATTGATATTTCAGTCGAAAAAGCGACCGTAGTTTTGCGGTTTATCGATTCGTATCACGTGAAAAAAAGTATATTTGTTCAAGCAGCTCTAGCTCATACTTTCTGCGTCATCATTTTAGCAATTAACGATAACAATGAATTAATTGCGCAGCGGGCTACTCTGTACCTGGGAAGTGTACATGATGATTCGATGAAGGTAATTTTCAGGATACCATTTTAGTTGTTTTACCGGGTTTACAACGGTAATATGTTGTGTTCCATTGGCACTGCCGATCGTTCCGTTTTAAGATGTTCGCTAATATACCGCTGTATTTATTTCTTTCTCGGCTTCTGTTCAAAAACATATGTACAGGCATTGTTCGATAAAAGCGATTGTACGAGGGTGGTTCAAATATAAACCGGAATTTCGTCATAAAAATTTTTATTTTATACTTACAGTGCTCATATTTTTTACAATTTTTCGAGATAACCCCCCTCGCACGCTACGCACTTTTTCCACCTCTCCGGCAATTTTTTTTATTCCTTTTTCGTAAAAATCTCGCGGCTTGTCACATAGCCATTTGCGCACGAACGATTCCACCTCATCGTTGCTGTCGAAACGTTGTCTACCAAGTGCTTCTTTCAACGGGCCAAACAAATAATAATCACAAGGCGACAAATCTGGACTGTAAGGAGGACGTTCAAGTGTTTCCCAGCCCAATTCGGCCAATGTCTCCATCGTGAGCGTACAAACTTCCCAACGAGTGAATTTCTGTTCAAAATTCAGAAGTCTTGGCACCCATCTGGCTGCAATTTTGCGATAACCTAGCCGATCATGAATTATTGTCTCAATACTACCTATGCTGATGCCCAATTCGTCGGTCATATCGCGTACACGGACGCGTCGGTCAGCCAAAATGAGTTGTTCGATGGCTTTGACGTGTTCATCTGTAATGCTGGTTTTTGGGCGCCGCGCATGTGCTATGTTTGACACCACTTCACGTCCTTTTCGAAACGCGGAACACCACTCGTACACTTGAGTTTTGGAGAGACACTCATCCCCGAACTGTTCGCGTAATTTTCGGTAAATTTCCACGGATTTTACGTCGTCTTTGACTAAAAAACGAATAATGATGCGTTGCGCAACAGACACTGGTACTTCTTTTTCACTCATGGCTCTAACTACACTAAAAAGTGAGGTTACGCGGTTCTAATTGCTCTACACGCTTCGTAACAAACCGGTCTAACTGCCAGTGCAACCACTTTTTCCACAATAAATTTTTCGCGCGTTTATTTAAAAATTCCGGTTTATATTTGAACCACCCTAATATATAAATATTTAATTTTTTACATTACAAAAAAAAGGAGCTAAACGAAAAATTAATAGTGTAAACGAAACCTACGACAACAAGCGATGCATTTGCATCGTAATATTTATAATTATTGCTATCTTTAGATTTTTTATTTTTCGTACACATATTTTTTCAGTTGCTTATTAGGTGCTTGGAAATGCAGTTTGATAACATAGCAACCGATCGCACAATTATTCTACGTTCTTTATATCAACTTCATAACAGTCTCAGCGATCGCAAGATATTAACGTGGGAATTTTTCCTAAACAGATTTGAAATATTTGCTGCTGAAGCTCAATTTAAACATAAAGTTGCTGAACGATCTTATTTGAAGGGTAAGTTATCTGTGCTTTGTTAAATGATTATATTTGGTTTATTGAAAAGTCATTTTTTAAATTCGCAATAGCCTTAGTATTTGACAGATTTTCTAAATGAGCTTTTCTCAACTAGATCATTATACTTTTTAATGGTTTAATTTTTTATTTCCTGATTCGCGATGTGTAATCTGACACTCTGTAAAAATTATTGACCTGTGTAGTGATGAGTAAGCTCCGGAGACACGTGTCCATAACTCCGACCCAGCAAATATTAAATTGATGGATGTTATACAGACCGCAGGTTCATTCCGTTGTAGAAGCTAAAATGTAGACCTTCAAGACAGAAGAATTGTTCCTGCGATTCATACGGGGAATGAATGTCTGAACAGATGTAGAAAAGTGAAAAATGATAACATCAGGATAATCAGAAAGAAACCTTATCATTATTTTTTCTGTAAACACAACTCTCTGTAAAATTATATATTTCTACATTAGCTATTTTGCAATTTCCTCCTCTCTTTCTAACACACATAATCTCTAACCTAAAACATTGGTTAACATTGCGTCGACGACTAGTGTGCAAACTATTTCCAATTTTTAAGTGTACCGTGTACGTAAATACTGGATGATTCGTATGAGTCTGATATGAATATGTATTCGGAATGTAGTTCTCAAACCTGCGATTCAGTTCCGGATCTGTATTCGAAGAAATAACGAACATACCCATCCCACTAATACTTAGGCAGCCGAGAATAAATGTGATTAAGTGAGTATACCTACCATTGCATATAGATAACAGCATCGAAGCTAATAATACGGCCGTACGTAACAAATGGTAGTACGGGTGCAATGTATTTTGTCTTGTATTATAATGTATTTTTATTGTATTTATAAACTTGAATCATAGTTTATAATGGCATTAATGTTGTGTTCTAGTTTGCTTCGTAAGTGTGCTCGTGCAAACTTAATCATTATTAAGAAAAAAGTTCGGATAGGGCTTGGTAAGCTTATTTGTAATGTTTGTAAGACTTTGATTGTAGTACTGACAAGTATTATGTTTGGTTATTCTTTTTTGTCAATTGCGAAAATTGCAATAATTACACTAGTATTCCATCTGATATTTATTACTCCGAATTCATCAAATGAGTTAATTTTTTATTTGTTGTTGTTGCTGTTCTTCTTCTTCTTTATTTACGTGCCATGAACTGCTACAATAACCAGAGGCACGTTAATTTAAGATTTTATAAATAGATTAGGAGATCAGTGGATTTCAAATATGCAAATAATTTCTTTATGTTAATTTCATTGTCAGTCAGAAGAAGGTAGATGGGGGAAAAATGTATCGGGGATATGATTATATTTGCGATAGTTTAATAGGATGTGTTGAACAGAGAGAGGAGAAGAATAGGTTTCACAAACAGTTGGTGAGGAGTTATTCCGGGGGAATGAGCGAGTAATTCGCGTTGGGCCATGCTCAGTCGGCACAGTGTTACTTCCTCTTTTTTGCTTAAAAGGATAATATTATTTGTGTATTATGAAAAGAAATACATTGCATTTTGTATAATAATAAAAATATTTTTTTTCAACAGATTATTACTCTCAGTTGAGCATACGGTTAAATACGATTCGGGGTAATTTGCCGAATTCAAAGAATGCAAATTCCCAAACAGATAATCTAAATAACTTCGAAGAAATTAATCGGGAAACGATTCATCTTTTAATTTTTTTATTTATGGAATTCATATCCAGATCTGATCAGGTATGGTTTTCAATAACTGCAACGGTTTCTAAAAATCGTTTTCACAATTTGTTCTATTTTTTATACATATTATGTAATTTTCAGGTTAGTTCACTTATTGCGTGTTTTTCATTCATCTAGAAGAACTTTTTTCGACAAGTATAAATGAGAAAAAAATAGACGCATTCTCTTGGAGAAATTCAATACTTAAAAATTTTTACTTTTAAAGAATGTCAAAGTTCAAATTGCGCTGATAAACTTGACTTCATTTGAAAATGTAAAATATTAATTTGTATAATTTCAAATATTTTTGGAAGGTAACTGTTGCATTTTCCAAAAAGCGCAGTTCTTTTCATTACCACAAACTTCCTGCAAAGCTGTAAAAATTTCTGTTGTCGTATACCCACATAATGTTTTGATTTTGATTTAGGATCTGTGGGCTAAACGCATAACGTGATCCGAGCGTTCGTCCATGTCTTCTTTCTCATACTATTAAACACACAAAACTGAACAAACACTTAACAAGTTATATACTGCCGTGTTCAGCGAACTCTGTTCTACATTTCGGTACTTTTTTTGGTATTTTTATCGTGCACCTGGAGAGCGCAGCAGTACTGTGTGCATTACTTTTGAAATGTCCCTCGTAGAAATTTATTTATACAGATATACATTGATATATATATACATATATATATTTGGGTACGCGTAATAGTACTCGTTATTTTAACAGCTAATTTTAGGTTTAAATTTTCATGATGCGCTATATTAATTAAAATTAACAATTCTTTATATTCTCTTTATATCTTACTACAGAATTTGATGATTCTGATCGAAGTTTATACATAACTTAGTGTGACACTTTGTGTTGCGATTTTTTCCTTTCTTGTAATTTTATTTAGAACATCATTACTCTTTTTAAAACTTCTAGTCTCATTTGAGATTTGTTAAAAAAAAAATTATATATTTAAATATTTTACCGGTTACAGGCTTATCCAAGTGATGAAAAAGTATTGTCTAGAGTTCAAAATGAAGTATTTAAACATTTATGTACGCAGATTGGTTATCATTATAGTGAACATTATTTCCTTGTTCCGGCTAGAGTGTTAAGGTACATAATAATTTAATATGTAATAATATAGGTAACATTTATTTAAATGGAAATAATTTATTGGTTTTTCCTGTCCTCTTTTTCGTATTATGATGCATCGTTTGCTATAATTCGAAGTCGATCTGTAGAATTTTTTTTGATTAAATTTGGAGATAGTAGAATAACTTTCGATTTGTTAATATAAAAAAAAAATTAAACAAATAAAATTTGTAACGAAAGTTTTTTAACTGTTATTAAGCTTATGACTTGGACTAAGAAAATAATGTCCATTTTCGGTAATGCCCTTCACGGTAATATTAAAATTATGCGTTATCCATTATGATCTTGTCGACGTATTATTAATTATCATTTAAGATTTTATGAACATTTATATAGCCATAATTAGAACTTGATTATTGCGTTTATTTTAAATTTTATTAATGTTATTCACCTATGTGATAAATGAAAAATTTTAGGTCATCGCCTGCTTTTAATGCTTTCTTATCAAACGTAGCCCAGTTTTTGGATCAGAATTATAAACTAGGTTCGACTTTCGTGCCAAACGTTGTTTACATACTACAATATTGTGCATCGACTAGCTACGATGGAATGTTCAATTTTCAAAATAATCCGCAATATTCATTGTGGCATCTAGATGTTCATGCAAGACGTTGTTGGCTTACCGCTGTACTAGTATTTTGTTATAAGGTAAGTTCGCTTAAATTTTGCTATGCCATTGTTTTAAAGTTTCTTATTGTTTTTGTAGTCGAATTATATTAGTACTCGTTGATTTTTAAATATCTGACAACTAGCTGTTCTTTTGGCGTCCGTGCTCTCGATACACTTACACATACTTTAATTTTTCGATTTAAAATTCTAACAAAAAATAATTTAATTGACCGAAGTGAAGTAGTAGAATTTAAAAAATTGAAAACCATACCTATCTGATATTTGTTAAATTACTTTAACTGTTTTAAAGGATTTTATTTAGAGTCTGTTTTTTATTATTTTGCTAATACTGACCAAAGGTTTTTTCAAGTCTTCCGTTCACATTATAATTTTAGAGTTCCGGGTTAGAAAAAGGTAACTCCTCTACATTCTAAACGTAATAATGAAAATTTAATATGAACATAATATAAACGCTTCTTATTTTACTGCTGTTTAACTAGTCGATGTTTTGTTTTATGTTTGTTTTAATTTTTAAATAGTACAATTTGATTCCATTGATTATATCTGAGATTACGAATTTGTTTAGTCTAAATCAGCGGTTCTTAACGTTTGCCATGATGCGAACGAATTGCTTCTTATCGGATTATTTCCATGTAGCCCTCGTAGTGTTAAGTAATATTGGATTAAGTTCCTTAAAAATAAATTGTAAAAGATACGTTTTGGAAGTCGCCCTTGAAGTTATTAATTAAATATTTGCTCGATTTGGAGACATTTTTATTTTATTGATATAATTTCATTTAAAATTTAAAATTCATTGTAATAATAAAAGTTTGCGTTTTTCCGATATTTCTTTGAACCTCCCGTAAGAACATTATGGATCTCGAATTGCGGATCTAGATTGATTAATGGTTTAGAATGATTATTCATGATTTTACTTATAGTGCCGTTTGAAATGTTTTATATTGTAACGAATTTGATACCTGCAGCGCTATCTTTTAGCGGTGTTCGAATTATAAAAATATATTTCTCTGGTAAAATCATTAATCATTTCGTGATTTATCAAACATCGCGTTTTATCGACGTAATCGTGGATCGTAGTAGATATCGGAGATGCTTATCGGTTAAAACCAAAATTCCCGGGCACGGTCGAACGGACGGTAGCATCAGCGTAAGATTGTGTGCGTGTGTATTGCTAGTAGCGGCCGATAGTAGAGAGTACTCTATGAGTCCAGGGCGAGTGCGCGTCGGGTAAAAGCTGCGTCGAGAAACGAGCTGAGGGAAGTTAATGAAATTCCGTTAAGACAGGGCAGCTAACGCGATATTATTAAAAATATTCTAGAAAAATCGGTGTTATTATTAATTGATAAGGCAACGGGTATTTCGGCGATTTGGTTATATCGTTCGGTAAAAGCCCATTGTGTTCAGAAATCTTCGTTCGTGTATGTTAATCTTCACTAGTCAGTCATATTATAATTTCTATCTGGTCAGTCGATATATTATGTCCGTTGCTAGTCGTCGTCAAGAGCAGCGAGAAGTTGTCTAGTAGCGTTACCGTTTTATCGAGCTGTGCCTTTGGCCATCCCACAGTTGTTAGAATTTTAAAATATTTAGTCAAAGTTTTTTTTTTTTTTTTATAGTTTCTAGTCGATACCGAATTTTTTCTTTACGTGTGTTGTTTTGCTTGTCATTTTTTTCCCCCGAAATATACGCGATTTGTCTATGTAAATTTTTTTGGATACCTGTTGCGCGACCGTGACATCTCCTTACGGAGAGGTGACCGCCTTCGATCGGCGGGATTCTGTTTTCTTTCCAGGATATATATATATATTTCTTTTTATCGGTAAATTTTTTTTTTTATTAATTTTTTTCGTTACCTAAAGCCTAATGCTCCACTCGCACGAGTTTTCCGGTTGTAACACACCGTTTGAAAGTGTTGCTGGTGCCCGTTAGATTTTTTTTTTTGCATCTCAATTTTTTTTTCATCATTACGTAATCGAGGGGGAAGAGAAAACAAGTCGATTAAAATATATATATTTGTATTTCATTATTAAAGTTTCAAATTAAACGTCAAATATATTGTTTATACGGGCAATTAAGATTTTACGTATTTTTATAGCAGATATTTAAAATTTATAATGCGCAAATGGAACCAAAAAAAATTATCAGTTAAATTATTTTTTTAGTACGATTACAAGAAATTACCATTAAGCGCTTATGTGATTCCACTAATAAAGATAGTCCTGAATACATTAAGCGGACATCTTCATTTATGCCATCAAATACCACCTGCCATCGTTATGTATTCATTGGATCAGTCGTGCTTCTCGCAAGGTAATAATTTCAATTTTTCTGCTGTGGTGAATAATTTATGCGGCGAATAAATGATAATTTCGATTCTTGGTTTTGTTGTGCAGGGCGCATGTTACGCATCAGGAATAATTTTTTAATTATCATTGATATTTCGATCATGGGTAAAGACCTGTAGTTGTTTTAAAGTCTCTGGACTATGTAAAAAGTCAGGCTTGACAAAAACTTCAGTATGAAATTTGAGGTCCTCGATGTATTGTGTATGTTTAAATTTTTTTTTGTATGTACTTGTATTTTTTAAAGTATGTAAACATTTTTACTAAAGCTGACTTCAGATGCCATCAATTTCAGCGTCATTTTTTGATTTTTGTTTATTTTACAATTTTTTGTCCCCCTCATTTATATCAGTTTTATATAATAAATAGGACAATATAGGTTTTCTTTTTATTGTAAATATTTTTTTCTAAAACTTATAATTATTATTATATATTTTAACTCGATGGAAGTTTAATAACGGCGTTCCTTTTAACTACTAAATACTCGTATTTGTTGCACAACTTGTATTGTTACAATATATTTTTTTTTTTTTTCATGGGTCAGATATTTAATAATGTTAGCCTAAATAATTTTATTAAATTTTCCCTCTTAAAATTTATAATTATGATTTTATTGTTGCAGCCGGTACTTTAAAGAGTAATGGTAATGGTACACCTCCAGTGTCACCGGCGGGTAATGTTAAAGTTAAGAAGTCGGTAACAAATATGGAAACTCATTGGGAAGAAAGTGCGGCAATAGAACGGTATGTCGTGGGTTTAGTTTTTCGATTTTAACAAAGTAAAAATTATTTTCTTCGTATTTTTAAAAACTCGCGTGCCTTTTCAAATCGCTTTTTGGCATCAGTGTATAACATCGACTAGAGCCCGGTACCTGAAATACGTTGATTTTTTTTTAAATTAAATTGTACGTATTCATTATTACTGAGATTAATTATTTTCTACAAACGAAATAAATATTTAACAAAACCACAAGTGTATTGTCCACAATTAATAAATGCTGACTCTGATTTCGAGTGTTAAGTATACGCAATAATGTAAATACAAAATTATATTAGCATGGATATAATGTTTGAAATTAGAAAATTAAATATTAACTGTGAATAATTTGTATGTTTGTATTTTCGTATATTTTCATTTCGTTGATTATAAAATTAACCCAAAATATATGAAATAGCGCAAGATATTATTAAAGGATATGTTTTGGAACTGTTCTACAGCAAAGTAATAGATAAAATAATTTAATACGTAATGTAATATACAATTTTTTTTACGCAAAATAGACGAGCATAACAAACTGCAAGTTAAATTCATCTCTTATTATTTTTTAGGATTCCGCACACGCACACACACACATATATATATATATACGGAATCCTGGTTTGACTTATAAACTTCAAAATTGGATCATAAATTAAAATTAAAATTCTCTTTAAGACAATCTATGACTTCAAGCTGATTACCCCGGGCGGCAAAAAATCATCAAGAATATATAATATGGAATTTAAAACGACCTCAAAAATCACTAAAAAAGTTCATAACTTATCACTAGATGATATAACCCTTTAAAGGTAAAATAGTCAAAGATAAAACAAAATGTATTAGCCCTAGTAAAAAAATTGAGGAAACCAAAATGTATCCCAAACATATGCATGAAGTACTGTTTTATTTGAAAACTATAGCCGAGCTTACAACTTTATATTTAGCCTCCCGGGACGCCGGAAGCTCAAAATTTTTGAAACAAATATTTTTTTTTTTCGGGCATGTGATATATCGATGGAAAGGTCGCTGTTTATCGGAAACTAAACTGTATTTCATTTTCTTAACGAAACTTTCCAAATTGGCATTTAAAAAAGCGCGAAAAATCAGATTTATTTATTTTGGATTTAGTATTATGTAAATATAAATTATAGTTATCTTTAACTTAACATACGGAATCCTCAGTGCATAAAACATCATGCTTGGCTGAACTTCTATATATATATACAAAATATCGGTAATGATCTTATGCCGTAATGTTATGTATCGGTAGCAGACGATTATCCCCTGTTCTACTAGATGTATGTATTTATTAAAATGTTTATCAATGTGGCTGATAACTGTCTTATTAATGTTGTTGGTTAGGTTCACGGATCTTATTTATTTTCTTTTCTCTGCTATTTCATACACCTAACTTAGAAAACTATGCAATATTGTGATAACTAGTTTTTTACAATAAACTTTAGTAAATTTCACTTAAAACAATTTTCCATTAATTTGAAAATAATTAAATATTGGAAGTAATAGTTTTTGTTAAAATTTAAGGCAATAATTATTTAGACTAGAATTCAAACGGTTTTCACGTATATTAATATATTGTACGTAGATTAATACCTGGCGCGATTGCGTTTTGTTTCATTTTTAGAAGTCACGAAAAATACAAAAGAGGAGCTGAAATAAATTTGTATTTGAATGATAGTTGCGGAAGCGAAGATATCGAGGTAATAAATATTACGTTTACTATGGTAATCTCGGTAAAATTTAAATTAGTTGCGATGGTAAACTATGTTGCTTTATGCATCAACTTATGAAGTGAAAAAGTATGTAAAAGATTTTGCGGTTATATCGTTGTTTTTTTTTTTTATGATAAACCTTAATCCAGTGATTTTTATATCGTGTTAAGTATTTGTAACAAATATTTATTATTGAGATTTACCCTATAGTTTATGGTTTTTGTTTTTTAGTGTATAGTGGATGACTTGTGGTAATGTTTCGCTCAATATCAAAAAATTTCATAATAAAATTACAAAGTTACAAGTTATGATGTGCATAAGAACTTTACATTTTTTATCAGGAAAATTATATCTTACGCGCACTTACAAAGTTATCTCGCTGCTATAAATAAATAGTTTCATACGTTGTGATTCTGCATACAAATACAGTTTGATAGTAAAGTTTCTGTGCTTTGCGTATAATTTTATTGAACAAAACTACACTCTGCGGAATAAGCTGTTGTAAAGCGCAGGCGGTAGGCCGTTAAGGTTTATTGTTTGCTCGAATTTGCATTAAGCGACCTTTTAAAGGAAGCCTGACTAGAAATTTAACTTTTATTTTCTTATTTTTTTTGTTGAAATAACAATGTTGAACGTTAATTTTGTAAATTTATTTGTTTATTAACCTTTACTATTGAAATGAAACGTTACAAAAACTTTTAAACGTTTATTTTCATTAATTTATAATTCAATAACTTTTACTGTGTTGTTTTTTTTTTCCATTATTATTTTTAGCATTATTGTTAAGTAAAGTTGCAATCTGAAGAAGCTGAATAACCACTCTAAGGAACTAGTCAATGAGGAGTAGTATTATAGTCATTAAAGGTCGTTCTTTCTCTTTCTTTGTCTTTCCAGAAACCAGTTTTCGCTAATAAGCGATAAATATTGTTATAGATTGTAATTTTCAATAAATTCCACCTGTTGATAGAAGTATTAGTTTAATAGTAACCGCAAAAAAATAATTCGAGTAAAATTATGTTTTCAGGAGGAAGAAAATGAATCAAATGCGGCAATGGTTTTGTCACCTCGTTTGCAAATTGGCCATTTATCCACCTTTGAACCAAAGGGAGCATTATATAAAGCTTTAGAAACGTAAATTAGTAATCAATTTATTATTTATTTTTTGTTATAAATTTTCCATTAGCTTATTACCAAAAAACTTATATTTATGTGATTGTTTGCGGATGATAAAAGTCCGAAGTTTCGTTATATTCCTGATTTTACGCATATAAATAACGCTGTGCAAATATCTGGTTTTGTTATTAACTAATACGAATTGTTCACCGGTTCGCAGAATATATATTGTTCTCATATTACAGCTATTTCAAATTCAATTCTTTGCAAATGAAATTCAAAAAGTTTTTTACTTATTTACTACTCTATTAAAAGTATTTTGCAATAATAACAGCAGTTACTGTTATGAACTAAATAAAAATAAAAAAAAATGAAATAAGAATGATCCTTTTTAAAATTTCTTTTAAAGATAATCCTTTAGAATTTTTCGTAAAATTGATTAGAAGTTCGCAATAATCTATGCTTTATTTATCCTTAGCGATGAAATAAGAAGTTCAGAAGTAAGTGAAAAAGAAATAGAAGCGGTAGGAAACTCAATTAAACCGTAATTTCTTGAATGAGGAATTTCAATAAAATAGAAAATATGTTTACGTTTTTAAATGTTAGAATCGCTGATTGTATCGGCGGCATAGAGCAACGTGAATTGAGATCTTAAGATGATAATTGTACAATAAAAATGTACATACTCGTAAATGTATGTTATTTATTACTATTTCGCGAAACAAGTTTCAGTTTCAATGTTTATAAGATTATATATATATATATATATATATATATATATATATATATATATATATATATATATATATATATTCAACTTTTCCTTTCTTTTTAGAAAATCCAAAAATACGTTAAAAGCTTGCGGTCGTATTGGTTGTATATCTTATCGGAGCACCAACGATAGGGATATTTCAGAATTTACCCGGCACCGGTCTACTTCATCGATAAAGTTACCGTATTCGTTGAGTAATAAATGTCTGAAAAAATCAAATTCATTGCAAGGTTATAAATTATTTATCGTTGTTTTTATTTTAAAGTATATAGTTAAATGTAACAAATTTTTAAATTAACGTTTTCATTTTGGAAGGAGTTGTGTTAAAATTTAAAAGCATACCTGATATTTTAAACATGTTTTCACACCCTACTGTTTGTATTAAAACCAACATGATATGTTATTTGCCTCTACTCCATACATTATGATTAAATTTGTTTCAATGCATTATATGCTTCATGTTAAATGGTTTTTTGATGTCCGCGGTATTGCATTTGCGCTGCTGCGTTTCGCAGAACAAAACGTACGATTTTGTAACACTTAAGCAGATCTTCTTTGTCTTACATACTTTAGTATTTGATTTGTTAGTTTTCTACTAACCTCTTCCCACATATTATTCCAAACTTTAACTGGACAATGCAATTTTTTCAAACTGATTATTTAGAAGTTTTTTTTTGCTTTTCTTTTATTGTATCTTTTTTTTATTTTTTTTCTAATTTCAGCGAAAGATGGCTTCCTCAATCGTATTTTTAGTATTAATTATTTTCTTTTGGTTTTATAATTAATGACATATAAAACACACACACACATATACTAATTACAACGTAATTCTTAGGTTATCCCCCATTCGAAAAAATGTCCCAATTTTATGTAACGCTAAATGTCCCAAAAAAATGTCCCAATTTTATGTAACGTTTGTTATATTTTATAGGATTTTTGTTATTGTTATTTAAAAAATGTCACAATTTTATGTAATGAAATATGTAACGAAAAATGTAACGAAAAAATGTCTTAATTTTATATAATGAAAGTTAAATGTTAGAATAGGACTTTTGTGGTTATGTTATTTTTTTTTTTGTGTTGATGCCAGTAAGAATTACGTTGTAAATTTTGATAATTTTATACAAAGTATAGAAGAGAAAGTTACAGAAATGAAAGCAAGAGGGGTCGAGGGGCACAGCCCCTTGCGAGGCCAAAATGACCGAGTTTATATATATATATATATATATATATATATATATATATATATATATTATATATATTTAATATAACATTATCGTTTTGTCTTGAATTTACTTTGACTTTCACAAAATACACAAGTGATGGAAGTAGCCCTAACTGTCAGAGATGTTTATTATTTGTTTTTTAGTAGTTTTAAAGTTATAAAAAATTTACTTACCTCCTTTAGTGTTTGATTATACATGCTTCTTTCCCTGTATCATTTAGCAATATTTTGATTATCGACATTATATGCATTAGAGTCCACCTATATCTTAAAATAAACTAAAGGAGTTGCATTAGATCGACCTGAGACAGTGTATTTTCATTATTTTATGTTTTTTGTTTTGTCTTTTTGCCGTTGAAAGTTATTCATTTTGTTTCTGGTTCGAACAAAGTATTTGGTTGTTTTTTTATCTTCTAATTCCCCGGCAATAGTGTGTGCAGTCGTTTTTAAACATGGTTTAGTAGATGTTTTATCGATACGTGGTTTAATAAGTATTTTCTGATTTTAGTAAAATGACAATTTCCACACTCAGAAAAATTTTAGAGTAAAAATTTGTACGTATACTTAAATTACCGGTTAGGAATTTTTGGGCTGAGGTAAAATGTTTTTAGATTTTTTCCTCCAATAACTTATGAAAATTAAAAGAATAGAGACAGAATTTTATGTAAATTAGAAAAAAGAATAATTTATAACACAAGTTGATATACGATATATTTTACAGAGGTAAAATTTTACTATTATCCTTGTGATGGAAGAAGGGCGTTTCTGAAGTTTATAAATTGCAAGAATTAATTTACATTTTTACAACAATGTGTTAACGAAAAACAGTTTTTATTTTCACCGTTAAAACATCAACGAATTCATTTTTTTTTTTTCGGTAAATAATTTTAGACTCTCAAAGCGCGATTTAGAAGCTCATCATTGACGGAATTTGAAAATTAATACTCAGTTACAGAACTAGAGGTAGCAGAATTTTAGGTTTGTCCCGGCCGTATCATCACTCAAAACTATTTACACTACGAATAATGGAATAAAACTGTTAAAAAAACTATCGACCTCAAGGTTTACTCTAAAAATCAATACAAACACGCTAAAAAATAAAAAGTTATTTCATAGTAATATACGTAAGAATATTATGATTATTTTTAAACAACATTAATATTTATTAGAGCTTCGGCACCGAATTCAAATTGAAGCGGTAATTAAAAACAATTGAACAGCATAATGGCACAAACACTGAATTTTTGTAATTAAGTATTAAAAACATCAGAATTATAATGATTCTTAAAAAACTACAACTTTTGTAGTCAGCACCAAATTCAAATTACAACATTTATAAACAATTTAATGAAGATCACTTGATTTCTAAAAGCCAAGTATTAAAAGCATTAAACATTCAATGTGGTTTTTAATTTTTTATCGCAATTTATGAATTCAGTTCCGACTTGAGCGAGTATTAACATTATTTGACAATAATCATAAAGGATATTATGATTATTGTTAAGGTTAATATCTATTAAAGTTGACGCTAAATTCAAAATTGCAATAATAATTAGAAACTACATTAATTATTCTCTGAAATACGTTGAATTTTAATGGTATAGTAAAGAATGCTAAGTTTACATTGATAGAAACAAAATGTTGACTAAAATAGACAGTGAGTACACTTTTTTGTTTTTAATTCCTTTGTTTATGTAAATAATTAATGGGAATTTTACTAAGGTAATTTAGACAAATACTAGTCAAAATCGGAATTATATATTAATACGAGCATATTTAAAGAACCGAAAAACTAGAACTTTCTATTGCATCGTATTGATTTGCGATTTAATTATTTATCAATAAGCAGTGTTATGATTTTGTTATAATTTTTAATAACAGTTTTAAACTTGAGGAACCAACGTACTGGGTGTAGCTTTTATTATTGAAGGGATAACGGTACAGAAGTTTAAGCTGCCGTTTGTAGCAATGGTCTTTACTGCTGAGCTACTGGTATAGGTGAAAGTTTAGAGTTTATAATAATTTCATTGGATGCCGATAAAAATATCTAGTTTATAATGATAACTTAAATTCATTATTGGCAATACAGCCAACTGTCTGTGAATAAAAAGTGAGTGACTTAATCTAATTAATAAAGGTGCAAATTTGAAATTTTGTTGCATTCCGAATCTTCGTAGAATAGGTGGGGAATGATAGTGTTGACTGCTAGTCAAGGAAGTTGTTTCCGGAGGCGTTCCATATCTTTTTGTCGCTTCTACTAATTTATTTCCAAAAAATAAAAGTGGGGTATTATCATGTCCCACTGTCCAATCTTGAGCGACTTGTTCTGAAAATTTTTTACCTCATGTTGGTTTCGTATAGATCATACAAGTCATGAAGTGATCAATTCCTCGGATGGTATCAGTCATTTGCTATTTCATTGTAAAATATTTAATGTATTTTTCAGAGACCTGATTTCATCAGTTTTTCTCCTTGTAGTATTTAATGCTTACTTTGCTATAAAAAATCAAGAATTGGTTGTTCTATTTAAGTTTTATCATTATAAAGTTAATTTTTGTTTTTTATTATCTGTTTGTTTGTTTTTTTTTCATTTTTTATCTTATATGATTAAAATAAGGATGTAAATTTGGGTTTAGAGTTCCTCTGTGTTGGAAGTAGTCACATGGTTTAGATACCACATCAAAAAAACCAAAACAAAAAAAACCCAATAAATTAATGAAAAATGTTTCGTATATTAAATTATTAACGGACTTTAGTTGTTACTTTGTTTGTTAAATTCTTAAATTATTTATTAAGCTACAAGTACTGGTACCTAAGTGATATTAGTGCGTTGCAAAAATTAATTTTCTGTTCTACATTTCTTTTCCGAGAAATAAGTTAGAGCAACTATTATGAATCGTTTTTAAACAGTTCTAAATATAACTTGTAATTATCCCTTCAGATTATTTGCTTTTATCATAGTAATTGTTGGAAAAAATGTATATCTTTACAATTTTTTAATATACATTCCACTTTCCTTTCACTGTTTCATTTAAAAAACTGAATTGTACTTTATTTAGTCATAACTTATCGTTCATCATTGGCCACTGATTTAAAGCTTTAAAACATTTTATTTTTTCCTTTTTTAGAAAAGATAAAGTTGGTTATGCATTCTGGATTCACATATCCCACAATAAAGAACAATAACAATGAAATGATTTTCATAAAATTTGAACTGCTATATTTCAGGGGCAATTTCAACTAAAGAAAGAAAAATATTTGAATCTGACTCAAATTATTCAGAAGAAACAGAGCTTATGTTACCCGCTCCTGAAAGATTACTTCCGGTTGGTAGAAATTCGCAAATAGATTTTCATGCTTCTCGTGACGTCAGTGTAATAAAAAGTTCTTCATCACTACCAGGTAATTAAATGAGCACACATACATATGTACATAAGTACAAATATGTGAACCCGCGCACAAACACACACACATATACATATATAATATATTAAACATAAAATTTGTTTAAGTTAAAGCACGTTATTTGTTTATTTTTTATTGCAATTACATTTTACAAAGATCATTATTAGCGGTAAAAGTAATTTTAAATGCTTATTGTAGAAATGTTTTTGGGTGCAAAGTTCAACGATGATAAGTTGAGCATAAAATTGAAACCATAACTGTCGACGTTTAATATCTAACAGTAATATTTTGTTTATGCTTAAATAATGATCCGTTTTGACGGAAATATTTATATATTTTTGTATTTATTTTTAACATCTGTTTTGTCTAATAGTATTTTATTTTTTATATTATTTTATGAATTTATAAATATTAGTTGTATTGTGATAGAATATGATTAACTTAATGAAGAGTAGATCCAGCTATATGTACACAGTTATTAATATAGTTATTATTTTAAACATTTCATAAAAACAGTTCTATTCCCAGCTTAATTTTGAACCTCTTTTTTTATAACTAATATGTATACCTTGATACCAACGACTTATTTATATAAAATTAAGTGTTTGATTTACACGAAATATTTTTAAATTTTATAATAAAAGAAATAAAAAAAAAGTGAAGAGATTAGGTATAGTAAAATCCTTAACTAAGACTGCGGTACAGAGTAATCGACCTGGCGTTTGAAAAATGAGATATTATGACATCTACTGAAATTGGCTACTATTGCAGCTTAGAATAGAAAACGTTGGTTAAAACAGGTTCTCTTTTTTTTTGAACTTTTTCCGTGCACGTTAAATGCTATTTGCAATATTTGTGATCGCATTTTATAGCTTACGGATATTATTAAATGTAATTTGGATTATATATGAATGTTAATGATGGAAAATGGTTTTGAGAATCGGAAACATCTTATTTTATTGAAATAAAATCAAGTTAAATAGGAACAAATACTATTTGCATAGAATAAAAAAGCGTATCATCAATTCGAATTAATAACATCAAATAGAAATGAACGATTAAATAGAATACATATCCGTTGGTCTATGTATGGGTTGTGGATTTTTACTTCAATAGATCTATTTAAACTATTATATAATTTAAATCATCTTGGAAGAGTATTTTTCTTATTTAAGCGACTTCAAAACTGCAAAACGTGTTTAACAATTGAATGTAACTTGAGGATTTTATCGTTGATTTTGAAAAAGAAAAAATAAACAAAAATAAATTTTTAACAGTAGGGGGTTTTATATAGTCAAATTGTGACTATGACGAACAAAATTGGCACGTTAGGTTTCGTGAGTAATTTAAAATAAAAGGTTATAAATGCGCTGATATCCGTAAAAAGTATTGTATTCTGTTATAGTTTCAATTATTTTCAAATTCTGTTAAATACGTTTCATAATTTGTTTAGAAAAATTGGATAAAAAAGATATTTGCGCTTGTCCGTATAACGTATTAAATAATATAGATAATCATCCATCGATATTTCTTCAACATCTCAGGTATTATGATTTAGAGTGAAAATGATTGCTTTAATTGAGAATGATATGATGTAGTATATTTTACGCGTGCGTTGATTTTTTTTGCTTATTTTGAAATGAACGAATTTTTAGTCGTAGCTTTCTGTAGAGTTTATTTACATTTCATTTCATCAAATATATAGATATGTAAACATTATATTTAATTTGTAATAATAAAGATCGGTTGTTTTGCAAATATTAACATTCTTATTTGTTCGCGGAAAATTTTCGTTTCGGTTTTGTAGAATTATACATTTATTCTGATATGAATTTAGTTTATGATTCAGTTCTTTCTGTTTATTATATATTTATATAATATTAACCTTTTGTGCGATTAGGTTATCCGCTACTTTGAATCTCGTTGTTCATTATTTTGGGGGAAAAATAATGTTATAAATCTGTGATTTTGATCAATGATTCTTAGACTATGTTCTGTAAATCTCTGGAACTTCGCAGAAATACAGACCCCTTTAGAATTAGGTGAATTGTGTTTTTTTTCTTCTACTTTCTCTATAATGAAATAAAAAATTTGATTTGATCCAAGATATTATATTTTATGTTTAATGTACTTTAAACTAATTCACTAATCCGTACCTGTCGATTTTGAGCGTTATGGTTGTTTATTTATATATTTTGTTTTTTGTCAAAATGATGATAACGGACAATATTCTGCGTGCAACATGAATTTGCACAAGAGACACTATATTTTAGGTTGATATTGTAAATTTTTGATTTTATATCGTTATACCGATGTAGTCTAAATTTGTATGCCTTTTTTTCGATATCCACGTCATAATGTGTCTAGCGCGGTGTCGTTTCTTTTCGCGCGACTTTAACTATTGTTTATTTTTAATAATTTTTACTTGTCGCTAACGGACATCAAATTCAGCACCCCGATTTGTTAGTACGATTGTTCTAGAACCCACTTTTAAGACATCTATGTTACGATAACGATGATATTGCGAATATTTTAAAATTTCGTTTTGAGATTGCGACGACCCAAAAGATAATTTTTTTGTACCCAATTTTAAAATTTCTTTTTCACTTTCTTTATCCTTTGCGATTAATAAATTTTTGCCATGAATTTTACTTTACTTTTAGTGCAACGTGAGTTGCGATCGCATCGTTCTGTGTTGCAACATGTATCCGCCGATTTTTTAAAAATATTGATAAGTGAATTTTTTCTCGTAACATTCTTCTTTTCAATAAATATTTTCTTTTTTTTTGTATTTATTTTTTTCGTAAATTTTTATAATTGCCGTAAAAATACAGCGTTATTCTTTATTTTTCCCTCTTTTAGCGAGCAAGTCAGGGTTTTTTTAAAATCTCAATCTTAATGAAAGCTTTTTGCATGTCGAAACCGTGCGTTCTTTTACAAGCGTGTAGAAGTTCTATGAAAGTTTTCGTTTGTACGCTAGTCTGAAGATTATTTTTCTTTTAATTACTCTGTCTCTAGAGTAGTCTAATGATCGTTTCTACAGTCGTGCTTTCAGCCAAATTACCGTTGTAATTTACAGAATATGCTTAATGCTATGCAAAAGTTTGATACAATAGTTTTCGTAATTTGCACTTAAGGATTACTTTCTTTTCAATATTTAAAAAAAATATATAACTAGTAAATTTTTTGTATTGATTTGAAATTTATTTTTAGATTTTTTTCTGCTTAAGGTATTTTAAAGATAAATTATGCTTGTTTATTTATTTTATTTGTAAAAAATTCAGATTACATTGAAAGTCAGAAGTGAAAAATTGTGTAGCATTTTAACAGGATTAAATTACGAACTTTACTTGCGGTGTTGTTATGATTTTGGTAAAGTATATGAAAATAGTTTGTTTTTATCCGTGTCAACTGTGTCACTGGGAACTAGTGTGTAGTTCATAGAGAATAATCTTGACTAATTGTAAGTATGATGACGTATGTGGCGGTGGAATTTTTGGCGATGATGTTAGAGAAACTGTTAGAAGCGGTATTAACGACAATAAATGTAGCGCTAAATTGAACGCGCTGTCTTCTGTTGCGATTCCCCGTTCTGGTCATGAACATTATATCTAATTCACAGGTGAGTATTACTTAAAAAATGATTTCATGTTAATTTCTTTGCTGCCTTAGTCGATACTTTATGAAGTAGGTAGTTAGCAATAATATTTATCAACATAGAGATTATTTTCCCTTAAATAATCAGAACCTTTTGGTAAAAAACAAAAATATGATTACAATTCCATGAACAAAATCTCTTTCGAAGTGTCTATGAGAAAAAAAATTGATTCACCGGTTTTGATATTCTAATATATTGCATTATTTTTTTTTTTGGTGGGGGGGCCAAGGACAATGACCCATCATCCAAAAATTACGCACAAAAGGATTAAATTTTAATATATAGAGAAATAGAGGATGAACTTTACTAAAGCTGGAACAACATCTGATGAAGGAAAGGAAAGTATGTAAGAAACACAAAAAGGAGTAGGCAGTTTAAGATGTAAGAACTTACTGTAGAGAAGGAAGCGCTCCTGCACACGAAGAAAACATTCAAAAAGAATATGATCCGCATCACAAACGCAGTCGCGATTGAAAAATATAATGTGGAGAGAAACAATAGAAAAACGAAAAAGAGACGAAGGAAAACAATTATGGTTGGAACGAAAACATGTTATGGAAGAAGTAATGGAACGACTGAGACCAGGAAAATCAGAAAACCAAGACCGTGATGAAGGAAGAAGCTGTATTAGTTTGTAAAAAGAATGAGGATTAGAAAAGGAAGTAATGTAGATATCCGACCATGATTTGAAGTGTGCTTGCTTAGATGAAAAAAGGATATTGTTAGTAGGAAATTTATTGATAAATTTGCTGTTAGAGGAAGCAGAGCGAGCAAACGAATCAACTAGGTTGTTGCCCGTGATACCGCCAGGACTCAGAATCTAAAGAAGATCCATTTGGATGGAACGAACTAAGAAAATAATGGTAATTAAGGAACGAATAGAAAGGATAATGTAGTCATATAAAAGGGATGAAAAAAGAGAGGATATGGCCTGCAAGACGCTCATTGAGTCGGAACAGATAAGGTACTTGTTATTATAGGAGAAAAATGCAATGAAAAGAACTGCACGGTGTATTGCGTACAATTCTGCGATAAAAATAGAACAGAATGAAGGAAGTTTATAAAGTTCGTAAAGTGGATGGGAAGAAACAGGGAAAGAGACCTCGACGCCCCCATTGCTCTTGGAATCATCCGTAAAGAGGATAGAAAAAGAAGGTAATAAGGACCTCAAAGCCTCGCTGAACTCGCTTAAGGCAATTGGAGGTGAGCATTTAGTGTGAGAAGGAAGGAAAAATAAATTAAGAAATTTAGAGAACTTAATAGGAAGAGGTCTTATAAGGAAACGATCCCCGGGGAAGGATCTGCGAATGTGTAAAGGATGAATGTTGGCTTCTAAAAGTACTGCAGGAATGAGAGAGGATTTCAGAATACCAAAGCAAAAACGAAGACACGAATTCTTGTCTTTATCGAATTTGGAAAAAAGATGTTTAGGAGCATTTCTGTAAATGAAGGAACAATAATTAAGCTTGGAACGAATAATAGATTTATACAGAATAAGAAGAATATTGGGGTCGCCACCCCATTGGTGTGGAGAAAATGCCTTTAATAAATTAGTTCTCCTAAGACAGGAAACACATAAATAAGAAATATGCTCGCTGAAGGATAATCGACTGTCCAGAAAAAAGTCAAAATAGCAAAATGACCTGACCAATGGAATGAGATATTAATTAAGAAGTATTATATGGACGAAAGGAAAAACCCATACAAGCAGATTTAGAGGAAGAAATGGTTAGATGGGCATTAGATAGAGCGTATTCAAGCCTGTTCAACGAATTATTGAGTTCATCATTGGCAGAAATAACGGAAGTTGAGGAGTAATAAAGGAGAATATCATCCGCGAAAAGGAGTGTGGAGGCTGAGACGGGAAGAGAAGCTAATTCAAACGAGTAAATATTAAAGCAGAAAGATGAATGATTGTGCTTTGAAAGAGTCGAATTATTAGAGACGAAAGTTGAACAGGAATGCCAGTTGAAATCATTTTATTTTAAAGGGATGGAAGATGAAAATTATCGTAAGCAGAGACTACATCGACAAAGGCAGCGACCGAGTATTTTCTTTCGAGAAAAGATGTGTATATATCAGAAAGAAGGAGACTAATGCAGTCAGAATGACCAAGACCAAGACGAAACCGAACATATTGTTGGAGACCAGATTATTATGCTCTAGCCACAAACAAGGCACCGCTTAGGCATACTGTCGAATAGTTTTCTTAAGCAAGGAGCCAAAGAAATCGGTCGAAAAGAATTTAGGATTTTCATAGAAATAGGAATAATTATAAATGAGTCCCAAATAGGAGGTGTAAGTGCAGAGAGAAGAAAACAATTTAAAATTTCGAGGAGAATTTTGAGTGTTTAGGAACAAGGAAGGAAATTTTATCGATTCGTGAAGTCGAATCGGAGGGTTTTTGCAATGAAAAGAGGAGTTCGCTAAAATGGAAATTAGAAGTGAGGAAGTGAGATGAACGTGCGAGAGAATAAGAAGAACTTACTTCATTAAAGAACGGAACATAACTAGGAACCAGTGTGCCAATAAAGGATTCAAGTGTGTCAAAAGAGATGTTAAGATAAGAAGGGTGCTCGGATTCGGGAGATTTGAAGGCCTTGGTCATTCTCCAAATTTGGGAGATAGGAGTGGTCTGGAAAAAGGAAGAGTAAAAATTTCTTCAAGATTCCTTCTTGGCTTCTTTTAGGATGTATCTGGCTCTATCGTTGGCTTTCCTATGGTCAGTAAAATTTGAAAAGAAGGAACAGTGACAGAAGGTTCTAAAGGTAGCGACACTGGCCTCAAAAGCCACCCTGCAGTTATCGTTCCATCATAAGGATGACGCTGTATGACGGTGAGGTTTTGAAAGCACTCGAACAGCAGGGAATGAGGAAGAAAGAACGAGTAAGACGGAATAAGTAAAGTAATTGTACTTTGAGATAGAATCTAAGTTATGGTGCAAAAGGGGAAAAAAAGAGTCAACAGAACGGCTAAATTGTTCCCAATTAGTTTTGGGGAGACACCATTTGGAGGCATAGGCTTGAAGTAAAAGGATGCCGGAGGAATCACTTGAACGATACAATGATATGGACATGGTCACTTCAAGTACCATCGAGAGTTTTCCAGGAACAGTTAAGAGCAAGATTAGGAGAAGAAAAGGAGAGATTGACTGCGCTAAAAATGGAATGACTTTTGTAGAGAGCGGGAGATTGATTATTAAGCAAGATAAGATTGTGCCCGAGGATAATGTTGTCAAAAATCGCTCCACTACTGTTTCAGCTAGAACAGCCCCAAAGGGGAGAGCGAGCGTTCTAATCGCCTCCAATAATGGATGGGGGGGGGTTACTATTAAGAAAAGAGGGAAGGGGAAAATTGTTGTGATTCAAACTAGGAGGAAAGTACGTGTAGACTACGTGTTTATTAAGCGGAGAAAGATGGAAGGAATAGAAATGTGAACTGCGTTCGGATCATGAGAAGGTGACACCGAAGAAAACCGTACAATATGAGATTGGAAATGTACATTATTTCTAATACGAATGGCAGCACCCCTGTAGCCGTCTATTCTATCTGAACAAACCACGGAGAAATCTTTAAGATGAAATGTTTCAGATTGTTTGAGCCATGATTCGTTATTTCTTCGAGCTTATTCTATTTGTTTATTTTGATATATTATATGTTGACCCCTTAGTTTCGAAATGTAGCGCTTTATTCGAGTGAAAACGTTTTAATTGTATTCCATTTTTTATTGTTTAACAATGCTAACGAAATTCATTCGAGTGCGAATATTATTTTTTTAGTTAATAGTAGAATAAAAAATAAAAACCCGGAATATTAATATAACGAAAAAAGAGTGTGTACATGAAATTGTTTGAGTGAAAATTGTTGAATTAATTGGTATCTTCGATTTTATTTGTAGGAAATCTAAATATAATTTTTTTTATATATATATATTGGAAATATTTTTTATATTTTAGATATATTTATAAACTCTTGACAAAAAGATTAATCAATTGATTGATCCCTAAAGATTCTGCGTTATTTACTAATACCGATTGTGTTTTGTTTATTAAAATTTTATTTGCAAATTCATTTTTATCGGCATCAAAAAGAAAAGGTTATATATTCGTTGCATATGTGACTTTTTATGTTTGTTTTGCGCATAACATGGGCATATGTGGATCGATTTTAATCATTTTTTGTTCATTGGATGGTGTACTGGTCAGTGATGGTACCATATAAGCACACTGTTGAGTACTGAGATAAGCGGTAGTCATTAAAATAAACTTTAAAAAAAGTAAGTTTCTTTAGAAAATTTTTTATGACGACCGTGATCGGCAAAAAAAAATATTATAAATTTACGATACAATTTTAATTTAAAAAAAAAAAAAAAAAAAAATTTAAAAAGATAAAAAATTAAGTTACCAATGTTAATTACCCCATAGGTAAATATAACGAATCTAATACGTACCTTAACATTACTACGTATAACTGACTCCAATGATATCCTTTGTTTATTAAACCTGAATCGATGAGTGATGGCTCCCCATATGGGCACATAACTATCGGTGAGTACCGATTAAGTAGTCATTGAAATAAATATTAAAAAAAGAGTCTCTTCATATACTAAAATTAATCAAAAAATTTTCATTAGAGGAAATGAAAAATATGAGTACCAATAATTTTAAAATTAAAATAGAATAAACGCAAGTAACTTAAAAAAATATTGCTAACGTTAATATTCTATTATCACGTAGATTCGAGTAAAAACAATGAATCAGAAACTCCAAAATCACAATTTACAAGTTCATCACCTAAGGAATTTGAGCATTACTCCTGAACCGATACTCAGTTTTATACGATATAGAAAATACCATCATTTGATCATTCAAAAATATTTACACTTTATATAATCAAATTGATTTTTTTTTAAAGAAAAAAAAAACTGATTTTAAATTTTACTCTAAAAATTTAATAAAAGTGCATTATAAAGTAAAAAATGTTTTTTCATGTTATTTTATTACTACTCAACCTGCTGTTCATCGATATTCATCGGTACTTACATAGTTGGCTGGTACATTTTCGAATAAATAAAGAATCATTAAAATCGGTCCAACGGACAAAAGTTATATTGGAACAAACATATAGAAAAACCAAAAGAAAAAAAAAAAATATTCGTGACTAACATATAACTCCCTTAAATGCTCCGGCTACCATGGAGTGCCCATAGATCTAATACATCGGTGTTAGATGAGCTAAAGACAAGGTTGTTGACAGAAATAAATAAAAATACAATAAGATATTTTGAACACGTAGCAAGAAAGGAGAATTCAATGAAGAAAAATATTATCCAGGGCAAGATCCTGGGAAAGTGACCTGATGGAAGATACCCAATGCATTGGCCGGTTCGAGTGAAGGCATTAGATGGGTTCAATGTACCGGATGCATTTCACCTGTCGAAAGACAGGAATAAATGGAAAAAAAGTCGTCGAAGTCATATGATGTCACCACGTTCTTACGAAGGACAATAAATTTGATTGATCGATTGATTGATTAGATTATTCATAACGGTGTATTTTGCGCAGAACTTCTGATAATAGTAGATTAATGTTTTATAGTAACATCCAAATAAATATATTAAGCCATGTTTCTGACTAACACAAATGATAATATTTAGCGGATGATACCTGAAAATCATCCCAGGTAATTCATAAAAAGCTCTGAGACCCTCGCTCGCTACTGCCTAAACGATTCACGCTCAAAAAGGTCTCTGCCTAAAAGATTCACGAAATCCCGTTGAAACGGTTACGCCTAAAAAATCCCGCTTAAAAGAAGATGACCCAAAAATATCTGCTCACACACAAACTGCAACAATATTTTTTTGATGCTTTCAATACTTGGCTTATAGAAAATGAGTGATTGTTTTGTTTTATTCATTTAATATTGTTTCTAATTATTGTTGTAATTTAATAATTTGACACCAATTTTAATAAGTTTTAATGCTCTTTAAGAATAATCACAATATCATCTCTCCGTAGATATATTTCATTATAAAATATATTATTTCGAATTAAATAATTGTTTTTTACTTTTTGGTGCATTTTTATTAAATTTATAGAGTAAATCCTTGAAATCGTTTTTTTTTTTTTTTTTGAAAAAAAAAATCAGATTTTCAATAGCGATTTTGTAAATTTAATCATTAAAAACTTGTCGTATATGAACAAGTATTTAAAATCAGGTACATGAAATAAGCCATAATAAAAAACGGGGTAGAAGCGTACTAATACGTATTATTTCTGAAATTTGTATTTGTAATCATCTAGGTTTTAGGTCCGTAACGTATCAGCTGCGATTAACGCGTTAGACGCAACATTTAAGTACATACTAGTGATGAATAGAATGCCCATTACTTTAATAAACGGAAAATATGTCTGAGAAATAATGATTCTGAATACCGTTTTGTAACTGTCCCTGTAAATTAACTTTATTTTCCAAAATTAATCCAGCGACAATAACATGGAAGAGTTAATGAACGAAATATCAGTATTTATTTAATCAGAAATGTTATAATTTTTATAGGAATGAAAATGGTATGCCTAAATATTTAAACGAATTGTGTCACAGTATGTTAAATACGGAAAATAGAAATATACCGACTGAAGATTGTGTACAAGACAGGTAGTTTTTCTACTGTATTTATAGTTGTTTCTTTTTATGGACTATAACATTTAGAAATTTCTTTCTGTATCATTTAACTTTTTTTTTCTTTTCATAGATGCGGTCAGTGCGGAACAACAAAGGAAGAATATAGTTGCGAAGAACTCGGTCTGTGCATTGTTGTTTTGGGAACATTTATTCATAGAGAACCTGGTCTTGCTGCTCCTATGCTTCATAATATTCTATCATTAGTTGCACGGTAAGTTCGCAAAATCAGTTATATAACATTGTTTTATTTTTATCTAATAAACCAATAATTAGAATTCAGAAACGGCTAGAATAAAGGACCAAGTCACATTGAGTTGAAAAGTTTATTTACAATTAAATTTCAAATATATATACGTTAAGTGTATGGACCAGTGAATTATCCGTACCTTGCTATGTATTTTGTTTGAATATACTATCCTTCTTGTAACATCGAATGAATCATAGCAATTTTTGAAACTTTTTAAAATTAATTTAGAGAATCTTCTTTAAAAACGAAGGAAAAAAATGTTTAGTTTCTTTAAACAGTTTACCAGTGCAGTCATAAATTAAATTTATTAATAGTTATCTTGCTACGAAATAAGTGTAAAATATAGGAAATATTAAGAAAAAGCAGAATATAAAAATAAACAAAAATCACAAAAAAACGATTACAAAAGTAGAAGTAAAGTAACAGAAGATAATAATAATACAGAAATTTATCTCTTACAATGTGAGATATTCCTATTATTTAATATAGCTTCAAAAACAGTGTGTAAATTAAAAATAAGAAATTTCCGAAGTGTACATTTATTTTTACATACACTCACAGGTAATACGGAATCACAGCTATAATGTTACTGATCGGTAGATGGGTTAAGGATAGTTGCGATAGAAAAGATGTAGTCTCTGAGATGTTGAGATGTAAGTTAAGAAATTTGTGCATGAATTATACTTTCTTTTAGGATGCTGCTACCCTAATAATACAATGGAAGTATTTATTTAGAACAAGTTGAAGTTGTAAACATCGTAAGATCAAAATAGAAAACCCAGCGGTATCAATAATAAGTTTTGCGCTTGAGTTGTGAATTTTGATTCTTAAGGAACCTGTTTGGTAATAAAATACCGAAACCTTAATTTTAGTTTATGTAAATAGAAATTGACACGAAAAGTTTTTTTTTAGTACATTTTTAACGAAATAGTTAAATTCAGTTTACTTCAATTGATCAAATAAATTATGTCCATATCGCAACTACTAATTCTTTAATTTCTTCATTTGGTTTAAAGAATCTCATTAATTTCTTCATGAAAGTCATCGAACTTCGACATGGAATCCTAAATTTTCACAAATATTTTCGAAAATACAATAATTTAGTGCATGCCGTTTGGCCAAGTTAATAGGTTTCACAAAAATATCAAATGTTTTCTGTTCATTCAAAAGTAATGTTTTGGAAGCCAGATCTGTGAAGAAAGTAGTGACTGACCTGTATTTTTTTTAGAGTTTCCTCAGTTTAATTAAGTAATATTTTCTGCTTTAGTAAAAATAAAGAAACCACGCTAATTGTGTTTCTCTTTCATACCTAACGTAACCTTTTTGACCAGAGTTCTTCATATAAAGTCCACTTTTGTACGATGAAGATTTTATTGCTACTTCCATGAAGGTGACGTGAGAGTACAGAAGATGCGTCTAATTACAATGATTTATTTTACGTTTTTAGTTGAGAACCGTTGGGGTTTTTTAAAATGAATTGAAAAACAACTATTGTTTGTTAAAAATGTGATCGGGTTCTAAATATTATTTGTATCCTTTCATTTTTGTTAATATTTTTTATTATTGCACACTTACAAACATATTTTAGTCATAATTTAAATAAAAAACCAATACAAATTTCAGACCGGATAGAATAATTTGAAAATCTTGTATGGTATTTTAGTCCATGTTATATATTGATAAATAAGCTTAACATGTCAATCTTACGTATATAATAAGCAAACATAATTTATTTGAAGATTGGTTATACTTAAAACACAGAAAAGTAAGTAATAGGTCTGACATAAATAATAAGCACAAAGTTTTTTTGTAAAGGAAAAATGACAAAATAGAATTAGGAAACTTTATTAAAGTGCCTAATTTTTCAGAAGAATCTATATGTAGGCACATTTAAAACTAATGTATTTAAGTTGTTATTGTAAAATATTTTTTTATCTATGAATAATAGTTATTTTTCATTAAATTTACAAATTGAAATAAATCAAAAAAAAAAAAAAAGAAGAAGAAGCAACAAAAAAACAGTTCAGCTAGAAAAGTTAAGTGATAAATGCAATTTAACCCCTTTTTTGGAAATACTATTAAATAAAGTCACACGCAATAGTGTTATTTAAAAAATAATAATTGAAAATATGTATAAATAAAAATCGGTGATAATAAAAAAATATTTTGTAGTTCTTTATGTTTAAAGCCTAGCAAACCGGATAGGTGTTTTACTACTGTATATGAATATATATACATATGTATTTCGTTCTATTCTTGATCACGAGTATGAGATTATCTTCTAATTCCTAGAAGAATTAGAGGATAAAAATTAGCAGCGCAGTTAAGGAGCATGTAAATCGGAGGACAACCCAGCTTCCGCGCTGCCGACTAACGTGTGGAAGGGTACCAGTGGCAAGGTAAACCAAGACAACTGGTCTATTCAGGTTGATGCGATTTCCCGCCGGTTAAATGTTTAAAACGCTAGAGCACTTATAAGACTCCACTTGGAACTAATTGTAAATGTTTGATTTATCGATAGACAAATGCAGTTTCTTAAGTGTGTCTGCTGCTCTATACTAACTAGCGCGCGTATTCTATCATCACCTGGGATCGAACTCAAAACTTAGTAACTAGGCCATCGCGTTATATATATATATATATAAACTCAGTTTTTCGGACCTCATCATGGGAATACGCCTTGGATATCTAGATGATAGTCTTCTATAATTCTTATGGAAGAGTTGCTTTCAATTGACTACATGATTTTTCGGGAAAAAAAAAAAATCATGGTTTGGGTATCAGTTTTCGTAACACACTTTACGTGATTTTTTTTGAGTAACGCAAAAGTATTGCTTATTACCCGTAATGTAAAAATAGCATACTCATTAATATACGTATATCTCGCTTACATAGCAGCGCATTATGAGGTCATGTAAGATCTGCCCGGAAAGTATCCGGCCTTTGTTTGTAATTGGAAAATGAATTGCTCTAGCATCGTCAACAAAGCGCCTTTGAAGTCAGGGAACCTTCATCTGTCATCCCTTCCGTCGCAGAACTCGCTAGACCGGTTTTAGTGAAAGTTTTATGTTTGACGAGTACATCTAAAGTTGAGCGCGTTGCATTTTTTATTTTACTAAAATGACAAAACGTGTCCACTGAAGAATTTGCATTCAATTTTAAGCTCGACTATATGGCGACGAAAAAAATTGCAGTGATTTAAATGGATTTTAGAAATCAAGCCATGGGTAAGGCACAGAAAAAAGACTAGTTTAATCGATTTAAAAATGGTTGAGAGTCGGGAGTCGATCGAAAGTGATCCTCATTCTAGAAAGCCCGCGTTAACAAGAATGCCAGAAAATGTTAATTCGAGCAGCGATTGAAAAAGATCGTTGTTTAACCATCAGAAAGCTTGGAGATGATACGGGTGAATGCAATTATTTCTGAAATGTTAACTGGAAATTTAGGAATATGATGCTACGAAATTCGTTCCCCAATTGCTCAAAAAATAGAAATACTTTCGCGCAGCAATTGCGCAGAATAATTTGCATACCGCGATGGACGATCCCGATACGATCCAGAAACAAAAATAATCAATCCTCCGCATAGAAGCATCACAATTCACCAAGAGTCAAAAAACCGTGACAAAGCGGGAACAATATGAAAGCAATATTAAACGTTTTTATCGGACGGTACGGATCGTGCAACATGAATATACTCTAAAGAGTAGTAAAACTAGCAATAAAGAATATTATTTTGCAGTTTTGAAACTATTACGAGACGCTGTAAGAATAAAACGACCGAAGTTTTGGAAAAGCGTTAATTGGATTCTCCATCATGACAGCGCGCCGGCTCACTCGTTGTACCTTGTTCATTTGACTAAACACGGCATCGTGCAGGTTAGGCAAGCATGCTATAGTCCGGATACTGCTCCATGTGATTTCTGGCTCTTTTCTAAGCTAGAAATTCTGTTGAAAGGGGAAAAATTTGACGTTGTACAGAAGATAAAACAAAATACGACGAGTAAATTAATAGCTAAAAGGCGTTCTAAGAGTGATTCCAAAAATGGGAGAAACGCTGGCAGAGGGTTGTACTTAAGTGAAGTATTTTAAAGATGATGCTCACCGGAAAGTCTCAACAAGTCCGAACTCCGAGTTATAAATAAAGGCCGGATACTGACCTCGTATATCTACATACGTAGGTTTATTCGATTAGGGCTGCATCGTACATCGATTTTTGATGTATATCATGTATGCGTTTTGTCTTGGACAAAAGTTGACATAGTGACCGATAAATTTACCCGTAGTTTTATGCGCAATCTCAGAACGAAAAAGTCTTGCCGCACTGTAAAAATTTGAGTAAAATACCGAAAAATGCAGTAGAAACGTTCCAAAAAGTTCCAAAAATGTATTTAATATACTGAAAATGTAAGAAAAATGTTACACCAGCACAGCCCAAGCGGTGAGGGAAACAAAACGTAAATTGTGTAAAATAATGAAAATAATTTATTATAGAGAACACATCTTAAAACACTAAAAAAATTATAAATGAATTAAAGAACAGTAAAAACTGTTTAATTTATTATCTCGTATTGCCGTTACGAGCTTCAATTACCTCAGCGCATCGTGTTGGCATCGATTCAATAAGAGTGCGAATAGTGTCCTGCGAAATTGAATCCCACTCCTCTAAAAGGGCATTACCTAGCTGCAACAATGAATTTGGTGGTGGACTACGACTTCAAATACATTGTCTGAGGATATCCTATAAGTGCTCTATAAGATTAATATCCGGACTGCATGCTGCCCAATCCAGTGTAAGAATTCCAACTTGCTGCAAAAATGTTTTTGTAGCTTCAGCAACGTGAGGGCGGGCGTTGACCTACTGTAGGGGAATGCTCAACTCACAAGGGCTCCGAACACACCAATTTCATCTCGTACAGTGCAACGATGATTACGGCAGCATGGTTTGCATAGTTCGAAGCCGGAAACAGATGCAATATTAGTCACACAACATAAGATTGTTCGTTTAAATTTTGCTCCTAATCATACGCATTGGAGTGTGAATTACTGAAGCCATGTATTGTTTACTGACGAGTCACATTTTACTTAGCAAGCACCAGACGGACGTCAGATAGTCTAGCGACGTAAAAAAGAACGATATAGTCAACAAAATTTCGCCTGACGAGCTAATTTCGATGCCAAAATTGAACTCCACATTTATCATGGATCGTCGGTAAACACTCATGTTTATATTACTAATATTCTCCGGACCAATGTCGTGCCATTTGTACCATTTGTGGGTCGAGCATTCCTCCTACAGCAGGACAACGCCCGCCCTCACGTTTCTAAAGCTACAAAAACATTTTTACAGCAAGCTGGAATCCCTACAATGGATTGGCCAGCATGCAGTCCGGATCTCAATCTGATAGAGCACTTATGGGATATCCTCAGACGATGTATTTGAAGTCGTAGTCCACCACCAAATTAATTGTTTCAGCGGGGTAATGCTCTTTTAGAGGAGTGGGATTCAATTTCACAGGACACTATTCGCACTCTTATTGAATCGATGCCAGCACGATGCGCCGCGGTAATTGAAGCTCGAAGCGGCAATACGAGATAATAAATCAAACAGTTTTTACTGTTGTTTAACTTATTTATAATTTTTTTCGTGTTTTAAGATGTGTTCTGTATAATAAATTATTTTCATTATTTTACACAATTCACGTTTTGTTTCCCTTACCGTTTGGGCTGTGATGGTATAACATTTTTCTTACATTTTCAGTATATTAAATACATTTTTGGAACGTTTCTACTGCATTTTTCGGTCTTTTACTGAAATTTTTACAGTGCGGCAAGATATATGTTCAAGTCCTTTGTAGGCTAATGCGATTATTTGCGAATATAGTATTGTAGTTTAGCATTTTGCGAGTATCGCGAATGATTAGTAAGGAGACAACTAGCTCAATATTTAGTATGTCAGCAATGAAAAAAAAAGAAATATTTGTTGTCACTTTTACAAAATATATATTTTTGTAACGGAACTATTTTCTTCTTGTTATTGCCCTAGATTAAAATTAGTGACTATGCTCCTTGTAAATTTTTTTAATACATTTTCAAGCGAATGATGATAAATAGTAAAAGTTATTCGTTCGTAATTTGGATTGATTGTAATATTGATATAAATATTATACGAGTATTATTATTGAAAATAGTGTATATAAGTAAAATTAATCGTAGGATTAGTACGTTGACTGTGTACTCGTGGCAAAATAAGAGTAATATACGTTTACCCGGCGGTGTAATGCAGGTATCGCGTCAATTTTTGAGAATAATTTTACATCAATTCGCGCCGAATGGTGTTTTTGTGCAAATATTTCAGATGCATATGCCCGGTAATTTACATCTTGTCTAATTTTAACATTTTTATGATTATTGTTTTATTTTTAAAATAGAATTATAAAGAAAAATTGGCATCGTAATTTTAATATTTAAAAAAATGAAATACAGGAAAACCCGACAATAGAAGAATTGGCTTATAACGTAGAAGTACAACGGTTTGAAATACAATATTTAGTAATATTTCTGCTAAATATTCGAAGTGCGGTAAATTTATTATAGATTTGTTCGGTTTTTACTGGAACGATTTATTTTTTCCGGAAAAATTAAATACAAAAACAAGGAGAAAAAGTTAAAACTTTTATTTTGATATTCTCGACAAGGGATTACGGAAATATTGACTAACAAATTAAGCGGTATGTAATGTTTAAAATTGTTGAATAAGTTGTATAATATTTTAATTAAATTACTGAAATTTTAGATGTGACTAGTCGCCAATTTTTCAAGGCCGTTATTCAAGCTTTAATTGATTTTCAAGATTTGAGTCCGGCAATTCCGCTTGTTATTTTATTGGAGGTAAATAATATCAGTTTTTCGTTATTACTTTTGTATTTCGTTGAAAAAAAGGTATGTTTTTTACAATTTAATATTAGTAGTTTAAATTCATCATCGAAAAATATCCTGATTGTATGCTGCGAATATTTTTAGGTCGTGTTTCATTGAAATACAAATGGGAATTCTCGACAATTACTATATTATAAAGTTCAACAAAAAAAAATTTTACAGGGTTTATCATTCATCTTTAGTACTGCCAGGAAATTAAATCTATGGATTTTTAAAATTAATCAAATGAGTAAATATTTAATCAATTTGTTTTTAGTTTGCAATTTGATTTAGAATACTTTTTGCGTTGATTTTTAAAACGTTTCATTCTTCTTGCGTGAGAAAATGTTCCGCTAGATTTGACGATTTTTGTAAATGACTAATCGTATTTATATTTTTTCTATTTTAATCTGTTCTATATTTTCCAGTTTTAGCAATACGTATTACTTCGTTTAATATATATTACAAGAGAACAAAAGACACGTTGGATTCCGTGACTTTTATATTTGGAACGATATTTTAATTGTACATTAAGGGCAAAATTTTTCATATTTACAGGTCATTAATTCAAAAAAAGCGTTGCCTATAGAAAAACTGAATCCGGTATTGTACAATATGGCGAATTATTTAGATTGCTTAATAACAGATGCAGTTCCAGTAACTTGGAATACTTTAATAAATAATTTTGATACTTTCTTTCATCGTATTGTTCTGCAGCTCGAAATATTTGACGACTTAACTCCGATTTTAAAAAATATAAAGGTTCTACTTAAAATCCCAAATTTCTCGTGTAAAGTAAGTTTCATATTATATATGTATATATATATATTTTACGCGGCGTTATTCGTTTTATTTCCGTTTACTTTTAATTATACTTTTATCAGCTTAATGACTATATAGATGTAAAATATAAGTTTAAAGATACGAGTACTAAAAATAAACGATTATTGAGGTCTTTATTTTCTTCTTTTATATCGAACTTGATATTCATTTGCTGGATTGAATCACTAATTATTTAATTTTCCTTTAAATCTTCCTATAATCTCGTGTATCTCTTATTCTTTTATTTTATGTTTTTCTTCTTTTCTCAGAATCACTAATTGCTAGTTTTGATTTTGAAATCCGAGTCGATATTAGTTTTGTAAGTCTAGAATTATACTCATTGCACTATTAAAAATCTGTGCTCCCCTTTTTATGTTATACTTGTAATCCTTTAAATTTTTTTACCTTTATAAAAATTATTGTTTCTTTCATTTCGACATTCGTCCTTTTTTCTTAGATGATCCAAAATTTTTTTAAATATTTTCCTTTCTCTATTTCAAATTTTTTCTACATGTCCCGATGATAATACTAAAGATGTAAATTTCGTCTCCTAGAGACATCCAGGCTTAGCTCTCGCATTGTAGACTCTAATTTTTGTTCAAATAGAAATATTTTCCGTACTGCATCTCCTAATTACACATTGTTCGCGTTCTTAACTTGAACGCTTCTCTTTGTTTAACCCATCAATTCGAATTATTATTTCTCCGAAGCATTGATTATCCTGACTTTTTTTCCATATTTACCAACTTCTTCGACATACTGTTAAAATTCGTTAAGCATTGTATCTTTTCATAGGAAATTTGTTTAAATTCTTCGAAAAAATACCTTAATGTCGTCCGAGTACGGAAGATAATTTATATTTGATCCCTTTTATTGTGTTCCAAACTAACTTTTTACGGGTTCTTTATTCCGGAATACTTCTTCTCGATCCTTATTATCTTTTCCACAAAGTAGTTAAATAGTACTGATGATATTCTTAAATTTTTTATAGATCTCTACCGTAAATTTTCACTTTAGACTTGATGTAAGTGTTTGTCTAATTTGATTAACTGTTTTTGAATTTACTTCAAATTTCTGTAAATCATATTCTTTTTTAAAATCTCCAAACAACGTATGTTATTATCGTATATTTTATATTCTTTTTTATTCGGTACCTTTAAGTTTTTTAAAACACAAAAAAATTTGTTCTTTATGGTATCCACTTTTTATAAAGTTACACGGATTCTCTTCCTTTTGATTGTCTACTATTGATTTTCCTATTGCCGAGAGTTATTTGAAAGGTTTTATACTCCACTGGTAACAAGGAGATTTTTCTATAATTACAGTCAAAGTCGTTTATAAGATACACCGGATAAGAGAGACAGCCGCTTAATGGTGACAAACAGGAGAAAACAGGAACAAACCTATGAAATGAAGGTTGTTTAGTTCGCTTTATTGATAGAGCACGTCGGTTATAGGAGACAAAGAAAAGTTAATAGACCTTTAGGTCAGGTATACTAGTGAACAGATTAGCACTGATCAGTTTTTTTTTTAGAGGTCGCGTCAACTAAGAACATTAACCTAGCACAGGGGATTTTTTTTAATATTTGTTAATGTGTGGCAGCGGGATTTGACCCCGGTCCTGTCGGACGAGACAATTACCTAACCAGCTACGTCGTGGTTTCACAGACCGAGTTTTAAATTGACAATTTCGGTCTTACATATTTCGCCTGATTGGTCGGTGAGAAATTATTTCTTTTGTTCAGCGAAACTATTTTTAAACTGAGAAAAGAAGAATTGAATCCAAGAATCAGAAAATGAAGATGACATGGATGACATCCGCTTACCTCGTGTGTCTACTAGAGAGGCAAAAAAATGTACTGAAAAGTTTTGGCGGTATTTTATGCAGCAGAATAATGAAGGTGGTCCTACAGCCACGTTAGATAACTGTGCAGATTTTATTTAAATACGGTAGATGAAAAACTTACATCAAACGACTATAGTACATTTTTAGAAATATCGAGTTGATATATTTAAACCTTATGCAAGCCTACTGTACTTTTTTCTTTATTTCCATATGAGTCAGTATTACATATTAATCAGTTGTTAAATTGTGTACGTATTCTAGCATTCACTCAATTGAATAAAAAATTTAAAAAAAGTTTGCTTTAGTGAAATAGCCGGTTATAAGAAACAAATGGCTTCCGCCCGATGTGTCTTTTATAAACGGCTTCGACTGTATTTACATTTGATTTATCACTATTTTTATATTAGTGTATCTTTCCAGTCTGATGTGTTTTTCAGTGTTTCCATATTTTTCCCGATGTTTGTTTCAATTCTTGTCCCGTTTGGTGTCCAGATTCATTGCATATTTCTCTTACGTTTAAATCTTTTCGAAGCATAAATTCTTCGAACTTCCGTTAATATTTTCATTTCTTTTTTTATTTGATTTTCTTTTTCAGCCTTTGCAGTAGAAGTTCAATTTTGGACCTTCCGCTGGTTCTTCGTAATTTAATCATTTTTTGTGAAAGACCTCTTTTAAAACTTCAAAGGTATTCTTAATGTTTAAATCCATCTTTTCTTTTTCATTTCAAAATGCCAAAGTTGGTATTTGATACTGATTTGTTTTCATCGAGTTTCCTTTTCTTTTCATAAAATCTTCCGCAATATTTGTTCCCTTACATTAGGATGCTGGATAGTTATTTTCGAACTACTTTGAAATTCTGTGGCTTTTTGTTGGTTTTTTAAAATAATAGATATTTTTTTCTACTATGTTGGTTTGATTTCTTATTCCACTATCCGTGTCTGTATGTTTTTTTTATACTCAATAATAAAAAAAAAAAGGGGGTATTTTCAGTTTTATTAAGTAACTTAGTTTTTCGGACTATCTACGTTTCATTTATGTTTTATTTAACCTTTATCTAAACTCACTTTTAATTTTCGTATTTTTCCCCGAACTTTCCTCGTCTATTTTGAATATTTTTTTATTACTTCGTGTTTGTAGGTATTTTGGAAAATGAACTTCATCTTAATAAACATGGATAATAGTCGGTTTCATGTTAAGATTTCCCCCAGTATTCTTGATTTTTAGAATAATAAACCTAACCTTATTATTTACGATTTTTATTCAACAAAAATTAAGCGAGTATAGAAAATTTTTAAATGGTAAAAAACATTTTTAACCTTTATTTAGCATTTAAAAATTCGTATAGTTTAAAAGTTTATTTTTTTTGAAAATATTTTCTGGTGTTTTAATTTTATTATTATTTATTATTATTATTATTATTTATTTTTATTATTATTATTTATTATTATTATTATTATTTATTATTATTATTATTATTATTTATTATTATTATTATTATTTCTAGGGGTACTTTTAAGTATTTTATAATTAATGATACGGTAAACAATTTATGTTAACTAAGATATATAATCAACTGGAAAATGTTATATTTATTTTTTTCAAAATAACATTTCTGGATAATACAAAAAGTTTTAAATTTGTAAAAAAGTTAATTTTTTAAATTATAATTCAATTTTTAAAAATTTTTCTTCAATGATTATTAATGAAACTTTTCATTTGTCAAAATCATCAGAGTGAAATATAAGAATATTTTAAAAATCCTAAATTTTTATTTTGACATTTAACTTGGAATCTGGTATGCGTTATAAAATTGTACTATAAAAAAAAAAAAAAAAAATCGATAAACCTTCAATTGTTTGGAGCAACGTTTTTATTGAAAAATTGTAGTTTACACATCAATTTTAATTTTAAATTGTAGTATTTGTAAATAAAACCTTTAAGTTGTACAAAGAAATTTTGAACAAAATGTTAAGACAGGCAGGCAAACGAAAGAAGAAAAAGTACGAGAATGTTACGTTTTTATCTACAAGATTTAAATAAAAGATGTGAAAGAAAAAAAGCAGCTGATTGAAAATAATATGGATGAAATTGTTAATGAACGACTAAGACATACTAAATAATCAAAATTTGATTTTTTTTTAGCTAAAATGTTGCAAGAATTTTAAAAAACGATTTTTTATGTTGATAACTTAAAATTCTTGTTAAAAAGTGAATGAAATTCTTATTAACTGAAACAAGGAGAACATTACCGTGTGAAAATAGACGAAGTATTAAATATTTGAAAAAAAGACATCGAGTTACATTAGTTTGTCGTATAAATTTTTTTTTGCGCTCTACGTTAAACAACAATATTAATTGCTATATGTTTTCAGAGTATTCTAGAGCCATTTTCTAAAGTTTTCAGTTATGGCTTACGTAATTTTGGAATACCTTTCAATGTGATTAGAGATATTTGTTCGTTATGTTCGAATGCGTTTTCAAAGGTTTGTAGATATTTATTATTGCCTTTTTTGAATTGTATATTTTTTCTCAATTGCAGCCTGCATAAAAAATTAAATTTTTGGAAATTTTCAGCTCCTCTTCATCGTTACAACAGACTCTTATTGTTCCAGATAAGTCACGCGGCAAAGATTCACCTTTAAAATTTATAGAATATGAAATCAAGTGTAACTTTGTAAATACAATTAGTTTTAAAAAGCAAAATGAATCCTATACTTTTTTGAAGCAGCATTGAGTAATTATAAAGTTGAGACTGATTCTGCCATTAAGATTGATGACTCTGAAGAAAATATGTATTTATTTTAAAGTTGTTATTTATAAAGAATCGAAAAAATTCTAGCATATTTACATGTATTATGAGTAAAAAAAGAGATATTTTGATCCTTCTAAATGTAAAAATTTTGACCCCCCCCCTGGAATAAAAGAAAGATAAAATCAAAATTAGAATATAAAGAAGCAGAAAAAAAAAACGTAATAAACAAATGTGTATACTTGTAAGTGTAGGCGTAGATACGGGCCTGTGACATAGAAACAATTTTGTGACACATTTGTGCTTAAACTAATGATGATAACAAATAATTGTTTCTAATTCAATGCGTATTGATCCGGAATTGTAACCAGTCAGTTTTAAGCAAATTTGTTGATCCATGCTGATTTGATGAACAGGCTGAGTTATTAATTAAGTACAGCTGAGCAGCTTTAATACAAAGTATGTTTAGTAATAAATTAATCGTTTATTAATGCAGGGTTAATTTGTCCCTAACCAGTTAGTTATTGTATTTATTTTCAGTTAACTTTCTTTTGTTTTTTATCTCTCAAATTTTATACACCCGTACTAACGGCTTTTCCGCGCATTTATAAATTTTTTAGATACATTTTCTTTGATCGCTGCTGTCACCTTTTAATTTGCTCTCCAGCATTCCGTCAGCCTCATACTACTTATTTAATCAATAAACTCTATCTACTTACCCATATTCGCTCGCCTTGTTTCACACATATCTATTAGTACAATATTTTAACAACATTTTTAAATATACGGCGTAATTACTAAATTTCAAAGCCAAATATTTTACAATATGTTAAATAAATTTTTTCAAAAAGCACACGAGATTAACATAAGTACTACACATCTATATTACAATATTGCTAGTGATTATAGAATAATTTGAATTTTATCTGCAAATTATCGGCGAAGAAACGAATGAAGTTAATTTAAAAATTTCGACTTTAAGTTCTTATTTCTCCTACAGCACAATCTGATTGGGGGGTTCGATTAAAATGATATTAAAAACGCAGTTCAAAATACATATATTTCGATACCTACCACGATCAATTTCAAAGTTTTGAGCTCTACTCCTCCCTTATCGCAACCCCTGTGTGACGTACCCACCAGGCCTATACCTAACTATAAACCATTCTCGCAACCTAACTACCATATGTTGAAAATATATTGGTGAAGTAGTTTAACCGTGATGTGGTCTCGAACAAAAATACTCTAGAATTTTATGCATTAAGATATTCATAATTTCTTCTGTAAAACTTTGTTTTATTTATTTTTTGTAGTGTAAATCCGAATTCTATAACGTATATTAAATTCTTCCGTTTTCTTATTGGAAAAATTTACTTCGAAGGATAGCTGCGAACGCAGTCTCTTTAAAAGATTTTAAATGTATTATATATGTTATTAACCACAGTTGTAGAATGGTATGATTTCTCCTTCATTAAATAATTTTAGTTATGGCCGATTTTAATGAATTTTCATTTATTGATTCGCACTGGTTTTGTTAGGATTATTCTCATTAGGCTGAGTATCCCCACCGGCGCTACACTACCGCGACGTCCCTTCAAAGTCGAGGCATATACTTTTAAATAGAGAACTGTTCATTAAGGTGACAGCGACGCGACCGCTACGTAATATTGTAGCGACTGATCGTGTCAGTCTCCAAGCGACCGCAACGCGACTTGTTTTCGATCCGCACACGTAAAGTGGGCTTCACCATCTTCACTATATTACTGTTTCATAAATGAAATGAATTAAGTTGTACAATGGTGGCCGCGGGAGCATCGCTGTCGCGTAGCGCTGGTGAATAGAGAAGTACAGAAACAGTCACCGACAAATCGCTCGCTGCAGTATGATGACGGTCGCGTAACGCTGGTGGATACTCAGCCTTAGAAATAAGTCACGATAAATTGAATTCTGGAAGTATATAATAAAATAACCCTCTCAGAAAAGCATCATTGTTTCGTAGCTTAATTAGATTTTTTTTAAATTCACGGTACTGTTTAATATTATTATTCTGAGGAAGATTCAATTAGAGATTTTTCTATATTCTACCGCAATGTTTAAAAATTTTTTAGCAAAAAACGTGAAAGTTTTTAAAGTCAAAACGACAGTAGATATTCTTAAAAAATCATTTAATTTCATTAATTTTTTGCAATTATGAAATAAAATTTCTCGCATGTATGTGTTGTGTGACAAATAAAAAAGATTTTGTTCTAAATATTCTTTAAAACTGAGGAAATTTATTTTATTTTTAGATCGGTTCGTAAAATAAAACATTTGAATAACATTTTCACTAATTGTTAGTTTATGTTAATTAAATTAACGAAGTTGCGTAAAATGATTATCTACCGTTTAATACTAGATATATTTTTCATTATAGGAACGAGAAAAACTAATGTTAACTAGAATCGCTGCCCTCGAATTGGTGCAAGCATTGCGATTTAAGATAACACTTCCAGCGCCGTGCATTTTATCGTTAGTTCAGCTATTGTTACAAGTAAATTCTATCACAATATCTTTCGTTAACATTATTAAAAACTTCATAAAGTTAATTGTATACACTTAAACACTAAATTTTTCAGTATACAGTTCAGGAAATATTATTTTAAGTTTTCGATAAAATGTAAAATCTGTAAATCGCTAAATATACTAAAACTGAATTTCCTCCTTGAGTGTCATTATTAAATGTATGAAGTGAAATCTCCTAAAACTGATCACCGTAAATTTCGTCATAATCTTTGTTCTCTTCTAAATCGTTCATGCTGTTTTTTTTTCACATGCTCCAGTGATCTTGTACATGTTCATGTTAAAAGTTCGTTTTAAACTGTTACGTATATATTTCTATATTTCTGCTCTCTAAAGAGCCTGCTAATTCATTGCATATTTATGTTTCGCCTCAAACGGTAAATTTGCAAAATAATATATTGTATGCATATATACATCCAAACCTACCCTCATTCCATGATGCAATGCGATATCGAACAGTTAGCATGGTATGCGCAGTAATTTGTCTTTTACTTCTTATGTAATTGATAAGGATAGGTAATTTAAATTTCTTCTGTTTAATATATATCGGTCATGCTAGAATCAAACTCGGGACGATTGTGACATTAGTTTCTTCCTCCAGAACTTATAATAACGGTGCTAAATACTCAAGATTAAATTATTTTTTTCTACTATTATTATTGGTAGGAGAATAAATTTGAAACAAGGTGTAAAAGTTAAGTTAATTAAAATATTTTCATTTCTAGTCCTGAATCTTGCCAGAAGATACTATTCAGCAGGTAATTTTGTTTAGTTTGTAAATAGTAATAAAAATTAAAACACTAATAATAATCATTTTAGGCGTAAAAATATATCGATAATTGCGGTAGTTTATTTTAAGTTTCTGTTTTTATTTCTGTTGCAACATTAAAATCAGTTGAAATTGCTTTCTATTTTTCTTCCTTTTTGTTTGTATGTTTTTACATAAAATAATATCCTTTCGCTTTTCTGCAATATTGTTAAAATAAATTACTAGAGTTCTTTTATTTTCAAATTATAATGTAATCCCGTGTACTTACATTTAGGATAGGGCTTGCTACCTTTCCTTCTTAAAATTATGAAAGATTCAAAAGATTTTTACATTTCCATTTTCAAATTGATTTGCCGAGATATAAAAAATACTTTCTTTCACTTCAAATTATTATGAACTAACCTTTTCCACTTTTAAGTGAATTATGATAACGTTTTTAAAAACGGATTACATCAATCCAATAACATTTTCTCAATATAATATTTAATTACCTTTTTTAGCATTTTTTTTAGGCCCTTCCCAATTTTCTTACACTTCTAAAAAATTTAATAGTTTCATTTACTGTATAATATTAAATAAAGTTGTGAAATTAATATATATTCACTGTAGCCTTGTTTTTACTTTTATATTCTTCCTAATGTTGCATTTGTGACTGATCATTTAAATTAACTTAAAAATGATATTTGCATTATTTGAACTGTTTATTCAGATATACTGAACTCTGAGGTGTCCGTCAAAGGGAATATTTTCTATAGATACGCTTTAAGAATATATTCTTATAAGTTATCACATTTCCTTCATTTTCTGCTCTGTAAAATACTAGCAAAGATAAGAGATTGAAACACTTTGCAGCGATAAGAAAATTAAGTTACGTTTGTTTACTTTAATGGATAAATCGTCTATGTAAAGTAAAAATATTAACTAAGTTTTTTTTTTAGTGTTTAGTTAACCGAAACTGCGTATTTTTAATATTTGCTATTTTTTGAATATCGTGTTTTTCATTGATTTTTTTCCACATGTACGTCTAATCCGTGAATTTTGAAACTAAGTTCTTTTACGCGGCTTGGCGGTAGGAGTAAACTGGCAAAAATCGTCATCGAACGAAAAAGCGTTATACGTCTTCCAGGCGACCTTCACTCTCTTTCTCTTTCTCTCTATCCCTTTTTATTATATACGGATGTGTGTGTGTGTGTGCGTGCGAGAGAGTATCGAGATTCGAACAGTAAGCATTATGCGCGGGCAGCTGTGTAACCTTAATTCTAAACATGTGTAAATTTTATTCAAACTTATTTTTTGTTTTTGTTTTAATTCATACGGGATTTATATATTGTGTCATTTTTTATCGTATAATTTATGAATGACTTTATACTTGTATATTTACCAAAAAGTGAAAGAAACTTTGTTCCTACCGGGTGTTCTCTTCTAGACACCACTTCTCTTTTTTTTATTATTTAGTTTTTATTCATTTACCAGTTGTACGTTGCATTTTTTCTATTATTTATTATTCTTTACGTTGCTCAATTTTCATAACATTTTTTCGGGCGGCAAATCATTATTAAGAAAATAAATAATACATCTCCTTGCTTTTTATTTATTCGGGTATTAGCATTTTGAAAATTGCAAGCATTAGAAAATTATTAATGTACAAGTATGTATATAATCGTTGGCTAAATTATGATTGTTGTTAACATAGAAGTACACTTTTTTGCATCTTCTGATAGTGAAATATTAAAATTCGTGAAATTAGAGAGCCGAAACAATTTATTCGTTAATACTACATTTCACTGGGAATGATTTTCAGTTTAACAATTTAATTAATAAAAACGAATTTTAAACTAATAGTTCGTCTAAAAATATATTCGAAAATTTAAGTGAAAAAAACAGTTCAAAGGTTCAACTAAATTTTCTTTTATGTGACAGTAACCATGTAAAAAAACATGTTTTACGTCGATATTTATTAATTTTTTCATATTTCGGAAATTCTTACATTTTCTGTTGGTTTGATCTGCTGTGAATAACTCTACCTTCCAAAAAAACATAATTTTAACAACTATGTATCGTTATTTAATTTAATTTTTACGTTGACTACAATAATTCATTTAACAAACTAAAATCGAAATAAATTTTAAAACAGGCTAGTTTGGAATTTGACAAATTACTAACTTTATTTTTTACTTTAAAAAGGATTCCGGTGCTATGTTAGTATTGCCGTGTGCAGATAACGAAGTAGAAAGGATGTTAAATATTAATTCTAGCGGTACAAATGCTGGCATAGCGGAAGTAATGCGACAGTATCACAGTGATATTATAGATTTTATTACTGATTTTTACACGTTAGTTAAAGTGAAGGTAATTTTAGTTGTTTTTTTTTTTTTGTTATTGTTAATTTTATTTTAAATGTGCTTCTTCCTTTAATTAATATGAAGACCGTAAAAATGTGAAAATCATTTAACTTTAATAACCAATGTAGCAAAAAAGTTTTCTTAACAGAAAAATTCCCTTATTCCCAACGCAACGGTTAATTTTTTCTAAATTCTTACAATACAATTTACCTTGTTATAAGCTTATATGTAGCGCGTATAGAATGATACTTATTCAAATGGTTTAATGTCAGGCTAAAAAAATACGCAAAAGAAATATTATTAGCTCGAATAGTAATATTGCTAGCCAGCTGAATTTGAATTGTTTCGTATTGTAGTCCGTTATTAAAATATATTGCCTTTTTGTATTTGTCGAATAAGAATCTTTTTCTTTTAACATCATAAATTAAACTTTTCGAATGGAGTAAAGGAAGTTATCTTTAAATTTCTTTCTATTATTTCTCTGCGTATTCCATTTGGTTTAGCGATCAGTGTGAAAAATATTCGTGTGTGATGGTTAGGTGGTGTACAGTTGTATATAGATTAACTTCACGCTCTTTACGATCAAAAGTAAAAAGATAAAAAACAACTACATTATGACAGTATTATATAATTTTCAGAATAGTTACAAAGTCAGATATCACGGATTAAACGATGATACGTTAGGTGGATTATTGAAAACAGCTTTATCGCAGTATATCACCTTGGAATTATCGAAAGGAACTAATCGTGAAAATTCGATTATCTGGCGAATGTTACCATGGTTGCACAATACAACGTCACAAAACCAACAGATGTAAGTAATATATTCGCAAAATAAAAAATTCTTCAACTAATTTAAGTGATCAAGTAATTCTAATGATCAGAACGTTTCGTTAAATTTTATTCTGCGTCACCCGCACGTACAAAAATAAACGTTGCATTGTCACCCAAAAGTTAGTATTTTATCTGACTGCTCACTGGGGGTGATTAGACGTAATGAAATATTTTAATAAGCACTAAGCGATGTAACTGATTCATAGTATTCGTCTGGAATTAAATCATTTTTCTGCTAGCAGTTGCTTTTATTCAACTTCCATGACGACAAGGAAATAAAATCGTTGTTAGTTTTTACGCCATGTTTAGTTTACCGCATTTCTTATTTTCGTTTTACATACCACTATTACTAATTGATTTATAGGGTCTCCATATCGCCCTTTGAGTTTCTTAATTTATAATGTTCTCAGACTAAAGGTACAGTTACCTGTTTTTTTTTGTAGTAGTCAAATTTTTTCACATTTTTAGACTTCTTAGTAAATTTTTTAGTTCGAATTAAAACTATTGTAATTGTTTTTCTTAGTCGTCAACTAATTATTAAGGATTCTTTGCAAACCTATTTCTTAAAAGTTCCTAATCGTTTACTTGTTACCAAAATGAAAATTGATTCGGAGTAAAAAAATAACTTTAAACTTGCGTTTTTTTTGTTTTTTTTTAGCATTAACCCTACGTCTATTTTTTGGTATTATCCACGTCTATATTATTCACAATTAACGTTTCAAATAGCATTATTCTATGCATGATCAGAGGAAAAACAAAAACACAAGTAAGGCTACATGGTATATTAAAAATATACGTATGGTTGATTTGTAGTAATGCTATAAGTAGATATTTTAAAAGAGGGAGAAAAAAAAAGTGGTACTGCACTTCTTTTTATTTTCAACCTTAAATTATTTGATTAATTTTTGTTTTACTTAATTTCTAATATGTACCGTCAGCCAAATTTTGAATATTAATTACTTATTAATAAATTTGTTCGCCTCTTCTAATACATTGCTCGATTGGTTCACGAAAACGATTAAGTAGTGTTATGGTGAAAATGTAGCATTAATAATTCAAGATAAATATAAAATATCGGTTGGATGTGTTTTAATAATAATGAAAATTATAATAAAGTTTGTACTTGATTTATAAAATTATATATCATTCTTCTGAAACATTTTCTTCGTATTATTTATTATACTGCGGAAGTTTCGGTATACTATGAAGGAATTTTAGTCACGTACAGATACAGTGTTTGAACAACAGCATTCCGTAAGATTCAGAAATATGAGTTTACACTAGCCTTCTTTTGATTATTCTAAATAATAATATTATCCTTTTATTTTTCATTTTAAATTATTGTTTTTCCTATTTACTTTTACTTTTTTGTTTTTCGTAGATTAATTACTGCAATAATTTTAGACGATTAATACCTTAACATCATTTTCCAAGTGTGTGAACAAGCCCATCTTATACGAAATATGCACACTAAAAGTAGGAGGATTTAATCTATAAAATTTGACCTGTTTAATTTTTAACGATATTTCTTTTTAGCTTCGTCAATTTTACGAATAAAATTTGTGTATTAAATGTTTTTTAAAAATAAAATAAGTTTTATTACAATTTTTTTTTTTTTGTCTTTATTTTTTAACACAGATCGTGGGATTTTAGCGAGCGTTCAAATCACATTAGACTTTTATGTTGGCTGCTACTCGGAAATTTGACTAATTTTTACATTCTTGAGAGTCCATGTTTAACAGCTTTACAAGAAATATCTTGTAACGTCATTAACGAGTTACAGATTATTTTTGTCCATTATCCTGATTACAGTAAATCATCCGTAGTTTATACATCGTCATTATTTTTTTCCTTCGTTTTTTGCCAGGTAAGGAACTGAAATATAATACATTTAAATAGTGAAATTCGGAAATCAAGCATGTAAATATACGAAATTAGCTTATAAAAGGGTAATTATGTAAAGAAATGCGTCTTTGAAAGCAGTATCGTGTATAATTAGATTCGGAAAATTTCCTTCACTTATAATTTTCTTCTAGAATTTTTAGATTTTCAAAATATTTGAATTTAAAAATAAAAATCAAGATTTTGGAATTGTTGATAATGTAAGCGAGAGCAAAGTTATAGTTCATTAATTATACTTATTTTCTAAACCTATATTTCAAGTATCGCTTTTTTTTTTTTTTTTTTTTTGTAATTAAACCTATTTATTCATTTTTTTTAAACATTGGACATTGCATTACATTTAATACGAAACTTAATGATAATATTAGTTCATTTTTTATTAGGAAGGTTACTGACATCAAAAGAGTAACCGTTTTTTTAAATTAATTCTTTCATTCATTTTTTTTGGAATATAGTGAATGATCATTTATTTTAAGAATGTTTTGTTTAGTTCGAAAAAGCTTCGTTAGGGTGTAAGTATGATTTGATAATATTTTAGCTAATGATGTCATAGATGTGATCAAACTGGTTTTCCAGCCTCTTAGTTCGTTGCAGTAAGTCGCGTGATAAGTGGGGAGGTTGGTTTCAGTATATAAAATTACTGGTTAAAGCAGACCTGTGCAACATTTTAAGCTATTTTTAAATTTTTCGAAATTTTTAATTAATGGTGAATTAAAAAAAAAGTTCTCTGCATTCCCGTACTTACACTGCTGGTGAAATTTCCTTTTTATTGACGAACCAGTATTTCTACTTTTTTTATTTTTTAATTTTTTAGTTTCCAGCTAATTTCATTTATGAATTATTAATATTTTGCACCGTTCCTTTTTAAAATTTTAATTATTTATATGTATCTGTGGGGCAGAGAACATTTTTCAAGAGGATTACATAGGCTTTAGATGGTGCGAAGGAACATTAATAACGTACGCATTAAACTAATGCTCTACATGTTTATGTACTTTTCTATATATCGTGAACCGTAAGTAAAAAATGTCATTTTGGATAATCAGGATTTGGAAAGTAATTTTCTGATTTGCGACTCTTAATGGTATATACGATTTATATAGTTTATTTAAATATTTATTATTTTCAGTTGATGACGAGGAATCTGACTATGATAACGATGAAAATCTAGAAATTGAAGAAAATGTACAACATACAGAATTTGAAACCGACTGATTATTTTAAAATTTGCTGAGAATAAAATTTAATTTTTTCTTACAAAAATTAACATCTTTTGATCCGACTTCTGACCTTTTGATAATAGTTTCTCAAGTCCCCCTTAATTAATCAGATAAAACTTGTCAGAAATGCCCTAAAATATGTACAGTGTAAAAATCGAAAGCGGTGCTGTGCCGCGCGCCGAAATACGCTCTTACACTTTGCGCCCGATTTTCTCATAATCTCTTCTACTTCAACTTCTGACACTTTGCCCATACTCTTTACCGTCTATACGTAAACAGTGTAAATTTAAGTTGTTAGAAGTTTCCTTTAAATTGTAAATTTTCCGATATTTTTCGCAACTTTGGCAGCTTCTGACAACTCTATCTTCCACTTATCCTTCTGATAATTTTTTTTACTGCTTTTTCTCATGATCCTCAATATTTATGTAAATTTTCAGTCGTATACATCGGCAGTTTTTTTAGTTGGAAAATTTACACGTTTGGTCGTCCTCCTACGCACTTAGCTAGCAGCAATCGAACCTTTTCCAGTGGAAAATCGAGGTATGTTGCACCTCATATTGCCAGCTCTTAGACTAGTAGCGCGTCTTTCAACTTCTTTTTTCATTTCTCTTCCGTCATATAAGTCTTTAGATCTTTTCCGTCTGCTGTCTTTGATTGCATACAAATTGAATTCTACTTTCCTTTGCTTTTTAAGTTCTTGGCCTAACGTCCTCATTGACAAACTCAAAAAACAAAAAAAAAAAAATTCCGGTAAATCAATACTTGCATGGAGCAAGTTGTACACGAAATAAAAGTGGAATATTTAATTACACAAATGCAAAAAATAAACGGCCGTTTCAGCCGATTCACAGCTTACCGCTGATATGAGAAGTAGACTAATGAAATCTCAATATCAGCACATTTTTTGGAGTAATACTATACGTTCTTAAAACAGAGTGAAGAGCACATAAGTGCCCTGCGCGAGTGATGGATGGTTAAAAATAATTAATATTATTTTTCAAATAAATATAAAATTTAGGTATTTTACGGTTAATATTTTTTGTAGTTCGAAACTATTTTTTTTCTTTATCATATAATTAGTCACGTTAAGTGGGCCTTTAAAATATACGCGTGCATCCTTTGATAATCTAGGGATCGATTAAGGGTCCGCTAATTTTGTCTGTACAACGGTAGTAGGTTTTAATTTTTTTTGACATAATAATTAATTGTGTTAAAAATATTTTCATTTCAAAATATGTATATATTTGTGTGTATAATTTATATATAATATAATATAGCAAAGTAATTGCTTTTTTCAGCTGTGGACGGTATATTTAGAACAAGAAGCATTATGTCATAAATCAGGCAGTGAACACTATACCTTGATAATGAATATATTATTCGATTTCTGGACTAAAGTTACTCCGTTTATACTAACGTTGGCTTCTCATTCTAAACTGGTAATTTTTTTTTTAATCCTGTTACAGTTTTATCGTATTTAACGTAATGAAAATGGAGTTACTGACTTAAAATATATATGACATAATTGTCTTTTTTCAGTTCGAGACTATTCCTGCTTTATTTAAATGTCTTTAAATTAAGTAGTAAATTAGAACAACAATTCTACCTCGATACACCATTGAAGAATTATGATTTTGGAAAACAAAAAGGGTTACAATAATATAAATAGATCATTCTTACATTAAGTTTAACGGCGCGCGTAGATAAATATTCCCCTCGTAGTTTTATTCGGTATGTTTTGTAACAGTGAAAAATAAGTGCTAAATGTAGCGCGCGGACTATTGATCAAGCCTCAAAAATAAAAAGTTTTAGTATTCAATTGATGTCGAATTTGGGTTAGCTCACAGCATTTATGTACACGTGTACTCTTTGTTTGAGTGGCACACCTCTTAGTCTCTTTTGTTTTCGCTGGAGATTGGACAAGATGGACAGGCAGTTTGGTGGATACGGGCTGAAGCACCACTGCGTGATATTTAAATTAGTTAATGATTTAGACTCTGCATCTCTATAAACAGCTGATTCCGAGTAGTGATTATAGGTAAGCGGTATAAATTTTTTGTGGAGAGTATGCTAGTCGCAGAACAGAAGCCTACGCTCGTACTATTGTATTGACATATTAGAGCAGGGTTTAGGGCGTACCTTTATTTACGGAACTAGTTATAAGTTGAATAAATTCTACGAAAAAGTAATTGTCATCAATGTGTATAAAAGCATTTACGGGTGGTAATAGAAATCTGCAGATTATAGATTACTATTTGCGACCTCTGTTTTCGTATTTAACTGATTGAAATTGTGTAATTTTTTAACTTCCATTCGCCATCTAACGCACGTGTTTTGTTAATAGTCGTTTATTCCTTTTTTTAAATAGATGGCCGATACGGTAAATTCTCATTTTGTAAACGTTATAGAAGCTTTGTTAGAATGTCATTCTTCGGTATTAAGTAAATTACTACCGCTGTGGAATCCTGTTTTTAAATTTTATAAAATGGAGGTAAATTTCTAATATTTCATAAAAAATAATAATTCATTCCGGACATGTCGAAAAATTGTCGCAGTAATTACTAGTTCGCTATTATACACATTGTTACAATTTTTATTTCAGGTAACGAAACAGATTAATTTTAGACTTCAGAAATGTTTTATTTTCCCGAGTTTAACGTACGTTCCGCTGAAGGATAACATGGAACGCAATACCGTGCTAAAATGGCTACATTGTTTGCAGTTCAAAATGAGTCAAGTTGAACTACAAGCCTATCAAGGCACACAGTTCTATTCTATTTAGTTCACGAATGTGGTGACCACCTATGATAGATAGTTTAAGTGTGTCGGACTATGAATCGCTTTCAAAATCAGCGCCCTAGCCGATATTTCAAATTTTATGATAACGTTTAATGTGGAATTATTTTTATTTATTTCTTTTCTTTTTTTTTTTAGCCATTTCCCTGTATTTGTGTATACTTGTATTGAAAATAGACACGCCAAGTTTTATCTTATTACCGATTAACTTTTGTTCGAATACAAAGTTAAATTTGAAATGAAAGTATCTCGTTAGTGATCGGGTCTCTGTTGACTGAGCTTGTGCCGAACATTTTAAAAGTGTTTATTGCCGGCCTTTAATAGTATTATTTACTAACAAGAATAGCTCGATCAATTTTTCGTATGATTAATGATAAAATTTTAATATTGCGCAACGATTATTAGTGCTCTGACATTTTAATTACTGATAATTTTTGTTTCTAGTGAAACTGTTGACATTTTATAAATCAATTATTTTCGATTTTCACGTGCTAGTGATCATAGTAAAACATTCTTTGAAACAAGTTATAATTTTTTTTTTCCGTCTTTTTCTTTTAAGTAAAGTCTGCAAGCAACCGTGACTTTCATCTTCTATTTGGTTGTACTCTTGAGTTGTTAGATGATGATGGGTTATAGCCAGGACGACGTTTCTAAAGTAAAATCTTAATTTATTTAAGTGTAAATTAATGTTAATCGGGGCTATTTATTTATTTTATATTTATTATATTTTTTAATTTTGAAAGCTTTGTAAGATTCCGGCGTTTCTGTTAGTTTCTCACATTTCTCTGTGCTGGATATCCAAGTTGATTTTGTCTTATAGAGAAATGCTTTCTTTTTTTTTTTTTGCTAGTTTTTCTTGTAATTTAATTTTCTATTATCATAAATTGTTCATAATTTACGAAGAAAGGAAACGAAAAAAAAAGGGGAGAAGAAGACTTTTTCGGAACTACATCAGTATAAAATAAATCAGTTGGCTGAGATTACGTTTTCATATTAATGTTCATTTTAAATTTTAAATAGTCTGTTTTATTTATTTTTTATTGAAAATTAAATTATTTTGCTCGCCATCGCCCGGCTATTATTTAAAATGTAATTACGGTAGTATAGTCGTAATTCCTTCAAAATGCCAATTTTCGTTTAGTCTTAACTAATCATTTGTGTATTTAAATTTTGCAATTTTCCAACTTTTACCACCTCAAGAGTTGAACCTTTGCAATTCTGACATTCGACTCCGGCGATTACAGATACTTTTTCGAAGTTAATTTTTGGCTAGTTTTTCATATGTACGTTCAGCCAGAGCAATTTTATCAGCATCAGGCAATCAACTTTATTATCTTTAATTCTAGTATTGATAGATGTCTAATTTGTTTGTTTTTTGTTTTTTTTTAATTTATCAAGAATTATGAAAAGACGCTACTACACACCTTGTAGATATTTTATAATATTATTTCTGAAATATTTCTTCTATTTCTAATGCCTACCAAATAATAAAAGCCTGTCCAAATGGAAACCGAAGTACTGGTATATGTAGTACAATATATATATATAGGGGAAGTGCTTTTTTTGTGGGAGGGAAAAAACATTTTCTTTTCTTCCCACATAAGTTATGTTGTGTATTATGTATTGTTATGCTATTCCGCTTTGTCATTCAACATTCGAGTTTATTTAATTTATTTTGCAGTTCTTTTTTTGAAAGCCATAACGTGTCGTCGGTGCTCCGAGTAAACATTTTGCCATCATCTACGTAAGTCTATATTAAAAGTGGGCCGTTTTAATTAATTCGTACACACGAGTAACACGTTTACAAAATTCGTCCGGTAATTACGGTTCTTTTGGTTTTAAGGAGTTTAAATCTCAACAGTTCCCCCCCGTATTTAACTTTGAATAGAGTTTAAGTAATGTTCATTAAAAGGTAGTAGACAAATTATCTTATATGAAGGTTTTTTGTCGCAAAGTTTTGATTGTTATTTCGATATCTAAAAAAACTGTAGAACATTATTTATTCCTATGTATTATTTCGACTGCACACTATCGGTTTTTTGAATTCTGTTGTTAATTCTAAACTCAGCGAAAACAATTTTTCAAAAAGTGCCGGTAGGATTAGAAGTATCCAACGCTTTACGCAATTTCGGTAATGTTAAAAAAAAATAAACAACTATCCATTTTGTCCGGCAGTCCAGTGTTTTGCTCGTGATTATAAATCTTCGTGAGGAATTTTGGTGGGATACGTTTCGTTTCGACAAAGGCAGGTCGTTGAGCGGCAGCAGTCGTTATTCGTGTCGGCTTATCGGAATTAATAAAAACGGTTCGAAGTTACTATTGATTTTGATTTTTATTAAAATTGAAAGTATAAATAATGTCAAACTTTTAAATTCTTCATTTACTTGAAGAGGAGGAAAATAGTGATTATATTATTCAAAAAAAAAAAAAAGTCGATACAGTCTGGATTCAAAGAGCAATGCAGGGAAGGCTCGTACATGTTTATCAGAGTAACGCGCGTATGAGCCTTCCGTGCATCGCTCTTTGAACAGATTTCGCTGGTTTTCCTTTTTTAATCGATAAAAAACAATTCAATGTAGATTTTAAGCAGTTTAATTCACGAAAAATTACGATCAAATTTATTATTTTCTATCTTTTTTTTTTTTTTTTGAAAGTTCTTAAAATTTAACATTGATCTAGACTAGAAATTTAGCGAGTTCTTCAGTCAAGGCTAACTATAAAAATATTACCCTCTATTGTTAAAACACCTTACCATATTATTACACATGGACACATAAGAGCATCATTTTTTATAATTAGATAAGATCTTTTTTTAGCAGATTTTTCTAGTCTGACACTAATTTAATTTAAATTTAATTTCATCCATTGTAAATAAAAATTAGAGATAAATAAATAATTAACGGTGTTTGTTTCCTGGCACTGTCACGCGATACTATTGGTTCGAGTTAGCGATATGGTGCAAAAATCGCAGCGCTACTTTCGAAAAACACCGCCCACTGTCCCGATAACGACGCAACCGATTTGTATATCATCAGCTGACGAAATAGTACTGTTTTCCGAATTAAATGTTCCGGAGGAAAATCTGCTTATTCGGTTACGTTACACCAACTACACACTTAGAAAACACACATAGCTAGACAAAATACGAGCCACTGCTATCAGCGTGTTTTTTTTCTTTTCCGTCACGCAATATTCATTACAGACCGGGTTTTTTTCAGATTTTCTGAGAATTAAAATTGCCTCGATGTTGCTGTGAACGATTAAAGATTTGTCGTAAACGTTAACGTGCTCATGTCTTTTTTCTATCATTCTATATTCAGTACGAATCGAGTTCTGTTCAGATTTTCCGAGAATTTACTGTAATATTATAGGGCCGATTAAAAATTTGTTACGAACATTAATGTATTCGAGGTTCTTTCGCCGTTCTCACGTATTAAGCGCTGCTTATTTTTTTTTTTGTTTCAGTTGAAAAGTACATTATTTTGTTTAAAAAACACAAATAATCTATGTTGATTTTTTTTTTCTTCAAAAGGTTTTATTTTGTTTCCCTTTACATTCTTAAGATTTATCCATCTTTAAACAAAATACATTTGCAAATAATATATATATATATATTTTTTTTTTTTTTTATACGTAATTATAGAGGGGAAAAAAAAATCAAACATGCTAACCTTTGTTATACGTCGATTAAACGTTTTACATAATATCGATGGTTCATTAAGGCAAAGATGATAATTTTGTTTCGGAAAACGAAATTTTTTATTCCGTGTCTCTTATACATAATTTCCTTTTTTTAACTTGATTACAGTCTAATAATAATAATAATAATAATAATAATAATAATAAGTTTAGACAATTTTCAACTCTTTATGATATATAGTTGTCCGATTCTTTTTTCAATGCGGATAGTCCTAGATGTACAACGGAATCGCATTGTTAATTGATTCTGATTGAAGTTAAGACCTTTTTTTCCGTTAATATTTTCATAAATTAGTTAATTGAAAATTATTGTGAAAAAATGAAAGTTTGTGGAAAAATTTTAAAATTATTCGTATTGTTGTTTAGTGTGCGAGATGTATGCTCGCATATAAAAAGAAAAAAATAAAAACTATATTTTTTTTAAAAATAATTTTCGAACTGTCGTAAGTTAAAGACTAAAAATCGAGATTTTATTTCAGTTGGCAAACCAGTATGTAAATTTATCGCAAGCCATTGTACAATATGCGTCAATGTTTATATCTAGAGTTTTTTATTCGCTGTAGTATTAAAACGAGAACCTCACTTGCAATTAATTTATCAACAAGATCTTTATATTGACACTGATTTTGAGTATTTTAACGGAAGACAATGAAAATCACTAAACTTGCCGACCATTCTGACAGACTTGGTCATTTTTGATTCGCGATATTTTGATTAACACAAAATGCAATATGCGAGGCGTACGTACGTAATATCTAATTATTCGATTAATGATATTACTAAAGTGGCTGTTTACAAGAAAAGTTTCAGTTTCTTAGATTAGAATATTCAAAGTCGCAACTTTTTCTACAATGTTATTTATATATGTTAATAATACTAATATTTAGGCTACCTACGATGGGCTGTTCATTTGCTTTCTTAACAGTTCTATCGAATTAGGTTATTTTTCGATGAGTTCTGGATGTGATTGTTACGTTCGGAACATTCTGCGGGCATTTTTAACCGGTTGCCGGCTTTACCAATGGTTCTTGTTGTACCGCTTTATAATCTGCGAAGATAAAGTCATTGGTGAGTAAGCTTTCCCGTTTTAATATACTAATCCACTTTTTTCTTCAAACTAACGTGAAGTCCGCTGATGTAAAATAACAGAAATAATATAAATAGTTGTTATAAAATACCGGCAAATTTTTTTTATTTTATAATAATAATTATGTTTTACCTTTTTTTGTTTTTAAGTCTTCCTTTTTTTCTTTTTTTTTTTAAAGAATTTTCTTAATAGTCTTTGAAATTTCCAAAGTGATCGTCGATATTGAGGCATTAGTCATGTTATATGTTAGAAGTAATAGTGTTCATTTTTTTTTATTATATGTATGTTTTTTTCATTGCTGTTTTTTTTGGGGGGGGTGCAAAATAAATGAGACACTCTTCCACGATATTACATCCTTTGTTACATTTAACTGATCTATAGGACTGCGTGTCAGTATACTTTTATATGTCCATCCTATTAGCAACGCACGCAAGGGCGTTGCCAGCCGATGAGCCTGGGGGGGAGATGATAAAAAGAATATATGAGTTATAGGAAAAATAAAATTTATAATTTGTAAAGGCTTAATATTTTATTAAACAAGAATAAAATCTTAATTAAAATTTCGTGGATTTCTGGCAAATTGTTCTACTACTTTATTGTAAAAGTCAAATTGTCCATGATTATGCGCCCATGAATATTCATCATGGCCAGTTGATTAAAAAGTTCCAAAGCTCCAGCGGAGGGCAACGGCTCCCCCGTTCCCCTTTGGCGACGCCCATAAACGCATGCATTACTCCGTATTCTTATTCCTTGGTTCTACAGTCATCTTTGTATTTAGCAAAATATTTTACATGCGTCGGGATTGGTTGTTTTTATGATTTTGCGACGATTGTATACTTCTTGCGATCAATTCAAATTTTTGAATGCAACTTTTATTCGCCGCTAGAGGGCAATGGAATTAATTTATCGCCGCTGAAATATTTCGACAAGTCCGAATGGGTGAACTATTAAATTTTTTCTTAAAAAATCGATTGAAACTATAAAAATAGGAATTCATTTTACTTGTACTACATATGCAATTCCTCTCCTTATTTCGATCATTTTTCTTTCTTCGCATTGTTGAATCTATGTAAAAATATAACAAAGGGTGTATTGGGTTGTTTTAGTTTGTTCTTCTATTTTCATTTTTCTTTTGCGTTCGATCAGTAAAAACAGTACACCGGAAACGTGTTCTATTTCAATTTCTTACGTTTTTGGTGGCGTAATAAGGTCTCAAAAAATGAGTTTTCTGTTCTTTCGTTAATATACGCGTTATAATTTATAAACGCTGCGCGTTTATTTCACAAATTATCTTTTAAATTGCTGGTCTTCGTAATTTATCGGGATAGCGGAAGAAAAATAATTTTTAAGAACGTTAATAATTTGACAGTTAATGTTAGTATTATTAGTACACTGATAAATCATCGCCGTCGTGACATTTTTATTATCTAATTGACGGGACCGCGCAATAACTGAACCGTTAGAATTATTAGATGATTTTTCTTATATGGTAACCGTGTCTGAATGTTTTTTTATAGGCTTGCGTACCTTAATTTTTTTTTTTAATTGTTCTTTTTCGTAATTGAAATTGATTTACAAAAGTTTAGCCACGATTTATCAAAACACACTACTTTTTCCATTTCAGAAAGCAAACGATGCCCCAAAAATGAAATGAATAAGTACGAATGTGTAGAACTAAATATGTACAGCGAAATTCGAGATTGAGATTAACACGGAAACAAACGCGATATGCATAGTTTACTAACAAAATTCAGCGTCCAATTATGAACCAGAAATTTATCCCCTTGCCCGGGTGAGGAGGAGGATGTGACATGCGAAGAATTTCGTTAACGACAATTCATTATGAAAGCTGAATTCTCTATCACTCGCGAGCCTAATGATCGACTAGGCGACGTTTTTTTTGATCAAATTATTATCTTTTTTTTTTTTTTTTTTTTTGAAGAAAAGTTGATTTCTTTACTGAATTACGATTACGTTTCAATCGTTTCGCTTAAACGAACGCGCAATAAAAATGAACTCGATCGATGACTTTCCGCCCGTAAACAATATAGGAAAATTAAAATCCAGTACTCCGGAATTAAACAGAAACAACTCCGAAAGGATTTAAAACTTTCAGCGATACGTAAAAAATGGGACTGTAAAACTTTAAAAAATTATTTTAATATAATTTTAGAACGGTCCGACTGTGTTTAACTTGAAATCTGAAGCGCACAGAGAGTGAAAAATTTCTTTTTGTAAAATGTAAATATTGCGTCATCAAGCTCGGTCAATCACAATTGATCCAGACTGAGTCTACCAGAACTATTTTCTTTCGCACACAACACCTATTTAAACCGTTTCGAATTTCTCGGAACTTTTTACAAGAATATGCTTCGCACAAAGTGCAATTATTATTATTATTGTTATTATTATTATTATTATTATTATTATTAGCTTCTCTTATAAAAAAAAAAAAAAAAAGATTGCTCCGACTCAGAACTTCTACGCTAGACAGCATGTTAAATATCCTGCATCCTCTCCCCGCTTTTCCGAGTAAAGTGCAATACTTACAATTATTTCAATGAATTCCGTATGATATTTAATTATTACAACTTTTTAACAACACTAACTGAAATCAACATACAGCTAATGAAAGACATGTTGAAATCCGAAGTAACTATTTCTGTTACACCGAATCGGATTTTATCAAACAGGAATATTTGACCGGCACAAATTCGGTTTTGTACCTTTTCCTCTTAATTATCCGATATTTCCGAAAATTATGAAAGTAAATAAAATCCTAAAATATTTAAAAGGTTTTTTCACTATACCAAAAAAAAAAAAAAAAAAAAAAAAACATCAAAAGTTTTGTTCACAATTTTGTGATAAAATATGCCATTTTATTAATGGACATTCGGTGATTATTGCCCTGGACGGTACATTCTGTTCGGTGACTCTTTCCCGCGTGTTAAAAATTACGCTTTAATTTTTTATTAACACGGAGAAGTTTTATTGCTGAAAGTATTCACTTGTGTAAATATTATTCATGTTCCTAAATAGCGTCATCGTAAAATGAGGTAAATATTTTTCGTCTAGAATCATTTTAAATTTTTCAAAAAATAAATAGATTACATACACATATTGAAGATTTTTGAGTTTCGAGAATTCTTATTAATCATTTTAATGATTTTAATGGCATTGCGATTTCCAAAAATTTTTCAGTTCTTCTAACGTCCCATTGAATTTGCTTCTATCGACTGCGCCTACTCCTTGCACTTCGTGCGGTTCTGGCCCTGCGTTGCCATTGGTATATTGCCAGAGAACCCATTTATTCCATCCTTTCGGTAATAAAGGCTCTTGTCCGTATCTTGCCACCCATAGTGGACATTTCGTTAAAACTGGTGTTTCAAAATTATTTAAAAAATAAGTACTTCCATAAATCAGCGGACGACGACCTGTAGCTTCCTCAACTCGATTAACAAAATCTTCCGCTTGTTTTGATTCTATATTTTTTCCTTTCTGGTTTTTTTCAATATCAAGGACTAGTAAAACTCCGGAACTACTACCGACTGTTTTCAAAAAATGCTCTGCTTGATCTTTGCCGTTTTTTCCTTCTCCAAAATGGTATGCTCCCCACAAAAGTCCCTCTTCTTCAGCGGTTTTCCTCCTCTCTGAATATTTTGGATCCACATATGTTAGCCCTTGCGTCGCTTTATGAATAACTCCTACTATTCCGCTTTCTTTCATTCGCTTAAAGTCTACATTTTCTTGCCAGTGCGATATATCTACAACCGCGTTTACTGAATTTATTACATCTGAAATCGCAACCTGTAAATACATACACTTAGTAAATTATATATTCGCTTATTAATCGGTATTGATTGCCTTAATGTTATCAAAATGTGTAAAAAAATAAAAATAATCAAAATATATACGTAAAAATTCTAAAATTCGGAACAGAATTGCGAAATGATTAAACACAATCATCATCGGTTGTTTTGCGGGCTTATATATTTTTAAATAACACCTCGGTACATCAAAATAAAACACAAAAACCAAGTCACATACATATAAAGCTAATAGACTTGAATCTGCAGCCTTTTACTGAAACTTATTGACATATTTGATATAACTCGAAATATGTCGTGTTAAGAAACATAAAAATCACAATGATAAAAACTTATTTTGAATAATTTTAGTTTATTATATTAATGTAGAATTATCGCGGCCAGATATATGTATTTATCTGCGACCCTTGTTATAACCCGTCTTTAACTTGATTTATTTATAGCCGTATTGTTTTTATCTTGGTTGTTTTACATTAACGTTTTCGTTATTTATCGTACTTTTGCTTTTGTCGTTGTATTTTTCGTGTATTGTTCTTTGTTTCGATCCTGTTCATCGATTTCCTGATCTAATTCGTTTTAGTTTGTCCTTAATCCTGGTTCTAACTTCGTCTTATTGTTTTCGACTCTTTTTTGGAAAAGCCCTTTTTAGGGCTACTCGTCATTCGTTTAAGTTCCATTTGCTCGCGAAATAAGCAAATTGAATCGTTTGCACCGTTAACCTGGTGATAATTCGCAATTTTTGGCGGCATAATTCAATTTTTATCGTTATTAGCCGGAGAGTTTACCCTTATTCGTTCGGATGAAATCCAGTTAGTTCGTTTCGTGTATTTTTATTTTAATAAATTCATCTCCGACCGTTTTACATATTTTCAGTTTGCGATTTTTATGCAATATAATATTTATTGTTCGTGATGGAAATTAATATATTCGTTGTCTCGAAATAATTCCGTAAGGTCGTTTCGTGTTTTATTTTTTATTTAATAAATTGCTATTTTAAGCTGTACACGTCGGGGATAGTTAAAAATTAAATACAAATATGAAATAAAACAATAAAAGTACTTGAAATGTACACATTATGTAAACCGACATTAGCATTCATTCACGCGAGATTTTAAAAATTGAATGTTAACCAAAAAAGGACTGACGCAACCGGGATTTGCATTGTCAGCAAAAGCCGACGTCACACCTTCAAAATGGCTACCTCGTAGTAATTCACTGTTTCGATACTATGTGTCAACACGGTTCATTACTTGACGGGATTAGTGTGCCATTAATAAAAAATAACGAAGCAGTGAAACATTTAAAACATTGATCTTACCTATTTCAATTGTTCAGTTTTTAAGTGGTTTTTACAGAGGTTTAAGTGTTTTATTTGTACTAGTTTTAGCAGTGATCTATTGTGATACGTTTGAAATATTATTTTAAATATTTATATGTTTTTTTTAATATTCTTTAAATTTTTGTAAACATAATTTTTGCTGGCAGGTAATCCGGTACTTTTTTTCTAAAGCCAAAATTAAATATTCGGTTTTAAAAGGGAAAAAATAGCCATTTAGAACGTTTATAACCGAAACCGTAAAGTGTTTCGGAGTAGTAGTGGCAGATCCACCGTCGGCAGGGAGCCCTTCCCTAATCAAAACTTTAATGAAAAAATTCCTTGCAACTGTAACGCTTAATTTATACTATAAAAGATCGGAAAAATGTTACTTGTGAATCTAATTGTAGCTGACAAAATCGTAGAGTTATGTGATAAGTTGCTTTATGGCTTTGCTTATTGGCGCTCAGTTGTGTTTGATCGTACCTATTTCTTTCTTTCATCGTATTTACCTTCGGATAAATTATTTGTACTTCTAATCTTGGCCGCACGGAACATGTGTCGTTCCCAGCCCCTAAACAAGTACAGGTGACCCCACCGCACGGGCGAATCATTACATAACTGTAATCATCGTTATCAGATGGTGACGTTCATTAACTACCGACACACACACACAACACCGTATTGTACTTTCAATACAAATATACACCTGTTGCTCAACAAATTAATCAACTTTATACAGAGCTAAAACTCAATAAACAATGCAGTGACTGTAAATTTCCTCCTTTGATAAACTAGTATCGAAATTAACTTCTTTCACAAGATCTGAAACATTCTCCGATAAATTAAAAACTGAAAAATTCACCCCAGTCACAGAATTCGGATATCCATCTGAAGAACAAGGTATCATATTTCCTTTCGTAAAAAACGCAATTCCACGAGATTATTTCCTTAAAGTAGGTAGCCGAAAAAGTATTATTGCCCGCTCCAAAATTAACAACAATAGAGTACTAATATTTTTTAAAACCAAAAACATTATTGCCAGCTTCATAATAAACTAGACTACAATCACAATAAACTATATAACAATCAACGGCCAAAGATTAATACGGCCCGCCCAAAAAATCTTCCTTTCTAACACGTCACCCACAGTTCCAAATAGTGTTCTGAAAACAAATCTTGAAAATAACTATAATATAAAATTAGTCTCTGCAATAAAATTAATCACGGTAAACATCAGGTCGTCCCCTACCATCCGTCTCCAAATAGAAACCAAAATTACTCTTCTGCACATTCGAAGAAATTATTTAACCAATAAATTTCTTCGTAAATATTGTAATTATAAATATCCGCATTTCACAAGATAGATAATGCTGCATTAAGTAGTAATTGGAGATTTGTTCCACAGAAAATGGCGCTCTTGCTCAAAAGAACTAGAATGTATCATAGTTACAGTCCAGCTCTTGTGCCATCTTCTCCCTCCAACTATTTTAATTTAAACTATGGCCTTAATCTTATCAAATTAGACATTAATATTAACACCTTTAAAGGCCAAAATTTGCATTTATTGCCTGGTAACATTGTGAACTCCGTTTTTCTACGTATTGTGAAAGAATTGTACCCTGGTTATCGATCGATCTTTACCGATGGTGCCAAATTCCGTGGATATAATGAAGGTGTTCGGGCAGGGTTTATTATAGAAGAATGACTGAGAAAAAATTTAAATTACCTCCAAAGGATTCGATTTTTACGGCCGAGCTTCTTGCAATTGAAAAAGTATTAGAGTTTGTGGAAAATGTGTTGCAGTCCAACGGGGAGTTTGTGGTATTTTTGAACAGCCTTAATTCTCTCTTGTCGCTTCAGAGCAGTAACTTTAAATATAATTGCGATTCACTCATCTATGGAATTAAGGAAAAATATTTTAATATCTCAGAGACCGAGTTGATTCTATTGCTAAAGGTGTTAAATCAGGTATTAAGTTTCCATTCACCCCATCCTTCGATCTTCTAGGCAAAGCTAAAAGAGATAATCATGCGGATTTAGTGAGTCTTATTTGCAGTGAGCAAGGTCCTGGTAAATATTTTCATATGGTCCAACTATCTCTGCCGTCCACACCTTGGTTTTATCGTATTTGTGTCCCAGGTAGTATGACCGGTAGGTGTGGGACCGTTGTGTGTAGGCTCCGCTGCAGCCATTGCCGATTGGATTTAAACTTTTCAAACACAGGGCATTGCACGGGTTGTAATACCTATTGTCGGCAAAATTTTAGAGAAGACATTAACCACCTGTTATTTAATTGCGTCCAGTTTGACAACAAGAGACTTGTGTTTTCCAAAGACCTGATGCCCTATGATATTTATCCTCCACTATGTATTTTTTATCGGCTTTGTTCTAGTGATAAGATTTTCTTTTTAGGTCTATTGAAGGAAACAGGATTGTTATTTAATTTTAATGCTTTTTGAATTTTTTTCTTTTTCTTTTTTCTTCTCTCCCTTATTCATTAGTTTATTTTGTTTATGTAAGTGGCTAGTTTTATTTTATTCTATTCTTTATCCATTTACTGGTTATTATAAATTTTTTCAGGTTTTTATTCTATGTTGTTTGGGTGTTGTTGATTGCGGGGAATTATCGGCTAGAACGACGTTGTAATTTGGTCAGGGGCCAAAAAAAAAAAAAAAAAAAAAAAGAAACATTGATGTATTCACTTTTGTCTATCAGCCTTCCTGGATGAAGATGATTTAGACTCTGATTAACTAGATTACTGGCAATGTTCTGAAGTGATGGGAGCGTTAACGGAAAGATTGTATACCCATCAAAACTTATCAATACAATTGTATTCCGACTGCGGCGTCTTCGATTTAATCAACTTCATCGCAGCCGATAAATCCACCGGTGAGATCGTTCCTATTTATCTCTTAGTTTCTTATCGCTGTTGTAAATCAACATCGTCGCTTCGCTAATTTCAGCTAGCTAGTAACGACGTTTCTATTTTATTTATTTCGTCTTCAAATCATTTTAATTTTTCATTATTTTTAGTTATAATTTTAATTTATTTTCTTCTTACTGTGTTAGATGAGCGCAGCTAAAGGGGGCCGCTCTGCGGCCTCCTCCCCAAATCCCGCTAAAGTTATCAAACCTCCGTTAAACTTGTCTATTAATATGGACTTGGACGGTAACTCTAAACGTAAATCTGCTGATCCTCTTTCGCCTACTTCTGCTGCTCAACCGAAAGAGATTAAACTCTCCCAGGCTGAACTTAGTTCTCCTCATGTTGTCGATCCCAGCCTCAATATTAAGAATAATAATATTAAAAACAATTCGAATAATTCGACTACTACCAATATTAGCAATAATATCAATAATAATAATATTAACAATATCAGCGGCGAACAGAATACGGCCATTGATAAAATCATTAACAACAGTTCTAATGGTAAAAATGACAATAATAATAATAATAATAATAATAATAATAATAATAATAATAATAATAGTAGCGGAAATAGTAGTAATAGTTGTAGTGGTAGTATCAACGAAAACGATGATAATCATAATAATAATAATAACAGTGGTAATAATAATAATAACGTTAGCAGGGATAACAAGTCCGGAGAGTCCTATCCTTCTGATCATCCTGGTCCTTTCCCCATTATAGTTGAGCACACTTCCTCTACTTCTAACCTAGGCAATTATCATCCCCTTGCTTTAGCTAAACTGATCAGCTCAATATCATCTTCCTTTACGAACATTTCCAAGCGGGGAAGAAACCGAATCTCTGTATCTTTCTCTTCTTCTTTAACGGCAAATTCTTTCCTCCATAATCAGGATTTCCTTCTTAAACATAACTTAACGGCATTCATTCCTTCTACTTCTTTGTATAGGTTAGGTGTAATTTCAGGCGTCCACCCTTCCTTTTCTGAAGACGACATATTATCAGGGATTGAAACCTCTGTTCCGGTAACATCCGTAAGAAGAATTTTTCGTACTTCCGAGGGTAAGAAAATCCCTACGAATTCCATCGAAATCAAATTTTCTAGTAATACAACTCTTCCCAATTTCGTATCTATCTACATGCTCCGTTTTCCTGTAGCCCCCAGCATCAAACCACCGACCCAGTGCTCTAAATGTTTCCTCTTTGGTCACATCGCTAAAAACTGCCGCAGCTCCAGCGCTATTTGTTCCCATTGTTCCTTAAAACATCCTGTCTCTGAATGTTCTAATCTGCAAAACCCTCCTCTATGCCGAAACTGCAACGGTTCACACTGTTCTAATGACCGCAGTTGCCCCGAGTGGTCTAGGCAAAAGGACATCAAGAAGATAATGGCTATTGAAAACGTTTCGTTTCATTAAGCTTCTGCTATAAAAAACAAATCTATTACTACTCCGGCATTTTCTTACGCTAGTCGCGCCTCTGTTCCTTCCTCCAAATTGATAATTTCTCCCGATACTCCTGTTTCTACTGGTCACGCTCTTCCTAAGACTCCCACTTTCCACAAACCTAATAAAAACCATCATTCTTTTAAACCTAAGCCTCAATTCCCTCCTCTTCCGTCTAACCAACTTCCTTCCCCCTCCAATGGCTGGGCTTTAAACCTTCCTCTTAACGTAAGTAATAATCCCGGTCTTCCTAACACCAGTGTTCCCTCTGCTTTAGTCTCCAATCATTCTGCACCTGCTTCTACTTCTGCGACTTCTTCTTCCCCTATGACCAATTTAGCAACTGATATTATTGATCTGCTTTCTTCCCACAACATTGTGACCTCATCTAACTTTGCCTCTTCACTTTTCTCCTTCCTGTCTAGTAATTTATGCGGCAATTAACTTCTCTCTTAAATTTCTTCTTTATTTTCCTTTTCAACTTGTCACTGCTCTGCAGTACGCTGTTGAGAAATGATTTGAGTCATCTACTCACAGTGGCTCAGTGCAAAGTTTTGAACTTCCTTTCACAATCCTTTCAAATTTTTTCTTTAAGAATTATAAGATATATGGAATCGGTTCATTTTGACCAGTATTCCAATGCAGTTGATGTTTTCCTTCCTATGGTTCAGCCTGGTCATTTTAGAAAAACGCCTTGGGAGGTAATTAAACCTACCGGTCCTAAGGACGTTTTGATAATCTTTCCTTTAGTCAGTCGCAGGCTTTTTTACCTGTTTACTGTTACATGTTGCATGCGGACTGAGCATAGCTTCATTTATATAACATTTTTACATAATAATGGAAGGCATAGAACCTTCTGTTGTTCTGGTGTAATGTCTTTCTGCATTTACTGTCTTCAGTTACTATTATTATTTATCCATGTTTATTTCCTTGATATTTCGCCTTATTGCCGCAGATTCTATCTTACTTCCTTGTCTTATTCCTCTGCCTCCACAGTCAGCTCCCTCTCTTATGGTTCCACTCATACTCTTCCTTGTACTCCCTTCTTGGTCGGCGAGCAGGAACTCTCTTCATGCCATTTTCCACGCTTTCTTCCTAATGATCCACAAGTTTAATATTCTCCAATGGAATTGTCGTAGTCTAAGAGCCAACCAACAAGCATTGGAGGGAATACTAGACTCCTCCTCTATCCATATTGCTCTTTTATCTGAGACCTGGCTTTCGGAATCCTCTAATATTTCCATTTGTGGCTTTACAGCAATACGTTCTGATCGTGTTGATGGCTATGGTGGCGCTGCCATCCTCATAAGAAATGATATCTTCTTTGTCCACCACGACCATTCTTCTTACTTTTCTTCTGATTCTCTCTCTCCCAACTTAGTCCATATTTCGATCCCAAATATTCATCCTCAGCCTGTTCATATATTTTCTGTATACGTTCCTCCTAGTTTTGACCTTAATAATTTCCCATTCTCTCTTTTGGCTTATCCTCACTCTCTTCCCTTTATTGTCGGCGGTGACTGGAATGCTTACTCTCCTCTTTGGGGCTCTGCGCGTCATAACAGGAATGGCCGTGTTCTAGAAAACTTTATTCTCGGTAAAAATGTTGTCCTTCTGAATGATAACTTTCCTACTCTTTATAGAGGCGCTCACTCATCCAGCTCTGTTGATCTGTCCTTTACCTCTCCACACTTTGGTCTTCGCTGTCAATGGAAAACTCTGGACGGTACCTTCGGCAGCGATCATGTTCCCATTGTTTTCTCTCTTCACCATCTCCTTCTTCCTCCTCCTCCTCCTCCTCCTCCTCATTATTCTATACCCGCTCTCGCTCCTAAATGGTCTCTCAACAAGGTTAACTGGGAGGAATTCCGTTCTAATATCGACTTATCTCTTCCTTACATACACTCCCTCTCCGATCCTATTCAACAATATAACGTTTTCTCTGATTCCCTTTCTTCTGCTCTGGTCGCCTCCTCTCCACCAATTCATCATTCCAAAAGAAATTACCATCTTCAGGCTTCCTCACTTTGGTGGAACGAAGATTGTACTAATGCCGTTAAAGACAGTATCTCTCCATTTTGATATTTGCGATTGACCTTTTTAGGCAAACGATGTGCTGCTTTAATATCCTATTCCAACAACCGTGTGCCAAGTCTTGTTCCAATCTTATTTATTGACAACTTTATATTCTCTTCTTCTACAAACAGTGACCTATGAACCAACGCATTACTCACTCTCAATATTTACTAAATTTTCGCAATTCTTGTTTTAAAAGTTCATTTTTTTTTTTTTTAAATACATCTAATTTTGTTTCTTAAATCTTCGTTTTCAATCATTTACAGTATTAGAACATATTATAAGTATTAAGTTTGACTAAAGTTATATATATATATATATATATATATATATATATATATATATATATATATGTATGTATTTTTTTTTTACACCACCACGATCTGTTGACTACTATTGCCGTTACTACCGTTTATTATTAATTTATTTTTATTTCGTATAAGGCCTTCTAGTTTATACTGTCCACCCCCATTGAGGTATGACAGCATTTAGATAGTTACTTATCATAGTTTACCATCTATATATTTAAATTATTCTTAAGGCTTATTACTTATCTCCGTTGAAGCGATGATATAATTGATACCCCCAACCTACACCATTCACATAGGTCAGGTAAAGAGAGTGTACTTACGAGATGTGACAATTGTTTTCGTAGAATTGTTTCATAGCACGACTTGTGGCAACACTACGATGGTGCTCGCGGTCTTGTTGGAAAGAAGGGACATTTCTGAGTCAGTATATTCAGTTTTCATAACGGTAGCATGTATATCTCGCGTTCTGTGGTCGTTTAAACGTAAGATTTTTACACTGTCATGAAAATGTGCAATGTAAATACTGAGCAATGTATCATGATGAAATTCTTGGTCAAACCAGAGTTTCATTGGAAATCCTCGTACAGTTACAAGATGTGTTTAAGGAAGCCGCTATGAAACAACTGACTGTTTTCAAGCGGGCTAAGTGGTTCAAAGACGGCCGTGAATCAGTCAAGGACGATCCGTGCTGTGGCAATCCTTCTGCTGCAAAAACGGCGGCAAATGTTGAATGTGTGCGCATGCGCGTGCTCCAAGACCGTCGAGTGAGTTGTCGAATGTTAGAAAAAGAGTTAAACATCAGCCGCTAGACCATTCGGCATGACGATCTAGAGATGCGCAAACTGTGCGCCAAAATAGTTCCATAACTGCTCACAGCTGAGCAAAAAGAACTCTGGAGATCCATCTGTCAGGACATGATTGATCAAATTGACGCTGAAGGAAACCAACGGATGTAGTCCATTATCACAGGGGGTGAGTCTTGGGTGTTCGATTATGACCCTGAGACCAAGAGACAGAGCATGCAGTGGGTGGTGAAGGGCGGCAAGCGTCCGAAAAAATCTTACATGTCCAAATCAAGAGTCAAGTCTCTACTGATCGCTTTCTTTGACATCAACGGCATTGTTCATCACAAATATGTTCCCGCAGGCCAAACAGTCAATGCAGCATTTTATATCAAAGTTTTAAAATGGTTACAAGCCTGCGTGTACCACACACGACCTGAATTGGTCGAGAAGGGTTGGGTGCTGCATCACGACAACGCTCCAGCACACTCATCCTTCGCAGTATGCCAGTTTTTGACGCTCCACAGCATCCCCACGCTCCTACACTTCAGCTCGAACTTGGCTCCGTGTGACTTTCATTTGTTCGCTCAACTCAAAAGTTACTTGAAAGGAAACCGATACAACGGCATTACTGAAGTCAAAAGTGTCATAACAAGGGTCCTGACGGTCCTATCTTTGGGAGGTTTGCGGGATGCTTCCAAAAATTGGTCGAACGTTGGCGGCGGTGCACTGACCTCGGAGGAGACTACTGCGAAGGTGTTTAGAATAAGTTTCTCCTCCCGCTGTTTTTAGGCCCTCTAGGACAAAATTCTAGGAATACAATTGTCACGCCTCATATATTATTTCTAATCAACAGCTCTGATATATACACTATCATTAGCTATAATTTAGCGCATCTTGACACCCTCTGTGGATTTACTGGAAGATATTGGTGGTACATGCTAGGCACGTTGGTGTTATCACTAAATGACAGCTTGTCAAAAAACTGTCTGTACTGCATAGTGTGATATTCTTGAACATTTGGAATATGAAGATCGCTATGCAGTGTGCTATTCGAAACGAAGTAAGGAGCCCTAACTATTCCACGGAGGATTTTAGAGTGCAACTGTTGAATTTTATTATTACTTCTGGCTGACAACGCATGAACTTCCATACAGGAGCTATAACCGTTAGGTATATGAAACGTTTGCAGGAAAGCCTCGCCACAGATCGTGAACTAATAATATTTTTTAATATAGCCATTCTTATAAAGATCTTTTTCTCATATGTGTTATGTGAGGTGCCGGTGCATGATCAATTGTAAGGACTTAATGCTTTGAACTTGAGGTAAAGGATGATCATTTAACTTAACAGATGGGCGGGTGTTCTTATTTAATGTGAAAGTTATTTGTTGGCTTTTTGTGTGATTTATCTTGATTTTCCATTTTTTTCCCATATAAAGATTTTATTTAGGTGTTCTTGTATGAGCGCAGATGCATATACTGAATGTTCACGTGTAGCCAAAATATAGGTATCATCTGCAAATGTTCCCACAACCATTGAGTTCATAATAGGTATAAACTTATATAAATATACTCTAAATATACCATGTCTGGATATGAATTGTACGTTAAAAAAATTTGGCACAAATAAGTTAGAAACTAATTATTAATTTGATAAATACAACTGGGTATGTTTCACTCTAATAGAACTGATAAACTCAGTAAAATTGCCTTATTTATTTCAGATTTTTTTCGGACAGTTAATCTATAAAGTTTTGTAGTTATTCCATTTTTAATAATATCTTCATTCAAAAAGTTAAATTCCGATCTTTTATAGCATTTGTTGTATGCTCTTCCTCTGTGGGTCGCTACCAAATCCAGTCTTTTTTCTTTTAGTAATTCTTAATTCAAACAATCAGCAATAGTTTTTTATATATCTATTTTTGTTTCTAAAACACATGTAAATAAAAATAATAACTGTATTTGTAAATTGTTAACATTGCTTCAACAATTATTTTCAGTTTTGCTAACACTATAATCTTTGTAACCTTTCCAGCAGACCATATCATTTTTTTTTCTGCTGGAGAAAATTCTGTTTTCCATACATATAAATTCGCCATGTTTACTTGTTAACTTTTTGCCTTATTCAATAAAATTGTTTATGTTTTTAAGAAAATGATTTTCTTGTTCGTGGCGGGGTGCTTGCATCCTTTTGATCCCCTTTAGCTCTAGCACTAATGATGGAAAATGTTTTATTTATTTTTGTTATTATTTGATACTTATCACTTCTTATGACTGTTACATACCTTGTCTAGATTGCTATTTGCTGTACATATTTCTACTTTGAATAGCTTCAAAGTAAAAATTGAATTAATTTCCACTAATTATATCAAAACAATAAAGACCAATGGAAAATATAAATTTGTTTTATGTGTCATGCATAAAATTTATTGCATTTTGTAACACATAAAATATGTCGCATTCACTTAAAATTATAAAATTAAAAATTTGTCAAGCGCCTAAATCACTCAAACCAGTTGATTTTTGGTCATTTTAGTTTGTTCATTTTTGTTCTTTTTCATAGCCTGCAAACACAAATTATGAATAAAAACAAAAATGAGCGAAATAAAATTTTGACCAAAAATGAAACTGGTGAAAAAAAATCGAACATTTGAAAAATAAGGGGTAAATAACCGTATCAGCACCGCCAATTTAACATTACATCTCAAATTTATTTAAACTCGAACTGTACGTAACATTTAATGATTAAAATTTTAAATTCTACGCAATTACAAATTACTTGAAATACTGAATTATTTCAACTAATTTTATATTGTTAACAATTTAAAATACCTTGAAATATTAAACAATTTCAAATTGCTACATATACACCTAACCCCAAAAACCTATCTAACTAAACCTTACTATTTTTGTGTGTAAAACCACCCTTCTTTTACATGAAATGATAAGATCTAACCTATTCACAGGGTACCAAACCACAATTTAAATTGCAAATAATTTAAAATTTTAATTTTTTTAAAAATTATAAAGCATTTTAAATTTTAAAACCAACAGTAAATAAATACACTAATTGTTCTAAAATTGTGCCTTACATTTTAGTCAAGATAAAATTTTTACAATTACTTTTCAAAAATATACATTGCAGAAGTTTTTTTGTTTTTTTTAACGCAAAAAGTACAAATTTACATTTTTATTTAACTTTCAGTAAGATATAAAATAAAATTTATCGACATTTATTCATATACCAGAAAAAAATGTCAACATTATACTTATTAATATGAACTAAAGAAATCAAATCGAACTAAAACAGTTTATTTACCAAAAATTGTACTTACAGCAAAATTTGAACCATCACTTATATGGCAGCTGATAAAATATACTAAACTTATAATTATTAAACTGCACATATTGTTTACTCGAACATACTTTACCAACCGATTAGTAATGAGTGAATCCAAGATGATTTTACAGTCCAGTTAGCCACTTCGAATCTAATCAAGGTCAGTTCAGGAGCTGACTGTTCTTAAGTAACAAATTTTAATAATTGCTGTTTCTGTACACAATAAAAACAATTGTAACAGCACTCAATAGCAGCTCTTTCAAACCACTGTTCATTGAATAGAAAAAACACAGGTGCCTAGTGAGGACATCGTCACGTCTAAAGTGCATGCGCAACACTATATAATTTACATTAATTCTTGTAACAAATGCAAAATGTAAATTGTTTTCACATAAACAACAAATAATGTTACTCTCTGTGGCGCGTTAATATTGTACATGTTTTTCTTGCGATGGTGGACATATGTTTTTTTCATATTTTCTAAACACATTTCACACCTTCCATAATATGACGTAATTTTATTTTCCATTCCATAATATTTAAAAAGCAAGCAATTACAAAACCCCGCACGAAATTTTAAAAAGGAATGCTGAACAGTGAGAACAGTAATCAAGGTATAATTTCGTAGGAAATAATGAAAATTATAAAATGAAGCATATGTGCTCAGACATCGCAACGTTCTCCCTAGATTTGAATCACAATTCTAAAACCAACCATTTGCAACGCGATACGATCATACTATTTTCTTTGCTTCTTTACATATCCGCGCCAGCAGATGTTAGCCGTATGCCGGTGTCTTAGAATCAGGGCTTGAAATCTGAATAATAATACGGCTTAAACTTAATACGGCTTATGTCCTTGATAAATACAGCTTAAGCTTTTGGCTTTTGGCTGTTTGAATTTGAAATATGGCTTAGGCTTTCGGCTTTTGGCTGTTTAAATTTAAAATACGGCTTAAGCTTTCAGCTTTCGGCTTACAAAATGAATTTCAATACAAGATAATTAAAATCATTTACTAATTACCATGCATCAAACTATTTAGCATTACTATTGAAACTTCAACTTTTTTCTTTACGCACAATAATAAAAGTTTTTAAAAACAATTTCTTACGAGGAATAATTATGTCAAAAATGCAAAATCAAGAAATTTAAAAAAAAAAAAAGCTTAAGCCGAATATAAAGCTTAATTTAGCTTTTCTAGAAATACAGCTTAAGCTTTCAGCTTTCGACTGTTTAAATTTTGAATATAGCTTAAGCTTTAGGCTTTTAGCTTATGGAAATTTAAATATGGCTTTTGGATTAAGCTTATGACATCTAAAAATGATTGGCTTTCAGCTTTTAGCTTTTGGCTTTCGGCTGGCTTTCAAGCCCTGCTTAGAACTGTTAACAATTAACATTTAGCGGACTTTGCTGTAACTGTTATTTTAATACTTAAATAGTTTTTTTTTTTAAGTACTAATTTTGTTCTTGTATTAATTTTATATTGTAAAGTAATACGTTATTGTAATTTCTATAATAAAATTAAACTATAGAAAAGATAGATTTTCGTAAGGAACAATAAATAGCAAAAAAGGTATTTCAATTTTAAATACAACATTGTAATTTGAAGTAAACATGTTAGGCAAATGCAAAATATATAAAAATTGAATGCAACAAACAGCAAATTTGACTTATATTTAATTCAAACATAGTACTTTTCTAAACAATCAGACTTAAAAGGAAAGTGAAATATTAAATTAATTGAAATAAAAATGTATAGAAATGCATTGATAAAAAATTGAGTACAGTAGACTTATACATTATTTCAAACCTCATTTACCAAAATTTTTTTAAAACAGCTGTGTGTACATTTACTGCTAAATACTATATAACTTGGAAATGGCTCAGTGACTAATTGGTTTGTGCCTACACTTCAAACTAACGAAGCTACTTATAAGATTTTCATAACTTAGTTGTCTTAAAATATAACTTCCAATACTGAGCAAAGCCAAAACGTTGAGCCTGTCTTCTAACATGAAGGTTCAAAGCCTGTTTTTGATCAACTTCAATTTTGAAAATGTTCTTTCTCCACTGCTGTTTGTGACTGTAAGCATGGGCGTCGTCAGCGGGGGGCAGCTGCCCCCCCTGGAGCATTGAAATTTTTTAATCAACTGGCCATAATGAGCATTCATAGGCGCATAATCATGAATAATTTGCCAGAAACCCACGGAAATTATGTTTTAATTAAGATTTTATTCTTGTTTAATAAAATATTAAGCCTTTACAACTTATAAATTTTATTTTTTCTATAACTCATATCCATTTTCTATCATCTTGCCCCCCCCCCCTGGTGGCTGGCAACTCATCTTGCCCCCCCTTGCCCCATCGGCTGGCGACGCCCTTGACTGTAAGTGATAAGTACATTCTTAGGGCGACCTTGATATTAGGAAATCGATCTTTGACGTTATTTTCTAGGAGTTTATACATCCACCACTCCTAACTAATTTCTTTTTCATTTTTCTCATCATCTTCTTGAAACTTCTGGTAAAAAGCCTTGAACTAAATCAGTTAATTTCCCAATTGATGGTCTAAGTCATTGTTATATGTTTCTACTAAGTTTTAAGCTGCTGCAATTACCTCTTCATTGGTAAGCGCATCCAACTTGTTGAGAAACCAAAAACGGGTATCAACTAATTTGTATGTTTCAAACCTCTGCCGCAATGGAGATTCAAATTGATCTATTACAGGAAGGAAATTGTGAGTTCGAAATTTTTCTGATGGGGTAAGGGACTCAGTCAAGAGATGCCAAAAGCACATTTCTTTTGCGCTTGCTCTGTGTTTCACTCCCATACGCAATGCAATCAACTAACTCAGAAGCTTTGACCTCATATTCTTTAAAATCAACCTGTTTTGTTCCTATGAAGATTTTTAGCGATGATCCAATTTAGGGTTCTGCAGAGTTTCACTAGTTTTGTTTACTTGTCCCAAGATATCATCCCAAAATACTGTGTAGAGTCTCGTTTCCATCATTGACATTTTGTTATGCAAACTTAGAGCAGTAATAAGTGATTTTCCTGAATCTTCTTTGTACTCTGAAATTTCAAAAAGTGCATTTTTTATTTCCTTATAGCCTTGCAAGAGGGCTTTAGTAGCATCTGCTCGGCATGACCAACGTGTTGTTGTTGTCCTTTTTTGTACAAAATTGCGTTTGTCAATTTCTGATTTTTTCAAGCAATCGGTTAGAACTTTATATCTATTAGTTGAGGCTAGTTCTTTCAAAAAGTCAAAAAATCTTACAGCACTGAGACAGCACTCGGCAGCAGCCTGGACTACAAGATTGAGTGAGTGCCCAGCACAAGGTACCCATACTGCTAAATTATTATCTTCCAGTACCAGCGCTTAAAGGCCATTGTACTTCCCGCTCATTGTAGAAGCGGTGTCATAAGACTGACCACGGCACTTTTTAATGTCTATGCCATTCTCTTTCAAATCTTTCAACAGGGATGTGTTCCTCTAAATATCTGAATATAACAGTAAGCTGATCAACGTGACCTTCATCTGGTGTTGAGTCTACTGATATTGAATAGTACTTTGACTTCTTGATTCGAGAGATAACTTCATTGAAAACTTGTTTGCCAATTAGTTGCACAACTTCGTCGTAAATTATCAATGATAGGTAGTTGATGTGACCGCTTCCATGGTTTCCATGTTTTTTTTTATGTCCATTGCTAGGTGAAAAACAGAGCTTTGAACGTCCCATTTTTAGACAGCGTTCGACTCATCAGAGCCTTCCGCCCTCCCACATCATCGCCATTCATCACGCCCCTAATGATGGAGATTCCTGAATGCTGACTCAACTCATATCAGCGGTCCACTGAAGAGTTCAGCCGAAATAGTCCACACAAAATATAACTGAGGCGACGTATTTTATGATTACAAGAGGGCCCTCGCCACAGTATTAAAAGAAAGACATTTTTATTTTAATCTATTCAAAATTAAAATATTTGATTTTTTTTTTTTTTTTTGTGGTGCGGGTCCATAGGCTGCATCCTATATAGCCTATGCGTAAATGATGCCCTGATAAATACTTTGAGAGTGAAAATGTAGAATTTTGTTGCAACATAGTTGTGTTACGTTAACACAAATTCCGAATGATTTAAGAAAACTGTCAAGAAATAATCCATGTATGTATCTACTAGTAGTAAAAGGGAGTATAAATTATATCTCAATATGTATCAATATTTACAAATAAATCTGGTAAAGGTGTTGTTTCTTAGCATAATATATAAGTTTAAACAGTAGCACGACAAGACCTAAATTTTATGTGGACAAGGTACATTTTGCGAGGCCCTCTTTCTGGTGGCCCAAGAAGATGAATTTTATCAAATAAAAAACAGTTGCTACTGTCCAATTTTTATTCATAAAAATACAAACTAAAAAATAGAAAAAAATAGAATCAGAAATTCCCTACTTTTAGCCTTACTGAATTCCTTAATAATAGTATTGTAATTCAGCTTAGATGGTGTATCTACTGCAATAGATAAAACTGCCAAAGCTGAAAGTGTTTCCTTACCCGTTGCACTTCTTAAATAATTTTTAATTCGTTCTAATTTTGAAGAGCTCCTTTCAGCGGACGCTATACTTACCAGCATTGTTAGGAAAATTCGAATGACTACATAAATATTCAAGTAAATTTCTTTCAAACTATTTTCTGTTATGTATTGCAGCAGATGTTTTACATCTTTGATGAAGTTGGGTAAATTTAGTAGCATTGTTATTAATTCTTCATACAATTCGTAAAGTTGGAAGTCGCTGCTCTCACCCCCTCACAGACAGTGTGTAAATCTTGCTAGTTGTTCAGTTTATTTATTTGCCGGATGCAAACCAATTACGCACAATGATAAACAAATAATAAACCAATTGTATTCAAAATAATAACATCGAAAACGAAAGAAATTAGTTTTAAGTAAACTGCACGAATAATGAATGAAAGAACAACAAAACAAAATCGGCCATGTTTTTTAACTGTTAGTCAACAGTAAATTTTAAATTAGTTGCCACAGATCATATTGATATGAAATTTGACTTCTCAATAAACGAAATTTTCGATATATATTTAAATAACAAATATTGTTTATAATTAAACGAATATTACTTAAGAATAAACAAATATTATTTACAAGTAAACAAATAGTATTAATGAATAAATAAATATTATCCAAACATGCTCCCGCGGCTGGACAGGTCCAGCAATTTCACAATCTTATTGGTTAATTTATTATATACTTTTTCTGCATAATCTCGAAACACTTCCAATACTTCATTTTTATTCTTTATTATTATATATTATAGCAAAATGGGAGTAATAATCAAGAAAGGTAACAAAATATCGTTTATTATTATAACTTACAGGATTTATAGGTCGCACTAAATCACTATGTATCAATTGTCCACATCTAATAGCTCTTTTTCTAGTACCATTAAAAGGTGACTTAGTCGTTTTGCCCATTAAACAACTGTCACAATTTTTATTTTTATAATAACCACTGTGATTAAATTATTTATGTAAAATACTCTTTTTGTATTTACTGGTTCAGCATTTATTTCAAAGATATTCGAATTATTAATTTTATAAAATAATACTCTTTCATTAGATGAAATTTTTACTACATTGTTATCAAATTCTACTTTATATCCTCATTTATTAATTTCCTTAACTGATATTAAATTTTTTTCTAAACCATGAACTATTAACATCATTATGTATGTAAATTTCTCCAGAATTAGTAGATATTAATAAATTACCCTTAGGGAGAGCGCTCACTTAAGCGATACGATTCCGATACAATAGCAACAAAATGTAGTTCAGAATATAACCCACGTTATTAAATGAGTTAGCGCCCACTTACGCGATGCGACAAGCAACCGATAAGCAATTATCGTATCGCCGTCGCTCGAGTGCTACATGTTTTATTTTTGGTTGCTTGAGCAAGCGATTGTTTGTTTACATTCTGAATTTTTATGCGTAATATGAATAATCGGCAAAAATAACAATTTAAAATCGGCGTTTTAAATTTATTTCAGAATATTTTTAAAGACAATTCATATTTATGAAATAAATATTAATATCTACATTTTCTTATTTTGTTATGTAATATAAATTAACAGCAATATACATATATGTATATGGTATAGAAAATGTTTCTAAACATTTAAGTATCAAATGTATTTCCCGTAATGTGATTGAAATACGTTTCTGCGGTGTATATATGTTCTAAAATGGGTGTTCTTTTTGACAATTTTTGGGCCAATTTTCTCTACTAACCAATTAAACGTTTCCTTATTCATTCCATAAATTCTTAAGAACTTTTTCGAGTATATATTCAGTTCTTTATAAACATTAAAGCGTTTATTGTTACTCTTTTGAGAAAATGGATATACTCAATAACGTTGTTTTCTTTTTTGATTTAAATTGTTAAGATTTATTAACAATACATTGCTTCTTCACTAAAAGAAGAACAGGAAAACGAAGAAAAATATGACATTTTTTGCACTATCACACCACATCATAAATTAAGTTGCTTCTCCAGCGGATAAATCGTGTTGCTTAAGTGGGCATTACGTCGTATTAGAATCGTGTTGCTATCGCTTACGATTTAAAATCGCTGTCGTATCGGAATCGTATCGCTTAGATGGGCGCTCTCCCTTACGGTTACATGTTTAATAGTCGATGTAATAGGCGTCTGTTTATAAATAGCCTTGTTACAACATTTTTAAATTTTTTTTTCTTGCTACGGGCATTTATCAGTCGATATGGTGGACCGGAGCAGCAGTCCATTTTTTCGATTCTTTACCTTTTTATATGTATATAACATTTTTATAATTTTTTTTTTTTTAACTTACGAAAACTAAACGATTAAACAAAAGAAAACAAACAAAAAAGTATACATATCTTTTTTAAACGCAGTATCCCCCATTCTTCCTTTATTTACAAATAGAAAACAAAAAAAAACATTACATATATATATATATATATACCATTATAAATTGCGCTATATTTATCTAACCAAAATACTTTTCTTTACATAAAATTCTACCATTTTTTGGTTACATAAAGTTATAACATTTTATTTTTTGATTTTTCTTAAAACTGTTTTTACAAATAAAATTTTGTACTATTTTGTTACAAAATCTACTTTCATTCTATCCTAAGTGAAATTGTTTAGTTTTCCTTCATTCCCACTTTCATTTCGCGGTCCGTTCCTTCGGACTTTAAATTATTTCACTTTATAAATTTTCATAAAGACTGCAGAGTTCACATATATTTATTTTAAAGAAAAAAAAAAAAAAAGAAGTACACGAACACATTAATCAAAAAAGTGAAATTTTGATTAAAATATCGGAAAAGCTGAAACCGCTACAGGGTAATGTATGTGACAGGAATATGTTAAATTTAATTATGTACTTTTAAAGTAACATATTAACAGTATTTATTTTTTTAAACGCAACGATGAAATTTGTTTTCTTTATTAGAATCTAATCAATAATATAGTAAGTCACTGTTGACCATCACTCCAATCATTTCAGAATTTGTACGCTTAAATTATTTTACAAAATTTAGGCCCTTTAATTTTAAAATTTTGGGGTCTCGTATTCTTCCTATATTTCAGCGATTGAAATACATCATTTAAAAAAGTAAGTGACCATCCAGCTACTATGGAAAGAGCTGTGGTCTTTTCTTAGCGCTTTAAGCGTGTATTTTTCCAAATTTCGGTCCCTAAATATCAACATTTTTCGAATTTTATATTTTCCCCGTATTCTGGAGACCTTAGTATGCAGTTCAAAAACAAAATTAGTAGCGTAACTCATACAGATTCGGTTGTGGAATTTTTTAAGAATTTTTTTCTAAAAAACTTAATTTTCAAATTTTTCAAAATTTGGGCAATTTAATTTTAAAATTTTGTGGGTCTGGTACTTTTCTTATATTCTAGCGACTGAAATACGTCATTTGAAAAAAGAAAAAAAAAAAGAAAAAAAAGAGCAACCTTCTAGCTACTATAGAAAGAGCTGTGGACTTTTTTTTAGTTTCCAGTCTTCCCACTCTAAGCCTGTATTTTTTCAAATTTCGGTCCCTAAATATCAAAATTTTTCGAATTTTATACTTTCCCTGTATTCTAGAGGCTTAGTGCGCCAGTTAATCAATACCATAACTCATACAGAGCTGGCTGTGGAATATTTTAAACATTTTTTTAAACTCGATTTTTACATTTTTTAAAATTTGGACCCTTTAATTTTAAAATTTTGAAGGTTTTATAATTTTCTTATGATCTCACGAAGAAAATACGTCTGATTGGGGGAAAATTTAACTCTTTAGCTACTACAGAACGAGCTGTACGATTTTTTTTCTTGCAATTTTATAAGATAGTTTTTTGAATATCTACGGATAAACCTAAAACATTATTTTGTTGTTTCCTATATTCACTTACACGTTCCACTATTAATTTAGGCCTGATATGTAACGGGCATTTAGCAGTCAATGTAATAAGCGTCTTTCTATATATGGCCTTTTTACATAATTTAAACATTTTTTTTTCTTGCTAAGATAAATAATAAATCGCAATATTTTTATGACTGAAAAATTGTCACTCACCGCACAAATGTGAATATATTCATACAATATTGCCAAAAGTTGCAAAAATACCGAACACACTTTAAAAACGAATACATACGTATAATATGCGAATAACGGACGGGCGGTTGAAGCACATTTACCGAAACAAAAATACAAGTAGGTCTGAATAACTCGGAACACGAAAAACATACAAAAATTGGCTGATACACTTATTATAATGTTCGCAATTGATCTTTCGATTTCTTGCCGGTCGCTAATTTTTCGGATCAAGGACCTTTCAGTTGTTATAAATGTCTCATTGTTGGGAAAACTTTTTGTGCTCCTCAAATTTCTTTCTTAACATGATTCCCGAGTAGTGTGAATATTTCACTTTTCTTATAGTTCTCGCGGTACTTGTGAAATGGGGTTGTTTATTATTTTTTTTATTTTATTTTTTTTTCTGTTTTAAGGGTACCATGTTTAAGAGAAATGCAGACCGGTTTGCACTGTACTCGCTAAACAATCATTCGCCTACATTGTTCTCCTATATATTTTTATTATACATTTAGTTTAGAGTTGCGACCATTTAACGACAGTAAATGTGGTCTGCTACAATTCACAAATGTTAGAACGACCTTTTACTCATACCGCTACACCTGTTTTCTTTTCTGATGTATGGTGGAAGTTTTCGTTCTGTTTTTTTTTTTTTTGCTAATTGCGGTACGCTACAACCCTAAATTAAATATAATAAACTGATCATCGTTAGTTAGAGATAATTACTTCCCTTAAAAATAATAATTAACGCAACAAACGAATTTTATCTGCAACCTTTTGTTTTTACTTATTTATTTAATTTTTGGGCTCATTAGCTACCGGGTCATTAGTCTAGCGCGCACTATTGTTTTTGTTTACAATTTTCCGTTAACTGCAGTAGCATTCGGACCATCGAACGAAACATCACTGCCTAACCGAATCACGCGTAGTGTTATTTAATTGTAAGTACCTGGTGCACTGAGCAGTTGCTCGGCTCACAAAATCATACCGTCCTCAGAAATTTAATTATACGATTTTTTTTCTCTTCTGAATATTTTATGAGAACATAACTAAAACGTTACGAAAATGCCGAACACACATTAAATCGCGAATACGAACGGATAATAGGCGAGTAACGGATGGGCAGTATATGTGAACATGGGTTATCAAGCGCGATGTCGGAATTAAGTAATACAAATAGTGAATAAAAAAATGCAATAAAGACCAAAATTAAAGAAAAGCGATTTTGCAATTAGATACTCAGGGCCCGATCTAGCTATTTAGCCGCTCTGGGCAAAAATAATATTCGCCGCCCTTTACACTAACACCATATGAGTCATGAGGTTGTTATTCCAAAGATGGGATGTTATATATATGATATTGTTGGAATTGTATAACATTCACATACGTTAGTCTACTAGGGCTTCTGAACAAGTATACAAAAGTTGATGAGTATATGTTTGTAAGTATATATGTATGTCTGTTAAAGAATTTCTCAGAAACTACTGAATGGATTGAAATATTTTTTTTTATCGACATATGTATCTTTCAACTTCATCATCATCATCATCAACCTGTTTCGACTCACTGGCAGTGAGTTGAAAGTGAGTCACTGCTGGGTATAGGCCTCTTTTCCCTTGTGTCATTTTTCCCTGTCTCGGGATAATCTTTCCTACGTCGTATCGTATGACTCTTTAACTTAGGAAACAATAAACATTTTTCATCAAAATTGTTTCAGAAGTTAAAAAGACTAGGACAAAATTATGAAGTCGATTCATACGTATTTAAGTTATAATATTAAAGTTAAGGTTCGTACGTTACGTATAAAATAAAACGCAACAAATGATTTGTTTTAAAATTTAATGCAAATAAAAAAAACACATAATTATGTAACGCTACAAAACGAATCAGTCATTCTTAAAAATAATCAAATTAGGTAAATAAAACATTTTTCTGAGAATATTAAACTCTACCTCGTAATTAAAATAATTTTCTTCGCACTTTTTGCTCTACAAAATCTTTAATAATTTCTGATAAATTTATACTGTCGCAAACCTTATGTTCCATTGGAATCATAGTCAATCCAGATAATCTATCCTGTGTCATGGTGGATCGCAGATAATTTTTTTTTATTTTTAATTTAGAAAAGCTTCTTTCACCACTTACAACTGTTACTGGTAAACTTAAAAGAATCCTAAGCGCAATACTGATATTTGGACCAAATCTTAAATCTGTTACAAATTTTAAAACGTCTTGAGGAGACAAATTACTATTTAGAAACATACAAAGAACTGATGACTCCTCTGAAAGTTCTAATGCATTTATATCACATGAGAACGGGTTAAAATAGTCTCAAGGTTCTTACAAAGTTATAACAATTCATCTTTTGGGAGTTTTCTTAAGGCATAAATGTTATATAAAAAAACAAAATGTTTACTATGCTCAGTAATCTGAGAAAACTTTAACTCTAAGGAGTTTATAGCTATATCTATAATGTGAAAAAATACTTCGATTTTATATTTTTGACAAGCCTCAATGATTGGTTCGTCACCACACTCGTAACCAAATTGCTTTTTCTTGGATCGAGCACGAGGTTTAAGCACATTTTCAAAGTCTAACACCTCACGATTAATTTCAGAAGCTAAAGCTTTGGCGTCTTCAAGAGCTTGAGTAAAATACTCATCTGAACGTGAGTTTTCAAAGAAGTATTTGGTATTTTTAAGTAATTTAATGACAGAAACTAAGTCAAAATCTTTACTTTGCATTAATTTACTAACAGGATTTATCCGATTCAAAGTTTCGTACCAAATTATTATAGAACATAAAAATTTAAACTGTTTAATTTGAATCAGCAAACCCGAAGCTTCGTCTCGTGTGCAGGTATCCATATCTGTGTTTTGGTAAACACTAAACAATTCATTGTAAACTTTCCCTATTTGATGTATTAATGATTTTATTACCTCGATTCGGCTTTCCCATCTCGTGTCACTAAATGGTTTTAAAGTAATACTATTTACGTTCTTCAAAATAATTGACCACCTTAATGTTGAAGAGGAAAATAAAACATATATTTTTTGCATAATATTAAAAAAAACTGTAGCTTCCGGTAAGGACTTTACAATGTCGTTTACCGCTACGTTTAAAGAATAACTACTGCAAGGAGCATAAAATGCCCGTGGATTGATGTTTTTTATCCTGGCTTGGACGCCACTTTGAATACCTTTCATATTAGATCCATTATCATACCCTTGTCCTCTTATGTTTTCTAAAGACAATCCAAGTACTGATAATTGTTCTACGATAATTTCTGTTAGTACCAGACCTGTAGATTTTTCGATTGATATAAATCCTAAAAAACTTTCATTTATTACAATTTCTGACTTTCTTGGATGGTCTTGGATTTGATTAATATAAATATACCTAATTATCAGGGTCATCTGCTCAGTTTTGCTAGCGTCCGGGGTACAATCTAAAATAATAGAATAATATTTCGATTTAATGATAGCTTCCAGAATATGTTTTTTTATGCTGTCTGAAATTATATTAATGAAATTTTGAATTTGCTTGTTTTTCCTCTTTCTTCAAAACTCTGCGTACATCCCTGCATAACAGGATCAAATTGAGCTAACAACTCTACTAGTTTTAAAAAATTACCATTGTTAAGTTAATACAGATTATCAAAAATACTTTGAAAAACCAAGCAATTTTGGTTAAGATTTTTATGATTGAGGCAATACGTAATACAACTCCATTCCAGTGTTCTATTTCTGATTTAATTATTTTCTGTGACTCGACATCTATCGTATGAGACGATTTGAGCCTACGTGAAAGTTCGACCCAAAATTTTACAGCTTCTATATGGTTTCGTATTGTCCCGTGAGATTTAAACACATCACCTACATGCTTCCAATTTTTGTAGCCACCTTCAGATAGACCAAAAGTTGTAGTTGTATTGAATATTTTGCAACAAAAGCAATACACCGAATTTTTTGCCACAGAATATACAAGCCAATCTCTGAAAATTTCTTCACCATGAATAAGCTTTCTCCTATAATATCTCGAAGTAAACCTTCGACCATTGTTATCTCGTGGAAATTAAAATTTATACGATGGGTCTGGAGAACCTCTATTTACCAAATATATTCTTTCTGCATCTGTTAATCTCTCGAGCCGCGTAGCTGGGTCGACATCTAAAAAAGACAATAGCGCTTGACCCAGAAGTTCAATATTTGTATGATTAATCTACCACCAATATTCACGCTATTTTTAAATTTAAGAATAGAACTTGTAGACTTGGCATATATTTCGCATAAATAGATAAAACACTTTTCGTAATTTTTGTCATGATTATCGCTACACTATTTACAAATGTGACGGAAATTAGTCTCTAGCACAAAACATTTTTACTGGGAATCTTCAGAAAAACTAATGAAAAAATAATACAATTTTTGCTTATATACGATATTTTAGAGATTCCCCTAAAATTTTATGTTGTAAGAATGTAGGATAAAAGGGTATTCCCTCAAGAACATTATAGTACTTATATACAAACCAATGGAAATAATTATTTATCTCAACGTTTATGGGGAATCCCCGTCAAGTATAAATGGAACGAAAAGGGTTGTCAGTTCAGAAATGTAAAATCGGTAAAAAATTCGGGAGAATTTCTTTGTATTCTAGATTCAAAAATCATTACATATCGAAAGAGTTGGTTCCTTGTTTCCAATTTAGGTTTTTCTTCTTCTTTCTTTCGGCTTGGCTTGCTTAAATGCTGTCTTATAATTTTCTTAGGAGGCAGCATTAAGAAAATTATAAGACGAAGACAGTGCTTTACAGCCGACAAATAGCATTTTTTTAAAGAGAAACCTTAAAAATACTTTTTTGTCGGGCTGATGAGCATGGTAATTTTTATAAGATTTTTCTCTCCTAGAGAGAAAATTGAAGACTCCGTGCAACCGCCCAGCGCCCTCAATTTTGCCGCTCTGCTTAGATCGGGCCTTGCAGATACTTTATAACTGTTAACAGAAACGATTAAAAATCATGAATATAATAAACCACATTTATCAAAAAGTATATACGAATAGGTCTGAATAACTCTGAACACGAAAAATATACAAAAAATGGTTCATGAAATGTTTTACAAATAGCTTAACTAAGAAAAGAAAAAAACCATATCAATACGTATATATCTTTTCCAGTTTCTTTATGTTTTCTGAAATATTCGTCTGTATTTGTTATTGAAATCATGTGACAGCAGAACTGTCAAACTGAACGTCACATCGTGACGCAATTTTTTATTTTTCCAAAATTTTCTTTCATACAAACCTTATCCTGACAGTTACGAACACAACAAAAAACAAAAAAACAGCTAAATTGGTCGAGCCATTCTCAAGTTATAATCTTTTATACATGCGCAATTGATTCTTGGGCTGTATCCGAGGTGGGTTTTCCGCATTCACCCCCCCCCACAAATGGCTGCGAAATCATAACTGTTTGAATTAAATGGACCGAAATTCAGTATAAATTTATTTCTTTTCAATTTTTGACAAAAGAAAAGAAAATCAACACTTTTATGAATTCTATGGAAGCGAATATTTTTTATTTGTTTTTATTGTAGTGTTCAAATATTGCATATACAATAAGTGGCTACAGGACTTTAGTGTACCATTTATAAATAAATATATTTCATGATAACACACACCCACACTCGCACATATATATATATATACGCGCGTGTGGGGGTGCGGGAGGTGTAATTATAAAAATATTTTCGCCCCCCCCCCAATTGGTCTAGATACGACCATGGACTCTTATATACAGACTAGCTGACCCGACTGACGTTGTTCCGTCCAATTTAAAAAAAATGTATTAATGGTCGTTTTATAAATATATAAAAAGCTATTAGAAACATGTAAACAAAGTAAAGTGAGAGTAAAAATCTATGCACGAATATTGTATGTACTAACAATCGTGGCCGTAGATATAATTTTTTGCAGAATATATTCATTCAGCCAATGAAAAATTTTACATAGTAAGCCTAACTATTGAATTAAGTCAGCATTTCCTTGGGATCATTGGGATCCGTGCAGTAGAACAACTTCCCTTGAAATTTGCCGCTAAAAATAGTAGCTTCAAGAACATTGCCCATGACTTTGTTTATGACCAATCGCGTACCATTGCATAGTTTTAGTGCATTTAAATTAGTTTTAGTGTACTTAAACTTTTGAAAACGTATCTAACTTCTTTTTAAAAATGCATCACATTTTATATTTGGGAATATAATTTTAAAACGTATTAATTTCTTATACATACAAATTTGAAAAACATATCTAAAATCATTTTTTAAAAAATACATAGCGTTTTACATTTTGGAATATATTTTTAAAACGTTTTAAATAATTTGTGATCGCTTTATTTTAAGTAAAACTTTGGAAACGTATCTAAATTCTTTTTTAAAACTACGGGATGAAAATTTGGGAAAATATTTGTAATCAATTTTATGAAATACAAAGACATATGACGCTGAATTAAAATTGGAATTTCTAGAACAAAATTTAAAATACTTTTCGTAGTCTTAAGTTAGAGTAGAGTTCTGTGTTGCTAACAATGTTATAAAATTATAATGATGCATTATGTAACGAATAATTTTTGAAACACTTTGCATGTTTGCTGTAGTTTATTTTAAATTTCGTGAATGTATCTAAATGCATTTTTCAAATCGTAACTAAAGTAAAATTACGTCAAAGAAATTGTTGTAAATATTTGTGTTAAATTTTAAGACGTGTTTTATTTCAAATACATTTTTTAAACAATTTGCGTGCTCGCTATGTTTTAATTAAAATTTTAAGAAGCTCGAAGTATAGTAATATATTTCGAGAATTATAATAGAGAGCATTTTTAAAAATTCGGGCATAGTTTAAAATATACTATACAAAGCAAAACGATACTCTTAATTTCTTGATATGATGAATAGAAGAAAAAATTGGGAAAACTAAACAATTTTGACTAAAAGGAAAAACTTTGATAATTTCGGAACGAAAAAACATTAAAACACTGTAATCGCTATGATGAAGCCAGCGGGATAGGGGGTCAAAAGTCAGAACGGAGAAATACGCTGAATGGCTGGCCGACGGGGTGCAAGGGGGTGGAATACAGTATCCTACGGTTAGGCAGGGTAGAGGGAGGTTGCTAGAACGCGAACGATCTTTCTTATTGACCAATAACAATATTCCAAGCATCAAAGCTTTCTAATATCATTTCAATATTAAATACCCATACCTCGAGTCCATATTTTTTGATACTAATAACTTTAACGTCTTCCATGGTACTTATGTGCTGCGGCCATAACCTGTTGAAACCTTTCTAAATACTGAATCTGATGAATAAACAGGCTAACGGCGAAAATAATATATTATGAATAAATGTACTTTGCTTAATTTGTAATCATTTAACAAATAAATATAAAAAAATCAATATAACTGAAAAACAACAAACTCTAACAATACTAAATAAAACAATAACCATAACATAATAACAGGGTCGGAAAAACACAAAGAAAGATACAGGACGTTAGATCTCCTAATTGTGGAAGGAGGTTAAGCTTCAGAAGGAAAGAGCAGAAATGGGAAAAGAACAAGTAAATAACAGTAACAGTTACTAATGTAACAGGAAATACTAACATCTTTCTTCAATATTATAATTTAATTGTTTGAATATAAATAATAATTTATGAGCAGGATGTAAATATAAATCCTTGTGTACATTCGAGTTTTATGTGATATTTATATTTCAATTAGTAAAAAGAATTTAATTTGAAAAAATTAGGCTACTTTTCCATTACCTAATTTAGTTAAAGAACGAAATATTAATAATAAAATAGTAAAACCTAAATTTTACGTTAAAAATGCAGTGAAATTTCTTAGTTATGCGGTTATAAAAATTTATCAAAATTCTTTAGTTGGCATTGTTTACTAAAATAGAATTTTTCTGAAGAAAGCCTACGAAAAGAATTAAAAAACTTATTGAAATAATTAATAGTAATTATGTACATGGTTAATAAATATAATTACTTTTTCACCGCATGAAATATTATTATTTCGAATGTAATTAATGTAAAAATGCAATAAATAGATGAAGTTCTAGGGAATTATTGCATTTATTTGCAAAAAAATGATGGACAATTACAAATTTATTTAAAAAATCATATTGCTTTTAGCGGAGAATCTGCAACAATTTCGAACTATATAATTGAAGTTTACATTGAACACCTAATATAAATAAATAAAACCAAGTTTTTAAGACAAAATTTGTTGCTATTATTGTTGATGAGGATGTTTTTAAAAAATCACAAATTTCTATAACTTTCCATTATGTTAATAATGCAGTGGTGGTATTCGGGAAACACGTTTATTAAATTCTAAATATAAAGGATAATGAAAAACGACTGATCGAATTTAAAATGTATTTTTGCCAATTTAGAGAATTTCATTATAGTAATAAGTTAGTAGCCAAATGTGTCATGATGCATCTGTTAAAGTAGGGCAGAGAAATAAAATTACTGTTAAAGTGAAGTCCAAAAGTCTAAAAGCATTATTAGCAATATGTCATGTATAATAATTAAATTTGATTTTATAAAACTAGGAAAAAAATATTAAGCAATGTAAAGTATTTTTAATAACGCTGTTCGTTGTTTAACTCATCAAAAAAATTGTACATTCTTGATGAAATTATGAAAAATTGCTTCCTTTTGGTAGCACTTACCAGATGGTTGTATAATAATTGTTTTGATAATATAGTTTATAATCGCAGGAAAAGAATAATTGTTATTTAATTTTATTTTAAAAAAGTAATACAGCATTCAGCATTGAAATATGTTATTTTGCAAAAAAGGTTTCCATAACAACTTTTTTTATTTTAAATTGAATTTTATTTTATGAACTAATTAATTAATTACGTCCTGAAGAGTTATTTATTTTAAAAATTCCTTTATTACCATTGAAAATATCTATAGTATGATGAGAAATATACAGCAAAATAAGAGTATATGAATTTCAGTTCGAAATAAATAATACTAACAACAATAATAATGTGAGTATATGTTAAATTTAATATTTATTAGTAATTGTAGATATATAAATGCTTCTGTTTATGCTTTTATAAATTTTATGAATAATGTAGGTATACCATCTGTGTTCAAAGAATTTTAATAATAAAATGAATTTAAATCGACATATTACTTCAGTTCATAAGAAACTGAAACAATCAAATTATTCAGGTAAGTATAAATGGAATTATAAATATTAATTTTTTAACAAATAATAAAAAATTATATATGTATGGTGTGCGTTAAAGCATTTTTTTTTTTTTGCTAATCTATACCTAGCCCGTTAGGCTATCATTCGATTCTGTTGTATAGTCTAAACACTTGAACGATCCCCGTCCACTGACTTCGGACCCAACCTAATTTTAAGCACTTAAATCGAATGGCTTCTTTCTGCACAGCCGACGTGTCTCTGTCGGATTATTCAGTAACGCCACTGCCAGTACGTTCGTATGAATTTGAAGTCTCCCGATGTGTCTTGCGGCTGATTTTGCAATAACCTCCCTTATATAAGGAGTATTGAGATCTTGGTGGAGAGTTCTATTTTTTACGTACCACGGAGTATCAACCATTGCTCTCAACGTCTTATTCTGATATCTCTGAATTATATTAATGTTTGAATCTGCTCCGCAGCCCTAGAGTTCGCAACCATACCTCCACACTGGAGCAAGAATCTGCCTGTAAAGTAATATTTTATTATCAACAGAGAGCTGCGAGTTTCTGTCCAGTAACCAGTACATCTTTCTTGTTCTAATATTTAATTCATTTTTTTTTGTCAAGATATGCTTGCACCATGTCAGCCTACAATCAAGGTGCATGCCCAGATACTTTATTCCTGTTTTAATGGTATTATCTTATTGTTCATTTTAATAGGTTGATGTTCTACATGTCTGTTAGTGAATATTATGTGAGCCGACTTATCTTCGTTGATCTGAATTCTCCATCGTCTACGCCACTCAGAGATTTTATCAATTGACGCTTGCAAGGTGGTATTAGCTTTATGTGGGCATTTATTAGAGCACAGGACAGCCGTATCATCTGCAAAAGTAGTAATAAGGGACTTGTTCGAAACAGGAAGATCTGCTGTAAAGATAATATACAAAAGGGGGCCCAACATACTCCCCTGCGGTACCCCAGCTCTTGCTGGATATATATCGGATAACTCCTCCTCTTGCTTGACCTGGAAGTATCTTTCATTTAAATATGATTCCAGTATTTTGTAGTAATGATAAGGCAAATGAGTTCGTAGCTTATACAACAACCCACCATGCCAAACCTTATCAAAGGCCTGACTCACGTCCAGGAAAACTGAATCACAAATTCTCTTTTCCTCCAGATGATTCTCAATATTTTCAACCACCCTAGCGTGGGTGGTTCCAGATTTTTTTGCAGGTAGAGGCGGGAGGAGGGTTATAATTACATGTCTTATGTGGTAGACAATAGATTTGAGGAATACCTTGTTTCATAAAGGAAATCAAATAGCAATCTCTTTAGAAATGTTTTTAAAATACATAATTATTACAATTTAATTTAAATTTTGTTTTATTTTTAGGTTCTTAGATGAAAACTTCTTTCTTTATAGTGCCATACTCAGCTTCTGAGCATTGGCGACTATCTATTCGTACATCTCAGCTGTACAGATATAGGTAGTGTATTAGGAAAACTAGCTGGGTGTTATTAAGATACATATGTTTAAAATGTTGTTTTTTTTTAATAATATTATTACATCATAAAACAAAAGCAGAATAATAAAAAAGGTTCTAATGTAACAATTTTTGATGACCACCTTCAAAACAATTCACAAACTATAGAATTAACCAAATAGACTTTTCTTTGCATCTGAGAGTTACATTATCATTTTTGTTATGTCCACATTCATTATTTTTATTATGTCTTGTTAGATTCCATTTGCTAGCAAAACTTCTACTACATCTAATACACTATAATAATAAAATATTAACGAAATTTATTCTTTTATAACAAACTTTTATTTACCTTTTTTTTAACGCGCACCATATATATATGGTTTTTTATTATTTGTTAAAAAAATTAATATTTATAATTCCATTTATACTTACAGAATAATTCGATTGTTTCAGTTTCTTATGAACTGAAGTAATATGTCGATTTAAATTCATTTTATTATTAAAATTCTTTGAACACAGATGGTATACCTACATTATTCATAAAATTTATAAAAGCATAAACAGAAGCATTTATATATCTACAATTACTAATAAATATTAAATTTAACATATACTCGCATTATTATTGTTGTTAGTATTATTCATTTTGAATTGAAATTCATATACTTATATAAGGGTGTCGCCAGGTTCGGGGGGGGGGGGGGGGGGATGATAGAAAGACGATATGAGTTATAGGAAAAATAAAATTTATAAGTTGTAAAGGATTAATATTTTATTAAACAAGAATAAACTCCTAATTAAAAGATAATTTTTGTGGGTTTCCGGCAAATTGTCCATAATTACGCACCTATGAATACCCATCATAGCTATTTGATTAAAAAGTTTCAAAGCTCCAGAGGGACAGCTCCCCCCCCCCCACTGGCGACGTCCATGTACTTATATGTGCGAACAAAAAATAAAAAATATAAATATGTACAAAATATAAATTCATATACTTATTAATATCCATTGGATCCAGCCAGCAAAAAAAAACAGTATTTCTCTCTATTCTATTAATCACTGTTACTACTATTATTACGTTTTTTTCGCATTTCTGCTCCTTTCTCCTGACGCTGAACCTTCTCTCTAGTGATGGGTTTTACAATTCTTTTTGTGGATCAGTTCTTTCGGATCAGTTCACTACAAAAAACTGATTCAAAGATCCGGTTCCCCAAGAACTGATTGTTTTCGAAAATCTTTAAGATCTATATGTAAACAAATCTTACTATACTAAGTGACTGTGTAATCGTTTTAATTTTATCTGTCCGAACTTATCTTCCGAACGGAATGAGATAAAAGCGTGATTTTTGTAATCATTTTTATTTTGTCCGTCCGGGCTATTTGCTCCGGCTCATTCTGTTCCTTTGCGTTTCACCTGAAATAGTTCATACAGAACCAGTTCTTTTAAGTTTTGTGAATCAGTTCTTTCAGTTCTTTTTCATGAATCAGTTCTTTCAATCAATTCGTTCACAAACTACACATCACTACTTCTCTCGCAATTAAGAAATCTAACGTTCTGTATCTTGTGTGTGTACATCTGCGTTGTATGTAATGACTGCCTAGTACACAACCTACATTTGTATTAAAAATGTATGAACAGGGTGTGCCAATGTGCTAAGCAGAAGAAACAACTATTTCGTTTAGGTTTTTAAAAAGTATAGTTATATACATATTTATTTAATAAAATCATCACATAAGTTTCAATAAAACATTATAGATAAAAAATACATACTTCTTTGTACACTAGCTTAAGTGTTTGCTATTATATAAATGTGTAAAATTTGTAATGAAATTTATTTAAGTAAAAGTTAATTGTACTTTTAAACAAGACAGTAACACACTATAACTTATAGGGCCACAATAATACCTATCCACTTATGTATATATATTTATCAAAAAATCCTTTTTACTTTGTATGTACATACATAATTATTTTCTATATCTTTTTTTAAATTTCTGCTGAATAATATAATGATAAATTTTCAAATTTAATGGGTCTAATGATTAGAATTTCCACTATCTGGAAATTAATAAAAATAAAAATTTTTCTTTTAAACTTCCTATTGGGTTCTGCGTATTTGAAAACATGTATAATTAAATTTTCAATGATTTTTTTATGGTGATTACAACAACTTCTACTATTACAGAGATAAACATACTACTCGCAGAGGCGGCATAAGGCGTGGGCGAGTGGGTGACCGCCCACGGCCTTGCAGTTCAAGGGGCCTTGTGTCTCAAAGATTTATGCATTAGGTACTTAAAAGTTGCGATCACGACCAAAAAATTTTACTCATCTTATAACGATAAATATAATTAGCAACTCTCCGAACTGTTAAACTTCTTTTTCAATTATTTCAATTTCAATTTTTATTACGTATGCACAATTTTTGAAACATAATTATAACCAGGGCCGGTGTAAATTGTGGTTTCACATGCAAACTGGCATTTAGAGGTCACAGAAAATCTCTCAAGACAGGCGACGAACCAGAAATTCTGGTAAATTCATAGACTTATTTAAATTGATATCCAAATTTGATCCTACATTATGGGAACACATGAAACGTATCAGTGACAAACAATTTACACACCATTATTTAAGCCACGATATTCAGAATGAATTGATTATATTAATGTCAAAAATAGTTATCGATGAAGTGATTCGTAGGGTAAAAAAGAGGCAAAATATTAATCTTTTCGCTTGACTGCACTAAAGACTGTAGTGGAGTTGAACAAATGTCAATCATCTCAAGATTTTATGATACATCAACCGGCACAATAGAAGAAAACTTTATCGGATTTCTTACTGTTATTAAGACGTCTAGAGAATATTTAACTAATGCAATACTGGGAGAGCTCCAGAAAAAAAAAATGGCTTAAATATTCAAAACTGTGGTGGCCAAGGATACGACAATGGTGCAAATATGACAAGCATAAATGGTGGAGTTAAAACTCAAATATTAAACATTAATTCCAAGGCATTTTTCACCCTGCAGTTGTCATAGCTGGAATATGCTGCTGTTGGTAGACGTAGCTAATTCTTCTGTGGCAGCAAAAATATTTTTTTGTTTCATTCAGAAAATTTCTTCGCTATTTTCAAGTTCCAGGAAACGTTGGAAATTAAGGGGTTATTCTAGTCTAGAAATATGAAAAAATCGATTTTTTTTTTTCATATCCTGATAGTTTAGACATTTAAGAATATGTCCCTATAAAGATTTTTCAAAATTAAAATTATTTACGGAGTTGCAGCTATTTTCGTGACGCGGCTACTAAATCGGCTCAGTCAGAGTGGATCAAACAATAAACGGTAGACATTCTTCAACTGGCTGAGGATAAATCAAACTCTTTTATATGTTATATATATTTAAAAAGCGATTAACTGAAGATCATTGTAACGTATTTTGTTGAAATCTTTTCTTGTTTAGCGTTCAGTTCAGGTCAGTTTCGTTTCAATCTTCAAGCAATGTCGACATGCATACTCTGTGTACAGTCCAAAAATGGAAAATTTTGAGCGAACATTTTATTTATTAAGTATAAAATGGATAAAAAAAGTAAGAAAGGAAGTGCTATGCGTCCAGATAGACAAAAAAAAAGCATTTAGACTGTCAGGCGGGACGCAATTTTACTGTTCTATGAATTAGACTGTCAGGCGGGACGCAATTTTACTGTTCTATGAATTAGACTGCCTGAAACTTTACTTGGATCTTTCAAAAATTTTTTTTTTTTTTTTTATTTTTTTAAGTGCCGTGTACAGCTGCCGGGGCTATTACGACACTATGGCAATCGGAGAGTTAAATGGTTCGAAATAGGTTAGTTGTATAAAGAAACCGAATAGTGTCTGCAATGTTCAAAGGCGAGTTGGCCAAAGATGACTGCAAAGACGCTATCCGGTGCTTGGCGCGCTGGAGCGCGAAGGATGGGCACTCCAGGAGCAGGTGTTTTACTGTAGGAGAGGGGGGAAGGGAGCAAAAGGGGCATTCGAAAGGGGGCTCGCAATTAAGTAGGAGATGATCATGAGTCAGCGAAATATGACCAATGCGGAGTCTTGCCATAGCCACAAAGTGAGTTCTGGGGAGGTCAGAAGGAGAGAACCAAGGGTCAATTCCGTGTTTTATCTCTCTTAGAAAGCAAGATTGTCTAGTGAGCCAATCTTGCTTCCATTGGGATTGCACAAGAATTTTTATAGATTTTAATATGTCGGCGGGAAGAGGAGGGGAACAGGGCATGTTGAAACGCGTTTTTCTCTAAACTACTTTTTTCAACACGGTTGACATGATATCTCAAGTTGTAATAAATCAATTTACTTGAAATTGGGTATGAATCTTTTCTTTTTTTTTTTTGGGTGCGGTTATGTATTATAGGAAGCGGAAGAGATTTAATGTTAGAGGGAGGAGAAAATAGCGTAGGAAAAAACGACAGTTCAAAGAAATTGTAAGTGAAGTTTGGGGATTTGTTACAGGATAGGATAAAGTGAGAAAATAGGACAAGTCGAGAGGAGATGTATGAAAGAATTGGAATTTTTCGTGGAGGGAAACGCCAATTGCCCAGAATATATTAATAGGAATTCACGAGTTTCGAGTGAGGACTTCTTTATATATCCCTCTATAGCTCCTACCAAAATAAAGGCAAAATTTTGATTTTTACTATTTTTAAAAAATTTAGAAAAATCAAAAAACAGGTAAAAAGTCTACTTTTTTTCCTAAACAGTCGCCGTTTTATGGGATTTTTTTTTTCTTCTTTTCTCTGAGGTAGGAGCTATAACGACATCTTTATTGATTAGGAATCTTTTTTTTTTTTTTTTTGTTTCAGATGACTAGAAGGGTTTGAATCGTGTCAACCAGGACACGCCCTTTTTTTACCCCTTCACTTCATCAGCCTGTAACTTAGTGAATTTTGATTTTTTTTTTTTGATAATTTTTTCATGTGTTCTTAAAACATAAATAAATAAATGGTATAAAAATGGACAGTAAAAATATATATTTATTTATTTTATTGAGCTTGAAAAAACCTCATAAATTCGTGCCTCTAGACTAGAATACCCCCTTAATTAAAGGCAAATTAAAGCTTACTATGAAGCCTTTATCAGGTACAAGGTAGGAAAGCAGAATCGAAGCAGTAAAGGCTGTATTATTGCAATTTGATGACATTGAAAGCATCAAAAGTTTAAAAAATCAAACTGAACAATCTGACGCATTCAATGATTGTGATTCAATTTTAAACAAAATGTTCAGTTTAGAATTTCTCATATCATTATGAGAAATCTGTACAAGTCTATTTAAGTATTGCTCTTGAACATTTGTGTACATTTTGTGACTAGGTCAAAGAATACCGACAAACTGGATTCAAAACATGCTTGTCTGATGCTTGTCAGTTTATTGAGAAGAGCAGTTATGATCTGCCAAAAGACTTTTAAAAATTAAAGAGTAGCCAAAAAGAAAAGGATGTTCGATTATGAATGCAGCAATCAACTTGTACAGTCTCCCAAAAGCCGGTATGCAACAGATTTTTTAACACCATGATTGATTCTATAATAAGCAATATGGATTCAAGATTTATTTCTTTTAATCAACATTTTGAAAATTTTGGTTTTCCCTGTAATCTAAATAAGTTAAAAAATATTCCTAAAGAGCAATTATTAAAAAACTGTCAAGATTTATATACTGCCCTGCGAGTAGGTGAGAGCAGCGACTTCCAACTTTACGAATTGTATGAAGAATTAATAACAATGCTACTAAATTTACCCAACTTCATCAAAGATGTAAAACATCTGCTGCAATACATAATAGAAAATAGTTTGAAAGAAATTTACTTGAATATTTATGTAGTCATTCGAATTTTCCTAACAATGCTGGTAAGTATAGCGTCCGCTGAAAGGAGCTCTTCAAAATTAGAACGAATTAAAAATTATTTAAGAAGTGCAACGGGTAAGGAAACACTTTCAGCTTTGGCAGTTTTATCTATTGCAGTAGATACAGCATCTAAGCTGAATTACAATACTATTATTAAGGAATTCAGTAAGGCTAAAAGTAGGGAATTTCTGATTCTATTTTTTAGTTTGTATTTTTATGAATAAAAATTGGACAGTAGCAACTGTTTTTTATTTGATAAAATTCATCTTCTTGGGCCACCAGAAAGAGGGCCTCGCAAAATGTATCTTGTCTACATAAAATTTAGGTCTTGCCCCGCCACTGACTACTCGATTTCTTTATTTTTAATATAAAAATATATACGTAAACTTCTTGCGGTTTATATAAATATAAGAAAGATCTATTAAATAAAAGAGCAGAATTGGTTGAGTCAGAGTTATAATAATCATGTTTCATGAACTCTTTTCTAATCATTTCAGTCCTGAAAATCTAAAATTGATAGTCGTTTAGTTTGCAGCTTGAATAAAATGTTTCGTACAATATAAACTTTTGAATAGAGTATTTTTCATAACTGTAAAGATAACGATCGGGAAACATTTAAGAAATTTTCACTATAAGATGATTCATAATAAAAAATAATGAACAATGTTATATCATTACCAACATTTTTTTTGATATTTCATTTATAAAATAAAAATAATTAAATATTCTCCGATATATACAAGGTTTTTTTAATTTTATAATAAGAAATATAGCATAGAAAAAGAATCTTTACATTAAAACTTTAATACATTATAAATTACATATATTTATTATTAGACACCTATGTTATGCTTTATTCTAAATGGGTAAAATTAATTTTTAGACCATAAATTATTTTTAGAGAAAAATAATCATAGTGGATGTTTAAATATTGATTTTTTCAAGCATCCATTTTCTTTGGTCTCGAGGAAATATTTGTGGTTCAGGGCGACATAAAAATTTATCAAAATATATGGTACATTTATTTACAATTCTAATAAAATATATGTACATATACTTACTGTTGTAAATAAAATAATTAAAAAATATATATATATATTCTTATAAGTAAAATTCAAATAAAAAAAAAAACCGAAATAATTATACTCGAATAGTTTTCACACGATGTATTCGAAAGTAGTCAATCCCAAAAATAATTTGTAAAGACCCTCGATGCCCGCCGGGTAACAAAACAAAATATCGATACGGAGAAACAAAAAAATCTAACGAAAACAACGAACAAATATTACTAATACGGATTTAACCAAACTTTCACACAATTTAATTTACAAAATAGAAAACAGAAATCTCGTACCACGTGTATACACATCTACGCGACTGAAAAACGCACAAAGGCCGTCGCTAGAATCTCACACGCGCAACCTTTGCAACTACCTGCGGTAGACTCACTGACTGACCCAAACAAAAAAAATCGCCATGCCGTCTAAACAAAGACCGACGCCATCCCTTAGAAAAAAAATGGTGGCCAATCGTTTATAGCGGCGCTAGTGTATGAACGAATTTAATATATAAAAAAAGACGAAACATATTTACATACGAGTAAAGAAAATAACGATATAAAAAAAAATTAAAAAATTTTATCGACAACACTTACTTACAGGTTGAATGCATTATTTTGATTAAAAAATTATTATTTTAGCATGATGATCATCCTGTACAAAAAAAAGAGGTTTTGTATACAGCCATCGATAAAAAAATTTTGCGAGGCTAAAATGTATTCAACAGAGATTAGAATCTATTCTCAGTATATCATTAATGAATACAATACTAATGGTTCATTACAACAAACTAAGGTACACGTTACAGTAGATTACACAAACCAATAATAAAATACATCTTAACAATTAAATAGCTCTTTAAATTAAAAAGGTTTTAAAAGAAGTTGAACAAAAATTGGCAATGAATGAAGATTTACCAACGATGAGAATATATTTAAAAATTTCTCTAAATCATAACCATTCTGTTGGTGAACCGGCATTTACACAACGTTTGCATCCATCTTTGGCAGAAGAAATGAAGAAATTAGTAGAAAATAATTTGTTATCAACAAAATATATTCAACTACATTTGAAGGAATTTGTAAATCAGATGTTTCAGGACCAACAATTTAAGCCTAAACCACTTAATTCTTATTTTCCGTCAGATAAAATTATCCGGAACTATGTATGTAAAAATTTGTTTAATATAAAAAAACATAAAATAGACCAAGAGGCTTTAATTCTTTATATTACCTAAAGGAAACAATTAGATTCTAAAGAGGAATAGTTTTTCCGGCCCTATAAAGAAGAAATGCAGTCAATTACAACATTACTTGTATGTTATCAAACAGAATGGCAAAAAGAACTAATAAAAAGGTACAGAAGCAATATCTGTTTACTTGATACAACATATAAAACAAGTAAATATCATTTACCACTGTTTTTAATTGTCGTAAAAACGAATGTTGGATATTGTTCCGTTGCAATGTTCACTGTTCAAAAAGAATCTGCATATCACATTACAGAAGCCTTATTAAAACTTAAAGAGTGGAACCCGAACTGGCAACCGAAATACTTTATGACCGATTATTGTATGGCAGAAGTAAATGCATTAGAATCTGTTTTTGGTTGTTCTGTGTTTTTTTGTGCCTTTCACAGATTACAATCGTGGAACAGATGGTTACAAAAAATAGGTAATGTAAACGAAACAGATAGAAAAGAAATAAAAAGACTGTGGAAAAAAATAGTCTCATCTGGTTGTAAAGAAGAATTTGAATGGAATGTACAATGTACGAGAGACTCAGAAATTTTTGAAAATAATATTCGAGCAGTACAGTATTTTGAAAAAGAGTGGCTCAATCAAACTTTCTGATAGGTGCAAGCTTTTCATGCGCCAGACTTTTTATCAAATATGGAAACGAATAACGGCATTGAAAGTCAAAACAGGATCAGTTATCTGAAGGGCAGTATTGACAAAACTTTAACAGGAGTCATAAAAATATCGGTTGAAAGTTATTTTCCAGAAACATATATGAAATATAAAAAGCAAAATATGCAACTTTATTCAAAAAAATTGAATACAGAAGTACCTACTTATTTACATGCAAGAGCGACATCATTAATAAAAAACATAATGCCACGACTGACTTCTGCTTCTTATGAATATACATCAAATGATATCATTAAAAAAAAAATGGTATTTATTATGTTCGAAGTGAACAAAATCATAAAAAATACTACGCTGTTGATTTAAGAGTGCCTTACATGTAAGTGCCTCGACTTCAGAAAATGGCGGTTTCCATGTAAGCATATGTGTGTTTTAATTACACATTGTAAAGAAGTTTCGTTTGAAACTACTTGAATCACACTGAAACAACCCTTATTTTAATGTAGACATGAATGTTATAGAAACAGTAAGTTCAATTTCAGAAAACAATGATATCAGTTACAAACATGATGATAACGTTATACCTTTAACACCGGGAACAGTTCTTCTCAAAGAGTTAACGAACCATCACTAGTCAAAGTTTATATCTTGTAATAACTAAAACTTGAAATTTATTTAAAAAATTGAATAAAGTTTCAAGCTTTTTTCCTTTTACTGAGTTTTATATATAACGATTTTTACAAGGCGACACTATAAATTATAACTAATTGGAATTGTTTATATCGAATAAAATAAATTAACTTTTAAGAATCAATATATTTTCTAAAACAATGTGAACATTTTTAAAAATAATTTTTTGGTTTACAATCTAACAGTAAAATAATTGTTACATATTTTTTGAAAAAATAAGAAACAGTAGAAGTATAATATACATATGTAAATGTGCGAGAATTCTAAATATTTTATATTTGGATAAAGGATGAAAATTTAAATATGTTGACTAAAATTAAAGTTTGCTAACTGAAGTTTTTTAATGCACTGCAATATTCAAATTAATTTTTTATTGTAATCTGTATTAACGCAATATTAAAACACATACATTTTCATATCTAAAATTGTTTAAATTGCTATTCCTAAACAGTTCGTGATTCTTTTTTGTTCTAGAGAAAGACAATTTTGAAAAATAGAGGTAAATAAACTTTATAAAAAGAGTTCCGTTTTTTTTTTTTTTTTCATTCTTAATGTTATTTGAATTATAGTTGAAATCAATAAAAACGATAGGGACCAAAAATATTTATCATATTAACCAGATTTCGTATTAACTCTCACTCAATAATAGTGTTTTCCAACAATGAATACTGTATACAGTTACACAAGTTTTGAAATAAAGCAGATAAGTAAAGTTAAGATATTTATTATACATGCTTACATAATTCTAAGATGCATTACTCCGATTTTTACAAAACAAAAAACAATTATTTTCTTTTGTACATTGTTCCATATTGACTTATTATTTTATACAAGTTGTTCCAATTGATTTAAATTGTTTTTAAAAACTAATCAGCATCAAAAATCGTACTCTTTGTTAACATAGAACAAGTTTCCATTATTTTCCCCACAATTATATGTGATAATTCCACTATTAGCTCGTTTCTTCTTCATCACCATTATTGTTATTCTTTTGATCATAATTTGATGTATTCTTATACAATTCCTACGCGATTTCGTTATTGATTAAAGCAGCAGTCCTCGTAATATTTTTTCACCAATATTAAAGTATTCATTTAATCATCACAATTGCCAGGTGATCAGTCCAATTTCTCAAACAATATAAATTCTTTTTTTGTTTCACAAAACACTAAATGTTCATATTAGCGAACTTTGTTGATTTTCGTTTTCGAATTATCAGAATAAAATACAGATATATATACGGTTTTTATTCCAGACCAAATTCGCGTTTCGTATTAAGTGGTTACATTGTATTATATTTTTTAAAATAGCCCCTTCAACATTAAGCATTCAAAATCTATAAATAATATACTTCAACAAATTTTATCTTTCACTTTTATATACATATTTATTTTACAAATAACAATACGTTTTTCGCTAATATTCATACTATTAATAATTTCCATCATTTTGATTTATATATTAATAATATTCATAAATTAATTACCGCATAAACACATTAATAAAAATTACATATTATTGATTATACTCGTAATAAAAAATTTGGCATAAAATATTAATAAAATACCTAAAAATATGGAGAATATTTTTTCTTTTTTCTTTTAAAGGTAAGAACATCTTAAAAAATCATCAATGTTTTTTTTAATGTTTGATTTTTTTCTGATTTTTGTGTATTTATAATTCAATTCTCATGGGGGGTTGACCTCCCGACCAGAGCTTGAAAGCTGAATAATAATACGGCTTAAACTTAATACGGCTTATGTCCTTGATAAATACAGCTTAAGCTTTCGGCTTTTGGCTGTTTGAATTTGAAATATGGCTTAGGCTTTCGGCTTTTGGCTGTTTAAATTTAAAATACGGCTTAAGCTTTCAGCTTTCGGCTTACAAAATGAATTTCAATACAAGATAATTAAAATCATTTACTAATTACCATGCATCAAACTATTTAGCATTACTATTGAAACTTCAACTTTTTTCTTTACGCACAATAATAAAAGTTTTTAAAAACAATTTCTTACGAGGAAGAATTATGTCAAAAATGCAAAATCAAGAAATTTAAAAAAAAAAAAGCTTAAGCCGAATATAAAGCTTAATTTAGCTTTTCTAGAAATACAGCTTAAGCTTTCAGCTTTCGACTGTTTAAATTTTGAATATAGCTTAAGCTTTAGGCTTTTAGCTTATGGAAATTTAAATATGGCTTTTGGATTAAGCTTATGACATCTAAAAATGATTGACTTTCAGCTTTTAGCTTTTGGCTTTCGGCTGGCTTTCAAGCCCTGCTCCCGACGCATGGACACTAGTGACGTGTAGTTCGTGAACGAACTGATTGAAAGAACTGATTCACAAAACTTAAAAGAACTGGTTCTGTATGAACTATTTCAGGTGAAACGTGAATGAACAGAATGAGCCGGAGCGAATAGCCCGGACGGACAAAATAAAAGTGGTTACAAAAATCACGCTTTTATCTCATTCCATTCGGAAGATATAGTCCCGACAGATCAAATAAAAACGATTACACAGTCGCTTAGTATAGTAAGATTTGTTTACATGTAGATCTAAAAGATTTTCGAAAACAATCAGTTCTTTGCGAACCGGATCTTTGAATCAGTTTTTTATAGTGAACTGATCCACAAAAAGAACTGTAAAACCCATCACTAATGGACACGGCCTTGATCAGTGGTATGATTCGAATCAAAACTGAGTTTCACAACTTTAACTCACACCCATTATCTCTAGATCACTATTCACTTCTGCGATTAAATCTAAAATACTGTAATATTGTATTGTATATACAAACCGTGCGATCGTGTCGCGTTGCAAATTGTTGGTTTTAGAATTGCAATTCAAATGTAGCGAAATTTGGGGACAGTTGCGATATATTTTAAGTGCTTCTTGCACTGTAAGTAATAACCAAAGGCGAAATTTGGTGAACATAAAGGTTATAGTGTTTATTGTGGCTAGTTAGTTTTGTTTATGCACTTTGTATGCAATTTATTTAAAACGTTTTATATACATGCAAAGCGTGATGTTACTTCTGTGTTATTGAATGATTTTCACCTTTTTTCTTTTTTTTTTTTTGCATTTATTCTTAACAGTGTAGACTTTCAAAATATGATTTATGTTTTTTAGTCAAACGGATAAATACTTTTATTATATTTCACTGATTTGCTCATCGTTAACTTTTCCCTAATGATATGTGTATTATTAAAGTTTCAAATAAAACGTTCTAAATTATTACACAAACAGAGAAAAGTTTTTGACGTATAATGTAACCATAATGGCTAATTTTGATACGATATACGACGATGAAATTGCTACAGCATCGAATATTCCAGATCCAGCTCCCAAGTTTATTCCTGATCCAGTTATCATTAAGGGAACGGGAAATATGACTGTGTAAGTTTGATATTTTGCTTTATGGTAATTATTTTAGTGTATGATTACGCAGAATCGGAATCAATTTCTTGTGGTGTTACTTTTTTTTTTTACCCACTAATTTTCTTTTATCTTGGACTGTATGCGTATGTTTCAATAAATTCTGTTTTCAAAATTTCATTAAATAACCCTCAAAAAAGCTCCACAGTGACAAATTTACAAATCGTAATATAGTAAACATCTTTCTTAAAGAACGAAATTTCTAAACGAACATGATTTTCGAAATATAGAGGGATCTGATAACAGAAAGTATCCAAATTTACTTAAAACTTATACCGTTATAGAAAATGAAATATTCAGTCTGTTTTTTTTTTCTTTGCTGTAAGTTCTATAGACTTGCTTTCGATAATTTTTTGAAACCGCTCTTCACGAATCTTGCAAAATAGTAATTTTTGACGTTTGTCTTGTTATAAATTTACGTTTTACATGTAATTGTAAAAGGTTTAATTGTACGTTTATGTTTGAGATCGTTCTATTGACATTTGATTTGAAAAGATTATATATTTAATTTTATCTATCACCGCGATAGTTAAAAATGTTAGTATCAGATATAATGAACGTAGTGATTACAAAAATATGGGCATAATATTTTAAAAATAAGACTGTCAGTTTCGTATCGTTTTTGTAAGTAAAATATTAATGTCGTATCACAAAGCACGCTTATTAATATGTATTCAAGTAGGTAAAAATTTTAAAAAGAAACTATACCTATGCTATCCACTCCCCTTCCCCCAAAAAAAGAAAAAAAAATCTATTGAAAAGTGTTGTGAGAGTTGTGTATGACTGTTGCATTTAAAGAAAAAAATAGTAATGAACCAAATTTAATTTCACAAATAACTAATTTTGTTATCAACACTTTGTTTTTGCAGATATAATTATATTTACTGTGTAACATTAAGATTATTGATTAATAATACAGAGTTTTTAATCTACTTCGAATTTGAAATATGCGATCGTTATTAATTTAACAGACAGATCGGAATATCTTAGAATTATGAAAATCGAGAAGTTTTTTATATGTAATATTAATTTTTAGATAAAATTAATCGATCTAAAGATTTTCAACTAAATACAAAAAATTGTTGTATTTTATAAATAAACTATAATTTTACTTTTTCGTCTCAAAAAAAAAGGTAAAGTTAAAATATTGGAGACATTTAATTCTTTTATTTTGTCGCATTCGCTTTTAAAGGTTTATTCGTTTTTGGTGGTGGTACTTTGTATCTAGAAAAAAAAAAAGTTATAGGAAAAAATTATATTTTGTAAGCAAAGTAGAATTTTCGTCTCATAATGGTAATACGTTTTTATAAAAATGTTCATGATGTCAAAATACTTAAAAAAAGGAAGATATATCAACAACATTATATGTTCTCAAAAACAAACCTTTACTCACTAATCTTATAAAAAAATTAATGAGATTCTCACAAAGATAAATAACTAGATTTTCTTAATGTTTACTAATTTCTGTACCAATCTTTCAAAATTTATTGATTTTGAAAATTACAGCAGCCCTATCATACCGATAATCATTAATTTTTCTTTTTTAAAGTGTCAATGAATTATGCGCATATACGGTAAAACTTCTACAGATATAACGAAACATGAAATTATTCTGGTTTATGAGTTTATAGATTACCCTAACGTATTATACTAATGAAAGAAAAATATTTTGCGTTTATATATATAAATATGGTTGTATCTCTTTTTTGACTTTATTTTTTAGATTTGAAAACATTTCGATTATTTGCCACTTCTTAAGAGCATGAGACGTGAACCAACCGGACAATGAGAGTCCGGTAGAAAATTAGAAATCTCAACTAAAAGTTGTTGGAAACTAAACTTCCAGCAACTGTAGGCTACAACGGTAAAATCGCCTATTATTATTGTTAAAGTAGGATACCTTTTAATACTTCCATTATTCAAAGTCATCGAGTTTTTATTATTAAATTCCAGTAGAATAAAACGCAGTGTATTCAGTCCAAGCCTATTTCGTTGTTTTTTTCATTTGCAAAATGCATATATATTTTTGTGCTTTATTTCCAGTGCGGTTTTAAGAATAACTTAAAAAAAAAATACATATTTTTTATTTCTGTTGTAGTTATAAAACGGGGTACTAATCTTGTTCGTTTATAAAAATTATTTCAAACTTTTCTTAGTTTAGATTAAGGGAAAACGAGAGGTTACTCTTTTAAAAACTGAACTTTACACACCAGCCAGATGCTAAGCGATGGCTACTCTTAGAAACGAGAATGTCGAAAACACTTTTTGGTATTGTCCAAGTATGCGAAATTGAAACATTACAGGGACGCAATTTAAATGAAGAATAATTAAAGAACAAGACTTACTCTAGTAAATATAACTGTGGTGATGGAGTATATTTTGAACGCAGTAGTATGATAATTATAATTTTTCAAGGCATAAACGTTCGAGAGTTTTCCGAAAATACGTTAAATTTTACTAATATTTGAACTAAATAGTGTCGTATTTTTTCAGTAATGAAGTATTATTTTTTTGAATATATGTATTGAGCTTATTGTTTGCTGTAAAAATTCCTCCTTTTATTGCACAAATCACGCTTTCCTAAAATCAGTAGTAGTTGGTGAAACGGTGGTAGGAGTGTAGTATGTTCGAACATAAGTAAAACGAGTTCCATGGACTATTGATAAAAAGCATCATGATCTGAGGAATTAAGCTTTTCATAATGCACCCAGATTTAAAGGGGAAATCGGGCCAATTTTGATCTCTTAGGATTTGCTTTTGTTTTCTGCTACTCAGTTCGGTGTTAGGAACCAATCGAATTTTGAATCGGTCGAATTTTAAATCCATGTCTGGTTTGATAGTCAAGCACCACAGTTACACTAAGCTGAATTATCATAAAATTATTATTATTTGCAGGTGATAAAAAAATGAAATAAAGGCGAAATAATTATAAAAGCTACCACTTTAAATTAGTTAATACAGCGTAAAGCAATTGAAAAAAGCTGCAAATGAATAAGTAAAGGAAAATACAGATTTTATGTTATAGTAGAATTTTGAAAAAATAACAAAGAATTTAATTAAAATGACCAATGGTTTGTTGGTTTTAAATTCCTTCTTACCGCTGATTTTTATTAATCGCCGAAAACGGAACGAAACTTCGATGTGTAACTAAATTATAAGTTATTTTCTGGTATATGAGATGGTTGACGATTGTGCAATTAAAGAGGAGGAAATTAAATCAAATGACCGAAGTTAAGAATCATAAAGAGAGAAGATCAATTAAAAAAATATATACATAAATTAAATTCTTTAAATAATATTATAATGTAATTTTAAATGAAATTTATTTGCAATTAAAAATTTAAAAAACATTTAAACAGTTATTAAACCTTAGGTCATTGTGTATGACGTCGATGCTGTTCATTATGGGATGCCGGTTACGTAATTGTTTATTTCCGATTAATAATTGACGACAATATTTTGTGACAATAATTAGTAACATTTTGGAGTTTAAAAGCAGTAAAATACAATCAGTCTTGCGGATAATAATGTCGTGATAGCAAAAATGTTTGTTTTCTTATTTTATTAAGAGTTAAGCTTAACAATAACATGTAAGATCAACATCGATAATGGTCATTAGAGATAGGTTTGTTGAAAGAAAAAGAAAAAAACCGTGTCAAATTAAGGTTCATAAAGCATTAAGAGCTGAACGTGGAGGTCATGTTTTTTTCTTCAAGATGTCTTTTACACTTACTCAAATTTTTCTTCAAATCAATTTCAGACTAGGAGAACGTTTTAACTCTGCAGAATTATTTAACTTTCTTCAAGAATGTTTTATACCATTTTCGATTTTTCTTCTTATAATTTAATGCACCCGTGACGTACTGATATGTTTTAAATGAATATATATTTATTATGTACCAACTGTACGTATTGTATTTTTATTTATTTATTTTTTAGTCAATGCCTATTGAATGAAATTTGCTTAATCTTACAGTATTAAAAAGCACCAATAGAGAGCACATATGTAATTTTTTCTAATGAAAACCAAGTGACTATTTTTAAAACCCAGTTAAAGCGAACTATAATCCTGTTTTGTTTTTTTTCCGTTAAAACGTATTTGTAAATTCTTGTTATATTTGATATTTATCATCAGATTTGGACTTAGTAATCGATTTGACACTGAATTTCCGAACGAATTGCTCTGTCGAGTAGCGCCGGAAGAGTATTCTGCAACAATGGGTAGAATTAATTCGGAACTAAAAAAAACGCTTCCAGTTAACGCGAAATGGCTATTTTGCGGTTGTATTTGCTGCTGCTGTACTTTAGGATGTTCGTTATGGCCTGTAGTTTGTTTAAGCAAACGAGTAATTTTTTATCACTTATTAATTATTTTTAATAAAATTTGTCGTTAAAATAAACGCGTTTTTTTAATATATAATAATTTTCGTATTATATGTCCATTTAATTTAAATGTATTGAAAATCTGGTATAAGCATTTGATTTAAGTACACCTTTCGTCTAAAATATTTTCACCACTATGATAGTAATGTTTCTAGCTTGGATTGATATTTTAATATAATTTATTTCATTATAGACCCAACATTCACTGAACAAACTATTGGATTGGGAAAATAGTCGTTTATATCACAAACTTGGTCTGCATTGGAGATTAACCAAACAACATTGTGATTCATCTTCTGTGATGGAATACGTAAGTATTCATTCCTCTTTTTCAATTACCAGAAATTGACGTTTTGTTTCAAAGGAAAATATCTTAAATCTTATTTAACACCGTCGTAATTTATTTTTGTCCTACGTAATTTTTTTTAATAGTCTCCCCGATTTTTCCTTTAATCTCAACGACCTCTGTCATCCTTCAAGCTTGTTTATCCCACCCTTTTTTTCAAAATCTCTCCGTCAAACCGTAATTAAACAGAAATTTTACAGTGCTATCAATTCGACTTCCCTTTTCGTGTAACCATTTTCACTTGTTTCGAGGGGGCCTATTGGTGTTAGTGTTTCTTTTATTCTTCTAGATTTTATTAACCCCTCTGAATCTTCTTGCCTTTCTTCTTTCTCTTCAACATTTACGACCGAGTTGATGACCGCTTTAACCATCTTTCTTCCAGTTTTTTGACTATTTCTGATTTCATGAGTGTCCTTCAGGACATTTGTTCTCCCCCCTTTGATCATTTCCCTGTGACTATTGCACACTCTTTATATGTTCACCTATTCATATTTTTTCTTATCTCCTTGCGATTTATATTGTTTTGCTGTGGGTTCTTGGCCATTGTGCCATCCATTAATGAGGCGCTGATTATTTTTCCTCTCCTTACTGCTATGACGTAATGAGGCCGGCGAAACGGGATTAAGGTCTAGTTTATCACTACACCAATTTATTGGGTTCATTGTTATTCTTATCGCCATTATGAGCGGAACGAAGTTGGTATAAATTACGGGGAACTGAAAATTTTTAGATTAATAAAACTGATGAAAAGTTGCTATTTAAAAATTATGCTGTATAATATAATACATACATACGTATATAATACTATATAAAAGAATAATGAAATAATGTCTGGTTAAAATTTGAAAACAATCTCACCTATTGTTCAGTAGTTACAACAAAGAAAGGTAGGAAATGGAAGATGGACAAAGTCTTTTGTCGAGCAGTTTATAAGTGTTGAAGGAAGTAGTGAAATTAGAGAAGTGAAGAGTTAGTGTAAGGGACTTTATTTTACATAAAGATTTAAGGAGAAATTTTCTATGATTAAAAGCAACATAAGTGATAAAAGTAGAATTTTGTTAGGTGAGAAAAACGGTCTTTGGGAAATTGAATAGAAGGAAAAAAGGGATAAGGGAAGACATTTAATTAGAAATCGGTAACTAAAATGAGATTGACAAGAGTAGAATGAAACTGAAATTGTGAAAGTAGTGGAGTACTTAAGGTTCTGAGACAAATATGAAGGCCCCAGTTACGAATTTTATTGAACTCAGCGAGGGAAGATTTAGAAGCCTTGCTTTGAGGAGCTTAGACGGTAAGTCGAATGGACATGAGCTAAGGATTTTTTTAAAAATAAGTAACGAATTATTAAGAGCTACATTAGCAAACTGAATCTAATTAGCGGATGAATAAATGCGAATATCGTTAGCAAAGTATAGTGAAGAAAAAGGAAAGGACAGCGAAGCGTACTGGTAGTGAAGGTACTAAAGAGACGTAACTTAAAGCAGGCAGTAGTAGGCTTTTTTGGAAATGGGGAAAGGAGAAAGGGAGAAAAAAAGTGCGCCTTCGAATAATGTTAACAATAAGAGGAATGAAGTGGGATGGAAGGTTGATAAAAAGCATTTTGTTCAGAAGGGAAGGAATGTAGACATTATTGACTTTGTAAACACCTATGGTAGCGGCTAAATTAAGATTTTTATATATAAAATTGGTACAAATATTTGAGAAAAAATACTGATATAATTTGAAGTACCGGAGCTAGGACGGGAGCCAAATAAGCACTGCAATCGGCTTCAATTGCGAGAAATGAGAGAGGCTATTAATGAAGGAGGAAATAAGGGAGTTAGGATTATAATTAGGAGGAACGTAGATGTACATAATATTAAGCGGTTATGGAGTTACGCACGAATAGAGAAAGGTAGTTGAAAGTAGAATGAAAAAAAATATGACGAATAAGAAATTGTATTTATTTTTTATTCGTTGATTCCAATCTGCATTGTAAATATATGGTCAAAGTAATCATAATTTAAGCACAGTCTAGGGAATGGTAATTATATTCTATTGGAAGGCGTAGTTTATAAACGTATAAATATGAAGGAAAATCGTTAAATTTCATTGCTAATGTTTTCGTCGGGTTGGGTTGGTTTTTCCGGCGGATTCTTCTCACATTGATAATTTCTATTGCAGATTTAAGAGCATGATTACTTAATTTTCAAATATATCTAGGCATCTGTTGAATAATGTTGAAGCGAAGGAGAAATATACAAAGGATTTTGATTGTTGATATTGACGTGATTAATAGTTATTTGGGTTTTTGCTGAAAAAGAAATTTACAAATTGTCAGCAGATGTAAATTAGAAATGTTCTTGTTTAAACTTTGAATAATAACAATAAAAACACCGTTGTGGAATCTGGTCTTTACAAATTATGAATATTAATGGTTCGTTTCAGTTACCTTTATGTAACTATTAGGTCCGTTACTGTGACAATTATGTACATAGCCCAGCGTGATGTAATTTATTCCAATCTTCTGCTTACAATCAGTCTAGTGCCTAATTTATTTAAATAACAGAACTTCACAATGTAACATTACGAAGGTGCATTTTAACAGTAATAAAAATTACATTTCGCTTACTTTTTTTTATAAAGTTTTTAATAGTAAATTTAAAGATATACTTTCTTTTCAGAATTCATTTTAAAACTTATAAAATTTCTTGTTTTATTTTTACCGGAACAATCTTTCTTAAAATTTAAATGCACCTATTTTATAATTTACTTTCACATTTGTAATACTCATTTTATACACGAATGTTCTTTTTTTTTATACATATTTTGCATTTTGCATTTTCCGAATCCATCATAACAGAATATTCTTAAATAATAGATCGTTCACGGTTTTGTTATTTTACTGATTATAACTTATAAAGAAACAAAATATAATATCTATTGCGCAAAAGATTGAAATTAATATGAATCGTAATTTTAAATATTGTATATATATATATATATATACATATACAAACTCGCCCCTTTGTGCCTCGAAAGGGGCTCCGTCACTTACCCGTCCCTGGGGACACTCCCGGACTCCCAACTCTGTCATTTCTATACTTCTTATAGAATGAGGAAAATTAACGTTGTTCTTTCCAACTGCGCGACAAAAAATAAATAAATCTTTATTTAATGTCACATTTTGGGACAAATTTTTGTGACATAAAAAGTAATGGTGGTCGGGCTAAGAATGAGGTTGTCATTAGTATATAACAGTAATAGTGCGCATATGAGATATGCTGTTTAAATTTTATTAACAGTGCTTGGGACTAATTATTCCACCGAAAGAAATAAGTATATAAAAAACAATATAATACAAATTGATGTTTCAGTTGAGATGTAATTAATGTTTGCTTTGTTGTTTCAGTAACCAAACGTGATGATAAGAATCTAATAGTCGTTATAATCATATTAATCGATAACAGTTTGAAATAAAAGTAATTAAGGTTCATTTAAAACATCATTAAAACTTAATTATTTCTCTCGATAATAAGGTTTACCAAACAAAATGTGTTAATTTAGATAATATAAAATATGGTAATTTGGAATAAAATGCAAATGCAATAAACAAATGTAAAATGTATAAAATATTACATGCTAATCAGAAACGTTTCCGGACATAGATGATCAGCTAAAACTTTAAAAATACAAATAAAAGCATGTAAAGTGCGTGATCAGACAAACTGGAAATACACCAAAGTGTCAATATGGAAAATAGGCTGTTTGTTAAATTTTAAATTATATCGCCTTTAAAATTTTAAATTTTAATTACGTATATAAATACTCTGTTTTCCATACTGCAGCGAGTTTTTAACTTGTGCGGTTTCATTTTTATTATTAATTTTTATCTGATGATGGGCTATGCCCCAAAAGTGTTTTTAGTTAGTTTATAATATCGTTTATGCGGTTTAAATTTGTTTGTCATGTTTGTATTTTATTCCAAATTACCGTATTTTCATTTAGCAAACAGTATGTTAAATGATTTTCTATACTAGATAATGTAAAAACTCAAGTTAGCAGTAAGCAAGGGCGGATCCAGAATTTTTTTCTGGGAGGGGCACAATCGGCAAGCGAGCAAAAAGTGTTTCCATTTTTACGATTAACAAACAACATACAACAATAACTGTAAGAAATAAATTTGTAATATTAATATAAAGGTTTATTAACATCAAAACAATAGAAAATTACATGTTTATGCATTAAAGCCGGCCCATTCAAACTATCTTCTGTCATCATGTTGCGTAGATATGTCTTTAATCGGCGTAAGGTGGAGAAAAATCGTTCTACAATGTTACTAGTCACAGGAAATGTGCACAACAATTGACAGAGTTCTAATATTTGGCATCACTATTGCTTTTTTGTGGGCATCTGCTGGAGACTGGGATATTTTCTCTCATCTGTTACTAAATTTTTAGCTCTTCCTTCAAAGCTAACAAATAAGGAAGGTCCTCTTTGTATATTTCACACCTTGCAAAACATCCTCTATATCTTCGTCGCTGAAGTTATAGGACAGCAATTTCTGTAATTGTTTATTCTTTGCATCGGGGCCCTGGGGAGTTCGGGTGATATTTCACTTAACAAATAATTCAGAAAAGGAATATATATTGAATGCCGGTAATACTCTTCAACGGACTGATAGTCCAATCAGTCTGTCATGATCCAACGTTAAATTTACAAAAAATATAACCCGGAAACAAAATATACAGTGATATAGAGAAAAAAATTCTAAAAAAGATAGTGTCAAATCCGACTCGAGATTTGGTGGTGAACATGACCTAAAATGTACGTAAAGTTGATAAAAAAACAGTTTTTTTGTAAATATAAGAAAAAGTAAGCGTCGAATTGAAAAACAGTAAATGAGAAAGTTGGAAGTAATAAAAAGATCTATCGATTCGCTTTTTGCAGGTATCGATTGATCGATTGCTTTTCGGGATATAGGGTGGACCAAAAGAAAATCCCGAATTTCAAACGCTCGTCAAAATCATACACTGTGAGTTAGCGTAGCGATTGTAACGCCATCTGGCGTTAAATAATATGCCGTTTAATATAAATATAGTTGATTAGTAGTCATGATGTCGTGGACGCGTAAACAACGCTCTTTCGTTGTCGAGTACTTTGTGAAAAACGGTGAAAGTGTAATCGCGGTACAACGCACGTTTAAAAAAAAATTTGATTTAAAACGTCATGACAATCCCCCCGACCGTAAAAGTATCCTCAAATGGGTAAAAAACTTCCGAGAATACGGTAGTGTGGTGGCGGTCAACCATCAAGGTCGCCGTCGATCGTCTAGAACCCCGACAAACATCGAAAAAGTGCGCGTAGCATTGTCGCGAAGTCCGCGCAGATCCGTTCATCGCCAGGCTTCCGCCTTGAAAATTCCCCGTACTTCACTCAGAAGAATAATTCGAAACGACCTCAATATGCACCCATACAAGATACAACTAACCCAAGAATTGATACCAACAGATAAGCCAAGAAGGTTAGAATTTTGTAATAAATTTTTGGATATGCTGGAGGAAGAAGACGTCGATTTGGATTATGTTTTTTTTAGCGACGAGGCGCATTTCGATTTAAATGGTAACGTTAATAAACAAAACATGCGGTATTATGCTACTGAGAACCTTCGAATCGTTCACCCGGTACCCTTGCACTCCCCTCGTATCACGGTATGGTGCGCAGTCAGTGCGAAAGCGATAATCGGTCCCTAGTTCTTCGAGGAGGACGGAGCGAATGTTACTGTGAACGGCGACCGCTACATCCAAATGTTAAACGAGTTTTTTCTACCGGAGCTCAGACGGAAGAGGATTGCATTATCTAAAACGTGGTTTCAACAAGACGGGGCCACACCACATATTCGTAACGATGTTTTGCGGTTATTAAGAGAGAAGTTTCAGGACCGCTTGATTTCGCGAAACTGTGAGCTGTTTTGGCCGCCGCGCAGTCCGGATTTAACACCGACAGATTTTTACCTATGGGGCTACTTGAAAAGCAAGGTGTACGAGGGTAAACCAGCAACAACCGACGAGATGAAATTGGCCATTCAGAAGGAAATTGCGGCGATTAAAAAACCAACTCTTAAAAAAGTAATGCATAATTTTGAGGAAAGATTGCAACGATGTAAAAATCCAAATGGTGACTATTCATACGGAGTATTGTTCAAAACTAATAGTGCATAATAAATGACGTTCTTTTTGAAGTATTTCAACGTTTGTTTCATTTCCGCAAGTATATTAGTCTTTATTTGACGAGCATTTAAAATTCAGGATACTCTTTTGGCCCTCCCTGTATATCGAAAAAAACGTCTAAAATTGTTTTTTTGTTTTTGCTATAATTTTTTCAATTTTGCGTGTATTGACTTGATATTTCATACAAATGTAGCTCTTGACAAGCCGAAAAAGTATGTTTTTGGAAAATTCAAAAATGTTTAGTATTTTCCGAGATATATCGATTTTTCGGGGGAAAAGCATTTTTGAAAATCGTTTACTCTTGCCCCAGGGATGGTCGTAGAGAAACGTTCAGGGGCTCATTTTTTTCTTGAAGAGTTGTAATTTAACTTTAAAAAAAAATTGTAACGATTTTATTCAATTTTAGTACCGAAAAATTACATTGAAAAAACACGTTTTTTTTACGCTGTTTTTTTCAAATTTCTTCTTCAATTGTTGTTGCACAATAATACCTTCATCAGAAGTAGATTGCTGACAATTTTTTACGAATTTAAGAAAAAAAAAAGTTGACCTACTACCACCTGCAGCCGAGATAGACTTTTTTTTTTTGAACAAATTCCAGAGGACTCAATTTGCGTTGTACAGCGTGAGCCTTTGTAGTGATTACTTTTGAATACTTGCATTTTCAATAAAAAAAATACAACAGATAGATTTATTAACTTGCGCAATTAAAAATGGAGGGTCAAAGTTATGCATACAAGCGAGACGCACGACTGACGAAACCGCTCGTAAACTGACTTGCTCGTTTTTATTCTCTTACGATCAAAAAATTTGCAAACATTTCAGTCTAAAGCACATATAAAATTATTTAAACAAAAAACCTTAAAAACTTCAATGTTTAGTTATTTTTTATATGTATTCCTTTATTTTATTTATAAAATGAAAATAATTTTAAATATTTGATTAATAATATTACTTATGAGAAATTAAGTTGCTGAAATATTATAAATGATCGCTGTTAAAATAATGTCGTTATATAAGTTATTTATGTTTGAAACAGTCATTTAATTGTGTGGTCTAATATACTTTGTAAATCGATTTCAGCGGAAGTCGATGTTAATTTGATATACTCTAGCTTTTTAATTACTTGCACAGTTTTATGCGATGGAAATCTGTCCGGAGCACTTTTACTAATGATGTCAAAATCGCGACAATTTATTTCGATGCTAGTCATTGCCCCAATGAGATCTTAAACTGTAGTACATAATATGTACTATAGTGAAAGATGTCGATTCGTTTTAAATTATCTTGTCGCTTAATTCATTTGTTACCCGTTCCAAAAATTATTTTTCACCGACAACGTACGCTTTCGATAATGAAAGAAAATAACACTGATGTTTCTAGTCGTTCATTTTTTTTTTTTTTTTTTGAATATTTCATTCTTATTGGCTTTTAATCTGATATATGAAAAATGATAATTTTTTCTTTAAAAGTTTATAACATTTTGTTCGATTTTTAATTTCTTCCGTTAAGACTGGAAATTTTTCTTTTGTGCTATTGTATCGAGAACTTTTTAAGATATCGTATTGTGTTTTCACATTGCCATATATCACTGCTTTCAGTGAAAACCACGTCAAAATTTTTTTCCGTTAACATTTTGAACAATGGTACTCTATTCATTACTAGAACAAAACACAATAAGTCAGAATAGGCAAAACTCAGATCTTAAACTGCTGATTAGTTAATTATTGCTTTTTGTTTCATTTGACCAATCGTCGGCTTTAAATTCGAATCAATTTCTAAACCGTCATCTCTGTTAAAATTTTTACATTTTTCGATTTCAATCGCTTCCCTGATTGATCGTTTACTCGTGTGTTTTCCCCCCTGGCTATTAGTTTAATGTTGTAAAAATTATTTCGTGTTGTTTTCATTTATATGTTCGGCTAGCGTGGATTTTTCAACTCGTTTGTGTCCCGCTTCGTATTCTTTAATTCGTTCATGTATAGCCTTATCAATTTGTCCGAGATAATTCGTACCGCGTAAACACCGAATTTTATATTCAGCACTGTATGTAACTAGGATAAGAGTCATTTTTGTTCCTCTTTAAAAAGAAATTATATTTCTTTTGACTCTAAATATTGAACGAATTTTGGGTTTTTCTTAAAATTTGGCGCCAGTTCTGTTCGTAATATTTTTAATACAAGGCAACGTAAAACTCACCGTTTCTGTTTTTTCTTTTTTTTTCGTTTTACATTTTGTCTTTACAAAATTTGTTTACCGATTTCATCGCTTCATTTTCTTTATATCTATTTTCTACTACGTGTTTTTTGTATGTATCACCTTTGCCTCAATATTTCCTTTATTGCATATTTTTTCTGTCCATTTTATGAACGTTCTAAACCATACTTTTGGCTCGGACCCTGATATTCAATTCTTTGTGTAAATATTTATTAGCGTGGGTAGGTTTACAAAATACTGAAGTATTTATGCACCTAATATTATTCCTCTCAACCAGCACATCTGAAAGCGGCAAAGTGCCATTTTTTCTTCTATCGCATGAATTTTATAGTTTGGTGAAAATTATTTCTAATCTGTAAGCAGTTCTGCTATTATTTCTTTTCCATGTTGTCACATTACAAACGTGTACCATTCACATATCGTAGCTATAACTTCGGAATCCACTTACTAACAGTTTTCAAAATTTTCGATGAATTTTTACAAAACTATTATGCTTTAATAGTAACTACTGACTCTTCTTCGTGATTGTAAGCCCCTTGACGAAGCATCGTGACCTTTAATTTAAAGTACCTCGTATAATTTTTCTTCATCGATTTATAATTTGGTGCTTTCCCTTGCTATTGACTATTGAAGTATGTATCTATAAAAAATATTAACAGAAGAAACTGTTAGTAGTAATTTTGAATACTTATTTGTCTCGTATAAAAATGTGAAAAGAAAATTCTTGAAAATCGCCTATTTTTTGATTCCTTTTGGATGTTATGGGTTTGTAACAAATCAGTTTCATTTTGTACGGATTTAAGAAATAAAGTTGAAAATGATAGGAAAAAAAGAATCTATACCACTCGGAAATAATGGAAAAGAACGTTTGCGAATTAAAAAGAACTTTACGATTACAATAATATTGCGTTTAATATATACACACATATGTGTGTTTGTATGGGGTATGTCGGTATGTGTATATATATACCTTCTTCTTCTCCTTCTGACGCCAGTATGCCTCACTCAAATTCTTCCACCGTTGTTTGTCCTAAGCCTCATATACTCGTGTGTCAGTTTAGTATTTGCTTTGCCCATAATCCGTCTGTTAAGCTTATGACAGTCCTGTCTAATTGTATTTGTTTGTTGCAATTGTGGATTACTGTTGATAGTTATTTGGGGTCGCATGTCGAGATTGCCGCCCCCTTCATGTCAACTCAGGGCTCTTCTGTGCAGCGACTGAGGGCTCTCATTTTTTGTATTTTTTATATTTGAGAGATGTTGGGTCTTGCCTTCCCATGATAATCTAATTCGTGTTGGGAAGGGGTTGATAGTAACTAATTTGAGCTGGATACGGTACCGTTGTCTTTTGGAATCTTTCGCTACCGTATCTAAGTTGGGTAACCTATCTCTATTCCTATCCAGTCTAATGAGGCCTTCCTCAAGTTAAATTTGATATTAGCCCCCTCACACCCCTCAAACATCATTTTGCTTGTCGACCTGTCTCATTCTGGGATTCTCACCACGGGCTTCCTCGATCGGGTTATTCAACGTAGCAGGGGCGCCGCGAGGAGACAGATGTCGGAGTGAGTGTAGAGAGCTATACCGTCTGTTGGTATATTGCGCTTCACACGTCTAGGAGTTTCCCCCAAAGAAATACATATATATATATATATATATATATATATATATATATATATATAATATATTGTTGTACATTACGTGCGCTCTATGGAAGATTTAAAAATAAAATAAAATAAAAGTAACATAAATAAAATTTAAAATACGAAAAATAAAAATGTGCATGGCCATTCGAAATGTTGATCTCGGCAGCCACCCAATGGAAAAAGAAAAATCAAGAAGAAAGGCTACGATCAAAATTTTAGAAAACAGTCGATCTTTTGTGAGTTACGGTTTGGATCACTTCTCCACTCATCGAGAAAAGGAATTTGTCAGAGCCAGCAGTAAATACCTAGCATTAAAATCGCGCTTGTTACAAAAAAACCATATTAACAAAACTATCGCTTCCGGTTATTAAAATTATTAGTCACGGTTATTTTGTAAATTTAGAGAATAAAAAAAAAGTATCTCTTCTGCTGCCGACAATATCAACGTTAGAACAGCAGCGAATTCATCTGTATCCTACCGCTGACAACAGTGATATGTAAAATTTAAATATTTATAATTTATTACATATTATTGTATTATATTTGTACATTTTAAAATTGCACCTTTTTAGCGGTCGATCGATATAGAAAGATTAGTGTGGATAAAATTTATTAATACAAAATATACAAAATCTAAAACAGTAATTTGTTTAAATAATAAAAAACAAATAATAATTTGATTTTACACCCGCGGTAATAATGAGACTAGTGGTATTCCTGAGGGCATAACTAACTACATATATCGTTACGATACATATATATATATATATATATATATGCGCGCGCGTGGAAATATGTGGTGAATTTTTTGGACCCTGAGATGGTACTTTTCTATAATTCTATAAAAGGATATTTTAATTGGCGCTTACGTTCATTGTCTTTTTCATTTCAAAATTTTTGGCCATAAACTTTAAAATTCCAGCGGTTTCTTATCTTTTCTATATTCTAAGGATGAAAATACATCGGTTGAGGAAAAAACCAGATTTTTAGTTACCATAAAACGGATTGTGGACTTCTTTGCCCATTTTCTGTTTTTCAGTTTTATAATGTACATATTTATATATGCGTATAGGTATATTGTATAAGAAAAGCATCAAAAGTACCATGTTTAATAATTTCTTATCTTTTTCTTTTCATTACGTTTGTTCTGGTGAAATCTAACATATGAACTTGTTGTTTCCATTTGTTTCAATCTTCAGCCGTATTAAGTCTAAGTTCCCTTGTCTGTGCCTTCACTCATCTCTGTTTTGTTCATTTTGTAACACGCGCTGAAATCTCCGCAGTAGACCTTCAGGAGTTTTTTTTTTTGCATTAATGCGACCTTGCATTTTGTTTATTTTGGTTTTGAAAATGAGATTCAGTGTCTGGTAATTGTGGCATTTTTTTCCATAAAACCAAATTTGCGTTTTATTTCCTCTGGTCTGGCCGCTTTAATGATCAAAACCTCAAAAGGCTAGCCACAAATGGAAAAATTAAGTTTCCATTCGGAAAATTTTAGATGTTAGATTAAATAGTTTTATGCTTGAGGTATCAGATAGTAGTGGAAGCATCTGCCGTTTTTTTAGAGTAGGTTAAAAGTGACCTCGGACGGAAAGCGAATGTATCATCAGAAAAATAATATATTCTTTGTGACGACGTAATTTTTGGATGAATTAATTATTTTTAATGATTTAAAATGGATGGAACAGATAATACTAAATTCCTGTTGGTGAAACTAAATTACGAAAATAGAAGTTGGCAATTTACCAGCATATTCGTTACATAAAAGTCGAAAAATGTGAGGTTAAAATTTTATGTGTATATATACATATATATAAGGTGTGGAAAGAAATTAGTTATGAATTTCGAAGAACTTCACGACCAAATTCGCACAATACACACAATTCTATAATCTAATGAAAACAAGAAAAATTGGCCGTACCTGTGGATTAACAGAGTGCACATTTTTGACAAGAGTCGTCAAAATTACATTTTACTAGGAACAATAAAGTTTCTTACAGTGCTAAATTTTCATAATATTCGTATGTTTTGATTAAATTGTTTCATTGAAATTTGCTGTAAAGCAATTTTTCTATTTTTAAATATTAAATTTATATGTACACGTGTTTCTGTTTACGTATTTGTAAATTTTAACGTTGATTATACATTAATTGATCAATATAGTAAATAACGCTGAATATTAGTTTAATAGTAAAATAATATTAATCAATATAAGATCGAATATATATTTCAAACATATTTATAAGGTTTCTATGATCTCGTTTATAGTATGAAAAAGTTAATACATATTAAAGCGGGTAAAAAATAAATGATGTAAGTTAGAGGAAATTAAAAAAAATCCAAAATAACATAAAATGGTAATATTTTAAACTTCAAAAATTTTTAATGAAAAACGCTGAAATGATATGTTTTCTTTTTTAAAAAAATGCTAGAATAGCGGAACTCGATGATAGTTCTCGTTTAAATTGGCAGTTTAATCAATTTTCAGAAGACACATTCCACTTCTGACATTCCTCTCCGTAGTTAGCAGCAGGGCTTAAGTAGAAAAAAGTAGTTACCGATGGTATTTTTAGTCTAAAATAAACTACTGATAAAAAAAACAGTCTTCCGTGTGTTTGAGTACGTTTGTTTTGTGCATAGCACATGAATAATGGTAAGTGAAAGTAGGAAGCGGATGGAATATTTCCGTTGGTAGTGAAAAATATGCAACCTACGCTGTGTGTATGAATAAAAACATATTGAAAAAAAAAACTATTAGAAATAGAAAAAACCAAGGTGGTTAGCGGGATGTAGCGGAATTAAAAATCAGCAAAAAGACAAAGGTAAAATTAATTAATGAAAGAATTACTTGAAAATACAGTCTAGTTCATTACCATCATTTTTAAATAACAATAAAAAGTTAACACGCCTTCGCTTATACATACGCATACATACGTACATACATGTATATATAATATTATTCCGCCTGTTCCGATTCGACGTGACATTTTTGAACGGTTTCGTCCTCATTCCTTTTTTATCTGCACGCATATCCTGTTTCATAAGCTTTCGATCTATCATATTTTTTAGTTCGTATCTTTCTATCTTACACCGACATTGCTGATTTTATTTGAATTTTCTACAACTAGCGTCTCTTATATAAACCATCTCCTCTCTTGTGAAGATCAAAAAATTATCCATTCTGCGTATTTTACAGTTTAGCAGGATATTGTTTTTTGTTTAATTGGTTTAATTAATATTGCGTACTTTTGATTTTTTTTTTTTCAGTTTTTTCCTTAATACAGTTTACTACATCGAGTGTTTTTCAAAATCCGTAAAGCACACGAAATCTAGTAAATTTACCCTTTTTTCATTGAGCTGTTTTTAGTTGTAGTTTTTAGATTTGCTCCATCACAAAATTTCTTTATTCTACCATGGTATTTTAATTAAATTGTCCTATTCGGCGGGCGCTTTAATTTGTTCTCTTCGTCTATTTTTTTTTTTTTTTTTGAATCTCGAATATTCGTTTTATCGCTGTTCGATTTTCTTTTAAAATTTTATTCTGGTACGTATTTTGCTTATCACGTTCCCCTCCGGCAAGTAGAAAAGTAATTTATCACAGAATTCATACGTAATAATCGGTGAAACGATCGATGTTAAATGGAATGTAAACGATTATAGTTCAACCAATCAGTTGTTCAATCGGGCATTTATCGTCATTTAGCGTCGGCTGTGATGGAACATGTAATTAATCTAAAGTAAACAATCGGCTAAACTAAATAACGGAGACCGAATTTTTTTATCGATTTTCTTTGGCTATTTCACCTAAATTTCGTTTATTGTTAGTTATTTTTATCATTGTTTTAATCGTTATAATTATTTCGTTACACATTCTCACTAATGAAGAATCTTTGATTTTTATTTATTTATTTTGCACTTGGTGTAAAATGATTTAACCTAAATTTAAAATTATGACAGCAATGTTAAAATTATTTAAAAAAAAAAGAGATTTATTTTATATATATATATATATAACTCGGCCATTTTGGCCTCGAAAGGGGCTGTGCCCCTTGACCCTTCTTGCTTTCATTTCTGTCTCTTTCTCTTCTATACTTTGTATAAAATGATCAAAATTTACAACGTAATTCTTACTGGCATCAACACACACAAAAAATAACATAACCACAAAAATCCTATTCTAACATTTAACTTCCGTTGTATAAAATTAAGACATTTTTCGTTACATATTTCATTACATAAAATTGTGACATTTTTTAAATAACAATAACAAAAATCCTACAAAATATAACAAACGTTACATAAAATTGGGACATTTTTTTGGGACATTTAGCGTTACATAAAATTGGGACATTTTTTCGAATGCGGGGTAGCCTAAGAATTGCGTTGTAATTAATATATATATATATATATATATATATGTGTGTGTGTGTGTGTGTGTGTGTGCGTGTGTGTGTGGGCATATACAAATTGTGGATTGTTTATACAAAATGTGTGTATCGCAGTTACTGCTGTGATAGTTAATAAATTATGTCTTAATGTATCGCATTTAATCGAGAATGACAACAGTTTATGAAAAGTCCCCCCATTTTACCGATAAAATTGACGTGGTACTTTCATTAGATGGTATATAGAACTATTTAATTACATAAAGAATAATGGAGTTGAAACATAATAATATACACTAATTTAGTATAGAAAAAAGTTAATCTATCGGCCAAGGCCAGAAACGAGAGAAAAAAAAGTGCAAATTTATTTTATTTGCGTAGGCAAAATTAGTAAATTTTGGTTTATAAGGATTATTTTAGCATTGATGGTGTTTCGCGTTGACTGCGACCATTTGATTTTGCTCGAATAGCAGTAGTTTTCTCCAAGGACTACTGGCTATTGAATATACGGCGGGTTTGTGGAGAAAATAGTTGTTATTCGAGGAAAATCGAATGACCGTAGGCAACATGCAATACATCAATACGATAGGAAGGTGTAACAAAAGAAACATAAAAAAAAGTATGGAAGTGCAATTTGGTTATTGGTGGACGCTGGTGATGATAATTATAACGAATGATGTTTAACTATTACAGCCGTTATAGATCAGTTACGGCGTTGGAGCGAAGAAGACGAAATGACTGGATAATTTAAATAGACGAGACTATCAAAATTATCAATTTCTTTCATTTGTAATTTTCCGTTTTTACCATATTCGTGCAGAAGTTCCAGGTAATTGTTCGGTCGAAACCGTTACCATTAATTTTATTTTACTTCTGCTTCTTATGAGAAACTTAGATTAGGAACCATGAAAATTTTAACATGAAAGCGAAATGTGTGAAATTTATATTTAGCCCAGAATGTGCAAATCTTTTATTGTTGGTGCTGTAAGTTCCGGTGCAGCGTTACTAACCTAACGACTTAAACTGATATTAATGTTTGATTTTTACAATACTTAATTTAAGTGTAATATTAGTATACTTACGAGAGGTTTAATTATTATTTTTACTATGAAGGAAAAAACTAATTTTTTAATTTATGCAGTATAAATCCCGAATTTATACATACCGTTAAAAAGAATAAAATTAAGAAGCACGTGTGACTAACGAAATTATTTCAATTTTCAGGTGCTATTGATAGAATTTATACCGAAGCTACCGTTATATGTACCGGATTAAGTCAACCGAACGAACACAAACTAATCATGATACTTACCATTTCTGTTTTCATTGTAAATAGCTGTATTATAAGGAATTCCTTATTTGTAAATATGTGTGTGTGTGTGTGTGTATGTGTGTATATATATATATATATATATATATATATATATATGCATATATGTATATATGTATATATGTATATATATGTTTTACGTCTTCCTAGATTTACGTTTAATTACCAAGTTAAAAAAAAATTAAGCTGCTTGTGAATATTCATTTATCCGTCTGTGAGCGTTATATATATACATTTATATACATATGTACATAAAAAACAAAAAAACTACAATTTTTCGATTTGATAATTAAAGAATTTATTTAACGAGTAGTACAGTTATTTTAAAAAATATTGCCGTAAAAAAAAACTATAACTGGATGTGTGCGCATTGCTTGAATGCGCTGGGTTAATTATTGTACTTTTTACGACAAAATTAGGAACTGTAAATATGAGGTTTAAACTAATGATAAAAAACAGTTTTAAAGGAAGAGAAGGTGTAGTAACAGGTCTCGGCTGAAACTCAGACATGAAATTTCTGATGTTTATGCAGTGTTCCTGAAAAAATTATTTTCAAAGTAAAGTCGAAAATAAACAATAAGGCACTATTATCTGCTTGGTATTTTATAATTTAATAGTTTACGTTTAGTAATTTTTCGTGGAACGCTTGCATAAACCGATTTCCTCGAAGAAATCATAGTTTCAATGTAAATCATCGAATTTCTCTATTACGAAGTTATAATCATTTCGCAGAAATATAAAATTACAGAAATAATAATTAAAATAAAGATTTGATCCGACATGTTTCATCGGAGGTGAACTTTTCTCTTAGTAACTTACGAAGCATGTCAGGTTTAAAGTTTTATTTCAATCGCGAGTTTATTTATATTTATTATTTTAAAGAAAATTTATTTTTCTATTTATATTTTGTGGAGGTATGTCGGAGAGTTCCTATTTTGCTGTAAAATATACGCGCATTTCGGCGGCCTATAGAGTAAATGTCTGCAATTTTAAATAAAAAAATCCGTAAAAGAACTTACAATTCACTATGAAATGTGTATGTAGTTTGCGTAGAGGATGCACTATTTTCGTAATAAACGAGATGCGTTTTGAAGTAAATATACAATCCCTGATAAAAATTACGAAAAAAACCTAATTGTAAAATTGTAGTGAATAAGAAAATGTAAATTGCAATAAACAGGTATAAAAAAAAATTTAAATGTGCAGCGTGGTAGCCTAGTGATTAAGGGGAGGTTCTCATCAGGACCGACCAAAAAATCGATTTTTTTTTTTTCATTTTTTCGTAGTAAATTATATGTAGAATATATTCCCAAAACCGTTTGCTCGAATATATGTTTTTTTTTTTAATTTATGGAACAAAAACGAAACCCACCTTTTTAGTCAAAAATTGAAATCGAGCAGTAGTTTGAGCGTAGTGTATTTTACATTAATATTTTTGAATAACGCGTGCATATATCCATACTATGGTAAGTAGAGTTACCAAAAGTACCACCAGATGTCGAATGTATGCCATGACTCTGAAAAAATTTGAAGGTACGACTCTTGGTTTGCCACGGTCATCGGAAAAAGTACCAGTAAGGTTCTTAATGTTTGCGTGAAATATTCTTTCTGTCAAGCTAGTGTCAATAAAAAAAGCAAAGAAGGAACCGTCAGATTTAGTTTATGGAAAGAAAGTCATGAAGAGACATGCACGGCAAACCATCACGGTAGTTCCGGAAAAATGGAAGTGGACGCAATCACAGAAATGTTATCTCGTTCTCAAGAATTACTCGGTATAAAGTATGACTCATACATTGGTGATGGCGATACGAAAACGTTTAAGGTCATATTAGATGTAAATCCTTACGACGACCCCATAGTAAGAAAAAAAGAATGCATGGGCCATGTCCAGAAACGATTGGGAACTCGTCTCAGGGCTTTAAAAAAGAAAACAATGAATCTCGGAGGTAAAGGTACAGGTAAATTAACTGTTAAAATAATTTGTAACTTAACAACATATTATGGATTGGCTATTCGACGGGATGCTGAGTGGGCTGTCTTTTACCATAATATCTCAACTGCTAGAAATCCGCAGCACCAATATTGTCCGGCTGGAAAGGATAGCTGGTGTAAATGGCGCGTAGCAGAAGCCGACGGTACCCTTAAGTTATTTGAGCACAAACCACCTCTGGCAGATAACGTTCAAGATGCAATCAAGCCTATTTTTGAGTCTTTGTCATCGGATGATTTGATGGAACGTTGCACTGGAGGAAACACACAAAACTCGAATGAGTCAGTGAACTCTTGCGTCTGGAAGCTCGCTCCGAAACACCTTCACTGCGGTGCAAAGACTGTAGAAATTGCCGCTTACATCGCTACTAGTCTATTTAATGAAGGATATACAGCACTGTTAAAAATTATGGGCATCTTAGGAATTACAGTTGGGCTTGAAGCCAATAATTTTGCCCACTTAGCTGATATGAAACGTGTTACTGCGGCTGAGAACAGTTTGTTGGAGGGAGCAAGAGCAGCTGCACTTTCGAAAAAAGCCGACCAAAGGACCCTTCAAGAGCCATATGAACTTGAGGAACGACTGATGCATGGCCTTGGAATCGCTGATTAGCCACAAGGTACATTTTTTTTATGTTAACACAGAAAAATCGTTAATAAAATCTTTAATTGCGTTTCCTGAAAAATCGTGTTTTTCAAACTGTTGTCCAAGATTTCTCAAAAACTACTTGATGGATCGCCTTCTTTCTTTTTTCATTTTAAAGTAGATTTAAGTCATTGGAGCCCCTACTACAATCAAGATGATATATGCATAATTTTTTTTTTACAGTATTTTAAAGAGCGAAAAATCGTGAAAAACTGTAAAAATTCAAATGTCCGCCATTTTGGTAAATTTTGACTTTCATGGATGATTCTAGTAGGGGCTCCAACTACACTCATATAGTTTATAAAAAAATTTCGATTATTGGTTTGTGATCATTTTTGCAGGTGCTAGAGTGGTCAACAGTAAGGTACCTTTTTTTAAGACGGTCACGTTACAAGGCATGTCAAAAATTATTGTCGCAATATTTTTTATTAAAAAATTATTTTTTTTGTAGTTTATAACACACTAAGCAAGTGACAAAAAGTTTGAGTGTCTAATTTATTTCCCTCTATTAGAAAAAAATTCGAGAAAATTACGTTGTTTTGGGGCCTCCAGATGAGAACCTCCCCTTAAGGTACTTGACTACCCAAAGGGGGGGGGGGTATCATGGGTTTTCGAGAATTGTCTGCTTCCAGGTTTACCCAGCCTGAAATAATTGGGTACCAGAGAAATCTGGGAAAGTAAAGTCGAGAAAAAGGAGAACTGGTCCCCCTACTCTTATTATTGTCGTTCAGCTTTTAGTACATCGTGAACCTTAACTTTACCATTCCCGACGCCCTGTCAAGGATATGGGAATTTGTGAACGACATACGAGATAAAAATGTGGATGCTTTAATCGATAAGCAAATTTTAAACAAAACTTTCAGAATTAAAAGCAAGTTACAACATTTTTCTTTGACGCTAAAGTTAACTGTTATTTTTAGCGGGTTCTTTTAATACTGTAAAAAAGGAAACTTCATTAACTGAAGCAGCGCTACACTTTTGTGTTATACACAATTGAATTTGTACAGTATATGGAACGTAATTTGCTCTTTCTCAGTAAGTAAAGTAAAATAAGTCCTATACTCTTGATGGGGTTTCATGAATTATGAAGTTAAGGCATACAATGTACTAAAAGCTTAACAATAATAGGAGTAGCGGGGTCAGTTTCTTTTTCTCGGCTGCCTTCGCTTTCCCAGATTTCTCTAGTACCTAATTATTTAAGATTAGGGGTGAGTCGACGCGATAGCCTAGTTGCTAGAGTGCTTGTCTTCCATTACGGAGGTCACTGGTTCGATCCCGAGCGACGACAGAACTTATTACAAGAATTAAATAAATAATCGCTAATAATCACGTGGAAGGCAATGGCAAACCACCACGTACAACATCATATGCGCGCTAGGTCAGTACACAACAGACACACATGGGACTGCACTTGTATATCGATAAATCAAACGATTACTAATCAGTTCCGAATGTAGTCTCTTGCGTGTGTACACCTGCGTTGCATATAATAATTGCCTAGTACACTACCTATATCTGTACAGCTGAGATGTACGAATAGGTAGTCGCCGACACTCAGAAGCTGAGTATGACACTATAAAAATATACTTGGTAGCGACTTGGATCCGTAACGAGATAACTCCTGAAAACCTATGTGATACTACTGGTTTGATAACCAAGCACTTTAATTACCAGACTACTGCGTTACCTTTCTTTTATTTATTTTTTTTGTTAATGTTTATATTTTATACTTTTTAGTCTTTTAGAATTAAATTTCGTGGTTTAAACGGTTTTCACTTTTATGGACACAATAATGTAGATAAAAAACAATTTCCTCCAAAAACTTATTGTTATATTAAAGAATTGCAATTTCTCCATTTGATTTATTTCTTTAGGTGCCTCACTGTTACAAACAGCTTTATGTTCCGTTAATTTATCGAAATATTTTTCGATTCGCAATCCTTCGTTGTGGTCTATAATAGATGCTTATGATTTTAAAGTGAATAAACATTTGATAGGACCTATTCGGGTCGAATATGTCACGAGACGCGCAAGTATTCATAATATTATGATTTCGAAGTTCCAACTTATCGGGAAGCGAATAAAAAGTTAATTATACGATATAACCGTGATAGACATACAAGTGGAGCTAAAAGTGCTGAAAACTGGTAAACGATAGTGAAAAATGTATTAGATTACAACGTGTGATGATCGTTTAAAAGACGAAAAGGCGGTAAAACTTTATTTTTTACGATTTAATAACATTCAAATAATTCGGAAAATACTCGCACGAGTGTATGGCTAGGACGCAATAACCAGAATATTACGATCTGACTAGTCACGATTGTAAAGTAATTTTAAGGTTCTGTGAATAAAGAAATAATGTAGATATAAAATAAATAAATACCTGAATGACCAACAAAAATAGGTATAAAATAATTTACATTTTACGTAAATTAAAATCACTTTAGAAACTTTTCGGAGGCATAACCCATCTCATCAGCTAACAACTCAAGAGTACAGTTAAATAGAACTAAAAACTCACTGTGTACTCTTCAGTTTTTAGCTGATGAGATGAGTTATGCCTCCGAAAAGTTTCTAAAGTAATTTTAATTTATTCGAGTATAATTTAGTAGTTATTTTTGTTCGTTTTTGAGGTATTTATTTTTATTTTATATTTATAAATATTAAATAAAAAAGGTGTATGATTTTATCTACAAGAAATAATTTACTTAAAATCTGCAATGCACGCTAGTTCAAAAAAATAATTTTTGTCAAGACAAAAAGAGCTTCGGCAATACCCTTTTTTAAGGGAATAATCTAGCAATAAGTTAATTTTGTACGCTCTTTCAGAAATATAATTAGCGTTTTCGTTTAATTTCCTGTTTTTAAATTTTATTAAAGTAGGTTTTATTATTATCGGTAAAATTTTTTGTTATTTGTACTGTAAAAGAATGCGGCAGATTTTAATAATTAAAAATATTTTTTTTATTCCACGTTTAACACCGTATACAACAGAGTGTTTACTGGAATCCCTTTTTATTCGGTTTTAAAGGAATATAATTTCTATGAAAATAAAATCTACTCTCGTATAATAACAGAAAATTTTTCATTAATTAAGGAAGTTTTAAATTTTTTCTCATTTTTTAAAAAAAATGTGAGCGGCTCGATTTTTCGCTTCTCGAATATAAAACAGTACAGTTCCGTACAGGTAATAATTAGTGGTCGTAAAAATATTTCCGTTTCCACTAATGTAAAATTTTACCGCTATCGAGTGATTAGACATCTTTTAGTACGAACAGAAAGTAAGAATTCAAAAACGCAAAAAAAACCCATTCATTAAGGTGTTTTAAGTTTTTTTTTTTTTTGTTTTGTAAAGTAAGAACTGGGCAATAATTCAATTTATGCCCATTTTGAAATTGAACTTGGCGATTAATTTTAATTTAAATGCTTTGAAGATAATTCTTTTATACTCTTATTGAAAAATTAATCCTATTTTAAAGTTAGTGCAAAAATAATGATCGTGCTAATCATACATATAACGAAAATAGTCGCGTAAAAACATGCATACTTTATCGTTAAAATATTCGAATATCTTCCATGCACACTTTAATTAACGAAAGACATGAAATTTTTAACTTACAGAAAACAGCATTCTAGGGTAGCATTATTACGTGCTAAACTTGGTCATGGCTTCATGGTAAAACTCTAATTTGTTCTTAAAATGCGGATGAATAAAATTACTGTGATCTGAGAATATCAGGTTCACTTTAATAAACGTTATTAAGTGTATCAGGAAATTTTCGAAATTTTAATTTTTAACGAAATAAGGAATTAAATTATTTACGAAAAAAACAAAACAAGACCGGCGCGATTGTTTCCTATCGTAAACAGTCGAAACTTGAATGACAGATGCCAGGCTACCTCAATTAGCGAATAAATACTTATTCATAATTGGCCAAAAAAACAAATTGAAATTTTAGGCGAGGGATTTATATTTCAGATTTTATTTAGAATGGTGAACTTACTTCGATTCGTGAGATATAACAGGAAAACGAAAATGTTTTGCTATCTTTTACGCGTATGTGATCTAATTAATTCCAGTGTGATAAATTAGAAATGTTACATTAGCCGGTTGAATTGGTTTCCACGTTAATCAGTACTTCAGCTCAAAATGATAATAATACTGATTCCCATTGTTACGGTTTATGGTACATTTGGCCAAAAGAAATATATATTTTTAATAGTAGTGATGAATTTTGCATACAAATTATTACGCTAATTATAAGTCGAATATACTCCTCTGTTTTATATTTCTTTTATTATATTGTTTCTTACGAAACTTAAGATTTTAAAGAATTTCCAATATATCACGGAATATTTTTATCCGCTAACGCTTGTAGCTTCATCTTTTAGTAACTTATAGTTTGGTTTTTAATTCTCTCAGCTGTCAATAGTTTGAACCAAAGAGTAATTTTATAATCTTTATAAAGCTTCGTTAATATTAATTTTTGTAACATAAGTCGATGATCACGGATGGTATTTCTATTCCTTTCGCATGCTTGAATATGATGGAAAACATAATGTAATAGTTATTAAAATAACGAAGTAGTAGTGTATAGTTTTATTTGTATTTTTCCTATTTAAGCACAAAAATTTAATGAATAATAATCAGTGGAAGTATATGGCTCTACAATGGACCCGCGAAACGTGATTACAGTAAAACTTCTTTCAACTGTCACTCTGTTATCCGTCCCTGTAAAAATCGCTAATTTGTGATTTTCTAAGGAAATTACTGATCTTTTTAAAGATGTAAACAGTTTGACGACGTAGGAACATTTTACCTAGGTATGTACAGCACTATATTGTACTATGTTATACTAAATTTGTGAATAAAAATATTGTATTCTAAATGTTATCCGATTAAACATTTTTTTTCATTTCTTTCCTGAATTATTTAAAATCTAATATAGAGTACTATATATGTAATTGTGCACGTTTGTAATGGATTTTCTGTTATCCGTCATAGGCCCGATCTTGAAGGTGACGGATAAAAGAAGTTCCACTGTATTTCTAAGAGAAGTGAAATATTATAGACAAATATTTGGCTAAAGTAAAAGTGGTTACATGTATTTAATTGTTTGTTGAATAAATCAATCGTTTTACAAATCAAAAAATGTTTTTAGACCTCTAATGACAACTTAAGATGATATTTACACTTACGTTATTTAAAAACTCATTAATATTGTGAAATATACGTTATTCATTTCAATATTTTATTGTCCGTCACATTAAGTACTATTTATTTCATGAAAACTTCTTTTTTGCAATACTGTTATAACTCAGTGGTTTTAATTCTTACATTTCACATAATATGCTTTTCTTCAAATACAATAAATCACAATTCACACAGATTTCAATTAACTAAACTACTGTATTTCGCGTACTGTATTAGGAAATTATGCCGTTTAGTTACAGATGTGCTTCTGTCAAATTGGTACCGTCTGTAAATTAACGAAAAAAAGTGTCTCAAACATATTGATTGTTAAAAGTAAAAAACCACATATATACACAAATACATGTACATATACATATAAACTCGACCATTTTGGCCTCCTAAGGGACTGCGTCCCTTGACCCCTCTTGTTTACATTTCTGTCTCTTTCTCTTCTATACTTTGTATAAAATTATCAAAATTTACAATGTAATTCTTACCGGCGTCGACACAAAAAAAAAAAAATAATCACAAAAATAATATCTTAACATTTAATTTTCTTTACATAAAATTAGGACATTTTTTCGTTACATAAAATTGGGACATTTTTTCTAATGGGGGGTAGCCTAAGAATTACGTTGTTTTATATATATATATATGTATTTATATGTATATATTGATAGAAAAATATTATAACACCAATAATTAAACGAAGAAAAGGTATAATCAGTATTTTTCAGATTTTTAAATCATGAGCAAAATTCATGTAGCAGCCATAAACTTAAAGCTTACTTTTTTTAAAAAAATTCTTCTCTTGATATCTGACCTTAGTGATATAACGTCATAGTATTGGTCACAAATCGAGCCGTCCTTTTTGTTTATTTTCAGGCTTCCTTGTATTTATGCTGTAAAATTTTAGGTATGTTTCACATTGAATGTCTTTACGTACTTCCCTAGAATAAAAAATATTGAAATGCAGTTTATAGCTTCATCGTATGCATCAAAAAAATTGGCCTATATATCTGGGATAGAAAACTGCAGCCTAGTACTATGTAAATTGCATGAACAAAACTGATCAATTTTTTCGTTGGCAAGTTTTAGAAACAACCATCTATAAGGAGTAATCTGAAAAACAGTTCTAACAACTGCCTAATTTCAGAACTACTGTCTTTAAATTCATTTATATTCTTAAAAAAACGCGTTATGGATAACTTTTTCGAAATCAACAAACCCCGGGTGTGCCGCCACAAAATCGCTAAGTTCGTTTAAAAATATTTTATAGTTTGCGCTCTTCTTATCAGGTAAAAACCGACGCATAAACATTTCCAGATTTCATAAATGTTGTAAAAACTCGATAAAAAAATTTCGGACGTACCGTCAACGAAAATTATATCGTTTTTTTCTTTATCTAACCGAAATTTGTTTAATATGAAAACGTTAATATTATTTACAAAATCATTACGAAAAACGAATTTTCACTGCTGATTATTTTTAATTCATATTTCCGGACGGAATCGTGAAGTTCAGTTGAACTTTTTGATAAGTAAAAAGTAAAGTAAGACCCATATGTATTCTAAGGAGAATACTGGAACCAGTTCTTTTCTCTCGGCCGCTAAGTGAACGGAGACATTTTTCTTTGTTTACTTGTCCATAAATTTCTTGTGCATTTTTAGTCACTCAACACTTTCGTTACCAATAATTTTCGATGGTTTTCCAGTGATAAGCTATTGATTCATTTTCCTTTTCAATGAATTAATCAGTTTTTGACGCGAAAATCATTTTCTGGTTACGATTATAGGACTAGAAATTTCGTTCATGCAATTTTACGAAAGCTTTGCATGCTCATTTGACAGAAATAACATCTTTCTAATAAATTTGCTATTTTTTTATTTATTTATTTTTTGATAACCGAATTTTTTATTGTATATCACAAGCAATTTTTTCCCCCGTTAAACATAGCTTCTATTATAAATAGGAGCGGGTAAGAAAAATGATGTTGCTAATTAACACGGTAGGAGTAGATCGAAAGATGAATATTAACTGAAATAAAATTGGAAAATAATCTCAACCGTGTACACCAATGAGGAGAAACAGTCGTACTATGAGTCATCGAACCATAATGTCAAGAATAAAAACGGTAATCATAACCTCAATTACAAACAACAGCAATAAAAGACTTTGCCAGTTTTAAAAAAAGGACAGATTTGATAAATCATTAAAACGGGAACCAAAGTGACCAGCAAAATCTCATGCGGCAAGTAATTCGAACACTTCGCTTTCAGGTGACTAAATTCGGAACATTTATTGCGCTTATACTATTCTGGAATTTTAGTTTTTGAGATTTAATTAATTTGAAGGCAAAAGTCAAGATTTTCGACCTTTATATTAAAATATCAGAAAAACAAATCATACGTTGAATGATGTAAGCGAGAAAAATATTAAGAGTTGTTAACCTTTGAATTTACGTTTCAGTGGTAACTAATATTAATAATTTTAAAATTTTGAAAGTTTCTCATTTTTTTAATATTTCAGTGACAACTAATCGACTCTCTGGCTACCACAGACCAGGTTGCGGTAGTGTCCGACCGAACTTTCGGTATTGGTTTCGGCCTATTTTCAGCCAAAAAACGGGGGTTTCGACTGGATGTGAAATTGAATTCGAGAGGTCTCGCGCTGCGATCGGACATATTCGGTAACCTCAGCTACGAGTGATGAAGTGTCATATACTTATCAGAGCCAAGGTTACAAAGAAACGCAGATATTTATTCCCACTGGAATTCTAGTCCATTTCTGTGTTTGAGAAAGGTTGCACTGAAATTCTTGTCGGCTCCACCGACGAGTGTTTCCAGTGAGCAACTATTTACCGCTGCTGGTGAAATTTATTCTGACAGAAGAAGAAATTTGCGAGGCGAAAATGTTGACGTCAAATTATTGTTTGTCGCTTATACTCATAATATTAGATTGTTCAACTAAATTAGAATTTCTAGAATCTAAAATACTTTCCCTAGTCTTTTGCGTTATAATAATTATATTCATTACATGATCGAAAATGGTGTAAATTATGAAGAAAAAAAAAAATCTTTTGAAAAAAATCTAAAATTAAAAAATTACGAAAGAGCTGCCTGTGTAATATAACGAAGATTTCTCCCGCCTCCTGATTGGTTCTTTCAGTATAGTGTGAGATTGTCAGAGTATATAGGTCTGGGATGGCGGTCAAAGGTCAAAACGGAGAAATTCGGCGTTAGAGCCGCTGATGGACCCCGGCCGAGGGAGTGCAAGAGGGATAGAATGCAGTATCCGACGGTTGGGCAGTGCACGAAGAGCGTAATGATCATTATTATTATTATTATTATCATATTATCGCCTATGATGTTACAGCGCGGCTCAGTGAGAAGGTCATGTTTCTTCATCTCTCTCCTCCCAGAAGTAATAAGGGAATTATAGTGCGGGTTGGGAGGTTGGTCCAATTGTGAATCTAAACCATACATGGGCCCTCTTAAATACCCACAGAAAATTTCATCGAAATCGGTTAAGCCGTTTAGGAGTTCAGTGACAAACACACGTGTCCTAGAATTATATATACACCCTGTCAAGAAAGTATCGGGAATTGTCAATTTAAATCTCCCGGGTAATAGCTAGGCAGATAATTTTTTTTTTCCAGGTTGGTACAACTGTTTTGTATTATGATGCCTATTTTTAGCGCGATCTGTCAACCAGTGTGTTTACAGCAGCTGTTAAAATCAGTCGACCTTGAAGTGTTTTGTCGAAGTTTTACAATGAGTGAAAATATTGAACAACGTACTTGTGTTAAATTCTGTGTTTCGAGCGAAATTTCTTGTGCCGATACACTGAAAATGTTACAGAAGGCTTTTGGTGAATCTGCTTTATCAAAAACGCGGGTTTACGAGTGGTACAGAGCGTTCAAGGATGGTCGGGAGACGGTCGAAGACATGCCTCGCTCTGGACGGCCTTCAACGAGTGTGACCGATGATAACGTCGATAAAATCAAGGAAATCGTTGCTGAAAATTGTCATGTGAGCTTGAGAGAGATGGCTCATGGATTGGGCATGTCACACGAGAGCGTACGTACGATTGTGCACGAAAAATTGGGTATGCAACGCGTTGCGGCTCGGCTTGTTCCGAAAGACCTGAATTTCTTTCAAAAAAAGTACCGAGAACAGGTAGCTGCAGACATGCTGGATCGAGCCAATTTGGATCCTACCTTCTTGGAAAAGATAATTACTGGTGACGAGACATGGGTGTACGAGTACGACACGCTTAGGAACCAGCAATCGTCCGAATGGCGGCCAATTGGCGCGCCAAAGCCGAAAAAACCTCGCCAAAGCCGATCGAAAGTGAAGATCATGTTGATTGTTTTCTTCGATATTCGAGGCGTGGTACACTATGAATATGTGCCAGCCGGACAGACAGTCACCAAAGAGTTTTACTTAATGAAATAAATAAATAAATGAACAAATGACTTTTAAAAAATGTGTGCCGCGAATAGCTTAATGAAATTTGGACAATAGCAATTAGACTTGAATAAATAACAGAGGACGAAATAACGCGATCTGTACATGAGTCCGGTCGACGTACCTCTCACCGAGCTAACACCACTCGCCCATAGACAAAAGCCGTCCGTCGATGAAGATAACAAAGCCGAAGCCTTATCAGTTTAGATTTACCTAAACCGGCTCTATCTCTTCATCATTCGAAACGGTACAGCACAACAGCACGTGTCGCAGTACGCGCGCACACGCAATGTCACCATGTACACAGCGACACTGACCAGAGATTATCGCCGATGAATGATCGCGAATCCAGATTAATACAAATAACAGAGCAACTTATTAAGTAATAGATCACCGTCGATGAAAGATCGCGCCACCAACCCTGATTCGCATCAATATACACATATATAAAGATATATACACACACACTGCGCGACAAAAGTGTTTACGCACCTGATATACAAACATATAAAAAGCAATAAGTCCTATCGGTTATCACCGATTTGCGCCAAATTTGAAAAAAAGAAGGGAAAGACAATCCGACAGCCACCACCAAATGGAAAGACCCACCAGAGTATCACTATTGGCAGCAATGAGAGTAAACAAGAGACAAGGCCGAAAAAACGTAACTTTATGCTATGAAAAATTATAATTTTTGATTAATTAAAGAGAACAAATGGAAAAAAATACACAAAAAAGTAAAAAAAAAAAAAAATCGGAAAATACAGAAAAAACGTGATTATACCTGTAACTAATAACGCGTATTGCAACCGCGTGCGTGGATAACGGCAGCACAGCGCCTTGACTTGCCGCCGATAACTTTCTGGATATCCTCGTGAGGAATATTATTCCATATGTCCACCAAAGCTGGTTCCAGCTCACCCAGCGAGGATACAAGTGGTTGTCGAGCTTGCAGCTATCGATCCATCATGTCCCAGACATGTTCGATCGTACTGAAGTTTGGACTGCAACCTGGCCAGACCATAGTGGCGATACTGGCCTTCTCAAGGAATTCTCTAGTGGTTCGAGCAACGTGACGCCATGCGTTATCCAGCTGCAGTAGAAAACCAGCTCCTACAAACGGCACAAATGGTACCACGTAGTCAAGGAGGATATCTTGGATGTATACGGCAGCATTCACAAAGGGTCTGTGGTGTACATTAAGCTCGGTTTTTGCTCGTACTGTATGCCATCTCATACCATCTATGAGCCTCCAAAAAAAAATCGACGTGCGAACAAATTTCTGCTAATGGTGCTGAGTCTCAGGCTTTCTCCAGACTTGTTTATGTCTATCTGGACTTTGTAACGAAATTAGGGACTCGTCGGTGAAGAAGACCGCCTCCAGTCTGTTGCTGTCCAGTTTAAGTGGTTGCGCGCAAAATCCAGTCGCGATTTTCCCTGCTGTTTCGTGAGGAATGCCCTCGTCGCTGGCTTATAACTGGCCAAACCGTGTAAATGCAGGTTTTGGATGCAATCTGGGGCCCCGCAGAGGAACGGCACTCATAGTTTCAAGGCAGCAAATCTTTGTCGATCGCCACATAAGAAAAATCGGACATAGGCCACATTCCGTTGACTCCTCCTGACACCATGGTCAGCTAGCGGAGCATAGGTAACAACGGATGTGACACCCGAGGATGACGTTCATGGTCTCCATCGTGCCCCAAGATCATAGCAGCCGCTCCCGTTAAGACACGGGATTATATATCAAGTACCGCAGTCCAACTGGATCTGCGGTGCATTAAGAGCCAATATATTTATTTACGGGTAGCGCGAGTATCCATGTGTCTCCACTCGAGCTCCAGAATTATGATATGAAGGCGTCTGTTAGCTCACGCTATGGCCACGACTGCTTCGCAGCGCCCACAGTGCTAACTGCTAGAAAAGAAAACGACTAGGAAGTAGGAATTCCTTATAACGGTCAGTTCAAGAACAACACAGGAATGACTTAGTAAATATATGATATCCCCGTTCTCTGCGGTTTAATAATCTTTGTCGATCGGTGCGAACATCATGGCGGTCTTTATTTTTTTTTTTTTTACTTCATAAGTCCTACATTCAAATCACACGCACACAAAACAAAATCACACACAACTAAACTTAAAGACAACGGCGACATCTTCGACGCCGAAAGAAAACAAAAACAGAAAGGTACATCGGCCGCCTACAGAGGTAGCGTCCATATCATCCCACACACAGTTATTCTATAAATGAATAGTTTTACAGGATAATGCAAGTTTATTGACTAGGAAATGAAAATATTATGGTGGTAAAGAATGCGTGGTCCCGATATGATGTCTGAAGGACGTGAGATAGGAAATTGCATAGGAATATAGGCAAATGATAAGAGAGGAATAGCTGCAAGAAGAGCTTAGCACATTAGAGATAATCAATAAGTATAGGAAGAGAAGCACATGGCCGAGAAGGAAGTGAAGGGATCTGCATAGTAAGTGAAGTGGAGGTAGGCGCGTGGCAAGTCCAGCACGAAGGAGTCGAGGGGCCACAGCGCACTATACCCCGAAGAGCATAGAGATATGGAGCGTGATGCCAGCCCGAAGAGGCAGAATGGAGCGTAACATCAGCCCAAGAGAGATGGCGCGATGACCAGAAAGGAAATGGTTCGGTGACCAGAAAGAAGATGGTGCGATGACCAGAAAGGAGATGATGCAATGACCAGAAAGGATAGAAGAGATTGTACTAAGATTCGTGGGTAATCACTCATGCAACAGCACAGTATAAGCTATAGGAAAAGAATTCAGAAATGTTTAGGAATATGAGAGTATTTGAGATAACATCACATCGGAATTAATAGCCAAATATATCCATAAAATTAGTGTGTGAACGAATAACCAAATATGGGCAAAATAAGCATAGGAATATATAAATCCGCGGCACCTAGGCTGATAAACAAAACAACAAAACACGACATAATAGATAAACAAATAAGGTAGGGTCACAGCCCTCAAGAAAGTCATATAAACACAGAACATACATGCTAGGATGACTAGCTACTAACTAGATCAATATAAAACAAGTTCAGTCAAGCATGAGGTTTCATGCGCTGAGGATTCCGTATGTTAAGTTAAAGATAACCATAATTTTTATTTACATAATACTAAATTCAAAACAACAATAATTCCAAAACAGATATTTTTAGTCCAGTTCTTTTTCACACATCACGCAGTGTCATCATATTGTACTGCAAAAAAAATAAATTCTAATAAATAAACGCTATTTAGTCCTAGATTTTTGGAAGGATTAATTATCAATAAATATTTAAAAATTTGTAATTGTACTTGTTTGTTTTCCGAACTTCTATATAGTTATATTTGAATACTATTACTTAAACCACCTTCCTTGTTTGTCACTATTTATTAGATTACGATTTTTAAATAAAATTTATTTAGATATATAAACAAAATTTTAAATAAACTACGCAAACATGCCACAATGAGCATATTTTCAACCCCATTCAAAATTTATAGCTATAATATTTGCGATCCAAACAGGGGGCTACATATTAGTTTTCGCGCTTTTGAACTTTTCAGCAAATTCGAAAGTTTGGATAAGAAAACGAAATACAGTTTCGTTCCCGACAAATAGTAATCTTTTAAACAATATATCACATGCCCGGGAAAAAAAAAAATATTTTCCAAAATTTCGAGCTTTCGGTGCCCCGAAGGTCCAGTTTTCAAGTTGCAAATCCGGATGTTCCAAACTAGAGAAGTATACGGGGATGCGCATATTTTTAATCGTGTTCGAATATTTTAGCTATAATATTCGCGGCGCAAGGGGGGGGGGACACGTCATTTTTCTCGCTTTTTTGAACTTTAAGGCAACTTGGAAAGTTTTGTTAAGGATATGAAATACGGTTTCCTTCTCGACAGATAGCAATCTTTCCAACGATATATCACATGCTTGGGGAAAAAAATATTTTTTTCCAAAATTTCGAGCTTTCGGCGCCCGGAAGGTCCAGTTTCAAAGTTGGAAAGCCGGGTGTTCGAAACTAGAGAAATATACGGGGATGCGCGTATTTTTAGCCGCGTTGAAAATTTTTAACTACAATACTCGCGGCGCTAGGGGGGGGACACGTCATTTTTTGCGGTTTTTTGAACTTTTGGGCAACTTTCCATAACTTTTGTAACATAATTTTTTGATTTTATGAAAGTATTCCTGCATTGTAGTTTATATTTTGAATTTCAGCGTTACAAGTTTATCTAGTGACGAGTTATGATTTTTTAAGTGATTTTTGAGGTCGTTTTATGTACCATATTATATATTCTTGACGGTTTTTTGAGTTTATTGCCGCCCAGGGTAATCGGTCATCTTCAAGTTATAGATCGTTTTAAAGAGAATTTTAATTGTGATTTATGTTTCAAATTTGAAGTTTATAAGTCAAGCTGTTCGTGAGTTATTGATTTTTATTTGATATTTTTGTCATTTGTGTACCATCTTATTAGGATTCCGTATGTTATTACGGAATCCTAAAAACTAGTAATAAGAAATGAATGTAAATTAAACGCAGGCTTTGATTGATTTCCTCCGGTATTTCCACCACCGGGATGCCTTACGGAGGCAATGTTCTCCTACACCTACCGCTTTAATATGGAAGTTACTATTCCGTCGATCTTTGTTCTTGGAGACACCTACCGAGCGAAGTATTTTATAATAATACAGCTTACGCTTGTTAATGCCTTTGCCGTGGTTAAGCGTCCTTCGATGCTCGGTGATTCCGGCAAAGGATAACCGAACGTAGTCCTGAACAGGATTAGGCGCTGGGTTCTTTTCATATTCGGCCATCTGGTGCAATTGGCAAGACGATTTTTGTTCGTGGCGCGCCTCCGGACTCGATTCTTCGCCGACGACCAGCGATTCGTACGGGTACTTCTTTATCATAGTCTCATCAGTAGAACCTTCAAGATTGTCGGATGACGACAGGGATTCCACTTTGTCTATCGAGGGATCTTCGTAGTTCGAACCGATATCCGGTACTTCGACTAATTGCTAGTACGTTCGGTCGACCAGATTCCTACTCTCAGTCTCCTCTTCTTCAATCCTGTCAGCGAAGGCCTTTATTGAGTCCATATTCTCTCGGCTAGAGTGCTCGATTTTATTATTTAAATTTCCGATGTCGTTGTTTATCTTTTTATTTAAGTCAGCGGCGATTCCTCCGATAACGTTATTTAGATTCTCCAAGTTTTTATCAATTTTACTATTTAGATTTTCTATATTAGTATCGATTTTATTGTTTAAATTATCTATTTTGTTATTTATTTCATTCCTTAAATTTTCGGAGTTCTTGTCGATTTTATTGTTTAGATTTTCTGCATTTGTATCGATTTTATTATTTAAATTATCTATTTTGTTATTTATTTCATTCCGTAAATTTTCGGAGTTCTTATTAATTAAATTAGCTAACATAGTGTACGGGTCAATAGGGTTCTTCTCCGGATCGGAGAATCCGCGATGTGTGGGACTGGAAAGGATATATCCTTCCGGACCTTCTTCCGCTGAGATATTAAGGCTAGTCAGGCTTGCCGGCTCGCCCTCCTCGCTAGAGTCATCTAGCACAGCTGGAATATCCCGATACGGGCTTCTTTTGGAGACGACGCCTCTAAGCCTCTCCTCCGACATAGTGATAAACTATATTCCTTTATCTATCGTATTTATTTCTATATATTTTATTTTTATATTTTATATAATTTAGATAGTATATTTACGAGACGCTATAAAAATATTCCGAGATGTACAACTATATTTTATTATTATTATTATTATATATATTTTTATTTTTTTCGTATGACCAGTGGAGCGATTATTTAATGCAAATTCGTGCGACGAGGAATGATTTAGAAATAATATCGTAACAAATTACTGAGATTTAAAAGTACGTGGCCCGAAATAACGTAAGCAATGATTAAAATTTAAAATTACGTGGCCGTCTATTATAACTGATTGTAGAGAATATTCTTATGAAATCAAAAATATTATTATTAAGTGCACCGGTTCGCTATAGAAATATGCGCGGTATATTCTAAAAATTACGACATAGCAGATTATTGAAATTCACCATTCGAATAATAACAAAACTCAATATTATGTATATGTATAGAAATAATATGAAAGTAAATCGAAGATAAAAACTTATCCGTCTCCTGCTTGGCTGTTGGCTCCGGGATCTTTGCCCCTCGACGAATCGGTGACGTCGAGGTCCCTGTTCGCCGCGCCAATGTTACGAATTCTCAATTTTACGGAATTCTTCTTTCATTTCTTCGTAATTGTTCTAATTTTAAATTTAGATAGGGGGAAGATTTGCTAGCAGATATAGCGCTAGGGCGAACGAATGAAAGAGAAAAAAAGTATGAAATAAATAAATAAATGAACAAATGACTTTTAAAAAATGTGTGCCGCGAATAGCTTAATGAAATTTGGACAATAGCAATTAGACTTGAATAAATAACAGAGGACGAAATAACGCGATCTGTACATGAGTCCGGTCGACGTACCTCTCACCGAGCTAACACCACTCGCCCATAGACAAAAGCCGTCCGTCGATGAAGATAACAAAGCCGAAGCCTTATCAGTTTAGATTTACCTAAACCGGCTCTATCTCTTCATCATTCGAAACGGTACAGCACAACAGCACGTGTCGCAGTACGCGCGCACACGCAATGTCACCATGTACACAGCGACACTGACCAGAGATTATCGCCGATGAATGATCGCGAATCCAGATTAATACAAATAACAGAACAACTTATTAAGTAATAGATCACCGTCGATGAAAGATCGCGCCACCAACCCTGATTCGCATCAATATACACATATATAAAGATATATACACACACACTGCGCGACAAAAGTGTTTACGCACCTGATATACAAACATATAAAAAGCAATAAGTCCTATCGGTTATCACCGATTTGCGCCAAATTTGAAAAAAAGAAGGGAAAGACAATCCGACAGCCACCACCAAATGGAAAGACCCACCAGAGTATCACTATTGGCAGCAATGAGAGTAAACAAGAGACAAGGCCGAAAAAACGTAACTTTATGCTACGAAAAATTAATATTTTTGATTAATTAAAGAGAACAAACGGAAAAAAATACACAAAAAAGTAAAAAAAAAAAAAATCGGAAAATACAGAAAAAACGTGATTATACCTGTAACTAATAACGCGTATTGCAACCGCGGGCTTCGATAACGCAGCACAGCGCCTTGACTTGCCGCCGATAACTTTCTGGATATCCTCGTGAGGAATATTATTCCATATGTCCACCAAAGCTGGTTCCAGCTCACCCAGCGAGGATACAAGTGGTTGTCGAGCTTGCAGCTATCGATCCATCATGTCCCAGACATGTTCGATCGTACTGAAGTTTGGACTGCAACCTGGCCAGACCATAGTGGCGATACTGGCCTTCTCAAGGAATTCTCTAGTGGTTCGAGCAACGTGACGCCATGCGTTATCCAGCTGCAGTAGAAAACCAGCTCCTACAAACGGCACAAATGGTACCACGTAGTCAAGGAGGATATCTTGGATGTATACGGCAGCATTCACAAAGGGTCTGTGGTGTACATTAAGCTCGGTTTTTGCTCGTACTGTATGCCATCTCATACCATCTATGAGCCTCCAAAAAAAAATCGACGTGCGAACAAATTTCTGCTAATAGTGCTGAGTCTCAGGCTTTCTCCAGACTTGTTTGTGTCTATCTGGACTTTGTAACGAAATTAGGGACTCGTCGGTGAAGAAGACCGCCTCCAGTCTGTTGCTGTCCAGTTTAAGTGGTTGCGCGCAAAATCCAGTCGCGATTTTCCCTGCTGTTTCGTGAGGAATGCCCTCGTCGCTGGCTTATAACTGGCCAAACCGTGTTCCTTCAGTTGCCGTTGAACCGTCCAAGAATATGTTGACTCAGCGCAAGTTTCGTTAGCTTGTCTAGCGAGTATTGAGGATGTCAAGAATGGTTTGCGCAGCCTCCCGTGCAATTCTTCGATCTTCTCGCATATCTATAGCTTGCGAACAACCTGATCTTGACCGGTATGCGTACGAGCCAGTTGCTGAATACATATTATAAATGTGTCAACACTTTCTTTTATTAAAATTGTACTCACGGGCTACAGAACGGGGACTCTGACTCTCATCAATGAGAGCAACAATTCTTGCAGCCATTTCTGAAGATAACGAAATTTTTTAAAAGAAATTACAACACCACGAACGAAAGAAATTAGTAAAAGAACACGTCCCCGTTAGCATAACACGTACAGTTTTTATTTTTTTGTGTGTATTTAGTTCCATTTGTTCTTATTAATTAATCGCAAATAATAATTTTTCCCAGCACAAAATTACGTTTTTTCGACCTTGTTCCTTGCTTACCCTCATTGCTGCTAATGGTAATGTTCTGATGGGTCTTTCCATTTGTTAGTGGCTTTTGGATTGTTCAACCCCTTTTCTTACCATTAAATTTTGTGCAACTTATTACTCTTTATGTGTTCGTATACCAGCGTATGGTCAATACTACAGTATGCATGCGAAACATGGACTATGGGTGCATATAGTAAAAAAAGAATAAATTCTTCTGAAATGTGGTGTTGTTGCAGACTGTTAAAAATTCCCTGGACAGATTTCGTCAGTAATAAAATTGTTTTAACCAGAGTAGAAGAAGGAAAACCTGTAATAGTCAACAGTATCCAGAAAAGGAAAGCGAAATACATGGCTCATGAGATACGAAAAAACGGAATGTACATGTTGGCAACACAGGGAAAAATACAAGGAAAACCCTACAGAGGGAGAAGAAGACTGGAAATGGTAACATCGAATCTGATTAGCAAAACATTTCAGAAAACATTGACGGATGCCAGAAATAGGATCATATGAGTTGCACGCGATCTCTTGTTCCAAGAGCTGCGACGACGACGACGACGACGATACCAGGTGCGTAAAAACTTTTGTCGCGCATTATATATTATATATATATATATATATATATATATATATATATATATATATATATATATATATATATATAAAGGGATCAAAATCCCAATATTTAATAAATTCGAATCTCCTTCTTTTTCTTAATGTTTGTTCTGGTTCTGACTGGATTATGAACTGCTTGTTTCTACGTTTTTCCGTCTTTAGCTAATACGAAGGTGCAGGTTCACTTTCATCATACGAGTACGTGTGTGCCTTTTTTCACCTCTGCTTTGGCCATATCGCCACAGTCGCAAGTCTCGGACAACTTTTCGACTGTAATAAAATATTTTTTCTGCCTCTTGTGATTTTGTCAGAAAAAGGTAGCGCGTATAAAATTACACATTTAACATCTAAAACGTTTAAAACTCTTAACGTAACTTAGTAATCTAACGTAATAGTTTCAATATCAAGATGTCGTTCATTTCAAAACTTAGTCGGAGACTTCAATTCGTAACAGCAATAAGTTGGACAATTCATAAGAAAATTTAATGAACATATGGGAAAAAGAAATGTAGAGCTTTCGCTGAACAGTGCACATTAAATCTGATAATATTTCGATTTAAATGTAATGTTAGATTGTATCATTGCGCGCGTATGTACAAAATAATGAATTACAACTTTTCGGCGACGAACGTATCATTTTAAACGTGTTCGCGAAATCATATATATTTTTCAACGTATATTTCTAGTTTAATAACACAAACAATATATATATATATATATATACACATATATATATATACACATATATATATATACACACATATATATATACATATACATATATATATATATAAAAAAAAAAAATCAGTCTTTTTACATTAATAAAGGTATCTTGGTAACGTGAGTGGTTCGAAAAATCTCCTTGTTGCAATGATAACTGAAAATAAAGTACACAATTGACGTAGTGAATTAGATACACGCATGAAATTTGAGCTGTTTATTCAAATGATTTCTCCCATTGCAACAATTATGTTAGAAAGCGCTATTCGAGCGTCGTTTTCTTGGAAAACTTCTAAAACTTCCATAGCTTTGCGCGAATGTTCTTTCTGTAGCTCTTTTGTTAAATTAATTCCTGGTCCGTTGGACACAATTTCGTGAACCTTAAATAAAAATTGAAAAAAAAGAGTACCATTAAATTTTGAAATTACTTTTTTTAGTATTTCGTAGACGACGGCGTTGTGATGCAAACTATTAGTTTACAGATTACCCTGAGAATGAAAACCAAATTACTAAAAATAAAAAATTAGATAAATGCTCTTTTTTTTATATATATATATATATATATATATATATATATATATAAAATATTAAATATAAAATTACAAATGCTGTAAACAGCGAGAAATGTGGAATGCCAGAGTAGCACGAATTTATAAAACAGTGAGATCTGAAGAAACAAGTTAGCTACGTATAAAAGAGAAATATTTAAAAATGTGGCAATTCCTCAAATGCATTAAAGAGTGGAAATTTATCGATATAGAAAATGGAAAATTTAATTTTTATTGCCAAAAATTTACTTTGATATCAATTTTTTTTTTTTTTAAATACTGTACTATGTCTTGTTGTTTGCTATACTTTTTAATTATGTTTATTTTAAAATTGTATAATTTCAGCAAACGGGATGATAAATTTTGGTACACTTAAATGTTTTTTCCTTTTGTTTTCATTTTTATTTTGTACCAAAGAATTCTTTTCAAGTTCTGCAATATCCATTTATTTGTATTTTTTAATCTGAAAATCGGTGTACCACTGAACCATACTGTTCCGGTTGAATAAGTAATTCTATACAATGTGGATGAGTAGTGCAGATTAAACATATATTATCGCAACCTTCGCAGGGAGTGCCTGTAACCATCTTTATGTTACAACGAAAATTATGCGAAATTCCTTGTTTTTAATTCATTTTTCTTGAAACTCATCAACCAAATATCTTTACACGGAAATATTTAGGAAAGAACAAATTAACACACGACTGGATCAGAGAAACTAACAGGATAAAAGACTTGAGAGCGCAGATAATGTCACGGTGAGGAAAGATATAGTCGTATAAGAAGCGCAATAGAACTATTGAATATTTAAATTCAATGAATTGGAATAAAAAACGAAACGTTAAACAGTGAGAAAAATTTTCAATCAATCGCAGACAGTTTCGTCATTCGGTCCATTTTTTCCCCCTTTTTTGGTCAAAAATGTATTTATTTCAGAACAAAACGAAATGAACAGATTAATCAGAGTATTGCCCATCGCTGGCTATTACTTTTTCCCACCTCTCAGGCAATTTTCGAATTTCATCTCGAAAAAATGTCTTGTCTTTTGGGACGATCCAAGTTAGGAGTTAATTTTCGATTTCTGCGAAAGAAGCGAACTGGTCACCGGCTAAATCGTACTGTATCCGTCGGAATAACCAGTAAGCAGAAGGAGCAATGTCCGGTGAATCCGGCGGGTGTCGTAAAATATCCCACTTGAGCGTTTCCACATATTTTTTTACGACTTTTGCGAAATGAGGTCGAACGTTGTCATGCAGAAGAATAACTTTGCCATGTCTTTGCATGCTGTTTTTCTTGTAATACACGGCTGAAACGAATAAATTATAGCCTGTACTGATCGTCCGTAATGGAATCGCCAGGTTGTAGTAGCTCATAGTATATGATATCCTTTTGGCCCTACCAGATACATACCATAACCTTCAAACCATGAATATTCGGCTTTGGTGTTGATATTGAGGTCAATGGCAAAGATTGACCGGGCTAGCGAGTATTTTTTCTTCTTGAGGTTGTCGTGGAATATCCATTTCTTATTCCCAATCACAATCCATTGTAAAAAACCCTTTCTTTGTTGCCTTTGAATCAACTGTTCACAAGTGAAAAATCGCCTGTCAACGTCTTTCAGTTTCAGTTCGTAAGGTACCCAATTGCCTTGATTTTGAATCATTCCCATGGATTTCGATGGTACGGAAACTGCTTGTTGAATAATTCCGAATGATTCTGCAAGCTCCTCTTGCGTTTAACTCGGATCTCCATCGAGTAATGTCTCCAATTCTTTGTCTTCAGATTTTTTTGGCTGTTCAGAGCAAGGCTTGTCTTCAATGTTGAAATTACCATTCTTGAAACGTCGAAACCATTCTCTACATGATTTATCAGTTGGAGCATTGTCACTATAAACTTCCACAAGCATTCGATGCGTTTCAGTTGCACTTTTCTTCCAATTAAAACAGAAAACTAAAACCTCCCGCAAATGCTGTTTAAAGTAAAGTAAGTCCCATACCCTTGATAGGGCGTCAAAGTTTGCGAAGTTAAGGTTCACAATGTTGCTTAGTTAACTTTAACATAGTAGAACGCAAGGTTTTTGTATGAAAATCAAAGCGATATAAACTCAACATTGTTGACAGATGTCTAACCTCTCTAAAACTATTGAAATAAACTGGCACTATGAAATATAACAGACAGATTTTGAAAATGGATCGAATTAATTTGTTCTCCTAATAATTGAAATACCCCAAAACATTTTTTTTTTTTTTTTTCGAATGGCTAGTTTTGAAAATGAAAAATATACACATATTTTGTTCTGCTATATGTTCTGTGATGGTGATGTCGCTGCAGCCGGAAGGAAATATCAAAAACGTTTCCCTTACCCTGTTTACCAGACATAAGTGTGTTTGGCACGACATACTGACGGATTTGGGAAGTAGGATGTGTTCAGCGATGATAAAGTGACGCTGACAGACTTCGGGTTTCCGATCCAGCTGAGAAGAAGAAATTTTAAACTGCGTATTCTTCATTTTCAAAACTAGCCATTTCAAAAGAAAAAAAACTTTTTTTGAGGTATTTCAATTAAACGATACGTTCGCTCTCCGTAGTAATTAGATTAAATCAGCTGAATGGACGGAAGTAAATGACTGAGATAAGAACCGTCCATCGTGTTCATGAATTACCCCGAAATTTTCTGAAGTCTACTGACTTGTACTCCCGTCCCAAGTGCGGCAAAAGAAATAAAAGCGTGACGACGGTATTTATAAGAGCATGTTTCTTGGAATTTAGGGATTTCCTCAGTCTAATGTGATTTTCTTCATGTGCACGTGTACAAACTGATAACATATATGCCTTTTTAGAAAGCTAATGAAGCGAGAAACTAATTTCTGTAATTTGTATGTCAAGTGCCGTACATTGTTTTCAAATAATAGTTTATTTATGAACAAAAATTAAAAAATAAATTTATCATTGCTATATAAATAGTTTTATTTCTAAGATTATTATAATTCTGGGCATGTATTTTTTTTCCAGTGTAATAAATAGATAATTAGTTTTTAGAAAAATATCAATTGATTGTTTAGAATTAAGTATTTTTTTACCACTATTTTTTTTTTTTATGCGAACTCGGAAATTTTCTGATGAAAATTCGTAAAATCGTTATAACTCAGTAACCGTTCACTTTTGACCCCTAGTTGATAGGACTTAATTAGCTACAAATGATCTCTAGAACAATCCCTTTCAAGGAATACGTCAAATTTCCAGCCGCCTTATATATATATATATATATGTATGAAAAATTACCAGCATTAAAAGAAGTTTCTGTAGTATAGAATTAACTAAAATCATTTAAAACCATGCAAGCACATTAAGAATTACATTATTAAACACAAATGTACCTTTGTATAATCGACATTTTGAACCGATTCCAAACCTTTGTCAATTTCTTCGTATAAAGAAGGATCTCTTTCTAAGTGAAACATAACAGGAGCGCTAGTTAAACTAAAAGGTTCACCTGACATAAACTGAGACTTTCCAGTGAATGGTTCCAGTTCTAAACACGCCTGAAACGAATTTTTAAATCTAAATATAATCTAGAATAACTACAGTAATAAATTAATCCTAGCTGCAGTTTCAATTTGAAATGCGGATAAAAGAGTTCAGACTGACGCGTCCAAAATACACGCGATGTGACCTACAGTTTAACTTCGATCAGAGAAATATAATATATATATATATACTAGCTGACCCGGCGAACTTCGTACCGCCCCAGAACCAATAAATATTGTGTTAACTTATCAGCAATCAATACTCAAAAAAAATTAAGTTCAATAAATGTACAAAAATCAAAATGAAAAATATTTTAATTACATTGAAATAAATGTAATTCCCGTGGCAGCAAAGGCATTATCCCCCTTAATAACAAAAATCAGTATAAATTTACTTTGAAAAATTAAAGTAAACTACTTTTTGGAAACATACTTTTTCGGGCTATATCATCAGCTAACAACACATAGTACACACTCAATTTATATACTTTTTAATAAAGTGTGTCCTCTGTGCAGTTAGCTGATGATGAGCTATACACGAAAAAAACGTGTTTCTAAAGTAATTTAATTTCTTAAAGTAAATTTATACCCTTTTTTTAGGATTTCGTACACATATAATGTACGGAATCCCAATAAGATGGTTTAGAAACGAAAAAAATATTCAATTATATAATAGCTCAGAAACGGTTTGACTTATCGGAATCGGATCATAAATTACAATTAAACTTCTCTATCTATGACAATTTACAACTTTAAGCTGACCGATTACCCTGGTCGGCAAGAAACCGTCTAGAATATATAATATAGAATTTAGAACGACCTCAAAAATCGCCCTTAAAAAATTCATAACTCATCATCAGATAACCGTTTAAAATCGAAATTCAAAATATAAAACAAAACACAACAGCCCTTTCATAAAATTTAAAAATTACGGTTAAAAAATTATTCGAACTCCCCTTTTGGGCCAAAAATAGCAAAAAAAATGAATTTTCTTCGTAATTTTTTTTTTAAATTTTGTATTCGGCTATTCGGGACGGATACAAATCCAACAAATCAAAGATCATAAAAATCGGTCCAGCCGTTGATTTAACTAACCCGACTTTGTTTTATATACAATGCTTGTCCCACAGGAAGTGAGAGTAATTTTGGTGTGAGTAGGCACCTACTCATAGCGCGTTCGCTCCGGGTACATCTTAAAGCCCATTTAATTATCTATCGAATGCAACAAACCGAGAGTTTCTACCTCCCGGGGGTTCGCCCTGTAGCATCGATTTGAAAAAAAGTATTTCGTCGATCGCCACCGTTTTTTTAGACAAAAAAATGACAACATTTTGGAAGAAACTGTATTTCAAAATTTTTACATAAATTATTACCCATCTTCATCATTCATATTAATCTTCTCGAAATAGGCACCTCTGGTTTGTAAAGGTCGCTTTAAATTCGCCAACAGGTGTTCTGTTTAAAATGGTCTGTACCGCATTCACGACTTCTCGATCGGTATCGAATATTTTTCGAAATCGCGCTATGCTATCGAAATATTGTTGAATTACCGAGTCGAATATCATAAGGATACGCTTCTTCTTTTAATAAATCGAACGTCTGTTTAGCCGTTTTCTGCAACCGACAATAATAACGAATCACATACCGCGCTGTTCTTGCTCGATACCTTTCTCATCCATGTTGACAACACAAAACTGCACGTGGTTTTCACAATTTGCGTCTTACTCTTTCGACTATAAAACACGTAATAATGCTCGTAGAAACGTCCGGTTTGTTGCATTTGACAGTTGATGGAATGACCTTTAGGATTAGACCCGTTACGATCCGCTCCGCTTGAAAAAAATTGTAGGGGTTGACAAAATACTTTTTTTTCAAATCGTTGCTGTGGGTGTAGGGGTGAGGTATGAACTTCCGGTTTGTTGCATTCGATAGCTAATTAATTGGGCTTTAAACGCACTGTGAGTGGTTGCCTACTCACACCAAAGTTACTCTCACTTCGCGTGGGACAGCCATTGTATAAAGATAGTAGACCCGGCCACGCGTTGCTATGGCTCATTTGTAATACGTTGAATTAATATTATAAAACTGTTTACTGATAAAGATAAAAACGTTTTTTTAGCCAATCTAAAAACACACACGATTGAGCCTTCAAATTCACTTTCCGGATGGTTGGAAAATGTTTTCAATGACTGCACATGTTGATTTTTGTAAATATATTTTTATGTGTTTTTTACGGGCATTTAGCAGTCAAAGTAATAGACGTCTTTTTATATATAGCCTTTTTACAACTTTTCACATTTTTTTTCTTGCTAAGATAAATAATAAATCACAATATTTATACGACTGAAATATAAAATTGGCACTCACCGCACAAATGTGAATATATTCATACAATATTACTGAAAGTTGCGAAAATACCGAACACATTTTAAAAACGAATACACATGGATAATATGCGAGTAACGGACGGGCAGATGAAGCACATTTACCGAAACGAAAACACGAATAGATCTGAATAACTCGGAACACGAAATACATGCAAAAAATGGTTGATGCACTTATTGTAATGTTTCCGGTCAATCTTTCGATTTCTTGTCGGCAATTAATTTTTCGGATCAAAGACCTTTCAGTTGTATAAATGTCTCATTGTTGCGACAATCTCTTTGTGCTTCTCAAATTTCTTTCGTTACCTGATTGCCGGACGTGTGTTTCATTTTTCTTGATAGTTCTCGCGGTACTTGTGAAGTCGGGTCGTTTATTATTTTATTTTCTTTTTCCCGATTTAGGGTGTACCATGTTTAAGAGAAATGCAGACCAGTTTGCACTGTACTCGCTAAACGACCATTCGCCTACATTGTTCTGCTACATCTTTTAATTATATTTTTAGTTTATCGTTGCCACCATTTAATGACAGAAAATTTAGTCCGCTACAACTCACAAATGTTAGATGTAAGCACGTCTGTGATCCAACCAATTTGAAAAACTTTCCGACTAAATCACTGCAAAATTTAATAAGAATATACTGCACATAAGGGAAGTTTTAAAATGTGCACAACATATTCTCAATAATTCACTTTCACAAACAAATACATAAATACGCAAAACATTTAATATCTGCATATAAATAGGCAGTCTTTTTTCGTTTATTAACCGATTTTCTTTTTCATTTTTTGTTTGGTAGCTATTAAAAAGCAGTTTTTTTTCTTATTTTAATATAAAATTTATACAAAAAAAAATAAAAAAAGAACTGTTTGTTACGATATTTTCGATTCGTTTATGTTTTGTTTTTTTTTACTGCATGCGTAGCGCATGATTTCCGGACCATCATTAAGCGACCGCCCGCTGATCGGCTGATAGTCAAGACCGACGCCCTTTTTTGCCTATTCGTTCCTCGCCGTTTCCAGGTATCTGAAATTACCCGCTCGTCTGTTTGGCCTACCGCATGTTTTATTGCTTAGCGTAATCTAGGCGAATTTTGTAATTTCCGTGCAACTTTTTCAATTTTTTTTTGTCGGAACCTAATTTAAATCTTAGCCAATATTTTAGAAAAAAAAATCAGCAAAATCGGTCGAGCCGTTCTTGAGTTACAGTTTTTTGCGAATTGTGCAATTTCGGTGCAATTTTTTTAAATTTTTTTTTACAAACCTTCTCCTAAGAACTACGAATACAACAAAAAAAAAATTATTCAAATCGGTTCAGCCGTTTTGGAGGAGAAGCGAGACCCACATAAGGGAACTCATTTTTATATATAAGAAGATATTCCCTATGGGCACTGTCAAGCTCAACAAATACAGTAACAGGCTTTGATTTTTCATTAATGTATTTGTTCCGTAACGTAATATAAAACTATTTCGTATTGGCGATGGTCTTACAGTTTTAAACAATTTTCACGGCCAAAATGTACACGTTAATTTTATATTATCATTATTCTAAGTTGTTTTTGTAATTTATATGGACTGTAACTTTATTCATAAACACTTTTTACATGTTTATCTAAACGTTAACTTCGGCGTTTTTTAGCTGGTACGTTGGTTTTTTTCTCATGTTCTCATTGAATGTTCAGTATTCGAAAAAAATTTAAAATTTCTTGGTAAACCGAAAATGATAGCTAAGAGACGCTTTTTCCTAAATTCCTCCTCGTAGATCCGCCACTGATAATATATATATATATATTTTAATAAAAGTTGAAAAATGACAACACGTGATCAGTGTATTGGTATCAGAATAAATTCGCTATTCATTTTTTTATGAGCACGTCATTTTCATCTTTTAAAGTAGTATATATACACATAAAAATAAGTACACAATTTAAACAATGCATATTTTTCAAGGCTTACAAACAAAAAGTCTAGGTTAATTTCGTTGATCAAAAGAAATGTGTTTCTTATTTCGAAGCTGTTAAATTGGGAGTACTCTTTTTTAAAATGTTACATTTAAAGATTAAAATCAATTTAATTAACGCCAACACTAAAGCGTAATAATATTTTTTTATATATAGTTGTAAATAGTCTGCGGTTGGGAACGTTATGAGAGTAGCTGCGATGGGGGGGGGGGGGGGTGATTATATATGTGGCATTTTCATTGGACACTCTTTGAAATTGAGCTAAGGTACTAAAAGTGTTTACGCGTAAACAAATTTTCAGGAATTATAACCGCGACCTGATTTTAACACACGATTGTTTGAACGATTTATTTTACGGTTCTGTTTTTTTCCAAACAGGTGACAACCATTCACACCATATGTCGAGACTTTATTAAAATCTTCCTCGAATATCTACGTACACGGTGAATACTGTCGTTATTTTACACGGTAAAATTATTAAAATCATTATTTTTTCTCCATTTTTTATACTACTAATACTTTTATTGTGGTCACAACGGCCGAGTTATTAGAAGGATGACACTTCCTCGACAGGAGCACGAGTTCGAAAATTAGCCGCGACGAGTGAAAATTAAATAACCGCCGATAGTCTCATAGAAAGCGATGTTAAATGTGCATAATATGCATGTGAATACTAATGTACAAGTGTTTAACTGCATCTGCATTGCAATAATAAATGATTTATGTGTGGTCGCGCACCCGCGCTAGCGTTATGTATAGATTTTCCAGGGTTACTGTCTATATTTGTATAAAGAAAAATGTAAGAATAGAGGTAGTCGCGACCCCCGAGATTTTCATTATTTTTTTACTTAAAACCGTGTAAGTTACCGTTTTTCTTTTAAACTAATTAAATTTATTACCTTTTGGTTATCAATTTCACTACTGTATATTACTAAAAAGAAATTCACACTTCGACGCAGTCTTTATTAAACTTTTTAGTTTTGTATTATTTCGATAAATTTTAAATCGGTGGAGTAAAAATGTCGCCATTTATCCGAGCCCTTCTTTAATTCCTTTGCTTAATCAAACATTTTAGCCACCGAAATACAGTAGAAGATGCTTTCTTTTGACAAATCATCTGCGATTCTTAATTGTTTCGGGTGCCCTTTGTCATTTTTCTTTTTAAAGCCTTAATTCACAAATCTATCATCTATGAATTGTTATTTAAGTTTTACTAATTTTACATACGTTAAAAATATGACTGAATTTTTGCATTGCCGTACTACTTATGGGTAAGATTTTCATCGTTAATTAATTACCACGAAAAAACCATAAAATGTAAGTAGTTTTCTTTACAAATTTAACTGTAAAAATTGAAGATATTACACGTCTACCTTGGACATACTACTAATTCATTGAAAAAACTTATATAAGAAATGAAATCGTAAGTTTTATTATTTTGGGATATCGTGAATAAGGGGGTAAAATTATATTTATAAAACGAAGATGTGCTATTAAAATTCTAGTTTCACTCGTCTCATTTAGACTAGTTAAGAATATTTCCAACGAATACATTTTTAAAGAAATAAAATTTTATTTCTTGTCAAAATTATTTAAATATTCGAAAATTTAAACGGAAAGGTGAAAATGAGAAAAAATGTATTTTACAAAAAAAACAAGTTCTGCTATAAATATGTTCTAGTTTTTCTCCAGAAGCTGTATTTCATTTGAAATAATTGTAAAAGAAATTATTCAAAATAGTATAAATAATTAAGTAATTTTATAACACAGTTTTAATGCGAGTTTCGCAAGCCCCCCCCCCCCACAATTAAATTATCTACCTGCGATGCTAGAGCCAGATGTTTTCCAAATTCGTAGCCGTGCTTTTGCATTTCTTTATCATGACCAGCTAGAATTAATGCGCCTTGACATGATGATCCCAACAAACTAGCTGCTGATAAAGTGTTGCGATGACGCCAGTCTTCAACGGCCGCACTAGGTGCAACTGATAAAGTCGATGTAGCTCTATAAGGCACCGTGGGAAACTTCGGCGGTAATGGATTATTTTGTAAGTCACGGCGGCCGAGAAATTCACTTTCGGTTAAATCTCGTACCGAACTGCTCATCACCTGCACAATCTAAAAATCAATCGAGAATAAATACAGCGTTTAACGCAAATTATAAGGTTATGTTTCTGCTGTTTCAAATTTTAGATCTTATTCTTCTTAATAATCCCTCAATCTATGTTAATACATTGACGGACAACCACCATGTTTTAAAAGTTCCCGGATAGAGCCATTTTCTTCGTATCTCCCTATCCATCTGTCTTTAGGTCTTCCTTTATTTTTTTTATATATTTCTGCTTCGGTCTTGCTCTTGGCCTTTTCCCTTCTATGGTTTCTTCTATTATTCGTGTTAAGTATTCATTATTTCTGTACATACGTACGATCCATTTGAATCTCCCTTCTTTTAGTTTTCTTAATAGACTTATTTTTTCCCTAACTCTATCAACTCCATTTGTTATCTTTTCTTTCCGTGTTATCCGTTCCATTCTTCTCCAGCAGCAGATTTCGAATGTTTCCGGTTAATTGTTCGACCGTTTTCTCAAATTCCAGTATTCTGAACTATAGAGTAGTATACTTCATACGAATAATCTAATACCATTTTTTCTTTATTTCTCTTCGATTTTTTTTTTTGAGATGTTAGGAGGCGCCTTTTTTTGTTAAATACCAATTTTGCCGTTGCTATTCTCTCCTTTATATCTTGATTACTTGTTTCGTCCTCTGTAATCATGTACCTCAGATATTTTTGCTTTTTCACATGTTCTTTTTTTTCTCCGTTTATTCTTATATCTATTTCTTTACCATCCTTTTTCTTTACTACATCTCGTTGATGTTTTCTTTTTTTGTTTATTCCCATATTGTACATCTTAAATATTTGGTTTATATGAATTAGGGTGTACCTGTTCACTTTTTGCTATTATTGCGATGTTATCCAAAAACCTAAACATACTTATTTTCATGCCGTCTATTGAAATTCTGAAATTTTAGGTAGCAGCGTCAATAAAGTAAAATCATATTCGAATAAATTATTCATTATCAAACTTGACCGCTTTCGTTAATTTGTTGCTTTTGAAACTGACGTTTAGCAACAAATTATAAAAAATTGCGAAACAAAAAATAATTTTGAAAGATAATTAGCCTAATGAAAAATTATTTTATTAAAATTACAAATAACTTCAAAAAAAGTACAAAATTCCACATATCGTTAAAAACTTTGCAAACTTTGAAATATCGTGATTTGATTTTTGAATGAGGAAGAGAAAGAAGGAAGAAGTAAAAATATATTTATTTTATTTCATAAAGAACATTGTATTGCCAAACCTTCATTAGCACTTCGTAAATATTCGATTTTTATTTTATTGTGTCACGCACGCACACACACACACACACGCATATATATTGCTTTAATATAATGGTTAAGGGTCACATGTCGTTAAAGTGCGAATAAACTATTTTGAAACCAAACGAATTTATTGAAGAACTTATAAATTATAATTCAGAAAGTACCGAATAAATCCGTAAACAAGAACAACTTGTAGCGCTCTCGGTGATAAAAGGCATAAATAAATGTAGCCAAACAGAATTAGCAGTACTAAGTGACTGCTATATTAACATGCGATTAATGGGAGTAGTTTTACGGCCAACTCAAATTCAAGCAAAGCCCGTCAAACTCGTAACGGAAATAATACAAGTATATAAGCAACACATACGATAAGGAAAAAATAATTAACTACCGGAGTATTACAGGAAACATCTGAGTCAAAAAAACACTCATTATGCAAAGTGTAAAGGAGCCTATATTTTGTTAAGAGTATTTTAAAATTTGAAATCCGTAAACCCGCTTTTATGAATCCAGCGTGTGAACACAATGAAGTATCACCAAAATTTAATTCAAGCGATTACTTTCCATATCGCACTTAATTGTTAATTCTGTTAGAATGATAAATCAGATTCCGAAATAATTTACTAAGAATGTTTAAGTTTTGTTCCATAAAATTTATGACGGCGATGAAGAAAAAAAGATAAGGAATCGTTTGTTCTGAGGTATGAAAAATCAGAAAATATATTAAAAATAGCTATTTAACAATTGTTTTAAGACTTGTCTCGGTCTCGATCCAAATAGTTCTCAGATTTAGGCAGCTTCTAAAATGGGTACTAAAGAAATTTGGGAAAACAGAGAAAGGAACTGATCTCTCACTTTCATCAGTGCCGTTGGGCTTAGTACATTGTACATTTTAACTTTATAGCCTCCGAACGCCTTATCAAAGGTTTGGGACTTACTTCACTTTAAAGGATGGTGGTTATAAATGTTTTCGACTGAACTCAATAGAATTTTCCGGAAAAACTGCAAAAAAATCAGTTGCGTAGGGTATTTAAATTAAAATTTTATTTTGTTCAGTAATAAACCTTTTTCTCTTTTTGAAAAAAAATGAAGGATTACGATCTGTCATAACTAAGGATATAGAGAAATATCACAAGCTTTATTATATAAAATACTGTGTAATATTTATCATATTTGTTGAATTAAAAATAAAAAACACACCACTACACTATCAAAGATCGATTTCTTATATCTTTTAGGTGAACTCCGTAGCGCATTTGTTACAAGCGGATAAATAAAAACTGTCTGGTAGTAATAAGAAATAAAATTTTATAGTTTGAATTTAAATATCGCTTTGAACTTTGCTATTCCATATATAACAAATACCAAAAATGTTTTGCTATATATATATATAGAGAGATACAGAAATACAAAATATTTATCTTTTTAGAACGGACAGCATTTTTTTACGGAAAGAATATTTAATAATTTTCAAAGAAATTTAATTTAAAATAATTCACATTATATAATTGGCATTTTAGAAACCCATATTTTACTTTATAATAATCCATCCTTCAATAAGGAATAATAAAATAAGCGCAGAAGTAACCTCAAAACTAATTAACAAGTTCCAAAAATAAATAATTATATCCGCAATAATGTTATCTAAATATGAAAATAGAGTTATGCAGTATTTGATAAATTAAAAATGGCAATAGTGTAGCCATATGAAGTGAGGCTTCCCCTGTTTGTTAAAAAATACGCAAGTCTCGAATATTTTCATTAAACACGGAGAAACGAAAATAAATAAATAGATTTCAGAAGCTGCTATCAAATGGGTGTTAATTTGAATAAGAATGTGAAATATTTCTAAACGTACTGATGATGCGTAATGTAATATGGTGTAATATACATTCGGACGTAACGGAGCGTGCTAATATAAACACTTTCGACGTGAAATTAATTTGGGTGTAGTACTGGTGTTAAAATTATTTAAACTTCGTTGTATATCTATCGCACCGAAGACGTGAAGTTTACATTAATATTATCTGTACGATGAATTTGTGCATTTGTAAATAGAGTAACAATAAAATATAATCCTGAGGTACAAAACATCTATACATACATTCACTGAAACAATCTCGTAAGTGCATAAACTTATTTTCCCAAAAATAATGAAATAATTGAAAAACCGCGTTGAAATTTAAACCAATTAACATTTCTTAAACAGTCTTAATCTTTAACTATATTTTTTTTTCATTTTGAATATTCGGATTTCATAATTTTTCTCGGCACAATTCTTATTACAGTTTAATGTACTTACAATCGAGTTTACATATAATTAATCAATTTACCTGCTGATTACGAAGCGCTGCTAATTCAGCACAACAGTTGCCCAATAGATAATCTCCACCCAACAGAGCAATTTTATTACCAAACAACATATCATTCAATACTGAAGGTTCCGAATAAAGACCGGGATAAATATTTACCAAACCTTTATGAACTAAGTGACTGGTTCTGATCATTTCGGTCACTTCTGCAAGGGCTCGTTGGCTGTAATCATTTAAAAAATATATTAAACTATAAATTAAAACGTTTCCACGTAAATAATAATTATTTTCCAATTTATTGTAATATTTGTTTAGGTCAAAAATTTTATATTCGCGACAAGAAAGAATAGAATGAAATTTTTAAATCTAAAATATCGAATGGATGACTAGAACTTGAAATTCAAAGGTACTAGGAAAAAAGGAAAAACGGACGACAAAGGAAATTACGATTGCACTAAGAAGAATAGCTGAGATGAGGAACAGGGGACAAAAATGATTTCTAATTTGAAAGAAAGTTTATAAAGCATACAGCAAAGGAGAAAATAAATCTCCGAACCAGTGATAGAGAACTGTTGATGATGCGTGTAATGGTAGAAAAATGTTTTTAAATTCTTAGTATTATAAAAAGGCGAGCTCTATTAAATGATAAAATTGTTTTGAGCAAACATTTATTCATTTTTAAAATTATGGAACTTTTATATAAACCTTTAAATACAAGCGCTAGTGGACAGAGTACATCTGTTTCACTAAAACAATTCAATCCAAAAATTTGCCAGTTTCCTCAGTCAAGATACTTTTTCTTACTTATGTTCAGTAGTATAAGTGTAATTATCAAAGATAGAAACTTGCACTAAGTATATTTTTTGAGTAATACGCCAAGTGTATATTAATCTAAATAACCTTTTTTTTTTTTTTTTCTAATTCAACACATTGTTTTCTGATACATTTTTTATGAGCCAATGGTAAAAAGAGGTAAATGTAGCTCTATTCGATTTATTATATGTTTAAATCGTATAGTCCTCTATTTGTCTGTTCTAGTTTCACAAACATAGGCAGTGTTCATGGCAATTGTTATGTTTAAAACGTGAGTGTACAACAAAACTACACTTGGCATTAATTGTAAATTTCTGATTTATCGATATACAAATGCAGCTCTAAGTCTCACATACACACCATTTAGTGCGCACATAGTGACGTAGTGGTTTGCCCCTATATTCCACGCGATTACCAACGATTATGATTAAATTATTTGCAATAATTTGTGTCATTATCTCGGATCGAACTCGGGACTTCCGCGATGGGATTTAAATACTCCACCAACTAGTTTACCCCGACAACTAAATTAAATTTAAAAAACCAACATGCTTCGGCATAATTATGGCAATTTTTTAAATTTGACTTTATAAATTATCATATTTTTGGTTTCTGTCTGTATTATTTACGAGGAGTACATAAAAGGTTAGCCTAACGCCGTTATTTGCGTGCGCATCATACTTGAAGAAAACACTCGGGGACCTTGCAAATCGTTTTGTTTTTTCCCTTATGGAATTCAAAATGAATATAAAAAAAAATTTCCCGGCTCAGAAAATTCCGGCATGTCTCACATAGTACATCAGTAATATTAAGTGCCGTTTTCGTTTTGGACTTATACATATGGAGTAGAAATATTCACATTCATTTAAAAAAACAAAATTTCGTTCAAAAACAATATTCAAGACTTTTATTTCACTCCGCATTCAATCGGTTATTACATTTGAACTAAGCGAAAAAAGGTTTTTTATTCCTGTAAGAAAAAATAAACAGCCAACTACGTTATCTTTAATTGCCCATTATACAGCCATAACATGATATTTAATACCAGATCAGCAGATGTTCAAATTCCAAATATAATGAAAAAGTTATTGGGGGTTAAGGAGGTTTGCGTCCTTGCGAGGCCCGAAAGGCTGAATTATATGTATATCTACATGAAAATCGGGAAGCATTTGAATGGCACGACAATTATTAATACACCGCTGAAACTACTAAGTCTATAAAGCTGAAAATTGGCACGTAATACGACGACACTATGTACACTGATACCATATCAAAATACATTAAAAATTCAAAATTTTTGGAGGGTACATAAGTCGGAAAGAAAGTCGCATTTTGAAAAACTAATAATCACGCTACAGTTTACATCAGATAATTGAAATTTTATATGAACATTACTTATGCACTGAAGATGTCAAATAAGGACGTTTTTCTGAAAATTCGAATTTTAAGGGGTGAAAAGGGGTTAAAAACCGTTTTACAAAAAATATACAAAGTATTATATTTTTGGTAGAAATAGGTTTACGAAACTTTATATGGTTTACTAAAAGGGCAAAACTCTGTTTTTGACAAAACTAAAAATCACGCTACAGCTTTTCTTTCATAAATTTTGTTTGTTGTATTTGCTGTTTTAATTGTCTAAAACCATATGTTTAATGTAATTGTTGTAAATTACCTGGCCATAGAAAACTGCTGTACTATAACTTCTGCGTTTATTAAAATTTTTTGAATTAACTTTTGAACTTCTTTTTTAATATTTTTTGTTCATTTCTGCCACTACTGTCTGTGTAATACTGGCAAAGTTAGCAGTTTCCATTTCTCTTTTTTTTTTTTGCTTTTGAATTATTCGACATGTATTATTTCCAGCGAAGTGATTTATTTCTAATGCAAATGTATTAATTATTAAATTTGTGTTATATTTTTAATTGTTGTAACTGTTCATTTAATAATTGTTATTTACTTTAATTTTTGCTTTTGCGTATTTAACTTTAATCCCCCCCCCCAGAAATTGATTTATATATATATATATATATATATACACACACACACACTTTAATTATGAATTTAGAAATAATATATAATAATGATACAACTGTTCCTCATTATGTGAAATGCATAGATAGGGATGGTGCATGTATTTTGTTTACACATAAATATTAATTAAAAACAGAAAAATAATGATCATTTTTATATTTCAAGCCCAAGAATACGAATGGTTAAAATTACTAAGTAGAGTTTATTGAATAAATAAATAGTATGAGATTAACGAAATTTTAAAGAGCAAATTAAAAGATGATAGCAGTGATCAAAAAAAATGTATCCAAACCGACGAAGCCGTGGTTAATAGCTATATATAAACATAAAAAAAAAATCTGGAAATATTTGAATAGTTCAACAGTTAATAATATACCGCTAGAATTAATAGGTCTATGAAGCTGAAAATTCACATGTAGCATAACAGCACAATGCACTTACGCCAAGCAAAAATATATTTAAAAAATTCAAATTAACTGAGGGAGTGAAAAAATGGAGTAAAGGATAGAAAACCTCATTTAAAAGAAGCCATAATCAGGCTGCAGTCAAAACCATTTATATCAGGTAATTGAAGTTTTATACGAACATTACTCATGTACTGAAAATGCTAAATAAGAACAGTTTTTTGAATATTCAAACTTTAAAGGATAAAAAGGGGTTAAACATTGTTTTTCAAAAAATACAAAAAGTACATATTTTCAGTACATATAGGTTTAACGAATTGCAATTTAGCTTGAAGATATCTTATTGTATAGTGTACAAAAGTGTGCAAACTTTTTTAAAAATCTTCTAATTTTAAGAGGAGAAAAGAGTAGCACCACATTTTTAGAAAAACCGAAAATCATGCTGCAGCTCAAACGGATGATGATTATTACGTGAAATTTCACGTGAATATAATGTATACATTGAAAGAGTCAAATGAAAAAACTTTTTTGAAAATTTGAATTTTAAAAGATGAAAGGGGTAAAGCTTTTTGTTATATTTTCAGTTCAAATATGTTTACAAATTGTAATCCTACATAAAGATCCGTTATGTGATCTGCTAAAAGTATGCATTTCTTTTTAAAAGTCCTCTAAATTTTAATGGTGAAAATGGTCTGTACCCTGTTTTTGGCATACAGTAATAATTATACTACAGCCGAAACCATTTGTGCTAGATGTTAAAATTACATACGAACATTACCGATATACCGAAAATATCAAATAAGAAATTTTTTTTGAAACTTTGAACTTTGAAGGGTGAAAAGAGATTATAAACTGTTTTTCAAAAAATACATAAAATGTAATTTCCTTGTAAAAAATAGGTTTATCATATTATAATTTTCCATAGATTGTTTATATTCTGTGCTAGAAGTATGCAGTTTTTTTTTAAAACTTAGAAATTTTAAAGTGGAGAAGGGTTTATTTATTAACACTCTAGACAATGTAGTGTTCATTCTGAACAGAAACAACATGTACCGCTGTTAACAACCAGAAAATTAAGCTGTTTTTATTATACTAAGAATAATAATTTTCGTCTGCATCAAGTTACAATATATTTCTTCAATAATTTTAAGCTAAAAAGAATTAACCGGTAATATGACTTTTTTTGGAAAATATAAATTGAATCGAAAAAGAGATGTGAATATCAATCAGTATTTCTTATAAAGCTAAAATGCAAGCTTATAACATTTTCAGTAGACAATTTTTTAAAAAACTTAATTTTCATTTATTTTCTGCGTTTTTTGTGCTCATAGGCAAAATTGTTCAGATCTGCATGTTTTTTATCGTTTAGATGGAAATTGTGTTGTTTCCAGTAAGTTTTGTTTGTTATATTTGCTGTTCTTAATCGCTTCAATGTTTTGCATAATTGTTATAAATAACCTGTCCATGTGAAAACTATTGTACTTTAATTTCTGCATTTATTAACATTTTTTCATTAACTTTTAACTTTTTTTTATTTATTTTTTATTTATTTCTATCACTATTGCTAATTTAATTACTGACAGACAATAGTTTTTTTTTTTTTGAATCATTCGATGTATTTTACTTTCAGTAATTCGGGTAGTGATTTGTGCCTAATTTGAATGTACTGATTAATAAATTTATATGCTGCACTTTTATACATATTTTAACTGTTCATTTAATCATTTTTATTTACTTTAATTTTCATTTTCCTTAGTTTAATTTTAATTTTCATTTTGGCTGGAATATATTTGCAAATATACTTTTTAATATAATTATGAATTTAAAATCAGTATGTATTTGCATGAGTACTTTCGTCACTACCTTATTTACTTTATAATAATGAATTATTAGAAGTAGAATGCGAGAAACCATTACACAACATATTTGTAAAAACTGGAAAAGACTTACATACCCTTGGACATAATGGGAAACTGTATAAAAATAAAATAAAATATTTAACTTGATATATCAAATACTTAAACTTCTGACATACTATATTTTAAATTAATTTTGAAATGTATTTAATTTAAATATGAATGTGACAATGAAAAAAATAATAAAACAGAGAATTTGTAATTATAAATAAAAATTTTGGAAAAAAAAACTTCGTTAGTACATATTAATAGAATTTTGTTTATATACAAACTTCAATTAAAAACAGAAAAGTAATAATCATTTAAGTGGTCTTGTCTGATTGTAACTCAGTTTTTCTAAATAAAACGAGCAATTTTTAGTTTATACAGATTTCGATTCTACGCCAAAAAATAAGCTTTTGTTTAAAATATATATTTTTTTTAAACTGATTTTTAACTAAGAAAGAGAGGTTTGAATTTAATAGATTAAAAAATTCCAACTTAAATGAAAAAACTTTCGAAATTTTTTATAACTTTTAAATGAACATTTTTTCATAACATATAAAAACAAATCCAATATATTTGACATTTAAATATTTTAATTTCATTCAACATAATGAAAAATTAATTATATTATGTTCAAATTTAGCTTCATCTTATTTTAAGTGTGAACTCTTTTTGGGAATGAATTAATAGCTCGATGTGAATTTATTCAGCTAAGAGAGATCTGCTAGCTCGTATGATTTTACCTGTCATGTTTTCTCTTGTAGTAGAGTTTTCTGTGTACACCATAAATTTTAACCTTCCCCACAATTAATAATCTAAAAAAATCAATTCTAGTAAGCAAAGTAGATAATGAATTCGGCCATATTTACCAGGCCACTTCTTCGGAAGACAACTATTCTGTTGAAAGTTAAGAGAGAGGTGGAAGATTTGTCCTTAGTAGTTTTAAATAAACATCATAATTCATATTCCCATGAAAAAAGAAAAGACGTTTGATTTCACCCCCAATAATCCTACATCAATCCACTGTTCAGATCAATAACGAAAATTCCAACTTTTGACTTCATAATCATCTTTAAAAGTGCATTCATCTGAAAACAGACTCTCTCAATCAAAATATTGAAGGGCTGTCTTTGCTCCAAGTGCAAAATTCTAATCGTTGCCTGTGATCATCACAACTTAGAACCTGAAATCGCGTTTCGTAAATATTAAACTTGCAATAAATTTGACACCCGTATCTCTTATTACATTTGGAGGCAACTTGAACAGAGATGATAATAGCAGTAAACCTCATATCCAAAATTAATTTTCTAGTTGCACAAATTGTTATTATTAGTACGTGTGAGTAATCTGGAGAAAATTTTCCACGAAGGAGGAAATCTGTATGGGAAGCGTGCTCACTATAATTTTGTCAACTGTGGTAAAAACATTTCAACATCCTTCCAGTATTTGAAACATCTCATCAGCTTCTTCATTATAATTCACCGTGGCTATAAACAGTTGAAATAAGACGCAACATTTTATCAGTAATGTTACACTGAAATAGAACGATAAGAATATCAGTAATATTAAGAAATATCAACTTTGTCCGTAACAAACATAGGAACACAGAAAACCGTAATATCATTAAGTTCTACAATGAAAGAACATTATGTTATATATGTAGAATAATTTGGGAAACATTCTGAACAATCAAAATACTGTTATGATTTGGAAGATACGTTGGGATTGAAAATGACGGTTTAGAAAAGAAAAAGGTTTTACTTTTTAAACTAAACTCGAAATTCGTTAAAAAAATAGTCCATCCTATTTTTAAGAAATTACTTTCGGTCTGAATAGGTAATTTCCTGGGGAGGCCGGAAGTTGAAAACAATTCGAATTGATCTGGTCAGTCAATTTACAACTGTACGACTAAGTTTTTCATTAGATATCCCAAATTTTAGATGAACGAATTGTTTCAGATACACGTGCAAGGGCGTCGCCAGCCGATGAGCCAGGAGGGGCAAGATGAGTTGCCAGCCGCCAGGGGGGTCTAGATGATAGAAAGAGGATATGAGTTATAGGAAAAATAAAATTTATAAGTTGTAAAGGTTTAATATTTTATTAAACAAGAATAGAATCTTAATTAAAACATAATTTTCGTGGGTTTCTGGCAAATTGTTATACTACTTTATTATAAAAGTTTTCCAAATTGTCCATGATTACGCGCCTATGAATACTCATCATGGCCAGTTGATTAAAAAGTTTCAAGGCTCCAGGGGGGAGCAGCTTCCCCCTGCCACCTGCTGGCGACATCCATGTGTACGTGTGGAAGACTATAGTTATTCATACTATTATTGTTATCCTATTATTCTTACTTTATCTCACATAATAATATTATATTTAATTTATTACTATTGTTGACACAAACTTATCTACAACTTGTTTATTTCGCTCATTACTAAAGATAACGCCTCGTCGAAGCAACCTATTTGAACATTCTTGTTGTACAGATTAGGAAGCTCACTCTTGGATATTCTATATCCAACTAAGTGTACGCAAGAATATACATGAATTTGATTGCTTTCATTGTACTAGCGCAATTTAAATGTGTATGCCCGTTAACAATCCCGTTTCACATATAATGGTATGTGTGGTGGTTTGTCATTATCTTTCACACGATTATTAGCGATAATTGACTTTTATCAATTTCTATCTATCATCGTTATTGTTCAAACTCAGACCTCAATGTCGCAGTTCGATTGTTCTAGCAACTCGGTCCACGACAACTTGCTCAATCATCTAATATCATTTTGAATAATGGTTACAAAATTTATAAATAATGATAATAGTAATATGGCGCGACGATGACAATAATAATTAAGCAAATAAAAAATTAAAACAAATAAATAAAAATTATAATTAAGCCCTTTCATAACCCTTTGGGTTAATTTTAATACAGTCAAGAAAATAATTGCACAAGAAACTATCCTCATTTTATTAATATTTTTTTTTTTTTACTAATAAAAGATGAAATTAAGAATTACAAAAGTTACTTCAAAGAATAAATTACATTTAGTGAATTATCGTAATAATTATTAACTAATGTATCCAGACCTTTTTGTCTAGTAAATATAAAAACAGAATTAAAAAATTTATACAAAAAGCAAGTAATTTTCTTTTGAAATTAGTAGTTAAATATTTATTCACTGACGTAACAAATATAAGGGAAATTATTACTACTTAGATTTTCATTATTACCAAAGACACACGTACCTATGAAGCACACCGGCGGCTTTGTCTTCTTCCAAATCATCAACAGCAAGATGTCCAGCTACTTTAGAAATTAGTAATACAATCAAACCCCATGCTTGAACATTATTTTTTCCGCTGTATAATACTCCTCTATAACAGCAATATTATTCATAAAAATGATTACCATTTGGAAAACATATTTAAGAAAAATAGAATATAAAAAAAAGTTAACAAGGTGTACAATTAATGCCATAAATGTTCCGAATTGGAAGGCCAAATTATTAAACGGAAAAATATTTAATCACTAACTTGCGCAGAAACAGTAATAATTGTTAAACGTAATACTAAAGTAGTGTGCAATCGATATATTAACAGTCTGCATTTTTAATGAATTAATGGGTACATTTATGACCACTGTGAGTATTATATATATCAATTGCCTCGAATGCTATATATCATGTAATAAATCAGTCACCTAAGAGCAATAGAATTCAATTTACATATGATTTTTGTAAAATTACTTTCGTTATGAAGGTGATTAAACGTATATTTAAAATTAAAACGGTTCATACTTTTATTCATTTGGCGCAAACTATTAAATTTACTGAAGTTACAAAAATAAAGTTTTTTTTTCCATACCCCCTTTACACTGCAATAGATATCACTGAGCATATTTCGTGGCAAAAAACAAAATTGTTAATTTTTAAATTCAATTCGGATACTGAAAGTTATTACATTCCTCTAATTTACATTTACTATTTAACAAAACCAAAAATGTTAGTGGGCGCTAGTTGAAAAAATTATGAGAGAATTTACTACCCTTTTAACTATCGAATTAAAACTAATTTTTGCATATTATTAATTAAAACTGATTTGTTGAATAAATTAACAGTAAGTTTCTAACAAACAGTACTCCAGAATTAAGTTAAATTTACGCACATTTATTTTACTGGTTTAAATTTAATTATAATGAAAGAGAACTTTTATAATTTAGTTTAATTGCTAATGTAATAATGTAAAACTGAACAGTCGATGTAAAAGTACATTAAAAAATGCGTCGTGTATATTAAAAGTTTATCTCTGAACTTATTCAAATTAAAAGAATTTCAAGAATAGCTACAAACACTCGCTCGTTTCAACCATAACTTTCGATTTTTTATGCACTTTTCAATGAAAATAAATGCACCAACAATTATAAATTACACAGTTTTAATATTTATGTGCAAGATATGAACATACTCACTTTGCTGTTTTCAAAAGTGGATGATTTGATCCAACCAGTTTTCTTAAATGTAAAGCTACATTTGCTATTTCGTCGCTCAGCAACCATCTTAAACTCAAGAAGGATGTAGGATAGCCGACAATCTTTTCCGCTTCTGAAACAACCCTATTCCAATCTGGTTTATAGTTTTGAATTAGCTTATTATTTACACTATTTTCATGTGAAACATTCGTTCCATAATAAAAAACATTTTCGCTAGTATATATGGGCGTAACAGATAAATTATTTTTGTATATAGTTTGAAATAATCGTTTAGAAAGCATTGCTACGCCGTCACACACAATCTAATACTTTTCATACTGATCATCTTAAGTGACCATCATCATATTTGCGCATTCATAGTTATGAGCATTAATAGCACACACATAAAAAAGTGAAAGCTTTGGCCTTCATCGCAGCTACGTGCATATTATAGTTAATAGTTTACCTACCGCTGCATTCCAGTTACTACAAGATTGGTCATCTGCAATGTTTACAATATGACATCTCTGTCCAGTTTAATGGACATCAACCAGTTTTACAGTGTAACCAACTTCTTTAACAATTAATTCTTCATGAATTTAATTTACTGTAGCATATTTCATTTCAAAAAAATTAACTTCCTCAAAATTTTATCACTGTTCGCTTTTAATTTACCAAAGATTCGATCGACTTCGGAAGACTTTATCTCACAATTAACAGGTGAATCGACAATTCTGGAAAGAATCAAGGAATCGTTCGTTACGCAATGTAAACTATTTATACTCCTTTTTATGATTTTTGTGATATTATTTAATCATTTCAGTTTAATAAAAAATATTACTGGTAAAACGTTGGCAATTATTTAACTCTGAATGCGAAATAAATAAAATGAATAATAACGTATATTTACATAATTAAAGCAATACAGAAATCGATAAATTTTATCGTATTTTAAAGGGAAAGTTTCCACTTTCACCTTGAGTCAACCGTCGATGTGATTTTAGGTTTTTTTTTTTTTTTTTTTTAATAATTCTAGTATATCGTTTGAGGAGAAAAAGAGAATGTTTCATTGTTTTCACTACCAAGTTGTTAACTGCTAGACGGATTTGAAATGTATTTAGACATCTGTTACTTTATTGCTGCAAATACATATATTAGTATGCATCAGATATAGTTAAATTTTTATGGACATATATAATTATATTTATATTTTCAATTTATATTTAAAGATAGTTTGACTCTCGGAAATTAATTTTTTTAATGTTAATCAAATTTTATATAAAAATTCACCCATACAAAGCTACGGACTGTTTTATTAAACTATTTTTTGATCTGTAGTGGTAGATTTTTAAACCAATAAGGTATTAAAAAAAGTTCAATTAAGCATGATGTTTCATGCGCTGAGGATTCCGTGTGTTAAATTAAAGATAACTATAATTTTCATTTACATAATACTAAATTTAAAACAGAAATCTGATTCTAAGTTTGTAATATCCTGTATTTTTCACTTAGCATTCTATTCTTATAAAGTATGTTTTAATAAGAATTACTATACTTTACATTTATACAATAATTAATTACAAAACAAATATTTTCAGTCCAGTTCTTTTTCCCACATCACGCAATGTCATACTGTACTGCAAAAGAAATAAATTCAAAAATAAAACATCGGAGCAATTAAAAAAGCAATGGTAAAGACAAAATAAATAAATTAAAAAAAATATTTTGGATGAAAATAATTACGAATTTTTAAATGTTTATTGGTACTAAAATATTCTAGTCTACATGATATATTAATCCTTCCAAAAATCTACGACTAAATATAGAACTATAAAACGTATTTTGCACTAAAATGGTTAATTGTAAAAAAACCGTAAATCGAGCGGTTGAAAATTTATAAAATGACAATTAGTGCGAACTAATAACGTGCAGCTGTCGTTTATTGTTCAGCCACAAATGATAAAAGAGATCTGGGCGAGCGGCCAAAGGAAAACAACACTCAGCACGTTGACGGAGAAAACCGGTTGTATGGCGACTATAACCATAAAGAATGAGTATTGTCAACCTAAACGGACTTTTCATGAAACAAAAAACATTGAGGGTGTGAGCCGAAAGAAACAAACAAGAGCCGCTTTCGTGCGACAAAACAATATAAGGAGAATACATAAATTTAAAAATAAAAAAGGAAATTATCCTACGAACCCTAAAAAATATTGAGCCACGTTTGATGAACATAAAATGGTCAACCTTTGATACCCCGTATGTTTAGAAACTCCCTGAAAAGGCACAGCCACTGTTGTCAGAACGAAAGGAGATGTGCTTTGGTACACAAATATAACATTAATTGTAGAGGAAAATGTCTGCGCCGATAAAGCGGGATCTAATGTAGAAATAAGAATAGATAATTTTGAGAACGGAGAAACTGACAATGACTGGAGGTTATCGGCGGTTGGAAAACAAAAAATAAATAAATATAATCGTAATAATAATAACTGTAAATAAAGAAACGGAAAAATCCACCAGATGTAAATAATAGTTAATATATAAGTGTCAATAAAAAGGGTTAAGTAAGGTAATCAAATAAAAATTTCCACTGAATTTTTATTTCTTCGGGATGCGGGGATACGTAATGTGCCCATCACATGGAAAAACAAAAAATTTAAATAAATAAATAAATAAAAATATATCATTAATTAATTCTAATGTAATGAGAGAGTAAATGTGTGAGTGTGTGGGAGCCTATCACTGGTTGGGGAGAAACGGATCGATATAGATCATGTCAGAGAAAGGATGCGCGCGATGATTGGTAATGAAGAGATGATTGGTAGGTCTGCGACGGGAGGAGACAGTTCCGAAAGAAAAAAGATCGGTAAATACCGAAAAATTAGAGAGGACATTTAGTTCCGTTTCTGTCGAGTTTGAAGTTAGTTCTCGAGTATTCTTTTGTTCGAAGGAAAGGTCAGCGAGACTGCGAATCGAGTCGTTGAAAAGAAAAGCGGTCCGAACGAAAAATACGTAAGAACATGATCCAGCAAGGACCGAGAACCAAATCAGTCGTCAAAGTTCGATTTAACGATTATAAAAATCCGTTTGGTCTCAACTTAATCAACGAGTAGCGCTCTTTCCAACAATGTATCATATGTCCGGAAAACAGCCCCGGATCTAGAGGGGAAAACCGGGGCACCTGCCCCGGGCGGCAGTTTCAGGGGGCGCCAAAATCATAATATAATATGATTAGGGAAAAATACGAGTGCGTGTATCAATGTGTACATGCGTAAGAAGTGAAATTTCTATAGATTATACACACTTTTTTATGTATTTTATTCGATGCTTGAAATAAATAGGATAAGAGAGACATCAACAAAAAAAAAATTTATTCGTTTTTAATGGAATCTATTTTATTATTTAGATATTTACAAATGGTATTTTTAATTTATATATCGCTCTCATAACGCGCTTAAAAAAGTTTCACTTTAAAGAAACTTGTTTCTTAAAGCGCCTAGCATCCAGCGCGACGTTGTTTTATCGATTATTCATTTGATTTTAAAACGCCCAGTTGGTTTTTGAGCACACCGTAAGTTGATTTATGAACGTACCCTAAGTCGATTTTTGAACGCGTGTATAGTGTACGTGACGTCTCTGCCAGGGGAATGCTCGTCGCATCTAGAACTAGGGGCTACACGAGCTGAGCCGAATAAACCCGAACGGTCGAACGTCAAGCGACGATCATTGTTTGTTTTTGTGTTTGATTGCGTGTGCAAGTAATTAATAGTGTGAACGTTGAAATACAAAAAAAAACATGTTATCATTTCGCTTCTGTGGCAATAATGCAAGTTCATGTTTAGATCTTGCAAGGAATGAAAGAAAACCCAATAGAACATTGGAACAAAGAAGCTACACCTGTATCAGAAAAGTTGGAAATCGAGCAACAAATTTCCAAAAAGAAAAGGCAACACGACGAAATCTGCGAAGAAGAATCAAGAACGCTAGATCCGACTGGGTTATTTTCCAAAGATATAAAGGTAGTGTTTGACAAAATTTTAACAGAAATAGAAACAAGGGTAGAGAGCGAAAAGAGTCTACATGAAAATTTCGCCTTCTTCAGTGGCCACGTGTTTTTAAATATGTCGATTGTGGATCTGCAGAAAAATGAAGCCGGTCTAGCACGAAAATATTCAAAAGACTCGAATGCAGTTGATTTTTGTCAAGGACTTGCCGTATTCAAAGAGTTAGTAACCGAAATTAATGAAAAATCGAGTGCATTTGGCTTGTTACAACATCTGTGTAAGCATGACTTGCAAGAAGCGTTTCCTGTTGTTAATATAGCTTTAAGAATATATTGCACATTACCGACAACATCTACAAGCTGTGAGCGAAGCTTCAGCAGACTGAAAATAATTAAAACCTATCTACATTTAACAATGAGTCAGGAACGTCTATCTGGCCTTGCGATCTTAGCCATTGAAAATAAAACTGCCTTTGAGACAGACTTTGATGAGTTAATAGATTCTTTCGCAGAAAAGAGTGTACGCCGTGTAAAGCTGTAGCAAGATTAGAGAGAAAAAAATGCTGAGACCTAAAGATGTCTTGATTGTCTGTTGTCTTTCCTGGTTATATGTTTTCCGTATTTAATTTTATGTCACATAAATGAAAAGGTTATTAGCTAACAGATAATAAAGAGTGCAAATTTATTAAAGGGTACTTATTCTCTCAATCACAAAAAATGCCACCCATTATATATTTGTGAGTTTTTTAAACAATTTATCTCAAACGCTGAAGAGAAGGGGCGCTACTATCAAGTTCTTGTCCCAGTTCGAAGAAATCGTAGATCCGGGACTGCTGGAAAAAAAATTTCCCCCCCAAAAGTTCGAGCTTTTGGAGCTCCGAGGGGCTAATTTTAAGGTTGGTTACCTAGATGTCCTAAATCAAAGAAATAAACGTGAATGTGCATATTTTCAACCTTGTTCAAAATTTTTAGCTATAATACTCGCGTTGCAAATAGAAGAATTAGCTTTCGCACTTTTTTGAACTTTTCGGCAACTTTGAAAATTTCGTTAAGGAAATGAAATACGGTTTTGTTCAAATCGTTCAATAATATTAAATGATGGAAAATTGGTGACCTACATTTTCATGTTGTTTACATCTAAACTGTATCCATAACACGAATTTAACATTCTTATCTCATCATTTGTGAATTTGAATGTTATCAAGATATACATTTTCTTAAGTAAACATCAAACCAGCAATCTTTTGTTTGTTTTGGTTCCAAAAACAAATACAGAACACTTAAAAATTCAAAAATTAATTAAAAATATCAATTACAAATTAATTCAAAACAATTTAGTAACTATGAAAGCAGATAAAGGAAATAATTTAGATATAAATCATAACGAAGTAATCATAAAAATAATTTTATAACAGAAAACAAAATCAAAATTATAAAAACAGATCTTACAAATAAATGTCACATAAAATTAAGTGTTAATAAAAGAATCAAACACAGTAATAAATAATGAAGAATCAAAATATTTCATAAAAATCAGAAAGCATCCGTGCTAAACCTTTTAGTTAAAATACATAAATCAAATACACTAATATGACCCTTAAGGTAAGGGGATACACTGCTGTCACGTCACGTACTCTCACGTGTTTACAAAAAATCTAGAATGTTGTTTTAATGCTGTCTGATCACATTACAGTCACGAAACGTAAATCACGTCAAATTTTTCTTTCCTGCACGATGTCATGCTCTGATATTTTGGGCGGGAGCTTATACTTTTTTAATTTCACTTACGGTAGTTATTGTTTTAAAGTAGTTTAATTATTTGCATTTTTACCGAAAGTAGCGTTTATTTAAAATGGAAGAACGTTTAGTAGAGAAAGTTAGAAAATATTCAATTTTATGTGATCAAAAATTCATGGATTATCGTGATATTGTTTTAGAGCAAATAATTTGGCAGAAAATAGGAAATGAATTAGAAATACCAGGTATTAACTTGTTTATGGCGTAATATTTAAAAATTCATTATTTGGTTAAATATTACATTTTCTATTATGTACAGCATTTTATTAATAGATTGCCGAATTTACTTTTTATCTTTTTCATGTGTATTTGTATGAAATTACATACTTTTCAGTTAAATGAATAAACCTAAAAAATTGATTATATATTGTAAGTACAGTGATTTTCTTTTCGTATAATCAGTGAAAAATCATTAATATCTTTACATCTGCTGAGTTCTTGATTAAAATCAGGTGTTTTATTTTTTGTTATTTGAAATGTTTATTATGCATTTATTTACTGAAATTACAGTATTGGATACTATAATGATATGAAACCTTTTTTGGAGTGTAAAATTGTAATTATTATTTAATTTTTGTTAATGTTAAAAACTGTTAAAATGTAAAACTTATTTATAAAAACTTATTTTTAGATGTTTTTTTTTTTTGAGTGTTCAAAAACCTTATGTTTATTATTTTATCTTTATATTTTTTACTTTTAATAAATAATTTTTAGGAAACGAAGCCAAGGAACAATGGGATAAACTAAGAAGATGTTTTAATAATGCAAGAAGTACATGCTATGAAAATACAGGAACTGAAATGGCTGTTCAAAAAAAAAACATTTGGAAATATGAAGAACAAATGGCATTTCTTTTACCATATGTACAAAATAGGGAGTGAGTATTTTAAACAATAATTTACTTTAACCAATTTTTAAAAAAATATATTTAATTTTGATTAATTATTGATATATCTATTTTCTTTACAGAACAATCAGTAATTTAAATGAATTAGAGCATTCTACAGTTATGGCAGGAGAATCTGATATGGATAGTATTGCACCACACTCAGAACATGAATCGGATGAGGAAAATAAAAAGGCGGTACAAAGCAGACAAAGTGAAGAACGTGAAACTAGAAAACGAAGAAGAATGAAAAACAAAGGAATTGATGAAATGATTAATATTTTAAAGGATAATTATGCACTTAGAAAACGGAAGTATGAAAATAAATATAACCAATCACAAAATTTGGATGAAACGGACATGTTCTTCTTCAGTATGTCTGAAGTGACAAAAAAACTTCCAAAACATGAACAATCGAGAATTAAACTTCAAATAAGTACAATAGTTCTGTCTGCAGAAATGAAGCACTTTAACAATGATGCATTTCCTTCTACATTCTAAAATAATTCACAGTGTTCCTTGCTGTCAACTAGTTACAATGATTGTATATACTTTGTTAATTGAGGTTGTGTCTCTGTCGCCATCTAATGAAAATTAAATTTAACACTTTAAGCCCTATGTTTTCATATATGGAGACAGTGTCTGTTACTAAAATCATCTAGTTATTTTTTTTTTATGAAAATAGCAAAAATGACAATTTGTAAAATTTTTGTCAGAGCTTATATACAATATATTTATTGTATAATTTTACAAATTGCCATTTTTGTTATTTTTGTAAAAATATGATTAGGTGATTTTAGTAACAGACACTGTTTCCATATATGGAGACATGGAGCTAGAAGTGTTAAATATTTTAAATTTATTCACTTAACACTATATAAACAATAATAATAAACCAACTTGTTCTATAAAAATTCTGTCATTTTTTATTTTATATTTATTTCTATACACACAAGGGCGTCGCCAGTCGATGGGCCAGGGGAGGGCAAGATGAGTTGTCATCCACCGGGGGGGGGGGGGGGGGGGTTTAGAAAAAGGATATCAGTTATAGAAAAAATAAAATTTATAAGTTGTAAATGCTTAATATTTTATTAAATAAGAATAAAATCTTAATTAAAACATAATTTTCGTGGGTTTCTGGCAAATTATTTATGATTACGCGCCTATGAATACTCATTACGGCCAGTTGATTAAAAAGTTTCAAGGCTCCTGGGGGGATCTGACCCCCCCGGCCCCCCACTGACGACACCCATGTATACACATTCATGTATAATTAATATATTTGTAACTTAAATGTTATAGACACATAAGAATTCAATCAATATAAAAAATAAAACCTGGGTGTTCCAAACTAGAGAAATATATGGGGATGCGCATATTTTTAACCTTGTTCAAAATATTTAACTATAATACTTGTACCGCAAGGAGGGGCTATCGTAATTTTTTGTACTTTTTTGAATTTTTCGCCAAATTCGAAAAATTCATTAAGGAAATGAAATACGGGTTCGTTCTAGATAAATAGCAATCTTTCAAACGATATATCACATGCCCGGGAAAAATAATATTTTTTTCAAAACTCGAGCTTTTGACGCCCCAGAGGCTTCTGCTTTCAATTTGTACTCAGTATTAACGATATTATCCCTAGTTTTTCTTTTGATCTCGTTGACATTATCAGGAATTTCTAACACATCCTTGACATCCGGTTGCACACAGTCGATTGGATCCATTACCAATGTTTGGACCTGGATTGTCAATGGCTGCGATTGATGTTGAATATCTATTGGGTTAGCCTGAGGCATGTGTAGTGCTTCGATAATATTCAGGTCCTGTATTGAAACATTCTTAAAGTGTGGATGTTGTGTGACAAGCCTCTTTATCGGTTTGGCACTCATTGTCAGTTTCACAATGTAGGATGACAGCATTGCGCGGACAGCCTCTAAACAAGCCTCACGTTCTTCATAACTTTCATCGGCACACAGCTGTGAATGTTTCTGACGATCAAGTTATAAACCGATTTCACACTGATCTTTCATTTCAGCGCTTCTCCGTTCGATCTATACTGATTATATTTCTCTAATCTTGCTCGCTGAGCATTATCATTTTCTCCACCCCCTTTCATGGTATTTTTTACGAGCTTTTTTAAAGCGTCGTTTACGTTAAGTGGTTGTTTCTCTCATCATTGTAAATAATATTTCATATTGTAGCTAACGTGACTGTAAATGTAAAAATGATAATGCTAAGCAAGTAAGATTAACAACATGTTTTTTTTTTGTTTCCTACTATCGTGTTTTTTTATTTCTTATTATCTAGTAACAGTCATATACATGTTCGAAGATATTTGGCCTAATTCCCCAGAGAAGATTTTACATACGCTACACATCCTACCCTACGCATCCCCTGTAATGCGTATAGGTCGAAAGTAACCATGGATTATTATATTGTCATCTAAAACAAAGGCCTATGCAAAATTCTAGAACTTTTCAACGGAAAATGTCTTAAATAGAGCTTCTCAGATTTGATTAACGACAAACAGACGTAAAAGTGAATTAAAGAAAAGTGTTAATAAATAAATAAAAAATACTATTTATTATTATAACTGTACGAAGAAGTATGGCAGCACACTACTTTTATATAAAAATGCAAAAAATTGCATTATAAATGTAAACATTAAATTCCGGCATAAATATTATTTTAAATTGTATTATTAATATAATAAATATAATTTTATTAAATTTTCTTTTGCTTATTGCCGATATGTCCAACTTTTCTTCTAATTACTCTATAAATTGATATTATTGATGACAAAACGCAATCTTGCTGCACCCTTTTCGGCGACGTAAAATAATCATATATAATTCAGTGCCAATTTGTATTTGATATTTTTGTCGTCATGAAGATTTGTGATCGGTTTAAATAAATACTCGATACTTTCATGTCTTTCATTACCTCCTGTAATTGATTTAACTTCACTGAATGCTTTGTGCAAGTCAATAAAACATGCGTATGCTATTAGATTTATTTTTTGAATTTTTTAAATTTTATTCGTTTGATATTAAAGATACGGTCTATTTCACTGCATTGCATAAATTCTGTCTGGTTTTGCGATATTTTTGGATAAATTTACGTTTTTAATCTATTACTAACTGTAACATTACCTCGTCTGTATGTGAGATCTATTGTCTTATAGTTTATATATTGTGTTCAATATTAAAAGTAGAAATTAAGAAGTGGGGGGGGGGGGGTCGTAATGGAATAGGAAGTAAATTTATTGATTGAGAAATATAAATGGGCGTAAAGGCCATCCATGGGAACAATAAAATCGGATAGGTATTCGAATGATGGAAACTTAATTTTGAGAAAGAGAGGTGGTTCCAGAAAAAGGGGAGCAGAGGTTTCTTCAAAAATGTCTCTTCTTGTTATAAAAAAATGTATCTGGGGTTCTTGCACTAGATTTTTTATAGTCAAAGAAATTTTCAAGATGAAAATTAGAACGAAAGAATTTGAAAAAGTAATACAGTTACTATTAAACGCTGTGTTGAAATTTCACCATAGAGATGAAACACAACCGCTATAATTGGAACAGAGGGTATAAGAAGAAAGAGAGATTGCAGGGAGAACATTTGTAAGTGAGAGAAGAAAGAAAGTATACCGAAACGTACGTTTAGAAGTAGGAACATTTTACACAGAAAGTTGAAAGAAAATGCAATTAAGACCAATTTATTTCATATACATTCCATCGAGGAGAATGAAAGGACGAAAAATAAGCCGGTAACAAGAAATTAAGGGAATTAATTTGGCAAGTGCATCGTGTCGTTACCGCAGGTCAAGATTTAGATGGTAATGCAGGGATCGGAAGTAAGTATAGTAAATAAAACAGGTTTGAGGTATGGTAAGAAGAGAAAACTCCTGTAACATGAGCTAAAAAAAAATTTAATACAAATAATTACCAGAACGCAGTTAGCGTTGTTTAATTTACGATTTGTAGAAAATGATGAATCAGTCACTGTCGTAGAACCGTTAGGAGGAAGATAATCAAACGAAATTACGTCGTGAAGCAAAACTGGTGGAACGAAAAAAAGTAGACAAATAGTGAAAAGCCACGAGAACGTGTCTCAGATAGTAGCTCTGGAAATATTGTAAGACTTCATCTGCCACTTAGCCTAATAAACAGAACTAAATTACCGCTAGAGCAAAGAACAAGTTCGAGCGATGAACGAAATATAATCGGGAATTATTCTCTGATTATCGAAAGAAGCCAAAAATAGAAACTAAAGAGATATACCAGATACAGACAGAAAGTATAACACGTGCTAACAAGAGACTGAAGAATTCCTACTACCGGTCAAATATTTGTAGAGATTTTGAAAATAACAGCAGACAATGATTTTGACAGCTCAACCTTACCAACCTGTTTACTAAACAGCATTTTCCAGCTGGCAAAAATACCTTAAAACTTGCCCGAGTCTATTTTTGTAACGTTATCGAAAAAAACAAAATCAGAAAAATGCGATGAATATCGTACCGTAAGCGTGTGAGTTAACTGCACTCGGAACATTCTTAGAAATTATGCAAAATCACGTATATCGTAAATAGAAATACAAACAAGCGACGTTCAATTCGGTTTCAGAAGCGAAATGAACTGCTTTACGTTGTAAATATATTCACGAAAACGAGCAGCATACGAATGTAAATGTATATGCATGTTTTATTGATGGCAAAAAAGCAAAAAAAAAAAAAAATCGACGTGGTAAAGCACGAAAACCAATCGATTTCCTACATAAGACTGGTGAAGATAAGAGGGTCGTTAGAATTGTTAAGCAGCTGTACCGGAATTAGGTAGTGGGGAACAAGGTCGAAAACATGCGTCGAAGTTGGTTAAAATTCACCGATGCATCCGTCAAGGACGTGTGTTGATGACACTTCCGTTTAATTTGTACGCCGAAACTATTTTTAACAAAGTCTTAAACGAATCAGCTGGTAGTTTTAAAGTAAACGAACTTCCTATTTTAACATAATTAGCTCTAGCGAGTAGTCGGATAGAACTTCAGCAGATGATGAACGGTGCCTGGTTCAGTACAGTGGAGAAGCGAGACTGTTTCTGAATATTGCCAAAATAGAAACGGTGTTTTTTTCGAAACAACCGACTACAGGTGCCGATTGAAAGACCCGAAGAGACGACTAGGATGCTCGTCTATAGATTTGTTTCAAAAAGTCATATTCAGAGTCCGGGTCTACCAACTTTCTTCACGGAAAAGGGCGCGCAGAAGAAGAAAAAGGGCGTACTTGCGACCGCCACAGTAATCTATAACGAAAGAAATGAATTTATGTAAAGAATTTAGAACGATGGTTACTTTACTAAAAAAATATATTTGTAAAAAAATGTGGGCTCTGAAGGAAGGAAACGGTAAAAGGAATATGATGCCACCACGTCCTTACGTAGGGCAATGAACTTGATGATGATGAAGAAGAAAGAGGTAGTGCACAGTTTGAGTTAAGAATGGAGACGGTGTGAGGAGCAAATTCTGAATGTAGGCTTTCGAGATAGTAAAGAATACAAACATCAAGAGAAGAAATTGATGCGAGGACAGAAAAACACATATAAATTAAATCGAAAACAAGAAAAGCAGTAGCAAAATCTTCCGGAAACCCTAGCTTATTAGAAAGTAATTAATTGTTTACAGGTTTCTTGTTAATTCCTCAAAAACGGCGAAAGATTCGGAGTAACGCAGTAGAAAAGTTGAATTTTATTCGATTTAGAAGATGGTCCGATCTCAGAGCACACGATTTCAGGACGTTCTGTGATATTATTTAATCGACAATTTTACCGATTACGTGGTTATAACGCGACCAACATTCCTAATTGCCCAATTCATAAATGTGTTAGTCTCAGGAACACTTAAAATATATCGCAAGTGCTCTGGAATTTTGCTCCCGAATTTTATGGTATTTCTAGATAGAGCAGTAAACCAGTGTTCTTCGAAGATGATTGAATCGATTGCCGTCTTTTCGACGGAATCATAAATCAATTCTTCGATTAATGAAAATTACTTTCGCAGAATTTCCAGAAATTTACATCTACGCGCCAATTTGAATTTTCCATTTTGATATTTTAGCGTTTGTTGTTTCGCCATTTTGATCTTTTATCGTGTTACATCATTTTCTGTTTTTGTCGCAGCGTTCGGGAATAATGTTTTATTAAATTCATGTTTTTATTGTTTTAATTTATTCCATTGTTAATTTTATTTATTTTTTCTTCTGCACGCTCGTCAATTCCTTTGACCGTTTTCGTTTCTTTTATTACATTACGACTTTTAATGGGTTGATATTTTTGTAGTTTCAATTTCTTATTCTGTACATTTTTTTATCAAGTTTTTTAGTGTTGATTGTTTATTAAACGGAGCGCCCTGAATGCGGCGTAAAGTACTTAAAGAGCAACTTGAAGCGACACAAACGAAAACATCATGGTAATATCAAAATTTTATGTTATAAATTTGTTGTAATTAGTTTCATTTTCAATTTGTTCATTTAAAGTTAAATTTAAGCAAATAAAAATAATCATATGTGAACTTATTTCTGTCGTTCCAAATATGTGTACTTCACATAATACTGTAATTTTAAAAATTTCTGATGCACCGGTCAGTTTACTTTTTCTTTTAAATTGAATACTGATACTGCACTTTAATGGTGCACTTTTACAGAAGAAGCTGTCAGTAATATATTTCGTTTCTGTCATTTAAACGTAAATGATAATTATTATCTTACCTATAAATAATGATATCTAGTTTAAAACTGTCTGGTCTCTTATTCTTTACTATTCTTTTTTGCGTTTTAATGCAACTACATTTTTGTTTTGCTGAAAAAAAATTAAACAGTAGAAAGCCGCATTATTTAGAAATGTTTTTTCCGAATTGAAAACTTGTTTTTTTTGTTATCTTTAAAAAATGACAGTTCTCTAACTATCCATAATTAAACAGCAATAGAAAATTATCAGAGGTATCTGTAAACTATTTTAATTAGCAATATAATAAATCCTTCAATGAATTTGTTTTATGTTTACATTTGAGTAGTTGTATAATAAATTTTTTATATACTTCTTAATCTATTAATTAAAAATACTTTATAATATGAAACTAGAAAACCTTGTTTACAAATATGTGCCCGTGAAACAAGCTTTATAATAAATTACTTACGAATTACAAAAATGAAATCGTCGTTTAATCATATATTTTAATTTGTTTATGTTGCTATTAGTAGCAGTATTTATGAGATTCTTTAAATATACAGTTCTTTGAAAAATACATTAAGTGTTATGTTAGGTAATATATTTATATTAAGTATACCTTTTTTTTTGAAAAATATTTAACTTTATGCCTAAATGATGACAATTTTAAATACGTTTATTGCAGCGAATTGTTTAATAGATAATTTAATTTGACATGATACTAAAAGATGATTTTTTTATTTCACGTTTACAGATAAACTTTTGCGTTTTTGGTAAATAAACAATAGAATTAAACCAAAAAGGGGCGTATGCAGGAAATACAGCTTAAAGTTTAATAAAAGATGTGCTTATTTAACCCATGTGAGGAAGAAACATGACGTAAATGCAAGTGCATTATTTTAATTATGAAACAGGTTGGAAATATATATTCTAAACGTTTAAAAATTATATATTATGTGTTGCAATGATTGCAGTTTAAGAAAAATGTATATGTATGTTTATTAATGAAATTGACTATTAAAAAATGAATAAATGAATATTAAAATGTAATTCGAATAATCTAGAAAGTCGAAATGTATACAGTTTTATTTTTATGGGGATAAAAAGTTATGAGAAAAATTAACGTTGCATTTAGAATATCAATATAAAAGTTTCAATTAATAATAAAATACTTTTAAGTCCAATAATGAAATTTAGCTAATAGAAAGTTGAATGAGCAGTTTTAAGAATAATATTGAAGTAAAAGTTACCGGTTGTTTTTTAATTGTGACAAATGTGTTCATTTCTACTGCAGGAAAAATAAATTCGGAGTTTAATTTTTTTCTTTAATGTTTATTTGTTAAATATTACAGTACTGCACTTTTTGCATAATACCGTAATAAGATAATGTTTTCGTATTAATTTAAAAAGTACATATTAAAAAAGAAGCAAATATATAAATAAATACTCTATTAATTGTTTAGAATTCTTAAAGTGGAAAACCAAAATGGAATCAAAACACAGTTAAATATCATCTTCCGCGATTTATGGCAGAAGGAATGAAATCAAGAAATTATATATTTGTAACCACATATATCATCTGCAAATGAAAATACGAAAATATCGTGTAGCAAATAGAAAAGGTTCTGGTAGAGTTGGTAAGTGGTATTTATGCATTTATATATTTATACAGTAAAACGTTATGAACATACTAAAAACTTTTTAAAGTAGTACTTCAAAGGTAAATAGAAGCATTAAATTTAAAAATAATCATAAAGTGTGTAGAAATGAAGTAAAGTTTCTGTGTAATAAACAATATGTTAAAACTCTTTCCTTACTGGTATTGAAATAAAATAAAAAATTTGAATATTTAACATTATTAAAAGACGAAAAGGTATTGCATGTTTATTGTAATAGAAATTGTAAGATAGTATCAGTTATTGAGGATTAGTGGAGAAGTAAATGTCAATTAAAGACGCATAAAAACATTGACTGAATGATTGTATAGTGTAGTATGTAGTAAATGTAATTTTTATATCATTTTTTCAAAATAATTTTTTTACGCAATAATTGTTTTTGAAATTTTGAATTTTGTTTGTTTAATTTTGTTTTTATTAGTTTTATTTTCTTTAATAAAAAATCCCGTTCTAAATATATTTATAGATGATATACATTGTTAAAAGTCAATAACTTTTTTAAAATTGGATGTTGAACCTATATAGGTTAAATAATGTTTGGCCAGAAACTACAACTATATTTTTTTTTTTTTTTCAGGTCTTATGGAGCTCATCAGTGTCCCGATACTGCAAACTAAGTTGCTTTATGTTAACATCACGGATCGTATTTTTATTATTTCTTTTTATAATTGTCTTTAATTATTAATAATAATTTTTGAATTAAGTTTATTTTGAAACTGCCCTCTTCAGGGCTAATTGCAATAGCACTAAGACTTTTTCTAGCCAAAGGATTTTCATTAGGTTACAATTACTCTATAGAGCATAAATAGTGAATTTTTTAATTTATGACGCAGTATTTAAAATATGTGTGATCTGCCCTATAAAATCGGTCTTATTATGTTGAACATAGTGGGATATATCTCTCCATAATTTCATCAGTTATTCTTATTCTTTGTATTTTAGCCGTCTTGCTGAAATTTTCATGTTTTGTTTTAATTTATTATTACTTCCATTATTTTTTAGGATTCCGTACATAATATGGAATCCTAATAAAATGGTTCAGAAAAGACAAAAATATATAAAAATCAATAACTCACGAACGGTTTTCAAAATTGGATCATAAAATTCTCGAATTGGATCAAATTATAAAAATTACAATGCTTGTTAATATAAATGATCATTATTTATTTTTTATAAATTCCACAATAAATTTTATCCCTTGCATTCTACATTATTTATCACAAATACAACCATATTACTATTTTTTGTTTGTTGTACTTTGCTTATATTACTATTCTGCTATAAAAAAGTAGAACATACAAATATGATTAATATTAAATTCTTTAAATGAGTACCTCAAGAGTAAATTTGTGGTTCGTCTAATTTATAATTACAAGTATTCTGAATACGTTGAATAGATTTTATAAATTTAATACTATACTTAAATTGTTATGTATGGAAATTATTTCAAATGCTTCCTATGTAATTAACATTTACGCCTGATGTATACAATGTGTGCTTTAAGAAGTGTTATGAAGATATATTTTCAAAAAAAAAAAAAGAAAAATTTTATAATAGTATACTGAGAAGTAATTCAATTCTGCTAAAAAAATGTATTAGTTTTTGACTAGTTTCTCAAATAGATTAACTCTTCCATCAATGTAGATACGCCTTTTATTGAAGTTAACTGTAAACTGCAATACAAATTTCTCAAAAAATTAGTAAATAATATTGCAGCATTCAGGCAGCATATTTCCTTTGGAAATTGCAAAAAGGGATTAAACTATTGATACGAAGAGATATCTTATGGTAATTGCAATTTCTATAAAATTTTAAACCAATTAATAGTAAACAAGATTCCCTATTAAATTTCATTCTTCCTGTTATATTTTTATTTTGAGGGGGAAAAATTTCAATCGCGTCGTACATCAAAAATATAGCTGATATTATTTTAAAATTTAAACGTGTTTTGAATTTAATGTAATGCAAATGTAATTTATTGTAATTCTTGAACATAAAATTCGATACATTTTATTTAACTGACATTTCTTTCAAAAATTGGTTCTTTTGTTTGATACTTGATTATTTGCTTCCATTATACAATACCTTCCCAAACTTAAATGCAGAAAATAAATTGAAGTATACAAAATAATTTCAAATTTTAAAATTCAGGAATAGATGCAGTTACTAAAATTTATATTTTATAACTGGTTTTCTGCGTCAATATTTTCAGTTGTTTAGGTGAAAATGAATCAATCTGATATAATTACAGTTAAAACACTTTGCAGGAATAATAGTATATTCATTATTTTAAAATAATTTATTCATATTTTTATCAAAAACGTAACGGCGATTCCTTAAAAAGTTTTTTAGAGCAATTATTTCTTATTTACAGGAAGAAACAATTTCTATTTATTCCGCAATCAGCGGAGAACTGATCGTTCTTAGTAACTACCAAATAATTCATGGAACATAAAAAGCGAAATTCTACACATTTTAACAATGTAAAAATAAAGAAAAGTTTATTTTAGTATTGAAAAGTAATTAACATTAATTATGATTCTAATGAAGGGAGCCGTAATCCAGGTAGTGTATATTTGTAACCATAAGCAAGAAGAAAATACTCGTGAGCAAAATTAAATCATTTTTCTAATATGTTATGCAGTAAAAGCAGAAAATATAAAAAGTATTAAATGTTCGTTAAATGAATTTATAATGTGAAATATTTTTTCATATAAATGACTGAAAGCAATATTTAATATAAAGTCAGGAAGATTGCTAACATTCAGAGATGGTGGAATTGGTGCGTCTTTATATATACTAACAAAATCCATTATCAAAAAACTTAAACTGTCTAAAGCCCAAGAGTATGACGGAATAAGGATAAGAAATACAATCATGCACTTAAAAATGTTAATTCCACTATAAACAAAAATGATTATTTACTTTTGGAAAAAAGAAATATTTCTGTCAAAAAGCTAGAAATTGATATAGTAGAGCCAATTTTCCGAAGTGAAAATCGAAAATAGTGTGAGAATTACAGACTAATCACATTAATCAGTTACAGCAAAAGTAATTAAGCGGTACATAAATAAATATTTGAAAAATTATTTAGAGGGAAATTAATTAGTATATAATAATCAAGTTTTGGAAAGAGAATCAATGATAATACTATTAAGAACAATTATGTGGTATATTAATATAGGACTAGAAGTGGGTAATCAATTTTTGTTAGTTTTTTTAGATCTTACCAAGAGTTTTGACTTAATTGATCAAGAAATATTAATTCAGGATATGAGCAAAATGAGTGTAAATTGGAAGTCTTAAAATAGTTCAGTAGTTATGCAAGGGAGAGAAAATTTTTAATAAAGCGAAAACGAATATAGTAAGGAATCAATGAATTATGAAATAGGGCAAGGGGTGATATTGGCACCGGTACTAGTTTTAATATATATTAATTCATTACATAAATATGTAAGGAACTATAAATCTGAAGTTTATGCAAATGATATTATATTGGTTGTTAAGCATTCTAGCAAAGAAAATGCGGAAAATTTGCTACAAGAAGACCTAAATAATGTGTGTAAATGGTCACATGACAAAAAATTACTAATTGATATCAAAACAAAAGAAGTACTATGCATAAAAACATTAAGCAGATTTAGGACATTTATTCCTAAAATATTACTATGTAATACAAGGTATCTATATAGTAAAAAAACATACAGTTGTAAAAAAATTTAAAATGTTAGTAATTTAAAATATCTCCTATTAATATTAAATAAAGCTCAACATGAACAGACCAAACGAACTATTCCAACAGTATACGTATTAAAATAATGCATCATATACAAAAACATAAAATTATATTTTAAAACACTAATAATGTCTAAAATTAAAAATAACATTAAAATTTGGAAAGTGGTAAAAATAACAAAAACTAACAACTTGCAAAAGAAATGTTTAAAATTAGTGTTATCACCCAATATTAATTTGCAGAACAAGAATAATAACTTCAAAAATTTTATTATGATAAATTACTGACAGCTGAAAGTGAAGATTGAAAATTACGAACTATAAAAAAACGTACAGAATACTTGATATACATACATGATCTAGAGTGATTATAAATGAAATAGACAATACAGTAGAAGAAATATTAATAAAATTAATTAGAAATATACCAAAGGAAATTCAAGATGGAAAAAACCTGAACATACAGAAAAATAATAAAAATTTAGTTGATATCGTAGAGCAAATATTAACAGAATTAACGACAAAAGGAGTTATAATAAAAAATCTCTTGCATTTTTTGTTTTGTTTTATTCTTTACTTATTTATTTTTCATACTTTCTTTAATTTGTTTTTGTTTATAATACTACATAGGTCGTTATAAAACGTTATATTAAGCTCAGATTTAGGTTCCCAGTGGCAAAATGGTTGAATTAGTAGCTAAAACAAAATGTTATATACTGTGGTTGTAATTTATAACAACTTAAGATTATTGTAATCAGGACCGGATTATAGCCAAATACCGCTGTGGGTTCAGTAATTTCTACCGCCCTTGGAATAATTTATAAATTAACTAATAAAAATGATAATCGAGTAACTGAAGTAAGAAAGGACATAGAAGTTAAAAATTAATTTTCAATTAAAAGTTAAAAAGGGTTTCAATTAAAAAATTTCACACATTTTTAAAACATACTTAAATTTTATTATAATTCTATATGTACATTATTCTTTCATGTGTCAATTAAAGTTTACATTTTTTACGATGCAATTTTAAAGATGCAAATTCATTTATTATATCATCAAAGTTTAAATTCTTTACCAACTGTTCTTCAATAAATAAAACAGATAGATCATTTAACTCTTTTGCTGAGACATTGTTGATCTGAAAAAATTTTTAATTCTTTTCATTTCAGGAAAGGAGCGTTCTGCTGAGCAAATTGTATTTAGCGTTAATCTTTCTTTGTGCTTTTTCCCATCATGTTATCACGTTATTGTAATTGTGTTTTTTGTAGTGTTGTTAGAGTTGGTTTTTCCAGTTACATTGAGTTTTTACTTTTGTTTGTTAAACGATCACAAAAATTAAATAAAGTGTACATTTATTCTTAATGTATTATTTTCGCCGTTAGCGTGTTTATTCATCAGATTCTGTATTCAGAATAATTTCAAAAGGTTATGGGCCCAACACGCTTCCCGCAGTGCCCCAGTGCCACACTACTTTGAGTACCTTTCATCGTTTGGTACGACAAGAAATAATATAAATAATTCTTCGAAAAATCTTTTAACTTTTGTCGTATCAATGAGATACCGCTACTATATTTGTGAATTTTCAGTTTTTCTTCCAGTCTTGTTTGACCTCTTATCATTCCGACCAGCCATTGTGCACACTTCAAGAATTTCTTTTAACTGCTAATATTATAAGCGTTTTGCCTAATAATAATGCACGTTCCGATTTACACTTCGTTAATTTTAAATTCATTTCTCGATTCCCCTGCTTACATGTCATTTGTCTCTATAATCATTTGGAAATTTTACCTAAATCAATATATTCCTACTTTAACTTTTCTGTACATTAATGCAAGTTAAAAAATGATTTTATCACATTCCTCTCCTACCCTGCTATGACCAAAAACGCCATAATATGTAACAATATTTTGGAAATTTTACGTATTTTTCGAAAGAAAAAACATTTCAATCTCATGCAAATTTGCCGCTGTAGGCTGTAGCCCATTTAAGTCCGTGGTGTAAATCCATGACTGATCGTTATAGTAGTCATTATTTAAGATGTAATGTTAACAAACCACAAACGAGCTTATGTAGAATGGAACTTGTATTATTTTTTTAAAGAAAAGGTATTTTATGAAGTATTGGAAAATAACTTACTAACCCTTAATTGTTTAAGATTAATACCTACAGTAATAAATACACTATGACAGTAGAAATTTAGAAAATTGTTTAGTTAATTCGTAGATAGTAATGATTAAATAAAAATTTTAACTTTAATTGCTTGAGTCCATTTTTGATATCAACTTGTATAAAATATTTTTAATTTAACTAATGTGTTAATGCAATTAGAATAAATTCAGAAAAACTTTTTCTGTCATAATATTCACTTCATTGCGAATAAATTAAATATTTAAATATTGGTCTTCCGTTATGCATAAATGGAAAATAAGAAATATTCCATATTTACATAATAATATACAATTATATCAGTGTTTTGTTTTTCCATTTTGAATAGTGTAAAACCGAATGAAATTATTCTAAGCAGATGTTCGTTCTAAAATTAAACTATATTTTATTATTGGTTTATTGTAAATGTAACTATGTTTATTATAAACAATTAATATACCGATATATAACTGCAGCGATATAAGTATTGTGAAGCATGTGAAAGCAAAATAATTCTAAAATTTGTAATTTTACTTAAATCGTTTTATAAAAATTTTGAGACAAAACATTATAAACCATTTTAAATATTACAGTATATAAAATATATTAAACGTTTCGGAATTTTGTACTATAATTTTAAAAATATGTAATAAAAATAAATATTTAAAAACAAAAAAAAATAAAATAAAAAGATGTACTTAGATATAACACCTAGATAATATTATTATTACCTATAAATAAAAAAAAAATGTTTATATTACTTAAAATGTGATTTACAAAAATTATTAATTTATTTGAATTTAACATTTGATTCTAAATCTCATTGTAGATCGCGATTAGACGCTTTCTAAAATAGTCATACAAAAATAAAAAAATATTAAAAGTAATAATCAAATTTTGGTATTTATTATATTATAGAGAATAAAAAATATTTTTTACAACATTTCAAATGATATTTAGAAGTATTTTAAATTTATTTATGGTTTTTCTTTAATGTAATGCTGGCTCAATTTTCCTACTACAAATACCATAAAATTCGGGAGCAAAATTCCAGAGCACTTGCGATATATTTTAAGTTATTGTGTTAGTCTCGGTAGGTTGCGATTGTTGGTGTATGCGTACGAATTCATTTCGAGATGTAACGCTTATCACCATAACGATTAAAAAAGTATTCTGTTTATTAATATACTTATTTATTTAGTTAAATAAAACACGGAAATATTAATCACAAACCAGGCCCGTGCCCAAAATTCTAGAAGGGGGAGGAGGGGATTTTCTTTACATATTTATTTTATGGATAATAATACATTTTTCACTAATATTCGTACTATTAATAATTTTCATCATTTTGATTTATATGTATTAATAATTTACATAAATGAATTACCCCGTATATGAACATTAATAAAAATTATATATGTTATTAATTACACTCGTAATAAAAAATTTTGCATAAAATATTAATGAAGTACCTAAAAATATGGAGCATATTTTTTCTTTTTTCTTTGAAACGTAGGTAAAAACAATCTAAAAAATCATCAATGTTTGTTTTAAATTTTTTGATTCTTTTCAGATTTTTGTGTATTTATAATAACTATTTCAGTTCTCATGGGGGTTGGGTTTAACCCCAAAAACCCACCTCGTGGACACGGCCTTGTCACAAATTTTAATAAATACAATTAAAATAATACCGACATGTTTCGGAGTCTTAAAGTTCCGCGGATTCATTATACTCTGTGATTAATATTTCTGTGTTTTGTTTAACTAAATAAATAAGTATATTAATAATTACCAGAAAATATCTGCAAATAATTACAAGATCAAAAATATTTGTGTATTGTTTTTTGAACTGGCAGAGAGCGCGATTTATTTCGCCATTTAATTTAGCACCGTTTACTATATTTCGGAAACAACTTTCAGTGGCTAATTTTAGATTTTTTCTAAATTTCAAAATAATAATTAAATTTATTATTTACTTATTATACATGTTTTTTCTTCGTAATAATTTTTAGTTTTCTCTCAACTTCAGTTTTATATCATGGTAAATGGCCAAGTACTAGACGTTAACCAGAGTCAAAAAATGTACCATACCACGTCGGTACCAATGGATATCGGTAAACAAAGATACTCTCGTGGTAGTCATCAAGCAATATGAAGGAAAGGGGGATCTCTTTAAATATTTCTTAATAACATAAAACTTGATTAAAATGTCAATTTGCCATGGAAATGTAGATTTGAATAAAATGCTTTTTTACAAAAAAAAAATACCGACTTCAAGGTTTATTATAAAAATTTAAAAATGCACTAAAAAGTAAAAAAATAATTACTCCCGATAAAAAATATATATCAGAGTGATATAACTTAAGGCGATATCGTAATTCTTATACAACATTAATACTTATTAGAGTTGACATCAAATTCATATTAAAATAATAATTAAAAACTGCATTAAATGTTCATTAAACTGTTCCTAGATACAGTAACATGAATTTGATGTCAACTCTAATAAGTATTAATGTTGTATAAGAATTACGATATCACCTTAAGTTATATCACTCTGATATATATTTTTTATCGGGAGTAATTATTTTTTACTTTTTAGTGCATTTTAAAATTTTTATAATAAACCTTGAAGTCGGTATTTATTTTTTGTAAAAAAGCATTGTATTTTTTACTTTTTAGTGCATTTTTATTCAATTAAATTAAAACATTTTAATAAGAACAGATATTTCCACGGTAAAAGCATCAAAAGCTACATTTCCATGGTAATTTGACGAATTTATAGTATTTTAAGTCAATAAATCTAACCCGACGGAGAAAACACAATCATGAATGAAAAGCACTCAAGAAGCTTCAATCTCCCGCATTATTAAGGATAACTCAAAAATTACAGGTCAGATCTCGATCGAATTTAAATGGGACCACATGAGAAACACCACCATTCAAATAAAAGCAGAATCATCAAAATCGGTTCATCTAGAAGAAAGTTCTGAGGTAACACACATAAAAAAAAAAACCAAAAAAAACAGTCGTATTGAATACCTCTTCCTTTTTTGAAGTCGGTTAATAAAGAAACCGAGTTCTTTGAAACTATCATAGCGACAAATTTATCTGTGACGGAAATAGTTTAACATTAATGCATATCATAATTTCTGACCGTCTGAATTGACTCCGATGATACCTTTTGTTTAATGGAAACGGTACTGATCAATGGTGGTTCCATATGCCGCTGAGAAGTATTATTAAATGCTAATTGAGTAATTATTAAAATAAACGTTAAAAAACAAGTCTCCTTGTAGATATACTTTCTTTGCTTATCATAGCCGGACAAAAATTATTCGAAAAATTTTCATTAAAATAGGAAAAAGTGTGGTTACCCGAAATTTTAAAATTAAAGTGACGAGATAAACGCGAATGACTAAAGTATTACCGAGATTAGTTTATTGGTTCGAGTAAAGATAGCGCGGTTTGCAAGCGTACCATTGACGGAATTTGAGCATTGTACTCTGTAACCAATACATAGCTTTATAGCATACAGAAAGTAGCAAAATTTTAGGTTGGTGTATCTGTATTATTGAAAATCATGAAGACACGACATCTTGCGTAATAATGTACAAACGTACAAGTAGAAACTGTTGATCTAGCATCGTTGAACGCCAGTTTTTAAATCATGTGAATTTAGAATGCGGTCTTGTTCGGATTTTTTACAGACACTGCGATACAAATTGAAACAAGTTGTTATGAATTACAAAACTACGAGACTGCATATTTTGACACTCGTTAATAATGACTAGGATTAGATACGGACTCGAAATTTGGGGGGAGGCAAAAAAAAACGGAATTAAAGAAAATTAGTAGACTGCAGAAAAGATGTTTAAAAATTTTGTTACCAAATTGGAGAAGTGGGAATCTTGTAACGAATTCTACTTGGGGTGGGACAATAATAAAAAAATGTCTCCAAAAATGTTTTTTTATTACAGTAAACTTTTAAGGTATAAAACGGAAAAAATAAGATTACCGGCAAGGGAAAATATGGGACTAGGAACTATGACAATTTGTGTTTCATAAGACCTAAAAGGGATTAATAATAAAATTGATAATGTTGAAGAGGAAGTTACGAGTCATTTACTAGGGGTAACTTACCAAAGGAATTAAGAGACGAATGCAATTTAGATATACGGAAAGACAAAATAAAAATATGGTTGATTGCGTGGTGGAAAGAATGAGAAATGGTTAGTGGTAGGAAAGGAACAGCGATGAGACGGGTAATTGATTGAAAAAGTAAATAATTATAAATGATGTAATAAAAAAAAAAACTAATGTTTGGTGCTCATGTTCTAGCTGCATTACTTATGGCTTATGTAAAAATATTGTAATATGATGTGCGATGGGTATAAATGTTTTGAATTAAAATTAGACGTAGAATAGTAAAAATAGAAGTTAAGTTGCTTTAAGTAATATATATATAAGACGAATATGATGTATTAGATTTAAGATGTAGATGATGAATAAACGATATAATTAGACGAGTAATTGCCTTGTGAGACCCGCAAATTATTTTTAAATAAAAAAAAAACTAAGTTTAACTTCGCGCATCGCATTTAACGCAGAGTCCGCAATTCCGAGTTTGAGATTTTGAATACTTCTGACGAACATCGCAGTGGACAATTAGTTTCTGTTAACGACAAGAAACGCCGCTCGATCACTCAGTAAAGGAGAACGGATATTTTGGAAGCGTCTAAGGAAAGGTGTAGTTTTGTCATTCAAGAATTGAGCTATATCATAAAATTTGTTCACACTGGGGTACTCGCAGACAGAAACAAAAGGAAATTTGTGAAGAGCTGTTGAAACGTTATCAGCGCGAAGAAGAACTTTTCAGAGTTGCTACACAGAATGAAAGTTGCATTTGCGATTATGGTCCGCAGGAGAAAAGACAAAGTCTGGAATATCAATGATTCACCGAAGCGGAAAGAATTTAGAACAACGGTCTTGGCTAACTAGGCTCTTTTCACCAATGTTTTCCGATTGGCCGTAATGTTGTTACGACTGAGTCTTTGAAAAAGAAGGGACCGTAAAAAATTTGCCGGTTTAGGATCAGTACGGAAGAGCAATTCGACGGACGAGACTTAGGCCATCAGTGAAGAGCTGGGCAATCATTGGTGGCTAAATATATGCGTTGTATAATAAACAAGGTTAAAGCGCAGAGCCTTGTGACATGCCCTTCTCAGTGCTAATAACAGCAGAGAATTGCGAATCAATTTTGGCTCTTTAGTTCGGCCTGATGAATAATTCCAGATAAATCTAATCATCCCACCAGCTATCTTTATTTTGTGTAATTTATTTGTAAGCTTTGCCGTCAAGGACGGTTATAAGTTTTTTTCCGTAGAAAATGATCATTAGGTGCTGATGGCATTGAAACGCCGAAAGGATCTACCTTTTAAGGCTGTCGGTACAATATACTTTATATATATAGATATATATATGGTATATACTGAAATGAATTTCGAGTCCTTTATGTCCGTACTCTAAGAGCCAATGAAATGGTTCTTTTGTTGCGATTCCGGCTTTGGATGTCACTTAAGGTGTACCCATCTCCTGATTTGGCACGCTTCCCTTTTCTTATTTTCTCTGTTTGGGTCCCTAAATCGGGACTCGATAAATTTGCGGTCCCTGGATTTTTTGCATGACCCAAAACGGATTAATTTCCGGCGGGCATTAGATTTTTACTTTTTCTATACAAACACTCGTAAACACAGTAAATCTTTTTTTCGTCGACGTGTGGACTCGAGAATTCTTCCAGATGAATATAACTTAGACACTTGCCGAGTGTTTACTACAATTTCCCGTGACACAGAAAAACCAAAAAGAAACAAACAATTCTAATAGCTTTTTACCGATATTGTGAATTTTTTTTTATTTAATAATTAGCGGGGCAAAGGAGAAATTTCGCACGTTCTACCCTCTACTGCGAAACAAATAAATTACGGAGAATGAATATAGAAATACACACGCATGAAACAAGCAAAACGGCTTAAATCGACGGCAAGAAAAACGGATAACGATACGCGACGTTGCGTGGACTAGACTAACGATAACAGAACGATAATCGGCGACCAATATATCGCCAGTCAAAATTAAAACTAACGGTAAAAATGATATAATTAATAATCGGCAAATAAATCGATCGAATGCTCGCGCACACATACCCGCTCAATGCCTTGATAGGATACCGTTTGATAATTTGAGCTCTCATGGATGCCAACCACGAGTTCTTTTCGGACTCATGGATTTTATTTTATTTATTTATTATTTATGAATTTGAATCTGCGATTTTAAATTAATTACTCTTTATTTTCCAATCAAAGATCTTTCTCTACCGACCGGCCGCTGAAAGTACACAATTAATATAAGTACGACGTAAAATAATGATTATATAATTATAAACATAAATTGGTGTTGTCTGGTCGGTGATGGTTAAAGCTGCGATGGCTGATCCCAAGAAGACGATCGGTTGCTCTCTTCGTGTTAAACGATGCAGTGAACTCAATTTAATTCGATGCCGCGTAATTTGGTGATTTAAGAATTAATTTGCGAGTAATTTAAATAAAACGATTCGGAAGGGCGATTACTTATTACTTCGCGCTGCAGACGGGTTGATTCTTAACAAAACTGATTTTCTGTTAACGTTTTCGTGACTTTTTACGGACGGCCAACTAAAAAATGTTTTAAAAAATCTACTAAGGCGGTTCAACTGCGACTAACTGCTACCTGGCTTCCATTTTCTATCTATGCCTCATCATTTTGCTCGTTGTTTGTTCCAGCGGGAACCAATGTCATTTCTACAATCCTATACCTTTCTCTAGTCTGATCGCGTGGTAGTATTTTTACCCCCGACCGACAAGCAGGATTTCAATCATACGCACTACGTATTCTAAATTATCTTTTTATTTTTATGTTATCTTATTTTTATTGCTGTTTTATTTGAATTTTGCCTTGATCTCATGTAGTGTGCATATTACAACCTTATTATAGCTTTCACGGCCCACGCTTCCAGCAGTAGCGACTGGATATGTAAATGCCGCAAACAGACGCTACCCTGTTGTCGCAGACTATACACATCAAGACACTTACACAGCCCGCAACACTACACGTGCCGAAACTTCGGCAGAAAATCAGAATTCACACTTTCAGCCGTATAAGCGTCCTGCATCGTATTATCCGATGACAACGAACAATACGATGAAGCTTAGAGGTCAACAATTAAATGATTTTGTTCGGGGAATAATTTCTAGCCCGACATCGTCGCCAAATAGTGTCGCAAATACTGAATCCGTATCAATGTATAAACGTAGAGCTTCGCTCGGTATTTTTTTTGTAACTTCTTAACTTTATTTTAATCTTATATAGATTCAGAAAACATAAAATATTTTAAAACTTATTTATGAACACATTTATGAATTTTTAAAGCCTCTTTCCATATATAACTTTGCTTTTGAATACTAAACGCAACAAAATGTAGAGGTCCTTCGAATTCGCTTTTCGGATGGTTGGAAAATGTTTTCAATGACTCTGCACACGTTGATTTTTATGAATACATTTCTATGCGTTCTTTATTAGAAAAATTACATTTTGGGTTGTCAGTTTAATCTATACCGGATTATGCGTTATAAAAACAAATAAAAAGCGTCTCGTAATTTTATCTGTGGTCAGCTGTTTTCCAAACAATTGAAAAAAATGTCCGACTAAATCACTGCAAAATGTAATAAGGGTATACTGCACGTAAGGGGTTTTTTAAAATGTGCACAACATATTCTCAGTAATTCACTTTCATAAACAAATATATAAATACGCAAAATATTTAATACTAGCTGTGCCCGCGGCGTTGCTCGCGTGAATTATGATTCTAAAAAATTACTTTTTTGTTAAATTACACCCATGCGGAATTCAGTTCATGACTGTGTAAGACTATCAGTGAATGATTATATGTCAAATGATTTTTTATTGGCTGTGGCGGCTCCTGAATATTGGGGAGACTAACTTTTCCAGAAGCACAGTACATACCATTAGGTTCATTGGCCCATTTTTTGGCAGAACACTTTAAAAAAATGGGTTTAGTTATGAAATGAACTTTTGTTTAGTTTTAAAAATAACTTTTTTGTTGGGTTTAATTACCTACTAAACGAATTTAAAGCGAATTTAAAATATTTTCAAGCCGCTGCGTGGGGAGCCGACCGCGCAAATGAGCCACGCGGCACTTTATTTATTAACATTGACTCCTCTTCCGTACCCCGGTGACGCCTACATCGCATATTATGGTGCTGCCTAGCTAGCCGAGCGGGATGAGCGGCGACCACACGACTTTTTTCTAATACTTACATTTTTAAACTCGTGATATCTTTCAAAGGAAATGTCCGAATTGAATAATTCAAAATGTTATATAAAGGTATTGAAGCAGTCTTGAGTATGAAGTAATTTATTTTGACAAGGATTAATACCCAGGTACAAATAAAGAGCCTTTTCTAGCGGCAGCATTGCAATTAAATTTTTAAAATAAAAGAACACTTATTGTGATATAACTATAATAGTTAGACATATGTTGACGCGACACTTTTTGTAGATAATGATGTGTTCTGCAAAGTCGTACTAAATTATTTTGTTCTATCATTAATAGTTTTTGCAGCGCACGCGATTTAAGGAATTGTTTAGGTCATTTTTTTACACCTTGGGTTACATTATTGGAGTTTTAGTAAGGATCCCTAATTTTTTTGAAAATATAATATAGCCTATGTCGCCCGGAGATAATGTAGCTTCCTAACGGTGAAAGAATTTTTCAAATCGATCCAGTAGTTTCGGAGCCTATTCAATGCAAACAAACAAACAATCAAATCGTTCCTCTTTATAATATTAGTTCTCAAATTTTGTTCATCAAGCTGCTGCGAAAGCTCGATACTTGACTCTCTGGCACGCGATTGCGACGCGTATTCTCTCTGACTTGCAAGACGATTTTCAGTTTCTGATGAAGATTCTCCATTACGACGTATTTTTGATGCCCTCGCCTGGGAACTATTTCTAGAAAGTTGAGATCTTAATCTTTTGGGCATTTTGTGCCTTTTACAAAAGAGATAACGGTAACGCTCGAAAATTTTCATTCCTTACGTTAACACACTATTTCCATTAGTGATGAGCTTGTAAACGATGCTAAGGCGATCTTTATCCGAATCTAAATTTCCCGATGGTAATTAACATTGATATTTTAATGTTTTATAAAAAAAGTTTTTGCAGCGCACGCGATGTAAGGAATTATTTAGGTCATTTTTTTGCACCTTATTATTGGAGTTTTAGTAAGGATCCCTAATTTTTTTGAAAATATAATATAGCCTATGTCACTCGGAGATAGTTTAGCCTCCCAACGGTGAAAGAATTTTTCAAATCGGTCCAGTAGTTTCGGAGCTTATTCAATGTAAACAAACAAACAAACAATCAATCAAATCTTTCCTCTTTATAATATTAGTATAGATATAGATCTGCATATAAATAAGCAAAGTCATTCTTTGTTTATTAACCGATTTTCTTTTTATTTTTTTGTTTAGTAGCTATTAAAAATCAGTTTATTTTAAATTTAAATATAAAATTAATACAAAAAAAAAAAAAATGAACTGTTTGTTACGATATTTTCAAGATTTGTTTATGTTTCTTTTTTGTTATATATATATTTTTACTGCAAGCGTAGCGCATGATTTTCGAACCACCATTATGTGACCGCTCGCTGATCGGCTGGGAGCCAAGATTGATGCCTTTTTTTTTGCCTATTCATTACTCGCCGTTTCCAGGTAGGGTTTTTTAGGTCGTTGTAGCAATTTTCAGGGTGCGTTTTTTTTTTTTCTTTTACGAGATATTGAACGTCAAAATAAAGACTGAACGCCGCTGCGTGACATGCGGCACGGCGTATTTTCTATCAATAATGTTTAATCAATAACTAATTCTACTACACAGAAGTATATATTATTTATTTATACGTTGAAACATTCTTTGTACATTTTTGCAATATAATAACATAATATATATATTTAAATAAGTATCACAGAAATTTATTTATTTGTTTTCTTCGTTTTTAAAATTTTCTTTGTATTTGTAAATAATTTTTTTTGCATCGGGAAAATATGAATTTGATTTACGTTCATAAATTTCAGTTTTACGATTATTACAAATTTTTGCTGTTTCTAGTATCGATGGATATTTTCATCTTTTTTAGATGTAGGAAAGTTAAACAACTGTTTCGTCCAGTTAATAGGATGATTTACCAAACTGCATATTGAATGAGAAACCAAATATAGCGTTAGATAAAAAATAACAAATAATTAATCTATAATTAATGAGTTAATTAATTAAAGCTAAATGAATTAATTTTCGAAGTTATAAGCTCACGTTTTTCGATGTTCATAAAGTAATACGCGCTTTCGACAATGCTCGCTCTTGTTATTCAACTCAATCACAACGACGGCAATCCATAACTAGATGAACGTAAGCCAACCAACATCAAATAAATACTGAAAAAACACGATAAACATTTTGCTACGCTGCTCCGCGCGTCGCACCTTTACTTTGGCGTTCAATATCTCGTAAAAGAAAGGAAATTACACTCTGAATATTGCTACATAGACGTAAAAAACCCTCCTCTTTCGATCTAGAGTTTTTTAAAGAAAATATTACAAATGCCTTTCTAAAGGTATAACACGTTTTGTGTTTTTTTGAGGTTAAGAAGGCACATTTTCAAAAAGGGAATGATTTCATCGGAAAGCCGAGGAAAAAATACCTCGAAAACTGTTGTAGTTATTTTTTGTCTATGATTCTTAGTAGCGTAATGTTGAAAAGTAAGTGTTTTGGCACTCGAGCGACGCGCTGGGACAATTGATGTGAAACGCCCTACATACGAAAATGAAGAGATAAACTGAATTATTTGAAAGAGAACGCGTTCAACAACTTGCTTTTAATTTGGACGGCCGTACTACGCTCGATATCTAACTCGCTTGACAGGAGCAGATAACAATGCACTCTTATCGCATCCGACCTACCTGAGCCGACTTTTATCCCTTATCATCGCTCAACATAGTACGATGCAGTTCGAAATTCGGCACGTATAGCAGTCCGCTCGCATCTGCGGACGCCACCGGCCCGTACACAAAGACACCACCAGAGCTGATAATCGACGACGTTCAAAAATCAAAAAATAATACTAAGGACAGAACAAATTATCTATTAGATTGGTCGAAAGATAGCGCCACTAACCCTGATTCGTATCATTCTGAAAACATTAAAACCCATTTAAAACTGCGAATTTTGCCATGGATCAGACCTTGGCAGATCGATTTATTGGCCCAAAATACCCCTAGTGTGCAAATTTCATCCAATTTCCGAGATGCGCGAAATAAATTTATATTTATATGTACATACAGTGAGTGACATTAATCTTTGAACAGTCGGGATCGGAATGAACATACACAAAAAAATGAAAGAAAAAAAGGTGTAAAACGGAGAATCTCTTACGCATGTACAGAAACAAAAAAGTCGGAAAACAAAAATGAAACACAGCGTCGGTTACGACGAACACAAAAATGGCGAAATCACGCGTTACATTATTCTTTGAACACATTCTAAATCATGGAAAAATTCTTCCTTCTAGGACAGAAAATGGGAATTTAATATTTCTAATGACCACCTTTGGCCTCCACAACGGCTTTAAGCCTTCGCGGCATGGAAAAAACCAACTGCTCTGGCTGTTGTACCGGAATCTTTGCCCGTTCTTCTTCTAGATGATCTTCCAATAGATGCTTATTCGAGACCGGCCCCTCTCGAACTTTGCGGTTTAAATGATCACACAGGTGTTCAATTGGGTTACAGTCTGAGGACTTTGGCGGTGTTTCGAGTACTTTCGGGCAGGTGCATAAGAGCCACTCACGCGTACGATAAGCCGTATGCTTCGGGCCGTTATCCTGGTACAAGCGAAAGGAACTTAGGATTCCCAACTTCTCCGCACTGAGTCATAGATTCTTTTTCAGGATCTCTGTGTACATAGCAGCATCCATATTCCCTGTGATGAACTCCAATGCACCTACGTTACTCGCGGCAAAACAACCCCATACTTTAATATTGCCGCCACCGTGTTTTATTGAGGTAGTTATGTTTTTTCTTTCCAGTGCTGTATTGGGTTTACGCCATACTCTGACTTTCTCATCATTGCCCAACAGTTTGAACTTCGATTCATCCGTAAAAGGGCATCACGCCAAAACGTTTCCGGTTCGAACTGGTACATTTTTGAGAACTCGAGACGCTTTTGTTTATTCGCTGCACTAATATAGGGTTTTCTACGAGCCGTTCGCGAAAAGTAGCCCATCCTTTTCACTGCTCGGCGTACAGTTGCGGCCGAAATTGTTACACCTGCTCTTTGGACTAGTTCACGACTTAATTGTGGTGCGCTTACCTGCGGAGTTTTTGCGATTTGCCGCCTGATCCAGCGTTCATCAGTCTCAGTTAATTTTCTCGGTTGTCCTTTTTGCAGAATTGAATGCATGCGATTTTCTTGTTTGAAGCGCCGTAAAATAGCGTATGCGGTGGTTCGCCGAATATTTACTAATTCGACATTTGACCTCCCGATAAACCTTCCTCGTAGTTCGAAATTACGAGTTTACAGGCCACAAGAGGGGTATGTTGGCCTTTACGCGACATTTTTTCGAATATCAAGCACACTTTTTTGAATCGTGACGAATCTACACTATTTCACGGCGAAATCTTTTCATGCACTGGTTCCTAAGTAAGTACACTTGCACTGTGTGGACTCACTCCGGAAAAAAACCATTACTTGTTTCACACTCGGTCTTTTTTACGTGTTCAACAATTAATGTAACGCGTCATTTCGTCGCACTTTCACGTGTGCTGCTCTAACATCCGACCTACTGCATTGAACTCGCTCAAATTTTGGTGACTTAGACTTCGATATATTCTCTTTCGTTTCATACAACAGTTGCATATTTCATTTAGCCATTACCAAGATATAGGGCTTTCCCCAACTTGGTGCGCGCTGTTCAACGATTAATGTCACTCACTGTATATATACAAGAATAGCTCGTTTAAAGATATACATATATATATATATATATATATACACACACACACACACACATATATATATATATATATGTATACATATACACTGAGTCACAAAAGCCTTTACACACCTACTAAATTTTGTTTTCTTACAATTATCGCGAGATTTTTTTAAGATAGAAAACTGGAGAAAAATGTAATAGCTTCTTAGAACTAGGAACAATAAAGAACGTAATATTCGAACAAGAAAAAAACTAAATTGAAAACTAGGGCCAGAAGACTAAAAATAGAAGGAAAAAATACATCACAGAAGTCTTTACACAACAGTAAGTTGAAATTGGCCTTTCCTAATAATTAGATAATCTACCGTGATAAAAACGTTATCGGCCGTAGCTCCGGCCACTACGTAACCGTTCCGTTTCAGCGTTTTCCATTCACTACAATGAGTTGAATAATTCACTTTTAATTACTTGTAAACTTTCGTGACAAGCTGTGTGACAATGGTTGAGTGTAAAATGCGGAAAGAAATTTCTTTCGATGTCCGTCGATTGATAAATTTCCATGCTACACGTGGAATGTCGTATACAAAAATTGCACATTTACTCGAAGTAAACAGGAATACAGTCGCAAAGATTGTACAGCGCCGCTTTAAAATCGAAGATCGACTTGAAAATTTGAAACGGACCGGTCGTCCAAGGATCGCTACGCCGCATGAATCGCGGCCTATTATTCGAAAAATAAAAGTGAACCCGAAACTTAGCACGCCTAAATTAATGTCCGAATACTGTGCAGAAACCAAAAAGCATTGTAGCGCTGAAACCATCCGTCTGTCATCAGAAAAGAAGGATATAATGGCCGAGTCGCTCGAAAAAAAAAAAAAACATTTATCAACGATCGTAATAATTCGACTGAATTTTGCTCTCGAGAATGTTTGGAAGTCCGAATCGTATTGGAGTGATGTAATACATTTTGCGACGAATCAAAATTTAAAATTTTTAGCTCCGACAGTAAAGTGATGGTGTGAAGGAAGCTTAAGGAAGAATTAAGACCGAAAAAATGTGAAACCAAACGTCAAACACGGAGGCGGCAGCGTTATGGTATGGGATTGTATTTCAGCGGGGGGTGTGGGCGAATTAGTCTTCATTGACACGATTATGAATGCCAATATGTATGTTAACCTTTTAAAGAAAAACTTACTAAATAGTGCCGAGGAGCTGGGGATTTCACGATCGTTTAAATTTTATCAGGACAACGATTCTAAGCATAAATCACGTATAGTACAAGAATGGCTTCTCTATCGATGGCCCAAAGTCCTTAAAACCCCCGCCCAATTGCCGGACCTAAATCCCACAGAGAATGTATGGGAGGAGTTGGATCGCCGGATTCGCCAAACGCAAATTACTTCCAAAGCTGAGTTACGACAACGATTGCAAGCGGAATGGAGTAATCTGACGGCCGAATACACCAGTAAGATAATTTTAAACACGTCGCATCGATTACTACGTGTAATCGATGCAAATGGAAATGTTGCGAATTATTAAGTTACCAAATTTTTTCAATTTTTATTGATCCCAGAGGTATATTTTTACTTTTTTATCTGGCTGTGTAAAGACTTTTGTGATGTATTTTTTTTGTTCAATTTTCAATTTTTTGACCTCAGTTCTTTCAATTTAGTTTTTTTCTTGTTCAAATATTATATTCCTTGTTTTTCCTTATTATTAGAAGATAATCTACTTTTCTCTATTTTTCTATCTTTAGTGAATCTCACAATAACTGCAGGAATACAAAAATTTCGTAGGTGTGCTAAGACTTTTGTGACTCAGTGTATGTATGTAGCTTTACGGCCTCTGCATCGGGAAAAGAATATTATCGGACTTATAAAGGAACTTGAAAAGTGTGTTAACCTTTTTTTTTTTTTTTTATTATTTTGTATAAGAAGTTAGAAAAAAAGAGACAGGGTAGTAACTACTGAGTGATGAGTGTCCTTGTTTGTTTGACAATAGCAATGTCAGTTGCTTCTCTTTTTGGGAGTCAGAAATGTTCGCATGGTCTTAAATGCTAAATGCATAGCAGATACAACTTAGTCTCCGCAGCAAAAATTTTAACATTAATGGATGAACGGAGTCTACGCCAAATGCACTTGCCCTCAGCTTATTATTTAGTGAAGAAGTTTTAAGATTAAAAGAACGGAAAGTCTTATTGACACCCATATTATCGGTCGAAAAGGAGAAAACTTATCCTACGCTCTTTACGAATTAGAGAAAAGATGATTTACAAATGTAGCGTTGCAACTGCGGTAGTTCCCATTATAATGCAATTATTGACCCTAATATAGGTGGGAATTAGTGATTGTTGAATATCATTAAGGAATTTTATTTTCCTTCATATCGATACACTAGTAGGAATGCCATAAACGGAGGACAGAAGAAAGGAGCCACGCGCTATATGCCTTTCCGATCGAAAATGGTTATATACTTCTTGAATTCGATCAGATCCTGGAACAGGTCACAACATTAACACTAACGTTTAATTATCGTTTCAGAAATTTTTTTGGTGTTATATGAAGATTAATAAACTACAAAAGACGAATAATCATTCCTAATATTAAATGCCCATCCATCCTTTATTCCGTAGCGAAAAAATCTCTATGTTATTAGCTCACGTTACACGAGTTGTATTATTGTTCATTTTTTATAAACGTTTTCTATTAAATCATGAACGAAATTGTCATCAGGAAACCTGTCGCGGGACTGCGCAAAATTTTAAATCTGACGGTTTTAGTATTTCATTAATTTTTAAAATATAATCCTCGATTTTTAAGAGTAAAATTATTATATATACGTGTTGGGTCTTACACTTTTTAACCCTTGTTTTGTAGCAAGAATAATTTCCCACAAGATTTTACGATCATGCCACACCAATGAGGGGGGCTAGCACCTAAAAGGTAAAATATACGATGGTACGGAATTCAGTTTGAACGTTTTGGAATAATTAATAACACGCCAATTCACAACTTTGTCACATTCATTCCTCATTGCTCAATGACGTAGCAAATTTAAATTAGAAAATCTGATCTGACAAAACCGTATAAAGTGTAACAATGACACATTTTTTGTTTTTAAACAGGTGTTAAATTTCTCTTTACCTGGTAATTAAATACAATGGTTCTGAGCAAATTGACGGTTGTTACATAAATTAGCAATATTTCGTGTTAATGAGGGTAGTGTTAAAAAATACTAGGAACAAGAAATTAAGTCTATTATTATAACGACTTTGGCGGTCGACGGCATGAAAATGATTTTTGTTCTTGAAAATTTTCCGTTAGTATTAATTCTGCCTTTTCGAACGTTCAGCAAGGTAATCGTTGGATTTTAAAAATCTTTTTTACGGGATTCAAGGTGGTAATGAAACGGTTATTTCAGTAAGTGTGAACACTTATGCTTTAAATAGATAATGAAAAACGCTTTTAGACCAGAATTTTACTTATTGTACCGAAACCATTTGAGAGCGAATAGTTCTCGTATTTGATTAACATAAGTTAAATAATTTTGTATCGAAAATTTCTTCAAACAAACTTTAATCTATAATTTACTATTAGCATTAATTATGATAATTATCGTACTTAACAACGAATATAACTTAATAAATTTTTTTCATCGCCTTCAAAACTTGCGTCATCTTTAATAATTATATCAAAAAATTTAATTAATTTTCTGCCGTTTCTTTTAGCCTGTTGTTGAATTTTTATAATTCGCAGTAATATTTGACACGATTTTCTACTTATGTATTTTTTTTGAATAGGAAAGTTTCATATAGCATTAAAAAAAAAAAGAGAAGGGAAATTTTAATCACACGTAGCATCAGTTAGCGTGTAAAAAGGGCACTCTGGAGCACAGGCCAATAGGAATTAAATATTTATAGTCACATGACATCGCGTGAACTTTGGCCCAACTTCTCTAATGACTCTGCGGGTTACACTAATTTACCGAAATATTCATCATGAACCGAAACGCTTACTTCCCTAAATATCATTTCCCTAACGTCATTCATGTAGACTCATTTACTAAAGTGTGTTTATTCCGACACCCGATTTGCCCGACATCGTTCACGAGAACTTTCCCCGTTGATACCAAATAATCAAGATCAAAGAGGTACGATTAGGCCAGGAGAGAGACACTACGCACTGCATAGCACAGTGTTCGCTATCGGGCAGTGAAGTATTACTATCTTCAGTTCCATCAAATAGGAATTTGTGAAAAAATGTATCGAGTACGTTTATTCTCCCCCCTACATCGAGCTTTAATAACGGAAAAAAGGTGACCCTCACGATCCGCTGAAGAAAATATCGATCGGTTTCATGCGTGATTATTATTATTATTACGTTTCGATTACGTACAATTGTTTATTCAAGTTATGTTTCACTCGGACGGAATTTCGTTGCCGCTAATTAAAATTATCAGCAATTTTCGTCATTTGATCAGTCAAATAAATAAAAAATAATGGAAAAAAAATCGAATTAATTAATTGAGTAAAGCAATAAAATCGGATGATGTAGTAAATTACACTCTAACATGGATATGTGTCTTCGGCTGGTTTTGATACTGCCATTTAATTTTAGTAAAAACGTGAATTTAGACAATTCGCGAGATCGCAAAATGAATAAAATTGTACACTATCGTAAATAAATGCAAGTATAAATGTAAAAATTTAAATAAAATTTCTTAGTAAAAACATAGAGCGTCATCACGGTAACACATTTTTGCATTGCATACGTATTTTTACGTGACGTACGAATTTTTCCGGGCGCAACACATATCGCGGAATAACTCTCTGCTCAGCCATAAGACATATCCAAGTCAAAAAAAAAAAAAAAATTATTAATAATAAAGTTCTGGCTTATAATCGGATTTTTTAGACACTTTTCTTATTTATATTTTCAGCTTCGAATTAATATTGCGCTAAGGAGGAGAACATACGTTATGTAATTTCTAGGATCAAATTGGTTGAATTTTTGACGTTCTTTTTATTTTGAAAAACTGACGTGTACCGCGTTTAAATCTATGCCATATTCGAAAGGTTGCTGAAGTTAATTCTTTTTTGCGTCTTTCTATGGGACAACTAAGGAAACTGGCAAATGATAATATTATAAACGTGTAGTAATGCGAACGAAACATTAAACCGTTCTACTCAGTTAATCCTTGGCGACTAGTCAATATGTTAAATTCCACATTAAAAATTTCATTTTAAAAAATGGTATGATTAAAATAATTTCGGGTATGTTTAACCTATTTAAGAAACATTTTTAAATGTAGCTGCTAATCCATTTGCTAACATTTGTCGAGAATTTTCTGATTAAAGTTGTAAACTTTTGATACCCATCTAAAACGGGAATTGGGTAAGTATGGAAAAAGTTAATAAACACATTTTAAGAGTTTTCTACGAAATTACAACCTTCATTATGTAAGTATTGGGATATTAAAGAATTTTTTTTCGAATGATGCTTACTTTTTTTTACATTTGTTACAGTAATGGGCAACAACAAACACAGTGGGCAAATATTTTGGATAGTTTCGAAAAACAGTTTTTCTATTCGAATCCATTGAATTCCAGTTCGATGCCGCTAACCGAAATAACACTAGCTCCGCTTTACAGCGCATTAAGGGAGCAACGCCATCCAATTTTAACGGCTCTTCGGTAAGTAATGGAGAGAAAAGAAATGTTACATTTTCGCCTTCTCGCCGAATGCCACTTTTTTTAAGTTAAATTCTTTTTTAGCAAGATCTCGATGTAAACGAACGGAACTTACTTTCTCTATCTAGCTCCCTTTATACCATTATGGCTCGAATAAAAACAGTATGTCGTTAATGTGTAGAGTTCCTCAAAATAGATATAACAAAATAAACGTAAATTATACAAGGATTAAAATGAAACTTGTTATTTCATTTCGATCTATGCTATTCATGCGTGAAAGATGATATCGCTTAAATGTTCATTACAACTGGTTTTGCAGACGTCAATTTTGCAAAGCCGCACGCGATAAATCATCTTTTACGTATAAATGGCGTAGATCGAAATAAAATGATAAATTTAATTTTAATCCTCGTATTTTTAATTTGCGTTTATTCTAATTTTGAGGAACTCTATTCTTTCGCCATATTGTTTATCTGAATCCTAATCGAAATGACACAATAAATTCAGCGCCCACTGAAATTTCGTTATGACTCAGCTCATGGAAAATCAAAACTAATGAAAGTAAAGTAGGGCGAGTAATCTTCGCTAACGGAAAAGTTGATCCGACGGAAGATATACTCCGGAATAATGTTGAAATTCGGCGAAAAACAGATGTGAAATATCCGGGTGTATGAACGCCTAACATGGAAAAAGCATATATAATTGTAAAACGGACCGAATTAAGTATGAAGTTAAGACAACTATACTGGTTACTAAACAGGAAGTCTGAATTATCTGCTGAAAATTAACTACTAGTTTATAACCAGATTTTAAAGCCAGTTTGGCGTTACGGTTGGCCGCTAGGGGGCTGTTCTAAAAAGAGTATTTTTTCCCCCTTGTTGGGGTTTTTTCCCGGGACTTGTCAGCAACGGACGATTACCCATGAACACGTGTAAATAGAAGTAATTAAGAGTTACAAGGAATGGAATCTGTCAAAGTACGATATATAATCAAGGTTGGAAAAACAATGCCAATCAACGTCGATAAATACCAAACATATGCATCCTGAAAAGAGAAGGAATAACATTGCTGAAGGTAAACGCAAAAGGAGTTAGCTGTCCCATACCATGGCCACATCTGCAATTACAGAGCCCACAGTACCAACGGACAAAGGAATCAGACTACAAATAATTAAGGAAGAAGCAACACGGGATGTTTAAAAAGCAGTTAGAGCCATCAAGCACCAAAGCTATATAGAGCACAGCGCTTAGCGTGCCGTGAAGAGTTATCCGAAAGTTCAATGACTTTCTCCACTGCTATAAAATAAAGTTTGTAATTCTTAATTATGAAAATTGAATAATAATTACGGCGACGACTGCGAAGACAGCGTCTACCATCCTGTCAAAAGGAAATGAATAAAATTTACACCCAACACTCTATGGGCACACTGCAACAGCAACGCCCACACGGTGCCGGCTGACAAGGAGTTCGCTATCTAACGTTAGGACCGCAAATGCGACAGCGGGCCCGCAATATTAACTGCGAGCTGTGCATGTTTATAACGGTAACTACAACATAGGTGCGTGATCTCCCTTTAGAGAGGAGTTCATTAGAAGTAACTGGACACGATAAGATAGGAATACCAAAGTGAAAGAGAACTACTAAAGGGATTAGATCTTAATACGATGAAGTATAGAAGATAGGAACTTTTTGCTACAATTGGGATGATCAACGTTGACTGTAGAATGAGAATAAAGGACATACAACATGGAGTTGGAACATTATGTGAGAACAGCTCTACGTATAGACCTGCCTTTTCAGATGATAAAGAGGAGCACTCAAAGAAAATATGATCAGAGTCACATACGACTGTGTTATCAATACACGACGGACAAATAGGAGACGACACTATGGAGAAACGATACAATGAAACGGGAAGTAGATTGTAGATCGAAGACGACAGATAGCAGACATGATGAAATGGGGAAGATGCGGAAAATGTAAGTACTATGGTCAAAAAAGAGTTACATAGCTATCATATTTACAACGAATCCGTGGTACATTACCAATTTAATGCTTAGACTTCGAAATAAAGTATGTTCAACAAGTAATGTTCGACGATGTAAAGAAGTATTATGTCTACAGATTAGAAATACACCCGAACAATATGGCAATTGAGTTGTTGGACAATTCAATAGAAGTTCGACGGCTTGATAGAATTAAGTCGATGAATCTAAGATAAAAGTTCTAATAAAACTTCTTTTTTAGCACTTATCGCTGGGTAGGCTGATATTCAGGCTATGTACATAAGTTATTAAAAATAATTGCTAAATAGTTATCATCGGCTAGGTGTAATTTAGCCATTAAAGAATTAAAAAAAAAAAAAAGTACGAATCGTACTCGCATGGTTCTTGTCTGGTATTTCGTTAGCATTGCGCACTATTAGAAACTATAACTAATCAATTATTGATATGATTCATAGATATACAAGGTCTGACAATTAAATAATGAGACTAATTCTTTTTCCGCGTCGCGTGTGGTAACACTGCGAACCTGAAATGCTCCGAGAGGTTAACCTCCTGTACTATCTCTAACGGTAGAAAATTTTACCAACCTTGTGCGATCGTTAGTTTTTCCAAGTTGTGTTGTGTTGTTGAAGCGTTTGTTCGCGATTATGGAGCAACATAATTTAGAGCAACGCTGCGCGTTAACGTTTTTTTTTTTTGGGGGGGCAAAACTTGGGGCGAGTCTGCGAAGAAAACTTTGATAAAGTGGCGTTAAAGTGGGTTTGGTGATGAAGCGCTGAGTCGTGCATTCAGGGGGCTATTCCGGCATGTGGCGTAAAGAGTTTAAAAATGACGGTCGAGAAAGTATCGAAGATGAACGCTGAACTGGAAGGACGATTGAAGTTCCGAATGACAACAATGTGGGCGGGTGCGTAACTCTTGCGCGTCAAGATCGGCGGCTGATTGTTTGAATGTTGGCAGACGAACTAAGCACTGACCGTGAAACAATTGTAAAAGTTTTAGTTGAAGATTTGTGTCCATGAAAAAAAACTTTGTGCAAAGATGGTTCGAAAAAAAAAAACCTTTCGGAGTAGCAAAAAAATCATAAGGTACCCGTGTCGTGCAAGAACGTCTTGAACGGGTTGAATTTGACCCTTCCAGATCGTGTAATTACCGGTGACGAAACTTGTTTTTTTCAGTACGATACCCGGAAATAAAAAAGCCCCAACAGTGGCTGTCTCCTGGCTTGGTAAGACCAAAAAAAAAAAAAAAAAGTAGCACAAATGAGCGAATCAAAAGTCAAAACAATGATGATTTGCTTCTTTAATAGCGAAGAAATACGGTGTGCACATGGAATTTGTACCACCTCGACCGATAATGAATCAATGTTTCTCTCTACACCTCGCGAAGTTCTAGAACGGTTGTGAAAAAGAGGGTCATCTTAGTTCGTTGAGAGACTGCGAAGACATAGATTCTTTACGACGACAATGCGTCATATCGCCTTCAGAGGGTGGCTCAGTTTTTGATCTCGAAGGGCATTCTACCGCTGCCCCGTACATTCCCCGTATATGTCACGGTGCGACTTTTTCCTGTTGGTCAAATGTAAGTGTCTTGAAAGGAACACATTTTAAGAGTCGGTAGCTGACATTGAACGGTGCGTGACGGGGATACTTGGAGGAGTAACGGTTTTGCAGAACTGTTACGAAAACCGGGAAAAAGCGCCGGAATCAATGTGTAGCTACGAAGATGTGTATTTGGAAGGGAGTCGTATTGATGTAGCTTAATTTTTAAATAGATAGGTGTTTTTTGCAATCATTAATGGCTAAACCTTGTACATTCTTAATGTGACTAAGTACACTAGACTGTATTAAGTAAGCGCGAAATGTTAAATTTACCTCAAACAGAAGCTACGATTTAAAAACTATACTCGAATTCCGTAACGCATAATACGAACTCGTATTAATTAATTCTACCGATGATTAGCAGATGAATAATAATAAGCTGTTTATACTAAGTATCCTAGACTTAAACATTAAATATTCTTTTTTGTTCCTTTTTTCTACTATAATTAAACGTGAATATATTACGTGTGAGTTTTGTTATCCACGTGTAGGATCGTAATGCGACAGAAGTCAACGGCCGGTGAACATTTTGCAAAAGTTTGTAATGTGACATTATTTATTTCGAAATACATACAGTGAGTGAGCAACGAAAATATTCGGACACTAGGTTATTTTTTTAACATTTTTTGATTGAAAAGTTTGTGTTTATGCAAACTTTTTGAAAAAAAAATCTAAAACTATGTTAGAACAGAGCATTAGGTAATAGAGGCAGTAAAAACTTTCGATGCACAATAACAATAACAAGCGGAAATTTGATATAAAATAAAAATAGTCTATTTAAGACGCAACAAAAATGTTCGGACAGCTTCGATAAAAACTCAAAAATTCAATTTTAAAATACCTTTACTATTTCGTTGGTAACCCTTTCTGTTGAATTTCATCCTCCTGGGCATTGATTCAACTAATTTTGCTGTAAATTCTCGTGAAATTTTTCGCCACTTTTGCTAGACAATTATTTTTAGCTGTGTTTTACTTCTGAAATTAGTTTCCCGAATTTTTCGATCCGAGTGGTCCCACAAATTTTCACTCAGATTGATGTCCGGTGATTGAGGTGGTGTTTCCATGACCTTCGGACAGTTGTACAATAGCCACGACCACGCTTTGTACGATTTATGTTTAGAGTCAGTATCTTGGTGTAGAACTTAAAACTATTTTCCAGACCCAATTTTTCAGCACTAGATTTCAAATTTCTTTTCAGAAGGTCTACGTATGTATCCGCATTTATATTACCTTCGACGAACATCAAGTTACCGACCCCAGACGCAGCGAAACATCCCCACACCGTAAGACTTTCTCCACCATGTTTGACCGTCGCGTTCAGGTTGTATTTTTTAAGCTCCGTATTCGGTTTCCTCTAAATTTTTAGACTTCCGTCGCTTCCGAAAACATTGAATTTACTTTCATCGGTAAAAATCAATAGTTTTCCAAAAATTTATGTCACGATTATGCTAATTCCTCGGCAAAATTGAAACGTTTTTTTCGATTTATTCCGCTAACTAAAGGTTTTTTTTGCACGATTCTCAAATTGTAGCCATTCTTTTTAATTGTTTAACGTATCGTTTGTGGGTGAACTTCAGTATTAAATATTTTTCGTGTAGTTTCGTAGATAATTTAGGCGCACTAATTGCTGGATTTTTCTTTACCTGCCACTCGTTATGAACTGCTGATCACGTGTTGGCGATTTCTGTGGCCGACCCGAAAACGTTTAATGATGTCGCCGACAGTTCTTTTTCTCATATTTAATAATATCGAAATTTTACGAACAGAAAATCCTTTACTATGATTACGAATCACCAATTGTCGTTGCTCAAAAGACGAGTTATTGCCTTTACGAGGCATTTTTCTTCAATAATTTTTAAACCGAACGTAAACATGAATGTAAAATGTCAAATGTCGATCAGTGGTTCATTAACATGTTGTGCCTTTGGTATGAAATGACTCACCCTCGGTGAAGGCGCATCGTTGTCTCATAAAAAAACCCAATTACTGATCAACGTACGTACCTACGTGTCTGAATATGTTTGTTGCCGCTTGAAAGCGAATTACGTTACGTTATCATTTTTTTTGGTGGTTCTATTGATGGATTTTTTTTTTTTTTTTGAACGCATTTATTAGCTTATGCTTTGTTCTAACATACCCTTATATTTTTTTTTTTCAAAAAGTTTGCGAGTGTCCGAATATTTTCGTTACTCACTGTATATCTTCCTTTTTACTTTCGACAATCGAAAGTTTCACAACTTTTCGAAAAATTACAGCTGGAAAATCTAATTTTCGAATTCAAATTTGTAATGATTAATGCTACAACTAGAATAATTGTTGAGCTAGAAATAGATTTTAAAGAGCAGTCTCGACAAATCGAAAGAATAATTTTATAAATCTAAAATAATTTGCAACAGGAATAAAAACCGATTCTCGCGCATTCAGAATTATTTTGGAAACGAAAAAGCCGATAATTTATAAGACTTATGTGTTAATGTGTCAGGAGATGTCAGCTGCGAATTTTCACCTGGTTACAAACCAACATTTATTGCATACTTTGTTGCCGTATAAATTATTATTATTTTTATCGAGCTCACTCAGTAATTTGTGTGGGACATCGTCAGTACAAGGGATAACACTATTTGTTTATTTTTACTGCGAGTAATAACTGTTTAGTCCGTACATGCGTTAAAACGGATCAAATTTAAATTTAATGAGGAAAGAAAGACATAAGACAATACTTCCAAAAATTTGCTGATTGTTAGGTATGATTTATGTGATTTATAAGTTAATTATAAAAAGTAGACTTTCAGTTGTTCCGTAAATAGGTTTTCGGTTTTAGCCTCGTTAAAAGTGGTTAATTTATTTACTTACAGGATGCAAATATGGAAAACACATCATACTGTGTTTTTTTTTTTGTTGGGGGGGGGGCAGCTAAGGAGTTTTACCCAGAAACAATTAGGAAAGGAATAGGTCAATTATATCTTCATAACGGTCAGACATCGTTAATGGGGAAGAACAAATAATGGGAACGATATACGGAGACGGAAAAAGTAAGATAAAGAGGCGTAATGCGGTGTAGGAAGATCAAATCGCAGAAAACTGAAATAGGAAGCAGAACACTGAGCAGAAAGAAACGAACACTTAAAGAATGCATGATTAGCAACGCAAACACGCTTTTCGTTTGAGTGGAGAATATGGAGAAGCAGCCAATGATAAACGAAAACGAGAAGAAGATAATAGAGTATGACTTAAGAACGCAGACGAATAATGGAGACAACAACAGAACGAGGAAGTAAAGAAAACAAAAAGAACCACGAATTGACAGGAAGACCAGGTTGAACAGACAGATATAAAGAACAATTGTTAGAGAAGGAGAATGAAAACCTAAAAAGAAGTGGGAAGAAGCAGCAACCTAAGTAAATCCGCCGCTTCGTTACCAAAGATGCCCGAATGGCTAGAAACCCACAGCATATCAATTTTAATGGAATGGAGAGAAGAAAGAATGTTGATAAATGTGAACGTATACGAAGAAAAATAAAATCACAGAGTTAGGGGAAAACAAATGGTCTGAAGGGTGGTCATGGAGTCAGATATAATCAAGAATTTAGAGGAAATGGAAATAATAGAACTAGGGTAACCATCAATTCAGCTATGAATACGGAACAGAAAGGAGGCAGACAAAACGATTCTGAAAGGTCAAAATCTGGGTGAATAAAAGGGACACGTAATTATTTTAAGTAATCAAGAGACAGAAGCAAACCTTTAAAGGTTACGATTTTTGGAGAAAAAAAAAATACAATGAATTTTCCTTATTATACATTGCTTCCTCAATTTCAGCCTAAATGTATTATGTAGTTAACACCTCTTTGTTTTGGGTCAACCATAAATTATCTGATATATTGTATAATATCAATGTTACACGTAACGTAATCACTATTTAATTACGTTCCCGACCGAAACTATTTCAATATTTTTTAAGCAAATTAAAAATGAGTAGTTTAAACAAAAAAACTTACAAGTTAAAAAAAAGTGAACACAGAATTTTAGTTTTTTTTTTTAAATTTACATGATGAAAAGGAAATTTCTGATTCGGAATTTAATAAATCTTATCTGAAATGAGGGAAAAGACAAAATTGTAAGTCTTCAGTTTTAGATCATGATTTACCTCTAATAATGATGCTCGTCAGGTATTTTAAATCATGGTGAATGTTTAAAGAACAATATCAACTACATGCATTTTAACTGCTCTTGAATATATATAATATATAGGGTGATTATAATTAAAGTTAAAGTTTCAAAACCGTAATCTGTTGCTAAAATTAGATGCCAGGTCAAAAAAAAAAAAAAAAAATGCAACTATTTTTTTTCTTGTGCCATCCGTTTTTCCCTTTTTCAATTATATTCCGTTCAAATTTGACGTCATTCTGATCGGTGGTTATTTTTTTATAGTGCTTTGAAACTTGAACTTTAATTATAATCACCCTGTATATTAACAGCGAATTTTCTCAGCTGCTTCTCTAAGGTAGGAAAATGTTGAAGTGAAATTAACTGGACATAAAACCACACACATACACTACTACACAAACAAAACCACACTGAGAATCACTTTTTTGTTTTATTTTTAAGAAACAAAAAATTAAATTTATGTAAAAGAAAAAAAAAAAGAATAAAATGGTTACTAAGCCGTATAACTTTAGAACTATACAGTGTTCGTTTTGTAATAAAAAAAATTAAAACCAGCGGCGGATCTAGAGAGACACTTTGAGGAGGGAAATTGTATAGTTACACGTAATATCTTATACGGCGGGCAGTAGATTTGAGGAATACCTTGTTTCATAAAGAAAATCAAACAGCGACCATCTCTTTAGGAATTTAAAAATATCGTAAAAATACGTGTAATTATTACAATTTTTAATTCAACTTTTGTTTTATTTTTAGGGGTGAAAAATAAAACGAAATTATAAAATTATATCTTAAGTATGGTAGTTTAGAATTTGAATAGTAAATTACTAGAAAGAATAGAACAATAGTATTTCTTATTAGACTTTACTTCTTTTTTATTTTTGTTAGTAATCCGATCCGAATTCTTTGTCTCGAGCAAGTAAAAAAAAATATACATATTTCTTACTGAACTATTTTTATTTACATTACAAAATAAAAATTAAAAATAAATAAAAAAGGCAAAAGATCGATGACAGTTGCGTTTAAAATAGAATAAAAACGTAACATTAACAGTTTTACTATTAAATTTTAGTTATAATTAAATCCAAACGTTGTAACATTTATGCAAATTTGTTGTCGCATGAATTAAGTTTTTCTGTTGTATCAAATTTTTTCATCAAGGTTTTGGTTCTTTGGGGGTGGGGGAAATGTCCCCTATCCTCCTCTGTGGATCCGTCACTGTTAAAACATATTATTTAGAAGAGAATCAAAACACATTAAGAAATCTATTTATAAGAGAAATCGTTTGCTCCCATTAACTAACTTCTTTAAATCGCCAATTTAATTTCACTGGATTGCTGCATTTCCACTTTTTTAGCGCTTTTAATTTGTCACAGTCGACAGATTTTCACCAAGCGTATTTATAAATTAGGCGTATGAACGTTATTTCGCTATGATAAAGTAAGGCTAACATAGTCACAATTTCATAATGAAAAATGTGTGGTGTACAATGCGTATGTAGCTTGCTGGCAAAGTCCCTGTTTCATTAAACATTTCCATCTATTTGCTTTTATACGCTGTTGCTGTATGTGTGTATATATTTTTAATACGTTCTTAGTGATTTGTTCACTTGCGAGAAGTACTCGTAAACACAGAAGACTAAAAGATCGTCTACTCAATACTGAGGGGCGCCTGGTGCTTTGTCATTAAACATTTCTCTTCGCATTAACTTCTCGAATTTCCACTGGTAAGCTAAAAACTTTCAATTTAGCCAGTTTAATATTTGCTGCTAATAAAGTAATAGCAGATTTCTTTTTTTTTTTTTAGTTAGTATTGGTACTTTGCCGCTTGATTAGAAGTACTTGAAAATTGGCCACCGTATATATACATATATATATAAACTCGGCCATTTTAGGGGCTGTGCCCCATGACCCCTCTTGCTTACATTTCTGTCTTTTTCTCTTCTATACTTTCTATAAAATGATCAAAATTTACAACGTAATTCTAAATCGGTCCATATGAATATAATAACATAGGGGATTGATTTCGCGGCCTGTTCCTTCGAACTATAAATTGTATTACTTTGTAAATTTTCATAAAGACTGCAGCGTTCACATATACTTTTTTTTTTTTTTTCTTAAAAAAAAGTACATCAATACGTCAATTAAAAAGTGAAATTTATATTAAAATATCTGAGAAACTGAAACCGCTAGCAGGGTAATATATGTGAGAGGAATGTAAAGTAAGTAAAAGTAAAGTAAAGCAAGTCCCATACCGTTGACAGGGTGTCAGGGATTGTGATTCGTTTAATTCTTTTTGGAGACGTTAGTATGCAGGTTAAAAAGAAAACCAATACCTTAAATAAAATAGAACTGGCTGTGAAAGTTTTTAAAAACTTTTTTGCCTAAAACTTAATTTTTACATTTTTCTAAATTTGGGCTCTTTTATTTTAAAGTTTTGGAGGTCTCGTATTTTTCCTATACCGTAGTGGTTGATATACATCTTTTTTTTTTAAAAAGTGACACTCTGGCTACTATGGAAAGGGCTGTCAACATTTTTTTAGTTTCCAGTCTTACCGCTTTAAACGTGTATTTTCTCAAATTTTGGTACCTAAATATCAACATTTTTCGAATTTTATATTTTTCCTGTATTCTGAAAACCTTAGTATGTAGATTAAAAAGAAAAGGTTGTGAAATTTTTTTAAAATTTTTTGCTGTTTAAAAGAAATCCCTCACAAGAAAATTTAATAAACTTTAAGATAAAACGCGCCCGTGCACGCCAACTAAATTTACTCAAACAAGGAGAAAGCTGGACAAATTTGATGAAATCAATTGTACAAAACTCTAACATTAATCTGACGTGGAAAAAAATACGTATTTTCAAAGGTTCCTTCACATTTTTAAATATTCCATACATCCAACTGGAAAACAATATTTTAACTAGTACAAATGATATTGTAAACCCCCTAGCACAAAATTTTGCGAAGGTTTGCGCGACAAATTCGTATCATCCCACATTCCAACATCTCAAATCGTCCATAGAATCAAGTCCATTAAATTTTCAGTCAAATAACTCAGAAGAATACAACGCTGCCTTTTCTATTGAAGAACTTAATCAGGTATTAAATCACAACATCAAAAACTCCTCTCCCGGTCCAGATGACATCCACCCGTTTATGCTAAAACATCTGTCAGACAAATCGAAAATAAACCTTTTAAATCTTTACAATAAAATCTGGACGTCTGATTCCTTCCCTTCCTCTTGGAGAACAACTACAATAATTTCGATCCTGAAACCTGGAAAAAATAACTCCCTTGCGTCTAGTTATCGTCCAATATCCCTAACACCAGTTCCGTGCAAAATATTAGAAAAAATGGTTAGTAAACGTCTAATCTGGTACATCGACAAAAATAAAGCGTTAAGCACCTGCCAAAGTAGTTTTAGGAAAAAAAGGTCAACCGTAGATCATCTATTCAGCCTCCAAAACGAAGTCCTGAATGTATTCCACAGCAAACAAAGCTTACTGTCTATCTTCTTCGACCTCGAAAAAGCCTATGACAAAGCTTGGCGTTTCAAAATTATTCAAAAACTTCATCTTATTGGAATAAGAGGACACCTCGGATTCTTCATTATAAACTTTCTCACTGACCGAACTTTTAGAGTAAGAGTTAATAATACATATTCCCACTTACACACTACTGAAAACGGTGTTCCACAAGGATCAGTGTTAAGCACTATCTTATTCATACTACTTATAGACAGCATAAAAGAAATTGACCCACATCCAGTGTTACTAAGAATTGACGACATAAACATCTCAATACGTACAAATAACTTAAACATTGCTCAAAAAGTTATACAAGACACCTTAGATCTCCTCCAAAAATGGACGGATATAAATGGATTAGTCTTCTCAAAATCTAAAACTCACTGTGTTTTATTTACTAGAAAGTATAAATCCCAAAAACCAACTCTTAAATTCAATGGACGTACTCTCGAAGTCAAACCATGTACTAAATTTCTTGGGCTAACCTTTGACAGTAAATTATCTTGGACTCTTCACTATCTAGGACTTAAAAAAGACTTAATGAAAACCCTCAATATAATTAAAACTATTAATAAGCCCAAATACGATCCATCCAGAAAATTACTAATGCAGTTATATAGATCCCTCATTCGGAGTAAAATCGAATATGGATATCCAGCTCTCAATAACGTATCCGACAAAACCTTGGCCATCATAAAACCAATACAAAACGTAGCCATACGAATGTGTATTGGAGCTTTACCATCCTCACTAATAGATAGTATTTTCTGCGAAGCAGCTGAACTTCCCCCACAATTTAGGAAAAATTTGATCACAAACAGGTTCCTCCTATCCGCTGTAACTAACCCAACAAATCCAATACAAAACTTGATAAATTCGTACATTAAAAACCCTTCGTGGCAGGCTGAAAAACCAATCACCAATTTTCTGTCTTTTCTAAAAAATAATGAGCTCAATTTTTCAAACCTGAACCAAGAATATCCAAAATTTCCATTCTGGTTATTACAAACCCTAGACATAGATTTTTCTTTAATAAACTACAGTAAATCCGAAGTCCCTCACTATATGTATAATTAAAAATCGTTATTCCGAAAAAGTTACTAATTTTCCAAATTATGTGCCATGCTTTACAGATGGGTCAAAAATCGGAAATGAATATACTGGAAAGGTTTTTTCAATCAATGGAGAGGTTAAAAACTTCAAACTTCATAAATGCTCTTCCAACTTATACAGCTGAATTAATAGCAATTTTTCACTGTTTGAAAAGCATAAAAATGAAAGAAAAAAGCAAAAATTATCTAATCCAAAGCGACTCAGTAAGCTCACTAACATCTGTCCTGAACATTTTTTCAACAGACAAATTTGTCCAAGATATTCACCAACAACTAAACAAGCTAAAATCTCGAAACATTAATATCAAATTAATGTATATTCCCAGTCATATCGGAATCCAGGGAAACGAAATAGTAGATAACCTGGCCAAAACCGCCTCTACACCCTCTCTTGTAACCTCCACCACAGCCATGGACATCAAACATTTACTAAATCAAACCGAAATATCTAATTGGCAAACATCATGAAACACAAAATCCCATAACAAATTATTTCAACACAAAAAATCCGTACAACCTTGGAAAAACCTCTCCCAACTAAATCGTCAAGAAGAATTAATAATCACCCGGCTTAGAATTGGACATACGAAACTCACCCATAATTACCTCTTCCAAAAAGTCGATAAACCCCCTTATCAGTTATGCAACTCCACCCCCATCACATTCAAACACCTTCTTTACGAATGCCCTAACATTAATCAAATGCGTCTAGAACTAAAAATCCCCATAAATAATATAACCATCCCTGACAACCAAGACGAAATTAAAAAAATTCTTACCCTGATTAGAAAACTAAACTTAACAACCAGCATTTAAAATACCTACCTGACACTGGGTGTAATAATCATAGCAATTAAAAACACCCAGTATAAAAGTAATAATAATAAAAAAAAAAAAAAAAAAAAAATTGGGCCCTTTAACTTTGAAATTTTGAGAGTTTTATAATTTTTTTATGATCTCACAAAGAAAGTATGTCGATTAAAAAAATAATTCTCTCTAGCCACTATAGAACGGGCTGTACAATTTTTTTTCTTGCCGTTTTATAATATACTAGGTGATTGGTCTCGTTGGCCGCTCCACGGCCCGTTCTTTCGGACTTTAAACTGTATTACTTTGTAAATTTTCATAGTCTGTAGCGTTCGCATGTACTATTTTTAAAAAAAAAAAAAAAAGTACACTAATGCGTCAATTAAAAAAGTGCGATTTAGATTAAAATATCAAAAAAACTGAAATCGCTAGCAGTGTAATATATGATGGAGAAATATAATACATTTAATTCTTTTTGGAGACTTTAGCATGCAGGTGAAAAAGAAAATCAATACGGTAAGCGAAAGTTGAAATATATCGATAGGTTATCTGAAATTTGACATTCTAATTACAATTTAAAGCACTTTCTTTGTCAGTCGACCGCTAAAGAACAACACAATAATAATAATAATATAGAAAGAGTTTTGTAGATAGTATAAAGGAAATATTTAAAACAATACGTATCACTGTTACCGGTAGGAGTGCGATGATGGTTGATTTTGGTATCAGTTCATTGCGTTTCTGATTCTCGAGATCAATAATCACTCGACTAAATAATTAATATAGTTTACTTATGTATAATTTCGGTGAAATATAATGACGAAATTAGCCATGCAGTATTAAGAGAAAAGAAACTGATGTCTGATTAATAAAAAAGAATTTCTTCGCAATAGCTAGATATTTTGTCATAAATTTATAAACTGTATATGTTTATAGATTTCAATAGTGAATTTTTTATATTTAGCACACTGATTCGGTGTACATAAATAAATAAATGCTGTCAGAAATAATATATTATTACATTAACTCTATTCACACAGAAACGTCTAGGACATATTGTTCTATAATCATAGTTTAAATATTTAAATTTCAGGAACTGCTACGTTTCCATTGTAACTAATATTGATAATTTTTGTTACATTTTTTTAAAATTTTGGACTCCCGAATTTTAAAATTTTGGATATTTCATATTTTTCTTATTTTTTAATGAAACGACGTTGATTAAAAAAAAAAAAAGCTGTAGCTGTTATGAGGGCTGTTGACTTTTTTCTTATTTTTCTCCCACGACTGTAATACTTCGGGTGCATTAGATATAAAGCAAGAAATAGAGAAAATGTCCTCAGTTCAATTCTATAGCAGCTGGAGATATTCTTTTTTTTTTTTTTTTGAATTGGCGTCTTTTCGCCTTTATAATGTAGAAATAAATAAATAGGTAAAAATTTTAAAACTTAAAGAATCAAATTTTAAAAATTCGGATTGTGGCTTGAACAAAATTATTAATCTCTTCATTAGTTACGAGCGAATTTTTTACTCTTCTTCCAAACTTTTAATAAATCATTTAATTTTAATTGGAATATCCTACAATATAAATCTGGACAATCGATATGATATTGCTTTTCATTTAAATTTAATTTAATTTCTATCCAATTAGGATTACATGTCATCGTAATAAAAAATATTGGTTTACCTAATCTGGCAACAGCTGCCATACCATCCTGATGTTTTAATTGCATATAACGCGGACCTTGCGTACATTAGCTTAGAAGGTAAATTTTTCTTGGTTTTGGACCTCCTTCAGATGTGATACATTCGTCTATTTCACTTCGAATAGCTATTCTTAGGATTTTTATTTGATAAATCTAATGAACCGTAATTTTTTTTCTTCCACCTCACACCAACAAAATATTCTTGCCCTAACCTATCTAAACGCATAAATCGTGATTCTGATAATAACAAATACCTGTAATATTTTGTCTGAGATACTTTTTTATTTTTATTATCTACCATATCTCTATTAACCAACCAGCTGAACCATGTATTAAATAATGAATATTGCAAATTTTCGTAAGCAAAATCTAATTAATTTTCTTTCCACATAATAACTTTTCTCGGATCGGCTTTTGGAGAAGTATAGAGCACACCCGAAATTTCAGCACAAGTTGGTCGATCACCAAGTACATGCGATGAGTTTTTCGAATAGTTTTTTCAAGTACCAAATGCGATCGATTTCCCTTTTCTTCTCATTAATTCTATTCTCTTCGTCAAACTTTCCCTCTGAATTTACAATTTTTTCCTCTGTTAGTCCCTTCATCGTCTCTTTCAAGTCGGCTACCTCATTTTGGTCCGTTTTATGGAGTATGGTTTTAAAATTATCGATGTTTAGATTTGTTTTATTATTTATTTTTTTCTTCCTTTGGTTCGTCGAATTATTTATTTAGAAATTCCATCAAACTGTTCATGTCCATTTAACTTTTAAATTTTTGGGCTCCCGTATTTTCCGTATGTTCTAGCGATTCTATTACATTATTTAAAAAAGGGAATGATCCTCCAACTACCACGGAAAGGGCTGTGAACTTTTTTTTAGTTTCCAGTCTTACCGCTTTCAGAGTGTATCTTTCCAAATTTTGGTCCCTAAATATCAAAATATTTCCAATTTCTTATTTTTCCTGTATTTTCGAAACCTTGATATGCAAGTTAAAAAGAAAATCGAAAATGTAACTCACATAGAACTAGTTGTGGAATTTTTTGAAAATGTTTTTCTTAAAACTTGATTTTCACATTTTTTAAAATTTGGGCCTATTGATCTTAAAATTTTTGAGGTTTCGTATTTTTCCTATATTCCAGCGGTTGAAATACATCATTAAAAAAAAAAAAAAATAACCCTCTAGCTACCATGGAAAGAGCTGTGGACTTTTTTTTAGTTTGCAGTATTTCCGCTTTAAGCGTGTATTTTTTCAAATTTTGGTCCCTAAATATCAAAATTTTTCGAATTTTGCATTTTTCCTGTATTCTTGAGACCTTAGTGTACAGATTAAACAGGAAATTAATACCATAACTCATATAGAACGGGCTGCGGAATTTTTTAACATTTTTTTCTTAAAACTTGATTTTCACATTTTTCAAAATTTGGGCCCTTTAATTTTAAAATTTTGAGGATTTTATAATTTTCTGATGATCTGACGAAGAAAATACGTCGATTGAAAAAAAAATTAACTCTCTGGTTACTATAGAACGGGCTGTATGATTTTTTTTCTTGCAGCTTTATATAATAGATATATATATTAACATTTTTAAAATAACATAAGAAAAAAAATTGTGTACATCGGCTAGCAATATTGCTTATGATAGAAATTAAACATTAATTTTGATAATTTATTTGACCTGCACATATAATCTTTTCACTTGTTATGGAGTATTATTCTATATGCATGAAATATGATATATTTATAAAATTAATGAAATACAGTAAAAGTTTTTTACTCTTTAAGGAATTTGACATATACGAAGAGAGATTGGGGTACTATGATAATTCTACTGGTTAAAACGTTGAAGTCGGAAAATCCGCATCTTCTTAAAAAGTAAGTATATTTTAAATTTATTGTCTCCATTAACTGCGATTTTCCTGCGGGAATAAATAATTTTGTTATTTCTGAAAGTGGGACTGGTATATAGGTTAGCAATGAGCACATGCAAAGACGGGAATATTCTAATATTTATGTATATACACATATATAATAATAACAAATGTAAAAGTAGTCCGCGTTTGGGTTATTGTATTAAGCATGTCTATGTGTAGCAGTAAGATTAGTAGAGATGGCTTGAGATGAAATTTTTGCTCGTAAAAAATGTTTTTTTTAGTGCAATCTCTTCAAAAAAAGTTTTTTTTATAACTTTTCTCTAAATTATGGTTTTTTGAAAACATAAACTTAAAAGCAATATTTCTCGGTAAAGTTGAAAACCGCTTATGTTTCATTCTTTAATGTTATTTGTAGGTCGGCGGATTATTTACAGACGATTCAATTTTCTCATACTGCTCACACGAGAGTAGTCCCAGAAGTACCTGACTTGGCGTATTGATAGGGTAGTTATTGAAAAACATTATCATGTTAGAAAGCACTTTAAAAGGCTTTTGTTTCAAGTTTGAAGAGGCTACGTTGTTTAGTATTTGTTTAGCAGCCATCAATAGTGAACGTTCTCAGTGAATTTGTAAACATGGACAAAATTGGTCGTTGTTATGTGATACGATACATTTATTTGAAAAGTTTTAGTCCGACCAATATAAAAACCGACCTAGATCTTCCTCTGACGGAGTCTGTTCCCTCGTTTACAACAGTCAAATATTGGGTGGCAGAGTTCAAATGAGCTCGTACGGGTTGCCAAGACGAACATCGCAGTAGTTGATCAAATGAAGTGACCACGCCAAAAATAGTGAAGAAAATTCACAAAATGGTATTGGAAGACCGCGACTGAAAGTCCTTGCTGTACATCGCCTATTGACTGAAAAGCTGGACATGAGAAAGTTGTGCGTAAGATGGGTGCCACGTTGGCTCACAATCGAACAAAAACAATGTTGTGAGGACTTTTCAATTGAGCGTTTGGCGATGTTTCACGGCAATAAAACCGAGTTTTTGCGTTGATTTATAACTAATGGGTCCATCACTTTACAGTTGAGACAAAGGAATCGTCGAAATAATAGACTGGAAGAGGAGAAGCAGCTCCAAGAAGGCGAAGACAGTATCATCTGCAGGTAAGGTCATGGCGTCAGTTTTTTGGCACGTGGGATAATTTTTGATTGATTATTTTCAAACAGAGGGAAATATGCGAACTTATTGCAACGTTTGAGTGACGAAATCAAGAAAGCGGCCACATTTGGCTAAAAAGAAAGTGTTATTTCATCAAGACAATGCACCAGTTCACACATCCGTTATCGCGATGACTAAAATCAATGAGTTAAAGTTCGAATTGATTCCTCATGCACCCTATGCTTGCCAGATTTTGCCCCATCGGATTATTTTCTTTTTCCAAATTTGAAAAAATGACTCGGAAGTCAAAGATTTACGAATAATGAAGAGATGAAGTCGGCACTTGATGGCTATTTTGAGGAGCTTTTCTCATTATATGGTTATTAAAGCTACTGAACGTCGCTGGGAAAAGTGTATCGAGATGAAAGGAGACTATGTTGAGAAATAAAGATATTTTTTCCCAAACTTTTTGTTTCTTTTTTATTAGATTAGGTAGTTTAGGATCTACTCTCGTACATGAAACCAAAAATAAGTTGAGTCTTCTTTCAAAATAAAAATTTTTTTTGAAAAATATAAGCTATTTTTGAACGTTTCTTTTGAATCAAGACCTGATCCGATAGTTGAACTGACTTTTTATTTTTCCAGGTTACAGTTATATCTTTCTTTTAAAGGATGAATTGACTTCGGGAAATTTCGTAACTTTTTTTTTGACTCTTACTAAGGGATGATAAGGAGAAAAAAGAGTCAATTATATGTTCGTAAGAGATAATCAATATAGAGCAGTGATGATAATAGGCGGGGATGGAAAGGACAGAATATAAGGAGCGCTATAAGAAGCAGGAAGGGTCTCAGCAAATTGGAGTATAGGGCAGAGCGCTTAAGACAAAGATATAAGTACGTAATAAACATATCTGCATCATTTGAAGGAAGATGATAAGGGGAGGGAGGCGAAAAACGAGGATGGGAGAAAGGTAGTATATAGAATAACCTCCTTCTTTTTTGAAGTTGGCAGAAAATACAAACACGGCTATTTTACAGCGTTGTTCTTGGTATATTATACTTTTCGTTAACGTATGTGCGTGCAAACCTTTCTAATCACCGGAAGAATAATAGCTCCGGAAACAGTGCGTTCAAACTCCATACAACCGTAATTACAGATGAAAACAAGTTATTTATCTTTCGTTTCCAAGTGAAAGTGCAGTTTGTAACACATAACGGCAGCAATTTGTTTCAGGTGCACTCACCTTGTTTAAAAGTTAACGAATGAAAAAAATAATTAAATTTATATGTACTTATTATTTATGCGAGTTATTAACAAAAAAAGAAAGAAAAAAAAAACGAAAAATAGGACTCTTAATTTAACTTAAACCAGATTTTCTTAATTTACGTTTACCTCTGTTGTTAGTAAACTGATCACCGAACAATTTCCATTACTATGTATCCATCTATGTGACGTGCTTATGCATCCCGTTTGTTAATTAGTTAATATTTATAATAAAAATTATAAACATTAACAAAAATCTTAAGATTGAATATTAAATGAAATATTTTAGAAACGTCTTTTTGGAGAAATATCTCATCTTCAGCCCCCAGACTCCACATGGGACCGAATTGAGGAGGCCAAAAATTTCAAATATTTCCCTCTCTTTTAGGACACGTACTACAGGGCGCGTCCTCTTTTGTATGACAATTATGTCTGTACGTTGGAGCAATCGTTGAGCAATAGCTCGGTGTTATTAAAAGCGTCTTGATAGGGGCGTCGAAAAAGTAGTCTAAGCCAATAGATTCACACCCATGCGGTATCGACTCGGTTAAAAATTTTCACCCGTAAAACTAAAAAATTTTTCTTTATTTGTGACCTGAAAAAATGTAATATAGTCACTTTTATTATAATAAAAATTTAATATGTTATTATTATTCGGTATTTAAAGTGGTAGAATTACTGGTACAATTAAGCCGATTATTCATATTCACACGAGAACTTAGATGGTTTCAATAAATTAATATTATTACTGTTACCGGTACGCCACTCGCCGGAAATAAATGAAACTACACGAAAACCGGAGATCGTTATAGGAGGCGAACAGATGCGTTTGACTAAAAATTCCACACGTAAATGACCGCTCGAGATACTGGGCGTTGGCCTCTTCAATTTTTTTACCGTGTTTTAGATCGGGCCGGAATCAACGCTTTCATTTTGTACAATTTGAGTGTCGTGAATGAAAGGCTCAATAGGCGCGAGATTTTTAAAAGAAAAATTAGCATTTACCTTAGCAAAAAGCCAACTACGCCCCGACTCTTGCAATCCACGAAGTTTACAAACAGAGTTAAGGAAAAAAAATTAAAATACTGTTGCAAGCAGACGAGGAATCTCTCCGTGATTTGAAAATAGTACGAGACGTGAGCCGAATGCGGGTTATGTACAGGACAGAATGTAATAATAGGCAAGCGAGTGAAGTGCTCCTCCTCTTGCTAATAGAAAATTAATACTAATAATTCATTAAAATACATAGCAGTTATAAACACTTAAAAAGGTGTAATCAAATTCGCACCCGTCTGGCCTCACGTAACTGGAAAGAGGTGTGGTGTTTGGGGGTTAATACTAGAACGGAAAGTGAAAACCCTTGCTAATAAAGTCAAAAATGTAATATATACGTATTATCCAAATATTTTCTGTTTTTTTTTTATTTTTGTTTATTTTTTTTATTTTTTTTTTTTTTGAGCGCGTTAATTACATTAACCCAGCACAGGAGAAATTTTTGGATATTTTTCATTTACAAAATCGGGATTCGAACCAGGTCTTTCCCGAACGAAACACTATCGCTTAACTAACTACGCCACAGTAGCCATCTTTATCTGAGGGAAACTTAAATTGTCGCCTTCCTTTAATCTAAAAAAGACCACAGAATTATTAGTAAAGGATAAACGCCAAGTAAAGATATCTGAATCTGAAAGAGATCTATTTTCTCTCAGATCTCTTTCAGATGTCGCATATTTTTGCACTCATCCTTTACTACTAATATTGGTTTTCTGTTAAGTAGGAGAGATTGGTGATAATTCAAGCCTCCTTCAGATGCTCAGGCAATATATAATTACTGTATATTTATTAATATATCTTTTCTTTTTCTATCAATAAAACAGTTACGAATAATCCTCCGAAAAGACGTTTCCAGCTTGTTTAATTTAAATGTTTAATACGTGTTATTATGTTTATAATTATTCGTTATTTTTTCAAATATAATAAAAGATAAGTATTTCGTGTTGTTATATTTTAAATAAATTAAATGCTCTATACATTCTGTTTCTTTGCATAGGGTTGCGCAAAGAAACCTGACGACAATTTTATTACTGAAATTAGACCAACTTTCAGGACGCAAATCGCAAAAAAATGAATGTAGCATTAAAAAGTAAAAGAGTGAAGGTTCATTAACGCTTTATTTTTTTAAAAAACAATATTTCATAAATGATGTCCGTTGTTGAAGAATTCCTTGACACTTCCCGCAACATTTCTCTCGGAATTTCGACGATTTCACGGCGAATATTATTCTTCAACTCGTCCAAGGTCCTTGGTTTGTTGGTATGAACCTTTGATTTCAAGTAGTCCCAAAGATAAGCTGTGATCTCGACGACGGCCAAGGAAAAACGGTGTTTCTGGGGATGATTCGGGTCTCGAAGTTTTTTCGCAACAATGCCAAAGTTTCTCGAGCCGTATGACAAGTTTCACTATCTCGTTGAAACCAAGTGCGGTTGAAACGACGTTTGCGCTTCAATTCCGGTATAAAAAACGTCCGCAACATGTCTGTGTAGCGCTGTGCGTTCACCATACCGTCGAAGAAGAAGAAATCTTCACAAGAGCAGTTCGAACTTGCTCGATGTTTTCAGGCTTACGGACGGTCCGGGCATGACCCGGAGGCTTGATTTTATTCACAGTACCTATCTTATCGAAATTCTCCACCCACGCATTTACAGTGTTTCACGAAGGGACCGGATCTTTCGCATTTAACTCGAAATAGTTTTAATGTATGATCGATTCCCAAAATACGTCTTAAAAACAAACATACGGTGTTGCACATTCCACGAATCCATGTCGGACAACTGTAGGAGAAAAGTAAACCTGTACTCATCTACTTTCTGTTGCCGTGCTACGTTTTCCCCTCTTACCACTAATTACAGTGTTATCACTAAACGAAACTTATCAGGTTCCTTTGTGTAACCCTGCATATCATTTACTCGCATTTGGCAAATATTTCAGATTATGAATATCCCCTTCTTACCGTTTTGCAATTTTAAAGTTACTTGGAATTTGACAAGTAAGGATTCCGACCCATGGATATTTATCTATTATTTTAAGTAAACCTTTTTTTCTTTATGTTAACTATATCGGAATCTTTTGAAATTTTTTTGGTGTTGCATTCGCAACAATTATGAGTATTATCAGTTTTTTTTTCAATTTGTAGTTTCATCGGTTAAAGAAACCATCGTTTTTTTTGCGTTTTTTTTCTAACACTTTTGTTTTTTTGTGTTTTTTTTGTGTTTTTTTGGTTTTTTTTTTGTTTTTTTATGGCACGGCTTCAATTAACTATCAAGCAATTTGGCCACTTTTGAAATTTATCCTGACGATTTTGTTTTTTTCTGTTTCTTCTACCGATGGTTTGTGTTACAGCGGACGGTGCTAATCGTTGTCACTGTCCACGCCTTTTGTGATATTAAGAATTTTCATTTGTTATCCAAATGTTGGGGCTAAAAAAAGATTATTTTTTGTTTTTGTTTCCGACAATTTTTTCACGTAGCGTTGAAAAGATCGCTGTTGCTGCAGAACATTTGAGAGCTACTCACGAGTTCCATAAATCGATATTATCCGCATCTGGTAGTAGAAAAGGGGAAACACGGGATAAAGTTACTGGCTACGGAAATAAATTAGCTCTTTTATGTGGATGCTGGTTGATAGTTCGAGCGCAACATTTACTAGCGGAAATAAAAAATCCGGATGTAAGTTTCTTTCAGTTTTATCTTCGACACCTTTTACGGAACATAAAAGCGAAATAAGAATAGCGCGCGAATTTATAGTTCTTGATCAGTTTTTCACCGATGTTTTTGACTAATTGAAGGTGTTTCGAATGGTAAATGCCGGTTTTCGCGATTTACTTCAAGAAGAATTTTTACGCTCGCCTAGCGTAGCCGACAATTACTTACCGTCAGCAGGTGACTTCGACCGAAGTGGACGTTTGAAGCTGCCAACTTCCGTAATTCGAAATTGGGAACAACAAAATGCTCGCTGCTCGGCTAGTTTGCTGGCTCAATGTTGCCAGGCTGCCATTCTACTTACCGCTAATGTCGGAATACAACTTCGAGGCCACGCTTATAAATTCGGCGAAAATTACGCGCTAGCTACCAAGGTACGTTGAAAATGTTTCCGCGCCGCGAAACGTAATTGCTCACATCTGAATTGTACAAGCGAATTTACGCATTTTCGGCAGATTTGCAAACAAAAACCTTATCGATAACCATAATTTAGTCGAAAATGAAATTCACGATCTACCAGCGAACACGCACGTCACCTGATAACTGTTCGAACTATACATATCTATGCAACAAAACTGTCGACAATGTGCCGCCTTCTCTACTGAGTAGGCATTCTTCTATTTTTATCTATTAAAATACTTGATATCATTACTATCCTTAAGAGAGTGCTGCTTGTATTTTCTCATTCCCCTCTGCTTTAGTTATTCCTGTCCTTCAATTATTTTTATCCTCTGTCCTTAAGCGCATAAGAATATTTAATTTTCTCCTCATTCCCATTTCTTAGGCCAATGTCTTCGTTGACAAACGCATTTAAAAAAAATACTAACACTGTGACTTAACGGGGTTAGCTTCCGCGTATGTTTTTAACGCGATGTAATGCGAATAGTCACTAATAATATATTCAGACAAATGCCTTTCAAATGAGAGTTCCGTTTTTCTGATTTCTTTATATGTTCGTTCTCTTTTTTCGATCCATAGCATTCGCAGTGGCCATATTTTTTAGACACCATTAACGTATCTTTATGATTTGATTGATTTCTCCGACCTGTGCAGGAAGATGTTAAAAGTTTTGTTGATGAAAAATTCTTTCGTGGCAGTCTAATGTGCGCTTTCGGTTAAATGAGCACCGTTGATCCTAGCCGGTTTTCTGCGACTTGGGTTGATTATCATCGTCTTTGTCCATCGCTCTGTCGGCTGGCGACTCATAATACTGCGACACTGTCTCCAAATAGCCGTCATATGTGTAATATATTTATTGCATCGTTCGCACACCATAAATGTACACAGAAAATCAACCTGAAATTCTACATACATGTTAATTAAAACATACATACGTTTACATGTTAGACGACGACGGCGATAGAACATACCGTGGCCATCATAGGCCGAAGCGATGTGAACACGTATATTTAATCGGTAAGCAACAAGAGAAATTTTATAGCCTAATTAATTCAATTCGAATTAACATGTAAATCGTGGTACCACAGAATTCCCAAGAATATTCCGTTATGGTTAACAAGAAAGTGTCTATGATCACAATGTTACGAAACTAATTCGAGTAAAGATGAATTTTTTTTTTGGACCTTCATCAGGAACATCTTGCAAACAACATGATCGGGATATGCGAAAGATGTAAACCATCTGTTGTTTAGCTGCTCTCGCTATGATGGCAATTAGCGAAATTTTTCGAACAGTTGGTTTCTGAAAAGTTATTTCCTCCGTACAATTTAAAAGTTTATTATTGCGCAGTCATCGATTGTCATCATCGTGACATGTCGAATTGCTTTTCGTTGCGTTCGTGTTTTTGCACAGTTGGCGTGTGGAACAGTTCATACATTCGTCTCGTTATTTCTATAAAAAAAAACAACAAAAAAATGTTCAATTATATTTAAATATTCTTACGGTTTTCGTTAAAATTCTGTTCCGGTCGGTGAGAATATTTTCATTTTTTCTCTCTCTCTTTCTTTCTAACTTTGCTTATTTTGTCGTTTTAAGTAATGATTATCATTTTGATATCGTACGCTAAACCAAACCTATTTCGATCGGAACCAGCGGTGTTACCACTAAACCATTATCAAAAATTCGTATCGTACTTTTCTTGAATATTATAATTCAATCAGGCGATATGAATACGGTTGAAGAGCTGTCAAAAAAAGTCGAGGAACTGTTAGCAGAAGTTGCTCTGCTAAGGGAAGAAAATTCTCTACTTCGTTTAAGTTGCAAGTCAAATCAAACTCTTGCTTCTGATCTGATCGAGGCAGATAAAAATATCCAATCCAAGAATAAATGAAAGGAAGGACAATCTCTGCCCTTTAAACTCCCACCTATCTTTACTAGTGGTATTCAAAACATTTCCGCATTCGATAATCTTTTGAAAGAAAATTGTTTTGAATGCGAACGAAAAGCACTTGTAAGTAATGTGTTAAAAATTCAACCTAAATCTCCCGATAAGTATCGTAAGCTCAGAAAGTTACTTGACGAGTTATCTAACTCCGACTCTCACGTTCAAGTAGGAAAAATATCCTATCATACTTAGCAGTTGAAGGAAGAAAAACCTTTCGTGTTCTTCATTCGTTATTTACACCCGACAACTAATGTTGATGACATTGCTTCTGAATTATTGAAAGTTGGACATGAAGCCAGACGTATTACTAACATTCAAATAAAGAACAAGGATGGAGACTTGTATTCACTAGTTAACCTTCTGTTATTTCGAGAGGCACTGGACATCACTCATATGCTGTATGTCAAAATTAAGACCGAGCTTTTTAGAGAAATATACGACATTCCTCAGCGCAAGCGCTGCCAGGCCATCGGACATTCTAAAAACTATTGTTCTAAAACACCAAGGTGCGTCAAATGCGCCGAAAATCATTTAATTTCTGCACGCATGAAACTTAAATCGTCCAAGTGCAAATGCGCCAATTGTGGGAGTGAGCACAAAGCAAACTACAGAGGCTGTCCAGTTTTTAAAAATAAACTTCAATTCGCTAGATCCGCGGCGCCCGAATCTACCCAGCTCACATAAAATTCCTCGTTGGCCACCAGATCCTCATCTACTACAAGAGAAGGAACTTTATATTCTGCTGCGGTTTCGCAGACAGTCATTCCTACATCTGACATTAACAAAAATACAATAGCTCCGCCGAGGAGCCAAGAAGAAAACGCTCTCCCTGATATAATAGCCTTAGTGCAGAGCCTTGTAGATTTTAACAAAACTCCAGAAAAGTTGTTAGAAAATTTAACTGTTAGGGTTGTTAACTCTTTAGAAAACTCAGCTAGCCCTTCACCTAAGCGCAAGCAGCAAAAACAAAAATGACAGATTCTATTCATATTATGATTTGGAATGCAAATGTTCTTCTACTGAAGATAAATGGCTTTGAAAATTTTCTACATGAAGAGAATATCGATTGCGTTAGTTTCTGAAACGCACTTTACCAATAAAATTACAATCATCCGGGTGGTAAAGCTCAAGGCGGCAGTGCTATTTTCGTTAAAAATTCTATTACGTTTGCTGAAGAAATACAATATATGCTCTAACCTCTTTCAAGCTACTTGCATCGGCATTCAACTACACCATACGAAAATTGTAGTTGCCTCGATCTACTGTCCGCCTAATCAAGCAATTGATGCTGCTGATTTTAGCGGATTATTTGCTAAACTGGATACAAAATGGATTGTCGGAGGCGACTTCAACGCAAAAAATGTGCATTGGGGATCCAGAGCTACAAATCAAAGGGGAAGAGAACTGCTCAAATCAGTGCACAAAATCAACGGATCGTTCTTATTTCCGCAGCGACCTACGTACTGGCCTTCAGACCCTAACAGCATTCCGGATCTATTAGCCTTCTTTATTGCACGAAACGTATCTACTAACTACACGGATCTTAGAAATATTGCGGACCTCTCTTCCGATCATTCTCCCGTAATCTTATCCTTAAGTAATACTGTTTTGTTTAAACAAGGAGTGCGCAGACTAGTAAATATACCGACTGGAATAAAATGCGAGTCACCATTGAAAACTCCGTAAACCTTAAAGTAAGAATCAAATCACGAAACGAATTGAATCTAGCAGTGCATAATTTTACAGAAATTGTCACCAATTCTGCTAAAGCAGCTACTCCTGTACATAAGGTTGCTTCCAACAGGGAATTATTGTACCCTCTGTTGGTACGGGACTTAATTCTGAGGAGACGCAGCGCGCGCAAGCGGTGGCAATGTATTCGAAATCCTGAAGATAAAACCATCTTCAACAAATTGAGTAAAGAAGCTTTGGAGCTGATTTGTAAAATTAATCACAAGACGATTGACTTCATCTTTCGCCGGAAAGAGAGAAAGATTACTCACTGTGGAAAGCTATGCGTAGAATCAAACATCCGGATGATACGAACATGCCCATTCGCAACGGTAGCGGTTATATGGATTAGTGGGAATGGCGAGAAGGCCGGAGCCTTCGCTTCATACTTTTAAGATGTGCTTAAGCCTAACAATATAAATTCCAATATTGAAATTAATATCAAGTTAATTGAATCGGAAAATATTCCGCACATTACTCCTAAGGAAGTGGCTAAAGCCATCAGTAAACTAAAAATCAAGAAATCTCCGGGAATAGATAACATGTCAGCTGAAATTCTTGAAGAGCTTCCTAAAAAAGTTGTCACATTTCTCACTTATATTTACAATGGCATTCTAAGAATTCTTCATTATCCTGATCAGTGGAAGTTAGCTAAAGTCATCGTTATCCCTAAGCCTGGGAAACTTCACGAGTTACTTCAGTCCTACAGACCAATCTCTCTACTGTCAATTGTAGTTAAAATCTTTGAAAAACATTTTTTGCTTCGGCTTAAAAAACCTGCTATTGATCGAGCTGCAATTATCCCTAACTGGTAATTTGGATTCCGGAGCCAGCACTCAACCTTACAGAAAATTCATAGGATTACTCAAATAATAGAGCAGACTTTCGAAGACAGAAATTTCTGTCTAGCGGTATTCCTAGAGGTTGAAAAAGCATTTGATCATGTATGGCACGAAGGCCTCATACACAAATTGAACAATATTCTACCGCATAACTATTGCGAAATTTTGAAGTTATATTTGTATAAGAGAAGCGTTAAAGTTAAATACAAAGGATTCACATCAAATCGCTATATGATACAAGCCGAAGTCCCACAAGGAAGCGTACTGGGTCCGGTGCTGTACTTGGTTTTCTCTGCTGACACTCCTACGGTTCCTTCAGTTACTCTTTCTATGTTTGCAGATGATAGTGCTCTGCTTTCAGTTAGTAGCTCTTAGAGTTGTTATTTTTGCCGGTAAATTTTGGTTTTAAAACTAAGAACGCGAATTTTTGAAATTTAGTTGCCAAAGTTGAATTGCTTAAATTGAGGTTTTCTATGTTGAAGTGTCTGATATCATCATACTTACTGCAGTGAAAGATTACGTAATTGGCGTTTTCAATTTCCCCACAGTCACGTTTATTTTTAAGTAGGCTCCGAACAGGCCCGTGCCTAGAATTTTGAAAAGGGAAGGGTTTTGAAAATTTTCTTCACATACTTATTTTATACATAACAATACACTTTTCGCTAATATTCATACTATTAATAATTTCCATCATTTTGATTTATATATTAATAATTTTCATAAATGAATTACAGTATAAACATTAATAAAAATTACATATGTTATTGATAATACTCGTAATAAAAAATTTTGCATAAAATATTAATGAAGTATTTAAAAATATGGAGCTTATTTCTTCTTCTTCTTTTTTTTTTTTTTTAAAGGTAAGAACACCCTAAAAAATCATTAATATTTATTTTAAATTTTTGATTTTTTTTAGATTTTTGTGTATTTATAATAACTATTTCAGTTCTCGTGGGAGGGGGGCTCCCCCCGTGGACACCGCCTTGTCTCTGAAGTGTCCGTGGTCAATGAGGAGTTGGATAGTGTAAAATTCAGGTGTTAACTGTAAGTCTGTTCTAATATTTGGGATTGGCCTGTGGGTATGCCGACCTACCGTGTCTCTTTCCCAGGAGCTTTGCCATGTAGAAATGAAATAGTTTTTGATGTATCTTTTGAGCTGTTTTAGTGACATTTTTATATATAAGTCATGGTGGATTAGCATGTAGGAACTGTTCTGAAGAGGATTTATTAGAAGAAGAAAGTTCATTATTTGATAGACATGATCGTTAATATATTCAAAATTTTTATGGTTTTTTATGGTAAAAATGATTGATCTATAGTTAATTTCTAGGTCTAGTGGAGGACTCCGGTAAGAGCAACAGCGGCGCTGTGAGAAATTGTTCTATAAGCTGTGCAGGTGTTTACTAAGTATTTACGTTGTGTAGAGTAGATTTTTTGCTTTAGGCTTTTTTTTTTTTTAGCTGTTGGAAAAACACAGAGCTACAGTAACACACTGTATTCTCAACAAGTGACTTGTGCAGTACAAGTCTGTATCCGTAATCAAAGCCTCATGAGAATAGATTTTAAAATGTCAAACAAAGCAGGATGTCAGCAATTATCAAAGGCTCCTTTGATATCCACTTCTATGACTAGAACGCTCGATTTTTTCTTAAGGCTGCTGCTAATCCTGCTGATCGCATAATTCACAGCATGTTCTGTGGACAGGCCTTGTCTGAATTCAAATTGTATTTTAGCTAAAAAGTTTGTTGAGTTCAGATGGCAAGTTATCCTATTTTTTAATAGTTTTTCGTAAATTTTGCTTACAGTATTTAAAATATATATTGGGCGATAGAAGCTTAAGAGATTTGCATCTTTGTTTGACTTATGAAGTAGGATTAAATTTGCTTCATGCCAGGTTTTAGGAAAATAGTTTAAGGAGAAGATTTTTTTTGTATAGGAGTGGAAGGAGTTTTGAATAGACCTTTTGGATTAATTTTAGTGTCTTATTTGTAATATTGTCAAGTCCAGCAGCTTTGTTATTTTTAGAAATTTTTTAAAATGCTATTTCGTGCGGAAGTGTCAAGAGCAGTCCGTTGTGAGTGAGCAAAGTTTTCCTGTATGGAAAGTTTAAAGTTTTCTCTTAGTATTTTCTGTTTGTTGTTGTCTTTGTTAGTGCTGTCTAATGAAAAAAGAGAGGATAGGGACTAGTTAAGATTCTCTGTCACATTGGTGATTTTATCGCCGCTATTTTTTGTGAAAAGTGGAATATTGTTTGGTTTGTTTGATTTCAGAAACGTTAATTTGTAGCTTAAGCCCCGTGGTTTGTTATTTTCAGAGCAAATTTTTTTTTGGGGGGAGAGTTATATAATTACGTAATATCTTCTGTAAAAGGCAGTGGGTTTGAGAAATACGTTGTTTCATAAAGAAAATCAAATAACGACCTTTTTAGAAATTTAAAAGTGTTTTAAAAATACTTAATTATTGCAATTTAATTTAAATTTTATTTTATTTTTAGGTAAAAAATAAAAAAATTATAAAATTCTAGCTAACATAGTAGTTTAGAATTGGAATAGTAAGAAAGATAGTATTTTTATTAGACTTTACTTCTTTTTTATTTTTGTTAGTAATCCGATCCGAATTCTTTGTCTTGAAGAAGTAAAAAAATATATGTATTTCTTATTGAACTATTTTCATTTACATTACAAAATAAAAATTAAAAATAAATAAGAAAGGCATAAGATCGTTGACATTTGAGTTCAAAATAAAATAAAAACGAACATTAATAGTTTTACTAGAGAACAGTACAGTTGACTCACGATAATCCGACAGTTACGGGACCGACGGGTTGTCGGATTATCAAAAATGTCGGATTACCAAAGGTTGATTTTTAAAACGGAATTTTGACTTCTTAGACAAGAGAATTTAAGTTGTCATGACAATTGATGATTTTAGGCCATGAGGTTATAAAAAAAAAAAAAACTCGATTAGGCATTGTTTTACACAAATGAATACGTATGAATATAATACAAATTTATTATTTACATCTTAAAAGCCTGTGGCGACAAGTGGGTGCCTGTCTCTGTTTGGAGCAAGCGCAGTGACACCAGCTGACGCGACGTCGGACTACCGAGCGTGTCGGACTGTCAAATGTCGGATTATCGCGAGTCAACTGTATTACATATTAGTTATAATTAAATCCATAGGTAACATTTATACAAATCTCTTATATAAATTAAGTTTCTTTGTTATAACAAATTTTTTTCATAGAGGCTTTGGTTCTTCGGGAGGGGGTTGAAAAAGTCTATATTGGCCAAATTAATAATAAATATATAGGAAAATCAACAGTTGCCGAAAGTATGATTAAAGCGAAACATAATATTACGAAACTAAATAAAATATTATATTAAAAATTATTTATGACAAAAAATTATTAACTACAGCAGAATAAAAATATTGCATTAATAAATTTACATATGAAATTATGAATATACAATTAGCTAAAAGAATCCACTTTACACTATATAATAAAACTAAAATTAAGATCGACAGTCATCTAAAATTTATACGAACTAAATTAAAAGTCAAATAAGTTTTAATTGCAATAATTAACCAACACTTTGATAATGACGGTAATTCGTCGGAACTAATCGATATTTTTCAATATTTTGAATACGATTTGTATGCTTTTTATATAATTTTTATTATACTTCTATTATTTATGTTCGGTATAATATTGTGAATTTATTACTTTGTGAATTATTATACGTAAATCGCAAAACTATTGTTTTTCGGAAATAATAGAGATAATTAAACCGCAGAAAAGTGTACGTTATAACGTGAAATATAAAAAAAAAAAAAATTAGAAAATTCGGTGATTAACGAACAGAATAGTCGATGCAGATATCGTTTTTAATTAAACGTATAATTATTTCAATGGGCAGGTATTTCATAATTAGTTCGCAGCGTTGCCCGTTGTTGCTTTATTGATGCAATTAATTCCCGGCGTTACTGTTTACAGGAGATTAACGTTCTGAATTTTTTTGAAATAACCTTAAGCAGACTCGCGTAAATTGTTCTCTTTTCTTCCAGTAGTTCATTGATCATCTGACGCTACTAAACAGTCGGGGGGGGGGTAAGATTTATATATATATATCGTAAACCAGATCGGGTGTGTAAGTTGATGATATTATTGACGGCGAGCGGGAGAATCAGCAGCTGTGTGTGAAAATTGTAGATTTTTCCAGTTATCGCAGGGTTGAATTAAATGGCCGTTGACTTGAAGAAGACGCATGTTTTTCTGATCTTCGATATATCAGTTCTAAAAGTCGAAATTTGAAATAGAATAGAAGAGCATTTTGAAAAAGACACGATCGCTACTGTGAATTATAAATGGACTTTCGAGGTGAAAATAATGGCAAAACCGATGTAAAATTATCGATGACCTTTTAAAAATTGCATAAGTTTGCGGGCGGTCCAATTACACTATGCAGGTGGTTTACGTTCATTTTTCAGAAATACATTTGCATAATTCGTAACAGTTTCGTGCGCAGCGAAAAAAACAAATATCTGTATGAATATTAAATTTGCGAACGTGTAATGTTGAAAAAATTTGAATTTTCTTAACGTATATTTTATGTAAATAAACGTAATACTGCGAAATTAAGTGTCGTGTATATAATTTCAGAAAACAAAACGTTTGTTTTAGAAACAGATATTTGTTATCATTAGATTACTTATTATCGCGTTTTTCTGTTCTGGCGATATGCAAATATACTTTTTAAAATACTGTGTACATAAAGCAACCGTATTAATTAACTGACAAAACAACAAATTCCATTACAATATTGCCATTTGGAATCGTGAAAATTCCGTGTGTCTTTTAAATGGTTGCAGTCGGTGGCGCTCTCGAAAGCTACATTTGCAAATAGGCGCGGAATGTAAGAAATATTGATTTAAAAAATATGCGATAGATGGCATTGCAAATAACGCAATGAATATTGAAGCTAGCAAACAGCAGAGAGATGATAGCAGTGCATATGTCGGGGGTCGATTTCTTTTTGTTTCTCTCGTGTAAAATTTCCTGTTAATCTCAACTTAACCAATATCGAATTTCTTATTTGATACCTTTTAATTCCTTAAATTTAACTGGCGTTGCATTACTCTTAACATCATTAACATCAAAAACGTATTTGTCATTAACATTTTCTGTGTTTGTAAAAGACTTTTGTGATAGTTTACGTGCTTTATCGAGTACTTCGGGGAATTCAGTTCATTTTAAGTAAAAGTCTTTTGGAGGGCAACGTTTTTAATAATTTTGGATTTGGTGAAAAAAAATAAATAAATTCAACGGACTTTTCGGCAAAAGTATATTTTTTCCAAAAGAAAAAGGAAATTATTTAAATTTCGATCGAATTTACTTACAGTACGAAAATGTAGCAACGAAATATTTTTGTTAAGTAATGCATTTCCTTTTATTCTACTATGCTCTGGTATCCATTCGAATATGACGTGATTATTGTTGCAGATCCTTTTTTTTCTTTTTATCTTGAGAATTATATTATTGTACCCGTACAGTTATTTTTTTTTATTCTTGTATATACAGTGTTTTAAGATATTGTACAATAAATTAGTATAAAAACTTTCTATAGATTTCACTAGGTTTTTGTTGTTTTTTTGGGAGGGGGCTATAGTGGAAAAGGTTTGTACGAAGCTGTACAAAACAGTGTTACGTTACTCGTCTAAGAAATATAAGGCGGTCAAATTTTGTTTATTATTTTACTTTAAAAAAAAAACAAAACAGGATTTGATTATGGTTTTAGCTTGTTTTTGTACACAGTGAAGAAGAATATGTCACTAACGGTCACAAACAAGTGAAAATATTTTCGAAAATTAATGTAAACGTTAAAAAATTTCAGCGTATAGAAACGTGCATAAATCACGATTTTGAATTTATTTAGCACAAGCTGAAGACTCAGTCTAGCGCTCAATAATTTTAAAATTGTTAAAGTTTAAAAACGAGGATGCTGTTTAATTAAGTTACAATTAAAGAATTTCGAAAAGAAAAGTTTTCAAAATGGAAATTCGAATTAATTATATAAATGCGATAATAACACATATGTGTACGTATTGAATAATAATACGTATTCGTTTGCGACCTATGTCGTGCATTTAAAAATCATTAGGTGAAGTCGGAATTGCTGTATTTCACGAAATTATCCGACAGTCATACGATCAACGAATTCGACTTGACATCATTGCCAGTCACGCTACATTTACAATTCGGGTCAGCGGTGTCCGAAGAAATCGAAAACGGTTTCGAAAATGCCGAATTTAATGATTACCGACAGGTGAAATTGTTCATTAGTGCCGATTTCTTTTAGCATTTAGCCAGTAAACATTATTTGTATAATTATTATGACGTCGGTTAGTAATATTTTGAAGTAGTCAACAGCGAGTGAGGTTAAAAAACTTGTTTTTTTTCACAAACCGGACGGTGTGTTTTGAGTTGGTTATAGGAAATATGTAATTATTTTTGAGAATTAAAGAAAAAAACAATAAAATTATTTTCATTGTATGCAGGTTACCGTCTTTTAAGTAAACATAGTACTAATGAAATTCTACAATTTCATTACTTTTCCCTAGAGGCTGTAGGAGGCATACTGAAATCGGACAGTGTATCCGTGAGAAGTACAATACAGTTTCTCTAATTGACGATAAGAGTTAATTCTTCCGAAACTATTCGAAGAAAATAGCTTGATTCAGTATAAACTGAAAGTAGAATGTATTTGGCTTACCGGTTAAAAGAAAACAAACGAAAACCGTATTTGTTGAACATTTTTATGGTCGTCAACAGAAAAGGTATCTAAAAAAATGCTCAAACAACGGCTGTAAAAAGTTTTATTCTAAAAATCACAAGACCGGAATACCTAAAATGTGACTGCCTTTCGCAGCGATTTACCCGTCCTGGCACTTTTTCTAGTTCTGGAAAAAAGTCTAGAAGTCCTCCTCCGAAAAAGACTGCATAAGGTTGGTTAACTTGCAAAGGCCATTCAACTTGTTAAATACAAAAGAGCCACGAGAAGAGCTAAATTTGGCGAATACCAAGATATTATCAAGCCTGTGCGCTGTTTTTCCATAATTCAAGATTTTTTTTCTTCCCAATTTTCAGTTTATACAGAAAAGTTATATTATCCGGTAATGGTCTGATGTACCGAACCAGTTCTGGATCGAAAAAAAAAAAAGTAATAACCCTCTCGGGAACGTTTAATTTACTCACGCCGTACGGCTTTTCGGTACCGTTGTTATCCGTTATTTGTAAAAAAAATTGACAACGGAATAATTTTTTTCTTCCACCTATAAATTTGCATACACGGCAAATAATATAACTTTAATAAAATCGCTGTAGAACTTGGCATACTGGTACTACTGGAACATTTGTTGTTGGTTTCGCACGCAATCACTTGATGCGAGTGAACAGTTGTCCGAGGGTTTTCTTTTTTCTTGTTTTTAACTGTGCATCAATGGTACGTAATGTACAGCCGTATACTTTATTAAAAACTAAAGTTCCTGGGGCGTATATTACTCAGTACTGCGTAATAATTTTTACTGATAATGATTTTCAGTTTTTTTTAATAATGGTTCTTTTTTTTTTTTCTTAATTCGGTTTTGCATCTGTTATACGAGTAGTAATTTCTTCGGTTGTTTCCGAGACAAATTTTTACGAATTATTATGACGTCATTTTTTACAGTTTGTAAATTACATAACAAATTTCTTTTGAATTCCATCATGTAATATCGTATTTATGGAATTTCTATAACGACGAATCTATTAATGTAATCCGAGCGTGTGGAGTAAATATAAGTTATGTCATAAAGCTGATCAAAAGGAAGTAACTTTAAAATATTCTGGATTGAAATAGTTCTGGTAAACAACTGTAGAGTACCGTTCCGGCCAGTCCTAGCTCACGCGAGTGATCGGAGAACAGTTAACACAACAACCTATTTAGCAACTTACGATCCACTGCCACCTATCTCTCGTTCTCCATGGTACGTTTTCTTTTAAATATCTGTAATTGAGACTGGCAATAGTACTGAAACTGAAAAATAAGAAAAAAAACCTTCTTAAATAAAATAATAACTTCCATTGATTTTTAATGACCATCGGAGAGGGTAACTTCCCCCCCTCAGTGAATTCCAAACTCTAATCAGACTGAGAAGAGAACATATTATTCTGACTTGTAATTGTGTATTTTTTAGGTTCGCATCCAGATCAGAATAAAATTTTTGCAGTTCATAGCTATGATTTGACATTAACCAAAGACAATACAGCGTGTGGGAGATAAAATATAACACCCTGCGGTTTTTTGTCTTTTAATAATTAAAGTAGTAAAAAATGATAAAAGACATGCTGAAACAAAAGAAATACTTACTCTGTAAAAGTTAATAAACTTAACAGCAAAATATGTTACATGTGAAAGAAATAGTCAGCAAACAAGAAGTATGACGGCTCTATTGACAAAAACCAAATGTTATGCGCCAGAGCCGAAAATTAATTAAAATTCGAGTGTAAATATTCCATTTCGATCTAATTTCTCTTCAACTGCAGGAGATTAAAAATTTCAGTGTAAGTATTCAAATGTAGCTTAAGTATGCTATTCCAGGAACAAAAACTTAGCTCTACTATACCAGTTTGAAAATCTGATATTTTCAAAATATAGCCTAAGTATACTATTCAAGCCTCGCAAGGTCTCCCCATAGTTCGTACGTCTCAACTAGTATGTTTCAATACGTAAGGAAGCCAAAACCAAGGGAGTGTTGCACTTACGCACGCACGTTTTTGTTTTCGCCGCACGAGTTCGAAATCCGAATTTAAATATATACCTACATAGAGTTAGCTTAAGTATGATATCCCGATTCCAAAAATTATCCCGATCCCCTTTTCCCTTCTAACTGCATAAACTAACATGTATAAGTGTTCAAATTTACCCAAGTATACTGTTCCAGTAGTACTAAAATTTAACACAATCCTTTCGCCTCCAGCCACTCTCTGTACGAGTTCAAGGTTACTTTGGATGGTGAAGCCTGCAGAGCATTATGAGTGCATATGAATGCACATTCTCGCACACGCCAGCAACACCAATTTGTAGTGGTACATCGATTCTACTCGTTATGATAATGTTCGCGATTAATTTATAATTTTATTTCTAGAGATTGGAAAAGGTAAATTTTTGATGTTCGCTAAGAACGTTCGAAACTCAACATTAAGGAATTTACTGAGACGTTTTTCGAATTTGTTTTTTTAGTAAAATCGCATATTTCGTAAATATTCCGATACATATTAAAAATAATTCAAGGGTAGGTATAACAGAAGCAGAATGAAATGTGAGAATATAAAGGATAAAGAGTAGAGATACAACGTTCTAGGAGAAAAATAAGTGAAAGGACGACTTTTCAGCAGAAAAGATGTGGACCAGTCAAATGAAATATGATCGCTGAGAAAGGAGAATGAAAAGGACAAAGTGGAGTAGATGCAGATGAAAATGGAAAAATTGATGCGGGGAATGAAACGAAGATGACAAAGAGCCTACTTTATGAAGCGTTTAAAAGAGTGGAAGTGTAGAAGGAGGTAGAGATAAATTAGATAGGTGGAAGAGGGCAGAATTAGAAATGGACAATAGTATAAATTGAGCCTGAGCAACCGAGGAAAGAAGAGCAATACTACGAATTGAAAATGTACCTAAAACTCTGTCATTGGAAACGGAAGAAGGAGTTAAAGAATCCACTATCTCATCGGGAATCCACCGAAGATTGATTTCGATCAAGTGAAGAGGGTGAAAGAGCGTGTGAGAAGTGCTACATAATCGGAAGAAGAAGAAGAAAGAAGAGAAAATGTCATAGCTTGCAGGGCAGTTTTAGAATTCGAGATTATTAGTACTTTATGGGAAATTAGCAATGAGGAAACAAGAAGAACATCATGCAAAAAGCTATAGAAAACTGAACAGAAGGAGAGAAGTTTAAAAAATTCGGAATAATTCGAGGAAAGGCAAAAAAGGTAGAATTAGTTTAGTTAGCCTTTGTCAGTAGGATAGTGATATGTGCAGGAAAGTGAAGTTCGGAGTATTGGAAAATTCAATTCTGACAGCATGTTGGGGAATAGATCTAGAACAGATCGGTAAAAAAGACATTTAATAGTATGATAGTAAACAGAAAAACTGAAATTAAAAAAAATAAGGAAGCTTATCATGACTGTAGATATACAGTGAATGTTATAGAAGACGAACAAAAATAAGGAATAAAATTGGATTGTTATTAGAGAGAAGGAGTATGGGATTCATCAAAGTTATTCGGAACTAGGGTAAATCTCAGAACATCAAGGCAAAGACGAGGAAAGGTATTTCGCAGGCTATCTAATATTGAAAGAAGAGAATTGGAGGAATCGCCATAAATAAAGCAACAATAATCTAGGATAGAGTGGGTAAAGGAAGTAAAGAACATGGGAGGACACAGAGATCGTCTTCTCATTTAGAGAGAGAGAGAGAGAGAGAGAGAGAGAAATAGAGAGAAAGAGGCGACTTTGATAAAGCAAATGTTAAAGAACGTAGATACTATGACACGAATTTTAAGGTAAACCTCAAAAGATTTACATGGTATCAGAGTAGAAAGGAGAGGAAAGAATTACAGCAATGAACGCGAGTAATAATAACAAAAGTAAAATGAACAGAAATATTAAATGAGAGAATTTTGTTATAGTGAGATGGTGAAGGGATATGTCAGCCAAAGCAGAAATTAAGAATTTTTTATTGATAAATAATATATAAACGTCCGATAGAAACATTTTGATACAATCTGGTGGACCACCACCTTCGGGATGAAAACCGAGTTAAAGTAACAGATTTCTGTGCTTGAGCTATCAAACAAAGGGCTTGTTAATTAAACTTTCATAAAGCTTATTGATTTAAAAGAGGAAAGGTTTTCGTGGTTGTTAAAGTTATCCATATGCCCATTTTTGGTAGAAACTACGATTGAAAAATTCATCATACTTTCTCTGATGATAAAAGTGTAATATGTTTCGAAAAATTAGAGTTTATGATAAATTTTTCCAATGTGATTTCTACCGAAAATGGACATGTGAATAATTCCAAAAAGCTTTCTAAACGAAGCAAGAGAAATAGTGCGAAACGAAGAAGAATAAGCCTCTGAAATAGCGCAAAAATATTTCGGGAAGGAGGAATGCAACTGGAACCAAGAAAGGTGTAGAAAATATTTAAAGGTATCCGGGGACAAAAATCAGAAAGGTTTTTACGAACCTAAAAAGTGATCAAGGATTAGAGGAATTGATTAAAGACGAATGGAATTCTGATCAGGTAATAGGGGAGTTAAGGAAATGTGAAGAGCTAAGAAAAGACGAGATAGGATAAGATTTTTGGAAACTAGGAGCGTACCTAGGAGCTACAGAATCAGTAAATGAAATTAGTTTTTGGGATGGAAAAATATAATGGAACAGACGTTGGAAAAGAGTGGATTTAATCGTTTTTTCTATATATGAGAGATAAAATTAGATCAAAAAATAGAGAAGAAGAGACCTCTTTTCCATCAGTTTTTTTCTATTATTTTAAGAAGTCTAATTTTAGCATTGACGTTCCTATGAGCCAGAATGGGAAGGTGAGTTCTCTATTTGCAGTATAATATTTATCAGAAAGTTAGCATATGTACTATGTGATGCAAATATCGTGCGGTGTAGTATATTATATTTTCTACACATGATCAATTTGTTCGGTGTGTAGTAATATTTGTCCAAAAATTTTATGCCAGTGTCCACACTTTTCTTTTTCATGAGAAAATTTTTCACACAATTATTGTACTTGCTGAGAAAATGGTTTTAATTTATATAATTTTTTTTAGTGAATTTTTTTGGTACATTTTTTAGAAAAGTGTTTTTAAAAAATTTTCTCAAATTTTTTTAAATTTTAACGTTTATTTCAATGACCACTGGGTATCAACATTTAGTTTACCGATATAATCGAATGGGACTACCATTGACCGGTATATCAGGTGTATAAGTATGAAATGCAGATTTGAGAAACCAGATGGTCGGTAGGGCAATTAAGCGTTAGTCAACAAGCTATTTCCAATCACTTATGAGAGATAGAAAAGATTCAGAGAGTGGGAGATGGGTAACGCATGAGTTATCCTAGAGGCAGATGGAGCGGCTCAAAAACACCATGTGAAATTTTGCTCCAACGATAGGAAAGAAAGTCGTTTTTGCATCGCATCGTTACTGGGGATGAAAAGTGGATTTATTTGAAAGTCGTTTTTACATCGTATCGTTACTAGGGATGAAAAGTGGATTTATTTGAAAGACGTTTTTACATCGTATCGCTACTGGGGGAAAAGTGGATTTATTTTGAGAATCCCGAGCGGAAAAGATCATGGGTAACCCTGGTGCATCATCCACAACGATTGCAAGACAAAATCCCTTTGGCAGAAAAACGATGCACGGTGTTTGGTGGTACCAGAAGTGTGCGATTTATATGAGCTGTTAAAGCTCAATGAAGCGATTAATACCAAACGATACCGACAGAAATTAACCGATTTAAGTCGTTCACTGCTCAAAAAACGTCTAGGGTAGTAAAAAAGGCAATACAAGGTAATTTTTCTTCATGACAATGCTTCATCGCATACAGGAAAATCGGTTCGCGACACGTTGGAAGCATTCAACTGGAAAGTGCTAGCCTACGCGTCTTACTCACTAGACTTGACCCCTTCCAACTACCACTTGTTTGCATCGATGGGGGTCATACCACCCTTGCTGAATAGCGCTTTGGTTTCTACGAAAATACCTAAAAAAATAAGTTTTTTTCAAAAAAAATATCCGCATTTCATGCTTGTACACCTAATATTTATTAATAAACAAAGAATATTATTGAAGTCAGTCTCCACACGATAGAATGATGTTGTACGCAGGAATGTTAAGGTACATTTTCGACAGTGACAGTACACGGTAAAGTACATAAGCACATATATTTGTAGGTATTTAAAAAAAAAGGGATCAATATCATATTGTTAATTCTATTGTTTTAAAATGAAATCATTTTTACAGATATACAATGAAGTTCAGTGTGGACTTAGCTTAAAGTTGACTAAGGATTTAATGAAGCACTATCTGGATAAAGCTGAAATGCATTTACAAAAATTTCCGAATAACGAAGCTCAAACGGCACTCCGTAATATTTTATCGTTGACAGCCAGTGACTCGGAATAAACTGAAATTGATTCTAAATTAATAACACATTCCGTGTTTGTATTTGTAGATACTATTATTTTTCGATATTTTAAAACTTTAAATTGATTGATTTTTACAATTAAATATTTTTACTAACACGATGTTATGTATTGAACGGACAACCTAATTTGTATTGTATAAATATTTATTAAGCAGCGAGTATGCAGAACGAATCTGTAAATTATGTGTACTTATATGTTTTAAGGTGGATGGCTACCAAACCGATGGTAACAAGTTCGATACTTGAGTCGTTTCCAAGTCTCTCCCAGGTGTAGCCAGCTTGAAATAATTGGGTATCAGAACAATCTGGGAAAATAAAGGCGACCGGCAGAAAAAAACTGGCCTCAATCTTCAGATTCATTGGACATTGTGAACCCCTTAACTTCACGATCCTCAACGCCCTGTCAACAGTATGAGACTTACTTTACTTTATACAGTTTAAGTTGTTTTTTTTTGGGGGGGGGGGGACCCCAGCGTCTCCCGGTAACATCTAATTTAAATATGTGATAAAACAATTCTTATTATAACGTATAAAGCCTATAGAACGATAATGATGTCGAGAGCTAGAAAATATTCTCCGATTAAAATCATTAATTTTCGATTTCTTGACATCATTCGTTGTCAGCGCAGAATACAATACGAGACGTGTGCACGGTTGAGAATATATTTTCCGACTTTTGGTCGGAAATTTCGCTACGCCTGGAGTTGGGGTCTGTGTAAAAGTGTCTTGGTATGTGCGTGTTCGGCGACAACAGGGTAGCGTCTGTTGGCAGCGTGAGCTGAAGAAAATAGTGTTCTAAATATGTATGTGCGATAAATCGGCTGATAGGCACAAAGACTGCTGTATTAATTGATTTCGGTAATTTACCGTTAGTTTGTACAAGTTAATTTCGAGCCGAGTTTACTGGATGAGTTGGTTGGCGTTGTGATACCGCTTTTGTAGCGAGTCAACGCAATGCCATGTGTCGCGATTCGTTTTGTTCTGGTGGCCATACCATCAAATTTTACTCGTAAAATTAACCGCCATGCCGTCCCAATAATCGTTTGTAGAAAATTCGAGTTAAGTTGTTTTTGTTTTACTCAAATCTAGTCACGGATAGATTTATTTTCGTGTAGGCGTTTCTGTTTCTTTATAAAAATTTATGTTATTTTATGGAAAATATACGCGTTTCGATAAAAGTCGTAGTCAATTCGTGGTGTGGTGCCCCATGCGACCGCAATCACCCGTTCGAGGAGAGGCGCTATCATTGCGGGAAATGCGAGTTCGTAGTTTTTTGTTTTTTTTTTCTTTTTTAATCAACAGCTCGTCAAAGAAGTTGTGATTATTCCCGTCCGAAATAATCATAATATCTCTCCTCTAAGGTACATATCATTTTGAATTATCTTTTATCAAATATTTTTATATTTCTATCAAATTTTTAGAATAAATCTTAAAATTTTTTTTTTAAGAATTTTATTTCATAATTTTTTTTAGCGAGGATATTTTTCGCCAACATTAGGCGGATAGGGTAATGAAAAATGCCCATACCTTCTGTACTCTAAAAGATCTACCGGTATTAAAAGTATCAAACGTAGTATTTTTGTCAGTGATGAACTCGTAAATGGTGCATTGAAAGTTTTAAATTCGTCTCTATTCGAATCTATACATCTGTACTAACATTGATAAGTCACCGTCGTTCCGTTAATTTTAAAATTTTAGGTGTTCCTTTTTTCCTAAATTCTAATGAAATTTTTTTTCGTTAGTTTTTTCTGTTTATCTATATGAATTTTCTTTTTTTAACGTTATTTGTTGATTATTTAGTCGCTACTCGCCAAATATTCACATGATATCAAGTGACCCGTGATTTTTTGAATTAACAACGGATGCCATCCCAGTCAGTCCAGATGGTTAAAAGTTATACGCAGTAATACTATAAAGGTCTCTAATACGAGACACGCCCACAAAAGTAAAGTTTCCTACCCTGTAAAACCGGTTAGAATAAACTTGCGGGAGTGAGCATGATCTCAGTTTGTAGCTACAGCATTCAAGTTTAAACTAGTCTAAACCGCAAATACTATATAGGTTTTTTCGTTTTTGAGTTACGTGAATTAATTATGAGTGAAATTCTGAAAGTTGCCGCCGACTACAAGGTGCGCTCAGTTATTTTCATTTTTTAAACCGCATAAAAAAATTGCACCAATTGAAATTCATTGATCAATAAATAGTGGAAGTTTAGGATCTCCTGCGATGAGTATTCAACATGTTCGTAAATGGTGCTGTGAATTCCGAGGAGGTAGAACGAATGTAGCGGACGAGCAACGAAAGAGCGGCAGACCATCCGTAATCTGGGACAAACTGGTGCGAAAAATCGAAGAAACTCTGCGATTCGATCGCCGCCAAACCATTTCCGATCTTCTTGACCGGTTTCCGAGTGTGTCACGAGGAGGTATCATGCAAAAAAGATTCGAGACCGATGAGGAGTTGAAAAATTTCGTTCTTAGCTGCGGTTACAAACTTTGGCGGCAAGTTTCTACGAGGCGGTATTTATAGGTTAATTTCTCGATGACTCGACAAATACTTAAATTTAAAAGGTGAATATGTGGAAAAGTAAATAAAAGTATACTGAATTCGATGCCGGTGTCTGTTTTTTTCTAGCTTTGTTAGTTTCGAAAATAAAAAAAATACGGAATCTTATGCTTTCATCAGTGATGAGCTAATAGCGCCATGTTTCAAAATCATTTTCTTTTTTTCGGATCTATATTTATTCATGATCATGAGCGCTGGTAATAAAGTCATTCGCGCTGGTAATAAAGTCATTCGCGCTTGTTATATCACTAAAAATTTCTCCAAAGAGACCGACCACTACCTTTTAAACACGTTGTTAACTCAGTAAATAATCACCCACACTTATACTTAGATGGACCACCATTTACACTTCGAATGAACAATGATTATCATTAAAATCGGTCGAACTAATCAAAAGTTGTGCGTGAACAATCACATAAAAAAAGATACGTGCGACGAATATATAACCGCCTTTTTTAAAAGTTGGTAAGAGATAAAATTAAAAATGGTGCACTCATAGGAATATACATTTCGGGTAGTAATTACGGACTGCGCGCTAAAATCTCACTAATGAGCTCTAAAAAAAATCAAAAAAAAAAATCGGCGAAACGTGCGTCACTGCAGATTCATCGCTCGAATGTATCTTTTAAAGCTAGCGATAGAAATTCCTTTTTTTCCCTTCTCTTTTGTCTCTACCCATTTACACGGTAATTCCACGCTGGTGATCTGCACCTTTCCTATAAATCGGAAGCGAGTCATGCTAGACGTCTTCTATAATTCTATTCCTGTTCACTATCTAGGTTCGTACTGTTTTTAATTTATTTTCTTTTTCATACCACTGCTCAATGCAGCTGAGCGCTACTTAAGATAATTTCCCTTCAGTGTTGATTTTTAAAATATTCGTCTATTTCATTCGTTTAATAGGTACTTATTAGAGTGTTGGTACACAAAATTCTGATTGCAACAATCAAAAATCATATTAATGCGTGGTAGGTTGCATTCGTTCAGGTGGCTTAGTTTTACATTATATTTTTTAAGCGGCAAAACAACGGATAATTTCAAATTTTTTACTACGCCTTTAGTACGTTTTAGGATATTATGAATTGTTTAAGAAAAAGCTATTCTATAAAGAGACCCGGACTTTACATGTGAGACCTTCCTTTTTGTAACAGTACAACAGTACTACATCGGATATTATTTCGTTTAGTTTTGTTTCAAGTCGCTACTTCTTTTGTTTGGCTGAGTTATTTCGACTGAAAAAAAAAAAACCGTTCTTCGAAAACCAACTGCATATTATGCAGAAAATTCCTCCGAGAGAGGAACATACAACTCCGACTTGCGTAGTGTGCGGACAATGAACAGTTATTAAATAATAGTGGTGACGAGTAAATTAAAATTGGAAAAATTTTCTTTGACAATTGTTAAAACACATTTTTATGTTTTTTTCATGATACTTTTAGAGAAATATAAGCTGATTCCGCAAAGTGTAGAATGTTTTTTGAAACACTTAAAACTAATGTCACACACATAAACGCTAACATTTTGAGTTTTAACTAACTAAATAATACATATATATTCGTGTAATTTTTAAAAAGTTAGTAAAGTATATTAAAGTATGATAATTTAGTACCCTGGAAAAATCCACGGTGTGCGACCTTCGCGTTACCCGTTTTTTTTCCCGACCTGTACTCGGCTTATAGAAAACGAGTATATTTTTAAGTTCATTTAATACATATTTTAATTATAGCAATTTTTAATTTTATCAGTTATCGGGCGACATTCTGTTTTGTAACAGGTGAAACCGTTTTTATCGATAACCAGTTAATTGTCGCTAACAACTGTTGATAAAAAAACAGGTATATAAATAGAAATATTTCTATCGATAGCGTAAATAACAAGAGCTATGTTTAAAATTTCGATCTTCAATTAATCAGCTGATTACTCGGAACCACTTTTTTTTCCCGAGATTTCATACATGTAAAAAAGCTGTAAGCCGTGCCCTACATTCCGATCTGTTGTCACTTAAGTTCCCAAGTGTTTGCCTCTTACATCTTATTCCTATCGCGTTCCATTATTCCGATCCCTAGTTCTTTTATTTCACCGGTATCTGACCGAATCTATAATTAATTCCTCTCGTATTGTTTTTGAGCGAGGATTCACTGTAGGACGAAAAAAAGCAACTTTAAGAAATTTTCTTGGTCATGTAGTTTTTGATGTATTGATAGTTTGTAAATACGTCGTTATTTTCGTATTTTTTGCATTTCAACAGTATGCGATTTTTATCATTTGAATGCTGGACATATTCCGATGCAGCTCGGTGGAAGGTTTTCGTTTAGTAAATACCGCGATGCGAGTCCTTCATCGTTACTTTATAATGAACGGAATAATCTTAATGAGATGGTTCAGAAATGACAAAAATATCAAATAAAAATCAATAACCCATGAACCTTTTTGACTTGTAAACTTCACGAAAATTGCATCATAAATTACACTTATACTTCTATCTATGGCAATCTACAACTTCGAGTTAACCGATTATACTAGGCGGGAAAAAACCCACAAAATCGCCGTGAATATAAATATGGAATTTAAAACGACCTCAAAAATCACATCCTTAAAAAATTCATAACTCATCACCAGAGATAACCCTTTAAAAGTAAAATTCAAAATATTAAATCGTAGAAACTCTAAAAATTACGGCTAAAAAATTATTTACTTCCTTTTTGGGCCGAAAAAAGTAAAAAAAAAAAAAAAAGGGATGTTCACGTAAGCGATAGCCCGAGTAAAAGGGTTGAGGAAATCAAAACGTATCTCAAACATATGCATAAAGGACCACCGCTTTATAGGAAAACTCTAGCCGAGCTTCCAACTTTATATTTAGACTGTCGGGACGCCGAAAGCTCGAGAGTTTTGAAAAAACAATTTTTCCCCCAAGGAAAGTGGACATATCAATGCTATTTGTCGGAAACGAAACTGCATTTCATTTTTCATTTTGCTTAACGGAACTTTCGAAGTTGGCGAAAAGTTCAAAAAACGCAAAAAATGACGTGTCCCCCCATCTTTGCGGGCGCGAAAAATCCGATTTTTTTAAAACTCGTATTTAGTATTATGTGAAAATGTTACTGTTATTCTTAACATACGGAATCCTCAGCATATAAAACACATCATGCTTGATTGAACTTGTTTTATTCTATCGTTATCGAGCGTCCCAGTTTGTGCCTTAATCCGATAAAAATGTGTGTGTATGCAGCGAGTTTTCAAGTATTTTTAACATTGGAAGAATAGATTAGGATTATTTTTCTGAAATGATCTTGCAGTTCCGGTTTTTATTAATATGTATACAAACATTTCACATCGGAAAATCGCATCAAAGTGTTCTAAGTGAAGTTCACCCGGAAGTATTCTCGATATTATTAATTTTAAACTACGTATGTAAGAATATGGTGCAACGGTATCGCTACTTTCATCCTACTCTCTTTCAGGTGGCGATCTCATAAGCGTAAGTGTTTTGAACTAATGTTTTTTCTCTTTCCTAACGGCATTAGTTCCCTTATTTCACTGCTTGTGTAGCAGTTGGGTCAACATACCAATGTGGCGAAAAAAAAAAAGTGGAGGATAAGTTTAAAAATCGTAAAATTAAACGAAAAAATTTCGTGCGAATTTGGAAACGAACGCGATGTGCACATATGATGACACAAAAAGTTGCGCGATCGTGTTTTTTTTGCGTGGGTTGTAACATGGCGAATGATCCGACTAAACCCTGCGCAGTGTCTTCTTTATTTTTTAAACAACATTTCCTGGCACTCGACTGTGTCTCCTGCGGACGCGACAATACCTTCTCCATATATGGCGTAATATTTGCTGGCGAAACGCGTAAAATTTCTGTGCCAGTACTCGAGCCTCGATACTAGAAAAAAGATACACGCTCGTTCAGACGAAATACAGGAACATCGTAGAAGCGAGCAGAGTCACACACACACACAGCGAGAGGTTTGTCGGCACAACTGGTCTGTCTACGACTGGCTGAAAAATATTATCTGAATTGACACCCACGTGTGGACCGAGCCGGATTTATTATTTACCTAAAGTTAAATGGAAACGCCGGGCTCTGGCACCTCAGACGGCGATAGTAAGAAGTGAAGTTTCAGTATGCGTTCAATCGTAAAGGAATTTTCTTAATTCGATGGAAAATATTCGGTAAAATTTTCGTACGTAACACTTAATTTTTAATCGTTACCATATTTTCGCATGTACTTTGGCTATTTCTTTTTTTTTTTTTGTTCTCGGGTGCCATTAAAATTATATCATCGTCATATCTTCGTACAATTCGGCTAAATGGAAATTATTAAAAATTAATCATCAACGGGGCGGTTTTATAATTTTTTGCTTCCTCCAAATCAGCTGTCTATAGAATGATTATAACTAATATGGATGTTTATTAATTTTCGCAAGTGTCCGTCATCAACAAGCGTAACTTTGTTACACAATCGGCACTCTGCAGCTCGTTACATTTATTCGTATCGTCAATGTTCCGGCTTTCTTGTTCGCAAACGATATTTTTCGATATGAAGCTGAATCAGCTAGAGTCGAACATATTTTCCTTTCCGTCGTCTCCTATTTCCTTCAAGTAAAAATATTTAATTTATTATACATTTATATACATAAACACACACGTGCACTCACATGTATTTATATATTTAATTTATAACAAAGTGATCGATGTATTTTTAAGCGCATACGAAGAGAAAATTCTTCAACATCTTCGAAAATATTTCACTGCCAAAGGTAACCCCGAAAATGAAAATGACGGCTTTGCAAATGTAACAGATTGCATGAGAGGGCGAAGAAAAGAATTGCACGCGTTACGAACGAAAACAAATATTTTTCAAAGTGATAAATTAATTTTTGAACGAAAAGAAATTATACACTACACCTTTTTTTGCTTTTCGAAGAATTCGATTTCAATTTAAAAAAAGTTAATTATTTATTTAGATTTAATACAAAACGTTTACTGATTATAATTAATCGTTAAATTCTTTTTATTCTTTATTTTAACTGAATATTGTTTTTGTCCGAGCCAAAAACTCAAAACTGCTGTATAGATGATTAAACGTTTAAGTTATCAGCATCGCGTCGGAATGCTGGAATAAAAGTCGGAACCTAGGTGATTGTAATTTTTTGACCGCAGATGTTGCAAATAATGATCGCTAAATTTTTCTTTAATAAAACAGTCACCATATAGGCTTTATGTGTGACTTGTATTAAATAGAAAAAACCGATAGCGATTTATTTTAAAATAATATCGGTTGAAATGTTAATCGATTTCGTCATCCGGACACTGTGAAATACCTTTATCTTTTTTGCAGCCCCTATTAGAATCCTAGTATTAAATATGAACTATTAGACTTCATTAGTAGAAAAAGAATCTTAATTATTTTCCACCACAATGTTTGAACTTAGCCGTTAAATGTTCCGAATGTTTTTCTTTAATAATTTTATTGACAATGGTTCCTTCCGTGCTTTGTAAATTAGTAATTTTTACTGTGGCCTAGTTGGTTACTTAAATGTATTTCGTTTCGGTATAACATCACGCTGCCGAACATTGAAACTTTTAAAAATTTCACTTCTACTGAATTATAATAATGTTCATAGCCGACGTACTCTAGAAAAAAAAAAAAAAAACTTCCATAGAAACTAGAATAAAATATAAAAACCGAATTAACCATTTAACTTTGACGATTACGTGTTACAAAATATTTGTAATTGGTAATGATAAGACAATCTGATTTTGGCTCTGCATTAATATTTCATAAACTACTCTCGGATAATACCTAATTTTCTCGCAATGAGCAGGTGGAATATCCAATGGAACCCTTACGAGACCTTTCAAGTTCTGGATTTTTTTTTTTTTATAAGCTTTTATTTAACTCACTTTGTTATTCTGTCTGTCTGGGGGGGAATTTTGCGAACGATTTTTTACCTATTTCCCGATGAATTAAAAAAGTGTCCTTTTGCAGAAATGCTTGTTATAGACGACAGTACAATATTATGCAACATCCGAGTTTCCAGCTTTATTCGAAGTTTTGGGGGAAATTTTTTTTTTTTTTCAGGCATGTGTTATATCGTTGGAAAGATCGCTATTTGTCGAGAACAAAACCATATTTCATTTCTTTAATGAAACTTTTGAAATTTACGAAAAGTTCAAAAAAGCACGAAATCTAATATGTAGCTCCCTCTTTGCGGCGCGAGTATTATAGCTAAAAATTTTGAACAAGGTTAAAAAAATGCGCATCCTTGTGTATTTCTTTACTTTGGAACATTTGGGTTTCCAACTTTAAAATCGGACCCTTAAAGCGCCGAATGCTCGAAAGTTCTAAAAAAAAAATATTTTTTTTCGGTCATATGATATATCAGTGGAAAGACCGCTATTAGTCAAACATTGTGTTTCATGTGTTGAGGATTCCGTATGTACTGTACAAAAAATAAAAGACAATATAATTGAAAGAATTCGATGATCCATTATTTAATAATAAAATGTAAAACAAATTTCTGTAAATGTCCTATATTCAAGACATTGAATAAAATAAAGCAAAATAAAATACAATTCTAAATTTATTGTTTTTCATTGAAATACATAGTAAAAAGTCCAGACTAAAAAATAAAATAAAAAATGTTAAAAATAGGCTTTTATTTATGCACTAAAAAGAAGTACAAAATTACTTTATTAGTGTGCAACTACCAGATACGTATCTTAACATTAAAATCTGAAACTAGAAAATATTCTGAATAATAAAACCGGGGGGCCGCGGATTAATAATTAAATATTAATATTATAATACATCCTACAATCACTATTTAATGTTGTTCCATTGTTGTGCATCACAATACCACACACACACCGAATATTTCTGTAACTGCGGCCGCCGCTTTTATTTTTCAGAATATTTTCTAGTTTCAGATTTTAATGTTAAGATACGCGTATCATCTGGTAGTCGCACATTAATACAAGTTATTTTGTACTTCCTTTTAGTGCATAAATAAAAGCCTATTGTTTAAAAAAAAAAGATTTTATTATTTTTATTTTTTTAAATCAGTCTTATCACATTTGCGTACTTAGAAGAACCTATTATGTCCGTGACTGTAAAAGTAAGATGACAAAAGTGAAAAAGCAATCTGATAGTTACACACGACGCCGTAATAGAAATCTACATCGAATACACATTAAAAACATCCACATATCTTTAAGCACCTCTAACAGTAATATAAAACTACAACTGATATGTCTATAGAGAAAAAAAAACAAAACTGATGGGACGTCATTGGGAAACCACACTACTCGCACATTTCCAAACAGTTATATAGCAGATTAAATATCTAATCGTCGTAATGGTCGCGCTGCAAAACCAAAACCTCTAAAGCTGGTTCAATCAATCCCCTTCAAGTTGGCTCAACTAATCCTCCTAAAGTTGGCTTCCGCTTTGTATGCTACAATAATAATAATAAGTGTACGAAAATACTTGTATTTACAAGAAATAGAAATAGAAATAACTTTATTAATGCATATATAAAATGAAAACAAATAGGTATAAATAAATCGCGTACCGCTGAGAGCTCACCGCAACGAAAAGATTTACAATAGTAGTACAATACAGAAAAGTTCAAAAAATTAATCAAGAAAAATTCATCCTGTCTGTCGATAAATGAATTAAAAACCATAGAGATTCGGGGGAAATTTGCTAAAAATAGACGCATCTAATTCATTGTTCCGCGCTAACACGTTGATATGTAAAAAGCGGGTATTATTGGCGCGACTTGTTCATCTCGAGTTGTAAATTATCAAATAGATATCGCATTATATAATTTATCAATTATTTTACACTTTCTATAATCGGAACATAAATTAAGTTAGTATTATTAGAGAGTTTACATTGGCAAAAAGAGGTTTTCCACATGTAGCCATTTAAAGTTACGCTACTATTTTTTTTACGTAGCAGAAACTACAAGTATTTCTGTTCTAATAAAACAAAAAAAATGCGCCAAGTGTTGAAGTTGAGAGGATTTTGTTACGAGTTTAATTGGATTCTTGGCCGAAGAATTGTGAAAATTATTTCTTCTTTATTTTTCAGTATGTTAACCAGGGATTCGGATGTCCAAAAACAAAAAAAAGATCTTAGATTTCTTGGCGAAAAAAAAAAATAGATTGATTTTCGGCCCTGAAAATATTATAAAAACACCGGAATAGTAGATTTAGATGTGCGCAATTGAGAATTGTAGAATATGTTAAAGTGTTGAAATGCTGCCGTTTCAGTGTTCCTTCAGAACACCCTACATCTAAAAGAGAAGTTGCGCATATATTTAAAAAGGTCCCCATATAGAAACGATTAAATTCTACGTTTCTTTTAACTTACGACGGAGTCTTAGGTAATTTCATAATAAGGTCCAATTTTGAATATAACAGCGTCGTTTTGTTCGATATAGTGCGAAGATATAGAGAAAAAAAAAAAAGTAATAAGAAAGATTTACCAAGAGGTGGAAATAATAGAACAAAAAATGGAAGACAGAAATACGTTTAAGAAAAAGATTAAAATGTCTAAAGCATTTCAGAAAAGGACTAAAAAGAAGACAGAAGGGAAAAACATAAGGAAAAAATGAAGCGATATTGGCAGGAAAGTTGTATAGTTTGGTTTTAACGTAGAAATTCGGTTCAGTTATTAAATAATAAATTCTAGTAGGTCGAAAAAATGATTTCTTCAAATTACAATAATTCACCGAATGAAATCTACAAAAAGTTTATTTTTATTCGTAAACTACACGCTTACAATTGAATTATAAATGGTCCTGTGTCAAGAACTGTGCACTAATCGTCAATAAGTGAACATCATCAAATTTTAATCTCTCTACCTTCAGTGCCCACTGGTCTAAACTACTCGAAAGTGGTTTTTGAAAAATAATATGTATACGAATATAGAGAGCTCTATTTTTATAGTATACTTCGAACGTGCATGCGTGAAAAATTTTCCTATCCCATTTCTGGTTCATTTATGATTAACACGGAAAAATTACACCAAAACTAGTTGTACATTTTGCTTGTATGTTTGGAAAAGAAACAAATGAAAAATTAACATTAATTAATTTCACCGGCATTTGTCCCTAAAACGGCAAGTTCAAATGATAAAAAGTAAGCGCAAAACAGAGAAATAAGCGAAATACAATTAATAGAGTGCGTTATAACAGTCTTTTTTTTTCTTTTTCTAAAGGTGTTTTCAACGAGAATAGTAGCTCAAGAAACGGGAAGAATGAGAAAATAAAGTTATATTTTTACGCGTTTAAGGACACAGAAGATAAAAAGAATTCAACGGCACGGATAATGGAAGCAGAGGGAAATGAGAGACTGCAAGCGGCACTGCGGGGATATCAAGTTTTAATGGGGAAGAATAGGAACTCGATTGCTCAGCACAGAAATCCGAATATTCAAATAAAACGTGACGTCAGAGTGATAAAGAAATTATATTGGATGGAGGTGAAAAGGACAAAATAGAGTAGATGCAAATGAAAACTGAAAAAAATTTAAAGCGAAGGCGACAAATAGCTGAGATTGTGGAACGTTTAAGATGCGAAAAGTATCTAGAAAAACCATGGATATCGGACAGTTAAATAGAAAGGTAAAAGGAGGCGGGATTAGAAGATGAAGAAGAATATGAGTTGAGCCATAGTTTGCAATGAGTTATTTAAGGAAAAAAGAGGTTGCAAAGGTGTCCAAAAATCGGTTCGTGGAAATGAAAGAACGGGGCTTATTAATCCACCACCTCATTGTCCTTGAATACTGAAATGACCAGGAACGCTCCGACAGTTTGAAAATAAGAGTGAAAATAAAACAAAAACATGCACGAACGACGAAATAAAAAAATCACTAAACTATATTTTGACAGCGTTGCAACTCTGCAGCGGACCACATTTCATTTTTGCATCGCTATTCTTTCTTCCGAAAATGAAATAAATTCGAGCTGGTAAATTTTGGAAGAAATTATCCAAAAATACAAACAGAAAACGTAATCAGCTAAAAAATTCGAACTTCCAACTAACTTCCTTCTCTTCATGTCGAAGCTCTGCTCTTTTTCACATTATGTTTTGCCATTTTTAAAAATTCATTGGGGGGAAGGTGATTGATGTTTTTTTTTTGTTTTTTTTTTTTGAAGCTCGTCAACCAAGAAATTTTACCCAGACACAATTAGAAATAAAAAAAAAAAAGGATATATAATATAATGATCAGATTAATAAGAAGGAATAAATAGCAGGAATAATGTGTGGGGAAGGAAAGGACAGGGTATAATAGGACAATAAGGAGCCGGTAGCCGAAATGTACGCGCCATTTACACCATGGCTTTATTACTCTGCTCCATTATAATATTGGTGACGATCATATTCACTTTTGCAATCGTTCCTCTTCGAGCAATTCGTTGGTTCTTTGCCTTTAATTCTTCTGGAAAATTATCGGCTTTTTAAATTTTTTAATGACATTTCCCTTTTCGGCATAATCGGGATAATGAAAAAAAAAACAACAAAGAAACGATTGTTACACGTTTAAAAACTTTTAAATTGATCGTCTCGCTAATCAAAAATAATTTTTGGAAACAACTCTGTTTAAAACGTTATACCTCGCATTATCGTAATTTTCCATTGAAGCTTTTTTTTCGATCTTTACACGATCAAAGGAAACAGACAGAAGGGGTAACCAGTGTAACAGGCGGAGAAGAAACGGAGAGGTTGAAGGACATGCTGTTTAAGGAGTAGGAGATCCATTAGTAAAAGTGCTGCGGAGAGAGGTGAAAAGACGAAAAGTTGAGAAAGAAAGGCTTTTGGTTAACATCGGAAGTTGCGAATGAAGAGGAATAACGTAATGTGTACATTCAGTGGCGGAGCTACGGGGGGGTGATAGGGGAAATCCCCCCCCCCAAAGAATCAAAGTCACTATGAAAAAATTTTTTATAACAGAGAAACTTAATTTATGCTATAAAAGACTTGTCTAGGGATTTTAATAATTAATATTTAATACTATTTTCTCGTAAAACTGTTAATGTACCTTTTTTATTCTATTTTAAACACAACTGTCGTCGATCTTTTGCCATTTTTATTTATTTTTAATTTTTTTTTTTTTAATTTATTTATTAGTAAAGCGCGCGTGTACAAACGTATGCGCTAGAGCGCGCTAAAATTAGGAACTATATTATTTTACGGATACATAAGTTACATTATTATACTTATATTAAATTATACATGTTCCGTAAAATCCTGCATACTTGTTGACTACGATCCTCTTCATCTGCTAGTGCTTCGACAAGGTCTTGCTAGAGTTTATCTATCAATTGTATTTATGACAAGTTAGCAGGGGATGTTCAACAGACAGACGACAGCCGCATTCCTCACACTGCGGCGGTTGTGTTTTTTCAAGAAGGAGGTATGTGTAACTTTCGTATGTCCAATTCTGACTCTGGATAGGACCAACTAAAATTTTTTTTTTTCGTGTTCGCTTCGGCGGCACATATATTAAAAAAGTTTTTAATTTTTATTTTGTAATTTTAATTAAAAATAGTTCAATGAGAAATATATATATATATAATTTATACCTGCTTATGAAAAAAGAATTCGGATCGGATTACTAACAAAAATAAAAAAGAAATAAAGTCTAATAAAAATACCACCTTTTTTACTATTTCTAAACTACCATTTTAGCTGGGAATTTTATAATTTCGTTTTATTTTTCACCCCTAAAAGTAAAACAAAAGTTAAATTAAAAATTGTAATAATTATGTATTTTTAAAGCATTTTTAAATTTCTATAAAGGTCGCTATCTGATTTTCTTTATGAAACAAAGGGTATTTCTTGAATACCGTAGAAGATTTTACGCAATTACGTAATTTCCCCCCTCCTCCACCGGTAGATTACATTGTACATATTGTATATAAATGAAACTAACATTAACGTTATATTTGACATCCCTGGTGGGGAACAATTTTAGAAAATTGTTCTGGTGGAACGAACTATTAACATCAAATAAAAATTTAATTCATCCCTGTATAAATAAATAAAAGCAAATTCGCTAATCTTGTGGAATTCTTAAATAAAAAAATTCGATGATCAAAATGAAAAATTTGAAGAAATTTAAAGAACAAAAAGAAAAATTTAACCTTAAGGAACAAAAAAATAAATTCAATAAAAAAATATTGAAGAAATTAATAATAATTTACCGAACTAAATAATGATATTGACCAAAATTTTAAAAATTTCAAAGTTTGTAATGAATGAGAAGTTAGACGATTGTAACAAAAACTAAAACCAATAATAACGTTTCATTCGGCATCCTCCCCTGATGGAGAATGAAACGGATAATAACGTTACAATGAAGAAGATCCTTCGTAATTTGGAATGAGCAGTTGCAAAATCAAAAATCCTAAGAAATCTTTCGGTAAAGAAGCTAAACGAGTTAGCATCAATTACTGCCTTCGACCCACACAGATACCGGCTCATAAGAAATCAATTTAAAGGGATATGAATTAGGGAGAACGTATGCGAAGAATTGGTCAGTAGAGTGAGAAGATGAGATGACCTGTAAGGCACTTTGGAAATCTGATATAATAAGGATATTCTAAGAGATCAGAGAGAGAGGAAGAGATAGAAAGAATACCACTTTTCTTTTTTGCGCTTAAAATAAGTGTATAGACTCAGCGTAGAATACAGAACCGAAGGAGCGGAATTTAAAAGACTAGTTGGAATAATTAAGAAGACAGAAAAAAACTGACCAACTCTCGTAGAATTGTATAAAGCCGTGTCTCAGAGAAGATCGCTAAGCGTTTTAGGAAAATAGAGCTTAAGGTATCCCAATTTAACAACCTGCTGAAACGTAGGTTTCAAGAAGATAGCTGTAAAAAAGTAATTAGAAGGGTAAAGATATGAAAAAAGCTGAAAAGATTGAAAAATGGCGACTTATTATGAGTGGAAAGTATAAAGAGAAAACTGAAGAACAGGCGAACAAATATGAGAGATAGTAATGGAGTTTATTGACGGAAAATCCGTCGCTCTAGTTTATTATTTATTAAATTTATTCGGTTTATAGAAGAACAGTTGAAAAATACCCCTTTTTTTTTTCTTTTTTTTTTTTTTTTTTTTTAGTTAATTGGACAAAAAAGAGAAAGAGCCATCAGACAAATTTTGATTCGGTTTGATATGGACAATATAAAGGAACACTAATGGGTGAAATAATGGATGAAGAAGACCGAATATAAGATGCACAGTAAAGAGAAAGAATGCTTGCATTTTAGTAGACAAGAATATGGAATACAGAGTTCGAGAGAAAGAAATGGGCATTCAAAGAAGATGTGATTAGCGTCGCAAACTACCGCTTCATTAAGATGAAGAGGACAATTTGGAGAGGGAACAGAGTAGCAAAAACGAGAGGATGGCAAAGAAGAATGGTCAAAACGCAAGCGAATTATAGAAATGATAATAAAGCAGGGAAGCGAAGGAAGTTCAGCGAACCAGGGATCAGAAGGAAAAAAAGGTTGTGCAGATATATAAAATAATTGATCGTTACAAAAGGAGGAGGGGTAAATATCTGACCAAAGTTTGAGGTAGGGAATTCAGGTTAGATGATGGTATGTTTTTAAAAAAGGGAACGGGAGAAACCAGCAACCCGAGTCAAGGAATCCGCCAACTTCATTACCTTCAATGACTAACCGCATATGACTGGAAAGCCACAGAAAATCAACGCGGATGGAGTAGGGAGAAGAAAGAAAATGGATAGGACAGCGCATGCGAAGAGTGATGAAATCGGGAGAGTGATCAGGAAGGAAGGAGCTGATTGCTTGAAAGGCACTCATGGATTCCGAAATAATAACCACAAACAATACTTTAAAAAACGTTGCGAACCAATCTCGGGATAGAAATTTGAAAAAAGAGGAAAAATCGAATTAATGGGGTAGAAGAAATATAATCGATTATCGCGGTAACCGAACGAATCACTTGACGAACGGAAAATCCGCGATGCTTGTAGTTGATAAAATGAATGAAACAAAACAAAAAGCTCGGCGACTAGATTCGAAGATGTAGCCATAGTGTGAGACAGCTAACTCCTTTTGCTCTTAACTTCGGTAATGTCATTCCTTTCCTTTTCAGGATGCATATGTTCGGCATTTATCGATATTGATTCTCATTGTTTCTTCATCCTTGGTAAGTTCTTTGTCAGATTCCATTTCTTGTGACTCTTAATTGCTACTATTTACACGTGTTGATGGGTAGTCGTCCGCTGCTGATAAGTCCAGGGAAAAGCTCAAACAAGAAAAAAAGAAAAAGAAAAGTTTTTTAAGTGCTGCTCTACATTAAAAAATTTGAAATATTTCAGAAATCATTTGGACGGTCATTTATAAAATTTTGAATGACGGTTTTTTTTTTCAGCCTTTCGTGAAATTGCATAATAGGCCAATTATTACTGAAAACTCCAAGAAAGATTATTTAACTGTGAAAATAATAAATAATAATCTTAAATACGATGCTCTAGTTTCCGATTTACACGTGTTCTCGATTGATTCGTAATTTTTTTAAAGTAAATTTTTAAAAAAAAAGAAGTATTTTTATTTATACTCATTCGCTAGAAATAATTAATTAAAATAATATATTTACCAAGTAGCAAAAACAAACAAGAGTGATAAATAGAAAAATATCCTCAGAACCATTTTCAGACAAAATATAAAAAACAAAAAAAAAAAAACACGAATATGTAAATAAATTTTTAAAAATGAGCTATTTCACTTTAATAGTAATTTATTGTCATCAGCCAGGTTACATGAAGCTCTGGTCTCCGAGATAAGTCGGTGTCACCGACGATATTTTTAAAAATCGTTTACTTTTGAATTATTTCCACGTCTTGCTGATATTTTTGGTTTCGAACGTAAGCAACAATAATTTTGGCGGGAATAACTGTCGAACGCTTTTTTGTTCGAGAAATTCACGCGGCGATTTAAACAATCTGAAAATTAGTTTAAATCTTTAAATGTTTCGCGCGAAAATTTTTCAATAAAAGTTCCATATCTTTTGTTCCCATTCTAGACTATACCGGAAACGATTTATTGCGTATACTTTGCTACTGATCTCCTGCTGCCCAATATTTACATCGCTCTGTCTTCTTTCACGTGGCATTCACAGGTTGTGTCAGTTTCCGTTTTTCTTTTTGTAAACTGTGTAAGCGCCGTTTCAAGTTGCTACCGGGCAAATTGGCCACGTTAAAAACCGTATCTACAAATTAATCGAGAAGCAGAAAAAGCAAGAGCACTTATGACAATGAGTAAGTTCATCAAAGAATAACCGTGCCTACATCGATTTCTTACCATGTTCGTACTTTACTCACACTATTCTCGCTTCATTCTATTCACATATAACGGTAGAGGATAATGAAATGGCAGATTCCTTGGCTCAGATTGTTGCTTGCGTCTTCCCGCTTCTATTTCACTAAAATTCCTGTCTCTAATTTGTTTTCACACTACGTGAAAAGTTTCATAGTAGATATTCTGAACAGATATTTACGCCTCTTCCTTTTCCAACCAATTTCCCTTCTACCGATATCCATTCAGCTTAATCCTTCTATGGTTTTACACGATTTTCCTTCGCTTCGCCGTTCCGCTATCGCCTCTATTATATTCATTTACGTCTTAATTATATACTTTCCTTCCCTCCTCGCGTTTTCGTTTTCTTTTCACACTTTTCCCTAATTGTCTTCTCCATCTTAACAACGAAGCCGCTTAACTACGACTTCTTCGGATGTCTATCCACCTTACATGAACGTGTCGATCTATACTCTGATCTGTTCCGAATTAAGCTCCCTCATTCTTATTGCGTCTCCTACATCCTATCATCTCTGTCAATCTCCATTATTCTGATCCTTAGTTTTTTTATATATCTGATCAAATCTATACGTCTAATTGATTTCTCTCTTTCGTATCGTCTCTGGCGAAGGATTCGCTGTAGACGTGCTCAGGAAAGAAAAAAAAAAAAGTGTTTAAAAAAAAGTTCATACTGCTTTAAATCCAAAAGTTACGAATAGCTTTATCTAGTTACTTTTGCGGCACCGCAAACTTCAATAAATTTAACATCTGTGTCTATTGTGCTGTTTGTAACTAAAAAATGTCGGATCAATGGAAAGTTTGAAATCGGCGAACTGAAAGTATCTTCTTAGAGATCGCGAGCATTATCGTAAACGCCCCAAAACAAATCTGGTGCAAGTTCAAACAAACTGTAACGGGATATTTTCAACCATTTGTGACTTTGAAAGTTATCACTCCGTTTCACGACGTGGAAGTTGTTTTTTTAAAGTTTTCTACCGAACTGGAAAGAATTGCTACTATTCGCCGCCTATTTATTCGTCGTTTAGTTTGGAAATCGTATGTATTTCAGCAAAAATGTTTGGCTTCTATTCGGTACAAATGTAGAAAGTTGAAGTAAGATCTTGCACCTAGTTTTCGTCTTATACTCAGGTTTCTACGACGAGAAGACAGCCATCGAAAAAAGCCACTGATTTCTACTCCCTGCACGGACTTCATGACGATCGCCGAATGAAATTCATCAAAACAACGTAGTTTCGAACGATTTAATCACAAAACTGACGTAAAATATAAAAAGGTAATCTCCCAAAATGTTCATTATGCACTGTTAAGATAAAATTACTTAATATTTCGCTAAAAATTACACAGCAAAAAGCTAAAAACAAATTCAAATTCTGAAGAATTTTTTTTTTTTTTTATCGAGAATCACAAAATAAAAAAACAAGGCGACCCAAAAATTCGAAAAAAAAAAGAAATGTTAGAATCGGGAAGATTAATATATAGATTGCAAAAGAGAACGGGGTCTTAAACATTTTCAGTTGAAGAGAAAGTACAGAATGATACACAAAAAATCCTACTACACCAAAAGCGTCGTTGTACATTGACCCATGAAACGCTCGCGGTGCACCACTGTTTTCGTAGTAAAATACTTACGAACACAGATACGAGTTAAATAAGTGTTTTGGTAAATATACTCTCCACTCGACTACTATAGGTTCAATCAGTAGCAGAGTCAGCGGTTAGTTCTGGAAGGAGGTTTACATTTCCAAGATTTCCTTCAAACTTATTTTCAATTTGAATCGAAGCAAAATAATTAATTGGATTAAAGTCTGTCGTGTTTTTTTCGGTTTTCTTTTAATATTTGAACGTATTTTTTTCAATAATTCCACGTTAAAAAAATAAAATTTAAAAAATTTGAGGAGGAGTCCTGATAAAGGTCTAGATCCGCCATCGGGTTTAATACATTTCATTATATAGCCAGATGTATAAATGTTGGTTCGAATCGAGAATATTTTAATTTTAACCGGCATTTTAATTGCATTATGCGCATTTTAGATGTTATAAAAATTTATTTTACGTACGGTGCATGTAAGAACCATTAAGAAATATCTTGTTATCATTTGATGGCGTTTTTAATATGTAATCTCTTATTAAGTATTAATTAAATTTTAACTCAAAATCTATGAAAAAAAGCCGAGGCTACGTAAGAGATCATCTGTGTAAAGCAAGAAACAAAAAAAAATTGATGATATCCGTTTCAAAATCGTCACGCTCGCACGACAATTAGAATCTTACAGCGGAATGTAGTTATTATTAAATAAAAAGAGTACAACAAATTCGATAAAGTCCTTTTTTCCTTTCGGCTTTGCTAACAAAGAGCCCACCAAAATGGAATAATTGAATGAATCGGGATAAGAACCTTTCTTTTTTTTTTTTTTAAATTCTATTACACATGGGATTAATGAACAATTCCAGAACAGAAACAACCGGGAGGATGGCTAAAGAATATAGGAGGCATTATAGAAGACAGGAAGATCGAGTTTTAAGAGCGGAGAACAGAGTAACTCGCTCCCCACAAACATTGTAGGGACCTTCAGAATCTAATGGACAAAAGGGAGAGGTTGTCAAAGAAAAGCAGAGTAGAGAAGAAAGGAGGAGGCTGTGCGAGAAACGAAGGCAAGATAATTTAGAAATATGAAATAAATAAATACCTCAATAATGTAACGTACCAAATAGGCCGGTTCTTTTAATTTAAATATTATATATATATATATATATATATATATATAGGGAAAATGAAGAATTGTGAATAGTTTGCGTGCGTATTTTAACTGAGGTTGGCGATGTACATACGTACCGAATTCGGAAATGTGGAATTTTTGTTACTACATGATCGCGGGTTGCATTAGAGAAATTCCGAGCAATCTGGCGAATTCGCTGAGACGTAAGCTGGTATGTGTGTGCGTGTGTGTGTGCTTCTGTTAGCAATAAAAGCGAGTGTGAATGGCGTTACGGTGTATGTCGAGGCTTGCGATTAAGCATTAATAATGGTAAAAAGGTGTATCGTGGCGGCCGAGCAATTGATGGGAAATCTCGCATTAGAAGCGATGCCTAGACAATTGTTCGGCAGCGCAAATTATTGCATATAAATACACGCGTCTTTCGAAGTCGCGGGGCTTCTTACGTCATGATTGATCGGTAATCGTTTTGTCACACATTGCATTTAGAAGAACTAGTCGAGTAGAATAACCGCGATACCGGAAATATATCATTTTTTATTATTATTTTATTTAATTTCGTTTTTCTTCCGGCTTTAAGTCCAATCCTCGTGATTGGCGTTCGCGTAGTAAGCGTATTGAGCAAGGGACACTGTGGACCGCTCTGCGGTGAGTAGGAAAGGCTTCCCTTTCCTTCTTTTTGTTTTTTCGTGTTTTGTTCCTTTTTTTTTTGTTAATTTTGAAGAAATTGAAGAGGGGAAAACCATAACAATGGAGAAGCAAAAATAAATATAAAGTAATTTACTTTAATAAATCAAAATAGAAATACCTCAATTTAAAGAAACGTATTCAGGCACAGTCCATCATTAGCTAACAACACAGATTACCCTCGTGTTTTTAGTTCTAATTGAGTGTATTCTATATTGTTAGCTGATAGTGAGCTATGCCCGAAAACGATTTTCAAGTGAGGTATTTATTTTAATTTATTAAAGTAATTATTTTACATTCATTTTTGTTTGTTATTGAAGTAATTATTTATTTAATATTTATACAAATATGCATCGTCGCATATGAAAGAGGGACAGGGTTAAGCGGCAAATACAAGGAAGTGGAATTATAGAAAAGCGAAACATAAGCTGAAAGTCATACCTTAAAGTGATTTAGTTGAGAGAGGAATATTATGCGCTGGAATCGTGTCAATAAAACGCCCACTAGAAGCTGCAGATCTTCCAAGAAGATCGACAACTTCGTTTTTTTCAATTGCTGAATGTCGAGGAACCCAAAGGAAGTCAATCTGGGTAGATGTTGAAAAGTATAGATGGAAGAGAGAACGAATATGAAGAATAATAGCAGCAGTAGCAGGTGAAAGGGAAGTTAGGGAGATAACGCTGGGAGAACGCTTAGAGAATCAGGGGTAGTGAGGAATTTGGCAGGACCTCCAAAAGAGGAATTATAAATGATGGCTTGTGAGATGAAAATAGATTCGATATAGAGCTCGAGAATGATTAAACAGAGAGTAACCAACTTCGCCAGGGCCCTTAGTAAAGAGAGAGATTGCGAAATAGAAAATCTATATATTGTATTGAAAGGATTCGAGGCATGAAGTTGATATTTCGTGGCTTCATCAGTGGGGATACAATGACGCCTAGATAACGAAATGAAGTGACCAGTGGAATGGAATAATTGTTTAGATTTGTTTCAACTTAGGGCGGATTATAATTACACTTGCTGATTTAGAAGCGGAAATGAATTAATGTTAGAAAGCGCCCTTTCTATGATTCTTAAAATCCGTTTAATTTCTCATTGGCAATTGATGTACTATGAGAAGAAAAATAAAGATACCATCCGCTAAGAATAGAGATTTCATTTTTAAAGAGAGAGAGAAGTACCTTAAAAAAAAAAAAAAAAAACCTTTCGGAAAGCCTTAGAAGTCCGTTTTATGAAGAGGTAGAAAGGAGAAGAATTCTATCTCGAAGAAGATTAATAATTTAGTAGATAATAGAAGATGAAATATTTAAGGAAATTATAATGTTTTTGATGAGTACGGGAAGATGGACGCGCTTTCGCATGCGCTGGCTATATTAATAAATGCTGCAATTGTGAATTTCACGGAAATTAGTGATCCATAAATGTCAGCTAAGAAGAGCTTGATATAATCCGGAGGACCTAGCCCCATGGAGAAACTGAACTGATTATCTAGAAGCAAGTTATTGTGTTCGAGCCATCAAACGAGACGTTTATTAAATATGCTTTTAAAAAGCTTTCTTAGAAAAGAAGTTAGAGAAGAAGACCGAAAAGCAAGGCCATTATTCTCGAGGATAAGGATAACAACGAAAGTATTCCCCGAATTAGGGATAGAACAAGACTGAAGAATGAAGTTAAAAACGATTAGAAAGGTTTCGAGAGCTTTGACAGATAGATTTTCGAAGATGGAGTAAAAATTCCTATCATAACTAGGATAGGAATTGGAGAAGTGTATTAAAGGAAGAAAAAAATTCAGAGAAGGAAAAGTTGGGGGAAGAAAATGTGATGGCAATGGATAAGGAGGAATTAAAGTCAAATTTCTTTAAAATTGGGAACATAACTAAAAGCTATGGAGTCTGAGAAAGAAGAAAGTTTATTGATAGATGAGCGTTTAGAAAACAAGTTTCTAAAAACGCTTTGCTTCCAGACTTAGGAAATATGAATCGATCGAAGAAAGAAAGAACAGAAGGATTTCCAAGAAGTATTCTTGGTGCTTTTAAGCATGTATCTGATTCTAGCATTCGTACTCTTATGAGCCGAGGAGTTATGAAGAATTGGGTGAGAGCAGAAGGATCTACTACAAGTAGGTAAACTTTGAAAGCGACTGTGTGCACAGTCCACATTCCACCACAGTGCACCCTTGAAGAATGTTTGTTTCGAAATGTCATCGATTTCAGCTTGTATTATGGAAAGAAATGAGTGAACAATAGAACGAAATTTATTCCAATTCATTGTATGTAACATCGATTTATAATACTACATAGCACCAAATGGAAAGAGAGAGAATGGAAGTCGTTAATAGGCATAAGGATAGGAATATGGTTCCTACCGAAGGTACCATCAAGAGTTCTCCACGAATAACTAAATACTCTAGCGATTGAATTTATTTTTGGAATAGTATTAACTCAAACGGAAAGTTTTTTGAAACCGAGTAAATTATGAAAGACTAACCATTTTCTTTTAGCGCAGACTGCCTTAGATAGGAGATTCCGAAGAAAAGATGAAAAAAAGGAAGATATCAGTGGCTAAAGTGCATTTAATAATTAACATCATTCTCAACAGTTTTTGTTCTATCAAACGTATCGGCCACTATACCGAACGAAACACTTTCGTCATACCTCGTTTCAGCACTATCCCTTAAGCTACTATCACCAATATCAATATTAAGAGTCAACCCCTCGGATGATGAATTTGCACACGTAATAAGCTGGCGAAGACAGGTGTATATCGAGCATATGAACTGTGCAAATATTCCTAGATCTTTTTTATTACGAAATAATGACCACGATCATAGAATTTTCATCCAAATTGAAGACCACGTATGTCCAAACTGCAGAAAAGAGAATAAACTGGTGAACACGCAACAAGAGAGTCATTCCAGCCGTCCAGACATCATCTGCCAACCTCAACAGCTAACCGCGGACCATGATAGCGATTTGCCCCAGACAGTACAGAAGGAAACCCATGTCACCCCCTTAACGATAGACACCACAGGTCCAGACGAAATAAATTCAAATGCCACAATTGAGCAGCCGGAAATAGAGATGGACACGGACGCTAGTCCGCTGAAACGGCCTCATCCCAAGACCCCAGATGCACTTGCTGACCCGAGGCCGGCGATTTTCCCATCGCGGCCGCTACCAAAACGGCCAGCTCTCTACATTAATCAACCAGATAAGAAAGAAGAGCATGCACCTGCTGAGCCGCATAACGAACAGCCAACCCGAGAGGCAGGGGACGTAACTGAAAAAGCCAAGCACCTTTTCAACGCCGAACAACCAACGTTTATGATGGGATTTGAAGAATTCAAAACATTTATCCAGGCAGTAGCGACGAACCCAAAGTACATCTCCTATGCAACTGATTATACAAGGAGTTATGACGAGCTAGTATACATGCTGGCAGCAGTTAAACCATATCTTATCGGCAGAAGCATTAAAAGTCGCTGCTCCCGAATTATAAGGAAATTATCGGAACAAACGATCACAACGTCTGAAGACGAACGACATCATAGCGACGGCAACGTATCTAACACAAATTAATAAACTTCCCTTGTCCATAAAGTATTACAATTATTATTTGACTCATTCTCAAAATAAATAAATTAATTAATAATGGCTACTAGAGAAAGTATTATGCAATGGAACTGCAGAGGCCTTTTCAAGCATATAGAAGAACTCAAATTACTGAGTAGTGATTGGACGCCGGGCATCATCTGTCTTCAAGAAACGCATTTGAAACCAACCCAGTCTTTCTCGCTTAAAAATTTTATAGTCTACCGATCAGATTACTCTCAAGGAATATCAGCGTGTGGAGGTGTCGCCACACTAGTGCATAAGTCTTTCCCATCCCAACTCCTTAGTATTACCACAGAGCTACAAGCAGTAACAGTTACAGTAAAGCTGCCATCCCTTTCTTTCCCTTCTATAACAATATGTAACTGTTATTTTCCTCCTTCAGTAAATATTTCTGAAGCTCAGATTGAGAGGTTGCTTCGTCAGTTACCCACTCCCGTGACTTGGATAGGTGATTTTAACGCTCATTCCCCTCAATGGGGTGCTGCCTATACCAATACGCGGGGAAAAGTAATTTCTGACTGCGTACTAGGTAGCGATTTAATATTGCTGAGACCTCCGTCCCATACACACTTCAATGCAACTCACAACACGTTTTCAACAATAGACCTTGCATTCATTTCAACGGTGCTGATCCCTTACGTAAACATCATGGTGCATCAGGATTTATGCTCCAGTGACCATTACCCCATTTTTATTCATTTTCCTACTCTATCACCCACGCGACGCCCTATCCATGTGCAACCACGATTTGCGTACCAGAAGGCGGACTGGAGCACTTATCGAGATAAAACTATAATACCCTGTCGCCCTGCACTAAGTATAGAAGAAAACTTGTCCATCTTCACTCATGCGATCAATAATGCAGCCCGAGCAACGATTCTGTCCACATCGAATTATCGGCGCCGATGCGTTCCATGGTGGTGCCCAGAAATTAAGTCCGCAATACGTCAACGGAAAAGAGCACTTAAAAAGTTCAAGGCAACGAGGTCGCAGCAAGATTTAATCGATTTCAAAAAATACAGAGCTAAAGCCCGCCTGTTTATACGAATTAAAAAGCGGCAATCTTGGGTAGCCTTTGTTTCCTCCATCTCAAAGGACACACCATGTGCTATAATGTGGAAGAAGATAAAGGCGCTGAATGGTAACCCTAGCTCCACTCCGACCCCCTCTTTACTTATAAATGGGACGCTGGTGACAGATGAATCCGAGGTGGCGGGTGCTTTTGCGCTCCACTTCACAAATGTTTCCTCCTCTGCTTCGTACACTCCCAATTTCTTGGAACAAAAAACATCAGTGGAAAGTGAACCAATAGCATTCCTTTCCGAGAAAGATGAAGCGTTCAACCTTCCTTTCTCAATAGATGAATTGAACTTCCAACTAAATAAAACTAGAAACAGTGCGCCCGGTGCGGATTCAATTCACCCACTCATGTTGAAACATCTCTCTCCTTCCGCTAAAAGTCTCCTACTACATATTTATAATCAAATCTGGTCCTCATCATCCATCCCTAACTCCTGGAAAACTGCCTTAGTAATCCCTGTTCTTAAATCAAACAAAGATCCTTTCCTTCCTCAAAGTTACAGGCCAATTTCCTTATTATCGGTCCTTTCAAAAACTCTGGAAAAAATGGTGAATAGGCGTCTCTATTCCGTCCTAGAATCTTTGGAGATCCTATCTGCAATCCAGGTCGGTGGCCGTACATCAAAATCCGCAATTATGCACCTTCTGAGCCTCCAAAGGCAAATACTTACAGCCCAAAACAGAAAGCAATACTTATATTCGGTCTTTTTTGACCTTGAAAAAGCTTTCGACCGCGTATGGCGATATGGTGTGCTTACTAAGCTGAAGAACGCCGGAATCAGCGGAAACATGGGCAATTTCATCCTTAACTTTCTTTCTGATAGGGCGATCCGAGTTAGGATTGGCTCTAAAATATCTTCCTCCTTCCTTATCGAAAATGGTATTCCGCAAGGCTCAGCGCTGAGCGTAACATTGTTTATATTATACATAAATGATATGGCAGATTGTATACGGCCGCCAGTTACAGCCCGCTTATATATTGATGATCTTAATATATCCCTTCCTTCTAACCTTCCGTCCAATGCGAGATCAATCCTTCAATCAACAATCAATAACTTGGAAATATGGGCTGATAACAATGGCCTGGAATTCTCTCCGACAAAATCCGTATGTGTGAAATTTCACAAGAGACGCCGGCATGATCCCGATTCCGACATAACTCTTTTCCTAAGGAATTCACCACTCCCGTTGCTCCACACAATTAAATTCTTGGGTCTTGTGTTTGATGAAAAACTGTCCTGGTCACATCACATTCACCATCTTAAAAATAAATGCATGAAATCCTTAAATATACTAAAATGTCTGTCAAATCCGAAATATAGCATAGATCCTAAGCTCCTGCTAACTGTGTACAAATCTCTCACTTTAAGTAAATTGACCTATGGCTGCCAAGTTTATTCCTCGTCAAACAAAGCACTCCTTAAATCACTTGACACAATCCATCATACTGCTATACGAATTATCTTGGGAGCGCATAGGACGTCGCCATCGTTGGAAATCTGTTCACTAGCGGGCATCCCACCCTTAACGGTTATCCGAAATTCTTATGAATTCAGAGATTTATTTTACTGGTACCAAGCTAAATTACGCCACAACGATAATTCAGAAATCCCACTACCGTCTTTTCCAAACGATCCCCTCCCCAGTGTACTAGCCCTCCTTAAGGAAAGAGGAATTAACTGGAACTCTGACCTTGCACATCAGCATGTTGAACTCCCCTGGGAGGATACTCAGATTGTTGCGGATTTATCTCTGCTGAGCGATCGCTCGGACCAGGATGTCATTCTGCCGTCCCAGTACGTGGCGGAAAAAATGCAACTTTTTCCCAGCTACAGACAGCTGTATACAGATGGTGCCAAAGCAAACCCCCTCAATGGGTCCTCGCCGGTGGCTTGCGCCTACGAGGTGGAGGGAGTTGTTCATGCGGTTCGGCTCCACGACTTCTGTTCAGTGCTGGAGGGGGAGCTGTATGGTATTTTCTTCTGCTTGAGAGAATATCTGCAGTCTCACCCCCAACGTCGAAATGCATTTCTAATCACAGATTCCTTGCAATCGATTAGGACACTCCAGACACCTAAAACCTCTCACACATTATCTCGAAAAATAAAGCGCATCATTAACGTGCTTTTCCGGGCTGGCTCACGGGTAACATTCTTGTGGGTCCCGGGTCATACCGGTGTGCCGGGGAATGAGCGTGTGAACTTGGCTGCTAAGGCAGCAACATATAGTCCGGTGCCCGGAGGTGCCCCTCTGCCTCAGCTGGGGCCACCCTTTTTTCAGCAACATAAAGCAGGGACATGGGAAATTATGTGGTCGGCTCACACATCATGGCTGCGATCCATTAAGGTGAGCACTGAGCCTTGGTGGCCACCGATATCCATGTCCCGCAGAGAGTTTGCGGCTTTAATTAGACTCCGCATAGGGCACACAGCAATATCCCACAACTATTTGCTGGAAGGAACATCTCCTCCCTCTGTCTGTTCCATATGCAATTCCCCAATTTCACCAACCGCTGAACACGTTCTGGAACATTGCCTGCCTGCAGGCACCACCAACTTACCGACGGTTGCGTTGTCAAACGAACCAAAACAGGTCCAGGACATACTAAACCATATTAGAGCGGCTAACATATTAAAACACTTCTGATCCTGCACTGATCCATCTGCTGTAATAATCCCGGTAATTACACACAGCACATGGACCATATAAATTTAGAGGAAAAAAAGAAGAAAAAAAAAAAAAACAGTTTTTATAAATTTTACCTGTTCTAATAGTATCATACTTTTCTTTCAATTCTTTTGTTGAATTTATATATGAGATTGTATATAGCAATCTTATTTCCTGGTTGGAAATAATCTTTAATATTTCTTTTCATTTATATGTATAAAATTTTATTATAAATAAATATGAAAACAAGTAAATTTAAGGTACCTATTAAAGTTAAAAATTTCGATTACAACTGACATGTTTCCAAATATAATTCCTGCTGGTATTTTTGGTCCATCAGGATGTGGAAAAGAATGTTTTAATTCAAATCTTGTTGGAAATAAATACATATTCAAATATCTATATACAAAAACACCTCATCAGGAGAAATATGACAGATTGAAAGCAATAATTGATGTGTATAATGAAAAAGTGAAATTCAAAATTACTCATACAACTTTATTACTTGATGAATTGAAAGAACGAGAAGAAATAGAACTATATTCGGTCATAATTTTTCACGATGTATTCACAGACCATCAAGCAAATATTGCAACTTTTTTTTGCGAAAGTTTCAAAACAATTCTAATTATTTTTAAATAAGATCTTCTCAATTTTTTTTATTCCAACAATATGATCTTTATATAACAATAAATTTATGTGTCCTCCTTTGTTATTAAAATTTTGATTCCTATAGTATAAACTTATTAGTGATTTATTTTCATAATATTTTTGTAAATATTGATTGAATGATTTATAAAATTTTCATATTTTTCAATATTTTCAGGTATTAATTCAATTGAATCGTACACATATTTAATTCTTCATATTTTGAGATATTATAATTTGAAACTCTATCACCATTTTTCTGAACTGGATTTAAAATACTTTCCAATACATATTCAAAACATCTTAAATCTTCTTTTTTAATACATATGAATTTATTGGTTTTTATATTTTTCACATTTATGCGATATTTTTTTGAGATTATAAAACTCGGTAATTGAACCCAGTTTCCCCCACGCAAAGGATTACTTTGGTGAGAAAGAATATCTCTACTCGAATAACCCTGTCAAATCCATATCTTATATTTCTAGCATTACAGCAGTCATAATTTCGTAGAACTTCATTTTTTGCTTATATCAAGGCTCTTATAATTGCATTTGAATGAACTATTATAATATTTCTTGTTGATCGAAAATGTTTTCTATGGTGATTAACTTGTTCTCCAGATAAATTCACTTCAACATAATCTACAATTGCTAAGTTTATACTGTTCTTGTTTTTTAATTCTTCTTTACCAATTTCATAAATTTTTTCATTAACTTCGAATAGAAAGTTTATTAAATCATACTTATATCAGAATCACGATATATATCATAATCATGAATCATATTTTTCCAGCTTGCTGTAGTTCCATCTCTTACCTCAATATTCCTATCTTTTCTAGGAGGTAATTGTTCAAGTTTCTCATTACTAAAAATGCTATCATCAAAATTGAATAGTTCATTAAAATTTTGGTTTCTCTTGTTTTTATATGTTTTGGTAAGTGATTAGCAACTAATTTTGTTAAATCATTTTTCTTCAATCTTGAACATCCCTTTATATTTTTCTGTTTACAATAATTATATAATTGAGTTCTTGTATATCCTCTTTTTCAGGCTTTGTAATTATATTCATTACTAGCTGTGCCCGCGGCGTTGCTCGCGTGAATTATGATTCTAAAAAATTACTTTATTTGTTAAATTACACCCACGCGGAATTCAGTTCATGACTGTGTAAGAGTATCACAGTAAATGATTATTTGTCAAAAGATTTTTTATTGACCGTGGCGGCTCGTGAATTTTGGGGAGACTAACTTTTCCAGAAGCACAGCACATACCATTAGGTTCATTGGCCCTATTTTTTGGCAGAACACTTGGAGAAGATATTATTCATGGCTCCGATTTGGACGGAAGACTGTTGAGCATAATCAATCTGTGGATCGTATCGGAAAGCCGATCTGTTACTGTGAGCACACGACTCTTACGCGCGTACTTGAGAGATTCTCAAATTTTGTTCAGCAAGCCGCTGCGAACGCTCGATACTCGACTCTCTGGCACGTGATTGCGACGCGTATTCTCTCTGACTTGCAAGACGATTTTCAGTTTCTGATGAAGATTCTCCATTACGACGTATTTTTGATGCCCTCGCCTGGGAACTATTTCTAGAAAGTTGAGATCTTAATCTTTTGGGCATTTTGTACCTTTTACAAAAGAGATAACGGTAACGCTCGAAAATTTTCATTCCTTACGTTAACACACTATTTCCATTAGTGATGAGCTTGTAAACGATGCTAAGGCGATCTTTATCCGAATCTAAATTTCCCGATGGTAATTAACATTGATATTTTAATGTTTTATAAAAAAAGTTTTTGCAGCGCACGCGATGTAAGGAATTATTTAGGTCATTTTTTTGCACCTTATTATTGGAGTTTTAGTAAGGATCCCTAATTTTTTTGAAAATATAATATAGCCTATGTCACTCGGAGATAGTTTAGCCTCCCAACGGTGAAAGAATTTTTCAAATCGGTCCAGTAGTTTTGGAGCCTATTCAATGTAAACAAACAAACAATCAAATCTTTCCTCTTTATAATATTAGTATAGATTTATATAGAAAAAATTTAATAGGAATTTTTAAAATTAAAAATAAGCCGACTAGTGTTTTTTTAAATTGTTTTTTCAATTTTTTTCTCTATATAAGTACAAAATGGAAAATCATTTCGAAGTTATTGAAATTGATTTCAATAACAATGCTGAAGAATATAATGAATTTACAAGAGCAATTAGAAATATTGAAGATTTTTTTGGTTTCGAATTTTTTTTTGGTAATGAAGAACCTCCTGATTCCGATTATGAAGATTATGATTCTGATTATGATTCCGATATAGAAAATTATTTAAATAGGTCGCAGATAATTTATAATCCGGATGATTTTATATCCGATCCTGATTCAGAAGCTGAACCAGATGAGCGAATACAAGATGATTTAGATGATGAATAATTTTTTAATTACATACATAATTTTTTCTCAACATCAGATTCCAAATCATTCTTTGGCATATTTAAATTATCAATATCCTTTTCTATCATTCTTGATAAGGTACTTAGATGAGCTGTAATATTTACCATTAATTTAGTGTACTTTTTCTTTTTATTTTCAGGTAAGTAATGAATTTTCAGGTTGATAAAGGATCCATTAGAGTTTCATATTTTGATCTAGTTCGTTCAAATGCTATTTTAAAATATGGGATCATACTTTCAAAATCAAATTCATCTTCATTAACAAATGAATCTTTATAAACTTACATTTATATAGTAAAAATATTGTTAATAGATGTTGAATGATTTTTATTAACTTTTTTTTGTAAAACCTGCCCGAGGAAATTCTCTCTTCACTAAGTACGAAGGGAAAATTTCGTACTATATACATCTGACTTGATACGTCACGACTAGTCATTGAACAGTTAAGTTATCATCTAATCACTAATGGATCCGGAACGCAATACAGTCGCGTTGCTTAGTCATACATATATACGTCTACGTATCATTTCTATCAGGTAATTAGAATTATCAGAATGTATAGAAGTATATCGGAATTATCTCACTTCTGTGAAGTAGTGTACCGACCATGCCGCGGTTCATAATCAATACACACACACTCACATTAGTAGAGATAAGTAGGTGAATACTATAATTTTTATAAGCACCGTCTGAAAAATGATAATTTATAAAAGTACGCGCTAACATTGTATCCTCTTGATTAGCATAAACTAACGGTATATTAATATTTCCAACGTCGATTTTTTTTGGAAAAATTTAAAAAATTTTTCATTTTTTTTTTTGGAACTATTGACGTTGAATAGTGTTGAATTTTATTTTAAAAAACGTGGGTTAGTAAAAATAGTTAAAAAAGAATTTAATTTTCGAGGAATTATCACTACAAAATGAATGCCGACGTTGTTGAAATTGAAACAATTTTTTTGGGAGGATAGTTAATAAATAAATTTTCAGTCGGTTATTGAATGGATAAAAATAGATTGAGTACGATGGGGAAACCAAAGTTGTCATTATCGGTTGTTGTAAAAATAAGATGAATTCGGTTGAAGAACTGAGAAAATAGAATGTGAGTTAGAATTAGGTATATTATATACTAGTGATTCATAATGATTATACGTTGTTTTTTTCTTTTCTGCTAACATTTATAATATATATACAATATTTTGTCGATGTTTAACAGTAGTTCAAATTCATCTTGGGCACGGAAAATGCAAAATCTGTTTGATTCTTCATTTCAAATATCATCAGTGTATTTAACTTTAATCCGTAGTAGATGCGTTAAACATTAGATTAGATAACGTCGCGAAGGAGGTGCAAGATGCATCCTCCGATAAAAATGTGCAGCGACAATTCCGGATACCTTCGTTTATTAGTTAGTGTGTATAAAAATGATCATTTCTTCTTTCTCTACACAATTTGATGCGCAAAGTGTTATACTCACTTCGAAGTAATTGTAGCGTCGATAAAATATCGCTTTCAAAAACTTCGTGACATATTGCCAAGGCGACCGATAATGAAAAGGTAAATGATACGAAACGAATTTTCATCTTTAGACATCGATCACAAGCGGAACTGAACTTCTGGATCTGTCGAAAATGCGAATCTATCGGTCAGCACCAAAAAAGAGTCGGCTCCGGAAACAGCGCTCGGTTTAATTTCGCTATCCTCTCTCTCTCTCTCGATTCGATGTTTATTAGTCGCGGTTTTTCATTTTTCATGCCTTAGAAGGACCGCGTTCGCTAGCGATAATTATAATTATTGTTTTTCCCGTCTGCGTGTATATGTAGGCTAGTGGGCGACCGGATAATGAGATAGAAATGTTGAGTTTTTAAGATGCGAAGCAACCTACGTACGCAGGACAATATTCTGACCTAGAATGATAACGGCCATCTGCAGAGGACGTGGGATGAAAATAGGATATTGAGACGAGTCGGTCGATCGGTGAGAAGCTGAATATTATCAGAAGCGGCCACATAAATTAACCAACACACTGACAACGGTCTCCTCGGCTTAAATTCTACACTTCAGATTCGCAGACAACAACAAATCTGTCCTCTATCATCTCGCGCTGACTTTCTCTCGTACGTGTCCATTCGCCGTTCCCCTCTCCGCCTTTGCCGTCTTTTTCTTTTTCTCACCTCCCGCCCATTCGTTAAAAGTTGTTACACTATCAGCCTATACTTCTGTCCGCCGTTCTATCCGGTCTATATCGAATTTTCATTCATCAATTATTCGCCGCTCATCGTTCTACTTCACTCGTGACACTCGCCTCTAATTGTTATGATACCTACCCTCGGGCCGTTACAGCATTGCTAATAACGTTCGCTGCAGTAATGTAATTTTATATTCATCGATTCTTCATCTCTTTTTAGAAAAACCGCCGCTTATTTCATTTTATGTTTTCTGTTCTTTTTTTTCTGCGTCCGTGCGGTAATTTGTTTTTTATCATTTTATTAATCATTCCTCACAGGAACACTTATATTACGACAATGGTTTCCCCATTTAATGCATTACTCTTTAAGTGTATAGTTATTTAAAATTAATATCACATTTTGGTTTATAATATTCATTACTATTATTTTTTTTTAATGTAAAGTTTCAAAAATTGTTATAATTATAATTTTTTTGACGTTTACCCCAAAATATAAGAAATATCACTTGTTTTTTGTTTTGTTTTGTTTTTTTTTTTTTGATGAATTCAAAAATGCCAGCAATGCGAAAACGAACAAAATTGCGTCGGTGAAAATCAATTTGCCGTATTCTTTTGGGGTTTTAATTTAATTTTTTTCTTCTAATAAAAGCAGCAGATGGTCCAATTTCCGGTTGGTCGAATATTTGTAATTGTTAGAGGCAAAAAAAAAAAAAAAAATCTATCATACTATAAACAGTTTTATTGTTGCTCCAATCGCTCACAATTATGACGAGGGTCGTGCGAGACGATATGCATTCGGCAATTACTTTTTTTTCGTGTCGTTCTATTTGTCCGCAGTTAAATTTCTATACAAAAAGGTATTTTAAAAAGGTTAATAATATATTATACTTTATTCAGCTGCTACTAGGGAGAATATTTTTATTGGCTTCGTATTATATTCGATATACACATACAAATATATATATATATATATCAAGGCCGTGTCCACGGGCGGGGGGTGTTAACCCCCCTCCCCAGGAGGACTGAAAATTATAAATACACAAAATTTGAAAAAAATCATAAATTTAAAATAAATATTGATGATTTTTTAGGGTGTTCTTACCTTTAAAAGAAAAAGGAAAAAATATGCTCCATATTTTTAGCTACTTCATTAATATTTTATGCAAAATTTTTTATCACGAGTATTTGTAATTTTTTATTAATATTTATACGGTAATTCATTTATATAAATTATTAATATATAAATCAAAGTTATGTAAAATATTAATAGTATGAATATTAGTGAAAAATGTATTGTTATTTATAAAATAAATATGCGAAGAAAATTTTTAAAAACCCCCCCTTTTCAAAATTCTGGGCACGGGCCTGATATACATACCACACATACATCTTCTTCTTCTTTCTCTCTTCAACCTAATAACAACCGTCAATATATTTAAAATGCACCCTCTTAAACGTAGGCCGAAGTAAACATCAACAAATAGAAATTTTGAAAGATGACAAACGAGATGTTATAATAATAACAGAACCCGATTTTGATAAAGATAAACTACTGGGACTAAACGATGGCTATATAGCTATAAAACAGAAAGATGTGGCAATTGCCATAAAAAATAAACATAAAGTCGAATTAAAAATGATTTCTGATCATATTATAATCGCTAAAGTACAAACAATAACCATAATTGCGACATATCTTTCTCCTAATGAAGAAATAGAAACAAAAATTAACATGATTCAAATGTACTTAAATAAAAACAACAACAGAGAAAAAATCTTAATTATAGGAGATTTTAATACTCGATCAACGTTATGTGAGAAATTAAAACGAAACTATAAAACACAAAGAACAGAAAAATTTGAGGAATTCCTCTTCAGCAATAACCTAACAGTTAAAAATAAATATAACAACAAAACCTTTGAAAACAAAAACGGTTCTAGTGTAATCGACCTTGTCATAGCAAACGATAAAATAAAAAAGAAAGTACAAGAGATCAAAATAAAAGACAGCACTCTTTCTCAACACAAAACAATAAAATTAACCATAAAAAACTTGGAGAACCAACAAGACACCTTACAGGAGATTAAAGCAATAAACTACAGCAACTTTGAAGAAGAATTTAAAAAAACCGATCTAAATGACGAATTGAAATCTATCAAAAAATCATTGAATATAGAAGAGATAAATAAAAATGTAGAAACAGTACTAATTAAAATAAATAAAATTAGAGTCAAAAGTATGGTTAAAAAACTAATTAACACTACAAATACATGGTGGAGTAATAAACTAGAAATATACAAGCAGGTAATAAAAAAACTGACAAGAATTAAATATAAATACAACCAGGAAAAAGACTCAATAAAATTAAACATAATAACTGAAACAATCACACAGATTAGGAAAGATTACAAAAGGGAAATCGACAACAACAGAACAGAAATGTGGAAAAAACTTGTAAACAATTCAGCGGTATGGGGTAAGCCATACAAAGTAATAATGAACAAATTAACAAAATTTAATTTCCCCCCGTTGAAAAATGACTAGAGTCTAACGGTAACAGAAGAAAAAGAAAAATATGAATTGATATGCGAAAAACTATTCCCACAAGTAAACGATACTATACCGGACTATCCTAAAAACTCGAATAGTGAAGATACTAAATTATCTACCGAACTATATGAAATCAATCACATAATCAAGAATTTAAACAACAGAAAAGCAAATGGACCGGATGGGATATCAAATAAAATGATAAAAATAATTCATGAAAATAACCCAGACATTTTACTCACAATTTACAATAAATATCTGGAACTTAATTATTTCCCCCATTTCTGGAAAACTTGTAAAATAAAACTGCTTAATAAACCAGGGAAAGATCCGACCATGCCAAACTCATATAGACCTATTGCTCTCTTGCCTAATTTAGGAAAAGTCTACGAGAAAATAATACGACTTAAATTAGAAGAACAGGTCACAACAAGAAACATGATACACAGAAATCAGTTCGGCTATATAAAAAAGAAATCCACGGAAAATGCAATAGACACCTGTATCAAAAAAATAGAAACAAACAAAATACACAATAACATGAAAATGACACTACTGATCAGTTTCGATATAAGTGGAGCCTTTGATGCAATTAAATGGTCCTCCATATTAAATTGTCTTAAAGAAAACAATATTCAAGATAACTTGCTAAACATAATTAAAAATTTTTTACTAAACAGAGAAATAAAATTCTATAATAATGAAGAATTAATATATCGAAAAACACTAAAAGCAGGAGTACCGCAGGGATCAGCACTATCCCCAACTATTTTTAACATTGCGATGGCTAAGGTACATAATGTATGCGACCTTAATGGGAATAATATGGAACTAATAAGCTATGCAGATGATCTTCTATTAATAGCAGGGATTCAGGATGTCAAAGATATCAAACCAATTAACACCATCATCAAGGCAATAAATAACACTTTGAAACTATTAGGGCTAAAAATAAATCCTGAGAAAACAAACAGCATTTTAGTAACAAGGAAACATAAGAAAGAAAATATAAAAGAAGACATAGGAAGGGAACTGAAACTGGAAGATTCAAATATACTTTTAAAGAAGGAAATGAAGTATTTGGGCATTATATTAGATGAAAACCTCAATTTCACTAGTCACATCAATTACATAGTAGGAAAAATCAAAAAAGTTTACAGCAAAATAACTGCTCTATACAACAATACCTTTGGCATCAAATCTACAGACAGAAAAATTATATATTCGGCGCTATTTAGGTCCATTATAGAATATGGCAGCACAATATACTACCCCAAAATGAAAAAAGAAGATAAAAAAAAGATTAGAAAAGAGCAACGGAAAATATTATTGGGAATTATATCTGCATATAGAACGGTATCGTATACTGCAACCAATGTAATTGCAGGAGTACTACCTATTGACCTACAGATACAGCAAAGCAGTGAAATTAAAGCAACAAAATCATCAAGCATTACCGACAAACAAAAAAAAGAAAACATAAAGGAAATAAAAATTAAATATAACAACCTCTGGCAAGAGGAGTATAACGCTGAAAAAACAGGAAGAAGAACCTTTAAACTAATTCCAAATATCGAAGAAAGACTTAAAAATAAGATACTAGAACCTAATTTCTACCTTATTCAATTTTTAACAGGACATGGAAATTTTGGAGAATACCTCAAAAAATATAAAATAACAGAAAAAGACACATGCATAAACTGTAAAAAAGACATAATAGACACTCCGGATCATTCCTTTTTAAGCTGTCCAAACTTCAGTCAAATCAGGATAAAATATAAAATAGAAGAAATCAATGAGAAATGGCTTACCAACCGGAAAAACACAAAAACAACGATGGAATATGTAAATGAAATAATGAAAAACAAAGAGAAGTACATTTAAATAATAAGGTATTAACGTTAAGTCGCGTACTTAATTAATATAATTGTGATGACCTGCGGAACACTGATAAGCGAATTCAGCAAAAAGTGATCCTCAGGCCATAATACCATTATTGTAAAATTGTATTTAATAATAAATGAATTTAAAAAAAAAAAAAAAAAAAAAAAAAATGGTTGATGGGTACTACCTATTCGTACATCTCTGCTGTACAGACACAAGCATAGTGTACTAGGCAATGAATTATATGCAACGCAGGTGTACACGCACAAGACTACATTCGGAACTGATTAGTAATCGTTTGATTTATCGATATACAAGTCCACACGTATCATATACACCTATATTACAAAGATGCAAGAAACGATTAAATGAATAGCGCGATCTGCATTAGTTGAAGTGTTGTCGTTTCTTCAGTGGATAAGAAAAAATAAAACTTTAGAAAATTTGAAATTTCGGACACTAAAGTTCGGAAGAGGCGTTATTTTTTAAGACGAAAAATTTAAGAAAAACTCACAGTCCCCATACTACAGCAGCTAGAGAGTTGCTTTTTTTTTATAAATCGACGTTTTTCGTTGTTACAGTTGAAAAAAAACTGCGAGATTGCCAAAATTTGGAAATTCAAGGGCCTACTAAATGTACGAAAAATATATTATACATTGGATAAATAATATTTGGCAATGATGGTGATAATTGCTAAGACTAAGCGAATTATTGCGGATAGCCAGCTATCGTGGCGTAGTTGATTAGTTAACTGTGTTTCGTTCGCGTAGAACATCCCGCTGCCATACATTGGCACTTCCAAAAATTTCACTTATACTGGATCATAATGTTCATAGTTGATGTGCTCGAAAAAAAAAAGAAAAAAAAAACGATTTTGGTTAAACAAATTTTTTGACGTTGTTGCCAGTCCGCTAGCAATACTTAAGTAGACTGGCAAGAAAACTGCGATTATAGTGTAGATGTGGTGGTGGTTCTGTTCCACTAAATTAACGCAGAGTGGCCATTAACAGTGTTCGCGGATAGGCACGATGAAAAATAGCGTTTATGTCATGGTGTAGGAACAAATGATACCGCAAAACCGCTTTTGCCCGCACGTTTCAACGCTTGTTCATGTTGTATGAAAAAATTTTGTTAATAATTTTTTTTTTGAGTTGTTTCTGACGACTCCGATGCTGGAACTTACATAAAGTTTTAGGATAACTTCAAAAAAGTAAAACATATATTAAGTTGCATTTGAAAAAAATTTACGCTTTTTTTTTTTTTTTTTTTTTCTTTTTCCACTGTACCAGTCGAGGGACCACAAACAGCGCCAATATTAATTTTAATATATGTATTATGATGATAGAAATGTGACCAATCCAAAGCCCTCCAGTGAGGGGTTTGGCTTATAATAGTTCACTACAACTTATAAAAAGGGATACAAAGTCTAGAGAAGGACGAAAAGCGACATAAGCAGTACAGCACAATTTTGACCATATGGCCCTTAGGATATAAAAAGCGAATGGGATGGATTTTAAGAGAAAACAACATGAGATTAGTACAGCAGCGTGTACAATGTAATATTTAGAGCACAATCGTCATGATAACAGTGCTATTTAGTGTATTTCATAAAAGCTCGGCACGCATTTAGTGTGCAAGAGTGCGAGCGCCACAACAATCGCCTTATGGAACGTTATCCATACGTAGCAAGTCTACTTCTTATGATATCTGACAAAAACTCGAACACCATGGCAATCACTATGTTAAGAGTGACCCATACATGTCAAGTTTATTGTAGAACGTTATCCATACGTAGCAAGTCTACTTCTTATGATATCTGATAAAAACTCGAACACCATGGCAATCACTAAGTTAAGAGTGACCCATACATGTCATGTTTATTTGGGTCAGATGACCTGGATCCCATAGTAACCGTTGCTGTTTGGTCGGACAACAGAGTCCGGTGAAGTAAATACTTGATAAAAGTTTCGAGTCATAATAACTGATGCTAACGTATTTAAAACTAAATGCACTTAAGTTATGGGAAGAGCGTCACGACACCACTTCCTTCTCTTTAACCTTCTTCTCGGATTACCCGGAAGAGTATTTATAAACATGCTACTAACTTTAGGATTGGGATGTAGATTTAGATTTTCAAAAAATTTGCTGTACTGTTGAGTATGAACTGATTTAACAAAAGGAACATGCAGATCTCGATGGAGAGTTAGGTTTGAAACATATTTTGGTGCTGCTGCAATCCCTCGGAGGATAATGGACTGCTGACTCTGAATACGAGCAAGGTTGCTTCTACTTGTATTTCCATATAGTTCTAGGCCATACCTCCACACCGGAGCTATAATCATCAAGTAGATAGATCTTTTTAACCTTATACTTAATTTAGATTTATTGCCTATCAGCGAGGATAGCTTTTTAGCGTGTGCGATTAGCTTTCTCCGTATTTGTGCAACGTGGAAGCGCCACGTAAGGCGACGGTCAAGGTACATGCCTAGATACTTGACTGTGTCTACCTGTTTGAGCTCTACATTGTTTATTTGTAATTTAGGGCATGTAACGTATCTGTTCGTGAAGGTTATGTGCTGACATTTTTCCTCACTAAATTTAATTCCCCATTTTTTCGGCCCAGATCATTATCCTGTTTAAATGGTCCTGAACTGCATTATTCACATATGTACAATTAGTATCTGAGGACAGTATTGCTATATCATCAGCAAATGTGGCCAGAATTGTCTGATTTGATACATTACGCTAAATAGTAGTTGAAGATCATTTTTTTTTTACGGAGTATTTTCGTCTTTTTAGAATTTAGGAGAAGTATGAAATCTGCTATGTGTATATTCTAAAATTTAAATGTCTGTTTATCGCCTCTTATAGTATTTTCTCGCTCGCATCATGTTTTAGCTAACGGTTTTAGTTTTTGAAATATTTTAAGAAAAACTTCAAAAATCTTGATTTTTAATTTTAAATTAAAGTATCTCAAAAAGCTAAAAACTTTAGAATAATTAGAGCGAAGGAAATTTTCAAATTTAATTATCTGCAAGCCAGCAAAACATCTTCGTTCCTTTGTTATTTCTCATAAATCCAAACTACTCGATTACACCATTCTAAATAAAATAATGTTTAGAAAAAATTGCGAGTTTCATTTATAAGTTTGCTGCCTGATAAAAGATAAATATCTACATTATCATGTGTACAAATGAGTACCGTAATTTATTATTAATCATATGAGTATTAAACAGAAAATCGCACTCGAATAACAGACGATTTATATATATATATATATACACACACACACACATATATATATATATATATATATATATATACACACATATATAATATATATAGCTAAAATTAGTAGCTACATAAGTATGGCAATCAGAAATTCGCTTCATTATGAATCTGCAATCAGTAATCATCATAAATGGCTGAATAATACTAGACGTCTTTCCTACAATCAACTTGATGCTTGAAATGCATAGTGATAACAATAAAGAAAAATTATTATACGTTTTCTTTTAGTATTTAATAATTCGTCGCGTTTTTTCCAATCAGCGGTATATGGATTTTATCACAACCATCAGTGTTTATTTGTTTTTCTTTGCTGTTTTGTAAACACAAGAAACAAAATACAATCAATAAGTAAGAATTATTTTTAATTGCGATTAATGATTATCGAGAATAAAGGAATACGACTAGTTGCTTGGAATTGTAACTCAATCGCTCATAAGTATGAAGAATTGTATGAATTTATCTGTAATAACTAGATTCACATTACTGATCTTTCCGAAACCAAATTGCACTCTTCATATAACCCCTTAAATGTCCTGGTTTTAAATTGTACCGAGTAGATGTTAATCGTAGAAGTGGTGGAGTAGCATTAATTATAAACAGTAATATTAAACATGTCTTACTGCGCTTACCTCGTTTAGTGCACGTTCAGTGCATTGCTGTAAAAATATATTCGGAATTTTCATGCCAATCAAAATTTAAACTCGTTTGTTGTTTGCGCCGTATACATGCCACCTAGATTTACACATAAATTTGCCGACGACATTAGATCACTCCTTAATTTACATCCGAAGGCTACGTTAGTTGGCGATCTAAATGTTAAAAGTAGAGTGTAGGGCTGCCTTAACAACAATTTAGCGGGTAATACATATATTATTCAATATGTCCACTCGGGATAATTTTCAAATTATGGCTCCTTGAAAACCTACTTACTTTCCTTCTTCAAATCAGTTTCGATGCAGTGTGTTTTAGATCTAATTGTAGCAAAAAATGTTAGTGTAAATTTCTCCGTTACGTTTGATCACTTTATCACTGGTCATAAACCAATTTTTACGGTTAATAATAATGCAAACCTGCTCTTAAGTAGTAGGTAGTATCTAGACTTTAATAATGCGTATAGGGATAGTTTCAAAAAATATATCTCAAATAACACATTTAAATCAACCAATTAAAGATAATTTTGATATTGGTAGCAGGTTGAATAACTTTACTAAATTAATTACTGACAGTATTAATCTATTTACATCCCAAAGAAAAGACGTGTCAGACGTGTTCCCGCAAGTTTATGTTCCGAGTTTTGTCCAGAATATATAATTAAACTTAAAAACTATGTTCGGAGGATTTATACAAAATACCGATTTCACTCTAATACTGGCTATTTGAAACTCGTAATCAAATTTTTAACAAAAATCTTTAGGTTTTTACTTAGTAAAACCAAAAATGATAAATTTCAAAAATTTCTGGCAAATGTTAATGCATAAGATAAAAGTTTATGGAAAGTTTGTTCGAGGTATAGTAAGAACTATGGAATGATTCCACCGCTATTTCATTCTGATCTTAATCATGGGCGTAGCTAGAGTGGGCACGGGTGGACAGTGCCCACTCTAAAAAACTCATTGCCACCCTAGAAAAATCGTCTAAATGTCACACAGAGAAAAATTTGAAAAGTGTAAGAGTACAATGTACTTCAAAATTGATACCGTGATTATCACAATAATTTCTTACGCGCATGCATGCCATCTGACGACGCTTTGCACACTATTCTACTACAGCAGCGGTAGACTAAGTAAACGTAAGCATTGGAATTTTGATTATTTAAAAGCTTCCTCAGTGACTACTTTCAAACCGTACTCACTTAACGTCGGAGTAAATTGCACCGTCTGAACGTAGTCACTAAGAGAAGTGAATTTTTAAATAATTGAAAGCCAGCATTCTTTCATAAAACGAGTATGCGTCTCACGCCTACATATCAAAATAATCTAGTTACTAATATACTGTAAAACATTTATTAACTTGTTTTGCTTTCAATAACAGTACACGTTCTCCTATTTCCCATTCTGATATTAATGTACCTCAAGAAATCTAAAGCAAAAATTTCTAGTGGTGATAATATTCCGGCAAAAATCTTAAATAAGATTTTACGAGTCAACTCACATAATCAATGCTACAATGTGGTTCGGCTATTTCCCAAAGTCCTGGAAAGTAGCCAAAATTATTGCACTACCTAAACCACTGAAAGACTCTTCCCAAGTGAATAATATACAACCTATTAGTTTGCTTAGCAACTTCAGCAAAATACTGGAAAAAGTTACAATACATAGTCCTCGTAAATTTGCCGATAGTAATAACATACCTCTAGTGGAGCAATTTGGTTTCGGACCAGGTTATTCTACTACGCATCAAGTTGCTAGGATCGCTGATCATGTCACGCATAACTTTAATGTAAATAAACACACAGGATTAATTCTATTTGATATTGCAAACGCATTCGACATGATCTGACACGACGGGTTGATTTACAAAATGTTAAAGTATAATTTTCCAAGATATCGAATCAAATTAATTAGAAAGTACTTACGCAATAGAACTTTTTACGTTTCATTACAAGGGGCTAAATCAATGACCAGAACTGCCGTCGCAGAGGTCCCCCAAGATAGTGTTCAGTCCACTTGTCCGATCTCCCTAAGTTGCAACACACGAGTATGGCTTTATATGCTAATGATACGGCTATATATTGTAACTCATATAAAACGCCTACTATTTATGAACGTCTGCAGATGTACAGTTCTCGAGTTTTAAAATTTTTGGAAAAACGAAAAATCGAAATTAATCCAACTAAAACAGAAGCTATCCTTTTTACTTGTAGATACCCCACCCCCCTAGGTAACTGAATATTAAAGGCAGCAGGATTAGGTAAGCTGATCATGTTCGATATCTTGGTGTAATTCTAGATAAGAGATTATCTTTTATGGAACACTTAATACACGTGGATCCTCGCCGGTGCCTTGAACCTACGAGGTGGAGGGAGTTGTTCATGCGGTTCGGTTCGACGACTTCTGTTCAGTGTTGGAGGGGGAGCTGTGCGGTATTTCCTTCTGCTTGAGGGAATATCTGCAGTCTTATCCCCAACGTGGAAATGCATTTCTAATCACCGATTCCTTGCAATCGATTAAGACACTCCAGGCACCAAAAACATTACACACGTTGTCTCGAGAAATAAAGCGTATCATTAACGTGTTTTCTTGGACTGGCTCACAAGTAACATTCTTGTGGGTCCCGGGTCATGCCGGCGTGCCGGGGAACGAGTGTGTGAATGTGGCTGCCAAGGCAGCAACATATCTCCCTCAGCTGGGCCACTATTTTTTCAACAACATAAGGCAGAGATATGGGAAACCATGTGGTCGGTTCACACATCATGGCTGCGATCCATCAAGATGAGCACTGAGCCTTGGTGGCCATCGATATCCATGCTCCGCAGAGAGTTTGCAGCATTCACTAGACTCCACATAGGGCACACAGCAATATCTCACAACTATTTGCTGGAAGGAACCTATTCTCCCTCTGCCTGTTCCATATGCAATTCCCCCATTTCACCAACTGCTGAACACATTCTGGAATTTTGCTTGCCTGCAGGCATCTCCAACTTACCGTCGGTTGCGTTGTCAAACGAACCAAAACAGGTCCAGGATATGCTACACTATATAAAGGCAGCTAGCCTGTTAAAATACTTCTAATCTTGCACTGATCCATGTACTGTAATAATCTCCGCAATTTCACACAACACGTGGACCATATATATATTTATATTTATATTAAAAAAAAAAAAAAAAAAAAAAAAAAAACACGCTGACGCGAAAGCAAATAGAGCTGTTGTAGCCTTGTACCCAATTATTAATCGAAGAACTTACTTAAACACTACAAACAAGCTTATTATCTATAAAAGCATTATCAGACCCATATTGGCTTATTCAGCTCCAGTTTGGTGCTCGATTTTAAATTTCGATTTTAATTAATTTAAATTACTATAAAATAGGTGTTGTCGGTGTATTTTAAATGTTCCCCGCAGGACTAAAATTGGCAATACGCATAATTAGTTATAGTTGCCCTATGTAAAAGATTTTATAATTAATACAGCAAAAAAGTTTTTTCATCGCTGTTACTACCACAACAATATGCTTATCAGGAATATAGGCGATTACAATTCCGAGCAGCTACCCCGGATGTACATTTAAGCATCGTCGGATTAAGCACAATTTAGTTAGTCAGTGACACCGTTAAACTATTAAGTAACGTTTTTAATGGTGTAAATTGGCTATAATTTTGATTATTTTGGGTTTTTTTGTTATACCTTTTGCTCTTTGTTTTTTTTTATAGTATTTATATTTTCGTTAACAATATGTAAGCGTTCTACTTTTTTTTTTTTTTATCACTAATGTAATGCGGTTAAATCTCTTCTGAGCTGGTACGCATTTTATGTTTATATATACCATGCAACTCTGAACTTATCTAAATATACGTTCTGTTCTGTTCTGTTCTGTTCATCACTACATTTAATATGTAATTTACTTCTTTTCAATATTTATTTTCTTTTTATTTTACAGAATATTGATTTACTAAAAAAAAATAATTTTTCATTTAAATTAAATAATTAAATAAATTATAACTAATTAATTGTTCGTCCAAATGATTTTTCTCTCAGGACTTTTTTGTTCATTTTGATGAGCTTTATAGCGTAAAACAAATTTCTTGGATTAGTTTCAGTACACCCTATATATACGTGTATATATATAATATATATACATATATACATATATACATATATGTATGTACATGTATACATATATAAATATACAATTATACAAAAAAGTAAGTTCACAGCCATTTCCACGAGAGCTAAAGAGTAAATTTGTTTTTTAAATGACGTATTTTTGTTGCTAGAATATAGGAAAACCATGGGAACTCCAAAATTTTAAAATCAAGGGTTCGAATTTTAAAACATGTGAAAATTAGGTTGCAAAAAACGTTATTACAATACGGGTAAAATACATCAAATTGTAATACGTTTGAGTACAAATTTTGAAATGACTCAAAATATTATTGCTTGAATTCTAAGGAAGAAAAAAATTTGAATATTACAACGTCAATTTAATGAAATAAATATTATCAATATCTGATTTCAAAAAAAAAAATTAAACGTAAAGCATAACTCTCACATATATTACCTTGCTTTAGCAATTTCAATTTTTATGACATTTCAATAAAAAAATTCACTTTTTTCATTGAAGTATTCATATTTGTTTTTTTTTTAATAAACGTTATGTACACGCTGCAGTTCTTTTTTAATAAAAAACTAAAAATCCAAAAGTTTGGATCCCACAAATGTACGAGGTATGTAATGGTATACAACTACTAAGGTTATTGCAATAGGTAGCCAAATGATATTTATGGATTAGGTTCTGTTAATCAGTTTAAATTGAAATTTTTTATTTGTACATATAAGCAAAACTTTTTATAAAAAAAACTAGCTAGAATATAAATTAGAGCGAAACACGAAATGATGAATTTGTTTATAAATTAATAAAACGACAATTTTAACTAGAATATATTTAAATCTAAAAAAACTAGCGCTATAGAAATAAATACAAAAATACCTTAAATATGCAGTCAAGTTCATTAGACTAACTGCTAAACAATTAATCAAATTTAAAAAGAAATTATGTCTGAAATTACATTTTTAATTGCTTCTTTTTTTGTGTTTTCCAGTTTTTTAGTAATTAATCAACATTAAAAATATACAGCGTTTATTTGAAATTGCACTTTTTGTTTTTCGTTTTCTTTCTTTTTTTTTTTTTTAATTATTCATTACCGTAAGCTGAATAATTAATCAGAATTAAGAATATACGCTATCTAAAGTTACACATTTATTTTCTTTTTGCTTTTTTGTTTTTGTTTTGTTTTAAAAACTTTAATTATTCATCGCGACATTCTTAACAATTAATCAAGTTTAGGAACGCGTATAAAATAATTTTTAAAAACTTTTCGATATCGCCATTTATTTATTTTTTCTGTATTTCTTGCTGTCTTTTCATTCAGTGTAACGTATTGTTTGGGTCTTTTAACGCTTTTCAAATTTAACTCTATCCGCAGAATATTTCGATTGTAATTTCCGGCTTGCAGTTTTTAAGGTATTTTATGAGGTCGTTAAATGTTAGCTTTGGTCTCTCAACGAGGCTGTTTAACTTCTAATTTTAAGCCCCTATAGAATTATTTTTCAATGACGTCATCGATGACAGTTTCACAGGTACTAGTAGATTGTATTAATTTAAAAATTCTTTCAGTGTTTCTTCTTGCGGAGTTTAACCACGGATAAACTACCATCCTTCCTTTTACATATTTAAGATTAAAAAAAGGCAAGCGAAATAAAAATACGAACGTTGATTCTAATTTCTTTATTTTGAGGGAAACATTACCTGTAAAATTAATGAAGCAGGCATTGCAAAATCCATAAATTCAGGACAGCGTACGGGTACTTCCCGTGAAATTAACCGAAATGGTCGAAAATAAATTACTTTTCTCCTATACGGAAAAAGGTTAAATATAACAGGAACGATATTTGTTCCATTCTTAAGTTGACATGATATAAATTTACAAAAATTGTTCGCTATAACTTTTAAACATTCCACCGATAAAAAGTTGTTTTCTTTTGGTCGCAACAAAAATTAATATCCTTCCTTTGACACTATCGCTCATTAGAAGGGCTTTTACCATCGTACATGCTCAGCGTTTTTTCTTTGATAGTCTGGAAAACGCTTTCGCTCAGCTCGTACAGCTTGCACTGGATTTTTGTTTGCAGTATAGTGAAAAAGTAAAGTCGAGAATTGTGGAATTAAGCTTTTCATAATGTAGTACTAAGCCCAATGAGACAATTTGATACTATCAAGTTGCATATTTTTCTGACGGACTTGTAATCTAGCAAAGATTTTTAAGTTATTCATGGCATAGCTGCGATATTAAATGTTCTAATCTTCGTAAGCTGGTTTTTGTTTTTTTTTCGAAATATTACTTTCTATACGTCCAAGTTCGCTTCATCTGGAATACATTGATATTTTTTCATTCTGATTATTAAATTATTTTTAGAAATCGAAATACACCAGCGTCGATAGTCGGAAGTTTTTTTCCTTTTCTGTAGACTTGATCAACTGAGGGGAGCTTTCGGCTATTAAAGAAAGATGTTAACAATATTAAAAATTTTAACACGGTCGCGAAAATTGATATGAAAAACGGGGGGCAAAGACCGGAATAAATTTATATTAGTTGTAAAAATCCGGGAATTAACGATACTCGGAACAGTGTGTATGTTACAACAATATTTAATGGGGACATACCTAAATAATACTGAAATTAATACTTATTAAAATAACATATTTAGATATATATAATTTTAAAATAAGTGCTTTAATTTCAGTATTATTAATATTACGAGTGACGAGTGTGATCTCAGTGTGAATATTAAGCAACATTCCGCAGATGATTAAAAAACTTGTGTTAACAATAAAAAGTGCCATTGTAGCAAAAGGTATTAATGACAATAATGAAAAAATCAGCGGTACAAATTATTAAATTTTTCCCGTTCATTAATGATTCAGAATTTAAGTATCGAACTCATCACTGAGAGAGAATGTATAATTTAATTATTTTAAATTTTTATTGCACAAAGGATATACTTCCAAACACCAGCACGCTGAAATATATTTAAATCTCTTTCATCAGTCTAACTGAATAAATCCAAAATTGCCCTTTTATTTTCAACTGACAATTTCATTAATCGCCGTTTTGCAAAAAAAAATGTAAATTGTTGTCAACTTCATGGGCCTGACAAAACCATTTTTTGCTCAAATGATTATTGAAATAAAATTTTAAATATTCGCAGCTAATAGACTGGAAATAAAAATTCGTACGAAAATTTAAAATAAAGTGCGTCATTTTCGTCGCTATCCTCTCGAACGGTCGGAAAATTAATGTACGAAGTGACGAAGAATCTGAAAGCACGGGCTACTAGGTGTCGTAGGGCATCGATTCGACGTCTTGGCTTGCAGCCGATTATTTAGTAAAACTATCAGAAGCCGTGAATACGAGTGAGTACAACTGTCCCGGTGAGTTCAAATTTTTCTCCGCCACATAAATGTCTAAGACGAAAATAAAATTCTGCATCGATGTTTATTTTTCAGACACATACGGATAATTTCGTCAGCAAAATCCAATCTTTCAATTTAACTGATTTAAATATATAATTATTGCGTAGACGCGGCTATTATAATAATTGTGTGCCGGTTAAGTAATAGGCATCTGCATGTCGAGGAGTGTAAATAATTGTAGCAATATTTAATCGGAAATTCAATCTAAGAGGCAAGGCCGTAAAATTATGGCACTTTTTCCTGCTAGCCCACCTTTCGCCGTTAGCAAAATCGTGTCATAAACTTAATTAATGTGACTGCCTTAATAGTCACGGATATTTTAGACAACCGGTTTGCAGTTGCATCGGCAAAATACGAACAATATTTTTCAATATGTTTTCAAAAATGCACGCGAATCTTAAACTATTCCGATATCTATTTACAAGATCTAACAGCCACTTTACTGCGACAAAACTTTCGTGAAATTGACCGTTAGGCGCGTGTGATTTAAAGACTTCAGCTGCGGGCCAGCCTATTATGCAGTGCACGGCTGCTGTTTTTTTGTGTGGAAATAAAATAGTAAACGAATACGAGGTTTACTCTCTTTATACTTGTACGAAGAAAACAGCCGAAACACGAGAGCATATAGCAATGGGAGATGGGGGGAGGGCTCCAAAATAGTTATTTCAGTATCTGCAGATTGAACAGTGACCCGGTGAAGAATAAAAAAGGGGAGGTAATTACAAGAAAACAACGAGAAAGCAAAATAAAAAGAGGCTAGAATTGATGAAGGAAACAAGAAGAAAATAGATAATCGAGAAATATCGAATTACGGGAGTAAAGGCACTACTTAACAACTGAATAAACCAAGCGAGCGAGAATAGGTCTATTGAAAAACGCAATGACTCTGATCGATTAGGAACGACAACAATGAGAAAGAAATACATGAAACAGCTCAATTGGACTTATTCGATGAAATGGTTTTAAATGAAAATAGGAAATATTACGTGGAAAAATTACTAATTAAATCGCGGCGGCGTATTTGTGACAAGCAGTTGTTCTTAAATTCCCTCCAAACGGATAATCCCGAAAGAGAAACCGTTGGCAGCCGTGGAGGTGCTAAATTTATTTCCTAATAGTAAAAATATTCTAGTTCGTTTCGACGTACAAAGTTTCTTCGGCGTTTCTCTCTTTTTCTCCGATTACACAGACGCTGCCTGTGTACACAATCAGTTTATAACCAACTGGCACTCACTGATATATTCCAATTCGATTAATTTACTTTATTCTTTTTATCCCCCCCCCCCCCCCAAGGTAGCATGGTAGCCTAGTGGTTAAGGTGCTTGGCTACTAAATTAGAGAATACTGGTTCTAGACTTGTCTCGTTCCGGATCCGAATCGCTCCAACATACATATCCAATCTGAAATTGATTTGGTTATACCAGAGAGAAATCTGGGAAAGTAACGGCGGATCCCAAGTAGAAAGGAACTGGCCCCAGTATTCTCCCTAGATCCATTAGGTTTAGAGTAGACTGTGAACCTTAACTTTACAATCCCCGACGCCCTGCTAAAGGTATGGGACTTAATTTACTTTACTTACTTACTTTACTTTACTTACTTACTTTAATTTACTTACTTTACTTTACTTACTTACTTTAATTTACTTACTTTACTTTACTTACTTACTTTAATTTACTTACTTTACTTTACTTACTTACTTTAATTTACTTACTTTACTTTACTTTACTTACTTTAATTTACTTACTTTACTTTACTTTACTTACTTACTCTACTTATTTTTTATCCCGAGTTTAATCATCGTTTTAGACTTTTCGTTCTATTTAATCTTGTTTCAATGGCGTTTGTGTACGGAACTAGGAGTCTCGAAACTTATCTTGTTTTCCGCAGTCGCCATTCTATATTATAGTGTACAACTTTTATTCCCCTTCTTTTTGAACTCCTGATTATCTTCCGTCACACCCTTGGTACGTTTATTTTTCTCAGCAATCTGCCGTTATCACTTTGGGCACAGTTTGCTTTCTTTACCAGTTTACCAGTTTCCGACTTATAACTTCTGCATTTTGTTCTCACCATTCTTCTACTTTTCCTTTTATATACAACGTTGATCACATATGATTTTTGTATGCTCTTTAGTCGCTGTTGAACATTCCTCTTTCTACTCGTCACTTTTAATAATGGACCTCCCTACTTTTTCTTATAATGCGTAAGGCATCTTTTCCTTTCCATCATCTTCCGTTAGATTGGGTTTTGTTCCCTTTCTGTCTATTATCTTTGATCGCGTAAGGATACCTGATTACACTTAACTTTTCTTTCCTCGTTCTTGAAGTCAATATCGAAAAAAGTTCACAAAAAAAACCTAAAAAGAAGTAGCGCGAAAGTATACGGCAAGAGGAATTAAAAACTACCTTTTGTTTATTTATTTTTATTCCTTAGTTTTTCTCGCTGACGTGAAAAAATAAAAATAAATAAATAATAATCGCTTCTGTTACATCTCGTCGCAAAAAATTACGTATTTAATTAATTCATTTATAATCTTTATTCTCGTGTTTTTTAACATCTTCTCCATCTCTAGTTGCTGCGCATCTACCGCTAGTTGAAAGCCAAATGGACAGCAGCTAGAGCCGAAGAAGCTGTTAAAAAACTCGAGAAAAGGGATTTTAAAAATTAATCACATAATTTATTGGTAATTTGCTTGTATTCCTGTTTTGCGCCGATGGGTACCGATGTTTTTTTTTTGTTTTTATTTTCTAAAACAGTTTGACCATTGTAGCCTTTTTTAAATTTCCTCTTTTCATTAACGGATATTTCACGCTTTCAATATCTAATCGCTTTCAATCTTATCATATGTTTGGTCTAATGCTACTTTTTATCGCTATTTATTGGCTGTGTAATTGCACATACGTATTACTCCGTTAAAATCGCTAGTCATCGATCTAGAACTTACAAGATGACCAAAAATGAAAAATCAAGCCGGTCACGGGAAGTACGCATTGCACAGGCGAAACTTGAGCGAACATTCGTTACAGCAAGACTAGAATAGACGACATGATCAATACGATAATTTCATTACACCTTTCTGTGCAAACTTTCACAGTTAACCGATGGCGATTTTATTTTCCCCAGCGAAGACTCTTAACCGGGCTTGTTACATATTACCTTTCTCTTTAGTCGCCTCTAGTTCTGCTCTTATACTCGGATTTTACCAGTTTCTGTCCTTATTTTGTCAGCTGATTAACATCAAGACTCGATCGAACAAATAAAAATTTTTGCGAGCGCGTTATTATCCAGTATAAAACGTTTGACGAATCAACCGCATTTTCATCGTATAGCACTGAATAAAAAATTCCGCTGTGTGCTTACATTTCTAAGAAAAGGATAACAGATTTTTAAAATTGCTTTTATAGAATCAGCCTTTAAGCACCTAAACGGTGACGGGGTAATTTCGATAATCGATTTAATTGTACGACAGTGTCATAATGTCCGACAGTCCTATTTTTGAAACCAGCTTTCCTCGAGGAAAATTACAAAAAAAAGTACTGCGTTAAATGTGGCTTGTAGAATTGTCATTTCAAATTGAACCAAAAGAAAGTTTATTTCAATAACTTATATTATAAACGTAAAAAGGCTTAACGACATATCTTAAGATTTAATTTTAAATGTATGTAGTATATATTGCATATCGTTTTAAATGATGAAAGAACAAACAAATATTTTTACAGAGATATAGGGAAAAACTAAGAAAGAAATCTGCGCTTGTTCAAATATTGCGAGGAAATTATAAAATGTTAAAATAAGAAAATAAACAAAAAAAAAAAATAAAAAAAAATGAAAGTCCTTTTAATACTTCAATTGCGCAGCTTTAATGTTTAATTCTATGAATTTCTTTAATCTTTCAGTGGTTTCTGTTATCTTAATTTCAAGTTCGTGTTTATATGTAACCATTTCGTAAGTATAGTACAACTCTACCAGCAACTTTAATTTTCAATTTTTTTTTTCTTCCAATAGTTTAAATGTTAGTGTCTAAGCAACACAACGCAATACAAATACACAACTGTACAGAGGTTCGTTTTTCACGTGGTACCTACAGTTTATTATTTTCCTGTTTTTTTTTTCTTTTCGTACTAAGACATTATTAGTAAATGTAATATACAAAAAACAGAGTTCAGAAGATATTATTCAAAATACGCGCAAAATACGGTTCGTACAGCAACGGAAACGTTATGACGATTAGTAATGACGAACCGTTTGAGCATTTTAGAAGAAATATTCGTTATACCATTTGACTTAATTTCGATTTTATCTCGTAAAATTTAAAAAAGAAGAGATTTAAAAAAGTGTGTGACTGTAATCCGTTATTAATCGGTTTTAATTTCATTGCCAGATCTCGAAAATACGTAATTTCTTGATGCAGAAGACTTTTTCTTTAAAAAAAAAAAAAGGAACCAAACGCCTACAACTGGTTTCAAAAGTTTTATTCATAACCTTGTTATTCCGACTTCTCGATACCTTCATTGGCCGGAATTAGTTGGAACAGCGGTATTTAAATCAATTTCCGATCAAATGGAATGCGCGAAAATCGAGGTAGTAGAAATATAGCGTGAAATAAAAAAATATTGCCTCGCTTGTACAATAGCCCAGTAAGAGACGCCTGAGATGTTTAAAACTAAATATAAGCCTGCAGAAAGAAAGGTCAGTTTATTTCTTTCGTAACTCGTCTCTAATCATTACTTTCCTTCACCTCTCTCTCTCGCGATCTTATATTATTCTCCTTTTTTCGTTGCATTTTCAATAACCATAACCATGTTTATGACATCACGTTTTTTGGAACGCTCGCTTCTATACACTCCAAATAACCTTTCTACCTCACATTGTACAATATTTTCACTTCCTTAGATGTTGTTTCTGCTTTGACCATTTCCACTATTTCCATGTGTATTAAAATTTAAACTCTCTCCTTATTTATATAGTTATTTTTAATTGTTAGTTGCTGAATTATTTCCTCTTCGACTGGCGCCCGCTTCTCTATAAAAAAAGAAAGGTCAGTTTTACTGATTAAAATTGCTCGAGGATATGCTAAACATAGGGTGAATTATATGGATGGAACATTTTAGAGGACATTTCAGCAAAGGACCATCTTTTTCTATGCCGATGATTAAATTATACGTTGTTTGTCTTTTTTTTTGTTTTTTTACTTCTTCCGGTTACTCGAGATTATGTATCTCTCGCTCCGCCACGACTAACTACTTTATTTGAAACAATATTACCTAATTAACAGTAGCTACATTTCGATTTTTTTCCTCTACAGAATTAGCTTTGATTTGAAAAAAAAAAAAAAAGAATCAAAAAATATAGCCAAAAAAATTAAAATCGCGGAATAAAATTTTTTTAGCGGAATCGACGAAAATGTTCTTGTCACCTTCAAAACTACCTCTAGAAACGATTGTTAATTGAAATCCAGGTCGTTCGCGACATATCAAACACATACGAGTGCTGACCTGCGTCTATCGGGCACATATGATCGGACAGTGATCTTCACATGCTGACGATGAAGACTGGTGGTAGTCGTTCAGAACAAGTCGGCTGAATAGTGCGACTGGAAAAAAGTTTTGTTTACACAATCGCAGAAAACGACGCAGTATGTAAACAAATTTACAAATAATGATAATAAAGGTCGTACTGTTCTAGTGTGCCGCGAACGGCGCGCGGTATTATTATTTTAAAAATAAATTCCATCTTGGTCGCGATCGGGCAATTTTTATCGTGCCAGCGTCGGATCTTACGAGTACGGTAACACTGCGCGGCCAAAGTTAAAAGTCATAATCCGATCGAGGAAGAGACAGGAAGGGCGCCAGTTTCGCTGTTATAAATATAGCAGCCGGGTCTAGCAGTAACGCATGTAAACTTTGACGAAGACAGCAGATTTACAGTGTGAACGGAGTTGGAGCGAGAGCGATATAGCGGGCCGAGGAAATGTATATGAAAGTAAGATCGAAAAGAAATGCTGGCCAAATATGGAGTAATCTCGAATTTCGAACGTCCAGACGCTTAGCCGAACCCATTTAGGTGTTTCTTTCGAAAGCTACTTAGCATCATAACTGGCTACCGTTTTGGCGGACATTCCGACTTTGGCTCCATTTGAAGTTGGCGTTTTTCCGTTTTTAAATAGTTTTTATCCCCTTAATTCGAGTCTTTTTTATACTCGCCATAGTCATGCGCGACACTCGTTAACTTTCCAATAAATACATCGCGCATGGAGCTGTTTCCGCACCAGAGGAATCCGATTCAGTGCCATTTCAAATTTAAAATAAAAGGTTAATAATTCAATTTTGTTTATTATTACATCGCACTGTGTGCCTAAGTGTACCCCCGCTTAACTATAATAAAAATTACGCTCGCATTAATTAAACTTCTCTCAGCTTGTAATATCATTTGTTTTTATCGTTTTTTTTTTTTTTTTTTTGTTTTTAATTCTTTTTTTGATTTTTTTCGTTTTCTTTTTTTTTTTTTTTTAAATTTTTATTCGCTTTTTTATTTATTTATTTATTTGTAAATAGCAGCATCTAAGTACGTTCGATAGTTTAGTTTAACCTAATGACAGGAAAACGAAAATATTTTTGCTATTGGAATCTTATAAATTAACAGCGCGTATACACTTTTCTGTAGTCATTTTTCAAATTCCGGAAGTCAATGATATTGACTGAATAACGACTAATCGGAGAATAGAGAAGTATGTTTATAAGAATATGTTAATTGTAGATATACATATTCTGTAAAATTCAATTATACGCAATTTTAGCTTACGAGAATAATATCCTCCATCATCCGTTAACGAATATGTAAATGCAATAAAGGTCGGTTACTTCCGATTATTGTTGTCATCCACGCGTCAATACAAATACAGATTATACTATTTATTTATTTTAGTTGTTTTTGTAGTAAGTTGTGCGAATATAGATTCCACGTATTATTAATTAACAAGCCCGGATGTACGACGAACTTTTTTAATATTTCAATAATGCTAAATTTTTCTGGCTGGCTGTAATAGCTTAGTCAATTTTATTCACACTATTTTTTTTTTTTTTTTTTATTTTTTTAAAAATTAATTTGCGGGTCCCACAAAGCAATTGCCCGTCTGTGGGTTCCTAACATAATTATATCGTTTATTCATCATATACATTTTAAATCTAATACATTTTATTTCGTCTTATACATAATGACTTAATTCAACTTAACCTCTACTTTTACTATTACGATAACGTGTTAAATCACTTACGAGGTGGCGTTTATTGAAATTAAAAGGACTGGACTCGATAATTATAGAGCTCGGAGAAATATACGTATTAATTCTGCGGTCCTTATTTGACGGCAAATGACACGAGTTTTTTTGTAGAAAATGTTTGCTGTTAATGCTGTTTAACATATTAATATCTAACTGAAATCTATGCGAAAAACTTAGCACTAACGTTTTTGAATCTCGTCATCAGCCAAACGTGATGGAGGTTTAAAATAACAAAACCAACTCTCTTTAGTCTTCCATCAACGTACACTACCTCCCCGCGCGGATAGCGATAGCATAATAGTTCTCCCGAAAAATTTTTCAGAGTGTCGAATATTTTTCACGTAGATTTTCGTTGCGTTATTATTTATAGTAATACGAATTTATTTAACAAAAAAGTTTTACGCTTACTTTTTATTAGGTTTTTAAAATAGGCCTAAAATTTAGTTTTTAATGATCCTAAAGGCCAAAGGTATTTCTAATTAACGCCAGCAAAACAAGAAAAAAAATAATAACAATAAAAAAAAGTAAAATCGTTTTTAATATGGACTGTAACGTTTGAATTATACACTATTTGATATTTTTTTTTATTGTAAGGTTAAGAATACTAATAAAACGACTACTAAAGTTCCATGGATGATTACTGTAGTTCGAAATTAATCAAAAGTTAACACGTATTGAAATAGTTTTGCAATGTTGGGCTTTTATTCCATAGATGGTGTACTCGGGTCCGCCAAGTTTGCTTGATGAAACAATCAGTATGCTACTTCCGTGAAAATTACCTACTTGTTTTCACCTAAAACTCTTTCATCTCCTATAAAAAAAACCTTTAAAGTAACCCCCCGTATTATAAAATGTATCGTGCTAACTACAATACGTACGATGCAAATGTTGATCGATAAAGGCCGCTGAGTGAACATAGGTCACAAAAAAAAATAAAATATATACATATATATACATATATATATATATACATTAATGACTATGCCATTCTTAGCTCGGGGTACATTACAAAAATGTCCCATTATAATGTCCGTTACAAAACAAATGTAAATAGTAATATTACATATACATGTAAAATGTGATTTAACAATAAAGATTTTTTTGTACAAGATGGCTAAGAATGGCGTGGTCAATTAAAAACGATTCTTCTAGAAGCAGTTAAGAAGAAAAAAAATTGGGACTTAAGGAGTCACCGGGCTTGCACCCTTGGGATAAACTCGGCCCCTTTAACCTCATAAGGGACTTTGACCCTTGACCCCTCTTGCTTACATTTCCATGTCTTTCTCTTCTATACTTTGTATAAAATTATCATCGACACAAAAAATGCTATCTTAACATTTAACTTTCATTACATAAAATTAGAACATTTTTTCGTTACATAAAATTGTGACATTTTTTCGTTACAAAATCTAATAGGGGCCGGCCTGAGAATTACGTTGTAATTAATATATGTAAATAAAAATAAATGAATAGATAAAGTAAATAAATAAACAAATAAAAATGTAAAAATAAGAAGAAATGAAAAAAAAATGAAACTGCACACAGAAATGTAATTTTCTATATTTACGTTTAAATAACTTATGCTATATTTCTGTCACAATTCGACCTTGTCTGAAATTTTTCAAAACGGTCAAAATCGCTTTAACTATTACTTTAATTTACCCCTTTATTGATACTATATATTATTCGGTCTAGTCATACATGCTGTTGGTACTTGAAACGCTAATGACCGAAACATAAAAAGTTGCAAAAGATCGAAAAAAGTCGGTTTACAAAAATAATTACCATTTCGCAAAAGCGCTTTTCATACAATTTCGAATACATAGCGGGATTTTTTGTGTTTTTTTTTTTTTTTTGTGAGGCTTTGATAATATAAATCATCGGCTAAAAACGTCCTGGACACCCCTCTGTGCTGTTCACGCTATTTTTAAACAATTTTCCTAGCTGCATTACGAATACTTTTTTGAGTAACCTTAAATTTATATGCTATGGCCAACCATTTTCTCCATGCCATAGTCCATAATCGGATGAGGAGGGTTAAGCTGAAACTTTTGATGGGCCAATCGAATACCTTGATGAACTTTGGAACATTGTTTTCGAGCCATGTTAAGTAGCGAATTTGTTAGAAAATACAATTTGTTCCGTAGAAGAATAAAGTACAATCCGAGGCGTCATTGCACATTCCAATACAGTTTTACACTTTGGGAACGTTCCTACATCTTGTTCGTAGAAATGAATAGGGAAATAGCTACATAGTAGGACATCATCAATTTTTAAGTTATTAACCGTTTAAATCACTGTCAATATTTATAGCTAGACTGGGCCTATGTACTTTTACAAACGCATGCGACCTTTGCAGTTTTAACATCTATTATTTCATATCGTATTATTATTATTATTTCGTGACTGCGGTTTCGAAAGTAGTAGTGTGAATGACATTTTAAATCGGGGTCTGGAGCGCAGTTTATGCAATATGGTCGAGTTTAATTCTTATTTAATTTTCTGTGTTGTTTTTTCGTTTTAGTTTTTTGTATTTTCCATCTGTTCTCGTTCAAGGTAGCGCGATAGTCCCTTCCCCTCCCCTCCCCTTGTGGATAGTTAAAATGTTTGGCTACGAAATCGAAAGTATCAAAGGTTTTCGAGAATTGACTACTCAGGTGCCACTGTCCCAGTGCTATATACACGTAATACGCGAATATACCCGGAAAAGTTATTTAGTTGAAAGTAAAGGCAGCTGGGAGAAATTAACTAGTTCAATATTCTCTTCAGATCTGGCAGAGACGCATTTCGCGGACGTTAGGAAAATAATTTATTTCACGGTACATCAAAGAAGCCGTACTTAGTTCACTCGCTGCAAGAGTTACTTCTGAACAAATTTCATCCGGATGATTTTTTATTGAATTATCCGGAATTTTTTAAACACAGTCAATTCGGCGGTTAAAATTTCGGTAGATATTAATTAGAAATTCTTTCGCCATCGCTTGAGCCGCACTGCTGCGATTTTATAGTACTTTAACGTTTCATACATTTCCATCAAACAGTGGCCCAAATGCTTTTTCTGAAGATTATTTATCTTATAAAATAAATTAAACGTACACATTTAGCTTTAAATGTAAGCCCATGCATTCCCCAAATTTTAACACTAAACGTATTTTACAGTATACTCTGGAATTTTTTGAAATTTTTCGATTTGGCGCAACATTGTAAAAAAAAAAATGAAAAACCGATTTTTTTGGAAAATTTTTAATTTACAGGTTTAATTTTTAATTTTTTATATTCAAGTGAATTAAAATTTAAAACTTTCGCGGTTCATCGATACGACCGTTGGGTATCGGACCTTTGTTATCGCGCCCAAAATAGCGGAAAAAAAAATTGATACAACTGAGGAAATCAAACATGTCTATTTATATATATGTTACAATTCCTTTGAGAAAATAAATTTTGAAATATCTTACATGGTCTTCCATAGCTGTTTTTTCCCTCGGGTTATTTGACTCTCAATAAATACGCGTTCTGATCCAGGAGATGATCCGGTCAATTTAAGTCAGTTGTATAAAAGCTTTATTAGACCGAAACTGGAATATGGAGCTATTTTTTATGGGTCAGCTTCAAAGACTCGGCTCAGGAAGTTAGGTTCATATCGGAATCTTGGTTTAAGATTAATCACGGATGACATCGGGTGATCCACTACTGTCGGTCTTCAAATGGAAACTAAACTTACTCCTCTCCGGATTAGAGGAAATTATTTAACTGGATACATTTATACCGAAGTTTTGTAATTAGAAATAACCGAAACTCATAAGCAAAATAGTGCAATTAAGCAATAATTGGGAGCTTGTTTATCATTAAAAGCCGTTTTTGCTCGAAAGAATTAGGAAACATTACTGTTACAGTCCAGCTCTTGTGCCAATTTTTTTTTTTTTGCACACAAATTATCTTAATTTATGATACGACCTTAATTTCATCAAATTATACATTAATATTAATACATTCAAAAGCCAGAATTTGCATCAGTTGCCTGGCAATATTATTGAACTCTGTGTTTTTCTAAGTACCACGAATGAATTTTATACCCTAGTTATCCCGGTTGGTCTTTACTGATGGTGTTAAATTCCGCGGATTTAACGAAGGTGTTGGGGCTGGGTTTATTAACCGACTTCAAAAAAGGAGGAGGTATTCAATTCGACTGTATTTTTTTTTTTTTTTTTTTTTTTTTTTATGTGTGTTACCACAGAACTTTCTTCTAGATGAACCGATTTTGATGATTCTTCTTTTATTTGAAAAGTGGTGTTTGTCATGTGGTCCCATTTAAATTTGATCAAGGTCTGACCGATAGTTTTTGAGTTATCCTTAATAATGCGGGAGATTGAAGCTTTTTGGATGCTTTTCATTCATGATTGTTTTCACCGTCGGATTAGATTTTTGACTTAAAATACTATAAATTTGCCAAATTACCATGGAAATGTAACTTTTGGTGTTTTTACCGTGGAAATATCTGTTCTTATTAAAATGTTTTAATTTAATTGAATAAAAATGCACTAAAAAGTAAAAAAATAAAATGCTTTTTTACAAAAAATAAATACCGACTTCAAGGTTTATTATAAAAATTTAAAAATGCACTAAAAAGTAAAAAATAATTACTCCCGATATAATATATATATCAGAGTGATATAACTTAAGGTGATATCGTAATTCTTATACAACATTAATTTTTTGGAGTTGGCATCAAATTCATATTAAAAGAATAATTAAAAACTGCATTAAATGTTGATTAAATTGTTCCTAACATGAATTTAATTCCAACTCCAAAAAGTTAATGTTGTATAAGAATTACGATATCACCTTAAGTTATATCACTCTGATATATATATTATATCGGGAGTAATTATTTTTTACTTTTTAGTGCATTTTTAAATTTTTATAATAAACCTTGAAGTCGGTATTTATTTTTTGTAAAAAAGCATTTTATTATAGAAGATATCAACGAGCAGAAATTTAGGTTGTCTCTGGAGGCTTCGATTTTTACCGCTGAATTTCTCGCTATTGGAATGGCATTAGAGTTTGTGGAAAATGTGTCGCAGTCCAAGTGGGGAATTTGTAATATTCTCCGACAACCTTAAGGTTCTCTCGCTTCGAAGTGACAACCTCAAATATAATTGCCATTCATTTATTTATGAAATTAAAAAAAAAAAAAACGTGTTTTAATATTTCACAATTTGTAGGAGTCATTAAATTTTGCCGGATTTCAGGTTATCGTGAGGTATTACTTAGTGGTGGGGTTGATTCAATTGCTAAAAAAGCGGCAAAGTCTGGTATTAAGTTTCCATTCACCCCATCCTTCGGCCTTTTAGTTAACGCCGAAAGAGATAATAATGCCGATTGGGTAAGTTATATACGCAGGAATCAAGGTCCTGGTAAATATTTTCATATTGTCCAACCCCGTTCGTAGGTTTCTTTTTGTTTTGTTTTTTTTGTGGGCGCGTCAGCGGCATTGACCCAACAACAGGAAAACTAAGCTAAAAAACTAAATAACTAGGCGGTCGAAATGGACGCAACAAAGGACAGCAGTGCGGACACCACAGAAGATGAAGGAAAGGAGAGGATAAAGGAAGAGTTATCGAGAGTAGGGAGACCTAATGACAAGAGCTGACTGTATAAAAGGGAGCGTTCGTTACGAAGAGCAGGACACTCGATGAAAATGTGATCAGCATCACATATATTCAAAGAGGATCACAATCGTGAAGAGAACAATCAGGAGAAGGCGACAGAGCAAATCAAAAGCGAGAGGAGGGGAGGAGAGAATGATTGATCCGGAGACGAATTAGGGAGACAATAGAAGAGCGACGACCGAAAGGAATAGAATGGAACTAAGACAGGGAAGGAGGAATCGGCTGAATAAAACGATAATGCGAATGAAGATTAGAAAATAGGGAGGGATAAACATCCCGCCAAAGTCTGGCGTGATTGGAGGTGGATAAGGAAAGGATATCTGAAGAAGGGAAATGGTTCAGGAATGAATCAAGGTGACCAGCAGATAGAGCCAAAGAATCGGCTACTTCATTGCCATCAATTCCGGAATGACTGGGGACCCATAAAAAATCAATAAGAATAGAACGGGATGACTGCAGAGTGGAGGTAAGAGAACGAATTGAGAGAATAATACTATCAGAGGAATGTGAAGGAGGAGAGGATAGGGCTTGAAGGACGCCTTTAGAGTCCGAAATAATGAGGAATTGGGAAAGATCGCTTAAAGAGGAAATGTTTGTAGGTTGATTTTATCACATTCGTATTCTAGTTAGTATAACTCATAAATCTATGACAGTTGTGTGTAGACTCCGGCTATTGTAGAATGTGTTTAAAGTTTCCAAATATAGAGCATTGCGTAGGTTGCAATACCTTTTTCCAACTGAATGTTAGAGAAGATATTAACCACGTTTTATATATCTGCGACCAATATTTGATAATAAGAGACTTGTGTTTTTTAAAGAGACCTTATGTTGTACGGCATTCATCCTACGCTGTGTATTTTTTATCTGTCTTGTTTCAAGATTTTCCTTTTTCCTTTTTAAGTTTATTAAAAAAAAACAAGAGATTATTATTTAACTTTTGTCTGATTTACTTTCTTTTCCATCATTTCTTTGAGTTTGTTAGTTTGTTAATATAGGCAGTTAGTTGCATTTTATCCTATTCATTTATTTATTACTTTCTCACTTTCTTTAACATTGTCATTTTTATTCATCGCTCTATTTCCTCTTTTTCCAATCGGGCATTGTGGACATTGCCATGCACCTGTAATCATACTGCTAGATGGAGCTTATTTGAAAAAAAATTTATCTTTGTTCGTTGGGTTTCATCAGCCATTGTGAGCACTACTTGCGGCCATACTACAGAACGGTGATCTATTTTAATTTTAATTTTTTTATTATTTCTCTATCTCTCTAGTAATTATTATTTCCATTACAAGATCTGATCGTAACGTTAGCTTGCTGGCCAAGTGAACTATAATTGTCTGGGGTAAAAAAAATATATTTTCGGTAAAATCCACATCAGACATATTACATGTTGACGTTTGGAACAGATAAGCACTGTCCATCTTCAGCTGAAGACTGAAGATGAACAGTTGCTGATCTGTTCGAAAAGTTACGTGTAATTTGTCTGACGTGAGTTTTACTAAAAATATTAACACGGTTGTATTGAAATGAATTTATAATGCAAATTAATAATTACTATTTGAGATCAATTTTAAATTAATCGCGAGCAATTAGTAATTGATGGAAGTTCTGAGAACAATGTCGTCCATTAGCAAAATTGAGGGCAGTACTTTCGCCGCGACAAAGAATAAATACTTTTTTGTACGTGGTTTTTTTCGGATCTGCATTTTTTTATTTCACTAAATTTCTCCTCTTTTTTTTTTATTTTTATTTTGCTTGTACTTACGTCTCTCAAGCATATAAAACTGCCATAACCGGTTAATTTTTGATTGGTGCAGAAATTTTTTTTCGTTATTAATTTATGTCAGCAATATAATAATTACACAGATATTTGTTAAAAATTTCAAAGTCGACAGAAATTTTGAATTGCATTTGCAACAATACAGGAAACGTTGTCGTATCTAATGAAGATCCTGACGAGGACTAATTCTATTTAATTTGTTCTGTATATTTATTAATCTGACATGTAATAGCATTTGTTGTTAAAAAAATCATAAACATATAATTTTTAATTAATAAAATAGTATTCGTATATCTAAACACAAAGTTTTTCAAAAAAATTAATTTATAATTTTTTTCACGATGTAGTATCAAACCGAAAAATTTGAAAAAAAAACTCGAGTACAAAAGACGTTCACTGTTAAAATTTAGAAATTGAATATCTCGAGGAACACACAGTAATTTACTTTTATTTGTTTTATAAAGAATTTGGTTTATATTTAAGAATCGTAAAAATATTTTAATTTCACATCTTTTACTTCCCAGTATTTGTAAGAAAAGCTTCATTCGTTAATTCTCATTTTAACTATTACAAAAATAAAAATTACGAATAAGGTTATTTGTAAATAACTCGGAAAATATTTGAGATTGAAAGCTGATATTTGCCGTGAATTTATTTTTCATTTGGTGGTCCCAAATGCTACGGCGGACTAACGGGGGGCGGAAGGGGCGGCCCGCCCCGTCATCTGGTCCGGGGGGCCTTCAAACGCCTCCATGTTCCCTTGATCAAATCCTAAACAAAGCTTTAAAAATATGCTTAGTACCTACTAAGAGGTAGTTTGGAGTTGGGAGGTCCCATACAAATATCATCCCATACAGATAAAATACGAATAAATAAATACAGCCTGTATCAGTAATTTACAATTTTTAAAATAAATTTACTACTACTGCTAATCTTTCTAATGTCTATACAGTTTTCGTTCCAGTTTCGCTTATGTATTGCACTTCGTATCTTTTTTACTATCCTCGGCCCTTTGCTAAAGGTTATCTCTTATCATTATAGATAATATAGATAGTAATGTCCGTGCTTTCAATTGAAAGAAAAGTTTCAAAAGAAATTTATTTCACTGAAGTTATTGAGGAGTTCAGTGAAATGAAGCCACAAAAACACATATAATATGCTATAATAGCTACATACTTACTGAAAATAAAAACTACCTATTACTTTATTTTTACTAATTGTTTTTTTTTGCCGATCGATTCGTATTTTATTTTCCTCATCCATATCCATATTCTGTGTATGTTTATTTAAGTCGAATTTAAATTTCACTTGAAAGATTTTAACTAAATAAACATAAACACTTATACATACAAATGTGAACTGAATAAAATTATTGTAAAATTACATCAACTTTTTAAACTGGGGGCCTCATTCAGCTTTTCCGCCCCGGGCCTCCGACGGGCTTAGTCCGCCACTGCTCAAGTGATCCCCCAGAAATCGATAAAATACACCATAGGAGCAAATTCGGGATGTTCATGTAGCTGCTTTTTTCGACTAGAAGAAATATTATTTACTATTACGATATATATATATATATATTCCGGACTCATGTGAAAGATCAATCGGATAGCAGAATCGACGGGTAAAAATATAACGCAAAGTATATATAAGTAATAAAAATCGGGCCACTCGGTCCGCCATTATCATATACAACGAAACAATTAGAAACCATTATAACTACTAACAAACGAGATGACATTATAAACAAATCTACGACAAATTAGTGTTACGTGCGCCCGTTACAATAGACAACAATCGAACCATCCTCATGATCTTTCTTCCGACAGCTGAGATCATATGATTATTCGGGGGTACGTTCTAGCATTGGTCTCTGCGGCGTACCGTACGCAGTCGACACTGAGCTTACAACGATCAAATATGCTTTTCCTTCTACTAATTTCTTTAGGTCCGTACCGTCTTTTTTTTCGTCGACTCTTCAAACTTCCATTTCCTTATGCAGTTTTAATTATTCACCCTGATGAAAAAATACAGAATCAATCTGAATTATTCGATTCGAAAACAAACCGTAGAAAAAAAAATGTTAAAAAACATTAAAAATGGGCCCGTTGCCGCACCAATGCTTTTCGTTTTAAATGCGGTTAACTTGGCTTGCAAACAATTTTCCATCATTGGCCTTACATCAAGATAAATGATTCAAGAGGATGTCGTGAGTTGTGTAGTGATTATTCCGATAACCGTTTTAATAAACCGTTTTGCAAGAATATAAACTTCAAAAGCAAGCAAATTTTATCTGCTACCTTTCTGATCAGTAAAATTACAAAAATTTCGACACTAAAGGGACATCAAATCGTAACGTGCTTTAAACAATTTTATTTATTAATTTAAAATACCGCGTGTCGCATATTCGGTAGCATTTTTGAATGTTGCATTTTTGAATGTTGCATTTTTGCATCACGCATTTTATTGATTCTACGCTACAAAAACAGTGTCGTGTTCAGAACGACTGTGTTCACAGCGACCCACCAATAATGGTGTTCAGAGCGACCATCAGATCTTTTTATTATTATTATTATTATATTCGACTTGGACGATCGTGTTCAGACATTTCTATTACTATTATTATTATTATTATTATTGTTTTATGCGAACTAGAGCGGCCAAGTTATTTTGTTAAAACTGCTAGAAATGATAAGCGCATGACTAGAAGCGTACTCATGTTTAATCATTGATATTTTATTTTCGACTAAAACTATATCGAGCATTTAGACAACGGTGCGTTTTATAAATGAAATTAAACTGGATATGAGTACGCTTCCATTCATCTATTATCATTTTACATTAAAAAAAATTATATACATTGCCGCCTAGGCATTTTGCATTAAATTCCTTTTTTATAATATTGTCTACTTTAATGTTAATATAGAAACACCAAGTTTAAAGTAAATAATAACGAATTTAGAAATTACATAATTTATAAGACAACCGTAACAGAATATGATCAATAGTATATCAGAGATTTTCAGGAAATGATCTTTTTCGGTCTCTTTTGGTCGCTCTGAACACGTAACCTACAAAAACATGTATTGTTTTTAAAAAAGAGCAAAGCAACAAAATCTCGTTATCGAATTTCATTTAATTTTAAATAAATACAACAATTAAGTTAATGCTACGAGTAATTTTCATTAATTATCTTAGAGTAATGTAATCGAGAATTACAATAATATGCGTTACAATTTCAACGTTAAATATGAAATATTTCATTAACGTCTGCTATGTATTTTAATTTTTCACTTCTTTCTTCTTTTTCAGCTAACAGTAACATGCAGGGCAGCGGCGGTAACAATGCTAATACTCAGCCAAAAATGAAAGCTTCAACAACAGTCGCAACCAGTAAAAATCAGAATCCTAAGTAAATATCATTTTTAGCTATTCCTTCCGCTCTCGTTTACCTACGGGCAGTTAAAATCTCACGAAAAGCATAGACTTTACGTCCTAGTCCCAACTAACACTTAAGATCTTACTCGACAAATTACTTTTTTTTTTTACTTTTCAGTTGTATCGCTCGATTTCGAGCGTCGTGACTACCTATTTGTACATTCTAGTTGTACAGAATAGGCAGCGCTCATGACAAGTGTTTATATGTAATACGAATGTATACGCACGCAAGACCACACCCGGAACTGACTGGTAATCGTTTGATTTATCGATTTACAAGTGCAATCCCGCGTGTGTCTGCTGTGTGTACTAAACTAGCGCGCATATGATGGTATGCATATTTGCCATTGCCTTCCACGTGATTATTAGCGAGTATTTTAACTTAATTCTTTGTAATAAGTTCTGTCGTCGCCCGGGATCGAACCCGTGACCTTCGTAACGGAAGTTAAGCGTTCTAGCAACTAGGCTATCGCGACGACATAAATTAGACATCTGTAAACCTCAACATACGAGTAGCAGCGTCCAGAATGAGGTCCAAACTGTGAACTGGGAAGCGCTGCACACTATAGAGCTCTGTTATAATATCGGTTTTGTATACGAAGCGGGTAAGATCCTACATTATAAAGAGAACATATCATAAACCTAAAAATAATATCAAATTTTCGTAGCTTCTAAAATTCATTATATCATTATTTTTTCCTGGGACAAACCACATCATAAACATTATCAGCTAACCGTGGACTGTAAGTATATCGAAATATAAGAAATTTCGCCGAACATCTGATTGCGTTTTCTCACCATTTAACATTAAAACACGACTGACTGCAGACCTTCAGCTGATAAAGTCATCTTCTCTGCTGTTAAAATTTTTACATTTTTCTATAACAATCGCCTTTTTTATTAACCGCATTTTCCTCGCGATTTCAATCTTGGCGCCAACATTTTAGTGTCGCTAAATTAATAAGAAAAATAAACACAAAATTAATGAATGTTGGCGTTAAAATTGAAAACGCGAAGAGAATGTGCTTAATAAGAAAGGCGATTGAAATAGAATAATGTAAAAATCTTAACAAGGCTTTACCAGATCTGCAAAGAGCCGTGTTTTAATGATGAATGGTAGGAAACCGCAATCAGATGCTCGGAAACGTTTTTGTGTTTCAACATATTTATAGTCACGGATTTTTTCCATACTGCCTCAGTGTATGTTTTGGCTCTGATGACAAATAGAGTACTACCGTTCGAAACGTTAACGCCAATAAAATAATATTTGTTACTTGATTTGTAGCGGAAAAAATAATAATACAATGATATCATAGACCTATTGCAGTTTTAGAGAAAACAAGATTAACTGAATCAGTTTAATTAAAAATATCCGAACGTGTACAACACGCGTATTATTAAAATTTAAAAATAAATAAATAAAAAAAAGGTTCCAAAAAAAAATAAAAAATTTGCTCGTATGGTAGCGGTCGACTTTGTTGAATTGCGTCATTCAGTAGAAATTATTTTACCGAGATGAGGTAAGTCTAAACTTATGGAAAAAGTGAGAGAGAGTACTATTTCAGGTGACTTTCAGAGACAAAAAAAAAAAACTAGACGAATTAGATAGGAAAATGAAATGCGTTAACACCTTTTTCATTCCACTCGATCAATATCGATCTAGTCTGAATTCCCAGCCATTCAGACGTCTACTGTAATGCATTACCGATTTGTGGGTTCGTTCCCAAAATTCTAATTGCAGATTTCTAGTCATTTGGCCTACGATATTGCTCAAACTCCTCTTCGTGGTGCTTTTACGCCTCAATTCAACCATCTCTTTCTTTTTCTCATAATTTTACAGATCTATTTGCGATATTGACCATATTCATTTAAATATTCGGCCGCTTTACTACTGAACAATCACCCTTTTAGCCCTCCCTCTCTATTAAAACTTGATACACGCCGTTGCGTGCTTCTTGTGATCAAATTCCTTTGTTTCGGTAATTTCTGTCCTTTTTTTTTTTTTTTTTTTGCTGGGAGCGTCTATGTACCATTTTAAACCGCAATGGTCATTACAGTACACGAGCCACAGTGAAAAGGCTACACTTCATAACTTACCTAGTAAGCTGTTGACTCTAAGAAACACGAGTAGCATTTGTATGCGCGTTGGGTTATTTGAAAGGGTAGTTGAAAGTGGAACACCGGCAAAAGCGGAACAATGCTGCACATTGTTGTAACAGGTGATCCACCGAAGGATAAGAATAGCCAGAACAGAGGCACGTGGGTAGGGAAAGGGTATCTCCTTCAAGTATCTAGTTATGTGAGACCGCTGTATTATGCCAAACCTGCAACCAAGTTAACACAACATATTCCCTATACGTAAGGTAGAGAGAAGGAAACCATGGATCGGCTGTAAATTTTATGCTTTTCATAAAAGATGGGGTTTCTTTTGCCACTGGCTGTCAGCCACCATACGATCGTGGAAATAACCCTTCATTTTGCAGATTGGTGGCGCTGCTAACGGCATTGGTGCAAGCAGAGCTGACATGCTAAGTTGACTCGCTCGTTGCCTTGAATTCCCATATGACTCGGTAACCGCAAGAGCGTTAACTGATTTCTCGCTCGATGGAGCAACTTCAACGTATAATAGTCTTTTAGGGCAAAAATATCCATGTTGTTCTGTGAGGAAATCGGATTAAGAGAAGCCAAAGAGTCAGTTATTAAAAGTCTACTTCTATCCATACATGTTGTTTGTAAACAAGCCACGAGGCTACTGTATATGGCGTACAATTTTGCTTTCTGTACCGAACAGTAATAATTTAGACGAAACGAAGTAATTTCACCGCTGACGTCATCCTTGAATTCTCTTTTCCCGAACATTTGGAAAAAACTTTTCTTTTTGTTGTCTAATTCTTTGCTCAACGTTTTCATTGAAGAACCTTTTATTAAAAAAAAAAAAAAACGTAGCCGTGAGATCGAATAATCGGTTCAACTGACTCTGAACGAAATAGCGAAGAAAAGAGATTATTCTTTGTTGTGTAATAATTCACGTTATTAGCCGCAATGTTTTTCTTTTTTCCTTCTTTAAAGAGATATTTCACGACTACTTTATTCATTTCTAAGTGGCAAACTAGCTATGCCGAAACTAGGCATCAAACTAATTCACAAAAGATACGTTAAAAATAAATATGAAAAAAAAAAACAAAAAAAAAAACGTATTTTGAATACGCCTGTAAAAGCAAAAATTGTAAAAGATTTTCGCGAATTTTTCTGCAGATTTTGGCGAAAGGTTTTAATTCTGCCTCAAGCACTTTTCGTAAGATCTAAATTTTTATTTTCATTTCACGATAAAAGTTTTATTAATCCTCGCAAAATATTTATTGATTGCAGAACTCGTAGGAAAAACCGATGGAAGCTAAAATTCCATCATCAAGCACTACCCGCGGAATATTTAAATCATTACGAAGCATCGTTGCAATCGTCAAAAGTCGCCTCACCATCGTCCAACTACACAACTGACGATTCCGTCGTACCACCGCCTGCTCGTAAAGCAGCCGTGTCCAGTACGTCGCCAGCGACGGCAACGACGCACTTCCAGTCCGTCTGTGCCCCTTCGAAGACAGCGAACGGTACGGTGTTAATCGATGTTCCGGCAGCTTGCGCTAAGGTTAACGCCGATGACAGCGCGGCCGATTGCAATCAGCGGCAACACGATTTCACAACGGTACGGTATAACGATCTGCCGTACATGGGAGAAATGACTCTGGATAACGCGAGACCTAGAAGAGGCCGAAAACCGAAAAAGGCCGACATACGACACTTAATTTACAAGAACTACGGCACCACGATCGTCGACGAACCGTTGAACCTGTGCTTACGAGATCTGAAAAGTCAAGCGAACGCTAATCACATATCGATGTGCAAGTTCAAATTCACCGCAGGCGCCGTACCTTCACTGCAGGAGAAGAAAATCTTTTCGGTCGACGCGCTGAACAATTTAAAACTGGCCGGCACACCGTACTACCATCATCACAATCACAGTCACCATATGCACTACCGGAAGGAGATGAAACGCAAGAGTCGCAAGTCGCTGGTTCGAGAAAGACTGGAGAAAACGTTCAGGGAAAAGGGATTCCTCATTCAGACGCAGCAACTGGAATCCGCCCAGGGCGCCACCTACTGTAAATTCAGGCAATTGAAAAAGTTCACCAGATATTTATTTCGAAGCTGGAAGAACCACTTACCCGGCGATATAATCAATAACAACGCGCCCTAACTGAATCGATAAGACTGCCTTTACTTCGTCGAGAACGGATATTTCCTAATAAACACGCCGACGATCGGGAATTATTAGCGATTTATCGCGTGTGGACTTAAATTACCGTCTTTCGCGGCCAAATCGTGTCTCACGTCTTACATTTCATTTAAGCGTTTTAAAATTTCTAATTGAGTTGCTTTTTTCTTTTTTTCTTTTTTTTAATTCAATTCAACTGGTCCATCTTAAACGTGCGCTCAAGTTATTAGTAACTTATAATAAAGAGCCGCGTTTATAATAAAGCGTTTTTTTTCATAATCGAGTTATTTCTTTTGCTGTTAGTAGTATAATTATAGTTTCACGACTACTTGAACACTGAGATTTATAACGTGTAATCTCACACGTGTATCCGTAATGCCATTTCAACGTGCATGCGGTATGGGCAACTTGTACAGTAGTGGTTTTCGACAGCTGGGTAAATGGTGTAGGAGAGACGACGCTGCTGCGAGCTGAAAGTTCACTTCCGTAACCTCGGGAATGATTGATAATTTTGGGAATTTTTGAGGTAAATAATAAAAACAAATTTCCGCACTACGATGATTTTCAAAAATGAGTTCATTCTGTAGAAAATAACCGACATAAACTAAAAGCGAAACTTTCGAAAAACGAAAATGAAATAAGTCTTCCTAACTAAAAAACAACGCAAATTATATGCGAGAATGGTGAACAACTATAATACATACTAAGAGTGAAAACAGTCGTTCATGTATTCCAAATTTTACGATTATTTTTCCATACGATTAAATGTAGCAACACAAATTTAAGAAGCATCTTAAAAATCACTTTTTTTTTGCTAAAATTTTAACGAGGTAAAATCGGGATGAAACGACGACATACAAGTTGCACACACACAACACACCCAATAAAAGACCAACACGATTGACACTTAACAAGATTTTATATTAAAATTCTTATTTCTGATTCGAGTTATGAAAGGAAAAGAAATTGGTAAAAATAGCGAAGTGCGTGTAATAAATAGTATTCGATAAAATATAAATACGATTATCTCTTTTTTATTAAAAAATTTTGGTCATAGTTTCATTTGAGCTTTGATTGGTCGAAAAAATTCGATTTAATATAATAGTAATCATTTGATAAATTAAAAAATCGCTATTTTAATTATTCGCGGTTATTTTATTATATTGTTATGATTTCATTGTTAAAATTGTTGCTTCGCTGTGAGTAAATATTTAAATAAAAACCGGAAGAGTAAACGGTCAGAAATAATCGGAACAAAAAAAGTTCGGATATTACTAGGAGAATGTTTGCTAAGAAAATCGTGATACAACGAAGGAGAAAATTTGAAAATGCATCTGAAAAACGCCTACCAGCGGGAAGAAAAACGAACTTAAACAGCCTAACGCGCTCATAACTTTGGCTCTACTGATGATTTTTCGGTTGAACGTGAAAGCTGAGTCGTGCGTTTCTGAAAATGGGAACACAATCTTCTCACAGTTTTGTCATTTGTACTGGAAACCTGATCGGACGAATCTAAATGCGTTTGCTGTAAAGAGCGCATGGAGGAGTGAAGGTTTCGCTCGCTGGCGGTAGGCTCTTAGTTTATTTTTATTATTATTATTATTCTTTTGAGAGGGGGGCTCGTATGGAAGTTAATTCAGCGTAAAAGGAACTTTTCTATATTTTTCATCTACAGAATCGGTATTCGAACCGTACCTGAACCGTCACACGCCTAACAACTGGGCTCTGATAGTTGGCTAGAGCTCCCCCCCCCCCAGTTAGATATATAAATGGAAACAAATACAAAAAACTGAAATGTATTAATTTACAAAATAAACGAAATTTGATTGATTTTTTATTTCATTTCATAAGTTGATAGGTTTTTCCGTTTTTCACGTTTATATTTCCATTTATATTTTTATTGCAGAAATGAAATGGAATGTGTGCAGGCCCGGATTAACTGTATGATAGACCCCGGGCTACAGAAATATTAGGGGCCCTTCTCGGAAGTGATAAAATTGTCAGTTTTATAGAATAACTAAATTTTCTTTAATTTAATTTAATTATATTATTTTGAATTCACGAATTAACATATAATTATTAATGTAAACAAAACTAAATATCATATAGACAATGGGTAGAATTTTCGATGCCAAAAAAAAAAATATATATGTATATAATTTTAAACAATGAATTTTCCAGCAAATTTTAACCAAAGATTTGCATAAAAGGATAGTGCGTGTGCGTATGTTGCGCGTATACACACGCACACATATTCATACAGACATTTCCTAAAAATGTAAATTCCGAATCGTTATACCTTAAAACAAATTTCTAGTACGTTTTTAAGAAACTCGAAATTTTACTATTATCAAGTTTCTTCTTCTAGGAGGAAATAAAAATGGATACAAAATTATTAACAAATAAACGTATTAAAAAATGCACTCACTTCTGTAAAGTTAATTCTATTTATTTAAAAAAAAAAAAAGTTGATGTATATGACAAATGGTAGATTAATTTTTTATTACATGTTGAAAGTGGGTGGCTCTTGGGGACACCTTTATAAGGCGGGGCCCGGGGATACAGCCCCCCCCCTAAACCCCCCTATATCCAGGCCGGAATGTGTGTCGTTATGGGCGCGCCAGCAGTTTTGATCCAATAACTGGAAAGGTTAGATAACGAATTTAAACCGAGAGAAACGATGAGAGATGAAAAGTAGGAAAGATTGAAGTAGAGAAATTACAGCTGGCGATGGGAAAGAAAGCATAAAAGAATAATTTTAACGAGCTGAAAGACCCGGAACAGAAAAATTTTGTAATACAAAAGAGAACGGTCAACAGCGAGGGTTCAAAGAAAAACAGATTTGTATCGTATATGAAAAACGGAAGGACAAAATTACGAAGGAGATAATATACTCAGTAGAAGAAGGCAGAGAAAATTAAAAGCAAGAAGAGTGTAAAAAATAGAGTGATTACATCAAAGTCTAATTAAGGAATAATGGTGATATGACGACGAGAAGATGAAAACGTAACGGGCGTCATGCTGTGTTTAGAGATAGTGAAGAGCACGATTAGAGAATAAAGAAGGATTGATGTCAAAGTCCGGAACGATCCGTCGAGAAATGAATTGGTATGTCCGAGGCAGGAAATTGCGCGTACTTTTATTGACATTGACGTAAATGCAAAGGCATTTCGACAGAGTTTGTATGGTACATCCTACTCCGTGGGACACTACCTTGACGAGGTGAAAGGGTTTGAGTATTCCTAAGAAGTTAAGAGCTATGCTGACGGCTGTATAACTACCAGAAGGGTCTCCCAAGTCAGACAGGTCTAAACGAAGGAATCAGACAAAACGTGTCCCGCACAAAATCCAACAGCGTTTGCATTCCACATTAGGAACGGCTTGTTGGCCAGCGTCTATTCTCCAGGTCAGGAGCGACTGTATTACAGGAGAAAACCTGTAATCCTACAGTAAGCGAGGGGAAACTGTTGTAGTATATTTCCGCGTATATATTATGAAACGTCTAAATAAATAGCTGATGTGCCATACGATCCGGTTAGCAACCGGCGTTTCGACTCTCGAGATCGAAATAGGAAATATGCGACCGATTGGCACCGGCGTTCCGAGTTTCGGGTTCAGAATGTGAAATATGTGACCGAAAAACCTAAAACGAAATTCAGTATTTTTGAAACAAATAGAATTTCCACAATGTACGCGGACTAAAAGAAACAGGAAAACTTTACATTGTACAACAGGAACTGATCCGTCATAAAATAAAAATTTTTGTAGTTTATCAAAAACACATTATAACCAATCAGGTGTAATTTCGAAGGAAATCATTACAAAATATACTGCTCCAGTAGTAATACACTCAGCAGGACGGGCGTAACATTCATGGTGCACAAGGAAATTAATAATATAGTGAAAAGGTATCGAGTCATCAATGAACGCATTATTTTGATAAGACTAGGGGGACTAGACCAGTTGGAATTAATCTACTTCAAGTATATGCACCTACTGCGTGTGCTTCAGATGAAGAAGCACAATTATTTTATAATCAAGTGAGTGATGTATTCGGATTACTTCCACAGCGTGAAATTAATATCGTCACGGGCGATTTTAATACCAAAATTGGCAAAATGTACGATGATGAATATAAACATATTCGGAAACATATAGGCAACTACACAATATTGCTGAACGAAATGCAAGAGGAGATAAATTGATACAATTTCCTATCGATCAACAGATGCCAATAATGAAAACGATGTTCAAAAATTACGTCCGTAGACTAATAACATGGATATCCCCGGGAGATAGAGTCCGCAATCAAATTGACGTCCTACGAATTAACAGACGATGGATCTCATCGTGTAAGAACGCTACAACACTACCAGGAGCGGAATGCGGCTCAGGTCATAGATTATTAATGATGGGGGTTAGGTTAAAACTTATAATTCAGCAAACATGAAAATTATAAGAACAAAAGAGTTTAACGACACTTAAGAACTACACACAAAAGAACGAAAAATATCATCAAAACACAGCTGAAATCAGCTGAAGAAACACATTAAAAGCGCACATAAAAACTCACGACCGCAAGAAAAAACAAAGCAATAGAAACACTGGCTTTCAAATGAAACAGTTGCTGCTATAGAAGAACGAAGAAACTTGAATCGGGGAAATGAAAACTACGAGGATAAGAGAAGTAGTTGTTAAACAAACAGATTAAAAGACTCTGCCGAAAAGACAAAAACCAGCATATCTCCTCCATATGTGACACAATTCAAAAACGTGGGGATAAAGTGGACGAAACATTATTGTATCAAAAAGTCCGATGACTGGCCAGAGAATTCAAAATGAAAACCCAGGTAATTGAAGATGAGAATGGTTCCTTAAAAACGGATACTGCCGAGGTGGCAGAAATGTGGCGTAAGTACTGCGCTAAGTTGTACAGCACGGAAGAAGGAGTTCAGGGAGTAAATGACAACATCTTAATGGATGAACTGGAGCCTCCTATTCTGTTTGCAGAGGTTCGAAATGCTATAAACCGTTTAAAGCGGAATAAGGCCCTCGGCCCCGATCACATTTCTGCGGAAATATTTAAAACAGCGGGTGAAAGTACATGCTATACACACAATCTGCAATAACATATGGAAATCCGGTATATGGCCAAAAGAGTGGTGTCGATCAACATATATTTCTTTACATAAGACGGGATCTCACAAAAAGTGCGAAAATTACCGAACAGTATCATTAATTTTACACGTTAATAAATTGATGTTAAAAATCCTACATGAGTGGGGTTATATAATCTAATGCGTAACAAAATTCCATGGGAGCAAGCAGGCTTCATGAAAGGGAGAAGAACATGGGAGCAGATTTTGAATATGCGGCCACGAATAGAAAAAACACGCGAATACAACGTCGAAGTTTACTATGCTTTGTGGACTATAAAAAGGTTTTTGATTGTGTTCAATGGAGTAAACTCTGGCCGATCTTAATTGAAATGGGAGCACCAAGACACATTTAGTACGCTTAATCGCAAACTATACGAGCACAGTACGTCAAAAGTTCGAATAAATAAAAATACATACTCGAAAGACTTTTACACATCGCGCGGTGTACGGCAAGGCTGCATTTTATCTTCACTGTTGTACAACCTCTATGGAGAATACATCATGCGTAAATTTCTGCAGACTAATGATAGCGGGTTTTCAGTCGGAGGAGTTCAGATTTTAAACCTCCGGTATGCAAACGACGCAAAACTAATAACCGGCAGCTTAAGCAGTGTGGCGCAAACTTTAAGTCGGTCTTGAAAAATGCAGCGCTGAATATGCGTTAATAATTTATGAAGATAAGACAAACATGATTTCAGACAGGCAAAACGGCAATCGCCCGGAATTGCATGATGTTAACAGCGTGGAAATTGTGAAACAGTATAGATATCCGAGGTTCAATAATAGAAACTCGAGGCAGATCTGAAATGAGACACAGAACAAACATAACAAAAAGTGTTATGTGTCGGCTAAAACGTATATGGGCTCATCCGGCGGTATCAAAGAAAGTAAAAATAAGACTAGTGAGTAGTCTGATGTTCTTAGTATTTCTATTCGGCGTAAGAACATGGACTCTACGTAAATCCGATATCGATGAAAGATAGATGCGTTAGAAATGTATACTGTTGGAGATGTATATTATGAATAACATGGTCGGACAAAAAGAACGAACAGTTCGGTGTTACAAGAAATAGACGTAACGAAAAAAAGATTATCGTCGGGAGTAATTAGAAGAATACTGAAATATTCTTTAGTCACGGTGATAGGAGCAAATGGATTATTGGAGACGAGAATTCTGGAAGGAAAAGTAGAAGGAAAAAGAAGACTCGGTCGCGTTTCAACTAGATAGTGGTCAAACATGATCCAGACAGCTGTAAGAAAAAGTTTCGTAGAATGTGTTCGACTGGCCCACAACAGAGATCAGTATACATCAGATGGGCAGATCATAATAATGATATCTCCACGAGAGATTCACGACTCATTTATGATGATGGTACATTATGGGCGAACAAATTTATGTTTATAAAATATCCTTTTTAACATATACCTGACTAATATAATTGTAATCGCTATATTCAGATGTAACAAAAATTATCACCTTTAGTTTACCTGTTGGAATAAAAATGCCTAAACAAAAACAAAAAATACCATACGTAAAATTTGTTTTGTACTTAATGGCATATAGAAACGAAAGATATGTTTGTTCTATTCTTTTAAAAACGTTTTTGCAACACACTTGGCTCCGTAAATTGAAAATAAAAAAGATAAAAAAATGATTTTACTTCGTTTTATTTTAGTTATTTATTTTTCCACATTGACCTGGGACCTCTTGTGCCCAAAAATAAAAAGAAAGGTAAAGTTTAATTTTGAGTTCAGCCACATATTGACACAATGTATAAAGGGGATGTAATGTACAAAGGACAAGAAAAGAATATACGGAAGGAAGCATATATTTTAATTAAGCGGAAGTGCAGAAGACTCTGCATTCAAAGTTGTTCATCTCGTTTTAATATTTTCTTTAACGTCGAAATTTGATGCATTAAAATTAATTTTCAATCATTTACTTATGGTCGATTAGATTTATTAATGTTATTTTTTCCTTCAAGAAGTATAGTAGTCGAGATATATATTCGTGAAATAGTCAATGGTCAAAGTTAAAACTTTGAAGAATAAAAATGTAAATCGAAATTTTGACTTTTTCTAATTCATTTAGGTACTATAAAATATTATATCGTTCTTTTTTTATAGTGCTCTTTTTTTATTTATTTTTTTTTTTGTTTTTTTTTTTCAAGGTTAACCCGTGTAGAAAGAATTTTGTAAGTTTAAATAAAATACATATTTCTGAAGTCGTATATATCAAATTCAAAAGTCCATTTTAATTGAAAATTTTAGAATACGCTTATTGCTGTTTTCAGGGTGGTCGACCGATATAGAAAGCGTTTTATAAATTTCAATAAAACATGTATTTTTTGAAACTTAATACATCAAATTTGGAAGTGTTATTTTAATTAAAAGTTTTGTAATAAAGTAAACATCATGATTTTGTCAGCTCTATTGTTAATGATTAACTCTTTTTTGTCCATCTATTTTAGAGTTATTGTATTCTTCACTTCAAAAAGTGTAAAAGCATCTTTGCTGCAGTAGTTTTAATTGTATTTGGAACGAAGTTCTTTTACGCAGCTTGGCGGTAGGAGTAAACTGGCAGAAATCGTCATATAACGAAAAAAGATTATGCGTCCTCCACCTTCACTCTCTTTCTCTCTGCCCCTTTCTATTATATACGGACGTGTGTGTGTGTGTGTGTATGTGCGTGCGAGTATCAAGATTCGAGCAGCAAGCATTGTGCGCGGTCAGCTGTATAACCTCAATTCTAAACACGTGTAAATTTTATTTAAACTTGTTTTTTGTTTTTGTTGTTTTTGTTTTAATTCATGCAGAATTCATATATATTGTGTCATTTTTTTTATCGTATACTTTACGAATGACTTTGTACTTGTATATCTACCAAAAAGTGAAAGGAATTCCGTTCCTACCGGGTGTTCCCCTCTAGACACTACTTCTCTTTTTCTTCTATAAATCGAATTTATAGACTACTTATTGGCTGACTCCCCCACCTCCTACTACAAAAAATAGGTACGATAATAAAATTCTATAAAAGCGGAACGGGGAGCATTGTTCTCCGTAACATGTAAGGATAGCATTAAATTAATACGACTGCTTTTTAATCAATTCTGCTGCAAATGTTTTAGTTATTGACTTAACGTCTCTTCAAAGGCGAGATGATATTTTTAATCGATTTTTTCTCAACTCTACATGAGACTCTCACGACTGTAATTTAATTTCTGAAGTATTTTAATGAAATCAATTTCTTAAATCAAAAAATACTAATACGCAGCGTAAGACTGCGTAGCTAAATATTTAAAATTATTTTTTATTGTTTTGGGTCGTCAACATGGTCCCAGCAAAGATGGGAGTACAAATATTTTTATTGTACAGATTAGTTTGCAGCCAGAGTCGAGCATTTCCCGACAGCACTCAAACAAAAAAACATCGTACGAATTAGGTTGTTACAACGAATTTTTAGAAATTCAAAGAGGAAGTCGCTTAATACGAAAACCGCTAATATGAAATGCCAATTTGGTTCGGAATTAAACCATTTATTCATTATATGTATATATTATTCTGATAATATGAATATGAGTAACGCTTAATACGGAAGTTTAATGTTTAGCGGAACAAAAAAAAAGAATTTACGTTTTTCATGAAATAAGACTACTGATGATCGGGCAATTTTGTTGATTAAATGAACACCTTAATGTTAACGAAAATATTACGACTGCTACTGTTTTAATCGACTACAAGATTGTGAGATAGATATACAAGAAAACAGTAAAATAAATAACACAATGATTAAAACGATAAAGAACAAATGAGCAAACAAGCGGATGATGATATATAAGTGCCAAATATGGCAAATATACAATTTTTAACTGATATGTATTTATTAGTATTTTTTAAATAATAAATACTGATACAAATATAATTAAAGTAATAAAAATGCGTATAATTTATTTGTACAAGTAATACAAAAAACTTAATATACTGGATAAAAATTCAAATTTTGTATTTTATTCATTTTAAATAGTAATTCCAATATTATATGAAATATTAAAATATAATAATTAAATGCAAACTTGTATTTCATAGAATAAATATGACATCTCGAAAAATGCTGTGTGACTCTACAATGAAGGAATTAAAAGTATGAGGTTGTGTAGACGCTCCACATATTTCTTCATATTTACATATATCGATAGTAGTTTTTTTTTTTTTTTTTTGCTCTTTTCTCTTTTGCTTTTATTGTAGTTTGTTCAAATTTTGTACGTGCAATAATAATTGTCTGCAGGGCTTTAGTGTATTATTTATAATAACTACCTATAATACACATATATGTACATAGAAATATTTTTGTACTCTCACACTCTCTCTTATTAAATAAATATATCTGTACATGTTTCCCTTCAAAATCTGGTATAACATTTTCATTTTCAATTTTTTAGAATGATGCAACATCCAAAGTTTGTGTTAAAATTCCGGAATTATTGATTATTCTGTATTTTAATGCTGTTGACACTGAAGTAAAAAAAAAAGTATTCATTTACATCGAGTATTAATGAACTAAAGGGTATTTACGTTCTTGCTTTTTTGATATTGTGAGAATAGAAAAATTAGTAATATTAATTAATTAACCCTCTGAATTTTTAATAAACAATAAATTATTACTAAAAAAACAACAAATCAATTTTGGATAGGTAATATTGAAAGATATTATTATAATATGTTGATATGAACGGAGGTTTGTGGCGCTATCTTTTGCATTAATACCTGAAGTAAAATTAAGTAAAATATTTTCACCGTTATCATTGCTGGTCGATGAATATCGCGAGGCAAACGGCCAAGCGGCCGGACATAAATTTCAGTGGGGAATTTTAAGTTCTCGTCCGACGAAGTTGAAATCGCAGGCATGTGTATGATACCGTCGCAAACTCCTGTACACTACTAAAAGGGGTATATTGTACTTGTACATGTGCGTTGTGCCTACGTAAACAGATGTATAATATTAGAGTGTATTAGGTAGGCACAGCAACGCAAATACGGTAAAATTATGATGAGAATGGAAATAAGTAATCGAGACAAGGGTTTTGTTCGTCAGTCGTCGTTGAGGTTCATCTGTCTGGTCGAGTCGCGCTGCGTATCTTATTTTTCTGGAACAAATTCGAATACTCCTCACGTGCACGACAACTTAGTAAAAAAAATTGTACCTAGCCGTCTCTGTAATTATGTCGTTTCGTTTCAAGTAACTTGCAAACGCTACTAAATGAATTAAATATAATAGGGAAACAATATAGTTTAGACTAAGTAGATGGTAGTAGGTAGAAACAATATTTCAAGCACAGAGATCCAAATAAATAATGAAAAAGTTGAAAAAGTCGAAAAATTTAAATATTTTGGTTATTTCCTAACGGAGTGTGTTTAGACCCAGATTACGAAATAAAAAATCGCCGTGGATATGCAAAATCAATAACATGAAGAATCTTTTAACTGATGCATCACTTAGTTCCAAAATTCGTCAAAATGTTGTAAGATCACATTCTGCTTTATGGCATAGAAGCATCTGTACTAAACAAAAACAAACGAATAGACTAGAGGCCATGGAAACGTTGTTTCATTGACGAATGCTACGAATACCATGAACTAACACATTCCCGAATGTAATTGTTCTAAATAAGGCAAACTTTCAGAGAATTCTGATGTGCGAGATAACAGGAAGAAAAATGAAATACTTCGCATCGCTGGGAGGAAAAACAGAGATATGAAGTACTCAAATTTATCCTACAAAGGGAAAATTAATGGAAGGAGAGATAGAGGCAGAAGGAAGACAGGCTGAATTTAGAACATCAAACAGGCCACTGGAATAAGTTCCATTCAGAGATGTCTTTGGTAGCGCCACTTGTTATTATCTCACGCTTAGCAATGAGTAAGATATTAAGAAGAAGAGAAGAAGAAGATTACAAAATTCTGTATAAGTAAGTAAATAAAACATAATCATTATATTTTTTAAATACTTATAAAAAAATTTACTATTTAATGAAAAACATAGAAATTCCACGAAGCAAAGCGTAAAACCAGAGCGGTACCTTATGCAGCTTTTTAAAAGAACACCTCTCCCTTTCACCTTCTTTCCGCGCAAAATGCACATTCAATTTCTTTTACCCAAAAAAAAGGTAATAATTTTAGATTAAAAACTTGTTCATGATAAACGCAAACACAAGCAATAACTTAAAATTTGGAAAAATCAACGAGTAATCAAGTATATACTACGAGTTTTTAGGAACTTGTTTAATTCCAAAACAAAAGTTATACAGAAGTTATTACATAATAAATTTCAACTTTAAAATAAATAAATGTAATCTTAACATTAAATTTTTTATGGAACAGCACTGTATAAAAATTTTTAAAAATTTTCAAATTTTAATTAGGTGTAATAATACGTTATTTTTCAACAAATCCGATTTTTTTGCTGACAGATTTATCGTTGCAAATTCTGTATAAAATATCACATTCAAAATTCATTGGCATGAGCTGACCCGTAAGTCTTGTGACGTTCTACTTTATAACCCACTTTTTATGTATTTTAATGTAGAAAAACATCGTTCACGAGCTATTTGCATTACTGATCGGGAAACCGTGTACTTATACGTCAAGCCTAATACACCACCCATATGTTGTGGAAATCAGATTATATCTTCCCAAGACGAAAAACAAAAAAAAAAAAACAACAGAGCACGCCATTTTTATATCGTGATGATGCTGATGAATTAGATTTCCTATTTGAATTGGGCATGCAGAGCTTAGAATCTTCGTGCCAGTTTAGTTTTTATAATCATCCGATTTACTGTTTTTTGTAATTCTAAAAATTTAATTTACAGCCCATTTCTTTTGATTTTTTTTTAAATTTTTCTTAAGTTTATTTCAATTTCTGGTAAAGTGAAGCAAATTTAATTTAAAATTTTCCAAAGTTTTGTTGCTATCTACTTCAAAAGTAAACTACTTAATTTCTTAAATACATTTTTGGATAACGTGTTTTTATCAGTTCATAAATTTCTGTATTAAAACGTTTTTGTACACTTCTTGCAACGATATCTTTAATTACATGCTATACATCAACTTCATATTTTCTACATTTGTCAAAAGTTTAGTTAATTTCTTCACATGAAGTCGGTTCATCAAACATTTTATTCCATCTTCAATTTCTTTTAATATATGAGAAATCTGCTTCAATAGAAAAATTAATTTTTTTTCATCTTCGAATCGAGGATTGATTTTTCCGCAACAAAATGTTTCGTTGCTTTTTTCACAATTTCAAAATCCCTAGAATACAATTATATGTAAATATTTAAATTTCATAAGATCCAATCCTGCTTTTTGTAGAAATATTGACAAAGGAGTGGAAATACCGAAACTTCTTAAAAATATTTAACCTACCAAAATACACGAAATTTTTTAAAACTTTTTTGAAAGTTTTTGCTTTAAATGTGAAAATGATCGTCATTTTCTAATTCTTCAAGAATTTCGATAGAAGCACATATAATGCGTTTTCTAAATAATTAAACTTTCCAAAAATTTTTTGTTAGTCTACCAGTTTCACCTACTCGATCTAATTTACAACTGCAAAAATAAAGAAATTAAGGAAATTTACTTTTTGGCGACATTAAAAATTAATAGATCGAGAACATTCGCATAACACCAGAAATGTAAAGATTTTGTTTCAGGCTGCAACTAAGTCAAAAACTCATTATAAATTGCCTACGTGGGCTTCATCCACAGCATCACATATTGGTGCATATCGATGCCATTCTCAGTAAGTGACTTCCTTATTATCTCAAGAAAATTTTTTCTGATAAACAAATCACATAGAATAATTTTCAATAGTTTTCCTTTGATCTCTTGACCTTTAACATAGCAAAGAACTATTCTGTACATTGATCAACGACAGACTGATCTTGTGTTGTATCTAACTGCATTAAAAACATACCTACTACTTTAACTCGGTCACTAGTCATTTTCCGTATCAACTTTTTAATTCCCAAAATTACATCATTAACAAATGTTTGGAACAGCAATAAAATCTAGACCAGTGCGTTTTTTACGTTTTTTATACCCACCTTCTTTGGCTTTCTTATTAACGGGTATTAATATTTAGAGTAGCAAAAACAATACTAAGAAATTTCTATAGTCCGAATAAGGATCATCCAATGTATCGGCAGCTTTATGTTTCTTGTCTCTTAAGGTAGACCACATTTTCCAGTCTGGCTTTACTACATCTGTTATTCTCATCGCAATGTCTCGTTTAAATTCAACTTGTTCTTGCGCCGCACTGATGCATTCCTTTTCAGCCAAATCAGGTATATTTGCATTATTCTCATCTAGACAGAAATCATCCATACTACATTATTCTCTTGTGTTTTTCTGCATGACATCGAGAACTCCGGAAATGTGGGAGGGGGGTACCGATTTGGTCTAACTTTTTCCAGATGGCACTGTACTCGGTAAAAAACAAAAACGAATTTCACCGTCATCTGCATCGGTCCGTTAAACTCGAGAAAAGCGCGTCTAAAATTAGCGAGCTAGACTATATACGAGGCGCGATCAAAAAATAACGAGAATTTTCAATTTAAAAAAAAAAAATTATATTTACCTAATCGTTGGTGTTTATTCCATAGTCTCCCTTCAAAGTAAGTAACGCTCCTTTGATATTATTCACTTATACTACCGTGGTTTCCAAAATTACTGGTAGAACGCCTTTTTTTAGGTATGATCTTGATGCGATTTCGCTGTTATCTAATCTATTGTTGAGAAACGTTATCTTTTGAGTGACTTTTTAAGTTTGGGAAATAGGGGGGAAAAAATACGCAATAATAAATTTCAGTCAAGCATAATGTTTCATGCGCTGAGGATTCCGGATGAAAGTTAAAGATAACCATAATATTTATGTTTGTATAATGTACTAGATTCAAAACAAAGAAATCGGATTTTTCCCGCCACAAAGAAGGAGAAAACACGTCACTTTTAGCGCTTTTTTGACTTTTTAACAAATTTAAAAGTTTCGTTAAGGAAATAAAATACCGTTTCGTTACCGACAAATAGCGATCTTTCCATCAATATACGCCTAGGAAAAAAAATGTTTTTTTCAAAAATTTCGAGCTTTCAGCGCCCCGAGGACCTAATTGTGAAGTTGGAATCCCGGATGCTCCAAACTTCAAAAAATATACGGGGATGCACATATTTTTAGCCTCATCCAAATTTGTTTAGCTTCAATAATCGCGGCGTAAGGGAGGACGCCATTTTTCGCGCTTTTTTGATGAAACGCGGTTCCGTTCTCGTCTTTCTTTTGGAAATGAATTACCCTGAAAAAAAATGTTTTTTTCAAAACTTCGGAGTTTTCGGCGCTTCAAAGGCCTGAATATAAAGTTGTAACCTCGTCTATAGTTTTTCTATAAAGTGGTCCTTTATGTATATATTTGGGATACGTTTTGGTTTTCTTAACTTTTTTACTCGGGCTATTCCTTATATGAACATCATTTTTTTTTCCTATTTTTAGCCTCAAAGGGAGGGTCATATAATTTTTCAACCGTAATTTTTTAATTTTATGAAAGAATTATGAATTTTTTACGGGTGATTTTTGAGGTCGTTTTAAATTGCTTATATTATTAGCGGTTTTTCCCACTCAGGGTAATCGGTTAGTTTGAAGTTATAGATATGGTTTTAAAGAAAATTTTAATTGTAATTTATGATTAAATTTTGGAATTTATAAGTTAAACGTTCGTGAGTTATTGATTCTTATTTGATATTTTTGTCATTTCTGAACCATCTTATTAGGATTCCGTACATTATATATATTAATTACAACGTAATTCTTAGGCTAATTCGAAAAAATGTCCCAATTTTATGTAACGCTAAATGTCTCAAAAAAATGTCCCAATTTTATGTAACGTTTGTTATATTTTATAGGATTTTTGTTATTGTTATTTAAAAAATGTCACAATTTTATGTAATGAAATATGTAACGAAAAATGTAACGAAAAAATGTCTTAATTTTTTATAACGGAAGTTAAATGTTAGAATAGGATTTTTGTGGTTATGTTATTTTTTGTGTGTGTTGATGCCACTAAGAATTACGTTGTAAATTTTGATCATTTTATACAAAGTATAGAATAGAAAGAGACAGAAATGAAAGCAAGAGCGGTCGAGGGGCACAGCCCCTTGCGAGGCCAAAATGGCCGAGTTAAATATATATATACAGAATCCTAAAAAAGAAAGAAGGAATAAATAAATTTAAAATTTTTTCTTACATAAATTTTTTTATATCGAATTTTATAAAAATGTGGAATTATAAAATTTAATATTTAAAAGAATATCGAATTATATAATTAATAAGAATAAATATTATGCAAGTGAAAAAAAAAAGAAAGTAAAACAATCCAAAAAAAGTTGACGTAGCGAAAATTTGTACGTCTAACCGCAAGATTTACGAGGTGTAATCAAAAAGTAACAAAAATTTTGTTGTAATTGCGTAGGAATAGTTCATTATGAATTTTTACCGACTGGTCGTACAGTTAATAAGGAGGATTATTTACAAATTTTACGAAATTTGCGTGAGGCAATCGACGACCCGGACTTTAGAGAAGCAACTTGTGGATTTTGCACTACGACAACGTACCGGTGCACCTTCTGCGATTTAACAGTTTGTGGCGAAACATAACATCGCTGCTAATGTTACAACCACCCTATTCTCCAGACGCGGCACCTCCTGCGAATTCTTCCTATTTCTTAAAATTTACGAAGATACTCAAAGGGCAACATTTTTCAACAACAGCTGAGATAGAAACAAAATCACATAGAAAGCGCTCAAGACCAAACCTAAAAAGGCGTTCCACCAGTAATTCTGGAAACCACGGTGGCATTAGTGAATAATAGCAAAGGGGCGTTATTTTGAAGAGACTATAGAATAAACACTCAAGATTAGGTAAATACTTTTATTTTTAAAATTAAAAATTCTTCTTATTTAGTTCGCTAATTTTAGACGCGCTTTTCTCGAATTTCACAGATTGATGCAAATGACGATAAAATTCATTTTCGCTTTTTTACCGAGTACAGTGCCATCTGGAAAAAGCTGAACCAAATCGGTGACCAAGACTTCTGATGTTCCTCTTATAAGTCGAAGGATGACAACAATCAATTAATCGAGCAAATGAAAATTTGAGAATTATTGGATTTCTTGCCGTAAGCCATTCACATAAAACAAAATAGAGCCCGTTTTCTTTTTTTTTCTGAATATGTTAACCATTTTCTTTAATTTTTTCTTGTGAATAAAAGTTCTACTCCAGTTGATGAATGCTCCAGTGGTAGGTTACTTTGGAGGTACCTCAAAAAAAGTGAAAAAGATTTTCGCCATCATTAGTACTATATCTTTATCAGCTTTTCTTAAAAGTAAATTTACATGGATTTTCAGAATTTTCTAGTGTTACCAGATTTGGGTCACTTTATTATAGAGTTCTCATTCTCATTTTCTTTATTCAGAAATGCGCCCAACACGTTTGACATATTTTTCCAATATTTTTCTTTTTTTGGAGATATGTTTCCACGCGACTTATTGTTTTCCTGTTCTAGAGGGCAGTGTTCATCATTAAATTAAAGTTCCTGAAAAATGGCGTTCTACGAAATATTTTTTAGCCAAATCAAATTTTTCAATAAGTTCAATAAAAAATGAAAAATGTAACATGTAACTACCAATTTTCACTTAAATACCGGAAAAAAGTATCTTCGCTAGTAACCTTTAAATGCTCAATTTTTGTTAATTTTCAATCGATTTTAATCCAATAATTTTTTTTCTTTTTTTAAGAAATTCTCCATATAATCAACTCGGAAAATTAAAATCGATTTTGATGTTGGGATATGAACACTTTACGAATACAAAATAATGATATTAGACAAAATAAAACCAAAAAGAAAAAAAAATCAGTGTAACAAGTTGTATATGGGATAACGTTATAGACAAGTAGACATTAGCTAATATTGAAAGAGAATGCAGTGACAAAATCGCGATATGCAGGCATATCATACTTAGTACACTCTAGTCAGCCCCCTCAACAGGAATTCTTTTGTTTAAAGAGAAGACTGAACGTGAACATGTGGTATATATGTTCGATCGGCGCTGCCATGTGCAAACCAGACAGAATTCTGGTATAGGACAATGAGGAAAAAATGTTTAATAATCATTATGTATTTTAGAAATCATTTTCGAAAGTTTTATCAACGCGCACCTGTTCCGTAAATTCTGTAACGTTCTAAGAATTTTCCTGGTTTACCACATGTTCCATCTGTTCCTGAACATAATCTATGTTCTCGTATTCTACACGAACAGCAATAAGCGAAAGCAAACAACACAAGAAACAGATAGGAGCTAATTTATGACGGAACAAGTTTTGTTCCTCGAAGCCTATCGTCACAAAGGTCTTCTTATGATCAATACTTTCGGCAATAGTAAAAATTATTGACTCTATAGGTACCAAACATAAGCTAAATCAAATTAGAAAAAGCAAAAGTAAAAATCTAGAAGCAAATTATTTTTACTTTTGTTTAAATTTGTTGAATGGTTTCACGCGTTTTTTTGTTTGATACAGTTCCGTTTACTTCAAAATCCGTATAGATAGCAGCACAACGTATACAGTAAAATTTTTATTGTCACTCATGATTACTATTTTTTCGCTGGAAAATAGCAGGTTGTTTTTTTTTTAGTTGATAAATATTTATGCAGTTTGGTAATATACCACACATAAACCGATAAAAAATAAAATAGTTGATGTTCGCGGGGGGAAAGTTTCTTTTATTTTTTTATTATGTTTCCATTTTATAAATTAAGAATTGTGTAATTACTTAACATCTGGGATTAATATGAAAAAAGAAAAAATTCAAAATGTCTGGTGATAAGTTAATGTGGTAAAAGAGAGCCAATTACGTATAATGCACAAATAATTTTGCATTAAATGAACTGAAAATGAACTGGACCGTTTAAAAAATAGTATTATTTACACAGAAAAACGACGTTAAATTTTTATTACCATTTAAAAAAATGTAGTTTATTTCCATTGTTTTTCATCATCGATTTTTAGGGCTCCGTCCACTTGTGATGTACAGAACCTTTAATGGAGAATTTGGGAGTACTTTTTATTTTTTTGTTGGGCACGTCAGCAAAGAACTATTACTCAAAAACAATATGGAAGAAAAGGAGTCCGTTAGATAGAGATCCTGCTAGAGATTGATAGTATAAATACGCTGAAAGCTGGAATAATATAGAGAGCGGGCAAAAGTAAGACGAATGAAGCGTAATATAGAGCGGGAAGTCCGAGCAATAGGCAAGTAAGATTACAGAATAGAACATATTCGGTATACAAAGATGGATACTCAAAAATATATGATTGTAATTGTAGGAGGCTTCATCATTTGGGTGAAGAGAGAACAATTTAGAGGTGTTAAGCTGAGATGAAAGCAAGAGGAAGGCAATAGAGAATGATTGAATCGCAACAATGACCGAAAAGGGGCGGAGATAGAACCAGAGATAAGATGAAAGACTACCCTCGTTTACCAGTCTTTCTCGGTGATAATATGCTATCCTCATGTAAAAACTCCATTCCAGATCTTGGTCGACATCTGCTCTTTATCATTTTCCAGCGCTCTCTCCTTATTTGTCCGTTCAACCAAGTCTTTGATGAAGATTACAACTAGGAGAGGCACATATATATATATATATATATATATAGAAATTATGTTAAAGGACTTGCAAAGTTGGAAGGAATAGAGATATGAACAATATTAGGTTCACTAGGACTGGAACGGAAATTGAAGATTAAACTGACAAGAGAGAAATTAATGAAAAACGGCTATGTTAACGATAGGATTATATAAAAAGAGGCATCTCGGATCGCGTTGCTTGTCTACCTCTACAAGCGTGCGGCGAGCAAACTCGTGCGGCTATTACTTCACATACGTCGGTACTCAACATTAAAATTCTATACAAGGCAACGAAAATACGACTTGCACACTCACTGAACCAAAGTTACTAAGATAACGCGACGCTGTCGACACTATTGAAACAGCCAAAATCAGCAACTCGCAGCGAGCCGAAACCTACTATCATCGCATATATCTCGGTCTAAAAATAGCTTCACCGTGTAAAGAAAGAAGTGGCTTGATGTAAAATTAACGAAATAATATCTAAACGGTCGATTTGTAATTCCGCCATCTGCAATTTCGTGAGAATTTAATGTCGCGATTATTTCATTTTACGCGATTTCTCAATAAAATTATTTCAAGAAACAGCACACGATTTTTTGTTCAATGGATGACGTTTTATTTGCTTACCATTTGGGTTACCCTAATTTTTATAATTACCTTCTATTCCCGAAACATGTATAACATTAAATTTAAACAATTTTTACGTACTCGTTTTTAGGACGGGGAGTGAATTTAATACGACATGACTCGCAAGCAGACTTGCGAGGAATTTTGAAACAATAAAAGAATATAAATGAATTTAGCAAAAAATTAAACCACTACGCAGAAGTTAATTTTCACGTATTCTTAGAAAGTATTGCACGCATACGTCTTTAGCAAGACTCAGTTTTTAACTTTTTTTAAAATTGTATTTGGTGTAAGATCAGTTGTGAATCTTCGACTTGCATTGATTTAATACAATATATAGATGATTTAATTTGTGTTTTAAAATCTGTAGCAGTTACGATAATAAACCAACAAATTACGAATAGTTGTGAAAAGATTTTAAAATTGAATTAACAGTTTATTTCCAATTTCAATATCACAGAAACAATAATCGGAAAAGTAACAATCAACACCATTAGTTGTCACATACATACTTATGTTCTACTCGTGTTAGGAATTACTCCAGCGAATATGTGCAACACATAATAAGCAGTGTGATCATAAATTTATTTCGTTATTTAATAAATCATGCAATATTACGCGTATCGCTAGATACGATCCTACATTCTTATGTTTACATTCAGTATGTTTCAAGTTAAATTGAGTGCACATCTATGTTCACACGATTAAATTTTCTTGCTATTTTTATTAAGATCATTTAGTAATTATTAAAGTATTCTGCAGCTACGTTTATCCAATTCGGTACATATATAATGTACGGAATCTAATAGAACTGTTCAGACACGTTAAAAATACCAAATAAAATTCGATAACTGAGGAAATTTTTAATTCGTAAGCTTAACTATGCGGGCATGAATCTCAATTAAAACAGTTTTTAAAACAATATACAATTTTGAGACAGTCGATTTTGCAAGGAAATATCAAAAATATAATACGAAATTTAAAACAATTTAGAAAATCACTTATAAATTCATAAATTCGTCACCGGATCAAATTTATAATATATAATAATTTTTTATTTATTTTTTCATAAACAATAAATAACTCCAAAATACAATTAATTTAACCTCAGTTTTGAGAAAAAAACAGCAAAAAACATACTTTTTTAAAAGGTAGGGAACGAAAAATGGAATTTACTCGTAATAAAAATTATAGCTAACAATACTAACATCACAATTTTAAAGGGTATCCCTTTGTTAACAATGGTGAAATGACCTCATTTTTTTTTTTTGGAGTGTGAAAAGTATTTGATGGGGCACAAAATAAAGGGTGAGCCGAGTCGTAGGCCAAAAAAAAAAAATTTAGGCTCTAGGAGACCCAAAAACATTGATTTTTACGTTTTATTTTTTTCTCACGTTCTAATAATAAAAAAATCTAAAAAAATTCATGAATACTCTTCGACTAATAACTTTTAGGCGGAATTTTTTAAAGAATGATCAAAAGTCAACATAACCTCAAAAAACAATTATTTAATATTTAAAGTGCGATTTTGACCACGTTTCCATGTTGTAACGGTCAATATTGTTTTTTCTTCTTGTAGAACAGGAAAACATACATCAAAAATGTATTTTTTCAGATTTTTTCTAGTGGTGGGCCATGTCGAAAAATCTGAAAAACCGTTAAATCGTCTACATTCGACATGAAAGTATCGTCTTTCGAGTGATTATTTTTTTCTAGCATTCCAGTTGCTCATAATTTTTAAATGCATTTGATAGATCTGGCTTTTCGAATAACCTTTCCCATTTTAAATCACTTAAAATTTTCTAATACTGCATATGTAAGTATAAATAAGACAGTTTGGGTGTATTATAATGGTGCAAAATAATTTTACAGAATGTTTCCGTCAAACATAAATTATCTAAATATTGAAAATCATTCTTTAAAAAAATTAATTATTAAGTAACAATACTTTCTATTCACCTACCAACTATACAACTCGTAAGATATTATTAGAATTTTATGTTTTTTCACGTATTCTGAATTTGTGCCAGTCTTGAATATCCTTTAATAATATATTTTATTTTAATTTATTGGAGGGCAATTTATAGTTTAAAAAAAGCGACTAGCTTTGTGCTAGCCCAACAGCACCACTGCACCTTCCAGCTCATAAAGGAAAGTTTTTCTGTTCCAGATTCATTCTTTTCTGCTAGTTATTATTATAAATATTAATATAAGAAACGTTGGATTATAAAAAAGCATAACTGTGGTAAAATCAAATTGTCATAAAAATACATATGTTTATTAAAATTATTTTAATTTTTAATATTTTTTATGTTACATTAAGTTTTCTGTCAATGAAAAATTAGTGTGAATCTTCATATATTTCTTAAAATTGGCTATTAAAAGAAATGTAACCAAAGATCACTTAGACATTCCCCGCTAAAAAATCTCACAAAAGATCTTACATATTACGTCAGATGAGATCTCATATTAAGATCTGAAATTATTTTGCACTATTATAATATTTCTAAATCATCTTCCTTACATTTACATGTGCGGTACTTTTCTTAAGTGATTTAAAATGAAAAAAAGTTATTTGGAAAGTTAAATGCACAGTCAAATGTATTTATGAATTTTTGTTGAAAATTATGAGCATCTAGAACGTTAGAAAAAAATAATCACTTGAAAGACGATACTTTCATGTCGAAAGTAGACGATTTAACGGGTTTTCGGATTTTTCAAAATGGCCCACTACTAGGAAAAATCTGAGAAAATACATTTTGAATGTATTTTTTCCCGTTCTAAAAGAAGAAAAAACAATACTGACCGTTCCAACATCGGAACACAGTCAAAATCACATTTTAAATATTAAATTTTTTTTTTTCAGATTATGTTGACATTTGATCATAGAAATTCATAAACGTTTTTTTATCTACAATTTTTTTATAGTTTTTAAAGGGCCAAAGCAAATTGCTGCAAAATTTTACTTATATGATTACCTGTGATGAAATATGAAATAAAAAAAAATTATACATTTCTTCTAAAAAACCAATGTTAATAACATGTATATTTCCGACTAAATTATGCACAATATATATTAACATCTGTTACTTTAACCACAACTGATCAGTTTTTATCGCAGATTACAAATAGTTAAATTAGTTTTAAAAAAAAATCTTAAATACCAGAGGTGACAAATTTGGGTGATTTCTCAAAATTTTACTGAAATGAAGTCAAATATATTCTAAGCTTATAAGAACGTGTAATTTTTACCAAAATTTTGAATAAGGTTATAAATTTGGATTTTAAAAGACCTAATGCATTAAATCATTTTTTCCTTGGACACCGAAAATTTCACTCATCGTCAAACGTCAAGTATTTAACAATACAAAAAAATTTTTTCCCCATAAAAATAGTTTAAAATTAAAATTATTTACATACAGATCTTGACAAAAAAAAAAAAAAAAAAAAAAAACACGAAAAAGACATAAGTTATTATGTAAATCTTAAATACATGAATTTTATCGTAAAAATATATATGAATAAAAAATCTAAGAGGGCAAGAAAGGAAAATTTCCTATGGAATTTATAGACATCCATAATTACTATACCAACATTTATACTTAATTTATATTACGTGTTCTTTTTTGTTTTTTAATTCTAAACCTTTTAACAGCAAATAATGTACAAAATATCAATACAGACACTGAAAATGTATATATAAGAATGAGTACTACATTAATTCAAAAAACAATTTGTATACTTGCCATGTTAAACATTTAAACAGCTAAATAAAAAAAAAAAAAAAAAAAAAACAAAACATATAAACAATTAATTTTTTACGAGAAATTGAATGCTTTGATAATAACAATAAACAAAAATATTAATATACTCGACCTAAACTACCAATAACAACTCATAATTTATTTTCATTTTAACAATTTAAGAATAAAGATTATTTGCAACAGTATAAACTTCAAATAGATAAAATTAATATTGTAGAAAAGTATCGTGCACAGGAATTCCATATTTTAATATTTTAGGTAAACGAATCGCAACATTCATGGCAAAATTTAAAATATTTTTCATTAATTTTAAACCAAAAAATTAACTGAAATAATAAAAATAACACTATTAAATTTCTGTTAATACAGAGAACTGAACTCCAAAGATCCGAGATAATTCTAAACATACCGCAAAAACAATTGCATTTAAATTCAACCTTGCAATGCAAAAAAGTAACCGAACTAAATCAGAATATTATCATTTATAATAACTAAATCTTTAGAAGTTAGATAATTATGTTTATATACATTTAAAATATAAATTAGCTTAAGCCGTATGCATTCAGATATCCTAAAAATCATTAAGACTTCTTACAAACCAAAGTGATTTGTTTCTAAACATTCAAATAAAACAATAAATAACTAGCGTTATAATTGGAGAAATTTCGTCCCTATAATTAAGTAAAACTTCATAGAGATTTATTTTCTATAATGTTTTAAATTTCAATCTCTGAATATCCATCAGAGGAGCAAACAAAGATTTCCGTTATTCCAATTAGATACGCGACAGAAACTTGTTTTTTTTTCTTTCGAGAATTAAGCTCTTTTTCACAGACAATGAAATAAAATTGACGACCTTAAAATTTTAAATTACTGCGGACTCGAGCCACCGTGTCAATTACGGAAATACAAAGAAAAAATAAATTTCAAATATAACATATATGATTATTATTAGCTAAATCTGAACAAAAATATTCTCGACTAGATCAAATAAAATATATTATACCAGAAAACAATGAAAATATACCAAAAAGCTCGACGCAAAAGCAGTGTATCAGTAATTCATTGACTGACAAAATATACGATATTATGCGGCCAAAAATTAAAATACGAATGTATCTGAAGTCAACAACGACTGAACAACTGCGCTGATGTGATTTCTTGATTACAATTTAATTGTATAACTGTAAAATTCCAAACAGGCAAAGTAACACACAAGCCTAGAAAATACAGACTAACTATAATATCCATTAGGCGGGAAAACGAAACGCGATGAACTGACGAACGTAGATGAATAAACCGAATATGACAAATGCAACAAACTTTACAAATTCACCGAATTCCGCATATTTCATATATACAGCATGTTTGGACCATTCTGCGCTTAGGTAAGTGTGCGGCCTCTATTGTTTTGGTTATCAAATTTTATAATTACAACAGCCTCTTTTTTTTCTCGAAAAAGAAGAGGAAAGATAAAGAAGAAAATATATATCATTTTTAATACTAAAATAATACTGAAATTAGTGAAAAATGTCAAACTATAAAATATATTGCATTTATTAAAATAATAAGCTACAGCTATTTTTTTTATGTAAAACTAAAATAATTTAAATTCTTTGTAAAATTTGTTTTCCATTATAATGTAATAGAAGTACTAAATATTTTTAAACTGAAAGTGAAATGAAATCGAAGTCAGATTTTAAATAAAAATAGAGATTAAGTTTATTTTGAATTATTAATTAAAATTTTACCATTCAGTATCACTCTGTTATTTCGTTTCAACACATTGCGGCATATTCAAATGCGATAAAAAAAGAAAAATTTTAATTTTTTTACTTATTGTAAAGAAGTATAATCATATTTATGGATAAATTAGTTTAGTAAGATTTATTGAAAATAATAATCCTGATTCCGTTTTGAAATGATTTAAAAATTCTTAATCAATAGAAAAAACAAGTTCAATGAACTCTCCTGTATTCTTTTAAATTTACCATTGATTAATAATAATGTTGTATATCATGTGTTTTTGTGTGTAATTTATTTGCGTACGTGCATTGTTTTGGTAGCTGTTTATGATTCAATAAAGCAGCGCATGTTGAATTGTAATGATCGTACTAGTTTGACTTTATTGATTTTAAATTGGTGATTTTATGTTTGAATAATTGTTACTGCTTTACGGTTTTTGTAAATTAATACAGAATCTGACTGTTTTATATATATTAATTTTCTAGTGCCGTATTTTGTTTTAATTCAGAAGTGAACGTAACATTAGAGATTAAAATTGTAGTTTAAATTAAACCATATTAAATTTGTTTGACTGTTATAGATTGTGGTTTATGTTTCTTAATGCAGCGTGTGAAAGATCAAAATACCCGAGGTAACATTTCAAAAGCTTTAAAATACGAACAAAAAAAAATAAAAAATTTGTTACAATAAGATTTTTTTGCGATATCACTTATAACGGTAAAACATTAATGCATTAATCTCATTAAAATCTATATTTTTTGGAAATTAACGTACTTGTAAAACTAAAAATTTATGGTTTTGCGTAACAAATTATCTTTTAAAATCAGTATAAAATTTCAATTGTTTTAAAACACGTCCGTAAAGATTATATTTTTAATTTGTCGGTAAAAAGTGAATATTTCGATGTAATAATTTTCTTAACTGCTTGTAATTGATATTAACTTTCGCATTAATTCGCTTTTTATTATAACTATAGCTGCTGATGTTACAAATGGAACTACCGACAATCATGTAAACGAACGTGAAAATTTACATTCGTGGGCCCAGCAGGTAAATTTTTATTTTTATTATTTGGCACGATGTACGATGTGTTTTATCTGTGTTGGCTAGGCCGAGTATATTTCAATTTTTGTTTTTTATATATAAATAATGCGTTAGAATTTTACTTTTATTCTGTGCTTTGTTTCTTATTTTAAATACATGATGCAGTGTGCCGAATGTAAGATTTACTTAATTTTTACTAATACATTGTTAAATGAAAGCCACTGGTAAAGAAATTAGTCCTGCTTTAAAAATTCGTAGTATTGTTTCACTATGATATATCTTATTTCGTATATTTTTAGTTGTTTTATATTGTATGAAACAAGTCGGCTTAAATTAAATGCTTCTGAATATTCCGGCTTGTTTATTTAAGTATGCATACTTAGTTGAATAGCAAGATAAGATAAAAGATCATTTGTAGTGGAGAAATAATTAAAGATGTAGGAGAGGATCATCATTAAACTTAAAATTTAAATGGAAAAATTTAATGATAAAAATTGTCAGGTAGCGAGATAAGAGATTTTGTGATCAAAGTAGAAGCTTTTTGAATGTATACACACGATACCCATACGTATATTATATATACATACATACATATACAAGTACCAGTTATCTCAGAATGTTCTAGGTTCTAATTTAGATTAACTTGGAAGTATTTTATATTATATGTTTTTCTGTTGTTGTTTTTTTTAATTCTAAAAAAAATTTCTTACAATTATTCTTTATTATTTGACTTAGTTTAAACTGCTAACATACATTCTAAGGCCAGAAGTCATGAACGCATTTTATATAATTTTTTTTTTTTTTAAATGTAATATTTAATTCTTAAAGAATTATTCTAACAACCTGTTCATTAAAACTAATTGCGTACATTGCAAAATTTAAAAATATTAAAGAACTGTTTTGAAGGAGGAAGTACGGTGTGTACTATTATGTACGAAATTGGTAAAATTGGAATTTATAAATCATTATGAAATGCAAATACTATGAAAATTCAATTTTAATGTATATTATTGAATATGGTATATCTGCAAATGACGCATGAAATAAATTCTAAATGAGATCTTAGTATATGTTCAATCAGATAATTTAAAGTGGGTTTCATAGTGAAATGATTTTATTTATTTAAGATTATGCATACTTAAAACTACGCTTTGAAAATAATATAGTGAGTTGGCAAGTAAATTATATCTTATAATACTTTTAAAATGCAAATGTAAAAATTAAACGCGAAAACCGTTGTTTCGATCCTTAACTATACTAAGTACGTAATCGTTGCGGTTGCAGATTTAGTTACCCAAAACTAGCCAGTAATTTTCATGTTTTAATTTTAGTATATTTATATTTAGAATTTGTTATAGAGTGTTATTTATTTTGTCCTAATATAGCAGAAAAGTCTTTACACATCTTTTACCATATATAGTAAGCTTTTAGTTTTTTTTTTGTTTCTTTTTTTTGTGAGTATTTTGAAATATAAATGATAAGAAAAAAATTTAAACGCTATAGTAATGGAGATTATATCACATTAAGTTGTTGATGATGATTGGAACTGTTGTCGGATGTACAAAGGAAATGAGGTGGGTAGAATTTTTTATACAGAAATAATTTAGTTATTTTCTATTCACAACAGAAAAATAGTTTAAAATTTTACTAAAAGCAAAGATATATATATATTTTTTGAAAATGAAATGATTGCTTATTTAAGTATAACTAAATTAGAAAACCGTTTGAAAGAGTTATCTATATATAAAATGACTGTTTTATTTTTCTTTTATAACATGTCCAAATGTTATGTGGAACAATAGAAATTGCTGCGGCGTATTGGTCGGGAGGAAATTTAGATACAAAAAATAACTTGCATTGCTCTGAAATTTCGGTCATGCTTCTTGTTTAATTTACATTTTTTTTTTTTTTTTTTTTTTAAAGTTTTGAATAAACGAAGGTGGATCGGCATTCTAATATGATTTTCTAAAGTTTTGATGGATATTTTTTTTTCAAAAAAAAATGTCTTATGCAGAAAGGGCTTATACATATACACAAGCGCGTGTACATACACAACTTTTTTTATATATATATATATTTATATACATCCGTACACATACATACATAAGTACGATATTAAAAAAATCTTAAATAAATCGTAATAAACACAAAACATATAAAAACGTTATTATTAAAATTGCCGACTGGTTTCGCACAGCTTGGTCCGTAATCAACGTTGACTAAATTCAGCGCGATGATTATGGAACAAGCTATCCAAAACTAGTTGGCAGTTTTAATAATAAACAGTTTTTATATGTTTTGCGTTTGTTACAATTTACATGTAATATAAGATTGAATACACATAATAGTTTTATAAAGTTCATTATAGAATAACATTAAAAAAATATGTTTCAAAAGTAGTTTTGTATTTTTTGAAATGTACTGTGTTTGTTTAAAATTTATGAAAAATACGCACAGTTTTTGGTGATTTCGTTTAATAGTTACATTTTTTGCCTTTTAATTTGTACTGCGCATTTTTTTTTTTTTTTTATCGTTTAATTCAGATGAAATTTAAAATTGTAATTACTAAAAAAAAAATTAACCTTTCGAAATAGAGTAAATTTTTTTCTTTATATAGTAGCTGGCCTATAAAAGTACATTTGTCGTTAATACCTTTGAAGAGCAATATAGATTAGCAAATCCAAACTGAGTCGTAATAATCTACCAGATTTTTTTTATTATAAAAGTTTTGTATTACCGAAATGTGCATCAGTTTTAATAAATAAATAAATAATGCTGTATTTTGCAGCTACACAATGTTTTAATGTGTTATACGAACTAAATTCACAAATAAATAAAATTTATATTTATATTTATAGCGTAACATTATTTCAGAATTCGTCATTAAATACTCAAAACATTTCAAATATACTAAAATGTAATAGAATACATGTAAAATCTAACAATATATGAATGTCCGACCAGTTTCGTCTTTATTATTGACATATTTATGGTCATATATTTTTCAGATTTTACATGTTTTCTATTATTAAAATATATTTTAAATGTTTTGAGTGTTTAGTGACAAGTTCTGAAATAACATTAGGCTTTAAATATAAGGAAAAATGTTTATTGTGAATTTAGTTTGTGTAACTGCAAAATACAGCGTTATTTGTTTATTTACTATAATCAATTTTTACTGGAATATTTATATAACAATATTAAAAGATCTGAAAAATGAGGAATTTCTAATAATTTTAGTGTGATAAAATTTTCCGTTTGCTGATATTTATATACTTATTCCTTGCATGTTTATTATTTTCTTTTAAATGTCCATTTGTATGTACTAGAAATGTGTTATTTTTAATTAATTTGTATTAAAAGGTAAACTTTAAAAACTTCAATTTATTGTAGGGTTATAACGCACAAAATGCTTCAATGGCCCAAGCTCAGTATGCTATGTCAAATTATTATGGCGCATCGTATCCTTATCAGGCTTACGGAATCGATGACGGTAGTAATAGTTGGACGAACGGTGACACTGTGACAGCTTATATTGCCGGTTATAATGGTCAGATGGCACCTGAAGCGTACAGTATAGATCCTATGTATGCTAGCGGAGCTATAGGAACTCCATTTCCATCTGCTACCGGACCCAATTCAGCCTACGGATATTTCCCAGCGTCGTCAGATTATTCTTCATGGAATTCAATAGCGGCGTTAACAACTAACAAAACGCCCACTTACGATGATTATTACAGAGACGGCGTATATAATATTGATCAACGGTTACACGGTTTAAATATTTCCTCGGCGGATCCTAATGTAAATAAGCATAGTTATGCAGCTAGCGCTAAAGGCGATCAACATTTTGCCAGCTCAAACGGCGTTTATGAGAAGAAGACGACATGGGCCTCTATTGCAAGTCAACCTGCTAAACCAGTACCTCCTCCATCTAGCGGATCTAGTAAGAAAAAAGGCCCTGGAATGCCACCGCCTCCCGTGACACCGAGTAAAATGGACATCGGTTTGTGGGGAGAAAATAAGAATAATGTTCCTCCGCCTCCTAAAGCACCGCCGATTATTCAACCAACGCAGTCGAAAACAGTTTGGGCAGGACCAACTAATATTCCGGCAAATGAACATTCATTTGCATTCCCTGCTGTCCCTCCTACTGCTGGAATTTGCGTTCCTTTTCAAACTGCACGGCCGACTCCAGGTTCAAGTTTGCCAAGTACTTCGACCACTAATGTACAGTATTTGCAACAGCAACAACAGCCGCAGCAACAACAACTACAACAGCCGCAGCATCAGCAACAACAATTGCAACAGCCACAGCATCAGCATCAGCAACAACAACTGCAACAGCCCCAGCATCAGCAACAACAATTACAACAGCCCCAGCATCAGCAACAACAATTACAACAGCCACAGCACCAGCAACAACAACAATCGCAGCAGCAGCAGCATCAGCCAAAAACGCATTCACATTCGTTTGCTCAATTGCAGCAACATGGTAGTACAGCATTGCCAACCTATTCTCAAATGTCTTCAAACGTTTCGTCGAAGCCGTCCGTGCAGCAAATTTCTCCTCAGCAACATGAATCATCACGATCGGCACCGGCGCACCAAACACAGCAGCCGTCTCAGAATCATGAATCTAACGAACAACCGCAACAATCGCAACAATCACAACAATCACAACAACAACAAAAGCAACAACAACAGTCGTCACAGATGACGTCAACGCAACAGCGACAGCCTCGTCAGCTGCTCCAAAAAGCAACGAATCAACCTCCAGCATTGCAACAGCAGCAGCAGCAGCAGCAGCAACAGCAACAACAACAACAACAACAACAACAACAGTTAGCTCAACGTAAACAGGCCGATCATTTTTCGGACGGAGGTCAGTCGACAGTCGCGAATTCTTCGTCGCAGTCGTCGCAGCAGGCTACCGCCGATAACGAAAAGACGGAAGGATGCTCACAGATGATATTGAAAAAACTTCTAGATAAAAACAATTATAATCCCCCGGAATTTGATTTATCGGCTAAAGGTGCTCGATTTTTTGTTATTAAATCGTATTCTGAAGACGATATACATCGATCCATTAAATATGAAATATGGTGTTCAACCGAGCACGGAAATGTACGTTTGGATGATGCTTATCATGAACGGCAAAGAAGTAACGGCATCATATATTTATTTTTCTCGGTAAACGGGTCCGGACATTTTTGTGGAATGGCGCAGATGGTCTCGCCGGTAGATTATTGCGCGGTGAGTAAAGTTTGGGAACAGGACAAGTGGAAAGGACAGTTTAAGGTTCGTTGGATCTATGTTAAAGACGTGCCGAATAACAAGTTGAGGCATATTTGTTTAGAAAACAACGAAAACAAGCCGGTAACCAATTCGCGGGATGTACAAGAAGTGCCACATGCTAAAGGTATCGAAGTGTTGAAGATTATTCACTCTTATAGACATACCACTTCGTTATTTGATGACTTCATTCACTACGAGAGAAAACAAGAAGAACACAGCAAGAAACCGTCTGCTCCCTATTATAATAATTCGAATCCATCATCAATGCATCAAAATCATCACAGTTACGGGCAGAACAGAAATCCATCTTATCAAAGAGTATGTTTCAAATAATCCTATTTTCTTTTTCCTAAATACAAAAAAAAATTATAGCGCATTAACCATCTATAATGGTTAATAGTGATGTTTATTTAAAATATAAAACGGTTACAATATCAAAGGGAGGAACTATCGTATCAAAATACAACTGCGCACACGTTTGCACTAGCCGCCTTTGCCGATATTATTTGCTTTATGCAGCTATATTGTCTATATTATTCATTGCAATAGTATTCCTTCATTTTTCTTTTTACTAGTGAGAAGGGTTACTAAATAACGATATTGAACATCAGCGTAAAAATAATGAGATAAGCCTTTTAATAGTTGTTTTTAGCTTTAATTTCCGCGTTTATGATGTGCCTTTTTGTTTCAATAAATGTATATTCAGAAATAATGACTATTATTAATAAATTATTTATAAAATTTATGATTTACATTTGCTAAAATATTAATTACTTTTATTAGATTTCTATGTTTAATGGTTCAAGAAATGCATAGTTCTTACACGCAAAATAAATGTTTAATAAAAAATACACTTATAAAGGGAAGAATACCGCGTTATTCCTGTATTCTTTCCTTTATAAATGTATTTTTTATTAAACATTTATTTTGCGTGTAGGAACTATGTATTTCTCCAACCATTAAATATAAAAATCTAATAAAAGTAATTAATATTTTAGCAAATGTAAATCGTAAATTTTATAAATAATTTATTAAAAACAGTCGTTATATCTGAATATACATTTATTGAAACAAAAAGGAACATTGTAAATCGCGGAAATTATAGTTAAAAACAGATATTAAAAAACTGATATGTTGCAGCGATAAAAAAAATGCGATAAGTTGATAATATTTCGCCAATTTTTTATAGATATTAAAAGTAGATATTTTTAACTTATAAACAAGATGAAAACAATTTTTTTACTTTGGTATTTTGTAAAATTTTAATTGAGTTTCGTTGAACTGTTATTCTCTTTAATAGGTTTTTTGGGAGAGCCCCACATTTTGAACTGTTTGTTTTGCTACAGATGATATCACCATTCTCATAAATTTTCATGAATTTCTCCGTATTGTTTGTCATTTTCAGAGTGTAGGTCCTTTAAATATTTTGATATATCTGATTTTCAAATGTTTATTGTGTTATTTTATTTCCCCCCCCCCTCCCGTCATATATATTATTTTTTATATTTTCTGCCACATATTTTGTTTATATTCCATGCTTTTTCTGACGCAATTCATTTAAATTGGATGTGCTATGTGTGTTGTGTTTTATTCAAAATATTCTTTTTGTGTGTCATAGTCTGCCGTTGTTCTTTTAGTTTTGTTTTTGTTTTACTCATTACGTCATTTTTTCAACTCTGCCGTATTTACGTAACCACTTAAATTATATTGCGATCACAGATTTATATTACGGTAGTGTCAGTATGAGCTGTCAAATGAAGAGAAAATCTTTACCACATCAATGTGTTTCGTATTTAATTTTAATTGTTATCAATAGAACGCTCGTATAAACATGAGGTTTATATTGTTTTGTTTTTCTCGTTGTCTTTTGCGCTTATCATGATTGTATTATTGTTTTATTCTTAATTCTGGTGTTGTCATTAAAAATGCTTAAATTTTCCTTACAGAATACTCTTCTATATATATATATATATATGTATTTGAAAACAAATAGATGATTTAGCGTTTGGTTATTCTTACAATTTTTATAAACAATTTTCTTCTTGCTTTTTTCGTGTTTTTTCCCCATTTTTGTTTCAGGTGTAACGATTAAAAAAGTTTTGGTAGTCTATTTGTAAACCGCATTGTACATTCCAAGTTTCTGATAGAAGATATTAAGGTCTATGTTTCGGTTTGCTCATACAGTAAAACTATATTTTTATTCTCTAAAGGCAATGCCTTGTCGCTGCAGCCATTGTGTCCTGTTGATAGCCATTTTGCGAGGTTCTCGATATTTACTTATATTCAAGCGGTCATATACGCTTTTCATTATAGACGTTCATGGTCTTCCTTTCGGCCTTTTGTCTGTAACTTTGCCCTCCATTATATTTTTTATCAAGTTATTATTCTTTTTCACATGTCCCAACAGTTTTATTTTCCGGGTTTCGATATGGTTTATTAAACCTTCTTTCTTTTATTCCTTCTAGGATTTCATTGTTTGTTTTCATTTCTGTTCAAGACGTTTTCGTCATTCTGCGCCAGATCCACATTTCTATTGAATTCAGTTTATTTATTTCTTGCGTTGTTAGGCATCAATTTTCACAACCATAATTGAGCACACTCCAAACGTATATTTTTGCAAATTTTTTTCGAACGTCTATACTAATGTTCTTATTTGTTAATATTGATTTTTTTGTTAATAAATGCGCATTTGGCCTGTCCTATTCGTTTTTTAACATCTGTTAGGCTTCTATTATCCTCTGTTATTACGCTTCCTAGATAACGTGTTTCTGTAACTTGTTCCAATTCAATATTACCTATTTTTATGTTCATTCTTTTATTTAGTGTATTTCTTTTACTAAACTTCATTACTTTCGTTTTATTTTTATTTATATTTATATTCCCCATTTATCTAATTCTTCCGATAAAACTCTAAGCATTGTATTCATATTCTTCTCCGATTCCGCCAGTAGAGCGATGTCGTCTGCAAAACGTATATAGTGGATTTGTACCCTGTTTACTTTTACTCCTTTTGATTTCCTTTTCATCCTTTCGATTGGTTCCTCAATGCATACGTTAAATAGATACAGTGAAAGAGGACATCCTTGCCTAACTCCTTTCCGTATTTTAGCTTCTAATTTGTATCCATTAACGTCTATTATTGTAGTTTGTGATTTATATAGGTTTAGTATTAATCTTCTATCTCTCCGGTCTATATTCTTTTCTTTTAACGTTCGAAATAATATTTTCCAATCGACGTTGTCGAAGGCTTTTTCCAGATCTATAAATGTTACATGGGTCTCTTTATCTACATCTAATCGTCTTTCCAGTATAAGTTTTGAAGCCAGTATCGCTTTTCTTGTTCCCTTTCTTTCTCTAAATCCAAACTGATCTTCCTCTAGATTTTCCTCTATTTTTTCTTTTAATCGGTTCTTTACAATGTTTAACAGGATTTTCGAAGCATGTGCCGATAGGGCAATTGTTCTATAATTTACGCAGTCTTTTATATTCCCCTTTTTTGGTAGTGTAATCGTTTTACTTTTTATAAAATCTTCCGGTAAGACACCTTTTTCGTAGCAGTCATTTATTATCTGGAATAATGATTTTTCCATTCTTGGCGTTACGCATTTTAGGATTTCCCCTGATATTCCATCTATTCCTGTTGCTTTTTTCTTTTGTAACGATTTCAGGGCTAATTCGAATTCTCTCTTATAAATTGTACGGCCGTTCGCATTTTAATCTACTATTTCGGCATCTTCAATATATTCTATATTTTTTATCTCCTCACCGTTATATAACTACTCCATATATTCTTTCCAACGGTATGCTATGTTTTCAGTTTCAAAGAGTATTTGTCCTCTCTTATCCTTCACTATTTTGCTTTTAATTCCCTATTTCCGTTGTAAGGCCTTTACTTCGACATAGACTTTGTCTATTTCGGCTTTATTCGGTGACTGTTGAATTTCTTCACACTTTTCATTTAGCCACTGCTCTTTTGCCCTTCTGCATTTATCTCTTATCATATTTTTTATCTTCTTATATATACTTTATAACATCATTTTTTTTTGAACTTGCTTCATTGTTCTATTAGTTCTAAAATTTCGTTATTCATCCATGGTTTTCTTGGTTGTATTTTTTGATGTCCTATGGATTTTTCCATTACATTTTTCAGCGTGTCTTTTATTTTTTTCCAAGTCATGAAGCTTTTCTTCTTCTTTTCAATTTCCTTTTTTATATCTTGTTTTATTTCTGGTTCTTTCAATTTCTCTAAGAACCATTTTCTGAACTTAGCCGGTTGAGTTTTTCTTAACCTCAAATCACACTTTGCTATCACCACGTTATGATCACTATCTATCTCTAGTCCGGGGTATGTATGACTCGATTTGATTGGATTTGATTTCTATACCGCCGTTGTACTATTATGTAGTCGATTTGATATATGCCTAAGTCACCGGGTGCTTTCCATGTGTATTTTCTGCGTTTAGGATCTTGGAAGTTTGTGTTTGTTAATACTAGTTGGTGTTGTACACAAAAGTCGAAAAGCATCTGTCCTCTGCGGTTCCTATTCTCTAAACCGAATTTACCACAACTTTTACTGTTGTTATTGCTGGAACAACCTACTACAGTATTAAAATCACCCATTATCATTATATTATTATCCTTTTTATCACATAGCAGGAGTAATTTTTCAATTCTTTCATATAGTTTTTCTATTTCTTCGTCTTTGTCCTTTGTCGTTGGAAAGTATACTTGTTTAAGAACTAAATTGACTAGGCGTGCTCGAATTTTAATTATCAATAACCTTTCATTGACATGGAAAGTGTTTAATACGTTTTCTTTCCATATTCCTTTTAACATGATTGCTACCTTGTGCAGATTTTTCATTACCGCTAGAAGTAATTCTAAAGTTTTCTGAGTTGAAATCTCCATGTCTTTGCCATCTTGTTTCACATACTCCAAGGATATCAAGTTGTGCTTTTTCCATTGATGTTTTAATTTCCTCTAGTCTGCCGGCTTCCAGTAGAGTCCTCGCGTTCCAAACGCCAATCCGTACTTGTCTTTGTCTATTTTTTTTTTTTTTTATACGGTTGGTTTCTTTCAGAGATCCATTTCGCTTGCGGTGCCTGGTTGCTCACATCCGCACGCCCAGTTGTATATTTCACACTCCGATTGGCGCCGATTACTAACCGGATCACATGGCACAACATATCTTTTATTATTTATATTCTCGGGACGTTAGTACGCTGGTTTCCCTTTGCCTTGCATACCGCTGAAACATAAGCCGTTATTGTGGATTCCACTGCGCCCTATGTTGTTCATCTAAAGTCTTGTTAGTCCACCCGACTTCCGCCTTTGAAAGATACTGATAAGCCAGCTGCCACTTATCAGGGGAAGAGAGCATTTGGCGGCTCTGACTCGCCTTGTCGCAACGCCGTTATAAGATTTATGTAGTTACTTTTTAGAGAACTTTCCCAAGGTTCTTCTCTACACCCTGGCAGCATTGCCGCTCCTGGTCCGTGGCTATATTACATAGCTGACCTCCATATCTGGAGGCCGTTCCACTATCCGCCACATGTGGACGCGCCCCTGTCCCCTGTAGCTCGGGGTCCTCCGGTTGCACATATCTGTGCACCCCCCGGAGAGGGAGTAAAACTATAGTTAATACAAAATTGAAACAGTTGTTTATGTACTCTCGAAGGCTAAAGCATTCTATAATATTTCTGATTTTAGTATCTAATCGTCGAAGAATCGTTGGAATTTATTTATTTGGTAAATGATTGATTGCTACTTCGAGAGTAGTGTAATCATTTTCCGAGTCTTCTTTAACGTAGATTTAAAATGCTTGGATGAACCTTATTTTTAAAAAATGCTTTTTTACAAAAAATAAATACCGACTTCAAGGTTTATTATAAAAATTTAAAAATGCACTAAAAAGTAAAAAATAATTACTCCCGATGAGAAAATATATATATCAGAGTGATATAACACTTAAGTGGTGATATCGTAATTCTTATACAACATTAATACTTATTAGAGTCGGCATTAAATTCATGTTAGGAACAATTTAATCAACATTTAATGCAGTTTTTAATTATTCTTTTAATATGAATTTGTGATGCCAACTTCAAAAAATTAATGTTGTATAAGAATTACGATATCACCACTTAAGTGTTATATCACTCTGATATATATATTTTCTCATCGGGAGTAATTATTTTTTACTTTTTAGTGCATTTTTATTCAATTAAATTAAAACATTTTAATAAGAACAGATATTTCCACGGTAAAAACACCAAAAGTTACATTTCCATGGTAATTTGGCAAATTTATAGTATTTTAAGTCAAAAATCTAATCCGACGGTGAAAACAATCAAAGCATCCAAAAAGCTTCAATCTCCCGCATTATTAAGGATAACTCAAAAACTATCGGTCGTCAGACCTTGATCAAATTTAAATGGGACCACATGACAAACACCACCTTTCAAATAAAAGAAGAATCATCAAAATCGGTTCATCTAGAAGAAAGTTCTGTGGTAACACACATAAAAAAAAATAATAATAAAAAAAAAAAAAAAAAAAAAAAATACAGTCGAATTGAATACCTCCTTCTTTTTTGAAATCGGTTAAAAATATACACGAATTTATATAGCTTTCTTAGAAACATGGAAAACTTTAAATCATATATTTTAAACGTATTTCACTAACTTCTGTGCCTAATTTGTTTTGTTGCTTTTTTTTTTTTTTTTTTTTTTTTTTTTGATTTTTACGATAAAACTGCTTTATATTTGCGAATATTTAGGTTATACCAAAATTTTCAAATGTTCGGTACTGTTATAAAACAGATTCACAGAATGATAAAAACCATTCAGTACCAACAGTATAACTTGTGTCACAAAACGATTTCTGGAGCCAAAAGTAACGGACGATGTGCTTGAAATCGAATAACTTCTATGAACTATATTATAGTCTGTCAAGCGAAAGAAGTCTGTTCGGGTTTTGTTGCTGAGCGTGAGTGTTATTCAAAGTAATGCACTAGCAACAGGGCGTGTATTATTAATGCTTGACGCGTACTTGAATACTACTGAAAAAATCATATTGCCACCCTCTCCTGTTGCTTCTCCGTTTCTCGGAAGCTGTAGTCTCGTTTTTGTTCTCATCTTTGTATGTTCATCCGTTCTTTTTCTCGACTCGTTCTTCTGACCCAAACGGATTACTTGGTACTAACGCAGCGAGTGTATGGACTAAAGGTTAATCTGAGGTCCCGTGATTTCGGGGCGTAAACGCGTTTCGGTTGTTTTACGAACAGACTTCTTTCGCTTGACAGACTATACATAATTTTTTAGAAACAATTTCCTTTTAAATTAGAGTGCATCTTGATGATGAGTATTTTTCTAATGAAATCTTGCTAGTTTAGTCTGCGGCCATATTGGATATGCATACTCTAAGGATAAGTGATCGCACCGAGTCGTATGATTTTACTTGTCAGAGTAGTTGTGGTCGCACTGTATCCGAGTTAATGTTACGTTTTTATATACGCATGAACAGAATTGTTTCAGAACGGACCTTACGCGTACAATAGTAATGTCACAGTACAGGAATATGAGTATTACTGTTCAATGCTGATGAAAACTCTATACGATAACTATTAGGGGCGTCAGTATTTTCACGGAGTTGTAGACGAAGCTTTTATCTTTGTTTTTTTTGTTGTTTTTTTAACGTTTTGTTTTTAGAAAAGGAAAAGAATATTATCTATTTTTCTTATAACACGAACGACAAAAGTTGACTAAAAATATGCGTAACAATAAATTTAAAACAATCTTCATTGCTTGAAAAACAAGAGACAGTCATTTATTTATATGATTATTGCAGAATACTGAAAATAGACGTTCTATTATCGTTTTAATAGAACATAAATTGAAAATTTTAAACGAGCATTTGAGCTGTGTTATTTTTTTTAATGCAATTTAAAGATTTTATTGAATCACAAGCACGTATACATATTTAGAATTTTACAATTTTTTCATTTTGAATTACCAAGATTCATTCTTGGTCATTCTTGTTAAGTTTTCCGGACTATCTATAAATATTGACGTTAACTTCATGATCAATTTGGTCTTTTTAAAATATTTTGATTGTTGTTTTTTTTTAATATAAAACAATAGCTATTACTACTATTAGTATACTCGTAAATAATGACTGTGTGTGAATATTTCGTTAGTTAAATTATTATTTAATGTTTGGCAACGAGATTTATTCAAGGGATTCAGAAGGAGAATACTATTTTACAATTTCTGCAATAATCGAAAATAAAATAATTTCAGCATACTTCCATATGAGGTTCGAAATATTTATTTATATCTTAGATCGCGTTAGTTCTGAAAAAACAAAATAATTTTCGAACTTCTATTGAACTCACAGGAAAGTTAGCAATTACATTGAGATAATATGTGTTTTAAATATTACATTGTTTTTATAATTCGCAATAAATGTTTTCCTACCATAAACCGGCTCTATATATATATTATAAATGTAAATAATTGAAAATTACACTGTTACTATGCGGTTAGTAATGTTATATTTTTCATATTGCTCGAACGACATTTACAGTTCACAAAAAATATATAACATTATTTATATTGTAAAATTGTTCAAAACACATTAAAACGAATGACTAATATATATATATATATATATATATATATATATATATATATATAAACACAATAAATACAATAAAATAGTACGACCGGTTTCGTCATTTATGCGACATTGAAATTTTACAATATAAATAATGTATATTTTTTATGAATTGTGAATGTCGTTCGAGCAATATGAAAAATATAACATTACTAATCGCATAGTAACAGTGTAATTTTCAATTATTTACATTTATAATATAATTGAATATTAATCGGTAGTGTAATACAATAAAACCGCTTTGGGGGAAGGAGGGAGTGATTTTTAAAGTCCTGCCTTAAACACTCGAAGCACACACTATTTCTCGATTGAAATATTTTTGTTTTGTAAATTTTCTATTTAATACCCACAACATCGACCTTTCTGTATTCGTTTTATTTCGACGAATCTCGGAATAAAAACAATTTACTTCTAAAATTCTTTCGCATAACTAGTGCGCCTAAGTACAACCAGTTCGGGATCCACTAACGTTTGTTTTTTGCCGGATACGCACGACACCCTCTGGCCATTAAAATGTTATTACTTCATTTGCTTGTGGGCATAGTTGGCACGTGTTTTAAAAGTAAAAAATTAAAATCACAGATTGATATGTGTAAAACGTAACGTGTATTTTTTTATCATAAATATATTTACGTATTCTACTTTAGAAGAAGAAAAAAGAAATTTATCATTGGAACTTTAATTGTTCGGTTTTAAAATGTACACGAAGTATATTATTAAACTTGCTCCTTGTTTTCAGTCACGTAAAACTAAAGAATATTATAATATTCCGTTACGTATATAAAAAATAAAAAATTGATGAAATTTAGATTAATTTCAAGTGAAGCGTCGTAATATGTGTTTATGAAACATTTAATTTAAACAAAGTTTCTCTAAGTACTTCTATTATAAAAAGAAAAAAAAAAAAAAAAAAAAAGTGGACAAAAACGTTGAGGATGTTTTGAACTGATGTGTTTAATCCTAACGTGTATTAATAATTTTAATTAATGGGAAAATATGAGCTTCAATATTCGATTTAGAGTGCTTCCGTAACGGCTAGAATTGTTGTTTTATTTTTCCGCAAACGTTAACGTGAGCGAGCTGAAGGATTGAGTCATAACTTTTTTAACGGTTGAAGTTTTAATGCTTTTGATATATCCTTTAAAATAAAGAAAAAATTACACATTATATATAATTATTTAATAATTCGATTCCATATTTCAAATTTCAGGTTATTTGTGGGTTTGTCAGAAAATCAATGTGAATGAAGTTTATCTAAATAAACAAAACAAAAAAAAAAAAGAAAACTTGAACAGCTAATTTACATGCCTGAATTTTTGTTTAATTACCGATTTCTAACATAATTGATTCTAAAAAATATTTGTTATTTTACAATTTTAGATCTAATATCAAAAATGTAAAATGTGTTTAAAATATATCAGTTAATTGATTACCTGAAAACTGAAAGTGAAAAATGAGGAAGTTATTAGATGAAAGATAAAGGTAAAAAAAGGGGGCGAAAAAAATATACAAGTTTAGCTTTTAAAGTCCTTTTGTCAATTAACTGAAAAAAAGCAGTAGTCTTAAATTAATGTAAATTAATAAAGTGCAATTTACATCGGGTTGTAATATCGAATAGTGAAACAATAAGTCCTGTTTTCCTTCATAATCAGTTTATTTAAAAACCGATTGTTTGCCGAAAGCACAGATACGTCATTATTATATTTAGCGAGAAACATTTTAATCTTAAATAGCGGGATATGCGGGAAACTGTTCGTTTTTTGTGTAGAGTTTGCATATTTTTTATCGGCAATTGTGTTACAAGAATTAATTGTATTTTACAATGAAATAAAATTCAACGATAACTGTTTATTTCGCTTTACATTCTATATTTTAATTTCTCGTCGCGGGCGTGGTACATTTACTGTTGCTTACCGAACAGGTTGAAATTTCTAAAACTCGTCGATTTATAACGAATATTACACCTCTACCTTTAATTCATACTTTTGAGACGTGTTCTTTTCTAGTCAAATGTGGAACTGTATTATATATTATTTTATCCGGTGGAAAAGCCCCCTCCGTATTTTTTAAAATAAGTTGACTAAATTGGAGAAAGACCAAATTAATCTATCATCGGAAAGGATTAGTGATACATGTTGCGATATTAATTTCAAGTTACAACGGCTACGCTGCAGTTTTCTGATGTAATTTAAAGGTTTTGCGGGTAGATAAAGGGAAGTGAAGAAAAATGATGAACGGTAATTTCATGCCGATAACTAACCGATTCGCACTTTAATTAGCAGTATCGTCTGTCTTGATCTTATTTCGCGGCGGCGGAACATATCCTGAATATTTCTAGGGGGCGCGAGAGTGTTATCGTTAAAAATTTAAAAATTGTGGATCTGCCGAATGCCAAAAATTCCAAAGATCCGTGAAAGAAGTGCCTTGTCTTGCCTTTTAGCTGGAATTATTAAATAATATCCGAATCCACGTTGAACGTGAACTTGTATTAGTCAATGTGTGGTCGTGGCGTCCGAATAAGGATTTTCATCATACATCCATTACGCGTAATGGAGGTTGTTATAGTTCGAAATTTGATATATTAAGCGGCGACAAGTAACCAAAACAAGGCAGAGAAATAGAGAATAATTGAAGGAATAAAAAAGATGGAAGAAAGAATTAAAATATGATGTTTCCATATCGGTGAAGAGAAGAAAGGGAAAAACGAAACAAAATTTATTGGTAGTAGAGATGGATTTTATAAAAATGAACCCGATTGATTGGTAGTAATAATAGTAATGTCGGAGCGTGTAAAAAAAAATTTAATTAATTAAACGCTGAAATTAGAGCAGCACAAATTTTATAAATTGCGTTTAAAGCCGATGATAATTATTTCCTATTTTTAATGATTTCCGGACAGTAGAATTAATTGTAATCACCCGAAATTCGGAATTTCGCGTTATACATTATGTTCTGTTTTTTGGGATATTGAAAAATCAGGGTCTGTGTTGTCTATACGAAAAATTAGTGTTTCTACATACGTGTGGCTATACGCTTGTGTGCCTAACAAGGTCTTACTTGTCGGAATCGAGTTGTTATGCCTATCCCGGAATACTTACGGAAATTTATAATTAATCGAGACCTTTCCGAGTTTCCTAAGTGTAAAATTCGCAAAGATTTTCGACTTTGAAGTTTTAAAGATTTTTTTTTTTTTTTTTTTTTTTTTTTTGAGAAAAACGTGTTTAAATTTTTTGCACTTTATTTATTTTGATGAAAATTTTCGTTACAACGCAGCTATTTATTTATTTTTTAAACTAGTTGGTGGTAGCTCCTGTTCACACTTGGAAATATGTCGTTTTCTTATGTTTTTGGTTTGAATTTAGGACTAATAAGACAGAAGAGGGTACCTTCACACTCAGCTTCATAGAACAGTAGCGAGAGGTCGAATCGACGTACAGTCGACGAGAAATGAAAGAGCAAGGTTGGATTCATCAGAAACGACCAAAAATCCCAAAAACGAAATGTTCGTGACTTCACAGAAATACCTGCATCTCCGTAAATAATATCGACAAAGCGGGAGCTTATTAAATAGACGAACTCGCACAAGTATATATATTATTATTATTTTTCGACTTTGGCCATCTGAGGACCACGGAAATATTGCACGAATAACGCCAGCTACATTTCGTTCCTCCCCATTTTCTTTCGTTTGTTTGCCCAATATTCTTTCATTTTATCCGAGTGCGCTTTCTTCATTTCTTCTGTCCACTTTCGCCCTGTTTTCTTCACTGTGTCCTTCCGGAATCCTTGAAAAGTCTGAACCTTCCGACTGAACTTGTTTCTGTCTTCAATTTCACTTTCGCTGATCCCCATCTGTTCCAAATCTCTTTTTACTTGTACTATCCACAGTATCCTACATTTCGGATTGTTGTCGAAGTAGTCAAAGATTCTTTTGGTAAGGCGTTCATTATCCATTCTTTTGATGTGACCATAAAAGGCGATTCTTCTTTTCCTAAATGTGTCACTGACCTTTTCTATTATTTCGTATACTTCATTATTGCTCCTTAATTTCCAGTACTCATCGTCTCTCCTGGGGCCCAATATTTTCCGGATTATTTTCCTTTCCTTAATTTCCAACTGGTGCATTTCCTTGTTCGAAGTCATGTTCAGGCATTCAGCTGCTATATATATATATATTTGTACTTTAGAGAATTTTCGAAATCGTTTGAGGTTAAACAAGTGGTGCTATTCCGGTTCACAGTGTAAGCGTGGCCGTTAGATTTTAGGTAATTTCGTAAAAAATAATTGCAATATCGGGTTGAGTATGATACCAGTGTTGGCTCGTCTTGGCACAGAGTATAATACACATTTGCTTAGTTATGAGAAAAACCTTTTTTAAAAACTTCTTTGGATTTGTATAGATTTATCATGGCGGCTGCTTAAGCAAACTTTACCGGCTATTTTACTACCGTAATTTTTACATTTGCTTTTCTAATTAACGCTAATGTAATAAATGTTTGGAATAGTGAATAATATTATTAGGTCATTATTAGAATCTGTTAATTAACTAATCTGTTCTCGAACAAACGCGATATGTTAGATTTTTTTTAATATGTATTTTTTAAATGCCGTGTTGCAGGAAAGAGATGGAGGCAATTCGTTTACGAACCAAAGTCGCGACGGTTCAATCAAGAATGCTCGTTCCTATAATAGTAATAGTTATAACAATAAAAATACGTTGCGTTCTTGACGACAATTTTAGAATTCTTTTTTATTATTACTATTATTATTATCTTCGCGCGTGTCTTATTTATACGAATATATATATATATATATATATGTGTTACTGTTTGTAATAATTATGAACGATTGTTGTTTTGATGACACATCACCGTTAATTGTCGACAAGTATACGAATTGCGTAATTAACTTGTGCATAATTTAATATTTTTTAAAAGAATAATTTACCTAATCTGTTTCATTATCTTTTAATCAATTGTGTAACTCGTACATCGTATAATTATTAATTTATTATTTTATATAATAAAAAACATGCGTGTTTTCTGTTTTTATTTTCTTCCTGTTGAATACGTTATTTTATTTATTTTTTATTATTAAGAAAATCCTCTTTTTATGGGTATTGTACTATCTTTACTACTACTTCTCCTGTGTGTATAGTGTCTATTTTGTAATTTCCCTCATTCTGTTTATTATTATTGACGACTCGGTTTGTTTAATTATCAACTCATATTTACCTCTTTTTCTTCTTCTTTTTTTTTTTTTTTTTTTTTCTTAAGTAAAAATCATTAGAACTTGTTCATTATCTTTAAAAATAAATGTAAACCGCCGTCATCTTTGCAGCACAACGCGCGCTGTTTAGAATTGCTCCGACGTACACGTTATTTTAAAATAACGAAATGTAATTCCGATTTTACTTTTTGCGCAGTCTAGACGGAAGTTAACCATTTTTTACTACAAATTTTTATATTACATATACGTATATAGTATATTGAAAAAATTGCGCATATCATCGAGGAGATGTTTTTTTTTTTTATCATTTAAGTGCACGTTCGCCTATTTACATTTACAACGGGTAATTGATTTTAATTGCAAAAATTATATTTAATCGTTTTTTCTGTGACTTTATGATAATTTAGAAGATTGTGTTGTTTATTGTTAATTCGTATTATGTAGAGAATGCTTTTTTTCGAATTAGTGAATGCGTAATTTGAATCTACGACGATTTTTAATTATTACAAGAGAAACGTAATTTCATCATTTCTTCGATAAAATTGTACGATTAATTATTATTCAAATTCTACTTAAACGTCTACCGTAATTCCATGTCGTTGTTATAACTGTAGTAAATGATGCGTGTTCGTTTCTTAGGAAGTGATAAAAAATACACGAGATTTGCGCGAGTGAACCTAGTGTGAAATGTCAAGCCGTGAATTTGAAATTTGCCTAGTTTTGATTAATGATTCACGCTGCTGATGTGACGACTTCCATTTATATCGAATATGTACAAATTAATATTACTCATTTAAAAAACAAAAAATGGTTGTTTAACATTAGATTTATGATGAAATTTCTCGGTTATTGGACCATTATCATCACAGCTTTTAATGTGTAATGTAGAGTGTTAAGCTTCGAACGATATAATAATACGTGTTACAAAATTATTGAAAATAAATAAATTCTTTTACGATTCTTACATGTATTTTTACACTTGTGAATTAATAAAATCTTACAGAAGTTCATTTGAATGGTTTCATTTCACGATTCATTTTTAGGTTAAATTTTGATTAAGGCTATAATAGAGCGTTTTGCTTCTGTTACAGGTAAAATTGAACGGTAAAAGCGTTTTTATGATAGTTGTCGTCGTCGTCGTCGTCGTCTTTGTCGTCGGTATTTTATAGAGAAGCTGTAAGAACATTCGAAAGTCGGTAATTTTGAATGGTTGAAAAATTAGCGATGTATAAGACGAAACAATAAATCTAACGCATTATTGAATTTTACGTGAAAAAGTAATTGTCGCGGGACTTTTTTTTAATTCATATTTTTTAAACTTGTTAAAATTAGGTCAGTGTTTTTCAACCTTTTTCACGACGCGGCCCCCTTGTAGTGGGAAAAGTATTTCGCGACCCCCACTCACCGCAGTTTCCAACTTGTACCGTTTTTATATTATACAAATATATAGAATGCATACATCCATTTTACTCATTTTCCCTAAAACAGTTTCCACGGAAAGACAGAAGCGACAATAGTAGCTCTAACGACGTTTATGTTTGTGAGTCGTCAGCTCCACCTCGCAAGTGCGTCAAGCGTGAAAGTCGGGTGAATTAGCGAGACACGATGAGCGTTGCGGGGGCTCCGTTGTTAAGCTAGTCCCTCCTCCATTTGCTTTTTTAGAATCGTTAAAAAATTAGCTCACTTAAACGTAGCGCAACCATTACGAAAGCTAGCTCATTATTATACCTCCTAGTGACTGGGAGGGCCAACTTAATGCTAGCCCTCCTTCCTTGTGGTAGATCGCTGAAACAGCTAGCCATACCTAGCGCAACCTTTAACTAATCTAGCGCATCCCTTATTAACCTCCAAAATCCAAAATACAGTTACACGATTGGCACCAAACGTGAAAACATTAAACTTATTTTGTTTCTCACCGTTTTAATCGCAGCATCTAAGCATCCTTTTTGCAGCACGTTATTAAACTAATTCTATGTTAATCGTCAAAACCTTTATAAAATCTGAAAATAATCACGTTAATGCGACAGCAAACCTAGTGATGCTAGGCTGCACAATTTATTGTAGCTTTTTTTACTGTATGCTTAGCGCAACCATTGTGTTATGGACAGCTACATTAGCGTTCTACAACTCAAAATAACTGAATAAATTCTCATTTAGCCGACTCTGGTGAGGGGTATGAAAATTAAATATTCATATAAGTGGCAATTTTTTCGAATATTATAAATGTGATGAAAACTGTTCAAAAATAATGGCAGCGGGGCAGAGCTGTGGAAAAAACGGAATTAAGCTTATATTAAAGTTGATAAGCAGGCGGAAAAATAATTCTAGTAATATATTTATTCAGGTGTCGTAGCAAAGAAGCCAAACGTGAAAAATGCCGAGAGAGTAATCTGTTTATTAACCTGAACAGTTTTTGCCTTTTCCATAAATGAATAACGTTAACCTAAATTCGAATAATGATTTTCTTAATATTTCGATAACAAAGAGAACGGCTGAACATTTTTTGAGAATGTTTCCATCCAACTTCCTTTTGCAGTATTATCGGCAATATGGATGTTTATTCTGTTTTTATCAGCGTCACTGAAAGCACTAATTCCAAACGCTCATTGGATGCGTTGCTTCTTCCTTCACCGCCAAGCTTTCGCGGCCATTACCTTACCACAGGAATATGAAATTCTCACTATAATTATGAACATAGTAAATCCCATTAAAGGTAAAATATTACGGACACGTTTGTTTCGAAAAATTTCTGAAGACATGGGTTCGCTGCACCAAAATGCACGAAAAGTTGCTTTAGCACACAGCGGTTAGGTGGTTATCCGAAGGCAAAGAGTACTGTCAACAGTTCTGGAACTTCTAGCTGAACTTTTGCAGTCAGAATATGTCAAAATTTATTTGCGACCCGGAATTCCTTTTAAAACTGACTTTTCTTTCTGACCTATTTGAGCATTTGAATACCTTGAATGAAAACCTTCAAGATGAAAATGTCATTACTGCTAAAGATCCATCGCTTCATGAAAAACAATAATCCTATGGTCATCATCCATAAAGCAAAACACCTTTGATTCATTCTCTTTGACTCATACTTTTATATTGGAGAACTGGGGTCTCAGATAAACATCAAATCATGCATACCCGGCTTGGAAAATGTCTTGCAGAATTTGAAAGAAGACTTGTGCCTTTATTTCTCGGTGCAAGAATTTTCAGAAAACACTGAACACAGGTGGATTAAAAATCCATTTTAAAACGCAGCTGTAAACGAGGTAAGTTTGGGAACCAACCTTAAAGAAAATCTGCGGAAATTATTTGCCGATGGAATGTTGCACTTGGAATCCAAGAGTGTTACTTTGAATACATTTTGGTAAAACAACAATACCCCCACAATTAACCGCAGAAGCTTTGAAGTGTTTGATTCCATTTGCCACCACCTCCTCTACTTGTGCGCTAATGGCTCAAATAAAAGGCAAACAGAGAAATCGCTTGGATTTAGAAAATTATTTAATTCTACGTTTAGCAAAATTGGTTAACAAGAAACAGGCGCAACTATCACATTAATGTGAATGTGTGACTCGTGCGTATTTGTTAATCTGTGTTAACAACCTATATTCTCTAAGATTTAACCATTAATAGACGTTTCCTTAGTTGATATTACTTTTGAACTACAATGGTTTTATTTTTTAAATTGTAAAAACCTCTTTAAGGGGGTTGCAGTAGTTACTTTAAATTTAAAGGAACAACCGCGACCCGCACGTTGAAAAACACTGATCTAGATGTTGCAAGATAAGCGTAGAAGATGCGAATGATAAAACGTAAAGAAGCATTCGCGGCAACGAAGTCCGTTCTGCATTTATTGAAATTATTTTACGACGCTGGGAACTAGTAATCGTGTTATCTGAACGCTCAACGGCGGTCCAAATGCGCCAGTTCAACTTTCGGCGTCATGATTTACGGAAGACTGCTTTTCCGATAACTTCACGTGTATAAGGCGCGTCATCCTCAAATATTGATGCATGTATTTTTGTAAATAATTTGGCATTTACAATATGGACGCCATCGCTCGTTTCGGAAAAGCAATAGTGTTATGATTTAGTGTGACAGTTGAGAGAAATTTTGCCTATGACTATATAATTTTATTTGATATTCGGTTCGGTCCTTTTAGTCGGCAAATGTTTTGCACTACGTCTACTTCCGGTTTAAATGAAGAACACCCAATAAGTGTTTATCTTTTATCGAAATCAGTGCAACGTTTCTGCGATTAAAATGTCCCCTAGTAAAGCCGCTAAAATCCTCGAATTTACATTCCTATATTGCTTATAGCAAATAGTCGTTTCAATTGACTGCGTTATTCTTATCGGTTTTCAGTTTGTCAAAAAAGGAAAAAAAAACAAAAAACCATCAGAACAACGTACATATTTTTATTTCGAAAATACACGTTTAAATATTTACAGAATCGTACGATTGTCGTTAAATTCACGATTGTAATTGTTCCATTTTCTCTCCTCGATTGCTGTTATATCGTGATCATATTTAACCGCAATCATTTATTTGGCAGAATTTCCACGATTGTAAAAAATCAGGATTTGCGACTACTTTTAAGTTGCGTGTAACGTTTTACAGATAAAATTTCGTGTGCGGACCCTTTTGCATTATTCTTCCATATATATATATATATATATATATATATGTGTACATATTAACCTGTATGTATTTTTGTGCTAAAAGCGCTAATAACGACTTGCCCTTAATTTCTTTTAAATGTGGTAGTTCGAATTAAACTGTATAGAATTAACTTCCCGCGCGGAAAAAGAAAGTCCTTTTTAACACACCCGTAAATCGATAGCAGTGCTCTCCTGCTCGAATAGGCGAGCGAGAGGCGGTTCTGTATACACGCGATGTACGACACTTCCTTTCTGTAGTGAATAATTTATTTTTCGTCACTCGCAAATATAGAGTGGTCGCTAAGTGAAAACAAAAATAGCTTGGCAGCGTTTTCGACGTGAGACCTGTAGAAAATCATAATGCTCTATAATTGTAGTGTTATACACATAGTCTCTGATCAAACTTGTAAAGATTGGCGCATTAATTTTGATACGGTATGGTCTCTTTCTTCATTCTAATTCGTTCAACTGAACTGTAGTACGATAACTAATTCCTGTTCTTGGCATATTTACATAAGTATAAGTTTTTTTTTTATTATTCAGACATTTTTCGATTTTCCCCAAGGACGAACCGGACGGTCTTATTACGTCTTTCAGCTCCTCTCTTATGTTCCTCGATTATGCATACTTCTTTGCAAATGATTCATCACTACGTATTGTGCGGCCGAAGTTTAACCTTTCGACGCGTTTAAATCAAAACGATTCTATAACGTTGAAATGTTCGTTCCTTTTTTCCCATTACGCGATTCCAAAAGTCCGTCTTCGAACAAACATTTCGAAATTTTTGAGAACGCACGATTTTGCATCGCGTATGTCGCTATAGAAAATAACTTAATTTACAGCGCGACTTTTTCAAATTTTCACCAGATTTGAGCACGGTAATTTCGCATTTTATTTCTTGCGAGCCGTGTCGTCGTCTGGTGTTATAGTCACTACGGTGCTGGTGTCCCCCTACCGCAGTTCACTAAACTATTGTGGTCATTAATGCTTTGTTCTTTTTGGCTACCGTCAATGATTATGATTTTGCAACCTACCGGATGTTTACCTTATTTCTACACTGACCACGGACCTTTTCGTTGACATTTACAATTTTTGTAATTGTTGCGAGAGCTAGACGAAAAAATGTGTAACATAACCGGTGTAGCGAAAATTAGAAAAATTTTCATGTCCCCCCGCTCTCGTTTAATTTTTGTATATTGCGTATTATCCGTTCTATGCGCCATCTTTGACAAATACCTTTTGATATACTGAAACGGTTTTTATTCGAAAATAATTTCTTCGCTATTCTATAATGTTCTACTGCTTGGCGCCCGTTTTATTTGTCACAGAAGGCTAGTATTAATTTTCCATTTGGATATGGTTTCATAATTTATTATAGATATGTGTAAACACAACTTTAGCTGTTTCCAGAACTTACATTTATAGTCAGCGCCATCGTATAATAGTTATAATTCTCATGATTTTCTTTAGGAGTTTTCAGCTGTTACTCTAACTCGATGGGAAGCATCGTTGGTGATCGGGTCCGTTTGCATCACTTGACTGAGTTAGCATTCGTGATCAGAGTGCGCTAGTTCGGCAAAATATGCAATCTGTTCCTACGCCTGTCATCGGGCGATCTTCAGGCGTAGAAAACTTTTTCGGGTAGTATTTAAAACCGTCAGAAAACCTTTTTTGCCTAATATTATTCCCGTTGCCTCTACTACTGGTCCGCTTTTCAAGACAATTACTGAACTGCTTATCGATCGTCAGCAGAGTAAGCAACTATATGTAATTTTGACGATCAAGTCGCCAATGACTATGACTGTTTCTTTCTTAGGTTTAGCCGACACGTTGCATCTTCTAGCTTAGCATAAAATTTTTCTATTTGTAAATGTTTAAAATTTATCAAAATAATTCCGCCGTTGACGCATTTGTAACCACCCCCCCCCCCCCCCCCCGAGTACAGACATCTCATATGCTTTGTTTTCATTATAAAGGCTCTTTACATTCGGTTTTATTCCCCGAAAAATGTACATGTGCAAATTTCAAATTGGCCGGCGATTTCATGTGGAGAAGTATTTGCACATATGAGTGTCTGCTGTTTCGCTTGCCTGTTCGGATACGGTTAAGCACACTGAACTAGTGTCTATCGGTAATATAATTTCTACGTCTAGCCTGCTTTATCACTACCGCGTGCTCGCCGGCAGATTGCGCATCACCAAATGTGAAAATTTTCAACTGTGCCGGTTGCCAAACGGATCGTACGGCGTTCTACGAACTTTATTTGTCGCTTTCGACAGTGGTTTTCGTTGCTTTCTCCGGAATTATCTGTCGCGGTTTACTTCTTTAGCTAGAATGACTGATTTTAAGACACCGGGGCACTTTCCTATATTTGTTTTGGTATATTATTTCCGCTATTTGTATATGACCAGCATACACATACGTACATCGTCCTGAGATGAAACAACTAAATAAGTTACTTGACTGTTTCCAGCGTATTACTATTATAATATTACTACTTTTCGAGACAGTTGCATATAACTCACTATGAGGAAATATCTTTCAGGCAAGATATTCTCTGCCGCTAATAGATTGCAAACTAAATCGGGTACGCTGAATATGATCACTAAAAACGGTTTACCGCGTTCGGTGTATCCTCATATATTTAAAATATTTGACCATTTAAGAAATACGGTAATTTAATTTAATAGAATTCGTGACGAGGCAGGTGCAAAGATTTTTTCTTTGAAAGCTATCATTCCTGTTGGTTGATTATTAAACTATCTTGATCTGTCATTAGAGGATTGCAGTTTACTTTCTCCCTGTTAATTAATAGATTTCCGAGGTCAGCATTACTTTACCGTAATCTAGATTTAATGTCGGACCGAAATAAATGGTCTACAGTAGAAAGATGCTTCAATCTGTTTGTGATTTTCTATGTGGTTGTGTTGCAAACTTTTTTAATGTTACACGTCCAGGTAAGACTGTGTTGGTAGTGTCATAGCCTTTGCTAGTAATTTAATTCGTTGAACAATACAAGGTACCGACAGTTGTGAAAGGCATCTTCAACGTTTTTATACAAATTACCGCAGCAGGTGGCTTATTGTCCAAAGCCTCTTTTAGCTTACAAATAACGTAGTTTGTAGCCGGTAACTCTGTACACAGTTATATCCTTAGAAATACATCTGTGCACGCGTGCAGTCGTAATCTCTGATGACGTGATTTAAACTCAACTCCGATAAGTAATTGTTACTATTCGGGATACAGTCAGATTTATTTCCGATGTTATAATATTTTAACTCCGAAAAGCGTTAATTTACCAAGGACGTTCTGTTGCCCGGTTCGTAATAGCGCCTACAGCTGCAGTTGAATATGCAGTCTAAAATTATGATTCTATACAGCAGATGTGAGTTAACTCGGTCGAAGTTGAACTTGATAAGCGGATATATCCGCAGTAATCGAAAAGGACACATGTAAATCCAACTCCTCTAGCGGAGTTGTTTTGCGCATCTCTAGTTTAAATTATGTTCGTCGAAAGTCAATTTCTAAGATCAAATTGTCTATTGTATTCAAATGATGATTAATTCTGTATTTAACTTACCGCAGATAAAAGTTATAATTCCTTTGAAAGTCGAAATTTGTTTATACTTTAAGTATGGCTAAAAATGACAAATGTCGAGTATATATGTATTTGTGTCTAAATATGCGAATCGGATGCGGGCACGTGCGTTACGTACAGTCATAGACTTTGTGACACGATTGCGTCTGGAAATATTGTGTTCTAGTTCATATCGTTCAATAGGTATTGATGCGGAATCGCAGAAATCGTAACTGTTAGATTCTGACATAGTTCGGGGCCGAGAGGATGGTAAGGAATTTAGGAAAATGTAAGAAAAAGTAATTTAGCTATTTCGTGAAAATTAATAATATAAAGTTGAATGTGTTGTCAATCGGCGCCATATGGTGTCCAATTATGAAAAAAAAACCAGCAAGTTCTTTAAAACAAAAAAAATTAAAAAAAAATTATTCGTAAGTTGTGTGAACGTTTTCGTAGATATATCTATCGATATAGAAAGAATTTTGTGACAAAAATTTATATTAATTACAACGCCATCTTACGTTACAGGTAATACAAAAAAAAGCCCTTATGAAATATGTATCGTTTTCTGTTGGACAATAAAAATCAAAATAAAACTGGAACCGATTTTTTTTTGTTTTACAAATTCAAAATAAAAAAGATAAAAATTACGCAGTTATTTTTAAAAAAACTCTTTTCTATAAGTATTATAAAACAAGTACCTGAGGATTCAGAGGGCTTGCTTCTCAGCGGCACTCGAAGGATAGATTTTTTAATATAATATGTAATCGAGAGAACAGTGGTATTACACGTGGTGAACCTTTACCGATCACAACATGTTACCAGCTTGTTTAATAATATTATCATCGCGATAGCCTAGTTGCTAGAGCGCTTGGCTTTCGTTACAGGAGTCACGGGTTCGATCCCGGGCGAAGACAGAAATTTAAATTAAATAATCGCTAATAGAATCATATGGAAGGCAATAGCAATTCACCACGAAACCATCATATGTACGCTAGTTAGTACACAGCAAACACACGCGGGACTGCATTTGTATGATTTTTTTTTTTTTTTTGGTGTGATTTTGATCGATTTTTTTTTGTAAAAAATGCTAATATCATGGTATACCGATTTTTTTTATTTTCATATTTGAGAAAAAACTAGAACGGTTATTACTTTTATTTTCAGCGAGTTCGTTTTCAATTTCATCTTTTACAGTATAACTAAGCAGAATCGATTTTAAGGTAATTTTTTGTTCTTTTAGCTAAGTTTTATTTAGAGTTGAATTTTTCAAAAAGATCTTTACCAAATTGGGAAACTCTATCACTATTATCATTATTTGTTCCTTTAGGGTGCGAGCTTACAGCGGAGAGAGACAGCGGTTCAAATCCTGTTGTGTAGCTCATTGGAGTTAACGTTGACTAGAAAAATATCTAATCGGAAAGGGCATGTCCAAAAAATCATGCTCTATTGCCTATTATTTATGCCGAAAAACCTTTTTTTACAATGAAAGATCCGTGAGTATTTTTTCATTTCAGATTATTTTTACTTTTTGAAAATTCCGATAAAGCTAAATGAACGTGGCTGTAAAATTCAGTGTAATTAGTTTTTTTATTTTATTATTCATTAGTAAATAGCCTTACACGTATGTTTCATAGTACTTAAAATGGTTGATTTTTGATCGAATCTACTACTAGGTGTGGTGGTAAAAATTTTGTTAGATTATTAATTTTTTCGGCAAAATTCCAGTGTTTTCAAACAGCAGTGGTATGATTTTTTCGTTTCTTTTAATTTTACACATTTGTTTCGATTTGGTTTTAAAATTATTCATACTTATTTCTTTTTTTTTTATCACCTATTTTACTATGATGCTGTGTCATTTTCTGTGATATAATCATAAATCTAATGCCCTTCGTTGCTCTATCAATTGACCTATTGTATTTTACTCTATAATTGTCATGAAAAACTCTTTCTTTCTATATAGTAGAATTTACTGTTTCTATTTTTAGAAAAATTCTTATTGCGTTACATTTATAGTACTGAAAAATTAAATTTTGATTAACGTGTGTAATTAATAATATAAGCATTATGTATTTTTATATAAAATTCTGTTTACATCTGCTAGAGTTCGATTGCATTGAATCACTTTTTTCTGCATTTCCGCATTTATTAACAGAATGTTTGCGTCTTTAATGATGTATTTTGTGTAATTATTAGTTCGTTTTTTCAATTATCTTTATTCTTTATCTATATCGTTTCTGTGAGATAGTTCTCACGGCTAGCATCGGGTACTTACATTTTTGTGTTAGGTTTATAAGACTTTTTTTTCTAACTTCGTCATTATCTAATTTTGGCCAAGTGTAATTTTTTATCAATATTATAATCGCAATTGTACTTATTGATAATAAAGACATATTTGATTTTAAACGTAGATTTATAAAAAAGTTACGTAAATTACATCATAAGGAACATTTTTTATTATAAGATATATACGTTTATGAAAGATTTCTTTACTCGGTCATTTTTTTTTTTAAAAGAAGAACATCCGGAAAAATAAATCGAATCTAAATAACGCTTTAGAAGTTTTTCTTCTTTTGATGTCTTTTATTGCGAGGGAGATAAACTATATCGGATCTACCGTAAACGAACGATGTACAGTTCTGACATGCGGCGTAATTTTGGAAACTCTTGACTCCCAATCGATTTTTTAGTGTTCTGAGGGATATTGGCGTGCGAAACAGACTGTCAACACAATTTTCCTTAAACACTAAAATATTTTGGTTACGTCATTAGAACAGGAAGAACGGTGAAAATAGTCATCATACAAGTCGTATGGAAAGAACTAGAGGAAGGGGCCGGCCTTCAACGAGATGGACTGATGTTATTTGTAAAGCAATGGACCCATAGCTTCTCCTTAAATGCGTTCGATTAAAACAGAAATCACTGGATATATATAGGGAGAAGTCCCGTAACGCCGGACGGCACCTAGTACCGGACACTCGTACTATCTCAGCAAGTCACAACGTGTTCGATTCAAAAACGATTCAAATAGCGCGGGGGAGAATAGCAATATAGGGTCACGTGATACGGTTTGCCGGTACCGCCATAGACCGTGACGGGAGCGGTCGATTGCCTTTTTTTGTATGAGAAAACACTGTATCACATTCAATTCAAGTGAGTGTTACTGCTAAGTTTTTGTGTTGAAGTGTTTCTGGTAATTGTTAATAAAGGCAGTGTTCCATTATTATTCGTTACCTTTAAAACTTTTGTTGATTTCCAGAACAGTTTCGTTAAGGAACACATAATTTTGGCGATTCCCTAACCCCTAGTACCTAACACAAAGTTGTCCCTTAACACCGAACAGCGAACAAGTTATTTTTTCTCGTACTGTATTATTAGAATAATAATTGTTGTACGTTGTTTCAACGGATAGAGGAATGAGGATAAATCGAAACGGAAGAGAAAAAAAAGAAAAGAAAATAGGACCAACAAAGATTACAAACTGCGATAAATAAGGTTTTGTCCAAAGAAATGGTTTTGAGAGAAGCTTCATCGCACTGTGACATCCCAAAAGCACTCAACATGATTCTTCAAAGGCATTGAACCGTTGAGAAGTGACGTTGCAACCAAAAAATTGTCCCCATATATAATCAGAAAACACATATTTCACATCATTTTATTGGGTTATTCACTTTTTAAAATTATTTTCTATTTTTTTGAAATAATGACTTCAACGTGAAATACAAATAAACAGACTTTTGCTATGTAATTTTAAGAGTTCTGTTAGTAATAGTGATAGAAAACGAACGAAGATGATTAATATCAATAATCGGTCAAATACATTATCAGTTCTTTTAATTTTTTTTTTTTTTTTTGTTAATGTATAGTCAGCCGTATTTAAAAAATTACGAACTATCAACTCTACGTCATTTAAAGTGTAACATAACTGAATTGAATTCGTTTCTAATACATATTCGTTATATTATCTTTCTTTTTCATTCGTATCTAGCAAGTTTATTTGAGGATACGTTTATTGAATTTTTTTCTTTTTATCCACGATTTTAATTATATATTTTTAATTCCTGGACGAATTTACCTAGGTTTCAAAACAATACCGAAAAAGATAAATAAAGGCACAAAAATTTTTAAACACATAAATAAACATATTTATGTTAATACTGAGTGAGGAATATGTAGGATATTACAAATTAAAATTTAATATTATGTAAATTGAAATTACAGTAATTCATACTTGTCGTATTAAATCCTTGGCGGTTGACACATCATGCTCAACTGCTTTGCTGTATTTGCAATAAAAATTATATTTTTATTTTTTTTTTGTTATCTTTTTTTTTAGAATATAGTCACCTGAAAAATAAATATTTCAGAGCTAGATATTCAATCCTGCACGTTATGTGTAACACAAATTAATTATTTAGAATGTGTTATTCTTATTAGTGTGAAATATGACCTAGATAAACCAGAATTCACTTTTAAACCATGCAAAAAAACATCAATAAAGCAGTTCATTTAGTAATAAAATTAACATAATAAAGTAACAAAAATTTTCCGATTTTTAAACAACTATTTGACATTCTTAAAAGTATATATTTGTTACATTACTGTTATATGTAATTATTTTAGAAAACAAGTAAATATTGATCGCCAGTGAGTATTCCGAAAAAATAAAAACAGCACTAAAAGCATGTATGTGGAAAAAAAATTTACGGATATATTTTAATCTGCTCATACTGAAAATCACCGCAGGTAGTCTGTAAAAAGGTCTGAGTTCGCCTGCGCCCGAAAGAGGGTGACCCTCAATAAAGACTGTCACCACTACCGAACCTAGATTTAACAACTACTCGCGCACACTCTTTACTAATCATATGAATTTCTACAATCGAAACTATTCTCAGTTCAATTTTCGTGATGATCGATACAGTAGTTCGCGTAGCAGTGCAGCTTAAAGTTAATCTTTATTTTAGTCGCCTCTGAAGTCTTTCGATAGACGAATGCCGTCGTGATTTATGTTATTAAATTTTGTGTTTGCTAAAAAAAAAAAAACGCCGAATGAAACCTATAATGAACTTAAAAAAGCCTTTGGGAAATTTCTAATGACACATTTAGAAACGGACGAGAGAATTGTGAGTCTGGTTGTTAGTTTGATTATCGCGGCACAGTGCACAGCCACCCGGTAGCGAAACATCGTAACTGCGGCATACTATATCTATGACTTAAAGCAGTTGATGAAGAATCACATTCGAAAAAAACGGAGAGGTCTCGACGGCGGCTGGAAATTTCATCATGACAATGTGCGAGCGCATGCTACGAATATTGTTATCACCGTGTTCTGTGAAAACATCAAAATAGTACGACATCTGCCATATAGTCCAGATCTGGCCTCGAATAACTTTCTCTTATATCACTGGCAAAAAACCAAATGAAAGAACATCGTTTTTCCGATTCTACTGCGGTCGTAACGACTTTAAAGCAGTTGTCAAAGAGAACGGCCTTCAGACAACGGCAGAAACGATGGCATAGGTAGGGAATTATGTTAGAAGGGAAAATGTCGATGTAAAGCTAAAGTAATAAATAGATATTTTTTCGAAAGACAGTTTTTATTGAACACAGTGACCTTGCATAAGTAAGTTTTTCTATGTGAATTCGCATTTTTCCACAGCCATCCACCACTTCAGCCACTCGTGATTGCGGTGGTAGATAGTTTCATTGATAATGTTCTATTACGGAAGCCATAGCCAAATATGACCCAGGTGGGCTCTAAAAATGTAGTTCCAAAAAGGGATTTAACGGGTAAAAATTGTGAAATCTTTATCGATTTTGTTGAAAATTTATTACTTTCACACTCTAATCGAAAAATTCAAAAAGACAACTTCGTCAAGTTGAGGTGGTAATTTATTCGATAATATTATAGTCTGGCATTAATGGCGTGAAATTGTTATGTTCCAAATGAAAATTACTGTTGTAGTTAAAATCACGTTCGGAAAATGATTGTATACTGTAGCTGAAACATGTAAACATTCTGATTCTTTGCAGGGGCAAAAATAACATTTCAGCAATAAAAGTTATCTCTGAATGATTATAGCTACTCCAGGTAAGTTCGTGATCTGAGCGTATATTCAAGGTCAGCTGATTTTTACTGTACATTATTTTACATCGCCCGTTCAAAATTCGGTCGCCAGAAAATTTATTCATTTCAGGCCAAATAATAAGTCTGTAAGTACAGATTATAAAAAATGTGCCGTAATAAAATAAAATAAAATAAAATAAATGAATTATTTTTTTAAAAAATTAACCAAAACACATTTAACGCTACACCAATTCCACCACTATATATCTAAGATATATTTTTACCGCAGGCTTTCGTTTACTATTGCTAAAATTCAACCGTCATTAAAAAGAAAAAAACGATGATTTTTTTTTTTTTTTTTTTTTTTTTTTGAGTAAACGCTTTTATTCAAAATGCACTTAATTCTCTCGTTACGACGAAAATACATTCTAACGAGTGTGTATAATTTTACTTTTACTAAAACAAAATACTTCAATAGCAATAGCAAAGAAAAAACAAAAATGATCGCAAAAGTTAAAAATAATTTTTCTGATTACAATAAAATGCACGGTCCGAATAAAAGCATGGGCGCGTAGAATTAATATAAAAATGGCGAACTTTTCGTGATGCATATTTGTTGATTATAAAATACGGTATATTTTTTGTATATTATCGTTAAATGAAATATTCTCGGCAGGTAAAGGAGCACAAACGTTATTTTATTGTAATTCAAAAAATTATATTCAACTTCTGCGTTGATTTTTTTTTTTTTGTTTTTACATTGCGCTATTGAAGTGTTATGTTCTAGTAAAAGTAAAATTACATACACTCGTTAGAATGTTTTTCCGTTATCTTTTATTTTCGAGTTCTTCTTCTTTCCTGTCGATTTCCCAGTGCGGGGTCCACTTGGTGGCACTTTCTTCGCCATTTTCTACGGTCCTCGGTGTCCTCTATCCCAACACCAACTTCCACCATGTCGTTGTTGACGGAGTTTATCCACCGTCTTCTCGGTTTTCCTCGTGGTCGCTTTCCTCCAGGGTTATAATCCATTAACATCCTCACAGGGCTATTGTCTGTTTTTCTCATGATGTAATCGTACCATCGGAGTCCCGCTTCCCGTAATTTCAAACGTACAGGTGCAACTCCCATACGCTCCCTTATATCCTCGTTTTCCCGGTTAGCTGCCTCCATTTCATCCATGCTGTTTAGACGCGGGAATCTATGTGGCATTGTGTATCTCTATCTGAGGTAATATTTGAGCCCAGGTATTTGAACTGAACGGTCTTCTTCAATACCGTTTTATCTATTTTGATAGACTTATCTGCAGGTGCTCCACATTCCAAGTATTCAGTTTTCCTGATGTTAAGCTGAAGTCCATTTTCCTGTAATCTATTTTTCCAGATCTGCACGCGCTTTTCTAAATTGTCTTTGCTTTTATCCGCCAGGAAGACGTCATCCGCGTATAGAAATGTCCACGGTACAGCTGTCTGCAGGTCGGCGGTTATAGTATCCATACAAAGGATGAAGAACCTTGGTGCACTCTTACCGTAATCTGGAATGACGGTGAAATGCCTACGGCACACCGCACTACGCTGGTTTCTTTTTTGTATATAACCTGTATTATCTTTACATATTCTTCTGGGACTTCGTGTATTCGTAGCGTCTTCCAAATTAGTTCATGCGGAACCTTGTCAATGTCGAGTTCATTTTTATATAAACGCGCTTTCTTATTCCAAGTGTAATTTGAATAAATGCGTTTACTTTAAAAAAATGTTTTTCATTTATTTTATTTTAGAATTGTAGATAAATTTATTTGATTACATTTATAAATGTATGCATGAAAAAAATCAATTTTTCTTCTAACTACGTAAAAATAAGTAACTTTATCCGTGTTGTACGAAATGATTATACTAGATTGCGATTTGTTTGATATTTTGTAAAATTTTTCGACAGAGCAGAAAGAGCTGTTAATGACCATAAACATTTTTGAAATATGTTGTGTTAAATTTTTATTATAATAAAAACATTTAAACTGCACGCGTTCTAATTAAGCACTTATTTCACGAGGTAAAGTAGTCTAGCAGCTAATACGTCGGCTTCGAAATAAGTTCATATCAGTTATCACAAATAAAACGCAAACATTATTTCGATTGTTCCATTTAATATGTTTATCTTGTTAAAAAAAAAAAAAAGTACACCAGTTTTTTATTTAAAGTTTAAGCTAAATTTACTACTTAAAGTAATAAAAACATTCGCTATAATTATCTAAAATAAGTTAAAAGCAAATTTAATCGAATACTGAACTTATTTTAAATTATTTGCAACATCAATTCTAAAATTTTCGAAAAAGTCAACTAAAAAACTAAACACCAGTTTTCATCGGATAAGTATACATACTAATACTGCTTAAAATGTACTGAGATCATCTTAATCATAATAACGGGCAATTTATTCGATATCACGGCTTAAATTACACCAGAAGAAGTAGGCAATTTATGAATACTCCAATAATTCATCAAACCGATCGTGATGAGCTAACCTGAACACAAATGTATAAAACAAAAAGCAAAGAATAGAAATTTATTATATGAGTGCATTGACACGTAACATTTTACATTCCTAATTTTTTGTTACAATTACTCACCAGCAGTAACGCGAAACAATACTATGGTACAGTATAAATATACAGCTTTCCTTTTTTACCACCTTATTGAAATATGATTTTTCAGAATTATTTACTACACACAAATTAACAATTTAAATCAACTGATCAATAATGAACTAACTAATTTTTGAATTAACATGAAATTCATCAATATATTACTTTTTGAAAACGGTATACATCAGTTACCAGCAATTACATCTTTGTTCTTTTCAATGATTGACATCCTCGGAACATCCGTGGAGTATACTCAGTATTTTTTTTTTCTTTGTTTTTAGCGTATAATTTACTGTTCAAATTGTTATTATATTTTGGTTATTTGAAGTACGTCCGTTTCTGTTTAAAACAATTTTAAATTTTATATAAGCAGCTGATGTATTTATTCGAAAAATTTTATTCTCAATACAGTCGTCAACATACGCTTACATAAATATTTCAAGTATCAATTGAAAATCTATTTTTCTTTATTGATTTCATTTTATGCGCGATTTATTGTGATGTAATTAAAAAATTAAAAAGAAATATCGTACTTGACGAAGCTTATTAATGTGACTTAATAAAGACCATTTAAACGGGAAACTTTTGACAAATCTTTAGTGTAGAAAACGTCTAAAATTCTCAAACGTATAACGCAGAAAATGTGTCAGTTTTTGTCTAAGTAATTTTCATACCTTATGAAGAGAAGATTACGTGAGTTATCGGCAAAAATAAATGTCTTGTTGAAAAATTATCTGGAAGGAGTTCTGGCAGTTGCAGATACATCTACTGATGACGTTGAGGCGGCTGTAGGATTACTAGCATTATTCGTAACGATAATAGTTGGTAAAATAGTCTAAAGAAGAAAAAGAAAGTGATAAAGTTAAAAAAATATATTCATTAAAATTAATAAATTAAAATTATTACTTATAATTAATGAAATATTGTCAGACGAAACCAGTATTGCAAGTTTGGAAGCGTAGTGCACAGTACAAAGTCTATTTCATATTACCGCAAAAACAGAACGAAGAAAACGCTTACCGCTTTATGGACAATTTTAGCAAATCGGATCAAGGAGGCCAACATCATATTGGCCAACCGATGCAAAGAAGATTCCAGATTTACTTGACTAAAGTTATATTTTTTAGCTACATGGAAGTTGAAGGGTTTACAAATCTGATATCGGATTGCATTCCGGTGTTACTTAAAATTCGTCCGTTATAATAATGCAGAAAAAGTTGACTCTTACAAATAAAAATATTAACTGGGTATAACTTAGACACACGTTAAATGGTTCGGTAAAATTGTCAATAAAACTAAAATCAGTTTTAGGCATACAACTCTGGCAATCGAAAAATTTATCAATGATATTATTCATGATGCTAAAATAGGAACACCTTATATAATGTCCCATGAAAATTAGAGATTTAGTTCGACAGAAAAGCAAAGCGAGGAAACTGTGGCACAGAACACGACACCCGGCAAATAAGTCGAAATAGAACCGCATTAGCAAGTCACTCCATGAAAAAATTAAAAAGGTTAAAAATGAAACTTTCCGTTCATATTTAAGAACCCTTCTACTTTACACGACCCGGATTATTTTCTATGGACTGTTACAAGAAGAATGAAGAGGCCACAGGTACAGGTTCCACTTACTCCGAAGGAAGATAGAACTGGGGCACGCAGTGAAGTAGATAAAATGGAGTCGTTCGCCGATCATCCTGAACAGGTTTCATCACATTAGACTTAGACAATAATCGTCCATTCGAAAAAACAAACATAAATTCTAAACACTTTTCCGCTGTGGAAGTAATAATGAAATCGACAAAAATCCGAATAACAAAAATGCACTCGGATACGACGAGGTCGGTCCTCAAATAATTAAGAAACTATCAAGAAATGCTAGTATTTTCCTTATATATATATATATATATACAGTGCAAGTTTGCGCATTTCCTAGGCAATCGACAAGAGCACAGGTAATAATGCTGCTGAAGCTAGGAATACCACATATCGGTTTACCTTCGTCCTATCGACCTATATATCTTCTTCCCACTGTGTCTAAGCTGTTTGAAAAACCGTTTATTAAAGCCGCTGAGACCGATAATTGAAACAAAACAACTCATTCCAGATCGTCCGCCACAGTTCAATAGCAAGCACAGTACCATTGAACAGGTGCATCGTGTCTCAAATGTGATACATAAAGTTCTTGAAGAGAAGAAATACCGCAGTGTAGTATTCCTCGATGTAGTCCATGCTATTAATAAAGTTTGACATGGTGATTTATTCATTACATTACGCGAACATCTTCCATATCCATTGTATCGTATTTTGAAATTATACCTGATCGACCGACAGTTCAGAATTAGTTATGAGGAAGCGATATCTGACTGGGGTACGCATGTATCAGCAGAAATACCGAAAGGCAGTGTATTTTAGAACCTATCTTTTACACGGCCGATATTCTAACGGAAAATTACACAGTTATCCCTACGTTTTCTGATGACACAGCAATTCTGGCCACAAGTAAAATCCGACCGAGTGCTTCTTCTTCTTCTTATCGTATAATCATCGGTTATATAAGAAATGTGGTAAATAATAATATATAATTCTTAATTATAATTCTAGTTTCAATTTTGTTAACCAGTTTATGGTTCCGTCTTTTAGTTCATTTATATCCTCTAACGTTAAATGTGAGGAGGGTGCAAATTCATTACAGTCATCCAGTATATGTTGCATTATCTGTTTAGAATTTCCGCACTGGCATGCAGCTGTCGTCATCATACCCCATTTCTGCATTAAATAACCGCATCTTCCCTGTCCGGTTCTAATTCTGTTAATAGTCTTCCACTCTTTTCTAGGTAAATCCATTCCTGCGGCTTCTTCCCTTGGGTCGACTACTAAATGGGAAATTTTTATATATTCTAGGTTCTTTTCCCATATCGTTTTCCATTTACTGAAATCTTTCAAGTCTTTTGATAATAATTTGCCTGATGTCCAAGGTGATCTTGATACCAGTTCGGACCTTATCTCTTCAAAGATTGGCCTTTCGGGATAAATCTTAAATTTATTTTTATCCTTAAGTAAAGCTACCTCTCGTCTAATTGCAGATGGAGCTATGTTAGTTACTACTGGTAGCCACATAAGTGGCGTAGATTTGAGCGTTCCTGATATGATGCGGAGGGCTTTATTTAACATTAAATCTAATCACTTAACGTGGCGGCTATTGCACCAGGCTGATGAACAATATTCGGCTGCCGAGTATATAAGCGCCAGAGTAGAGCATCTGAGTGTTCTTGCACCAGCACCCGAACTAAATGATGAGATTTATACGCGTTTTTAACTTTTTGGATAAGCGAGTTAGATGCTCGTTATACGATAAGATACGATCTAATGTCACGCCCAGGTATTTTGGGTATTTTGTGTTTGCTAGATTTACTCCTTCAAATTTCATTGTAGGTTCGATTTTTGCCATCCGGTTGTTAAGACGGAAAAATGCTGTCTCTGTCTTGCAGGAGTTCTGTCGCAATTTCCATTTATGCAAGTAACGAATTATCCATAACAGAATTGCAATCGAAGTGGACAATCATTTACCAGTATTCCAGGCTGGTTTTCGAGCAGGAAGATCCTGTATAGACCAGGTCGCTGCCATTATACAGCACATAGAAAATGGTTTTAAAAAAAATGAAAAGACATTAGCTATATTTCTAGACCTGACTTCTGCTTACGATTATTATTAAAGCTGGCTTCTATTATACCATGCTCTCGAATCTTGCGACTTGTAAATAGCATGCTATCGGATAGGTATTTTCGTGTCTTTTTAGGAGAAAATAGCAACAGGTGGCTTCGAGTAAATCATGGCCTTCCGCAGGGGTCGATATTGGAGCCGCTACTTTTTAATATCTATGTTAGTGACATCCCTGACACATCTGGTAAAAAGTTTCAGTATGCAGACGATATAGCCATGACCGTGCAAGGAAAAGACCTGCAGAATTTCATATCAACTATGGAAAACGACCTAACACAGACAGAGTGCTGCCAAACGTTTACAATGAACGGTAAACGAATTAAGTGCTTGGATGAAACGCCGGAAAATAAAAGTTAATAACGAAAAGTCGGTGCATGTAAACTTCACTATGCGGAATACTGAGAACATTCTGATGACACTGAATTATCAGATAATCCCACGAAAAGATTTAGCCAAGTACCGCGGGATGCACCTCGATTCGCGTTTAAATTGGAAGCACCGCGACCGATTAAAATGGTTGGGAATAAATGCAAAAATGAGAAATCTTTATTCGCTGCTAGGAAGAAACTCAGCGCTATCCATTGAAAACAAACGACTTTTCCGTATGGCTATTGTTAAACCTATATATGGATCTGTGGAATACAACTGTACAGCTGTGTTAGGAAATAGATTGAATACAAATAGACGTCAAAACAACTTTGCACGATCACTGCTGCACATCGAATCGAACATAACGACAACATACATCGAGATGTGAAAGTTCCAGTGGGGTTATTGACGAAATTATTAGGTTCGCCTGCAAACACGAAAAAACGCTGCAGCGAAGAGCATGCGAATGTCAAAGTCATACAGCTCTTCGACCACTCTGATGATATGAGGTGGCTTAAACGTTTGAATAACTCTCTCTACCTGTAGTCAACTTTGCTATCGTTATTGTTAAACACCAGATAGAGCCGTTACAAAGAAACATTTTTGGGAAAAAACATTGTTTATTATCGTTAATGCGATTCGCGCGAGAGCAGACTAAAAAACGCCAAGAGACAGTAAAATCAGAAATGAAATGATTTTTTAGCTGATGAGCGCGGTATGAGCGTGGTCTTTTAAAAAAAATCTAAAGAATCCAGCCGCCTAAATTGCAGTAATCTGAAGAATAGATTCTGGTACTGGCATGTTTTCAGAGCAAGTACATATCTTCCCATAAATATATAAATTAGACAAAAAAAGAAGTAAATAAAAATTATACACATTTAAAGAGGCCAAGGAAGCAGACTAAGTCGGTGAACGGACTATACAATAGCTGAGTGATATGAGGAAAATAAAACGGTGAAGAAGGGGTAAAAAACAGATAATTGTAGTGGTGAAAGCAATAAAGGATCTTCAGAAATAACAGTTGACCGGCGAAATTGCGGAGAAAACGGCTTTCTAATATGAACATAATATTGAATTACTGTGTAATCGGAAAGATTAATTACGTAAAAACATTGCATTATAAATAATGTTTTGTATAATATTTATTAATTTTTTGAAACATACGGATACGTAATTCAATATCTGCTTTTTCGTGTCGCAATTGCTGTTAGATGTTCCTTTGGTTTAAAAATTTGTTACTAATTTACCAAGTCTAACTTTGGCGAGCTTCTTTTCTTGTTTTTTGTTTCCGAAATTAAAAGCGGTAATGAAAAGTTAATAAAGTTAACGGTATGACGGTCATGCATGCCAAAAAATAGGGAGGGGGGCGGATAGGTCGAGCCAATGTTACAGAAATTCAGTTACAAAAGGAGAGGTGTTTTTTGAAGCCTTTCAGCGACTGCATTATCAATGCACAATACATTCATCTATAAATTAATAGTATTTTTGTAGTGTGAATAAATGTAAGATACTTTCTATCTATTATTAAGTGCCGGGATTTTTCGAATGCACTATGATAACGAATTATAATTATTAAAAGTAAACAACAAACGGGATAACAGCAATTAATGTGATTTACCTTAATGCTATTCGGATTCGTATTAGTATTTGTATTAACGGTAGGTACACTATTAACCTTCAACGAGATTAAACTGTTAGCATTGTTAAATATATTCTTAAGCGAACACACGTTTTCTTGATTCAGCTGTAAACAATTCCGTGTAAATTTTATTAATACTCCGATACTCATTAAAACGTATATTACGCAACCAAATGTTTACCGTTATTTCCGCTACGATTTAAAACAAATGTGATCTCAATATATACTTCATTACTGTTCACTTACCGTATTATTTTTTACTATTCTTGAACCAGGTAAATAATGCATTTCACTGCTACGTTGGGATACTGGAACAACTGTTGATTTGGTTTTATAGGTTAATTGAGGTTTTTTTCGAAACCGTTGCATCGACTGCGATTTACTGATGGTACAATTTACCGATAAACCAGTTGGTAAATACAGCGGCTAATTACCCAAGAGAGGGAACAAAACTAAACTCATTAGTAGATAAATTCATTTGAAACTATTGTACTAAGGATTATAGAATAATAGTACGCGTACATTTGTTTCACCTAAAACTCAATGTTTATAAAAATTAGTTCAGCAACTTTAAGAAAAAAAAAAAAAAAAAGATTCCGAATTCCCGGGAATGTTATTTATTTAATTTTTTTTGGTAAGAAAACTTGAGTTAATGATTTTGTATAAATATATTTTATTCACAATGCGCATTTTTTTTTTTAATGGAATTATTTAATTTCCCTTATACAAATTTTTGAAAAAATAAATACGAATATGTCCCGAGTTTCGAGCGGTCGCATAAATATCATCGGTCGCTTGTACAAAAACCGAGGAAATAAAAAATTCACATTAACATAAAAAAAAGTAATGGTTTCCTTTTATAAACAACAGAAGAAGAATTTCTTATATAATTTTAACGATTTATAAAAATATACATTTTACATTCATTTAAGAACGGGAAATTTTTTTCATAAAGCTATACATATAATTCTTGGAGGCTACATTTCTACAAAAACGACCTTGACGTAAAAATGTTTTTGCTTCTTTTTTTTTTAAATTTGTTAATTAACTACAATTTTGACATATTTAAAAGACCGTGTCGGGAACGCACTACTCGTTTGGCTACATGTATTCACAAACGAGCACGTCGCCGGCAAAACTCCAAACACACAGCTATGAAAATAATAGAGCTCTAGCGCGCATACACATGAAAACGCATAGAAAACGCGATGCAGTCAATCTTGTCGAATCTGCAGAATTCCCAGTTCAAGGTCGTAACAAAAACTTGCATCCGTCACGTACATCTTACGGCTAAATATAACTCTACCGAACAGTAGAAAAACACTGATCGTTGGAAACGGACGAATAACAACCTCACAAATTCGAATTTGTCTCAGTAGATTATTAAGATTATAAATCTTACAGAAATCGTATAAAAATGAAAAAAACTGAATAACCCCGGTAAAGTCGCTCATTTTACTGTCAACACATTTACCAATTTTTGTTCAAACTTCCAATATTTCATTTTATAAAAAAATTTAAAAAAAGTCACGTATCGTTCACAAGTATACTTAACAGCGCTTTTTTTTTTTTTTTTTGAAATTAAAGACACGAGTATTGAAATATTTAATTAAAAACGATTAAATATTTCTTCTGAACATAATTTTTTCAACTTACGGGTGGTTCCTTATTTTTCACGGTAGTTTGAGTTATCGCGTGTGTACAACGTTGCATATGTTCTGGCCAGCATTTCTTCTAAATTAACAATCAGAGCAGAAATATAGGTGAGCATTGATCTATTTAAATTACTGTATTGCATTTTTCAATTCACGAATGACTAAAAATAAATTGAAATATTAAAAAAAGATTCTTCCGCACATCGATCATTTATGATATTGATAACTTTTCATTTTCGTTATTTTTTTTTTTTAAAAAAAAAAAAAAAAGTAAGAAACGAAATATAAAAATAATCACACAACGTAGATAACTTAATGCAGTGAAGTAATTAAGTATTTTAAAAATAACATTTAAAGTCGATGCCATTTCAGATGCGCAAAATGATAATTGCTAGACTAGGAGAATTAATGGAACTACTTGAAAAGGCGGAACAAGTATTATGATAAAGTGATCAATTTTAAAAGTAAATAGAACAGAAACCCAACGAAGATTAAGACGAATTAAAGATATTTTAACTAAAACTGAGGTTATTTACTTAGATGCCTTAATAACAAAGGAGAAGATAAAAAAGCAATTTCGAGATTAGCTATCGCAAAATCTACCACGAATACTAAACAGACTAACGTAGAGTGATACTTTTTTTTTTTTTTTCATCCATATATTCCAAAATAATTACAGAAAATAATGCAGTATAATATTCTAAATAAATAAAAAAAAAAAAAAAAAAAAAAAAAACAATTCTTAAAAATAGCAGTAGTTTTTTTAAAAATCGAAATCGGACAAAAGTTTTTAAAAAGTAAATTGCGCATTAGTTACTTAAAGCATGGTGAAAGCAAAAGATTTCGACAGAAATCATACATATAATTTCCGAAGATATATAATAGAGCGGAACAAAAACGTTTTTAGCCTAAAAATGCTATAAATGAAAAACAAAATCGAGGACAGTATAATGTAAGCTTTTAATTATTGCTTCATACGTCACATTTGAAATTATTTCAGACAGCGAATAGATAAGTTCAAGGGTAAAAAAATGTTAAATAACAACCGTTGCTGTTAATTACAAACATCTAGGGCCGCCTATCATGTGCAATACCTCCAAACGTATTAAGGTAAACAGAATGCGCAGAATGTTTAGATGAGAATTGTGCAAAATCAATACCGTGTTCGAGGACCTTCCGTATTCTGTGTGTTCTGAGTACTGCAAGCAAACGAATAGGCGACCTAGAGTAAATAACAAGTAGCAACGAACGAAGGTAATTGAAAATAAAATATACATTTTGACATATGTGGAGCACAAATTGGATCAATTAAATCTGGAACGGACAACGTATTATCATGATTTCGAATTAAACGGTCGGATGGCCTATTTTTAGTAGGTTACCATTGTGATAATCGAGTTTCTTTTTTCTCCGTAAAATTCGCCGAAATTTGAATAACTTTGAACGGAAATCGTTGATTTTGAAGAACCTCACCTGACAGACGTAACTGCAGTACGACGTATTCCAGCAACAGTAAAAGTTTGCCTTTTCCAAGCAGTTTTGACACCACGTTTGTCGTTTTAACTCTTCTGAAAGTCGGCGCTTTTCTTCTTCGTATTCCGTCCGTAATTGACCGGTCACATACTTTATTTGAGCAGCGGTAGTTGTCCTCATTTCGGCTAGTCTCATTTCTGAAATAGAACATAAATTTCACTCTAGCGCGAAAATCGTAGTTCGCCGTATAAAATAATATTATGAGATTTCATTTAACGTTATAAAAACTTTTAGAGGGAAATTTAAGCTTGAAAAAATTTAACAGCGTTACAGCGGGACTAGAACAATAATAAAAAATATGAATAGGAAAATAAAGACAATTTTTTAAAATTTTTGTTATTATAACAAAATACACTGTGAATCGCGTCAACTTTTTATTTCAATATATTTTTTTGTTCATCTAGAATTTATATTTACTACAGTGAACGTTTTATTCAAATTTTCTTATCTATTATAAAGTTAATATTATTTTTACCTATGTCGACTTGATTTAATTTTTTGAAGTGAAACTTTTTATAGGACACTGCCGAGTTTTCAGACAGAGTACTACTAGTCGAGCTGACAAAATCTGTTAAACTACTTGTGTCCTTTTCTAATGACTGTTCACTGGAATGTAGAGCGAGAGAGACCGAAAATAGTATATGAAAAAATTAAATCAAACGTTTACCAGCGTTGGAAAAGAGAGAATATATTAGTTTTATAATAGATAAGAAAATTTGAATAAAACATTTACTATGGTGAATATAAATTCTAGATAAAATCAACGCGATATGGAACTTGCTTGGATGCTGCTGCTTTTTCGAGATACTTAAATTCATTAAAACTTGAAGTACTTGCATCTTATTATAGTCAACATAAGCCTGGTTATTTCTATTTTCAAATAAAAGTTACGGTGAAGATACAGATGTTGAAATTTGTGTGGTATTTATTTTTAGTTATTGTCAATGAGGTCAGAAAAAAAACAAAAAAAACTGTGCGTCAGTCGAAAATTAACGGCGTTAGAAGTGAAACTTTTTATAGAATGCAATAAATTTTAAACAAGTTAACAAAAAAAAATACATTGAAGTAAAGAAAAGTTTACATTTAAAATTATAACAGAAATGATTCGTAATATTAACAATGCGTAGATAATCAAACACTGCAGAAGTTTCACTCGTATGTACTAATTATAGCAATATATGCAGCGATAAATATGTACTTACAAGTGAAATTGATTATCTGCACATTGTTGATATTACGAATCATTTCTATTATAATTTTAAGTGTAAACTTTTCGTTACTTCAATGCATCTTATTTTCCTCGTTTAAAATTTAGTACATTCCGTAAAAAGTTTCACTTCTAACGCGGTTGGTTTTCGATTGACGCACATTTTTTTCGTATACCTTTTTTTGCCTCTCTCACTCCACGTTCCAGTGAACGTACATTAGAAAAGGGCAAGTATTTTAAAAGATTTTGTTAGCTTGACGAGTTTACTTTCTATCTCAAAACTTGTAGTGCACCATAAAAAAATTCCACTTCAAAAACTGATACTGAAAAAGTAAAATCGACGTTATTCGTATGAGTTGCGCGCTGTGTTTCAAAGGAAATAATCAAGTTTTATTATCATTATAGTAAGCAATGTGAAATTTTTGTAAATTAATTTTTTTGAATACGTCGCAACTATTGGCGCACTCACGAGAAAGGGCTACGGGGCACGACCCCCCCCCAGCCACATTTTACACAAAACTAAATATAATTTTCCTATACGATACTCTTTTTCTGGGTGCGCTAACGGCCGTAACATTCTACTTTTTTAGTTGTTTTTTTTTTTGTAATTTGCTTGTTTTAAATAATTAAGTAGTAAAATATCGTTAATCTTACCACACTCGCGGTTATTTTCACGCATCATTTGTACATAGTACCTCCGAGTTTTTTCACATTTTTTACACTTTGCGTACTGGTCATCGACGACAGTCTGATCTGACGATTCAATTCGGTTTCCTAGCTGAATTTTAACAAATTTAATATGTACCGTTGAATTTAAGGGCAAAATCACAAAATATATATTACAATAGAATACCACGAGATGTGATACCAATATCGTGAATAATGAATAACTAACACGTGTTTTAAAAATAACACATAATTACTGTTTTACTTGCCACATTATTTACAAAATATTTTAAAATCAAATTCAAGTAACTACATATTGTCAGTTTATAAAATCTACTTGTTATGGTCCCTGAATTTAAAAATTTTTAAAACGGTTCTTATTGACACGGTACTTTAGAGACCTAGGTTTTAATTCTTTCCACCTCGCGAATTATCCAAAGTGACCAGATGTTCTCGTTACCTTTGTAATTGCCGTTTTATAATCGCACGAGTTCTGCTATATCAGTGTATTAAATTTAAGTTGTTCGTTTTGAAGTTTTCGACAGTAACACAAATTATTCATTTTAAGCCGTTACGTAAAAAAACTAATAAATGAAAAAACGCCTATTAATAAAATTTTAGCAGATAAAAAGAAAGACATGAAAATACCTAAATTGGATAATACAGATGAAGAAAAGGTTGAACTAATTAGCAATGAATTATATTTAAGGACGAATCCTTTCAAGCTTATATGCCAAAGCACTGCTGCTACAAACAAAATAACTAAAGAAGAAATAACTTTAATTATTAAAAAACTTAAAAATAAAGTAGCCGCTGGATTAGGTGGAATTTCAAATGGAATGCTTAAAAAAATTAAAAATTAAATTCTCCTACGTAATAACTAGATTTATCAATATACTATTTACGAATAATTATTATCCTAAAGAATCGAAAATACCGAAAACAGTTATACCTTCAAAAAAACCAAATAAACCGGAAAATAAAAATCTAACTCTTATAGAGTATAATATTTCTTTTATCCAACTTCGGCAAAATCAACAAAAAATTTATTTTACATAAACTAATAAAACTGGACAAAGAAAATAAAATAATTAACGATGATCAATACGGTTGCTTGCAATAAATAAATCAGCAGAGTTAGCAGTGTTCAACGTGATCGAATTATAATATCTTACAAAAACAAAAATTATAAATGTTGCTTGTTAACATTAGATATTACTGAGGCGTTTGATAGCACTAATTTGAATAAATCGTTGCAATTTGTTAAGCATTTAGGATTGTAGACAATAGTTTGTTAAATATATATCAGACCAGTATTAAATCAGAGATATGCTTATATTAAGAAATCGTTATAAAACATGCCGTATAGTCACAAAAACGTTACAAGGATCTGCGTTGCGGACTCGTTTGTGGAATGCGGTTTTCTTAAGGATTTATAGCATTACGTTACCTATATGAATAAAAATAATAACGTATGAAGACGATATAGGGATAATAATAGCCGATAAAACATTAGATTTATTAAGGAATAAAGTAATTCCAGTATAAAAAGTGTTAGAAGAGTTTTTGAATAAATTTAGTTTACATATTAAAGAACAAAAAATCAAATTATACAGTATTTAATAAATATAGTAGTAGCGATTAACAAACTGTATTCCGATTAAAAAAAGGAAATCAACGACACAACTTTTTTTTGTTTTTCTTTTATTTGGCAATGAACTATTGGTAGACTTTTCGCTCCACTAACACCGAAACTCGGTTTTTTATTTTATTTATTTATTTATTTTATCTAAAAAAAAATAATAATAATAAATCCGCAAAATAAATCATTACTTCCTAAAAAAGAAAAAAAAAGAAAAACTTCTACACTATAATAATTTTATCGCTAGTAATAATAATAATAATAAAAAAAAAAAAAAAAAGTCCGCAACAATCGCTATTTAAGATAAAATATTTGCGAGCTTTTCACTGCTTGAATATTTTCGTACGAATTTTATTCTTTCGTATTTGTGATAAATAAACGAATTGATAAACCAGAAATATATCATTTAGTTTAAAAACACGTTCCGCAGCAGAAAGTTATGTATTCATGGCGCTGGTTGGTTACGTGCAAGACCTCATACGGACGTTACGAAAAACATGTCTCGTTGTGTTTTTTAATTTAATTATACCTTTTTTGGTTTGTCGATTCGTTTATTTACATAGGGCGCGTGAAACGATTTAATCTTTTTTTTTTTTTAAAAGGAAGAACATAGAAGGCATTGAAAGGAGCAGGAAGACCCAGCTTTAAAAGTTGAGTATAAAGTAACTCGTGCTCGCGAGATAAATCAGAACACTCGAAGAACATAAAGAAATACAATAGGAACTTGCAAGATGCAATGGATAAAAGGGAGATGTAGTCAAGGAAAAGCGATTTAGAGAAGAAGGATGGAGAATGTGCGAAAAACGAAGGCGAGATAGTTCAGTAATTATGAACCAGTGTAAACAAGGGAAGTAATAGAATCAAGAAGGAGAAGGAGAAACATGGTTAAGCGACAAATAAAAGAAATTAGAATTAGCAAAATACGAAACATTAAGATGGCAGGATTTAGTTGAAACAAGAACATTGTACGCTGGAATCCTGTTAATAAAATTCTCATTGGAAGTTGCAGATCTGGCAAAGAGGTTGACGGCTACATTTTCATCAGTGCCTGAATGTCCAGAAACCCAAAGAAGGTCAATCCGAGCAGACGTTGAAGAGCAGAGATCACGGAGAAGAGAACGAATAGAAAGAATGATAGCATTAGTTGAAGGAAAAAGGGAAAGTGGAGATAACGCTAGAAGAACACTTAAAGAATCAGAAACAATAAGGAATTTGGAAGATTCGAAGGCGTTTTACACACACTAATTGTTCGTTAGTTTCGATATTTCCAGGATAGATTCGGACTAAAGACTGTTAGTATTGTTAAATGTAGGTGAATACATCCTGTTTGTTAAAATGGTATAATAAAATAAACTTTAATAACAAACAATATAGATCAATAAATTAGATAAATACCTATTTAGAAACGTTTTCGGGCATAACCCATCATCAGCTAAGACAAACTTAAAGGAAACTTAATGTTTTAAGTTTCCTTTAAGTTAGTGTTAGCTGATGATGGATTATGCCCGAAAACGTTTCTAAATAGGTATTTATCTAATTTATTGATCTATATTGTTTGTTATTAAAGTTTATTTTATTATATGTTAGTATTGTTGTCCATACATAGTGTTGCCAAAAAGAAGCAAACAAAAAAAAAAAAAAAGTCTATTCGAGTTGTTTTCGGACATTTTTTATACTATGTATTACGTATTATAGAAATGTGTAGCAGAATTAATACATGTATTATGTCAAAAAATTAATTATTAATTATAATGCGATAATTACCTCTTTAAGTATGGTCGAAGAGGAATTTGTTAACTTTGTTTTATTTGAAACTGGACTAATAGTAAGTCTCGACTGCGCATCGGACGTCGAGTTTAGATTTTTGCCACTACGTACAGGTAGAGTATTAGTTTTGTTAACAACAGATATCGTCAAATTATCATTCAACTTTGCCGAGGAAACGGTGGTATCGAAGAATTTTCCTTTTTTCACAGAACGATCTGCATCGTTTGTAATAGCGACACTTGACCTCTTACGAAATTGTCGAGAAAAACCGCCATTACTATTGTCCGCTTTATTTTGACTTTTTTCGATCACTGTCGCATTATGCGAGTTATTTCGTTTGATCGAGTTTTCATCATCATTGCTACTCACTTCTACTAACATTTCTAAAATCGATAATTCTCCTTCACTATTGTCGCACTCGCTGCGATGTTCGCTATACTGAGAATCCTTGTTATCGTTCGGTTCCGTACAAACTGGTTCTCGATTCGATGGTGATACATCATCCGAAACGAGCTCCGATGTAGTCCTCGATTCTTTTTCAGCCTGCGGAACGTCGTCGCTTTTTACGATTATTTTTTGTCCACTCGTACGTAATTCTTCGTTTAAACTGGAGTATAACCGGTTGGCCACATTGTCACGATGATCAGGGTCTATTTCTACACTTCCACCAATTTCCATTTGATTGTGTACCGTGGAGCTGACGATATGATCACCGTCACCCAATGATGTTACATTACTATTTCCGCTGATTTCGTTTTTCCACATCGAACACTGCTTTCGATTTGAATCACTGTCTATGTCAAAACTTTTTACGTTAAGCTGATTAACGGTATTTACTGCATTTTCAAGAACAACCGCTTGTTTATCGATAACCGAATTCGCTTGTTTACCGAAATCCATCGATCTTTCTTCCCTATCACTGCTTTCGATTACATCCCCGCCATCATTGTTGAATGTCGAATTGAACGTGTCATTTTTACAAATGTAACCGGCCACAGTGAAATCTAAACCGGATTCCGCTTTAACTTCTTGCTGACTTAAATACGATGATGGTTCGGAGCTGTTTTCGTTAGAAATAATACGGTTCGGGCTGTTGAGGTTTACCGGTGATTCTTCGGTTTGGCAGTTTTCCACGTTATTCTTTGATAAACTATTTTTATCGGAACTAATAACAACGGTAGTAATATAACTGTTTTCTTTCATTTCACTTATTTCTTCTTCTTCTTCTTCATCTTCTTCAACTTCATCTTTGTACATGTTTCCTGACGAAATGTCATCGTCCCCTTTTAACGCATCGAACTTACTTTCATGGTCTGAGCACTGTAATTGAAAAAAAAAAACCAAAAAAAGTAAACAATAATACATTATAACGAAAAAATAAAAACAATTTTACTTAATATTTTACGAATCAGACGTAATCATTTATCAAAAAATTCTACCGAAGATTACAAAAACTTTGCGCCGCTCTTGTTGCCGCTAAGTTGTTTTCGTTTTAACGTGACGCAGAAGAATTTTTTTTTTTTTCTGCATTTACGGTTTTTATGGAAATCACTTCAATCGGCTTTTATCGGAATATCAAACTAAATTCCATTAACATTTTGCTTATCATTCTCTTCAGTAAAATTTGCTCTTATAAAGATAATGTAAAAAAAAAAAGTACCGGAATTTCATGAATCATCAATCAATTACAAAATCTAATCTACCAACAAATCTTACCTTTTTCTTTTTTTCCAATCCGAAAAGCTACATTAATAAAATATTCTTTTCCTTTTCTTTCATTTTATTTTTAAGAAATACCGACTTCAAAACAATTAGTATCAAAAAATTAAAAAATAATCATGAATATTATGAAAATTAAAACAAACCTCAAATGCAGTTACCGAAACTCAGAACTGCATGATTTTTTTAATACGATCTTCGTTATTTAAATTTATTAACAGCGTAATGAAATTTATTATTTTTTTATCGAACATCAGGTTGTGATTGTTTAACTATGCTGCCACGGTTTTGTATATTAATTTTAAAAAAATTATTTAAAAATAAAAATTTGTTTTTAATTTAGATTAGTAAACAAATAACATAATTTACAATTACATGATTCATTTTTTTTTTTTGCTAATTTTTATTCCGATTAAACATTTTAATCATTTATACACACTGATAATAAGTTAAACTTTTAATATTAAAACACGAATGAAATATATTTTATTGTGAACGAATAGTAATTAATTATCTGTAATGTGTAGTAAAGTCGACGCAATTTAAATGTAAAGCTTTCGTTCGTTCCGTTTGATAATTAAATTATATTATTATTATTATTATAATTAACAAGTAGCTAAAATGTATATCAAATAATTGCGGAGCAACATTTTCAAGATTATCCTATCATCAGCCAAAGAATATGTAAATATGACGGAAGCCTGATTGCGTTCACTGCGTTAATCAATTTAAATTTATAAGTTACGCCTTTTCTTTCATTCGATATAATTTCATTTATTTCCTGTTCTGCTTGATTGATTCTCTTTTTTCTTTTTATTAATTTTTGTTTTTTAAATAAATACCGCTATCTTTGAAAAAACGGTTTCAGTTTGTTTCAAGTTTTCACTATATTTCCGAATACATGCTGCTTGCCTGACGATGGAATAATCTTGGAAAAACGTTTCCAAAGTGCTAAGAATTTATTATATCTATTTCAGTTAATATTTAGGCTTCCTTTTTTTGTAAAAGGTAGCTAAAACGGCAGTAATCTACTTAGACTTTTTATTACGTTAATTTTTTACCAGTTCATTTTAAACTTTATTTTATTCTTAACAAAATGGCATAGTCACTAACACAGCGTAGTAATTATTATACAATTTTATCAATAAAAGAATGAATAGCGTCATCAGATTACCGTAATTTTCAAAAGTGATGCATTTCATCGGCAGAGTATTATTTTAAAATAAACAAAGTAAATAAGAACAAAATACAAATATTCCTTTAATTGATGTAGTTGTATAAATATTATCTTATTATAAATAAATAAACCTTTGTCTCTTACTTGCAAATTATCAGCATTACTAATGTTACAATTCGCACCGTTCAAAATATACTGAAAACAAAACCAAAAAAAAAAAAAAAAAAAAAAAAAAAGGTTTTGAAGTATAATAAAGAAATAATAATACTAGTAATAATTTTAATTTCAAAAAAACCCCATGAAATTAAATACATTATTTTTTTTTCACACGTTAGTCAACTTTATTATTATTTTCTATTTTTTTTTTTTTTTTAGTGATTTGACACAAATACATCCAAATTTTAGCCGACGTAAACTAAATTTATTCACTAAATTCTCCAATGGAAAACACATACTACAATTTTTATATGCACGAGCGCAATTACATTTTTATAATGATTTAATTACATTAATTTTCCGAAATGTAAATGACTGATTATTTATAATTACGTTTACAACTGATTAAATTATTTGGTATATTGTTAAGATTTTGAACATTTTACAAATGTTTAACTTTATCTAGTCTTATTAACATTTGAAAAACACGCAATAAATTTCGATGCCGTTATATTGATCTCATACGTTGCATTTCCTTTAATAGATCGCTCTTGCGTAGTTTTTCTCCCTCATTAGTTTCTTATAATCCAGTTTTCTTCGATCAATATAGTTAATCGATTGATCGTATTTGACTACGGGCTACGTATGCTTACTCTTTGGTAAAAAGTGTTTCCGCGAGATTACCGACTGCTAGTCAACAGGACTAACTTGCAATTTGCGCGCACTGTTAAAGCTCAAGACAAAATTATAGTAGAAACATCCCCTGTTCTGCTGTGCCATAATCGTATTCTGCTGAAATTGAGTTGTCTTTTATCGTATTAAATGAATACCATTTTCATTTGAAATCTAAACGAACGGATGAAATATCTATTTCAAACATTTGTGTTCAATGAAAGTGAGACCAAACAATTTCCGTGATAAATCCTCCGGTGCCTTCACGAGATCTTCTGATACGTCGATGTAGGATCGAAATATTACTTTCGCTCTTACAAATACTTCGGATTCTTTAGGGAATCTATCAATTTCATTAATGTCGACCGGAATTAGATTTTCCAAATCTACGTTTTCTGCAATTTCCGCAACATCAATGAATTGATGACTCTACGCTTTGATCTTATATACATAAATATTAATTGGCCCGAAATTATCCGAGACTGGCTCATTGTGGTCTTCGATTCGTTCATTTTGTCGGATGGATACATAACGCTTTGTTAATTGCAAATGGACCTCTCCCGCTGTCACCAAATTTTGATCGCAATATTGAAAACTTTTCTGACTTAATTTTACCGATTCTTAAAGCATTGGGAATATTGCTGAATATAGTATATATATACATATATATCTTCTTCTTCTTCTTCTTCTTTATAGTGCCATACTCAGCTTCTGAGCGTCGGCGACTACCTATTCGTACATTTTTAGCTGTACAGATATAGGTAGTGAACTAGGCGCAATTATTATATGCAACGCAGGTGTACACACGCAAGACTACATTCGGAACTGATTAGTAATCGTTTGATTTATCGATATACGAATGCAGTCCCGTGTGGGTCTGCTGTGTACTGACCTAGCGCGCATATGATGTTGTACGTGTACGTGGTGGTTTGCTATTGCCTTCCACGTGATTATTAGGCGATTATTTATTTTATTTAATTCTTGTAATAAGTTCGTCGTCGCTCGGGATCGAACCCGTGACCTCCATATCGGAAGTCAAGCGCTCTAGCAACTAGGCTATCACGACGACATATATATATATATATATACAATGGTTGTCCCACGGGAAGTGAGAGCAACTCTGGTGTGAGTAGGCAACCATTCACAGAACGTTCACTCCAGGCGCATCTTAAAGCCCATTTAATTAGCTATCGAATGCAACAAACCGGCGGAAGTTCCTACCTCCTCCCGTCCGCCCGCAGCACCGATTTTTAAAAAAAGTGTTTCGTCAACCCCTACCGTTTTTTTAAACAAAAAAATTACAACATTTTGGAAGGAACTGTATTTGGAAATTTTTACATAAATTACTACTCGTCTAGTATAGAATCATCATCATTCATATTAATCTTCTCAAAATAGGTACCTCTGGCTTGCAATGGCCTGCAAACAACAATCCATGTGCTTGGGACCCGAATGCTTAGAAACACAAGCAGAATCGCGAATATTTTTCGAAAACGCAATCATCGAAATATTGTTGAATTACCGAATCGAATATCATCAGGATAATACTCTTCTTTTAATAAATCTAATGTCTCTTTATTCGTTTTTTGCAACCCACAATAAGAACGAATCACATACCGCTGTTCTTGCTCGATGTCTTTCTTATCCATCTGGACAACACAAAAGTGCGCGTGGTTTTCACAATTCGCGTCTCACCCTTTCGACTATAAAACACGTACTAATGCTCGTAGGAACTTCAGGTTTGTTGCATTAGCTAATTAAATGGGCTTTAAGATGTGCCTGGACTGAACGTTTTGTGAATGGTTGCCTACTCACACCAGAGTTGCTCTCATTTCCCGTGGGACAGCTATCGTATATAGAGCGTCGCATTGTTGTATATTTTATTTTAATTTCACAAGTCCGAAAAGTTGCTACAAATGCGTTGCGGGAGCCATTCAATCCGGCCGTTGGAATACTCCAAACTGGTGGTAATTATATTAAATCACCAAACGGTAACACGTTCGCGCCCCTCAAAAGTTATTTGTTATCTTTCGACTGCTTCAGCCAAGAACCTATTTGGCATAGCATCTTGTAAGGTGCCACAGATATTTTGTTCATAAAGAAAAGTGCGAGTCTTTTCATTAATTTCCCCGTTACTTGGGGTAACTGCCAGTTAACAGAGGCATATTAACTATTTTGTCATTTTTTTGAACAGGAAATTTCAATGTACTATGCAAAGACGATCCTTTTCTATTAATCTTATGGCGACCTCAGATAATGAGTAAACTTACTTAAATTCAACGTATTCACAAGCAAATTGTGTGGAGAAAAAATGGTACTTTGAATGATATTTACAACTAAAATGGCGTAACGCGGAATTCGTGCCCTACCTGAGATAAAACTTCATTATTACCTTGATGCTATCATATCAGGAAATTCGGAACATTTCCTTTATCGGCATGTATGCATTTCTAGAATTTCTATCTTCGTAATTTTGATGATTAATTAACCGCACCGTTTCATCTACTCTGATGAAATTTTGTTCGTCCGTACGGGCATCATTATATTTTAGAATCCCGTCTCTATAGAGAGGATTATTTTTCATCAGTTATTGCAATGTCTTGAAAACGGTTTCGCGGCGTATACAATATTCGCGTGTGATGTTCAAGTTTTCTAGCGTCACGGTAAAAATGACGATTCCTGCTTCGGCAGACGAACTCGGAAGCGTGGAAGGTACTTTTTCAGTTAGTTCAAAAATATCCCGCTCAAAGAGAACAACAGCTTGGCATCTGAATCCGTACTGTCCATACAAGCCATTCCATTTAATCACTTTAACATATAGGATAATACGATGAATAAACGCTGTTCTAGTTAAGTCAAATGCGCAGTATTTTTTCTGGAATAGGATCTGAATTTAATTTTTATTTTAAAATGCTTCAGAGGGATATGTCGACTTTTTGCTTTTTACGTGATCTACACAACGGGAATACAATAGAAAGTTGCCGTTTGTACGTAATTTTTCAGGCAAGTACAATGCAGCAGGATGACTTATTGCTAAATTAGAAACTTGATTAGGATAACATCTTTTCCTATATATTTCACAAATTCTATTCGTAAAATTATTGATTGATTTTTCAAATATTTCAATGTGATTAGTGCACTGTGCGTGACACTCGCGGGCTCCCGTACCGTTCTCTGTTCCTCACTTTTATTTGTTATATAAGTACGACACTGCCGATCCCGTTTTAATCGCACCGCTCCTTGTTCTCCTCGCTTTTCATGCGTTTTAATTGTTATTAATTTAGGCGAACAAAAACTACTCTATACGTTTGGTTTTCTTGTAAAACCAAGTGAGCTGTGAATATCATTAAGAAGAAAGATTAATTTTATTGAATTCATCTTTAACAGCAGTGATACTGGGGGGAATCGAAAATTGTTAATCTCACTGATCTTCCGATAGCGATTGTCCGACGGATAAGTAATTAAACTGATAAGCGAAACGCAGAATCCAAAAAGTTTATATTATTTCACGCGTAAAGTTTAAATTTTGTATTTTGGGCGTTAAGAAATAATTTGAATTCACGAATTATTTTACACAGTATAAGATCTTATTTACTTATTTCATTACTAGCGGTTTCACCCTTGAGACTCTCCTTCGCTTGCGATGAGAAAATTATATCAATTTCACGTATTTTAATTATTTCTGGTTAACAAAACTATATAGTCCTATAGTAAAATTGAAATAAGTATTTCTGGCTTTCCGATTTTATAGAGTGTACACTGAATGCTGTATATTTCTAGAGTATTTTTTATAGTAGGTCTCTAATTTTAGTATCATTTTATTTGTTTTGAAATAGAGGTATCAATTTCGGTTTTTTACACAATACACCACTATGCGAAATTTAAAAGCTATATAGCTTAATTGAAAATGGATAAAAAATCGATCTTAAATTTGAAAAAATGCGACACAGACCGATAGACAGAATATGAAGTTGAATAAAAATATTTAAAAACACAATTTAACATTTCAGTGTTGAAGGTAATTTTAATTGTAATTAGCGATATATCGGAATATTTTTGGATTTGATTTTTAGTTTTGAAATTTTTGCCATTTTCAAAATATTTCATTATTAAAAAAAAAGTTATACGAAATTTTTCATCGATGGTTTTAAATAATTTTTAATTTTTATTAAAATAAATTACATTAAAAAATTGACCTTAAAATAAATTTTAAACTTGTCGTTCTATTATTAATAGAAAAAAGCGAAAATGACGTTAAATTTACACAGCTAGTTAAAATTACTGTCACACGATAAGCTTTAGTCTCATTATTTATTTGATAAATATTTTTTCAATATTTAATTATTTTTTATTTAAATTATCCACGTTTTGCTTTTTTATGTTTTAATTAAAAAAATGTTCGACAAATAATTCGGTATGTATAAGAGTTTGTTTTGCGATAAAAAATTTATGAACATTTAAAAAAAAAAATGTAAGCTTACATTTGGTAACATGATACGCATGAAATCACGTTCTTTTGCAGGATTGTACATTACTCTTTCGGAAAAACTAATAAAAGTGCCAAATTTGTCTATCAAATTTTTTATGTATTCATCAGTTTCCTGAAACAAAAAAATTATCGCTTTTACCATAAAAATATTTCAAGATCATATAACGGAAATAATTTATTTAACATGAAATTTAAGAAAGCATCTTAAAAGTTCAGCAGACTAATTACATAGGTAAGAAGTTTCCCCCCTGGATAGTATAAATTACAGTACTCTTAATTCCACGCAACATTATATAAATTAAAATTTGTATATGAAACAAATTTTTAAAAATCTGTTAAATAAAAAAAATTGTAGAAAAAATTTCAATAATTCAGTTTACCATATACAATTTTATTTATATTAGCGTTCGCCTATTGGTCGAAATTGGACCATAATTATTATTAAAAATTTGAGGGAAACATATATGAATTTTCAAATTTCCAAAAAATTTTTTTTAACGCTTATACATCGTTTCATTGTATATCTGAAAACATACACGTTTATATGTACTTACAATACAGTTCAGTACCATTATAATTGAATAAAAAATAAATTCAATAAAATAACAGTAAATCACAATTTTTAAAAAACCCTCATTTACTGATATTAAATGACACCTTAATTTTTATTGCACTGTAAAAAAGCCAATAATGATGATTATTAAGAAAAATTAAAACATTTTAATAAAAACACATTTACTGGCTATTTAATTTTTTATTTAAATAAGGAAAAGTGTTTTTAAATTTTTTTTACTGATAACATTAGCTACTAAACAAAAAAAAAGAAAAGAAAATCGGTTAATAAATAGAGGAGAAAAAGGTACTGAACTGTTTTGCCTTTGCCTTATTTATATATAGGTAATTATTTACTTGCTAAATAAAGTATTTTTGTGTGTTGCACAACCGGCGCGTTCAAATGAAGTGAATTTGAATATCAGTAGTAACAGAATTTGCAATTTAGTAAATACTGATTAAAAAAATAAATTACAAAAATAAAAAAATAATTAAGAAAAAAAACCCCTCAAAAACGAAAAATAATTTAAGGATTAAAATTGAGTAATATAAGTATTTTAATTACGAATAGAAATATTGCGTTTGGGTTGAAAAAATGCCGCATTAATATATTTTACATATTCTCTTTTACAATCTAAATTTCTATTTCAACATATGCGAGTTACGTAAATTTTTTTCGATGGTTACGCGATACGTGTTTTTATTTTTGATTAAAATAACTCTTTGCTATCTGTTTTTTTCCTTTCCTTTTTTCATTTGACATAATAACCAACCATACACTTACAAACGATTTAATGGATTTTCAACGCAAAAATTTAAATTTCAAGTAATGAAGAGAAAAATTGACCGATAAAAGAATTTTTTTTTTCTAATAAATAATATTCTTGAACCCGAAAAGAACATTGTTTATCATTAAGTAAAGTAAAGTAAGTCCCATACCCTTGATAGGGAGTCGGGGATTGTGAAGTTAAGGTTCACAGTGAATTAAGCCCAACGGCACTAATGAAGGTAGCGGGACCAGTTCATCTGTTAATAAGTTCCCCTTTTCGGGTTTTAAAATCATTTTCAACTGGTTTCTTAAAGGTATATTTAAAACGACGTCTGTTTCCGAAATTAAAGTTTTGCTTTTTTCATTCCGATGGATGAGTTTTTTTCTGAATTTTTTTCAACATTTTTCTTTCTTTTCGGACCATCAATTTCAAATCTGTACATGGCTTTTCACTGCAAATCTCTCCATCAGTTTACGACTCCAGAATATAAATAAAGAGTAAATATTAAATTAATTTTCTGGTTTTATTATTAACATAGTGGCCACTCAAATATAATTTTTAAATTCCCGGTTTACCCCGTCCAAATCTTCCCGATTTCCCGGTAACTAGAATTGGACAGGAGTTTACACAAAAACGTTCCTCCACTTGTGTAATAAAAAACCAAACAAATTGAAGCGAAGACAAATAATAAAATATCAGTAGAAAAAAAAATTGCAAATTTAGTATTTTAATTTTTTAAAGTTGTTTCATTCACATTTTAAATATTTTACTATTATAATGACCACTAACTAACTTAACCAATATATATAGTAATTTATAATTAACAAACACGATGTTGGAAGATTCTATATTAAGCAATATAATGCTTACTTTATTATTACAAAAGTTAATAATGAAATTTACAACAGGTTGATTTTACCCATTTAAATAGTTCTGACCTATAAGATTTTTTTGACGTCTAATATTTACATTTATATTCATACGCGCCAACTGCAACGGGTTTAGCTCAAGCCTCTCTAAAAGTTTTACGGAGACGGTTCAACCTTTCCAATAAACTTAAATGCATAATAAAAAAAATTTTTATGCGTTTCGTTAATTGTCATGAAAGTAAACTCGCCGTTATAGAAAAAATCTTTTAATCGAAAAATTAGAGTCAATTGTATTAAAAATAGAACGTTTTTTGTCAATATTGATAATATTTGACCACCGTCGCATATTTTATACAAATAAAAAAGAACTTCGTAATTTATTATCGAGTAAAGTACATATTAAAAAATTGCATTCATTTTTCGCTTCAAATGATTTTTTTTTTTATCAGAACTATCGTTTAGCTATTTTTATTTTTTTTTCTCCGGTTTTTAACAAAATTCTCAGCTTATTCCCGTTTTCCTCGGTTAGGTGCCACCTTGATTATTAAAAACATAAAACATCGAATTAAAAATATCGGCTAATATTTGTAATGTATCTGCGCTGCTCTCATTGAACAGAATATTATATTGAGCAACGTCAACTAATTCTATTGTAAGAGTACTTCGAGTAAATTATACACTTCAGAAAAAGGTAGTACTTTACTGATTTAAGAAAATTCAATACGTTATACCGGTTTCGAATAAGCGTCGCTCAAGAGAGATGACTTTTGTGGCAATTCGTAAACAATACGCAATCATTTTTCGAGAGCAAAATAACGAATAAGCAAAACTTTATTTACAAACCCACGCATTCCTGATATAATTCGATGCGAACATAAAAAATATGGCTGGTGTCACATAAAATATTTTACTTGGATAGTTCGTCCGTATTATTTTAAAATATTTATTTTTAGTAATTTTTTTATTTATTTCCCCCCAAATTAGATCTCATTCCTTTTATTATATTTGAAGTAGAGATTCGCAAATCAACTTCGCTAGAGAAGTTGGATTTACATGTGCCCTTTCCGGCTACAGATATATCTTATCAACTCCATCTCTAGCAGACTTGACTCATACCTACCGTACAGTCATAATCTTAGGCCGCGTGTATTCAATTCTCAAACGCACAGAGCAATGGAACGTCCGCGGCAAAATTTGATAATTGCGCATGCAACTAACGTCTTTCAAAGTTGAGATATATTAAATCACTATGTCTGAGATAAATTTAACTACTTCCGAAAGAGTAACTTTTATTCATTGTGAGACATTTTTCGGAGTAAAGATTAGATCACATCGTCCAAGATATATCTGATTGTATCCAAACACGGATATATTTCTGAGGATATAACACTGCGCTCGCAATTATCTATGCCTAATTTGAAACGTTGAGTTTTTGTTATCTGATTTTAATTGTATTTAAACTATTCAATAATTAGTAGGTTCTTGTACCGTTCGAGAGCGGCTTTATTTGTGATTGATAAAATTCGTAATTGGAGGTCGGGTGGTGATGTTACGCCGTTCGTTAAATAATTCGTTTTCTGAATTGTTATTCCGTGTTTTTATTTTTCCTTCATTCGTTTTCTATTTTGTTTATAATATTCTTTCACAGAATTTTTTCCCCTTCATTAGTTTCCCGTGTTTTCTAACTTGTATTTCGATCGTTTTAGAAGCAGCCCTTTTCATGACTACTTTCCTTTATATCGGTTGATGATTTAATCAATGTAACACATTTTTGGTCCCCTGGAGCTTTTTCTCCTTTCCTTATTAACTCTTTTATTATAGAATTAGATCTCGTGCGTTCGACTTCGTTCTTAATCAAAACATACACTATTATAAAGATATAACTTAATCACCTTTACAAAAACTCTTCTCTTGGAAACACGCGTATAGTCGGAGGAGACTTTGATGGCAAAGAATATTTTTCAGGGATTGAAAAAACCACAATATCACGCGAAAAATAATCGAAATTTGCCGCTGATGCAAAATGATTGTAACTTACATTCTCCAGTAACTTCAACGTACTAGTTAAAACTCAATAATTAAATATAGAAATATAAATGTACGAATATAAGAACAATCTGTATACATTAACAATATGATAGAGAAAAATATCCATGTGATTGAAAATATTAATCAATTTTACTTTCGCTTTTGTGTCTGATCGTAGGATCATGATAAAAACGTAAAATAAATATAATTAAAATATTCGTTTAGGTAAAATGTTAAATTCTACAAAGAAGTTTGTACATAATTTTTAATGAATAGAGAGAAATTAAAGTATTAATTTCAGAATATTGTTGCGCGAGAAATAAAATTTCTTCGAACCACAGAAATCAAAAATGAATTAATAAAATAGTCTGAATACTAAAAAAAATGAAAAAGTATGTTACCACCGAAGACGAAATTACATTTTCGAATAGAATACAAATATATGCATCAAATTACGAAGTACGCGTATTTAATATTTCAATATGAGACAAATTAAAAACACTAGCCAAAAGATTGTACGATTTAATGCTATGTCTCGAGAAATTAGACGAAAACTGAACATAGCCAGCTATATTTATCGTCTTTTATAGCATTAACGAAATTACTACGCGACTCTTTTTACTCTTCTCAAATTTCTTAATTATAAGCAGATATTACAAAAAAAAAAAAAAAAAATGGTGAACTGCTTCAATTAAATTTACAATAAAATGCGGGTACTTATTTTCGGACGTTCCTGCAATATATAACGTGTGCATCATCTAATCTCAGCGGTTACCGAGTATAAGTGCTGCTTCCATGTGCGTTTATGCTTGGGATGTGAAACAACACAACATTACGAGATGCGACGAAGTCACATTTTTGAAGTTAGAATTTCGTTTGATGCGTGTTTACAGTTAGTTTTCAGGATTGCAGAATTCTGTGCTGTCAGTTAATGTTTTCCATTTTTTCCGATCCAATGTTACATCTTCTCACCTATTATTCTTAGGATGTATACCAATTCTTTTTTGGCCGTCCGTGGTAATATCTTTTTATTTTAGTTTGAATTATCCGCACCATTTTTTTTTTCTTTAACCAGCATATCACACAGATTCTTTTTAGATATTCAACTATCTTCCATTACTAGTAATAAGCACTATTTATCTCATACGATTCCGCATAAGCTTTCCGTACGTAAAAATTGAAAAGTGTTGTTGCCAGCACGCATTCTTGGTTCATTCCAGTGGTGACCTTAAAATTTAAGTATTACCAGCGTCCAACCGAAGCTCGCATACCTTCATGTGGTTGCTGAATTGTATGTAACAATATTGGCGGACATCCTACAGTTTTTAAACATTTTCACAATGCGTCCCTGTGCTTCCACTGTCGAAGGCTTTCTTTATACCTATAGTAGCAATGTACGATGTTGATTTTTGCTTTCTTATTTTTCTAATATATACTTTTGTATCGTCTCTATCACACAAAAACTTTATGTTTAACATATTCACCACAGATTATAATTATAAGGTTTTTATAATGATAGCTTTATTGTGTAGGATTCAACTCAGCACGTTAAAATATAAATAATACAAAGTAATAGCGAATAAAAGTTTTAATTTTTAAATTTTAACTTTTCAGTGACAAAAATCTAGAATAAAATAAATTCAACATGATATAAAGAAAAATATTTAAATAGGGATTTTGCCTTCAAACTTCACAAACTCTCAAGCGTACGAGATGCCATTTACAATAATACGAAACGCTAAAGAGGGGAGCATACTTGTTAAAGGTGATCAAGAGGAGAAATTCTCAAACACTAAAAACCGGGGGAAAAAAAATAAAGCAAAAAGAATAACAAGACTGGGAACGTTCAATGTAAAGCTCTCTCAAAAATTGAAAAAAATTGGGATAATCTAAAAGACAAAATTAAAACTGAATACGATATATGCGAAGTAAGGTGAGAAGGAAGTGAAGATTTCTGGAACAACAACTATGGAATAATATGTAGTGGCACCCTATAACAATAACATGAATTTAAACATATATGCTGACGTAATGTAAAAGATCAAAAAAAAAAAAAAAACAGAAGTGTATGAAGAGTTAAACGATCTCTTATAAATTACTGATAAAGAAAATATAATAATCATGGGCAATTTTAATGCACCAATAGGAGAAAAAGTGAAACCATAGTTTTAATAAATACAGACTAGACCAAAGAGGAGCCGCAGGGTGCTGCTGTTGGAACTCAAACATGTAAGTAAAAGAATGTACAGAAATTCTGTAAACGAGCATATTTATACATACGTGGATAGCATCCTCAAAAACAACAAAAGTGGAATTGTGACACTTAATCACGTATACAAGTAGCGATATCAAGACTGTGATAGAGTACGAAATTGCCCAACATTTAGATGCCCAACTCAGCAAAAGCTGAAAGTGGTCACTTATCACACATGTGTATTATTATTGTTGAACTAAAAATAGTCTAATTAAAATTAATTTATGTGGTAAATAAGATGAATTCGTCTTCGAGTATACACCGAATTTTTATTTTCATGTCAAAGGGAAAAAAAGAAACTTTTTACCTTAATTGCCCCTACCAAAAAAAAAAAAAAAAGTTAAAGCAAACCATCACGAAGAAAACCTCCACTGGTTATTCAGAAGAATTATATAAAGTGGTCACACTACTAAAATTAAATCAGCCATAGCGATTGCTAATTTGAATCAAGATGTGTTCGAAGAAGAAATGTGTGATTTCCATTAATATTGCAATATTTCGAATACAAAAAAACAAAGATAACATGTGTGGAAATAACTTACTTTGCACATATCACGCACTTCAGGATGCATAAACTGATACTTTCGTACACCTTCCATGTACAAAATGCAATCTTTCCAATTAATTGTTGATCTGTAAAAAGAATAAAGATATGATATTGAATGGAAGAATTTTCATCAGTGGGCAATGTTTTTCACATTAATTCGGATGTACCAAAAATGGCGGTTTGTGTAAAACAATTATAATGTTGAATTTTATTTTTTACAAAGCAATTGCAATTATTTCTAAAGAGAAAACCATTTTTTTTCTTTCACAGCTGCTTTAGTAACATATAACATACGAAATTAATTTTTCCGGTTAACAAGTACAGATATTTTATCCAACCATTTATCGTAATGAAGATTGTTGAAGTGTTCCGTAAATAACTAATATATACTCATCTGCACAACGATTTCAGTTTAAGAAAATATCTTTTCCGAGCTACACAAAATAAATACACTGAAGATATTATTAATGAAGTGTTCCGTATTGTTGGCTTTGGATTAATGTTTTTCGAGTATGTGTGATCTGTTCGGTCAAACTGAATATTAAACTGCGTCTATCACGAGATGTGATATATGTTTTTACATGAGAATTACTGTAACTTTGAGTTCTGACTGCATTAGCGACAGAATTTATTATAGCTGGATCAGTAGAATCGATTATTCAAAAATAGTTAAGTGTACGATAGGATTAATGTCGCGACAACCACGACACTACATTAAATAAAAGGAACGTGTTCCAACTTTAGTTGTAAAAGTAAAACGCTGGCTGGGCAAGAATGTTAAAGTCAGAGCAGGTAGTGTTAATGCGAGGAGGTGGTAAGAAGGGTACTTTGATCTTCACGAGAGTACAATGTAAGATTGCATGTGTGCGGTGAAAAGTATGCGTGGTGTATGCTGATGATCGCAAGTTTTCTTGCGTTTCGTTAGCGCTTTACAGGTGGCGTAAAATGGTTCAGTGGTACAAAATTGGTGATGAGGTATGTCTAATAGGCGGTGGATGTTTGGTAGTGTGCCTGTGTACAATGTTGTGTTTTGCAGGTACGGGAAGAAAGTACAGGCGTTTGAAGCGGAATGTTTTTGAAGAGAGAGAGAGAGAGAAGTGTAAGCGTGCACTAGTAGAAAGTGCAACTGCCGCCATGCCGGGGTTGTATCTTTATTATAAGGGTCTTCATGTGGTGGCAGGTGATTTATTGTTATCCACTACTTCCTTCCTTTTTTTTTGTTTTAGATATACTCCACTGCCATAAAGTTAATTCGATGTTTTGTTTATATATAGTGTACAGTGCGGTCAACTGTAAAGAGTGTGCGGAATTATGCTTGTATTTATAAAATGCGAGTGTGTTTATGTGTGTATAGCAGGTATACAGTTGTATATAAATTGCGTTATGTATACATATATTAGTTCAGTTGCTGATAAACTCGGTGATAGATAGTGTAACATCAATAGCCGTTTTATGAATACAATCTGCGGTAGCTCAATATTTATCGAAATGTATTCAATTCTCTTCTTCTGAAAATTCACAACTCGATAAATCCGGTGATCTCGGCGGGCAAGGAAAAACGACGTTTCTGGAGATAATTCAGGTACTGAAGTTTTTTCACAACAGCGCCAAGGTTTTTTGAGCCGTATGAGAAGCTGCGCCATCTTGCTGAAACCAAGTGCGGCTGAAGCGATGTTTGCGCTTCACTTGCAGTATAAAAAACGTAAGCAGCATGTCTGTTCAGCGCTATGTGTTCACCATACCATCAGAGAAAAACTGTCCACAACAGCAGTTCGAACTCGCTTGATATATTCAGGCGTACGAACGGTCCGGGCACGGCCTGGAGGCTTGGTTTTATTCACTGAACTCGTCTTATCGAAATTTTCCACCCAAGTTTTTAAAGTGTTTCACGAAGGGACCAGTTGTCTCGGATTTAACTCGGAATGTTTTCGAAACGCACAGATAGTTATGTACGAACGATTCTCAAAATACGTCTTAAAAACAAACACACGGTGTTGCACGTTCCACGAATCCATATCGAACAACTACTGAGAAAAATAAACCTTTACTCATCCACTGTCTGTTGCCGTTTTGTGTTTCTCCCTCTCACCACTAATTGATGTGTTACCACCAAACGAAATTTGTAAGGTTCCTTTGTGCAACCCTATATATGTAGGTTGCAAACAAAATTTTGTTGCCTGTTTCCATTTTAATAGTTAGGGACTATTTACTCACGGGTATGCTCTTCAATGTGTACTAATGTGGAATCATAATTATTAAATTTTCTGTAAATGTGGTCTGAAGTCTTTTTTAATAATATAAGTAAAATATATAAAAATATATATTTTGTTTTTTGGTTATTTTATAAAACATAATTATAACTTAGAAATAAACGTGATGTCAGACAATGTATTTTAACATGGAGCATACATGATTTAATTTTTAAAGAAGTTAAAAAAACAGTTTATAGATTACAGATATTTGTATCAGTATATATAATCTACTAGCTGTGCCTGCGGCGTTGCTCGCGTGAATTATGATTCTAAAAAATTACTTTATTTGTTAAATTACACCCGCGCGGAATTCAGTTTATGACTGTGTAAGAGTATCAGTAAATGATTATTTGTTAAAAGATTTTTTATTAACCGTGGCGGCTCGTGAATATTGGGGAGACTAACTTTTCCAGAAGCACAGCACATACCATTAGGTTCATTGGCCCATTTTTTGGCAGAACACTTGAAGTAGATCTTATTCATGGCTCCGATTTGGACGGAAGACTGTTGAGCATTATCAATCTGTGGATCGTATCTGAAAGCCGATCTGTTACTGTGAGCTAAAACTCGATTACGAACTCTAGTCGTTAACGTCTGTTGTCTTTCTCTCTGATCTCGAAGGCGTTAGGAACGCTCAGAGCTCGATTCCCTAGTGCGAGCTTGTATATTTCTAATATTTTGCTCTTCAATCCGCTGCGAACGCTCGATACTCGACTCTCTGGCACGCGATTGCGACGCGTATTCTCTCTGACTTGCAAGACGATTTTCAGTTTCTGATGAAGATTCTCCATTACGACGTATTTTTGATGCCCTCGCCTGGGAACTATTTCTAGAAAGTTGAGATCTTAATCTTTTGGGCATTTTGTACCTTTTACAAAAGAGATAACGGTAACGCTCGAAAATTTTCATTCCTTACGTGTTAACACACTATTTCCATTAGTAATGAGCTTGTAAACAATGCTAAGACGATCTTTATCCGAATTTACATTTCCCCATGGTAATTAACATTGATATTTTAATGTTTTATAAAAAAAGTTAAATTCGTTTTCTTTATCCGAATTTCCATTTCCCGATGGTAATTAACATTGATATTTTAATGTTTTATTGAAAAAGTTTTTGCAGCGCACGCGATGTAAGGAATTGTTTAGGTCATTTTTTTACACCTTGAGTTACATTATTGGAGTTCTAGTAAGGATCCCTAATTTTTTTGAAAATATAATATAGCCTATGTCACCCGGAGATAGTTTAGCTTCCCAACGGTGAAAGAATTTTTCAAATCGGTCCAGTAGTTTCGGAGCCTATTCAATGTAAACAAACAAACAATCAAATCTTTCCTCTTTATAATATTAGTATAGATATAGATATGTATGTTTACTGTAATCAGAATTTTATGATAAATATGTATGCAATTGGTAAGTTTAATTTATATGTAAATAAAATTGAATTGAAAAAAAATTGAATTGAAAAAAAATTGAATTGAAAAAAAATTGAATTGAATTATGGGTGTAGTCTTTACGAGAGTCACAATACACATTCAATTTGTTTTGTTTTTTTTTATTTCTATTTTTTTATTAAGTGATCAAGTTTTAGCGTTATTTTTTAAAATAATATAAATATTTAATAATTCCATGGAACGTGTCATTATTCTCCTTATGAACTTAATAAGGGCCGAAAATTAACTGAAATTAGGTTTAACAAATTGAGTCTGATTTAATATTTAAGCTGGTTTTTATATTCAGCAGCTTTCCCGATTTGGAACAAAATTTAGCAAAACAAAAAACTATTACACTGAGTAATCGATCAAGTGTTAATATTCTGAAAATACGATTTGCTAATACATTTTGGTTAATTCAATAAAAAAATAATTTTTCACAATTTTAATTTTAATTTAGAATCTCTTTATTAATTATTTTGTGAATAGTAAAAGTATATTCCGCATCTAAGAAACTTACATCGTTTCAATCATTATTTTTTAAAAAATACGTATTGTTTCAGCAATGTATTTATTGCGCTTTAGCTGCTATCTTTTCTTTGTTTATTCTTTGTGCAATAAGTGGTACAATTTGATCTATGTTATTACGTTTCTTTTCACTGTTTTAGTTCTCAAGCATCATTAACAGAAAATTGTAATTTAATGAGAGAATGTATTAAATTATTAACAGGTATGAATTTGATAATTTTGTTTTTATTTTGAAAGTTTCCTCCTCATGTAATTAAAATAGTCTTTTGATATTGTAAATTGTTCTTATTTGAAAAGTAACGAGAAAGCCATCGAAATTATGAATGTGTGTAATAGTCTTTTACTATTGTCTAACTCTGTAATTTTATTGCAGAACTGAATTAAAATAAATATCGATTACTTACCATAGTGTTCACTCATCATATTTTAGCTATCAAAATCAGAAAAACCGGTTGTTTAAAAATTGTTTATGTTTAGGAATATTGACAGATACTTGACGTTTCTGAATTTTTAAATTTATTAATCAAAATCATCTTTGGTAAAAATATAAAAGGGAGCTCTTCTACCCCGCATTATGTTAACATAAAATTTTATTAGATGCCTGACTGATGAATGCTTTATTCATTACGTACATATGATATCACACTTACACCGTACACAAAGCGACAGACAGCGGTTTTATTAGACATATTTTTTAGCGTTTAGCGGATACAAAGAACGTTACTTAATATTTTTTATCTAAACTGAGGGATGAGTAAAAACGTTATTGGAAAAGCGGCTAATTTCAGTTTTGGCTTAATGCCGATCAATCTTTTTTTTTTTTTTTTTTCCGAATTAATTAAGTTAGCTTTTGCAACACGGTTGGTTTAGTATCAGTATTTTGTTTAAGTGGAGCTTGGTTCGAATCTCGCATCTACTGAAAAAGTATAATTAATGTTTAGTTCCATACAGAAAACCCAAAAAGAGACGAAAAAGGAAGAAAAAAAGATCATTGTTGCTCACATTTATACTGTTTGCATTATCACTAGTTTAAATCTTTTGAAAAATAGAACAGTAGATTGCAAATATTAACACCTATTTCAGCCGAATTAAAATTTAATTATTGCTCGAAACATATGGTATACCAGCACAACAAAATTGAAAAAAAAAGAACGAAATTTTAAGTAAACAATCATTACCTTCTATGCGTTTTAAAATAACAGACTTCTAATTTTCTGCCTTTTGTCTGCATTAGTTTAGCTGGATATAGCACATGTTTCTTCTCTTTTACTAAAACCGGCAAGTGCGGAATGTCCTATTAAAATTAAATTGCAGAATAATTGATAATTTTTTAAATAAAGAATTATTTAAGTACATCGTTAATATTGTTTAAAATAAATTCATATAAATTTTAGAAATTATTAATCATATTTTGGAGAAAAAACGTTACGTATTATTTTTTTTTTATTATCAGCTTTAAATTTCGTATAGTTTTAGTGCTAATATAAGAGAATTAAGCAGGTTACGAGTTATAGATCTGCAGCTGCTAAATTAAAGCAATGCTTTAATAACTTATCGTTAAACAGTGTATCATACAAATGTTCAAAATTAGAAGCGGATTAGAGGTTTCCCCAAAAGAATGAAATTAAGCTATATTCGTGTAGCGTATGAATTTAAGTAATGATTGTTTCTCACACAATAGAGTTACAATGACTTACAAAAAGATCCGGACTGATAAAAATTTATTTTTTTCTCCAAGTTTTTATTGAGTAATGATGAAAAAAACAAAAGCAAAAAAAAAGAATATTTTTTATGGCATTAAGGAAATTAAGATTATATAAAAAAATTAATTAAAAAAAAAAAAAAGTAAGTTTTCCTAAAAAAATAAAAATAAAAATGACCCAAAAAGTTCCGGACACATTTAAAACTACTACCTGTTATCAAGGATGATACAACAGATAAATAATGAGCATTCATAATATTAATATTTCGTGGTATTTTAATTTTAAGCGACTGGAATTACGATCTCGTGGGTGTATTCGACGTTGATTTTTGCTCGTTCTTGAGTTAGTCATTATTAGAGTTTTTTCGGAGATATTTAACCTCTTTCGTTTTTATTTTATTTATTTTTTTTTTGTTTTTTTATATTTCGCCATTTGTTATAGAGTAAAACTATAAGAAAAAAAAAACAATTCTTTTACCAGTCTGGAGCCTCCTTCATTTCCATATATTAAGGCTATTCACCCTTTCAGTGGAATCAAGAAGTCTTCTTCCCAACCTATTCCTCAGGATTCTAATAATCATAACATCTCTTCATCTAATAGTAATTCTGATCTCTTAATTAAAGTTTGCGATACGGGTTCTCCTACGAGCAATTAAAGCAACATTAACAGGTCACATTTCAATCTGATGTCCAATATTCATTTCAGTCTATTCATCCTTCTACATGAAAAAAAAAAAACCATTATTATCTCTAATCCCTCCCAAAAAAAAAACTCTTGTATTGATCTTCTCCTTACACATTTTAGAAAAGTAAATAAACCTTCTGATGATAATCAACAGACCTCTGCGGATTCTTCTCTTCCTATGAACTCAACAGTCGTATAACTCCTTCATTACTAAATATTTTAACGTATTTAAATTTTAAAAAATTCATATTTTTGTTAATGAATCTACTACCTCTTTCTGTTTCTTCTTCTATACCATTACTACTAAATACGCGAAATGATTTTGATATCTTAATCGCTTAAGTCGATTATTTTTATATTTCAGTATTAAACTGAACACAAGGGGATTTCTAATGTAATTTTTTCCTTCTCTACTACTTCCGTAAGGATAAACTTATTATTTCCTTTCACTTTTTCTGGCTGTCCTTTTTGCAAACTTCTTTTTAACGGGATAGTACGGAATAAAAAGGGGCAGTTCTTCTTTACTGGTTTTTACCATCCCCTCTCCATAGTTCTTTTAATTAGTAGAGGGCGATGGCTTATATCACTACTTTTTTAACATAGCCAAGTCGGCAAGGATTTTATCTTTGTACACTTATTATTTTCTCTTCATCGTTACGGCAAAGCCAGTAAATTCGTTAAGTAGGAATAGAATACCTTCTATTATTTTCCACTGGCCTTTTTATGCACTACCTTTTGATAGGTTAGTCAGTTGGCAAAAATGGCAGTTATTCTTAAATAACTCAGAAAGCCGCTTACGATGCTAGTATATCTACTTCCAAAACTTTCCGAGCCTGTCTTTCAACCTCTAATTATCTAATCTATACACAGATGAATGCGAAGGCTAGGTTTGTTTTCAAATCGGCCAAAAAAGATTCCTGAAAAAAATTTTGTTCCTCTTTCTCTCGTAATACTCTTTTTTCAAAAATTTGGAGGATAGCTAGAGCTTTTAAAGTCTCCCGTTCTCATCATCGTATATCTACGAATATTCTTTTACAAATTCCTTTTTTTGACTCTACTTCTCCTTCTTATGTAACCAGCTCTGAAGAGCTTTTCCCTCCATTTTCCAATGAATCCTCTCCTCATTTCCTTACCTTAGCCTTTAACATTAACGAACTGCGTTATTCATTAAACAATGCTAATGATTCTTCCCCAGGGATAGACGGCATACCTTACCGCGTTCCTAAAATTTGTCCAACTAATCTCTTCAAATCCTTCTTAATATTTGTAATTCTATTTTATCCACTAGCTCTCTTCCTTCTTCCCAGAACTCATTCGTTATTATTCCAGTCCCCAAAAAAAAATCTTTCTTCCTTCCGTCCAATATCCCTTGCTCAGTGTCTAAGGAAACTTTTCGAAAGTATCCTAAACAGACGTCTGATTTGGTGGCTGGAAAGTAATGATTTACTACCCAGTAACCTTCCGTCCTGGTCTCGGTCCCTCCGATTGAATTAGTCTCTTTATTTTGGACATTTACAAGTCATTCTTAATAAAAATTATACTCTAGCTAAATTTCTTGATATTTCCAATGCTTTTAATAATGTACATCTTCCGACCTTACAAAATGCTTTCCATTAACCTTCCAGCCCAATTTATGTCATTGTTACTCGGCTTTTGCAAAATCGCACGGTTCATCTTTCTATACTTTCTCATTCTAATTCCAGAACTGTGTACCATGGTCTTCCGCAGGGTTCCTGTTTGAGTCCTACGCTTTTCAATATATATATTCTTAATATAGCCTCCCTCTCAATAGGGCTGTCTTCCTTTTTCTTTACTGATGATATCCTTCTATATTCCACTTCTCACGATCTTACCTCTGCAAAAACAAAGAAATGAATAATTCCTTGTCAAGTTTAAATAGCTCACTCTGAGATTTACACCTTTCTCTTTCATCATCTAAATCCGCTTGTATTAAATTTACTAATTGACTTTTTAACTCTTCTTTAGTAGACCCTTCTGTAAATAACATTTCTATTCCCTTAGTTAATAATTTTTGTTATCTTGGTCGTTCCTAATAGGCGCCTCTCCTTTTTCGAACATATTAACTATCTTCACACGTCGGTCCTTAAAAGACTAAATCTCTTTAAATATATTTCATCAAGAAAGTGGGGAGGAGATCCTAGTACCTTAATTGTCCTTCACAAATCTATAGTTCGTTCCAAACTAGATTATTGTTTGTTTATCTATGATAACTCCTCCAGATTTCTCCTTTGTAAACGGGATCGGGTCCAGAGTTGCTTTCTTTGTTTATGTCTAGGAGGCTTTAAATCAACTCCCATTCCTGCAATACATGCTGAATGTAATGTTTTCCCTTTACCAATTCGTAGGGTTAAAAAAATATTGATACCGAAATAGGAATTTTATTTTGAAACGCTATAAATCAAAAATTCGTTGTTCAATAATGTAGTTTTAAATATATAAATGAACTTTCATCCTTGCTTCGTTATTCGAATTGGCAGAATTAAAGCATGCAAAAAAAAAGAAAATTATGCAACAGTGATTTTTGCAGTAATGTCAAAACACTTCACTGAGAATCTATAAATAATTTCATACAAGTAAACAATCATAACACTGCAGATACGAAAAACACTAAATACGAATTTATCTGAGACAAACTTTACGGCACTGTTCCTTCTATCAAATGTTTGATTTATACTGCCCTAACAGCAATATACGTGGTCAAAAATATCCGAAAAGTGTTAAAGGTTTATTTTATCGTAAATTTATCGTCACGTCTTAAAAGAACGATATTATTTTCTAGCGTTTTAAAACAATTATTTTAAACAAAGGTGAAGGCTGTGATATAGCCGCTTCACAATTCAGACTTAATGCATATGATTTTTTGTCGTTGGGGGAGTATTGCGGAAGCGAATTTATAAATAAAACTTTCAAAACTAATTACATTTGAAGTCAGTTATAAAACAAGAATAGTTTTAACAAGAACTCCAATTTGCGTTAAAGTTGTTATCCGTTTTACATTTAAACGATCCGATTTATACGAAGAATTAAACGGTGAACAAGTCTAGGTGTTCTCAGTGTTTCTGCGAAAGGTATATACTTTTTGTTCCTATTGTTAATCTTAGAAGTTATTTCTGTTATTAATATCGCGATTGATTTAACCGTTTGTTAAAATCGTTATTTTTGAACTGACTTATTTAACGTATTATAAATTCTTTCTCTATTTGAAATAATCCGGTATGAGACTCACAACAATAGAAACAGGATGAAAATTCGGGATTTAGATATATACTATTTAACTTTACATTTTTGATTTACGTAGCCTTTAAAGTTAAGTTCTAGTTTAAGTGATAAACTTTTTTTAAAACTACCCTATACCTGTGAAAAACTCGCAAACATATTTATACGCATATTTATATGAAATATAATCTAAATGTTTTTGAATAGAAGTATTCTTCAACTAACTGCATACTTACACAAACCCTAATGAACCAATTTTCGCGATAAACTAATCTGTTATAGTAACATTGCGGGCAAACCTTAATTTCATTAATTTCTCGCTGACAAAGTTTTACCAATTCTTTCGCTGTTAATGTTAACGACGAATTACCTAGAATAATCGGACCAAAACGATATATAATATAGTAACAGTCAAATAATTATTTAATATTGTTTAAGTCGTGCAAATAAGATCAAAATGCTTCTACAAATTTTCAGTTTAAGAAATTGCAAATGTAAAATGCAATTCTTAGACGTAGAAAAAACTTTTTCCTCAAAAGCAGACTATTAAAACACATTTTACATTTATTTGTTTACAAAAAAATACTACACAGTAATCTATTCTTAAGAACAACTAATTTTTTTATATCGGAATTATTACATTTTGTCAATACTTAATTAATAATTTAAAATTGCAACAGAAATTAAATCAGAATTAATTTTGTTGATTAATACACACATTATTTTAAATACGTTGTAATTAAACCAAAACACTTAAAAAATTAAAATATTTAAATGATAAAACAGACCTATTTAGAAGTTTATTACTTTATAATCATGGTACCCCGTCATAAAGTTATAAACCTCAAAATATTTTGATTTTATTATTTAAATACATTATTTTTTAGTATTTTAGTTTAATTACAACTTAAACGTAAAAATCTCCGTGGCTTCTAATCATAGTCTTCAATTTACTATTAATAATACTGAAAGATATTAATTTATACTTTCCACAATGATCAGTTTTTCTATGAAATTTTTTAATTTCATTTATTCCCAATATCAATTTTCAATATTATATAATTATCTATACATTTATCTATCTATATACAGAGTGTGTAAGGTATTTGAGGGTATATTGATATTAAAATTAATTATTCGTATTTCTAAAAAAATTTATTGTAATACAGTGAAATTTGTATAGTTAGGTAAACTACTTTCAGGCTACAAGATCATTCAATAAAATTGTTTTGCGCGGCAATAATAGCTCAATTGTCAGCCGGAAACGTCTACATGCCCGAATCAAATGATCATTATTCATGTGTGCCATAACTCTGGTAATAGTAACTGTGAGGGACTGAAGCGTGTTATGGGGATGTTAATTAGTGTTCCATTCAACAGAGTCCAACGCGTAGTAATCCAAAGGATTAAGATCTGGAGAGCTAGGTGGTATAAGTTTAGGGTGATGTAGCCATGCAGGTTCTTCAACAACCAATCTTAAGTTGTCATAGCTTTCATAGAGTACTGCTGGAATACGTATGACCTTTCGCTGCGCACGCTATCTGTTTAGTTTCACAAGTGTTTCTAAAACCTCAGTGTAAAATTCACCCGAAGCCTCAAAGGAAAGAAGTTGGGCAGCACGATGTGTCCTTCGCTACTCACCACTCTTAAAATCATGATAGTTGTGGGAAACTTTGTCTGTATAACACGGGAAACATCTGAAAAATTTGAAACATAACCATCTGTCATTTCGTCGGTCTGTTTTCTGATCCCGGTCAAAATACTTTTCATCGGAAAAAACCGGATGTTTTAGCTTGTTCAAAAGCCGTTTTACTCAGATTAATTGCTGATTCCGAGTTTGTGCCGACGTAAATTGTCTTCTTCGCATCACGTACTGGAGGTTTTCGTGGACAATTTTACGGATTGTGCTCTCAAAAATACTAAGGCCTTTCGTAAGGGTCCTTACGGACTTTGAAGGGTCTTGATCAATAATGTCCCGAACTTGTTGAACAAACCGTGGTGTTCTAATACCGTCTGAACGTGCTTCACGCTTTCTGCGTTTCGCAACACTTTCCACATCGCCCCAGATAGTTCCAATTCTCGACGAACTTTATGTATAAACGATCAGGCGACGAGCATTCAAGATCGCTGTGATTTACGTGTAAAGCAACAATAACAGTGTGTCTTTTCTTTTCCTGTGTTAGGTTATTGCTCCCCCTCCTTAATTCGAAAAGAAATTTAAAAAAATTACTATTCATGAAATGGCAGCCCCATATATGAGCGTACTCAAATACTTTACGCGCCTTATATATATATATATATATATAAACTCGGCCCTTCGGTACTCGTAAGGAGGCAAGCCCCCTTCACCACCAGGTCTAGTTCTTCTATAATTCTTATAGAAGAGTAAACTTTTTCATTGCCTACGCCGTTTTTAACTTTCATTACATAAAATTAAGACATGTTTTCGTTATATTTTCGTTACATAAAATTGTGACTGGAACAAATTTCGTGACAGGACACTTTTCCTGATGATCCCTGGCGTAAAAATGGCATAGTCATTAATACACACACACACACGCACACACATATATATATATATATATATAGATAAATATATACGCAGAACCATAAATTAATATAGAATTCAAAAATCTCAAACAATTTAATTAAACAACTACGTTAAACTGCAAAGAAGGATTACTGAAATCTTATTACTCTTGAAATATCATTCTTACATAAAATTGTAATACTTGAATAATGTACCACTTGCAGTTCTATTAATTTTTGAACAAATTTCACTCTCTAACGAATTTCGCAAATTGAAGTCTAAACCGATGCGTGGATACTATTTGCTTTTCTTAAATATTTATTTAGAAAGTTTTCGATTATTTATGAAGTGTAGAATAACTTTCCTATTATAAAAATATTTAATAATGAAAGTATCATAGCAAAATGAGGCGAAAGTATCGAAAAACTGGAACACATGGATCACGAATAGCTACTGAGATGTATATATCTATAAAATTGATCAATAAAAAAATTACTTTTTAAGTCTGGTTTTAATAATAATTCAGGTGAAAAACTTTGTCTCAGTTTATTAAATGTATGAACTACAGATCATTACTATTTTACTTCAATACTAATAAAGAACAAAATCTTAGTTATACCTAATAATAAGTATTCTTATTTATAGCAGTAAAACACACTTCTAATTTCATTTCAATGTCGCAAAATTAAAAAATACGTTCAATTGAATCGGATTATTTATTTTAACATTAGTAATTAGTAATAGAAAAGTTTGTTTCTCTGTATGATGCATCCTTACTTTTTTCTTCAACATAAAAAATTATCCTGTTCACCAAGAGAATTTTGTGTTCTTTTTAATCTTTATTTTATACTATTGTTTTGTTTTTCTTTTTAACGTGTGAATATTTAGTGTTAACTTTACTACTCGATTTTGATACTAACCATTGTACAATCATTGTTTCATCCGCAACTATTTGCAAAAATTAAATTAAATAGAGGTTTAACATTCCTACCCTCAATGACGCATCGCTACTCTTGTTATCACTCATAAACACGATATATCTGCACAATAAATCTGTTTATATATAATTATTTCTTTTTTCTGCTTTGTCATAAGTTCTTTCTCTGTGGTAGGCTTTATAATTCTTTAAAAGCAGCAAATTAGCGAACAGCCCTATTAGTAACGAGCTTTTTATACCTTCGAAATTGCTTTGTACCAGACGTAAAGAAGTTATCATTGAACTAAGATCTACATTAATTTGCAATATTAAAATAAACAACATTTTAATGATTTATGCAATAAAATTATATGCCTTCGTCTTGGGGCACCGTGTGAATAAAAAAAACTGGTAGAAGTTTAAAATAATAATTTTACACACTTACGAGAATTAAAAATAATACAATTATGTAGAATCCACTTAACATCAGCTAAAAATGATTCTAAACAACCGTAAGTCATATTTTTAATATTATTTTCAATAACTGAAATATCCATGGGTTCAATTATTACATTTCTGTACTCTGGATACTTGACAAAATCGACCGGGGAACAAAATATCTCTGCCTATGAATAAAATTAAAACATATTTATATGAAATCGAATACAAATAATCATCCGACATAATCTATTATCGTAATACACTTTAATAAATTTATTTAATCGTAAAAAATTTTATATTACAACTTCTGAATATCCACTGTGTATAGTACAATAAAAATCTGTATGTCTAGGTAATGGTTAATATAAATACTCTTTATTTTATAGAAACAGAGATGATTCTTCCATGGGATTAATATAGTTTATGCTCAGTTTTAAAAACACGATTAAAACCGCAAGCATAGTTATATAAACTTCCTGCCTAACACTACACATACTAACAGAAATGCTTGTATTTTCATTCACTTTCTCTTCTTTTTTCTTGCTTTCTCTTTCTTATTAACAAAAGTTTAAATTTACGTAGATCTGCGTGCTCTCAGATTTTAAAAAATTACTCTCCGTACGAAGTATAAGTTCATTCTTTTTCCAACAGAACAAACGCAGAACGAGCGTCAGCGGAGCAATACGAACTGAGATGCAGCTGTGTGAACGGCGTGTAATTAAAGTTCGCATATAGATTATAGTATGCGTGTATTGTGCGCTTATCAGCTGATAACATGCGCATCAAGACCGAACAAAGATGTGCAATTTGTTATTGTGTTCGAAGAAAATTATCGCCGATGGACACAATTAGAAAAATCTCAGCTGCATATGGTGCGGAAAGTTTGAACAAAGTCGCAATATTGCGATGGTATAAAGCGGTTACGAATAGTCGTGAAACATCTGCGTTGATCCCTCATGGCGGATGACCTCGAACGTCATGCACGGAGGAGAATGTTAACACAGTCGCAGCCGTCATTCACGAAAATTCCCAATAGTCGACGCGGCAAATGGAAACTGAACTGAACATTCCTCCAACCAGTATACGACGAAATTTGAAGGATTACCTGTGGTGGGCGACGCAGGTACCTCATTTACTGACCAACAAACAAATGGTGCACCGAATTACAATCTGTAAGGAGTGTCCGAGGAGAATTGAGACTGAACCGGACTTTCCTTCAAGAATTGTTACCTGTGGCGAGTCATGGGTGTCACTTCGAACCGCTCTTGAAGCAAGAGACTTTCGATTGGAGGTACCGGGAGGAACCACGAAAGAAAAAGTTCGGCAACAGAGATTTCTAATGAAAGCCATATTTTGATCACTGTAGAATACTCTTCCGCCATCATCTGCCGGCTTAGTCGACAGTTTCCATGTACTGTTAAATCCTCCGAACTTTGCGGTATCACATCGGACGGAAACGGCCGGACTAACGCGACCGATGGCTTCTCCATCATGATAACGCGAGGCCGCACATGTCCGTAGCGATGCCATTATTCCTGGAAGAAGAGTTTGTTGCCACAATTCCGCATCCCCCTTTCAGCCCGAACCTCGCACCATGCGATTTTTGGCTCTTCCCGAACCTAAAATCCATGCTGTGAGGCCATAGATTTCAAACACTGGCGGAGATCGTGAGAGCTATCGAGAAAGGCCATTTCGGCTGAAGAATTCTGGAAAACAATTTTCAAAAAGTAGCCCAAAAAGATGCGCAAGTGTACTGTGAAGAACGGCCTATACTTTAAAGAGCCTGCGGATGCTGATGACGAATCAGACAGGGAATAAACAATTTGAGGTAAGAATTTCTTAGTCCGTATGGGAATTTTAACTACATTTCGTTTACACGGCTATATCTCAGTTCGTATTGCTCCGCTGGCGCTTGTTCTGTTGGAAAAAGAATGAACTTAACGTTTCATTCGTTTTTGACCGCTAGATATCTTCCATGCTCCGTACCGAGAGTAGTTACAATTGTTTTGGCACACCCTTTGTGTACATATATACATACATACGTAGTAAAGCATCGATTAACCTAGATTTTTGGAACGCAGGTCCTTCCGTACACAGATTGAGAACTACAACAATTTTTTATGTAAGAAAATGATGTGGTTTGGTTTTGCTACAAAATTGTTTTTTAAATTTTACACTATGGCAACCGCAGTAACGTTAAGTACTACTGTAATACGTCTTTAAAATAAAAAATATGACATTAATTAGGTTTTACAAATTTGAATAAAATCATTGACCTGAACGGTAAGAAACTTAAAAACTCATTGTTTTTGAACTACACGCCTGTAATTTTTTTACTGTAAGTGTAAAAAGGAAAAAAAACTATATTCTACAATACTCTAACTAATATAAATATTGCTGCTTACCAACTAACAGCCTACATTGAAATAAAGCTTTAAGAAAAATATCACAAAAATTTTGTAAAATGCTATAATGTATTTAGTATAATGACTTTATAATTTTTTTTTTTTCTTTTTTTTTAACTGTTGATATATTTCAGTCTTTTTTTTTTTAGCATGGCTTTCCTGCTCAGAAGAAATTTATAGAAATCAACTCAACTGAAATCTCAGGATTGTACTTTGTTTTAAAATCCGCGACGAAAATAGGTCGTATGTTAAGCAAATTTCTTTCTTTCGTTCGCTATAGAACAATTGCAAAGAATAATTTACTTAAGTTAGCATTATAAAACGCGGTATGCAAAAAAAGTTGTCAGCTTTCAATAATTCAGAGTACATAGGAGAGCATTCGACGTCTAAAGAAAAATTAAGCTACAACTGATCTGCGGTTAAAAGTTCTGTATTTGCCACGTGAAAACGTTTTTAAGCCGCTTGTTATAAGTTACTTAAGAATGTGGAAAAAATATAAATATTCAATTTTTAACTGATTTTCGGAATTTTAAAACATGGACCACTCCAAAAGTCTAACTTGGAAATTCCGCGAAATCTGCAAAACTGTAACGCATATCGGGATTGGTTGAAATGATGACAGCCCCAGAATTATAACATACTAAAATACTATATACCTACTGAAGTTAACAATCTTTTAATATTGAAAATATTTATTTTTAAAAAATATGAAGAAAATATTCCAAAATAATTTTTGTTCTAAACTGAATATAAATAATGTCGCTCGATTAATGGCCATAGCCGATGCTAAACTATATTAGATATTTCCCGTTACAGTTATTAATTATTGCACTAATTGAAATATTTCTTAAAAACAGAATAAAAATGTAAGCATAATCAATTAAGACACCAACTTATAGCATCAACGTACACTTTCCTGCTTTTTCATTTCATCGACGATATGATTTAGGCAAACACATAATTGTGTTAAGGTTAATCGCGACATCAATGAACATCTGAAAACAATGAACGTTACATAAACGTGCGGAATACTTTGTACGTAAAAATGCATAAAACGCTGAAATTATTAAAATAGATGTAAAATTAAATGTTTATTGCTTATCAACGTTATCATTGCATCTTAAGAGTAAATGAACATAATAACACATATGGAGTCCCACAATGGCGACCTGCGTATGCCTAAGACTGATACATTTTAAATTTCGTTAAAATTTATAATTTAAATTATAAATGATTATTTATTACCATCTTAATAAATATTTCTTTAATTACGATATAGAAATCGGTAAATCATTAAACGAAGTAAAAATTTTACCAACTTAAAATTTTTAATGGATATATATAACTTTATTTTATTTTTTAGTCTAATTAAAAACTTTTTCACTGAAATATTACTCACATTTTTATCAGTGATTAGTAGTTCAAAATACTTGGCTCATACTATTTAAAATTCAATAAGACGGTATTATTATTTTTATTTAAAGTTTCTTATAGTTAATTTTAATTTTATGCATATTTTTGTAATACATATCTTAAAAGTAATAATCAAAATTAAATTTTCAGCATTACTATTTTATTTTGGTGTGATCTAATATCCTGAAATACAAAAATTTATTTCAATTGATTAATAGCACGACAGAATTTATTTAAAATTTTTATTTATTATTTTAAAGATGTGTTTTCTAGCTTTTATTTGTTAATTATTCCCATAAATAACAATGTTATTTTTATTAAATTTTCAGAGTTATAAGTCTGCCACGAGTTTAGAAACTGTACTGTACACGTGTAATCTTTTATAATGTTAATAAAAAATAAAAGCACAGTTCAAATTGTACCTTTAAAAATTCGGTAATAAATGCAAAAAAAAAAAAAAAATACAGAAAAGAAAAGGCGCAATCTATAAATTGTTTAAACTAAACGTAGTTCATCTGTATGCGTTATTAAATAATTTTATAGAATTTAGTTTAAATAAACGCACTTACCGTGTGCTACTGTTATCAGCATGTAAAGCAGCTAAACATTCCGGACAAAAGAATTTCATTTCGTCATTGTGTAATGATCTTCTACAACACTTTATGTGAAAGCTTCTAGGACAAGCAGCGCAGTGCAAGTTGCATTTTGTTTTATGGCACGACCAACAGAAGTTATCATGATTACCGTCCTAGAAAAATAGAATTTTCTTTAACAAAAGAGAATATTGATATCTAATTTTATGAACAAAAAATGTAAATAAGATTCACTCATTTGTGCAGTCCGTCCATGATAACGCATTACAAAATGAAAATAAAAAAAGCGTCATATATTAATGGTGACATTAAAAAGTACATATAACAACCTATTAATGACAGAAAAAATGTATTTTCATTAAGTTCAAAATAACAATATACAACAGAGTATGTTTGAAGCAAATGCTAATCTGAAAGCAAATGGTCAACACCAATATTTGATAAATTACTTTGATTGTCAAACGGTATTTTTCACAATATTTTTATCTAGCCCTTGAAATTTACGTATTTTCTATAGTAGTAGGCTGACTTTTTTCAAAATAATGAAAACAAAAATATAAATCTAATTCTAATTTCAACATATTTTATGATAGTTTTTGCTTTATTTTGAGGAGAGTCTTTTGTTTATTGAATCACTGAAATACTCGCGACAAAAATTTTTAATAAATGCATTAACTGTGAATAGAAAAAATGAATATCATTGAATATTAACTTATATCTTAGAAATGAAATACAGGGATACCTCAATCTTTTTTTTCTGCATTGATCGTTTTCATCCATATGTATTATTGACTATATTAAGTACCTAACAGAATTTTATTATTTATCCCTGCGCATCAATTATTTGTACATCGTAAATCGGACAAAGCATTTTCAAGATGGATTGTTTGAACATAGCCGTGCACTTACAATTAGGTTCCTTTTTTTAAAAATTCCGACTAAATTTAGCGCTGCATTTAAAGTTAACAATTTCGACAATTTTAAAGTAATATTGCAATGCAATGTACCAATAAATTGACATTAAAACTGTAAAAGATTTTTATGTGAGGAAATTTGAGCATATCAGAAAGACAGAGAAAGGCGACGAATATGAACAAAAAGTCAGACTTTACAAAGACTACAAAAAAGGAAGGAATGAAAGTGACACAGATAATTTTATAAGAAATTGCTTTGTAACACATCCTGCAATAATAATTCATAAAACAGTAGGTTGAGAAATTAAACACAAGAAATTAAAACAACATTAATTGTTACTAAAAATTCCATCAGTAGTTGTATTTTATGATTTTTCTTTTCATATTACAAACTAACCAGTCTTTGCAATCTATATTTTTCGTAACATTTGTAATCATATTCTTACTAAAAAAAAAAAGTTCTATTAAAAATACGCAACAACTACTCACTATATTACGATAGACACATTCAGAGAAAAAAAGATGCGAGTCGTTATTTTTAATAATTTTTTTTTAAGTGAACTAAGGGAGAGCACCCATCTAAGCGATACGATTCCGATACGACAGCGATTTTAAATCGTAAGCGATAGCAACACGATTCCGATACGACGTAACGCCCACTGAAGCAACGCGATTTATCCGCTGGAGAAGCAACTTAATTTATGATGTGGTGTGATAGTGCAAAAAATGTCATATTTTTCTTCGTTTTCCTGTTCTTCTTTTTTTGGCGAAGAAGCAATGTATCGTTAGTAAATCTTAACAATTTAAATCAAAAAAGAAAACAACGTTATTGAGTACATCCATTTTTTCAAAAGAGTAACAAAATAAAGGTTTTAATGTTTATAAAAAACTGAATATATACTCGGAAAAGTTCTAAAGTTTTTATGGAATGAATAAGGAAACGTTTAATTGGTTAGTAGAGAAAATTGGCCTAAAAATTGTAAAAAAGAACACCCATTTTAGAACATTTATACACTGCAAAAACGTATTTTAATCACATTACGGGAAATACATTTATTAATTATGTATACCTAAATGTTTGGAAACATTTTCTATACCATATATGTACATATATATTGCTGTTAATTTATATTACATAACAAAATAAGAAAATGTAAATATTAATATTTATTTCATAAATATGAATTGTTTTTAAAAATATTCTGAAATAAATTTAAAACACCGATTTTAAATTGTTATTTTTGCCGATTATTCATATTACGCACAAAAAAATTCAGAATGTAAACAAACAATCGCTTGCTCAAGCAACTAAATATAAAACATGTAGCACTCGAGCGACGGCGATACGATAGTTGCTTATCGGTTGCTTGTCGCATCGCGTCAGTGGGCGCTAACTCATATAATAACGTGGGTTATATTCTGAACTACATTTAGTTGCTGTCGTATCGGAATCGTATCGCTTCGGTGGGCGCTCTCCCTAACAAGGTTTTTCCAAAACTTACTTCATTATGTTCTTCATTTAAATTATTTTCTTTTCCATTTTCAACATAATCAGTACGAATAAGTGAAGCGTCACTTTCATAATCCATACTTCCGCGATCGATACCTTTATGATTCGTATTTCCGTAATCTGTAATTTCACTGTCAGTATTTTCGTAATCGGTAATTTTATGATCAGCATTTTCATTATCAAAAGTTTTACAACTATTAGAATCTTCGTGATCACTATTTTTATAATCAGTGTTTTCATTATCTATAGTTTGGTCATCAGTATTTCTACACTTCGTAATTCTGCAACTGTTAATTTCGTGATCTGCAATTTCGCTCTTACCAGTACTTTCAGAATTATTGATTTTACTATTAATACTTTTATAATCGGTAGTTTCTTTAGTACTGGCGCAATCGGTAATTTTGCGGTCGAAATTTTCATAGTTTGTAATATCGCTATCAGTAACTCCATATTCTTCATCACTAATTTCACAGTCCGTAGTTCCACTTAAGTAATTAAAATCAGAATCGTTTGAATTATCATCATCGCAATCACTAAATCCTGCAAACATTTTTACCGGAAAAATAATTCGACGACCATGATAACAAGTCACGCTTTCGATATTATTTGAATTCATATCAAGACAACATTTAGATGGAACTCTAGGATTCCCTTTACTTCGTGTAAAATAATATTTGAAAGGAAATAATTTTTTCTTTTTTTTATAAAGTTTTAAAGCCCGGCGTTGTTTAGATAATTTTAACGGATTCTCTGAGATGTTTGTTTCATTTTGTTCACTGAAATTCTGTATTGGTGAATTATCGGAATTATTTATTACAACTACATCTTCATCGTTCTGTCCTGTTTCCATCGCACACTCCCTATTTTCGTATAAAAAATAATAAATTAAAATACGTCCTTTAAATCAAATTATAATTAAAACTCATTGTAACAAAATATTACAATTCTAACAAAAAAAAAAAAAACTACAAAGGAGTCGTTTATTTTTTTAATTTATGAAAAAAAATTACTGAATACGCAATTTGAAAAATAAAAAAAGTAATGAAATATGTAAATGAGTCACCGTCCGTTAACAGGTAGTATTGAAGATCTTATGCGAATTCTACAAACTTTTATTAGTGAAAATATTAGAAAAATAATTCACGATAGGCACCATGTTTAAAAATTTATTCTTAAAATTAACGTTTCGGAAAGTTTTACGATTAAATTTTTAAACATGGTGTCTACCGTAAATTGTTTTCCTAATTATATCCACCATGGAACCTGAAGTGTTTAATTAGTGAAAATATTGTTTTAATTTTTCACAGCGTATTTATACATTTTTATATCTTTTATTTACAGATTGGAATTGAATATTTACTGATGCTTTATTAATTATCTCCTTTTAATTTCTAATTTAATAAATGACAAATTATGAATCTAATGTTTCAACATTTACTATTGTAATTAGTCATTTAAAGAAAAAAATACACATAATTATTCGTCAAAAAAAAAAAAAAAAAGCGTTTCAATCTTACATTTTTGGAGCGGAGAAGATGTTTCATTTGAAATCGATAAACTAAAATTAATGTACCTAAGATAACACCTAAAATGGGTCAAAATCTGCTTTACAAAAGAATAAAAGTTTAATTTTATTTTTTAGTGCTCGGTAATAAAATACATAAAATAAAGCTGCATTCAAACAACAACGTATAAACACGTATTTTTAAATAATTAAAATGTACCTGTTTATCTTGAAGTCTGATTAAAGAAAAAGAAAAACACCATCTAACAATACCGCAGCGCGCAATCAAAAATTATACACAACCCTTTGATTAAGGGCTAAAAAAAACAATCCAGTTGTTAATGCGATCTTGAATTCGATCTAGTGATCTGAATTTGTCGATCGCATCAAATAAAAATAATTGCCAAAGTGCAATATATTTTCATTTCATGCATGTATCATACAATAAAATAGAAATAAATACAATTTAAATAAATTAAATATATTTGATGTTTACAATTTTTCAATCTTTACGTGGATTTCTTTACATTTATAATAGTGGTTTTTATATTCTTTAAAATTATGCTTTTAATCTGTACTGGTATTTGTTCATTTTTGAAAATATGTATTACTTTTTTTAATTTTTAACGAATATTTTTTTATTTTTCATATAATTTAGAAAATTTATAGTATTACGTATTTAGTTCCATAAAAAAATAAGAATTTATTCTTATAATTAGAATCGCGTGCTAAATGGAATTTTATAATTATTTTGGAAAAGTAAGACTGGTAGCCTTTAATCGAATAAATATATAATTGATATAACAATTTAATTCTTGACGGAAACTGTTTGAATATTATTTTTAGATATATTTTTAATAAAAACCGAAATTAATCGTAGTGAATAGTTTAATTTTGTTAATTTATATAGATTTCATTGAAAAGCGGAATGATGCAACTTTTTGCTTAAAACGTTCAATAACTTATTAATGTTAAAAATTTTAAAATGATTACCTTTTGTATGAATTGTACAAAAGTGAATTAAAATTAGATATTTCACATATATATTATTTTTTTTTAAATTCGATAAATTTTTTTCAAAGTACCAATAAAATACAAATAAACGGTTATTTCGAGAAAAATTAATCTTATTTTTAAGATTTTTAAAATTTTTCTTAAATAAATCTTTATCACCTAAAATTTTTTCAATTAAACATTTTATTCGAAAAGCTTATTTACAATTCCAACTAAATGTTTCATCAATAAAAGCGCTGTACGAAACGTTACAGCTATTTGTTGCGTTTAGATTTAGATTAGATTATATCAGATAATGATAGTTTCAATTTGTTTTGTGATTTATAAATTATATTAGAGGGAGGATAATGAGCCGCATAGAAAAACTGCCGTGAGAAATATGAACGTAATACGTAGCTAGAAGTATGTGCACAAAAATTAAAAGGCTGCTAATGAAGAATAATATTTTATAAAAATCAATTATGGATTTTGCCGATTTAATACTTGTTTCTCAAGTGGATGGAGTTGTTATGAGTAGTTCTCCGTTTAAGGTATCTGTTGATGGTACACTTTGTATAACAGGGCATCACTTAATTTTGTCTTCTAGGAAGGAAGGTGTAGACGAATTATGGGTATGTTTTAAATTTAAAACGTGATTATTTCAACATATTTATATTGTCCGTACATTTATTTAATCATTGTAAAAATTCGCTGTGTGCATAGTTAATGCATCAGAATATAGACGTTGTTGAACGACGACCAAGTAATGTTGCTGGTGGTAGTTTGATATTGAAATGTAAGGATTTCCGTATAGTGCGATTGGATATATTTACAACAGAAGATCTAAATAATGTGGCAACTACAATTGAATCTATTATTTCAGTCAGTAAGTTTTTGATTTAATCTAATATAGATTCATAATTAAAACTTGTGTTCTGTTGAAGTTATCCGTTTGCTAAGGTCTGATTTTGAAGAAATTTAATAGTGTTTAATTAATAACAATATTTATTAATTAAACAACTTGTATAATTTTTTTTTATAATTTGTAAATGGAATTACGCTTTAATATTTTCTGAACATATTTGTAATATAAATTTAATAAGAATTTAAACCTGTATCTTACGCGTTCGCTATGTTAGTTTTATAAAAATTTGTTAATAGTTTTTAGTTCTTCCGTGTATTTTAAAGTAATCAAATGATGTAGTATATAAGATTTTACAATTGAGAATAATGAAATTTGATACCGAAATGAAATCTTGTTTATAAACATTTATATTTTATTATAAATCGTCAAGTTTAATGATGGTTTTTATCTATTTTAAAAGACTTTATATTGTTTGAGAAATTTCAAGTATTAAACTGAAATCATGGAAATTAACAAGATTATGTTTGAATTCTTAGATAATATCTTATTAATGTGCCCCTTCTTTTACCGAACAAATGATAATGAATCCATTGAAAATGGTTGGACTGCATACAGACCGGAGGTTGAATTTAGTCAACAAGTTCGTTCAGATGAGTGGAGGTTTACTTACGTAAATAAAAATTACGAGGTACTTTTCTTTCATGTTAAATTTTCTATTAAACATTTTTATGATATAAATTTATGAAATTGAATTATGCAAAAAATAATTAAAATTTTTCAAAGCGCACATTATAAATAAACTTTAAATACGGATTAATACAATTCGAATCACGGCGGTGTAATTTTTAATTGCAATAAATATTTTTATAGTACGGTTTATTTGATTTTTATTAAAATTTATTGGATTCTTTAATGATTGTGAACAACTTTTCCTAAACAGCTTACTTTTTGTGTTAATTAGAGAACATTATTATTATATTTTTTTTATAAAAAGGGGTAAAAATGAAAAATTCTCAAGAATTTCCTGTGAAAAAGTCACTGCGGATGTAGGTCACAGAGTATATTACGAAAACCGATACGGCGATGGGGATAAAAGACTACTAAAAGGAGTGGAGTATAATACAAATATTATCTCAAAATTTTGATTGTTATATTTTCAATTTTGCGATAAAGAATCTTACCGACCGGAAAATGATACATATGTATATACATGTGTATACAATGATTGATTCAAAATGATCCGTACTGTGCTCCGCTTTGTCGTTTTTTTTTGTTTTTTTTATTTTTGCCCCGTACCGGCGTGCCGTTTGCACTACCACACTGAACTTTTTACCATTGGTGCTGAAAACTTCAGACTTCATTACAATGATGCGCTTGAATATTTTTTTCGATTTCTTTTCGGGCGATGCGGGACATACGGATTATTTTGGACCATTTCTGGCGTTCTCATTCGTCACGTTTCCCTACCGAACGGCATAATTAGGATTAGCTCTAATCTGTACACTGACATTTTAGAAATGACAAATTCCTGTTGTTAAACACTCTTTAAGCTAGCCTACTGTATGCTGCGTTAGTGTTCATTATACATGAAGAAATTTGACGGTTATGAGTTGCATGATTATTGATAAAGCTTTTAAGGTACTTAAAATAGTCAACTGCGAGTGAATTTTCACCATTTAGTTTAAAGGCGGTTATTTGCCACTTATGCGAATGACCTTGGTTTTTCCATGATTTATCATGAGTCCGAAGTCTTTATGTGTTTCAGCCAATTGCGATAACATGCTCTCTGTATTTCGTCTGTGTTATCGTTTATAAACGTGCAATAATTTGTATACTGCAGATAGCTGATTTTGAAGGAACCGACAGCACGTTTCGATTTAAACTTTGTCACATTATATATTCCATCATCAAAGCAAAATTTTATTTCCACACCTGGATCTTCAACTCGATGACAGAATTCATGGCGTGCTACACTCATGTAAAAATTAAACAACATGAGTACGAGTACGCGCCCTTATTTAACTTCTGTATTTATCTCAAATTTTGATGAACTTCCTCTTTCACTTAGGACATTCCAATTGTTTGCGTGTGCACTTCTTGTATTTATTGAACGAACATTGGTGGACGACCAGCAGCTTTCAGACCCATCCATAGGGTTTCTTTGTTAATTGAGTCGAAAGCCTTTTTAACGTTAATGCAGGCAATGTACAGCGTAAACGTTTGCTTTCTGTTCTTTTCCATTAATTGCCTCAGTATAAAAACCATATCGATAATGCTACGGTTTTCCCAGACACTACATTGTTCTTCTGGTAAATGTAATTACGTTTTATATCTTTACTGAATAATCTTGTTGAAGACTTTGCTTGCTGAAACAGAGAAGATTATACCCTTGTAATTTTATATTTTTGTAAATGGATATTTTCCAGTACTTTTTTCCCCGCCTTATTATTGCTAAAAAGGGTGTCGCTGATTTTGAATTTACGAACTGAGATTCCATCTAGCCTTGATGCCTTATTATTTTTCGAGCTTTTTCTCATTATCCAGATTTTATCTATCGCTGGTTGCTCATCAGGATTCCAATTTATCTCCTTGCAACACATTACAGTTAATCTCTGATTCGCTGTTCGATAGCTTTTCATTATAATCTTTCTATTTTTACTTTACTTCTTCCTTACTGCATAGCAGCTTTCTTGATTCATTCCTTATCATTTGGTTGTACGTAATATTAAAAAAAGTTGTATTTGATCGTATTCAGGTGTCTTTATGTAAGCCTTTCATCTGAAAATTGGTATTGGTGATGTAAAGACAACTCGTGGCACAAGTGTGTAACAATCGTTCACTGTTTTCGTTAGCTTTCCCAAACTGGCAGCCAATTAAGTCTTTCCACCGACTTTTGGTTTTCAAGTATGATGATATTTTATTTAGGTGACTTGTATCTAATGATCTGTGAAATTCCTCTTAAAAATTTCTTTTACTTCCTCTATACTGCCAATAGTAGGTGCATGAACACTAAAAATCCAGATTTCATATGTTTGAAGCAATCGTATTTTTATAATCATAATGCGTTAATTTATGGCCACAGGTTCTTGTGTAATGTAAGGGACTAGTTTGGTATTAACCACAACCCGAGAAGCCCGACAATAATCGTTTCCTATCCGTTTCTGCTATTTTCTAATAAATTGTATAGCCCGCAAAATCTATAACGGCTCCTCGCCTAGTAATCTCGTTTCTCTGAGGGCCGCAATGTCTATTTTATATCGTCCTAATTTATGCGTACAACTGCTGTTCTTCTAATTGGAGTACTTTTGTTTTCTAATAACGGTCCTGCCGATCTGCGTTCCAAAATTTCGTGTTTCTCATCTACTTAATTTTCTCCTACTGACTGACTGGCTGCAAATGTGTCACTCCGAGGCACATGAGGACTCAAATCATCATGTGTTGCCACATGTAACCATCCGCTGACTGGCGATCTTATTAAGGCTTATCTTGTGGTTTCATTACTTAGTTTCGTTTAAATTTTCATTTTATAGAATCTCAATGATAAATTTTCTTAGCACATAACGAGAAAGGATATGTAGGAATAGGATGAATATAATTGAATTGAAACAGTATAGTAATATTTTATGGAACACAGGAGCTCTGGCATAATGGACGTTCTTGCACTTCCAGTAGAGTCTTAGTAAATTCTCTAGTGGCAAGGTAGACCGAGACAACCGGCTTACAAAAACTGCTACGATTTTTTGTTGGACGGAAGATACAGGAAGTTAAATGTGAAGAATGAATAGAATAAAGGGAAGAGGTAGAGGACAATAAAAGAAAATGAGAAGAAAATTATGACCGCTCCTAACATGGAGAACAGACGCCGACCAGTTAGTCATCTCATTTAGATCAAATATTACTGCATTTTGAGGGTATACTGAGAAAGTAGTATTGCACATTTTTTGCGACACGTAAACCTGCTAAGAATGAAACGCTTATAGGATTTTTGCAGACTTTCTGTGGATAGTTCCTCAAGCTATCCATTTGCATCTCTACGTATCATTGTAATTGCTAGAGTTACTTGCTTCAGACTTTTCATCAGTAGCCGCTTTTAGTTCACGGCTGTTTTTTGATTATTCACAGTTAGCTAATATACATCTACTGGTTTTTCTGCTATCCATCACTTGTGGACATGTTCGGTTCTAGTTAGAAGCTCCGGATCAAAAAATGTACAAGTACTCTCTGTGCGTGATATAGGTATATATGTCTTATAATATGAGAAAGTCTCAAAAATAGCAACGATTTTGATGAAATTCACAAATTAGAGTCTTTTACGGTCTAGGAATCGATCGGTCGAGGTCTTATTGCAGAGAGAATTCTACAAAACGAGCAATTGTAAAAGGAAGGCGATCAATATTGGTTTTAGTGATAAATGAAAACAAATTTAAAATTCATAAGCCAGAATTATTATTACAAATTATATTTTTGATGTAATCATTTCTTGCAAATTTTCAGAAAAAAAATAAAATTTAATAAAAATACATGAATCGTGTTGATTTGTTATAATACTTTTAGTTAATGAATTTTTAATTTTGGGTTTAAAAGTGAATAAACAATAATTCGTTTGTTTACGATATTAAATAGAAAATTGAAATTTTTTATTTACAGTATTTACATGGCGATTTTAAGTATTACGTAAACTAAAATATACATTCAAAATTGAAAAATAGAGTATTGTATGCGATTGTAAGTTTGGAAATTACGTCTGTTTTATTGTTTTATTTTTAAATGTTTGTGAAACATAAATTTCGTCTCGATGCGAGCAAGATATATATATATATATATATGTATATACATATATGTGTATATAAATTATACGGCAATGGTTAGATAGAAAAAGTTTTCATGTATTATATACGGTGATTTAGCAACCAGTAATCAGATGTTAATATGTACATTACATGTTTGGCGATTATAACGTCGGTAAAGAGACAACAGTAACTGCCGAGCAAAAACAAATGATTAAATTAAGAAACGTGGGCTGACATTATTTCTGCTAAAATCACCCGAAATTAATTCGGATGGGCAGTTTCGTGGAAAATTATAAAATTCCTTGTTTATCGTCGTGGGTCTTAGAACTCGCAATACTGCAATCCAGTATCGTATATGCGAGCACATGTATTAGCTTACTCAAGGCTCCTCCAGTATATGAACCTGGTTGTATGTTCGCTACAGTGCTAAAATAATGGATTTAGACTTTTATATACGTGTAAATTTCGTTCACGGATTATATAATGAATTTTTGGTAGTTCTCAATATTCGAAATAGAAATGCGGCTATTGTCGGAGGCAAAGCACACATGTGATATTTACCAGATAAATCGACGTACATTAATAAATATTTATTGACGTATATAGCGATGTACAATTCGACAAAGTACTCGCGACTGTACTGTAAGCTCAGCTAAATTATAACGCCTGAAGTTGGTCATATAAAATGTACAACGAAAAATAATTTATAATTCTAATGCAGGTCGATTCGTATCAATATGATACTTTTCTTTTCTTATAAAATTATTAAAATTGCTATTATTTTAAAAATAATTTTTCTTTTAGATTTGCGCTACGTATCCAAATGTACTCGTTGTACCGAAAAATGTCGAGGACGAAACTATTATTGCTGCAGCTCGTTTTCGAGAAGGTAATCGTTTCCCAGTTTTGAGTTACCGACATACTACAGGGGTAAATATTACAGAAGAAAGTTTTTGTTTTATCTTACATTGCATTTAAACTAATATTGAACATACCAGTTTTTCAGTATGTAGACAATATTTCACATGAAACATCACTTAGAAATAGTGGTAATAAATTCAAAATTTGAAAGAATTTGATTATCATTTACAAATATAAATAAATTTATATTTAATTCTATAAATATTTGGAAATGTTTATTGCCATTGTTACTAATACGTTAATGGTTTTTAGCCAGCCAATATAGTTTTAAGGCTCTGGAGCTCACCTGTTTATTTCGACGTGATCCTACTGAACGGATAATTGATCACCAGTCTTACCTTGCTTGGTACAAATTGTGAGTGAGTTGTTAGTGGTCTGTATAATCTTAAATGCAGGTTTATATTTGATTACTATATTTATTAGCTTGTTGTATTCGGCTTACTGCATTTTTCGACGAATTTTGCCTTAACCCTTTCGTGAACATCAAGTCTGCCGAAGAGAGGTTATCATCTCGTACAAAGTTTCAATAAAGTTTGAAATTAAGAATAATTATTAATCTCAATAAGAACTATAAATATCGACACCAAACTTCCTATTGGAAAGATATAAAATATGTTACTAAACAATTACATAAAGCATGAATGACGAAACCGGGGCAAACAAAATTGGTAATGTAATAAAATTGAATAAACCATTAATGCAAAGAAGCATAGTTTTAAAAAGAGAAAGATAGTGAATACTTATCTCAATATAAGCTCTTTAAATTAAAAGCGGAAACAATAGTATCTAAAGTAAATAAATTACACTATCAGTCTCGGAATGATCAAATGAAAAAAAAAGTAGGTACAATTTTAATATACAAAGTGCGACAAAGAATAACTAAAGATATATTGCCCCTGTAACATAGATTAAAAACATGTACGCAGCCAGAAATTATGGGATCTGAAAGAAATCTTACAGACATTTACGTGGACAAGGAGCGGATTTCTGTAAATAAAATTAAAAATTGGTAGACCATAGGGCTAGATTACATTTCAGTGGAAATTCGGAAACTGCTAGAATAATAGGGATTCAAAATTTTATCAATACTATTCGATTCACTAATAACTCAGAGTAGCATCTCTGGAATTGGAATATAACTTTCCTCATATGGAAACAGAAACGACTATCGTCCAGTTCGTTTTGCTTTGTTACGCCCTAAAAATGTACAAACAAATGTAATACTTTTGATTAACTACTCGGATCACTGAAAATCAGTGTAGCTTCCCAAAAGGATTCAGTACAATGCATTTTCCGGTGGATTATTTTCTTTTGAAATTTTTATTATGATTAAACTAAATTTTATAAAAGTAATGTACATTGTATATACATACAGATATATATCAATTTTCCTGTATTGTAATTAAGGTAATCATTATTTAGAGTGTATTATTGAGAAGTAGCCAACCATTAGTTGGATCATTGAAACGATGTAAGGAAGATGAACGTCTTCTAAATGCGGTGTTGGGTCCTGGTAAACGCGGGTACATTATCGATACTAGATCTCAAAGTATAATTACTGCTGCTAAAGTAAGTAATTTTTAAAGTATGGGTATGTTATTTTTTTTTAAATTGCCTAACTGCTAATTAATTAATGTTATGTTTTATGCTTGAGAAATGCATATAAACGATTATACAGAAATTAAAAATTTTTCAGTTCCTGACTGTTGCATAAATTCATCGATTTGGGCTGGCGAAAGTTTTTGTTCACAATATCTTCTTCTGACCTCTATTTCCTTGGCTCTTAACTATTTTATGAAAAATAAAAGGTCTTCAAACATTTTTATTTCGCTCTCTTTATTAGATATTCCATTTATTTTGTTTGTCATCTAAAGTTAGTATCTATAATTTTTTTTTTGCGATTATTTTTTTTTAATATTTATGCTATTTTTATTTTCGCTATATCACTGCAAATGAATTTAATGCATTCAATATATTTGTGAACATTATTTTTTTTTTTTTTTTTTTTTTTTTTAAAGTGCTCAAACATAAATGCAGCGGTTCTCCTTCTTAAGATGGAGATTTAGGTTTTCAGTAATGTAGCTAGAGGAGACTGAGAGTAAGAAATTGGTTCTTCTAATATCGTTACATTTCGCTTTAAGAGATTATGAATTTTAACTTCACAAATCCAACATCCTGTCAGGAGAATGAGTATTCTTTACTTTATTTAGCATTCGAAATGTTTGAATTCTCAGACGCATTCCACAGTGCTCTACACCTCTACGATCGTTCTTACAAATTACGTTAAATTCAATTTTTGGTGCATTTAGATTTATCCGATCACCTATACACGGTGCTCGCCCAACCGGGAATAAGCCGGGAATTTCGGTGTAAAACCAGGGGAAAAAATTGGAAAGCCAAACGATAGTTTTGATAAAAAAATATCATGTGAAGTAAAAGATGAATGTGTTTTTTAATGTACTTTATTCAATAATAAATTATGAAGTTTTTTTTTTATTTGTATAAAATACTAGCTAAACCCGGCCACGCTTCACGGTGGCTCAGTTTAATATTAATGATCGAGGTAGTAAATAAAAGTATTCTAGTAAACATACGATTCCTTGAAAAAGCACATTATTCAATTTAATACCATACCTTGTGTTGTTATTGCTATGCTGTGGAGAATGAAAGGAAAGAAAGAAAAAATGTTTTTTATTGAAAATAGTTTTGTATTGTAACGCTAATGAATATACTACATTTTTTGTTTGTCCGTTTTCTGCATATAAAGATCAGGTGGTTTACCTACTCTGGAGAATGCGACATATAATTGCCCATGAGAGAAGCATTCATTTTCTACATTCAAACCGCACACTCCCAATGATTGCCCTTGCGCTTTATTAATAGTCATTGTGAACGCAAGGCGTATTGGAAATTTAAGTCGTTTGAACTTGAACGCCGTATCTGTCGGAATAAATGGTATTCGTCGAAGTAGTACATCTTCTCCTTTATGAGATCCGATCAGAATTGTTGCCTCAATTAGATTATTTATCAATTTTTTAACTACTATTCGTGTACCATTGCATAACTTTGGCTGACTGATGTTTCAGAGTACTGTAATTGGCACTCTAATTTTCAAATTCGGAATGTGACGGTAATCATCGAGTGAATTAAGAAATTCTATTGGAAAATTCACTACTTCACTTTGGTCCATCACGTAGTCAATAGATTTGTATGTCACTATTTCACTTGTGATTCTATTTAGAATGATGTTCATATCATGTACATCAACATTTTTAGCCACTAGAATGGCTCTTCCACTCAACCATTTGTGATTTTGATAAATTGTTTCGATGCTTTGGAATACCTTGTCTAATAATTTTTCTTTTGAATTTACAATGTTACAGAAATTGGAGGGGAAAGTGGTTTTTCCTGTTTCTAGATTTGTAGGTACAGTATTTTTACCGACTTCGAATAGTTGTCTTGAAAATATAGCAGCTGTTGGATCGTTTTGAAGTTGAACTCTCATATTCGTTGTAAAATGATTTTTTTTTACTGTGCTCCAAAAAGTTGAATATTTTAAGCAAACATGCAATTCATCAGCTGGTGTTGAGCGAGGTGTCATTAGAAGCGTTTGCCTGAAGTCACAGGATAGTAACACCAATGCTCCACCAAATGGAACCTGATTATTTCGAAAGTCTTTCAATGTATGGTCTAATGCTTCCAATGACTTCTTGTGAGCCATTGTACACTCATATATATACATATACGTTTACATATATACGGTTTATGAAATTGAATTTTAAAATTAATTCTATTACGATGTATTTTTTAATTTTCGCCTATTTTAAAAACACTCAAGCAATCGCGTTGAAATTTTAAAAAAAAATTACATGTTTATATTTTCGGCTGTATATCATATTACTTTATCTAATGCGTATCCTTTCAGTTAATTGTAGTCTATAGGCAGAGTATACATCCACACAAATATCATTTAAATAGATACATACAGATACAAAGGTGAATAGTTTATTTATATCGAACAGTTTACCGCCATTTTCAACGTACTTGTAAAAATGAAGGTGTAACCATATTAATCTTTTAATTACTAATTGTATTTCAAAAAAAAAAAAAAAAAAAGTAAAAGAAATGATAAAAGGTTAGAATTGATTTTACTGTGATTTATTTTTTTCATACAAATTTAAATAACCTGATTTTTCAAATTGCGCATTTAAATAAAAGAATACTGTTGAAAAAATGACACGAACACTTTGGAAAAAGACAATGTATACAGTGCAAATCACAATTTCAAATGCCTCGCGGTTTAACTTTCTCCAGCACTCTACCTCTCGAAATCACGAACAGTGTCGTAAAGAACAGGTTTTTTTTCTAGCATCATCATCAACCTGTTTGCTTGCTTAATGATGATGATCATTTTCTTGCCACGAATCTGTTGCAGCGCGCACCCTCTCTTTCACCCATATATATTTTTTCTCACTCATCTTATCTCTGATTGGAAACTGTCGCCGCGTATTTGTATTTACTCACACTTATGTAATTATACATCCTCCCGCATATACAGTCACGATACAGTTTTCTGCAATTCCTTTCTATAATGCTGAATGCAAATCATAGATCGCGCTATTTAAATTATTTTTCGAAACGCTTAAAATTTCCCGTTCGCGGGGGAATTTAGGGATGAAAAGTGTATACGAACACTTATATACAAATGCAACGTTGCGTAAAAATTTCAGGTCAATTCATCCACTACTTTTCGAGTTTTTCGGTCATAAACATACGGTCGCTTCATTTTTATATATATAAGAAGATTCTGCGGCGGTCAAACTTTATCAATAGTGAAAAAATTCTATTCTTCTTTTACAATTTACTTCTAATTTTTCGATTAAAAGATTTTTTCTATAACGGCGGGTCTATTTTCATGAGTAATATTTATATTTATTGTCGGTACATTTTAGTTAAAATTTTAACGAACCGCGTACAATTTTTTTTTATTATACACTTAAATTTATCGGGAGGGTTCGCAAAAAAATAATATACATTTATATTACGTAACATGTAGAAATATAGTATATTTTGCGAAGAGGAGATTAATATAATACCAAATACTTAATTGGATAGGTTATATTAATTCCATTAGTATAATAAACGAAAATTTTGATTAATATATGTACCCTAACCGAAGTTTTGGTGGGGGGGGGGGGGGGGCTGGTGAAAACTGGAGAAAAATCACTTTGATATTTCGTGAGATTTGCGCATATAAACAGAAAAACAGAATTTTCCGATTTTCATTTATTTATTTTTTTTTTTTTTTTAATTTTTTTGGGCGCGCCAGCGGCATTGACCCAACAACAACAGAAATTAAGGAAGGGGTTAAATAAAAAGATGATTAGAAATAGAGCTTAGGAAAGATTGGAGTACAGGGATTATATCTGGAGATGGAAAGGAAAGGACAAAAGAAGAATTATACGGAGCAGGAAGACCCAGTGCCAAGATTTTCGAGTACAAAACAGAGCGCTCGGAATCAAGGGCAGGGCATTCAAAGAAGATGTGGTTTGTATCACATATGAGAGGAGAGATGAAATTATGAAGGGGACAATCGGGAGAAGGGGACAGGGAAAAACGAAAACGTGAAGAGGGTAGAAGTGAGTGATTAATACGCAGTCTGATTAAGGAAATGATCGCGGAGCGTTGATAAGAATAGGATTGAAACCACGGCTGGGAAGAGGGAACCGGTTGAATTTGAAGATAATGAGAGGCGGGATTAGAAAATAGGGAAGGATAGATGTCCGACCATAGTCGGGAATGATTAGCTGAGGAAAGAAGGAGGATGTCCGAGGTAGGAATTTTGCAGAATAAAGGACCATCGCGGGCGGCCGAGCGGGCTAACATTTATATATATTGATACGGATTCGGTACTTTTGGCGCTATCTGTTATTCGACGTTCGAGCTAGAAATTATTCTTCGATTCATTCATTAATCCTCGGTTTCTCGAACGTCGATATATTTTACATCGCCGTTTTGTCTTGTCTTGGTAGCTTATCTGCCCGATACCAAAACTCCCCGAGATCAGTGGCGTGATCGGCGAGTACACGGTCGCGCTGGGGTAGAGACGCAATAGTGTCTGAGTGGTAGTGGTCAGTGGCCAAGACAATGATATGCGCGTGCGGCAAGAAGCGCAGAATAAAATGTGCCGAGTAATGTCGAGCCGCAAGAATATTATAAAAACCCGCAAAGGCAGGCAGGGTAGAAAGCGCGGGGGATCTATCGGCGTTAATTCTCGCGCGTAATAGTTTTAATTTAATTTTCTTATATAGTTCGTCGTATTGTAATCTTGGCGACTGGCACGTCGTCGGGTGTACCAGTTATATTTTTCAAGAGGGCCGTTTTGTATCGATCTTGCACGTCGACACGTGTAAAGCCGCGATTTGTCTTACCGCACATTATGTGAATTTAGCGAATTAGTCATTTTTTTTATTATTAGTTTTTTTATCTAGTCTGTCACTTGTACGCGGCACGTTAATAACAATCTTTAATAAACGCGATTTATAGTGTTCAAAAGTTTCTTTATTGGACACGTGGTGGGCCCGTGACATCTCCACCGGGGAGGCACTACCGTTCTTGAACGGCGGGTTACGCGGAATTTTTTATATATATTGTTATTGTGTTTTTTAATAATTTTTTCTAAAAGCCTGATAGCTCTGCGCGGTGGTGCTAATTCGGTCGTGGTAAGCCGTAAGTTACCACTGGCGCCCAGTTTTTTTTTTTTTTTATTATTCCTTTTGAATCAAAAGGAGGAAAAGGGACTCCAAAATCCAAAATCATAAGATTCGTATCAAATGGCTCCCGTAACAGGGACTAATCGTGGATAACAGATTCGTATCAATATATATATATATATAGAAATGAATTTCGCACGTTCCCTTTTCGGCTCGTCAATGATATGCATTTAATAAAAAAAAAACTTCTTAGGGAGCGAACTGGTGCCATCCGCCTATAAGACGATCAAATAATCATATATACCACCTGCTACATTTCCTGATTTTTATACATCTTCTCGTGAGAGGGAGTAACGACGAGCATGCACACGCCATGGATGGACGCTACCTATTCTCGCACACCATACACACCAAGACACCTACACAACTTGCATCGCTATATGTGCCGAAACTTTGACAAAAAGTCGTAATTCACGCTTTTAGCGGTGTAAGCGTCCCGGACCGTATTCTTCGACAACAGCAAACATGTGATGATTCCGAGAGATCAAAAATTAAATGATTTTAATTGATGAATAATTTCTAACTTGACATCAGCCTTTGCAAAAGATTTATTAGAGTAAATTGAGTGTCATTTCTGGAGATTTCATAGAATTCATCATTGTAATCATTTGTCTTTTATCCCTTATTCACCATTTTCATTAAACCATTCCCCAATTTTGTAAACAGTTCGTTCGTAAAAAGAGAATAGACGGAGCATGGTGTTCTTACTTGCACCAAAAATTAATAAAACTTTAACTTTTATACTTACTGCATTTATCGTGACAATCATTTTATTTAGAATTTTTATCATTGTAAATATTTTATCCAGATTTTTTTTAAATTTTATCAAGTGTTTTTCAGTTTCTACACTTCATTGACAAAAACCCCTATAGCTCCACTAAATAACACCGGAAACTCTTAAATTATGCATTAAAACTTTTTACGGGTATCAGTCTATCCACCAGTAAAAATTAGAATAAAATCGGTTTGGTAGTTCGTGAGATTAGCACGCACAGCCAATAGACAGACAAATTATTCAACTTTCATTTATATTAATGACAACGTCATTCTTAGCCTGACCCCCATTACTTTTCTGCCACAAAAATTTGTCGCAAAATGTGGCACACTGTTTGAGTCTGAAATTGGCGCGCAGCCTAGCGGTCAGCGACGAATGCGGAGATATCGTCCTCGTTCTCGAAATTGAAGTGTATAGTGACATAGGAATATAAGTATTTGTACATTTATTCGCAAATAAAGATTTTTTTTTTTTTTTTTTTGTTGCGCAATCGGAAAGAATGACATCAATTTTCTTCGTTTTCGGGGTGTCTCCAGACGGGGTCAAGGTGCAGAGCCTTTTGCGAGGCATGAAAAACCGAGTTTATATATATATTGAAATAATTGGGTACCAGAGAAATCTGGGAAAATAAAGGTGGCCGAGAGGAAGGAACTGGCCCCCTACTCTCATTAGTGCCGTTGGGCTTAGTTCATTGTGAACCTTAACTTCACAATCCATGATACCTTATCAAGATTATGGGACTTACTTTACTTTTATATATATATATCTGTGTATATAGATAGATAAAGTTTGTTTTAATATCTGTATTGCAATAATAAAATCGTTAGAAAAAAACGATAAGTAATATTAAGATATGAATAAATAAGTATTATTAATAGTGAAAGGAGTTCTTTATGTAGAATCTTTCATTTTAATTCTAATACCATTTTTTCTTATTCTGTTTGAAATATGTTTAAAGATATTGGATTTATATTTATTCTAATAGGCTTTATAACATTTTTCGAAATTATTCCCTTCTGTTGTTTAATTTTAGAGTCGAGGAGGCGGACATGAAAACGAATGCAATTATCCACAGTGGAGGCGAATGGTGAAACCAGTTGAAAGATATCCTGCCTTATTAGATTGCTTAAGCAAACTTATTGAAGGTAGTGATTAATCACGTTTAGAGTTTATGTCTTCGATTTTATTACTAAAATAACAATTACCTTTTTCTTTTTGTAGTGAAATACAATGAAACTCGTTAATTATTTTTTTGCTTAAGAGGATTCTGGTTCAATACGCTATTTGATTATACATAGAGTATAAAAAATTGTCTGTATTTTCAGTATTTTAAAATCAGCGATTCTTTGGAAGGATCATTATTTTATCTTTTAACCTTAGGATTTCTTTTACTCACTTTATATCATCGTATTTTGTTTTTTAATTGCTAGTATGAGTCGTCAGAATGAGAACTCTATAATTGATTAGTTGGAGATTTTATATAAACATGTGGTGCTAGTTAAACGAAATTGAAAAGAAATTTATTTATCTGACAAAATTTCATCGCTCAAAACATTTTCTTATATAGGATTTTTTTTTATCTTGTCTTTTGGAATCCGTTTAATGTAATTTTCATTCTTTTTTTATTTATTTTTTTATTTACCATTATTTTTTTTATGCTATCTGTTGCTAAAAATACGTAACTATAATATAAGGAAATATAGTTTTTTGGGTAGAATAGGAATTTTTTAATATATTCTGATAAACATTGGGAATTAAATTTTTTGCAGTGAAACAAAGAGATATAGATATTTAGTAGTTGTTGGTTTGTATCGATTTTGTCTTACTTAATTTTTAATTAATTTCATTGAAGGTTTAAAGAAAACTTTTAATTTGCAACAGTTCTGTACTGACAAAATGGAGGTGTTGATAATATTTTTATGAATTAGAACGTTTTAATATAATTTTTTGGTAGTGAAATCTGGAAACTGATACTTTTTTTACCCATCAGATTTGAGAAAGGTTGTATGTGTGAACTGATTTTATTTCGGTATTTGGCACAGGATTATTTACGTGTGTAAATATTTTAATGTGAAATAAATATATTTATTATATTTAACCATTCTAAATAATAATAAATTTATAGAAACGTATTTATGAAAATGACACTAATATGTATCACTTTTAGCGTGCAATGATAAGCATAGTTCTATGGATCGATGGTCGTCTCGTTTCGAATCTTCAAATTGGTTATCACACATCAAAGATGTATTGAATTGTGCTTGTTTAACCGCGCAATGCTTAGATCAAGTAATGTATTTTTAAATAAAGATAATATTGCGAATAATTTTCTTTTGTAGTAATATTTTTTAATTATATTTATCAGGTTGTTACAGCAGAAAAAATTAAACTAATCATAGAGTTGAGATTATTATTAAAATATATACTAAATTTATTTGAAATTCATTGCCAATGGTTTTGTAATATATTAGGTATTTGTCTTTGTAAATAAACTCTACGTTTTATAGTTTTGATATCGAAAAGTTAAATTTTCGAAATTTTAAATAGCCCTTTTTTTTTATCATTTTTACCCTTTCCAAATTCAGCGTCCATTATAAAATTATAGAATAGTAATGTTCAGCTTCATCATTTCCATCTTGTTTTATCCGAAACTAATTTCAGTTGGTTTTAAAAGATTTCGAAGTTTGTTTTTCTTAGTATTTGTTTAGGAAAAATAATTATTACATTACATCAAAATTAGTCACTAGTTTACTTGTACAATAATGAATTAATTGTTTACAGATCGACGGTTTTAAAATGATTGTAATAATCATGTCTTCTAATAATAATAATAATAATAAAATGCTATTATTTGTTTAGTTAGTACATTATTTTAATAGTAATTTTTAAAAAGATTGTAACCCATTTAGCTAATAATTTTGAGCTTCAATAAATAAATTATGTACGAGAATCCTCTTATTGTAACGGTATGGCAAGCGGTGTAAGCCGTCGTAGAAAAAGTTGTTCGGTAGACTCCGAAAAAAACGATTGGTTTCGCGTTTCAATTCCTCGTAGTTCTTGAATCTTCTTCCCCCCTCAATTGGTCTTAAAGACTGGAAAAAGGCAGTAATCGCTGGGACCAAGTCTGGGGAGTATGGAGAATGACTAAACACCGTCCAGCCGAATGAGGGTAAAAAACGAATAACACTCCGAAACTCCACATCTCAAAACGCGTTCTTCGGTGTTTCCATATTTAACATACTAGCATTTCGTTTCACACGGTCAGCTGGACTCGAGAAAATTATAGTGTCACCACAATGTCAAAAATAATCTCCTATTAAATTTTTAGCGTGTTTTATTCATTAGTTTTCGAGAAAAAAAAATGTAGGAATTTACTTTTGAGATGTCTCTTGTACATAAAAAAACATATTTTTACTTTTGATAAATTTTACACAATAAAAAATTATAATTTAAGTTGATTAAAATGAATAAAAAATAATTTCAAAATTAGTATCTATTCAGTATTTTATTTATTTCTTCTTTATTAGATCTAATATTAAAAAAATTTGTTTTGCTTCTTCAACTTAAAAGTTCCATTCAATTTTTATATTTATTTTTAACATTTAAAAATAGATAATAATTTTTCATACAACTAAGTAAAAGGGGTATAATTACTCTTAAAATATTTTAAATGCATCATTTATAGAATTTTAGTTTATGGTTGTGCTTGAAAAATTATAAAGCTGTTTCTGTTTCTGTAGGCGTAACTAAAAATCGATTAATGCAGAAATTTTTTTAATAAAAAAAAAGGCGGTAATACCGATTTTTTGCCTTACAGTGTATCGTTTTTAAATTCTAACCTACCTAGGCTGTAGAGGTAAATTTAATACTGTTTAGAGAATGTTTGAAGTTATTTTTATTATGATCTTACTTATTCCTAGGAAGGTCTGTGATAGTGTAGAAGGATTTGCTTACGCATGCAAGAATAAAAGCAACTTAATTTGCCGACGAATATTTATGTTTTTACTTCTATTATGTTTTCTAGAAAAGCCTACCTTTTATGAGCCAGTATGTTTCCTCACAAAAATTATTTTTCAATTGACTTCATTAAAATTTTAAACTTTTTAACTGGCTTTTTTATTTTGTACTTTAAATGGTTACGTAATTGCGGTTTTTTAAACTTTACATTAGTAGTGGCTATTTTGCGGTTAATAGAAACGGGTGAATTATTTTACCTTTTTGTTTTGAATTTTTTTGGTTTACCATACAATATCAATAAGTCCATTGGTTCCAAAAAATATAGTGATTTGTATTTTTTCTTAAAAAAAGTGTTTTATAGTTTTATGCTTAATTTTTTTCCCCTTATTTGAACGAAATTTTAGTTTCAATTTTTAATTTAGGCATATTCCTGAATTTTACCGAAATAAATATAAAACCTGTTTTATTTTCTTTATTTCCTTGGTAGTGCAGTAACCTAATAGTTAAGGTGCTTGACTACGAAACCGGAGGTAACAAGTTCAGAATCTGTCCTGTTTCGGATTCAAGTCGCTCTTAAGTTTACCCGGCCTGAAATAATTGAGTACCGGAAAAATTTTAGAAAGTAAAGGGAGAGAAGGAACTCGCCCTCAACGTTTTTTTTAGGTTCATTAGAAAATACATTGTGAATTTTACTTGACAATCTCCCACACCTTACCAAGTGTATGGGATTCGCTGATTTATTATTTTCTTGAAGTTACCGTTTTTTAAAATAGTGTAGAATATAAATTTGATTTACATAGAGAACTTCAGTTTTTCGATTACCGCTAGGATTGAAAATCAATTGGAAAACGAGAAAAAGAAAACTCCAGAAATTTATATTTAATGGAATATCGGTAGTTCTTTGAATTTTATGGCATTTAATTATTATATTAACTTCCAATTAAAATACACCGGAATATTCAAAAAAAGGAAGGACGTTTACACTTTGCATCGTCAATATTTACATTTTTAATAAAGTTTCTGTGGCTCAAATGATTGAATGAGATTTTATTTTTATTACATTTAGGCGTAAGTTTAATTTTAATAGTTCTTTAGAGATGTTTACTTTTGTTTTAGGAAAATTCTTCAGTGTTAGTACATGGTTCAGAAGGAACAGATAGTACTTTACTTATAACTTCCATTACACAAGTTATACTGAATCCAGATTGCCGTACAATTAAAGGGTAAAAATATTCTATCAGTTTATTAAAAATCGTTTTAAAATTTAGAATAATAGATGAGCAGAAAATATGATCAGCAGTAATTCAGTTATAAATAACGGTTTATTATAAAAATTACGTTCTTCAGTTTTAAGTTATTACGGTAATTTATTATTGTCTTAGGAAGTCTTAAAAACTATAGTCTGTAGATATTATTTATATTATGTCCAATGCAGAAGTGTTAGTAGTATTTTTAAATAAAGATAAACAAGTACCAGCTTATGTGAAAATATTTACAATATTTATAAAAATGAATAGTTTTTTATACAATCTAAAATAGGTCCATTTCACATAAATTACTATGTAGCACAGTGGCCTAGAAACTTTGGCAATTACAAGCTGGGAAACTTAACTTATTACAACAACTCAGATTGCTTTTAGGTCTACCCAGCTGGAAATAATCGGATATTTAGAGAAATTTGGATTAGTAGAGATGATGTCGGGAAACCCCTTCTTTTCATTTAACAGGTTGACTACTTTAACTGTACAAATTATGACACACTGTCAAAATACAGAACATTCGCCTTATGTTTTTTTTTCTATAACATGCGTTTTGATAATGAACGCTGACATAAAAGCAGAGATTAATTAAACTCTAGATCTCAACCAGTGCCACGATAGAATTTAGTGTTAAAAGTAATTAAAGTTTTTAAAGTTTTTACAGATAATATTTTTTTTAGAAAAAAGCTAAAATTGTAAATAGCCAACATTTTTGTAATAGCTTCAGAATCATGAAATATAAAAACCAAAAAGAAATAATATGAAAATAAATTGTTGTAAGTTTTTACGAACTCTTATAAAATAACGTACGCTCTTTGAGTTACCGTATCGTTAATTAACGCGTGGATGTGTAATAAAAGATATATTCATAAATGTATCAAAAAAAAGTAATAATAATAAAATAAAAGGAAAATGATTTACTTTTTTTTAAAGTTGAGATATAACTTAGATGTATTAAAATTTCTTTTTTGCTTCTAAATTAAAATATTTTATGTTTGTTTATTTATTTATTTTTTAAAATATCGGTTTACCGAGAAAACAACCATTTATCCGTGTATTTTAAATCCCTAAACAATTAAAACTGTTTGTTTTACGATAATTTTTTTAAATTAACTGGACGACAAACCAATATTTAGTATTTAGTACGATTAAAGCTTAGAATTTACATCTTTGGAGCTGAAGGCTGCAGAAGAAAGTAATTACTTTCCTGAAAACGCCTTGCGAGTCAACTCTTCTTGAAATTATGCCTGAAAATTGACCGCAAGAAAAGTGGAAATTCCGTGTTCCTCATCTAATTGGTATGACTAGTTTTATAAAAATAAAGCAGTAGTTAAAGAGGATACGTTAGTCAACATAATTCACGATACTTGTTTCAAATTATTTGTCTCTTAGTCAGTAAAATAGGAATATTGTCAATTTTATTTTGAAAATTAAATACGTATTTAGAAATTAACTGGATGACAATAATATGTTTAAATTAATCGAGGGTGTAACTTTAACTTTTAGATTTGAAGCTTTAATCGAACGGGAATGGTTGCAAGCAGGGCATCCTTTTCAAGCGAGGCATACAAGAGGTTGCTATTCGACAACTACTACTGGTCGTACCAAATCGCATGGAGCAACTTTTTTGCTGTTTCTGGATTGTATTTATCAAATAACGTATCAGTTTGCTTGTAGTTTTGAATTTTTGCCGACTTTCCTCATATCCTTATACGAACATTCCATATCGTCTCAGTTTGGTAATATTCCACGATTTTAAATTATATTAATTTTCGCCGAATCATATCGTATACTTTCGGTTAGTGAATTTTGCTTCAATATTTTCTAAATAAATTAATGATCGAATAGGTAATATTAATAAATTTATATGTATGTGTGTGTGTATATATATATATAAACTCGGCCATTTTGGCCTCGCAAGGGCATGTGCCCCTTGACCCCTCTTGCTTTCATTTCTGTCTCTTTCTCTTCTATACTTTGTATAAAATGATCAAAATTTACAACGTAATTCTTACAGGCATTAACACAAAAAAAAATAACATAACCACAAAAGTCCTATTCTAACATTTAACTTTCATTATATAAAATCAAGACATTTTTTCGTTACATTTTTCGTTACATATTTCATTACATAAAATTGTGACATTTTTTCGTTACATATTTCATTACATAAAATTGTGACATTTTTCGTTACATATTTCATTACATAAAATTGTGACATTTTTTAAATAACAATAACAAAAATCCTATAAAATATGTATAACAAACGTTACATAAAATTGGGACATTTTTCTGGGACATTTTTTTAGGACATTTTTTCGAATGGGGGGTAGCCTAAGAATTACGTTGTAATTAATATGTATATATATATATATATGTATATATATATATATATATATATATATATATATATATGTATGTATATATATATATACATATATACATACATATATACATATATACATATATTTTATTGGTTTCTTCAACTGTGAATTGTAAATGCTTTAGTTTTAGAATAATTTTGAGGGATCTTAAAACGATTCTAAAATACAAAAAAAAAAGAATCAATGGAGTAGTTTATCGTAAAACGTAAACTGGAAATTGTACACATAAAATGCAATTAAAACACTTTTTCAGAGAATGTAAATTTTTCGGCAAACAATTAGCTAAGGGGGGGGGGGTATGGGATAACCACTTTGAAAAATCCGTTTTTCCGAAAAATTTTCATATAAAAGTACAAATTCTTAGAAATATTTTCCCAAAACCTCAGGTCATTTGGAGTAAAACTCATTAAGATAGTAAGCTGTGCGCTGCACCCTTTTTGAGCCGGCCGAAAGCGGCAGGCAGGTAACCGGAGCAGCTGCTTCCTTCTCTTTCAAAGGGCCTAGCCGTTGATGGTACCTGGAAAAAGCGAGGTTTCTTTTCGTTATATGGTGTTTCTTCATTAATAGGATATTACACTGGAAAAGTTATAGATATTTGCATTAAAAGTGGGTACTGTTAAAGGTATAAAACTTGGGAGAAAAAATTAAATATAATGGAATTTGAAGAACGGCATACCAAGCACGTGGAACATGGTGAATGTGAAATAAATCACATTGGACCTGCAGGAAACATGGAAGTATCAGTAATAAAAGAAATGTTTCAACGATCGGAGGAAAAGTACGACGTCAAGTATAAAAATTACATCGGCGACGGTGATAGTAAAACGTACACCGGTGTAATGCAATGCCATCCATATGGCGAAGACTTGGTAATAAATAAATAAAAATGCGTCGGCCACGTTCAAAAAAGGATCGGCAAACGGCTACGTGATCTTGTAAAAAACACAACAGGAGAGACAGAAATAAAAACGGGAAAAAAAGGCTGGACAAATTATGTTAGAAGAAGCAGAAGTCTCTCCGGAAAAGGAAAACTCACTGGTAAAACAATTGTTGAATTAACGGTGTATTATGGATTAGCAATCAAAAGAAATTGTGATTCGGTGCAAAAAATGAAAGATGCGATTTCAGCGACCTTTTCCCATTATAAATCAACGAAAAAAAATCCACAGCATCATAAGTGTCTGACCGGGGCTGATTTGTGGTGTGCTTATCAAAAATCTTTGACCGCCACCGGAATAAAAAATTTCCAGCACGATTATGAACCTTTTCCGGATGATGTAACAAAAGCAATCGTGCTAATATATGAAGATTTAAGCAAGGACGAGCTTTTAGAGCGATGTGTTGGTGGATTTACTCAAAACAATAACGAAAGCCTAAATCAACTTATTTGGAAGGTCACTTCAAAAATTTTATCCAGTAGCCCTATTTTAGTAGAAATTGCAACAAATGTTTTCCAATGAAGGCAATTTTGCATTACTAACCTTCCTACAAGAGATATAAATCAGCGTCGCCCCAACTGCTCATCACTACGTTCAAACAGCCGATGAAACGCAAATTCAAAGAGCCCAACAAAAAGCTGCGCTTCAGACAAAAGAGGCTAGAATAATGGAAAGAATGGAGCAAAAGGAAGCCTTGGACATTGCAAGTGCAGCATGTACCTTGCTTTATGGTGCTGGCATCGACGATTCAGTTTAAGTGAAAAAAAAAAAAAAATTCTTCCAATTTTCATAGTTTAAAACTTTAAACGCGTTTTTCTCGAAATTACTTTTTTGAAGTTGGTGGACACGATATCTCAAAAACTTCTGTACCGATCCGGTTCATGTTGAACACAGTTTTATAATACATATTTTACTAGGTCGCAACGTTCTTCTTTTTTTTTTTTTCGCTTGAGACCGATTTTACAGCTACAAAATGGCGCCATTTTTAGGGTAAATATCGTGGTTTTGACTTCATCCGACCGCCAAAAATTGAAAAAAAACTTTAAAAATAAAAGGACAATGTTGCGACTTAGATTTATTTATAAATTAACCATTTTTCCCGACTATTCGTGTTTCGGATAATTTTGTAACGAGTTATCGTGGACACCGCAAAACGTATTTTTTTGAAATGGCCTCCGACAATTCACTCTCACTGGCTTGTTTATGAATATTTTTTGACGTAAAAATTACTGATTGTTCTTGAAATGTCATATAACTATATGCAAAAAACTTTAATGAAATAACTTTAATAGTCTCCTTAAAAAATACTCTCAAAAAAGTGATTTTTTTAGACCCGTTATCCCATAACCCCCCCTTAAACGCTAAGAACTTCCAAAAACTTCAGAACTATATATAATATGAAATTTAAAACGACCTAGGAAATTACTTAAAAATACACAATTCATCACCGGATAATCCGTTAACGTAAATTTAAAATTCATTAAAAAATAGCAAATACCTTATCATAAAAAATTAACATTATCGATAATTAACTAGTTTAGGATAAAAATAATAAATTAAGATATGTATTTGTAATTAAGAGCTCGGTTTAAAAAGGAAAAAAATAGCACATTTTGCGCGAGTATTACACATAAAAATACATATTAAAAGAAATTTTTCTGGTTACACACGGTCAAATTTTTAACATTAAAATTAGTTTCCCAATTTTGAAAAAAAATAATTTTTCCCCGTTACTTTATACCAATGGAAAACTAGTCTTTATGTCTGCCAATAGTTTAAAAAAGCACGAGTATAGTGCACTCACCTCCGCATTGCGCGAATATTATACGCAAAATTTTTAAGCAATCTATAAATAGATGTACACATTTATGGGACACAAAAAATATAACCGATATTACAACTTTAAAATTGAAAATATTTGTTTTGATTTTGAATTTTAAAAATTTAAATTACGAGAGTTTTTAATCAAACATGTGATTGTTGATTTTTGTTTCTTTAATTCTGCCTCTATGAAGTGCAAATAAGCAATTTATTTTTGTAATGCATCGTAAGAAAAAAATAAAAATAGAAGAAAGACATAGGGAAATAGTATTGTATATTGTAAAGTTGAGTTTGATTAAAAAATTATTTGTTTTTTGAATCCTTACATGAAAAATCGTGCAACTTTCCGTAATATTTTAACTACCTAACATTTTTTCGAAATAATCACGTTTTTGTATTGTTACAAAAATATAAACGATTAATGTTTTAGGTACTTTTTTGGCCAACTGTGATGCAGATAGAGAAATGTTAGATTTGTCACAAAAAACAGTTAGTTTATGGTCGCATTTAAATAAACCGAATATAATAGAAGGATTTTTGAATCCTCTCTATATGCCGAATAATAAGATAATATGGCCATCGGTTGCGCCTATGAGCTTAGTAAGTATACTTAAAGAAAATTATCTTTGTCTCAACATTTTTATTAATGAAAATTAGCAGAATTTAATCAGACATTTAGCTTCGGCTAAAATTAAAAGTCGAAAGTTTAGCCAAAGAGCGATATTCGTAAAGCAAAGCAAGTAAAAAGAAATGGGAAATAAAAAAAAATGACGAAAACAATCCTGTACTGCCAAATAAGAAGAAATGTATTTTTTTAGATGTCTTCGCTCTCAATTTTCAATTCCAAAGTCAAATATCTGAATATATAGGAGGCTATATTTTAATATTGAAGTATATTTAATTTACACATATCAATTAAAATAAGTAAGTTTTTCGATTTTTTTTTTATTAATTTATTAATTTTTAATGAAATTATTGAAAATGAAACAAAACTTAAATCTGAGAAACACGAATACCACTAAATATAAAAATATGCACGTTATAAAGAAAATATTTAATTCAGTTTTTCCAGCCAAAATCTTATGTTCAGTGGCACGCTGAAATGAATTATTAATATTTAATAGTTTAAATTTATGTATTAAATATTAATTAATGTTACTATTAACTGTGCTATCGTTGTGGTTTCTGGAAAATAATAAATTAACATTGAAAATATTTTTCCGCGTTTTACTTTTTTTTTTGTTTATCTGCCAATATTTCGTTAGGTGAGCTTTATGATACACTTCAGTGGACTTAAAACAGTACAGTTATCAGAAATTCTACATAGGAAATACCGTTCTTCGTTAACGATTTAGTTTTTCCGCGTGTATAGCATGTTATACGTACATACATATATATAATCACAAAAAACATATTTTACATCATTTTATTGCGTTATTCATTTTTTTAAAAATGTTTTTTATTTTTTTTTTTGAAATAACCACTTCGGTGTGAAATACAAATAAAGAGACTTTTGCGGTGTAAATTTAAGAGTTCCATTAGCATTAGTAATAAGAAACGGATGAAGATGATTAATATTAATAATCGGTCAAATGCATTATCGGTTCTTTTCATTTTTTTTTTGTTAACGTATAGTCAGCCATATTTAAAAAATTACAAACTATCAACTCTACGTCATTTATAACTGGTCTGAATTTTCTTCTAATACATATTCTATATATTATATTTATTTTTCATTTGTATCTAACAGGTTTGTTTGAGGATACGTTTATTGAAGTTTCTTCGGTTATCTATGATTTTAATTATATATTTAATTCTTTAACGAAGCTACCTAGATTTCAAAAAAATATTGAATAAGATAAATAAAAGCACAAAAATTTTTAAACACATTTATGTTAATAATGGGCTAGAAATATATATGATATTCCAAATTAAAAATTAAATATCTTTGTTTTGAATTTTGTATTATGTAAATGTAAATTATGGTAATCTTTAAATTAACACACAGCATGTTTAATACAGCCTGATTAACCTCTTTTTTTTTTTTTTTTTAAATTCGTTTAGGAAAATTTTCAATCTTCAAAACACTGGACTTTTTATATTATTTTCGTAAAAATTTTAATAAAGACAATAATAAAAAAGCTTTCAAACTTTGCATTCGTTTCTATATTCTGGAGCACTGCGGGGAAATTCTGTTAAAAAAAAAATAGATAATATTTATAAACACGTGACTGAAGTGGCAAACTGCAAATATATCTGATAAATCTACAGTGAAATGATTGCAGAATGATTTAACCCGTGAAATTAGTAATTAATTTGTTTAGAAAATAAACCAACGGTTTTCAATGCTTCTTTTGCGTTCGTATATCGCAAAAAAATTATTTCCTGTTATAAAGACTTGAAGTGCTGATTATGTATTCGTTTAGCCGGTTATTTCAATAAAAAAATTTGGAAAGAATAAGTAGATCGTGGCAATAATTCCCTTTGCGACAGATTTTCTGCTTTCAAAGGAAATCCATGCGCTTTATAATAGATTTTTGCATTCACAAAAAATGAAAAATAAATTAACTTTAATGATTATGAAAAACTACGAAAAAAATTTGTTTATTACTTTTAAGAAATTATTCTTCCATTTTTATGTTTATTTTAACGGAACACATTCGTTTGAGCTTAATCGATTGACCCCGGCCGATTAGCTTTAGAGAAAATTATTTTAAAAAACTTTATAAAAAATATTTACTTTTAACTTAGTATTATGTAAATTGAAATTACGGTAATTCATACTTATCATAATCTTTGGCGGTTAATACATTATGCTTAACTACTTTGCTGTATTTGCAATAAAAATTATATATTTTTTTTTTCTAGAATATAGTAACCTGAAAAATAAATATTTTAGAGCTAGATATTTAATCTTCCACGTTATGTAACAGGATTAATTAGCCGGAATCAGTTATTTTTATGAAATATGACCTACATAAACTAGAATTCACTTTTAAACCATGTAAAAACATCAATAAAGCAGCTCATTTAGTAATCAAATTTAATAAAATTAACATAATAAAATAATAAAAATTTTCCGAGTTTTAAACAACTACTTGATATTCTTAAAAGTGTATATTTATTTTATAACCGTTATATGTAATTATTTTAGAAAACAAGTAAATATTGATCGCCAGTGAGTATTTCGAAAAAATAAAACAGCACTAAAAGGTTATATGCGGAAAGGAATTTTATGGATATATTATAATCTGCTTATGTTTCTCAAACGGGCGTCATTTTTTTTTTTTGTGTTGGTTCGGTTCTCACTATAAGGTTTGCTGCGAGTTATCGAAAAGAGTTAATGAATAGGATCTCGAATATTTTATAATATGCGAATCCATAGGAATAAAGGAAGAAGCAAATGGAAAAAATCGTATCTTTTTCTTGGAATTGATTATAGTTTTATTGTAAAACAGTTGTTATTATTTCGGTAGAAAAAGAATTACTAGAATATTATTATGTTAATTTTATTAAATTTGATTACTAAATGAGCTGCTTTATTGATGTTTTTACATGGTTTAAAAGTGAATTCTAGTTTATGTAGGTCATATTTCATAAAAATAACTGATTCCGGCTAATTAATCCTGTTACATAACGTGGAAGATTAAATATCTAGCTCTAAAATATTTATTTTTCAGGTTACTATATTCTAGAAAAAAAAAAATATATAATTTTTATTGCAAATACAGCAAAGTAGTTAAGCATAATGTATTAACCGCCAAAGATTATGATAAGTATGAATTACCGTAATTTCAATTTACATAATACTAAGTTAAAAGTAAATATTTTTTATAAAGTTTTTTAAAATAATTTTCTCTAAAGCTAATCGGCCGGGGTCAATCGATTAAGCTCAAACGAATGTGTTCCGTTAAAATAAACATAAAAATGGAAGAATAATTTCTTAAAAGTAATAAACAAATTTTTTTTCCTAATAATGACCGTAGTTCAGAGAATTAATGAATAAAACTGTTTTCTATAAATATGTGTAGTGCTTTAGTTTGTTTATTTTACCAAATCCTGAACAACTTCATAAGAGTTGAAGTTTATTTACCTGCATTATTCATAGTCCGTTCAATTGACTGTTCATTTTAAATTTCTAAGAAAATGGTTAACTTTTCTAACAGTAGAACATAATGAAATGTACAATGAATGCGTGTAAAACATGCCACTATTATTATTTTTACTTTTCTATTCCGAAAAAAAAAAGAACGCCGAAATAGGATGCTGACAAATAATGGTTTCTGTCATTCGTCTATAAACATAATATAGTATCAACAAAATAAAGAAAATATAATCTCATTGTTTAAAGTAATCCATTTATAAGGATATCCTGTTCGTAACGAGTTTGTTGAAAATACTCTCTCTTTTCAAATTTTTTCCGGAAACGTTACTTATTATAATAGCACGTGAAACCTAAATTGTAAGAAAAAAGGTGGAATATGTTTCTTAGAAGTTTTTATACTTTGCTTTCGATGGATGTAAAGAAACATCATTCGGCTGTTTAAATAAAAAATCTGTTGACGTGGCGGGCTTCGTCACATAAAAAAAACGTAGTTATTAAAAAAAAATATTTCCATTTCAATGTTTTAAGAAAATCATAGAAACGATATATAATGACAACTAAACGCGTGAAAACGAACCGTACAATTAGTATTAGTTTCATTTATGGAACTATTTCATATCTTAATAGTTCATTAAATAAAATAAAAAAGTAAAACATTTTTATAAAACAAGAAATATGTAAAAATCATTAATGGGGTTCAAGATTAAACCACCAAGAGATAGTCGGAATTAATTACTTCTGACGTTTTAACTACGACCTTTAATTGCACCTGCATTGTTAAAGAAATTAATCTAATTTGGTAAATCAGGTAAGGAAATAAAGTGATTAAAAATCATTTTTCAGCGGAAAATTATTTCTGTCATGTCTCGATGTATCGCTTTTTGTTTTTTAGTAAACAATGACAATATAATAAAGAAATGAAATTAAGTTTTTTAAAAATTAAATACCGGGGTTCATATATTTTGTTTATTTGAATTCGAAATAAAGTGGTTAAAAATTTTTCAGTGGAAAATCATTTCTACCATATCGCGTTGTATCAGCTTTTTTTGTTTAATAAATAGTAACGATATAATAAAAAAATTAAATCAAGTTATTTAAAAATGGAATACCGGAATTCATACATTTTATTTATTTAAATTAATATCTACATATAATTTATTCAAAATAATAGTACCATATTTAAATTATTCGCTTTAAGTGATAATGCCGATAGATAGATACAAGAAATTTATTTGTTAAACACCGTCAAGTTATGACTTCAGTTGTAACTAAAATATGAACGTGAAAATTCTGTTCTCGTCGAAATAACATTTTTTTTAAAATCTATTCCATAAGTTAATAAATTTACATTTCATACAAATATTATTTATTTTACAATTTAGAAATTTCATATCATAAAATAGTACAATTTATAATAATTTCTATCAAAGTTTTAGTTATCGGTTAATAAATTACATGAGAAACGTGTTTTAATGGAGAACCTATGAATTTTAAAATCGAACGAAATAGTTTATACATTATACGCTCCCTTTTTTAGGGCCACCCTATTTCTCGTCCAGTATTAACATAAATGTGTTTATTTATTTGTTTAAAAATTACTGTGCTTTTATATGTCTTTTTCGATAATTTTTTGAAACCTGTGTAGTTTCGTCAAGGAATTAAAGTATAACTTTACAACCCACAAATTTAATTATTTTATTCATTAAAAAAAATATATGTCGTCTCTGATACTGCAATGTGATGGGTTTGATTTCTTTTAAAAACTAAATAAAAATATACATATATGTAAAACAACGAATGCGTTCGCTATGTATAATTAAAATCATAGATAACACAAGAAACTCCGAAGAACGTATTCTCAAATAAACTTGCAAGATACGAATGAAAAAGAAAGATAATATAACAAATATATATTAGAATCAACTTCAATCCAATTGTGTTACACTTTAAACGACGGAGAGTTGATATTTTGCAGCTTTTTAAATATGGCTGATTATATATTTAAAAAAAAAAAAAAATAATTGAAAAGAACCAATAATGCATTTAACCGATTATTAATATTCATGGGCGTCGCCAGCGGGGGGCAGGGAGGGGCAGCTGCCCCCCTGGAGCCTTGAAACTTTTTAATCAACTGGCATTGATGAGTATCCATAGGCGCGTAATCATGGACAATTTGGAAAACCTATGTTTTAATTAAGATTTTATTCTTGTTTAATAAAATATTAAGCCTTTACAACTTATAAATTTTATTTTTCCTATAACTCATATCCTCTTTCTATCATCTTGCCCCCCCCCCCCTCCCGGATGGCTGGCAACTCATCTTGCCCCTCCCTGGCTCATCGGCTGGCGACGCCCTTGTTAATATTAATCATTTTCATCCGTTTCGTATTACTATTGCTAACAGAACTCTTAAATTTACATCGCAAAAGCTTGTTTATTTGTATTTCATACCGAAGTCGTTATTTCAAAAAAATAAAAAACATTTAAAAACAATGAATAACCCAATAAAATAATGTAAAATATGTGGTTGTGATTATATATATGTGTGCACATATAATATGTTATACATGCGGGAAAACTAAATCGTTAACGAAGTGGTATTTTTTGTGTGGAATTTCTGATAGCAGTATTTGGTAACCCGTGTTTCTAACTAACACAAATGATAATGTTTAACGGATGATATCTGAAAATTACCGCAGATAGTCAGTAAAAAGTCTGAGTAAAAACCCCTACTCGTTACCGCCCAAACGATCTACGCTCGAAAGAGGGCGACCCTTTTTTCTGATGACATTCTGCTTTATTCTATCGATCTTAATTTTTTTCTAAAAATTTACTTATTGATCTCTTCCTGAAAATCTTTATGCATTATTTTCACTTACCGACCTAAAATTCTCCGTTAATTAACATTTCGATCAGTAGTTTACCTATTCCGTTAGTTACTTCCTTCTGTTATCTAGGAATTCGTAGCAATTAATTATCTGTCTTTGAACATACTAAATACTTTTATTCATCCATTAATATTCTGAAAGTTTTATTTTTTTCTAATTGGGGTGCTGATTCTGTTATACTACTTGCGTTTCATTGGTCTGCAATCTTTTCTGAACTTAATTACTGCTGCTTCTTACCTGGTAATGTTTTTCACCATCTCCTCTTAAAATTAGATTTAGTCCACAGACTGCAGCCTTTCGTATATGTTTTGATGTTTTAAAATCCACCTTCATTCCCGCAATTTTAGCTGAGGTCAGGATTCTCCCACTATCTATTCGTAGGTTTTATTTAGCTTAACATTTCCTTATCGAACTTATTCCTATTTGTTTTAATACATTTATTCTCGTTTATTCTTTATTACGGGACCGGCGTTTCCTTTGCAATAAAATTCCTCCTTTTTGTCAAATCGCCATTTATCTTATTAAATTCGCACTCCTTATTATTTTCTTTTAAAAAAAAAAAAAACCCAGAAAAAACGCTTTTTCATTTTTATTTTTCTGGTATTATTCAACTTCCAAAACTTGTGCCTGCTGTGTATTGCATTCGTTTCCCTCTCTCTCATTAATCAACAAATTTAATTATGTAATTGCGTCATTCTTTCCTAGTCCGATTCTTATTTATACCGATAGGTCTAAATTGGCTCATGAGGTGAGGGCTTCTTTTTATATCCTAGTTTTTAATGATTTTAGTTTACTTAAATGGTCTTTTCTTTGTTCCCTCTACTACGCAGAGACGTCAGATATATTTCTGGCCTCTTTTGCTTTCACTTATTTTTCATAGACTTCTTTTAGGAACAGCCACGTTTGGATTGCGGAAACGAAAGATCAGACTTTTCAACTTTTAATTTTGGTTGCCCAATCGTCGTTCTCATAAACTGTTTAATATAGCTAAAAAAATTCAGCTTGTCTTGGGGGGGGGGCTCGTCCTTTACGCAGAAACAATTACAAAAGAAAGGAGTCAATTATATCTTGATACGGTCAGATATTGGTAGGAGAAAGGAATAAATAAGAGGAACAATCTGTGGAGAAAGAATCCAGCTTATCAACCGAAAATCGTTTCATAGATCTTCTTTTTCTAATCCTCATTTACATTTTTTATCCATACAACCCCATCCACCTTGCCATCCATGGTTTTTCGATTTTCCTTAATTACGTTACTCCGTCATTTCCTCTTTTTGCGATCTTCGTTTTGACCATAGTCATCTCTTTACCGCTTCTCTGTTGCACCTTCTTCTCTTTAACCTCTCTGCCGCAATTATTCAGTCTTATGCAATTCAGATCATGTTTTTTGTAGATGTTCTTTTTCATCATTTGAAAGAGCAACACTCTGAACTGTTGTCAGCTGGTATCCCTACACCATACTGTGCGTCCTTTATTCTTTCTTTCCATTACCGTTGATCATTCCAATTATTGTTAAATTTCTGTCTTTAATTCTTTTTTTATCAAAATTTAATCTTTCTTATCTATTTTCCTCCTTTCTAGTACTTTTGCTCTACCACGTCAAATTACTTCTACTATTCTTGTTTCTAATTTTTGCAGTTGCATCTAAGATACCACACAGTGCTCTGTTTTTGTAGTTGTAATCAGTATGGATTTTCTCTTATTATTCCTATCGACAGTGTGCGCTCTGCTTACGCAGTTGTGACCGCAATGTTGAATGGTAAATTCCGTTTTTTTCCTGTTAACTTTTCGGATCCTGCTTTTGCAATGGCGTCCACAAAGGCCGATAATCCTTCATTCTTCCCGTCGGAATTCTCTGCTTTTGCAGTTATGGCCGTAATATTGGGCGGTACATTATGTTCTTCTATTAAGTACTGGAAATTCACTTCATATTAATTATATATATATATATATATATATATATTTTTTTTTTTTTTTTTTTTTGATGCTTGCTAAAGCTATTGAAATTGCGGGTTATTGAGAATAAATGAAATTTTGATCTCTTTTTTTTACTGTTCTCAATTTTCCTTTTCTTTACAGGTTGCTTCCTCCTGTTCTACTTTTAACGGCGTTTTCCTTGAATACTATTTTTATTCTTGTTCTTTTTATCCTTTCTGGATATTGCCTTTTTCTTGTTAGGTTTCATTCTTCTTCAATTTTATATTCTCAGCCATTTTGTTTCTCTAGCTCTTTTGGGGAATATATTTTCTTTATGATGATGAATAATCATGCGGCATAGACTAGCTCAAAATTAGTGGAAGAATAGAATTGATTTACAGTTTTACCGCTTAATATAAATTTAGAAGGGATTTTGACTATCATCAAAAGATTACATTAATGTACACAGTCTAGCCATAAATACTGATACTGCTTTAAACGAACGTACCGCGAAAAGGAAGCACGATGCAAATTCAGAAAAAATTTATTTCAAAAGTACAAACAATGTTCGTTAAAATCATGTCTTAGTTATTCAAAATGACCACCTTTATTAGCGACACGCGACGAAAAACGCTCCGGCCATTTCGCAATACATGTACGGATCGTCCCGAGAGGAATTCTTGCTGCTGCCTCAACAATGCTTCGCTTGAGCGACTCCAAATTTTGGTGTGGTCTTCGACAGGCCATTTCCTCTAACCTATCCCACAGTTTGTAGTCCAGCGGATTTAAATCCAGGCTGCCGGACGGCCAATCACTAGCTGCTATGAAGCCGGGCACATTCTCTGCGAGCCACTTCTGTGTCGTTTGAGCTTTGTGTGCCGGTGCTGAATCTTGTTGGAATACCCAATCGATTCCGGCAAACAAAGTATCGTTCAGAGGCTTAACCACTGGTTCCAGAACTGTGTTTTGGTACACTTCGGCACCTGTCTTGACCCCTGTTTCGCAAATATGGATGGGAGTTACCCCATTCCACGATACGCCCCACCACACCATCACAGAAGTGGAGTGGTGACCTCGTTGAACGCGTGGAAATTTGGTTTTAGCCTCAGCAGATGAACGGGCATAACTTCTATCATTTTGCTTGTTATATTTTTCCTCTACAGTAAAAATTTTCTCATCTGTGAAAAGGATCTTTTTGTACCCATTTTTGCCGTACAAGCGTTTCAACTATTTCGCTCTTTCGTATCTTATCGCCTTTAATTTTTCGGTTAAAAGATGACCTGTACTTCTCTTCGCATATGTAAATCATCGGTGAGGATGCGCGAGACCGTTCTCGGCGCGGTTTTCATCTCCTGAGCGATGATTTTTTGTTTCCGAAGAGGGCACCTGTTAATTCACGACCGAACTGCTTCAACTACCTTTTTTGTTCTCGCAACACGCGGCCGACCGGCTCGCGGGCGATCAACAACGTCTCCTGTGCCCATAAAACGTTGCAGTGTACGATAAACAAAACATTTCGTAACTTTGAGTGGTTTGAGCAGAGCGAGAATTTGAGGCGCGCTATGCCCCGACTTCATCAGTCTAATTATTGTAACACGCACGTGATCATCTGTCCAATCCATCTTCGTAGCGTGTACTGAACAGACTACAGCGAATTTATTTGCTCTTCTACTGTGTCATGACGATGCGCTGAGAGTGTTATCAATTTGTTCTGCGCAAAATTCCCCTCATGCAGCGGCAGTATCAGTATTTATGGCTACACTATGTAAATGTAATTTTTGATATGCCCGTTCTTGCTTTTTAAACGTCAGTGAATTAAGAATCCATTCAATTGATCTTTTTTTTTTGTATAAAACGTTAGTTTTCAACAAATTTGGATCACCGTTCAGTCGCTGAATACACGAGAATTCGATATGTTATTTTAATCTTCGATGAGAATCTTTGGAACTACTTGTGTAACGACATATTTCAAATTTAAATTTTATTCCAATTTTTCCAAACAATTTCTTTTCGCTATATCGGTATTAATTTAAATCGCAGCCGTCGGTTCCTTTACATAATTTTGTTTACTTCACAGTCTATTCCACAGCTAAGACAATTGTTAACTTTCACATATTCACAACTTTCACTGAATGGTTACAATTTTAAATACAAGCGTATGTCATAGTATCCTTTCTATAAATCTTATTTAACATTTGGAAATTTGTGTTGCAGTATATTTTAACCGAGCGAGCAAATTAAACTGGATAATTAATATTTCGCAGTTGCTAAATTAATGCAATAACTCTATAAACTGGTTAAACTAAGAACCTGTGGTGATACAAAAAGTATTTCACATTATTCCATTCGTTACTTATCAAGGTCACATAGTTAACTGAATCTTGCTTTGTAAGAAATGTTGCTGCCTTATTTTATAGTTAGAACTACTGCATATGCACGTACGCTCGCGCGCGCACGCACATTATATATGTATATACAGTGGAAACCGTTTAACACGAAACTGAAGGGACCGAAATATTTCTTCGTGTTAAAAGGATTTCGTGTTAACCGAAACATGCAAAAAAAAAAAAAAACGAAAAAAAAAAATTAAAAACTTACCAATATTTTTAATGTCGGTAAAATGGATCAATTCGATTTTCCGCTAACATTAGCACTTTTTTTTTTTTTTTTTTTGGCACTTGTAGGTAGTACATTCAAATAATTACATTATAAAAAAAAACATAAAAAATTATCGTTTTTTGGGAAACTTGTCGACCGAAATTAAGTAGTATTGCATTCCCAGGGGGTAAATAATAGTAACCATTGTTAATTTTATTTATCTGTTAAGGGATGCGACTGGAAAACCAGGTATATTTGTCCTTCTGAGAAGCAAAATCTTTTCGTGTTAAGCGATTTTTGTTTCGTGTTGTTTCGTGATAAAAGAAAAAAAATGTATGTAATTATATGGCATTTTGTCGGGACCGTAGTGTTGTTTCGTATTAAGCGATTTTTCAGGTTAACCGGTTTCGTGTTAAACAATTTCCACTGTATATATACATATACATATATATATATATATATATATATATATATATATATATATCAGGGAGTAGTAAGAAAATCCTGTAAAGAAACTATTTTAAAAAGAATCATCATCATCTAGCTCACTCGAAATTTCGAGTATGAGATTATCTTCTAATTCGGAGGAGAATTAGAGGATAGGTAGTCGCGCAGTTGGAATCACGTAAGCAGGAGCGCAGCCTAGCTTCCGTGCTGCCGACAACTTGAGAAAGGTACCAATGGCGAGGCGAAGCCAAGAAGACTGGCCTTTACTCACGTTGATGCGATTGTTCGCCGGCTGAATATTTCTATGCGACGTAAGCGCACTCGCACGACTACAATTGGAACTGACTATAGTCGCTTGATTTATCGATATACAAATGCAGCCTAAATATGTCTATACCGCTGTGTACTAAACTGGCGCCGCATAATTTAAAAAAAAAATAATAATACGAATATGCTGTATATAATCAATTGAAACGGACTTTTCATTAGAATTATAGAAGAGTAGCATCTGGGGATTTCGATGATCTTTTCATAAAGTCCAAAGGATCTAATTCATATCTACCTATAAGTAGATATGTAATCTTATGTCTGTAGTTGCAGTCAAATGACAAACGTGATTCTTCACTTTAATAGCGTTGGAAATCATCGATTTAAAATGAAGAAACTTCTTATGATACCACACAAAGCAACTTAATACAGAACTGTAGAAATATGGTTAGATTTGTTGAATTTGTATTTAAGTGGTGCAAACATGCATCACTTTAGTTTATTAAAGTCAGATAATTTGTGATATAAATATATCTTGCCTTAGAATAGAATTATTGAACTATTTGAAGTCGGCAAGGAAAATTTTCGTTATGTAATCTTTTTATTTTTAGTTTATTTAGACTGACACTATAATATGGAGATTATACGAATTTCTAATTTCTTTAAAATTCCATCAATTTTTAGGTTTTGTGGCGTGATCTATATTTAAGATGGGTTATTGATTTGTCTAGAGAAAAAGAAGTATGGGATAAAATAGGACCAATTATTCAGTACGATAAACTGTTACGAAATAAAGCTACTCATCTTCGAAAGCAACTGATGGAGTTGTGTAAAGAATTTTCTCAGAATGGAATTACCAAGAGAAATACTAAGTTAACATAATATATTTAATAAGGTAGATCATCGGTTTATAGAGGACCAACGTCAGTATTTCGAAAGACCACAAATACCAGTCATATTTAATTTAAATTAATATATATATATATATTTATATATATCGCAAATATCTCTATTTACAATTACATCATTATTTATACGACAGTCTTTTATATGCTAAAAATAAAGTTTATTATATTCCAAATGTTAATAATTTCATTTATTGTTATAATGAGCTGGTATTTCCTATCTGTTTAGCAGTGCTTGAGTTTAAAACACAATAATTATGCGTGTTTTTTTTGATCTCGCCGTTTCCTATTTAACCAATTTCCTGAATCAAAATATCAAGTTTATGTGACGAAATTAAATCTATATAATATTATTATTAATTGTTCGTTTAAATTTACATATTTTTGGGGGCTGGTTATCGAGTTCTAATTTTTGCGTAGTACTCAACATATACTTTACTTTCTGTTTTATGAGTTTAAATGAAATCTCTGCAGATTTTCCGACAACACCAAGTGCTTAGTTTGATATATAATTTTGAATGGTCTAATAATATTTTACACAATTTATACCGAGATTTTTTATCTTTACTTTCAGTCTATTAAATTTTCATTTCTTGATCAGTTTCTGAATTCCTTGTACGAGCATTTTATGTTTACTTATAGTTAGTCATCTGGAACGGTTTTCGTAAGATGGTTCGCAGTTTTCTTGACTATGCTCCAGAATTAATTTAAATATTCGACTGTTATTTTCTTCTAATCTACCACAAATCTTCACGATGTTCCATATAAAACATTATTTTCTGTTTTGTTTGTCCTGTTATTAATTTTTCCGATTGCTGATAACGAATCTGTCGGCAGTCATGTATTTATATTTTCTGCTTTAATCTTTTAGAATATAATTTTCTGGATTACTAACAGTAATGGAAGAACTTTACATTTCTTTTTAATAGTAAGAGTTATGATATAAAAAGTGTCAGAAATTGACTTATCTGGATTTACTGATGAATTTAAATATACATATATACAATTATAGTCTGAAAGTTACATTATACTTTCGTACAGAATGGTATAAATGTTGAATGTATCGTTTGTAAAAAATATTTTTGTAAAAAAATCAGTATGTACATCACAACTCAATTTGTAACTTACGAGAATGTACTCGTAATAGTGATAAAAGTTTATTCAGAGAATGGTTTAGACTTATATTTTAAGTAGAATTTATTTCTGACTAATTGTAAATATAAAAAGAGATATTGAAAGTTTCGCTGTCTTAATGCGGATTGATTGTTGCGCACTTAGTGCAATCTTTAGTGAAACATTTGGTAGAGTTTCTGATGTCTTCATCTTTGTTTTACTAATCGATACTGATGCTTTAGGTACTAAAATATAAGTTTTCAAGTGGCTCCAATCTAGCCGGTTATTTCAAGGTAATTTTTTGTCGTAAGATTACTCAAAGGTATTTTATATTTTTACAAAAATTATACTGATTTATCTTTAATTTGGTTATACTTATTTACATTTATTCGACGTCTGGTAAAACTTGTTCCTCTGGTAAAATGGAAACGGTTCATTGCAACTGCTATATTATTGCTGTAATATATTTCACATAGAGAGTTCACAATTTTTTTTGGGACCTATGGGTTCACCCTTCATTTTGTGCTCCAACAAATACTTTTTTACACAAAAAAAAAAAAAAAAAAATATCAAAACCATTTCACCATTGTTAACAGCGAATAATACCTTCTGTTCCTCCGACTGGGTTGCAGCAGTTAAATTGATACGTCGGCTTTACTCACTTTCTTAACTTTTGCTGTGCAGTCGCACTCCAGTTTCTACTGTACTTGGGATATGATCAGTTTTTAATTTTCTACTCATTCTCTTTCGGTATTTGTGGGCTATGTTAAAGCATTGCGGCTATGTTTGTTAGAACTAGATTGGAAATACATAAAAATTGCTTGACAGATCTCATCTTCTTTTACATATATATTATCCAGTTTCTACTTATTCATAGAATTTCGCCATTGGCCAAATGGTTTCTCACCGCTCCAAAAGAAAAAAAAACAAAAAAAAAAACAAAAAAAACATTGACTGCAGAAATGACTTTGATGGTGCAAAAATGATTTTAAGTGATAGCCTGAAGTTTCTAGTACACATTAATGGTTTTCTTTAAGCGAAAGATTTGTGCAAACGACAAAAGGAGTTGAAATGAAGTCGTAAATAGAGTTGTTTTTTTTTTGTCCTTGAAAAGGAACCGGTTCAAACATTTGACTATCTCAACGAGCATTTTAAATGAGTGGGCATTGCAACCGAGACTTTAACGAATCCAATGACACGAAACATATGTATTTTACGTCCCACAAAAGCGCTGTAAAAACCAGAATCAATAAAGCTTAATTTTTTCTAGTCGTGTTTGTCTAAATTCCAAGTCTTTTTGCTACAAGTAAATATGTCGTTTATTTTTCATAATCTTTAAGTTTTCTTTTTATTAATTTCCGAGAATTTTTATCTGGTTTTAAGTTTTTTTACTCTCAATCGTATCGTTTTTTGTCCAGAAACAGAAAAATATCTGAAATGTTGTTTACTTTACATTTTATACGCATTTTTTGAGAATGAACGTTTAAAAAAGTAGTGTGTGGTTAATTATGGCCCATGTGTAGCTTACTTTGGCCCACCCTATATACGAGTATATGAAAGGGAATGTACATGTGCTTCTATGTTTGTGTGAATTTAAACACACATGAGACAGTTAAGTTTATATGTGTATATGTACGTCTATATGTTTATATACGTGGGGCATAGTACATGTGTATGATTAAGTTAAATACTTAATAAAACATCTGTGTAAATATGCATTATTTTGGCTATGATTTATGTTATTTTAATTTTCATTAATTATTACCGATAAACCAATGTTATGGCATTACTAAAATTGTTAATATTATGGTTTTTAGTGTTTACTTAGAAAAAGACTAAAGAAGTTTAGGGGTATTAGAACAAAAAAAAAAAGGAATTTTGTTTCAAATTTAAGAAAAAAAATTTTTGGTACTAATTATACCTGTTTATTTAATGACATATGTTAAATTCATTTTTTCAGTGTGTAATTTAAAAAGGGGCGGCCAACTATAAAACTGTTTATTTTATAAACGTTGCATATTAACATTAGACGTATTTTTATTAAATGTAAAAACTGCTCGCAGCAGAGGTTCTTGGATACGAGAAACTTCGAAAATCCATCAAGAATAGTAATAGTGTAAATAATAAAGATAAATGAAAAAAAAAAAAGAATCACTGAAAATGTTGTAACTTTCGAAACACCGTTCTTCTTAAAAATTTAAATGTTAATTGTAATTAATTGTAGCGCGGATTTTTCTGAGTATTTTGAAAAAAACTTGATGGCCATATATTTTGTATGCTAGCGCTATTGAAACGTTACCAAAACAAATTGCTAGATCCTAATAGAAGTACTATAAAGATAGTTGTGGATAATTTTGAAAGAAAATTTTTAGCGGGAAAAGCAAACAGTACATCGAAACCCGTATGCTTACGTTGACAAAACTCGATGAAATTTCTAAAAAAAATTATAACTGAAAAAGCAAATTTATTCGAAATAATAGTATTATTAACTGAAATTCGTTGTTCGATTTTTCATTCGGTTCTTAAGGCACTGGAATTGCATGTTTATTATGCTATGGTAGTACTACAGCGATTAAAAGCATTGATCTTTAGTTCGCGCAAACTCGGTCCGGTAAGCGATGGAACAAAACGTATGAGTTATGTAGTTTACGTAGGTGGATCCTAATGAAGCTAATATTACAATTATCTAATCATACAGTTAACAACGTCTATAACAATTTAGTTTTTCTTTGCCTCTTCTACACATTGTACTATTTATTAATTAAAAAAATAATGTACACAATATATTAAGAGAGCGATGCTTTAGTTTTTACGTTTGTTTTTCAGCTTTTTCTTATAAATTAATTTAATCGGTTAATTGGGCTTCTTTTATTTTTTAATAATTCAGGAGCATAATTTAAGATTATATCGACCATCAGTACTAATTTACGTTAAGTCAGTATTATTTATGAATAAACTGGGATTATAGTTTTCCCAGAGATTATATCAGAAGCAGAGCAGTAGAAAGCTCTGCCTAATGAATGCCTCTCTTAGATTCTTTATATCATCGCGAGTTGAAAATGTTTTAAATTAAAATTATCACGCCGAGTTATGGTCTATATGGAATAGAAATTTGCCTCGAAATTTTTACTGGCTGGGATAAATTTGTACGTTATTTGACCGGTTTCCATTTTCGTGTATTTTTCTTACCATATTGTAATTGTCTTCTTTTAATACACTTAAATTTTTTTTTGAGTACTTTTTATTGAGGGTTTTATCCATAAAGACTTCGTTTCATTTATCTGTTGTAATTTTAAATTAATTCATATTACTCTAGTAGCTGCTCAAGTTGAGAAATATCAGGTAGTTTTCAATTCTAAAATAACAGCAATTAAAATTTTACCTTGTCAAAAATATTAGTTTCTTTTACTACTTTTTTTATTCAAGTTTTTAACATAAATTACGGAACAACATATTCTCTTAATATAAATTGTTGAGCGTAAGATTTTTCTATTTTGAAAGGAATAACTCAGATTATTTAAATAGGAGCTATAAACATATTGTAATATTTCGTAATTTTAATTATAATATAACCGGTACATTTATTAAAATTAACGTTTCAATTTCGACTACTAAATATTTCATTCCATTTCGGAATTTTTATTTTAGTATTGTCTCTCGTAATATTTAATTAAAAATGATATAAGATTTCATCTTTATCGTGTTTTTTGCAGTATGGAGAATGCTTGTTTTATTTCTGTTAAAAGAAAACACAAGAAACTTTATTTAATTAATGGTTTTTCGAATTCGGTCTATTAGTCTATATTTATTTTTTGCAAAATATTATTTTACAAGTAGATGACATTGTAATACTAAAAAGAACTGTGTTTTCTTGCTGTACACTCCTGCTCATAATTCTCTTGCGAACATACATAGGTGTAACTCTTTGTTACCTACAATTACTAAATATCTTATTGTTAAAAATTGTTTAATTAAATCTAAATAAATACTTGGAACAGAACTTTGTCGTATTATATTTAAAACCGCAGACCACTTTATCAGAAGTGTCAGATATGTCAAAGCTGTTAAAGTTAATACAGATCTAATTTTTTCCCCATTTCTCTCATATATTCTATAAACTTTAAACATGTTTTTTCAGTAAATTTTCCTTGTATATAAGACAAGTATAGTAATTAGAATTTAAGATACTGTAAAGATCCAATAATTATCGAGTTAGGTTTAGTGGAAATTTCGTTAATGTACCATTTTTTTAGGTGTATTTTTATTTTTGATTTCACAGCAAAATTTATTCAAAAATTATTTTCGACGATTCTCTTTATAGTGCTTCTATCGGGCACCGGAAAGTTTAGGAACTAATTTTGATTAAGTTCAGTAACGGTACTAAACTAGATGGAGAACAAAAATAATGTTTCACAATGAACACGTGTGCTTTTCAGTACAGAGCGGCTTCATTATAAAAATTGGTTTACTGTAATAGACTAGTTTTGTTTATACTCTCTCTCATATTAACTGTGTGTATAACGTCGTTGTTTCAATTTTATCTGATTGCAAAATAAATGGTACATTTCATAGTAAATACACAAACACACCCGCCGCAAATATATTGACTTAATTGATACAATGATGGTTATTTTACATTCTGGCATGCATTAGTAATGAAATAAATTTAATTTCACCGACATTCAACTTGATTCATATACAATAATTATACAAATATATCTGTGCTCGACAAATCCGGCAATTCAATGTATTAATTTCTTAACCCTAGATTACTAAACTATCGTAAAAATTACGGCAGCAAAATTACAATGCCTAGAAAAAATAATGTTCGCGTTATTCCCGCATCCCCCGCTTTACACTTACAAACTAATTTCGTCAGTGTGTCACGCGGTGTCATTGCGGTTGGGCGTCATTTGTGTATTGATTTATAGCAAAAGTGTCGTAAAATTTATAAAATTTTAGTGTTTACGTTACTGTTGAGCAAAGGTAAGTGTACTTGTTTTTATCACTTTTTATAAAAATTTTATGTTGATTACGGCTTATTTTGTGTTTCATGCATATATTGACGCGGTGTCGTTATTTGTAGCACGATCGGTTGACGTTGTTCGGTGATAATTATAATTGTTCTGTTTTCTAGTAGCCGTTGCATGTAGTTTCCGTTATTATTAAATACTTCATTTAAATTTTTTTTTTTTTTTTCTGTGATTTTTTATGTCCAGTTTAGATGTTTTACCCTTAAAAATAGCTTTCGGTACCATTAGGTTCAGAACTTTTGAAGGCTTAGTACAATTTGGTGCTTGTAGGGACCTTTCGTAGTAATAAACGAAATATTCCAAATGAAATAAAGGATTCTAATATTCGTTGAATTGGGACGTCGATTTTTTTGTTTTGACGAACAGAAGACTTTACTTTCTTGCAAACCAAAGAAAAATAAAATGGTGTTTATCTATTGTCAACAACGCATGGCGATATTGCGATAAGTGCTACGACGAGTGGAAAACCACGAATAATTGAATTTTATAACTCAACAAAAGGAGCTGTCGATACAGTGAGATGTGTTCTGCTATCGCTGCTACAGAAGGCATTTAGGTGGTTATTATGCTTGTTTTATAACTTGATTAACATGGTAATTATAAACTCATACGTCATTTATATTAGCAATAACTGCAAAAGCAACAAAAAAAAGCTAAATTCAGGCGCGACTTTGTTTTGGAAATGGCTAATGTTCTTATGAAGTCTTATCTGAAAGAGCGAATAAATATTCCAACTTCGCGGCGAAATATAAAAGAGCTCATAAAAGGTATCTTACTTATTGAATCTGTTACTGAAGCGGCAATTATCCAAGAACCAAATTCAAGAAAAATATATGCCTTGTGTCCGTCTAAGTCAAGCAAAAATGACAACAAACTTTTGCATGAAATGGAAAAAAACCATATGTAGGGCGCATAACGTGAACATGTGATCGAACTGTGTAGAATAAAAAAATATATGCTATTTTCATCATTATGTTATCTCTTAAACCTAAAGAATGTAAATGTTACTTCTAAAATAATAAGATTTTTTGATTATCTTATTTATTACTGGTTTATTTCCACGTCGTATTTTTTACGAATATAAATCTAAATTTAAAAATTATTACATTTAACAATAAGAATATTTTCTAAATTTTCAGCACGAAAATTATGTCTTGTGTCTGTTAACGTAGCTTTCAGTAAGGAAAACGACCTCTCCACATCGCAAGACACAACTGTAAATAGTTAAAAGAGATTTCGTTTTCATCTGGCACTTCATTTTATTGAATCAAAACAGAAATGATCTACTAAATATTGAAGACAGCATGTCTAGATCAAATTTGCTACAAGTTATATGTGCAAGCGTATATTTATGTGTATATGTATGTATCTGGTACGTGGTTCGGAAGACAGTTACTCATCACAAGGTCGAAGATAGTGTAATACTGTTAACTAGCATCAATCAAATACTAGTGTGAAAATCCCCAAAATATGCACGAAACGTCCGAAATATGCATCTATATGCACTATTAAATTAGTGTATTTCAAATCTACAATCCTTGAAACGCCTAGATACGAAGTATCAAAGCGTAGCTACAAGCAAAAAAAATATGCATCATATGCAAAATCCGAACCCTAATAATAAATATATTGAATTGGAGATATGTAAAGGCAGTCACAGCATCGTTCGAGTTTATTAAGCTGATTATACACTATATACATAATGGCCATTCAAATATAATTTTTAAATTTCCGGTTTATTCCTGGTTTTCCTGGTCCCAATCCGCCCAGTTTTCCAGATACAAATCCTTCCAATTTCCTGATTACTAGAATTGTACAAAAAGAAGAATGGAATTTTTTGGTTACTATTGATAATATTTGACCGCAGCAGCATATTTTATGTGAATAATACAGAACTTCATAATTTATTCTTCAGCGTGAAGTACATTAAAAAATTCATTCATTTTTTGCTTCAAATGATTTTTTCTTATTAAAAATATTGTTTTTGGCTATTTTTACTTTTTTTCTCGGTTTTACGACAAAATTCCCAGTTTTTCCCCGGCTGGCAAAATTTCCGGCTTATTCCCGGTTGAATGACTTTTTTATTCAGAACGTTTTACAGGTTACCTGCGGTGATTTTCAAGTATCATCCGTTAAAAGTTTAATCATTTGTGTTAGTGAGAAACACGAGTTACCGAAATTTCTACATTACCCGTTCACTGCTATCAGAAATTCTACACAAAGTTAACGATTTAGTTTTTCCGCGTGTATAGCATGTTATATATACATACATATATATGTAATCACAAAACACATATTTTACATAATTTTATTGGGTTATTCATTTTTTTTAAATTGTTTTTTATTTTTTTGAAATAATGTCTTCGGTGTGAAATACAAATAAACAGACTTTTGCAGTGTAAATTTAAGAGTTCCGTTAACATTAATGATACGAAACGGATGAAGATGATTAATATTAATAATCGGTCAAATGTAATATCGGTTCTTTTCATATATATATATATATATATATATTTATTTTTTTTATGTATAGTCAGCCGTATTTAAAAAATTACAAACCATCAACTTTACACCACTTAAAATGTAACATAACTGGATTGAATTTGCTTCTAATATATATTCGTTCTATTTTCTTTCTTTTTCATTCGTATCTAGCAAGTTTATTTAGGGATACGTTTATTGAAGTTTCTTCTGTTATCTATAGTTTTAATTATATATTTAATTCCTTGACCGAGCTACCTAGGTTTCAAAAAAATGTCGAAAAAGATAAATAAAGACACAAAAATTCTTAAACACATAAATAAACACATTTATGTTAATGCTGGGCGAGAAATATATACGATATTACAAATTAAGAGTAAAAACCCTCGTTCGCTACCGTCCGAACGATGCAAGTCCGAAAGAGAGCAACCCTTCAAAATTACATACAAGCATTATACAGCTGAGCACGCTATATAAATTAAGCGCGCGGCGAGTCCTATTGACTGCTGACGGCGTTTGTTGCATAAAAGTGATAGTGACTGACTAAGTTTTTCGTATTTTAAATGATATTTGCTGACTGTATACAAAATTTCAGATTTTATAAAACAGTTACACGGACAAAAAGACCTTTTGATGACTTCAGCGCACTGCTGACGGGCATACCGTTGCAATATTTCGCTCATTGACTATACCCGCGTAGTTTGTTAGTTGACCAATTATCTATAAACTAATGTTCAGATTTTATAAAACAATTGCGACGTGCATGTATTTTTTACAAGTTTGGATCGGCACCCGCGCCGCCGGGTGTTAGTGAAACTGACTGACTGACGGTAAGCTATGGATATACAACGGCTCTACATAACCTAATGTAAAAATGTTAGCCTTTCTAAAATTGTTGCAGTTTTGGTCGTTCAGCTCTCGGACTATAAGCACCTCACTGAAAATATATACAATATAAATTAAAAGTGTTATTTATTCATAGTATCAGATTACTACCATAAATATGTAGTATGATACTACCTTGGTCTTTTTTAATTAATATACTTTCTGTTGATATTTGCTTCTTAATTAGAATTAATTTGTTTCTTGATTAACAATAAATAGTTATAAATAACGCGAGAAAAATTTTATTTCGTCTAAAATAACTTACACCTATAAACGTACACGGCATATACATTATAAAACTAAACATATATACACGTATATATACACTTTTTATAGTTATAGGATAACTATAGAAACATTTATTTATTCTTGTTTTTTTGCTGACTCACTTTTTCCACCAAGAATCTTTCTCCTTTGTGTAAACATATAGAGGTATAAGGGTGGAAATCCTAAAAACAAAACGTATAATTTTAAAAAAGATTCCGTAGAAAACTAAATATTCAATTAAATGCTTATGATTAACAATCCGTTATATAAGTACATTTGCCGTTTAATTAAATCGGTAAGACTTTATAGTAGCTTCAGTTGCACTAGTTTTTTAGTTTAAGGTTTTAAAAAAATTAAATGATGGTAATATGAAGGAATAATTATTTTATAGTGTAATATCTATTTATCCTCATTATAAATTCAAAAATTATATTTCATTAAAACTAATTTTAGTATGGCTTGCCGTTGTTGCTGAGTTTTCTGTCCTTTCTGTAAATTGGAATACAAATTGTTTGTTAAGATTACTCAATGGAAACATGACGTTACACCTTTACATCGTTTTCTACCTTATTTTGGTAAACTTCCTCAAAAGCAACGTCAACAGTAAAGCTGTACAGTTGAATTTTTGATAAGATTGTCATTAATTGCGCAAGTTTGTTCAACCTCAATACGTCACACATACTATTTTTATATAAGATAACTCGTTAATAAAAATACTGAATTAAGTAACCTACGGCCTTTAAATTACAAAATTAAACATATTTCTTCAATTCAATTCGATATTTTAATAATATACAGGGCGACCCAGACCAACCGTTCACGCCTTCTAAAATGAAGAATATCTAGTAAAATAAAACATTCAAAGCCTCGTGTATTTGTAATTGACTGCGCCATATTAAATGAAAACATTTTCGACTTCCACCAACCACTGGAATTGGCTTATTCAGATTTGAAGTTAGTTTTTTAAAAATAAAATGAGGTATTTTGATGTGAAACATCTATTGGCGCGCCTTGGGAATAAATCCGATTTGTATGACGTTACCGAAGTGACGTCATGCCGTCACGCCATCTCTCCGCCACTGCTCCTTAGCCGCTTGTGTGTGCGTGGCGCATATACTATAGAATTCGTTGCTTTTACGTGTAAGTGTGTACTGCGTGTGCCTCTATTCGTCTACAATATACTTGATACAGTGCATTGACGCTTCGCCGCTTGCATACGTATAAGTGCAGTACTTGCATAAGTGCAGGCTGCAGTGAATACGCGGACACACAATCTGCCGATTCAAACCAAAGCTTAGTAAATTATCTATTATTATTTTTCATTTGATCATTTTAGGTTAGAAATGTGTATACTGTTGCCAACAAACGCTTTATTTTCTACACATTCGTACAGCAAACGCGAGATATATACATCAACGTGCTTCAACTCCGCGTGTGCACAGACATATGAATACACACATTCAGTATACACGCACATTTACGATATATACGCTCGCATCTCTCTCTCGCTCTTCCTTGCTTGTACGCACACAGCTCACAGCTGACCGAGAGGCGCACAGAGTCCAGCTACCTGGCTATCTTTCTCTCGCGAACGTCGCATCTTTTTCTTACATGCACATTAACATAAGCAACCTCTTTCTTTCTGCACGCACCGCATCTCTCTTTTTCGCCCGTATTGCATGTTTCTCACTGTATTTCCTTTTAATTTAATTTGGCTTCTATTTTTATGAAAAACTTTAAACTAATAAAATTCTACTTTATTAAAAATATTATAAAACATGTACTACAGAAAGTTATATTTTAAACATCGGCTCTTTTTAATATGTTTAAAATATAATTTTCTGTAGTACATGTTTTATAATATTTTTAATAAAGTAATAACAGAAAATGGACATAAATATTTACAACTCAAAAATTCTACTTTATTTTCACAGTACACAAACAACGCAAAGAGATAGGTGATATTATAATTGAAACTCACAATGACCAAAATCTAATTTAAGACATATCGTACATATATATTTTATTAGCGAAACTATTTATTTTTATTTATTCTACTTCACATTTATTTATTAGTTTTTTTAAATTATAGATTCTTTGATTAACCGTCTATTATGATGTTTCACATGTGCCGGGCGATCCGTGACAGATTTCTTTTTTTTTATGGGTTTCAACTTTACCGTGAAAAATAAAAATAAAAATTTTTAAATATTTTTCCTGAAATTTTGTTTTCAATCTCAAAATTCCCTACTATACTAAAAAAATTCGGAATTAGATCGAACAATATTTAAAATTATTAGTTTTATAATTTTTAAATGAACATTTTCGCTTAGTGTAAAATATTTTCTAAATATTTCCGAATGCAACACAGTACTTTACTGATCGTGGGATAAGCTCCTGTTTCATTTCGATGATTTTCAGTCATTTTATTTGAACGAAAGTGTTGTGTAATTTAACGTGTGTCCTATGTGTTCCTGTATTGTTTTATTACTGAAATAGTTGTTATAAAAAAAATCGGTAAGTTTTTTATATTATTAGTTCTATTATTTGATCTCTGTCTGTCTCAGTGTAACACGGTTAATAAAACTTCATATTTCATATTAATAGCTTACATGGTTTATTCAAATGAAAAAGCTGATGAAATGCGCTTAAAATACCGGAAGAGGGTGGACATTTTTTTTTCTGCAGCTGAAACTGTTTCTCACACGAATTCCTTCATTTGCAGAAAGTTTTCTTAAGGTTACTGGAAAATGAAGCTATTGTGCAGCTACAAAATAACGAATTGTAGGCGAGTTCTGATATGAAGTCCACCGATATTACCATCTTTACTTATATTTCCTGGGCAAACAGTTTTAAACGCCAAGAAAAGAACCTAGCTTGTTTGAATTGTTCAATTTATCGAATTCATTGCAACTGCAAATTTTATTTATTCAGGGTGCAACATTGCCAAGTTTTAAGGCACAACGATAAACATTTTGCAATTGAACGTGAAAGCAGCTTCGTTTGTTCCATAAGAGATTTTCTGTTTTCAAACGAATACATTCTTAAAAGTAACTATGAGATTAGTATTCGTAATTTTACTAAACGAATCCAAATTGGACAAAAGAGATGGATAATCAATACATCTGGAAAGTTTATATCTAGAGTAGGATTATTAAGAATGTGATCATCGGTTTTTTTTTGTTTTTTTGTTTTTTTTTGACGGAAAAAGAATCGTAATAGATGTTTAGAACGACTACAGGCAGATGTTACACCACCTTTGTTGGGAAATATTCTTCTTGATATGCGCTAGTAGTTTTTACGATTTCAACAGGTCCATTGCTCAGCTCATACATCAAGGCTGGTCCAAACTAGAGTAAGTAAAATGTTTTTTAGGAGGTGAACTGGTAAATATACTTCAGGTAATTATTCGCCTCGCTCACTAGAATTAATCATTACGGACTATTATTTAGGAGGAATATTACTTAGGCAGAGAAATCTTCAATAGAATAGAATATGGTACAATAGAACAACGTATGCTATCTAGTATTTATCAGTCGAAGAAATTCTTTGAGCAGTTGATCCGTTTCCAACAAGAGTTCTGGTTTGCATTGGACACAGCGGAGCTGAATTTGAATATTTGCTCCGTGTTAAATAAAATTAATTTGTTTAAATGTTCATGTATATTGTCATTCGTTTGTATACACATCAAGCATAAGTGAGATTTCAGAAGGCAATTCGAAATTGTTCAAACAAAAAATTTAAAAATCTTTACGTTTTAGGTAACGTTGGGATCTGTAAAAACAATCCGATTCCATTTTAAAAAAAACTAATTTCTAGTCTGAAGAGCCATACTTCCAGTGAGGGGCAGAAGTTCAAAATATTTCCATTCGATGTGACAGTAAATTTACTTATATGAGGCTTTGAATTTACCATTTTACTAGATATTCTAGAAGGGATGGACGGGTAATTTTAGCAGAACTGTAGAAGTATGGGAATAATATCTTAGCATTTTATATAGTACTGAATAGTTTTAAAGAACATATATAAAAAAAAAAAAAATATTTTTTCCAATTATATATGTAATTGGCAAATATGTGAAACTTGTGAATCTCCATAAAGCATATGAACGTCTTGTTGATACAGTTCACATCCTAAAATTATTTATTGTATTTATTATTTCATCCGTCTTTATCTATTAAAATTATTTTTAACAGAAAGAAAGAAAGAAGAAAAAGGAAAAAAGATATTTTCTAAAATAAAATTAAAATAATAACAAATACGATTCAATCATTAGTTACACACTCATAACTTTTCCTGTGCTAAATAACGACAGGTAAAAAAAAAAAGAAAAAAAAAACTCGATTAAGAGAGGAGACGCTTTGTGTTCTTTGTGCAAAAAAAAAAAACCTATTAGATCCACGACGTCGTACTTAAAGAGAATTGTTAATAAATGTTAAGTTAATATTTATTAATTTTCATATTTTTTTGCGTAATTCCGTTCGTTTATTGCTTAATTCAGTTTATATCACAGTTAGATTTGTAATTGTAAAGTTATAAAATTTAAGAAACGCCGGAAATTGACGAGTTTCGCTGCGTTTTAGAAAAATGACTGGCTCGCAAATCACTTAACCGTCAACGTGTCGTTCAATTTCGTCATTCGTTCGTTTCGTATGTCGCTTTGAAAAACACTCTTTTGTGTCTCATCATTTCGTATCTTGGTCAATCTTTATTTCGTAATTTAACCTTTTTTAATCGTTTCGGAAACAGTCGACTTGTTAAGACTTTTAATCAATATCGAGTATTTCGCATCGTATTTCGCTAATAAACAATTTATTAATTGGTTAAAAATCGTTCGAAAACATTTTGGTCTTCCGGAACATTAAACGTATTAATATACAGTAACAAGAATGTAATTTTAAAAGGTTTTTTTTTTAAATGGCGACATGAATATAATTGTAACTAAAGATTTATTTTAAAACACACATATCTTAAAATACTGAAAAAAAAAAAAATTGGCGTGTTTACCGCCAATCAATAACGATGTCTTTGAAATTGCTTTTGGTGATATTGATTTATTTTATTGATCTCCGACATTGTCGTTTGTTTGGTTTATCTGCAGCAGATACAGGTATTATTGAAGAAGCTCTTCGCGAGAAGGGACACCAAGCACAGTATACGATACAAATGTACTAATAAACAATGTACAAACTTCAACGAAGAACGGAAGTTTTTTGTGTAGAACAGTTAAAATATCTAGACCATTGTTATTAGCGCTTAATTCTAATAATACAGGTGTATATGAAATTGACAACTTGATGGGTGTCAAAGAGTCAAGTTAGAAGCGCCACACCAAAAAGCGAACGAAGCGGTCCACTGTAAAAACTGTCAACAGTACTGACATAGCCAAGCATATTGTGCAAGGTAAGCACGCTGCATTAAATGTGGTAAAGAGCACTATATAAAAATCCAGCTATGTAAATGTTCTAACTACGGTGGAACACGTACTGCTAACTGGAAAAGATATCTAGTAAATCAGGAAAAACTTGCAGCTCGAACTAAGATCAAGAAAGTGACGGTTCTGGAATGAATGCTGCAGAACCAAAAATTGCAGTTTCTGCAACCGTAACACCGCTCGCAATTTTACAATCATCTCCAAAGTCAGCACAATCGAATTTCATCGTTGTCATGAAGGCGTGCATTATCATGTAGGATGAGAACGCCGCGATCAAATAGTGATGGATGCAATTTTCGGATTTTTGGTGCTGGCGGCCGACAGCATTTTGATACCAGCTGTTCATTACCCATCTCTTTGCTCATCATACGACGATCTTCCTCGATCAGTGTTGCCACTATAGCGATGTTTGTGTTGGCACGCGAAGTTCTTGGACGATCAATATTTGGCGCATCCTTAACCGACAAACAGCCTTCTTTAAATTTTTTTTTTGCCCTGCGAGAAATACTGATACAGTCCACGGTGTCACTGTCATACATTTCTTCAAATGCAGAATGAATTTCTGTAGACCTACGACCACAAAAAGTTTCGATTTTCACACACGATCGCTGGTCCAGATTTGTAACGCGACCCGAGCGGTATTCCATCAGTACAAAAACATACGCACGCACAACTCATTCGAAACCACAATCACAGTGCACACTGTCGTGTTGAGAAAACCCTTCATATGGTATACATCCCTTCTGTTTCCCCCCTCCTAAATGCATACAGACTGCGTAAGAACGTTGTGTGCATTACTTTTGAAATGCCCCATGCATATATATATATATATATATATATGGTTTTACAACGTATTACACGACACATCTCAATTGCAGAGCTGATATTCACTATAAAGCGCACGCTGACACAGCTATAATCGTCATAAACAATGTTAAACACTTAACAAAAAGATCTGCAAAGATTATATAGTTGTATATTTTAATAGTACTAAACTAACACTCGCGGCATCATATTGTCTTCCGAAACCCGCGGTGAAACAGAAACAATTCGGTGAAATATTTAAACAGCTGGATAGCAAATTCATCCTCGGAGATGATTACATTGCGAAACACACTACATGGGGCTCATAGTTGATAACGACTAAAGGTAGAGTTGTTTGAAGCAATCAATGCGGAGTATGCGAGTTGCATACATCCGCAAATCCAACATCTGGCCAACAGGTCCTGAGAGAATTTGTGATCTCGTCGACTCCTATATAACTCGTAGAATAGCGCTTAATTACATTGAAGTTAAGAACTATTGGGAGTTTACATCTGATCATGTCCCAGTGCTCTTTACACTCAATGACATAGTGGTACGGAAGCGAAGACACCATAACCGTGCCAACAAAGTTATAAACTAGGATCAGTTTCGAGAAAAATTTGATTTTGAAATATAAACTTGAAAGTCCGACTAAAAACAACAGAAGAATCGGAAATGCAAAATCGGCAATTCACCAAAATAATTCATAAGGCTGCTAAAACTACTGCGCCAGTTTTCAATTTCACAACAGTTCAACGACAGTGTTACTCATTACAGGTTAGACTGCTAATCAAGCAATGACGCAAAGCAAAGCGCATTTAGCACTGAACAAGACGGCTGAAAGACAAGAACGTATTCAACCGAATCAGTAACCAGCTATACCAGTTAATTGCAGTAATCGGTAGGACACAGTTTGAAGAGGTGCTAAAGGACTTAAGTTCTAGTGCTGACAAGGATTACTCCATGTGGCAGGAAAACGGCCTATGGTCCAAATATCACCACTTAAAAACGAAAGTGGAAAACGAATGCGTTGAAATGAAGAGAAAGCAGAACTGTTTACGAAATATCTGACAACAGTATTGCAGAAAAATAATATTCAATCGTATGTAAATATGACTCCAGTCTATCAACCGCAACAACCTATAAAGTTAATGTTTCCTACAGAGATTGCTAAAATGATCCGACAGAAAAACATCAATCCTATAAAAATCTTTCTGATTTCTCCACTCGTAATAAACCAAAAGCTAGTAAAACATACTAACTGCATGATGAAAATAATTTACTAAAATGTAAGAATTTTAAAACATTTTAAACAGTATCCAAAAGCTGTTAAAAATAATTAAATATACTAATTCGCGTGTAAATTGCCGCGAGGAAGAACGGTTTGTATGAATTCTACAGTGACAAAACCTGCGCCAGAATCAGCATTACCACAGTTGGTACTAAATGAAAAAAATTAGTTTAAAGTGAAATCATATTCTACTTTTAAATGAAATTATTCATTTAAAAGTGTATACGTTTGTTTCATAAAATAACCGTACCTGGAATGTAAGATAGAACATTACCAACTAGAAACTGTTTATAACTGATATCGAAGTTTAATCGGTTTGGCATTTCATAGATGTATATATTTCGTTCAACTGCCAACAAATAAGCCGCGTACACACATAACATTTCTCCGGTAACACCGAAAGGATAGAGGAATGTAAAGAACGAATATCTAAAACATATTTTAAATTAATTAAAATTGTATAATCTATAAATATTTGCGTATTCCGCTGATGTAGGCGTACTTTTCTCAAGTCTTACTCAAAAATAATTCTTTTAGGTTTGTATGAAAAATTCTTAATATCAATGATGTGCATAATATACAGCGCGCGCTAGTGTTATTACAATTTACACACATACAAGTGTTATAATCAAAATAATTTATTTTTAAGTCAATGTGGTTTCATCTGAGATCTAAGAATTGTTTCGTATTGAAATGTTTTAAACAGCAACACAGAACAACATTACTCACCTAATCAAATTAAGTAATAGCTGAACTTTAGAATACTGCAGTTTAAATGCAAAAATTTAAAATAGGATCAATCAATATAGTCGATGATTCTCTGTTACTTATTGATTTTAATTTTTCTTTTCTTATTTATTATGGATTCGTCAACATGGACATTGACCCAAGAACAATGGGAACAGAGGGGAAAGAGAGACTCAGATCCTTACGCGAGCAGAGATAACCGACAGAAAAGAATCAAGAACTAGGGTAATAAAGGGAGAAGAAAGGGAGAAAATGAACGAAGCACAGTATGGAGTGGGAATACTGATTTGTAAAAAGAAGGAATAAAAAGAAGCTTGTAGATATTTACTGTTTTTTATATATGTATCAGTCGTTCTTTTTTTAATGTTTTTTACCATCTAGATAATGTTATACATTTTTGTAAATTGTGAATGTCATATGTCGTTCGTGTAATACAAAAAATATAACATCAGTAACCGAATGTTAACGGTCATTTTAAAATTGTTTATATTTATAATAATAAAGAAAGTGAAATATGAGTAGGATAGGCCGATCTGAAATATTTTATAATAAGGAAAGAAAAAGAAAATTAATAATAATAAATTATTTAAAATTGAATACATTTCAGTCTAAAAGCAAAATAAACCAAAATCCATCTTGCGCGTATTTAAGTAATATTACTTCCATCTACTAATTTAATGATGTAGTGTAAAAAATGGGTGGGGGTAATTTTAAAATCTTTAACGATGAAACTTAGAAACTTATTCTGTGTTTATTAGTTTCTAAATTTAATCCGTATAACGTGATGTAATAATAAATATGTAATAATTAATTAAATATACGTTTAAATGATTTTTGTTTCGTTAATTCTGTAATTTTCTCTAATTAATTTTGTCATAATACTTTAAGCGTGTATAAGTTTTATATTTAACCTGCCCGCGAATATTTTTTTATTTGTTTTTCTATTAAAAATTTAATTTCGCGATGGTTTATTTTTTGGAAACTTTTGATGTGAAGAAAAATTTTAATCAACCACGCATGAACCGTGTAGGTTTTTTCGATTTTTTCTTTTTAGATGATAAAAATTTACTTAACGAAATACGCAGATAAGAGTTCGGTAATATTTTAAACAAAGCAATTTAATAAGTAATAATTTACAATTGTTCCTATCGCAAAATTAACAACTAATACCACTAGATAAACAACTGTATTTTTAGAAATCGCGTAAAAAAGTTTAGAATCTTTTTTAAACGCTTGACATTACGTTAAACTAAAAGATTTCCATTAGTACATATTGAGGTCGGCAACTATTAACTTATGCAGTGCAAATGTATACTTACTGAATTTGTGATTATACAATTTATACTATTTATCAGGGCCGTATCTGAAGGGAAACATCCCTCCCCCTCCGAAATGTTTGCGAAATAATAACTGCTTGAACTAAATGGACCGGAATTCAGAATAAATTTATTTCTTTTCAAAAAAAGAAAACTGAAATTTTTACAAATTCTACGGAAACGACTATTTATTGTTTTTATCGTAGTGTTCAAATATTGCATATACAATAACTGACTACAAGGCTTTAATGTACTATATATAAATAAATATATTTCATGATAATACCCACACACACACATATAAATATATATACATATTTATACAAAAAAATTTTAGTAAGCTCTCCCGAAATTTTGGTCTAGATACGGCCCCCCTGCTATTTGTAGTAATGAAGAATATTTTCCTATTATACGATAGTTTTAGCCCAAATGGTATGTACATTTCTTTTTTTTTTTTTCAAAAAAAAAAATATATATTTTTATTGAAGTCGATATTTACAAAACAGTAAAGGAAACTGTTAAAATATTTCATCTTCAATCCATTAAACAAATTGGCGTTGAAAATGTAAGAAATATTACAACTACACTAACAGAGAATAACAGCTGGATTCTTCCATTCAATGAAAAAACGGATCTTTTTTGCCATGTACGAAATTTTAACTTATTGAAATTTCGTTAAAGACACGTTGTTTAACTAAAAAAAATTAAAGCGTCGTGATTTTATTTATAGCTCAGGAAAAAATTTCATCGCAAAATTTTTCGATCTGTTAATAATATTTCTCGCGCGACATTAGGCTATTGATTTTTTGATGTTTAAAAAAAAACCACTGCTGATTGATTTACATTTAAATATTTGAATAAGTTCTGCCTGTTATCTGCGTGTTATCATCTTCTTAATATGAGATTTTTATCTCTTAAAATTAGCGTTTAGTTTTGAATAAATTTCGAAGTAACCACAAGAAACATCAGTAAATAACAGAAAACGAACTAGGCGCAAACCGCTATTGTTATGTTCGAGTCGCGAATGTTGGTTGCCTTATCGTAAAAATCTTATTATTTTCACCTGTTATGCGCTGCTGTACATGAAATACAGTAATTAGATTTACGACACGTACATTCTTGGGCGAGTATTTCTACATTACACATAAAGTAGGTCAACGAACACCGTAGCTAAATCAAACGCATCGTATCCGATGCGATCTCACCTTTTTCTCAGCGTGAAAATACAATTTAAGGTACCAAAATTAAACTCACAACTTTATTATTATCCGTCGAAAAACGGGTTTCAAACTATAAAAATCAAACAAAATTCAATGTAAAAAAAGAAGCAAAAATTGCTAATTGATTGATAATTCTGTTGAAACACACCAGTCTGACGCACAGGCATATTTTTGATAAACTTCTGCATCCGCTATGTGTTGTACGTTAAACATGACCGCAAAACGTCTAGTATACTTCCCTTCGGTATAGATTGAATATTCACAAAAATATCTTTACTATCCTTCAAGATAATCCAACTACAACCTCTTCTCTGTTCTTTTTCCTCCCGTTAATATAAATAAAGTTTTAAATTAAACACCTGCACACTTCTAGCTTAATTCCTATTACACGCGTATATAATTAAACTTTTGTAAGGAAAATACGATTTCTTCAGAATAAGTAAAATTTACACCATAAGTATACTATTGACATAAATGTTGCTTTTATATCGTATACGATCTACTTTACAAATTGTTTAATTATACTGATAGAAATGGCGTGAATGTATTTTTAACATGGTTAGGGTAAATTCATTCGCAATATGCGTATAGACATACACGTATACACAGTAAAACCTTAACATTCGCGAGAAATACGTTCAAAAACTTTGCAATTTGGGAGAACTACACAAAATTAGTTAATAAAAAACAAGAAAAGAAAAATAAAAATGACCTGGTTTCCTTACAATAATGAGATCGACTAAAAATATACTGAAAAATACATTTAAAATAGTCTCATTCGAATAAATGCTGAGTTGTTTCGTAACGCTGCATTTACACACTTTTGTAAAGAGTTCTATTGCGACTAAATGTCCCGCAATATTTGGATTACATCCGAGAATTCCTAAACTCTCTTGGACCCTTATAAAATCTGTTACAGGTTTGCAAAAATCATTTTTTTCAAACTGGCTCGTTTTTTTTTTTTTATCGTTTAAAATTTTTTTAAATAAATGCTGAAAAATTATAATCTGGAATTCGATAGGAATTTAATGAAATCGTTTTTTTCACTTTCAAATTTATTGTATTATATTAAACATTCATCTCCAATTTTATTCGAGATTTTCACGATACGTTTAATTTTTGTTGCGATCAGTCGCGGATCCGCATTCTTGAAATGATTTATAAAAAAAGCTTCTTCTATCGTACCTTGAGTGAGAAGTTTTTAGATTCGAAACAGTCAACCAAATATAAATTACGACATAGAAAATGATTTACCATTATTTTTTATGCAATTATTATAAAAAAAAAAAAAACAAACTTAAACAGGTTGATTAAATATTTTATTATTGCACTACTATAACGTAAATTGAGAATTTTAAACATTTGTTTAGTGCTATTTTTTGTTGAAATCTAAATTTGAAATTCAGAATTTTACATTTCGTTAATGTTAAAACGGGTCACAGATTTTTAAACCGCGATTGTCAACGGGTATTGCACATACACACATACATAGACGTAATATAATATATATCACGTGATGTGTATTTCAAATTTTATAGTATTAATCGGCATCGTGTAAACATTATTTTTAATTTCATAACATTAAGAAAGTAAAATGATTTTTAACCAGGAAGTTTTAAAAAAATAATAAATTGGCAACGCACTGTAACCGGTTATGATTACATAACTTACCGATTATATATACGTATTATGTCATGAAATTGTACCTGCGTCAGTAATATATACTCGTACAAACGCCAACATAACCTATAGCAATTTTTTTTTTTTTTTTTTAAAGAAAAACCTATTATTCTTTTTTTATTTTTGTAATTGATTTTTCGTTAATATACGCTGATGACCACCATTACCAACTTCATTATTTAATTAGTTTTCACGAAATTATTTCATTTTATACATTTTCCTAAATTACGCAAAATGGACTCAATTTTCTTGACATTTAATACTGCCGATTCCGCATAGTATGAACCGGAAGTAAACAGCGCACTATTGATTGAAGTCCAAGTGTATCTGTGTCTACGGTTTACGCACATATAAAAACACAAAAACGTCTATTTAAAAAGATTTCGTGAAGTTTCTAATTTCGATTTTGAGGGTGACTATTTTCTTCTAGGAGCTCGACTTCAATCTCCCCTTATAATCTGGTATTATACTTCAGGACACTTTAACACTTTTCACTTCAAATAAATTTAATTCACGACACAAGATTGTCGCGATCGTGTTTTGAAATTATTCGGAAAATTTATTTTTCGCGTAATTAAAAATTAATAAAATCTGAAAGTATTTGTAAAATTTTCTACTTCAAATAAATTCCATTTATTCATCTTCAAATATCCCTCGATTTCATATGGGCGTTTATATACGTTTAAAATGTAGATAATAATCACGCAATTAAGAATTCAAATAAAATTCGAATTCGTTTAGGCTGGGGTTACATCATTTAGATTGGCCAGTTTTGCTTGATTTCAATAGGTTTTAGTATATTTATATTACTTTTCTTCTTTTTTTAGATAACTTTCATTCGTAACAGATTACGTAATCAAACATGTTTGATTCTATGTTTGAAATAATATTAAAAAAACTGAATTTTTTCCTTTTTTAAATCACGTCCTCTTCTTCCCAGCTTTGTAAACACCTGATGGTAATATTGAGAGCTTTCTTTTATTTTCTAAAGCAGCAATGAAGTTGAAATTTTCGATTAGCTAATAACTAATTACTTATTTGGTATATTATTGAAGTCAACCATGAATCCAAATTATGGAAAACTTTCAATCAATTCTGAGCTGTCGGAGTACTTCGCCCACAACTTTATCATTAACTCTAAAGATCCAAATATCATTGACTAACACTGTACACTCACAATTTATTTCGTAAAGGCGAGATAACGAAAATCGCGTTATGCGTCGTCCGGCAGGCGACCTTCACTCTCGTTCTCTTTCTCTCTGTCTCTTTCTATTATATACGGGTGTGTGTGTGTGGGTGCGTTAATGCGAGTATCGAGATTCGAACAGCAAGCATCGTACGCGGTCAGCTATATAAGCTCAATTCTAAACACGTGTAAATTTTATTAAACTTGAAAATTGGCGCGTTTTTTTTGTGCGACTTTAGCACACTTCAACGAGTCTGATGATTTATTTATTATTTTTGTTTTAATTAATTCATACGGGATTTATATATTATGTCATTTTTTATCGTATACTTTATGAATGACTTTATACCTGTATATCTACCAAAAAGTGAAAGGAACTTCGTTCCTACCGGGTGTCCCCCTCTAGACGCCACTTCTTTTTTTTTTTTTTTATTTCACACTACTGGTTAAATTTGTTCTTACACAATATCTACTCCCTGCTCTTTTATATACGATTCAAAAATAAATAAATTTGTCCTTCCAGAGGTTATCTGGTGGGGCCAAAAAAAAAACAAAAAACAATCAAAAATAAAAAAAGGAACGATTAACGGGTTTAAAAGCACCAAGTTTTACCGGAGGTCACATAATTAATTATAAACTTGTCGTCAATATGTTGCTTAACGACTCTGTACGAAACCTATAACATATTCTCAATAGGCGGTGTCAAATTGTTTTTTGGCTAATAATAATTTGTAGTATAACCTGGCAACACATCTATCGGCAGTACGTCTGCACTTAAGAGGTGCTTGTTACTAAGTTTAGATGCTGCCAACATTCCCCTGCTCGCTATTCTTGTCTTTCAAAGGTACATTGCTATTTTTTTCTATTTTAAATCACTTTAATCGAAATATCGTTCGTGTATCAGAAACTGTGTTAGTTTTCCAATAATGTAAAAGTTTTATTAATCCTGTCACACTGGATTTAGTATGTCGTCGCGACTATACATACGCATTCTCGTTATACAAAACAGTGTTCATGACGATGTATGTAATGCAAATGTGTACGTAGATCTACACTTCAGGCACTGTGATATTGTAAATGTCTGATTTTTAATGCAAGTACCGCACAAGTTATTTCGGATAATCCGCGTGCATACGTTGATATGCGTGAAATTTTTTCAATGTCTTTAACGCAGCTACTAATGATTATTTCGTTTTTGTTTTTTTTTTTAATAACTATCTAGTCGACTTTTTATAAGATTACCAACACATTGAAAAAAAATTACGGTCGTGCATAGGGCAATACATCAGAACTGACTAAGTGAGTAGAATTAAAAAAAGTTAATTTTCTACTGGAAAGTGATAAACAATTTTTCCAATCCTATTCAACTCATTCTTTAAAGTCAGTACTAATAAGGATATTGTTTTATCGTCCGGTTATCATCACTATCGCACTAAAAATTAAAATTGAACTACAATTAACGCTTCTAACAATTTTTAATGAGACTTTTTCGACTCTATCAAATGTTCCATCGAGATACTTTTAATTGGTACCGCATGTGTGCTCTTTATTCGGGAAGCATTCGTAAGAGGGAGGGTCGCTACTAGCGGAAATTAGTGAAAAATAGTGAAATAGTCTGAAAGAATTCAGATTTTATTTATCGCTGTGATTCTTCATTTTGTTCTCATCTAAATAGATACGGTGTTCGTCGGATTTTCAAAAATAATTTTAAAACAGCTTCGATAAATGAAAAATTATCGATTTGAGTTTCGAAATGTTGCGTTTAATATATATATATTTATATGTGTGCGTGTGTGTATATATTAAGTAAGAAACATTATATACCTGATCCAGAGAAGGAAATAAGGAACTGCGTCAATTAAGTTTAAAGCGTAATATGAGTATCTGACAATTTCGGTGATAGCCCAACAAGTAAAGGCCAAAGTGACTCCGGCATTTCCAATATTGCTTCTGGCAGCTTCCGGTAAAAAGGCTAATACTAAGGATACGATAAATACTCTAGAATAAACTTGTGTCAGCGTGACAAATATGTTAGATTTTACAAATTTTAGAACCACGTGTAATATCTGCAATAAAAACAAGCAAAATAACGTAACAATGTAAAGTGAAATGACAAATAGCGAGCTATATTTTTACTGGAAACGTTAATTGAACATTTATTGTAATCAGCCATTAACAGTTTTTAGTCGAACACAATGCGGTAATTGATTAATTAACGAAACAAATATTATCTAAGCAACGCCATTAAAAACTACGTTATATCGTGAGAATTAATAATTTGACAAAAGTTTCCGTCAACGCCTCTATAGATTATTACATTCTGAACAATCATATGTAGAAATTTAAATCATTTAGCTGGAACACGTGTTAAGCAAATGCATTAAAACTTCTAAAAGATAAACTGATAGCAGCACGCCAAAGCAGATGTAACAATGCAGCATCATAAACAAAGTGCACCATTATAAACGAAACCGAGTTTATTGTGATGTAGACTCCTATTGTAGAACACCTTTAATTTTGTCCGTGAGCAGCCATGAACGTTTTGACGAGTTAAGACAAACGTTTAACGCGTTTATTTATTTACTAATTGATAATAAAAACAAAAATAATCTTATAGCGGTGTGCCTTCGGCTGTTCAATATGCAATCAGAGATTGTTAGCAAAATTAGATAAGGTTTAAGAGTTTGAGGTTGTTAATATAAGTTAAGTCTTGAGAGAGAATTTTTCGGAGATAGAAGGAGGAAGATTGAGGAATGAGGGATTGAAGTGCAGGGCGCAATGCTGGGATGTGAGGAATGATGAAAAAGTGAATTTCGTCGAAGGGACAAGGGGGATGTTTAAGTCGTATTATGTGCGAGTGGATAAGGGCGGAATGGGAGATTTTGAGTCGGATCTGTTGGATTGAAATGGACTAGAGCAGGAGGCTAAGGCATCAGGTTTAATCCGTTGGAAGTTTATTAACCAGGATTTTTGGCAGGATTGGGAGTTTAGGCGTTTCATATAGAATTTGATAGTGGAAGAAGTGGAAAGAAAAGGTTATTTTGCGAAGCCGAGATATTCCCGGTAGTCTGGTCAGTAGCTATATTACCATGGATCACCACAAAGCTAGGGATCCATATGAAGTTGACTGGGACATTGGAAAGTTTAAGAGAATTGAGTAGGAGGAAAATGCGCTGTAAAATAGGATTTCATGGTGTTTGGAGTGATCGAAGACCGCCGAGGGAATCTGAATTTATGAGATACATTAGAAGTTAAAAATTCTAGGCATTTGACAAGATAGCGAAAAGTTCGGCCGTAAAGATCGAGCTGTATTTACGAATTTCGATATGGAGTTGAGGACTTAGAACGAACATCCTGCGAGCTCATTTGATTTTGAACCATTGGTGAAGCAACAGATCACGTTGGGATATTTTGAAATTTCGAAGGAGTACTTTTGGCGGATGATACGAGAAGGATATGTTTTGGAGAATTAGAGTAAGTTCAAGTTTATATTAGGAATCGTAGAGAGAGTTTGGCAAAGACTGACAGAATTAGATCGGTCAAAAAAATTTGACAGAATTGGAAGAATAGAGATTTGAAGTTGAATCTGTAGATGATTCGTATATCTCGGGGAATTTTCATAGAGAAGGATTATTTTCAAATAGGAGAGCGAAAAATGAGAATCAAGAATGCATCCAGTAGAGGCAAGGAAGCTGGAAGACAAGACTAGCCTTCTACAGTGAACAGGAAGGAGACCGGATTCGCTCTATACGGGCTGGAGCAAGGCTGGTAAGATGGCAAAATTTTGGACAAGATAGAAGACTCTGGCTGGCTGATCGATATGGCCGACAGCCGCAGTTGAATTTACATCTAATTGTACAAACGCTGTAAATGTGTACACGTTTGAAATTGCGAAGGAAAAAAAAGTTAAATAAAAACGAGTAATTTTAAGTAGTTTAATAAACTCGTTAACGATTTAAATTGAACGTGTGTTTTCTTCATCTACCTCGGGAAAGAAAAAAAAAATCAACTAGCTTAAACATTTAAAACCGTGAAATTCTTCAGTACATTTTGCACCTGACGACCAGTTGTGTTTTCAGCAGCAATAGTTAAAGGTTTCGAATATATCAGTTATTTCTGAAATTAAAATTTCTTTATAGTTCTATTGCTACGGCTAACGTATTATTACCGAGGCTCCGCAAATTTCTGCTCCTCTGGCAAATGGAGCACAAAAGGTCTCTTCATAATTACAACAGTGACGAATCTTCTGGTACTTCGTTTTTTTTTTTTTTTTCGGTTTTTAAAAATAAGTTTTGGGTCTCACAAGGCAAATGTGCCCATTATGTGAGTGCCCAACACTCTCATCAACGTTTATTACAATAGATAGAAAATATAAAAATTACAACTAACTTAACTTATTCCATAAATAACAATAATAATAAACCTAGCAGTATATTAAAGTAATAATACATACATACGTATGCCGATAAATAGCATGCTGCGTAATACACATTTGTACACCAGTACCTGCAGACAGCTTAATATTTGAAATTGAAAAAACATGCTCTGCGAGAGCTTAAAATCCAGGAAGGACACGACAAAGTCAAAAACCAACAAACCGCAAACGAAAAAAAAACCATCAAATAGTAACGAGATAAAGGACGCAACTTGATCTTCAGTCTTTGCACCATTCCTTCAACCATTTTTGCACCTCCTTTTTCCACACACTAATTTTTTCCCCTCTCAGTGAAATACCAATGCAAACTGAAAAAGAAAGAAATCTACCAATACTTCTCTCGAAGTAAAAGAAGAAGACAATTTTCAGCTTGCCCGTAGATGTCGAGAAGTTACTATTAGAGCATGCAAATAAATGCGTAAAGTGTAAGGTGTAATAGTTGAATTTCAGTTTGACGAGCCGCTCGCTTTGCTGCTGTGTTCGCTAGGCATGTAAGTCCTCCAACATTAGTCATTAAAAGCGCATTAAGAAGCATACCTATATATGTATAAAAACAGTGTAAACAGCTAATCAAATCGAGTATTTACTAACATCGAGTACTTCTCCACTTTGGCAGAACGATCAACGCGTTGTGCACAGCACGTTTTTGTGATCGGAGAAATGGCATTCTATACGACCAAATATGATGTTATCACATTACCATTGTAAAACTGTGACTACGCTACTGATATTTTATCATAGCAAAATGACGTTCACACGCCTGTATCCATTTTTCTATCGTTAACCCATAGCTTTAAAAATAACAAAAAACAAGAAAAAATTAGCCTATTCAGTGAACTGCTATATAAATATTTTTAGTGAAAATCAGTCGACTGTGGTGACAAATGAAAAGTGATAAAGAAGTGATAGCGCAGCAAACCAGCGAAATTCGATCACCAATTTAGAAAAGTTTGTGAATGCCAGCGAAAGCATTTTTTCTCTCTTTTTTTTTTATATATATTTAACGTGTCATATGCAACGACTAGGCTAGAGGCACAGTGAAAAGTTTTATCACAATAAGGTTGTGAGATCTGTCGTTTATGAGAAATCTGAAGAGTCGGAAGATTATTCTTTCATCATCGCTAAGATCAGCAAGTAATGAAGAGAGTAAAAATTTTGAGTGTATCGTTATGTACGGTCAATGGATCATTTCAGCGAAAACAATAATTTGGTAGGTCTAGGTCCCAGTTCAAAAGAAACGGATGATGAAGTTATAACCAATGCGGACTCGGCAAAGAGTAGTTTTCTCTCTGGGGTTAGATATTACCGAGGTTGACCATGACACTCTGAAGATTGTTTAATTCCTTTTGTTTTGTTAGAAGAGGGGCTTCCAGCCAAGCGTCATAGAATAGGATACTTTGAAACAAGTTCCTGAAAGGCGCAAACTGGAATACCATTGGTGCAATCGTTTCCTTTTTTTTTTTTTTTTAGTAAGGTTAAGAGTCAAATCAGATCAGACGGTAGGTACAGACACATTGATTTCATCTCTTAAATTTCTTAACCTGGTTGTAATTTTTCTTTTTTGATAATATATTTAATTTTTTATATAAATATATATATATATATCACATTAAGGAGCTCTGTATATATTTCACTTTATAGTTTTTAAATTATGTTACTAAATAATTTCTTTATTTATTTTTTAAAATTAATTTTGTATCATTTATTTCCGAAATTATTTATAGGAAATCCGAGCATTTTCTTTATATAAAAAACATTATTTTCTTTCACATAAATTTAATTTTAATTTTTGAAATCAAAAAAAAAAAAAAAAAAGGAAAAAAAAATCTTAATTTGTTTTTGCTTGTGTAGTAGTGTGTGCGATTGAAGTCGGGGTAATTCCATTTTAACATCTTTCAATCTCAGAAAAATATTGATTCGCTACTGAATTATAACATACGTCTTCTTTACTTTAGTTAAGAAGTATTACAAACGATAATAATCTAGTCTGCAGTAAATGTGCTCAAAGTGAATACTGAAAAATTAATAACGTTTTGAGGTATTTCTTACCTCAGACAAATGATGTATTTCTAAATGTTTTTCTAATTCATCGAAATCATTTTCACGAGATCGGGTTGCAAATTGTATTTAAAGTGAGATTCAAAGCCTTTCAAACAAAAAATTATTTTTTTAGCTCCTTTTTGATTGAATCAGGTTAAACGATAATTTATACTCGCGGATTTTCTACAAAAACTATTTAAAACACAAGAGAAGTTTTAACATTGTTTATTTGCATTTTTATATATAGTATAATTTTCCTTAATTGTTTATTTATACATACATACATATATACACACACACACATATATATATATATGTATGTATGTATGTATGGTTGTATGTGTGTATGTAAAATTTGCTTTTCAAGCCCCATTATGTAGCACTCGCCGAACCTCTAGATGATAGTCCTCTATAATTCTTATAGCGAAGTCGGTTTTAATTAACTATGTCAGTTTTTGCAAAATATGAAATGTCTCATAGGTATGATGAAAAATGTTACAGATTAAACGCGCTGGATTATTTTCATATTAAAAACGGTGCATACTTACTAACCTATCAAAAAAAAACTGGCAGTTCTAGTTATTGATTTATAATTAATCGTAAAATATAACAAAAAAGAAGCAACTTTAACATTATTATAAATTCTAATGCAAGGAGAAATAACGTTCTTAATACAGGAAGCGTTAAAAGATCAAGTTCACGAGCAACTTATCGGATCGTTTAATCGGCATTCCCATGTTTCTAAATTTATACACATACATATATTATAATCAAATTTACAAGTCGACATATTGACCTTCGTAAATGCATAGAAAATCAATTTCACCAGTTCAGAAAACCGGTGAGATAACCTTAATGACGTGACCTGAAGTTGTTATAATCTTGTTTTTATGGAAAGCTGCGAGCTGGCAATAACTTATCAATTCGATCGACATGCGCGAACAGTTTTCTCGATTGATTTAAACTTTTTGTTTGCGATTTTTACTACTTGGCTTATTTTTACAATTTCTAATACCGTACTGTAACCCGGAATTAGAAAAAAAAAAAAAAAAAAAAAAACAAAAAAAAAAACCATAGGTCACTCTTCAAGAAAAGTTTGATTACATTATTTTCGCGTTTTTTGTTTTTAAAAATACCATTTTCAACATATTGCGTAGAATTCATAAAAATATATAAACAGATTTGTAATTGAGCATTTATTACATGCGTTTGCAAATATGTGTATCGACACGTAATACTAAACTGTTGCAGAAGGTAAAAAATGCGAAAATATTAAATACCAGTGGACAGAATATGTACCAATAATTAAACAAAAAATTAAGATTCAAGAAGTAAATTTCGAACAAAATAGTAATCATACTGATAAGTACTATTATAAAATTCGAAAAAATACTCCAATCGAAAAACCGCGGCATTCTAAAAATCGGAACTTGTGCCATTGGGGAGTGATCATTTACCTATAAGTATAATACAGAGGGGGGGGGGAGTCAGGAAGGAGACCCTATGTTACTCACTTTGACATTCCGAGATTAACGAACGCTGAATTGTGTGAATTTTCTAACCAGTTGGAGGCATTTTACGCACCTTCAAGTAGCCATGAGCCTTCGGTTAATGTATATTGTGCTCTTCTAGGATTAATCAAAAATATTTGTTTTTACCCAAACTATACGTAAAAAACAGTATTTGGGAAATAGACCGCTTTCCCTTTGGTGGATACCTGACCCATTGAGCAGTATCTGGAGCAAAATAAAAATTTTCTCTAACAGGTGGAATTGAGGCACCATATTGATAAAAGGATGTTTTTGAAAACCTAGCCAATCACACAGTTTCACTTAAGCCCTCCATAGTTCAGAACTAATAGCAACATTACAGAGTCATCCAGAGGCAGATAGATATAATTCTTTAAATAAATCAATTACATATTTAGAACTTAAATACTCGGTATCCTTTAATAATAACTCGGCGCCAGGTCTGGATAGAATTTTCTATGTGATTCTAAATAATTCACCTCAGAACGCTTTATCAATACTTTTATCCTGTTTTAATTATTTTTTTTATTCGAATAACTATCCGGATGATTGGAATGAATTCTTGTTAGTCTCAATTAAAAAACCGGGGAAACCGAGAAATTTAATTTTATCCTATCGTTCAATTACACTAGCTTCTTTATGAGAGGATTTTAAAGGAGAGATTACTTTGGTACATAGAGAACCAGAAAATTTTACATAACGATGTTTAGCTTTAGAAGTCAAACGAGTTCTGTCGACTGTGTGGCAACTTTGTTAGCAGTGCCTTTATTAATGGAGAATATGTGCTATCCTGTTCCCTAGACATTAAAAGTACGTTCGATTTAGTATCGTTATCAAAACTATTACAGATATTAAGCACTTTGGATTTCCTTATCTACTCGTAGTTTGCTTTGGCCTTGGGTAACCTATATACAAATAGAACAGTAACATTTCGTCATCCAGCATGGAGAACATATAGAAGAGTAATTTATAATGGGTTGTGTCAAGGATCTATCTTAAGTCCGATTATTTTTAACATATACATATATCACACATACATAAAATTCAATGTTCCGGCAATTGTCGCATTTTAACATTCGCAGATGATATCGATGTCTATGCACGATATTCCAAACATTTCTTTCCCCTGAGAAATATGCTTCGGTAATATATTCTTATAGAAGGACTAGGCCAGAGGAAGGTATAATTTCTATAGGTGCACTTGCTCTTGTCATAAGTACCTAGGGTTCTAGTTAGATAGAAAATTGTTACGGTATCAACATATTAATAGTATATATGGTAAAGCATTAAAAAAAAGTCGCTATTATGAAGTGTTTGGGAGCTGATCCCGATACCTTGAGTTTATTATGTAAAACACTAATAAGGTGCACGTTAGACTATGGCTGTTTTTTGTTTGGCTTTGCATCCAGAAGTGTCTACTTCAGAAGCTGGATATTATTCAAAACCAATGTAATCGTATGATAATAGGAGCTTTACTACCTTCCTTCTCGGCTGCTTTGGAGGTGGAAACAAAAATTCCACCACTTACGATACGGAGATCATTCTTATCTGATGGGTTTGTTCTAAAATTTTGTTCCTTAACATGCAATTAACTAGTGCTTAAATACCAACTAATTTCTGATCAGTGGAGGTTTTCTTTGACTCGAATTCCTACGTTAGCGATTAGTTTTCGTCGGCTTAGCAAATAAATTTTTTACCGGCAAAATATTTCTTGGATTCCTTTGGATTTAATGAATTAGAAGTTCAAGTCCATCTATCAGAGTTTGACACAATTAATAACTATGCAAATAGCCGTTCAATAAATAATACTTTTAACAGTGTTCTTAAGAGTAAATGGCCTAATTATTTTTATCAGATGGGTCAAAAAAAGAGTATGTAGTTGGTGCGACATTTGTTATTCCGCAACTAGGCGTCACTAAAAAATGCCTTCTACCTCGCTTGACTTCAATTTATACAGCGGAATGCATAGCGGTGGCGCGAGCTTTAATGTTCATGTTAACTTTTGCTTACAGAAAAAATATCTTGATTTTATCGGACTTGAAAAGTTGTTCGATGTCGCTTTCAAAAATAGCATTCAATTATAAATTAAATTATATATTCGCTTCGATTAAATCATCTGTCTTTTCTTTGAGAACTTCTGGACTATCAGTGCAATTTGCATGGATTCCGGCCCATGTGGGTATATACGGGGAATGAGGTTGTCGACAATTGGGCTTGGAACGCGGCTCGTAATTGTAGGATTTTATGACATATCCCATTCGAGGATTTATTAATTATAATTAAGTTAATGGACAAAGAATATTGAGAGGCTCTGTGGCATAACCCATATACTAACAAACATTATAAAAGATCCAATTTTTTTTTTTTGCGAGTGTCGTATATATAAAATAATATCTTATTAAAATTGTTAGTGCGTATTTAATAAAAATAAATACGGTAAATTCGTATCCTGATATTATTCGCGCCGATAAAATTAAAACTAATATATTTATAAAATAATAAAATTATAAGTACAATAATAAACATTAATTATAATTTTATTAACTATTAACAAATACGGTACGCGAATGTACTACATTTATCGCTTTAATCATTGGAAGCCATATGTTGTGCAATATAATATTAATGGAAAATTTTAAAACAAAAAAATTACAAAAATATATCTGCATAAAATAAAATTAAAAATAATACCGACCACTTTTATATATTTTTATTTATAATAGTGATAAATTTAATATTACAATTAACTATAAAATTACGGGAAAGAGTATTCAAAAGTAATCATTATTTTATTTTAAACAAGCGCATTCCTGTGATTTGCGTTCTTTAAGTTTTCCATCAGAGTTAGAACTGACAATAATTATATTTCAGTTATTATTCTAAATTATCCTTTGTTCAACTAATTCAATTCAATGTAGAACTTATGCTGGAAAAAAAAGGATATAGACACACTTTGGAAAGAACAATTAATTTCTGTTTTTGTGTATCATTATCATTCCGTTTCTTGTTCTCAATAGAAACTGAATTTGTGTGTGTAGAGATGAATAAAAGAAAAACAATTTACGCATTTTATTAAAAAAAAAAAAATCATTAGATGTGCCACTCTACGCTTCTTTGTTGGAAGTATTTCATCTAAATTCAACACCAATAAGGTATTTTAAAGGATGTGTAAAATCGGATTCTGGAATAAGAATAGGCTATACTATTCAACGTCTTCGGCTTACTATTGTCTCATTTTGACACTCTTTTACAGTAGTGCCCTGAGCATGCACCGTCTTCTTGCTGATTGCAACTTTTTTGAAAAACATCATTTCTTCTTTTTACTGAAACTCTAAAGTGTTTATTTTTGGGGCCTTCTAACCTTATTTTCCATATTATTTCACATAAAATTAAAAAGAAAATTTAGAACTTTCAAATAATTGCCAATTTTTCTTTCGTATAATGTGTTTTTAAATGATTTTACCGTTTTCAAATGAAAAACATACATACTGATATTCAGTTTTCTCGATTTTTTCTTGAGGTTCTTTTAGATTTTGCGACTAAAAAAATAAGTTATATGCTTTTTTCTTTTTTTATATGTATATACGTTTATTCTCGCAAATAACTTGTAGCCATGTGGTCTGATTTTAATGATTACTTGTTCATTCGAAAGTGTACCAATCAGTCATATATCGTGCAGGTACCGATGAATATCGGTAAATACAGATTGAATTGTCATCAAACAACATAAAAAGGTGACGACTGATTAAAGTAAAATTGCAATGACATCATTTGTGAATCTGATGAAAAAGTTATGATGAAATGGTTATTAACAATTATGTCATTATAAAGCTATATAAAAAAATATCCTACTTCGGGATATTTATCACAGTACACGGAAACAATATGATAGTTTTCAATAACCATGTTTACATGTAATTTATGTCGTTTAAAATATAACCGACAAGAGACAGCGTAACGCGACACATATTAAAATAAAACATTGTGAACAAAATGGTAAGTGGTTTGTAAAACTATAATATCTTAATGCAATGTAAATTTTTTTAATACTATCGATTATTTGTAGTTACGAAAAAAACGAATTTTCGATTACTTCGTGCGATTTGCAAAATTGCAAAAGTTATGATGGAATGAATACTCATCTAACAATAGTGCACGATATTATTTATTGTTAACCACGAAATTATGTTTTTGGCAGTTTAAATTAAGAATTGGGGCGACTTCTGAAAAGAAACTTCTTTATTCTTAACTTATTAAGATACTATATAGTTTTGTGTATCATAAAGTGCAGTAGTAATCTGATGGGTTAGATTGTAGTTTATGCTTTCATATGTTTGACTGCTATTTGTTTTGAACTGGAACCCGATAAACAAAATTTTGACTAAAAAAAAGTATTCTTATATTTTAAAAATTATTTCTAAAAATGAAGCGTCTTCGTTTCCAGTAATTGCCTCCATAATGTATACTAATTTTTTTTTTTTTAAATTAATTCTAAAAATTGACCAAATTCGTTCACAAAAACGGAGGAAAACCAAAAAAAAAGTTAAAACAAAGATAAAAACATAAAACAAAAAAATTGAAAAAGATAAACCCTAAATTCGGAAAGAGCTAAGTAGTATACAAAATTACTTCCATATTTATGAGCACAGTGTATTGAAAAAAAAAGTCTTGACCCCGTTTTATGGTAATTTGAAGATCAACCGTTTTTTTTTTCTTTTTTCAATTGACATCTTTTCATCATTAAACTTAAAATATTATGACTTAAATTCTAAGAAAGAGAATAAATTTGATTATTGCAACCTAAATACAAAGAAATAAGGAATTTGCATAGCACTATAATGACGTAATTGTTAATAATCGTTTTATAACTTTCCATCAAATTCACAAATGACGTCATTGCAGTTTCACTTTTTAGTCAATCTTATAAGGTGGGTCCTCTTTAGAGAAGCTTTTAGTAGTATAACAAATGTAGTTGACTTAAAATATTCCCAATTTACCACGGAAACGGAAATTGCAAAAAAAAAAACTAATTTTTAATAAGACAAAAAATCAAAATATTATAAGTATTAATTACCACTAATAAATTTCCATTAAACAAAACCATTATAAGACCTGGTAAAATATGAATACGTAAAATTTTAAAATTAAAGAAGTGATAAACGCGAATGGCTTAAAATATTATTAACGTTAGTTTCTTACAAAAATATTCAGTCGAATAAAGATAATGAATTTGAATTTCTAAACTCGTTACTAACAGAATTTAGAGAATTTTTTTTACAAAAAAAAAAACAACAAAAAAACATATATTTTCCGTGTACATATTCTACGAATACAGTGTGAAATGCTAGAATAAAAACAAAATTAACTTCGAAACTTGAAGCATGTTTAGTGGCCGGTAAATACTTCGCCAAATGACAATAATATCGTGTACAAAAGTGAGGATCTCAGCTTTTTTTTTAAAGGAATAAATATCTCTCGGGGCAGAACAATTAAATTACTTTTCTTCGCGTAATAGAATACATTTTGCTTCCATCGGCGCTATATAAGTAATTTTAACGATGGATTATTGCAGAAAAAAAAAAAAAAAAAATTAAAAGAAAGGAATAATTTTTTTTGCTCTAGCAGACTTTGAACTTCTTAAACTGATTGTCAAGTGTAACCGGTGGTACGGTACCAATTAACGATAGCTAATGATTATTCTAAATTTATTTAAATTTGTATTTTAACGCGTACAAATTTAACTTAATTTCATGGATCATATTTTAACACTTAATTAACTTGCGTTATCGAATGTAATTACTACGAATTCCTACTACCTTATTTGGGGTTTTGTAGAATTATTTTATTTTCGTATAGCAGATAATAAGGGAAAATGAGGTGAAAGCGGAAGACATAGGGAAAAGAAAGCGCTTACTAAAAAGTAAATGATAAGCATTAAATTTTGAACCATTATTTTTTTTCTTTTAAATTTACTTGATTATATCTAGTGAAACTGTGTTAATTAAAATTTTTCTAATGCGTTAATTAGCAGCAAATATTTTATTAATAATTTTGGAGCTAATTGTATTTACCCTTATCCGGACAAACCAGTAATGTCATTGAAATTGCCGCAATCGAAGCAAGTTCCTTTCTAGACTTTCAATAACAACCAGCCGGTTTTGTAGTATAATTACTTTTCTGTTAATGTCCCTAGAATTTCGCTTTTCGTTCTTAAATTTTCTCGCTATAAAAAAATTAAAGACATAATTTACCTGCATGTAGGAATTTTTGCTTGTTTTTACTCCACGAACAGTTTTGATCCCACATTTATAAATTGAATGTTACTTGATTTAAATTTAAGTTCGTTTTATTTGTACCACTTGTCTTTCGAAGGTTACGCAAACCCTAAAATTAACTCATACCTCAACTTCTGCGCTTTTTTAATAATCAGAAATAAAACTCGAGCATTTTAACTAAGAATTACTTCATGTTGCATAAATTTTTGCGTTATACTATTTATCTATATTCAGTTTAAATGAACACATGATTAAGTTAAATTCACACTGCAATACAATACATACAGTGTGTAAATGCTTTGGTACATTTTTGACTAATGCACTGGCTAACTCCCGATTCTTTTTTTTTTATTAATTTTTTCTTCTTTTTAATTGATACCTACATCATCATTCTGGCTGATATTAATCAATTAATGTGAAGTATATTTAATAATATTAATTTAAAACGTTAACACGATTAGTCGTTTATGCACAATTCCGCAAAAAAAATTACTACAAAACGTAATTTTTTCATGTTTTTTTAATCTTAAGTTTGTACTGAAGCATTTGCGGCCCCATGTTTATAGAAACTTTTTTGTTTAATCTGAAATTTTCTAATAAGACGCTCAGTTTGAATAATACGTATGTATATATATGCGTGTAAAAAATAATAATGACTACGTCGTTCCTTCTTCTGCCAGGGTAATCCGAAAAAAAAACAGCAATGAAATCATTGTAGTTATCAATGTTTTTTTGTAACGTTGTTACCTGACATGTCAGATAATCACTGTCATAACGGCATATTTGTAAATAATTTTTAGTTTAACAATTCTTGCAAAAAAGTAATTACTAACTGCTACTGGTTTAAAAAAAGGTTAAAAATTTTGTAGTCAACAGTAACTCATCTGTAAGCATTGTAGATGAACTAGTATGAAGGTCTAGGGGGCATGCTCAAAACCAAAGAATCGAATTATATTATCCAACATGATAGAGATTTAACCCCTATTCTTAAGTCCTAGAGGACTGGAAAGGAGGAATGAAAAACTGTTTTTGTCTAAGTTTCACTTTTCCTATCCTATAATCCTTGTATTTAAATGATGGCAGATTAAGCTTTTACGAGATCTAAAGCGTAACTATATGCGCCCTATGCGGAGTTATAAATTCCATTTTTGTTCCGAAAAAATCTTAATAGCAAATTTTTATGTGCGGCGCCCCAATCTTAATATTTTGAAACACAAAAATATTTAACTTATTTTTAAAAAAGGAAGGAGATGAAGAATAAATAACAGAAATAACTATTTAAAAAAATAAAATATACTTAATCAAGAAGTTCAAAGAATACCTTCAAATTTAGAATATATATTTATACATACTCTTATAAATAAAACTAAATTGGACTTCTTCTCGCTTTGCGTTTTATAGAATTTTATTAATAACATCTACCTGGTCTAGATACCAAACCAGATCATTTTCAATAAGCGTCTTTGTCACATTAAATCAAACGTAACCGAATCGATAAAATTTCGTATATAACCTTTCGACACGTTTTAAAGTAGAAAACAATTTCCCCATACTGCCGACACTATGAAAACGATTTTCAGAACAGTTACTTCGTTTCGAATTGGAAAAAATGAATTATCAAACTTCTGCATTTTTGAAGATCCGATAAAAATTTTATATGATTAATTGGAATGTAAATATTTTTATGATTATTTTTATCGGCTACATATTTTTTGAACACGCAGTCACAAAAAGCAAAAAAAAAAAAAGAAAAAAAAAACGTTACAAATATTGACAATAAAATTTTCTTTTATTAAAACGTCTCTTTCTAGCTGAAAATATTTTCGTTCAGTTTGTGACAGTTTTAAATGTTAACATCGGCATTGCTTTTGATTTTTTTCTTTTTTCGTTCAGATTTATTTCTAACACATCTTACAAATTCAAAAAGCGATTCTGATAAAAATTGCGTTTCGCGAGTTGCAGTCCATAATTATCAATAACTTCTTTGCTGCTAATTGTTAGTTTTTCACTATCAGACATGCTTAAAGTTTTTTTAATATTTTTTACAAATACTTGGAGTGAAATCATTAATATTGTAGCGAAGTACTTTTTATTTCGCTATAAATTGTAGAAGCGCTCACTGTTCAGTACTACCTTGCATTCTTATTTTTGACATATTCGTTCATTATTGTTGTACAGATATCTCTAGCGTTCAAGGCAATTCTGTATGCAACGCAAATTGGAATAATTTGACCTTTAATTGTTGTGCAAGTTTAGTCTAAATATTTCCTGTACATCGATGTAATTTCGTTTTTTTAATAATTTCTATTCTCAAACTGAAGACCCCGATGCTTTGAAATCTTCGCAACTACATGTGAGCAGCAAACAATGTGACATTATACATTAATTCTTCCTTGTTTCTGATAAAGTTGCAGTTCTCGTTCATTATTAAAATCATACATGCTTAGTAAAATACGAATACATATTTGGATTTTTTTTTTTTTGGGCTCGTCAACCAGGGACCTCACCCAAAAACAATAGGAAGAAGAGTTAACTAATTAAAACTTGATTCGATCGGAAATGACAGAAATAAATGAACCAATGGCAGGAACAACAGATTGAGATGGAATAGATAGGATATAGGAAGCACAGTAGGGAGCAGGAAGCCTTGACTTTAAAAGGAGTAAATAAAGGGAAGAGCGTTCCGCAGAAAGAGCAGAACACTCAAAGAAAATGTGATTGGCATCACAGATAAGTTCCTCATTCGGATAGAGATAACAATAAGGAGAGGAAACCAAAGAGAGACGAAAATGGGAAGCGGGCAATAGAGGTGATTGAAGCGTAGACGAATAATAGCTGATTCGAAGATTTAACTGACAGAATGATTGCTTTTTGTCGAGCTATTTATTCCGACTTGTAACATAGGACGAAAAATTCTACTCACAAATGTTTTGCTCTATGTAAATACTGATAATTCACCGCCGACTGAATTTGTTTTCAATCCGAAAAATGTTCTTTGCGATTTATGTTACCGTTGAATATTCTTCAGTTCAATAAATAAAAAACCAACACGTAATAAGAATGAATGTGTACCGCGTATAAATTATACAGTTTTTAAATAACTATCAATGGTAACTTTCGTAGGTCACTTTTTTCCTTTTCAAGTTTAGCTATGAACGTCTTTGGACACTCGATGGCAGTATAGTAGTTCCGCAATTCGGCTACCGCGACAAATTATAATATAATACGAGCTTTTATTACTACTACTGCGGTGCCTTTCGTAATTTATATTCTGTTATTTTATTGTTTTAACTTTGCAATCTCGCTGTGTAATTTACGACGATACATTTTTGTTTAAATTTCCGATATACAAGTATCGTGGAAGAAAAGTATTCACCAACAAGTGTAATACTACCGTTAGTTTCTCTTTCGATAAATCATTAAAAGTCTATTATTGGAAAATAACAAAAACGGAAGATCGACCGGCGCACCTATGCATGTACATGAATTTTTTCTGGAACTATAGGTATCAGGGATGAATCCAGTGGGGGTTTTAGTGGGGTAATACTCCTCCAGAACTCTAAAATTGCCCCCCTCACTAGAACTTAATACAAGCTGTTTAAAAATGCAGAAATTTCATGGGAAATGTAAAATTATTTTTATTAGCTTTGTTTACAGTTATGTCAAATGTTGCTTCCAAAACATTTTGAAATGGTTCAATTAGTCGTATATTTTTTAATTTCAAAATTAAGAGATTTATGTTTGACGAAAAAATGAAACTTCATAAAATAACAATAAAAAAAAGTGATATTTTAAAATTTAACTTTGGCGTTTGCTTGTTATTCTATGAAAAAATTGATATGCTTTCATTGCAAATTTGCGAAAGATGTAAAATACTCGCGAGCTGAAAAAATTATTCGCCGCAGTTGGTATTTTTTGTCAGCCTTAAAAGTGGAAATATCACGGTTCACGTCGATCCATTTATCATTAATATCAATAAATTGTATTAAGACGTTTCTCTTTTCGGTTTTTATTTTTTTTTTTTTTAACGCGGCATGATCTATAGACACAACTTCATATATCTGTTGCTTTTTTCTCATTTTTTATTTCCCAAAAAAGTCCATTTAAAACAGCTGTGAAACACCATGGCGTATTCATTTATTATAAAAAAAAAAATGAAATCGTTAGAATGTTTTTACAATATGTTCTTTAATGCTACAATTAGGATTAATCATTTTAGAACTAATTAAAAAAACATTGTTGTTTATAATCGGTTATTTTACTTCGGAATTTATCGTTCACACTTGCTTTTTCATTATTTTAAATTACATAATAAATCATGTTTTACATATTTGGTTTTATTCGGGAATATCCTTAAAAAAAATTTCCAGTAAAATATGAAAATCCCCCCCCCCCCCGAACAGAAATTGCCCCCCCCCCCCAGAAGCAGATTTCTGAATTCATCATTGATAAGTATCACATTCCCTTCGATCATAACAATATGTAAATATACTGAGGAATAAAATGGATTTCAGTCATCGACGTAATAATTACGCAAACTGTGCAATAAATGCGATGTGTTTATTACGAAATAAGGAATTTCAGAATTATTTAAAATTTCTTCAGTCACATATGCAGATTGTAGACAAGTTTTTGTTTTTTCTTTTGATTTTATTATTATAATAATTTTCCTTAGTAAAATATGAATAAAGTTTTTAATCGCGTTTTTAGCCCCGATTATTTCATTAGTAGTGTACGACGTTAATTTCTTCATTCGGCCAATCTTCAACTTTTGCGATATACAGTTTAATTACGTGAATAATTTAATGAATATGCATGAACCTAAATTATTTAAAAAATGCGTACTTCATACTATTAACATAGACTACTAATTATTCTTGCGTGTGAATGAATAAATGAGGTCATTTATTCGGCTTGCTCCCACCGTTAATAACGAATTGTTTGCAGCGAATGGGCGACGGCAAACTTCTCGAAGACAATAAGTAGCAGATGATAAAACTTAGCAGCAAAAAAATAATTCGAACATTATTTTTATAAACAACTAATCGATATATGTATGATGGATTAATTTTCACTAAGTTATTCTTTAAACCTTCTATATTTCCTTGTCTACTTCTTATTTTCTATTAAAAATAATTATCAAATACAAACACACATATAAAGAGACCTATATGACATTGAAATAAATTCGTCTTCTCAAAAATAGATTTAACTACTTATTTCCCATTCCTGTTAGAGAAAATTCGCAAACAGTTAATTGCCGAAAAAACGATGCAAATGTATGGAAGTAATTCGATGAAATACTTCGTACGAAAGTAATCAAATATAGCTGCAAATAGGTTAAAAAAATATTCTTACAATCTTTATTTCTCTTGCACCTTGTTGTTACAATATGAAAAAAATTCACGCTTATCATTCTTTTTCTTTAATGTTTCGTTCAGATTATACAGTCGAATGAACAAATTCTCTTTTCTCTATAAATTAAAATACATTTAAATCCAAAACGCCACATGTTTATAGTACATTACACGCTGATTATCGGCAATACATTTTAAAAGCGCTTTTTTAAGAAATTTAACACCCGAATCATTTTCGATAAAAGAACGTATGTGTGAAAATAAAATTACTCAGCTACATACATATTTAAGCGTATAGATTAAAATGTAAATAACGATTGCAATATTTTTTCCAACAAAAAAACAGATGAAAAAGAAAAAAAGGTTGTGTTTTGAAAATTTCAGAATGAAAAAATTTCTTACAGTTTCAGTTGCGAAATAAAATAATGGCTCACAGTGGACATACAAATCCCCTTACCTCTAATACTGCTAGATTCTGAAATATTAAAGCTGTAACTTTCGAATAGTCCCACAGCCATTCATGATTATACTGACCGGAAATGTAATAATATATTATTTGCAACAGTAAATAACTCCACCTGGAAAAGAAAGAGAAAAAATGAAAACATCTTAATTAGAACGAATTACGCTTCCGCTAAAATTAGTGTATTTAATAATCTTAACGCTATATGTTACATCATATATCAAACATTTCTAAACGCTATTATGATACAAAAATTTTAGAAACATTGACCCGTTATATTTCATTAAATGCGCACAAGTTTTACAAATATCTCCGCGTTCGAGTTATCATTTAAATTAACACGACGTTATCAAAGTAACTTTGATTTATTCGAATTGCTAAATGGCGAAATAAAAAAACAGTAAGTTTAGTTTTATTCGACAATATTTTCACATTAACCAGAAAAACATGCAACTTACCCAATGGCTTGTATAGTATTATACGCAATCAGATAACCTTTAACTGAACCGCTAAGTCCAGTTTTATCTGATTTTTCGCGAGCCATTATTAAATTAAATTTTTACGAATTATGTACGCGGTTATCGTTGCATTTATTCGACTGATTACTGGAACGAAATTAATTCATTACTTCCACAAAACCTGAGTAAACCGCATCAATCAAAAAACAACTACTTTCGTAAACTTTTATTGTTAAATGATAAAAACACACAGACCGAACTGTTTGTAGCTGTAAAACGAAACATGAAATGCGGGGTACAAGCTAAACAACTTCAACTAAACCCGTTATATTCGCAATAACAGCCGGTCGAATTGAAGTTTCATGATTAATGTTACCTACTTCGCCAAACTAGTACTAGATGGCGCTGTATAACCTTCCCGGAAGTAATATCAAAAGAAATTCAACTTGACAGCGTAAACTATATGTATCTAGTAAGTAAAAGGATCGTCCAGCAAGTGACGGAGCCGAAAATTTATCAAGGGAACACTAAAAATTTATGCCGAATTTTTCCTATCGTATGTGTGCATGTTTTTTGAATATAAAAGCAAAAAGCACAATTGTGTATTTGATTTTGTGCTAGCCGTTTTTTTTTATGTTTTTTATTATTTCTATTCATATTAAAATCCTACATCTAAACTAATCACAATATTCAGACTATTTGAATGATTTGTCAAACTTTATGATTACTACAAAGGATGTAGCTTTAATAGCAAGTGATATGAATGTAACATTGTTGAATAACATCCAAAATTTAAACTATCTAAATTTACTGGTACGAATAGTTTTAAAAGTCTAGTTAATCAGCCCACTTTTGCCGGGAGACAGGACCTTTACTCATCATTTTATGACTTTTTTTTATTCGCCGTTTACAAGATGCAAGTATAAAATTATATAGGAATGCTGAGGTAGTCCCATTCAGTTTTTTCGACTATTCCATTTTAAAATATAGTTGAACATACAAATTATTTTAAATTCATAGATAAATATTTACCCTCGAGAAAACTTAATTTCCAGTAACACAAATAGGTTGTATACAAATACGACACTAATTGATGGTAAATTCGATTCGTTTATTTCAATTTTAAATTTAAAAAATAGGTTTTTATTTATGCACTAAAAAGTATAAAATAACTTTATTAGTGTGCAACTACCGAATACGCATCTTAACATTAATAAAATCTGAAATTACAAAATATTCTGAAAAATAAAAGCGGAGGCCGCAGTTACAAAAATATTCGGTGTGTGTGGTATTGTAATGCACAACAATGGAACAATATTAAATAGTGATCGTAGTTTTGGCTTAGGATGTATTATAATATTAATATTCAATTATTAATCTGCGGGCCCCGTTTTTATTTTTCAGAATATTTTGTAGTTTCGGATTTTAATGTTAAGATGCGTATCTGGTAGTCGCACACTAATAAAGTTATTTTGTACTTTTTAGTAAAAGCCTATTTTTAAACATATTTGTTAATTTTTTTAATTTTTAATTTTTTAATTTGGACTTTTTACTATGTATTTCAATAAAAAACAATAAATTTATAATTGTACTTTAATTTGCTTTATTTTATTCAATATCTTAATTATAGGACATTTACAGAAATTTGTGTTACATTTTATTAACTAATGGATCGCATTCTTTCAATTATATTGTCTTTTGTTTTTCATACAATACATACGGAATCCCCAGCACGTGAAACGCAATGTTTGATTGATAGCGATCTTTCTATTGATATATCACATGACCAAAAGCAAAAATATTTTTTTGAAACTTTCGAGCTTTTGTGGTCCCAAGGGTTCGATTTTAAAGTAGGAAACCCAAATGTTCCAAAGTAAAGAAATACATAAGGATGCGTATTATTTTAACTTTGTTCAAAATTTTTAGCTATAAAACTGAACCACAAGCAGGGGCTCACGTTATTTTTTGTGCTTTTTTAAACTTTTAGTAAACTTCCAATGTTTAGTTATGAAAATGAAATACGAGTTTGCTCCCGACAAATAGCGTTCTTTCCAACAGCATATCATATGCCCGAAAAAAAATAATAAAAATTCAAAAGTTTGAGCTTTCGGCGCCCCGGGAGTCTAATTTTAAAGCTGGAAACCCAGATGTTGCATAATATTGTATTGCCATCTATAACAAGCATTTCTGCAAAAGGACACCTTTTTAATTCATCGGAAAGTAGGTGAAAAATCGTTTGCAAGATTCCCCCTAGACAGACAGAATGATAAACCGAGTTAACTATAAGCCTATAATAAAAACATTAGACATCATTCATATCAACAACACGCCAAAACTAAACACATCTACACTAAAGATCGGAATGAGTTACACATGCGGGGTCGTATCTAGACCAAAATTGCGGGAGGGGTTACGAAAATATTTTTAGAAATATATATATATGTATATATATATTTGAACACTACAATAAAAACAAATAAAAAATAGTCGTTTTCATAGAATTCTTTTGCAAAAAATTGAAAAGAAATAAATTTATTCTGAATTTCGGTCCGTTTAATTCGAGCGGTTATTATTTCGTAGGTATTTCGGGGAGGGGGATTAAACCCTGACCCTCCATCCCTAGATACGGCTCTGTAAACATGAGATACTGATCTCATCACTAGAAAAGAATCTACTTAATAGTAAAAAGTACCCTGCTCATACAAACCTTTTCTTTCCTTATAAAAATATTTCCAGAAATTTTCAAACACAGATACGGACAACAAAAAGAAAAATTATTCTAAAAAAAAATAGAAGAATACAGTGAAAATCCCAAGAAGTATTGGACACTAGTGAGAAGCGTAATTGGTAACAAAAATAATACGTTAAAGAATTTGATGGAAATGGCATAATACATTACCAGTAACTGATAACGAATATATAAGATCTAATCACTTTAACAATTTATTTCTGAACGTAGTAAAGATGATAAAAATTAATTTAAATTCTAAAACATCTAGGGGAGACTGGGGACAATCGAAACAATTTTCATATTTTATTTTTTTACAGCCAACCTATATTTATTTTTTAAATTAATTTATAGTATATTGCTTGCACAATGTGTAAGGTTTGTAAATATATTTACATGTTTGTCTTATTCCCATACAGTCAAAAAATATTGGATAAAAACTGGTAATACTTTAAATGTTTCAATTGTCCCTAGTAGGGGGACGGTTAAAACAGAATCCAGGGACAATTGAAACAACAGTGATGAACAATACGCAACTATTTGAAATATTTATTTCTTATATACTATAAACGATAAAAATTAACTGATACCTTATCACATTATTCATGCATACCGACTACTAAAAATAATAATAAAATATTAAATCACTATATCAAAATAAAAAGTTAATATTTATTAATGAAAAATAAGAATTGCTTAGATAATTCGAATTACTTTATGAATTATTCAGAAAAACAATTATGGCGTATATAGGATAATTCTTGCCGAGTGCATTCCTCGAGAGACCATTTGCGACATTCTATGCATTGGGCCCATTTTTATTCAGGTCAGCTTGAACCATAAGGTTCCAAACAAACCAAGCAGAAATATATTTTTTTTTTTTTTTTTGCGCACGTCAACAGTGGAACTTACCCAAAGCAGAGAATTGTCCATTTTATAAGGAAAAAATTAGAAATTGAGGAGATAAAGAAGGCTGACAAAGGAATTATATTGAGCGAGGGAAATGTAAGAATAGCATGGGCACAATAAGGAGTGGGAAGGCTAAGGCACAGAAGATTAGAATACAGGGTAGCACGTTCGGAGGAAATAAAGGGGCATTCGGCATCGCAGGTATAATTGAGCTCTAGAGGGTCAAAAGGGCACAAAGGTGGTTGAACAAGAGAAAAACGGAAAAAAGAAGCCGGAAGCAGACTATAATTGAACCACATGCGAACTATAGAGGAAATAATCGAACGGCTAAGACAGTTGTTACGCCGGTTTCATCAATACTATAAATATCTTTTGCTTCAAACTGATTTTGATCCATAACTTCCATTAAGTTATTAAAAAATAGTTTGGCATTATTAGCATTAAAGCTCGTAGCTTTCGACAAACCTGTAGCTTCAGCACAACGAATTGAAAGCTCCGAATTACGTTTCATGGAACCATTAAACCAGTCTACTCCTACTAGGCGATTTATAATCCACGTTTCTGGCACATTAATTGAATACTTTATGGCCAATTCATATGCCAGTTTTTGTATTTCTTTGAGCGATAATCCATAAAATACATTAGCCATCCTAATAATATATGTAGCAAAAAATTTTTCCTGCTTTGGGTTGAATACGCGTCTTACGCATCGGTAACCCATGGTTACGGGAGTCGCAGATCGTTCTTCAGTTGCTTTTTTTTGTTTTATAACAAAAATTCGTTTTACTAGATTTTAAATGATGTTGCAACTTTTTGGCTTTCCATTTAAAATTACTTTTTTATAGTTTTTAAACTATTTAATAACATTTTTGTCAATTGTTTTTATAAACAATACCATTTTCTCGTACGGTCGCAAAAATTAACTAATTCAGAAACGAACTATGTGGGGAATAAGGGAAAAGAGCTTGAAGAACACATAACGTATATACTTTCATTTACTGTTTCAATTGTCCCCATAGTAGGTAATTTAATAAGATCATCATATTCTCTAAACTGACTAAAATTTTTACAAATACTAATAGCACTATCAACAGATAAAACATTAAAATATATAATAAATATTTTAAAAATCGGATATTTATCTTATTTTTTGGTGTATCACAATTATAATCGCAGTACAAAATTTTTCAAACACAACGCTAAACTCTTTTAACTATTCTACACGTGATTACTGCCGGTTTTTGTCAATGAACGAGTAGTAATTGCAAACTATATGTTCGAAACAATTCATATCAGTGTTCACACGAGTAAAAAAAATGCTGGCAGTATTATTTTGGAGAGTGTTTCAATTGTCCTCAGTTTCCCCTACTTCTCATATTACATATTAGAAAAATACTAACTCCAAATTTGCCGATTTTTCAAATAACGAAATACAAAATTCTATACAATTTATTCCCAATGAATACTCGTATGAGTTTAGTGGATAATAAATTATATTTATAAAGGAAAACAACTAATTTTTTATAAAATCGTTCGTTTGTTCACTTAATGAATCTATAAATTTTGAAAAAATTCCAACTGCGCTGAAGTTTGCCATTGTTACACCAGTTTATTAGAATGATAATTCCTCAGACAACTCGAACTATAGGCTAGTTTATCTACTATTTGCTTTTTCAAAAATTAGGATTTCAAATTATCTAAATATTATATACTTTTTCAGTAAATATCAATGTAATTTTTTACAAAACAAATCAAGGGCGTCGCCAGCCGATGGGCCAAGGTGGGGTAAGATATGTTGCCAGCCGCCAGGGGGGGGCAAGATGATAGAAAATGGATATGAGTTATAGAAAAAATAAAATTTGTAAGTTGTAAAGGCTTAATATTTTATTAAACAAGAATAAAATCTTAATTAAAACAGAATTTTCGTGGGTTTCTGGCAAATTGTTCATGATTACGCGCCTATGAATGCTCATTATGGCCAGTTGATTAAAAAATTTCAATGCTCCAGGGGTGGCAGCTGCCCCTCCCTGCCCCCCGCTGGCGACGCCCATGAAACAAATCATGGATAATGTACTGTTCAACTGCATTATAGATATATTTGATAATTTGGAGCGAACGATTTATGGCTGCAGTTTACTTTGATTTTTGTGCAGTATTTGACTTGGTCGACTATAATATATATTTTTCAGAAAAAATTATATGCAACTTTCGAAGAGTTATTTAATACCAGTTTCATTTATATTTGTTAGGTAGAAAATATGTCATAAAAATAAATGACAGACTTTATGATGAGGTGATACAGAAGTATGCTATATCTCTAGGTAACATACTGAGTCCCGTATTTTTCTTTATTTGTATCAACGACCTATGTAACTTAAACATGAGTGGTAAAATTTTTAACTACGCTGATGGTAGTGGTTTTTTTTCTTTTTTCCTTATTTGTTACAGCAGCTTATTCAGAATGACGTAAATACAGTACGTAAACAACTTCATTGATCTATACGTGAAAAAAACAAAATACTTCATTTATAGTCATCTTCTTCTACTAAATAGGTTGGCTAATCCAAAAATATATTGCAACGAAAATATTTTTATAAACCAAGCGCATAAGATCAACTGTCTAGGAATTTATTTTGATTGTAAATTAATATGGAGACATTCGTTTCGCATGGTTTGATAAAGTTTATCTGTGCTGCGCTTGTGATAGTTCATTTTATCTTTCTATTGTGTGCATATTTATATTTTTCTATATTAGTTATCGCGTATTCGTATTATTCTTATCAATTACTATTATTATTATATATATTTTTTTTTATCATTACAACTAATTTCATCGTTTCGTTATTTCTCTTCGCTTTTATTAGCGTCGTGGGCAGTGGTGAATTCGGGAATCCGTTTCTGGGGGGGGGGGGCAATTTATGTTCTTGGGGAGGCAGAAATTTTTTGTATATTTTTACTGAGAAAATTTTTTTGGGATATTCCTGAATAAAACCAAATATGTAAAACATGATTTATTATGTAATTTAAAATAATGAAACAGCAAGTGTGAACGATAAATTCCGAAGTAAAATAACCGATTATAAACAACAATGTTTTTTTAATTAGTTCTAAAATGATTAATCCTAATTGTAGCATTAAAGAACATCATATTGTAAAAACATTCTAACGATTTCATTTTTTTTTTTATAATAAATGAATACGCCATGGTGTTTCACAGCTGTTTTAAATGGACTTTTCTGGGAAATAAAAAATGAGAAAAAAGCAACATATATATATGAAGTTGTGTCTATAGATCATGTCGCGTTAAAAAAAAAATAAATGAAAACCGAAAAGAGAAACGTCTTAATACAATTTATTGATATTAATGATAAATGGATCGACGTGAACCGTGATATTTCCACTTTTAAGGCTGACAAAAAATACCAACTGCGGCGAATAATTTTTTCAGCTCGCGAGTATTTTACATCTTTCGCAAATTTGCAATGAAAGCATATCAGTTTTTTCATAGAATAACAAGCAAACGCCAAAGTTAAATTTTAAAATATCACTTTTTTTTATTGTTATTTTATGAAGTTTCATTTTTTCGTCAAACATAAATCTCTTAATTTTGAAATTAAAAAATATACGACTAATTGAACCATTTCAAAATGTTTTGGAAGCAACATTTGACATAACTGTAAACAAAGCTAATAAAAATAATTTTACATTTCCCCTGAAATTTCTGCATTTTTAAACAGCTTGTTTTAAGTTCGGGGGGGGGGGGTTGCCCCCCCCCCCCCCCCAACCTTCGCTGGATTCATCCCTGGTCGTGGGAGGTAAACCTCTGCCCGAATAATTTTCTTTTGCCGTTGAAATTGAACCAGACATTACAAAATCATCGAGTAAAACCAAATCATCTTCAAACCAAACTTCTTAGTTCTCTTCTAAAACTTTCTCCATTGCATCTTCTAATAATAATAATCCTTCGACAGTTTCTAACGTCAATTAAATTGACATCTATCAGGTGTATGCATAAGTTTTTGCCGGTTTTTTTTGCTAAAGAAAACACATAATTTTCAAGGGAAACTCCCTTTTTGTTTATTGAACATATTGGCCATCGGCTTCTACACATTTCGCACATCTTTCAGGTAAGTCATGAATACCATGCCAGAAAAACTGTTTATCTTCTGCAGCAAACTATTCGTCAAGCCATTTTCCAACTTCCTCGAATGTTGTTGAATTGCTGCTCAGCGGGCGCGCGTCCCATTGATGTGAAGAGGTGCTAGTCAGATGGTGCCACGTCAGGGGAGTACAGCGGGTGCGGAAGGATTTCCCATCCAAGCGATTTTAAGGTGTCTTTCACTGGTTTTGCATTGTGAGACGGCGCATTGTCGTGTAACAAAATCAGTTTCCGGTCGTTTTTCGATCAATGAATGATTTAAATTGATCATTTGTTAGCAATATCGTTGTGTGTTAACGGTTTCGCCGTGCTTCAAGAGTTTATAATACAAAATACCGCCTTGGTCCCACCAGACACAAAGCATAATCTCCTCGCCGAAGCGATTTGGCCTTGGTGTTGAAGGACCGGCTTTGCCAGGTGGCAGCCACGATTGTATCCGCTTCGGGTTTTCAAAATAAACCCATTTTTCGTCACCAGTAACAATTCGGTACAGAAATAATTTTCTTTCGTGGCATTGAAGCAGTATTTCACAAGTGACTTTGCGATTTTCCATTTGCCGTTCATTCAAATCGTGGGGGCCCATTTACCAAGTTTATGGATCTTCCCCATTACTCGTAAACGCCTGCTGATTATTTCTTATGACACATTTAATGCTTTTGCCAATTGCTTTTGAGTTTCAGCTGGGTCATCATCTAGTAACGTCTGCAATTGCTCGTCTTCGTATTTTTGTGGTTTACCAGAACGCGCACTGTCTTCTACATTGAAATCACCACTTTTAAATTGTCGAAACCATGTTTCACATGTTCTAATCGATGGAGCGTGTTCACCGTATGTTTCTACCAGAAACGATGACTTTCCATAGCCTTTTTCTTTTGATTAAATAAGAAAAGCAATGCGTGCCGCAAATGTTCTTTTTCAGGCACAAATGTCAACATAATCACCGAACGATACAACACAGACGCGATTGTTTGGCAGACTGAATTTGTGTGTGTTTGTAGGCTAATGTCAGACGAACAAACTGACGTAGTGTCAAATTCATACGCAGCGTACTGTTCGGTAGAGCCATCTCTTGGTGAAACCGGAAAAGACTTATGCATACACCTGATATGCTGTAACGATCGAACCGTTGTAATTTGCCCTCAGGGATGACACCGCAGGCCCTGATATACCGCGGACGTATTTAGTTTTTACTTTTATCTACGATTTTAAATTTTCTTTTCTAATTAAGGTTACGACTACTGTTATTATTAGAATTAGTTTGAAGGTTATGCTAGAGTATTTACGTATTTATTTTACTAAATTGATTACAGAAATATTTTTCGGTTCCGGTAGACCTATAAAAACAATTGTCAGATATTTAAACACATATATACAAATTAGAAATCAGATAAAATTAAATAAAATAATAGTACGTATCACGTTGGCTGGGTTTACTCCTAGACGATTGAAGCTCCTTTGGCAGTTTGGTGGTGATTTTTGACGACGATGAGCAGGAAACGTGGTAATGGAATTAATACAAAATTTTTACGGCAGCAGCTGGATAGTCGCGAAATTCGGGATTTAAAAACCGATCTGGTTGCCCGGACCTAGCTGGATCACCTTCTTTCGCAGGGCCGCATTTACGCATAGGCTATATAGGATACAACCTATGGGCCCGCACCACAAAAAAAAAAAATCAAATATTTTAATTTTGAATAAATTAAAATAAAAATGTTTTTTTTTTTTAATACTGTGGCGAGGGCCCTCTTGTAATCATAAAATACGTCGCCTCAGTTATATTTAGTGTGGACTATTTCGGCTGAACTTTTCAGTGGACAGCTGATATGAGTTGAGTCAGCATTTAGGAATCTCGATCGCTTGGGGCGTGGCGAATGACGATGGTGTGGGAGGGCGGGAGGCTCTGATGAGTCGAACGTTGTTTAAAAGTGGGACGTTCATGGTCCTGTTTTTCACCTAGCAATGGACATGTCTATTTGCTATGTATGAAAACTTTTCTCCCGAACACGCTTATAGTTTACACATGGTGGTTATTGTGATTGGAAAAATGCTGTCATACATCTGGTTGAACACGAAACATCTATGAACCACCTAAATGCTGTCATTGATTTTTCAGGTCGCTCTAAAAAAGTGGGGCGTATTAATGAAGAACTGACACGGCAAGCAGAAGATGTAGTAAAATACTGGCAAGAAGTTCTCGGGAGATTGATAAGTGTGATAGTGTTTATCAGTGAAAGAGGTCTAGCATTCAGAGGGAAAAATCAGACACTTGGGTTACCAAGAAACGATAACTACCTAGGACTGCTGGAGCTTATAGCACAATATGACGACTTTTTAAGCAATCACGTAAAGAACCGTGGGAACCGTGGAAGTGGTCACACCAACTACCTATCACCGATGATTTGCAACGAAGTTGTGCAACTAATTGGAAAATTTCAATGATGTTATTTCTCGAATCAAGAAGTCAAAGTACTATTCAATATCAGTAGACTCAACACCAGATGAAGGTCACGTTGATCAGCTTACTGCTATATTCAGATATTTAGAGGAACATATCCCTGTTGAAAGATTTGTAACATTCATGTCAAACCAGGGGCACAAAGTTAAAGACACGTTTCAAGGTTTGAACAAGATTTTGAAAAAAAATAGCATAGACATTAAAAACTGCCTTGGTCAGTCTTATGATAACGCTTCTGGAATGAGCGGAAATTTCAATGGCCTTTAAGTGCTGATACTGGAAGAAAATAATTTAGCAGTATGAGTACCTTGCGCTGGGCACTCACTCAATCTTGTAGTGCAGGCTGCTGTCGAGTGCTGTCTCAGTGCTGTAAGATTTTTTGACTTTTTGGAAGAACTTTATGTATATTTTACAGCCTCAACTAGTAGATATAAAGTTCTAACCGATTGCTTGAAAAAATCAGAAACTGACAAACGCATTCTCGTACCAAAAAGGACAACAACAACACGTTGGTCATGTCGAGCAGATGCTACTAAAGCCCTCTTGCGAGGCTATAAGGAAATAAAAAATGCACTTTTTGAAATTTCAGAGGACAAAGAAGATTCGGGAAAATCACTTATTACTGCTCTAAGTTTGCATAATAAAATGCCAATGATAGAAACGAGGTTCTGCACAGTATTTTGGGATGATATCTTGGGACAAGTAAACAAAACTAGTGAAACTCTGCAGAACCCTAGATTGGATGTGAATACAGCACCTCAGCACTGACATCGCTGACAATCTTCATATCAACAAAACGGGATAGCTTTAAAGAATATGACGTCAAAGCTTCTGAGTTAGCTGATTGCACTGCGTTTGAGAGTGAAACACAGTGCAAGCGCAAAATAAACGTGCGTTTGACACCTCTTGACTGTGTCCAAGCCCCAGAAGTTGAGCTTACCCCATCAGAAAAATTTCAAACCCACAATTTCCTTCCTGTATTAGATCAATTTGAATCTTCATTGCAACAGAGGTTTGAGGCATACAAACTAGTTGATATCCGTTTTGGGTTTCCCAACAAGTTGGATACGCTTACCGATGAAGAGGTAATTGCAGCAGCTCAAAACTTAGTAGAAATATATAACAACGACTTAGACGATCAATTGGGAAATGAACTGATTCAGTTCAAGACTTTTTACCAGAAGTTTCAAGAAGATGATGAGAAAAATGAAAAAGAAATTAGTCAGGAGAGGTGGATGTTAAAACTCCTCCTAGAAAATAACGTCAAAGATTGTTTTCTTAATATCAAAGTCGCTCTAAGAATGTACTTGTCACTTATGGTCACAAACAGCAGTGGAGAAAGATCATTTTCAAAATTGAAATTGATCAAAAACAGGCTTCGAATCTCCATGTTAGAAGACATGGTCAACGTTTTGGCTTTACTCAACACTGAAAGTGATATTTTAAGACAACTAAGTTATGAAGATCTTATTAGTTTGAAGTGTAGACGCAAACCAATTAGTCACTGAGCCATTTCCAAGTTATATGTCGTATTTAGCAGTAAATGTACACACAGTTGTTTTAAAAAAAATTTGGCGTGTAAGTCTACTGTACTAAATTTTTTATCAATGAGTTTCTATAAATTTTATTTCAAATAATTTAACATTTCACTTTCCTTTTAAGCCTGATTGTTTAAGTACTATATTTGAATTAAATATAAGTAAAATTTGCTATTTGTTGCATTCCATTTTTATATATTTTGCATTTGCCTAACATGTTTACTTCAAATTGCAATATGTTATTTTTAAAATTGAAATACTTTTTTTGCATATTTGGCAACATAGACAGAAAGACATCGACATTAATCTCAACTTTATGTTCTTTTTCTAATGTAATTGGTCATAACAATGTTAATAAATCGTGTTAAATACCTTAATGATTTTCAATTCTTTTCATTTTTATCTCATCAATTCATTAAATTCTAAATGCTGTATAGTAAAATTTTCTACAATCAACTTTAAATGTTTTTTTTTTTTTAGGTTTTTAATTAGAAAATTGCTTTAAAATACGATTTTTGCAGATAAATTTTCAAAATATTTCCGAGGGAAGACCCTGGACCCCCATTTTACTAAGGGGTATTTCATACTCACCGATAGGGCTCGCACCATAAGTCCTGCCTAGGGCTCTACAGACCCTAACTTCGGCCCTGTTCCTTCGTGTCTTTTTACCGGTATCTTACTTGCAACTGGTTGCTTAATTCACAGCCCTACGGACCTTTTTCGAACAAAACAAAAGACTTCTGCTTCGGTTAATACGGAACTACCGCTGCCTTTTTTATTTTTTCGGAATTTTATTCATATTTTTTTCTTCCGAAAACTGCCCCCCCCCCGTCGTTGACATACCAATCGTGTCTTCGCTGACCAATCACCGCACGCATCCATCAGTTGTCACGATCTATATCGATCCGTCTCTCCTCAGCCACACGTTCCCTCACATATTCACGCATTCATTCTTTCATTACGTTATAATTAATTATTTATTTATTTATTTTATTCTACTTTATTTTATCTTTATTTACCTATTTATTTTTTCCGTGTAATGGACACATTACGATACCTACACTTTTTCACAACAATCCATTCTATTTAATTAGCTGCTCGGAAAGGCCAATGAGTGTGCTAACATCTTTTTAATTACAATCCGTGGCAACTATAAAGAGCAAATCGTTGTTAAAGCATTGCCTATCTACACCGCATGCCATTGGTCAGAATACTTTATAAAAAAAGTTAATAGTCTTTTCTGTACTTCCAGATTAGGATAAAACTTGATAAAACAAATGTTTACATATTGAGATGAAGCGCTATCTTTTGGCGATGTCGCAGCTAGAAAATATTGTAATTTCGGACATCATTTTGTTTGTCCTAGCCTCAGGTATGGAAGATGTTTATCGGCTGAAACCAAAAGTCCCGTATGCGGTCGAACAGACGAATGTGTCGAAGTAGAGACTGGGTGCGTGTGTCTCGCTGATAGTGGCCGATAGTGGAAATAACCACATCAGCCTGGAGCGAGTTCGCGTCGCTTGAAAGCTGTGCCAAGCAGCATCGAGCCGAGGGAAGATTTTATAAGATCCCATTAAAGTCAGGCGGGGCGATTAGCGCGGTATTATTCGGAGATGTTATAGAAACATCAATACACATATTACCTTTGATAATTATTAATTGTTTAGTTAGTTAGATAGTTGGTCGGTCGATCCTAGTCATTTGTTAACCGTCGTTGCAACATATTATGCTAGTTACCGTATCACCGTTTTGTGCGTATTTTGATTAAATCGTGCCGTTTTCTTTAGTTTTAGCAGTTATTTCGTTTATTTTCTTGTCGTCATCAATGTATAAATAAGTTTTGCGTTGTTTCTTTTTTTTGCGGATTTGTGAATATTGTCGAAAAATCAAGAAATTACGCGTACATTTGGTTACAATTTATTCGATTTTCTTAATTAAACACGTGGTGTGTGATCGTGGTAAGTTCGCCACATGGGGCAAAGCCCAGAGTGAACGGCCTTTTTTGCGAATAGGCGAATCTTGTGAGTAGTAAAAAAATTATTCGGAAGATTTTTTTTTTTTGTTAATTTTAGTAAATTTTGGTCATGAATTGAATACGTGGTTCGGTGCCATTGTGAAATCTCCTGCGCGAGCGCGATTTAATTTTAGTTGTTTAGTCAAAAAAAAATAAAAATAAAAAAAAAAACGAAACCCTAATGCTCCGACGCGGAGAGCTGTCCAGGTGTCACTGTCGCCCGTTAATAGTGTGATTATTTTTTTTTCTTCGAGTGTTTTTACCTCTGAACTTGCTAATTCGTAACAAATTCATCCGCAAGTCTCATTCATTGCAAAGGGCTTCCGTAACAAGAACCACTGACGAGAATCAGTTCATTACAATATGTAATAGAGACCAATAGATTTTTTCTATAGGCAACAATAGATAAGGAGTTGAAAATACGATCTTTCATCCCACAATCACTACTATTTCGTCTTGACATAATTCGTAATATTCCGTCTGACTTTTTAACTGATGAACTCTTGTTAAACTGTCCATCCGAGGTACCAATCTTCAACATTTACATAATGTGAAAAAGGACCTTTGACAATTTTTTTATATGTCTATTCCCGCTATTGAAGTTAAGTTTCAGAACTTCATTTTTGCTCTTTACATTTATTTTTTCAATTCCTATCGTAAATTTGAGAGACCATGATCCCTAGATTCAAACTATGCCGTAACTGTTTCCGTTTCGGACATTTCAGTGAGTCCTGTAGTAGCCAAACCACATCTGTTCCCTGCATGCCGATGGTTATTGTTCCTCAGATGCACCGTCATGCAACAAAGCGGCCCTCCTTTTTACCTTTGCAACCATGCGAGGAGGACCTTTTCCTTCGGACTACATCTAGTTTAACAGAGAAGGTTAGCATTTTTACGATCATGAGTTTACGAAATATTTCTTACTCTCGGGCAAAAAGTATCTGTCAAGCTAGGTTAGTCTCCTCAACCTTTATTTTTGCTAAGATATTTCTAATTCGACAACTTTTTCATTCTTCGCAGTTCCTTTTCTACCATCTCAAAAACGAAACGGCAGAAAAACTCCGCTAGTTCGTCTTCTTCCCATATCAGAATTCTTATTCATAGGCACTATTCCAACTATGTGTCCACGAATCCTCGTAACAAACATTATTATAACTTAGCTCTCAATGATGCCACTAAAGGAATCTATCACAGTACTTTTAACTGTTTTCCATCCTCCTACGGTGTTTCCTTTTGGCTTCAATGATAATGTCTTTACTTCAACTGATAGTATTATCTACTTTAGTGACTCTACTTTTCCTTCTTCTTCCAATTTATCCTAATTAGAAATGGTATCTGATTTTTAACTCGTAACATGCATTCTTCTTTTTTTTTCTAACGTTTCCTCTTCTAACCATGTCAACATTTCAGTTCTTAAAATCCGTGGTAGTTCATTATGCCTACCCACTTCGATCCTCGTGACTTCCCTTTTCCCACTTTCGTTGATTCCTTATCGGTATTTTCGTCACAGATGGCGATCAGAATGCCCGCTCACCTTTCTAGGGATATAATAGTTATGATAACAATGGTTTAATATCCTAGAAAAACGATTATTTCTGTCAGTTATTCTCTAGTTCCTAGTTCCATTAACCTAATTCCCAAATCTTGGATGCAGTTGATCATGGTGCACTCTGGACGGAATCTTTGGAAGCGATCGCATTCCTATCATCATGCCCCCGAATGAATTTCCATATTCTACTTCGTGGAATCTTTTACGGTCTCATAAATGAGTCCCCTTTGAAATAAATTTTCCCAGCTTTCGCTTCTATGTTGCTTTCTCACTTTCTCAATGCCCTCTTGTACTTGTACTCTTTTTTCTAATACAACTTTTTCATGTAATCTATCTTGTCCGTAACCCAAATTTACTTCCGCTTTGTGGTGGGATCGGGATTGTAAGACTGCTTTTCATCCAAGTTTATCCGCTTTTACAATGTTCTGCTCTTGTCTCACTTTTTTCAACTTTCTTTCTCATACAAGCGCCAACGTTAGACTCGGATTTAAAATCTTGTTGAAAAACTTATGCTCCTCTTTTGCACACTCCATTTATATTAACGTATTAGCTTCTAATTAAATCCCGAAACGTTTAAAACTTTCGCAGTTATTAACTATGATGTAAATAATTTACGAACAACTGCGTTTAGAAAATAAAATGTATTTAATTCAAGAATACATTTTATTTTCTTAGTTGTCCGTAAATTATTCTAATAATCCTGGCATATTTTGTCTTCCTTTACCTTTTCATATTTTTTACTCTCTCATTTTATCTATATTGAACTTGAAACAATTTATACAATTCGTCTGATTCCTCTCTCGGAATAAACGGAATCTTCTTAAGAGCTATTTCCAACTCTTTTCTTCGGTTCCTTCTAAATATGTTCTTCGAATTCTTCTGCATGGAATACTTTCAGCATCACCTCAATTCCGAAACTAACTCTCTCTAACTTCGTGCAAATCTCTCTTGCTTTTTGTACCGAAAAACTTATCGAAAGTTTAATCAACGGACGTCTAATTTAGTGACTTAAAACACTCTGTTACCCAATAACACGCTTAGTTTTCGCCTCGGATGCGGCTTTCCCGATTGTTTCAATCTATTTTTGTTGTCGCCTTCAATTTATCAACTTCTTTCTATTCCTTAAAATTCCTACAATAATTCTTTTATGCTCCCTTGTCTGTCTCTTTGTTCCACCCAAACTTTTGATTTATTTTTTATCGGCTATCTCTGATCATAGAAAAGTCTGAATCTCCTTTTTCCTCAGTTCTTGGTCAATGCCCATGCTGACGAAATTAAAAAAATGTATTCGAACCGTTTAATATACTATCAGCAAAATTAAGAAAAATAAATTATACGATTATTTAGAAAAGTTCTTTAATTGTAAACAATTAACGCTATATCAATTATTCTCTCATACGGGACAGTTCATTGAGGAGTTACTTATCGCACTGCGCCATTAAATTATCGAAAAAAATCTTTATTTAAGAACAAAAACAGTCAAAATATCGATGCGGAAAAACTAAGTTTTAAGAACTTCGATTTCGCGCGATTATTACTTTATGTTTTGAAAAATAAAAATAATCTCGACACCGCTCTATTATCAGAGCACCAGCTAAAGAGAAAGCATACATATTCCGCTGTAATAAATATAACGTAAGGGTGCGAACGAAGTATACGGGTGCAATTTTGTTTATCTTAACGCTGGAATCGCTAAAACTGAATTGAGCAATTACAGATATAGACAACAACTTTCAATCAATCAGTGGTGCCTAGTGGATTTTAAAAAAAGTGTAACATGTAGCACAATTATCTCGCTCCAGAAAACACATTGCACTACCCTGAAATGCATTTAAATCTAAATATTAATCTCTACATTTTGCTAATAAATTATGCGACAAATTTTACAGCGTTCAGGCTTATCCTTAATTAATCCCCCCTGTTTTTTTTAGCTGCAAAATATCCATGATAAAATCATAAAAATTTGGAGATTTTTTAATAATCTGCCAATTGTTTTTTGATAAATAACGACGCTAAATTGTAAAGATAATCTTGCTAAATTATATTGTTCTATTAAATGATTTAACACGCTTTAGGATTGAAATTTTTGTTTTTGTTAATACAACTGTTACTGGAATGGTAATAAATCACAAGTTTTGATGGTTCCAACAGAATCTCATTTTAGTCTTTTGGTACCGAAAAATTCTTTAATTTGGAAACAGACTTATTTTAGAATGAAGAGCAGTAAATATATATATATATATATATATATATATATATATATATATATATATATTCATATTTCACAAAAATATAAACCGTAAAATTTCGTGAAATTTTACTACCATTTACCGGATATTTGCTGGAATACTTTTCAAATGTTTACTAAATTTGAAAAGAAAAAAAAAACTTAATTTTCTCAAGTCAAAAATTCGATTTTTTATATGTACAATAAAACTGTTTATAATCATAAAGACGATGTCAAACATTTTCGTCACTACATTTCTTCTTCTCCTTGATTAAAAATTATTAGAATTTTTCACTATAAAATTTTCCTGTTTTATCGATTGGTACGTAAAATCGTTACATAAATTATAGAAATATTTTTTGAACCTTCGAAATTAAATTTTTTGACACAGCATAATATCACATATTTTTTTACCTTCAATAAGTAAACAGACAAATCGCTCTGGACGGGGAACCAAAGGTGGTAGCGACTTCCACGATAGCTCGTTCTGTTAGTTAGAGTGTTGGCTATGCACTTCAAATGTTGTTTTACCGGGAGGAAATGGAGTGGGAAGTGCTCCCACATACCCTGATTTAGACCTGTCAGATTTCCATTTGTTTGGGCTGCTCAAGAACTTTTTGCGTGGACACGTTTTCGAAAACAACGAAGAAGTCGAGGAGTATGTCCTAAAGTGGTTCTGCACTCCTTCGTCAAGGGAATACGAAGCCTCGTAGACCGGTGGAATAAGTGTATTCATGTAGAGGGGGTTACGTCGAAAAGTGAAAAAAAAAAAGAATTGTAAATTTATTAATAATTAAAAATTTTATAGCGATTTGTCCGTTTACTTATTGACGGATATTCGTAACACTTCTGCTCTAGGAAGCACTAAATTAAGTAGTTCTAGAGTAGAATTAAATTCAAAATCAGAAAATTTTTATCGAAACCTTTTGTACAATAACCTTACTCTACATTCAATATCGCATTATTTTCCAAAATAAAATAAAACAACTCTATTACATTTCCTTTTTGATCACACACCATATCAAAAAAAGCATTATCGTATCTATTTGGTAGCTGCTACTGAAGAGAAGCGATTTTTCACATTTTCACCGAGAACATAGGGGATCATTTGATGACTTAGAAAAGAACGATATGAAACTGGACATCGTTATTAAAAAAAAAAAAAAAAAAACTTTACATTACTTAATATTTTTTACAGAGTTTTGCAAAAATAAATTTAATTTACGTACATGGGGTATACTCTGTAAATAGTGCTTGCGGGCATTTCGATTTAACTTTAATAATAAGTTCACTGTATTTTCCTGTATCAGCGTATATGCGCCATCATAAGTTTGAGCTATTAAGTTACTATTAAGTTATTACTGTAGTGAAATCCATCTAAACTGTCAAAAATATATTCCGAAATTCAATTAGTCGCTCGATTAATTGACATGTAAGAATCTAATAAAACTTTCTTGAACCACACTTGCATTATTAATATAACAAAAAGTTACAGAAAGCTGTGATTTTTTAGAAATATCTGTCGATTCATCGACAATAACAACAATACTTTTTTCCTTCTAAACTTCTTTTTTAATAATTCGTATTAGATGTTCCCTACAAGCTTCAATTAAATCAATTCGAGTTGCTGCAGATTCACCACTAAAACAGTTTTTTTCTTTTATAAATTTTTCCAAATAAATTCAATAATTCTTTTTCATCGAATTTTCAGATTTACTATGTTCACAAATTGTTAATTCCAAAGAGCGCTAGGAAACAAGTTATATTTACTAGCTTTCGAAATATACAACGATTACTGTAAACAAGGGGTGGTCTGGCCAACCCACGGCCCGTCTTAAACATTTTTTTAGCCCGCGAGATGGCCAAAATATCACTAGTAAAGTAAATATTTTTTAATGATTTCATTTTTTTTTTATTTCATTTATATTTATATATTTCTTATATTTCATTTTTAGTGATACTTATTTCTTTGCAATGTGCGTTTAGTATCATTATTATTATATTATCTATGTTTACATGTAAGAATAATAGTAAATACGATAATAACAACTCATATTATGTTTCAATTTTTCACTATCAAAAAATGTCTATAGTGGTTCTAAATCTAATATGGGGATATATGATTTTATATGCGGCCCGCGGAGTTATGATTGCATTTCTAAAGTGGCCTGCAAGATCATTTGGGTTGGCCACCCCTGCTATAAACCTTTCTGTTATGTTTCTATATTTATTTTATAAGTTTTGCCTAAAAAAAATTCAAATCTATTTTCATTTCTAGTTCATATACAAATAACAAAAGTAAGTATATGTTCAATTGAATTTTTTATGTCGTTTATGTAATACATTACCTAAATCTGTTATTATCTTCACTCCATATGTCTCCATAAACTGAAAATAATAAACGGAAACGGTTTTAACGAGTTTTTATACCCAATATTTGCTACTAAAGTAGGTGATGAAGTAATCGGTCTACTTTTTGAAATGAAATTCTTTTTATTAGTGAGATACTTAATGCATTAAATGGATATTTAAGCGGTTATTCAAGTGCGCAATTATATCGATTTTCAACACTAAAATGTTTTCCTTCCATTCCGGAATACTGCAACAAATTATACTTCAGCGATATTATTGTATCACATGCGAAAAATAAACATTCAAAACTCGGGCGCGTACAAAATATGATTAGCGCTTACATTTTCGGATTAAGTGAAAGAAGACGACAAAACAGCGAATAAACAATGTACGCATGGTTTGTAGCATCGTACAGACTACAGGCGGACAAATGTCGAACAAAAACTCGAAACGGTTCACGATCATTGTGACATCATCGATTATAGAAACTGTATTCTGCTTAAGTGCTAGCTTCTAATATTTATTTTTATGCTGCAAGTATTTAAATAACGAATTTTTTGATGCAATTCAAGCATAAAAGTAATGAGCTTCGTAAATCTAAGTTTTCTAAATTATTTGTTTTATGCGAAATTTATCTCCGTAAATTAGGTTAAAAAAGGTATTTTTGTTTTGATAAATATTAATTTATATTATTGGTAATATATATAAACATATATATATATATTATATATAAATATATGGTCAGTGGTGCTTTACGGTGCGGAATCATGGGTAATGAAAAAGAGAGATCGCGATAAATTAGAAGCATTTGAAATGTGGTGTTGGCGGCGGCTACAGAAAATTAATTGGGCCGAGAAAATAAATAACAAAGTAGTATTAAAAAGATTAAAGGAAAATAGAAGTATACTAGAAAATATCCACAATAGGCGACTTAAGTGGCGCTAGGTCATGCATTCCGTCAAAACCGAAATATCCTGAAGGATGTTATTGAAAGCAAGATAATGGGGAAAAAGCCACGCGGAAGACCAAGAATAATACTCATTGACACAGTGCTAAAAGAAAGTGGAATAACGACTTATCCGGAATTAAAGAAGAAAACCTGTGACAGGCTTGGATGGAAATACATGGGGCGAACCAGCCGACGGGCTGATACACTGATGATGATGATGATGATATATATATAAATTACATTTAAGAAGTTTATTTATTTATTTATTTTTTTCTGGTTAATTTCATTGAGCATTGTGGGCACTACTCTATACTTGCGGCCATACTGTAGAATAAAATTTCCTTCCCTGCTTTCCATTCCTTATTTTTCTATTATTATTAATTTTTCATATCTATTCATAGTGTAGCTTGCTGGCCAAATGAACTGTATTTGTTCAGGGCAAAAGAAAAAAAAAAAGTTTATTTTCAGATGTATGTACAAAGCGGAAAGTTTAACTGGAACAAATTCTGTAACTTGACAAATAATAATTTCTTGTAAAATTCTTGAAACACGTCACTTTTTTATATTTAATGAGGCACATTATAACGGTGTTTATTTACTTTTTCGATCGTCTGTGGGATTTCAATAACCCGTAACTTCTTTTTTTCAAATATAAGGTTAGGTTGATTATTTTTTCATTTTAAAGTTTCTTCAATTAAAAACACAATTACGTATTTTTTTTTAAAATTTCATATAAGAAACTGTGTCGAAAAAAAAAGAAAAAACGAAATTTTCATTGAAATTCTTTTACCGTAAAAAATGTTCAGAATGTCGTTCATTACGCATAGAAAATTAAGTATAATTTATAGAAACGGGACACGAATAAACTATATATAATATACGCGCATGAGGAATATAACATAGGAGTTGTAAAAATAAATGGTATAACATTTATACTAACATACCAGTATATACCTCACAGTAAATTAACAAGTAATTATTTTCAGTTTTTAAGCGTATATAAATTTAAGATTTATGGTTCTGAAAACTGAGTAATATATGTAATTTTAGAGATGATGTTTTTCATATACTGCAAGAATGCGATTATAATAATAATAATAGACTCTGTAATTATGATGTATGACAACTTGTACAAAATTATTTTAATGAATTTAACAAATTTGCAATTGAAGAAATAAAATTCCGAAAAAATAATGCACATTTATATTAAGTATAAAAATATAGCATATATTTGTAAAAAACTGTAAAACGGAAATTAATATAACACTAAATAGTTAATTGAGTGGGTTGTATTAATTCCATTATTATAATGAATCAATATTTAAGTAAATAGATGTACCCTACCCGACGTTTCGGGAATGGGGGGGATATAAAAAAAAAAATTAAATCGATGATAAAAAGTATTTCGAACATTCTGTTATTATTTCTTTAATTACCTGGTAAGATTTCCATACATGTTTTTATATCAAACCTGCGCGACAGGTTTTTTGCCCAATGTGAACTCCTTTTGATTAATTTGTTTATTTGTTTGCATTTCAACGTGTAGGTACTCGAATTAAAAGCCGAAAATCAGAAAATGCTTTATTTAATCGAGACGCATCGTATCAAAATTTTGATGATGATTGGATATGGGGATAGAAGTCGAATGCAGACTGAAGTCGCTCGTTTGTTTTCTGAAATTCATCTAGAATTGCCTCCAATCAATCGGGGTACGATTAGCAAAATCGAAACTCGATATTGGCGGTTGGGGCACGTCAGGAATGCTCATCGACAGAGGCCTTGAAAAATCGACGAAGAAACCCGGTTGAACATGTTGTTGGAAGTTGAAGAAAATCCTGTCACTCCAGCTAGGCAAATAGCTCGCAATTATAATATCAGTCACACAAGCCAAAAAGCACCCATATAAGATGGAAAATCTGCACGAGCTCAATGAAGATGATCCTGATCGAAGACTCGATTTTTATCGATGCTGGGCAAATTTCTGTGGAATGGGTACTGTTTTCTGATGAAGCTACGTTCACATTACATGGACACGTCAATCGGCACAACTGCCGTTATTGGGCTGACGAAAATCCTCATTGGATGCGTAAATGCAATACTCAAAGGCCTCAAAAAATGAACGTCTAGGTTGGAATTATTGGGGATCGCACAGTGGATCCTGTATTTTTCAATGAAAATGTAACCCGACAAACATATCTAAATATGCTACAAGATGATTCACCCCGTTAGATTTTTTCTTGTAGGGATATCTAAAAACCAAGGTTTACGTTACTAAAACAAACGACATCGTCGAACTTCAAGAAAGAATAAGGGATGAAATCAAGCAAGTAATGCCGGAAGTGTTACAAAATGTTCGGAATGCATTTTATCATCGATTGGGGTATCGTCTGCAATAAGGTGGAGGTCATTCTGAACATTTTATACGGTAAAAGAATTTCAATGAAAATTTCGTTTTTTCTTTTTTTTTTCGACACATTTTCTTAAATGAAATTTAAAAAAAAATACGTAATTGTGTTTTTAATAGAAGAAATTTTAAAATAAAAAAATAATCAACCTAACCTTATATTTGAAAAAAAGAAGTTAGGAGTTGCTGAAATCCCCCAGACGATTAAAAAAATAAACAAACACCGTTATAATGTGCCTCATTAAATATAAAAATTGACGTGTTTCAGGAATTTTACAAGAAATTATTATTTATCAAGTTACAGAATTTGTTCCAGTTAAACTTTCCAATTTGTATAATTTGACATATAGTGTAATAAAAAGGTAAACCGAGTTCATTTCAAAAATATTGTTGTTAATTAAACATACAGGAAATTCTAAAAGATAGTACAGCGTATAGCCAACGATGTGGAATAACATCTTCAAATTATGGCCAAGATGTAGTTCTAGATCTTACACATGAAATTGCTCCCTCGACGTTTAACCAACTGTGGGAGGTGCTCTGCGCGCGCACTGATCAGTGAACATATCTTGCCTTGCATACATAATTTATATAATTAAAAATTGCGTTAACATATTTATTTATCAAAAAATTCATACTTAATTCTGAAAAATTAATAATTCGTTTCCTTTTTTTTGATTTTTTTCTTTCTTGAATTTGGTTATCCTCATTCTATTTGGGAAAGTTGTAATCAACTATGTGTTAAAAAATACAGTTTAACTTATCTCAATAAATCACGCGATACTCTCAGTATAGTGGCTGAAAGTGTTATTACCGTTAATTTCATCATTTCATTTATAATGTACAGTTTAATGTAAGTTGTAAAAATTTTCTTACAACTAAAATCGAATAAATAATAATTTTATCAAAGAGAAGTGCTCTTTTAACCATCACTAACGTCTAGGTCGGATAAAAAGGGTAAAAAAATATATAGAGAGCAGATTTTTGAGACGGTACACTTCGGTTAATTTTGATAGCATACTGCAAAGATCCTTCTGAATATGTACGGTGGGATGGTGAAAGAGAGTTTGTTATTAATTTTACCAGAATGGTAGTATACTTAGAGTAATCAAAATCACTGAATTTCGATGATGTATAGTAGGAGGGAAATTGTGTGAAGGTTTCACAATATGAGTAAAAACGGACAAAGTGCTTTCGAAGATTTTTGTAATGGTAATAATAGAGAAGAAGTTACGTACGGTTCGTAAAACTGATATGAATGAATAGTTAATTTTTACTACTAAAATAGAATGCCTAGAATAATTTTGAAACATGTTGCAGGATTTTTTCAGAAACGTACAATAAAAAGAACAAAGAAAAAAACTATTTACGATATTGATTCATGGTAGCGAAATAGTATTCTTAGATTAATTTTGAATGTTGATAACTTATTACTTGGCATGTATAACGTGTGCACGAACAGAGAGTACACATTTGCATGGTTCTGCGGGGATAATGAAGTTTGGAAAATATTAAATGCGGTAGGAAAAAAGGGTTTTCGGAAAAAGTTGAATTAATAGGTTACTGGCCGCGAACGATGTGCGCTTTCGTAGATGTAGCGGTTCTGATGATTTTTCCATGTATGGAAATTTTAAAAAAACACTAATTAAAAACGGTGAAACAATAATATATATCACAATGATAACAAATAATTAAACAAAAAACTTGTATTTCATGATACAATCATAAGGATGTGGACAACCACACGCTTTTCGCAGATTAGAATATTCAGAGAAATCGGGGCAAAAAATAAAAAAGAAATATGTATTTTTGCAAAAGAACGAATAAGCGGTAGGAGGGAGTTAATTAGGAAATTGTAGAATATATTGATGCTAATTCTATAACACTTACTCAGGATCGGAATTTTACAGGATTGTGATAAGAATAATAAAAAAGAATGTGTAGGTTCATACATATATGGTAACGAGACGACAAGTAATTGCGCTGTATGTTTATGATAATGCGTATATATGCTGGGCGAGGTGTGATTTTACGAAAGGTATAGATTAGAATAGAAAATATGAACTGTAATATTCGATTTCAGTGACACATGCATGCACGGAATCGGATGCGTTTGTAGCGGGTGAATCTTCTTTAAACTTGGAAAAAAATAAATGAAATCACGAATGATCGAAAATTTTGGCTAAGAAAGGTGTGGGGGGGGCTGACTTTTATTTGGGAAAAATAAAAATTTTGATTACGTACGCCAGGAATTTGAAAAAATATTTTTCTAGTTTTTATAATTCTTTTTGAAACTTTGGATATAAAAAGCTTCAGAATTTTGAAGTGCATACGTATTCTTTGAACAACGAGAAATAATATTCCATTAAATAAACACAAAATATTAATTCGCTAAATTTACGCACAACAAGCTCTTTTCTATTCAAAATCAATATATACATATATAAATTGGTTCTTCGGAGGACACCATGGGGATACCTTCTGAACCACTAAATCGTGATTTTCCTATAATCCTTGTAAAAGAATAAATTTTAATTGACTATAAAATTCTTTGAAATAAAAATGTTTTTTTAAAAATATTGAAAAAGAGACCTACAAGTAATTAGAAGGATTTATTAGGAGCAAAATGCAAAGAAAGTCTACTATCTTCTTGTTTTAGAATCTTTAAAATCAGCTTGCGTACAAGTCCGTAACACAGTGAGATATTTTCATGTTTTCCCTTAAAAGTGGGCTTTGTACAGCCATTCAGGCATCTACCGACATGAGAATGCCCCCGTGCAACCTGTAAATGCCTTGTACATATTATATCGCAACGTATGCGCAAAAATATCCATTTAACAACTGACTGCCGCTAGTACAAGGTTCCCCTTATTTACATCATTATCGTAAAGAGTTAGTAATATTGAGGAAATGACGTGTAAAATACACAAATCTACGATCTTCACAGCAAGTCGTTATAGGTAACACTTTAACCTACTTCTGTTGAATGCATACTCGCGTATATCGGTCTCATTAAATGCTCTCTTATTAGTAATCAGTCGTATCTAAGTAAATACATGAAATTTTCGTAACGCTTTTCTGTGACGCTTCATTTCGTGACGCTTTTCGGGTTTATGTGCCAAAGTAAAGACATGAAAAAACGTCATTCTCTCCCACTGTGCAAACCTTTAAAACGAGACTAGTTTGGTTATTGCGCTGTTATTAGTTTAATCTTATAGAAAATCCGTCCAATGTTGATGTTTTGAGACAACAAAGGGATCACATTATTTTAGTGAAATTCATGGAGCGTGGACAGACCATTAACGGCCTAAACTACTGGAAACACTCATCAATTTAAGGAGAGAGATAAAAATTTAGAAAGCAATTCAACTGTTGCATGACAATGTACGGCCATTCACAGCGAACATTACCCAAGAACTTACCGCCGAGTTGTCAGTTGACTACAGTTCGGACCTTGCCCAAGTGATAACGCTTTATTTTCTCAATTAAAACAAAAAAAAAAAAATATATATATGTATCCGGCGGATGACGAATTGCTTAAAAATATCGAGTCACTCTGGACCGGACGGAAAATGTTATAGGGTAAGTATTAAAAAGTTGATGGTTCTTATATCAAAAACTTTGTAAAATGTTCAAGCAATAAGATGTAAGTTTTAAATTTAATTTTCGTTCATTATTGAGTTTTGGAACCTTACTTTCTGCGTGACCCTCGTAGACACAATGCATCAATTCGGATTCAATATTTATGGCGCGCCATTCTATTTCGTGACGCTCAATTTCGTAACGCTTTTCGAGTTTATGTGCCCAAGTAGAGACATAGACATAATATTAGTAATCAGTCGTATCCAAATAAAGACATGAAATTTTCGTAACGCTTTTCCGTGACGGTCCATTTCGTAACGCTTTTCAAGTTTATGTGCCAAAGCAAAGACATAAAAATGTCAAAAACCACTGTATTGCTGGGAGGAGAAAATGGTTTCGGTAGATTTGGAAAAAATTGACAGATTGAAAATCTGCGCTGAAATGGTTGCGGGAGCTAATTTTTAAAACCGAGAAAGATAAAAATATGATCCGATTAATTTTTGGATTCATTTTTTGAATACTTACATTCAGAATTTGAAAAAAGTCGTTGCGATTCTGGGAGGAGAAAGGAGTTTTATGATAGATCATGAATTTGTGTTGTAAGAGGCAAGTGAGGGTTAAGGTTACTTTCCGGGTTCGAGGTTATGATGTTTTGACTAATTTTGAAATTTATATACTTACGCTTCGAAATTTGAAAAATTGCCGTGGCAGTAGTTATATGCATCGATAATGGCGGCGCTGCAACGTACGTGCATGCGTAAGGTTGGTACGCTACAGCAGCGGTTAAAGCGATCGGCGGTTTAATTTTTAGAACTGATAAAAAAAAGTATGACAGATCAGAAAAAGATTTTGAAATGGGAAAATAGAAATATACTTACATTAATTTGGAATACTTGTGCTCAGATTTTACAAAGCGGAAACTAAGGTTAGTTTCAGATTTTAGACATAAATTTTCAGTTTCTTTTTAAAATGAGTCAGATTACTGGGTAAGCTTAGCCTAAAAGGTAAGGGTTAAGGTCCTTGCTCAGGATTACAGGTTGGGGATAGACCAAGGGACTTTCACTGAACTGAATTTTGAGCTTTTAGACCATAATTTGTGTTGGATTTTGAAAATTCTTCTGTATTATCGAAAATATAAATTACTAAAAGTTTTAGACTGGAGTGAATTTGGGGCCTTTGAAAAAAAATTGTGATTAAATTTAAAAAAATGATGTTTCGATTCCAATTCCATCACTAGAAACGAGTTTAGTTTCTGTCTTCCGCTTACGGGTTTTCAGTTGTTACGCCGGACTTGCTAGATCTCTTATTTTCACTCTACTCATACCTCTCTTCTCTTCATTTATAAGTTGTACTTGGGTTATCGCTTTTTGATCTAACGTCTGATTACTTATTCTTCTTCATTTTTTTCTTCATATCCCTCTACCCTTCATAAATAGCGATTTTCTTCTAATGAAACTCCAATTCTATCCTTTATTTCTGTTCGTTCCGTTCATTTTCTTATTTAAATGTATTTCTTTATCGATCTATTCTAAACCTGTTCCTCAATATGCTGCTCGAATTTACGAAATTCTCCCTTTCTTACACATGCCCCTACTTTTATTGATGGTTCCAGAAGGTCGAATAGAGTTGGTTTTTCCTTTTTGTTTCCTTACCCAAAATTATTTTGAATTTTTTTAATTTCCCTCCTTCTATTCAATTTTTTATGCATAAACTACTGCTATCCTACACACCTTTTCTTTATTTCCACAAAGTGCTTGTAATCTCCGATTCTAAAAGTGTTCTGCAAACTGTTGCAACTCTTCGTTATCAATCTTCTATGGCATTCTGGCCATTTAAGCATTGAGGATTGTGAGATAATGGATTCATTAGCCCGTTCTTTTGTTTCCAATGGAAAACTTTTGGTCACATTTTCGGCTCATAATATTTCTCTTCTTTCGTCGGTTGCTCATTCAAAATTATAACTCAAATCCCATTCTTCTTAATTTTTAAATTCTGGCTTCTTTTGTTTCTCAATTCACCATCTCTTTTTCCGCACTCGTGGTTCCTAGATTTCCCCTCTTTTAAACCTCCCACAATCTCGGCTATTTGTCGTCTTTGTTTTAATCATAATCTTCTTTCTAAATCATTTTCTCGATTTTCATCTGCATTTACTCAATTTTGTCCTCTTCACCTCCTTTCCACGTACATTATTCGTGATGCTGATCACATTTTGTTTGAATGTTCAGTCTTTTTTGCTAAACAACGTCATTCTACACTTTTTTACTAAAATGCGATATCCCTACTCCTTACAGTGCTTCTTGTATTTTTTCATTTCCTTCTACCTCTGCTATTCTCCTGCCTTCAAATTATTTTTATCCTCTATTCTTAAACGTTTAAAAATACATTTTAATTTTTTCCTTCTTTCCATTTCTTGGCCTACTAATGTCCTACTGGATAAACCTATTTATAAAAAAAAAAAATTTAAATTCGCTATGGTAAATATAAATATAAACTCTACTTAATAATTTATTAATTACTGTCACGAGAGAAAAAAAAAATGTGTTCCTTATTAGTCTCATAATGAATAGGAACAAATTAACTTTTGCAAAGGGCTGGATGGAAAGGTTGGAAGAACGAAAACAAAATGGACATATGAGTGGAGACGACATTGTCTTAAATATGTAATTATGAAGGATTACTAGTGTGACGACCAGCTTGTAACCGACTTATAACGGAGTTATTCTACACACATATAGTAAAGAAGGAAGAACCGCATTTCAGTTCTTAATTATATATGTGAACAAAAATAAAATAAAAAAAATTGGTAAACCATTACATCAGTCACATTAGTTAATTTTTGATCGTAATTTTAGTTCATTTATTTTTTCTGTTATTCAAAGCTCGAGCAGATAAGCATATAAGTAGATGAATAGTTTATAGAATAAGCTAATGGTTTGAGGAAATCGGAATAGTTAAGAAGCGGTGTTCAACGCATCACCAGTCGAGCTGTTTAGATCCGTTGTATTCAAAATTTAATAGAAAGAGGATATGAGTTATAGGAAAAATAAAATTTATAAGTTGTAAAGGCTTAATGTTTTATTAAACAAGAATATAATCTTAATTAAAACATAATTTTCGTGGGTTTCTGACAAATTGTTCTATTAATTTATTATAGAAGTATTCTAAATTGTCCATGATTACGCGCCTATGAATACTTATCATGGCCAGTTGATTAAAAAATTTCAAGGCTCCAGAGGGGGTAGCTGCTCCTCCCTATTCCCCCCGGGCGACGCCTATGATAGTTACTACTGGAAATATTATTTACACTGAAATCCCTTGCCTAACTACTGTAGTTTGCTGTTGTAGAATGTACTCATAGTTTGTTTTAATTATTATATTAGTAATATTCTCAAAAGAAAAAAAGACTGAGTAAACGAGATAAGGTTTAGTGGAAATTCACAGTTCACTTAAAAAGAAAAAAAATTTAAAATTTAAACAAATCTTAATATGTGGACGAAACCACGGGCAGCAGCTAATATATATATATGTATATATATATATATATATACGTATTCATTTTTTTTTTATATTTTATTCTTGGTGCATACGTTGAGTGGCTTGCGTATATTACTTTCTGACTTTCTTTTTTTTCACCTTATTGTAACTAGTGATGTAACTAGAAATTTTTTATTACTATCATGACTAAAATTTTCGAATTTTTATTTTATGTAAAACTGTTCTAGCTAAACAATTTTTTTCGTATCTCAAAGTTTTATCTTATCATACGCCAAAATATTTGTAAGACGTTTTAAAAAAATTATGCAAACCACATCTTCGTTGAATGCACCGCCCTTAATTCTGACGCTTTGCTTTGTCCTCCAAAATCTTAGCACTGGATCTTCTTGCTGCTTATAATTCTTCCTTTGTCCTTTCCTTCCCATCACCAGTTATAATTCCTGTACTTCAATCTTTCCTAAGTTCTATTTCTAATCGTCTCTATATTTAACCATTTCTATAATATCTGTAGTTGTTGGGTCAAAGCCACTGGCGCGCTCAAAAGAAAATATGTAAAATAATATTATTATTATTTTATATTACTAAAAAAAAAAAAAAAAAAAAAAAAAAAAAACAACTTATAGTTCGTTAAAACAGTTTTCGGAGGAGATGCCGTACAAGGAGTGCTACGGCTACACTAGCAAATGATTTACAGATAAGCTTAAGAGTCAACTGGTTTTTAGTAATGATCTGTGTTGTTATAGTCAGCTTATGCAGTGGCGGATCAATCAGGAAATAGGAGACACCCCCTCCCCAAAAAAACCAAAAAAAAGTTTGTTACAACAGAGAAATTTAATTTATACTATAAAAGTTTTGTATAAATGTTACCTATGGATTTAATTATAACTAGTATTTAATACTATTTCCTAGTAAAACTGCTACGTTTTTATTCTATTTTAAACGCAACTGTCATCGATCTTTTGCTTTTTTTATTTATTTTTAATTTTAATTTTGTAATTTTAATTAAAAACAGTTCAATGAGAAATATATATGTATTTAAACTTGCTCACGAACAAAAAATTCTGATTGGATTACTAACGAAAATAAAAAAGAAGTTAATTCGAATAAAAATATTATATTTTTAGAACATTTTTAAATTTCTAAAGAGGTCACTATTTTTTTTTCTTTATGAAACAAGGTATTTCTCACGTTTACCGTATAAGATATTACGTAATTTTATAAATTTCCTCCCGAAAATGTCTTTTCGAATCTGTCCTTAATATTTGTAAGTGCTTAAAAATTTTTATGTCATTTTATTCTTTGAAAATGCTAATTACGCCTATTAGCAGGGCCGTATCTGAGGGGGGTTTTCAGGGTTCAACCCAGTCCCCCCCAAAAGTCTGCGAAATAATAACTTCTAGAATTGAATGGACCGAAATTCAAAATAAATTTATTTTCAGTATTTGACAAAAGAAAAGAAAAGAAAAATTTTTGTGAATTCTATGGAAACGACTGTTTTTTATTTGTTTTTATTCTAGTGTTGCATATACAATAATTGACTACAACTCTTTAGCATACTATTTATAAATAAATATATTTCATGATAATACACATACACGTGCGCACATATATATATATATATATATATATATATATAAAAATATTTACGTAACCCTTCCCGAAATTGAGGTCTAGATACGGCCCTGCCTATTAGAAACTTTAGGTAAGCTGGAACCATTTTAATTTCATTAGTAACTAAGGTCCTGTTACGTTTTATATATAAAAATTATGCACTTTTTCAGCTAAAATTTAACAATCAGCTCTTAACTATTAATCGCTAAACATGATTTTATTCAGTTCATGATTGAATTCATTTTCTTCAAATATTTATTTTTATTCTTAATCAAAATTTAATGTCATTCAAAATTATGTTGAATAATTGATTGAACTTACATTAAATAAACCGTGATTATCAATAACTAATTGAAGAATATTTGCGTTACTCATTAATTGATAAAGATTAATTAAACAATAACATTTTTGCAGAAGTAACAAATGACATAAAACTCTGGTCTTCATTCACACCATTCTTTCATCTCAGTGTAAAATTTAAGTAAGAAACAAAGTTATAATTTTAAAAAAAGTTACACTCAGTTCAGGGGTCATAACCCCCATGACCTCCTCTCTAGATCCACGCTTGGTAGTAATTTGGGTTGGGCTTATCTTCAGCCGGAGTCAAAAATAAAAACAAAAAAATAAAACACAAAGCCGAATTATATGGCAAGATCGAAATCTCAAATTACTTCAATTTTTCATACAGTTCGATTCTGTGTTCCCCTTTTTTTTTGTCTTTGTTTTCATTTCAAGATCGGAGGTACGATTTAAAGATATTTATAGAGATAAAATATTTTTAAACGCGTAAAAGTTGGTTTTAATCGGAAACGTATGGAGAGCGAATAAGATTATCTTCTTCCATTATACACAACAAATGGGGGCGGTCTTACACTATATAGCCTATAAAATAAAACGAAAAACAATGAAATTAACAGAAATTATTATTTATGAATGTTAAAGTAATAAAATTTTTTTTTCTAACATTCATAAATAATTTTATTAATTGCTTATTTTTCGTTTTATTATACGTGAATACAGAAATGGCTGATATATTTAATAATCATAGTCCGATAAAAGTCGAAGCCTGGAATAAAAATTGAAAATCAAATAAGTACAAAATTTTATCAAAAACAAAAACGAAAATTCAAAATTAAATTTCTCACCTTTTCAAATCGGCTTTGAAGAGTCGATATTTTTTAAGAAATGTTTTGATATCGGTTGTGCTTCTTTATTCCAGATCGAAACGGAAATGAATAAAAGTAACAAATGTTAACATTAAGAATAACTTTTTTATCTTGTCGTTAATTCAAAAAACAGTCCGTAGCATTTATCATTAAATCGAAAAATGATAATAACGACACATTCTACGAGATGAGCCTACAAATAGCCAGCTAACGGCTGTGTGACTCCTAACTGCCGAACGTACCAGAAAACTCCGAAAATCGAGGGAAACCGAGAAGATTGGACAAACTCGAATACAACGAATATACAGACTAAACTAAAGCTTGAAGAAAAGTACGGATTCTACTTCGAGTTTGTGGCGATGATAACAAGGGGGAAGCCGCTTAAAGTGAAGGCGTGATAGAGGTGATGATTGACAGGCGGAAATTAATGAACCGAAAAAAGTGGAAGCTAATTACTGTTATAAAAATAATGTATACTTTAATGGTGGGCCGAAAAAGCCTTTGAGGTTATCAGCAAATATATTGTTGTATACACAAATTGAGTAAATATCGAACGAAAATGTAGTAACTAGAAATTAAGAGAAGATAAGACATAAGGTAACCGAGCAGAGACTTTGATTCGGAGATGAATCATTAAACAGCAGTCGGTGTTGAAACTGATAAAGGAACGAACAATAAAAATAAAAATTGTAGGAGCTGGTAATGAAAATAAAGAAGCAATAGTGAAACACAAAAGGCGTGAATAATGTTTGAACATCGCATAATATAATAACGATAATAATAATGATATTAATAATAGTAAGAACTAATAATTTGAAATTAATAATTAGGCATCGCTACAATATATCATTTAAAATGGCAGCGATATTATTATTAATAATTTTTCAATATAATTTCATTATAAAATATAATTTATATAATTATCGGCATTGTATCATTTGTGTTCCTAAATTCCATATACACGTTGCGTAAGTTCCATATAACCATCTTAACTCGTGTTTAACTGATCCTGGCTAAAAAAAAGTTTATCTACGTGCCATGTTTTAATTTATAAATGTTAAATGAGTAAAAAAAAATTATTTTGCCTAAATTCTATTACCAATTTATTTCATAAAAAAGATCTAAAAATAAAATTCAAAACTAGCTGAATTGAAAGTGTATTTTACCCGCCTGTTTATTAATTTTGAATTTTGGGCTTGAAATGTTGTCGCTTTGGCTCCACGCTTGGTTAAGCTCAATAATAAATACGCAACTGTTCATCTTGGAGTGAGCGCGTTGCGACATCCAGTGTTGCAAATTTAGTTATCTTTGTTGGATTATGTCTGCGTAAGCGCACCTTCCTGAAGATATTAACACCAAGGTTACATAGTTATCAGCATTTGTTTTCAGTTTTGTCAGTTGAGTCAGTAATTTGAACGGGTAAACGTCAAAATATGGAATCCGAAACAACCTTAAAAATCAGTTTAAAATGTATAACTCGCCACCAGATGATAGTTTTATATTCCCCTCTTTTACATAAATTGTGTCTATTATTTAATTTCCCTCAATTCATTTGTATGCAGGAATACACTTAAACTTGACTATGTTATTTTGTTTATATAATCTCATCACCAATTTTCTAATCTTCATTTCAATATTATACGCTTTATTTGGGTTTGTATTTTTCAATTTAACTGAATGCGAATTTGATATACGGAAGTCATCTTTCGTGGTTGCATCGGTCTTCATTTCTAGAAATTCTTCCTGAACTTCTTTTGGTAATTGAAAGACATCGACAACAAATGGGTTTCTGGTGACCCTGAATTAATGTCTCGATAGTATCGGTAAAATTCGTTTTCCAGCGCTTGCAAATGAGTTTGTACTTCAGCTTTCAAATCTTCGTCCAGTTTTTTATTTTTAATCCGCTTCGAATAGCCGAGAAAAACGTATTACACCAATACGCTATACGGCCCCTCTTTTTAAGGCTTTTCGCTATAACGGCCTTTTTTTCCGTTTTACGGCCCTAATATTTCACTATACAATCAAAAAAAACAAAACAAAAAACAAAAAAAAAAAATAGGTATATATTTCGGTTAAATAAAAAAGATGAAGAGAAAGCGAAGTAGTTTTTAACCACCTTGTCGGTTTATTGATTGTAACTAGACGTACTTATTTTTGTGATTTTTTTTTCGGCCGCGTTGTAGTTTTGTTGTTTTAGTGCAGTTACATATTACTGCGTCTACGTGGTTATTTTTTTTTACATACTTTGGTTGTAGATACAACATATATACATACTTTCTTTCTGCTCTTATTAATCGGAAACATTTCGAATCATTAAATACTTAAGTATTAAGAGATTTTCGACAAATATTTTCGTAGTGTAATTTATTTCATTCATTTTTTTAGAAATATAAAATCTGTTTTGTTTTTTTTTTTAAAGCAAAATGTCGCCGAAACTGTCAATAAATGTAAACACTGAAAAAAACCAAAAAAGTAGTCGAAAATCTGTCACGCTGGAAACAAAATTAAAAGTTTTACGCCGTATTGAAGCTGGTGAAAAAATTGTCCAAATTTGTAAAACAGTTGGACTGGCTAAGTCTACCGTTCAAACAATTCGCAATAACAAAGAAAAAATTAAAGCAGTCAAAGAAGTAGCATTATGGAAAAAATTATTAATTATGTGGAGTGAAGACAATAATCAACGGAGGATGCCAACGAGCCAAATGACTACTCAAAAAAAGTTAAAAAATATTTTCGAATAATATTTAAAAGACAATGTTACTGACGAAATATTAAAAGGTATGATATTCCAAGCAAGTCGAGGTTGGTTTGAAAAATTCAAAAATCGGCACAATTTACATAACATAAAAATGAAAGGTGAAGCAGCTAGTGCCGATGAAGAAGCAGCTAAAGAATATCCCAAGGTTTTGAAAATAATTATTGAAAGAGGTAGATACCGACCCGAACAAGTTTTCAATGTAGACGAGGCAATATTGGAAGTGAATGCCTGAAAGAACTTACATTTTAAAAACTGAAAAGTCTTCATCCGGCTACAAGGTATCTAAAGAACGATTAACTCTGCTTCTTGGTGCAAATGCTGCAGGGGATTTTAAACTAAAACCGCTTTTAATATATTTTTCCGAAAATCCAAGGGCTTTTAAAAAGCTGAACAAAAAAGAACTACCTGTCATTTGAAGATCCAACAAAAAAGGTTGGATGAATAAGATAATCTTTGAAGACTGGTTTAAAAATCATTTTTGCCCAGAAGTGAAAAAAGCATTTGCAAGACAGTAACTTAAGCAACAAAGCATTGCTTATTTTGGATAATGCTTCAGGACATTCGGTTAATTTTTTTTCCAAATTATCTGAAGATGTGGAGATTGAATATCTTCCTAAATATGTGCAATAGCCACTTTTAAGGCTTATTATTGGCATAGAACTTTTCAGAAACTTACAAATGAAACGAATGATGAACTTTCACTCAAACAATTTTGGAAAAACTACAACACTAAGAATGCCGTAGACAACATTGATGAATCCTGGAAAGAACTGAATTTAACCACCATGAATCATGTTTGGAAAAAAATATAGCCAGAATGCATAAAAACTAATTTAAACCGGGCACACCGCAGTATTTGTGAACGAAATTGGTAACGATCTTACTATGTCAAGATTACCGAATTGGTTGTGAGAAATTTAATTGTAGGAAATCTCTCATTACTTTTATAACTTATATAGACTTATTACTAGAAAATAATTTTTTCGGTATATGATTGCTAAATTATAATAAAAATAATCTGAACTGTAAGTCTTACAAATAAATAGACAATTTCAACATTTCGAATCGACCTATTTCAATTCTACTACGCATCCACACTGAGTGTCGCGTAAGAGTGCTCGCACACGTCAGACTTTTTGTAGAGCCAATTATCAGGCCGATTAAAATTCTGTACATTTATACGAGCAACTTTTTGTAGAACTTGTGCGTTTACCTTATGAAATTATGTGTTCTATTTTCGCCAACGAAATAATCGGTTACCGATTGTCTGCGATGGATTGCCTTGGTTGGAAAAGGTGTAACGTTTCACGTTTTAGCGACATCAAGTAAATCCAATATATACCACGACTTAATCATTTTCACTCAAAAAAAAATTACGCTCAGACGGAGGCGGGTTTGGATAGCGAGGTCGCCGTCTGCACGGGGCCCGTAGCAATTGCTACTCTTGCTACGTGGTTAATTCAGCACCGTTCAGGAGTCGTAGTCGATACTGGAAGTGTGACCAAAATGATGATAAGTTTTTTTATCAACGGGAAAAAAGTTTCATCGCATTGGTCGAGAGCTTCTAGAGCAGTGGTCGGTTTCTCCGCTGCAGATTTCCATAGTTCGTGCAATTCTTCATATTCATTTGAAAACTCGTTCGCATCACTTTCGCCCAAAAAAATATTTGCAATTCTGCACAGACATTCTATGGTTTTCGGGTCATTATCTGTCTTTCCTGGTAGGAGCATTTGTAATCTCTGGATTGCTTCATGATGTGGCTTGAAACGATCATCCAATTGATCACATGATCGACAAAAGGGTAAAAAATTTTTTGACGATAGTATATTTCGGCAGTCTCCTCCCTTTGTTTTCCAGTTGTTTTCAGAACGGCTATTCCAGTTGAACTGATCGATTTTCCTTTCTCTCCGTATGATGGGAAAAAAAAGGATAACTTTGAGTCATTTTTTTTTTTTTTTGAGTGGAAGAGAATAAATGAAGGGAGCCGCAATTTTATCTAAATAATTTATAAAATAAATGCGTTCTTTATTAAAAAATTAAAATAAAATATAAATTATGATTTAATTATTTATTAAATTAAATATTTTACAAATACATTTTAAATATTTTATGTTGATTTTAAATCATTAAGATAAATTCATCATTTATTGGTTTTTATTAAATTTTATTAATATTAATTGTGTACGGCCACATAGGAAGGCCACAATTTGTCACAAACCTCAGTACCAAGATAGTATCGAAGGAAAATTTATCCTTAAATCATGAAAGAATACAATATCATGCAAAGAAAACCAATAAACCGCAAAAAAGGAGACCTCCTTTGAAATGAAACTCGAAAATATACCACTAAAACTTCAGCTTATTAGATCACTTGGTTGATCGCCTGCTTTTCAATGGCACGATCGCTAACGCTCGTCAGCAGTCATCATCAAAAACTGCTTCGTAAATAATTTTTTACCTCATTAATTAACCTCTTAAAACAATCAGCCTTATCAATCTTATAAACTGTAAAGTGGTTTTTATACGAAGAAAAGAGCAAACAGTGCTGTTATCCGAAGACTGGGAAAATTATCTTTTAACAACAATAATCTGTCTTAGTATTATCTACTAACTGTCTGCGAATGAATATACTGCAGTATTTTATAATATGTGTTTCTTCCTTTGTTTTCGGCGGAGGGGGAAAGGTTTAAGTATCAAGTTATTATCAGTCAATATAAATAAGTGATATCCAGAGATTTAACGGTAATTCTTTGAATTTGGAAAAATTTAAAAAAAACATTAGTGCGTTCCTTATAGCTAGATTTTTGTCTCTTTGTGGAAATTAAATGGGGGGGGGAGTAGAAAAATGAAAAATGTCGTATATCACAAGGTACTTCGATGAAGGGAACAACCCGAATCCCTTGCTATCTTTCCATAGTAGTTCTGGCCGTCTCCATCTTCCCCAAATAACTTTCTTAGTATCCTCAGTTTCCTTTTGTCCTACGTTCTTCCTTCCTGATGGGTAATCGTCCGTAGCTGTCAAGCCCAATAAAAAAGTAAAAAAAAAAACAAAACCGAATGGAAACCATCCAGCAAATAGCTAACAGAAAGTAGTGCAACAATGCTACGCCAGTGATGAATTCAGGAATCTGTTTCTGGGGGGGGGGACAAATACTTTTTTATATTTTTACTGAGAAAATTTTTTTGGGATAATCCTGAATAAAACCAAATATGTAAAACATGATTTATTACGTAATTTGAAATAATGAAAAAGTAAGTGTGAACGATAAATTCTGAAGTAAAATAACCGATTATAAACAACAATGTTTTCTTAATTGGTTTTAAAATGATTAATCGTAATTGTAGCATTAAAGGACATCATATTGTAAAAACATTCTAACGAGTTTATTATCTTTTTATAATAAACGAATACGCCGTGGTGTTTCAACTTGTTTAAATGGGGACTTTTCTTGGAAATAAAAAACAAGAAAAAAACAACAGAAACAAAAATGAAGTTGTCTATAGATCATGTCGCTTTAAAAAAGAGGAATAAACGAAAACCGAAAATAAATTGATATTAATGATAAATGGATCGACGTGAACGTGGGAGTTCCCGTTTACACTGACAAAAAATACCACTGCAGCGAGTATTTTACAACTTTCGCAATTTGCAATGCAAGCATATCAGTTTTTTTATAGGATAATAAGCGAACGTCAAAGTAAAATTTTAAAAGATCATTTTTTTTCATTGTTGTTTTATGAAGTTTCATTTTTTTGTCAAAAATAAATCTCGTAATTTTGACATTTCAAAATATACGCCTAACTGAATCACTTCAAAATGTTTTGGTAGCAACTTTTAACATAACTGTAAACAAAGCGAATAAAACGAATTTCATTTCCTATGAAATTGACGCATTCTTAAACAGCCTGTATTAAGTTCTGGGGGGAGGGGGCAATTTTAGAGTTCTGGGGGCATTGCTACGTGAATCATTTCGATTCACTTAAATAAAGAAAATACCTTGCTGTCACGTGAATTACATTCATTTCAATGTAATTAAAATACTTTTCATTTTAATTTTTGTACATTTATCGAACTTAATTCATTTTGAGTATTAATTTTAGCTTAATAAAAAACGGAATAATTCAGCTAATAAGTTAACACAACATTTATTGATTATGAGGCGCAGGGGGGATCGTGAATTTTTGGGGCCCTGGGCTAATGCTACTTAGGGGCCTACCTAATTACTCAACTAATTGCCATTTTATCAAAAAACAGTTTTCTATAGCGATGTAGGTATCCAGTATAGGAAAAAAGTAAAACAATAAAATATTTTATTTATTTAATATGACTTAGTGTTTGTGTATACAAACAGCAACTGTACAACATTATTGCAAAAGAAATTGGCAGGTTATGTGTAGTTATGTTATATAAATTATAAAGCAACCTTTCCGCATTTTTGTGATGCAAATTCCTTTATTTGCTCATCACATTGTAAGTCCTTTGTTAAATCACAATTTATGAAAAAAACTGATAAATGATTTAGTCGATAGTTCGACATTGTTGTCCTATATTTGTTTTCTATATGCGACATTCTGGAGAAAGAGTACTCCGCTTCACAGCTAGTAATTGGCAACGTTAAAAAAATCTTTAAGATGGTATAGAAAAATTTGGGAAAAAACATCAACTAGCTTCTTTTCATAAATTAGCATACAAATTTTACTGCAAGAGGTGTAAGACTCTGGCATAGACTGTAGTAAATAAGATATTAACTGAATGCACTCATTCGCTAAATGTTCGTATACGTCATCTAGATAATAATCAGTAACATTACGTACACCTTCCAGATCTAAGTTTTCCGTATTTTTGTCTTGCAAATCCATTAAAAATTTGAATTTTTTGCTATATGTCTCATAGACATGGCTTTTTTAATTTAAATCCATTCTTTTTTTTTTTTTTTGGGCTCGTCAACCAAGGACTTTTACCCAGAAACAAATAGTAAGGAAAGAAGTCGGTTATATTTTAACCCGATCAGAAATCTTTGCAAAAAAGAAACAAATAGAGGGAATAACTAGTGGGGAAGGAAAGGACAGGATATAGGAAGCACAATAAGAAGCAAGAAGCCGAAGCCTTAACAAATAGGAATACAAAGCAAAACGTTCCATAGAAAGAGATGAACACTGGAAGAGCACATGATCGGCGTCGCAAATAACTGCATCATCAGGATGGAGGGGACAGTATGGGGAGGAAATTAGGGAAAAGATGGGGGATCTGGCATCTACCAGAAGAACAGTGTCTCAGCATACACTAATATCCTACCTATAACACTAAGGTTACACAGGTCATTTATACATAGATTAAAAATAGAAACGGTCCCAGAATACTTCCCTGGGGTATCCCATAATTTTGAAAAATAATAATAATAATAATAATAATAATAATAATAATAATAGTGGTAATGATAATGATAATAATGATGATAGAAAAGTAAATGGTAGAATGGAAAAGTTGAAATTTAATAAAAGGGTAGTTAATATAAATGAAAAGTTTGGTCTATGGTCAAATGGTTCTCCTATTGCAGCCATTTTGGCAGAAACTGGTTCCTGTCTTTTATTCATCCGAGGACTTTACATAGGTGTACGATTTCCGATCAAACGTCTTCATATTTCCAATTCCTACTTGCTTAATTCCTACTGGTTTATATTCGACAACTGGCGTTTCTACCCTCCTAAAACCCCAATCCTTGCCTTGATTTATTCACGTCTCACCTGGCCTTCTCTCCTTTTGTTCTATCCTACACCAAATGCCCTTATTTTACCTATAATTTCCCAGATTTTATTTACTCACCCAGTTTACTCTTTCTTCCTTCGTATGTCAAGTCTCTTCCCTCTCCCGCCGTTCATAACGAATTTAACTATGTTTTATCCTCGCTCTTTCCTTCTTATACTTTAATTTTTACCGATGGCTCAAAATCAGCTTTGGCGGTTGGAGCGGCTTTTACTCTGCCGGATTTCGGCTATTCTGAGAACTCCCCTCGTTCTCCTCCATATTCCTAGCCGAATCTATTGCGATCCTATAAGCAATCCTTTTTATAGCCTCTACTAACAATATATCCAAGGTTCTCTTATCTTCTGATTCAAAAGACGTTTTACAAGCCATTGCTACTCCCTTTCCTAACCATCCGCTAATCCTATCGTGCTTCACATACGTTCCTTAATTTCACATCTATTTCATTCCCGCTCTGTCCGTATTGATCTATTATAGATTATCCTAGTCATTGTGTGGAATTTCGGGCAACGAGTTAGTCGACTCGTTGGCACGTTCGACTGCTTTAGACGGTCGCTTTATTAGGCATTTCCCAGCTCAAAGTCTTCTTCCTCTTTCCGTTCGTTGCCACCGCGACTGTTGGTCTGATCTCTATCCTTCTTCATTTTCTAATCCTGCTTCCTCTTTTACTTTTATCCATATAACCCATCTTTCATCTTTTTTTTCAGTGGTTTCTTAATTTCCCTCAACACGAGGTGGTCAACTATCTCATCTATACTTAAACTTCGGTTTAATCACAGCTTGCTTCCTACTTCGCTCTTCCGTTTCTCCATTACTCAGTCACCTCTTTGCCCGTTTGATCCATCAGAAGCAAACGTCATTTGTGATGCGAATCACATTTTACTTGAATGTCCTTTCATTTCTTCAGAACGCGCGATACTGTATTCCGGTCTTTTGCGTTTTATCCTACGCCCTACAGCGCTTAATGCTTTCTTTTCCGTCTTCCTTGGTTATTCCTTTGTTAGCTTCATTCTTATGTTCCATTTCTAATATTTTTCCTTTATAATCGTTAATGCTGTCATACCTTTGGATTGAGTAACGTCCTTAGCTGACATGCTCGAAATTAAAAGAAAAAAAAAAAGAGAAAAAAAAGAAAAAAAGCATGGTTTTGCGCCAGACCAGGGAAAAAAACAGAAACGATTAAACATCAAGTAATTGCAGTGCCAAACTAAATACCCGTTTACATGCGTGAAAAAAAACGTCGCGTCCACTCGAAAGTTAACAACCGAGTTTCATGTGCTACTGTTGAACTTGAAATTCTTCTACGTATTTTCAAGTAATTAGCAAAACTTGTTGATAATTGTAAAAAATTTTGAAGGAGTGATGTTATTTATTTTTGGGAGGGGGGGGGGGGGAATGAAAGCGGCTGCACAGATTTGTATAATGTGAATTTATTTTTTCACGCAACTACCACAAACACACACTTGCAATGCATGCGCTTTCGTATTCGGTGGTCGGTTTAATGTGGCGTGTTACAACGTTGGTGAATAGCTCCGTTTCTGTACTGAACCATTACATTAAACCGGTACATTAGGCCGTTACGCTGCTGGCACGTAACACTGTAAAATCCACCGGCGAAGTAAACAATTCCGAGCGACGACTGGTCGTTTCAACGTCGACCTATTCGTCATACTGTCATGATCTTCCTGTAAGATCGAACGTGCTCGTGCTCGCATCGTACAGTGCCGATCGTTTTTCGGATCAAGTTTTCTATCAGTATTGGCGTGAGTTTCGTTGGTATGCGTTCATTTATGATCTTTTTCCCTTAACAAAACGTTCTCGCTATTAAAACAGTATTAAAAAATATTGATTTTCCGCAATGGCATCTAAAAACGCACTTAATAGTAAGAAGAAAAAGGCCGCAACATCAACTGCTATCGATCGGTACCTGTTCTACTATAATTTGATACAATGTTTAGGGTATGTAGAATTACAATTTTTTATTTTTCGTTAAATCTATACACGAATTAACAACTGTTACTACTAATACGTATACGGTAAACATGTTATTGTTGATATTACTCATTTTGAGATCTTAATGTTTCAAATAGATAAGCATCGTCCATCTTCAGGTTCTGGCGACGAGGACACAGTGCTTGTTCTGTTCGAAAACACGTAATATGTCTGACGTAGTAGGTTTTATCGAAAATATTGACGCGGGCTTGTATCGATGAACCACGAAAGTTTAAAATTACAAATATGGTGAAGTTAGTACGTTATTGTAGTTGATATCTTTGAAGGTAGGATAGGGAGGCTAAAACATTTGTTGTTCTGATTTTTTTAATGTATGTATGTTGGTTTTTTTTATGTAAAAGAAAGAAAAAAGGGCAATTGTATCAGATATTTGATTATGGGCTAGTCGTCTTCGATTCTTCTATTTCTGTTCGTGTAAACATTTTATCTTCTAATTTTTAACGTTATCCTCCTTAGTGTCGTCACTGTCTTCTTGGTTGGCGTTCCGATTAAAAGATATACCTATATATTATAATATTATATATATATATATATATATATATATATATATATATATATATATATGTATATGTATTAAGCGTGTGTGTGTGTGTGATTAAATGATGTTACTACATTAAAAAGTAATACATCATATTTGTACTACTTAAATTGCTTTCTATAACCGAGGTTTTATGTTTTTAATCTTTTCTTAATCGAAACCGAAATTTAGTCAAAAGTTAAAAGAACCACTAAAATCTGAACTGATACAAAGCTTTAATCAAATACTAAATCTACGTTTTAAAATTTTCGAAAATTGTCGACTGAATAAGTCGTATTGATTTTCGACGAATACTTTATTTTTAATTGATAAACAAGGAAGTTGTCGAACAGAGGGGTAAAACATTATGACGATAAGAGGAGTACAATTCGGAATTACGCATGTTACATATAGTACTAAAATTTATGTTGCCAATCAGAAAATTAACGAATAGGTTAGCATAGTTCAAAAGTTTTTCTAGAGATGTTTTAAAACTACTTAAGTAAGGGTGCAGTAAAAGTAAAGTAAGTCCCATACCCTCGATAAGGTTTTGTGAACTGTGGAATTAAGCTTTCCATAATGGTACTAAGCCCAATGACACTAATGGGAGTAGGAGGTGCCGGTTCCTTTCTACTTGAGATCCGCCTTTACTTTCCCCCGGATAATTCTCTAATTATTTCAGGCTGGGTAAACTTGGGAGTGACTTTGGATCCGAAACGAGGCGAGTCTCGAAGTCCCGAATCCGTGACCTCTGATTTGTTATCTCAACCGCTAGGCTGCCGCGTTACCTAGCTTTTATAATTTAGTGCTCGTGACATGGACGGATATCTTTTTAAAATCACATGTTACTCACCGCATTAAAAAGTAAAAAACGTACTACGTGTTTTTCTTAATCTATTATAAAAGTCGTCGGTTGCTTTTAAAGTTGTTATAATTTAGGAATTTCGTGCGAACCGAAGTATTTAAAGGAGGCTATTGTTGGTTTTAGGAAAAATGGTGTGATAACATTTGTGAGTAGAATCGTTACTTGAATAATGTAGTTGACAGTTGGAGAGTATAAAACTAAAGAACAAAATAGATAATTGGAAGGCATTTTGAAAGAAACGATTGTAGTAGCATTTTTTTTAGCACGCAGCTGTGCCTGATGATACAGAACATTCGGCGAAAGACATTGCAAACCATATCCTTTTTGAATGCCCTGCTCTTTTTCCTGAGTGCTCTCATTTATACGCCGAATTTTTGCCGTTGGATCTTCCTACCCCTTTCAATGCTTCCGTAATCCGTTCCTTCTCATCTGCAGTCGTTATTCCCCTCCTTCTTTCCTTTATACTTTTTATCTCCGATCGCCTCAGAATCTGAGTAGGTGATCTAAGTGTCCATGTAGTTGGGTCAGTGTTAACACCGAACCCATTAAAAAAAAACAAAAAAAACAAATAAAACATTGCAAACCAGCCTCGGTAACATGTCGCGCGTTTCATTTTCTCCTCCGGGAATATTATTTGACTCGCGGTATTCCGTTTGTAGTCGTCGCAATTAGTTGCTAGATGGCTTCCGTTACGGAAGTTTCAGGTTCAATTTCGGGCGACAACAGAAATTATTACGAAAAATTTAAATTTAAATAATCGATAATATCCATGCGGAAGGCAATGGCAAACATGCATACCATCGTATGCGCGCTAGTTAGTACACGACAGACAGACAAGGGATCGCATTTGTATATCGATAAATCAATCACAATCTCAGTTACACGTATAGTCTTGCATGCATATTTTTGCGTTTTGAATATAACAATTGTCATGAACACAATGCCTATGTCTGTACTGCTAGAATGTCGAGCTATCCGGTTGAGGGATTCTGATTGTACGGAAATGTGTTCTGAAAAGAAGCGGTTAATTCACTAGGATAAATCCGTATCTGACGGAATTTCTGGACTCTTCGCACCAGCTCTAACTAAGTTAAACATATTTTTTTGCCCATTATTTCTATGCGCTATCAATCTAAATGCAAGGTATTTCAGAAAAGGGAGACCATTAAATGAAAATTACCGAATCGAGTCAAGTTTTTTCCTCATTATTATTTTTCTTTTGAATTCCTCTAACTACGATGAATCGCATTATCTTTAAACATTCGTTCAGATATTTCACAATGTTATTGCTTTAAAGGTGCCATTAATTAACGCGCCGCTATTATTTTATTAGCTTTTCTACGTACCATTCTTCTGTCGCAACTAAATTTCAAAGTTTTGTTCCGTATAGTCTAATGTCCTTACCAGACTAGCCTGAAAAAACCGCAGTATTTAGCTCCATCATTAAAATCGGTTCTTTAGAGTAGAGTGATGACTAGGTGCTCGGTTGCGGGTGTTTAGGTTAAAGAATGTCGAAAACCGCTTTTTCCTTTTCAAAATATTTTTGCGACTTACCAAAAATGAGATTACAAATGTTTAAAGTGTGAATTTTCTTTTTCTTTTAGGTCGCATGAAATAGGTTTTAAAAAGCAATTATTTCAGTATCAAAAATTAATTTAATAAAAAATAGATTTATAAATTTTTCATGTTTTTTTTTTCTTCTGGTAATGAAGAATTACGCTGATGGGAGAAAAATAAAGTAACAGTTTTCAACGGTTTTGAGGAATTCAAGATGTTATCGTGCAAGTTCACTCAGAAAGACACACCTATTTTTATTAGGCAGTCATGGACAACTTCTAGTTATATCTGTGGAAATTTGCTCATTCGTGCGTACTTCTTCCCGGATAAATGCTCTCTATACTCGCGGGGCTAAGATTGATTGTAATAAAAATTGTAAATCACGTATCGTAAATTAATTAATGAAAAATTTACGTACAGCAGTGAAGGCATTAGATAAGAATAATTAATTTCTAATACAGTACTAAGCCTAGTTGCTGGAGCATTTGACTTTCGTCACGGAAGTTTCAATCCCAGGCGACGATAGAAATTATTACAAAAAAAATAGAATTAAACGATTACTAATACAGCCATGCGCGCAAGGCAGTGGCAAACATGCATACCACCATATGCGCGCTAATTAATATATAGTAGACAGACACCACACGGGACTGTATTTGTATCGCGATAAATCAAACATTTACAATCAGTACGTAGTCTTATGTGAGTACACTAGCGTTGCATGTAACTATTGCCGCGAACACGACGCCTTTATGTCTGTATAGATGGAATGTACGAATAGCTGTAGTCGCGCTTAAACGAATGTAACCCGATTTTTTGAGTATAAGTTTGCAGCGTTGCTAATCGAACGGAAAAATTTCGACTGTGCGATTAGAGCGCAATTAGTCGGTCGTGATGAAAATTATTTATGTTTACATTACGCTCAACCGAATCTAACAGGATAATTTTAAGTAGGTAGAAGTTCTTTATTAATAATATCACTAATTATCGCAGTTTCTAAAACAAAACATATTTCGAATTTTGCATTAATCGCTGACTAAATCAACCTACGAAGGGGAAATAATTTAAAAAGTTTTATTATCGTGTAAAATGCTTACCGTTGCGTATTTTATTTTACCGTTTTCTTTACGAGCAGGCCGTATAGCTATTATTCGATTTTTTGATATTTATAACATTACTTAGATACTGTCAACGATGTCAGCTCCGAACTTTTAAGTTGTACACATCAGGGATATCTGTTTTCAATTGGTTTGTCCGATGTATTTCTGGCAGGTTAAAACAATATAGCGAACAGTTAGCGGTACGTGGCATTACGTACAGGTGGCGGCTGGCCACTGAATATAGATATGAATGATTAATTTGCGGATGCCCGAGGTGTACATATCCTATTCTTCAGCCGTTTCTAATCTCTGCCAGCAGACTTTTCAGCATAGGCCAGCTTGAATATTGCTTTCTTAATGTCTCTAAGATTACTTTACTGCGCATTTAAAGATCAACTCCAGCAGTTAAAGAGTTTCTGTACAAAATATTGCGCATAATCTGTGATCCCCTATGATTTCCCTATTATCTGTTTTATTCGTATTTACGTTTCAGATAAAGTAATTGTTTCATATACACACACACACACTCAGATATATCGTTTAACACAGTTACGTTAGAAGGGTAAACTGTTTTTTCTTTTTTGAATTATTTTCATTTATTTTCTTCCCCTTTAATATAGTTTTAATGTACAGTTCGGTAATTCATCGCTCGATTTGCGCATAGATGGGAAAATATGTAGTAATAATAATAATACATTTGGATTTGATTTCATTATCATTATTATTATTATTATTATTATGTTTTTTAATCACGTTTTTCAACTAGTATTTTTTTTTGATAATGGCGACTATACTTTTTCATTACATTTGCGAATATTCGCACATATGTTTTTTCTTTCTTTTTTTTTTTTTAAATAACCTGTGGGTCTCACAGGGCAAATGTGCCTATTATGTGAGTGCCCAACATTCTTATCAACGTGTTTATAAAAAAAAAAATACAAAGTATAATTAACTTATTCCATAAATAACAATATTAATGAACCTAGCATTATATTTAAGTAAGAGTATGTATACATATGACAAGAAATAACATTGCCGCGTAATACTGAACACCAATATATGCAGATAGCTTAATATTTAAAATCGAAATAAAACATGATCTGTGAGAGCCTAAAATCCAGGAAGGACACGACAAAGTCAAACAAACCATAAAAAAAGAACCATTAAAGAGTAGCGAGATAAAGGATGTAACTTGATCTTCAGTCTTTGCATCATTCCTTCAACCATTTTTGCACCTCCTTTTTCCACTCATCAATTTTTTTTCTTCTCTAGTACATCATTAGGGATTTCACTTATTTAAATTAATTAAAACTGAGTCATCAGCGTTATCGATTCGTAGATTTGCACCGCGGGAATAGATGTAATATGTATTACTTTGGTTTCTTGTTAACCGAATCCTTTTTCCCTGTATGGTAATTTCATATTATTGACATTAAATTCTTAATAATCTATAATAGAAATAGTACGTATCAGGGTGGGCCATTTCATCGTTTTCCTTCCACCATGTTGTCCCAGGTTTGCTTCCAGTAGGGGATTATAAGTTACGGTATTTAACATGACTGCTTCCTGTATATTCTCAACTAGGTAATAACTGGAGGTCCATTATATTTTTAATCCGCTTCTTGAGTACTACACCGCTATTTCCAGCCATCAGCTGGGGGGTGGGGGCACTTTTATTTCCCTTAGTTTCCACGTTTGCTGTACATTCTGACTTTAATTTTCGTGTTTATTAATTTTCTCTTCGCGTGTGTTATTCACGTTTTCGCTACTTGGTATGGCTGTATCTATAATTAAGCGTAGCTCGCGTTTGTTATCTATTAATAATATGTCTGGCCTGTTATATTTTATTGTCTTATTTGTTAATCTATTCCGATCTATTTCCGGCTTATATTTATAATATGGTAATCTTTTTTCAGTTAAATCATGCCTAACGGCTAACTCCTGATGTACAATCAACGATGTCTTTCTATGTAAAATTTTTGCATCATGTTTTCCCATCCTCCCAATAGATGTGGTACCGCTACACCTTTCTTACCGCTTATCCGCAGACTTTGCATTTTTAATTATACATTTTTTTTAAATTCTAAGTTCATAACACCTGATCCTGTGTAGCTATTAGGAAACTTTCTGTTTCTGGAAACAGTTTTCTTTAGCCAATTAATATTATTATTACTATTATGGTTGTTATTTTCATTAAATTTGCCATTGAAGTGCATTGACAAATGTTGATTTCTGCTTTAGAAAAAATACTATAAAGAATATGGAAAAAAATATAGAAATTGTATCGAAAAACTTGGGAAAAAGTTTATTTTACAGTTAAATATTTAGTTTTATAGGTGCTTTTTTGTTTGCCTACTGTCAAAAGATAAATCGCCGTTTTGGATAAACAGCATGCAAACTGTACACTCCTTTTAAATCTATTGGGTTTTGTCGTTTGGTGAGCCCTTTTATTTCTTATAAAAATTGAAAAGGCTTCAGAGCTTATTGTCTCTAAGGCAATAAAAATGCAACCTTTTGTTTTTAATTGATTCGTGATAAGTTCTCTGGGGTTGCTTTCACTCTTATCAGCGTGCTCGATGAGATTGATCTGCTTTATATAATAATTTTATCTGCTAAACGTTGATTTCTAATAATTCGCCCACGTGTAATTATTTAATTTTTGCTTATGTATACAATTTAAAACCGTACTTATTTTTCAGCTCGTACTTGCCCCTCTACCTGCGGGTCATTTTATTTCCGTTTTACTTTTAATATCCCTTTTTTTTTTTTTTAATAATAATACTTATATTCTCTTTTTTTCCTTCCTCTAATTAGCTGTGACCTGATATATGGTTTATTGTTATATTAGCTGATGAGTTCGTATCTCCAAACCTGTTTTATCTTTCGATGTGATGAATGTGGACACTTCCGATAAACAGAAACCCTCCGGTACAGTCTTCCTAAAATTAATTCAGCCTACTAGAGAGTTTCAGCTCTCACAAAGCGACTTGGTTAGTTTTGCAAACTGCACAGTCATGAGCAACGCCATTGATAATTTTAATATCAGGAATGGCGATAAAAGTAATTGAACGACATGAAATACGAGTAGCAGTAATAGCACCAACGATAATAATAATAATACTGATTCTGGTAATAGCAACAGTGATTATAATATCAACCAAAGTAATACCATTACTAACAATAACATTTTAACTGCACGTCATGTCGATCTTTTCCCCTGCAATTTCACGGGTCTTATTCAGGTTATATTAGAATATCTCTCGGATAAAAGCGTCGGTACATCTATTTTCGGCTGCTAAATTTTTATTCTGCAAAACCACTGTAATCAGTGAAATTGTGCGAGAGAAACAGGCTTTGATTATTTTTTACCGATATTTCTTCAGTCAACGAATTTCTTTTAGATACTAGTTTTTTAGAAAAGTGCAAGGCTTTCATTCTAAGTACACGTTTAATTTCCTTTGGTATTGTTCAAGATATTCCAATCGATATTTCTAAAAATGGCCCTATTAATGATGTATTATCGCTGATTTCAGTTAAAAGACAGAGTGAAGAATTTCACCTCATTCCCTTAAGCCGAAATTAAATTTCTTTTTCAATAAATCTTATTCTTCCTTCGGCAATACTCTTTTACCATTAACAGTAGTCGCTCGGTACTTGATACTTCTAATTTTTCTTCCTTAGCTACTCCTAATTTTCTCCCTATCCGAAACTATTATAGAGCTTCTGCTAAGAGCATTGTATCTTTTTCTTTTCTTGCGGACTCCTTACCACTTTTCCTATCCAGTGAACTTTAATTAATTACTCTTCTCGCCAACAATAAATAGTAAAAGAAGAAAAAAATGGGTCCCTGTTTCTTTTTCTTTCTTTTTTTTCCCTTCCTTCATTTCTTTCTGTTTCTTTTCCTTTTAAATTGTACACTTCTGTCACTATGTACTATAGCGAGTTATAGTGTATATATAATGCGCTCCCTTTTATACTTTCAACGGGCACCAGATTATGCATTCCGACGTCTTTAAAATCCATTTCCCCTTCTTTTCTCTAGGCTACAAGAATTATGTCCCTCAAGGTTTTTGTATTAAACCTATTCTTTTTAACATTTGTATTATCTCAGCTGCTTTTCTTTCTATTGGTTCATGTTTTTTGTTCTTTGTCGATGGTATTTTGCTCTTTTCCTCCTTCCGTGCGAATGAAAAAGTTAATTCATCTTTGACTATGTTGGAACAATTTCTTTCCTCACTTTACCTTTCAGTTGTTCTTTTAAAGTCTTCTTGCATTGTTTTTCCTTTCATTGTTACAATATCTTTAAACTGTGTATTGATATCTCAGCATTTTCCTTAACAATCGTCTCTCTTTCTAGAGCATATTAATTTTTTTTCCTCCCCTGCTCTCGAGAAACTGAACTTTTTAGAGATCCTGTATCCTACTAGATGGGGGGGGGGGTCCCTTATTACTCCCTATACAAATCCATTATTCGTTTTAAATTAGATTATTGCTTTTTTGTCTATGGCTGTACTTCTATATCTCTTCTTTACAAGCCGGATATCATCCAGAATTCCTACCTTCGTCTCTGCCTCGGTTTTCTTACATCTTCCTCGATACCTACAGAGTCCTTGCTGAGTCTAAAATGCCCCTCTTTTCATTCGAAGGTCCTATTTAGGCTGTCGATTCATTTTCTCAATGTCTACGCGTTGTAGTATTCCTTCCTACCTCTCCATTTTACAAAACTGGAACTGTACTTTTAAAAAAATTCCTATCCTAGCTCATATTTCTTTGCGTCTTAGTTTTTTTTTCGGTTTCTATTATTTCAACTAATAATCTTCCTTACTTTTCTTTCGATTTCGCCGTTTTTTCCTCCCAATGTAATCTTCTTTCTTCTTTCTGCCACAAATTTCTTCTCAAGTCTGTAGTTAAGCAGGAATTCCATGTTACCGTCAGGTCCTTATTTCGCTTCCACAATACCGTATTTACGGATGCTACGAAAGGTCCTGGTGGAGTTAGAGCCTCATTTATTTGTTCAGACATCAATCACTTTGAGACTTTTCGTCTTCCTTCAATCTGTACTATCGTTACCTCGTCAAACTTATCGACACCTTACACGTTCCATTGTCTATATCTCTTCTCATCGCTCCTTCTCCAACTACTTAATTATCCCCGTCCCCATAAGTGACTTTCAAGCTATTTCCTCCTGTTTCGCCATTTTTACTCCTGCGACTTTATCACTCTTCCTATTTGATCGCTTATCTACAATCTTCTCGCCCTTCATTCTGTTCGTGTTGATTTACTATGGGTCCCTTCTAGTCATGCGCGAGCATTGGGGGTAATAAGATAGCGGATTTCTGGGCTAGAGTGGTTTCATCCTCCTGTCTCTATTTCAATAAAATTCTCACTTTCAACCTGCTACCACTATGACTTCTTTTACACTATAGGAACACATTCAAAAAAATGACCGTAAATATTTTAACATAACCCGCGAATGTCTATACAGAATAAATAGGAGAAGAAAAGTGACCAGCCGGTCTGCGCGAAGTAAAATCTTGTACAGCTCCGAGCAGAAAAAGTTTGGAATCGAAAGGAATGTCGAAGCTGAAGGTAATTAAACACCATAATACCACCTGCATAAATAGTAACGATTTTCATGTATAAGTAAAACGAAATCAGATGACGAAATCAGATGAAGAACAGAAAAAAGACAGGCTCTGTTCTCAGAAGGTACTTACCGATGTTACGAAAGCCCGACAGCTATGATAAATGATTTAGACGAGAGAAGTTCGTGGACTATGATAAGTATACGGCAACACGAGAAATAAATGTTTAAACCACATCGCGTTCCGTATTTCCCGGAGTTACTATGTAAATAAATGAAAGCAGTTTTTCTGCTTACTGTTTGTCGCTATTATCGTTCGACCATTGTGATGTGTAAGTTGTTTTCCAGAATGCGTTAATGAGGTAAATGAGCCACAGTACTTAGGTGTAGTCCTCGATAAATGACTAACATTTAATAAACACATTGAATATGTAGGCATAAAAGCTAGCAAGACGCTATCAGCTGTGATCTATTCCTGATTGTAAGCATTCCCCCCGCTGTGGAATAAGTTGGTCTAATTTATCGTGCTGGCCGAGCAAATTGGGAGATGCATTTTACACCTACCGCTACATGCTCTTTTTATATAAACGCGGCGCCGGCATGAACTCCAAACGACAGACTAACTATAAGATGCCTTTAACGTAATACAAGTGCAGCGTGTAGAATTTCTTTTTTTTAAACTAGAGCTTTCCTGGTTATGCTGACATTGATTCAGAGTAGTACATGGCTCGTGGAATAAAGGTGGGGCGCAGAATAATTATTATAAATGTCGCTTATATAGCTTTAAATTCTTCACTAATATCGCTAAGTGCAGGTTAGAAATTGTTAAACAGCGTTATGGCTACTTTTCGTTGAAATGCTTTAAGCGCGCTGCTTTCATTAATTATTCGAGAATTAATTTAATTTATTCAATTTTATGCACCCCGTTGGTGGCGGGAAAAAGAGCAACGTAGTTAAGAGCTATTTAAAATTGTATACAGTCTTGTAATATTTAAATCAGCTAAAGCCGGAAAAAGGAAAGACTGACCTTACATCCGACAAAAACTGATGCAGATGGCGACAGTTGCAGCCAAGTTCCCCTCTCCCTTTTACGTTTGATCTAAGCGTGCGCCTATAGTAATTATAAATTGTTCAGCTGCAGTAAGTATCGAGGAACTGCTTACACGGAAGAAGGTGGTAAGTCTTTCTGAGGTATATTTCAAAAAAATCCTCTACTGGTTCGATAGTAATGCGAGGTAATCTCACCTTTACATAATGCTTTACAGTTATTTGGCACTTCATTAGTTCTTTATCGAGAGCTACTTACAAGCTCAGACAGCTTAGACCTTTTTAAATATAAGCTGGTATATGGTAAAATCGACAAAATCAGAATTCAAAAACAAAAAAGGAACGTTTAACTCGTGTACAGTTTTGTTTATGTAGTTTTATTTTTTTAGACTCGTTTTATCTTCGTTCTTTATCGTTACGTGTTTTTATCGAATATTTAATTACCTTTCTTTATTTTTAAAATATTTTTATACTTCAATACATATATATATATATATATTTTTTTTTTTTTTTTTCGCTATACTATATAACAGGAATTTGTAAATCACTTTTTTTTTTATATTTTTGTTGTTTTTTTTTTTATTATTATTAGCTACGCCATGTACTTTTTGGCTACAGACGCGAGACTGTGTTGAGTAAGAAACTATAGAGTTTGATAGCTTTGAAGTACGTAGGAAGTTTGAGGTTTTCACTGTAGCTGTGGATAGTACGGATTGAAGAGTTCCCTTTAGAATACGTAAATTTCTTCGATTGCGAAACTTGGCGCATTCGATAATTACATGATTGATTGATATTGAGACATTGAAGGTGTCATATAAATCGGGTGCGATTGTTTATTAGGATGTAGCCGTGTGTTTTAAGGTGGAGTGGCCTGTTGAAGTGGAAAAATATTACTTTTTTTTTTCTGAATTCTTGGATTGAAATTTTCCTCTAACCAACTTTAGTTTAATTGTTTCTAGATCCCAGATACAAATGATTTACCGATTTTTTTCAGATCCACTATTGAGGTCGGATCGTCCGATGTTGAGGAAATAGTTTTGTTGTCTCATGAAATTGTTTATTCTGGCGAATGTTAAAATGAGGTGAGATCCTGTAGAAGACGCGATTTCTTCGCTTAATAATGAAAGTGTTTGGACTATTTCTTGTGATATTGGATGTTGTTTCTTTTTATGAAAAACTTACTGATGGATACGAGCGTGGATAACGAATGTGTTAGTATCAGAATGTAATTTGATGTAACTATTCTTTTTGCTACTGAATACTGAAAAATGCGTGCGTTTAATTTAATGCATTTTTCGTAGTCTTATCAATATGACACGATTTAATGCCTGGTATAATAATAGATTTACGGTAGAGGGAAGGAGTCGGCTTCATTGTAAGTAGACTCGGCCTAAGACTAGATTATCACGCGTGCTAAATTGAAAATTAGAGCTCTACAGTACAGCTATTATACGTAGCATTTATTAAAATTATCGGATAATTTTTTTTTTTTTAAAACGATTTTATTATAACTTTTAATAATAATCTATAATTAAACTAAATAGATGCTTAAAAAAATTAAATGCGCTACAATTAAAAAATTAATTTTTTTTTGAATCATAATTTAAAAACAAGTTGGGCAAACAAACATACGAGGGCAGTAGTGATGTTTCTTTTAACCCGGCGTCATTGTGGCATCCAAACATAACACGGCCGTTGTGGCCGGGTATCTAATACCCGTCTACATTATTGTACATTGAATTAATCTTATGCCAATATTAGTTTTTGTATATTAGGGAAATAGGTATATACATTATTTATGAAAATTAAACATTTATTTATTATAAAATGAGCATATAATCATCAAAAATTGAAAAAACTAAACACTTTTCTCCTGAGATAAATTTGTTAGAACCTAACTTAGAATATATATATATATTCAAAAACAAAAAATAATAATAATTTAGGTACAAAACATAAAATAGTTGTTTTTAACACGTTAACATCAAATTATGAATTATGTAAAACAAAGTTTATTTATTACTTATGTACTAAGTTAATATCGAGGTCAATTTGGCATACTGGGATAATGTGTTGTATACAAATAAGCTTGTTGCATTTATTGCAATTATGCCTTGTTTTTTTTGTCTTTCCTAGAAGGACAGTCTTTACATCTCGTATATGTTTTCCAACTTTCATTCGGAGGGTAGGTCATAGTTTCCCCAACTTGTTCGTGAATACGTAAGCTTCTCGATAAGTTCTCTATATTCTTCCTCACTCGTCGTCTGAATTGAACTGTTCACTGTCATTGGTACAAGCTTGTTCAAACAAGGCTACAAGTCGACTTTGTTCATTTTCGTATGAAAACTGTGAAAAAGGATATGCAATTTATCAATAAACAATAAATAACAGTAAACACGTTGTATATATAAATTTTACGTGGCCATCGCGTTCTTCACAGACGTGCAAACTCCACCGTAGCCGCAGTGACACTAAATAGAATAGCTAGTACTCTCAAAGAGGTCAACGACCGCGGCTACTGTGAGCGGCAAATAACGTAACTATTTTCTTTTAAAGGGGTATTAGGATTTTAAAAACCGTCGGGTATTAGATACCCGGCCACAATGACACCGGGCTAAGTAGGTTCGAATGCGGACATCAAAAATATAGAAAAATTTTACTTGAAAAAAAAAAAAACAAGTTAAATTAAAACGTTTTACTCTTTTATCATAATTCAACAACTCGATTTTTATTTTCATAGAGAAAAATAATTTCTTTTACCCTCCTCCCCTCTTCTCGTTTTTCTTTTTCTCTTTCACCTTTTACCTTTTGCCCTCTCCACTCTACTGATCCTCCCTTTATATACGACCCTAACGATATCCTTTTTCAATGCCCTACTCTTTTTCCCGAGTGCTCTCATCTATACGCCGAACTCTTGACGTTGGATCTTCCTACCCCTTTCAACGATTCCTTTATCCTTTCCTTCTCATCTCTAGCCATTATTCTCCTCCTACTCTCCTTTATATTCTCTATCTCCGATCGCCTCAGAATTTGAGTAGGTGATCTAAGCTCATGTAGTTGGATCAGTGCTGACACCGAACCCATTTAATAAAAAAAAAAAAATTCTTTTAGAGCACTTAAAGATACACATTTTTAATTTATTTTTTAAAAAATTATGGTTTATTAATTATTAAAAACTGTGGGTTATTTTTCCGATGCAATTGGATATTATAAATATCAAAAAAAAAAAAATTTTAATTTTTCTTATCTGTTTTATTTTTTACTTTTCCGCATTATTATCAAAAAAGTTAATCCTTTCTGTTTATGTTCCTTTTTTCTTTAACATGATGCAATTAGTAGTGAATAGATAATATAAGGAAAGTTTTACCTTTATCGAGCGCTATTTAGTAACTGTAAATTTCCCTACGTGGGGTTATCTCTCGCCTGATAAAGTTTACTCGTGTTGTGTTCAATTATTTGTTGAAGAAATTGGTGAGATCGTTTAATTTAGTGATCTCTGTTATCTGCTTTTATTTTTATTTTATTTCGTCCGTTTCGTTCTTGTCAGTTTCATTTCTCGTTTCGCGGTTATTTAATTTTCGATTTCAATTGTTAATTTAAATTTAAACTTAAACTTAATTTATAATTAATGCTGGACTTGTTCGATGGGGGAGATAAACCTGCCATTAATTCTCTCCGCACGGTTGGTAAAAGCTTTACTAATCACATCGCACAGGTTAAAACTAACAAAACTAATAAAACTGTTTTGTGCAATGTACCTTCTTCTAAAGATAAAATTGTCTCGACAGGGAATGTTAATACGACTATCGACATGGATGTTTCCAATAATGCTTCTCAAGCTAATACCATACCACTATTTCCGAATAACTTTGAAGAATAAATTGTGGTTTTAGTCGAGAAGTTAGAAAATAAAAACGTAGCTCAGCTTCACCCGATGTATTTAGTTAAAATGTTTTATCTGTATAAGTTACAAAATAAAAATTTTACATTTACACAGCGTTAAATTCAAAACAAAAATATTAAATTTTACATTTGTTGCATCTTACACCCAGCATCCTTGTAAATGTATTTAAAAACTTTTGTGACTTTATTGCTCTTTTGAAAAGTTTTCGAAAGCTTCGTTAATGATTTTACAACTTCATTTTTTTTATGAGTTTTTTCAATGAGGGCATTAGCTCAAAAAATGGAAAGAAGGAGAAAATAAAGTTATATTCTTCAACATTTAAGAATAAAGGATAAAAATAACTCCAGAGCAGAAATAACAGAAGTAGAAGGAAACGAGAGACTATGAGAAACACTATAAGGAGTAGGGAAACCGAGTTTTGGCAGAGAAGAGCAGAATAACGATTGTTCAGCAGAAAAGGTCGAACATTCAAATAAAACATGATATCAAGGTCACAAGGAACGTATGTGAAAGGTGTATGAAAAGTAGAAAATGAAGTAGGTGTAGATGAAAACTGATAAAATGATGTAGGATAGGAGACTATAGTTAAAGCGAAGGCGAAAACGAGCCGAGATTGTAGAGCGTTTAAGAGAGGGGAAGTCAAAGAACCATGGACGTGGAAGAAGAGATAGCTTAATAGAGAGGTAAAAGAAGGCAAGATTAAAACATGAAGAATACGAGTTAAGCCATAATTTGGAATAAGCGACTGAGGAAAGAAGAACAATATTATGGCCTGAAAGTGTGCCCAAAAATCTGTCACTAGAAATGAAAGAACGGACTAAGGAAACCACCATCCCATTGGTGTCAATGCCCAAATAACCAGAATCCACAGAAGATCAATTTCGATCGAGAGAAGAAAGAAAAGGTTATAAATGAGGGACGTATGAGAGTGTTACATAACTGGAAGAGAAAGAAGGAAGGTTCGATGTGATAGCCTGTAAAGCACTTTTAGAATCCAAGATTATGAGCACTTCGTGGTAAACCAGTAGTGTGTGTTGGAAATAGAGAACCTAAAGCAGTGGAAAATTCAATTCTGGCGACATGTTGATGGACAGATTTGAGACAGAACGGTAGGGAAAGGCGCTTAATAGCATGCAGGAACCTGGGAAAACTGAAAGTTGGGAGAGTGCAGGGGCTTATAAGAAGCATTAGAAGAAAGGTCATTAAAAGAAATGATGATAGGAATATGATCACTTCCAAAGGTACTGTTTAGAGTTGACCGTGAACACTTGAGACTGAAATTGGGAGAAGTGAACGACAGTTCAATAGAACTAGAAGACAAAGGACTTTTAAAGTAAGTAGACGAACGACCATTAAGGAGGATTAAGACATTTCGTAAGATGAAATTTTTAACTGCGAAATCATTATTTTTGTACCTATTACAGCCCCAAAAGAGGTGAGACGCGTTCCAATCGGCGGCTATAACAGAAGGAGAAGAAAGGGAATCAATAAATGATTGAAAAGGGAAGTTACGTAGACAGTAATTAGGAGAAATATAAGTCGAGATGAGGTTAAATGGTTTCCAGGGGTTGTTAAGAATTAAGATGGAGACAAAATTTGGATTAAACGGATTAGATGGAATAAGAGAATAAATGTAAGTTAGAAAATGAATATTATTCTTGATTAAAATAATAGCTGACCCACCATATCCGCCACTGCGATTAGATCTAATTAATGAAAAACTATGAATTTCTTATGTTTCGATTTTGTATGTCAAACCGTTGCTGAGTTATTGCATATTGTATTTTGATATTTTTGCCGCTTCTAAACCATTATATTAATTCCAAAGAAGGTAATGAAACTAATGGTTATATTTGGTTAGATGTTACTAAGTACTATCGATTATATTTAAAAAATATTTTTAAGATGCAGCTACTGCGATTTCTTTAATGATTCTGCTATTTGACGAAATTGGCTTCAGCTTTTGATACAGATGAAGGGAAGATACTATTCAAAAAAAAACATCTTTCTGAGTTTTTTTGTTTTTGTTTTTTTTTTCTAATTCCTCATTATCGCCGAAATTTCTTTGGGTTTTTTCAATAATGCCGAATCTTGCGAGTATCATTTTCGTTATTAGCGGCCGAGGTTATCATCAGTGCAGATTAATTTTTCAACGGTTTCAATGTTGCATTACTTTCACACTGAACAGTATCATTAGTTTCAGCTTTTTAAATGCGCATTCAGCAAAATAATTTCGATTAGTACTTCTGCTTTTTAGAATAAGAGTTAACTAATTAAAATTTGATTCGATTGGAAATGGCAGAAATAAAGGAACCAATGGCAGGAACAACAGACTGGGACGGAATGGACAGGATATAGGAAACACAGTAGGGAGAAGGAATCCTGGACTTCAAAAGGAGTAAATAAAGGGGAGAGCGTTCCGCAGAAAGAGCAGAACACTCAAAGAAAATGTGATTAGCATCACAGATAAGTTCCTCATTCGGATAAAGATAACAATAAGGAGAGGAAACCAAAGAGAGACGAAAACGGGAAACGGGCAACAGAGTGTGATTGAAGCGTAAGCGAATAATAGGGACAATAACAGAACATGGAAAAGAAGGGAATTCTGAGAATCAAGAATTAGTAGGAAGGTTAGGTTGAATTGAGAGGTAGAAGGAACTATCATTGGAAAACGATGAAGGGTACATATCAGACCAAAATTTACAGTGAAATTTCTTACTTAAGATTAGTGCTAGGGATCTTTTTAAAGTAAAAGCGGGAGCGGGCAGCAGCCTGATCCAATGCATCTGCCATTTCGTTACCCTCGATGCCTCTATGACCAGGGATCCGTAGCAAGTCAACGCGGATAAAGTGATGAAAGGAAAGATTGTGTATGAGAGATCGTATACGAAGAATGATGAAGTCTGATGAGGGAGGGGGAAGAGGTAAACTATAAGCCTGAAGGGCACTCATGGAGTCAGTTATTATCAGATAGTGGGAAAAGTTACGATTGGAGGAGATATAAATAATTGCACGTAGGATAGCCATTAATTCATTTGTGAAAACAGAACAGAAAGGCGGAAGACGAAAGGATTCGGAAAAATTAAAAACGGGAAGAATAAAGGAAGCCCCGACACCACTAGGCCCTCTAGAGCCATCAGTGAAGATAAGTATATGAGAAGGAAAGAGGGAACTGATAATGCTATGAAATTCCTGTTTAATAATCGCCTGAAGCATGGAGCTGGAAGAATTAGAAAGAAAATATACTTTGGGAGGGTGTGTGAGATCCAAATAATTAAAGGAAAAGAAAGGGAGATTATTACTGGAAATTATATGGGACGAAAAATAACTAAGACGGCGAGATATAAGGGCTAAGATGGGAATTTTACTAGAAACATTGGGAGCTGCGAGGTCGCAAGAAGAGGAAAAAAGAACAATATCATCGGATAAAAATAAGGAAAGGGAGTTTAAAGGAAAAGATGCCAGAGCAACAGTGTAAATGTTGAAAAGAGTAGGGCTGAGAGGGGAACCTTGGGAAAGACCACGGAATACATTTTTTGGAGCTAGAGGCTCCGGAGAGGAAAAGTGGAGAGTGCGATTCATCATGAGATTAATTGTTAAGGAGGTGAATTTGACTGGAAGATTAATTGCTGCCATTGAATCTCTCAGGGTTGGCTAATGAACGTTGTCGAAGGCTGAAGAAACATCAATAAAGGAAGCCACTGTATACTGTTTGCGAATGAAAGAATTATAAATATACTTTTTTTCTTTCCCATAACTGAAGTATTGGAAGATATATTCTTTGAAGCGAAATAGTTTCACGCCGGTCTGAAAAGAAAAAGAAAAAAAAGTAAAAAAAAACAAAACAATACAGCTAATTATTAATTCATTTATCCGAAACGGTGATCCAAATAAGCGACTTAAAAATACATATAGATTCTTGTTCGATTCTATTTTTTTAACTAAACGGTTGGTTTAATGTGGCTGCCCCAATTATTTGATGGCTCAATTAAGTGTAATCAAGATGTGGCAATTACCGGTTGCACCGACCAATCGAATAATCAACGAGATTGGTAGTTGAATCAGATCATCCTGGTGTTCTTATCAGTGCCGCGATAATATAGTGCATCTCTCAACATTTAATCTCTTCCCGTAGTGTTCCGCCGTTATATCCTTGATCTCTCACTTGCTTCCGATGCCGTTTTAATTCCGATTTTAATCTACTTTGAATAAACTGGTTTACATCTGATCGACTTAGTTTTGCCATTATTTCGTTGCGTACTTTTATTGTCTTTACGTTTGATTGCAAGTTTGATTTTTCTTTTTGTTTTTATTTATTTTATTCTGATTGTTGTTTTCCGTTGTTCTATCGATGTAGAATTATTATTTTTTTCTAATAAATTTATTTTACCGGTTTAAGCGATACTAAGATCTTTTTACTACTTCTTTCTAAAAAAAATCGCTAACATTTTTTAATCTTCTGAACCCGATGAAAATTCGATGTTTGGAAAGTGAAGTGGATCTATGAATTTGTTAATTATTTGTTTTCTAATGTTTCGTTGAACATTAGTGAAACGCTTTTGTAGGAAAATGTCCAAAACGTGTCGCATTTACTATTTGGCTGCTTTAGAATATCGTTTTTTATTTTGATTTTTATTGCGTGTTTCGAACATTAACTAATCTCGTCTGTGTATTTTTTATTTATTGTGATTTTAATTTTTTCCGTACGTAATTTCGTTATCTTTTTATCGCGATTTACGATAATCGTAACATTGAATAGAAGGAAAAAAATCAGAGATTTGTGAAAAAAAAAAGTTATTAAAATTAAGAATATTGAAGAAACACCAAACGAATCTAGTGTGGATCCAAAGTCCGCGTAACATTGAACCTAGTGCCGAGCTCCGTGGAATAAGGATATGACAACTGTTGCAAGAAGATGCTAAATGTTTTTGTAGTTCGCGATGAACTCAGAGGTGAACTACAGGCAATACTTCACCCCGTGTCAATATCAATTAACAATCCATACCAGAAGAGATTTAGAGAGTGCAATCAAGAGCATAATATAACCGCTCTGCCTCCCAGTGTGCGAAACGCAAGGGAAAACAAAAGCGAGAAAATGACTGCTTTAAAGATTATCATCGGGGGGACATCGTTAAGCTAATTCGAGAAAAACTATCTTAGATACCTCAATAACGAAACCGAAGTTAACGGACAGCGATTGGCGAAAGCTAAACCACTCCTCCAATAGACTATGAGAAGTCAAAAGAATGAATGGTGGATAGCTAAATTAACTGCAACATTTCATCTGCTCTGATGTCGGAAGTTTCTTTTCGGCGCTTAAAGAAATCTAGGGTAGTCTAACTTGTAATATTCTAACGCCCGTTAAAGATAATACCAGTAAAAAAATCCTTAATAATGACGAAATACTTGAAATATGGCCTAAGTATCACTCGGGCCTACTTAATCAAACTCCAAAAATAAATAACGAAGTAATCAGTTTACTGCCAAGTTATCCAACTTTCAAAGCACTCAACAAGGACCCGGAGATTCATAAAATTGAGGAAGCAATGAGTGAACTTAAAAATGGAAAGGCGCCAAGATCTGACGACATCCCAGCAGAAATTTTATAGTTGTAGTTCCAGTAACGCGATTGTGTAGCCTTTTTGACAATATGAAACTGTGAAGAAGTCCTTAAAGATTTTCGTAAGGCAACGATTACTAAACGAAAGGGTAACAAAGAAGACTATTCTAATTACCGTGTAATTTCCCGGATATTTCTAAAACTGTAAAAGTACTAGCCAGGTTAGTATATAATGGGATTATAAAGTCTGTCGAACAGGAAATATTTCACATTTAAATGAAATGAAACGAATATATAGATTCCAACAGCTCCGGACGCGAAAGCAATTGCAGAAAAGAAATGGTGTGATTTCTTAAAGATGGCGGCCTATGAAGAACGTCGATAAAGTATTGCAATTGGCCAAGACTGAACGAAATGTAGTCGAAACAATACAGAAACGCAAGATAAAATACTTCGCACACGTTATACGGGGGAAGAAATACAAATTATTAAAACTGATTATACAAGGACAAATTGAAGGTCGAAGAGGTTCCGGGAGAAGGAAGATGTCATGGTTAAGTAACATACAACAATGGACTGGAATAAAATCAGTGGAAGATCTAATGAGGGCTACAGAAGAGCGAAATATTTGAAATACCATGGATCATCTACGCACAGCCATGCGTAAGACACAAGAAGAAGAAGAAGAAGAAGAAGAATGTTTCGAATTTCGTTTTCTTTCTTAAAATAAAATAAACTTTTTTTTGATTACTGCTATTTGCTTTCAACGCCACACTTAGGAAGAAGATCGTGATTTGCGGGTTAGAATTTAAATAACAATCGTTTCATGACCTGAACGTTTCATTTTCTTTGTTTTGACCGCGCTTAGTAGTTTACGTTTCTTCTCTATGCGTTCCGGTGTTTTTCAGTCCGTGAAAATTTTAACATACATCGGAAACACCACATTTACCCATCACCGTCGTTCTCGAAGTCCGATTAAATGTAGTATCTCGAAATTTTCAGTGGTAAGAGAACGATTTTTCGACATTAGCACTTTGCTTCAATTACCGATGGTATATTTTTCTAGTGCAATACATGCTTTTATTTCCTCATCTAGGTTCACATCTATCCAAGAACCAAGATATTTCAGATACTCTTCCTATTAGAACCAGTTCTGAATTATCAATTTTTCTTTTCTCCACTACCATACATTTTGTCTCACTAATGTTGACAATAGATATAAGCCATGTTCCACGCTCACTTCGCTGGCCCTAGTCTTTCTGCTAATCCGTGGTTCTTTTTGTTTCCTTTACTTCGTCGTTCTCTTGTTGTCTCCATTATTCAACTACGTTCTTAATTATCTTCCTCCCGATTGAGTTTTTCGTTCGTTTCCTCTTCGTATTTTCCACTTAAACGAAGAGCGTGTTTGCGATGCTGATCATGTGTTCATTAGGTGTTCATCTATTTCCGTTGAGCGTTCTACTTTGTATTCCAGTTTACTAAAACTTGATCTTCCTACATTCTGCCCTAACCTCTTCCCATACATGATTCCCCCGGTATATCGATCAGTTTCTCATTTTATATCGTATAAAGTGTAGTTGATTACTTACTTTTCTAATTTTTTCTGGGTAAAATTTCTTAGTCGGCAAGCCCCCAAAAAAAGAGAAAAAAAAACTTTCCAAATATTAAAATGTTTTTTGTTTTTTCCCCACTGTACCGGCTTTAAGAGGCCATAAACAGCGCCAGTGACTTCCACTTTAACCTACCAAATAAATCAGGCCAATCCCTCCAACGAGAGAATTAGGTCCGAGATACCAATTCTGCTGCGAGGATATGCTAGTAAATATATAATATCAGTATCCGGCCCCTATGGCGACAATACGACTTGACATTGTCCATAGGACCCTGGTTAAAGAATATATTTCATATAGCACCTGGACACCATGGCAGGAAATGCACTCAAGCACAGCCCATAGGAGTCCAGGAATATATAAAGCTTATAGCCCACACTATGGCGACAGATACGGTTATACATTGCCCATAGAGTACTGGTAGAAGCTATTCCGAGTAAAGAATCAACGTTATCATAACTACGTTACAGCAAGTATGTTCCTTGTGCAAGTAACGATTTAAATATTTCTATATTACTAAATAATTTAAGTTATAAATGCTATTAAGTGATAGGAAGGGCGTCATAAGCCTTCGCTTTGGATTATCCGAAAGAGTATTAATATACATTCTATTTATGTTCGGGTTAGTATTTAATTTTAATTTCTCAAAGAATTTTTGGTACTATTCGACGTGCACTACTTTAACATATGGAATATCTAGATCAGTATGTAAGGTTAAGTTAGAGACATACTTTGGAACTGACGTGATTGTTCGGAGAATAATTGACTGTTGCCTTTGGATCTGTAAGAGACTGCTTTTACTAGAGTTCCCACATAACCCAAATCCATGCTTCCATAACGGCGCTATGACCATCAAGTAGACAGATCTTTTCAACTTTACATTTTTAGGGTAGATTTCTTTCCTATTAATGGAGTCAGTTGTTTGGCGCGTGTGAAAATTTTCCTACGGATTTGCGCAAACATGAACACGCCGCGAAAGCCGGCGATCCAAATACATACCGAGATACTTAACTGAGTCGATTTGTTTGATCTCAATGTCATTTATCTTTAGTTTAGGGCATGTGATAAATCCATTTGTAAAAGTCACCTGTTGGCAGTTTTCCTCACTAAATTTAATCCTCCAGTCTCTGGCCCAGCTTTGAATTCTATCTATATGGTTTTGTACGGCTATACTTGCGTGTATAGGATTAATGTTCGAAGCTATATGGCTATATATATATATATATATGTGTGTTATAAAAAAAAAAAATATTTCATGTTGATTAATTTTGTGAAAAGTTTGACAATAATGTGAGATATTTTTTAAACATTAAGGTACATTTTTTTTTATTTTTATTAATTTTTTTAAGGATCTTCCGTCTTCTTTCGGAGTCAGTGCCAATCGTCAATTTTCCGTATAATAGAAAACTTGCAAAAGAAAGGAAAAAGTTTAATTTCGTCAGATTTTATAAAGTATATAAATTAAGAACTAATAAAAATGCGGGTGACTTAATATAATACATTTTTTTTTTTTTTTTGTTTCGTCCGCTGTATCGGCTTTGCGAGACCGTAAACAGCGCCGGTGACTTCAACTTTACAATAGCCTACCGGAGAATATAAACCAGGTTAACAACTAGAGAATTGGGTCCGAGATACCATTTCTGCAGTGAAGTTGTAATAGGAAATATATAAAATTAGTACCCTATAAAAGTGAATACTAAGCGATGTTTTTCTTAGATATACATTGAGAAATGACTTTTAATACATGTCCTTTATACTGTTAAAAATCCATCACGATACGACTGCGTTAAGAATTTAATTATTTCACCATTTATGAAGGATAACGATTTTTCTTTTTTTTTTTTTTTCTATTGATAGTTAAGTTTTTAAATAATGTAAAACGCGAAATAGAAATTTAAAAATTCACAAAATTAAAGGAAATCGATGTATTTTAAAGTTACTAAAATTTTTGTTCTTATGTTATTTATATGATTTCTACCATAGAAATGGATTAATACTATCTTTGTTTTGTCTCCTTTATTGCAGCCTGCATATTAAATCCGTGTTGCTATTATCTGCCTAGTTGTTAATATGGGAATCAAATGTATATGTATTGTTTTCATTGCAAATTGAAGTTGTGATTTTTTATTTTGCAGCTGGTTGTACATTTTTAGTTCGGTTATCTATTACTATGCCAGTGATCAACGGAAGACCAAAAGAATATGGGATTATACGAGAGTTCCAGTAATAATATGTCAGCTGGCATCATTACTAGAGGTAATTTAAACAGAAGGTAAACATAAGATTATCTTTTCTAAATTTCATTACTCGGTATTGATATTATTTGACTTATCTTAGTTTATGCATCTCTAAGATATAATTAAAATCAGAAGATAATGATATAAACAAGTGAAAAAAGGTGGTCAGCATTCTAAAATTCAGGTACCTTTTTTTAATAAAATCAGATAACTTTTTTTAAATAAAATCAGATACCTCTTTTTAATGATTATTCTGGAAATTACTGAATTACGTATTTTTTTTTATACGCCTTCGGTTATTGATTTTAAACGTGTGTGTGGCAAAGCGCGCGAATATGCACGTATTGTTACTAAAATCGTAATTTCGTTATTAGATTGCGCATGCTGCAGTCGGGTTTATAAGAAGCAGTTTGTTAATTACCGTATTCCAGATCCTTTTTCGACTTATAAATGTATTTGGAGTGCTGGAAATTATGCCTCCTGATATGGATTCCATCGGCGTTACCATGACTTTAACGGCATGGTCGTTAGCTGAAATTGTACGTTATTCATTTTACCTTGTGAAAGAAAATATTCCGTACGTCCTTCTATGGTTGAGGTAATTATAGTATACATTGTCACATTTACGTTATATTTATTAATAATACGGATTTTTTTGTTTGATCGTTGTGAGAAATAAGAGGCTGCTAGAAGTTTAGACCTTGCAAGTATTATCCGGTTCTCAGCAGATAAATGTTCGTAAATATTCTACTTACTTCACAGGTAAGCAGTAAAAATTTAACCATTATATGTTTTTTTACTGACGGATTACTATTACACCACAGACTTATCCTTTCCAATTTGTATATTAAAAACCATCGTCTACAGAGTTGCACTAGCAGACAATAGATTTACACTTAACTCTGGCACATGCAAAACGTTCCTTAACAATATTTTTGTTTGTTCCTTTTCTGTGGACCACATTGTTACAATGCCGTCTTTTTCTGTGCCTTTTATTTTTTCAGTTTTTCCTACGCACGCTATGTTGGTTACTTGTCCGATGTAATTTATCATTCTATGTTTATACTTGACCATATGGTTGGTTGCACCGCTATCAATTATTCATCTACCATTGTCATTTTTTACTGTCGTGTTTGCAACATACAGACTTGTTCGGTTAATTGCCCCTGTTTGTTCTGCGGTCTTTTGTGCATCACTTGCTCCACGGTCTCAAAATGTTGGACAATACCTTCCTATGTGCCCAATCCGGTTGCCCCTGAAGCATTTACGCTGGTCACTCATCATTTTATTGTTAAGATTTTTTCATCTATTTAAATCTCTATACGCCCAATCTCGTACACTACCTGTATTCTTTCAGGATCTATATCTTATATGCCCAGTCCCATTTTTAGCTGTCATGTAAAGTGTTGTTTCACTTGTATCTATTATTTTCCGTTCATCGACTAAAAGTTCTTCCTCTATTAGTTGTGATTTTATGTTTTCGATTTTCGAATTTTCATCATCTAAAATGATTGTGCGCATAACTGTTTCATACCGGCTCGGTAAACCAATTATTATCACTCCGACGTTTATTTTTTTGTTTATATTTAACCCCAATTTGTTCAATCGTTTCCAAATGTTACATTTGTTATTTTTGTACTCGCTTATTTTTTCTTCTTTCTTTTTGGTTTTAGTGACGTATTTTCTCAATAGTTATATAACACGAAAACAGTCTAACTTTGTAAATCGCGTTTCCGGTTTTTCCCACATTTACTTGGCTGTTGTGCATTTATCCACTTGTTCTACATTTTCATCATCCATGTTCAATATTAGCGTCGCTTTACATTTCTCCTCAATTTTTTGGTCTTCTTTGCTGTTGCCTAGGTCAAAATCGGACTCAGTTACAAGTTTTATGAAACCCTTAATCGTTAGAATGCTTCTCATTCTCATACTCCAGCTGTTATAATTTTCGTATGTTAATGCTTTTATTTGCATCTTGTTAACCTCCATATTTTGGAAAAAATATGATAATAACTTTTTACAAAAAATAACGATACGCTACACAAGAAAATTAACATAAATGTTAATCGCTGTAAAAACTAATATTCGCAAAATTTTAAAAGAAAGAAAAAAAAACAATCAATGAAATAACGTTTAAAACAGGAAATTTAAAGTATCATTTTTTCACTTACTTACCTGCGCGTAGTTAAATCGTGCGGCGCCCATAACCTGTTCAAAATATTTAGATCGATCGTACAAAAACGTATACATGTACATTGCTATACCGTGCGTAATTCACGTTTATCAAAAATCGCTTTACACTTCTTTAAATACCAACATCGTTTAACGTAATAATAAATAAACTTTAACACCATATCACCTAAATTTTATGTCTAAAAATTAAAAACGTTAAACGTAAAATTTATAGGCATAACAATCGTGAAAAAATTCAAAACATTTTTTTTTTTTTTTTTTTTTGTTGAGTTTGTCAAAAGACATCGGCCCAAATAATCAGGGCCGTATCTAAACCAAAATTTCAGGAGGGATTACGAAAATATTTTTATGAATATATCCCTGGGTGTCGCCCGGGGGGGTGAGGGCCGTTGCCCCCCCCCGGAGCTTTGAAACTTTTTAATCAACTGGCCATGATGAGGTTTCATAGGCGCGTAATCACGGACAATTTGGAAGACTTTTATAATAAAGTAGTAGAGTAATTTGTTAGAAAACCACGAAAATTATGCTTTAATTAAGATTTTATTCTTGTTTAATAAAATATTAAGCCTTTACAAATTATAAATTTTATTTTTCCTATAACTCATATCCCCTCTTTCTATCAACTTGCCCTCCTCTGGCTCATTGGCTGGCGACTTATTTTTCCTCCCCTGGCATGAATATGTATAATATATGTATATATCTATGTGTGTGTGTGTGAGGGGGGTGTATTATCATGAAATATATTTATTTATAAATAGTACACTAAAGTCTTGCAGTAAATTATTGTATATGCCAGTGGCGGCTCGTGACAAGTAAATCTGGGGCGCTCTAATGTAAAATTACAATAATTTAAAAAGTGTAATGACATAAACTTATCTTGCTTTTTTGTCTACATTTTAAACTAAATAAAACTGGTTTAATGCATTCAAGTTCTGATTTAATTAAAAAAAAAAGATGTGAATGCATTTTGTATTTAGATTGAAATTTATTAAATAATATTTTCTAATTTTTGCCTTATATAATGTACAATCCTTTGCGTTGAGTAAGTTTCACTGTTGACGTGTCCACAAAAAAAAAAAAAAAAATTACATATGGCATAATTTTGTGAAATAAGGTAAGCCAAAATATAAAATCCGGGTCTTCTAAGGTTCTTCGTAAACTGTATATGCTTCCTTGCATGTAATATTTTTATTACATTTTTCTTCTGGTTCTTCGAAATGTTCTATTAATTTTTCTCGATTTTCGAAAACAATATTCACTGTACGCCTATTTATAGTTCCAACGTGTATTCTAGGTAATTTCCGATTTACAATTTCTTGCAGTAGATCACATCTATGAGCAGAATTTGAAAAAAAGCTTGCTACAGCGGACAAATTTGAAAAAAAGGATTTTAATTTTAGAATCCTGGCTTGTTGCTTTTTGCATAATTAAATTCAACTGGTGCGCATAACAATGAATAAAATGACAGTATTTATATTTTTGTTTTATCTTCGCCTATACGCCATTTGTAGAATCGCTCATTATGCTCCATCGTAAGTTTAAGTAATTAGCTTAAAAGGTTAGTCTCTCCAATATAAATTATATCTAATTCAGTTTCTAAAATGTTGAACGTTTGAAAAATCACCGTGTAAAACAAGTGTCGACAAAAAGCAGTGCTTCTTGCATTCAAAAGTAACAAAATCCAGATCGCAAAATGTATTATTTAAAGAACAGAAGCAAGGATAGAAACAGAACAAAAAAAGCAGCAAATTAAAACAGTGCGCTTCACCGGATAAACAAACGGACGACGCAGCGCGCGACACGGATCTATTGTTAAAACCGGCTATAATCACGTGTAAAATTGACGAGGGCTCACTTTTCGAGAGCCCTCAGACGCCTTTAAGTTACGCTCGGGAAACTTCGGCTTTATTCGTTTTTCGTGTGTATTTTATATGCGGCTTGGAGGCTCAAATATTCTGAGCCCACGTACTATATTATTGGTTGTTAATATCATGTGATCAAAAAAATCAGCTGTTAACGACCTTGACAGTATACTACACTACGAGTAGATCGTACAGTTCCAGCGCAGTAAGCATGAACCCGACAACTGTTATCGGATGTTTCAGCTGTTCGTTTAACAATTCGCGCAAAATGCTTATTTTGCAATTATTTTTAAAATGCACTCTCGCAAAAAAAATTATTTTAAAATAAAAAATTCGCAACACTGATTTTTTTTCTTGAAGTAATTAAATATTATGTATTTTTTGAAAACACACAGGGAGGCTCGCGCCCTTGAGCCCCCTAGGACGAGCCGCCCCTGGTATATGCAACATTTGAACTCTATAATAAAAACAAATAAAAAATAGTCGTTTCCATAGAATTTATAAAAATTTAAATTTTCTTTTCCTTTGGCAAAAATTTGAAATGTAAAGAATTTTTTTGGAATTTCGGTCCATTTAATTCAAGCAGTTATTATTTCAAAGACATTTCGGGGCTGGGCTAACCCACCTCCCCCCCCCCCCCCAATATACAGCTCTGTCTACAATACTTCAATAAAATAAACATTTGTACTCATGACACTATACACTTGCCTTTACTAGTTTTACATTTTTCTTCCTCTTCGACGATTTTATCTTTACTTGCTAACTGATTTATTCTTTTATTAATACAAGTATTCGCCTATTGGTCGAAATTCAACCATAATTATTATTAAAAATTTGAGGGAAACATTTTACACTTATGCATTCGTTCGTTGAACATATCTGAGAACTTACACGTTTATATGTACTTACAATACGAAACAGTTCAGTACCAATATAATTGAATAAAAAATAAATTCAATAAAATAACAGTAAATCACGATTTAAAAACTCTCATTTATTGATATTAAATGACACTTTTAGATTTGTAAAAAAGCCAATAATGATGATTATTAAGGAAAATTAAAACATTTTAATAAGAATAGATTTACTGGCTATAGCGATTTCATTTTTCATTTTTTGTATTCAGTTTTTATTTAAATAAGAAAAGAAAGTAACTATTTTCAAAAATTTTTTACTGATAACACTAAAGATCGTCAATAGTTACTAAACAAAAAAAAAAAGAAAAAAAAAGAAAATCGGTAAATAAACAGAGGAGAAAAAGTTACTGAACTGTTTTGTCTTTGCCTATTTATGTATAGATTTCAAATTTCATTTCTACGTTTTTAAGAAATCTTGCTGTTATTTTTAATGAATTTCCGATTCCATTTTTACTTATTGAATATAAATTCATGTAAAATAAATGTGTAAAATTACTGGTAGATAATTAAAAAATGAAAACGGTCAAGAAGTTTTGTGATGATAGTTGTATGCAGAATGTTTAATTTAAAAAGTATGGAAAAAATGTTTAAAAATACAACAGAATGTTAATTACATTAAAATAAATAAAAAACGTGTAAATAAAAAAAAACGTCATACGAGCCACTATTTTATGCAGTAATCCCTTACGAACTGATACATGCATTGCTTGGTGAAAAATATGTTTTTCACTGACTGAAAATGCTTTGGTCTGAAAAATCTTATATTATTTAACGTAATCGCTGGCACTATTTCCCTAAAATCCTTTTTTGATATTTTTGATTTCTTTCTTCTTCTCAGTATGTTCCATTTTGCTTAGCGTCGTACAGAACGCAACATTACAACGAGTACATATAATACATACAAAAAAAGAGCTAAATAACAAATAAACATGACCTTGTAGCTGCGTATTTCTCTTTCCTCTTTTTAACAGTCCTTCACCTTTGTTTCTATCGAACATGAATGACCTGCTTATCCAAAAATTATCATTGATCCGTATTAGGTTGAAATAACCGGTCGCAGTTCTGTAAAAGTGGCCGGATCTGCTTTTGCATATTCCAGTTGTTTCTTTATACCAGTGATATGGTTAATTATCGTACCAAACAACATTTAAATAATTAAAATTAATACAACTTATTTCCATTTATCCCATCGTAGATAGTAGAATATCTATTAAAAAATTATCGGCTAAAGTGAAAATTTTATACGGAACCAGGACACCGCGATATTTGATCAAATATACCACTTCTATTTACTTCATCAGTAAGCAGACAAAAGATTTCTCTCGATACGTAGTTTCCGTACGAACACGTCACAGAATATCTCTCGGCCGGTGATAATATAATCAAGATGATTATGTCGCCAGCCGCGCTACGACCTAGACGCTTTAGCAGTTATTATTATTATTTACGTTACCTGTGTGGTATGTGTGCGTGTATGCGGATCATGGAAATATATATATACATATGTTATGTCTATGTCGTCCATCACTGCATGCAGGCATTCCACGGTGGAATAAGTTGGTTAAGCCTCCAGTGTTGGTCGAGAAAATTAGAAGTTGCACTTTATATCTGCTGCCAGGTAGCATACTTTTACATATATGCGGCACAAACGAGAAATCTAGATGAGAGACCGATTATAAGACGCAGCATAATACAAATATAATCTGCCATACATCCGTATATCACAATCTCTGCACGCATATAATGTTATTGGTTAAGGCCTAAACCGCGTTTTGTATTTCATTAAGCGTTATTGTTTCTTTTCTCTTTTTTTCTATTCATTTAAATTTTTCGATCTTAACCAGAAGTGAAAAATATCCATTAACACAGAATAATGGGTGTTCGTCGTAGAAAATCGAACTCAGACTACCAAGTTAGTAGTCGAGTGCGACGAAATATATATATATATATTTTTTTTTTCGAATTCGCCATCTTAAGACCACGATATTTTAATTGTTTGAACTTTTGGCTTTCTTTTGTATCCAATATTGCCGCATTCGTTGCCGATATTGCTCCTTTCTTTCCTCGGTCCACTGTTTTCCTCTTCCTGATTTCGGTTTATCCTTAAAACTGACATATTCTGCTAATTTCTTTCTCAGCGGGTGACGAGTTTCAATATCACTTGATTCTATACCAATTTCGTTTAAATCGCTTTCCACCTCCTCGAACCAACTCCATTTATTTTTTAAACTTTGAATGTACGTAAATATTTGGCTAATTAGCTTTGTAGGTTCCGAACGCTTTATGTATCCATAGAACATAATTCGCCTTTTTCTCATTCAACCATCTTGTCCGAGTATTTGTATACTTCTTCGTTGGGTCTTTGCCTATATTCCCTATTTCCAACTGTTGGGCCTAGGATTCTTCGTAACAATTTCCTTTCTTTTTGTGTAGTTTTTCGATCATACCCTTCGTATTTAACACCAGCGTTTCTAAACTCAGCCATTTTGGCCCCGCAAGGTGCTATGACCCCTTGACCCACCCCTCTTGATTACATTTCTGTCTCTTTCTCTTCTTTACTTTGTATAAAATGATTAAAATTTACAACATAGTTCTTAGGTCGGCCCCCATTACATTTTATAACGAAAAAATGTTCCAATTTTATATAAAAAAAAAAAAAAAAATACAACCAATAATTTGTATCATAAATTTTATTAAACTACCGAAACGACTTAACATATTACAACACATATATATAATACTTTTTTTGCGTTTCCATGGTATTATTAAATTGGCAATATAGTCTTTACATGCTTCTCCCCCTATGGTGGGACTTTTTATTCATTAACCTGCACAGAATAAGAAGTGTATTCATTATGTTTCCAAAAAGGTAAGCCACCACCGAACGCAAACATGAATTGCAGAAACGAAAACGGGGCGACGAACTATGCAGTAGCGAAGAATTCGCCACATTTATACGTGATCCGCCTTTTAGTTCAAAAATGACAGATGTTGAAAAATTTGAAGCGTTTAATAGCATTTTAAGTCAACCGCCTCTGTTATAATAATAAAAAATAATAAGAACAAAAAAATTATCCAAAGTTTTTCGATGAATACTCAATTTATATTCTCCGATTTCCATCATTACTCACAAGATACCTAAGTTGAATGGTACTCTTTCTAATGGACAAAGAATATCGAAATTATTAACTAAATATGTTGTAATGGTCGAAATCGAAAATTTTATGTAAAAACAATAATATATTGAAATGTGTGAATTATAAAAATAAAATAAAATTATTGTCTATTATATAAATTCATATAATGAAAATATACAATTTTTAGGTCTGTTTCGATATTTTAAATAAGGAGTTGTTATCAAGTGTTTGTATATATGTAATGTAATATGCTTATATTATAAACTATATATTAATTACAACGTAACTCTTAGGCCGGCTCTCATTAGAAAAAATGTCCCAAGAAATTTCCCAAACTTTGTCCCAATTTTTATCCGACTTCAAAGAGGAGGAGGTATTCAATTCGACTATGTTTTTTTTTTTTTTTTTTTATTCTTGTTTTTTTTTTATGCGTGTAACCACAGAACTTTCTTCTAGGTGAACCGATTTCGATGGTTCTTCTTTTATGTGAAAGGAAGTGTTTCTCATGTGGTCCCATTTAAATTTGATCAAGATCTGACCGGTAGTTTTTGAGTTATCCTTTATAATGCGGGAGATTGTAGCTTTTTGGATGCTTTTCATTCATGATTGTTTTCACTGTCGGGTTAGATTTATTGACTTAAAATGCTATAAATTTGCCAAATTACCATGGAAATGTAGCTTTTGATGTTTTCACCGTGGAAATATCTGTTCTTATTAAAATGTTTTAATTTAATTGAATAAAAATGCACTAAAAAGTAAAAAATAAAATGCTTTTTTACAAAAAATAAATACCGACTTCAAGGTTTATTATAAAAATTTAAAAATGCACTAAAAAGTAAATAATAATTACTCCCGATAAAATATATATATATATCAGAGTGATATAACTTAGGTGGTAATGTCGTAATTCTTATACAGCATTAATACTTATTAGAGTCGGCATCAAATTCATGTTACAATATCTAGGAACAATTTAATGAACATTTAACGCAGTTTTTAATTATTATTATAATATGAATTTGATGCCAACTCCAAAAAGTTAATGTTGTATAAGAATTACGATATCACCTTAAGTTATATCACTCTGATATATATATTTTATCGGGAGTAATTATTTTTTACTTTTTAGTGAATTTTTAAATTTTTATAATAAACCTTCAAGTATCGGTATTTATTTTTTGTAAAAAAGCATTTTTATGTAATGAAAGTTAAATGCTAGGATAGGATTTTTGTGATTATGTTTTGTTTTTTTTTTTTGTCGACGCCGGTAAGAGTGACGTAAATTTTGATCATTTTACACGAAATATGAAAGGGAAAGAGATAGAAATGTAAGCAACAGGGGTCAAGCGGCAAAGCCCCTTGCGATGCCACAGAGGCCGAGTTTTATACATATGTGTATATATATATATAAATAAATGAATGTTTGTTTATTTATATGTTTGTTTGTCCTGTATGCATTACTGTACCGTTGGACGGATCATGTTAAAATTTTCAGGCTGTATTCGTGTTGTCATAACGAAGGTTTTAAGGTATCGCTAAGATTTCCACCCCCCCCTCTTTCACGAAATATAAAGTGTTAAATAGTTAAACAATGAATTATGATGCGACCAGCGATAAAGGAATGCATTCGGGACAAGTAAAGAAACAAACATTATACATACATATAGTTTATAAATGTAAGCATATTACATTAAATATACAAACACTTAATAATAACCCCTTATTAAAAATATTGAAATAGAACTAACAATTTTAACTTACGGCTTCGCCCATATATTAACACCAGTTTAAATCTGTACTTGGAAATTAATAAAAAAAAAATTGTTTTCTCTGGAATTTATATATATATATATATATATGTTACAGTGAACATTTTTTAAAATCTTTAATTTATTTTATCCCACTTTTTAAAATTTGAACCTTTGGTTTTTTATTCCTTATTCACTATTTTAATCACATCATTTACTCATTTTACAAATAACCCGTTTACTTACCTGATAGTTTTTTTCCACAGCTTCACCAACGTGTTTCTTTTTCTCTTTTTTTTTTTTGTGGTGAATTCTGTATTTTCATTAAAGATTTGTTTTTTCCATTCAGTTTTTCTTTCTTTTTTTTAATATTATTGATACAATAATTAAAGGAAACCTTAAATACATTCTACATCTGAAAGTAAATAATATTTCCAGTACAGAAAATATTAAAACTCCCGTTGCAAGATAATATTGTTAAATAAATTGTTGTTGGTTTTAAACGCTATTTTGTAAAGTGGTTTGAAGATGTTGGTAATTTTAAGAAGATGTTTTGATTTATATAAGTAAAAGTAACCCAATGTTTACCTAGTATTTGACCATGTAAATGTTTTTTATGTTTAACTTCAAACCATTTTACATAATAGCCTTTAAAACCAACAACAATTTATTTTAAAAAATTATAAATATCAGCAGTAACACAAACAGTGATAATGCGACTACGGCTCCACTCATGACAAACCACTAAACATGTAGTGTTTGAGTGTCAAAAAAGATACTTCTACAGAGATTTCCAAAATTTGCACGAAGTAACGCCGTCCGCTTTGTTATGAATGTAGGGACTGGACATAGAGTTACATAGTAACCAGAAATGCAGGCATTGCTGTTCGTCATACGAGAACAAGAAGATTTTTGTACTGAAATCCATTGAACCAGTGCGGAAATATTATTAAAACAGTTTAATTGTATATCGTGTATACCAAGTATTTTAAAAAAGAAGACGCAAAAAATCCACTCATATAGATGCTTCGTCACTGATATATATCTATCTATATTTATATTACATAAATGGTGTCCAGAAATATGTGATCGCATAACTCGACAAGTATTCGATGGATTGACTTGAAATTTTTATACAACGTTTGCAATTCTATATGAGAGTGTTTTTATATTCTTTTTATCTAAATATAATTTTTTAATTTTTTTTAAATCTTTAAATTAAACTTTCTGTATTTAGTTTCGATTAATTTTGTTGAATTGCCGAAAGATTGCACCACAGTAAATGAATTACCGTGGAATGCGTTTATTTATTCAGCTACGAATAACACGGTACTAAAGTGTTCGATCGCGGTCGTAAATTCGGTCGTTCGTCAGATTTCTTCGGGTTTTTTTTCCAACATTCGAAAGTACGCGTTTTATCGTTTGCATTTTTAAATAAACGATTTCGAATTTATGTTTGTCAATAATTTTTGCAGAAATAAGTTTTAAATTTTTGCGTTTGTGTGTTGCTCCAATGGCAAAGTCAATTTGCCACCACTGGCTGAGTCACCAGAACCACCTTTAACTTATGTAGCTGGAGCTTCTCGGGAGTCGAAACACTTCTGAGAGCATATTCGGAAATATAACCCATGCTTTCAAATGACATCATTTGGAGCGACAAATATTGTGAAATATAGTAATACTCGTATCTGGTTGATCCCGTAACACAAGATATATCGTTCCCACTGAACTTTTGTCAGTTTTAATCATCAATTGAAGATTTTGAGAAGAAGGTTTTCCCGGACATCTCCGTCAACTTCAGAAGTCACGAATGGCTTCGCGAGCGTGCTATCTAAGCTCCGAAAAATGATGACGTCAATCGAATCAATAATAAGATTCAATTGGAAATTCATGGTGCTCTTGCGGAATACAAATCTATTGATACAGTTACAGAAGAGGATGAAGCTGTTAATTATCCAGTCGAATTTCCCAATCCATTGGAGACACCTGGAATCCCACCATGAAACAAGACTTTCGGTGAAATGACTGATGCCGAACATGATTGGAGCAACAATAATTAACGGCAAATATAAAGAAGAAGACGTGTTAATTTCCGATGATTCCAAATGATTTTCCTTTCACATTCAAACGACTGCAGTTTCTTGTGCGTCTTGCTTTCATGATTACAGTAAACAAATTTCAAGGGCAGTAGTCGTTACGTGTTGCCGGATTAAATTTAGAGAATCCATGTTTTTCGCATGGTCAACTATATTTTGCTTGATCCAGAGTAAAAAAACTTGCACATATATATACCGAACAAGAAAACAAAAAATATTGTTTATCTACTTGCGTTACGATAGATGTTAATTGTTTTCAGTGGGTTCGATTATTATAAAGCGAATCGAATGGTTAAAAATATCGTTCATTCATGTTAACTATTAATAAAAAATATGTATATCATTCATCACATTACTATGGTAAACATAAATATAAGTTAACGTATCTTTGGACGTCTCATTCATTCTAGAAATATAGACTTATATAAATATACATTGGCAGGGCAACGTCTGCTGGGTTCTATACGTGTTGTTATTATTGACGTATAATAAATTTACGATTTCACAAAACACATATTATTACCGATTTATAATAAATTTATGGTTCTGCGCACAAATTTCGCGGACAAAGCCGCAATGAGCCAAATTATGGGACTTCCAGAAATGTCACTGAGTTGACTCTAATGAATATTTTGCAAAGGATGAACAAATTTTAAAACGTGTGATAAAATAAGTTTAAAATTTAAAAAAACATTCACTATAACATATTTTATATCTATATATTTAAAAATTTCAAATAAAACAAATTTTTTTTTATAAATTTCCAAGTATAGATTTAAATAGATATATACACGGGCGAAGCCGTGGGTAATAGTCAATACACATATACAGTGAGCCACATTAATATTGGAACGGTAGGTTTGAAATTAAGACTTGTCAAAAAAAAAAGGAGCGAAAAGCTTTTAAGTCAAAATTTATTCAAAAACATGAAAAATAAACACCGTCTCTTATAATATACAGTGGAAACCGTTTAACACGAAACTGAAGGGACCGAAATATTTCTTCGTGTTAAAAGGATTTCGTGTTAACCGAAACATGCAAAAAAAAAAAAAAAAACGAAAATAAAAAATTAAAAACTCACCAATATTTTTAATGTCGGTAAAATGCATCAATTCGATTTTCCGCTAACATTAGCACTTGTAGGTAGTACATATATACACTTGAAATAATTACATTATAAAAAAAACATAAAAAATTATCGTTTTTTGGGAAACTTGTAGACCGAAATTAAGTAGTATTGCATTCGCAGGGGGTAAATAATAGTAACCATTGTTAATTTTATTTGTCTGTTAAGGGATGCGACTGGAAAAGCAGGTATATTTGTCCTTCTGAGAAGCAAAATCTTTTCGTGTTAAGCGATTTTTGTTTCGTGTTGTTTCGTGATAAAAGAAAAAAAAAATGTATGTAATTATATGGCATTTTGTCGGGACCGTAGTGTTGTTTCGTATTAAGCGATTTTTCAGGTTAACCGGTTTCGTGTTAAACAATTTCCACTGTATGTGAAAAAAAAAAAAACAGAAAAAAAAAAGAAACACAGCCGCTGCACAATGCACACAGAAAGTATGAATTTTCCTGTCACATTAATATCGCCGGAAAATGTGGTCAAATCTGTGCAACGTGTGAGTCATGCAAAGTTGGACTTTCCCTGGTACACACTACGTACGTAATACGTAAAATAATATCAACCCACAGGCAACATTATACCGTTGCGTTCGGTGCATAATTTAATTTCCCTAGTAAGAAAAAATTTTTCATCAATAATGAATCGAAAATCGCGAAATATTTCGTTTGACAAATGGCAATTAGTCATTTATCATCATAGAAAAAGGGTTTATCATATTCGAAAATTGGGTCGTTAATGAATTTACCAAAAACGAGCGTATTTAATACTATTCGACGATTTAAAGACGAAGATCGAATCGCTTCTATTCCGCAGAAAGGTCAGCCAGAAAAACTTTTAATTCCGCAGAAGCGGCTAATAATGCGCGAGGTGAAATGTAACCCAAAAGTAAGTGCTCCGACATTAGTTACGCTATTGTACGAGAAGACTGGAAAAGAAGTTTCCGCAGAAACTATTCGGAGACTCATTAATAAACATGGGTACAATTCACGAACTGCGCGTAGCAAACCACTCATTTCCAAAATTAATCAGAAGAAGCCGCTCGATTTTGCCTGGAAATATCAGTTGGCCTCTGAAACTTTCTGGAATGATGTCATCTTTACCGACGAGTCTAAATTTAATATTTTCGGTAGTGATGGGAAAGCAAAGGTGTGGCGACAGCCGAACACAGCATTAGACCGAAAACATGTTCTTCCAACAATAAAACATAGCGGCGAGCATGTTATGGTTTGGGGATGTTTTTCAGCGGCTGCGGTATGTTCTTTAGTGTTTATTGAAGGAAAGATGACTGCTGATATGTACATCGACATAAAATCTGCATATCAGTGCCGAAAAAATGGGGATCCGAAACAGTTTTAAACTATACCAAGACAACGACCGCAAGCATGAAGCTTATAAAACGCGTGCCTGGTTGTTGTTCAACTGCCCGAAGATCCTGGAAACGCCGCCGCAGTCCCCGCATTGCAATCCAATCGAAAATTTATGGGACTACTTAGATCAAAAAATACGCGAACGCCATATTTCGAGCAAACAAGAGAGCTGCAAACTCGATTACAAGAAGAGTGGGCGAAGATTCCGCGTGATTACCTCCAGAAATTAGTTTCTTCCATGGCGCGCCGTTTGGAGGCAATCATTGCGGCCAAAAGCTTCAATACCAAGTATTGATTTTCATTTATTACGTTATTTATTGCCTTTTTGAGTAGCCATTTTCCGTTCTTTTAGTTACCGTTCCAATATTAATGTGACGACGGTCAAATTCTTACTTTCTGTGTTCATTATACAGCGGGGCTGTGTTTCTTTTTTCTGTTTTCTTTTTCACGTGTATTATAAGAGATGGTGTTTATTTTTCATGTTTTCGAACAAATTTTGAATTAATAGCTTTTTCCTCCGTTTTTTTTTTTGACGAGTCTTAATTTCAAACCTACCGTTCCAATATCAATGTGGCTCACTGTATGTATATACGTAAATGTGGTATCTAATTATTCGTTTTCTGAATAGCTTTTTCCAATGTATTAATACACAGTTGAGATTACTAAATGTCAATTTAGCTTAACTAACTTTTATTTAATTCATTTTACATCTGACTAGTGTATCAAAATGTTTATACTATGCTTAAGTACAATCACACTTTTCATTTTTCAACTTTCAATATGTAAAATATTTTGAAAAATTCGTAATTTTAATTTTTAGGAGAATTTTTGTATCTTGCAGTTTGGTATTGGACGAAAAAAGTGCGTATTTATTTAACAAGCATTTTGAACGCGAGCTCTATTGTATGTGAAATATACCCTCGGTTTTTAATCAGAAATCATATTTAATTGTTAATAAAGGATTCATACTGTATGAACATTATTAATTCATTCGTCACACACGGTTCAATATGAATTATAATTAATTCAGAATACGATAGTGAAACTAAGGCTTGTGTTATATTAGCTTCTTCAGTTCAATGTGAAAGCATGGTCGGCGGTCAATAATTAAATACAGTTCGATTTTAAGATTATGTAAATTCGGCTGACTAAATTATACACACCCTTTTTTAGTATGCTCTATCTTCAGTTGAAAAGAACCCGGGCTTATTTTTTAAATCATTTGAGAAGTATATCATAAAAGTAACATAAGAAACATCCACGTAAATCTTACTTTGCAGCAGCCAAAAAGCCACCAATCGTCTGCGGTTGGAATATGTTGAGTATTGTTGTTTGATTATGTGACCGTATCGATAACTAAAAATATAAAGAGCTATCCTAGCTGAAATCGCAATTTTAACAGCATAACAAATAGCGAATTTTAATTTTTAAATAGGCTATTGGTTTAATGAGAAACAGCGTTTCTAACTTTAATATTGTATTGAAAGATCAATTTTTTTATTAAGTATATTGTAAAGCGGAATTTCTTCCATAATTTTGGTGCCCCCCCATTTTGAGCACTACCGATGAAGCTAAGTACTGAAATAATAATATAAGTGAATATTAAAAGTGTACTACACGCAGTCATGGATTTACACCACGGACTTAAATGGGCTACAGCCCACAGCGGCAAAATTCGAAAGGCGGCAAATTTGCATGAGATTGAAAAGTTTTTTCTATACTTAAAATTTCCAAAATATTGTTACATATTATGGCGTTTTAATCGCAGCAGGGTAGGAGAGGAATGTGATAAAATCATTTTTTAACTTGCATTAATGTACAGAAAAGTTAAAAAGGGGAATATATTGATTTAGGTAAAATTTCCAGATGATTATAGACAAATGACATGTAAGCAGGGGAATCGAGAAATGAATTTAAAATTAACGAAGTGTAAACCGGAACGTGCATTATTATTAGGCAAAATGGGATTATATTAGCAGTTAAAGGGAATTCTCGAAGTGTGCACGAGACAATGGCTGGTCGACATGATAAGAGGTCAAACAAGACTGGAAGAAAAACTGAAAATTCACAAATGTATTATAATTGCGGTATTTCATTGATACGACAAAAGTTAAGAAGATGTTTCGAAGAATTATTTATATTATTTCTTGCCGTACCAAAAGGTTGAAAGGTGCTCGAAGGAAAGTGGCACTGCGGGAAGCGTGCTGGGCCCATAACCTGTTGAAACTATTCTGAATACTGAATCTGATGAATAAACACGCTAACCACGAAAATAATATATTAAGAATAAATGTACACTTTATTTAATTTCTATAATCATTTAACAAACAAAAGTAAAAACTCGAAATATAACTGGAAAAACCCTCTCTAACAACACTATAAAAAACACAATTACAATAACGTGATAACATGATGGGAAAAAAAAACACAAAGAAAGATTAGCGTTGAATAGAATTTTCTCAGCAGGATGCTCCTTTCCTACAATGAAAAGAATTAAAAAATTTTTCAGATCAACAATGTCTCAGCAAAAGAGTTAAATGATTTATCTGTTTTCTTTATTGAAGAACAGTTAGTAAAGAATTTAAACTTTGATGATATAATAAATGAATTTGCATCTTTAAAATTGCGTCGTAAAAAAGTGTAAACTTTAACTGACACATGAAAGAATAATGTATGTATAGAATTAAAATAAAATTTAGGTATGTTTTAAAAATGTGTGAAATTTTTTAATTGAAAACTTTTTTAACTTTTAATTTGAAATTAATTTTTAACTTTTATATCCTTTCTTACTTCAGTTGATTATAATTTTTATTACTTGATTTATAAATTATTCCAAGGGCGGCAGAAATTACTGAGCCCACAGCGGCATTTGGCTATAATCCGGCCCTGACTACACACATTTATTTAAACTGTTTGCATATGTCGAAGTTAGTTAGAAAACATTTGCACGCGGTTTTTAGCGTTGAATTATGTTATACTTCTTTTTCTTTCGGCAACTTCGATTAAAAATCTCGATTTGAAAATCTTCTTTTAGCATTCAAGACTCCTCAAATTATTCTCCTTGAACGATGTTTTTTTCTGATTTTTTAATATTTTTGACATGTCCTAAATGTATAGGAGTATCTCTCCTGATTCTTTACATTCTCCGCAGAGACTATTTTCTGTAATCTTAAATATTTTTTGATAAATCACAAAGTTGCCACAGCCGGTTAAACAGGGGCTTAAAGAGTAGGTGGATCTTAAATTTTTGCTTTCTCATCTAATTTTAATATACACTATTAAACTACTCGATGTCCTGCAGTATCTGTTTAATAGGATTTTTGTCAGATTTTTATGTTTTTTTTTCACTTCTTTAATTATTTTGCTGAGTATTTTTGAGCTTGAATTATTCGTGCAGTTATCTATCTTGTGTTTTTTTTGAAATTTTATTAACCAGTTCGTTTGCAAATCTACAAAAACTATATACCAACTATGACGTTGACTTTTTTTATTTTTTTGGCTCGCTACTTGCACAATTTGTGACACAAATTTGATCTAGACATGCTGTTTTCAATATCTAGTAGATCTTTTTGCAGTTTCCATTCAATTAGATGAAGTGTCAGATGAAAACGAAATATCCTATATTCCATTTGAAGTGGTCACATTTAAATAATTTTCGTGTTGAAAATTTTAAAAAAACTCTTCTTGCTAAATGTAATAATTTTTAAATTTAGATTTAAAATTATTCTTTTTTTTTACTATAAATTAATGTAATAGAAGAGAAAATATGTAGCATGTTAATAAAAATTTGAGGCAAAAAACAAAAAATTTTATTTTATTTTTTTAATTTACACTATCTATTATGAAATTTTTTATGCATATTTTAGCCTTTCATGCATATTTTAGCCTTTCATGCATATTTTAGCCTTTCATGCATATTTTTAGTGCATATTTCGAGGTTTTTAGTGCATTTATCGGGGGTTTTAGTGCATATAAATTCGAACCCTAGTTATAATTGGAGGTCACGGGCTCGATCCCGAGCGACGACGAACTTATTACAAAAATTAAATAAATAAATAAATAATCGCTAATAATCACGTGGAAGGCAATGGCAAACCATCACGTTCAACATCATGTGCGCGCTAGGTCAGTACACAGCAGACCCACACCGGACGGACTGCACTTGTATATCGATAAGTCAAACGATTACTAATCAGTTCCGAATGTAGTCTTGCATGTGTACACCCGTGTTGCATATAATAATTGCCTGGTACACAACCTATATCGGTACAGCTAAAAATGTGCCAATAGATTGCCCCAACGCGCTATGTAGCGTACGGCACCTTAAGAAGAAGAAGAAGTTATAATTTATAATTGAAAATATTTTCATTTTGAACTAAGCATAATATAGATTTAAATCGTGGTAATTCTTAACCGAACGTGCAGACTCCTCATTGTATAATGCGTATGCTTGACTAACCTTTTCATATTTAGCTAATAAAATGCTGACCTGTTTTTAGTGTTTAGTTTAAATGGATGTTTAACATTTTGGAGCATTTTTTTCAGGTACACATCGTTTCTTGCGTTAATACCGCTTGGCGTCAGTGGCGAAATAATTAACGTGCTAACTGTTCAGTCGTACGTCGCACAACATGAAAAATATAATTTCGTCGTCCCGTTCGTAAATGTCACCTTGAGCTATCGTCTGGTCTGCCTTTCATTTATTCCACTACTCATAAACGGTAACGTTTCATAACTATATTTCTATTTTATTATATCAGTAGTGATATTTTTTAATTTAATTAATGTAAAATTGTTAAACAATTTACTTCTCGTTAGAATTACTCGTTCATTTATTCAAGATCGTTTATAAGCATTTTTTGCAAAATAATTTTTTGCATATTTCCAGAGACTCGCATAAAGAATTATCGACATTAGAAAAAATTGCACCTTTTATAAAATAATTGTGTTACATTAAGTGCTTCCCAAAGCAAAACTACTTTTGTCTACATTGTAACCAAGGTGATAATCCAGTATAATATTTTTAATAACGTAAATTTGTTGCACAATCAGTGGTGTGTATATTGCCTTATCGAAAAGAAAAATTATTACCGAATATTTCAAAATTTTATTGGAAACCCTTTTTTTTTTTTTTTTTTTTTTTACTTTCTTAAAATGTTTTATTATAATCCCGTGCATACGGCGATTATATTCGACTAGAAGTTAATTTACCGATCGATAAGTTTAAGTTGATTTAGAGTGATTTTTTAATGCCATTAAAATTTAACATATTTTTCATTTGTTTAATTTATCATTTTTTAATTTTTGCAGGATGTATAAGAATTTTTTCGTATATGTTCGCTCAAAGGAGAAAAGCTTTGAAAAGTTCTTCTAGTTCAGCGAATTAGTATTGGGTTCACTGCCGTGTTTATTTAAGGATGGTGTCAGATCTGAAATAGCATTTCCCAATTTTAATATTTTCTTTTTTAATTTTCGGTAAAATTTATATCGGTGTATTTGCAGTCCCGAATGGTTATTCAACGTAGCTTGTTGAGATGTCTTTTTATTTTTTTCATTTATTTATTTATTTATTTATTTAATTATTTGTTGTTTTTTTTTTTTTTTTGTATTACTCCTCAGTGTTATTTTTTCATATTAAACGAATAACATTTTGGTCTCTTATTCTGATTTCTCACTTACTTGTGCGGGTAAGGGATCTGTTTTTTTTTTTTTAATTATCAAAAATTAAGATGAACAATGTGATATAATTTTACAAACATCTGATTTGACATTTTTTGATTACGGGGGATATATTTCGAAATTGTGTTATATTCGATAATGGTATTTTAAAATTTATTCTCGCCATTTGACACATTGACGTAATACATAATATTTTCACTAAGATCACTCATTATTTATGGTATTAATAATACTAAAAAAATACTTATTAACGTAATAAACTAGATCTGGCCTGCAGCTTTGCTGACATATTAATATTTCTTTAAATCTTTCGTTTTTTCCATTTTTAAGTAAACTGTATATTTCCACTAAAAATTTATTGCCCCTATTCAATTTTCACTTTTCTGAGCATATTATCCAACCTAATAATCAAAACAAACTTTAAGTACATTCTACAACATTGAACTATATTAGTTAGGCAAGGATTTAAGGTTTGAATGTAAATAATATTTCCCTTAGTGACTATTAAAATTGCAGTTACAGGATTCTTTATTAATTTCTCTGTAATTTTAATTCTTAAACTATTCCAATGAGATCTATTTTTTTAACAGAACATTACTAATATATGGCGTATTTACTAAAATGCATATCCAATTATCTAAAAGGAATTAAATATTATTATTAAAAAATTATCTGTAATGTAATGTTTTTTTCACAATTATACAGTAATTCAATACTATGTTTATGTAATAAAGCTGCTTTTTGTAGCTTCGACGTAAATTTGTACCTTTTTCCCAAAACTTATTAGGGTTCCAGCTGAGTATTATTTCTGGAAGTCACCACTACAGTTATCTGTTTATTATTCTTTCTTCACCAATCAATTTTCCGCGTATCATTCCTTTATAGTATAAAAATTGTTCATCTACGTCTTATTTCACTCCCGTGGACTTTAAATGTAAATAATTTTCATTTCTTTTTATTTATTAACAAATTTATGTAAAGATTCTTTCTCTCACTCGGAAACGATCGAACAATTAACAGTCCTGACGTTCAGATGGAGATTCTCAGCCTATTTAGGACCTGATTCTGTTTGCTTTAGCGATAGCTAAAAGTTTTGCTCAACTAAAGATTTGTTATCAGTAGTTACCTATCATTCGTTGAACAAACTTGTCTTTTTTCATCACTCTCTCTAGCGTTCTTTCTCTCTCTCACATCCTTCATCTCAGTCTTTCTCGTTTTTATTATTTTTTATTAAACGCATATTTTTAGCGTCTAAATTTTATTTATAAAATTATTAATGCTAATAAATTAATAAAAATTATTATCAAACTAATAAAAACATTTTTTTTACCCAGGTTAAAAATTAAGAATTCATATTTAATATAGTGACAATTATATACAAACCTTATTTTTATTTTATCGAGTGTATTTCAACTCTTTATTTTCTCCATTTCATTGATAAAAAACCCTTTACCTTGCTCAAATCACACCAAAAACTTATAATTATGCACTAAAATCTTCCGCAAGAATCAATCTATTTGTTGATAAAAACCAAAAAAAGTAGACTTGGTAGTTTCATAGATTAATGCGCAAGACAGACAATCATATTTTTGAAGCTGTTACCCATATAGCTTTCACCCATAAATTACTGCATGCTTAAATCTGTGTCTAGAAATGAATATATATATATATTTCTTTTTTAGTTTATCTAGAACCTTTATATCATTTTATCCTATTCATTTTCTCATTTCATTAATAAAAATCTGCATTAACCATTTGACTCACACCAAAAAATTTTATAAGTTAGGAATTATTGATGAAAACTGAAACAAAATCGGTTCAGTAGTTTCTTAGTCACAGTTTCGGCCACACATTAATATCTGTTTAAATTTTTAACTTTGTCCCTATTTTCTTTTCTTTTAGGAATATTACAAATATAAAAATTAAAACAAACTTCAAGTAAATTACATAAGAGCAAATCATAGCAGTTGGCAAAGATTTAAGACTTAATGTAAAATGGCATTTCCCATAGCAAATATTAAAACTACCGGTGCAGTATATTTTATTAATTACTCTGTAATTTTAATTTTCGAATTATTCTAATGAAATATACGTTTTTTATAGAAAATTTCTAATACACTGCTTAGTTATTAAATTGCATATACAAATATTTTTTAAAAATCAATAAATATCATATTATTATAAAGAATTATTTATACTATAACGTTTTTGCGTAATTAATACTTGTGATTATGCAGTAATTCAATATTATGTCTACGATGTAAAACTATTTCCTGTAATTTCACCTTTTTTGCTGAAATACATATTCGAATTAGCTGAGCTTTATTTCTGAAAATCACATTCCGTTGATCTCATCACCGCAATCATGTGTTTCTTACTTCTTGATTACCCCACTGTCCTTATATCATTGGCATATTCTATAAATTATAAGAACTAACATGTCCGAGAAATAATAAATCAGAATAAAGAATGATACATTCCAAAAAGATATGATTAGCACAAATACCTTCTAGTTAGGATGAAGACAATAATTTTGTGGTGGATGTTAACAAGGCCGTGTCCACGGGGGGATTTTGGGGGTTAACCCCCCCCCCATGAGAACTGAAATAGTTATTATAAATACAAAAAAATCTGAAAAAAATCTGAAAAAAATCACAAATTTAAAATAAATATTGATGATTTTTTAGGGTGTTTTTACCTACTTTTAAAAGAAAAAAGAAAAAATATGCTGCATATTTTTAGGAACTTCATTAATATTTTATGCAAAAAAATTTTTATTACGAGTATAATTGATAACATATGTAATTTTTGTTAATGTTCATATACGGGGTAATTCATTTACGTAAATTATTAATATATAAATATCAATATAATGGAAATTATTAATAGTACAAATATTAGTGAAAAATGTATTATAAAGTAAATATGTAAAGAAAATTTTCAACCCCCCCCCCCCCCTTCCAAAATTCTGGGCACGGGCCTGGATGTTAAAAGAAAATGAAAACATAAGAAGGACAGAAGACTATGGTTAAGGCGCAAACGAACAATAGACACGATAGCGGAACAACGAAGTGTACGGAAATCGTAAAACCAGGGGCGGATAGGAAAACTCGACTAGATGGATAGGTAGAAGGAAAGGTTGTTGGAAAATGAAGGAGCATAGATATTTGATCAGTATTTGTAATGGAAACTTTTACATGGAAGAAGCAGTTTGAAAGCAGGAATTTTAGAAAAATAGAGTTGGAAAGATGCAGCAGCCCGAGCCAAGGAATCTGCAATTCCCTTACTTTCTATTCCTTTGTAGCTAGGGGGCTTAGAGCAGATTGATAAGGTTAGAATTATTTGCGAAGACATTATGAATAAGGGAACGTATGCAAAAAGTAACAAAGTCGGAGCAGTGAGGAGGAAAATGAGAAGAAATAGCACGGAAAGCACTCATGGAATGGTAGATAATCAAATAATTAGAAAAAAGTGTTGTAAGGAAATAGAAACAATGAAGCGTAAGATAGCCATTAATTCAGCGGTAAAGATGTACAGAAGGAAGATAGATGAAAAGATTTGGAGATGTTAATGCCCAGAAGAATAAAGTAAGCACTTCGGCCTTTTTGAGCCATCTGTAAAAAATGATCCTATGAGAAAGAAATAAAAAATAAATAATACTATGAAATTCCTGTAAAACTAGTGTTTTGGGAAGAGACTTGGAGGTATATAGTAGTGGAGGTACTTGGGAGAATGGGAAAGATCAGTGAAATTGAAAGAGAAGTAGGGAAGGTTATTGGAAGAAGTTACGTAAGGCGAGAAGAACTTAGACACGAAAAAATATGATCTAGGATAGGGATTTTCTTATAAGTAAAGTGTCAGTTCTGCAAAATAGTAAGGTAGGAAAGGATAAAACTGGAAGAAGTTAGTTGTAAACGCTTGGAAAGAAAACGATAGCCTAAATAGGACCTGTGAATGAAAGAGGAAGTCGTATTTGATTCAGTAAGAAGTGCTGGTACCGGAAAAAATTTTAGAGCACCGAGACAGAGACGAAGGCAAAAATTTTGGATTATATTCGATTTAGAAAGCAAAAATTTAGAAGCACAATCATAGACAAAGGAGCAATAATCCGATTTAGAACGGATGGGGGATGTGTACAGGGAAATAAGGAGAAGAGAATCGCTTACCTATTTGTGGGAGAAAAGGCTTTCAAAAAGTTTAGTCTTTTAAAAGCAGAAACGGGAAAGAAATTAATGTTCGGAGAAGAATAGACGACTGCTGAGGAATATACGGAGATAAAGAAGCAATCTTTGCGAGGAATAATTATCGAAACTAAAAAACAACATAAGAAGATTTTTCAGGAGGAACAGATAAGTGTAATGAAGAAAGAGATAGTTCCAACATGGTCAAGGACGAATTGACTTTCCATTTGCATTTACAATATCATCGGATGAGGAGTGGAACAGTATATCATCGGCAAAAAAAAAAACAAGGAATAGGAGTTCATAGAAAGAGAAGCAGCAGAAACAATACAATTGTTGAAAAGAGTAGGACTTAGACGGGATCCTTGAAGAAGGATAACAAAACACAGTTCTCGTAGTCTGGAAAAGTAGAAAGGAGAAATGAATAGAACGATTCAATAAAAACCATCATAACTTGGCTAAATCACATTAGAAACTTATAAATTATGCACTGAAACCTTCCACAGGAATCATTTAATCAACTAGTGAAAATCAGAACAAAATCGGTTTGGAAATTTATGAGAATAGCGCGCACAGACAGAACATATATACACTTATTATTGACTTCGCCCGTACATTAATGCCTACTTAAATCTGTACCTAGAAATGAATATTATTTTGTTTTATATATAATTACGCAAATACACGCATATATATTTTTAAAACCTTTATATCTTTTTATTCCGTTTTCTAAAATGTGTACGTCCTTTGTTAAAATATTCACTAGAAACTATTTCCGAAGTTCCCATAGCTTTCATTATTGCATTCATTCGTTTTTTATCTCGCATTCACCATTTTCCTCATATCATTCACTAATTCTATAAACGACCTACTTGTCCCTCTTTTTATTCGATCAACTCTATATTTTCACTAAGATTTATTTCCTCTATTCAATTTTCGTTTTTTTGCGATTATTGCTAATATTACTTAAAACAAATTTTAAGTACATTATACAATAACAAACCGTAGTAGCTGTCGAAAATTAGATACGAATATAAATAGTATTTTCTGTAAGTGCTATTAAAACTCTTGCTGCAAGATTCTTTAATAATCTCTCCTGCAATGTAAATTTTTTAAATATTCTAATGAAATCATTTTTGTGTCGAAAACTACTAGTATACATGGACATGGCGTAATTATAAACTGCGTGTCCAGATGTTTTATAATTAAATTATTTATTTTAATTATGACAACAGAGAAAAAATACGTTCCACTTACTTTTGATTTACAATTATTCCACTTTTTAAAGAAACTTTTAATCTTAATTTAATTATATTTGCCGTACTCGTATATTATAATTAGAACCGAAAACATTTTATTTTGCGTATGAGGATATTACATATTCATACTCAGTGGCGGATTTAGACCTAGGCCCGTGAGACTTGGGCCTAGGATGGCAACATTTGAGGGGTGCTGAAATTTAAAAGGTTGTTAAAATTTAAAAGGAGCCTGAACCCAAACATTCTTTTCCGGTCGTTTAAAAGTCAAAATTAACGATATTTTCAATCAACTGTGCGGTTGAATTTTACTATTTTGTCTTTCACTGTTAAACTGTGGAAAAATAACTAAGATGTAGAAAAATGCGATTAACTCAAGAATTATTCTAATAAAATTTTGTAATTACGTTACAGTATGTTTTCTACATACATATATACAAGTATATATATATATATATATATATTTTTTTTTTTTTTTTTTCATTACGAGAAAGGCGGCATGTTAACACGGGCCTAGGAAGCCATCGCCATCAAATCCGTCACTGCTCATACTGCATGTAAAAACATATCTACTTGTATACTTAGAATGTTTAAAACATGAGAATTTTTAAGAAAAAGTCGCTCATGGTGCTTTTATCTACATTATATTTTTAATACCCAGTTAATAAAATTGATTGTACTTAATTGTATTAAACATACCTGTATACTGACAATTACTTAAACGGCTGGTTTTTTAAAAATAATTACTAATTTTAAAAAATTCAAATTTTCGGTAAAAGTCATGTCACCGTTTTAAGCAGGGGCGTAGCTACCGCCGTATCAGCCGTATCAATGATACGGGGCCCCGAACGTATGTGAGCAAAAATTCGTAAAGTGTAGTATGACTTTTAGTCCATGTACCCGAATAGAATAGGTGAGTATAATTTGGAGGGGGGCAAATTTTCCTTCAAACCCCAGTTAGAGGGGCACATGTGGATGGTAAAAAAGTATGATGGCCATTTGGAAGCGGTAGCTTTTCAAAATGGCGGCCAATTAAAGATGGCGGCCATCCCGATTCATATATTAGATCATAACTCGGCTCCTAATCGTCCGATTTTAATTTTCCTTTTTTTCAAACGAAAGCTTGTTATATTTCCAACAACTTTAGTTCAGTGCACTTTTTTTTTATCTCCAATAGCTTTTGTGAAATAATTGAAAAAAGAATATTTTGTTTCTCAAAAATGTCTTTAGCCCGAATTACTCGAGTGATAATTAATTTTTACAGGGAAATGCTTCAAATAAAACACGAAGATAATTTTATTAGCTTTACAATGAAATTTGCACGAAAGTTGTATCTGTGATACAAAGTGAGATATGCTATTTTTAGTACCGAAAAATAGTCGTGGAAAGTACGTCATCACGTACATATAAACATATAAAGACGCGTGACTCATTCTCTTCAATCATAACTTCGAACACAATCCATTGACCCGAAGTTAGAACTGTTAACATTCATTTGATTTGCGATATATTCCGAATACATTTGTGAGTGATTCATTACTTTTGAGAATCAGTTTAAACATAAATATTTGAAAATCAGTTCTTAACCGAATGCGTTACGTGTATGTTGATTCGATAAATTTGATTTTACGATGTCGGATAATGAATCTGAATCTAAAAGAAAAAAACTAGAATAAACGATGTGCACAATTTGTGATGGTTCACGTGAAAAAAGTGCAGTGCTCTCGCCGCGAGATTTATCTTTTTGGTCAGTTTTACGTGATGCGGCTGAAAAACGAAAATTTACTCCTATTTTGAATGTTTCAATTTTAACTGAAAGTGACCTTTTAAAAGTAAAATATCACAGAGAGTGTCGCGCTAGGTTTACCATCCAAAAATTTTAAAATTACTGGTTAAATTCAGTACACCTTCCGATGCTTTTGGCGAACCAGGACCTTCTTTACAATGTATTAATCTGCCTCCGGTAAGTAGAATTTCCTAATCACGTGACACTTAACGCAATGTTGTCTATAAGAAAATTTGCATTTTTTGCGACAAAGATAGCAAGTATGTAAAAGATAGTAAAACTCGTGAAAGTTTAACACAAGCAGTGACCTTACGATCGGACGAGTTACTGAGAAACCTTGCCACAGAACGACAAGACACGAAAATTTTGGCTGTAACTTCCAGGGATATTGTGGCAGCTGAAGCCCATTTCCATAGGTCATGTTATAGAAGTTACACTAGAAAACGGCCATTAAAACCAAAAACTGTAGATCGTTATCTTGAAATTGAAAAATTAGCATATTAGTTACTGTTTGATTTCATTCGAAGTGACATGTTTGAAAAGAAAAATGTTTACAAGCGTAGTGAACTTATTTCAGAACTGATTTCTTACTTTCCCGCCGATAAAAAAGATGACGTAGAAAAGTCAACAAAATGCAATGTTACTTGCAATCTTGAAAAAGAGTTTGGAAGTTCACTACATTTTAAATCTATAAACCGTACTGTTTACGTCATACCTGATAATTTATCGTACGATGAGCTTTTTGAGAAACATGTTTTAACGAAAAATCAGCTCGATAAAGCTACTGCTGATGTTCAGAACAGTGAGATTTTCCGAGTAGCTAAAAAAATAAGAGAAGATGTGAAAGCAATTTTGACGGTGATCAAATTGCTTGGCCTCCATCTCCTTCTGAATTACAGTCCGAAAGTATTGAAGTACCACACTCATTGAATTATTTTCTCGGATGCTTGCTTAAAGGAACATACCCCCAAGAATTACGACTTATATGGTCTACTTCACAAGATATTATTTATGCTATTTCGCATGGAAAAATCTCAACTCCGAAACATATCTTACTTGCAATGGTTGTAAAATCATTGACAGGGAATGTCGAGCTTATTTCAATGCTAAATCGAATGGGTCACAGTTGCAGTTATACTAAATTGTTTGAAATAGAGGCGTCATTATGCCTAAAGAAAATTACTTCTGTTAAAAATGGCCACATTCCTTTGCCTTATAGTATCCATTCGGGTGTTCCAACAATTGTTGCATTTGACAATATTGATCGAAATGAAGAGACTCTCAGCGGAACAGGAACATCGCATCGAGTTAATGGAATTATAATCCAGAGTACGTCAGATTCTTGTCAACCTCCGCGACTGATAATTCATGATAAAGATAGAAAAAAAAGAAATACAATAAATGCCATTAGTTCATCTATTCCCGATTATATCGCAGGCAAAAGATACGATCCTCCTAGAATTTTGCCTGCTAAGCTTCCTCCAGAATGCCTCAATTTTTTTACACAGTCAAGACGCAAAAATATTTTTTGGATTTTAAGCAGGCAGTATAACGCTAATAATCAAATTGTTAGTTCTTGGACAGGATTCAATATAATGACAAGAAACAATTTAACTGTTTCACATGATACTGTTGCTTATTTACCATCAATAAATAAACCTGCAACTGACATGTTCACAGTCTACGAAATTTTACGTCAAAGTAATCAAATAAAATCGAACTTGAATTTAGATAACATCGTCGTTGTTCTAGATCAGACTATTTTTTTAAAGGCAATGGAAATCAAATGAGCCCGGCTACAAGAATTTGAGAATATATTTCTAATGATGGGCAGTTTTCATATAATTTGTAATCTATTATCGATAATTGGAAAAAATTATTCGGTAACGCGGGACTTGAAGAATTGTCAGTTGAATCAGGTACTATTTCAGAAGGATCCATTCTCAAGTGTTGGATGGAAAACAGTACAATCGCGCCGTTAGATTACATAAATACGTGTATGAAGCTTTCATGAGAATTATTTGGAACAACTTTTTGTATGACATCTGCGCTAAAAACATCCAATTTCCTTCAACACCTGAAGAAATGAACGATTCATTTGCTTCATTTTCTAAAAATATTTCTCAAGATAGTTTTGAAACACTTCTTAAGAAGAAAGAATTGAATACCGTTGTAAGCTTATTTGAGGAATATTTGAATAAATTGAAAAACGAAAATGGCTCACTTTCATCATTTTGGATGTTTTATGTCGACTTGGTAGAGCTTTTGTTAGGCTTAATTCGAGCTCATAGAGAGGGTAACTGGATGCTCTACCTTTATTGTTTAGAACAAATGATACTTTGGTGTTTCAGTTTGGATAAAATTAACTACGCTCGATACTCATCAATCCATTTTGCCGAACTATCTTGCCTAGAAAATAAAGATCCTGTACTTTTTGAGTTATTTAAATCTGGACAATTTTCTGTCATGCTTAGATCAAAAATCCATTTGCAGGAATACCCGTTGATCAAGCGCTAGAAGAAACGGTGAATAAACATACACAAACAGCAGGCGGAACAAAAGGTTTTAGTTTGAAGCCTGGAGCAATATCTAAATATTACTTAACAGCAGAGTTTCGAGCGTCAGCTTTAGGTAAAATGAAAGAGATTATACAATTTAATCAAAATAAAAATGTCGACCATCCTGATCTTCATAAAACACGAATTTTTAAAGACGAGAAGCAAATCTCTTCTCTAATTGAATTATTAGAAAATGAATGAACGAATCCTTTTGAGAACAAAATTACTCTTGGTGACCAAGTATTTGGTGAATCAGCAACAATAATTGATGCCATGGCACTCGTTCAAAAGTTATATGCAGAAAACCACACTTTTGAAGAAATTTCAGATCTAGTTTTATTTGAAGTGTTAAAAGTGGGAGCCGGTAGCAAAAGAATAGATGTCAATTTTGATACCTACGAAGATATATCTATTAAAGATGCCGAAAGATTGTATAGAGGTGCTGATGAAGGAATTTCATTTCGTTCTTTAAAGAATAAACATAAAATCCAAAATTGGAAAGGAATTTTAAAAAGCAGTCAAAGCAAGAATAAATTGGCAAAATTTTTGGCGGAAAGTTGGCAAGATGTTAATAAAAGGAAAAATTTGGAAAAAATCTTGTTTGTTACATGTGAAGAGAAATGCTTCAAAATAAATGCAAATGTGGTGGAAGAAGTGCCAGAACAATCTTCATCACAAGAGGAAGCTGATACCGGAATTTCAACACACCTCGAAGTATTTTTCCAATGTTATATGTACTGCAGATGACACAGACGTTCTGATTTGGTGTGCTTATGCTTCCTTGAGTATCAAAGATACTAATATTTACTTGAAACGTGGGAAAAAAAACGAATTCGACTTATTGATATCCGAAAACTAGTACACGTTCTGGGGGCAAAAATTGTGACAGCCTTGCCAGCAATTCATGCGTTTACTAGTTGTGATATTGTAAGTGCAATGGCTGGCCAAGGAAAAATAAAAGCAGTGAAATTATTAATGAGAAAACAAGAATTTGAAATTTTATTTTCAATAGTCGGAGAAGATTGGACTGTGAGTGAAAAAACCCTCAATGAAGTGGAAAAATTTATTTGTCAATTGTATCTAAAGGGTTCAAAAATTGAAAGTGTGAATGAAGCACGTTATCTACTGTTCCGAAGCAAACAAGAGGCTGTTAATTCAGTGCAATTACCTCCCTGTCAGGATTGTTTCCATCAGCACGTTCTCAGAGCGAATTATCAAACAGCAATTTGGAAACGATGTCTCAAAAATTCCCCCGTGATACTTGTCTTCATATTTATCTGGGTAATTTATATAAAATTATATCACTAATTTCAATGTTATCAAACTTACGTATAAAAGATTCTACAACATTTACTCGCGTGTTCAATATAACGATAGAGGCAGAATGAGTCACGCGTCGTAGTTAAAACGTAATGACGTACTTTCCACGACTGTTTTTCGGTACTAAAAATAGCATATCTCACTTTGTATCACAGATACAACTTTCGTGCAAATTTCATTGTAAAGCTAATAAAATTATCTTCATGTTTTATTTGAAGCATTTCCCTGTAAAAATTAATTATCACTCGAGTAATTCGGGCTAAAGACATTTTTGAGAAACAAAACATTCTTTTTTCAATTATTTCACAAAAGCTATTGGAGATAAAAAAAAAGTGCACTGAACTAAAGTTGTTGGAAATATAACAAGCTTTCGTTTGAAAAAAAGGAAAATTAAAATCGGACGATTAGGAGCCGAGTTATGATCTAATATATGAATCGGGATGGCCGCCATCTTTAATTGGCCGCCATTTTGAAAAGCTACCGCTTCCAAATGGCCATCATACTTTTTTACCATCCACATGTGCCCCTCTAACTGGGGTTTGAAGGAAAATTTGCCCCCCCCAAATTATACTCAAAAATTGTCTGGCACATGGACTATTTCTGAAAGCTAGTATTTTACTAAGTAATCTTTTAAATAGATTGTACGAAATAAGAAATCAAAATTCGTTCTATGCCTTACTAGATGAGTCCATAGATTTAACCCGGGGGGGGGGGGGGGTAGCTAATGTTTTGAAAAATAAAAGACGGAAGAAGCGTTTTTTTTTATGAGCTAGCAGATGAAAGAATTTCAGACCTAGAATTGTACTTCAAAGTCAATGTGTACTATTGCTCTTTAGATATATTAATTTCCCAAACTAAACAAAGATTTCAGAGCCTCTGTGACCTGAGTAATACGTTCGAAGTGCTACATCCGGAGAAACTCTGATCTTTTTCAAACGAAATGATAAAAAAGTATGCCGGAAAACTGTCTGCTGAATACAGTAAAGACATGCCAGTTGATCTGTGTGAACAATTAATTGCTTTGAAAACATGCTTAAAATCTGAAATTCAGAAAATTCACTCCATTAAAGAACTCACGGAATTATTATTAATAAAATTCAATAGCCTTGCATTTAGTTTTTCGGAAATAATAACAGCATGCTCTCTATTTTTGACCCTTCCGGTTGTAACTGTCACAGCTGAAAGAAGTTCCTCGAAATTAAAACTGATCAAAAATTATCTTAGGACTTCAATGGGGGCAGGAACGGCTTTCAGACTTGTCTTTATTGTCCATAGAGGCAGGAAATCTAGAAAAGCTGAAATCGTCTTCACCTATGGATTATTTAATAAATAAGTTTGTCGAAAAAAAGGCGAGAAAAGTGTATATTTGATTGAAGTGGAATTGTTTAGATTGAATTGTAACTTAGATCCCAGGAGCATTTATTGTAAGTAATAACTTATAATCAATAAATAATTATTTTAATTCAATGCGAGCGTTTTTGTTTCTTTTGTGAAAAATCTTTAAACTTTATTAGCGGCCCCCAACAAATTTCGATACAGGGCCCGTCTAAGGCAAGCTACGCCACTGGTTTTAAGTATTACTTAATGTTCCGAACATTTTTGTAGGGTTCATTATCAGATTATAAAATAAAATGTTTTCTCCAAAAATCACCCATTATTTACTTCATTAATGATACTGAAATAAACATTTTTTAAAATAGTACATAATTCCGATTTCGAAATTGTTAAGACTTCATGATCACTGAATACCACAAACATTAGATAAACATTCTACTTAAAATGATTGCAATACTCCGTGGTCGTGATGAATTTCGATTCAAAACGGGTCAGAATTATACAAAATAGGATGGCACTTTTTGGAAAATTGAAAAAAGTGATGGAGGTACAAAAACATCTGTGCAAGGAGTAATGTATTGAATATGACAGTATTAAAAATGATTAAAAAGCTCTAGTATATGTACATTTACTCTATATAAATAATAAAACATCTCACCGGATTTATTAGTAGTCGAGAAAACAGGAGATTAAGGTGGGGTGGCAACGAATTTTATTTATTTTTTAAGAATGGGGTGATTTGAAATTTTATCATCGGGATTAAACTGTGAAATAATTAGAAATTATGTACGATTTTTTCTACATGGCCATTGTTGTTCAAGTCGGAAAACAGGCTGAAAAAATCTAGAAAACTGGGTAAAACAGGGGCACTTATTTTGAAAAAAAGTGGCCAAAATGTAAAAAATATATAATTTTAATAAGTGTTTTATTTCGATATCTACGTGTGTATATATAAAAGCGAAAATCTGGAAATATATATTTGAAAGACACAGCAATTATTAACATATCGTTGCAACTACTCTGAAAATTGTCACGTGATACTATGTACTGACGCCATCTAAAAATGCATTAAACAATTCAAATTTTTTAGGGATGAAAAAAAGGGGTAGAAGTCAGAAAATCGCTTTTTAAAAAACTAATAATCACGCTACAGCCAAAACATTAAAGGGTAAAGGGTTAAAAACTATTTTCAAAAAATATATAAAGTGTGATATTTTCGGTACAAATAGGTTTACCAATTGTAATTTTGTATGAAGATAAGAGAGAGATACGGCTTGCTAAAAGTGTGTATTTTTTTTAATCCTCTAAAATTTTAAGAGTGGAAAAGGGCTGCATCTTGTTTATGAAAAAATCAAAAATTACGGCATAGCTCAAACAAACGGTAATTATCCGCGTGAATGTTAAGTAAAAAGAATTTTACTGAAAATTAAACTTTAAGGGGTAAAAAAGGTTACAAAACCCTTCATGAAAAATACGTTTGTCGTGTTATAATTTTACATAAAAATTGTTTACTAAACATCTGCAATTTTTTTTTTTTTTGAGAACTTTGAAATTTTAATGGTGGAAAAAGGTTGTCCTCTATTTTTAATAAAACTTAATATCTTTCAAAAACCAAAAGGAATGGTGTTTGTAACGGAAAATATATGAATATTACATATTGAGCTTTGTTTCGTGTTAATACCACAAGTAGTTCAAAAACTGCTACCGTTTAATATTCAAATAGTCAACTATTAGCGATAAAGGAAGACAACGTTATCTCTGTCAAACCATGCTAGCGACGTAAGGAGACAACTATGCTTCATCGTGATATGGTAATACGGAGCCAAACAATATGAGCTTTAGTGATCATTTATTATAAAAACAAGTTTGGTCAAGCATGATGTTTCATGCGCTGAGGATTCCGTATGTTAAGTTAACGATAACTATAATTTACATTTACATAATACTAAATTCAAAACAAAGGAATTTAATTTTTCCGCTACAAAGAGGGAGAGGAGCGTAATTTTTTGCGATTCTTTGAATTATCGCCATCTTACGGTTTTGTTCCCGACAAATAGCGATCTCTCAATCGATATATCACATGCCCGAGAAAACGAGTACTCACTGGAGGCCTGATACAGTCAATAATATCGTGTATATTATAACAAATTCTGTTAAGTCGCTGTTCTGAGCGCCAATGTTATGAATTCTTTCGATTCGGATGCCTTTGTTTTGGGGCCAATGTCATTCATCTCTCTTGGAGAGCTCCTATTATGAGATGCTGCTGTTTCTCTTCTACTTGGGCTCCTAATCCGAGACTACTACAATTCGACGACCCCGGATTTTCTGGACGACCCAAAGAAGGATAACCACCTGCCCAACTGCCAGCGAACGTTAAGCTTTCGTTGATATTAAACACGCCGAAGTGCGAGTGATGAATAAAAGGGAACAAAAGAAAAAAACACCTCTTCTCGTGGAATATCACCGCGGACAAGGGGCCCCGAGTGTTCCTACATGTCGGCCGGTAATTATTAAAGACCAAAATTACAAAAAAAAAGAAACATAGCACGACGACAACCAGTGTTAATCCGTAATATTTTATTGGCTTCGTAACCAGACCAAAAAAAATAAATAGATAAATAAATAACTGACTACATGCGGTGACTAGGCGCGTACTAAAAAAAAAAAAAACGAAAATTATCGGTATTTTCGCCGATTATCGCAATAATATTTCGAGGTTACAATCAAAATTGCGCGACTGCGTAAAAAGACAAAACGACTAGCAGTGACAGCGGTCTTGTCGTTCGACCGATTGAATAACAACACCACAATGGGTGATAGTCGGCGATTAAAAGTACGACAATTGTGTCACCGATTATTCCCTGATAACAGACAATTTCAAAATTCCATTGCCGCTCGGCGTGTTACCCCACGCATCACACGGTGTTCGTTGTCTGCGCGGTACCTGCACTATCCCAGCTAGTACATAGTTCTGCTAGCCGAACAAGATACGCATTTTCGGAATTAATATACACACATGGACACGGCCGTATCCATCATCTCCGAATGTCGGTAATTTATCGGATTCTATCGAACGACTCGATCGCAAACACTTGCACGCGCACAACTAGTGCAATGAACTTTACGAACCTGATAAACTGCAATTCCGATGTTCGGTACGTGTGTATTAGTTCCTTCTATAAATTAACGAAGAGATAGCGCCGAATATATCATTTGACACAACAAAACAACTAATTTAGAATTTTGAAACTAGATTACGCCAGTTCTTATCAATATAGAGGATAAAAAGGATAGCGCTGAAGGCATGACCCTGAAATACTTATTCAGGGTTTTGTTTGAAATCGATGATCCGATTTTAGTTTGAATCTACCGGCCGCCCAGATAATTGTGAATAGTGCCTCCGCTTACCGCCCATCTCGATCATTTTTAATTTCTGAAATAATTGCTGCCTCGATGCGCGATGAATGCCTTCTCCATATTAAAGAATACTGCATACAGATGGTGTTGACGATGAAAGGCAGATACAATTTGCCTTTGAAGGCTCAATATATGATTAATCGTACACTTCGATTTTCGGCCCGGCGATAGAACAGCGTTTACTTCAAGGAAATGCAGAAGTCGCTTGTTCACTATCTTTTTCATTGTCCCAGACAAGACAGACAACAATGATATTGATCTGTAACTTTCAATTTGGAAAAGATCTTTATTCGTCTTTAAGGTAGACATAAAGGTTGCAACTTTCCAGGCATCAGGAATAACGCAGCTGAGAACTGATTGTTTTTTTTACCGTGCATAAAGTAAAGAATCGTGTAATACGATTTGTTGCCCGCCTTATCCGCCTTCTTGGATAGTTGGAAGAACAATGCACTGCAGTCAGTGTGTTAAATTATATTTGAAAGAAGTTACATATTGTATTATGAACAGTCTGTCAATCGAAAAAAGTGCGTTCGAGTTTCATTGCCGAGCGTAAATGTTGCTCAAAGTAGTGTTCTAGAACAGAGCGTGTATTGACGTGTATTTCAATAGTACCGAAAAAAATCATATTGCCACCCTCTCCTATTATTCCACCCTTTCTTGGAAGCAGTAACCTCGTTTTTGTTTCATGTCCGTTTGTTCAGGCTTTCTTTTTTTCCGATCTGTTTACATCCAAACAGACCGCCTGGTGTTAATACAGCGGGTACTATATTTGATACGCAACGGACTAAAGGTTAATGTGAAGTTCCCTGATTTTCTAACTTCAGCGCGTTTCGGTTGTTTTACGAACGAACTTCTTTCACTCGACAGACTATATATATGTATATATATATACATATATATAAACTCGGCCATTTTGGCCTCGGCAGGGGGCTGTTCCCCTTGACCCCTCTTGCTTACATTTCTGTCTCTTTTAACTTTTATTACATAAAATTAGGACATTTTTTCTAATGGGGGGTGGCCTAAGAATTACGTTGTTATTAATATATAAACCTTTTATTTTTATAATTTTAAGAAATATGAGTTCATCGATTTTATTAAATATTTGTTAATGACGTCAACATTTCACTTTTTAATTAATGTACGATTCTTGAAATTATTTTGCTGAAGCTAGGCATTCGTAAAAAGTATAGGGTTTTTTTATTATATTTGTAAGCCGGTAAGTTTTAATTATATTAAGAGGTATTTGAATTGTATTGATGAGCATATGGAAATAAATATAAATATGTACACGAGTTAATGAAGTATGCAGAAGTAAAATAATCTAAAAACGTGGCTTAAAAAGGAAGATAGAAATTTTATCCATTTAACAATGCTGTACGCTTATTGTACAAATAATAGACTTGAAGGTGTAGGCTCTTGAGCCAATGAATTGGCGAAATAAACGTACAGCGTTGTCAAATAGATCAAATTTTCATTTACTTTTTCGAGCCTTGCCCAAAAATCCGCTTATTTGTAAACGTTTAAGAAATCGATCTAGAAAATTTGGTGATGTCCCCTGACTGACTAATTAAGTGGTTCTTGTTATAATTGGCAGGACAATTTATAATTTACAAATGTAGCTTACAAATAAAAGTATACTTTATATTTATATATTATATATAGTCAGTGAAATGAAAAAATTGTGTTCGGCTTTCCTGAATTTTTTGGATAAGAACAAATTACCTTACAAAACACATGACGGCGTATTTAAAAATATTTTCTTCGACATTCTTCGTTACATATTGTTATGATAAAAGGAAAAGTAAAGGATTTTTAAAACTATCACTTGCTTTAATTGCTACAATCGCGATTAGGCGGTGCAATATTATTTTTATAATGTGGCAACGCTGTACATTTATTTTACACATTTTTTCCTCAAATGTGATGCCAGATAAATTTTAGCATCACGCTGTAGTTTACATGTATGTACATGTTGAATGCTTGTGTTAACAAGTTTGTCAAAACAAACCTGTTTGGTTAGTTCCGTTAAATTTTACCTTTTGTAATTTGTTGGAAATGTTAAATTCGAGTTAAATTTTTGCAGAAAAGATAAAAAAAGGTAATTTTATTTACGTAATTTAATAAATGATGTTTGAACTTTTTCTAACATACAGGTTTTTTTTGATATTTGTCCTTTAAAAATTTTTAACATTTTTTTTTGCAACAATATACTTTTATTGAATTTTAAATTTTAACAAAAATTTACATAACATTATTTAATATTTACAAAGAAACGTTTGCGATTTTTTTATGTTAATATAATTTAGAAGATTTCATTAAAATTGTTCTCTTGATTATGTTTAAATAGTGAAGTCTGATAAGTCTTAAAAAACGAAAAAAATATTTTTTAAAGTTAATTTTTATAGTTTAAATTTACGTATTAAATTTGTGTAATGTCTCTTTACTAATAAAAGCCGACTGTAACGTAATATTTTATTTTGATAGCTGTATGTAATTATAAATATTTTTTGGAAGTATATTACGTTTAATTTCTGTAACTTTTTTTTCATTAAATTGACATCCTTAATTAAATATTACTATTTTATCTAATTTTCATGCAATAGCACTGAAAGTTTTTATGATCATACTTTCGGTTAATTTATTTTCCTTTAAGAAATGGTGTTTTCATTGTGATTGTATAACAATTTTTAAGATAATTGTAATACAACATTAATTGTTTAAAAATGTTATAACGCGATAAAATCAGATATTTTTCAGTATATCATTTTAATAGTTTTCTTTTTTTTTTGGATTTAAATTTAATACGATTAATGAAAATAATTTAATTCGTTGTTTCTTCATTTCTCTAAAGGTTTTATTTATCGTGAATATAATTTTTTTCAGAAGTTTAACTTAATTATAGTATAAAGTAGTTTGAATATTGTTGGTTCATTCATTTTGAATAATGTGTCTTGACGATTTGATTAATTTGACATTACGGTTTTGGTGGAATACGATTATTATTTTGCTAATATATAGTCGTATACAAAAATTTAAAAACAAGTTCAATGTAATCGTAAATGTGTTGTGTATCCATTGCCATTGTATTTTTCTAACCTTATATTTCACTCCTCTTATTTTATTTTACGTATTAGATATATTATTATTTAGGAAAGGAGTTCGTGTTTTATTCAAGTACTTAAAAACTGTTTAAACTATTATTGAAGTATTCGTATTAAGCAGTGCCTGCGGTGTTCTATTTATTTTGTTTAATTGCTCCTAATTTGGATCGTTCCGGTTACTCAGAATTGTTCTCTATCATTTATCATTTAAATATCTAAAATTTAAAGTGTTGGCTAATCGATTTAAACAGTTCAGTTTTATCAATCTTTCTGCTGAGTAAAAAGTTTTACACTTCTTTTAATTAATTTCGTCATTTATTTTATTGTAATTAATTGAACGAAATTTAGTATTTTTTTTGCATACAATTGATTATATTGGTGGCTTTTCCAGACATTTATTATAATTTTATAATATATATTAAAACATGATTACGATTCATCTATTTAATACATATAAATATAATTATTAATCTAACGTTATAACATTCTATATTAAAACTTTTTTCGAATAGCCATATATGCTTGTGTATATATATATATATATATATAAACATTAATTCAGGAACACAATAATAATAAAAGTACAAAAATCATGTTTACATTAATGAATGCGTAACTTATGTTTTATATTACGTATTATTTGTTAAATAGATATTATGATATTGCTGTTTATGTTCAGATTCTTTTGGTTTCTAATAGTAGTACCTTCCTCTGTCCCCCGTTTTAAATTAGTTTTAAATTTTATTTTAACGTACAGCGATGTTAGATCGCAGAAGCAAATCCAAATTTTTTCTTAACTTTTTTTCCTGAGAATTGGTTCTAGATTTTGTACTATCCCTCTCGGTTGAAATCATGTAACTTTTTTCGGTTTTTTACTGGTTTGCTTTTTACATTTGTGTTTTCGTTGCGGTTTGAGTTAATTTGTTTTTAAAAAAGTTTTTCTAAAGTTGAGCTTACATTTATAATATTTTTCATTAGTTTCTCATGTGTTATGTGGCAATATTATTGATAAAAAGGTAACTTATTTAACTTAATGAATTATTTGTTTTAACAGCTTATGATTATGTAACCAGGTAATATTTATTTTAATAATATTCATTGCAGTAAGCTAATACACTGTTAAATAAATGCTTTTTCTAAAATTCATTCTGAATTTTTATTCTGATTTATACTAAAGAAGAAAATGCAGTCACGTGCTCTGTGTAATCATTTTGGCGAAAAATTGATTATTCTTTAATTGTTTTTAACAATTCTTGTTTTCAGTGACGATTGTTGTATATAGAAAATATTGATGGTTATATTGTAGCGACGGAGAAAAATTCGTTATTCTCTAGTCCAGCCCAAAACAAAACTATGTTCTGTGGTACATTTTCCGTATTTCTACCCATATGATGCTTACGAGGTAAATATCAACGATTTCTTTTGCTTTTACGAGTACTTGTTTCTTTTTTTTCCCGGTATGATAATTAAATATATTTTTAAAATAATAAAACCAGCCGTGCAGTTTCTCTTTATTGAACAGATTTCAAAATTTTTGTAATTAACTTCTCTTGATCCACGTTTTTTTTTTTGTTTCTTTTTTTTTATTAGCGTAATTGAATTCGTTTTTAAATGAACGTAATTTCCTGTAATTGCGTCTGATGTTTATATTTACCAACAGATGTAATCGTCAGTTCCTTTCGATCGGATTATCTCGTTTTCCTTGATGCTTTCATTAAAGAAAGAGTAATTTTTGTTTCTTTTTTGTCATTCATTTAATTCTGTTGAACGTTAATGTTTCCGTTTTATTTTAATCTAAACATAAAATTGTTTTATACAAATTTCACCTAAATATTTTTGTTGTGGACTTCATTTTTATTTTAATTTTATCGAGTATTCATTGAAAATATTACGGTAAAATATCTGCGCACTTTTTATGAGATGATTAAACTGTTCGTTTTTTCTTCTATAAGTGTTATAAGAAGCAAAATCTGTAGTTTAAATTTGCTGATTAAGAATTAAAATTGAATTTCTTTAATTGGAGAATAGTCGGTTCTTGTCTGGTTTGTATTACGAGCTAGTTGATTAAACGAAGATGTTATTATTGTAGGCTATTTTAAGTGTGATGATTTTACTTCTGACAAAAAAAAATAAAAAATAAACGTCTATAAGAATAGCCGAAATTATAAGAAAAACAACTATGGTGAATTAATAATATGCTTCAGAGATTCATTCTAGTGAATGGGTGTTTTTCTTAAAATTTGTAATACAATTAAATTTTATAATTATGCCTTTGGAGTAAACACTTGGTTTTTTGTCGGCAACCAAAGATAATTGTATTAAAAAATTACTTATAGGACAGCAAGAAGTGTGCGTACCTTGCAGGGTCACCAATAGGGAATAAGAGGATAGTTTATTAGAATATAAAAATAACTGACGTAGATTATGTATCAGGCTTGAGAACATTTTTCTGACAAGAATTGTTTTAAATACGGTTCGGAATAGTGCAGGATGTAAGATTGTTTTAAAGGAGCCCGAGGATCCACTCCGATTGTCTAGTATCCCATGTAAAAGAGATGTAGGAAATTAGTCAATTAATAAGAAAGAGTACGATTACGTATAAAAACTTCAGGTTGTATTTTCAATGTATCATTTGTATTTATTATTTGGTTTCTTTTTCGTAATTTATAAAACATAGTTTAATTAATGTTCGTGGTGTTTGAATTTCTTAATGGAAGCGTATTGAGAAAAAAATATATATCGGCGCTAGAAATAAATGTTCTGCTGTCTTTACACGATTTCTATAATTCCTGTTTGAAATAAATATGTAAAAATAATATTTGAATAGAACGACTATTTTCTACGCAAGTAATTACTGTGTATGCTATGTAGCAACCTGATGTAATTTAAGATTAGAAATACACTATACGTATTTGGTATTCACAGACGTTAGTAGACTATATCAAAAAATGCTTGCACAGTACGTCTGTAGTGAAAGCATACGTGCTTGTTTGATATGACTTAAAATTATTTAAGTTGACATCGTATCAGATCTAACTGTCCCGTTTTTTCACTCTGTTTTTTGTTCTTTTTCACTTATTTTAAAAGCGAAAAAAAATCAATTGAGTTTGCTTGTCTGGTAAATTATTATCCGATCATCGAAACGAAAAATATCGAAATAAAATGTGTGAGAACGAGTCAGGAACAAAATAGCAACAAAAAAAACAAAAAAAAACTTCAATATTTTAGGTTAGCGGTTTTCTATTTTGAATTTTTTTTGTGAACTAAAAATCTTACAAATACATTACATTTTTTAACCTTTTTTCTACTGTAGATCGATATAAAAATGTTTTAATTTATAATTTACTTTACTTTTTGATTAAGTAACATTTTATGAGCAATAAAAACGGTCATATAGATGAAATACATTTAAAAAAATTTAATGTGATTATTATTATTACTATTAAATATTTAACTTATCTTTCTTGTTTTATCTAAAGCTCTTATTTTTATTTTTTCAAGGTTGCGTAGCAATAAACAATATAAATGCTATTCAGTACTAATGACAACGTAATTTTTGCGCCAAGGATAGTATGAAAAAACCGTCATGAAAATCCTTTTATGTTACGTTCTGAAATAGTTTGTTACTCAAACTGTAAATTATTATTATAATTTTTAAGAATAATTAATTCAAATTTACACTTATATAAGTAGTCTTATATATATTTGTTTCTGTTAAGTTAAATTAGTGAAATTTTTTGATTCTTACAGACCAGTATTATTGCGCGTTCCGACGGCCGAATATCATTGCATATAAATCCTGAATTTAATTATAAGTATATGAAAAAAGAAAAGAATATATTAATATTAAAATGAAAGTAACAAAGTATAGTAAATTTGATGTGAACGGATAAAGTATATTTGAACATTTAAATGAGCTTATTCAATTGAATTGATAGATATGAAGTTACCATGATAATTAATATAATTATCAGTAAAAGAAAAGAGCTGAAGTTAAATTAAATCCTATAACGTGATATAAAAGCAAAGTATAATTATGAAAATTAACTGATTTAAATTTAACTAAATATAATGCATTATCTAGAAAATAATAAATATGATAAATATATTCAATTTATCATTCCACATGGCAATAGTTTTCGCTTTTGGGATCGACCATCTAAAAAATAGTTTACAATTAATCACCAAAATAATAAATTTATATCTTGTTTGTTAGGTAATTTATGAAGGAAAAAATATTGTTAATTTTTTAAAAAAGTGTAAATATAAAGAATTTTTTCGTTTTAAATTATTAGTTTTTTTTTCTTCTTCCGCGCTGTGTACAGCAGCTAGGCTAGGAGCGCGGCCTGCAGGTTTATTATATTTTATAAAATGGGTTTAGTGATTTGAAAAGATCGAGAAGGGATGCAACGGATGATGAATTCTAGGATAGGAGTGATAAAGAGGGATACTGCGGAGGGAAGCTAGATCATAGGTTAAGGATCTTTGGAAATTCGGTTAGAAGGATGGTGATAGGAACTTCACATCTGTCACATATTGGTGGAGTAAGCTTCTGAAATATATATGCATGTGTGAGGGTGGAATGGCCGATACGTGGGCGGCATAGCACTACTTGATCCTTTTGACCTTCTGTCTGAAATTTCCAATCGCGAACTGATGGTTTGACTGCATGTAGGTGTGCTGGATTTTGCTGTTCCGCCTATTTTTTCTGAAAATTTTAATTTTAATTCGATACTTTTATAAAAGTTTTGTTCCAATTTTATCTACATTTTAATTTCATGAGGAAAAATGATTTTAAATATTGGTTTTCCCTCGTAATATTATTTGCACTTTTTCCTATTGTTTAGTCACGTCGAACATACTTATTTAAAATCCAGTTCTGTGAACTTCCTTCGGGTGAAATACTAATTCTTGTCTGAGAAGAATATTTTCTAATTTGAGCACTCGAATCCAGTATATTATGATAAAAATTATATTTTGATATTCTGTAATTACGTCAAAAACTGCCATTATTTTTAATAAGTTGTGTTTTGATATAATGTAACTTGTAATTTTCTGCAGTTATCGTGTTTGTGAATTTCTTCCTTAAGTTAATTTAGTAACCGCTGATTTATTATTTTAAGTATAAAATTTAAACTTTAAATATACTCTGATAAGGCGAAATCCTATTATCAACTATGGGTCCGTCAAAAAGTTATCGTAGGTTGAACGCCAAATTCAGAGCTGATCGTGCTTTGTCAAATCGAACTTTCTACATTGCATCTTTAAAAACACGCTACAACAATGTAATATGTCATCGAACGCAAGAACTAAAATTTGGACAATCAGATCTGCTGCGTTAGCTTATGTAATTTTACGCCCTGCTGAGCTAGTGAACATGCTTACATTATAAAAACATCGTTCAGAAATTTTTCCATGTTGTTAGCTGACGATTATGCAAAACTTATTGGTATGATGGAAGTGGGCACTGAAATATCCAAACGCTATACATTACACAAAAATTATGAATTTATTCAAGTATGATGTCTAAAATTTGTTCTAGTGAATAAATATTTTTGGAACCGAAAAGGACAGAAGACATATATGCGGAAGTGTGAATCAAGTTAGACTTATTAATGGAAATGCATTTGATGTAAGAAATTAATGAAGTAACGAAATGCGAGTAAACGTCTCTGTACTTTTAAAGAAGGTGCGAATTTTGCAGGTTACCAATTAGAATAGGGGGCAATTTCGTTTTTTAAAGTAATCGTTAGTTTTGTTTTTTCAATAGTGAGTTATATCAAATCCTCGGAATATCTTAATACCAGAGTGATCTGAAAACTTAATTTTGGTTAATGCGGATTCCGGCCATTGGGCTATTGCGCTTTCAAAATATATGAGTTAATGAATTTGTATTATAAACTAAAATCAATGTAATAAATATTAATCATTTATTAAGAATATTTTTTATACCTTCTATAGTTAAACATACACTTAAAAAATTTTAATTATTATAATTTTAATACCATTATCCTATCTGATACAGTAATTACAAGAAGTAACATGTTTTGTAAAAAGTACATTTATATTCTAAAAGTATCGAATGGGCATCAGAATTAACGAATTAGGTAGTAATTGATCAGCAATGACGCTCTGCTGGTAAATGCGGGGTATTAGTAAAAAATATGGTTTTTACTGAAAGTGATTGAATTGGTAATTTAAATAATTGCGAAAACATAAACCAATTTTTCAAATATTACATGATACTGATTTTATTAAACTTTGTGAAGATCGTGCAACATTCTTACCGAGTCACGATTTATTTTTGGAAAAGTGAACTAATAGGTAAGAAATTGTTGAATAATCGATAATGAAAATTCAAAATAGTTCAGAAGAGTTTGCCTAAAACGTTTAATTTGAAGTGATACGGAAAAACGAATATTTGATACTGAGTGGAAACAGTTAAGTTGTTAATATCAACAAATTTAATACATGTAGGTTGCAAAGATTCTTACAATTATATGAAAAGAAAATCACTGCATGAATTATAGATTGTAAAATAGATATTGCATTTGTGCTTCAACGAGTACGTTTATAAGTGTATTGTGGCAGTTGTAATAAAATTAAAATAAAGACATATAAATATATATTTATAAAACTGGATTTTTCGGACCTCGCGCTAAGGACAACCCCTAGAGTTCCAGATGATATTCTTTTCTGTAATCTTTAGTGAAGAGTCGGTTTTAATTGGCTGTATGATTTTTTTAAACAAATACAAATTTAAGAATAAAATGAATGCTTACTACTAAGTAAGCATTCATTTTATTCTTAAATTTGTTTGTTATATTTGTATTTGTTATAAATTACTATATTTTATATTAACAAACAGGGTGGTGAAAGATTCTTTATTATATAATTTTTTAGTAAAATTAAATAAATGTGATTTTCATATTATCCTCGGTATAAAAATGTGGGCCATTTTTTCATATATATATATATATATATATATATATATGTGTGTGTGTGTATATGCGGAAGGGGACGTGTGTACGCATGTTACATGTTGGAAAGATGAGAAAACAAGAAAGATAATCTAGAACAAAGAAAGTTTTAATTGTACATTTAGTGTTGTGTCAAGGTTTTACTAACCAAACGGGAGTGTTCCTTCATTTCCCCGAGTGAATAGTTAAGCATACTTACGCACACACATCTGCACAACGTAAACTCACATATACACAACGCACAGTATACATTAAGTGGTTGTTAGCTGGAAGAGTTTTATACATTATTACTGAATTATGCTACAATGTTTTTATTTAAATGTTGCCTGTCAATTTTTTCTTAAAAATTAAGTAAATATGGAATTCATTCTTTTGCAAAATCGTTTAATTTTTATATAATTTTTTAATTTTAATGAAGAGTTCTAAATTCTGAATTGTGCTACTAAATATTTATTCAGTACTTTCTTGTATTCCCTCTGCTTTATAGTGGGACAATCATTTGGGGGCAAAAAGGGTAGCTAAAAGAAGACCGTTAGTTGTGAAATAACTTATTAAAGCGAAAAGAAATGGAAAGCCAGTGACTGGTATGGGAACATTTTATGATAAGAAGTATATGAATAATTGGGTTAATAGGGGGAAAACATTTTTTGCACAGGAGCCAGAAAATCATTTAAGAAGCCTATTGAATTGAACAGTGTTTCTAAAAGATTTTTAAAATGTATCGTTGATAACGGGAATATTTTGATGTAAGAGTTTTTTCAGGAAAAAAAAAGTATTCCATAATTTTTCCTTTTACCTGTGCAGATATACATATAATATAAAAAAAAAAAAAAAACGTAAATAATATTAAAAATATTAATTTTAATGTAAATAAGTTAAATGTAACCAAAAAGGAAATATTCAGTAAATTGATTTGAATGAAATACGTAACTCATTAAAATTAAGAACCTGAAAATTTAAATTCAACTCAAAAGTTCTACCAAAAAGTGCTCGCACTGTTAAATAGAATTTAATTATTGTTACATTTCTTTATATTGTATAAAAATAATTTTAATTCAAAAACCTACTGTTACTGTTTGATTAAAACTTATATGTAATTAGCATTAAATATTATTAACATAAAATTTATCGCTCTCACATTAACAAGCATAAAAATCACTTTACGAGAATTGTTTTTAAAAATAACATATTAACATCCTTACCAAATTACTGCGGACAGATATTTCAGCTAACATGATCTACTAGTTCTTTATCTTCAACACATTCTTCCCTATTTTTTATCTCCTCATTCCCATATAACTCTTCCATATATTCCTTCCAGCGGTTTGCGATATTTTCAATTTAAAAATTAATTTTTCCTCTCCTGTCAGTAACCATTTTACTTCTAGTTTCTTGTTTCCATTGTAAGTCCTTAACTTGGGCGTAGGCTTTGTTTATTTCGGCTTTATTCAATGATTGTTGAATTTCTTCGCACCTTCCATGTAGCTAGTTCTCTTTTGTTTTTCCGGCATTTATCTGTTTTTCACACCTTACAAAATCACTTTTTTTGAATTTGTTTCTTTGTTCTATTAATTCTAAAATTTCTTTATTCATCTACGGTTCTTTTAATTTCAATTTTTGATGTCCCATATACTTTTCAATTGCACTTCTTAGAGAATTCCTTATTTCTTGCCAAATTATCGAGCTTTTTTCTCGCCTTTCAGTTTTTTTGCTTGTATCTTGTTTTATTCCTGGTTCTTTCAATTTCTCTAAGAACTATTTTCTGAACTTGGCCGGTTGCGCTTAACCTTAACTCACATTTTGCTATCACCACATTACGATAGCTGCCTATCTCCAATCATGGGTATGTGTATAGCTTGACTTGATTTGATTTTTATATCGCTGTTGTACTATTACATAATCAATTTGATATCTGTCTGAGTCACTGGGTGATTTTCATTTTCTACATTTTCTGGAAGCACGTATTTGTCAATACTAGTCCATGCTGTCCACAGAAGTCTAAACGCTTTTCTCTTCTACGGTTCCTATTTTCCAAAATTAATTTACCACATCTTTTACTGTTGTTATTGCATGCCCCTATCGCATTCAAATTACCCGTTATCATTATATTAAGAGTAATTCGTTAATTTATTCGTACAACTTTTCTATTCCTTCATCTTTATTACTTGTATAATAACTAAGATAACATTGCCGCTTCTGGTCCGCGATTGCATTATACAGTTAATCTCCATATCTGGATGCTTTTCCACTACCTAATACATGTAGACGGAAGCTTGCTGTCCTCTGGTTGCATATATCTGTGTCCCCCGGGGGTCCGTTATGGAGTTTATAAAAAAAAATAAAGAATTGCAACAGAAACTGAAAAGGGTAAATCTACAACGGTACAGTCCATTATATAATTCTTATAAAATTTTATCACACGCGAACTATAGTACATATATTTTAGCGTAAATCCTCAAAAGCAACTATTTTCCAACGAAACTTAGTTGTTTTGTGCACCAATGTGGGGATTTACCTTTTTCAATTTTTGTTGCAGTTCTGTACTTTTTTTATTCTTTTTTTGATTTCTCTGCAAGAACTGTAATTATGAGTGATAAGTGGGATGACTGTTGTATATGAAAAATGATAATGTAATCGGGGTTCCCTTTAGCTGATCATTCTGTTGTATGGAAACGGCAATTGAAAGTAGAATCAAAAACCTAAAGCTATAAAATATAATCTATCTTTAGTATTTTTCTCTTCCGTTCTTGAAAATATGCATCAGTGGCTTAGGTGAGCGAGACCTTCTAAGGTTAGCGTCAGTTAGCAACAGTTAAATGAGGTTGATAGTATATCAAAATTAAATTTGATACAATATTTTCATTAGGTTAGTCAGATTTGGAATCAATTTTATAAACGATCGTGCCCGTAATTAATTTGAGTATAGCAACGATGTAATGGTGTTTCAAGAATAGCCGATATTTTTTCATTAGTACTATGAACACTATCGTCGTCTACTCGGTTTTCCAAAAATGTATCTGATGATCGGAAAAATCTGCATCTCTGGTGATTGTGGTATTCTTTCGACACTTGCATACTTTTAAACACTGCAGGTATTCTTCATTTAAAGAACTGGTTATGTCTTACGCTGCATAAAATACTGTATCAGCGAATTTCCTTCAGATGGTGGGATGTACGTCAAATTATAAATGTCGGAGTTATAGAAGATCTTTTATGTATATTAATGGTCTGTGTTAATATATTACTGCTATTGTCGAATGAGTCTTTAAATACCAGAATGCTAAATGAACATATGCGCTTAGGGAACTTTCTTCAACTCCTGAGAGTGAAGCAAAGGTCTCCTCAAATGTAGGAAATAAATGTGCAGTGTGAGCCTGTAGATTACTGTGGTAGAATTGTTACGCATGTACGTACTGAATTTGGTTTCGTAACGGCATCAAACGGATGCCGCTCACTCGAATGTATTCAGACACTCACACAATTCTTGTTTAAGTCAGTCGTATTAGCTGTTTAATTTTTCATATATTGTAAGGGGTATTATCCGTGCCCTACAAAAAATAACGGTTTAGCATCTGGATGCAATTTGCAAGTTATATTTAAAATCGTATACTTCAGCCACGCTGCCACTGAATATCTTAAAAAATAATCATTATATTAACGTGTGCGTGGACTTTCCGCTTCATTTCTAAAATTGTATACATATTTAAAGTGCGTTAACTTGGAACTGAAAGCTTTTGTCCGCGTGCGAGCAAAAAGTAAAAGTTGGTTTCCTGCAACAACTACACGGCGAGTAATTTGTTTACCCACTATAGTACGACTAAATTCCGCGCAGTCACAAATTGTGAAACTTTAATAGGCGGGAAATTTCTTCCGTAAGATTGCAAGTGCGGGCTAGCGTGACTCGTGATGTTATTGGGAGTAGGTTTCAAAATTAGCTTTCTGATGGATAGTTCGTCAAATTCCTGTACCAAATTCAAAAACAGACGATCTTCCTCCCGGTAAGTTAACATTCACGTAAATTGGTGAATCTGTATCAAATGTGCAGCATCCCTGAAATTTATTCTTTATGCATCCTTATCTTCTTGCTGTCCCGACTGATCTCGGTCATGGGTGGCTATCTAGCGAAGTCTTAATAATATTCTGGTACCGCTCTCTGTCGTACGCGGAGTGTACCAACCACTCTGTGTTTAATGCTGCCCACGTCTTGATATCACAGAACCAGGTACGTTTCCTCCGTACAATCCTTCTTTTACCTTGAGTTTTAACAAATCAAAATGGTCTGGAGTAAAGTGTATCTTTTCCCACGGATCAAGTGTCCAAAATATTTTAATTTTCGAATTTTTATTAAATTAATCAATTCGCGATCTTTTTTCATGACCCTGAGTATGCCCGTATGTATTTAAAAGTTTTGAAATTTTTACGATTATAAACTTTATCGACATAACTTTGTATTAGACATTTAATGCAATGTTTTCGATTATATATTCTACAGTCCGGGCAACCAAACGGATAGCATGCAATAGTTTTATAGGATAATTTTAACACTTGCTTATTTTGTGCATAATTTTTTTGTTCGGTTTCTCTGATTACATTTTTCTTTTGAAACTAACCTCTACTGTATTTACCTTGTATATGTCACTACTAACATACGCTACTGGAATAGTTGTTGAATCCTAGAAATAAATATCATCTCCTGCTTCAGCAAGCTTAATAGTTTGAACCATTTCGGACATCTTTTTAAATTGTACTTGAACGATCTAACATAGAACATAAAGTGGACGCAAATAATCTCATGTAATTTTCATGTTTACAAGATACTATTAAACGATGCGTAATTTATTTAAATGTGTATTGGCGGATTCGTTCGTTCGCTGTTTTGTGATTCAAACAAAAATGCGCGAATTAGAAATAATTAGTGGTTATGGATGTAAATAATTGAGAAGAAATTGACGTATTTTAAGTTTTCTTGATATATATGTATATGAACCTGGATGTAGTAATAATAATTTTTAAAAATGATCACGTTTTTTTTTTTTATTATTTTAACAACGAAATAAAGTTTTGTTTTTATTATTTCCTGTAATTTCATTGTGATCTGTAAAGTAAATCTCTCCACATGGTTAAGATAATCTGAGATGGGATGACGGAATAATAAAATTCTCGTATAATCGACACTATGCGAGAATTGCTCAGGAGGACCGGAAGGAGTGGGCAAAGTTGAGGGCGGATTTTGCTGAAAATACGGGCTTTTAATTTACATACATTTAAAATGAAATCATTAACTTATAAATAAATAGTTCAGAAAGTAAAAAACACAAACAGCTCAAGGTTGTATTCAAATAAGTAATAAATTACGGAACAAGAATAAATCTTTACATATTATTCCAAAAGAATATAGTGAAACATCATTAATACGCATAAACGATATTGATATTACAAAATCGATGTTATTTCGCACTTTGGTAAACTAAAATGTTGGACTAACTGCTGTGTACGCTTAATAATTATTTTATTTTAAATTAGTCAACAAAAATTCCATTTCGCGTGTATAAGAATTGTTATTACTTAACAATTTTAGCGATTGCACACTTTCTCAATTTATAATAACTTATCGCAATATGATGGTCAATGTTTGACCTAAATAAAATAGTATAGTACGCCTTTAAATATATTCAACGTGTACCTAATATAATATTCTAACAGAATTAGAACTATTTTTCGTTGTCGGTCAAACATTTTACGACTAATACGTTGACCTGGTAAAAACTTACGAAAACAATTTACTTTTGAATTTCGTGTCTTTTCAGTCTGCATGATCTAGCGGGAAGTTTGCCTTGATTTTCCCAACGAATGAGCCAGTTACTGTTCTAATCGACAGAATCTGGAATTTAATGCCAAGTTAACCTTGTATAGAAAACGGTGATACTTTGAAACTTTTTTTTCTTGTTTGAGTTTTTGAAGCAATCTCTATTAATTAAGTAGTTCCCTTAATTTTTTTGACTAATTAAAAATTACGGCACTCGATTAGTCGTTTAATTTATGTTACGATTACTATTATTTGTTTTCTTTTTTAGCGAATGCGAACAAATGCGCCACCAATAACGCGTGTTGTAAAGGTCAAATTTTAATTGAATTTGGAAAATTGTGTCGTCGCGTATAGTCCGTAAATAATTGAAACCGGGTTTTCATGTTCTATTTACGAATGCAGTTCAACTTTTTTTTCTTTTTGTTTTTCGCGGTCGATTTTAAAATAGTAATAAATACGGAGGCGTAACACTTTTCTACAGGGCATATTTGCTTTTCTGTGCATTTAAAATTTGCATAAAAATTAAATTACCGTTATAACTATTCTAACGTGTATGCGGTTTACGTTGCTTATTTATAAAGCCATTTCGCTCATTATATTTCCGATTTTGCCTATGCGTGCTGCTTTCTATATGTGAAAAAAGCATAAATTGAAGTTCGAAAAAAGCGAAATACATTTAGCTTCTTCATGTCATTCAGTGTTTTCGTACATTACTTGTATCGACAGAATATTTTACCGCGCATTACCTTAATAAATTACTTAGAATAAAATATATATTGAAACATTACGATATAAACTATAAAAATGATACATGAAAAACTGATAATTAAAATTACTTCTCTCCCACAAATTAGGCAAAGATGCAATACTCGGTCAAAAGAATATTGCCGTACCACTGATGATTGTAAATTTGGAAAACCTCTGGTATTATAACTTAGGCAGATTTTCCTTTCCTTGTACAAAATACACGCATGAAAATCTAGAATCGTATTCTGCTGTCTTTTGACCAGACTTTAGCATTTAATCTCTTCCCCTTGCATCTAAATGTTGCAATTGTCTGCGACGCTGATCATTTTGCTTTGTATTTCCATTTGCTGGGACGTATTCTACTCTCCTTATCGCACTACCATTTTTTCCTTTTCATATCCGTTACTTCTGCTATATATTGGTTGCTTTGTATTAGCGATATTTGGATTTAAATTTAACTAACTTTTAATTTTAATACGGCAGAGGCCTTGATTGACGAGCCCGAAATAAATTAATCCAGAAATTAATGCTTAAATATTCACAATTTCGAAAAAACATGTGGTCTGATAGGTTCATGTATAAATACGCATTAATTTATGCACAAAAACAAATTATATGCAATTCAGTAGACATTTTTAAGATTTTTTCTTTGCTTCTCGTATTTTGTACGATTTAACTTATAAAGAGACCGACTATTACACGTTGCTTCTTCTACTCATCCCGATCTGATGCTTGTCTTTCCGCAATTTTTATTATATCATCTTCCGACGAACGCTTCAGCGAGCTTCCTTTTCATTTCCTGTGTGTGCATTACCATCCCGGGTTGTTCAGAGAGCCGCCATATTTGACCCAGCTAGAGTACGGAATTCTCAGTTACACAAGTTCGTGAAAAAAAAAGAGGTATATTAGCTGCATGAAGACAATGACGGCATACGATTGACTACGGTTAGGAGGCTTGCCTGTACACAGTGTACCACCGGAGTGGATAGTTGATAATCAAATTTCCATCCCCTGCAAGTAATTAGTATCGAATTTGTTTAAAAATCCACAACCCATTTTCCACAAATATTTTCAAAGAAAAATCCGTATGAATTAAGTTTGTTGGTATTGTGCGAATCACGTTCGGTTTAATGCGGTCAAAAGCGGAAATTATGTTACAATTAAGATTTTATTCTTGTTTAATAAAATATTAAGCCTTTACAACTTATAAATTTAATTTTTCCTATAATTCATATCCTCTTTCTATCATTTCCCCCCCTGGCGGCTGGCAACTCATCTTGCCCTCCCGGGTTCATCGGCTGACGACGCCCTTAGGTATAGGTATAATATAAAATAATTGGAATATGAAATAATTCCTTTAGCTTTTTTTCCCTATTCGTAATAAATACGAATGCAATTTGCTGTTTTCGCATTATTACGAATGTATTTGCCACAATATCATTTTGACGCCCTATGGTTTTGCAGTTAAACTAAATGAATTACCAGTATTGCTATTGAGAATTTTGAACGTGTTTTGTAAAGTTGTTAATTTTATCGCAACACACTTGGAAAGCTTTCGAATCGTCTGAATTATTAAAAATTTTCATAATTTAAAATTCGGAACTCCCACTTTGGATAAAAATTCAGGAGCATCTAGGTCGCTATTATATTTCACAATACCGGGGGCCGAGTTGAGTTTATTTAGTGTTTTTAAACACCTTAGAAAACTACAGTTTTAAAGCGTAAATGCCCTGCAAGTGTAGACGGTGGCGTAAGTTTTAAAAATGGATTAAAAAAATTTTAGGACAATTTTTACTATGTGAACCGTTTCCCTTTTGCTTAAATTTGTAAGATGGGGTTCTTCTTCAAAAGGGCCTCTTCAGAATTTACGAAAAAGTTAAACAGTTGCTGAATTGTTTGTGCTTTCCGTTATTTCGAAATTTTCCAAAAGCTGAATGCTCGGATTTAGCATGTGACTGATTTCACCAGATAACTAAGTGTGTGGTGTTTCCGGAATAACTGGTTCCTAAGGTTTTTTTTCTTTTTCTCTCGGAGAAAGGACCCGTTCGAATCTGCGAATAATGGAGTTTTTAATTTTTAATGAATTTTAAACGAATCTGTTATCGACTACATTACAGATGGAAGAATTGATATTTGCCAACCTTTTAATAAATTTTACTTGTGATAAATAAATTTTTTTTTATTTCCCACCGATTTGTAAGTTTTTAATGAAATTATGTAAAACGCAATACTTTTTAATGTTTAATTTAAAATCCGGTCGTTTTAATGTTTCGGGTTATTGTTCATTGTTCGCGTTCAATTGCTCTTGACAGTATTTACATTCTAATCGCGTATAATTATCGTAAGTACGGTACAGTGATCGGCTTGCTTATCAGCAAGCCGGTATTTGTTATCTCTGCTTTCTGCGTAAACTACCGTTATGGTCATGCGCTCGCCTATTCTAAACCGTAAATCGGATAACAACCGACAAATCGAAGATGTTGCTGCTTCATCGCATCATTACACACATAATGCTTCCGAAAATCCTGACACAGAAAATGACGGCTCAATGCAAACCGGCGGTGAGTTCGTTCCTTTACCTCCGTTCGCATGCACTAACGGTGATGTGACGAAAAATAATAATACTAACAATTCTAACAATAAAATAAATACAAATACAAAAAAAAACCGATCGTTAGATAAACCGAAATCTGTTTATACCAATGTATTATCTCCTATCCCAACAGAGGAAAATTATTCGCTGCAAGCCTCCATGCAAACTGACAATATTCAAGTAAAAGACCACAGCTGGCAAGAGATCGTAAATAAGAGGAAAAGGCAAAGAGAATACGTTAGAAGTGTTTCCTCGGAGCAAGTAGAGAAAAAGATACTTAAGCAAAATAAAAACAGGTTTGCTTGCTTGGCATCTGATGATTCTAGCGAGAACGAAGATATAGAACCTACACAGCACAAAAAGGAACTAAAACCTCCTGCTATAACAATTTATGGAGTAGTAGATTATACCAAAATGTTGTCAGATATTGCCAGCGTCATCCCAACTGGTGACATACGTTGCAGATCCCTAACAGACAAAAGAGTCGAAATTAAATCAAACAGTATAGACAGTTATCGTACACTAGTTAAATATCTACGTCAGGAAGAAATAGAACATCACACATATCAAATTAAATCTGAAAGAAGCTTTCGGGTAGTAATCCGACACCTACATCACTCGGTAGAAATAAATGATATCAAGACTGCCCTAGAAGAAAATGGACACCAAATTAGGCATATAACTAATATCAAGCATAGGGTAACTAAGCAACCCTTACCATTATTCTTTGTAGACCTCGAACCGCACGAAAACAATTCTGATATATACAAAATTGAAACATTACTTCATATGAAAGTTAAGATAGAATCTCCGCATAAAAAGAATATTATCCCTCAGTGTTTTCGCTGCCAAAGGTATGGCCACACTAAAACCTATTGTAACAGGGCGTATGCATGTATCAAATGTGGTAATAACCATGCATCCACCAATTGTAATAAAAAACGGGACGAAACACCAAAATGTGCCAATTGTCATGGAGATCATCCATCAAATTATAAAGGATGTGCCGTCTATAAAAAGCTGCAAAATATCAGAAATCACCAGCAACATGCAGTAAAAAGTAGAAACAATACATTAGACAAATACGCAAACTCCAGACATTTGCCCCCTTCCGGTCTCCAAGAACATACAGAGACAAATCAAACTGAAGGTCTTAATTCAACACAGCGCTTGACTTATGCGCAAATCGCAGGACAGCGGCATAAACGAGAAATAAATAGAACTTCTGAAGTCAATGACAGTAATAATAATGACATTGCAACAATGCTACATACATTCTTAACTGAAATAAAAACCCTTTTTCTTGAAATGATGCAACAGCAAAATCAGGTGCTTAACAATGTTATACAGACTATTACAACTGCTTTACTTAATAAAAAATGAAGAATTTAAAAATAGTTACCTGGAACACTAACGGTGTTCTTAATCATATCGATGAAATACAAATGTACATTTTGCAAAACAATATTGATGCGCTTCTAATATCTGAAACACATCTCACTAACACAAGACATATTACATTCCCGGGATACAATTCATATTATACAAATCATCCAGATAATACAGCACACGGTGGCACTGGTGTTATAATAAAAAGTAATATAAAACACTATGAACTGAACAAATATAAATTCAATTACCTACAAGCGACCAGTGTAGTAATCACTGAAGGTCCAAATAAAAATATTACTCTCTCAGCAGTATACTGCCCTCCGAGGCATATTATAAAAAAAAAACATTTTACCGACTTCTTCAGAACTTTAGGTAACAGATACATTGTAGGAGGAGATTTCAATGCGAAAAATATTCACTTTGGGTCAAGACTGACAGTGCCCAGAGGGAAAGAATTAAAATCATCCATGGACGAAACATACAGCATGGTCTATTCATCGGGAACACCTACTTATTGGCCAACCGACCTTAATAAAACACCGGATCTCTTGGACTTCTTCATAATAAAAGGAATTTCATCCCCATTTATTGATGTTAGGACTGACGAAATATTGTCATCAGATCATTCATCGGTTACACTAACAATTAGTCAGCATATAGTTAGAAAAATGCGGAAACCAAAACTCCATAATAAATTCACAGATTGGGATGCATTTCGAGAGCAGCTTGAACGTACAATGAACGTTAAAATACCGCTGAAAACTGCAAAACAAATAGATGAAGCGGTAGAATACTTCATTAAAGTCATACAACGAGCTGCGTGGAAATCCACACCAAAGGAAAGAGGTTATGAGCCTGTTATCTATTATCCAGATAAAATTAAAAAAGCGGTCCAGTTAAAACGGAAACTGAGAAAACAATGGCAATTATCGAGAAACCCTACCCATAAAACAGCATTAAATAAGCAGACGAAGTTTTTAAAGAAATTATTGCAAGATTTAAAAAACAAATCCTTAAAACAAAGGTTAACAAATCTATCGCCCCTGCCGCAACATGACTACTCGTTGTGGAAAATAACAAAAAATCTTAAAAGACCTGTACATGCGGTGCATCCGTTAAGAAAATCAAGTCGAACTTGGGCTAAAACGGACTCAGAAAAAGCAGAAGTCTTTGCAAAACATTTCGCAAACATATTTCAGCCATATCCTGGAAATTCAACGCTGACCCCTGATGCTTACTGTTATGATGTTTCTAAACCAATAAAACTCACATCTCCGGGGGAAATTAATAACTTAGTAAAAACTTTAAATCCGCATAAATCTCCGGGTTATGACTTAATTACGGCACGGATTTTAAAGGAATTGTCCAGAAAAGGTTTTATATTTCTGACATATGTCTTCAATGCGATGCTCCGGCTACGGTATTTTCCGATACAGCTAAAACTGTCACAAATTATCGTCATTAAGAAACCGCTTAAACCACCGACAGAACCGGACTCGTATCGGCCCATCTCCTTGCTGTCCGTAGTCTCTAAGCTTTATGAAAAGCTGTTGCTGAAGCGGTTAATGCCAATTATTAACGACAAAGAGTTAATACCGGAACATCAGTTCGGTTTCAGAGCTAAGCACGGTACAACAGAACAAGTGCACCGCATAGTTAACACTATAGAGGCATCCCTCGAAGGGAAAAAGTACTGTGACGCAGTGTTTTTAGATATAAGCCAGGCTTTTGACAAAGTCTGGCACGACGGTCTGTTACACAAAATAAAACGTCACTTTCCCCATGAAATATATCAATTACTTTGGTCATACTTACACGAAAGATACTTCTTTGTGAAGTATGGAGATGACTCATCAGATATATATCCGATAAAAGCAGGCGTTCCGCAGGGAAGTGTGCTGGGGCCACTACTCTATCTCATATACACGTCAGATATTCCTACGCCCTCCAACGTGCAGGTAGCAACATTTGCTGATGATACCGCGATCTTATGCTCGGATGTATGCCCGGTTAAAGCGCGTAACACCATTCAAGAAGCTGTTACTGAACTCTCATCGTGGTTTAGCCAATGGAAGATTAAAACTAATGAAAGCAAATCAAGGCGAGTAATCTTTACTAACAGAAGAATTGTGCCAACGGAAGATATAATCCTGAATGATGTTCCAGTTCCACAACACACAGATGTAAAATATCTTGGTATGTATCTCGACCAAAGATTAACATGGAAGAAACACATAACAGCAAAACGGATCGAACTAAATGCAAAACTGAAGCAAATGTACTGGCTATTAAACAGAAAATCAGAAATATCTCCTGAAAATAAACTATTAATATACGCTCAAATCCTAAAGCCAATTTGGCGGTACGGTTGCCCCTTATGGGGCTGCTCGAAAAAGAGCAATATAGCGATCATCCAACGGATACAGAATAAAATCCTTCGAATGATAGTCAATGCTCCGTGGTATATCACCAACTTAACACTACATGAAGATCTAAAAATCAAGACCGTGCTAGAAGTAATAACTAATGATGCAAAAAAGTATGCTAGCAGACTGGAGATACATCCAAATTACTTAGCGATCGTATTGTTGGATAATTCGATGGAAGTTCGGCGGCTTGACAGAGTCAAGCCGATGGACTTAGCCTAACAAAAAGGAAAATAATCTTCTGCACCTATCGCTGGATAGAGTGCTACTCAATGTTACGCTCTAATACTAAAATTGCCAGATAGCTGTTATCAGCTAGGAGCAATTTGGCACAAAAAAAAAAAAAAAAAAAAAAAAAAAAAATATACGCGGGAAATAATAACCTACGCACAAGGAAACGTAACTAATAATTACAGATATAACGAAAATATGAACCGGTAAAATCATGTTACGTCGGAAATCTAAAGACACCCTCAGAGAATGTTGTTTACGTTTTACTTTCGATAATGAATAGATTTTGTTTTTTCTTTTTCTTTTTTTAAACTTTTAATGTTTCGGCGGAATCGTGATTTAAATAACATATGCGGGAATGTGGGAATCTGTGTTATATTGATACTTATATTAATTCCTCGAGTTAGCCGCACGTTAAAAAAGAGGAAATTAGTAGTTGTACGTATGCGTGTTTGTTTTTTTAATCGTTGTGAATTGACATTCCGGTTGTATCCGTCCCATCTGAAGCAGCATTTGTCTCTGTAATAGAGGATGATTTACAACAATTGCCACTTACTGCGATTAAATCGTCAGCTTTCATGTGGGTTAGCTCCTATTTAATAAAACTGGTCGGCCAATATACGTTTACACTTAATTTCGGTGGGAATGATTCAATTTTTGATACGTGCGAGACAATAAATTGAACGGAGCTCTGTAGACGTTTGCATCTGCATTGATTAAAATCTTTTGTTTTTTTTTTCGAACTGGATTATTTCCGAAATAGCGTATAAATGTATATAGGAAGTACCAGCAGTTTAAGCGCGAAAATGTCTTCATCGCAATAAAAGAAAGTGATAAGTTTTGGACTATTAAAATAAATAAGATTTGTATTTGCGGTTAAAATTCGCGTATGATCCCGCGCATAGCAGATTGGACCACCTACAGCAGCGTGTAGGTGTGAATGTTCAAACTGTATTTTTTTCATATCTATTCAGATGGGTGGGACATAAAAGCCAGCGGCTATTGTATTGGTTATGGATGATAATTTGTTACCAGCGCAATGTTTGCCAGTGATCCTCTAGATACGCTTTGACTGTATTGAAAACAATTGAAAAAAAATACCAAAAACGGACAAGTTATTCTGTAAATTATTGATGCGTGGAACTCGATGTTCGTGATATGTTCCCTTCGGATACGTTTTCGATAGTTCACAAAACAAAATGTATTAATTGAAGAAAAAAAAACGAATTTAAAATTTAATCTGTTTAACTGAAATATTGCGTGACTGAGATTTACGATTTATTTACCTTAGTTAAAATACTGTATTCACCGGCTAGTACTCGGTAACCAAAGTTTTTTTCCTTTTTTTTTTTTTTCTGTAGTTGTGAAAATCTTTTGTTTCGCGGTTTGATTGACTCCGTATGTAGAAGTGATTTCGACTTTTGTAGTATAGCCAAACTGCGGACTACAGATCATTTGGATAAAAGCTATGGAGGGACATTCTGTAATAATAAAAGGTTTTTATTTGTATATATATATATTAATTACGTCATTTTTAGGCCGGCCCCCATTAGATTTTAAAAGTGTCTCAAAAAATGTCCTAATTTTATGTAACGAAAGTTAAATGTTAAATGAAAACGATGCCGATAAGAATGTCGTAAATTTTGCTAATTTTATACGAAGTGTTGAAAAGAAAGAGATAGAAATGTAAGCAAGAGGGGTCAAGCGGTAGAGCCCCTTGCGAGGCCAAAATGACTGAGTTTATGTATATATATATATATATATATATATATATATATATATATATATATATATATATATATATATATATATATATGTATAGCAGTTTAAGGAATCAACAAGTACTTTGGATAATTGTGTCACTCATCGGAAAATAAACGTTACTTAATTATTTACGTATTTCACAATATGACGCGTTAATTTCCATACGCCCTACGTATTACGCCGAATTGACCAATTAAGCAGAGTTGGTGCCTGTTTGATGAATCAAGTAAAAACTTGATTTCGTGCTATTGCTTTAAAATTGGTCTGCATCCTGCTCGACCGAGGAAAATTTCAAAATAGTAAAAATTCAACTTTTTATCGAGTTCCGTTTTGTTAAGTACCAGTTTGGAACTTTTTATAATTATTTCTCGCGATAGATTAAAACTTTTTTCGAAATTTTTACGATCCAATGTGAAGTATACCGTGTATTTATTCTGTACTCTTTTCGATTGTCGAATTTTAAATGAAATAATAACCAAAGAAAACTGAATTATCGGAAGTTTTATAATAAGCTAAAATAATTACGATGCTTTGTAATTATTTAAGGGTTATATATTATTACTCTCAAAAGCTGATTTTCTTTTTACGTATTATGTATAATTAAGAAGTTTGAATGTGTAAAAAGAGCTTGATTAAGCGATATTTTTAATTATAGTGTCTTGTATATTACATTAATGAAAAAGAAAAAGTGTAATTTATATATTCAATAAATCTTTTATTCGTTCATTTTCATATATGTGAAATCAGCAGCGTTAATGATTTTGCTGTAATAATTCAAAGCCACCGGAAAAAGAAGAAGGATTTTAATGATTTTAATAATTAAATTTAACCAACGAAAATCATTTATAATATTTAATGATTGTGTAAGCAAAAGTAAAATTTTTAGAATTTTCTGCATAAATTTTTTTCTGTTTATCGTATTTAAAAACCGGAATCCACGACTACTCGACTAGTCCGACATTTATTAAAAACACTATTAGACCCGTGAAAATTATTCGACCGTTGGTTGTATACGGAGTGTACTTGTGGCGTGAATAATAAATGTCAAAAATTCGTAAAAATTACGAGATTGAAAAGGCAAAGAAGTCTTATCGATTTTTCACTCTAAAATCAATATTACCGGCCTCTTTTTGTTTTCGGTCCGATTTGGAACCATTTGGTGGCCATTTATTTATTAACATTAGGGGCAATTGAAACTTCATATATGAAAACTACTACCCCCTCGTTCGTATATGCTCGTGTAAGTGTGAGTTAAATCCTTTTTGAAAATCTCAAACTTCAATGCGGCTTTCACAATGAAAACTGGCGTATCCTTTACAAATAAACAGTAATCGAAAATTTAATAAAAATTTTTCATTTATTAATGAAAATCGCGTAATTCGGTGATATTTAATCCGACAGTTATAGCGGATGGAACTCTGCATAAAAGTTTATGTCGAACGCGCATCATCCGTTAATAAATTACATAAACATTCCGGAAGGCTTGATAATATATATAAGCTGGCAAAGTTCGCGTAAAAGTGAATTAAACGGATTCAATGTAATCAGTGGATTTCTCCCTTTTATTGTGCAATCTGAAAGACTTATTTTGGGAAAATCATTTTCAGGAAACGTATTCGATTATCATCTCAAAGAATAATGAGATTGCACCTCTGCACCGATATAAAACAGTTAAAGGGAATTTATGAATAAAAAAACAAAAAAAAGTCATATTAAAATCGCGAAGTAGACGTGGAAAAAATTTTGCAAAGCCGAAATAAACATAAAATTAATTATCGGAATTGAAAAAAATGTTCAAGTTCAGTGTGCCCAGCAGGGAATTAGACGTCTGTAATTCTTAAAAAACTTTACAACGTAAACCCAGCTATATTTTAATATTTGTTTTAAAACGAACTTTCATTATAATTTATACAATTTGGACACGATGTAAGCTATATATGCTAAGCGTGTTCTTTTAGTAGTTCACAAGTTCTATAAATATCCGCAAGAGCATCTTTATGTTTTATCATTGTTTAACTGTGCTGGTTGCTGGATGCGCTACTGCTTTTTTGGATTTATATTTTAATAATAGTATTTCTTTTGACGGATGTACGGAGAGACAGTAGTGTTTAACAATTAACAAATAAAGAAAATATTTACTTATAGTTCAGTATTAGAAGCTGAAATTAGTTAAACGCGTAAACTTAGAAACGGAAAAACGAATATATAGAATATTAAGAGCTTTAAGCAATGTGCTGATTTTTCATACCAGCCGCATAAGTTTAATCGATAGATTGGCAACATTTTTGCCATAAGAACATATTTCTCTCCCGTCGCCGATCTGCGACTTGCTCGGACTAAATTTTTGAGTTGTGCCCTGGTTACTACGGTTTAGTTAATGAGAAAGACATTTCTATCGGAAAATTAATTATAACGAAAATGTCTGCGTATACCTTTAGTCATTCGTTGATCCCCTCCTCGCGATCTTTATAATCTAATTCAGTTGGCTGTGGTGTGGATCGTGCGAAGTTAATAACGATTATTAAATAACAAAAAGATTTTAAAAAGAATTGCCGCTAATAATGAAATAATTAGGCGAGAACCGCCGATGAAAGGTAACAATAGAGAGGAACTTCATTTTCTGCACACTGGTTAAAGGATCGTACGAAACCTTTTTGGCCACGTTACATATTCAGTGAAGCAAATTAATCACACGGGTAATTTTGCCACCGGCAGTTTACTGGAAAGTAAAAGTCGATGATCGAACACATGCTTAGACCTATGAAAAATTTATTCGCACCGTGCAAATATATCCGGTTAATTGTTCGCATTGTCATTGGCTCTGCGGTCGTAATTTGCCATCGACCGTGCAGACATCGAGCTACACCGTAACTGATTAATGGCGCTTTTCTATTCCTTCCTTTAGGACCCCGTTTTACGTGTAGAGTTATAAGGCGTCACAGGTGATAGTTTCTCTTTCGCGGAATAGTTTACCCGAAATTAGGCGCGAAAATATGTTAAGAAAACAATGTATAACGCGTGCGCTATTCGGCGTCAAATTGTATCGGCGGATAAAAGAAATTCGTTGTTTACCCTGCGCAAGACAAAACTGCCGGCTATATTGTATCTCATAGTTTGTAACGTTACGAACTACTAGCGAACGTTCACCCATCACAGTCAAAACAATAGTGCTAAAAGCAGGAAGTACAATCTCCGTTACGAATAAGTCAACTCTTATGTCAGTTAAATTTTCTGGCTGATTCGTACTTTCACTACCCTTCCCTAAAGCTCTGGCAACATCTTCATATCTTGATACTAGCATCTGTTTCTCATTTTTTTCACGGTATTGTCTGGGATCGCTGATATTAAATTTTGTTCTATATATTATGGTAAATTCTTTTTTTTTTGTGTCTTTGAGGACTACTAAGGTCTTTCACTCGGAGGAGCAATAAAAGAGAGGAAGAGTAAATTATATTGTAGTCGGTGTGAAAAAATTAATAGAAGGGGAATTACGGACAGACGGGAAACGGATAAGTGATATAGAATTGCGGTAAGATTTAACAATGGGAATAAAAAAGCGAACGTGTTCGGTAGAAAGAAATGTAAGAAAAAACGGCTGCGTCGTTAAGGCGCAGGAAATAAGGAAAGAAGACTAAAGATAAACACAAAGGCAAAACAAAAGGACACTGACCAAAATACACAAACGAATATAACGAGCACTATAAGAGGGCGACGTAGTGAAGTAAATTTGAGGAACCGACATTCGTAAGATTAGGTTGAATGAATTAGAGAAGGAACGACACTGTGGAATAGAAATTAAACATCCGATCGAAATTCGGTATAGAATTTTTTAAATTACGACAGGAGATTTAAGCATTTTTTTTCTTCAAACGAAAAGCGGCGTAACGGAATCAGCTCATTCACTACGATGATGAGGACCGACAGCAGATCGACGTAAACAGAACGGCGAGTAGGGGAACATAGTATGACGAAGTGGCCGAGAAAAGTAAGAAATGAAGAGCGTGAAGAACACTCGAGGAATCGGAAATAATTGAATAATTAAACGAAAGACATTTAGAAGAAATATAATTATTTAATGAAACAGCTCGACTGTAATGAAGATTGGCCAAAAGAGAGGAAGACCAAAAGATTCTGAAAAGATCTGAAAACCGCAAGGATAGTGCCGGCGTTACAAACCGTCAATGAAAATACTGGTCACATAGGGAGTAAATAAGAAAAACGTAAAAAGAGAAAATATAACAGAACGCAGAAAATAATTATAAAAAAGTATTATAACGGCTTGTCGTTTCAGCTAGATTCCGCTGCGGAAAATGGAGAGGTTAAAATCAGTAGTAGAAGTGAAGTTAAGAGGAGTTATTGAAAGGTCACTGCGAAAAACACCCTTAAGGATCCTGCAGTTGTAATTGAGACCAATATAGGAGAAAGATTATTAAAAAGCACCTTATTTTCTGGAACGGTTATGGTTTACCAAGACAATGTCATCAGAACTGAAAGTAGAGCAGCGAGGAAGACTGAGCATTTCAATTACCGTCAATGATGGTTATGGAATAGAATTGAAAAAAAAAAAAAAAAAAAAAAAGGAGAGGAAAATGTTGATGATCATGATTATTTGGCGGAACATAGTTGAACATTTTATTAAGAGGACGAACAGGGTTAGGAGCTGGAGTGAGATCGAAGAAAACTGTGTGAGAATAGAAGAGAAGAACACTGTTTTATCAATTTGTAGTCTTTGATGATGTTAAGGTTCGTAAGCTACCGATTTTTTTTTTGAAACATTTAATAAACGTTTTATCAGTGTCTGGCTTACTTTGCGTTTTCATGTTCTGCCAGTTCGTGAGAAAGTCTCAACACGTGCTAAATAGCTCCTTTGATAAGAGAGAAGTCTGCATTAAACTTTGAATTGAAAAGATCTGCCTACTTGATGGATCGAACTATTCGAAAATACTAGTAATTTCGCGCAGTTGCGATTTTTCGTGTGTTTCTAAACTTTTTATAATGATCTAGAGATATTCTATTTGTTAAGTAGCAAAGTTTTTTTTTGAAAAGTCATAAATATATTAATCCTATTTCTTTTTGGGACTCATCAACTAGCGGCATTAGCCCGAAACAAGAGCAATTATTTTTTCTATATTCTTAATTGGTAAAAATCGGGATTTGAACTAGATGCTACCTAAATGGACTGTCTAATTATCATTTTTTTTTTTTTTTTTTAAAATCAAGTGAAACTCTAGTTATATCCGGTTTTAGGTTTTAAAACTTTTTAAAGATGAATTAATATATAATGTATTCGGAGGATTATTACAAAAAAAAAAAAAAACCTTTACCAAAATTTATTGACTGTTCACCTCAATTGATGGCTTTCAAATATATCTAAGCAAAACACAAATCCAATTTATTAACAGTTAAATTCATTGTAAAAAGAATTAAATAAATGGCAACTTAATCAGGCCGCGGTGTGTTAATGTCAGAGAAGAAATTTAACTTCAATTAAAAATATGTTGATGATGTGCTTTCAGAACGGTGGAAAATGTTTAGATTAAGTTAACGTATTCTGATTTTCCTTTAAAAAAAATTGCCTTCAGTGTATCCGAACATTTTTAGCATGTAGTAAAATTATTTTGAGAAGAAAAATTAAATTTTCTCAAGTGAAAAATATTAGACCAGGTGCGTATTATCCTCAAAAAATTACCGCACAAAAGAGTATGAAAATACGAAAGTCGAATAATATCATTTGCTTACATTTAAAAATACTCGTAGCATCTTTGACTGTCGAATAGTTCATAAAATTGAAAGCAATCTTGAAAATCGTGTAGTTTGTACAGCATATTTTTGGATACGAAGAAAAGGATTTGATAAAATGTGAAATCAATAGCTTTTTCAATCCCTTATCCTCAGCCGTCTCTCCTACGGATACTCATTATATTCTACCGCTTCCTCATCGCATCTTCAAAATGTCGAATCCACTGCAGAATTCCTCTCTCCGATTAATACTGGGTGCGCATTACACGTCCCTCGCTCATAGCCATCGATCTTTATTGGGTTCTCCACCCATGCACTTTCAAAGATCCTTTCATTCCTTCCGCGTTTCTCTAAGAGTTTTCCTTTTCGGACTTTGTGATCCATCCTCCTAATGGTTTAACTTAATTTTGATAACAGCTGTTATAGAGATTTATTCTATCACTGTACTGTTAGTAAGTACCATCTAACCGTTGTTTATACTGTGTTATTATAGTTTTCGGATAGCCGCGCGTGCGATTTATTATTTATTTAACCAGTGAGAAAGGATGCTGGCTCGTACATCGCCACCCACCTGTGCAATATTACTATAGATATTGACACTGATAATAAAACTTCGGCTAAAAGCTAGTACACTTCCCTCTTTGGGTTGATTAATCCGAAAGCAGTTTTGGCTGTACCGACAACAACTATGTTTATATCAACAGCGAGATTGAAATAACGTTTGAAAAAAATTCGAAAATTTCGAAAATTAAAAACTAATCCAAAAAAAAGTAAAGCGAAAAATTTCCGCATCGCATGTAAAAACCCCTACAATCATATCGAAAATCATCCGAACGAAGCTGATTTTTATCTAATAAGATTACATATAAGTGTAGCGTTTAACTAATCAAACGACTGGCAGCGATAACCTTCTGTTATACTTAAATGCAAAATTGAGATAACCATGTGCAAGCTATGGACTTGAATCGAATGTAAAAATCAAGTTAATTAAGAGTAACACTTTTTCCTACACAGAAAATGTCGAGGATCGTGGATTGACTTTTAGAGTATCTAAAAAATGAAAACAAAAATAACGGGAAAAAAATTAAAATGGTTCCTCGGGGACTTCTTACAGAAACCTATGATTGAACACTTATCGATAAGTACCGGAAATATAAAATCATCTTTGAATCAATTACATAATTTCGTAAGAAAAATAATAAAGAACATATTCTACTTCTATTGTTTTTAATTACATTTCCTACACGAACGAAAATAAGTGATATTATAAAAATTAAACGATTATGCTATTATTCATTGCGAAAATCGTAAATCTAAAAATCCTTAAAATCAATGTTTTAAATGTCTAGCTTATGGACACCTCTGTTTAAATTGTAACACTTGATTGTCTGAAATGTAGTCAAGCTAATTTCACAAAAAAACTTCCCCAACTCATATAATATAAAAATTTCGAAAACTCGGCAAATTCTAAAGATTGTCGTCCCCTTTTATAAAAAAATTTAAATAATAAACTTCAGATAATAAATAAATCCAAAATTTAAAGACAATACTAGTAAAACAAATATTAATCAAAATAAATCACCCCAGTTGTTCTGTTTCAAAGATTCTACGTCTGCTATATTAAGTTAAACTAATTCTGCTGTAAAAACAGATACCGTATTTAATTTTTAACAGTTATTTAAATGTAAGTAAATTACTTAGATCTATGTTCGTAAAAGTTAAAAAGACTAATATGCCTTCTTTAGGTAAATAGGGATAATGAATAATGGGCGCGATTACACTGGATACTTCTCTGACAACTGGATCTACTTAATGAAATTGAAATAATTGCATGGAATGTAAATTTTATTAAAAATAAAATAACTGAATTACTTAAATTTTGCGAATGAAAGAGATATTAATATTATATAAGTGGAATTAAAATTACGATAATTACGTCCTTAAAAGTCCTAGATTTCAGCTAAGCCGATAGAAATAAACAAGTACCTCGACATTCATTCTGCTACAAATTCAGAAAATCCGATCATAACTAAAAATAACATTACTCAGCTTATTTTCCAATCTACACAATGTGTCAAAGTAAAGGACGCGAAAAAATATACTCACGACTCGCACGATTTATCAACCTTAACGGAGAAGAAATTAAACCGATAGTGAACGCGAATGCAAAAAGAACAATCGCTTGTTTCAAAAAACGCTAATTCGGCTCCGGGATTAAAATGAAGAAGCTATCAGTAAGAAACTCCGATTCCTCCACATCCGACGCTTAACGAAAGTGCTGCAAAATCTAATGGCGGGAAACTTCATACCATGGAATCTAAGTAGCATTAAGCCGAAATATCTAGAACTACGATTTCTCATCATCCAAGATTTCTTTCCTGCAATCCTCTGTCTTCAAAAAATCAGATTAAACACGTAAATCAAATTCTCCATGAAAGATTATTATGTAAACGGAAAAGATGCAGCTGTCATTATTAATTCTAACGGCGGTGTCCTTGTCTAACCTTCTGCTCGCGAAATATTCCGCTACACCGATTTAGGCTGTCGCCGAACAAGTACACTTTCCCATAAATCTAAAAATCACCGAACGCCGTGTCTATCTACATCATAAAGACGACGTTATATTCATACACGCTATCGAAAATATTACAAATCAGCCAACCTTTACATAATCATAGACCACTTCGATGTGCATAATCCTACATGGGAATTCGATCATAAAGTCTTTATAATCGAACAATTTATCCTACTCAGCACTAGAAGCTATACCAGGCTCAACGCGTTTAAGGGAACCTTCTTAGTCATAGACCTCTCAATGTGGAACTCTTCAATCGTTTACTTCTTAGAATTGTCGAATCAATCCATCAAAACGGCCACTTTACCCAACTGATTACTTGCAGCGGTCAGCGTTTTCACCAGCAGTGGTTACCAACGCTAGAAAACTCAATGCGTAAATTGGCCAGTTTATGAGAATAAGCCTTCGATCACGTAGTCAACCGAAATGACGCTGACATCGACGAAATATGAAATACCAAAAAAACCGTATTATCGAAATCTCGGAGGAAAATACCCCTAGAACCTCGCAAATTCCCTCAAAAAATCCTAGTGGAATGAAGAATGCCAATTCTTTGTAAATAGGAAAAATTCAGCTTATGCGTTATAAAGAAATTTCAAATACTCGAACAATTAATGTACTTGAAAAAAATCAAAGCCACGTATAGGATTATATATGCACGAGTAAAAGAAACTCGTGACAGACGTTTGCATCTATTATTAACTCCAGAACCCCCTAACCAAAGAATTCTGCAACAAAATAAATAAAATCTCTGTAAAAGCTTCGGTTGCATAGAAAAGCATTTTAAGGTCATCCGATGATACTTTCACTCGAAATCTCTGAAATATTGAGCACAACTTTGGATAAAAAACACCTCTAGAAACGATCTTTCGGCGCAGTTTGTACTTGAACACTTTAGCTTTCGACGAAAGTATCTTCGCCAAAAATAACTCTGCATACACTTATAATACAGATTTTACCTTGGAAATAAAGATGCGCAGATCAACCCCGTTAGAGGAATTTTGGGTACATGATTGCGGATATATATCCGCTTCTCAACTCCAACTCCGCCGGAGTTATGTATCTCATACCTAGTGTATAATCTTCGCTGCGTATTTAACTCCGACTTCACGTAGCACTCCAAACGCACAATGCGACAGAACGTCCTTGAACACAGTGCTCATTAAATCATTTCAAAGTATTTCATTCACACTTGAAAAACATTAATACATCCGGTTCAAGCCTTTCGTATACCGAACTAAAGATCTTGTTACCTCGCTTAGTATTGATCCATCGAGCGTGTCTGAAATTAAAGGCAAATTTTGAATCACGAGCTAATCGCACCAGAAAATCCACAGCATGTGGAGCGAATAGAAGCGGAGAGAAGTCATTCTAGCTAGAATAAAAATTGTTCACACGCAATTCACTCAGTCCGCTATTCACGGATGATAAATCTCTCAAAAAATGCCGAAAATGTAACACAAATATAACAATCGAAAATATAACAAACTCCTGCGAACTATGGTATACAAAAACGAAATGTAGACTCCTAACTTTAAGTTGCGTATGGGGCATTCTCGATGCTGATAACCAGGGACAATGCAATAACCATTCGTCTGTTAACTTGTTGGAGGACATAAATCATCTTTTGTTTAATTGCGAGAAATTTGAAGACAGTAGACATACTTTTTTCAATAAATTGATATCCCTCGGTAGGTATCCACCGTATTCCCTGCATCATTTGCTAGCATGCGGAGAGAAGGCTCAATTTTTGATTTTTAAGTTTATTTTTCAAAACAAGATTGCTATTTAACTTATTTGTGTGGACTATTTTTTTTTTTTTTTCCTTCGCTCCCGGAGTTTGTTTATCCTTACTATTCACAGGTATTTATTGTCTTCCGTTAATAATAGTTCTGTCAAGTGCGTCCTATATTGATTGAGTTCAACCAGAAGATATGATCATCGCCGACTACGAAGGTATGGTGCAATTTGTACCATCTTAATCTAACGAGCAAAATATTATGGCTGTTCAGTTGAGACTGGAATTTCAAGTTCCCGGGTACTAACCAGAACAGTCAGGTTATTGTATAAATGATTCCAGGCAGACAGGCTGTGGGTAATGTTAATTCATTTACGGCCATAGTTGTCCGGAAATTCAAAAAAATATATTTATCTTGCTCAGTTGGTCCGGATAGATGGCTGGTGAATTGTCCTTGTCATTAGATTTTCATTTGCTCATTTTTCCAATACGTTTTTCTTTATTCATATAAAAAAAAAAGAGAAAAAAAAGAAAAGAAAAGAAAAAAAAAGAGAGAAAAAGAAGAGGAGAAAAGAAGAGAAGTGGAATAATTTAAACTTATTTTGATATGGAAGTGGTCAAATGGTAAGCTACTTAGCCGCCAGGCCATAAAAAAAAAAAAAAAAAAAAAAAAGTAGGCAAGCAGCAACGGAGACAACGGAACGATATGTCAAAAACTCTTTCATACAGTTACCGGACTATGTAGTCTTATTTAGTTATTCTTTGTGAATTTATTAATTCATTATTATTTTCCCTCATCAACTGAACTTTCGTCTGTTATTTTTATTGTGAATGGTTAACATTCGTTGTTATTTGTAGTCTGTGGACATTAAAGACCAAGGTGGTGCCGAGCGTCCTTAAATAAATATATTTATCTGTCTACCAGCGTGAAGTAACGCTCTTTGTCGTGATTCAGCTATTTACTGTATATCGCACTGAACTGGCACTATTCGGCGTAGACTGAAAACCGGTTACTGAAAAATTAGAAGTTCTTTAACAAAATAAAAAATTATACCCAATACTAGTAAAACTGAAACTATTCTTTTTGCAAAAAAAAGACTTAATGTGTCATTAACCCTATAATCGTAAATAATGTTTTTCATTTTTAAAAAAAAAGTATTAATACTTAAAAATTATGCTATATGGAGGATTAACCTTTAATAAAAGCTCATTCTAGGTCATTTTCGAATCACTATATATTTAATAAAAAATGTAACATATCAGAAAAAAATAAGCTGCTAATTTATACAACTGTTATTCGTTCAACTATGTTTTTTTTTACCTCTTTGGTCAAATGTTTCTAATCTCCTGTAAAAAAGCTTCAATTATTTCAAAAACTAATTCTCAAAGCTTCAATATATACCGAAACATTATTAATATGCACACTATTTTTAATCTACCGCTCATGAAGATAGTTTATTCCTATGCAAATAAGTTTTTTGATAGCTGCAATTCGGGTAGAAAATAATAAAAAATTTCGGAATCGAAAGTATCAGAGACAAATGAAAAACTAGCATGAATCTTTCGATTATAGAAGTATGAAGATCGTTTCACGCGATAGCCTAACGGCGTGAACTCTTGATTATTAAAAGTTAAAAAAAAAAAAAGTTTCAGTGCTTTCTTTCTTTCTCTTATTGTATTTGTATTATTATTGTTTTTTTATTTCGTAATATTTATATAAAAATATTTCAATTTGTTTTTTTTTCATTAAATGAAATTCAAATATATTTTTGTTTTTATTGAAGAAGGTGTTTTTGTCACGTCAGAAAGTTTGACTATTTTTAATGCCGTGTTCCTTGAGAAACTCTCTTCCGTCGATAGCGCTATTATTCGTAAGCCTTTTCTAAGAGAGGACATATTTTTTTACTCTCTGTTATTACATATCTCATTGTAAGTTCCATTCAGTGTGGTAATTACTGCATTTTGAAGTCGGAGTAGGTATATATTTCTTAATTGAAAAACTTGACTGCATTACTTTCCGCTGTGCCGCTGTATACATGAGCAGCTTCTAGAACCATCTTACGGTGTAATATCACAAGTAGCAGTGTATTCGGTCTGGTCTCGTTGTTTATTGCGGTTTTATGCACGCATGCATCGGTTTTTCTATTTTAATCGTTCCGGGTGCTTTTGTGCGACTACATGTTTCTCTTGTTGGAATTCACCGAGACTGAAATGGATCGCGACGTTATTGACTAATAAAAGTGGTTATTGCTATTTTTAAATAGGAACAGTTACTTTTAATAGCGTTTTGACGAATAGCATCCAAACAGAGATGTATATGTCATATTTGCGTGTTTTTTTTTTATTGTTTTTATTATTTTTTTTTTTTTTCGTAGTTCTCGAGTGTTAATTATCTGTAAATTATTAGAATCACGTCATTATAATAAACTGCACTAATCGGTTTCTGGAGTTAGAATAATAAATCCTTTTACTCTTCATCTGTTTCTATTATTGTTATTATTGTTATTATTGTTATTATTGTTATTATTATTATTATTATTATTTTAGTTGTGATATAAAAACTGTGAATTAAATTGAAGGGAGATCCCTGAAGAATGCATAATATTACGTAATCAACTTTTTTCACATGCACAGAAGCGATCAAATGGTAAACGTCGGATCTGCTGGAAGCTCAATTTCATCGGTTTCTTCATTTTTACTTCAACACACAAACACACTGTTTTGCTATATTCGTTGTTTTTTTCGATATGGTGTATAATTGACCATTAAAAGGACTTTCCATCCGTATTGTAGACTGCTGTTGATTTGAGGACGTTAAATAATTTTTATGTAGCCACAGCTATTCTTTGCTTTTTCTTGCTTTTATATATATATATATATATATATATATATATATATATATATATACTTTAGTCATTGGTGGCTTTGTTTAAAACAATTATTCAAAGGTAACTTCCCATTTCTCCTAAATTTAAGATTTCGCTTACTCAGCGAATAAAAAAAATCAAGCAAACCTATAAATGATTTCGTGTTGACAACAACGCGTCGTCATTGTTGAATTTTAAACTTAAGTCTTAATTCTGAGTGGGGTTCCACGGATATTAACCGTAGGCGGATATAAAGGACTAAACGCAACATTTTTTTTTGCTATTTGATCGCGCTGTTAAAGATTTTTTTTCTTTTCGAAAAACAACAAAATCGTTTGTATGAAAATCAGAACTGAAAAAATACGGCTAAAAATGTTTAAATATACGAAACGACGACGCAGATAACGAATATTTGCGAGTTACTCCATTCCAGGTACAGTACTGTATAAATCCCATCCACCTTATCAGTCAATATATAGTAAGCCTTGATATTTAGTGTAACGTGTACATAAAAGTTCAGGGTTCCAGAAAAAAAGAAAGAAAAACCATTTAGATAAAGAGATGTAAGCCGACAAACGTTTTATTAAAAATTAAAAAAAAAAAAAGGAAAATAAACGGAGAATAATTTTTTTTACTTTCTTAATTTATGGGGGCCTAGGAAAAGAAGCAGAAAGTGTATTTAAAAAATTAATAACCGAAAAGTAAAGTTAATATAAATTTATTAAGTATAAATTATTAATCTAATAGTATGCTTTAAATTTTTTATAAGTTAATAAACTTATCTTTAATTTTTATTTTTTTATTTTTTTTGTTTTTATTAAAATTGGAAAAACTGTTGCTTTAAGTTCACTTACAACAATTTTTATGGAAAAATTAAAGATTACATTGTTTATTACAGTGCTCATTGATATAGAAGGAACTTATGGCAATGTAAACGTAAATTAAGGTTGAAATCATCGGAAGGAAGATCAGTGATTTGAGTGTAACATTTAAAAGGAACTAAGTAGAACTAGCATAGTATTATAGGCAGTGAATAAAATAAAAAATAAAATTGAAAGATATAAAAAAAACGATCACGTTTATAGCAAAAAGTATGAAATGAATAAATGAACATAGAATTAAAATCACCATATAAAAATATGTATATACAATATATATTTTAAATGTTCACATATTTATGTCTGGAGTCATATATATATATATATATATATATATATATATATATATGTATATTATATATGATTATCTTTACCAATATATTGTTGTACAAAATTAAGAAACAATAATATGCAAAAAAGCTCAGCCTGAAAGGTTCGATATTTGTTTTCGTTTTACTTTTGTTTGGTTCTAATTACATTTTAGCTAAGAAAAGATCAGTTAAAATTTCGAACAAAGATTAAAAAAGAAATTCCAGTGTAAAAAAATCAAATAAATATAAAAAATAATAATTATTAAGTCGTTAGTAGTGAAAATAAGGACAGTGAATCCAAAAATGGCGAAAAATGGTTAAAATAATTGTTTTTTGCACTTTTAGATGTGTCGTGCGCCATAAAAAAATTCCTAAAAAGTACAGTTATGAATTTTTTTCCCGTTCTACAAGTTGAAAACGCCAGACTTGGCATATTTTGTTAAAAATACCTCTAAAATTGCATTTTAAGGTATAAATAACTTTTCTAGAAGCCTAAATGGTTGTGCTGTTGGACCTCGTAAAAATTCTACTTAACTATGTAATTTTTTTTTTTTAATTTTTAGTTACTATTTTATAATCATTAAACGAACAGATTTTCTGTATAACTATAATTTTCGTAAATGTTTTACGTCATATTAAATAATATTCATTTATAATTTTATACAGCTGGCACTGTACGGAATTAATAATTTTTTTTAACTAGGCAATTTCCACAGTATGAAAAGACCGCGGTAAAAATAAAATTATCTAGAATTATTCAGCAGAACTTTTTATTTTAAATATTCTTTTTTTTTTTTTTTTTTTTTTTACCTCCCTAGGGTTTGCTACCAAAGAGCATTAGCCCAGCAAAAAGGAATAGATACATGGAATAGAATAGAAATTATATTTTTATTCTGTCGACAATGGAATCAAGGAACACCCCTAGGACAGGAACAACAGAGATAATAGGTAGAGAAAGAACATAAGAGGCGTTGAAAGGAGCAGGAAGACCAAGTTTTAAAAGATGATAATAAAGTAACTCAGGCTCGCGAGATAAACCGGAGCACTCGAAGAGCACGTGATTCGCATCGCAAACATATACTGGGGGAACCTTCAGGATGATCCAATGGATAATTAGGAGATGCAGCCAAAGAAAAGCGATTTAGTGAAGAAGGAAGGAGACTATGCGAGAAACGGAGGCGAGATAATTTAGTAATTATGGACCGACGCAAATTGGGAAACTCATAGAACCGAGGACGAGGAGGAGGAACAGGATTAATCAAGAGATAAAAGGAATTAGGATTAGCGAAAAGAGACACATAAACAGAATGCCAAAGTCTAAGATGGCAAGATTTAGTTGGAAGAAGAATATTGTGTGCTGGAACCCTACTAATAAAATTCCCATTGGAAACAGCAGCTTTAGCAAGGAGGTCGACGGCTACATTTCCATCAACGCCTGAATGTCCCGGAATCCAAAGAAAGTCAATCTGGGTAGACGTCGATGAGGATAGATCATGAAGAAGAGAACGAATAGAAAGGATAATAGCATCAGTGGAAGGAGAAAGGGGAGATAGCGCTAGAAGAACACTTAAAGGATCAGAAACAATAAGGAATTTGGAAGAACTTGCAGAAGAGGAAATATAAATAATGGCTTGTAGAATGGCAACAGATTTTGCAGTAAAGACAGAACAAAAGGATGGAAGTCTAAAAGACCGAAAATGAAAGAACTGAGGGCACAAGAATGCAGCCCCAACTCCGATCGGGCTCTTCGATCCGTCGGTAAAAATTAAAGAGTGATCACGGAATAGAGAATTTATTGTATTATTAAATTCCATACTGACGATATGAGAGGGAGAGGATTTAAGGAAGCATGGCATGAAGATGATATTTGGTGGCTTTAACAATTTGGAATAGACGTAAGAAAAAAATGGAAACTTGTGGTGAGGAATGACAAAAGGGGAAAATTTAGAAAGGCGAAACGATATATGAGATAGTATAGGAATTTTATTGGAGGAAAAACGCTAGTGACGAAGGATAAAAGAATAAGAGGTACTGATATTTGACGAGGAAGTGGAAAAACGTTTAATGAGAAAGCGATAACCCAAATAAGATCTTCGGATGAATAGAGGACAGATATTGGATTCAGATAGAATGGTTGGGATAGGAGATGACCTCAGAGCTCCGAGACAAAGCCGAAGGCAACTGTTTTGGAGACGATCTAATTTGTAGAGAACGGATTTGGAAGCGTTGCCATATAAGAAGCTGCAATAATCCAATCTAGAGCGTATGAGAGATTTATACAACATTATTAACACAGAAGGATCACCTCCCCATCTCGTAGGTGAGAGAGTTCTAAGAAGGTTTAAGACTTTAAGCGAGGAAGCATATAAATGGCTGATATGTTCATGGAAAGACAAACGAGGGGATAAAATGATACCCAGATAACGAAAAGAACTGACTATCGGAATGGAATGATTTTTAAGATTTATTTCAAATGAGCCCGGGTTGTAAGATCGAAGGGTGAAGACTACAGCTGTTGATTTTGGAGCGGAAATGAAGAGGTGAATGTTAGAAAGGGCCTCTTCTAGAGTACTTAAGGAGCTGTTTAGTTCCTCATTGGCAACTAGAAGATTACGGGAAGAGGAGTAAACAAGGATATCATCTGAAAAAAATAAAGTTTTGGATTTTAAGGAGAGAAAACCAATTTTGGAAACATATAAATTAAATAAAGTAGTGCTAAGGCAAGAACCTTGCGGAAGGCCCTGGAAGACCTTCCTTGAGGCGAAAAAGGAAGGAGCAGAAAGAAGGAGAGTTCTACTTTGAAAAAGATTGACAATTAGGAAGGATATGGATGCAGGGATATTTAAAGAAATCATAACGTTTTTGAGCGTGGGAAGATGGACGCTTCCGTATGCACTGGCTACATCAATAAAAGCTGCAATTGTGAATTCTATTTTCAATATTCTTAATTACTATACGCAGTGAATATCAGTACTTCTTGCTGATTCTGTAATTATAAAATAAATTTAAATACTTCATATAATCAAACGAAATAATAAATCATGGTGATTTGACCAGTTTCGCCAATCGGCTTCACATTATTTTTTTATAGGTCTCTAGAAACTGAATCATTTACTACTAAATGTTGAGAATAGACTACCAATGACCACCAAATGTTTTCGAAACAATCTATACTATTTAAATAAAAAATTTTCAAAAATTGTCGATTTTCGTCAAATTGTCGGCCAACTTTACACTTTTTTTTTCTATAGTCTCTAGAAACTGAACCGTTCACTATCAAATTGTGAGACGAGACTACCCCAATGACCACCAAATGATTCTTAATTATTTTGCAATGTTCGTTTTGAACTGCCAAAAATTTGTCGGCCAACTTCACACAGCCAGCAATGGCAATTCAATATGTGCACTTTTCTATATTTTTTTTTCCCTATCAAACGTGATCCCGTGTTGCCAAGTTGATTTTTTCAAATTATTATTTTTTTTTTTCTGTGCCGTTTCACTTTTAGACGAAATGGGAATTAGGCGAAATGGGACCAAATCTATTCAGATGCAGTGTTATATTTAATGGTCAAAGTTGTTAACGTCTAATATTTTTGTTAAAATAATGAATAAATTAAGCGTTTCAATTATTACGTTAATTTTTATTAATAAATAACTGGCATAAACCGGAAAATATATTAAGGGAGTATTCTAGTCTAGAGGCACGAATTTAGGAGGTTTTTTCAAACTCAATAAAAAAAAAAACAATAAATATTTTTATTCTCAATTTTTTTACTATTTATTTATTCGTGTTTTAAGAATACACAAAAAAATTATCAAAAAAAAAATTCAAAATTCACACGGTTACAGGCTGATGAAGTTGAGGTGGGAGGTGGGGTAAAAAAAGGGCGTTTCCTAGTTGACACGATTCCAACCCATCTAGTCATTTGAAACAAAAAAAAAAAAAAAAAAAAAAAAGATTCCTAATCAGTAAGGATGTCGTTATAGCCCCTACATCAAAGAAGAAGAAAAAAAAAATCGTAAAACGCTGACTGTTTAAAAAAAAGTCGATTTTTTACCTGTTTTTTGAGTTTTCTAAATTTTTTAAAAATAGTAAAAATCCAAATTTTGCCTAGGGGCTATAGAGGGATATATAAAGAAGATTCATACCCAATTTCAAGTAAATCGATTTATTAGAACTTTATCATGTCAGCTGTGTTGAAAAAAGTAGTTTTGAGAAAAACGCGTTTGAAGTTTCGAAAGATTCAAGTATACTTTCAGGCAGTCTCTAATTTTCATAGAACGGTGGTACGTTATACTTACATTTTCTTAATCGGAGATTTCTGCTTCATACGATGGACCACCTTCTTCTGCTACTTCAAATTGTACATTTTCTGAAGTTCTTTCTACTCAACGAGCAGTCCTAGCTTCCTTTTTGAAGCATCAGAAGCTCGGATTTCAGAGCATTCAATCTGAATTGCGTCTCGCCTAACAGTCTAAATGTTGTTTTTTGTTTGTCTACCTGGAGGACGCACAGCACTTCCTTTGTTATTTTTTTTATCCATTTTACACTTAATAAATAAAATATTCACTCAAAATTTTATATTTTTGGACTGTACACGGAGTATACATGTCTACGTCACCTGAAAATTGAAACGAAACTGACCTGAACTGAACACTAAACAAGAAAAGATTTCAACAAAATACGTTACAATGACCTTTAATTAATCGATTTTTAAATATATCTATAATCTATAAAAGAGTTTGATTTATCCTCCTCAGGTAGTCGAAGAATGACTACCGTATCTATTGCTTGATCCGCTCCGACTGAGCCGATTTAGTTGCGGCGTTACGAAAATAGCTGTAAGTCAGTAAATAATTTTAATTTTGAAAAATCTTTTTAGGGACATATTCTTAAATGTCTTAACTATCAGGATATGAAAAAAAAAAAGATTCGATTTTTCATATTTCTAGACTAGAATACCCCCTTAACTGAAAGAAATTAGTTTCATTCATCAAAATCAATATTTTTCTGTATCATTTATAAAGTATTTTTCGGCTTGAATTTGTATTTTTATAAGGATTACACCTTAAACTAAAAAAAGCGGATAACTACACTACGCTAGAAAAAGAACATTGGTACTCTAACGGAAAGACAGAAAGTAAAGGCAGCTGAGGAGGAGGTTTTCGTTTCGATTGATGGCCACGTGTGTGTAAGTCTGGCACGATTTTACCTTTGTCAAATCCCTTTCCGGCCCAATCATTTTAGACCGAAACTAGTATTGCTTGTGGTATTCTGTTCAGCGTGACTGTAATTGTAGAATTTTTATCTGCCGTGTGCGAGAAAATTTAAAATTTCAATTAAGAAATATATATAGCGGAAAATGTGTACCGTTTAAATTAATATTCCAGCACATTTCTTAGTAACGTCCTGTAAAAGTTTTTTACTCGATATATTTTAGTCGTTCGTATTCCTTTTATTACATAGAAATCTGTAACTCTTTCCGATCAGTTAGCTAATAGTAAATTGTTTTTCCTGTTTGACAGATATTTGCAACGACGAACATGGTTCGAGTAGAGCTTTCCCTTTTTAGTTAGTTGTACGGAATATTACACTGCGTGTATTGAAATCGCTACTTATAAAGCGATTTATCGCTTGACCGAGAAAAATTATTAGGCAGTCTTGTTCGGTTATTTTAAATCCTCCATCACCCGGTGCAAAGTGAATTTCTCAGTTTTTATATTGAACATTTATGATGTTATTCGCATCATTTTTTATTTGTATTTCAATGTTTTGAAAATGTTTAATATCATTTTTAACAATTACAGATGGCTCGCGCCATCCTTTTCTATCAGAGTGTGAGGTTTGTGGAATGCACACTGCATAATTGAATAATTGTTTATTTTTTGAAATCAGGGCAACATTAAATTTTTCGCAATTTAGCAAGTGTTATGAGTCGCCTTTTTTCACCAGTCCTCCAGCATTATCACGTTGTGTGACTCTTTGTACCGCTTGTTTAATTCCCGAAAAAGATGGATGATCTGTGTAGTTTAAAGTCACTTATGTTCACAACGTTGCACCATCCTCTCTAACCTGCACTTTGCAATTTCCACTGATGCAATATGTTGATAGCTAAAGTGTAATTTGCCCGTTTGTTCGTGTTATTTCGTGGTATGTTTTTTTTTTTTTTTTGAATCCTGGATTTTCTGGTAATAATTTGTTGACTAAATGTTTCAGTTGTGATCGGTTTAGACTGGTGATAATTTACACGTTTGTTTTATTTTTGTTCGTTTCCTTTTGTTCATTTTAAAATTTATATCATTTACAGGTAGTCACACTGCCTTGAATAACGGTCTTACATGCGAATGAGAACGGTAACATACAACAACTTAATAGTAATTACGATTAATGTTTAAAAACGGAATGGAATATAATAATGGCACTGCCCATCGAGCGAGCTGTCAATGTATATTTCTAATATACATGTATGACGGTGTCTGAGATCGTTTTTTTTTCCCCTCTTCACGAAGCAATAAGGAATATGAGTAGTATGGACAAGGTGAGAACGATTAGCGCGCTTGTTTGAAATGAAAACTATGTAAAACTTTAAGGAGCACTGTGGACGCGACGAAGGATTCAAAGACGGAAGTGTTCTTGCAGACTCAAATAAGGGTCTCAAAATAAACCTACACAAAACAATGACCAACTCTGAGGTAATTTTATACAGAAATAATGATAAATAATGAAGAAATCGAAATCGCAAAGATACATATTTTTAAAACAGAAAATTATAGTAGACAACAGTTAATAAAAGGAATATAAATAGGGGAAACAGCATGCATTTTGAAAATGTATTAAAGGACTACTAAGAAATTCCGATTACCATAAAGAGTAAGCTGTAAAACTACTAATTGCCAGTCGTCCGTTTATTTGTGGATGACAAACTTGGCCGTTTACAAAAGAGAATATAATAAGTATAAGAAAAATGCAAATAGCGCACAAAAGGATAATGCTGAATATAAAACGAAGAGACGGAGTCACTGCAAGGTAATCGGAAAAGGAAACTAAATAGGGCTATACAACAGCCAAGCTGAAGTGGTGTGAGCCGGCTATGCAAAAAAAAAAAAAATAAATAAATAAATACTAGGGTAGAAGCTGATGACCAAAAAACGAAAGATAGAAAGACTACTGAAGCGTCAGGAAGATGATATCATAAGACCGCAGAAAAAAATCGGATTAGGAAATTGTCGGATCGGAATGAGTGGAAGAAGTTAGGAAAAGCAGCCTAAACAACAGTGAATCGATGTTAAGTAGAATATCGCGCAAATAAAATGATTATTTCGTTTTTAATCATTTTTCTTAATTATAATTTTCGAAATGAGCATTTCGAGATTTGCCAGTCCCATCGATCAAGAGAGATTCAATTTTGAATATTTTCCCGATATAAAAGAAGTTATATAAACTTTTCTTTTTTTTCTTTATCTTTCACCAACATTTTTCTATAATGTAACTCCTCCGGGAACGTTTCCAGCGTGTAGAATGTGACCTCCGTTTAGATTTGAAAGAGCGGGAAAATATTTTGCTCTTCCAACGGAAGGCGCATTTGAAAGAATGTGTATCCTGAATAGAATTTTCTGTGCAGTGCACCCAAGCTGCATTAACAAGCCATCGAAAGGCACTACAGGGGAGGGGGGTAGATATTTAGATATTTAAATGCTAAATGGGCAATTAGCGGAAGCGGACGAGTTAGTAAAAACGTAATCACGATGAGAGAGTAGTGTGTCTCGTTCGCAGATGATTTATTAAGCACTTATATGCGCAGTCTTTTGAGGGCTTCTGTGGTTCGGTAGCGGTCTTGATTGGCCCGAGGTGAACTCGGAACTTCCGATTCGATTTCGGCCGCGAAATCGATAAAGAACGAGTAGTTGGCATTTTGAAACATCGGCAGGCCGTTTTACGCGTTCGAACTGTATTTAATCATTATTTAAATTGATATTTTAAAATTTGGTATACCTCTAAAAATCATTTTCGTTATGTGTTAGTTCTAATGAGATTTGAAATGTTCTATTTAAATATGTACACTCGTTTTTAAAATGCGTGATTTTATGTTTTATTTTCTTATAAAAATAACTTTTAAGATTTATCTTTTCGGCGATGATGGATATTTTAAAAAGAAAAATAACTTTAAACAGTTCGCGCCGTATATACCTTTATAAATTCTTAACGAAGGTGTAGCTTGTCGATTGTGTAGATGCCGCGTTGGTAAATTATCGCGTGTTGAACATGTCACATGTATCCTCCGTTTGTTTTCACTAAATAGAAAAAAAGGTGAAAAATTCGCTAGAAAAAAAGTATGTATAAAAATAAATCATTAAGTTTCATTAAAAGACACTATGCAACGTCATCTTGGGAGGAAAGTTTTCTGTCTTGTAAATTGAGTATTATCAGACAGAGATATATTTATAGGAGGTTTTCAGTTAGGCGAGTAAAAACGTTACGTCGTAGACGCTGCGAATTTTCTAGAATGCACGGTTAATTGAACTGCGTCGATGTTTAAATAATGCGAAAAATAAAATGTGTCATAACATTTTTATTGTGATCGGGCTAATAATAATACGGAAAAAACGCAAACACCTGTGAAGCAACGAGCAGAGAAAATAAGAAGAAAGAACAGCCGAATTCGCGTTAATCGGCGCGGATTTAAATTTCTCTGGAAACTTTTAATTGCGCCGCATGCATCACAGATGAGGGAAATTGGTAAGAATACAGACGCGCTGATAAATCGTATCATTAGGCAAGAGCGGCGTTTGCATCGAAACCATTAAAAGAGCACCTCTTTTCCTTTGTGAATCGACAGACTCGCCTGATGGAATTCTGCACACGAGAACCGATGCCCGACTGTGTATCATCGTCTTTTTATTGTTTTATATTCTTTCTCGTGTGACTGAAAAGTGCTGCTGCCCCATTAACCTACATTACAATTCAGCGCTCAGCTGTTTCACCTACGTGCGCCTGTAAGTACCGGCGTCTGTGTGTGTGTGTGTGTTTGTGTTTGTGTGTGTCTATGTTGGAAAAGGATCGCGTTTGCGAGTAGCTGAAGAAGAATCGACGAGCGCTTTGGTACGATTCTCGCTGAGTTTAATTTCATTGTTAATTGCGGATCGCAAACTCTAGAACGCGTGCATCGCTGATCGTGTACACTACATAGACACACGCATTTCGGATTGTTTGAGTTGCCTTACTTTTGCACAGTTTGCTCTTGCGTTTGTACCAAAATACATACACGATCGGTATACTACGGCAGAGAGATCGGCAAAGAAGCATCTTAATCGGCGCAGCTGATTGTTTATGCGCAGTCGACGATTGGCAACCAATTTTGATAATACCCTATTCTCTCGGCTTCTAATCGGCTCACGTTAGTACTGGTTTTTCGAAGAGCGTTCGCTCTTTTAGCTTCCCGGCTTTTCTTCTCAATGCAGTAGCGTACTACCAGCGCGGCTTCGATGAACTAATTATTATCGCAGAAGTGTTCCTCCGATTTTTCATGTATCGTTGACACGCTTCAGTTTTTACTTACTGTGACGCTGAATGAGAAAACTTCTACCCGCTTTCTTTTTAATTATAAAACGGCAGATACTCCTCTGAAGTTTAAATAAAAGTTTAGTGCGACCGAACTTTGCTCGGATCTATTTTCGAATTGCAATCGTACTAATGAGTTTCGGACAAATATTTTTCTATTATTCTCGCGCTACGCGGAATAAAACCAAATTGAAAATCCTTGTAAGCGAAAAATATCATTCAGATTATTATTATTATTATTATTATTATTATTCGTATAACTCTACAATAATCAGTGTATTTTAATTGGCGCAATATTTTAAATCGCCATTTAACTACACGCTGAATGAATACATTACATCACGAACACAGATGCTGTTGTACCTTCGTCCTTTTTTTTCAATTTTCTATGTACCGTTTCTTATATGCTTTTTAATGAACCCTAAATAAAAGTGTGAACATTCTAATGCATAATTTTATAAGAGACTAGACTTTGACTCTTTAATTTATCTAAATTACTCCTAAAAACCCCTAATACGTGAATTTTATCAAAATCATTACATCTGTTTCTGAGAATTCGGTTAAATAAGATGTGCATATAAATTATTAATTATTACAAAATTCGCATTTTGGCTAGTTTATAATATATCTATTATGTAAAGCTGCAAGAAAAAAAAATCGTATAGTTCCGTTCTATAGTAACTGGGGAGTTTATTTTTTTTTTCCAATCGACGTATTATCTCCGTCAGATCATGAGGAAACCCTCAAAATTTTAAAATTAAAGGGCCCAAATTTTGAAAAAAGTGAAAATCAAGTTTTAAGAAAAAAATTTCGCAACTGGTTCTATATGAGTGTTATGGTATTAATTTTCTTTTTAGTAGTCTACACACTAAGGTCTCCAGAATACAGGAAAAATAAAAATTCGAAAAATTTCGATATTTAGGGACCAAAATTTGTGGCAAATACACGCTTAAAATGGTAACCCTGGAAACTAAAAAAAAGTCCACAACTCTGTCCATGGTAGCTGGAGGATCACTCTTTTTTTTTTTTTTTTTTTTTTTTTTTTTTAAATGATGTATTTCAATCGCTAGAATAAAGGAAAAATACGAGACCCCCGAAATTTTAAAATTAAAGGGTCCAAATTTTGAAAAATGTGAAAATCAAGTTTTAAGAAGAAAATCTTTAAAAAATTTCGCAAATGGTTCTATATGAGTTATGGTATTAATTTTCTTTTTAATTTACACACTACCGGGTCTCGAGAATACACGAAAAATATGGAATTTGAAAAATTTTGATATTTAGGGACCAAAATTTGTGGCAAATACACTCTTAAAGCGGTAAAAAAAGTCCACAGATAATAGCTAGAGGGTCACTCGTTTTTTAAAATGATGTATATCAATTACTAAACATACGAAAAATACGCGACCCCAAAAAATTATAAATTATATAGGATCCAAATTTTGGAAAATGCGAAAATTAAGTTTTAAACAAAAAAATTCCACAGCCGGTTCTATATGAGCTACAGCTTTGATTTTCTTTTCAACCTGCATACTGAGGTCTCCAGGAAAAATGTAAACTTCGAAAAATTTTGATATTTCAGGACCAAAATTTGAGAAAATATATACTCTTAAAGCGGTAATACTGGAAACTAAGCTACAGCCCTTTCTGTGGTAGCTGAAGGATCACTATTTTTTTTAAATGATGTATTTCAATCGCTAAAATCTAGGAAACATACGAGACCCCAAAAAATTTTCAATTAAAGGCCCGAAATTAATCAAGTTTTAAACAAAAAATTAGAACTTCTACAGCCGGTTCTATGTGAGTTACTAAGGCATTGACTTTTTTTTAGCCCGCATACTAACGTCTCCAAAAATAATATATTCCTCTCACATATTTTAGGGTAATTAGTGGTTTCGGTTTTTCTGATATTTTAATCTAAATTTCACTAATTGACGTATTGGTGGACTTCTTTTTTTAAAAAAAAATAAGTACATGTGAACGCTGCAGTCTTTATGAAAATTTACAAAGTAATACAATTTAAAAATCGAAGGAACGGCCCCCAGCGAGACCAGTCCCCTAGTATATATTGTATATACATGTATATATATATATATATATATCAGGTCCGTGCCCAGCATTTTGGAGGGGGGGTGAAAATTTTTTTTGCATATTTATTTTATAACTAGCAATACATTTTTCACTAATATTCGTACCATAAATAATTTCCATCATTTTGATTTATGTATTAATAATTCACATAAATGAATTACCTCGTATAAACATTAATAAAAATTACATATGTTATTAATTATACTCATAATAAAAATTTTTGCATAAGATATTAATGAAGTACCTAAAAATATGGAGCATATTTTTTTCTTTTTTCTTTTAAAGGTAGGTAAGAACACCCTAAAAAATCATCAATATTTTTTTTTTTTCCAGATTTTTGTGTATTCATAATAACTATTTCAGTTCTAATGTGGGGGGGGGGGCTACCCCCCCCGTGGACACGGCCTTGATATATATATATACTCGTACTATGTACAACAACAAAGAATAGAATAGTGTACAATCAACGTTTTGTTAAACAAATAAATAAATAAAATAATAATTGAGATAAATAAAAAGAAAATAAATAAATTTTCAGATATATGCAATAAGAGACGTGTTGAAAAACTTATTTACGGTGGCCCAGTCGGTGAATAACAGGATAAGAATAGGATGAGGAGCAGAAATGAAAACGGAACTCAAGACGATGGTTGGGAGTAAAGCAAATGCAAAAAGAGAGAAAGAGAGACAAAGAATACTCCGGGATTATGTAAGGAATGGGAAAATGGCACGTAGAGTATTAAGAAGCAGTACTGCTACTGTTCAGAAATTGATGCGTAAGTTGTGTGTGCCAAGTGATGCTCTGTATTCATGGTGAATGAAAATATTTCAGATATAATCAAATATCCAGACGTAAGCGTTATTTTTTAGTTTTATTAAAAATTGAACGTAGTAATTTTTATTTAATATTCAGTGTTCACAAGTTCTGAATTTTTAATTACATCTGGCTATTTAATGATATCATTGTAATTTTCTCTCCGTTATATAAAAATGTTTTCCTATTTGCTGTTCTCACCGTTATATACATGTATATATGTATATATATATTTTGTAGAACAAAAAATGGTATTTAAACGACAGACGTATCACACACTAATGAACATTCATCACAGGAGAAAGGCATTTAACCGAACAACAAATTGTCATAAAACGCAAACGCGCTGGAATATCTGACAACAATAAAAATTAAAATGACAAGTCAAATGTAAAATACTTCGATTCCGGTGACGTGGTAATGGAATGTGAATGTTGTCGAGCTTTATGTAAGCGACGCAGGTCGGTCGTTGCATGTTTATGGTCATCAAGGTAAAATGAAAATAAACAAGCCATTCGGCTGAAGTGATAAACATTTTAGACAAAATATTAGAATTTACAATAATTTACTTGCATTCGCCGAGAGAAACCAAGGTTGAATGTGCCAGTGAGCAAAAGCATTCATGGAACATTGTATTTGAAGAAGCGTTATTTTGCAAGGTTCAGTGAACAAGAACAGTGATGGACGAGAGTGGAGAAAAAAAATATATATATATATATGTATACAATTATTGTTCATAATACCTAGTGCCAAGCTTTACTAGGTGCAAATCCATCAAGGTATTAATGAGAGTCGCAAACATTTAAAAATTAATACGCATGTAAGGTAAAAGCTACATTTGCATACCTTTTTATATGGAAGTATCTTCGCGTACATAAATTAAAATCAAAGTCAAAATCCATAAGTTAAAAATATTATTAAAATTATCATTCTTATAACTCTGCAATGACAAATATATTTTAATTAATGTAATCTTTACAAATTTTAACGTGAGATTATAATAACTTCATCTGTTTTCAATTTGACCCGTTTACTATAGTAAATATACATATTACTTTTTACCGTAGTAAATAAAGTTTATTACTTTCTTAGAAATACAATCATCACTAAAACGAACTCTGGCTGCCTCTTTTTTAAAATTACTCGTTCAGTAGAGTTTTGTGGATGTTATAATTAATTGATTTCTAGTTCCAAAAAAAACTCTAATTTGTGAATTTCACAAAATTCGTAAGAACTGTTTCCAAGAAATCAATTAAATATAATGTGTGTATCTCATAATACGAACACAAGTTGCTTTTTTATATACATAACCGTTGCTTGAACCAACACACACGGTTTACTACGAAATAAATTTATTAAAAAGAAACAAACAGCAAACACAAATTAAAAACACGAAAAAAAAAACTTTAATAATCGCGGATACGTACGAACTAAAGATTTACCGATGATTCAGCGTTTTCCTTGGTTAATTCGATGTCGCTCGACCGCGTATCAGAACCGAACTCGGCAATCTGGAACAGAAAATCCTAGCAAAACGATTCGAGAACCGTCGATATAAAAAAAATGTTTTTTCTTTCGATAACCAAATTTCCAATAATTCTTTTTTTGTGTGTTGCTTTATTGTCTTTAATTCGCTTCTCGCCATCCGTTGTTGAATTATTTATTCATTTTTTTTTCGTTTTATGCTATGTCGCCACATATTATATACATATATAAATCCTATCTGTCTGGTTTTTCAAAAATAGCTTAAAGATTTTTAAGAAATTCGTGAATTAGTGGTTTTTGGGAACTAGAAATTGATTGCGCCGAGGTTTCATCATCCAGAAAATTTTGTTAAACAAGCAATTGCGAAAGGGGGGAGGCAATCTAGTTTATGGTGTTTATTATATTTTTAAGGTTTAGTAAAAAGTAAGTAATACACTTATTTGGTAAGTAGCTAATTGAAATAAAAAAGTATAATATGTTTGCTTCATGATGAAGTATATGTATATTTATATGTACGACTTAGACGACTCGTTTATTCAAATACGCAGGTTGCTGTTGTAGAGCTATGCGAATGCTAATTTGTAATAATGTTCCAGGCTTATTAATATTTTGTTTTACTTTGTATAACGTAAGAGTACTTCAACTTCGAAAAATAATATAGTGTATACAAAAGTGCAGCTTTCATATTATGCGCATATTATTGTCATATTTGTTTTTGTGAAAATGCATTAATTCATCTGCAAGTTCGGAATAGGTTCGAACAGTAAAATTTACGGATTAAAGATTTTTGGAGGCAACAAATCGATTATAGTCTTGCAATTCTTAAGAGTGACAGTAAACCATGTCCATTTAAGTGACCACACTTGTCTGCAAAAGTTACTGAACAGTAACTGAAAATAATACGTTTATTTAGCCCATTGTACAAAATAATAGCACATTGAGAACTTAATGAATTTCTCATCTTCAGCTAGAAACAGAAAAGAAAATGTATCAATAAGAGTAAAATTTAGTGTTCACATTTTCAATTTCAAGGAGACCTAAATAATTTTTGTTCTTTGGTAAATGAGTAGAGAATGATTGAATTATCTTATTAAAAATGAAATGTGTATACGTTGTTGTTGTTGGATTTTCGGGAAGTGCTGGTTCACCTATTTTTGTCTGAAAATGAAAATCAATGCGATTTAATTCTAGTTCAGGATTTGAATTTACCTTTACTAATGTTTCTTCGATTTTCTTTTCCAACCGTAAGTGGTTAACTAGGAGTATTTATTATCTGCTGGTGTACAAAAAATTGAAAAAAATTAATTTACCGCTTCCGTTTATTCTCGCCGCGATATATTTACAAATTAGCATTTTGTAATTTGCTTATAATTGATATTCCGTGATAACTGTAAGCGTTTTTATTTATTTTGCAACTTGGTCTTTCAATTTGCATCGTGCAAATTGAATGTTTCATCCACATTATTTTAAAGTGAAAAATTATGAAGAAAATGGAATATGAGCTATCGAACGGAAAATCGTGTAAGTAATAAGTAAGTGTGTTTTATCGCAACAGGATACGGATGTGTTGATTTTTTTTTTTTAATTGATAAAAGGTGATATTGAAAATGATATATGATTTTCTATTTTTTAGTGTTTGTCAATGCTGCGATGGGGCGTTCTGTTAAAATTGTAATCAACGCAGTTAAAAATTAAAGTTTTAAATGTTTAGAAATCAAATTAAATAAAACTGCAGATTTAAGATCCAACTTTAAGAAACAACTTTACAAAGCGATTCGTATAAAGATCGATTTTATCGTCGGTCCAAAAAAGAAACAAAAAAAAAAACGATTTACAAAAAACGGATCGATTCTTTTTACTCCTAGTCGTACATCTATGCCGCGTGCGCTTCAGAAAAAAAGCAAAACGTGTTACGAAATTTATTATTAGTTAATTTTCGACGATGAAAATCGAATCTTATTTCTGATTTCGACATCAGAGTTAGACATCTCAAAGATACTTAAAGATATGCGTAGATGGACACCTTTCAAGAACCCATTACAGAATGTCCGATTTAGTCAGCTACCGCGATGTAGTTGGTTAGGCAATGGTGTTTCGTTTCGAGAGAACTAGGTTCGAATCCCGTTGCCGCACATTGTAACTTACAAAAATTTCATTTACGCTAGGGTAATGTGCATAGTTGAGCCCCCCCCCCCCCCCAAAAAAAAACAAACAAAAAAGTTTTACATTTTCTGTATAACGGAGTTGATCGGGATGTTATCGAAAAAAGTCATAGGTAAATTAATGGCTCACTTCATTAAATCATTTATTTATGGGAGATGAATATTCATGCGAAGCAGGCCTGAAACAGAAAACATCTTTTACTTTTATCATTCGGTGTTTATTATTTTTCCTGTGTACAACTTCCTCTTAACTTTCTTACGTAGATTAATCTTTTAGATATTATTTAAATTATTTAACTGTATATATTCGCCACCTTTTTTTCATTGCCATCGAAATGAAATCTCTGAACCGGAATTCCTTTGGATATATAATACGCGTTTGTTGTTCGCTGTATACAGCCCTACGGTTAAATTTAAAATATAAACTTTTAGCGAGAAAGATCCTATTAACCGGCAATTTATCGAGAAACATTATAAATATTTAAAGTTTCTTTAAAATTTTCGGATTATACATTAATTGTTCAAAGTTAAACTTTATACAACACTAAGACTAAACTTTTAGGCACGTCTACAGCGAATTGTAGCCCGAAAGCGATATAAGGGAAAAGAATCAGTTATTATCTCGATCAGATATTGATAAAATAAAAGAATTAAGGATTGGAACATTGAAGGTCGACGGTAATGATGAAATATAAGAAGCGTAATAAGGATTACGGAGCTTAAGAGACAACAGATCAGAGTACACATTCAAGAGGGATGGATATTCGAAGAAAATGTGGTCAGGATCACCGACTGCTTCGTCGTTAGGATGAAGAGCACAATTAGAGGAAAGTGCAAAAAGAAAAGGAAAACATGGGGAAGGAAGGAGAGTATGGATTAAGACGAAAGTGAATAATAGAGACGGTAGCGAAACGGCAGAGCGAAGGAAAATTGTAAAACCAAAGCAGTGGATGAACTTTAGGTTGAATAGGTAAGTAGAAGGACAGTTAGTCGGGAAAGGAAGAAACGTAAATATTTCACCAGAATCTAGTGTGAAACTTTTTACGTAGTGGAAGTAAATTAGAAGCAGGAATTTTAGTGAAACAGAAGCAATCTGAGCCCAGGACCATTTTATTACCCGCTATCCCTTATGTGGCTATCATAACAAATCGATGTGGATAGAATGAAGTAAAATAAGACTGCGATTCCGAGAGCCAATACGAAGGATAAAAAAATCGGAGAAGTGAGAGAGGCATATTTATAGTGTAAAATAATAAATAAAAAATAATATACAGTTATCTGAAGTCAGTTTCAACGTCGGAGCATTTAATTTTAACGAGTACTTTAATAATTTTTTTTGTAATAAAAAATAAAAAGCGATCGATGGCTGATACCACTGCCACGTGCGCCGTAAAGTACGTTCGCTATATTAAAAAAAAGTTTTGTTTTTTGTTTTTTTTAATACACTAGCGTTACACGACGACGGAGATGTAAAGACTGTTGCATAAAGCTGGTAAACTTCCGGCTATTGAAATTACCGTAAGATTTAGTTGAAAAAAGGAAATAAATTGAAGTCAAAATCGGTTATTGCGGAACGCATGTTGGGCACAATTATTGTCTTGACTTTATGTATAAGGGCGCCGGTTACATTAGAAAATTAGAAGGGCAAAAGAAACATTAGAAGGAAATGTGTGAGCTTATACAATTGCGTTTTTTCCGTCGGTATAGAGAAAGTGACATTTAAATGGAATTGCGTTAGCCTTTTAAGAGTAATGCGCGCCTTTTGTATACGACATTGACCGGGGGAGAGATAAAGTTCAGCAAAATGATACGTCAGACAAATTCTTTACCGGATAGGAAGAGAATGTATTTTCGAAACACTTTGAAATCGAAGAGGGGAATATTGGAAACATCGTGTGCCATTTGTTAGCTCATCGGCACAACTAACTTCGCAAATTCGGCCGATAAATTGAATTAATGTTTAGTAACGAAGAAATTTTGAACCTTCTTTTTACGAGCGTCGTGCTCGTATACTTTTACAATTTCACCGAGTAAAAAATTAGCACGAAGTTATAGAAGAAACAGCCGCTCTCTTTAAAAAAATGCACAATAAAAATAACTTTATAATTTTAGGGTGATCTTTTTGATTTTTACTAAATCATAATACACAGGTAGGAAATTTCTTAAATTTATGATCAACGGCGGGTTTATTCAACAAATGGAATGAGAAGGAAACCGAAAAGGCAGATCTACTCAGTTTTGCACAGATAACACATATTCATGACATTAAATGACATAGTCTCAAGGGATACGATGAAACAGAATTAATTCCATAAAGAATAGCATGCACTACTACACGACCCAAAACAAAAAATTAGGATGCTGCTTTCTTTTTTTTCTTTCATTTCAAGAAATAAAAAATTAAATTTATGTAAAAGATAACTGATATTTAAATTTCGATAAAGGAAATAATTTATGTGAACAACAAACAGGAATAATGCACAAGATTAATTTAAAAAATAAACAAATAAACGAAAAGAATTATTAAGTCACAAGCACAAATTCTCCAGTCGTCTAATTTTCCCGAAATCCTGTCTGATCGCTACGACACAACTGAACGCCTCCTACGTTTTCTCAAGACCATTAACATCGTCCACGCCATCTAATTCTTATCTTATCCGTGCCTCTGGCCTAGGCGACAGTACACGGCACGCTAATCAAAGAAGAAGAAGAAGAAGAAGTCAGAAAACTTTAAAACTGTACGAAGAAATATATATAGCGCCTTCGTCTAATGATAAAAAATTATTAAAATATTATTTAAAGGAAGATTACAAACACATTAAATAACCTATTTAAGAGTGAATATGTCTGCTTACATTAATAAATTTTTCTTCATTTCTGACCTAATAATTGCTGGTTCGCTGCATTACCGCTTCTGCAGCGCTTTTCGTTTATCACAAGCGGCAGATTTCCGCTAGCGATATATTTTACAAATTAGACGTGTGAACATTATTTCACTGTGATAAAGTAGCGGTAACATAATCGCCGTTTCGCAATGAAAAATGTGCAGTGGACAACGGGCATGTAATTTAAATGGCGAAGTACCTGGTTCATTAAGCGCTTCGATCTGTTTGTACTCTGTTGCTATATGCGCGTGTATGCTTCTTTTAGTGACTCGTTCATATCGGGCAGCGCCTCGCATATAAAATATATGAAAGTACGAGTATCAACTAATCGGAATTCACTACTATACAACACTGAAGGGTGGCGAACGTTTTACATATTTTTGCTTTGCATCGACTTTTCAAATTTGCTAAAAACTGTCTCTTTTGCCACGTTAATCTCATGATGTCTACCCATCATTTATTAATAAGGAATATTGACTGGCTACATTGCTGGACGCTAAGAGGACTTTCTATAATGTGTCGATTCCCGTATTAGTTGATCAGTTAATATCAATAGGAGTTCCAGCGCAGTTAGCCAAATATATTTCTAAACTTTCCTCTAATTGAATTTTATTCTTTTTAAATACGGCCACACAGAATCTTGATATCAGACATACCTATAAAGGTTTGGCGCAGGGTTTAGTCTTGAGCCCAATTCTATTCAATATTTACATACTTCCGTTTCAGTTTCTTTGTAGCTCATCTATCCTTTCATATGCCGGTGACTTTGTAGTTTATAGCAAATCTGGTAGTATTACAAATTGTATAAACTAGAATCAACTAGCAGTGGAAATGTTTAATGACCTGCTTCAGACTAGAGATATCTACCTTCAAATCAGCATCCCTTATTTTTACCATGAGAAGGTTCAACGATTTGTTGATTGCGAAAAGCCTTTACTGTCAAGTAGAATAGCTTTATATTATAGGTATAGTCCGGCGTTTATACATCCATCGCTTTACTTTACATTTCATTGTGATATCGATTTTTTACAACTAGATAAATTACGAGCTTGTTTAAAAATCTGAAATACTAAAACCTTCCGTCTCATATCATTAATTTGCGATTTATTTAATTAATAACCATTATAACAATATTCTGTTATAATTTTTACTGACGATTCTAAAATCGAAGAACGTGGTAGCGCAGTAGGTGCAGCCTTTTTTTTTATCAAAGGAATAACGTTGCAGAAGTTTAAGCTGCGCCTGAGGCGACGTTCTATATTGCTAAACTACTGGCTATAGATAAGGCTTTGGGAGTTTTTAACAGTCACACTTGATGTCGATAAAGGGGATACACCTAATTATTAGCTACAGCCTAAGTTCACTGTCAGCGATAAAATGTAAAACGCTTAATTATAAATTACACCCGCTGGTATATGAAATAAGAAATAAATGCCTTAAGATAATTAATAAAGGAATGAATTTGAAATTTTGTTGGATTCCGAATTAATTTGGAATAGAGGGAAATGATAATGTCAATCTGTTTGCCAAGGAAGCTGCTTTTGAAGATGTTCCATATCCTTTCATTCCTTCTACTAATTTATTTCGGGAAATTAAAACAGACAATCGACAAAATTGGATAATTAATATAAAGAACAACTCAAACTTGGGTAGATTCTGTAATACAGTCTAACCAACTATCTCGTCAAGACCAAGGTATTATCATGTGCCGTTAAATATCCCCGAAAGGCTTATTAGGAAATTTGTTACCCTGATCTGTTGTCTTTGTATGGGACATACAGGAGTTCAACAGAATTTTCAAAGTCAAACGGAAAATGTAATTTGCAACGATCACGAGATGATTAGTTACTCAGGGGGCATTTATTATTTTCTTGTAAATTATTTGACAGACGCAAAGATAATATTATTTTCAGGTATTTAATTTCCTTGTCGGTTTTTCCTCCTTATAACATGCAATATTTACTTTTGTTGCAGGGACCAGGCTTTGATTGCCTTATTCAGGTTCATAATCGATATTGTAGTTTTTATGGCAGTAGTTTAGAGTTATTTATTTTCTATTTCGTCTATTTATTAATTTTTGTTCTATTTTATTTTATTTTTGTTTTATTTTTATTTTTTTGTATTGTATTCACATATTTGAAATAAGAAGGTTAGTTTCTGTTTAGAGTAAATTTGTGTTGAAAGTGGCCAAAGGGTTTAGATGGCGGACCAAAAAAAAAAAAAAGAAAAAAGAAAAAAAAAAGTCTCTGCTGTCAGAGAAGTGGCAGATTTGCTCTGGTACTTCCCTGCACGACTAGAAGTATTTGAGGATTTACCATTGAAATATATTGAATATTGATGCAAATTATTTTTTTTTTATAGCCTTGTAACTTTCTATCTTTTAACGAACTTACCGCCGCTTTCATCGACTGGATTCCAGATGCCTTTCTCAGGGAGTAAGATTCAAAAAAGTCTACATCAATTCAACTCCTCGAGACAGATTAGCTTTTTAATTTAGACTCCTTTTTTGTTAAATTCAATGATAAATTTCGACTAGGCTAGAATATCATTTATGGAAATAATCTTTTTTAATTTACCGTCAATTTCGTATTCAATTTTTCATTGTAACTACAATTTTTGATGTTGCATGAAAAAAAAATGTACATGTATACACATATATATGTACATTCGACTATAACATTTACAATTTACATGAACTATTCAAAAAAATGATGTAGTACGTCGCTGTCCACTACTGAGACTAAACGTTGTGTGCGCTATTAAACATACATCCATCCGGGACAAAAATCTTTATCATCTGTGCGCAGTCTGCTGATAATGATACGCTCCGTTGTGTCTACGTAACTACGTGCAGGCAACGACTGCCACTTATTGCCTCTTTTGCACAGAACAGAGCCACTACTTCTGACGCACCATCATAACAGTCTCCAACTAACTTTTCGAGACCTGTTCGGATCTACTGCCTCGGTATTTCTTGTGATAAGCACGTTGCACAAAACTTCGCTGAAACTATTATAACTACACTTTATAATTTCATCTAAATTCTCTAGTTATCATCATCATAGCCGAATATTATGTGAAATAAAGCCCGTATCAATATATATATATATATATATACATATATTAATTACAACGTAATTCTTAGGCTACTCCCATTAGAAAAAAATGTCCCAAAAATATGTTCCAACAAAATGTCTCAATTTTATGTAACGTTTGTTATATTTTAAATTAGATTTTGTAACGAAAAGATGTCCTAATTTTATATAATGAAAGTTAAATGTTAGGGTAGGATTTATGTGATTATGTTTTTTTTTGTGTGTCGATGCCAGTAAGAATTACGTTGTAAATTTTGATAATTTTATACAAAGTATAGAAGAGAAAGAGACAAAAATGTAAGCAACAGGGGTCAAGGGGCATGGCCCCTTGTGAGGCCAAAATGGCCGAGTTCATTATATAATGTTATAGTTTAACCCCCTTTAATAGGAGTATCTACAACAAAACAAAAATAATATTTAATTACATATATATATATTAACATAAACTTTTATATCTCCAGTTCAAGTGCCATCTAATACGAACTTTTCTTCTCCAATTCGGATGCCATTTACTTTTTGTCAATTCATATTTATTGATCGTCCCTTGTACAATGGAACTGAGGATATACTTGTTGCAGATTATGAATAGATTGATTTCACTGGTTTACTTCATAAACTAACAGAAATGTTCAGAAATTTAATATTATTCATTTATTCAAAAGGTTCGTAATATGAAAAATAGCCGTTTATACACGATTTATTAAATTTTATAAATAACACAATAAAAATATATTATTACATACTTGAAATATGCAAAACCCGCATACCATATTAATTTACTTATAACACATCTGATTTCTGTTTAATTACGTGAAGTTGACAACATCATATTATTAATCGTAATAAATCATAATAAATCGTAGTAAATCGTAGTAAATCGTAGTAAATCGTAATAAATCGTAATAAATTGTAATAAATCGTAATAAAAGCGTAATGAAAATAATTAGAATACGTCAAGTGCCTTAGTAGAAAAAATATCAGCCAGTAATAATAACTGAACACACATCGTCTAGAAAAAGCGTAAGCCAGAAATAACAGTAGAATTTAAATTATTTGATAATATACACAGCCTCTCAACTGATATACGCAGCAACCTGTGATCGTAAATGAGTTCGAATTATTTTGCCATCAATCAACACGATTCGCAGACTAATGTGTACGATTACAATATATATATATATATAAAGATCTGTGGCCCTTGTTCACCACGTTCTCCAATGTCGATTGCTACCTTAACAATTGTAAATTAAAACTTTTTTTATAGGAAAATTGTAAAAAATAAAATAATTCTTAATTTTTAATCGTGTTTGGCTGTTTAATTAATATTGAAATAATTTTCATATTTATAAGCGAATGAAAGAATGACAAAAAACCAAAACTTTTTTAACATATGAGGGGGGTATTAAGTATCGTTGTTTTGATTTTTTTTTTTCCTAAAAGAGAAAAAAAAAATTAATACAATAATTTATTATTGTACTGGCTAATTTTACAACATTTAACTTTTAACTAATAAACGCTTCGTACAAGTTCCTTTTCGAGAAAGAAAAAATGTCAAAACTGTCCAATAGAGTAGTATATCGAAGAATTAGCATGCAGGATATTTTATTTAAATTATAATTACCATTCGGTATCGGTAGTTATTTGTTTTTGAAAATTATAAGTAGTCACAGTTGGCTTCTTTAAGTTTTTTAGCTTATATATTTCCTCCTACGATTTCTCCGAGTAGCGCAACACCTATCGTAATTTCGTTCTGGCAAAAAAAGTTTAGAAAGATTTCTTTACTTCCGCGCTTCAGTTTAAACAAATCTTTTTCCGAGTGCAATTCTAGTAACCTAATTTGTGATATAGAACAACGTAAATTAATTATGTCATTAAAAAAAAAAAAAATGTTATTTATTTAGAATTACAAATTAACATTTTTAGCATAAAAATTAATCCCGCTATTTACTAGAGTAAATGTTAAAAAGCACCTATTTTTTGATGAACTGCTGAAATAATGATTATTCCATATTGTTGCTTTTTCTCGTATCAAACCAAATAAATTTTATCGTTGCCTATTTCATAGTTAATAAAATATGTCTTGCTTCTATTTTTGCTACTTTACTGAAAAGTTTAGCCTAATTAAATCGTGTCAGTAATTAGCAGATTGTGTGTGCAAAAGAACAGTAACCCAAATTAAAAAAACACCGAAAAAAAAAAAAGGGTTGTATGGTACAAATTCGGCGATATTGCAAACACATATGGCGCAGAAAATTAGAGTACATACTGGATGCAGAGGTTCGCGAATTTATGCCTATTTAATCGCGCACTCGGTACATTTTAAATGTAAAATAGTCTGCAGGGAATAAACGAAATTTGGAGATCGGTTCAAAAGGGGAATCATTTCGTATAATTAATTTATAATCTAAAGTAAATTATCATTTACGATGAAGCACGGTTACGAAACAATATTTAAATTTTCTACGAATTATTATTAAAATTTTATTAGGACAATTATCATCCGCGTGCCAACTTACGTAATACTGCAGTTCGCTCATTGTGTTAAACTAATGCCATTTTAATGAGAACTGAACGACTCGAATTTGTTGTTAGGAAATGCCTCCTCGTCTGAGGATAATAATGTTAATATTACGCGCGGCGAGCGGGGATTACTTTTTTTCGCTGTTCGCTAGATTTAAGACAGTTGCGTAATTCCGGTTTTTGGATTTCGGACGAAGAGGAAACGTCCGCCACGACGCGCTGGATGACACAAAACTACGCTATTATCACGAAAAAATGCGCTAATTACACGGATAGGTACCGCGAAAAGTGATGTAATACTATTAAATGTTCTGATCGTACATTGTATTCATGTACATACGAATTTTCTAATCTAAATCTCGCCGCGATCTTTGCAAGATTAACCGTTTCCGATGGATAAAACTTTTCCCACCGAAGAAAGAAATTTGAATTTTCCATTCTATTCTGTTTTTATCATTCGAAAGAATTGTCAGGTTCCAATTTCGACTTTTGATCTGGTTGAAACGGATGTAAAACACTGCAACTGACAGCGATCACAGTTCATTTCTACCGCCTATACAGCGGTGATAGGTGCATGTACAAATTATTGACACGAAAATATCAATTAGTAAATATCCAACAACACATCGTCATATTGCGCTTAGAGCTTTACTAGATGCTGTTTGGCCAAGCATTTTCCGATGATTTCTGTCTTGTGCCGACTTTTTTCTTTCTTTTTGTGTAGTTTTTGTTCTCAGTTTTCTTCCAGCGAAGCTAGTTTTTCCTTTCAACTTACTTTCAGTTAAGCCCGTCGTCATATATTGAACCCAGCCTACGCATAGCACATATACAGGCCACGCTCACGTTTTTGTATATAAAACGTGTAGAACGTGACGAAAAAATCAAAGTTTTTAGCAACTAAGTAAGAAGTTTAAACCAACGTAACCCATGCACCCACGAAAACTGTGTTCTTCGCACAGGCAACGTACGCGTGGACCGAGTTCAATATGCGACACTCCATTTACACGCATCTTTTACAGAATATAATAATTCGCATGGGCTGAGCGTACATGTCTGTATTTTCATGTTCGTAATTTCACTGTTTTTGTTAAGTAATTCTCTTCTTTTCCTTAAAGCTCGGCTACATTCTTGTTTTTATTTTAACATCGCTTCTTCATTTATCTCTATAACCATCATTTATCCGGATATTTTAATTGTCTACTTTTCAAATATTCTATTCTCTAATTTTATCGTATATTTTCTTTTCATTATTTGCAGTTACTAATACTACTACTGTTTTACTTTTTTTTTTTTTCTCATTTATAGTCGTGATATATGCAATATTCTTAACAATAATTAAGGACCATTTTTAGGAATCCGTACGCATATAATGTACGGAATCCTAATAAGATGGTTCAGAAACGACAAAAATATTCAATTAAAAGATCCAATAACTCACGAACTTTATAAACTTCAAATTTGGAACATAAATCACAATTAAAATTCTCTTTAAAACCACCTAGAACTTCAAGATGTGGGCGGCAAAAAAAGAAACAAAAAACCGTGAAGAATATATTATACGGTATTTAAAAGGACCTCAAAAATTGCTTAAAAAATCATAACTCATCACCAGATAAACCTTTAAAGGTGAAATTCAAAATATAAAATAAAATAATAAAATGCAGGAGTCTATCGTAAAAACAAAAAAATACGGTAAAAAAAATATTTAAACCTCCCCTCAGGGCCGAAAACAGCAAAAAAAAAATAAAAAAGGAAGTTCACGTAAGTATTAGCCCGAGTAAAAACGTTGGAGAAACCAAAAGGTATTTCAGACATAGGCGTAAAGGACCGCTTCATAGGAGAAATATAGCTAAACTTACAGCTTTATATTCGGACCCTGTGTCTCATGTATTATAGCTAAAGGTTTTGAACAAGGTTAAAAAAATGCGCATCCCTGTGTATTTCTTTACTTTGGAACATCTGGGTATCCAACTTTAAAATAGAACCCTTTGGGTACCGAAACCTCGAAAGTTTCAAAAAAAATATTATTTTTTCCAGTCATGTGATAGATCAATGGAAAGACCGCCATTTGTCGGGAACAAAACCGTATTTCATTTCCTTAACGAAACTTTCAAAGTTAACGAAAAGTTCCAAAAAACGCGTGAACTGATATGCAGCCTGCCTCCCCTTTGTGACCAGAGTATTATAGTTAACAATTTTGAACAAGGTTGAAAAAATGCGCATCCCCGTATACTTCTCTAATTTAGAATATCCGAGTTTCTCATTTTAAAATTCGGCGTTCAGGGCACCGAAAATTCAAAGATTTTGAAAAAAAACATTTAGTTTTTTCCAGGCATATGATACATTGTTGGAAAGATAAGTTGACGAATAGTTCAAAAAAGCGCGAAAGATGACAAATGTCCCTTTCTGGACGACGCGAGTATCATAGTTAAAAATTTTGAACACCGTTAAAAATATGTATATTCACGTATATTTTTCATTTCTTTTTTTTTTTTTGAATTTAGTATTATGTAAACGTAAATTATAGTTATCGTTAACTTACATACGGAGTAACCCTGAGCGCATGAAATATCGTGGTTGACTGAACTTGTTATTTCTAAACAACGTAGCTGATTTTAAGAATTTCGTTGCAGATTTAAAATTAGACTTATTAATACTAGACTCATCAATAATTTTCCTACCACGAATATTATATTTTTTAAGAACATCGATTAAATAGGAGCACTAAAACAAGGCATGCAAGACCGAGTCTGTTACATTCATTTCGCAAAATACACAACTGTCATCGCTGATAATGTTAAATCTTTTCTTATAGAGACAAAAATTACCAAGACCGAAAAGAGCCTGACTGGAGAAGTAGTTAATGTCCAAACTTTTTCAAACCAAGTCTTACTTTTACATCAGGAAAAAACATATACGTTTGTCTACCAGTAGCTTGACTATTCCAACGGTCCCCTGCCATACATTGATAACCAATATGTTAATATAGTTTTTAAAACTTTTAACATCAGCAAAACCATCATATGTTACGTTCGTTTCATAAAACTAAGCAAAAAGATCAGTAACTAGAACTTTATTAATTCTATCTAACTTGTAAATCCTAAATTCGGGTGTTAACGCTGCCTTGAATAAGCATAAATCCATAGGGCAGAGCCCGGTGATCATTGGAGCCACCGCGGTCGACACAGTTCTATATAATGAGCCAACGTTGAGTACTATTTTTTTCTGTTTACTTATAATAGATTTCGACGAAGATTTATTTAATTTTAATATGTATGTACTTGCATCGTAATTACAGACAGATTGCACAATACCCCTATACATTATAGCTCTTCCCTTATATTTAACACCTCCAATATTTGGTTGAAGTTTTAGTGGCATATAAAATACTTTATTGATTTTGTTATTCAGATATTTAACATGACGATTAAATTTAGGTTTATTATCTATAATTATTTCAAGATATTTAATAACATGGGTATTGTTTGATCGTAAAGCAGTTTATAAACTTTCAGTTTAGCACTAAAATCTATGCATGCTTTATTAGTCATTATCATCATGGCAGACTTTTCTACAGAAAACTCAAGACCGCAGTCAGAAAATATGTTACTTAGCTCGTGACAAATAATTCTAATATTATCGATTTCATTTGGATTATTCAGAATTATTACAACACACAAATCATCCGCGAAACTAACAAATTCAGCCAAAATTTTATATTTTATGCAGAATTCATTTATAGTTTTATGAACACAGGAATAGAGCACATTTCAGAGTGTCGGCCCCAAGACCGAACCCTGAGGTTATATTCTTTTCAACTGAACAGTTATCCAATTTGATTCTAGCTTTCCTTTCTGAAAGGTAGTCAATAATTAAGTTTATAATTGTTCCGTTAATTTTATATTATTTAAGAATTTCGCCCTTTATATCAAAAGTAATCACCACGTTGATTTTATTAGGTGATAAAGCGCCGTCAATATAGTTATATAAGCATCTGATAGCTGTTTCAGATGGACGACCGCGACGAAAACCAAATTGATTTTTATGAAGAATGTTTTTCGTATCCACATCACGCAACAATTCTTCGTTAATTATTTTTTCGAGCATTTTACTAATGCCATTTTTTTTATTTATTTTTTTTTTAAATGGTGTATTTAGAGAGAGAAAAAATGTGTATAAAGGTGCAGGGAACTAGCGTGCTTAAATCAGGAGTGAGTACATGTGCGTGTTTATCTAAAATAACGTATTAATAAATATAGAATCTTGTGTGTGGTAGTTTCCTGCAAAATGTACTTAAACTAAGGTGGTAAAAGGATGAAAAACATAGTCCCTTCACTCACCAAGCGTGTGTGTTGATAGATGAGTTTTTTAAAGTATAACTTAAAAATATTATGTGCAACGATTTAATTCTTTTTGGATATTTACAGGAAGTGCATAAGATAGAAAAACAACATGCTGCATTTGCGGTTTCACGATTGAATTTGAGTTTAGGGAGTTAATAGTGTATTAGTTTCCGTTTATGAACTTCCTGCGAATCGCAGATTCCATATACAACAGGAGATTTGTAGAATTTTCTCTAGTGACGATTAGTGATTGGGAGCTATTAATGTTATATTTGGATCTAAGATCCTCAAATCTGGAACAGTAAAAAGGATGTTCAATGTTATCTTGCACCCAGGGCCACCAGAAAGACGAAACCTATGTAAGTAGGAGCCAAACTTTCCGTGCCCTGAAAGCACCTGCGCATTGTAAAAATTAATGTTTACGTTTTTTAATTACTAATGCCATTTAACAAGGTGATTGGCGTATATCCGATGCACATTGTCAAGTCCTTATTCGGCTTGTTAAGAAGTCAAATATTATCGGTTTAATGCAGTTTTCGAAAATTATTCGGAATAGTTCGGGGTCTTTGAAGTGAATCATCTTGATTATTGCGTTACAGATACGATCACTAGTTGACGCTTTTTTATTATTAATTTTATTAATTATAGCTGTTAATTCGAAATTATCAATATTAAAATTCTTAACTTTTTCGAAAATTTTTAATCCTTTGATAATAACATCCCTTTTGTTGGGGAGAAAGTTGTCGAGCAGAGCAGTACAATTATCTTTATCCATGCCCAATAAGGACCTGGACATTGAAGAATGTAATATTTATGTTTTTAATTTTTAACATATTTTCAATACTGGGACAGAAGTTCTAGGTCTTGCGACCAGTTACTTCCTGGTCCGCCTCGATTGCTACATATTAATGATTTGACGAGAGCAATACGATAATAAACATGGTCGGAAAATTAGAAATTAGATACAGAAAACGGCTGTGTTTTTTGTTACATTATGCGTATATTATCGGTTATAATATTGAATGCTCTGATAAGGTATTTCCTCTTTTAAAACATTTTGTCGTAATCATTCCTGTTTGCATATAAAAGTGACAGTTATCACTGGTAATATCCTACTATGTTTACAAGTTTCTGAACTCAAACGGAACGATAGTTGTATGCCGCCGATGTTCTAATAATAATTAAACCAGATTGAAATATCGAATTAAAGCTGTTTTCCATTAATAAAGACGTTATTCCAAAAACTGATTGAAAGAATAACCGAAAAAGTACGTGTACGAAATTTGTGTCGCGCTTTTTTGAATTTAAAATTAGTTCCACGTCCAAAAATAACTTTTACGAATTGACAAAAATGAATAAGCACAACTTTGAAATACTAGAAAAAAAAAATTAAACATTACTCGCAAAATTTCTATCCGATATGGGATTTTTACAGCGAAATAACGACAATTTCACTTCTTTCACATTTTCTCTTCCAAGCCGCTGATCGTTTTTTGGCAACAGTTGGTAATGGCGACAACACTTTTTGGTTGCAAAGTTACTTCTAAACGGTTCAATGCCGATGTTGTATCACGTAGAGTACTTTTGGGGTGTTACAGTGCGACGAAGCTTCTCTCAAAATCATTTATTTAGACAAAACCTTATCTATCGCAGTTTGTAATTTTTGTTGCTGCTACTTTCTTTTCTTTTTTGTCTTTTCTATTTATATCCTTATTCTTTTATCCTTTGAAGCAACGTACAATAATTATTATAATAAGTATGAATACTTGCGAAAAAAAACTATTTGTTCGCTGCCCGGTGGTGAGGGACAATTTTGTGTCCGGTACTACAGGGAATCGCCAAAATTATGTGTTCCATAACAAAACAGTTTTAGAAATAAACAAACACTTTTAGAGGTAACGAACAATAATGTAACACTGCCTTTTACCACAAGCACTTCAACACAAAAACTTATCTGTAACACTTACTTGGATATCTTATGTGATGCAGCGTTTTCCTGTCAAAAACAACAATCGACCGCTTCCGTTGTGGTCTTTTTACCGGCAAACCATGGCTCGTGGCCCTGCATTACTACGCTTTCCACGCCTATTTGAATCGTTTTTGAATCGAACGCGTTGTGACTTGCTGAGATAGTCGAGTGTCCGATACTAGGTGCTTTCCGGAGTTGCGGGACTTCCCCCTATGTATTCTCGTTCTCACAGATAGTTCTTCAAAATACATCATTATAGTCCTCAAGGCGCACCCTGGAAGAGAAATTTACAAAAAATACGCGAGATACCGAAAAAGTATCGAAACTTTATGATGGTCAAGTTACAAAAAAAGTGGTTATATTGTAAGTCTTCTAACCACCCTGATTCGGCAGATCATTAATATCTTGAACTACCTGCATGCATACGCTCGTCATAAATACGCACTTATATACTTCACAGTGTCTATCCGCAGCGCACCAATGTATAACCCTATACATAGATAAAAGACGAAACGTAACTATAGCGAAACGGCTATTGCTTGTCAATCATAGAATTCCTCGCAATTATTTAATTACAAAAGAATTGCCGATTTTATTTTAAAACACGTCTAATTTCCTTCCGCGGTGCAAAGGTTTTCATTTTAGGTTTTGGTCGGATATGTACGTTTCTTCTTTCTCTAACAATTGTTCTTTTTATCTGTCTGTTCAACCTAGTCATTCTGTTAACCTATGGATCTCTTTGTTTCCTTCACTTCTTCGTTCTGTTGTTGTCTCTATTATTCACCTGCGTTCTTAAGCCATAATCTATCATCTTCCTCCCATTTCCGTTTTTTATTGGTTGCCTTTCGATATTGTCCTCTCCACTCAAACAAAGAGCATGTGTGCGATGCGGATCATGTGTTTATTAAGTGTCCATATCTGTTTGCTGAGTGTTCTGCTTTCTTTTGGTTTTCCTACTCCATATTGCGCTTCTTATATCCTATGTTTTTCTTCTCCACACATTTCCTATTATTTGTTCTTTCCTCCTAACAATACCTGACTGTATCAAGATATAATTGACTCCTTCCTTTTGTAATTTTTTCTGCGGAAATGTCCTCGGTTGATGAGCCCCCCCCCCAAAAGTTATTTTCTAAATATGGGTTTTGAGTTAAATACGAATTCTGATGTTTGAAAGTGTGTAAAATAAAGTGCAATATGTAGTTTATTTCGAAAACGTTTATTTAATGTCTTAAAACGTACAACACTAACTGGACAAAATTGGAAAAAAGTTGAAAAACATTGTAAATTTTAAATAAAAAAATCGTAAATCTACTTTTTTTTCCTAGTTGTTAGTTTTTTGTCATTTTTTAATGATTTTTTGTTTGCTTCTGGTATTTTTTTAGCATCGGCCTTTTTTTTTTTTTTTTTTGTTGGTGGCTTCAGTTTTCTTCTTTCTCTTTCGTGTCAACTTTGCCGCGAACCCCTCCACAGTTTTACATTCACGACATTCGACTGTTTTTTCGGCTTAAGATGATTAGATTTTTTTTTATTTTATTTATTTTTTTTTTTTATTATTTATTTATTTACTCCGCTGTACCTTGCGGGTTTTCAGCCAGAGTTTCTGACTGTTACTGTTATTATTTGTTGTTGATGTGTTTTGTTTTGTTATTCATTACATGGTTGACAAAGCTGATCAAATTAAAAAAGTTTTTTTTATGTATTTCGGTTATTGGTTTTTTTATTATTTTCCGTTTTTCTCTTTCGTTTTTAAACTTATTGCATTCGAAAATCGAATGTTAATTATCTGTTTCCTCTTTACAGTCTATACAGATGTCTGTTTCAGCAATTTTAAATCGTTTCATATAGACACCCCATTATATTTCCATGTCCGGTTAAAAATTGAGTGAAGTTATAATCGGTATAAAAATGTTTCATTTGTGGTCTTTCTTCTAAGTTTGGAACTATTTCCCGTGTTGTTACTTTGCCAGTTTTTGATTTATCATATCTGAGTTGCCAAAGTCGTATACTACTTGAATTGATTTTATTGATCTGTTTTCGTAACGTTTTTTTGTCTAAAATTTTTTCTTCTTGTTTGCATGTTTTGATTTGGTTAACAGTTTCTAACTTTAAGTGTCTATAGGTATTATTATTGCTGCCATGATGTTGACTGAAGTATATGATATTGTGCGATAACCAGAGGTTGTTCCTATTAATATTTTCCTTTGTAATTTTAACAGCTTATTCTTGTCTTTTTCTCGTAAAACTGGAAAATATACTGTAGAGCAGTATTCTGTTATTGATCCAAAAATGGCTTTGTACAGTACTATTCTATCTTTATATTTGAAACCGAACATATTTGAATATAGAGTGATCTTAATTTGAAATAAATTTTTTTAATCTTGTCTATTATGAATTCGATGTAGGTTTTCCAAAATTTAAATTTGTGTCTATGATTATTCCCAAGTATTTTATTTCTTTTACTATTTTTATTTTGTCGTTATTTATGCATAAGTGCTGTTTAATGCAATGTATCATTTCTTCCCTGTCTTGTTTTCTACTTATTAGTAGTGCTTGGGTTTTATTTATGTTGAATTGTAAGCCTAAGTTTTGAATGTTTTTACTCAATTTTTTTATTGTTTCATTTATATTGTACACTTCGTCCTTTTTATTAATTCCTGCTACTAACATTATATCGTCTGCGTAGCTTATCATGTTGCAGTGTTGACTGAAATGCAAATTATGAACTTCGCTCATTGCTATGTTGAAGAGTACTGGCCCTAGAACCGAACCTTGTGGTACTTCTGAGTTGACACTCCTATTGTATAGGATTTTGTTTTCTTGATTAAATAACCCAATTCTTCTATCTGTTAAGTAGTTACGAATTATAGTTTGTATTGTACCAGATATATTTTTTCTTTTCATTATTTTTAAGATTTCATCAATTTTTATTTGATCAAATGCTCCGGATATGTCAAAGCTGATTAGTAACGTATGTCTTGTTCGTTTTTTATATTTTTCAATGTAATCGCATAACTTTTTTATTGTTAGCTCGGTTGATTTGTTTTTAAGATAGCCGAACTGATTTTCGTTTAAAATCGCTTTTTCTTTTATTTCTGTATCCAGAAAATTTTTTATTATTTTTTCATATATTTTACTTAAACTAGACAGTGGCGTTATAGGCCTGTATGATTTCGGATTTGTTAAATCTTTTCCGGGTTTGTTTATTATTTTAATTTTTCCTTGTTTCCAGACGTTAGGGAAATAAAAGAGTTCGATACATTTTTGGTAAATAGATTTAAATATTTTTTCGTCTACTTTGTGAAGAAGTTTAATCATCTTGTTAGAAATTTGATCGTGTCCATTGGCTTTCCTATTGTTCAGTTTTTTTTATTATTGTAGTTAATTCGTTTTCACATATTTGAAGAGTTTTATCTGGCTGAGTCGGTTGCAACTTAAGTGTTCGGTTTGGAAATAGTTCAGCAAAAATTATTTTATGTTTTTCAATGTTGTCGTGTACGATGCATCCACCGACATTATTTCATTCCAATAAGGTGTGTCGCGAATTTTTGTTTTTGTAAGTGAATTGTGGATTAGTACTTTTATTATGTTTGTAAATTTAATGATTTCGTTTTCTAAATCTTCTTTTTTAGTTACTTTTTCAATGTGTTCTATTTTTTGTTTTATTTGAGGTAGAGCATTGATAATTTGTTTTTGAAAGATCTCATAGTCAACTGTTAGTGTATTTTCATTTAGTGATTTACTATCTTTCCTTATTGCAAGTTACAGACATATTGTTAAGTGTTGCGTTACTGAAGAAGGTAATATTTTTATATTTCTAATGTTCTGGCTGATTGTTTCGTGGACAATTATACGATCAATTACACTGCTCCCATTGTGATTGTTAAAGGTTTTTATGTTATACGGATTACAGACGCTTAGATCATTGGCAAATAGGAATTCTTCGAATTTTTCTGCTCTTTTCGTATTATAGTTTATATTGTTTAAATTTTCATATATCGTTGATCTAACATTAAAATCACCTAACAGTATCGGTTTTAATTCCTGAAATTGTGTGATTAAATGGTTAATTATAAGAATGTGTGGATCTATAGACTTTCATTAGGGGAAAAGTAGGACGCAAATAAAATATAATTTCCTATTTTAATTGAAATGATATTTTGAGTTGTTCCTATTATTGACAAGTTTATATTTTTATTATAGGCTATTGCAATATTCGGCTGTGTTATTTCATACTGTTCATTGTTTATTCCATATAGTTTGTTTTTGTAAATATACGGTTCCGCTATTATTATTAAGTCTTGTTCACTATTTGTTAATATTTCGTTCTGTTTTTTTTTTCTGCCCACATTAAGTAATAATATATTTAAATTACCTTTCATCATGTATTATTTATATGATTATTTTGCTCTTTGGAAGTGTTTAATTGATAAGATAATTTTTTGATAATTTTTGTGAACTGAATTTTTGCTGATCTACTATGTAGGATAGGTTTATTTTCAAATAGCATGTTCATTAAGCCATTTATGTCTTCCGTAAATTCTTTTGCCGTCTGAAGAATATCTTTTTTCCCCTTACACATTCCTACAAATAACATAAAATTATTTAACGAAAGCGGATATTTATCTTCATTTTTCCGGATATTTATTTCTAATGGTTTGAATATTTCTTTTTTTAATATCGATTCATTTTCTTCTTCATCTGCTTTTATGGACTGGTCGCTGTCGTATGTTATTGTTGTCTGTTCTTTTGTTTCTGCTGCATCATCTGTTTTAGCGTTTTGGTCGTTTAATAATATATTGTTAATTTTGGGTTTCTTTAGATTTAGAAGCTACGGAATTGCGTTTTTTTGTTTTGTATCAGTACATATAAAGCAATATTACCGTATAGATACCACTTCTTCTTCGTTTTTTTTTTTTTTTTTTTTTAAGATAAGAATAAAATTGGGCTCGTCGACCAACACCCAGAAACAATTAGAGGAAAAGGAAAGTTATATAATAAGACGATTTGATATCGTTAATAGGAAGGTAAGAATGAGAGGGATAATAAGTGTAGAAGGAAAAGACACGATATAACGGGCACAAAAAGAGCAGGAAGCCCAAGACTAAGCAAACGGAAGTACAGAGCCGAACGCTCTATCAAAAGAGCCGAGCACTCAAAAAACATGTGATCGGCTTCAAAAACAACCGCATCATTTGAATGGAGAGGACAACATGGATCAGAAATTGGGAAGTTCTTTTCTAATAATAAGCCATTCGATACGATCAGGGCGGGTAAATCGTTTGCTGGTGGTATGTTTCGCTGTACATGTAGGTGAAATTTTTCCTCTTCTGAATCGACAAATTTTTTGCAAGTGTGATTCATTTTTTAAAACTGGAAATGGTGATACTTTGAAATACGTATTATGAAAATAATACCGAATTAATAATGCGATAAAATTAAAATCGCTTCTATTCCTCTTAACTCTACATCGCTTTTCTTTGCTGACGATGTGCTCATTTACTTTTCCGAACGCAATATCTCACTAGCTAACTGCCGTCTTCAAAATTCTAGTGTTACTAGAAAGTGCTTTTTCTAATATTTATCTCTCTATTTCTCTCCCTAAATCCTCGTCTGTTGTCTTTACTCTTCGTTGATTAGTCTTACCTTAAATAGCGGTCCAATCCCTCTTATTAATTCCTTTCGCTATTTAGGAATCTTTCTTGACTGTTGTTTCTTCTTTCACAATTGCATTAGCCATCTGTACCTATCTTCTCTTAAAAAGCTCAATTAGTTAAACGCTCTTCACCATACTGATTTGGGGGGGGATCCCTGCATCCTGCTCTTGTTTTATAAATTTTTTATCCGCTCTGTCCTGGACTACTGTTGCTTTATTTATGGTAATTTTTCCAAGTCTCTTCTTCAAAATTGGATTGCATTCAAAATACCTGTCTTCGTGTTTGTCTTGGTTCCCTGAGATCTAACCCAGTTCCGGCTATCCTTGCTGAATCCTATACTCTACTCTCTTCATTCATAGATATCCAATTTAGATTATCGCTTTCTGATTAAGCGTCTGCCTATTTATTCGTCTTCACTTTTTTCTTCTTACTTCTCTATATCATTTATAAATGGCGATTTACTTCTAATAAAACTCCAATTTTATCGCTTTTTTTTTTTTTTTTCCCCTATTCCCGAAACTTCGGATAGAGTACATTTATTTAATAAAAATATTGATTCATTATAATAACGGAATTAATATAACCCATCCAATTAAGTATTTGGTATTATATTAATTACTATTTTACAGTTGTTTTTTTTTTTTTACAATATCTACATATATTTTTACTATTTACTTAATATAAATGTACATTATTTTTCCGGAATTTTATTTCTTCTATTGTAAATTTATTAAATTCATTAAAATAATTTTGAACAAGTTGTGTTATATCATAATTATCGAGTATATTATTATTATTATAATTGCATCCTTGTAGGATATGAGAAACATCATCTCTAAAATTACATATTACACAGTTGTCAGACTCAGATATCTTAAATTTATATAAATATGTATACCTTAAATAGACCGTGCCCTGTTATAAATTGAACATTAAAAAAATTTGGCGTATATTGATTATTTTTAAATCTATCTATTATACTTGGGAAAAATTGATACGTTATTCCATTATAATTATTCCATATTTCTTGAAATTTATTTATATAAAATTTATCCATAATTTTATTCATTTGTTTTACTTTAATTAGTTTATTCTCATATTTAAAAAATGGTGTCTTATATATTACGTTATTGAACGGATGCGCTCTATATTAATATTATTTTTAATTGCGACCAAGCTTATATGTTTTTGTATTTCATATTCGATTGGTTTAATACCAGCTATAACTATGGCTGACAAATAACTGATTGTTCTATATGATTTAATCATTTTTATAGCTATAAGCCTTTGAAAGCTTTTTAACATCTTTTGAAATTTTTTAGTTTTTAACATTTCTACATATATGATACTATTATAAAGTATGTTAGGTAAAATAATACTTTTATACAACGTAACTCCTTTTTTATAATTTTTACAGTTTTGGTTATTATACAACTTATTAAATATTATTATGAATTTGCTTATTTTGGTTTTAATGTAATTAAAATGTTCATAAAATTTTAAATTACTGTTTATTATTACTCCCAAGTATTTTATTTGTTTTACATAGTTGATATTTAAACCGTACTGTTCTAAATTTAATGGTCTATTAGTATATTTTTTATTAAATATCATATAATTAGATTTAGTTTCGTTAATCTTAAGGTTAAATTTGTTAAGCCATTTCGCTATTAATTTTATCGCTGATTTCTGTTTTTTCAGTTTTTCGGGCTACTTAGGTTTTTTGATTTTATTTCGATTCGGTCCATGTTGATTTCGTTAATGCTCATATCTGTATCCAACGTGTTTAAACGTTTACTTTTTATGCGTAAAGCAGCGATGATGCTAAGTGAATCAAAAAAATTAATTACCGGTTTCCGATTACGCGTTTGAAAACGTTTCTGAATCATTCTGAAATATTTCTAATAATCATTAATTGGCCTTACCCGAATTTTAGAAAAATGTTTCTTGATTAGCACACTGTGATGCATTAATGACGCGAGTTATCTGATATTTGAAATTTTCATCGTCGTTATCGATGACCAAATTGTTTGTCATTTTTAATTCGTTCATCTGTCACTGGGGAAAAACCGGTTCTAAGCCACAATAATAATTTTGGGTTCGTAGGGAAATCAAATAAGTTTTAAGATTTGTAGTTTATTAAAATAAACATGAAATTACGTTCGTTTTACTAACTTTTTAGTTTGAATTAGACGATGTCAAAACATACGGAAAATGTTAAAAATATATTAACGGTACAATTGGAAAACAATAAAAAAGAAAAATTAATAGGGTATTTTGAAAAACGAACCGAAATAAAAGATACAGAGAGAAGAAGAAGCACATCTTGAACAGTTGAAAATAAATTATAAATTTTACGATTAACTTATTCTACACTCATTGAATGTACAGCCACTGTCCGCTTATTTTAGTGATCACAATCCTTGTTACTTTGAAGAGGAATTGGATGTTTAAAGTAGGGATTTGAAAAAATAATCGATTTTCATTTAATCGATTAATTTTTTTCTAATAATCGATTTTCTTAATAATAACAATCATGGGCGTCAGCTGCCCCCCCCCCTGCAGCCTTAAAACGTTTTAATGAACTCATAGGCGCGTAATCATGAAAAATCTGGAAGACTTTTATAATAAAGTAGTAGAACAATTTACCATAAACTCACGAAAATTATGTTTTAATTAAGATTTTATTCTTGTTTCATAAAATATTAAGCCTTTACAAATTATAAATTTTATTTTTTCTACAACTCATATCCTCTTTCCATCATCTTGCCCCCCCCCTGCTCATCAGCTGGCGACGCCCTTGATAACAATCAATTTTTAATAAATTTATTATATAAATTACCTGAAAATTTATGGCAATAATTCTTTTTAGTTTTCTTATTGTTTAAAGTCAAAGTTTAAAGAGAGATTTGTTTTGTTTATTTTTTGCACTTATCGTTTTATTTTATTTTTATTTTAATAAATTGTTAATATTAATCTCTTGGTTTTATTGTTATAAAGAGAAGTATGCAGTTTTTTAAATGATAGAAAAAAAAATTTTCCACAAAAATCGATTTTTTCACTCAATGTCACAATCCTAGTTTAAATGAAGTAGATTTCATTTTGCAAAATAGAGTAATGTTTTCCATGTTTTTAATGCGGGTGGTATTTGCTTATCTTTTATCGAGTTATCAGTTAAATTGTCATTAACCTTATTATAATATCTATTGTATAATTACAGTACTATTATGATTTTTTTTATTTGTATTATTTACTGCAATTTTTGCGATCTATACTACTATTCATTTGAATTTAATGTTATCGTTTGCACTGTTATCTTCATCGGAAGAGAGAATTTGAAAAATGTTTCCTTCTGCTGCTAGAGAAGATAAGGATCCCCTCTTCTTGGGCCAATAATGTCTTTATGACGAACCCAAAAAAAAAAATAAAAAAAAAAAAAAAAAATATATATATATATATAAGGATGAATAATTCTTTCGCCAAGAGCTACGCGATCTTGCTGTTTTCTTACTTTTAACCACTAGGCGTAGTAACGCAACCGAAGTGAATGAAATTGTATCGGTCATTATTATTATTAAAAGTTGTAAGTCCTGATTTACTAAATTTTCTGTGGATTCTGTAACCCGAACGGCAGGTTTTACAGTATGATCATTTACGTTATTCCCCCCTATGATACTCTTTTTTCTTTTTAATAGGTTCGTCAACATGGACATTGACCCACGAACAGCGGAACAGAGAGAAAAGAGAGACTCAGATCCTTACACGATCAGAGATAGCCGACAGAAAGGAATCAAGAGCTAGAATAACCGAAGGAGAAGGAAGGGAGAGAATGAATGAAGCACAGAATGGACCGGGAATACCGGTTTGTAAGAGGAAGGAATAAAAAGAAGCTTGTTCAGTTGAAAGCGACGAACAACTGAACATTATATGACCGGGATAAGAAATACATTGATCGTCGGGAGGGTGCAATGGACAATAAGGAGAAGGCACGAGAGAATAACGGAACAATGAAGGAGGGAGCAAACTATGCCCAAAACACAAGCGGCAAATCGCAGAGAGATTGGAACGGCGCATAGAAGGAAAGTTAATAAACCATGGAAAGCGTGGAAGCGAAGGTTGGATAGACAAGAAAAACGAGTTCGGATTGGAGAATGAGAAGACGTAGGAGTCAGACCACAGTTTGGAATGAGCGGCTGCAGACAGACGGATAATATTAGAAGCTGAGAAGGCAGGAAGAAACCTACCAGAAGAGGAAGATAATCGAGTGAATGAGTCAACCAACTCATTTCCCTCGATTCCGGAATGGCCAGGAATCCAAAGGAAATCCGTTTGGATAAAGTGGGAAAGGAAAAGATCGTGAATTAAGGAACGAATAAGGAGAATGATGCAGTTGGATGAGTGAGAAGGGAGAGGAGATGTGATAGTCTGCAGCACGCTTTGAGCATCCGACAGTTTTGATAAAAAGAAGGGCACTCAGAATAGCAGAAAACTCAGCATAAAAGATTGATGATACTCTTAATATAACTATTCATGGGCGTCGCCAGCGGGGGGGCAGCTGCCCCCCCCCGGAGCCTTGAAACTTTTTAATCAACTGGCCACGATGAGTATTCATAGACGCGTAGTAATGGACAATTTGGAAGACTTTTATAGAACAATTTGCCAAAAACCCACGCAAATTATGTTTTAATTAAGATTTTATTCTCGTTTAATAAAATATTAAGCCTTTACAACTTATAAATTTTATTTTTCCTATAACTCATATCCTCTTTTGATCATTTTGCCCCCCCCCCCCTCCGGCTCGTCGGCTGGTGACGCCCTTGTAACTATTAATTATCGTTAAAATAAGAAATTAAATTTTTGTCACCTGCGTGAACTGTGGCTTAATATGTCGCTTTGTCAATGATCATCGGCCCGTTACCGATTAGCCGTTACTTTATCTATTTTACGAATTAAACTGGATATAATGCACACTAGATGGAGTATTCGAATTTTATGAGTGTCATTTGAGTAATGATAAATTCGACAATTTTACGTAAAGCGATGCGGTTTACATTTTAAGACATTCAACGTAATACGAAAATAGTCTTAACCATTTGTTTTCGTACAAATAGTTGTTCTTTGTTCTTTTTTATTTATTTCTTTTCAATTTATTTATTTTTCTCCCGGGTTTAACAGAAAATTTTTACCCAATTCAGATTTACACCTTTATGATAGATTTGATTTTCAAAAGATTGATTCCAGCACCAAGGGGAAAGAATGAGAAAGGGAACTTGAGTCTGGAACAAAGAGCTGTCCAATATTTCGTTTGCTACTTTTTGTTACAAGTGTAATATGTAAACTGACTTTTTTACCGAAAAAAAAAATAAGATAAATCTAAAATGTGTTTTAATCGCGACAGTTAATTTTACGGTTCATTAAAAGTTCGGTCGAGTTAATTTTATTTTATTTCTGCCCTGACTGTTGAAGAAGCCTAAATGTCGTACTTAACTTCGTTATTTATTTACTCTATTTATTTTGACTCAATCGAATAAATTACGAATAAAATTATTTTAATGCATCGTAAAGGACGAATACTTCATTAGAACTGAAACACTTTTGCTAATTATTTCTGCCTCTAACAATTATTGCGTTCCAGTTATCGACACCACTAAAGTTATTACGCATCGGCGGACACAAAACGGAATCAACTTTTTGAGTTTGAATTTTTGGTCATGACCGTATAATTTAACACTGAATATAATACGAAATTTATTGAAATTAATGGAAAAAAATAAAACGTTTTATATTTTCCCAGATGAATTAAATAAAATGTTTAATTTTTTCACTTGCAAAATAACCGTGTTATTTTTCAGCGATAAGAACTAGTTTTGTAGGAGAAAAAAGGTATTCTTGTTTTTATTACGATGAGTAATACACATCTTAATACGGATTATTAACGACAACGTAATTCCTGCGTCAACCGTAATATCAAAAAATTGTTAAAAAACATTTTAACATTTTTCCGTTACGGTTTGAATTACGAAACTAGAAGCGTTCTCTCCGGATCCTTTTAAATATTTTCAATTCTTTTTTCGGCTCCAGTTGGAACACTTGCATTATTATTCTCGAAAAGCCGCATTCTTCCTCGTTTCGTCCTACTTGCTTCGTATCTTAGGAAGCGAAGGTTGAACAAACGTCTGGTTTGGTAGTTCGAGCACTGCAATCTGTTACCTAATAAAACACAATGTATGATCGTATCAGCATGTTTCTATCGGACGTTTATATATCATTTATTAATAAAAAAATCTTCATTACCGCTTTCGTTGACATATTAATTGCTATCGGTAACGTTTCCCTCCCTACACTCTTTAGCATAATACTCTTAATTAAATATTCCTGTCCACTTTGCTTATCTTATTATTACTGTCTTTCAATGCAGAACTGTAATTCTTTTTTCTTCTTTCTACTCTGCTGGAAGATTAATCTTTCGAGAATTGCCTTAAGATTCCTGACGTTGTACTCTTTAATGTTTACTTTATCAAGATTATTTCCTCTTTTCCTTTCTACTTAATTTTTCTTTGCCGATAATGTACTTATCTACTCTTTCGAATATTTCGTTAGCTAACTTCCATCTGGAAAGTTCTTTAATGTTACTAGAAAATGCTCTTTCTAATATTCATCTCTTTATTTCTCCTCTTAAATCCTCGTCTGTTTTCTCTTTATTCTTCGCCGTTTTGGTTCTTCTTTGATTAGTGTTACCCTTCAATAATAGTACAATCTCTATTATAAACTGTTTTCGTTATTTAGGAATCTTTCTTGACAGCCTTTTCTCATTTCAAAATCGCAGTAATCGTTTATACCTGTCCCTTTTTACATAAATTCAACCTGCTAAAATCCCTTTCTAATACTAACTGTGCAGACGTTCGCTGTATCTTACTCATGTTAATCCTTTATTCGTTCTATCTTAGATTGCTGTTGCTTTATTTGTAGCCCTTCAAATCTCTCCTGTCAAAATTAAACCGCGTCAAAATACCTGTCCTGTCTCTCTTTCTCTCGCGTGTCTTGAGATCTACCTCGGTTCTGGCTATCTTTGCTGAATCCCATAGTAGATCCTACTTGAGTTATCGCTTTTTAATTAAGCACCTGCTTATTTATTCTGCTCTATTTGTTGTTTCTTTTCAGCTTAAAATATTGCTCTTCTTTCCTTAAATGATTCATTCTAGACTATATAGCTTAACACTGTTATTTTTCTTCATTTTCTAATTCTGGTTATAATTCACTCATTTCTTCCTCTCCATCCATGATTTTCTAGATACCTGCTCTCTCTTGAACACTCCGCAATCTCGGCTATTTATCGCTTTCGTTTTTTTTTTATAATCTCCTTCGTGCATCATTTACTCAATTTTCATCTGCATCTACTCATTTTTTTCCCTTTTCACTCCCCTTGCAAACATACTTTCCTTGTGACTCTTATATATTTTATTTGAATGTTGCGCCTTTTCAGTCGAACAATCATCCTTCTATTTTTCTCTCTTAGAACTTGTTCCTGCTACTATGCTTGTCGGAACTTCTTAAATTCTCTCAATTCTTTCTGTTTCTATCACTCCTGCTCTGGAATTATTTTTATCTTCTATTTTTAAACATTTAAAAATACAACTTTATTTTCACCTTCTTCTCACTTTTTAGTATCCTCGTCGGAAAACTCATTAAAAAAAAAAAAAAAATCGTTATAAGAAGTTTATGTTTATGGAAAATTTTTTTTACGAATGCCTTTTGCAAATATAGACTTTTTTTTTTAATTTCCGAACTCGCATTACTGTTAAATTTCTTTTTATGTTTTAACCGAAATTATAACTGAAACTTTATATTTTTAACATTTTTGTCGAAGTTGAAATGTTGACAGAAGTCAAAGAACTAAAACCCAAAAACTAACCAAAATCAAAAACTTATCTGCACTTCGAAATTTTCTAAAAATGTTAACTTAATTTTTTTTTTTTGTTGGAAGGGGGGAGTCCTATCCACACTTCTTATTGGCACGCTCCCGATCAAGGTAAATAATTTAAAATTTAGGAGAGTCAGCGGATTCGTCTAATTAATTTTAAAACCTTCTAAAATGAATCGACAAGCCGAAGTCGTAACTTCGGTTTATCTCTTGAGAATCACTGTTCCCTCACACGAGAAAGACTTCTGTACCAAATTTCTTCATTTTTAAACTATCACATTGGCAATCGCCTGTTTGCCGAAGAAAAATTTTTTACCCGCACCATCGATATCTCGGCCCTGTCACGTGGCTTCTCGTTTTAGTCTGGTCTGACTTATCCTTGGTGTTCGAGTAATAATCGGTCCAGCTACACCGTACGATTAATTCCACAATCACTATTAGAACCGATTAAATCGGTATGTGCGATTTTTTCGAATGCATGTAATTTAGCCACACACTTTGATGATCTAGCGCAGGGTCCATGACCCGAGTTCAAATGAAAACGTTTCAGCGCGATGTATACAGAGAAGACCAAACAGGCTCAAGCCGGTCTCTGAAATTTAACTGGAGTAACAGTTATTGTTTTGTCACACGGTCCATCACGAATCTCCATTCTTTTTCGATACGTGTGCAATACATCGCTTTTGTCGTAGGAATTCGCAGTGTAATAATCCCGATGAAAAGTGCAATAAAAACTATAGAAAAAAATATCGATAACGTATACTCTTTCAAAACCGTTACACTACCAGTAACGCAAAAATTCTTCTCAAGCAGTAAAAACGTTAAAAGTATTTAAAAGTTTGTGCCTTCGAATCATTTCACACCGAATCAGTCTCGTGTCGCGTTAAGCCAGACTTATCCGATCAGGCCGATTAAAATCACGTTTAAACGAACGTGTTCATGTAAATTTCGTTTACCGTCAAATAAGTCACGTTTAGTTGAACCCGGCATTCGAATGAAAGACTTTTCAACATATTAAAGTTTCCGTCAGTCAAACTAAGATTCCGATGTTTATATAAAATTCATCGAATTTAAAGCTTTTGTTCGAAAAAAAAAAGCAACGAAACCGTTTACTTCGTTGCATGATTACATATGTATTCTTTGTTGAAATTATAGCGTATCAAAATGAATATTGATGCAGGATAACATCCTCCTCAGAGGAAAATTATAATGAATTATATGACTCTTTGAATGCGGAACACAGAAATAAAGATCGCATAAGTAAATGGGAAGTAATAGCGGAAGAATTTTTGTATTGATTTTATTTTTTTTTTTTAAATTGTATTTAACGAACTTTCCACCTGTTCTAGTTCTAATAGATGATAAAACTTCTTTTCATCATTTAATCCGGTCTAAAAAATACTCATTTCGTATTTATATGTAGCATGCATCTGCTAATTTCGTTTGCTTCTTTTTTCAACCGTAATAATAAATATTTTTAAAATATATTTAAAATATATTTAAAAGAAAGTATAATCACCGAAAACGAAAAGAACACAACGCGTGTAAAATACGATCATGCCGGATTGATCAAATTAACCGATGCAGTGGAAAGCAGTTGATTAATGAAAATTTAGTTTAACTTGACGTGACACGACCGATTCGATATCGGATATATGTATGTTGTTATAAAACGAATAAAAGACGGCTCGTAGGGCGTATATGTTTGGAGACATGCATTAATTACGTTTAGCTCAAAATGTGAAGGGGGTCCAGCGAAATCTGATCAAATCTCATTTAAACTGGGAGGGAGGGGATTGGAAATCTTACATCAACTTTTACAGAATATACATTATTATTATACAGATGATAGGAAAAAATTATTAAATTTTTCTTTTACTTTTTTTGGAGTGTCCCATTTTACCCGCTTAATAAACTTGTGGCTATTAGAAATTTTTATTTTGAGAATAAAGAAAAAGTAAAATAAAAATGTTCAGAGTTTTTAGAAGAAACAAAAACCGGTATAATACACGAATTGCTATGGAGTGAGTGAAAAATGTCTGGGCTTTTACTTTTAATTTTACTAAATTTAAATAAATTCGTTATAGTACTCCTTAACATGTTGCATTATTTTTCTGCTTTAAAAAAATAAATTTAGTCCTTTAACAACTATGTAGTGTAAATCTCATGTAAGGGTTTGAAAGAAAAACATCTCACGTAATTAATGGCTGACCCCTTTTTATTGCAATATCACGCGATAGGTAAAGTTGACAATGGCCGATAAGAAAATTCGACGTTTAAGTTTTGTTTTTCACGGAAATTTTCACATAACTAACAGTGATCTCCTGTGTAATCTTAGTAAACATTTTTTATTATACCTGAACTATTAAGGGATATACATATATTCACTGTAACTTAAATTTGTAAGAATGGTGCTTGAAATCATTGACAGTGATAAGGGTTGAAAAAAAAAAAATCAATTTAGCTTTTAAAGAATCGTATTTTCATATGGTTTCAGTGAAATGGTCTGTCTGAATATAAACTGAAATTAATTTTTTCCATAAATCCTTTGTAATGAAGTGAATCGTTATTTTTTTTTTTTTTTAGCCCGGCGAGAAACCCCATCTGGAATCGTTATTTAGAGACTGTTGCTATTACATTTTGTTTCCATTACGCCCAATATAACAAGCCCCTTACCTTAAATTAATACTTTATTATTATTATTATTATTATTATTATTATTATTATTATTATTATAAAATAATAATAATATTATTTCATATTTTCTGGGAGCGCCAGTTAAAGAAAACCAAGCATTGTTTGTGTTCCTATAATTAAGCCGGAAATTATCAAATAAAGTTAAATAAAAACCATTTTATTGTCTGTAATCAGAGAGCCGTTCTTCGCAGCGGTATTCGTTTCAGCCAAGACATCGGATTTATTAGCCAAATCATCGGCAAAGAAAGAACGATTAATTGCAAAATCTATATTATCGCTGAATAATTTATCATTAGTACCGCCATCACGAATAGGTGGACCGCTCACCTTACCACACGATAGTACGGCTAAACTATGCTACATACTACTGCTCCATCTACCGCGTATGAATATGATTTAATTAGTATCTACATGTGTCAAAATGAATAGGCATCAGTGAGTTGTACGGTTATTTGACTGAGGTAAATCGCAAGATAAAGACTACTCAAAACAAGACAGACGAAACGACCCGCCCCGAACAAACGATCGAACGAAAGAAACCAAATTCTTAAAAGAATTAGATTTTCGGGGCTTTTTAAAATTCCGATTCATTTATTTATATTTTTTAATTTTTAATTTGTAACCAATGTAGTATTATATAAAAGTGAAATTATCGGTATTAATAGCGTTTACCGAAAAATGGAAATACCGACAATATTATTTGAAAATATCTTAGAGCTCATTACTAAAGGCGTATCACAGTCATTTTCTGAAACACCGGTAGTCGGGAAATTTTTTATTATCATTTGAAATTTCTTAAGATACCTTAAAATTGGAGTTTAATTACTAAACTCCCATATTCCCTCGTGTAAAATTTAATTGCTTCATGTAGAATGCTGTTGAGATTATAATCAGCACCCCTAAAGTTATAAATTTGCAATCTGACACGGTAAGTATCACCGCTTTTCTTGACCTGTAATTAGTCATTTCAGTTGATACCTTTCTTGTTTCGTGAAACTCGAAGCAGTAGCGAAGTGCATAAAACCTCACCGGAGACTATTGTTCTTGCTAGAATACATGTTTAACTCCTGTACGTGTTTATTGTATTTTACAAGAAAAGCTTTGGATATATCGCATCGTTAATTTACCGTTTAGGATACTAATTAAAATCTAGCGCTGTTTCGAAGGGTTTTTGTAAAGATCGTTCTTTTTATCTATCTGTCCAACCTAATCATCCTTTTATTTTCCGGTAATTTTCCTCGCTTTTCCCTTCTATTTTCTTTCTCTTAATCGTCAACGCTATTTTAACTCTACTCTGTTTTCATCTCCATATTGTTCTCTCCACCTGAATGAAATATGGTGGTATTTGTAATGCCGATTATACATTTTTAGAATGTTCATTAATTTCTGTTGAATTTTAATGATATTCTTATATTCTCATCTGCTAAAACTCAAGTTTCCTGCTTCACATTGTGCGCATCTTATATTCCTTTTTCGAGTCCTCATTTTTTTTTTTTTTTTTTTTTTTTATATGATTAATATTTGACCGACTCAAATTTAACTGACAGCTCTTTTCCTTCTTTTTGTTAGATCGCTGCTAACGTACTTCCTTTCTCAGAAAAAATTAAATCAGAAAAAAATAAATCAGAAAAAAATAAATCAGAAAAAAACAACCTGTATATTGCAACGGAATCATTCGAACGAAATAGTTTAGTTCAACATTAGGCAAAGGTAATAGACATCGATGTTTCATTTCACATTATATTCTCTTAATTTCATTTTTGGTAATATTTAATTAGAAGGAAATAGCGGGAACCGATTTGTTATCTTTTTGATTTTTCTGGGAATTATGATGATATCTGGTGATATCACCGATATCGTAGTTGCGTCCGATCGTTGAAGTGAAAGTACCGCTTCCTGGTAAAAAAATAGTTGTTATTTCCGTGTTTCGTTATTCCCCGGTTGCTCACCTTCCTAACTAGGACAACATTGACCCGCTATGGGCCTAACAGCTTATATCAATAGAACTGGTTCAAGTGTGCCTGAAGAAGATGGTTTTGGTTGTGTAATTCCCTGTGACTTTATACAGAACTTGGGAGATGCAATATAAGGTGAACACTCGGCACTTACTGTTTCATTCAATAGTAGTGTTAACACGATTGTGTTTATTACTTTGTTTTCAGCGACGATATTCACATGTTTTTTTCCGTAGTATATACCTATAATCTAAATGAACGTGTCGATGCTGCCACTATTTTATCGGCCAAATAAACATCATTATTAGACTACACCTGTACCATCAATACAGTGAAAATTTTTACTCGTTATTGAAAAATAACGATAACGTTCAGGAGCTTGCCGACACGGCGATACCACTCTCTCTCTCCTCAAAAAAAAATAAAAAACAACAGCATATAAACACGTTTTTCTCAGTGGAAATTTTTAGAAAATTTCAAAGTACAGTTTTAGCTTTTGATCAAAAGTTTGGGATGACGTCTGTCGAAATAGAAGTGTATGTGTGGAACTGTTGGTATACCGGCCTGGCCGCAGAAAAAGCACATAGTTAGAGGCGAAGATTTACTAATTATATGATTGTGCAAAACAGCGGCGTAGCCGATCCGCAGCCGGCTAAGAATTTTAAAATCGTGCCGGGATATTCCCTGCGGTGGTCACCATTGTTCGACTGCGCACTTAATGTTTTTTAAAAACGTTTTGGTAGCCACGCACTGTTCATGCAGTATATGTTGAACAGAGTTCGGCCAGGACAAGAACCGCCTTCAGGTAATTCGCGAAATATTAACCCCTAGCGGCTGTGGAGAGAGAAGAGGAAAAAGAATGATGGTCATACAATTGAAAAGATTACAGACAGGAGAAGAAAAGTGAGCCGGTATGTTAAGAGAGAGCATTACATTAAAGAGATCAAGTAGGTGGACATTGTCAAAGGCTCCAGAGATTTCAACAAAAGAAGCAATAGGAAATTTTTTATCGATAAATGCAGAATAAACGTCTGCCAAAAACGTACTGAAGTTGTCGAGGTGGAGACTTTCTGGACGGAAATGTAGTTAGGTAACGCTACAAATTGTTAAGTTCGAGTCATCAAAACAAAACGTGTGTTTATGAAACTTTCAAAGAGCTTTCTCACGAAATAGACAAGAGAGGGGATTGGACAAAATGCTGAAGAATTAGATTTAGGGATCGGAACAACGACAAAAGGTATTCTGAATAGAGGGAGTGGAACAAGTAGAAAGAAAGCAGTTCAATAGGTTCGAAAGAAACCGAAGATAATAATCTGAGAGGTTTTTGAAGATGGGAAAGGAGATTCCATCTATTCGCGGTGAGGAATTAGAATTACGTAAGGATACTGTCAGTTAAAAGGTAGAAGAAGAAAACAAAAAGTGCTAGGGGCTCGAGTAAGACGAAACATGTTTCTTTGAAGTTGGCAACGTATCTGAAAGTTATAGGATTCATAAAGTGAGATAATTTATAAGTAGGAATATTTTGGTTATGCACATCACCGAAAGAATATTTGAGGTTATTCGATTTACATTTACATAAGAAACGCGGAGATATTAAAAATTATCGAAAAAATAAAAAGAAAAACAAAACAGGCAACTGAAAAGAACGATTAATATTGTCTCTAGCAGATACGAACTCGAAGTTACTATAAAAATATTTTAAATCATGCTAAATCCAACGTGGCGCAGTGGTATTAGTCCTTAAAAACTGTCTATGCGTGTGCGCGATAAGAGCAGCAATAGGCAAACGTTTCGAAATAAGAAGCTTTACGCGCGATACACAAAATAAACTCACGTTTTAACGTATAAAGAATGCGAAAAAAGGGTTCAAAAAGACCGCACAAAAATCTGTTAGTGCGTAATGGGGGGGGGCATCAAATTGTAAGTAGAAAATTACGGAAGAAGGCGAAGTTTTTTTTTCGATTAATGCGGAGAACCGGCTTTGTACGAGCCGTTAATTATACACACCACGTGTGGGGCCCGCAGGGCTAGAGGTGTACAAAGGTCGTAGGCCTACACCATGAAATAATCTAGCGAGCTAATTCTAATATGCAAAGTTGGAAGGCACTAATAAAATGGAATCGAACGAAATTCGATTCATCGGAAAAGGTTTGTTTTAGGAAAGTGTACGTGCTGCACGAAAATAATTCTACCGCTTCTAATGTGACCCGGATAAGAACGGAAAATAAAAGATAAATGATTATTCCGTATCGCGCTGATAAATTACGCCAGAGAGACTGTGTTTTGGAATTAAGCTCTTTTCATAGTGCGCTAAAACGATCGAATCTGCGAAAATAATACCCCGGTGTTTTTAGTTTTTAAAACTGCCTTCCCAGATTACTTTTCAGGTATAACCCCGATATTCCATAGATACCCCCCGGGAGCGATTTGAGTAGATATAAGAGCACTTGCTCTGGCTTAGCGGTGTTGAAATAATTCAGAGAACTGATATCAGCAGCAGCAGCAGCAGACAGATGTTTTATTTATTCGTTTGGAGTGGGGGGAGGGGAAAAACAAACTGGGACACATTAACTTCTTCCGGAACTGGATTTGGTTTTCAAACCGTCCTCCGGGAAAAATAGTTCGGGCGGGGTTTTTCGCGGCCAGCAAGATACTTGGTGGACCAATTTTCAAGCGAAATTTAAAAATAGACGCGGCCCAGTCGATTAAGTCTAGAGAAGGCGAGGTTGACGGTGGCTATTTTCTGCTCGGAAGAAGCATCCTCGTTGCTTAATCTGCGTCGCTGCTAATGAAGATTGACTGTTATTCGGTAATTGTGAGAATATCTGTCCCGGTGTTGTTATCTAGAAAAGTTAATTACGAGTGCCGCATGCATGTGCGAGTTGCGAACGATATAATAATGATGATAATAATAAGCGAAGCAGATGGCGGCGAAAGAAGCGAATAATTAAATTAAAAACAATAACAATCGTTTTGTGCGCGCTGCATTAGTCATTTCCCGTCGTAACGAACGTAAATATAATCTTTATAGTTTATAAAATTCATTGTGGTATGCGAATTTTTTTCTCGTATCTGTATGTCTTACCGAGAGACACCGCTGCTGAGTCACCGGCCGATTACTAAAATTTGACAAGTTAAACGAAAATTAATGAATCACCGAAAGCATTTTGCAGAAATGGTGTCTGCCACTTTCGGTTGTAGGAAAAAAAGGCGCGCGCACGCACCAAATGTGGCGGCAGGCCAAAATGCGTTAAAACAGTTTACAAAAAGGGACCAAAAAAAAAAGAAAGAAAGAAAGAAAAAAAGAAAAAAAAGGGAAAAAATGATTGATGTAGCCGAAAAAATGTACGCTTATAGTGTTTCGAACGCGACAAGTCATATGCTACACCTCTCTGAGTGTATTGCAGAGACGGAAGCAGTTGCGAAATACTATCAGACATCATATCCGCGATAGGTGGAACAGCTTCTAACGTTGGAATTGTGGTAGTAAGCGATTAATGCAAGTAGATCTCTAATGTTTGGAGGTGTTATGTTAGAGCGCAGTGGTAGAAGATTAAAGGGAAGAATGTGATTCAAAGTGTAGTTATTCAAATGGAAAAGATGGAGGACCGCCTACATTGCGGCGATTTTTATTTTGTCTTTAATTAAAATATAAACATGCATCCACGATATGAAGAGAACGATTCCCGATCGCAGCACCTCGTTCTACATTGCAGATAATATTCATAATATCTTTCAAATTATCTGCACTTTGACTGCTCGAATCGCGTACTATACTTGTACGGGAGAGCCGTATTGCTATGAAATGGTAATGGTTTGCTATTTTAGGACTAGTAGCTGTTGCGCTGATACCAGTTTATTTTTGCCGGGTTTTCCGAAAAAAACGGGAAAACATTGAAGGGAAACGGTCAAACAAAAAGAGGAGGAAATATTTGAACCCGGGGCAGGGCGGTTTATCGCTTCTATGTTTAGATATGAGCAAATTCGACTTTTTTCTTTTCTTTCCGTTATGAAGTGGATCGATTTTTTTTTTTAAGATTCGTTCCTTTATCGCGCGACTTTGTGACTTTACAACTTTGCGACTTTATGGTTTAATTTTTCTGCGATACAATTTCTGCTTTATACTTCGGCGGTTTGGTAATTTTTGAAAATGTAAAAAATTTTATTTATTTATTTATTTATTTATTTCCATGGGTAGCTGCGTGGGCGATTTATTTAAAAATATTATGTTTTTCTCTCTTTACAGTTGAGAAAGCTTTATAGCGGATTTATGCAGTGGGATTTACTGTAAAACATCGAAAGACCATCACACCATTCTCTTTCGAGTAAAAAATGCTTTTTATAAAGAAATTATTAGATATATTATTGTCGATATTGTAATGTAGCGGGTATCATCATTTACAGTGGTCACCTTAGAGATAGGGTATCGTGATTAACATTTAATTCGCCTGTGATTTTGCGATTTTCCGCCATTTGTCACGATCCTCTGCTTGTGACGTACGCATTGTGAGACTGACAATCCTGCTGTAAGCAGCACAATGTCTGTTCATCTCATAGGTGTTGATCGTTTTCCATTAATTTTCTCTATGATCAACGTGAGTTCCATTCCCTCCTCCTTTCTTATTAAGAATTTCAGCACTCTCATTACGACAACCGTTGACAACTTTTGTGTGCACCGACTACTTCCTGCAACACCGATGCATTTGTACGTTTTGCTATTCATGGAATTTGAAAGAGTCATCTCCAGCACCATATTTCAAAACTGTCGATTCTTTTTCTGTCCATATTTTTTAAAGTCCATGTCTCCGCTGCATATAACACGATGGAAAATACGAGCTTTTTCGGACAAGCTCAATTTTGACGTTTTTCCTAATGGACTTGCCCTTCTAAATCTTGTTCATCCTTATCATGGCGATTCCGGCAGTTTCGATTTTCCGTCGTATTTCACCTTCAGAGCCCCCTTTGTTCTCTAGATAAGTATGCAAAACTTTCTACAGTTTCATAACCGGTGAGTGTCTTTTCATGCGGTGGTATTATATTACCTCGTACATTACGCATTAATGTATATTTCAGTCTTTAAAAATTAAAATTATAATGATTTGTAATTCTCGTTTTCCTGTTGGGTTTTACGACCCTTTTCCCTCGCCATCCTTGGTTACTTAATTTCTTCCGGTTTTTCGGAAGCATTTTCTTCGTGTTGTTCAGTAAATGCCCAACGTCGACCAAGCCATCCTGTTCTAGAATGTGGTTTCATATTCGATAAAATAAAAATATAGCTCTTATTTTGTTTCATTCATCTTTTCTACTTTGTTAGGCTAATATTAGTAAACACACGCATAAAATTTTTTTAAAAATCTGACAGGTTACATAAGCAAACTTTTAACGACACGAAAGTTGAATAAAAACATTTCATACCTTTCTTGTTGGTGTCTCTTTTATCCTGCCAGCCTTAAACTCTTTTCAAAATCCTTTGGTCTTCATAAAAATTAAATTTTTAAAGCTGCATTGCATGCGTGCATCATATTTACATCTCTTTTAAACGTCATTCTTTCGATTATTTAATTAATTCCGATTCTATCAGTGTCCTTCAAACTTTTCATTTCTTGCTTCTTCGCTCATTTCGTCATCCTCTTATAGTACTCGTTATATTTGACGTGTTTTGCTCAGTCCTCCTTAACTTTGTTTCTTTTTAGTCCTCTTTCCTTACTTTCGCTCCTGCACCTCAATGGTGCAATCATTTGCGACATTAATCATTCATTTTTGCTAGTTACTCTCTTTCTACGGAACGCTCTTTTTTTTAGCATTCCGTACACATACATATAATGTGCGGAATCCCAACAAGCTGGTTCAAAAACGATAAAAATATTCAATTAAAAGATGCAATAACTCACGAACGGTTTGACTTATAAACTTCAAATTTGGAACATAAATTACGATTGAAATTCTCTTTAAAACGATTATTAACTTCAAGATGACTGATTACACTGGATGGCAAAAAACCCAAAAAACCGTGAAGCATATGTAATATGGAATTTAAAACAATCTCAGAAATCACTTAAAAATTCACAACTCACCGCCAGATAACTCTTTAAAGGTGAAATTCAAAATATAAACTAAAATGCGGGAGTCATTCCATAAAAACAAAAAAATTTCGATAAAAAAATATTTAAACCCCCCTTAGGGCCGAAAACAGCAAAAAAAATGAAGTTCACGTGAGTATTAGAGCGAGTAAAAACGTTGGGGAAACCAAAACGTATTTCAGACATGCATTATAGGAAAAATATAGCTAAGCTTACAGACCCTCGGAGCGTCAATAGCTCAAAAAATTTTGAAAAAAATATATTTCTTTCCGGGCATGTGATATATTGTTGGAAAGCTCGCTAATTGTCGAAAACGAAACCATAAGTCATTTCCTTAACGAAACTTTCAAAGTTGATGAAAAGTTCAATAAAGCACGAAAGATAGCGTATGTTCATTTCTTGACGACACGCTCGTATTATAGTTAAAAATTTTGAACAAGGTTAAAAATATGTACATCACCGTATATTTTTCTAGTTTGGAGCATCTGGAATTCCAACGTTAAAATTAGGTCCCGGGTGCGCGGAATACCCGAAATTTTTGAAAAAAAAATAAAAGAGAAGTGGCGTCTAGAGGGGGACATTCGTTAGGAACGAAGTTCCTTTTACTTTTTCGTAGATATACAGGTATAAAGTCATTCATAAAGTAGACGATAAAAAATGACACAATAAATGAATCATCAGACTCGTTGAAGTGTGCTAACGTCGCACAAAAAAATCGTGCTAATTTTCAAATTCAATGAAATTTACACATGTTTAGAATAGAGCTTATACAGCTGACGGCATACGATGCTTGCTGCTCGAATCTCGATACTCACACGAACGTACACACACACACACCCGTATATAATAGAAAGAGAACGTGAGTGAAGGTCGCCTGCCAGACGACGCATAACGCGATTTCCGTTATCTCGCCTTTTCTGCCAGTTTACTCCTACCGACAAGCTGCGTAAAAGAACTTCGTTCCAAAAATGTTTTTCTCGGTCATGTGATATGTCAATTGGGATTTTTCGGGAACGAAACTGTATTTCATTTTCTCAACGAAATTTTCGAGATACGTTCGTCTTCCTTTTTGCAGCGGAAAAATCGGATTCCTTTTTTTGAATTTAGTATTATGTAAATGTAAATTATAATTATCGTTAACTTAACATACGGAATCCTCAGCGAATGAAACATCATGCTTGACTGAACTTGTTTTACTCTTATAATTCTTTCCCCATTTAGCAGTTCTATCATACTGTTTGAAATAAAATCGAATTAACTTTTCTTCCTTCTCGCTATTTCTGATTAACAGTTGCCTCTTGTTGACAACACCAATGAAAAAAAAATCATTCTTAATTTCTACGTATTCACATCAATAAACGACAATCAAAAACACACTGTTTCGGAAGCTAAAAAGTTCAGAAACTTTGAAGTAAATTCACACAGCACTTTTCTTGTGTTTTAATATTTTTTTTCATTGTACCGCTTATTATTACTTCTTTTATCATTCAAAGATGTTATCGTAAAAGTTAATTTTTTGCTGCAAGCGAGATCACGATAAATTTGAAGAAAAACAAACGTCGTTTAATGGAATGTTACTTAAAAACAACCGTAGTATCCGTAGTAAGATTAAAGAAATATTTAAAGAAATATATGTAATTTTTTTTTTTTAAATACTAACTTAAAGATTTAATCTAAAAATTTAATATAAATGCTCTAACAAATAAAAAAATGATTTTTAATAAAAACTATAATTATATTACAGTTAATTGGATGTGGTAGAATTGGTTCCCGTAATAAACTGGAATTACTACATAAGGTTGTCGAATTAGTTCTCGGGCTAAATCAGTCTTCAATTTAAAACGGCCGAATTGGTGGTCTGGTACCATTTCGCCTAATTCCGATTTCGCCTAAAAATGGAATGACCTATAAAAAAATAATAATAATTTGAAAAAATCAACTTGGCAACACGGTCACGTTTGGTAGGCAGAAAAAAAAATTACCCTGGCGCAGCGGCGGATCCCTCGATTTTTTAACTGAGAAAGCGTCTTTGACAAACAATGCCGCGTTTGCCTGTTGCCGAGACCGCCCGAGAAATTGAATGATTGTTACCCAAATTTTATTATTTTTCTAGCTCGGACAGCGTCATTAAAGGTCGTAAGAAATGCCGAATCCGTCCCAATATGCGGAAAATCACCTCATACTAACTGCTTTACACTATGAAGTCGTAATTTGTTCTGGCTTGGGTCTTATGCGTATTCTGAAGGAAACTATTCTTCTATCTTGAATATTATAAGTTGTCGCTTGTGAATAAAACAAAAATTTTGCGTCAGAATTAATAATAATGGATGTATCATTTATAAAAACAAATCGAGCAGGTAAATAATATATATGTATATCTAATATTTGTAAATCGAAATATTTATTGCAAATTACGCTTTAAATGAAATGGTCGTCAATTAGATTTCGGCAACAGAGAATAAAAAAAATTGTCATCCATTAAAAAATAATTTTCTCTTAATTGCTATAAATTTTTGTTTTGTACGTCAGAAGTACATTAAAAAATATTTGGTTAATTGATAGCGTCTTTTTATATTATCTTTCTTTTTCCTGTTTGTAATGTTAAATCGTAATCTTTAGGCAATTTATTGAATTAAAACATTTTAAATAGTAAAATAGAAGGTTTTTTTTCTTTATCTTTTTTTTGGATTTGCCGAAAAATGGCGTCTGAATCAGTAAAATGGTCGATCCATATGAATATGAGTTATGTGCGAACAAACAAAAAAATAAAAAAACATACGCGATGAACACATAACCCTTTTCTATTTGTAAGTCGGAAAAAATTAAAAATTAAAGACAAGTTCATTGACATAAAAAATTTAAAGTATACTATTGGATTAATAAGTAATTTTTGCTTAATATTAATTTTTTAAATTCAGTTTCTTTTTGATGGGTAATCGTCTGCTGCTGACAAGTCTAACGCAATAAGGAAAAAACAAATAAATAAATGAATACACTTTCTGCCTCTTTCTTAAGATTTAAAAAGAAAATATTCGAAACAAATTTCTGTCCAAAACGAAAAAATTAAGAAAAATATAAAAATTATTCTGTTTGTTTTTTAACGAGGAACTTAGATAAAACTAGCATAAATGTGCATTGTTTTCAATTTGTAATAAAAGCGTTTGTTCGTTTACAACTCTTTATCTAGATCATTTTTTTTCTTTTTTTCTGCAACTCCGAAAACCTTAATTTTTTATGTCACACTAAATATCGATAAGGCTTTTATATACTGACTGATAAGGTGGGTGGGATTTATAGAGCACTGGACTTCGAATGGAATAACTCGCAAATATTAATCGGAGTCGAAACATTTTTAGCGGTATTTTTTCACTTCTGATTTGCATATGAACGTTTTTGTTGCTTTTCGGAAAGAAAAGATTAACAGCGGAATCAAATATCAAAAAAAATGATGCGTTTAGTCTGTTTAAAATTCGATAATGATGACGCGCTGTTGCCAACACGAAATCATTCGTATGTTTGTCTGATTTTTTTTTTATTACCTGAGTAACCGAAACCTTAAATTTAGTCGAAATGGGAATTAAGCGAATTGGGAATTAGGCGAAATGGGAAGTCACCGAATTGTTTCCCATTGTTACTAGAATGACTGATGAATCAGTAGGTTTATGTAATTTATTAGAACGTGATATTTGAACAAAAAGAAATGTATTTTTGATAATAGCGGTGGATTTCGCATAAGAAATGATGTTAAGTAAAATTAATTTACCCCTGATTGTACTTGATTTTTTTTTTCGAACACATAGACATGAAATGTACGCAGAAGTTGAGAACTGTGTGAACATTCATTCATTGGTAAAGTATTGTAAAAGTGCTAAATGTAGTTTACAATTATTTATTTTCCATTTACAGTTTAGAGTTTTTTGAAGCAGATAACAATAATACAGAAATTGAAAATATCTTGCAACATAGATGTTCGATATCGCTTGAAAATTTTCTATTCCATAATTTTGATACCAGAAACTTCTTCAATGATAATATTTTTTTCATGCAGCTTTACGAAAGCTTTGCATCCTCGTTTGGTACAAATTCATTTTTCTAACCCATCTGCCGATTTTTTTTTTTTTTTTTTTTGGTAACCGAATTTATAATCGTGCATCACAAGTAGTTTTCTCCCTTTCTCGCGAAACATAAATTTCATTATAAATCGGAGTAAATAAGTAATATTTTGGTAAGTAACGAAAAACAAACAGTACAACACCTGATATCAAAAGACCGAATACTAACTAAAATAAAATTGGAAAACAATCTCACCCGCATACAAATGAGAAACAGTTGTTCTATTATGACATTCATAATGGTCATATGTGAAGAATAAGAACGGTAGTAATAACATCAATAATAACGGCGATGAGAAACTTGGTCAGTTTCATCTCAGGTAAAAAAGGACAGATTTGACACATCAATAGAACGGGAATCAATTCGACATCTCCCCAGTAAAATATATAAAAATTAATTATTTTTAAACAACAATAATACTTATATTAGAGTTGACACTGAATTCAAATTACAATAACATTTAGAAACAATAGGAATGTTTAATGCGATTATTAGTTATTGTTGCAATTTGAATTTAATGCTGACTCTAACAAGTATCAATTTCATATGTATATTGTGAAATGTTACGCTTAATATATATTAGAAAATTAAAAATTAATAAACCAACATGTTTTGTAATAATGAACTATACGTTTACATTTGTAGTTCGTCACTACGAAACATGTTGGTTTATTAATTTTTATTTTTTTAATATGCTGCGTATTTTTGTTTAAATGTAACATTTCAATATATATATATATATATATATATATATACATATATATATAAAACTCAGCTTTCCGGTCTCGCAATGGGGCAAGACCCCTTGACCCATAATCTTTTTTCTTACAAAATGCTTTTAGAAAAATCGTTTTCAGTTGACTACGTCATTCTTTCCCGTCTTTTATTTTTAAAAATCTTTATTTTTCAATTAAACTACACACGGTTACGTAATAAATGCTGTTTTAATTTACTCTGCAATACACATTTACCAGTAGAAGTTGTAGGAGGACAGTTTGGCGAGGACACTGCATTCTTCAGAAGTTGTACAAAACAGCGTTTGTTATCTCATATAAAGTAACGAGACATAATCATGAGACGAAAATATATATCCCCCCCCCCCCCCCGGACTAATAATGGCGTAGTCATTAATATATATTAAAGCGGTGAATTTCCTCTGGGATGCCACCACGGTCTTCTAATTACCCTAGACGCGGAATTAAATTGATTGAAATGAATAAAATAGAGTAAACACTATATTACAATCCATCTTCATGGTGTGTATAAACAATTAAAATTAAGACAACAATAATAAATCCGTCAACAATGAAAATATGTAGTCACTATTAACTATACATAATTTGAAACATAAAATAAATCACAGTATATCAATGAACTAATTATTAATCAATATAAAATATAAAAAACTTAAAAATACAAAAATTTAAAACAATCATAAATGAAAATTATATTGAAATTAAAATTTATTAAACATCAAATGATGGATTATTATACGGGAAGTTATTATTAATGTTATTCCTGTACTTATGAATGTAATAATTCCCAGCAAAGTCTAAACATTTATTGTCTTTAATAATTTATAAAATTGTTAAGTCCCCTCGTCTACGTTGTTATCTATCGTTTTTTTTTTCTAAAATTAAATGCTTGGCGAAAGTTGACTTATCAATGTAGCTATACCGTAATGCATATATTTGATCCTCATATCTAACCGCGAAGGATCTTATTACTATTTTATTATTATTATTATTAAATTATTAAATCAGGGTTTAGGTTTTTAAATGTATGTTTTTACTAACTCTCTACACTTACATATTTCTTAAACGGCCAATCGCTGAAAAAACACAATTAATGAATATGTAAACGCAAAAACAATTAATTAAAAATTTTTAAATGTATATTTTTACTAACTCTCTACACTTACATATTTCTTGAACGGCCAATCGCTGAAAAAACACAATGAATATGTAAACGCAAAAACAATTAATTAAAAATGGTATAAACAGTACGTAATCACTCTGCTGTGGCTGCTGGATTGACAGTGTTTCTTGCGAACAGGAAGGTGTACGTTGATGGTTCGGCCAGGACTTCTAATGAACATGGGGTAGAGACACAGTAATCGAGTTATTATATTTTATAATTATTTACCGACCTTATTGATTACAAAGCTGAGTTTCGAGGCGATCTGGGGTTATACTAGCACCTTTCCGGATCGCGATGCTTTCGGTTGCAGGACTATCTCGTTATTCTTACCAAAAGTAATCAATACTCTCGCACGACTTGATGGAGATTGTCTTTCGACTTAGGCGATTTCCGATTCAGTTTTTTTTATTTCGTGGTGCGTTGTGTCTCCTCCCCCACAACTAACGTACCAATCAGTCATTTTCTGCCCAATCACCCCACGCTTATCCCGTAAAGGCGAAATCGATCTGGATCCGATAGCTTCTAGGCAACAACTGGTTTCCATTTACTCACACTATCACCCTCTTAACGCACTCGACCTTTAAACATTTTTATTTATTTATTCATTTTTTTATTTTATATATGATTTATGCGGCGTACACATTACATATTCTCCTAAACACAAAAATAAAAAGTTTACGGAAATTGTTTTATTCCTTAATGATTTCAGTTTAATTACATGTACATTTTTAATCGTATTCATTTACCTATATTATATTTCTTTGTACAGCCGATTCTGTTCCCTCGATGTCTTCTACGTGATATAATGAGTCTGTTTTTTTCATCATTTATATCGTTGTATTATTTGTTAGACTGTGGCTCAATCGCTTTTTACGTGGTTTACTTGATCGTTCATCTACCTCCACGATTAACTCCCGCTGTATAGGATGGCATAGTATTGACCTTTTTTCTTACCGAATGCGACTGGAGGGTTATTGCTGGGGCTCGCTAAATCTCATTTTTTGCCATTGGAATTCGTACACAATTATCTCCTTTGTTGCAAGAACGCGGATTTTGTTTGTTATTTTCGGCTCAGACACTCGATGCCTTTTATTTCGCAAATGGCCAACTCAGGTACACGGTACTCGTTCGAATTTTGTGCTTACTGTCCCAGCGATTCATAACCAGCTCAATTCGTTTTTGGTTTTCTTTTGTTGTTTTCACCAGTCCCATCAGAGCGAATGCTGCAAGATAGTTTCGTATTGACCTTTCTATCGTCTCCTACAACCTGTTATATTATTTCGCACCAGCTGTTGTTTATTTTTTGACCGCTTGATTTACGGTTTTTTACAGTTCAACAATTAAGTGAGAAACATTATTTATTTTTTTATTTTTCAAAAAAGTTACTACCTTTATCATTTTCGATACTGACGGCTCTGCAACACCGTTATATGTTTTCTTTTTGTGTTGTAGATTAAAAAATAGTGATCCTTTCAAAAATGTCGCTCCGAACTCTTTGTCGGACTTTATGATTGTTTACGACCTTCTTACTGTTTCCGACGAAATACCAAGAACACATCTTTCGTACAATTTTGTCTATTGATTTCCTTTGTCTCAGTCACGAACCAACTAGATACGAGGGTCATTTCAAAAGTAATGCACGCAGTGCTGCTGCACTCTCCAGGTGCGCGCTGAAAATACCAAAAAAATACCGAAATGTAGAACAGAGTTCGCTGAACACGGCAGTATATAACTTGCTAGGTGTTTGTTTAGTTGTGCGTGTTCAATAGTGCGAGAAAGAAGACATGGACGAACGTTTATGCGTTTAGACCACAGATCCTAAATTAAAATCAAAACGTTATGTAGGCGGACGGCAACAGAAATTTTTACAGCTTTGCAAAAAGTTTGTGGTGATGAAACTCGTGCGATTATGATTTGTTGAACAAATTAAAGGAGTCACTCCGAGAGAATGCCGTGTTACTCAGCGGATCAAAGTGATGCACAAAGAACACGTTTTAAACAGCATCTAAAAGCTCCCTGAGCGCTGGCGACAAGTTGTAGAGGTAGGCGGCGATTATATTGAAAGGCTGTAAATGAAATTAACCTTTAGTTAAAATATCGTTTTTGAATATTCCGTTTAAAACGTGTTCTTTGTGCATCATTTTTGGTCCGCTGACTCACACGGCATTGTTTAATACGAGTAAATCGGGAAGTCTCTCGGAGTGACTCCTTTAATTTGTTCAACAAATGATAATCGCACGAGTTTCATCATCACAAACTTTTTGCAAAGCTGTAAAAATTTCTGTTGCCGTCCGCCTACATAACGTTTTGATTTTAATTTATGATCTGTGGTCTAAACGCTTAAACGTTCGTCCATGTCTTCTTTCTCGCATTATTGAACACGCACAACTAAACAAACACCTAGCAAGTTATATACTACCTGTGTTCAACGAACTCTGTTCTACAATTCGGTACTTTTTTGGTATTTTTATCGCGAACCTGGAGAGCGGAACAGCACTGTGTGCACTACTTTTGAAATGACCCTCGTATTTTAACTTAATTGTACTATTCTTATAACGAAATGACCTCAACCAATTCCCATGATAAATTGTAAATTTTTTGTCGCCGATTTAGACAACATTTTAAATGACGCGACTCATAAACGAATAAAAAAATACATTTTTTTTTTAAAAATAGTCTTTTATTTATGCACTAAAAGGAAGTACAAAATAACTTTATTAGTGTGCGACTACCAGATACGCATCTTAACATTAAAATCTGAAACTAGAAAATATTCTGAAAAATAAAAGCGGGGGCCGCAATTTAAAAAACTTTTTCGGTGTGAGTGGTATTGTGATGCACAACAATGGAACAACATTAAATGATTGTAGTTTTGGCTTAGGATGTACTATAATATTAATATTTAAATATTAATCTGCTGGCCCCACTTTCATTTTTCAGAATATTTTGTAGTTTCAAATTTTGTTAATGTTAAGATGCGCGTCTGCTAGTTGCACACTAATAAAGTTATTTTGTACTTTTTAATGCATAAATAAAAGGCTATTTTTAAAAATATTCTTTTATTTTTTTTATTTTTTAGTCTGGACTTTTTACTATGTATTTCAATAAAAAAACAATAAATTTATAATTGTATTTTATTTTGCTTTATTTTATTCAATATCCTGATTATAGGACATTTACAGAAATTTCTGTTACATTTTATTATTAAATAATAGATCGCATTTTTTCAATCATATTGTCTTTTGTTTTTCATACAATACATACGGAATCCTCAGCACTTGAAACACAATGTTTGACTAATAGCGGTCTTTCCATTGATATATCACATCACCGAAAAAAATCATATTTTTTTGAAACTTTCGAACTTTCGGCGCTCCAAGGGTCCGATTTTAAAATTGAAAACCCAAATGTTCCAGAGAAAAGAAATACACAAGGATGCGCATTCTTTTAACCTTGTTCACAATTTTTAGCCATAAAGCTGAGCCACAAGCAGAGGCTATACGTCGTTTTTTGTGCTTTTTTAAATTTTTAGTAAACTTCCAATGTTTCGTTAAGAAAATGAAATACGAGATTGCTCCCGACAAATAGCGCTCTTTCCAACAATATATCATATGCCCGGAAAAAAAATATTTTTTTTCTAAAAGTTCAAGCTTTCGAAGCCCCGAGGGGCTAATTTTAACGTTAGAAACATAGATGTTCCAAACCAAAGAAATATACGTGCATGTGCATATTTTCAACCTTGTTCAAAATTTTTAGCTATAAGACTCGCGCCGTAAAGGGGGAACTACATATTAGATCTCGCGCTTTTTTGAACTTTTCGTAAACTTCGAAAGTTTCATTAAAGAAATAAAATATGGTTTTGCTCTCATCAAATCTTTCCAATAATATATCGCATGTCCGAAAAAAATAATATTTTTTTCCAAAATTTCGAGCTTTCGGCGCCCCGAGGGTCTAATTTTAAAGCTGGAATCCTGGACGTTGCATAATATTGTATTGCCATTTATAATAAGCATTTCTTCAAAGGAATTCATCGGGAAGTAGGTGAAATATCGTTCGCAAGATTCCCCCCAGACAGACAGACAGACAGAATGACAAACAGACAGAAAAAATGACAAACCGAGTTAGAAAGCTACGAAAGTGCAAAACGTTCGATTCCAAATATCTACGAATTATTCATCGAAATTCCCGTAAGCTTAGATAGCTCTATATCTATCATCATATACAAATTCCAAAAATGAAATCGATTTTTTTCTTCTCAAGTAATAACGCCATGAACCCATGCTTTCATTGACGGTTTTGTTTCTTGTATTCGTCCTCCTTTAACGTATTCTTCCTACTTTAACGTATTCTTCCTACTTCTGGCCATCATACTGTTTAAATAATTTATTACGGCATATCTCTTATTCCAGATTAATTTCTGATATCCGCCATTTTATTTCTCTCATATAGTGTCGGTTCATTCCTCTTTCTACTTTTCGTGTCATTTATACTATCTTCTTTAGTTTACTTTCTATTTTTTCTGCAGTTTCTTTGACAACTATGTGATAAATTCTCGTCTTTTTACACATTCCTTTTTTCTAATTTCTTCTTCACTTTTGGATTTTGTATGCTGTTCGTCTGTTCATTCGCAGCTATCATCTCACCGTTTAAATCATGTCCAAATCGTCTTTTCGCTAATTGACTTACACTTTGCTTCGATTACCTTAAAAAACATTTTCTTATAAATATTATTTTCGTTTACTTTATTTTTTAACTTCTTTAGACGTCAAAACTTTTTGCCATTTTTAATATCTGGTTTTAATTTCCTACTAGATTTCGTTTATTTTCTTCAAATTTATTATATTGGTATCTTCAATTTTTTATCGTTATCCATTTTCATTTCTTTAGATCGGTTATTAATTTTTTCCAACTGTGCCGTTAAAAACGCCATCGTATCGGGGTTTCCCAGTTTTTTAATTAATATTATTAGGTGTGTTATTTATACATTTAATTCGATTATAGATTCGTTCCAATGGGGAACAATTTTTTAAAATTATTCCCCACAAAGGATGCCAAATGAAACGGCAATATTCGTCTCAGGGGTGCCACCACGGTAATTACCATAGACGTAAAATTAAATTATTATTTTCTCGTTATTATTAAATTATTAAATGGGGGTTTAGCTTTTTAAATGTGCATATATTTTTATTAACTCCCTACAGCTACATATTTCTTAAACGGGACCGACTGCTGAATAAACACGTTGATTAAGTGTACGCAATCGGAAACGAGCGAGAACGATTAGTTCAGAGCAGACTGTTGTGTTGTCGGTGCTCTTTGCGGTCAGTTGGTTCGGTCAGGATTCCCAATGAACACATGGGTTGGGGACGCAGTAATCGAGATTACTGTTACGATTATTTACCGACTTTAGAAATTGCAAAACAGCGTTTCGAGACGATCTGATTCTTTCGGTTGCGAGACGATCTCATTATTCTTACCAAAAGTAATCAATACTCTACCACGACTTATGATGAAGACTGTCTTTTGACTTTGACGATTTCCGATTCAGTTTTTTTATTTCGTGGTATGACTCTTCCTCCACAACTAATGTGCCAGTCAGTTCATTTTCTGCCCAATGACCGCATGTATCCCTTTAGATGTATAGGTGATTATATTTCGAACAAATTGGAAACATGTGCAGAAATAGTGGCACGAGAGCTTTTTGTTGTTAAAAAAATTGAAAACATAAATAAAAGAAATGCAATTAAATAAAATTATGTGCGAACTTGAACAGCATCAAAAACGGTTTTTACATTGTAAGTCTGTAATTAGGGCGAACCGCTTGACGCATGATTTCTCATGCGTAAAGAATTTTTTTATTTCTGTTTCAGTCTGACGTAATTTTTTGCAATAAAAGTAAAATAAGAAGAGAATTGTCCGGAATTACAGGAACAAGCCAGTTTTCCGGCAAATAATTGGTTTTCCTAAACGATTATGTAGAAAAATTTAATAAAAAACCATATTTTCTTCGAAGGCTCTTGTTAGCGAACGTTCTTTTTTGTATTCGAATATCTCGGCTCTTGCCCTTCCGGCTCCTTCAGTGCTGCTTTTATCCTTTCTTTTCTATCTCCATCAATAGAGTTCCCTTACTTCAATCCTTAAATCTTTCCATCCCCTATCATCTAAAAACATCTCTAATTTCCTAGCGTAATATATTCAAGTGGTTTGGTCAAAGCCAAACACGAGCCCGAAATATGTAAAAAGATAAAAAGTAAATAAAGAAAACCTTTTACAGCGTATTTTCGCATTTCGACTGGAAGTACGTGCGGACGCATAAATGTGGTGAAGCGTAAGAAAACAGCGAACTGAAGACTTGATTGACGGTATTAGTTTATCTTGCTTCGATTCGGAGCTGCGCTGTGAAAATTATTAGCGGATGACGGTGTAGGAATCGGATTAATAAACGGGCGCGAATGCATTATACTAATTTTTAGGGTTCTGCGAAGAAAAGCCATACGGTATCACTTCATTTCATCAGATTTATCCGATAAAGGAAACCGTGAACGCTCGCTTTGATTCCGTTTAACGAGTTTCCCACAAGCAAACTTCAGGTTTTCTCGACAGATTTTAATAAATCACCCGCTAACACTAATCCTGAACGCGACTTTCCAGATTCTGGAGGTCGAATCATTTACTAAAAATTCCGTTATTCTTCATCTTCCGGTTATTATCATTATTATTGGTGTACCTATATGTGCCGTCGCAATAGCCGAGTTTGCCGGAACGCAATCGCATTACCAAGTGGCTGGGGTTGCGAGTGATCTAGCAGCGACATGTCAAAGTTATTGAAAATAAATAATCGCCTAAGTCGCTTGCAACGCTATGGGAAATCAGCAAACGCGCGTGGTTCAGATTGCGATTAAATACAGGCCTGAACTATCCCACAACAATATGTCAAACATTCTTATATATGCGTTTCATGTACAACAAAAATACAGACAAGCCCTGAAAAAATCGAGTACAATACGAATAAAAAGTAAAAGATATTTAATTTCGGAAATATATAGGATGTCTTATTCTTGCTAGAGATTTTCCGAGAATATACAATGCCACGTATTTTTATATTCACTACAGACGCACCCGCACACCCATATCGGTCCTAACAATGTACACAACCATCTCCTCGTTCGTCCAGTTCTAGACTAATTTTTATTATTTCAAAAAAGCGATACAAGACTTGTTCTATGTCAAAAAGGGGTTGTTAATGGTTATGTTCGAGCGTCTTTGTTGTGAAGATACGCTTTAACAAATATTTTTCTCTCACTCTCTCATTCCGTAACCAGATTTGTACCTATCACTGCGATTCAACAGTTGTTTCTTGTATTAGCTCTTCCGTATATTTTCAAGCACGCATACCCTCACACATACTTACAACGTAATGTCGATGTGTTTTTCGGTAGGTCTCTCTCTGTAACGATGTGAAGACTTCTACTCATAGGCGGCACCGTGTATTTCGAAGTATTCGCCTGATATGATTTAAAAACGTAAAAACAAAACGCGGTACAAAAATATTTCCCGTAAAATTTGAATTCCAAGAGTTAAGAGACTCCTACATATTTAGCAGTATTTGTAATCGTTGTGAAAAGTTGCACTATTTTTCTATTTAAATTAAAGGGCCTATTGAATTCGATGGACTAGATTCTAGGTCTGTGTAATACTGTTAAAGAGGATTATAATACAGATTTATCGAAATTTATTGAAAGCGATATTGTTCTCTCCTGCGTAATATTTTACTTTACTTCATCAGATAAGCAGTTTAAAAAGCTCTTAAAAAGCAGACTCTCAATACACCATATTAATACTAATGCGACATACTATTAAACATTTTCGCAATATTTCACAACTTCACAAATAACAGAGATAACAATTCATTACTTCAAATGTAAACGTAAACATTTTTTTTAAAAAAAAAACTACTTTTCAAAAGAATAATTTTAAACGCTTCTTCTGTAAAATTTCTCGTTTGGTCGTAAAATACCTTTTCTCGTGTGTAAGATCTCACATATTAGTAAACAGATATGATTTATACTATCTGAATCTGTAAAAAAGATCTAAAATAAATACAAACGCGATATATGTATGTATTTCGAATCTGAAAGAAACACTTTTTCCACTTATTTTAGAAACTGTTTCACGTCGAACCTTTTTTACCCACTGTCCTAAGGAAAGGTATCTTCGGAAGAAAATAACATGACTGAGAATCAAAATTAGAGGAACGGTGATACCTAACAGGAAAGGGGGAAGGAAGGATAAGAAGAAATGAAAGTAGTTGGAAAATTCCATTTACGGGCGGGTTAGGAATAAAACTACAAAGAGAGGAAAAATGAGAACAGGAAAAAAATAAAAAGAAGTGAAAATTGTGATTGCCCATAGACACTGGGATCTTCAATAGTTTTAGCGAACACCAAAAAAAAAAAAAAAAAAAAAGAAAAAACCAGTGAAAATAGCCCAATGTTTTCATAACAATGTGATAGTTATTGTGAAGTAAATTTCTGATGCCTAATCGAAGAAGATCATAACGCACCATTCGATACTACGGTTACAACCGCGCCAGCAGAGTGATTTCCGACAATAAAAAGAAGAACTGCATCAGTAGAGCTACAACTGCAAAAGCAGAAGCCACCGTTGTGAAGTATCCTAGGTACAACTGTAAAAATCGAAACTCCTTATGTAAAATGGAAAAAAGTTAAGACTAGAGAGGAGAAAAACCGATAGGAAGTTCACTGTTAAAAAAAGTTCTTAGACAACGGCAGGAAGTAACTAAAAGAGTAAGTGAATTGTTGATGAACCGTTGATTATGATCATAAAAACAGTAGGTGAAAATAATGCATGATGATTTTGAGGGCGAAATCAATCAGTGAATTTTCGATAAGCTCTCTAGAGAAGATAAAACTTTTTACATTTCACGGCATACTGCCGGATATATTAGGAGGGGTAAAATAAAGCAACCATAAATCAGAATGGCAAGTAAAACGGAAAATGCACTAGTACGTGTAAGGTAACAGAAATTTAAAAAAAAAGCGGGAAAACTAATGATAATATAAAACGAAGAAAAAGTGTGAAAAAAAGAGATAGAAATTTATATATAAAACAATTATCGATAATGAACGAGAAAAACCAGCGACGATGAAAAAAGGAAATGGAAAATAAACACATAGTGTGATAATTACTGAGCAGAAGACATTTGTTTAATTGGTAAGTCGTAAATAGTGTTTAAAATTCTACATTAGCGTTTGACACGGACGTATATATAGCTTTTCAATGAGGCAAGAATGAAATCTGAAATTTTCATATAGCTTTTTTAAGCAGAAAAACTCGGTGTAATAATATTAACAATCTTATTTCATTCTTTGCTTATATTTTCATACAATAATATTATTATAATAATATATTAAAAATGTAATTTAAAACTTAAAATTGAGCCGTATACGTCTTATTGCCAGCTTATTTACAATTTCTTTTCGGAATTCAGTTTTACCGCCAGGTCATGGTGAACGCTCGTAAAAGTAAGAACTAGTGTGTAACTCTTTCGTCGTCGACTCCATTTCTAATATAGGTTTTTAACCGTTTTACGAGTGGGGAAACATCTTTCTGGGGTCGTAGTGGACTCTGAAAGTGATATGATAAGAAGCTTTTTTATCAAAAGGAAAAATTGTTCATTGTGATGGTCAATAGCTTTTACTGCAGTGGCAGGTTTTCACGTTGCAGATTTCCAGTAACTATGCCATATATATATATATATATATATATATATATATATATATATATATATATATATCGTATTCACTCAGAAATATCGTGCTTTCATTTTCAGCGAGAAATGTTTATGCTATTTTTTTCAGTTTTTCATGTACCCTGGAGTCATTACTCGTCTTTTCGGGAGCAGAAGCATTTGAATCTTTTCGATTGTTTCTTCATGCGGGTTAAAGCAAACATCGAGTTCTATACTAGCAAGGTCAACAAACGGGTAAAACACATTTTGGCGGTAATATATTTCGGCAGTTTCTCCTGGTAATTCGACTAATATTCGGTCTTTTGCGTAAGCCAAGGGGGGAGGGGGTCAAACCCCTGAAACTTTCCCCTTATATAAAGGCTGATAGTGTCGGATATCATTTAACAGTTCTAATATCTATGTTTATTTATATAAAACTTTTTCTGAACTATATATATTTAAGTTCTTCCCCTTTTAAATGAGTTTGGTAACATTTCTGCACAGTTTCCGATTCGGACTTATCTTTTATTACATGATCCGCGCATAGATCTTTCTGATTCGTTACTATATTATTACTAGTTCGCTAACATCTATTTTCAAATAGTTTACGATTTTTGCTTGTTCCAAGCCTAAGGTTACGGTTGCAGTGGAAACACAAATTCTGACGCTTTTTGTCGAAACATTCAAACGCACTCACTGTTCTGACAAATACGACAGAGAATTTGAGTCCGTTTGTCGCTGGAGTCTAGCTGATTCAGAATTAAAATCAAACAAAAGTCTTCTTCTTCTAATAATAATAATAATAATAACAAAATATTTACGAAAAGAAACGCTCTTTAACTTTCTGTATGCCTGAATACGTTCATTTTGTAATTAAATTTTGTACTTTGCCAAATTGTTCGCTGGCTATACTGTTCGTGTGTTAAAGTTGCATCTCTAGGTACGCAAACGCACGAAATAATATACAACATATGAAGGACAAGTAAATGATATCGGTATAAAGGAAAATTATTAATTTTTTTGTTGGACGTACAGCGCGCTAGGAACACGTTTGTTTGTTTATTATTGGAGACTAACACAAAGCTAGTCAGTTACGAAACCGCTCAGTTGTACCGAACATCTACGCACACGACATATTGTACAGAAAAGCGAGAGATTTTTATCATTGATAGTCTCCCCGGATGTGATTCTAGTAATCACAAAATGCAATTAGTTAAACTTGTGCTACATTCCGATAAGAGTTTCGTCGTTGCTGATAGGTTCTCTGGAATTACAAATAAAGCCTGCTGCTCCATCACGTAACTCTCTGTTATTTCGATTAAAGCATTATTGAACTTTCGTAACAACCGCTTCGGTATTCTGTGCAAGACAAGGAACTACATTACGATTTCCGAATTGACGATTTCAATTTTATCTTAAAGAAATATGTATGCGTATGTGTTTTCATTTTCATTTCTTGTCTAATCGAAGTCGATCAATTATTATCAAAAATGTGAAACGCCGTTAATCTGCCTCGTCAGACTCTGAAGCGTTAATTCTTAATTATAATTTTGGAGGAAATTATTTATTTCACCCTACAGTGTTTATCTTTACATGGTAAATAAGCGAGAAGATTTTTATATACTATTAAATGTAAACGCGCGCGCAGAAATATTCTCTGTGGTAAACAAGGTGTTAATAAACATTCGCAAAAAGCTCTTTTAGACGTGTAAAAATTATCCCCGAATTCGTATTTTTAATGGTTTTTGCTTTTAAGTTCTGGAAGGTTTTGATGAAAAATTTATTACGCAAACGATTTCAAAATTACCGGGATTAAAAATCTTAAATCGTTAAAAGGTCATTAATTTAGAAAACGAAAATAGCGGGATCAAAAATACTTGAACGAAATTTCGAAATATTCAAAAATCTGCAATGGTTGATATAGTACGAAAATATGATATTTTTCATGGTTTATTACTTACGTGTATCAGTTAAAAAATCAGAAGAGGATTTAAAAAAATGTCGTCAACATATTATACGTAAGTCGAATTACTAATCCGACGCTTGGCACATATGGAGATTTTCAATCTTTTTTACGCTTTTACGCGTAGCGAATGTGAATCGAGTAACATTCAGTATTGTTCCGTTCTTATCCTATTCTTAAAAGTTTTTAAGTAGAGTCTACATTTATTTATAGAGTTACAAAAGTTTTATTATGATTTTTTTTTGTTAGCTTGGTTTTTCAACCTTTTAGCCAGTTTATATGTTAAACGTGTCACATAGTATTCAAATCTTAAAGTTCAATACAGCATTTCTTAAGGAGTATTGATAAAGCAGTTTACATACCTGGCCTCTAATGGATTTCTATACTGTACTTTATCGGTAGCGTGTGTTATTCCTGAGTTGATTAATAAGTTCTTCTCGTTGTTTTTGAAATCGCATACAATAGGAGATGATTATTCATCATAGTCTTTATTACAGTATCGGCATTTATCCGATTATGCTCAGTTTCTTTAATCGGTCTGTTGTTCTGGCATGTCCTGTTCTAAGCCGTATGATTTGCTTTATGTAATTTCTAGGTAGATTCTCCTTGACTTGAAGATGGGTTCCTGATATGTTGCTCTTTTTGTATATTGAAATAATATTTTCCGCAGTTTAATTCTGTTCTTTCCATTTTTTAAACGTTAACCTGAATTAACACGTTTTAACAACGCTCTCCAAGTTATGGTAGCAATAAGGTATGTTTCAAACGGAGATTAACGTGTATAAGCGTGATTAAGATGGTGTGATAATTCTTCAACAGCATTAATACAAATTAAAATTACAATATCTAGAAACGGCTCAATGAATATTTAACGGAGTTTTTAATTATTTTTGTAATTTATGATTTCCGTGCCGACTCGAATAATTAAGCTATTAATGTCGTTTAAGAATTATCATAATATCACTTAAAGTACACGTGCATCATTTTGAGATGTATTATTTTTTATCGAATAGTTATTTTTTACTTATTAAATTTTTATAGTAAGTTTTGAAGTCACTGTTTTTTGTTGTTTTTTTTAGGGGAAAAAAAAACTTTTTTATTTTACAATTTTTAGTACATCAAAATGTAGTGTTTTAAAAGGTGAGACGTGTTTTTTAATTTACGCTGTGACGATTTAAAATTCGTTTCTTCTTTATTCGGATTTATATTTATCCACGATAATTATCACCGATAATATCTTTTAATTTTTCAAATTACATTTCCATGTATTATCAATAATATTTTAAATCAATCGCGTCCGTTGTATTAATAAATAAAAAAAAAGTGATCTAAAAAAAGACTACATTGTTGCACGTTTTTGATGATACCTACTTAATGTTCGCATCGATGTCCTCATATTAGTATCACTACTGACTGATTTCGAAAATCGGTCTACATAAACGCAGGTTATACGCGAACAAACATAAAGACGTACGCTACGAACATCTAACCTCCTTCTTTTTTTAAGTCGGTAAAAATTAATGTATCATCGATGTTGATTGCCACGAGGGTAAATGTAGATCCGAATCTGAAATCTCCTTAGCACTCCATTTACAAGGCTTTTCCCACCTTTTTTTTGGTTCATAATTAACGGAATCGTACTTGCACACGTATGTGTGACAAAATTTATGCGCGATCGTGCAAAAAACGTAGTAATATTAATGCAATGCGTTTCTTCCGTAATACGTATTAATACGTCGCTGTGGATTATTCCAATGAAAAATCCGGATTAAAGTTTTATTTGTATTCCATAGATGGCGTCCGTGACGCGGAAACGGTATTGCTGCTCGGATAGATGGATCAGTTATTCTCTACGTATTGCGTTTGTTTGGTGTTCGCGTAGTGTTTGCGAATGCGGGTTTTAATTGTTTTTCTTTTTTTCCCCCGAAGTGTACTTATGTTATATGAAATTTTTAATTCCCGGTGTTAAATAATTATAATTGTCATGTTTTTAATTTTACGTTTTTTATTTGAACCGTTTTAAAAGTGTGTGTCGTGTTAATTTCGAAATAAAAAATAAGCGGCGTATAATGATGTTCAGCAATTTTGCGGCGACAACATTCGTTTTATTGAACATCGGTTCGCTGGTTGTCGGAGATCTAGAAGGACCGAATGTATGCACCACGCAAGAAACGTAAGTATGCATTATCTAGTGTAAAATTTAATATTTTTGCGTAAAAGGAAAAAAGAGAAATTTGAAAAACGCTAATTTAAATTGGGCAAATTTAAACAATCCGACACACGTACGGTGTCATTTGTTACAATTGTAGGTAGAAACTCCGATAAAATTACCGAAGTTTCTACTTGAAATTGTAACAAATGAGACCGTACGAGTGTCGGTTTGTTCAATTTTGCTTAATTTAAAAATTACCATTTTCAAAATGACTTTGATCGCCTTGTTCCGACGATAACTATTATTAGCGTTTTTTAAAAGTATTTAATTACAATTCTGATAATTTCAGTTTTTAAGCAATCATCTAATCAAAAAAGAATTAAGAGCTTTACGGCATACATTGGTAATCATTTTAGATTCAAATACACACGTGTATATGGTGTGCATACATTGCAATGTGTACATTACAGTTGTAATAGAAAAATAAACTGAAATTAAAAATTTAAAAAAAAAAACGAATTAATCGTTACACAATATACAAGGCCGTATCTAGACCAAAATTTCGGGGAGGGGGGTTACGAAAATATTTTTATAATTATATATATATACAATATTTGAACACTACAATAAAAACAAATAAAAAACAGTCGTTTCCATAGAATTCATAAAAATTTGAATTTTCTTTTCCCCTTTTGTCAAAAATTGAAAAAAGAAATAAATTTATTCTGAATTTGAGTCCATTTAATTCAAGCAGTTATGATTTCGTAGACATTTTGGGGGGGTTTAAACCCTTCCCCTTCAGAGACGGCCCTGACATTATATACCTATATTTACTTTAGTTTGTGACGAAACATTAATTCTATTTTTATAATTAATCCTTTACGTCAGGGCCGTAGACAGAATTTTGAAAAGGGGAGGGTTTTAAAAATTTTCTTCGTATATTTAGTTTCTAAATAACAATACGTTTTTCACTAATATTCATACTATTAATGATTGACATCATTTTGATTTATATGTATTAATAATTTACATAAATGAATTATCCCCCGTATATGAACATTAATAAAAATTACATATGTTATTTAATTATACTCGTAATAAAAATTTTTGCATAAAATATTAATGAACTATCTAAAAATTTGGATTTTCTTTTGTTTTTTCTTTTAAAGGTAAGAACACCCAAAAAAATCATCGATGTTTATTTTAAATTTTTTATTTTTTTCAGATTTTTGTGTATTTATAATAACTATTTCAGTTCTAATTGCCCCCCGTGGACACGACATTGCTTTACGTTAATCACGATTCCCTTGAGAATCGTAATCTCGATTTAATCAATAAAAATTATGGATTTTCCCCCCTGCACGTAATCGGTTAGCGCAGTTTGCAATAAAACAATATCAAATTCCTAGACATCGCCAAAGACCAACAAAAATCATTAGCTTTGTTTTTTTAGTAAATATTTTTCGCTCCGCTCCAATCAGACAATAAAAGGCGCTAATAGTTAATATTTTAGCTCGGATAAAATAAAAACTAGATCTACTTTAATTTACGAATCATCGATTTCCATAGCCTTTTGATACCAGCCTATTTTTCTATCTTTTTTTTTCAGCTTTCTTAACAAGCGACTATTTAAATGTTAAATCGCGTTATTCGACGTTTGAAATAATACGACTAGTGTATATGTTAAACTTTAATATTTCGTAAATAAAATCGCAAAAACAAAAAAAAAAACAAAAAACAAACAGAAACACCTACTCGACTAACTTGATTGATCCACGCACTCATCGTAATACACATTGTTCCGTCAGTATAGATCAAGTTATTTAAAAACCTTTTTTATAATTTTTGTCGACGTTTTTTGCGGTTTTATTTGTTTCAATATTTTAATTTTATCGCTTCCTTTGCTGCTTGCATATCTCGAAGTCTCTTCTCAATTTAAGCCAGAATTTTATAGCTAAACGGTGACGGTACGAAAATCCGGTGAGTTCGGAATTAATTATTCTCGAAGAGTAGTTTCGTTTTCGGGAAATATTCTGACAGAAATAAATGGTCTAAAATCAGGTTTAGACAAAGAGCAAGGGCTTAAATTAGTTTTTCAACGTCGTAGAGTTTCATTTTACCTTTACTTGGTTCGAAAAAAATCATATTTTAACATAAATACATTGATGCGATCAGTGAGGAATACTATAAAATGAAATGATGCAGAGAAAGGTCGTCGTACTCGCGTTTAAAGTTTGATTCGATAATAGGGGCTTCATTCGGTTATCAATTAAAACCTCGACTCTTCTAGAAATTACTCGGTTGATTAGTCGCGTAATTTTCGGCGAGATAACATTGATTGTTCAGAGATTTAATATTTAGTTTTTCGATAAAGCCACCTAAATCTACTAAGAATTCTGTTTCTCGTAATTTACGATAGAACACGAGATTTTTTGTTTTTTTCCTCCTCGCGTAGTTAGTTGTTTCAACTATTACTAACTACTCGTGTAGATTATCTATTTCACGGATATCTCCTGTTCCTGAATAGAGCCTCTTTGAAAATTCGGTTAATTTCGGTGACATTAAAAACGCTATTGAAAAACAGCGATTCTTCTATTTCGGTTTAAAATTTTTATTGTAATTTTTTAATATTTTTTTTTATGTTTAGACCTTAATTACGTAACGTATTCAATTGAAAAATGGGCTACAATTAAGAGCTTCATCCGCAGTGTGAAAGTCAAGTCAGTACGCTTATACACATCGGGTTGAAATAACAAACTCTATACTAAATCTATAATTCTACCAGACTGATTTTACTAGAATACCTGTTAACTACACTACGCGTGTTTATAGTATTTTATGCTAAGAATCAAGAAAAAAGCGTCGAGATTGTACTCCATCGCAAATGTTGCGAACAATCATTCAGGATCTAGCTTAAATCATTCGAATTACGACACATTGTGAGAAGGAAATCTGAGTTGAGACAATGGTATATATTTTTTATTTTTTCCTTCGGTAGCGAATTTGTTTTGTCGCTTTTTCTCAGAAGCGATATTCAACAAGCAATCTAAGATTGTTTCGATTACTTCACTGCTGACAACAGACAGAAATTACCGTAGTGAATTAAGTGCGTTTGTTCCGAGATCATTCTCGGCTTCTCTTTTGTTCTTCTATGTCGTCCATCGGTTCCCGTTTTTATTTCTTTCGAGTCCTGTGTCGATTTCCGATCGAATCATCGTATTTTAAATCTTTCTATTTTTAAACGTTTCTCGGCGAGAAGCTTAATGAAAAAAGAAAAAAGATATTCTTTTTATTTTATTTATTTATAATATGTATTTTTAGTATTTTTTCTCTAGTTTTTTTTTCTTTTTTTTTTTTTTACTAATACTACCTACTAGTTACCCGTAATTGATGAAATTAAAGAATTCTCATAATTGCATCTTAATCGTTTGTTTTCGCATCTGCATTTATCTTTTATCATTTATTTGTTGTCGTGCCGACATGAGTTTAAAGAAGTAAAGGGGCCCGCTTGTTTTGAAATTTGTCTCTAAATTTTTTCACTTTAATAAATGCCACTTTATCTTAAGAACATGATCGAAACCAAAGTTTAATAAAGCAAGCCACAACTGTACACGATAATATTAGCTAATGTGTACGAATAATCTGATATGAGACACGAAACATTTTGTGTTTACCGATTTCAGTATTACAGATTGATTATATATACTATGTTTTATTTATGCGTATAATAAATTTTCCTCTGAGATTCCGAGGAATTTTATTTATTGATCCCGTTGTAGTCAATAAATCCTTCGGTGTATTGAATTATTTTTTCTTTTTCCATTAAGTCTTCCGAAAAGAGGCTTTGATAATAATCGCATTAGTTCCGTTTATAATGATTTTTAACGGAAATCGTGCTTCTCTGAAATGGAATTTTAATTTATGTGCGCGGCGAAGGCTTCCTTTTTTTCGGTTTAATAATTTACTTTGGTTTTTGTAATGAACTTATATATCTCAGGACCATCGCCTGAAACCGGTCAGAGGAAATAATCGGTTAGATTTGAATTCGGTCAAACAATACGAAGTTAATAGCAATAATAACAGATAGGAAAGAATAGGCAATATATTAGAAACGATGCGGCAGGGAAGCTGAGCTTCAACAAACGCGAATAGTCGATAGAGCTAAAAGAGTGATTCGAAGAATATATGATATATATTCGGATGGCAGACAATATTAGATTGGAGAGTACAGTGAGAAAGGTAACATAGAGTAAGCTAGAACGTAGACAAATGATATAAAGACGATGTCAGAACGAGGAAGCAAAGGACATTTTAAAAGGTTGAGAAAACTAGAATGGAACGATAAAAGAACTGATTTTTTACAGAGAAAAATGCGTTTTTCCAACTAATACGTTTACGTACAAAAAAAGGCCCACAGTGGGTGTACATAATTACATATGTTTAGACAAGTGATATCATTTGTGAATTTCAAATAGGTCAATTGTATTGTTTCACTATAGTTTTCCTGTTCATTAAATCAAGCAGTGACATGTTATCATAGTTCTGATAAGACCCCCCGTTATGCGTACCGAAATTCTCATTTACAAAATAATCGTATTCAGTTTGTCAAACGATATTTCAATAATAATCGAATGCGCTATTAGATCTGTTTAATGCGACCACCATCTTTTATTTTATTTTATTCGAGACGTGTATGACACCTTAAACTGGAGTTCTATTGGCGAACGGCGTTTGGAGATCCGCAAAGATTAATTCTGTCTCCTATTCGGTTTTTTATTATTTTTTTTATTTTCTCCCCTTTTCGTTTCTATTCCTTTTACTTACATTATCAAAATATGGGCACGAGCCAACAGAGTGGCTAGACGCCGTCGGCGATGTTCGCTATTTTGATGGTTTTTTTCTTCTACTTATTTATTTATTATTTTTTTTTTTTTTCACTTTCTTTATTACGTTATTTGAATATGAAGGAGAGAGAAAACGTGTGCGCGTACGGTAGCGATAATGGTCGTTATAAAATTGTATATCCGTGAAAATTTTCTACGAATTGCGAACGGTAGTCTTTTCGTAAAACAGCTGCCGGCCATGTGTTATGCATTAAAAACTCTACTAGTGTATTATTACTAATGGTAATTGGATTTTAAAAAAAATGGATAACTCCGGTATGATATAAATTTATCTCGTCGGCGTTTTGAAAATAAACATTTTAATAAGATTTTAGGTTTATTTGGTCCTCTACTTTTATACAGTCCAGTATCTAATTATTAAACGTGTTAAATGTGTGCAAGGGCGTCGCCAGCCAATGGGCCAGGGGGGGGCAAGATGCCTTTCCAGCCGCCAGGGGGGGGGGCAAGATGATAGAAAAAGGATATGAGTTATAGAAAAAATAAAATTTATAAGTTGTAAAGGCTTAATATTTTATTAAACAAGAATAAAATCTTAATTAAAACATCATTTTCGTGGGTTTCTGGCAAATTATTCATGATTACGCGCCTATAAATACTCATTATGGCCAGTTGATTAAAAAGTTTCAAGGCTCCAGGGTGGGCAGCTGCCCCCCCCTGCCCCCCGCTGGCGACGCCCATGAATGTGTGCCATATTTTTAATCAGTTATTATAAAAAAAAAAGAATGGGCAGTGTTGCCAAGTTATGCATTGGACTTTAAAGTACGATAACCGAAACACAAATAATATGGATTTATTGAAGATTTAACATTATTGTTTGTTTTTTTTTCGTGTAATAAAACATCCGTTCATTCTAATCTGCATATTAATAAGAAAAAATGAACGCCCCATCTTTCAATTATTTTTGTTTGCCTGCGGTTTTAACGGGAAAAAGCGATGATAATGGCTCGACCGAAATTTGACAGAAAACAAAAAAAGGTTAAGTCAATTATAATAAAAATTTCGGCAAAGCGCCCATCATCAAAGCAATATGATTCCAATACGGTTAGATGTTGTTGTTTTGGGGGGAGGGAGAAGTTAACTGCGGATGTTAACCCGGCGTAAGTGAACTTACCAGAAATTTCAGTGCGCAGAAGAACACAAAACAACTCTGCTTAATCAACTGCGCCACAATAGTTGGCTTAAAAATTAAATCATGTGCGTGGGTCTAACGTATCGTATCGTAAGAGTTTTACGTTTTATTATTCGAGTTAATTGTTTACATACGATTTTATTAATTGAAAAAAAAAGAAAAAAAAGAAAAAAAACAATATAAAATGAAGAAAATTAGGGTGCCTCGATGTTTAATTAAATTTCTGATTACAAATGTAGTTTTTATGTGCAATATTGAAATGACTAAGTATCATAAATTTCGAAATCGCTTGGTGAGCGTTTGGTTTTTAAAAAGTATCCTTATTGTATTGCTGATCTTCTGTCGTGTTGCTTTTAACCGATAGGATTTAAATATAATTCCTTGATTTATTGCCTCCTTGATTTTTACTTTCCGAATATTACAGTCAAGGAAAAAAAGTAAAATGAAAATGGAACAAAGAAAAATCATTTTAAACATTACATCTGCATACAGAACAGTTGTGTTCCCTATACTTTTGCTTATGTCGTGTCAGGAATTATGCCCTTGGATTTACAGTTGGAAAGAGTAGACAAAATTGGGTTATCTAAAAATAATTACATAAATCGAATAACGGTAGCGAAGAAAATAAAAGAAGCGAACTTGCAATATTTGGATAAGTGGCAAAACGCCTATGATCAGGAAGTAACAGGAAGGCGAACGTATGGACTACTACCCAGAACTGAAGACAGACTATGAAACAATCAAATCAGTCCAGACTGCTAACTCAGTTTCTCTCAAAACGCACGATAATTCGCGGAGTATTTGAAAAAAGTGAACATAATATTAATGTAATGAAGACAAATGTAGAGAATGTAATATCGGAGTTGATTCACCAGTCCGCACCTTTCTATTCTGTTCCAAATTCGATCACGTACGAGCTGAACAACACAACGTGGGAGAAAATTATAAATAGTTCACAAATAAATTTAACATAATTAAGACTAAATAATTAAAGAATATATGCGTACGTGCATCTAACTAGGTCCCACTTTGTCGAAATTAATTACGGAGCAGTGGGGATTTTTCGGATGATAGGTCAAAAATGTTGATTTTGGGATTTTTAGCGTTTCTGCTGGAGTGAACACCGCTCTTTCCAATGCCGCAAACCGCAGTCCGACCTCGAGTTCGTGTTCTATGGGCAAAAACCTGAATCCGCCTGGGTACTATAGCAATGCGAATCGCGCTCCTTTCCGTTCCTGACGTTATCACGCCGTTTCTGTTACTCGTTTATGCGTTGTTTTTGTCATTTTGATTGAAGAAATGTACGTTCGGATTATTTTTTAGTCGAAATATTTTCGTGAAATTGTGAAGTATTTCCTTCGATGAAGAAACGTCGTATTTTTATTAAAGCTGAGAACGATAGTGATGTAAAGAAAAAAGCGTTCAATGTTGACTAATAAGTAAAAAATAATCATCACGATGTTTAAATAGAAGCTATGATTTAGAATAAAAAGCGCTAACGTTTTTTTTGAAAAAAGTAAAAAGAAACATTCGTTATTCTGTTGCAAATCTGAGATTTCTTGAAAAGGTCCTACTTCGTCGATCTTATGCCCAGGTTCCATCCAGTGCGATACACTAGACAACATTTCTGATCGAATAAGACCTCCGGGAGTCTTCTAAGTGCAAACATTTTTGAGATATTTGCATTCGCAGTTGGAAATCTTAACGAAATAACTCGTTTTTTCGCAAAAGTATGTTTTTTCAAATTTCAACTTCAAACGCAAATATCTCGGCGAGTTTTATACTTAGAAGGCTTCGTGTGAGATCTCAATTGATCAGAAATTTTGTCTAGTATACCGTACCGAGTTTAACTGCATACCGACAGAGTGGGACCTAGTTAGATGCACGTACGCATATGACAAAAATACATATACTAAAAAATAAAATCTAAATAGAATAATGAATATTACTAAACTAACCACGAGAGAGAACTGTTTCTCGCGTTATTCGATTTTTCTTGTCTCTTTTCTCCTTCGTATATTTTTCGATGATATAGAGGGGAGATACGGAAAACCCTTAATCTATATGATTTAATTGTAAATTACTATTCTTACCGTATATGCTGATGTTTTGTTATCTATTAATTTAGGCAGTATTTTTCACTTAGAAAGAAGGTGAAATTAAATTATTTAAAGAAAAAAACAATTTTTGACAGCCCTGCAAACATCGATGAGGGGGGGGGGAGACCTAAAAAATACCCTCGTGAGTTTTTTAAATACATATTGTTTTGTTTTTTTTTGTTCGCTTTACGGCCAGTTTTTTGATCTTCGTAATTACGTTACAGATTTTGATAATGTACCATTTGTGAAAGACAAAATTTGTCATTTTGCAAAAAATTGTAATTAAAACGTGTGATTTCATCTGTGATGATTACGGTTAACGTGGGTCTGTTATTGAAATTACCGTAAAACTTAACTACTATTTCAAAGCAGCAAGAAGATGTACACTTTGCGATATTCGTATAAAAATTAGTCGATGATGAGTTTAAAAAAAGATCGATAAAAACCAGCTCTTAAATGCTCGAGTGATGAATTTACAACGGAATATACGGTCTCACCGGGGTTTTTTTGGTTTCTGTTTTCCTCGGTATTCTGTTGACTTTCAGTAATTTCCGCATTGCGTCTCTCGTATCCCGTCTCTCTTCTTTCCGCTCACAATGTATTCCCCCAGTATATTGATCACTTCCTACTAACAACATATAATATCATCGTATAAAAATATGTATTATTGATTTCTTCCTTTTTTTTGATTGTTTTTCAAAAAGAAAAAGAGAGACTTTTGTAATAGATTATTTTTATCTTTACTTTTAATAAACTGAAAGTTAAAATTTAGTTAACATCGTCCGACTACATGACAGCGTTAGGAACACGGTAGAGAAATATCTATTTACCTATATGTATATAAAATTATTATTGTCACGCTAGGGATATAGTACGAGATTTTCTCGCGATTTTTCTGTAGCGTGCAGAATAGAACGTATTCAATTAAAGAATGGGGTATAACTAATAAATTTCACTTACGAGTGAGATTAACAACACCCTTATGCACGCGCATCAGCTAGTAATAAAGTTTTAAAGCCCGCTACGGAGGCTACGCGTTTGTTTACGAGAACAACTGTTTAGCCGCTTCCCGTACATGTATTTATTGTGGAAGAAAACCGGTGAAATCGTGCACCAATGAAAATGAATTCATTACCCGACCGTATCTTTTAAGAGCTAGCAGATAAAACGATATTTATGACGATGCGTGATATGGAAAATAATATCTTTAAATAGTTCTAGCATCGTAAACATGGTACCAAAGTTTCATTTGAAACACCGAATTCGTGGTAACGCCGTTAATCCTAATTCTTATTTCGTGTCGGAGAATTTATTTCTAAAAATGGAAATCGAAAGTAGAATCAACCGTGTGCTTTTCCTTATTAGTGTTGTTATTAAAAAAAAAAAAAATTTCTTCAAAAAAGTCACTGAATATGTCGAAAATTGAACCAAACTGTGTCTGACCAATTTTAATTAATTCTCTTTTCTTCCAAATGACACTCCTTCTTCGTGAATAAACACCTCTCCCGGAACACGAGAATAACAGGAAATGGAATAATGAAGCGACAAAAAAGTTTAAAAAATGGCCTCGAATTCTGGCACCGCAAAATTTATAGCAGATTTAGTGCTAGGCGCACAAAAGTTTTGTAAACGACGGCCTCTGTCCACTTTCCTACCTCTAAAAACGTGTTAATAAAAAAAAACACGCAATAGTCGTCATTTATGAGACAAAAAAATCGCTGTAAAGAAAGGTTTTGGTTTTCATTCGACACGAAAATGCGTTAGTTTTTCCGATACTTGCTGGAGTGAACCAGTTCAAAGGCGTATTGTACTCTCTATTGACGAGTTTGACTTTTTAGTTTACGCTTGCTGTCTATTTCGGCTCCGGAATACAACAGTGTTTAGCCCTAATTTTTGCGTTGATTATGTAACAACCTTTAATCGGTATTATTTACGAATCTTGTGTCTTTTCTCTAGGAAAACACCGATGTAAAATTGTAAAATTATGTAGTCACTTAATGTAGTATTATATATACATCGGTGCGATAATATTGGTAAAACTTCATATAGCACAGCCATTGTATGTTAAATAGGTTGTAGAGTGAGAGTTTTAGCGGCATCTGTTTTGAAATTATCTGTTTACATGAAGGAATTCTCGCGACGCAATAATGTCCGTTTGTAAAGGATTTCATCTCGATTATTTAAACAATGGAAAAGAATCATTTTTAAATAGCGATCTTTGTAAAACGGACGTTTCCTCATTTTCGGAATGATAAAAGTGACGTAATTAGCTGCGAATTATTTTCGGTTTCGGAAGAAAACTTTGTTTTAACCTGTTGCGTAACAGTCCTGAACTGTTACACATTGTCTGCGCGACGGTGTCCGTTTTGTACGTCTGAAAGTGACGTAAAAAATACTTGGAGTGAAAATCGGTTAGATTTTCGAGTAGCGGCTTTAAAGCTTCTTTTAAAAGTATTTCTCATAAGCGCTATCTTTCTTTTTTTAATGTATTTCGCTCGGTAATATTTCAAATACGTCCGAGAAACTGGTTCTTATAATTAAAGTCATTCCGCCCGCTTACTATGCAGTCGTAATTGTGGACGTAGTTTTATCAACTGTGTGATTCTTTAAGGGGAAAAATTTCATGTCCGTCTATATTTTTTTATTTTACTTTTTTCTTTTTTTTTTTTTAAGAATAAGTTGTGGGTCTCACAGGGCAAATATGCCCGTTGTGTGAGTGCCCAACACTCTTATCAACGTTTATTATAATAGGTATATAGTACAACAAATTAAAACTAACTTGTAGCCGGGATCATTACCCAGCAATAGATTACATTAGTGAGAGAGAATGAGAAACACGAATTAGAATTGAATACTACTAGAAATGAAACAAATGGAAGACGTTATGAATGATCGCCGGGGATGAAAGTGAAAGAATATGACCAAGATTCGAGAGTTGTCAATGAAGTGGGAGCGTTCTATGTATATGGACGCGCCTTCGAAGAATCTATACATGTAGTTTTTTACTCTTTTTTTTCTTTGGTCAGTTTGTGATACGTTTCAACAGTAGGTGCGAGATTTTGGCCAAAGCGAGAATATGATTCTGAAATCTTTAACGTACGCCGACCAACATAATTCTAAAAGTTCGGCTCGTACTCTATCGTCTGTGTTTTCTTTTTTTCTTTTTTTTTAGTGGGTTTAAATATGGTTCCAAATTCGCATATTTTTCATTAATTACGATTTAACAAAGAGCTAATTAACTTCTAGATGAAAATTAAACGTATTTTTGGTTTCGAATTATTCCTTGTCTTAATCTTTAAACGGGACTCTATGAACTAAACAGCTCTATTTGTTCAGACTGTATGGTAAATTATTGTTGCTAGCGTTGTAAAACGTAAAAATAATTTAAAACTTTCGCGGCTCGTTTATAATAATATCATTAAAATTTTCCGTTAAAACTGCGTCGTAGTCCACATTCGTTAAAGTTCCGGATAGCGCTACTACTGTTCAATCCATCATCAGAACTGAAATATAGCTGACACGAAAAATCACAATTCTAACAAACGGCGTTTAATAACTGCACTAGCTGTGGGGTCGGCTTATATATGACAGGTCGGGTATTTCTTATTTTGAGTTTTATTATTATTTTTTATTTGACCAATCACAGGCTTTTAAATAGCTTTTTTTTTTTTTTTTTTATCCGGATAAGTACAAAAAACTATAGATTTGTGAAGAAAATGGAATTTTTCGGTAAAGTAAAGTAGGTCCCATACCCTTGACAGGGCGTTGGGATTGTGAAGTTAAGCTTTTCATAATGGTATTAAGCCTAATGGATCTGATGAGAATACTGGAGCTAGTTCCTTTCTCTCGGCCGCCTTTACTTTCCCAGATGTTTCTAGTATAACCAATTCAATTTCAGGCTGGGTAAACCTGGGAGCTACTTGGATCTGGGACAAGACAAGTCTCGAAAACCTATGACACCTTTGATTTGGTAGCCAAGCACCTTAACCACTAGGCTACCACGCTACCTTTACCGGTTTAAAAATTGTAAATCTGTACCGGAAAAAAATATAAATATATAATTCATAATAAAGTCGTCGAGGGTAATATAAAAATTTTTGTAACGTCTTAGTAGATATTTTATTTTGTCAGAGTAACATGGTTAAAATTAATTCTATAAAAATGATAGATGGGAAGGGGGGTCTGAAAGCCGAAGTCTAAAAAAAAAATACGTGTATGTAAAAAAAAAAGAATGTTTGTACGTGTTTGCCGTTTCCTTTTTTTACGTTAAACGAAATTGATCTGATTTATAAATTGGTTTTCGAAAACCAGCGCTTGATTAAACAGATTAATTCTCGATCAGGCGAATAAAAAGCGGGCATTTTTCGTTTTTGACTTTCGACAGTTTGCGTGTTGTAACGGTTTTTACACCTACAAGAATACCATTACAGCCTCCCGATTTCATCGTAGACGAAATCTTTAAATTATTGTTTTTTAATTGAAATTTCTTTGAATTTCAAACAGATCGGCGGGTTTAATTAAATTTTATCATAACTAAAAATTTTTATAAAAATTTTCCACCACCGGTCAACCACTAAAAAAAAAAAAAATTCACAAAATGCAAATAATAACAATGATTATGGAATAGCTGAATAAAATTGTATGCATCATTGTCGACGGTAAACGTTCCGCTAGTCGCTGAGTTGGTGGATTGTTAGTGATCTGATTTCGATTAATTCGGTAGACTCCAGTGCTGGAATTCGAATCGATATTAATTATGAAATAATAATTTCACCGCACTTATTTGCTGTTGCAGATTTTAAATAACGGAACATATACATATAGGAGTATTTTCTAACTAGCGGTTCAATTCATTCGCGTCGCGGACTTTGATTATTGACAATTTCTTTTTCCTTTTAGCTCGAAGTATATTGACGATCGTTTACCAGCTGCTACCAGCTGGATAAAAAATCTTCTTTCGTCTTTTTCCATTCCGTTTTTTACGTTCTGGCCGAAAAAGTGATCTGCTCTACAGGTAATGACGACACACGCACCTCAGTCAGCGACGAGTCTGTTGACATTTGCCTGACAGCAGGACTTCATACACATTCTCTATTTCACTCTCATAGCGTGCTCTTTTTTTAAATAATGTATATTTTTTACGACTTTATTTTAATCCCATTTATTTTCTTAGCCTGTAAAGTGACGACTATCACCTAATAATATATCTGATTCGCTTCTCATCCTTTTTTCTTTTTTTAGACCAATGTCCTTTTTTGACGAACCCCAACAGATTTTTAGGATTCCGTACATATAATGTACAAAATCCTAAAATATTAAAAAAATAAATAAAATAAATAATATATACACAATATACGCCATACGCATGTCATTAAAATGCAAAAAACCAAAAAAAAAAAAAAAAAATGTTAGAAAATACCGCTATGAAACATGAAACGTTTTCTGAAAAAAAAAGCTATATTTTACATTTCCACAGTGATAAATTACAGACTATTGAGGTCATCAAAAAGGTCGATGGAAAGATGAAATCAATCAATTTTTAAATAATAGACACTTCGAAAAAATAGCGATCAATAGATTAACATTTGGAACGGTTAATTATTCACGGGCCGAGGAAATTTTACTTATAAATAATTAATTTTTCGTGTAATATCTTAATAATGTATAATTTTCTCAATAAACGTATTTTGATTTTGATTTGATTTTGACGGGTTAATAAAGAATACATTTCAGAATGAAAATGACGAAAGCAGTTGAAACAACTCTTCTTAAAACATTATAGAAGAACTAGTATTTAGGGATCCAGGAGGTTTGCTCCTTGGCCCGATTTAAAGGGCATAGTCTTGTGTGTGAGTATGTCGTGAAATCAACATTTTTTTAAATCAAATTAAAATAAAAAAAAAAATAAAATGCTTTTTTACAAAAAATAAATACCGACTTCAAGATTTATTATACAAATTTAAAGATGCACTAAAAAGTAAAAAATAATTACTCCCGATAAAATATATATATCAGAGTGATATAACTTAAGTGGTGATATCGTAATTCTTATACAACATTAATTTTTTGGAGTTGGCATCAAATTCATATTAAAAGAATAATTAAAAACTGCATTAAATGTTGATTAAATTGTTCTTAACATGAATTTAATTCCAACTCTAATAAGTATTAATGTTGTATAAGAATTACGATATCACCTTAAGTTATATCACTCTGATATATATATTTTATCGGGAGTAATTATTTTTTACTTTTTAGTGCCTCTTTAAATTTGTATAATAAATCTTGAAGTCGGTATTTATTTTTTGTAAAAAAGCATTTTATTTTTTACTATTTAGTGCATTTTTATTCAATTAAATTAAAACATTTTAATAAGAACAGATATTTCCACGGTAAAAACACCAAAAGCTACATTTCCATGGTAATTTGGCAAATTTATAGTATTTTAAGTCAAAAATCTAACCCGACGGTGAAAACAATCATAAATGAAAAGCATCCAAAAAGCTTCAATCTCCCGCATTATTAAGGATAACTCAAAAACTATCGGTCAGATCTTGATCAAATTTAAATGGGACCATATGACAAATACTACCTTTCAAATAAAAGAAGAATCATCAAAATCGGTTCATCTAGAAGAAAGTTCTGTGGTAACACACATAAAAAAAAAAATAAATAAATACAGTTGAATTGAATACCTCCTCCTTTTTTGAAGTCGGTTAAAAAAAGCGAATATTGAAACGCAGAACAAGCTTTTTTTCGATGTCGCATATGGTTTTAATAATATTGAGTTAGAATCGTGTTCGTCTGTTATTTACCGATTGTTTTTTGTTTTTTTTTGTTTGGTTTTCTTCTATTATTTATGAAAAGAATTTTTATTACAGTGAATTATAAAATATATGTGAAATTTAGGGAAACGTAAATCAGACGCTATGAAACAGAACAACAATTTAGGGAAACGTAAATCAGACGCTATGAAACAAAACAACAATTTAGGGAAACATAAATCAGACGCTATGAAACAAAACAACATTTCGGGGTTTTGTTTATTTCAAACGAAACACGAGCTGGTAATTAGAATTAAATGAGTTATTTATGTATGTTTTTGTATGATACTGCGTTGATACTTCGTGTTACTATGTGTTTATATATACTAAAAATACGTAGTTCATAGCTGAGTATGAATACTAAATGAATTAAAAATCCTCTAAATCACTTAAAAACACAGTAAATTAAAGCACGGTGTTTTGGTCATAAACGAAAGTGTAAATTATACTATCGTAATTAATAAACTTTTAAGTTCGAGTAACGTTCAATATGAGCAAAAAAAAATCGCATTTGCGAACGCCAAGGATCGAATTTCTTGACATTTTTACTTTCATGAAGGTCAGCAGTATTTTAGTATTATTCTTCGGAGTAGTTGAGTTCACAGTTGATGCGCAGTTGGTATTTTTTCATAATCGTAATTATTTTATTTTAAAAATATGTTTTTTTACTTTTTTTTGCGAAAACACAGTAATCGTATCAAAATTTCGAATTATTACTACATGTCAAACGTTTTCACCGTTTTAAAAAAATCATTTTGACTAGCAACTTTATTCTATTAAACTCCTTTAATGAAAAAAAAAATTGTCGGAAGTAATGAATTGTTCTCATTCGTTTTCCAGAGTGCCAGTGTCATACTTAATTGTAATTTTTTCGTGACTTTTAGAGACGTAACATTTTAAGAAAACAACTTGGCCATCATTATGGAGCATGATTTCCGATAGCAATAGCGCGCCATTGCGCGTTCCTCAGAAAATCATTAAATTTATTTAAAACACATTAACTAAAAACATGTTTTCAACGTTGCGTAGATATTTGCAGTTTAAAACCGAACATTGCTAAACATTAACACTTTCCAACCAGCCATGTCACTTGGACTGTGCAGTAGGAAAAGACGTTTATTTAATTTCAACCGGTTGCAAACGATGTCATATCTTCGAATAACAAATTAGTTTCGCATCAAATAGGACTTCAGTTAGTCCGGTTCTCCTCTATCGGGAGTATTAAATTTTATCGTCCCATTGATCGTATTTTATTTTTTTTTTCAAGACAAATTATATATATTCATATTTGTTAATGATTATGTGATTTTTACGAAGAGGAAGGGGAATATGGAAATCCTAAAACGAAGTCTGCAACGTTTTCGCATCACGCTTACAGGACATTTCATTTTGCGAAAAATGTCGCAGTTAGTTAAAGCTGAGTTTTCGATAAGAATTGCAGAACTTTCGGGTACACCTACCCGCCGTCAAGGTCTGGAGGATTGAGTTTTATATGCATACTCGTATGTTTCTGCCTTGCACATTTATTGTTTTTGCTGTTTTTTTTGTTAAAACTTAATTTTTCGTTATTGTAGCAAATTGTAACATATTTTATTCGCAAAAAGTGAAGTGACGCAATAAAGACAGTATAATGAAAAACCTTTAAACGTAAATAAAAAAGAAAATGTCCAATATAAATGACGCTTTACATACGAAAATTTAACGTTCGGTAACGAAAAAAAATAGTGGCCTCTTTTAGCCTCTACCAAACGACAAACTTGGAACATGCGTACACGTTTGGTTCGGTAAAATATAAAAATATTTAAATATAATCAGCTTGTCATTGTTATTATAATAAAAATTAAATTACCCCTTATCTATTTTAAAAATGAATATTATGAATCGGTTAAAAAAAAAAGATAATTAATTCCGCCTCGGTTCCTATCGCAATAAAATTGCTAGAAAAGTAAATTCTCGTAAAAAAAACTTTAGAATATACCCTTTGCGAATGTTAGCGGTCTGTCGTATTCTTCTTTCTTAGTGTTTTCCAATGGGTGCGGAGTCCGCTTGTTGACATGTTCTTTCCTGCGATCTTATCATTTATCCGAACACCAGTTTCTCTCATGTTGCTTTTGGCAGAGTCCTTCAACCGTTTTTTCAGCCTACCTGGTGGCTGTTTTCTTCCGAAGACGTAATTCATTAACATCTCCACTGGACTATCGTCTGCTTTCTTCATGATGTGGCCGTACTATCGGAGTCGCGCTTCCCGTAATTTCAAGTGTATAATTTCAAGTATATGGGTGCAACTAGTGGTCTACTATGTACAAAGGTTGAGCCGAAACAACTGCAACTACTCTCCGTACAGAGTATGGACGTTGCTAGCGGGGGAAAAACGAGTGAAACATGAAGTGCATTCTTTTCCGACAGAACAAGTGCAGAGCTAGCGTCATTATAGCAATACGCACCGAGACACAGCTGTGTCGACGAAGTGTATTTAAATTCGCATACTGACTAACATACAGACTATATGTATCACGCATGTATCAGTTGATAATGAAAACCGAACAAAGATGTGCAATTCGTTATTGTGTTGTTCGAGGGAAATTATCGCCGATGGACGACACCGTTCGAGAAGTCTCAACTGCATACGGTACGGAAAGTTTAAACAAGGTCACAATATTGCGATGATGGCATTTTACCAATGAAACACCTGTAATATTGATACCTTTTTCAAAAAGTGGTCCGAAAGGATGCGCAAGTGTATTACGAAGAACGATACTTTGGGAAGGAGTCTCTGAAGACGACGAATCAGACAATAGACAATGTTTCGTACGAAATTTCTTAGTTTGTAAGGGAAACTCTAACTACACTTCGTCTACACATTTTTATCTATCTCGGTTCGTATTGCTAGAATGGCGCTCGTTATTTGTTCTGCTGTCGGAAAAAGAATGATCTTCGTGTTTCACTGGTTTTTTGGAACTCTATATAATAACGTCCATACTCCGTAGGAAGAGTAGTTGCAATTGTTTTGGCCCACCCTTTGTATAACATTTAAATAACAAAAGAAATAAAATCCACAATAAAGGGTGACAGAGGAATGATTTATGTTAAAAAAATTTCTATTATATAAAATGAATTATGTTTATTTTTTTTAAATATTATGATAAATATGCGAATGTGTTATAAGACAAAATGTTGTACAGTTATTACAGATTTTTATAGTATAGAAAGAATAGAGGTATGTCTTGAAACACTTACACATTGTGCTTCTAACTTTTTCTAAAGTTAAATTTAAATAGACAAAAAGATTTACACAAAGATTAAGACTTGAATGGAAATATGGTTCTTTCAGTAAGTTAACAAACATCGTAGTATTTTTGTATAGGTTTTATTTTGAAATTCTGGCCACAAATTTTTTTAATTGTCGTGTTTCGTTGCGCTCCATTTACTGCTAGCTGGTTCGGGTAAAGTTGTCTTACAAAGGAACTATTTTTAACAGGATCGCCTCTACACGCCAGCATCTGCGTGGACAGTGTTTCATTTTATATAAACCAGGATGCTTTCAGAGTGCGCCTTGGAGCTTTTAATTAAAGTCGTTGTTTTAGTGTAATGTTTGAGTTTGAAGCACAGGTCTGAAACTAGTCTTAAAGTAATAATTTTCAGGTTAAGTTGAATTACATTTAATGCATTTATGGCCGGAAAATGGTTTAAAAAAATATATGTACTATATGTAGTTATTGGAGCCGCTAATTTTGATTCCCCCTAGTTAATATTATTTTAAAAATTCCGTGGAATTCCTTACAGATTTGATTGTGTAATTATTATTTTCATTTGATTCGACTTTATAGTTTAACTTTCAATTTCTATATGCTTGAATTTAAGATGACTCTGTAATATTCTTGATGTAAGTAACACTTTCGACACGTACCGGAGATATTTCTGGGAACCGTTTAATTTTGTCAGCACAAAATTAAGAACTCGTGCAGATACCGACTTAGAAACGATTTTTTTAACGGATTTAAATCGTATCTTTTTTTACCTTATAAAGTGGGCCTTTTTGTCGTGCCGGCTTTTGTACTCACTTTATATATCTCTGATATTAAATTAAACCATTCTGGCAACCTACGCGAATGGTAAAACTACATTAGCTTCTAACATGGATGGAATATGGGCCTAAAATTGGGAGGATTAAATTAAGCCGGCAAATAAACCGTTATATATAGATTCATCGTATGCCGTAAACTAAATATATATATAGGTGTATATATATATATATATATATATACATATATAAAATACTGAAATTAAGTAAACGGCAGGAACATGGTTAAGTTGTGTATTTCGGTCCTGTGGCGTGTTCATGTTTAATAAATTTAAGAGAAAACCTTCGCACACGCCGAGCTATTGTTTCTTATAATAAATGGGAAGTCCACATAAATAGCGCGCGTTAAATTTAAAATTGAACAGGTCTATTTAGTTGATGATCATGCGGCGTTAATACGGAAATAATACCTGGCGCGGATCCAATTCTTCAAACGCTTCAAGATCGAAATATAGTTTTAAGTTTTTTGAATATGATTTAACCCTTTAGTTTAAAACTTATAAATATGAATCCGAACGGAAACGGAATACCTACGGGGTAATAACATTCTACTAGGTAATCCAAGAAAAAGACCGCTAAAAGGGTTCGTCACATTTAAAGGTAAAGTTATTATCAAAATTATTCTTTCGTAATAAATGCTCTCAAATCTCTTCCATCTTTCGCACTATAATGTCAGTTAACTTAAATAGCTTTAACTAGGCTTATAGACTAATTTGTCGTCATAGTGTCCTGGTTCTAAACTGTAGATATTTACATATCCTTACACCATTAAAAAAAAGCTTATTATTCCCGTTACATACAACCCAATCTTTCATTGGAAAAATTTAACATCTTCTGTATTCTTTACTATTGTTAATAATGAAATCGTCGGCGCTGTTTATTGTTGCTGTTACCGAGGAAAGTGAGAAACGGAAAGAAGACAAAATTCAGTGAAGTTCTGTGGCTTGAAAAATAACCGACATATAATTTAATGTGGCCACATTCCAACATTTCTTTCGTTCGGTTTTTCAATCCTCCACTTTTGTTACTTTACACATACATGCCTAATTAATTGTAGATTCGAACAATGCGATAATATTAAAAACAAGTTAATCGTTCGCTTGATAATAAGTTGCCGGTGTCAATTAAGTATGTAAAAAACCCCCGCAAATTTTTGAGATTTGTAATAATAATGAAAAATCGACATCGCCAACATTTAATGCAGAAACAGAATAAGGAACTGACTCCTACTTTTAATGCTATTACGTTATTAAATCATATGTCAGGCTGCAAAATTTATTTTTCCCCTTCGGTTTTTATGTATTACTGATCTTTTTTTAAACCATCCTCACTTTTCTCTTTATATTTACATCTGGCATAATATTACGTGAATAAACGTGCACTCTACATAATACAGTTTCTTCGGAGGTTAAAATACGTCAGTTTAACATTCTTTTCAGTAAGTCGATTCATTTTTCTCCGCGTTAACTGTCGATCCGTTGTTTTATAGTCAGTCTTTTTTTTTTTTTGTTTTTTTGTTTTTTTTTCTTCACAAAATTACGTTACAGTGCGTGCTACTTTACTATACATATATTAGCACTAATACCTGGGCGACGAAGCTTCGCTCGTTTTTTTGTTTTTTTTTACGATCTTACCTACATATGAACTGGTTATTTGAATTAAAAAATCATGAGTACAATTAGTTTAACATTTTAATAGAAACAATTTGCTATATTATAGTACTTTTTTACAGTTTACCTATCATCATCCAAAAATCGTCAGGGCCGTTTCCGAGGTACGCGAAATATATTATTGCATTTTTTCAAAATCTGAGACGGACGCGGCTATTTTTAGAATAAAATATAATTGTCATCACGATTTTACAGTGTAATAAAAAATCCCATACTCGAGTTACTTACGTTATGAAAATAATGAGATAAGGGGGGGGGCCTTTGGTGTATTTTATAATTAAGTTGAAATGAACTCGAAAATAACATACTACCGTAAAATTGAATTTCTACCGTTGCCTTAAAATAGATTAGTCACGGTTGTTTTCCGAACTGTTGTATAATTCTTGCGACTGATTTAGTGCTTTGTTGTTGATTGTGTTCTCTGACCGTTTAATTTACATTTGTTTATTGAATTTATGAAAAAACCACGTGCATTTTACCCATTTCTTCGGATATGACAATTCATCGCGCTCTTGACTTAGTTCTTTTTAATAATGTCTGCGGTGTTACAATGACACTCGAATTTTTTTATTTTTTTTTACTCTGTTATGTTTATCACGTGATACGCATTTCAGCGTAAATTATCTACATCTTCAATTTCTAATAAAGAATCATTTTTTCGAAGAAATGTATAATTTATTCAAAAAAAAAAAAATAAAATAAAATAAATACTAACTCGGATAGTGTCCGTTAGTAACACTTTCACTAGCAGTGTAACGAATTGTTATTTACATTGTGTATAACCGGGGCCGTAGATTGAAAAACCCCCTCTTTCGTCCAATGTGCGCGATATCATTGTCGAGAGACATTGTTTTCGCTGCTTTGAAGAAAAAAAAGAGAGAATTCGCCCAATTCTTCTTTTCGAACTTAAAGAAAAGAAAAAAGAAAAAAAGCAATTATTCACCTGCTGGAATATCACAAATTTTCTTACCACACAACCTTTTTCTCTGTATTCTTTCGTTTCCTAGAGGGCACTCGATCTAATGGCAAGGTTTATATTTGAATTTAAGTTTTTCTTTTATTATCGAGAAAATTGAGCAATGTCGTAAAGTTTAGAGCTAACTAAAAGTAATGAAAAGGCGCGAGCATTATAAATTTTAGGGGAAGAATTTTACGATAATTCTCAAGTTACTTAAGTAATATTTCAAAAGCGGAATAGCAGACATTTTTTTAAAAAAGTAATTTTTATATATTTATTTTATATTACTAACGACTTTATTACATAATCGTTTGACGCAGTTATTCAAAAAAAAAAAAAAAAGAAGAAAATGAAATTTCATACACGTTAAAAGCTACCAATAAAATTTTCAAAATTTGTTCATACAATGCAGTTTTTTTTAGTTGTTTTTTTTTTTTATTTATTTATTTATTTTTATTTATTTATTTTTTTTTTGGAATAAATGATCCTGATTTGTAATTCTTCCTTCTTCTATTAAAATCTATAAATTCTGTTCACTTCTTTTTTCCTTCCTTTATCATCTTCGTCTTTTTATCTGATTCTGCATGTTCGCCTGACGGTTCTTTCATTTTTGTTCGTAAATTTGTCATTCGATTTTTTTTATCTCTATTTCCTTTCCAGCCTTAATACTGTTTGCGGTTCATTCTAAAAGCTAACTTGCTTCTGCGTCAGTTTTAGTGATTTTGATCTTTTACGGTGCATTAATATGATGATAACTCGTTTTAATGTTTAACGGGACCTAATAGCGCTAATTAAAAAAGTAATTGTTTTTTACATACAAGCCGGGGGGGTATATCGGAAGTTGACGTAAAATATCGCATTTTAAAAAAGCATACCTAATTCTAAAGAGCATTCGTTGCACTTTTTACTCATGATTTAGTTTCTCGATTCGTTTATTTCCTCTAGAATCGAATGAAATGCATTATTTTCTGTTTCGACTGTAGAAAAGTTTATGGTACTAATTTTAAAGGTCACAATTGCTCTCATTATGTGCAGCGTATATTTATTATACACCCGTTTTACGTGTTACATTTGATAATTCGGAGATATTTGCCTAGTCTGACAATTACTATGTAAAGCTGAAAATTCGCTTGTAACAGGGTACTTACGCCATGCGAAAATACATTAAGAAATTTAAATTACGAAAAGGTTATAACTGTATTTGAACAGTTTTTAAACGGAAAAGAATTTTACCCCTCGATGCACGGCTTAAACTGATTCGCGAAAGAGATACGTATAATATCAATCGGTGCTTCTTATTAAACTAAAATGCGCATATATTACATTTTCTTTTCTTAATTAATTATTAAAGAACAACTCATTTTCATTCCTTTTCTGCATTTTTTACGTTCGTGTTCAAAGTACTTCTGAGATGAAGATTACTTTATTTACGGTAAATTTTGTTTGTTGTATTCGTTGTTTTTAATCATTTAAAACCGTATGTGTTTTGTGTAATGGTTGTAAATTACCTTGCCACGTCGCGTTGTACTTTAATTTCCAAACCATTTACGAACATAAATAAAAACATTTTTGTGGAAGAATTCGTTATTAATACATATTACGGTTTAAATACAAATTTTAGTCTAAAAAAATGGAAAAATAACAATTATCATTCGCATTTCTGAAACCCGCGGAATCAAATAGGTAAATGGAGTTTATCGAATAAATAGTATACGATTGACGGAATGCTAAAGGGCAAATTAAAAAATTGTAGCAGTGATCGAAGAAAATGTATATCCAAAAAAAAAAAAAGATAACGATAAACGCTTGAGCGAAATCGCGAGTCTAATTAAATACTATTTCGAATCCGCTAATAAATGAGTTAATTTCTGTTGATATAATCGCATTTTAAAATAATTTACGCGTTCTTCGGTTGTTTTTAATTTCTTCACTTTAAAGATCGTATCACTTCGGAGACATTTTAATCGTACTATTCGCACTCTTTTTTCACAGCATTTATATATATTTTAAACACTGTTTCGAGATTCTGAAACATTTGTTGGTTCAAAAATTTGCTGATTATTAAAAGAACGTTAAACAATATTATTTTCATTTATACGCTTAAGTTTTTTTTGTGCTCACATAGGATTATTATTTCATTACTTTTATATAATATGCATGTACACGATATGTATGTGTTCAATACGCCTTTTATAATCGATAACAAATATGCGAAATAGATGAATTTTTTAAATGCGTTAAAAAACTGAAAGTTTTAAATAATGCGGGAATACGTAAAAATTCAAAGCGAAGAAAAAGCACGAAAACGCATTAGGCGGCTCCTTCAGTTTAACCATTGAAAGGCCGGAAAATTTTTAACGTAATCACACGAAATTAAAACAACAAAAATATAACCTGCTCGTAATAGTAATAAATTAAAGATGCATAAATAAAGCCGCGAACATGTATTGCGAACTATCATCACGTCGTCAGAGTTCCCGGCGAATCTAAAGAAATCGCGAAGAGATTGTGACCTGTCATACTCTACTTGCGATCGTGTTAAAGTTTTGCATACCATTCGTGACTTTCGCCATTTAGCTCGGTTCGAAACTTTATTTAAATTTTTTGTATTTACACAATTCCGTCCCAGAAGTTGATTTATTATTGAAAGTAAAAGAAATCGCATCGTCGCAGTAAAATGGCCGGAACTTACTGATTGATTTATGTATATAAATTTTTCTAAAGGATTATTCCTCGTTTAATGACGGATTGAAGGAATTGACGATTCATCTGTAGCCGTTGTTCGTTATAAAATTTCTCGCAGCGTAAACAAACAATTATTTTTAAGAATTCAATGGTTGTTTTATTATCGTTATAAAGTTATTATTACATTTCTCGGTCGTAGTTAATGCGACCTATATATAATATCGTAAAGAATACAAAAATTAGAAAATCATAAAAAGAATAAAAAAATCATCGGATTCACATGGGGCGTTCCTCCACCTTCTTTATTGATAATTTTAGATTCTAAATCACATTTGAAAATTTTTCTAATTGTTCAATACTGAGTTTTCGTCACCGATGAAATTTTTTTTCTTAATTTTTCACGGTGTCAAAAGTATTTTCAATAATATAGCTGATTATGGGTATTATCGATTTCGGTGCAAAGGGTGAGAACATTTGGAACACATCGACAAGGTCTATTTTGTAGGAGCTGACGTTTTTTAAAGTTGCTGTTTGAAATTGAGTACCCCTACGAGAGTCGGGTAAGTTAATATTAGTCGAATGATGTTTTTATAAACAATAAGTTTATTGGAATTGCGTATGTAGGATTTTCGATTAATAATTAGCGGTACGAGGTTAGTTCTGTATGTTTATACTTCAGCGTGTTTTCACTTCAGTATGTTTTTACTTCAGCATGTTTTAAGTGTTTATTATTAAAAGTTAGTCTCTTATCTAGAATTTCACCTACGTAGTAGACATGAAATCTTGGTGTTGCCTTTAATAATTATCAGTTGAACTGGACGGGTAGTATTGTATGGCTGAAAAATAAAGCTTCTATTTTAGCTGGCCTAAGAGATTTCTGCAATAATTTTAAAACTCGAGAACACGTTTATAAGAATAGTGCACGTTTTATGTAAGAGCCTCGCTATATAATGGTGCAGTGAAAAGAGAAAACGATCTAGCTAGTGTGCTACTTCGGCGAACCCTTTTTTTTTTTTTTTGGGCACGTCAACAGTGGAACTTACCCAACGCAAGGAAATGTACCTTATATAAGGAAAAGATTAGAAATTGAGGAGATAAACAAGGCCAACAAAGGAACTATATTGAGAGAGGGGAGTGCAAGAATGGAGTGGGCACTATAAGGAATAGGGGAAAGGCGCAGAAGATTAGAATACAGAGTAGCACGTTCGGAGGAAATAAAGGGACATTCGAATACAAGATTTGATTCGCATCACAGGTATAATTGAGCTCTGGAGGATTATAAGGACACAAAGGAGATTGAACAATAGAAAAAAGGAAAAGAGAAGCCGGAAGCAAACTATGATTGAACCGCAGGCGAACTATAGAGGAAATAATCGAACGGCTAAGGTAGGGGAAAAGATTAATCCAAGGAAGAGAGGAAGGGAAGGGTTGAACAGCAAGGTAAAAAGATCGAGGATTGGTAAAGAATGAAGGATAGAATTCGGTCCAGAAATCGTGATGGGAACGATAAGAAAGACAGTAGAGAGTTTGAGCAGGAAATCTACTAATGAATAGACGTCGCCGCCGAACGTGCCAACGAGTCAACTGACTCGTTGCCAGGAATTCCGCAATGACCAGGAATCCGTAGTAGATCAATTTCAACAGAACGGGATGAAAATAAATTAGAAATTAAGAAGCGAATTTGGAGAATAATGGGATCAGTGACATGAGTAGGAAAAGGAGAGGAGATAGCCAATAAAACACTTTTCGAGTCCGAGGAAAGGAGGAATCTAGAGACGTTATTTGTCGAGGATATGAAAAGGACTGCCTGCAGGGGATAGCCATGGATTCGGCAAGAAAAATAGAGGAAAAGGAGGGCAACTGAAAGGATTCGGAATACATCAACACGGGGATAATAAACGAAGCCCCAACACCAGCATCAGACTTCGAACCATCCGTGTAGATAATTGTATGGGAAGGAAAGTATGAGGATAATACGTGATTGAATTCGTTTTGAACGGCAGGATGAGGAAGAGATTTAATGTCCGAGGGGAGAACAAATAACTTCGGAGAATGCTTGAATTCAAAGAAATTAAAAGTGAAGTAAGGTGGTTTGGTGAAAGGGAGAACAAAAGGCAAGAAGAGCATAAGTCGAGAAGAGATCGAGGATAATATAGGAATTTTACGAGGAGAGAAGCGCCAGTTATCGGAAATAAATTGATAGGAACTTAGGAGTTTAGAATTAGTAATGGGAAGACGTTTAATCAGAAATCTTTCCCCTAATAAGAGTCTTCGAATGAAAAGAGGAAGGAATCCCGACTCTGCCAAAATGGCTGGAATTGGAGAGGAGTTAAGTACTCCGATACAGAGACGAAGACATGAGTTTTGGATGCGATCAAGTTTACGAAGAAATTGCTTGGGAGCACTAGCGTACAGGAATGCGCCGTAATCAAATTTGGAAAGGATTATTGATCTATATAGCATAAGTAAAATATAAGGATCACCGCCCCATTTACGAGGCGAAAGAGCTTTTAGTATATTGAGCCTTTTGAGAGCGGACGTACACAGACAACTGATATGCTCCCGAAAGGATAAAGTGCTATTAAGTATAATACCGAGATAAGAGAAGGAATTGACTAAAGGGATGGGATGGTGGCGCAAGGAAAGATTGACTAAAGAACGGTTATAAGGACGGAATGTGAAAACCATTCATATTTCTATATCACCCGAAAAAGAAAAAAAAAATCTCCCTTCGGCGAACCCCTGCGACAGCAGTTTTGACACTTGGTATTCTCGAAGGAGGCGTGAAAAAATTCTTAATTATTTTTAAAATTTTGTAAATTAATCCGTCTTGCCGAGTCGGCTTAAATGTTTTTATAATGTCAGATAGAATTAATCTTGCATGTTTATTTATTGATTCGTATATTAGAAGTTGTGGCGACGTGATATTGGCTGACAATTTGATGTGTAGTACATGAAACCAAACTGTTGCTCCGAAATTATGCATTATCGACGAACTTACGTATGTAGAATATAACTTTTTCCGCTATTTTGCTTAAGTTGGTGAGTGGACTAATTGCTCTTGTATTATTCACTTGGATAGAATCTTTTCCTGGTTTAGGTAGTGTTACGATTTTAGCTCGTTTCCAAGGTTTCGGAATATAGCCGAAGAATCGTATGGCATTGATTCTTTAACATATACCTTTTTTTTTCGTACAATTTTCATTTGCGATTTTTGCCCGGAATATGATTATCGATGCGTGAAATTTTCCCTTTTAATTGTCTGAAGTATTTTTGGTATTTTTGACAGAGAGATAGGGGACTGTATTCCGAATGAGAACTAAGACAATGACCGTGTGTATTGATGACTAAATTACATTTTGATAAATCGAAGCAAGGCGAGTACTTAGTTTACATTGTGATTTCGATTAATACTTTGCGAATAACTCAGCTTTGCCGTAATCTTCATATACGTAGGTTTTAAGGTCAGAACTGGAAATCGGTGGAATCATCAGCTTTCACTATACCGCGGGCATACATATAGAGGCTTTTATCACATGTAGTGACATTAGAAAGACATTTTCGAAATTTATCGTTTTCATTGTTATTTTTAGAGTTGCAAATTTTAGTTACAGGTTTCATCGGTATTAGGCTGAAGTCGATACTCTGTATAAATTCTCCGAGAGTTTGGTTTTGAATTTTAATTAGATTTTCGATAAAACACAAACTATAAACTTGAGCGGGAAAGTTTGACACGCTTTTTTTGGATTGAATTTTACTACTCTTAGTAATCGGTTTTAGTAAAGTAATTCAACTAGGTATCAATACCAACTTTAAAGTCGGTCGATTAAAATCAATGTTACCTGAAATATATTTTTTGGAGCTGTCCTAATCCGACTTTATTAAAATCCGAATACGTATTATGATTTAAGAACACGGTTTTTTGTATTATTAATTAATGATCGGAAATAGATGAAATTAAGTCTAAAATACTACATCGAAGCACAGGTTGAGCTAGGCAAGAACATAGACCCTGCAGGAGCCGAAATTTTAAAATTATCTCGAGTGGACATATAAAGTAATATATAAAGAGATACCATAATCAAAAACATATATGCATGCATGTATGTGTGGAGAAAATTTGTTTATTCAATTTTTTTTATTTTATTATTATTGCTTGTTTAGAAGTGTCCGAGTTGCACGCCAGGCGCGCACGTTCGGTTAATGATTTTCTTTTTAATGCCGATCATATTATGGTAAAGGGGAAAAAAATAAATGTTTAATTATGACGGAATCATTTCGTGCGTAACTTTCAACATTTATGTGCCCTATGTCACCTGAAACGAACGTTTATTTTTTACCATTTATACGCGTATAGTTTAGTTTATTTTTATGAATGTGTTCCATCGTAGAAAGATTTATAAACTCCCCCCCCCCCCCCCCATCCTTCTCTCCACGTTGAATATCAGAAAAATGACGACGAGGTGGTAAGTCAATAATAAAATTCTTTGTTTGGTAAACAGCACATTTACTACTGCGTCAGTGCTATCCGATGTGTGTTGGTTGTTTTGTAACGGGCGACAATTATCATGGAACTCCAATGCCATTCTTCTCCTCGTCTGCGCATTGTACGTGGGTAAACTACTTTAGCGATAATGCTCTCGATGTAGCGCGGCGTATAATAATTTAGCTGGCCCGTAGCTAACGTTATGTTTATCTAGCGACCAGCAGCACAAGGGAGTTTGAAATAATTTAACTTAATTGACTCTAGTTAGAAGGCAGTCCGTGTGTCCCGGAAAGACACAATTAATTTCATGTGAATTATTTAGTAACAAAAAGACGAAATAATTCTCTGCTTTGGTTGCGGTAAAATGTCGGTTCGCCGATGCCTAATCCGGTTCAACTTATATGCATTTTTGTAATAACTTTTCACTTCTTTTGTTGTTCTCAATTACTTTCGCGTTGGTTATTTTTGTCGAGCTTACATGTCGTCGAAAAGGGGATCATCGAGCACGTTGATGTTTGTACGACTTGATTCTCGTCGTCCATCACAAACGAATTCTTTTCATGCAATTGCTATTTCATGTCGTACCAACACACTTTTCACGAGTGAAATTTACGATTTCATTTCCGTAATTTAGAAGCTGAAATACAGTTTAAGCAATGAGCAGAGTTACGTGAATGTCAATTTAACGTTTAACGATTACTTAATTTACTTTATTTTTTAATGGGCTCGGTGTTAACACTGACCCGACTACATGGACTTAGATCACCTACTCGGATTCTGAGGCAATCGGAGATAGAGAGTATAAAGGAAAGAAGAAGGGGAATAGCGGCTAGAGATGGGAAGGAAAGGATAAAGGAAGCATTGAAAGGGGTAGGAAGATCCAACACCAAGAGTTCAGCGTATAGATGAGAGCACTTAGGAAAAAGAGCACGGCATTCAAAAAGGATATGGTTGGGGTTGCATATAAAGGGAGGATCAGATTTACTTCTTTTCCGCGATGTTTAAACATTATTGATATTATCTGATGCTTTTATTAAAACGCATGAAGTATACAAAAAACCTAGAAAAATAGTTAATAATGAACTATTTCTCTGCGTTTTGTGTTTTTGTGTGGTCTATTAAATACATTAAATTTTTTTTTTTTTTTTTTTTTGGGGACTTTAAACTCAAATTTCACCCATCGTTTTACATTAAATTGTAGTTACCAAAAAATTTCTCTATAATTAGATTACGCTATTATTTTTGTTTCTGGTGAATCAATCATGTTACACATTCGCGTAAAAAATTTTAAAATTTCAACGTCGTTATTTACATCAGCCCGATTAAGAAATTTTTGATGCAAAATAGGTATATATGTATGTGTATATTATTATTTTTATTTTTTTTGGATTTCCTTCATTTATTTTTTCCACTTTATATACCGTGTAGGAAAATACTTCGATTTTTTAAATTTTACCCGGGCAATGTAAATCCTAATGGATTTTAGTGCCCATTTTTTGGAAATTCTTCATTGTGCTTTTATTATTCATTTTGAGTAATTGCGACGATGCTGTCGTTTTGTATCGCTACGATTGTTGTCACGTGTTAATTTTAATTACAAATAAAAATGGTTATTAAAATTCATTTTACAAATCTATGCTCTCTCAGTTGAGGTTATACATCTTATGTTAAGGTAATTCAACACACAGACCATGTAAAATTAAAAACGCCCAATAATCTATAAGGTCACAACATTACTGTTTGGACAGAGATTTATCTCTATCAGATATCTCGGATTTACGATTAATAATTCAATTGGAAAATGCCGCTTTCTGTAAAAAATTACAAAATATTACTGCAGAATACTTGAAACACAATCGGAAGGCATAAACCCTAAATCAGAAGAACTGACGATGGCTAATATCATGAGCTATTTCTTGATCTTTACTAATAGTACGAAGTGGATACACGAAATGAATAGGTCAGTTCTTATATAGAGTTGCGCATAACATCGAATAAGGAAATAACTAAATTTCTGCTAAAAAAGCGATGCAGTGACATCTTGTAAAATGCACCCGCTTCTCTAAGTTCAGGAACTAATAACAAAAAAACTACTATATAAATTTCGATGCAGTTTACAAAAATAATCGGGGCTTTTTTCGAAGAAGGTTTTATCGTCTCAACTTCAACAGGCGAACGGTGTTAGTTTTCAAAAAAGAAAAAAAAAAAAAACGGTATAAAATAAATTAAATACCTTAATAACCGACAAAATTAATATTAAATAATTTACTTTAATACATTAATGTGATATTAGTTTTATCTGAGATATTGTTAGATGATGATATGCCCGAAAACGTTTTCTTAAATTGAGGTATTTATTTTAATTTTTTTAAGTAAATTATTTGATACTAATTTTGTTTGGTATTAAGATATTTAATATGGCAAACACCTGCTCGAGTGCCGCCTCCTACCGACCAATTTCACTCTTATCAATTCTGGCTAAAGTTTTTGAAAAACTCCTGAAAAAGAAAATACAAAAGCTCACAGGCAAGAAAGAAATAATATACCAATCACCATTTTGGCATACAAACTAGGCACTTTACTGTAAAAGTGCACCGGCTAGTTAATAAAATTAAGGAATCGTTTGAAAAAAAAAAAGAGTTACTTTAGCTGTTTTTCTTAATGTTCGACAATGGCCATTTGATATAAAGTATGGCATCTGAGAATACTTTACAAACGCAAAAAAAAAAAAAAAAAGTACTACCAATTCAGTATTACAATATTTTTAAATCTTACTTACAAGAAAGATATTTTTTCGAATTATAGTAAATCGAACAGAATCATCTACGCATAAAATTGAGGCACGTGTACCTCCTTGTATTTATTAGAAACAGATGATGCACTACTAGCAATGGCAGTCATGGTAACACACGAGAACGCTCACAGAAAGTTTACAAGGTTTGCTAAATAAAACCATTGATCGGCTGAATAGATGGGAAAATAGTAATAAATGAAAATAAAAGTAACTCTATACATTATTTTTACAAAAGGAAAAATCGTACGTAACGAATATCGTATATCTGTAAATAATAAGCAAGTACAAATATATTCATCCGAAAAAAAAAAATATTTTGCGAGTACACCACTCACGTGGCTTCATCGTATCAAGATTAATCTAAAAACGAGACAACTTCATTGGTTGACCTCGTTCTCAATTACGTATTGCAAATAAAATATTGCTGTATCACATGTTACAATAAAATCAATATGGTTGTACGCAGCGGAATTATGGGGATGCGTATCTAAAAGCTATGTGAACAGAATACAACGCTATCAAAATAAGGTGCTACGATGCAATGAATGCGTATCCAAGCAAACATTACATAAAGATTTACAAGTGAAATATGTTACAGAAGAAATAAAAATGGCAGTTAAAAATCGCTTGTCGAGGTTGAAATGAAAACGCTCTTGCAATAAATTTACTACAATAACCAGAAAGTTGCAGCAAGTTGAAAAAAAGGAACGTTATTGACCCACGCTAGGTCTATTTAATAAATAAATTTCTGGTGGGCAGATCTTGAAATTCCTGATCTTATTAACATTAAAATCTATAAATGACTATAATATAGTCGGGTCTAAATGTGAAGGAAGGAAAAATAAAAATAAATAAATATTAACAAACAGGTATGGACTTATCTGTATTCAAAACAAGGTACTTTCGATTTTCGATTTTTCGACTTATATTCGGTACTTTTTTTTTTTTTTCTCGTTAGTTGTATTACTTGTTTCGAGCACTATGATTATTCCTTACTCTCAAATATTCTTGAAACAGATGAAGGTTCGTAACGATATTATATATGCAGTGAAAGAATATGCAAGAATACACACCTTAGAGCGGTAGATTATAAATATCTGATTTTTAATCGTTGTGTGAGTACATTTGAGGTTTATGTGTACCCCCGGATATCTGCGTGCGCATTTGGGACTGTCTGTCATTATTTTTTACACGCGGCTATTAACGATTTTTTGGTCATTTTCTTTCAAAATCCCCGCATTGTTATTCCCGTTATTCTAGGAATTATTATGTCCGTAAGTTACAAGTTTTTCTATTAAAAAGTCACCATTCTTACAAACGCTTTGATTTCTTGGAATGCACGTAAACTATTTAAATGTCGGAAGATCGACAATAATAAACGCTTATATCGTTTGGTCATTTGCGAAGAAGTGGCTGGCGCGGTACTTATATGTAATCACCGTTTACGATCTCTAGTAAATTATAGTCAGTCCGCAAGGTGTAAAAAAGTTATACTCAATAATGTTGAGATTCCGTCAGTGATGAGCTTGTAAATGGCGTTGCGGGGATTTCATTTTTATCTCCTTTATGATAAAAATAAACTTTAACACTTTTACACTTTTGTAACAATTGTATAATTTTTAAAACCCCGACGCGTTTCGAAGCAAACACTTCATGTTCACGGGAGTAATTATTTTATTCGCATCTTTATTTATCCGCGGTTAAGATTGATATTTTAATTTTTGTTTTATTAAACTTTTTCCAACTTACGTTTCTAAATTAATTATATTTTAATTGTTTATTGTACTAAAAACTACTCTAAAGGAACCTCCACTTTTTTCATGTTTACTGATGACCACTACCACCCTGAGTGTCTTTGTTTTACAGATAACCACCGATACATATATCTGCATAGTATCACCGCTGGTCGATACATTTTCGGATGAACAAAGAGTCACTAAAATCGACTTACATGAGCGCAAGTTATGCGCGAACAAACATAAAAAGAAAAAGAAAAAAAAATACGCGACGAATATGTAGCTTCCTCGTTTTGAAAGCTGTAAAAATTATGTTTTCGTATTTTTTGATTTTATTTATGCAAATTAAAGAGTCGCTCCTGTTATTAGGCTGCTCGTGTGAGAGCAGCCTTTTAATTTCCCACTCTGCTGGGACATTTTCTACTATAAGTGTTTAATGTGATAAAAGAGCTTTTGCAAAATATGACAAATCTGTTGGCAATAACGATATTCAAGACAATTCGGAAACAATAATCTTAACACCGAGAAAAGGAGTTCCGAATTTTCCATTGTTTTGCTGTAGCGGTTATTCGTTTTTTTCATTACGAAATATACTTTGCAATACCTTCAATTAGTGTTTGCGGCGAATTGATGATGCTGATTGTTGTCTGCGAGCGAACGTGCGCTTCTGTAGTCCAATACGGTTCTTTTGTTTAAATAGTTTCCTGATTTACGCCCTTTAGCTCATTGAAAACGCTTATATGTTTTTGCATGTTTGCATACGTTTTGCCTCGTGTTGAAGTTGTTCGCTGTCGATAGACGAATTCTTGGAGTTTTTTTCCTTTTTGGAATCGCGATCACTAGTTCGATTTGATAGAAGACGTTTATTTTTACGAGCTCACCAGGACTGTTTTTCGCGAAACGTTCAATGAAGATTTATACGATTATTTTATGCGTATATTTATATTTACGTTTATGGCGTCGTCTATGAACCGATTTGCACGCGGTGAACTATTTGTACTGCTTGACGGTGTTTGTTATGGACACAGTTTCTGTAATTGCCGGTTAGCGATTAGGACGAGAATAATATACTTCTACCAACTGTCGAAGAGTCGTTGGCAGCCGATAGAAGAGGCTTTTAGCGTTGGTACGTGGTAGCGTCGTTAACCGGCGAGTCAACATGAAACAGGAAATAGACATACCTGCGCGACAATTGTTATCATTAACCTGTACAAGTACTACGTAAAATAGTTTTCGATTTAAACGCAGAAAAAACATCTGTCATAAAAAATCGACACTCGTATTTCCGAGATCGCTTTAGCATTCACGGTTCTCTCAAGAGAGTGTCCTTCTGATAGTCACCTACACATCGGGTGACTGATCATACATCACCAATGTGGCAGAGGGAATTTATTACAAAAAACGAAAAACTGTCTATCTGTTTGTATCTGTGGATAAAATTAAAAGCGCTTGACGAAATGGAAGTTATGCATTTATGTTCAGGGGAGAAATCGAAGAAGAAGGAATTCCAACGGACCTTACGTAATTCGCATATCACGAGGCGACAATGTGGTGTATTTCATGCTAAACCCGGAACACCTATCTTGTAGTGTCCACCAAATCGTTTCCTTTTATCTCGCGATAATTAACGAATTAAATTCCACCGTCATTTCTGTAAAGCGGTAACAGTATGATATAACGTAGCGGAATTCCACCTACAAGGTAAAATTAAGCAACTGTTGCCTTCAAAAAAGGTTTTTACAGGAAGTCATGACTTTTTAATAACAAATTAAGAACTCCACGAGTAACAAAATAGCCTTGCGTATATATATATATATATATATATATATATATATATATATATATAAACCCGGCCATTGTGGCCTTGCAAGGGGCTATGCCCCTTGACTCCTCATGCTTACATTTATGTCTCTTTCTCTCCTATATTTTGTATGAAATGATCAAAATTTACAACGTAATTCTAAATCGGTCCATATGAATATAAGTTATGCGTGAACAAAAGTAAAAAAAAATATAAATAAAACGTAACGAACGTGTAACCTCCTTCTTTTTGCAATTCGGTAACAAAGCTATATTTTCATGTTAATTTTGCAAATTGATAGCATTTTAAGTCAACCGCCTCTGTTTTACTAATAAAAAATAATAAGAAAAAAAAATTATCCAAAGGGAGCCCCACATTTTTTTACGTTTTTTGACGAATGCTCAATTCATGTTCACCGATTTTCATAATTACTCACATGGTACCTATGTTGAATGGTACTCTTTCTCATAGACAAAGAATCAGTCAAGTCGGTCTATATAAATATGAGTTATGGGCGAATAAACATTAAAAAAAAAAAACGCGACGAACGTATAATCTCCTTTTTGGAAGTCGGTAAAAATTAAAATATTACAAACATCGCATGAAATTGAGACATTTTTTCTAATGGGACGGGCCTAAGAATTACGTCGTAATTAATACATATATATTATATACGGAGAAAAAAAAAAATATATATATATATATATATAAATATACATAATAGTGGGAATAAGCGACAGTTAATGGTATATTTCTAACTTGTAACTCTATTAGCTACTAAGTTAACAAAACTGGAAAAATCCCAAACAATGATCAATAACTCTTCTGTCCACAATGGGAGAGGTTCATGAAAAAATAATAATCATTATTTAAACCATGAAATTGAAATCCATAAAATATATCATGAAAATCAATCTACAGGAGGAAGGGGTACTCAACAGAAGGAGCAGTTGTAAAAGAGTACACTACCCATATCTGTACAGCTGAGATGTACGAATAGGTAGTCGCCGACGCTCAGGAATTAAGTATGGCACTATAAAGAAGAAGAAGAAGTCTTAGAAGAGTTTAAAATAAACTACAATTTTGTACTATTACTTAGTTTTGGCATCGCCTTCGACATAATAAAATGATCTACGATTTTAGATGAAATGAAATTAAATAAAACCAGCGACTCTCTAATACCAGCATGGTTCAGAAACGACAAAAATATCAAATTAAAATATACAATAACTCGCGAACGATTTGACTTATAAACTGTAAAATTGGATCATAAATTACAATTAAACTTCTATCTATAAAACTTCAAGCTAACCGATTACCCTGGCCGGGAAAAAACCGTTAAGTATATATAATATGGAATTCAAAACGCCTCCAAAAGTCACCCTTAAAAAATCCATAACTTATCGCCAGATAATCCTTTAAAAGTGAAATTCAAAATATATACATACAACAAAACGCAGAAGTTTTTTTCAATAAAATTTCGGTTAAAAAACTATATAGGTCCCCTTCCTTTTCGGGACCAAAAACAACGAAAAGAGAATATTCACGTGAGCAATAGCACGAGTAAAAAAGTTGCGGATACCAAAGCATATTTCAAACATATGCATAAAGAACTGCTCTATAGAAAAACTAAAGCTGACCTCACAGCTTTATATTTAGTCTCCCGCGATAACGAAAGCTCGAAAGTTTTGAATTTTTTTTTGTTTTTTACCGGGCATGCGGTATATCGATGGAAAGATCGCGCTATTTGTCGGAAGCAAAACTGTATTTCATTTTCTTAAGGTAATTTCTAAAGACGGCGAAAAGTTCAAAAAAGCGCGAAAAATCGGATTTCTTTGTTTTGAATTAAGTAATATGTAAATATAAATATTATAGTTTTATTTTTAACTTAACATACGGAATCCTCAGTGCATGAAACATCATGCTTAACACTGAACTTGTTTTAAAAATAGGAATATAAATTATATTACCGAATAAAACTATTGTTTACAATATTTTTTTTTTTTTTCCCTAATTTCTTTCGACTATTTCGATACCAGTTCTTGTTGTTATGGACAGTATTGCGGAATGTACGCTAATTGATTTTCAGAAAACACATTTCAAATAGACGACGGGTCTTTTTCACTTTCTCATCGTCCACGCTGCGGGCAATAACGTTCTTCAATTCACGTACTTATCGGTCTTTGCTGCGTGCAATCTTTTACCCTATGCAGCTCACGTAATGTATGTCGACCTCGTTACTTTTAAAGAGAAAATTTAAAGTTTTTCAAACTGGTCTAATATTTCTCCTTGACCTTTTTTATCCGCAAGATACTCGTTGATTTATATTATAGTGTACAGAGTGAAGAAGAATTTACCAGTTCTGTCGCTAATTCCTGAAGTGTTTCGGTCATGGTACGAAATTGTTATCTTTTAATTTTAATAACATTTCAATCAATAAAATTACGACTTTTTTAAAAGCCACTGCTCTAGTTGTGAAAAAATTTGCTACTTTGCAATTGTTGTTTTTTCTTTATCGCTTACCCCCCCCCCTGCCTTTTTTTTTTTAACAAAGTTTTAAAAGCACCATATTTTTTTTGACACTGTGTAAGTGATGTGAGTTTGAGCGAAAATATTGTTCGTTACTCTGCCGTTACTTTTAATGTTACCGACACAATGAGAATTAATTTTTTCTTCACTTGGATATAATTCTTCAAAAAAGTGTCGCGTCTTTTATCATAACCATAATTTAAAAACCATCTTTTTTAAAATGTCTCTTTCGGTTTCTTTCATAAAAATATTCTCAAAAATAAATGTGCAGCTATCGATCGCTTGTCTTTTTGTTATTATCTCTACCGTTTCTTCTGCACCGCGACATTTCGGAAACCACATGAAAAACAACCTTTCATTAGTGTTGACATCTTTAAAATTTGTTCGTAATTTCCGTTCGTGACATATATTCGCATTTCCATTAAGTTGTTTAACCTAGTCGCAACTCTACAAAATATATGGCGTAGAGGATATTATAGTATTACAGTTAGTTTCAAGTATATTTTATACGCAAAATAAAATCTAAATGACAATTATAAACTGAGTTAATTGTTTAGCCCTCTTAATGAGTAAAGTATTATATTTAACTGAGCCTATTCAAGTCGGTCTTATGTCGCTTTATTAAAATGCCCATTTTGTAACATTTCGTTTATATTATTTTCCCGCTGTATTTCTTGATTTATTTTTTTACTTTATTTTTTTGAGTATATTCGGGGGGGGGGAGGGTCGTCAACGCGGAGACATTAGCCCAAGAACGAAAAGTAAAATCAAATTTTTACATGATGTCAGAGGTGACAGACAAAAAGGATTCAAGGGTCGCTGTAATGGAAAGAGAAGGAAAAGGAAATAGAAGGAAAAGGAAATAGAAGGAACCGGAAATAGAAGGAAAAGGAAATAGAAGGAAAAGGAAATAGAAGGAAAAGGAAAGTGAGTAAAAGTGCTTTAGGGTGAAAGAAAATTGATTAATAAAAGTGAGGAGCAAAAGAGGAGGAACGAACAGCAGCAATGGAAAGACATTCAAATCATATAAACTGAGAAAGGGACCGGTGAACAGACAGAATGAAAAAAATATAAGTGGAACACGGAAAAGTTATGTAAAAAGCAAATTATGTCCAAAACATAAGTGACAGATTGCAAAGAGAGTTGAGCGCCGCAAAGAAGGAGAGTTGACAAATCAAGGATGAGTATCAGAAGCACAAGGAGTCAGAACGTGAGAATGAAGAGGGTGAGAGTTGCGGAGAGAAATGTAAAATATTATGGCACTCGAAAATACGGAGAAATGTCGGAGTGTCCAGGTATATCATCCATAAAAATACGTCAGTTTGAATAGAGTAACAAAGGAAAAAAAAGCTTACAAATCAGAGTACGCATAAGAAAGATTACTTATAGGGTAGAGTAGAATAGAAGTGGAGATGAAATGACCTATAGGACACTATTGAGAATCTAATGTAATAAGTTTTGTAATTTTTAAAAGTTCACCTATTTATTCGTTCTCAATGCGCGTCCCGTAGTTCGTATTATTATCGAAATAAAGTTTTGTACGTATTCGAATTTTTTTTCGGTTATAAATGGAACGCTTATTATTTATTATTCTCATGTCTCGGGCTGACTGATACACAATCTGAGTGTTTTCTTAACTTTTTTCAACGGGAACCGTGAATTGCATCTAAACCAGAGGCACGAGATAAGAGTATTAAATTATGTGAATGTAAGTTGAGAGTTTAAGAAACATTATCGGTGTCATTGTAGGAGTTGGAAAAAATGTTTTGGTATTCAAAAGGGTTGACCAAAAATTGCTTGTAGGTTTTTTACTGTGAGCAGTTTACAAGAAGACGATGCAAACTAATCCGAGTAGTATTAGCATGCCATACATCGAGGTGCAGTCTAATTGTGACAAAAGCACAATATGACCCCAGACCCACACGAGCACGCTGCTTTTTGAAGTGAAAATAATGCCGCTAGTTGCTGTGGTGGTCACGAATGGAACGTAGCTTGTTTGGAAGATGCCATTGTTGATCAGTTACGATTAATTGCAGACGGGAGCTTTTATGGTTTTCTGAAGGTCTATTTAATCATCGGGCTGTGGTAGGTGTGACGATGAACACGGAATGTGTCTCAAAAGTTTAGCGGTTAATTTTCGCAGCAACCATGGCGGCATCATAAAAATACGAAAGAATTACATTTACCGATATCAATAAGCATTTTTTTCCTGTGCGACGTGATTTGTTTTTTCGTTTTCTTTTGTCGCCGCGATTTTTCAACTATAGCCGCGAGGAATTTCTTTCCATATTTGTGCACGCCCGAATATAAATAATTGAAAAAATTAACGCCGACTTTTTATTTATTTCGAATATTACCGATGATCCTCAGAGGCCACATCATCTGGCGCATGTTCTGAATGTGAGCAAAGCGAATTCTCATTTTCCGTCCTTCTTTTTTATAACGAAAGGAAATTTAGTTACGTGTATAATTTCCTCTCTACGACATCAATATCTTGAAGAACAATGTAATCAAAAGACAAGAAATTTTAACCTTGGTTCCCGCTCATTACCGCAGAACAAATTGTTTATCGCCGACTTGAGCGATAATGGAAAATTTTAATGAAACGTAAATAATTAATTACGTTCGTCGGGGAAAAATAAAAATTGTTAACACCGAGACAACGGCTAAATAGTAGCGAGCGAACAGAATGCATTCAACCGTGAAATATACCGGATAAAGAAGTTTTCATTTATTTTTGCCGCCATCGTGTTGAATAAAACAGTCACCGGCGACGTCACATACAAGAGTAAACTTATCCAGCTTTTAAAATTTTCATAATAGAAAAGACGAGCTCTCTATTTTAATGTATAATTAGTGCCTTTAAGATGTAGACTAGTTTCTCCGTAACCTGTTTGCCTGTTTGTCGTTCCAACCTACTCCGTTTAGATATTAATTACGTCTAAGCCTCTGAAACTTCTCCTATCTATGTGATTTTACGTATACGTATTGTTCTATATGTGTGTCACGCGCAGATATTGAAAATCCACCGAATGTGCACTTTTTATACATTCCATAAATTGTATAAGTGCATAACAGCTTTTGTTCGTGTATGCTTTAAAGTTCACGTAAATAAAAAAATGCAAGTGTTTCATTTAAATTTTTCGCCTTTTTTTTTTTTTTTTTTTTTTTTTTTACCCCCCTTGGGTTTGCTACCAAAGAGCATTAGACCAACAAAAAGGAATAGATACATTGACTAGAATAGAAATTATATTTTTATTCTGTCGACAATGGAATCAAGGAACACCCCTAGGACAGGAACAACAGAGAGAATAGGTAGAGAAAGAACATAAGAGGCGTTGAAAGGAGCAGGAAGACCAAGCTTTAAAAGATGATAATAAAGAGTAACTCACGCTCGCGAGATAAACCGGAGCACTCGAAGAGCACGTGATTCGCATCGCAAACATATACTGGGGGAACCTTTAGGATGATCCAATGGATAATTAGGAGATGCAGCCAAGGAATAGCGATTTAGAGAAGAAGGAAGGAGACTATGCGAGAAACGGAGGCGAGATAGTTTAGTAATTATGGACCATTACTTAAAAGCCTAACGTGTATACGAGTGCGGTAGACGATAACACGTAGAATTAATAGGCGGATAAGTGAACGATAATAAAGGTAAAATAGAGCGGTTAGCATATCAGCCATATATCAAACTTATAAAAAATCGAAGAATAAAACTGATTAAATATTAATATTGAAATTATATCGACCAAAATGGAACAGCCGTACGATCGAGTCAATTTACATCAATTAAAAAAAAAAAAAATAATAATGTTAAAGTGTGTGTGGAATATGTGAAACTCGGTTGCAAAGATTCCAAACTTTAATGTATAGTCTTATAATATTGTTTCGTTCGATAATTTGGTAGAGGAGAATTCATTAATACACTCCTCTGTTAAATATAGCAGTGAGGGGCCGGATGCAAGTCGCTCCCAGGTTTACCCAGTCTGAAATAATGGGGACCGCAGAGAAATCTGGGAAAGTAAAAGCGGGGATTCCAAGTAGAACTGGACTCAATATTCTATTTAGATCTATTAGATACTTGGTACATTATGAAAAGCTTAATTTCACAATCCTCGACGCTCTGTTAAGGGGGTATGTGACTTAACCTGTCGTAACACTCCGTTTCAGTAATAAAATACAATATATAAAAATAATGCTTAGGTTTAAGCAGTATATCAGATACATCTCTCTATTGCTAATGTATTCCTCTCCGGGGGGGGGGGGGGGGCAAATTAACCACTTCACAATGCTAAAACATGGCTTCAGATTTTTAAAAGACTGTTTTATAATTGGGGGAAAATATACAACATATGTCATGGATTTGCTATAATAGTGATATAGAAGAAAATTTAGTAGGCCTATGTTGATAAAAACGTAAAGATAGATTACGTAACAAAGTAATAATGGGACATAATTTCTAAAATGAAAATATTTTTTTTTTTTTTTTTGCCCTAAACAATATAGTTCACCTAACCAACAGCCTAACGTTCTAATTAGATTTTGAATGCATAGGAAAAAGAAAATACTTTCTCGTTCTTACTAAACTATGTTATGATACTAAATAGTAAGCATAAAAGAATTAAAATAATTAACTATGGATGCTACAATGCCGATGTGTAGGGGGTCCACTAAAACACTCTATGTGTGGCAGTAATACGAAAAAGAAAGAAGAGTTTTCATAAGCATTAACTCGATTTTGTTCTTTGCCGATTGAATTTATTAAGAAAAATAATGTAAAAATGTAGGAATGCAGCTAATGGGTTTGTTCAAAAAATCAGCCATAAGGGTGTTATTTAAAAAAAAAAAAAAAGAAAAGAAATCATAAAACGAACAATGAAATGAATAAAAATTATTATTACGCGTGAACTGTTCGAACAAATATTTCTTTGTTACTTCAAGGATTTTCATTTCTTTCTCTCTCTTTTTTTTTTTTTTTTTGTTAAAAATGAATTCGAGCCCTTACATATAATTAACTTCTGGTTATAAAAATTTTAGTACTTTTTTTTTTTTTTTTCGTGTGGCAAAAACGGTAGTATTAATGCACATTTCGTTTAAAATTCTGCACACTTCGAACGGTGTTGTACAATTGAAAATTTGTACAATTTTTTGCTCATTGAAATTTCATTACCTGCTCGTAACGTGTGTTTGACATAACTTTCGAATTAGTCAAAAATTCGATGAAAAATTGTAAATTCTAAATAAAGAGTACATTTCGTTATATAAATATGCAACCAGTAAATAAAACTATTACCGGCGGAAATGCGAACATTCATTAACCATGACGGTTAATATATAACAATGATCTCTCTATCGGGTCATCAAGGCAGGGGGGGATTTAAATGACAATCAAGATGAACTAGCTCTGGTAGGGCAAATAGTATGCGGACGTGTTTTTATGAACATACGGAACTTATGAGCCGTTTTCAACTATTATTTATACTATAAATAAAACTGACTAGAAGATTCTCTGTGACTTTCGAATGCCCAGTAGCGAAGTTGCAATTATACATTCGATGGCATTTTTTATGTATCAAGCAAGTGCTCATTCCTTTTTGTATTATTAAATTCGTTCTGTTGTTTGTAGTCGTCCGGACGTTTTATAGAAACCATACAAGATGTTGTTAGACTCATTTATTAGTACGGTTTTCAGTTATGATTTCCATGCTCACTGTAATAAGCATTACTGGTGTTTAAGAATAATCGTAATGTTAAGATGTTATATTATCCATTGCCGGATAATGTTTTATTGCGTTTCTATCAGATTTTTAGAATAAATTTTGAAGTCGATTTTTTTTGATTTTTAACGAGTTTAATTTCGCCATTTTTAGTGTGAATATTTTCGAACGATAATAGACCAACCTAAAATGCCGCTACTTTTTTTTTTCTATATTTCGCATGAACTGCCGATTGATTAAAGAGAATACAATTCAAATTACGTCAGTGATATAAGTTTTCAAATAATGGCGCTTCGGCGGGGGGATCAAATTTTATTCGAACCCACATTACCGCAGAAAACTGAAGTTAATGATACCATAAGCTAATTTATAGCCTTGTCAGTTTTAAAATTTTAGCTGTTCATATTTTAATGAACAATTTTTGGCTAATTTTTCTTCAAAAAAGAAAATATATTTTTAAGGAGATTTCGTTTTTTCCTTTTTTTTTTTTTTTTTCTTTTTGTATCGTTTATTTTAGCTCAGACTTAATAATAATACTTATCGAAACTTATATGGAACTACAAACAGCTGATACAATTTCTATTAAAAAAAAAAAAAAGGATATCATTGGAGAGAGTTTGCATGGTCTTCATAAGTAACACGCAGATGTGTTTTTTTACTCTTCTTTATTTCATTGGATCTCCCTTCTGCAGAGGAAGCGCACTAAAGAAGAACGGAAAAAACGGCAGAGGAGTCATTCAAAGAAGATAAAAATAGTAAATACTACTGATAGCTTTTCGGATTATAGAGAATGAAAGCTGATGTTTTAGCACGAGTTAAGTCCTTGGAGTTGCTGCCGTACGGAATTTCGGCCAATAGTGGAAAATATGCCGATCCAAATCTAACGACCTGTTTGGCGTGATTTAGTAACCGAAGAATTGCCATCATCGTTATAAAAGATCAAAAATTATTTTTCGTCATTCTTAATAGTTGCACAGTAGCTTTGAGGCTGCTCGCTTGTGGTAGAAATTAAGATGTAATTCAAAGTATATTGACCGCGAGCATACCCACCTAAAGAGTATTAAGCGAAGTATGCAAAAAAGTGATATGCGTGAACAGAATTAAATAATAATTCTTAAACTCAACATCTTTTGCTTGGTATAATCGTGCTAAATGAGACGCCTTAATAGCTATCCAGTTTAAAACAAAAAAAAACTCCAACCTGTTCAATTCAAAATATTGACGAAAAACGAAATTATTGCCTTGTTCACCGCGAATACTGCATGACAAGAGGAAAATAAGGATGTTTTTGTTTCCAGTATAGGGTTCATTACCTTTTTTATTGATGTTTTTATCGCAGCGCAGAACGTGAATAAATGGAATATAGCGAAGTTCAGTTGGTATCGTGTGTCGTACGATGTGGGGAACCGTTCGGTAAGACGTGTAGCGGTGAAGAAGCGTTTATCCTCCGCAAAATGGTTTTGAAGCTGGGCTGTCACGCAACCTACCAGCGCAATGATGGTATATGTTTTCACTGCGGTTACCGGGAACTAGAAAAACATGTACGACAAGCGCAGACTGATTGGGAGACCGTGTTGTTACGAACCGTTCGTTGTTGAGTAGGATTGCGTTCATTGATATTAAGGTCGACCAGACAGGGAAACCGGTGTAGAAACATCTCACCTCTCTTTCTGGACTTGATTTATTCACCGTGCGATGCGCATACAAAATATAAATAGAAAGCTTTTTTTCATTTTTTCTCACTATTAAACATAATGGGGCGCATTTTGAAAATGTAAAAACCCTGACAAATTAATGACATCCGAATTTAAAGCAGAAAATAGAATTCGAATAGTCCATTTGTATTTGATGCGTTCCAATATCCGGATCCAGAAAAATTGAAAATTTTATGATTACACGTTATTCGGATGAATTTGATATATCGATTAATATAGAGGAATTTCCTATTTTAAATATCATTCGCGAATATAGATAAAGCTGCTGTCGGCATATTTAATTGAACTATCGGGAGAACTTAAAGTACACTTCCTTTCGATAAATATAAAATTAATAAATACCTCAATAACAAACAAAAATAGGTATTAAATTACTTTAATAAATTAAAATTACTTTAGAGACGTTTTCTGGAGCATAGCCCATCATCAGCTAAGGAATACAATCAGATAGAACTAAAAACAAAGTGCACTTTTAGTTCTATCTGATTGTATTCCGCGTTGTCAGCGGGCTATGCCCCAGAAAACGTTTCTGAAGTAATTTTAATTAATACTTATTTTTGTTTATTATCGAGGTATTTATTTTATATTTATAAATATTAACAAACAGATTATGGATTTATCTACACTTCGTAACAGTGTTGTAAACATCAACTTCCGTAATCTATCACTTGTAACATTTTCGTATACGGTATATCAGTTTGATTGCTTCATTTTGCTCTTTGTTTCCGACAAGTAGTTTTCCCTCTTCGTCTATCTCGTATTTTCCTCACATCAGCTCCATGGTACCTCCATTGCATCGATTCTTGCTCAATCAACATGATACCAACGATGTTTTCTTTGATTGTTCTTTCATCTCTCCTTTATTATTCTCGGTTTTTGTAATCTCCCTCCTCGATAAAATGGTTTTTATTTTCACTTCCTTCCTTGTCTGTCGTTCCATCTTGCGCCCCAAATTGCATTTTATTCTCTCGTTGTGTTAGTGATTGTTTTAAAATTGTGCTTTTAGTGTGTTCTGTTGTATAATTCTAAGTAAATTTTTCTTTACTTTAATGTACTTTTTTTATTTCTTGGTTTTCAAAATTTATTGTATTCTACAAAAAGTATCACTTCTAACGCCGTTAATTTTCGACTGAGGCACAGTTTTGTTTTCGAAGGTGGACTTTTTGATGTATATTTATAATTAATGTTTAATGCCTAATTTACGTTATAGTTCATTCATCAGCTAAAAAATGTTTATTTTATTAAACCGTCGTCATATACATATATAAAAAGTTGGCCGCCCCATATGTGACGTATCCGTATAATAACGTTTTTATAGAACGTATTAATGGCGAACTTATTTAAATTCCACGTGTATGTGTGCGATATCGTGTTCAACTTTAATGCGGTTAGAACTTCGAATATTTCACGTTTTCGAACTATATGCTGAAAATAACACACACTAAGAACTTCATCTCTCTGTAGCCATTTTAATATTGAAAGTAAGATCGTTGTCATGCTTATTCGAAATTCAATTGTCAAGAATGATCTCTGCACGGTATTTAGTTAATACTTAACCCCGTTTAATTGCTTGTAAAATTCCGATCGGTAATCATGCGGAGGAACATGTTACCATCGGCACTGCATAGACTTTTCGATGGTTTTTGGTTTTTTGCTATAACCATCAATAAGTTGCCAAGGAATTCCTCCCTATTGGCTACGTCGATACACCCCTTATTCAGCCATTCACAACGTTCGGTCAAAGGAATGTTTAAAAAATTGAAAATTTAAAAAAGGTAACTCTATTTTACTAAATCATTTTTCCCTCCATAAAATGTCCTATTTTACTTTTGCACAATTTCGATATAAATTTAGCGTATTGCGAGAACCGGTTCTCGTCAGACAGCCGGGCCAAAATTCGAAAGTTATCACACCAGAAAAATAGCAAAGATTCCTACTAATGATAATAATTTAAATTTCAAACTCTAGTTTCAACTAAATGTATTTTTTACGTTTTAAGGAAAATAATTATCATAGGCATTAATTACAATTACGTAAGTTTATGAACACACATATGTAAGAGTTATAGACTCGGGACTAATTTTACAAGCAGACGAAAAAAAAAAATGTATTGTCGCGAATAAAATAAAAAATAAAATTTCCAAATTTTATCAGCTTTTTTTTTTGTTTTTTATTATTTTTTTTTTTTTTTATAAATAAGTTGTGGGTCTTACTACCCGTCTACGGGTGCCCAACACACTTATCATCGTTTATTTAAAAAATATGTTACAATATTTCTTTACAATTATACTATTAATTTTCATAATTATAAATAGTGATTGTACTGTTGTCGACCTGTTGTTTAATCTCGGTCAAAAATTTAATAGTTGCTTACAATGTAGCCGCAAACGATAACAACCACAGCTGTGTTGTTGTTGAAACTGCTTCTTTAAGAATTTCTCTAATATTTGCTTAATAAGTTTATTTTAATCTGATTTTTCCCCTTATTTCGAATTAGCAACAGCGGTTAAAATTTAGCATATCATTGAATTTTAGAACAGTGAATTATCTACTCGTATTTATATAGTTCAAATCTTTGCTACTGTGATCAGTCTTCTTCGTAATCCATTGTGATCATATACCCCTCGGACATGGGCGTAGCTAGGAATTTTTCCTAGGCGGGCAGCTGACCAACTGAATATGTATATATATATATACAGGGGCAGATCCAGAAGAACATGGGGGGATTATAAGAAGGACATTTGGGGGGAGGGAGTTATATAATTACGTAAAATCTTCTACGATAGGCAGTAGATTTGAAAAATACCCCTTGTTTCATAAAGAAAATCAAATAGCGACCTTCATAGAAATTTAAAAATGTTTTAAAAATACGTAATTATTACAATTTTTAATTTAACTTTTGTTTTATTTTTAGGTGAAAAATAAAACGAAATTATAAAATGATAGTTTAGAAATAGTAAGAAAGATAGTATTTTTATTAGACTTTACTTCTTTTTTATTTTCGTTAGTAATCCGATCCGAATTCCTTGCTCATGAACAAGTAAAAAATATATATAAAATAAAAATTATAAATAAATATAAATGGCAAAAGATCGACGACAGTTGTGTTTAAAATAAAAAAAAAAAGAGAACATTAATAGTTTTACTCGAAAATAGTATTAAATATTAGTTATAATTAAATCCGTAGGTAAAATTCATACAAATCTTTTATAGCATAAATTAAGTTTCTCTGTTATAAAAAATTTTTTCAAAGAGGCTTCGGTTCTTCGAGGGATGTCCCCTATCCCCCCTCCCGTGGATCCGACACTAATATATATATATATATGTGCGTGTGTGTGCTCGCACCCATATAATCGTATTATATTAAAAAGTTGGTATAAAATTAATAACAAAACTGATGACTCTAAAGTTGATTTTTTTACGAAGTTCGGCAAACTATTTTGGCTTTGGCGAACGATGTTGGTTTTGAGAATTTAGAAGAAAATGATGTAATTGATTTACTGACGCTGACGGAGCAACACTTTCATTCGAGGAATTGATTCAACTTGAAACGGAAGGTGCACTTGCTGAAAATCAAGAACCGGAGCCTGTCGTGTATGCCAAGTGCTGAAATTGGAGCATTTGACGAAGGCACTTTTTTTTTTCCAACAAGGAATAAACATCCTACTTCAAAATGTTCCTGACACAGAGCGCAACGCTAATAGGTCTCGAGAAATTAACAACTCAGTCATTACTCGTTATAATCAGTTGAAAAAAGAAGCCAAAAATAAGGCAAGACAGACCACGTTGAACTAATTCTTTAAACTACATCATTCTAGAAGAGCGGAAAGTGATAATGGGTAATATATTGCAGCTTACCGATTCTTCACGTACATCTCTAACATCAGATTAGAAGTTTACATATAATATCTTTAATTTTCAATTTTAATAATTTTATATGATACGAATTTATTTTAGATAATAAATTTTATATAATTTTTAATTGTTTTGAAGTTCTGCTATTTTAAATTATACACCTATGATTGTTATGTAAAACAAAAAAACCTTTTAAATAAAAAGTTCTATCATTTTATAAGAAATTGGAACGGATCCTATTCAGTTTGTATGAATTTGTATTAAAACATTTGTGTCGATATACGGCTTTTCGCTTTATGGCCAATTTTCCCGGAACCTATCTAAGCCGTAAAGCAAGGTATGAGTGTACTAGTATACAGATAGTCACGTTAGATATCCTAACAGTGCTGGCTTTCAGTTATTTAAAAGTTCACTTCTGTTAGTGACTACATTCAGACGATGTAACTTACTTCGATGTTAAGCGAGTACGATCTGAAAGTTGTCACCGAGGGAGCTTTTAAATAATCGAAAGCCAATACCGATGTCTACTTAGTCAACCGCTGCTGTAGTAGAATAGTGTGCAAAAGCATCGTTAGATGGCTTGCATGCGCATAGGAAATTATTGTAATAATCACGGTATCAATTTCGAAGTACATTGTACTTTTACATTTTTCAAATTTTTCTCTGTGTGACATTTAGATGATTCTTCTAGAGGGAGCAACGAGTTTTCTAGGGTGGACGGTGCCTACCCTTGCCCTCTCCCCTCCCGCTGTACTCATGCCCCCGAAATATGAAGTTGCGTCGCTACTGATCACGTCTTCTTCGAATTACTTGTTTATTGTACGCATATGCGAAACACTCCTACAGATTCAGTAAAAGCGTCGCAACCCTTGGCAATATGCGAAAGATGGTTTCACTTGCATCGGGGTTAATATTCTACATCATTTTATTATTGCGTGGTAGACGTCGAATTGAATATTTTTATATTAGGAATGCAGTATAAACGCTTGCCCGCTGTAATGGCAGCAAAAAGCGTTTAAGCAGGTAGAAAGAATTCGGATAACCTGTTTTTGATCAGTTCAAAGAAAGAATTAAAACTTATTTTTCTACGTCTATTCTTCTGTCAACCAGGACGCTGGATAAATCCACAACGGTTTTGAATTGAAGGTAATAATCGCTTGCAACGCTAGTGTACAGCCATCTCTTATACATCATTACCATCATTTTCACGGTCTGCGCGCATGTGTGTGGAATCACATTACGTACGAAGTGTAGAAGAATGTCGACGAATGTCGACTGCTTGCAGTCTGTGCTATTTGTCAATGTATGCATTCCAATGCATCGTACAGCGATGGCGATGCAGGTGAACATGTACTATCGGTTTGATAAAAACAAAATCACAGAACCGTGTATTATTTCTGTAATGCGATTATTTCAGAAAATATAGTCATTTTTCGGCGACTTGTTTCCTGTTTCGGTTTCTTTAATTTAATTTTAATTTATCAATACGCTCTTCCTCCCTGCATTCGCTACATATGTGCCATTTTTACTTTACTTCGGTGACTTGTAAGTTATTTATCAACGATGTAGAACTTTTTTCTTTATTTTTTTAAGAAATGGCAGTTAGTACTTTTTTACATCTCGTCGTTTATTTTTAAGATAAATAATAATAAAATGAAAAAACAATTATTTAATTTGCAGCCTATGTAAATGTCAAAATCTATCTTACATATATACTTTTAATCTAATACAGCGCCGCTTGGCCATTCGCATTTAAAATATACGCGCGTCGAGATATTCAACGCATCCCAATTCGATATTCCATTCTGATAGTCTAAAACTTCGCGCTTCTCGGCTATTTAATTGTTTCATACACATGATCTGTTGAATTTAAGATACCTTTATTATCATCGGTAAACTTTAAATTGTCCTCAGGAATTAACTTTTTTTGGTTGCACAAATAGGTTACTTAATTTTTAGCAGTACATTATTGTAAAATTTATTTGTCCCAATAAAATAAATGTTTTTTTTTTATGGTTCTTTTATGGCTGAGATCATTTCAAATTTCTTAAGCCTGATAAACCAAAAATGTTATAACTAAACAGGTTGTTGTTTTTATCTTCGTTTATTCTCCTGATACTTTTTCGAATGAGTTTTTCATGAATAATAGATTATGCTTTATACGAACTGTGTCAGGATTTTTAATTTTCAAAAATTTAATAGTTTAATCCTGTTGTAGGGTCAATGCCGCTGGCGCGCCCACACAATAAAAAAAAAAAAAATTCCAATATGCTCAGAATTGTTCAACTTAATCAAATTCTTCACAAATAGTTCTACGTCGCTTCACCCTATTACCGCTTATATCTTAAATCTTTTGTCCCAGAATTCTTTGCTGCAAATCACAGTACATTCGTGATTTTCTTTAAATGAATGCGCGGATAAAACATCAAAAAACAAAGCAACTGTACAGCCTTATCCGAACGTCCGAGTTCCAATATCAGACATGTAATAACAGATTTCAAGAGTAAGGCTAGAAGAAACTTTAATTGGTGGATCCAAGTACCAAAAATTAATCGCCTTCGTACAATCCAAGAAAATACTAACTCGTGGATATCAGGTCCGCGTTTCGGGAAAGAGGAAGTTGTGATGGACCTACTTCGTGTTGGCCACACCTGGTTAACGCAAGGGGGATGCAAAAAGGAGCAGGAAGGTGAAGCCTAAGCAAACGGGAGTACAAAGCCAAATGCTCCTTCGAAAGAGCTGGGCACTCAAAGAACGCGTGATCAACGTCGCAAACAACCCCGCATCATTTGAATGGAGAGGACTAGATGGAGAGGAGGCTAATGAGAAACGAAAGCGGCGATGAATGATTAAAAAGCAAACGCATAATGTAGACAACAATAAAGCGAGGAAGTGAAGGAAACAAAAGCAGCCGTGTATTAGAAGGACTAGGTTGAACAAACAGATAAAAGAAGTGACTATTAGAAAAGGAAGAAATATATACATCCGACCAAAATCTGAGATGGAAATGTATATACAGCGGCAAGTGATTAGAAGATGAGATTTTTTTGAAGAAGAAAGAAGAAGAAGGAGCAACCCGAGCCAAATAATTAGCCGTCTCATTGCCAGAGACGCTAGAATGGCCAGGAACCCACAGCACGTCAATATGGATTCCACGGAGAGAAGAAAGAGTCCGAATAAGGGACGAGTCACAAGAATGATCAGAAATTGGGAAAAAACGATAAGAGGAGATGAAAATAATGGAACGTAAAATAATCATCAGCTCGGCCGTAAATCTAGAACAGAAAGAAGAAAAACAAAAAGATTCAGAAAGTTATAATCTGGAAGAATGAAATAAGCACCAACACCGTTAGGCCCTTTAGAACCATCAGAGTGAAAATTTTAATATAAGAAGGAAAGAGGGAATTGACAGTGCTGTAGAATTCCTGTTTAATTACTGCTGGAGGGAGAGATTTCGAAAGTGCGGGCAAAATAAATACTCTGAGAGAATGACAGAGATCACTGAAATTAAAGAAGAAATAGAGGAGACTATTAAAAGAAATTTTGTACGACCAAAATGAATTAAGACGGAAAGAAATAAGAGATAAGATAGGAATTTTCCTAGGAAAAAATGAGAGTAGAGGATGAGAGTGAAATACGTTTAGCAAGATGGCTTATAAATAAGATATGCAGATAGACTGTAGTGGTGTATTCAGTTGAGCAAGCAGTGCTGGAATAGGAAAAGATTTAAGAGCACCAAAACGGAGTCGAAGGCAAGAGTTTTGGATCACATCTAGTTTAAAGAGTCGGGACTTGAAGGCGCAGGCATAAAAGAACGAACAGTAGTTAAACTTGAAACGTATGATGGACTTATAAGGAGAAATAAAAATGTAAGGGTCACCACCCCATTCAGTAGGCAACACAGGACCTTCAGCAAGTTTAACATTTTAATAGGGGAGAAGGAAAAATGTTTGATATGTTCGGATAAGGACAGAGGACTATCAAAGAAGATACCAGATAACGGAAGCAATTAACACAAGCAAGAGCTATACTGTTTAAGGATAAATTAACAGAAATACATTTATAAGGTCGAAGGGTAAATAAAAGGTAGGAAGACTTGGAAGGGGAAATCGAAAGGATAATTGAAGCAAGAGCACTTTCTAGCAAAACAGTATCGTGGGAAAAGGAAAAAAGCAGAATGTCATCGGCAAAAAATAAAACGGGAATTTATAAAAGAACGGAAGCGATACTGGCAGTATATATTAATTACAACGTAATTCTCAGGCCACCCCCTATTAGAAAAAGTGTCCCAATTTTATGGAACGAAAAATGTCCCAATTTTATGAAATGAAAAATGTCCCAATTTTATGGAACGAAAAATGTCCCAATTTTATATAACGTTTGTTATATTTTATAGGATTTTTGTGATTATGTTATTAAAGAAAGGTCACGATTTTATGTAACGAAATATGTAACGAAAAATATAACGAAAAAATATCTTAATTTTATGTAGTGAAAGTTAAATGTTAGGATAGGATTTTTGTGATTATATTATTATTTTTTTTATGTTGATGCCAGTAAGAATTACGTTGTAAATTTTGATCATTTTATACAAAGTGTAGAATAGAAAGAGACAGAAATGTAAGCAAGAGGGACTAAGGAGCACAGCCCCTTGCGAGGCCCAAATGGCCGAGTTATATATGTATATATAAACTCGACGAATTGTTTATATTATAAACCCTCGTAAATGTTGTTTTTAACCGTAGTAGAAATAATATTCGCTCGTGTGTGTGAATAATATTACTAATAGAATAAATATTTTTTGTATTTAATAACAGATTTATAACAACAGTCCGAGTAAGCGAATCGAAACCGTACCAAATTAGAGAATTTGTCTGGTGTATGAATGTACCACCTAGATGTTCGAAATACAGACTTAGTTACAAAACTGTTTACAAAACCGAGGTAATTATAAAGCTTAGAGGCCTATTTGTTAATATTATTTCTAGTTATAATTTTTTAACTATTTACATTAAAATCCAATTCCAGCAGTGGTCTCTAAAATAAGACCTTCAGACAAAATATGAGATTTTGTAGTCTGAAAAAATAAACGCAAACGAATATGGTAAACCTTTAACATTCACAAAGCATACGATCCAAACTTTTCTTTTTCTTTTTTTGGCTTAGTTTTCGCTCTGCGGGGCCAGCTTAATTGAAATTTCTTCGCGAATGGTATAAATATACTTTTCTATAGGTTGTTATATGCGGAGAAGGTAAAAAAAAATATTTTCTTTTTAACTGATTTATAAGGACTAAGAATTAATTTGTAAAAAAGAAAAAGAATATTTACCACCGAGTCTTCTCATAATATCAATGTCGCAAGTGAACTAAAATAAATTTAAAATGATCTCATTCATTATAATAGACTGTCATTTCTTAAGACGACTACCGCAAAAAATTTAGACGTTTATTAATTTCCTATTGCATTGTAAATTGGGAATTTCTGTTGTAATCTAAAAAGCTCTATATACTTCGGTATAGATTTCAACAAAAAAGTAACGTCGTAAATGTTAGAACCGGTCATTCGTTTTTCATTCGCAAATATAGAAATCGTTAATTTTATTTTATGTTTTGACGTTTTTATCGTTCAGAAAATTTAATAACTTTTACCGCGAAATTTTTAACATATTTACGCCGATTCCAAAAGTTGACTTTATTAAGAGAATTTAAATTTCGGTTTAACAGAATGTTATTATTTTGAATGGTTTAGCTTTTTTAATTGCTCGTTCAGTAAATGAGAGTTTTAATTGTCTCACCCGAAGAATAATAATACTCCTTAATTTAATGTAGCGTACGTAAACCGTTAACCGTTAAAATTATAAAATGTTTAATATAAAAATACAATTTCTATAATAAAAGTAAATTAAAAAAAAAAAAATCGTTCTGTGATACTTCAATATTTTTCAAATTAAAAACAAATTTTTTTTAACCGTTTTTAATAGCCGGCTATATTAGCGTGTTCTGGCCAACAGCTGGTCTTCATTAGCAGGCAACTTCAAAAATTACGAAACGATACGGTCAAAGAATTAACTTATGATTGATCGCTAAAGAGGTAACAGAAAAGCAAACTTAAGAATACACTGATGATGTGTCGGACCGATTATGTATTAAATCAATAAAGCTACTACTGTTCTAGTAGGGAAAGATCTAGAGGTTTTAGCAAGTTCTAAACGTGAAAAAGAAGAAAACTATCTGAGAAGTATGCTTTTTTTAATATTGCAAAGAAAAATCAAAAAAAAAAAAAAAAAGAGCTCAAGAAGCAGACGATTAAATGAAAACCGAAAATGATGTAAAAAAAGTTTAGAACTTTTGAATAATATTTGTCTCAAATCAGTCGTTTGCAAGATTTGCTTTGTAAAACTAACTCGTTATTATTCGTTAGTTTATTAAGCAAAATTGAAATACAAGTCATTCTAATACATAATTAAAATTTCTAGTTCTTGAATGCAGCCCGGTTTTGTTTTGCAGTACACCGCACGTAAATCAGCGATTAAAAAAACAAAAACAAAAAAACAAAAAACGATTCTGTTATATATTTTTCGAATAATCGAAACAGTACCATTTATCGGTTATTACTAAAATAACTGGAAGAAAGAAATAAGACTGAAATAAGTACAGGGTGCGGCAGCATAACTTCCTTTTTTTTTTTAAAAAGTTGAAGTCGCTACTGAGGCAATTATATCCACTGATCGGAAGAAAATCCAACCTCAGTCTGGAAAATAAAATATTATTGTATAACACCGTTGTAGCTCCTGTCTGGAAATACGGATTAGAAATATATGGTTCAGCTGCAAAAACGCACCTCAAAAAAATACAGTCGTTCCAGTCGAAGATATTGAGGATAATGGACACCAAAGTGCGCCATATTATGTTCGTAATAGTATAATCGAGAATAACCTCAACGTTCCTTCGGTGTAGACGATAACAAAATGCATGCCGCATTCCGTCATAATTTAAACCCATTAATATCGCGTATGAAAACTACCGGACTTCCAGACAATCCTGTCAGACGACTTAAGAAAAAACAATGTAGAGATGCACTTATCGCCCCCCACTAATAATACTAAAGCTATTAAAATACTATTAATAACAAAATACTCATATAAATAATCTAATAATGAAATGCTAACATATAACATGCGGTGTCATCTATTGGGATACACCGTTATTGAGGACACTTAAAATAGCTAAGGATCAATTGCGTTAATGACCTAAAAGTCGGTATGCAAAAAAAAAAAAAAAAAAAAAAAAAAACTTCCCTTTTTAAAATGCGACACTTTCTTTCTACTAAATTTTGTTAAAGAGAAATAATAACAGAAAATCGACATAACATACTTCAGATCATCCACCATTGGGGAAATATGTATGCTTCTTCCCTTGCAGTTTTATTTCGATTTTCTGTTATTATTTCTCTTTAACAAAATTTAGGAGAAAAAAAGTGGCGCATTTTAAAAACGGAAGTTGCATTACCGCATCCTATATAAAGAAACGAACTGTTTTTTTTATTTTATTTTATTTTTATTGCTATTTATATTTATTTAATTCTTCATTGTTCATCGACAAAAAAGAAAACAGCCGTTATAAAAACGTTCTCAGAAAGCTTATTGCGTAACTAAACTGTTTTTTTTTTTTTTTTAAGTTTTTATTTAAGTTTTTATTTTTCTATTCCGATTTTTCTCATATTAAACTAGAACAGTTTTTACGTTAACAGTGTTATGTGAAAAAGTTTATGAACCAGCGTGTAAAATTTATATACTTTTTGCCTTATTTTCAGTTTGTTTGTTGCTTTGTTCCTTTTTAAAAATTATTCCGCGTTTGTTTACATAGTATTGATAAAAAAAAATTCCTAGAAGATTTACTATGCAAATAATTTGTAACACTCCGCGTGAGCAGAGATTTAAATTTGTCCTTCGATTTTTTACAAGTATTTATTCTTTGGCAAGCTAATTTGCCGTGTACTGTGTTCGCTTCAAATATTGTATTACTCGTTACAAAAGAGAGAACAGTATTTTATTCAGTTGGTGATCTGATCAGAGAAAACGGATAACTTATATTTCCATATGTTTAAAGTACCTAAAGAAAAGATATCCGTTAACCTGAAGTAAGCGTGTACTGAATATTGAATAATTTTTTTTAAACATATACATATTTAAAAGAAATGTGCCACGTTCCGAGAACTTCAAAAACCAGTGAATCAATTTTAAAAACTTTTTCAATAACCGATTGCGTGTAACCTTTTATTATTACTTTTGAAATAGAAAACAGTGTTCGTGATTTTACAAACGGGCTATATCGTACATTAATTTTTCGATCTGAAATTTAATTCGGTTTTGGTCGTACATATTAACCTTTTTTGTTTATCTGCTTTCTGCTATATGATTTAGGTATGTACGAACATTTTGTAATTAGTTGAATTTTATTTTCGGTAAAAGTTCTTTCAGTATTTTAAACTTTTGAACATTCGCAAAAAAAAGCTAACCAACATTGCTAATGTATAACCAAGCAGCCAATTTTAAAGGTCTGCCATAGAAACTGGTTGTGCTCTTAAAACAATATTGAAGACAGTGTCGACACAGAACAGCGGATTATAACAAAACTTTTCAGGTGCCCGAAGGGTCTGAATACGCACACAGTGTTACTCTTCTGTATAATGTACGAGGACATCTGTGCCTGAGATATTTTTTTATTAAAAATGTACTACGGTTGTTTTTTTTGTTTTTTTTTGTCGAGCGGTCTTTTAATTGTGACTGTTACGAATAATTGTTGCGCTAAATTGAAAGAGCTTTAGTACGTTTCGGTTGATTTCATCTTTTTACATTATAGAAATATGTATATTTTATTCAAGAACGGTTTGTTCATAGTAAAATTCGTACGTTTACATATATACTTATTATCTATTTCATTGGTTGCTTTGCTTTGCTTTGCTTTGTACTATAAAAATATATGCTGAGGTATATGCGCAGACTTTTTAACTTTTGATCAAATAGAAAATAAAAAAATATTTTGGGGGCATAATCGTTTTTTTTCACGTAAATTAGCGCGTAATATAGCGTGAAAAAATTTTGATACTCACGTTTTCTCATTCGTTGAAATGTCTCGGAGCTTCAAAATCTTACTTTAAACAGTAATCTAGCTTTTTATTTTCTAGGTTGATTTTCAAATTGGGTTTAAAAAATACCGGGAATGCCATTGATTATAATCGGTAGGTCGGATTTAGCGATAGATCTTGATTCTTGAAACGGAAAAATAATGCGAAACATTTTTTTTAAATAATCGGTAAAATGTCGCGGAATATTCTTCGCGAATATCTAACCAGAGTTATGTATAATTCTTCAACAGTGGGTAAGATTTGTCGATTAAACCGAAGTGACTAGTCATATTACCATCGGAAGTATTTGCAAGTCTGAATGCGCTAAGTTTTGATTTTCAGATGAAATGAAAGAAATGTTACTCTATACTCAAATGCCCGTGAAGAATTGTTATCGCTTGATTCAAAATTCATATTTTGACTATTGAACAGTATAAAAACACATCTTATTGAAAATGAAGTCTTATTAACTAGGAGAACCAAAAATACACAAATTTCAGCTATTTCCAAAAAGTTATTATATTATTCCTGATTTACCATAATTATTTCCACTTGCTTTCTAAGCGAGGCAGAATTTTATCCGGCTATTTATTTCTACGACGCGAAATATTTGTAAAAAAAAATTCAACTCTCCTCTTTTGACTTTTAGAAATCAAAATTAAGTTTTGATTTTGAATATTTGTAACGTCTTAACACACTTGTAATACGGTAAAAGTTAAAAATTCCGTTCTAACGCCTATGCATTTTATGTAACTGATTAATTTCATAATAGAATTCCTACGCTCACCTACTACACATCTTTCGCGGTCGATCGCGGTTACTACCAGAGCCAGCGAACGTTAAACAATATAGTTTTTGACGCTTAAGCAAACACAGTGGCAATGCTACAAATTACTCTTAACTCGTTACAAATCTTATTAGTCTGTTTAAACGGAACGAATTTTTCAATGAAGAATGTTCTCTCTTACAGAGAGGTACGAAGTTCGTTCGCTTTAAGAATTGTAGTAGGTGAAACGTATAAAAGCGCTACACGCCGAGGTTAAATTATTTAATTTCACAACATACAAAATGACACCGATTATTTCTCGTGTTGAAATAATCGTCCGAAAATCTTGTTTGAAGATGCGAAATGTAGCGTTATAAAAAAGTATAATATTTAAATTTACATAAACTTATTTAATTATTAAAAACGATAAATTAGATACAATATATAGAGTATATTTGTAAAAAGTATAATTCTAATGGTAATGTAGCACATACACGCATGGTCATTGATAGTTTCGATGAGAGTTCAGTCAGTTTTTCCCCCCCGTAAAATTTTGATAAGAGCATTAAATATAAAAATAAAAAAAGAAAATGAAATGTGTTTAAAAATTTTAAATGTATCTTTAAAACTTAAACATATAGAATTACTTAATTAAATTAATATTATTGCATATTAATGCAAACAACTAAAATCGATGATATAGACTAACTAGCTCTGGGGAAGCGTTTTCGGAATAATCCTATCAATAGCCAAAGGGTATGTAAACGCGACAGGGTGGTAGGCTGATGAGTTTCGTTGCAGATTTCTGTCATATTCGGTTGATGATGGATTAATCTTGAAAGGATTTCTAAAGCTAAGTATTAAAATAACTCGATTAAAAAACGGCTCCTAGTTTCTTACGGTTTTTTCTTTATTTCGAAAAATAAATAAACAAATCAACCGCGTTCACCTTGAACATCCCCCCCCCCCCATCTTTTGCGGGAAATGGATTCTAGAAGAAAATCGATAAAAAGAAATATATTTATTTAATTTCACAACACATGACTTTTTTTTTTATTTTTTGGATTCTGCTAACAAAGAGCATTGTGGTGACCCATGTCTTTATTTATCCTTATTCTTTTTTTTTTTTTTTTTTTTTGTTTGAGATAATTTAAATTTTGAAATTATTCGCTATCGAGCAAAGGAAGGATGCGGCTATTAGAAAAATGAGAGGGTTTGGGAACGTAAGTATCGATGAAGTATTATAAGATGTAGGAACATTGAGTTGTAGTAAATTAGAGTATAGTATTGATTGCTCGTTGAATAAAGAGGAACACTCAAAAAACACATGGTTAGCGTCGCATACGTAATTATTCTCCGACGTGTGAAGAGGGCAAAATGAAGATGAAGAAGGAAAGACCCGGTGCCGAGAAATGGGGAAGAGTGAATGGTCAAATCGAAGACGACATATGGATACAACGGAGTTACGTTAAAGAACTTGACAGCTAAGGAACCATGGATTAGCGGAAATGGAAGGCTGGATAGAAAGATAGAAAGAGTGCGGATTGGAAAACGAACGGACATACATGTCGGACCAAAATTTCGAGTGAAATTTTTTGGAGAAAGAAAGGATATTATTGGCTGGATAAGGACTGATGCGATTACCATTCGTAAATGGCCAAGTACGCTAGATTGTCGATCCTTTCATTTCCCTCAATACCAACATGACCTAGTACCGATAAATAATCTATTTGTTAGGGTGAATGTAAAGTTAGATTAGAAACCATAGCTCGAATAGGAAGAATTATAGATTCAAAAAAATGGGAGACAGTAGAGGGAAGATATAGCTGTCAATGCACTTAGGGAATCGAAAACTATTAGAAACTTACTATTATCCTGAATCGAATATATATATGTATAGCAATGCTCAAAGAATTGCAATTGATTCCGCGTAGTAGATTGAAGATATGGCAGGCAATTTAAACGATCCAGCATAATGTCTACTAGGAACAAAAAATGCAGCTCCAACTCTCTGCACTCCCTTAGATCCATCAGTGTAAATAAGGATGTGCCGAGGAAATAAATTGTTAATGATGTTGATAAATTCGTGATTAGCGAGAGTTTGTGAGAAACATTTTATGTGTGGGGAGAGATGGAGGTTAAGTTGACTGGCTGAGAAAAGTCATAGAAATTTAAAGAAAATTATTGTAAGAAATAACGTAGGGGATAAACTTCTTCATTCTACAACAAATATACGATAGGATGGGGATCTTTTTAGTAGGAAATCGCTAGTTGTGAAGTATAGAAATATAAGAATTAATGAGTTTGGAAGGCTGCATAGATAGGCGTTTTATTATAAATCGATATTCAAGATATGACCTACGGACTGATAGGGGTGGGATATTAGACTCAGCGTAGATTGCAGCGATAGGAGTGGATTTTAGTGAAAAAAGTCTTCACGACTAGACAAATACATTTGTAAACGAAATTTACTCGGTTTCCAGCAAAAAGGTAGTCGAATTCGACGGATAAAATCAAGATAACTGGTATAAACGTTAGACAATCAACGTGACCGATTAAATCTTTATTTTAATTTTAATACGCAGAGTAACGACGGACAAATATTAAGACATAAGCGAACGAAACTTCTCATTACAATTAATCGATTAAAAATAACTAACTCGACAACACGGAATTTTTCATACCAGCCGCTTGTCGCTTAATACTGCTCTATCCATCGGCATATCGGCATGTGCCTCGAATAATCCCAACAAAACATGATACCCGCCAGAATGAACTGAAGAGCCACGAAAATGAATTTATAATTCGAACATCCTCGCATAGCTATAAACATACCGAATCTTTACCAATATGATATATATATTTTGGTTGTTTGTCATTGGTTTATAATAATATTCATTTATTTAACGTATAAGAGTTTTATATTTAACTACATCGTGTTACAACTAATATAGAAGTTATTAATTTTCGGATGGTAAATTTCGTTTTTATTAGTAAAATTCCCTAAGCATAAAACGGATACAAAATCCTATACAACAGGAGTGTCAACTCAGGAGTACCACAAGGTTTGATTCTAGGGGGCCAGTACTCTTCAATATAGCAATGAGTGAAGTTCATAATTTGCATTTCAGTCAACACTGCAATATGATAAGCTACGCAGACGATATAATGTTAGTCTCAGGAATTAATAAAAAGGAAGAAGTGTACAATATAAATGAAACAATAAAAAAATTGAGTGGAAACATTCAAAACCTAGGCTTACAATTCAACATAAATAAAACCCAAGCACTACTAATAAGTAGAAAACAAGACACTTAACGGCCCTTTTTTTTGTTTCCTTTTTTGGCGTGTCAATTATAGACATGAACTTAACGAAAGTGAAATTTTTGGAAGTTTCAATATGTGGTAGCAGAATTCCAACCCGTTTCTACTCGAACGAAATACCGATGCTTACCCGAGTACGCCTTGCTTTTAACGTATAGTATTATGGATTATTCTCAAACTAAAAACATTTTCTGTAACAGTGTTTTAATTATGATATTTATACAGCACAATTTCGAAATTAGTGAGTCAAAAAGTTGTCCCCGATGTTATTGCGAATTGTAATCTGATATTCTCGGGTTCTCTGAACCACCATATTATTCATATTATTCCGCACATCATATATGCGCCCCCACAAAATCCTAGAAATGAAAATATAAAAACTACTTCTGAGAAATAAGGAAAATAGAAAAATATTCTCCGAATAAAAACTCTTTATTTAATGTAAATTTTTATACTCAACAATCGTGGTCCCGTATCACCATGAAAATTTATCTCGGTATATTAGATCACTTGAGTATTATTGTTCTCTGAGTCACTCAATACTCAACATAGCAGAAATGGTTTCTCTACGATTTTTGACGACAGTGATCTCAATGCATTCGAAGTCCATTCTGTAATCGTTGTTAGCAACATTCAATTTGCCTTTGGCGACGAAAGTACAATCATTCCTGCGTAATCGCTGATCACATTAGTTACGAATACGATCTTTAAACCATTTCCTCCAGTATCCGGTGGATGAATTTGGAACCAACTATGCCTACAGCAGTTGAAATTAAGGGCAATGACACACTAAAGGTTTTATTCGAAACGTTAGATACGTCGATTTTGAGTAGCTATGACATTTCCCGACCATATTAGTTTTTTTCGGATATTAATATTATCTATTTTTAAATTAGCAAAATTATTTAAAATATAAACATATGTTACAAAACTCAGTTGTTCTAAAAACATCTGATTCGTTAATCAAAATTAATCAAAATGAAATAAACAAAAAACAAAAAAAACGCTCATTTTAGTTTGATGAAAGACGACAGTATCCTTATGTGAACCGTTTCGTTTCATTAAAGTATAAATTGAATGCTTACGTAATTAACCAACTAAAAATAATTGCTCAATATATATGTTTATTAGAAAGAAGAGGAGATCTTTTCTTATTTTTAACAGTTTAATATTACTGCAGATGTTTCTTCTAAATTATCGCGCCATTAATAAAGAAATCCGTGTAAAATATTTTTACGACAAATATTTAAAAATAAGTACTTAAAAATATGCATATTTTATCGACTGACATCATCTTATATTATAAAATTCAATTTTTGATATTAGAAATAAACCCTATTGCTCGCATACTTTGCGGATATGTGCTAATTTTTCTTATCAATGTTACAGTTAATAATCGAGGAGGTTAAATCACTTGAAAAGTTTTAAAGACGGATTTTTTTTTGTTTTTTTTTTTTAAGGTAATAATAAACGCTAGTGTAATTAAATCATGAGTAGTTTGTTACGCAGGTGTCTAGATAAATGTAATTAACCTTTATCAAAATGCGGAAGCTAAACACGACTAGTAAACTCTTGCAAAAGGCAAAAATGATATGCAAGGTTTCGCATATACGTTGTGCATGAAAAAAAATAAATAAAATTTATTTTTTACGCGATATTAATCAAAGAAATTTGTAGAGGTTTTACAAGAGATTGAAAATGTTCAACGAAAACATAATTTTCAGTTTCAGTCGACGTATATAAAAAATAAGATAACAAAAGATTTTTTTTGCAATTCCCTGCGTATATTGTTTTCTCTATACTATATCGTGAAGAAAATAAACTATAATTTTTTTTTTTTTTTTTTTTTTTTTTGTATTTCAGATTCAACCGTAAGTATGAAATGATGCACGCACTGTTTTTTCCTCTACCAGGTCTACTAGTCGTGTTCAAAGTCACACTTTTTTGATAAAAAAAAGTGTATATATTGTTAATTACATTTATCTAGATACTTTATTATTATTATTATTATTATGATTATGATTATGATTATGTTACAGTCCACGTGTCGTCTGTAACTACAAGGCTATCACGACACTTGTACCATTTGATTTATAAAAAACTTGCCTAGTTCGTTTGTTTTAATGAATTTGAGTGTTCGTTGTAGTTGGACAGGGTCATTGGACAGCATTGCTTTAGCGAGGTCATTAAATGATTCCAACCACGTTCATCTCTATGTTTAAAAAAATACTGTGTAGAGATTTTGGGTCGTACTTTGTATTTCCAACACCTTTCTTTGCAGGTCAGGAAGATGGGTGGCTGCTGATTTTGATTTCCGGCCGTCAGCCTGAATTGTGGAAAGAATTCTAGTTAATTCGAGGAAAAAGTAAAGCCGTCTATCCACCATTTTCTCCATTAATTTTGAAGTGAGCTGATTAAGGAAATCAATCGATAGTTTTAGAGCAGGATAGGGTCTTTTTTTTTTTTTTTTTGGTTTTAGGATTAGAATTATTAAGACTAATTTCCAGCAGTTAGAGATAGGACCATAAAACCAAATCTAAATGTAAATAAATAGAAGATACCCGTCTAACCTTAATCTCACTCGTGATAGCTTATTATCTTTTGTCGACTCCACTGCTCCCGCGTACGTTCCTAACTTTGATGAACTTTACTCCTTTCCTTCCGTACACAGCTCCCCCCCCCGCACCCTATAACATCTGCATTCAATATCAATGAACTGAAGTCTGTTCTCCTAAACTCTACCAGTCCTACACCGGGTATAGATGGTATTCCATACATAGTCCTTAAAAATCTGTCTGAGCAGTCACTTGCGTTTCTCCTTGAACTCTTCAATTCCTTTTTATCCAGAGGCATTACTCCGTCTTCCTGGAACTCCTTTATCGTTATTCCCATCCCGAAAAAAAATGCTTCCTTACGTCCTATCTCTTTGGCATCATGTTTCAGGAAACTCTTTGAAGGCATGCTGAATAAACGTCGAATTGATGGCTATCCTTCGTGCGATCATACATATCTCGTCCAATCGCTCGTCCTCCGACTATCTAATCATTTCTGACTCCATGGGTACTCTCCAGGCTATCAGTTCACCGCTTCCTCCTCCCTCTTCTGACTTCTTCATTCTTCGAATACGATCTCTCATTTATAATCTTTCTTTCCATCACTCTGTACACATTGACTTACTGTGGGTTCCTGGTCACAGAGGCATCGAGGCTGTTAATCTATTACCCCTAATTAAGAAGCTTCACTTCAGATTTTGGTCGGATTTGTACCCTTCTTCTTTTTCCAACAATCGTTCCTTCTACCTTTCAATCCAACCTACACTTCCTTTTCATCCATGGTTCTCGGAGTTTCCCTCTCTTCCACAATTTATAATTTCCTCTATTGTCCGCCTGCGCTTTAATCACACACTGCTGCCCTCTTCACGCTATCGTTTCTCTTTGCTTCCCTTTCCTCATTGTCCGTTGCATCCAGATGAAGCAGTTGTCTGTGATGCTGATCACATTTTCTTCGAGTGCTCTGCTCTTTCTGCGGAGCGTTCTCTTTTCTATCTTCACCTTATAAAGCTAGGGCTTCCCACTCCTTACTGTGCGTCTTACATCTTGTCCCTTCCTTCCCAGTCTGTTGTTCTTGTCCTTGGTTCCTTTATTTCAGCTGTCTCCAATCGAATTAGGTTCTAGTTAGTTGTCTCTCCTTCCCATTGTGTCTGGGCAATGGTCCATAGTTGATGCGCCCAAATAAAAAAAAAAAAAAAGAGAGAGATTTTATTATAAACGGATGAATTGAATCGGAGCCTTGTGCGCTCTATTTTTTGTGTTGTTTTTAAACTGATAATTTAATTCGGCGATCGTAAATAGGGAATTGAAAGGTTGGGAATAATGAGAGGAAAATTATATAGGCTGAGATTCTGCTTTAATTTCGAAACTAAAATTTTTTTGAGTAGGATGAAGACCAGGATACATTAGCAAAGTGAATCTCGAATGCATCTGCCACCGCCGACTCATCTGTGATTAGCGATCCGTTTATCAGTAGAGTAGGAGTCACGGGAGAATTTACAGCACTATTCAGTGTTTTGAGTCACTTCCACATAATAGTAGCGGGTGTATTTTTAAAAATTGAACATGCGAAAGATGGCCACGATTCTCATTTTTTAATTCGAATCAGAAGGCGGGTCTTGGGCTTTTGTTTTTTAAATTCAATTAGGTCTTCAAGCGTCCTAGCCATCCTATATTTCCTTAAAGCATATTTTTTATGGGAAATGGTTACTCTAATTTCAGAGCAGATACATGTATATACCAATCATTAAATTACACTAGCGTTTATTTCTATTTTTTTAAATGTTAAAAGAAGTTAAGCCCCTAAAGCAACGCAACCTCTTAAACAGAATTAAAATGAAAGTTCTGTAATATTTATAAAGATATAACATTAAATTCGATACAAAAAGTAGAATAAATCTATAGATACAAATCAACTCAATTTTGAAGAAACTTATTGATTTTACTTCCCCGATCTTTGCAAGCAGGCGTTTTTCTCTATCTTATCTCTTATTTTTCTTCGTCTTAGTTTACTTTAGCCGTACATAATTTCCTTTAATGACCTCCCCTGCTTTTCCTTCAACTTCACCAATTTCTGTCATCTTCCTAAAGTTTTTATTCTATCTTCACTTTCAAAATGCAGGAATTATAGAATACTATCAATTCTCTATTTCCTATTCATAGAAACCGTTTCTGCTGATGGTTTGAAAGGGCACGGTGGTGTCGAAGCTTCTTTTATTCTTCCGAGTTTTAATTCATCGTAATCTTTTCGTCTTCCTTCTCTATCCTACAATCCGTAATTTCCATTGCCTGTAATCGCTTTTCTGCTAATCATTTGATTATATCCGATTCCTTGAGTACCTTTCATGTCATCTTTGTATTCTTCATCATTTTTGTGATTTTATGGTATTCTATATGTACGTTCACTCATATATACTCTCTTCATCCTTCATTTGATTCACATTGATTTCCTGTAGGTTCCTGGTCGTAGGAGCATCTTTGTCAGTAAAGCAGCTGATTCTTTGATTCCGGTTGCTACTTGCTCCTGCTTCGTTTTTAAAAAAATCCCATCTTCTAATCTTCTTCCGCTGCGTACAATTTCAGATTTTGGTTCGACATGTACGCTTCTTTTTTTTTCTCTAGCAATCGCTCCTTTTATCAGTTTATTCAACCCGTTTTCCTGCCAATCCGTTGGTTCCTTTTCTTTTCCTAATTTGCCGTTTTATTGTTGTCTCCATTATTCGCCTACATCCTTAAGCCGTACTCTTTTTCGTTTTCCGTTGGCTTCTTTCTCATTTTGTCTTCTCTATTCAAACAAAGCAATTGTTTGCAACACTGATCAGTGTTTATTAAGCTTCATTACTTCTCTTTGAGCATTCTAGTCTGCACTCTAATTTGCTGAGACTCGATTGTCTTACTTTTTATTGCGCTTCTTACATCCTGCCTTTTTCTTTTCTACACGTTATTCATGTTATTTATTCCTTTTTACTCGTATTGACAATATTTAATAAATTAAAATATAACTGACTCCTTCCTCTCCTAATCACTTTTGAGCAAAGCTTCCTGGTTGATGAGTCCCAAAAAACCTCATAATATCAGTAACGAATATGTATATACATAACTCGTATATACTATCTGCGGATCATGATTTCGCTTGAATAGTAATACCCGCTTAAGTCTTTACCTATTCCATTTTCTTTTTTTACCATAATATGACCCTGAAATTTTTATTAAAGCGGACATTGGACTGAGTTGTTTCCGCGCTATAATATACAGAACTACAAACCCACAGATTTTATTAAATTTTTTTAAAAATTAGTACAAATTTTACTGAAATAAACGTTAACATTCCATATAACGCTTGATTTACGCATTTCATTCCCTCAAGCATGTGTACATTTAAAAATAATAAATCTTTATCGACACAACTTCTTTCGGTTAAAAAATCTCGCTATAACTGTCATAGGTACACTACAACTTACTGTATATTTTAATAACTTGTCAAACATAATTATTTTGCAGCATAATTCACAGTACCAAGAGTAAGTCGAATTTTCTTACGTAAATACATACTGGTTATCAATCTCCCCCGTCGCTGTGAAAATCTCCGTTCGATTTTCCATTTATGTAACTGTACATAACTATATATTTAGTGCGGGTGTTGGAACTGCTGAACGTGTAAACCTATTGTCGTTTTACCTGGTGACGTCACCTTGAACAAAGAAACGCTCTCTATTTCATAATGGGTGCCAGTTGGTCATGCAGCATTTAGATGTGAATTTCGGTAATCGAACTGGGTACCGAATTTTGCACGGTTTTTCTATGATTCTCTCAGACATGACTTTTCTAGTTTCAATCGCCGATTCAATATTCGAATTAAATATTCATTTCAGAGCGTTTTTTAATTTTATATAATTTGTTAATCGATATATTCAGTAATATTTATATATATATATATATATCGGAAATGATTAGAAACATATTGTAAACATGTAAAATTTCAATATAGAAAAATGAAATGTAAAAATTGTTATCGACTGTTGAAACATTTCTTATACCGAACCAACATTTTTGTAAAAGTGTCCCCATCTTTTTTGAATGATAGGAAAATATCGTATCAAGAATGTTTTCTGTAAACTGAGAAGCTCGATGAATTGTTTCAAATACAGCTATTACTTCTGTATTGCTATATTTCGAATTTCTCGTTATCTTCATTTTCATCATCTTAAAGCGGGAACCTATAATTCCATTAACTGTTAAATGTTCGGTTACGACGGTATTTTTATCGAGATTGACAATTTATTGAGTTTAGTATTATCTGTTAAACGTACTATCCATAAATGATTCTACAGCATTCTTCGATCAATTATCATTAATTTCTTCCACATAATCTTTGTTATTATCAGCAAAAAATGCAGCTCTTTAGAAACTGTCTTGGACTCTTGCTTCTTTTACTCGTTACGTCACAAATTCGCTAATTACGTGATGCAAATCTCCTTCAATGCGGCTTGATTATTTCCCGCTGGAAATATTAACTTTTTTAAAAATACGTCTCTGGTGAATCATTTTGAGATAATTTTTTGCTGCATCCGGATAACGCATTAAAAGGAAAATAACACATTCACATTTTATAACTTTTTCTCCACGTAGTTTCTTTATGTAACCATGGTAGGTTAGTTGACAGTTACTGATAAAAAGAACATACCTCCTCTTTCCTTTAATCATTCTCTTATCCAAGGTGGTAAAATATACTTTTCAAAAATTTCCTAGTTATTTAAGGTTTGTTAACAGACCTTTTAAACTTCAATATTGAGAAACTTTTTTTTCTGTGAAAAAATGTTTTTTTATCAAAATTTCACAGGACTTGAAAATAATTTGATATAAGGTGGTTTTTTACGTACTACCTTGATCCAGATGTTTCAGCAATTTGTTCGGAAAATTAAAAATACAAGGCCATTCATCACAATTGATTTTGTTCCCTTCAAAGTACTTTTCATTTACTGCAACGCACTTTTGGCGGAGGTTGATCCAATTCTGAAAACATCTATTATACTCGGTTTTATGTATGGCCATCAGAGCCATCTTCAATTTTTCTACTATCTCCTCTCAGTTTGCTGAAATGCGTTTCTCGGAGCGATTTCTTGAGTTGAATGATCAGGAAGAAGTCATAGGGAGCCAAATCAGACGAATTCGGTGGCTGTTAAATCGTATTCGTTCCGTTCTTCGCTAAAAATTCAAGGATAAGATGTTCCTTTTTTGCATGAAATTTAGGTCTTTCGGCACCAGCTTTGCAGCGACACGTTTGGAGCACAAATCATTAACCAAAATGTCTTGTACGGATCCATAAACGATGTTCAAGTCCTCTGCGTGATTAATTTGCGGTTTTCAGCCAACATTTCTTTGATTTTATTGATGTTTTCCTAGGTTTTCGATGTCGACGGTCGGCACTGCGTTCATCATCCTTAACGGCTCACCAACACTTCCGAAACATTTATGCTACACATAAACGTTTGTTTTCAATAGAGTATTGTTATCAAAATACTTCTCTAACATTTCCAAGGTCTTTAACTCGTTCATGCGAAGTTAATTCCATTTTTAAAATCGTAAAAAATTGAACACACCCATAAAGACAGATGACTAACATGACATAACTTTTAAGTAAAACTAAAGCAAGTCCCATACCTTGACAGGGCGTCGGGAATTGTGAAGTTAAGGTTCACAATGTACTAAGCCCAACGGCACTAATGAGAATAGGGGAGCCAGCTCTTTTCTACTTAGGATCCGCCTTTACTTTCCCAGATTTCCCTGGTATCCAATTCTATTTCAGATTAGGTATAGACCTGGGAGCAACTTGGACACGGAACAAGGCAAGTCTCGAACCTTTTACAAATGTCAAACCATGACACTGGAATTAGGCGGGAATGTCAAGATATGACAACCTAACAAAAAAACAACAAAAAATTGGGTTACTGAAAATGCCACGCGGTGGCCCTTCTTGAAACTTTAATCAAGGTAGTGTATATATGCATATAATGCATATATGCATATATTGTCGTCGCGATAGCCTAGTTTCTAGAATGCTTGGCTTCCGCTACAGAAGTCTCGGGTTTGATCCATTACGAAAAATTAAATTAAAATACTCGCTATTTCACTTAGAAGACAATGGCGCAAACCACCACATACAACATCATATGCACGCTAGGTCAGTACACAGCAGACACACACCGGACTGCACTTGTAGCGCAATAACAAGCGGCTACAATCAGTTCCGAATGCAGTCTTGCGTGTGTGTACCCGCGTTGCATATAATAATTGCCTGGTACACAGCCTATATCTGTACAGGTAAAATGTACGAATAGGTTACCCACCAACTAAATGGTTGAGGAGATAATGATGATGCATACATATGTTTAGAAGCTCTATTATATATATATATATATATATATATATATCAAATCAGATCAAATCAATTTGGAATATGTACTGGTGAAACCACATTTGCGCAATACTGCTTGAGCAGAGGTCTGATACAAATTTAAGCATTAAAAATTAAATAAACTGAGAAATTACGAGTACTTATAACTATAAGTATAAACATGATTTCAGAAGTAAATATTAAAAACAATTAATAATGGTAGCAAAATACAAAGGAAAGTGAGTGTTAAACAAAAAATATACAAAAAATAAAGAAAGGATTTATCACTTCTAAATTTAAAATACGATTATAATGAAATGTGATAAACTAGTATTAACGTTTTACAAGATGAAATAAATATATATATACTAATACAAGTTTACGCACTATAACTAATTACATAAAAATAATCATGGACTAGAACACATATTTTTATGTACACACTAATGTTCACAAATTAGCCATCTCCAGAGATCGCAAGATATATTTAACAACAAACAAACAATTATATATACATCAAATCAAATCAAAACAAAACCAACTCCGACTGAATCATCACTTATGCTTTCAATCTTAAACACCTAGATTACCATACTACCAGCCATACATAAACTAGTATACACCCTGTCAAGAAAGTATCGGGAATTGTTAAATAAAACGAACAATTTTTAATTTTCATCCAAATTTATTTTGTCACCTTCAAAATAACATCCATTCGAAGCGATGCACATATGCCAACGCTTTTTCCACTCGGCAAAGCACTTCTGATAGGCGGTTTCCGGGATGGCCTTTAGCTCTCGCGTCGCATTCGTCTTGATGTCATCAATCGATTCGAAGCGCATTCCCCGTAGCGGAAATTTGAGTTTTGAGAATAGGAAGAAGTCGCAGGGTGCTAAATCTGGTGAATACGGCGGTTGTTCGATGATATTTACCGAGTGTTTGGCCAAAAACTCATTCACAATTATGGCTTTGTGAGACGGCGCATTATCGTGATGGAGAATCCAAGAATTGTCGACCCACAAATCGTTACGTTTACGACGGATAGCCTCTCTCAAACGTCTCAAAACACTTAAGTAAAACTCTTTGGTGACTGTCTGTCCGGCTGGCACATATTCATAGTGTACCACGCCTCGAATATCGAAGAAAACAATCAACATGATCTTCACTTTCGATCGGCTTTGGCGAGGTTTTTTCGGCTTTGGCGCGCCAATTGGCCGCCATTCGGACGATTGCTGGTTCGTAAGCGTGTCGTACTCGTACACCCATGTCTCGTCACCAGTAATTATCTTTTCCAAGAAGGTAGGATCCAAATTGGCTCGATCCAGCATGTCTGCAGCTACCTGTTCTCGGTACTTTTTTTGAAAGAAATTCAGGTCTTTCGGAACAAGCCGAGCCGCAACGCGTTGCATACCCAATTTTTCGTGCACAATCGTACGTACGCTCTCGTGTGACATGCCCAATCCATGAGCCATCTCTCTCAAGCTCACATGACAATTTTCAGCAACGATTTCCTTGATTTTATCGACGTTATCATCGGTCACACTCGTTGAAGGCCGTCCAGAGCGAGGCATGTCTTCGACCGTCTCCCGACCATCCTTGAACGCTCTGTACCACTCGTAAACCCGCGTTTTTGATAAAGCAGATTCACCAAAAGCCTTCTGTAACATTTTCAGTGTATCGGCACAAGAAATTTCGTTCGAAACACAGAATTTAACACAAGTACGTTGTTCAATATTTTCACTCATTGTAAAACTTCGACAAAACACTTCAAGGTCGACTGATTTTAACAGCTGCTGTAAACACACTGGTTGACAGATCGCGCTAAAAATAGGCATCATAATACAAAACAGTTGTACCAACCTGGAAAAAAAAAATTATCTGCCTAGCTATTACCCGGGAGATTTAAATTGACAATTCCCGATACTTTCTTGACAGGGTGTATTTACATAGTACACACCCGTAAAGGAGCGCACAGACAGAGACACACATCTATACAAACACATTCATACAATCATTCGCACGCACGAGTGCGCATACGGTAAAAAGAAACTAGTAAATGCACATCAACACAACCCACCACAAATATACCAATGCATGTATACATATAATCCTCTCTCAAGTGCATGCTGGAGAAGACAACATAGATGTTAAGAAATAAGTAAAATAATAATAAAGATAAAAAGTGTAAAGTAAAATGAACTAAGTGTGGTAGAAATTGTAATAGCTAGGGGAACTGTAACAGAAAACAGTAGAAATACAATGAAAAAAAAAAGTTAGAAAATTACTGGGTACTCTTTCTGGAAATTAAATCAATAGATAGTCTTCTCTTGTATTTATAGTTCATTAGGTGTTGTTTTAAAGTTAAAGGCAAGGAATTGAATAATTTAGTACCCATAATTGAAAAAGATTCGTTTTAAATTCGGTTTTGCGTTGATCTTACGAACAAGGTGAGTAAAAAAAACTGCTGAAGTTTGAATTCTGCAGTTGTTATAAAAATTCTCTCGGGTATTATGTTTTTACTTAAAAAGAAAAAGAAAAAAAATTTACGAAGCAGACGATGTCCAGGAAGCTTTCTACGTAAAATCTATCAATATCTCCCCCAATGTGACGAACGCGAAATCCCTTTCGACCAAGCATAGACAAGGACTCAAGTGTTGCTATTTCCCTTAAATGCGGAAACGACTAACGTGTAAGAAGAAACGCGTGTATATATACGAGGGTGGTTCAAATATAAACCGGAATTTCGTCATAAAAATTTTTATTTTATACTTACAGTGCTCATATTTTTTACAATTTTTCGAGATAACCCCCCTCGCACGCTACGCACTTTTTCCACCTCTCCCGCAATTTTTTTATTCCTTTTTCGTAAAAATCTCGCGGCTTGTCACATAGCCATTTGCGCACGAACGATTCCACCTCATCGTTGCTGTCGAAACGTTGTCCACCAAGTGCTTCTTTCAACGGGCCAAACAAATAATAACCACAAGGCGACAAATCTGGACTGTAAGGAGGATGTTCAAGTGTTTCCCAGCCCAATTCGGCCAATGTCTCCATCGTGAGCCGAGCGGTATGTGGCCTGGCGTTGTCTTGAAGCAGTATCGCACTACGGATCGGAATTTCGCGCCTTTTTGTTCGATAGGCCGGTTTGACTGTGTTTTTTAGGAGGTTACTGTAATACTGCGCCGCCGTCACAGTACGTTGTTCAGTTAGGAAATCGACTGCGATCACTCCCTTCATGTCCCAAAACACCACGGTACACAACACCTTCCCAGCTGACTGTGTAACCTTCGCTTTGACTGGCGCTCCCTCTTTTTTCTTCCGCCACTCCGTAGACGAGCGTTTACTCTCCGGCGTATAGTAGTGTACCCAAGTTTCGTCCGTGGTGAATATTCGCCGCAATAAATTCTCTCCTTCCTCTTCATACCGCTGCAGGAGACGCGTACAAACTTCCCAACGAGTGAATTTCTGTTCAAAATTCAGAAGTCTTGGCACCCATCTGGCTGCAATTTTGCGATAACCTAGCCGATCATGAATTATTGTCTCAATACTACCTATGCTGATGCCCAATTCGTCGGTCATATCGCGTACACGGACGCGTCGGTCACCCAAAATGAGTTGTTCGATGGCTTTGACGTGTTCATCTGTAATGCTGGTTTTTGGGCGCCGCGCATGTGGTATGTTTGACACCACTTCACGTCCTTTTCGAAACGCGGAACACCACTCGTACACTTGAGTTTTGGAGAGACACTCATCGCCGAACTGTTCGCGTAATTTTCGGTAAATTTCCACGGATTTTACGTCGTCTTTGACTAAAAAACGAATAATGATGCGTTGCGCAACAGACACTGGTACTTCTTTTTCACTCATGGCTCTAACTACACTAAACAGTGAGCTTACGCGGTTCTAATTGCTCTACACGCTTCGTAACAAACCGGTTTAACTGCCAGTGCAACCACTTTTTCCACAATAAATTTTTCGCGCGTTTATTTAAAAATTCCGGTTTATATTTGAACCGCTCTCGTATATATATATATATATATATATATATATATATATATATTTCATAACAATTAAACAATTCTAGCGACTGGACGGAGTTTAACTCGGTTATTACACGATCAAAAGCACTTTGTTTGCAGATGAACGTGACTTAAATTTCTTTACTGCGGGTGAGTCGAGATGCCATGCTTTGTCTTTTTCATCCTGGCTCATAATAATGAATGCACCCATGTCTCATCACTAGTTATAATTCTTTCTAAAAATTACTTTTTCATCTGACATTTTTTTTGAGCTTTGAACAGATTTTTCAACCAGTTTCTTTGTAAACAGGTGTTATCACGTTTTGGGAACCCACCTGAACCAGGTTTTTTGAAAATTTAAGATTTCGTGAATAATTTTATGTGTGGTACCGACACTGGCAGTTCAGATGATATTTCTTCAATTGAAATTCGTCTGTTTTTCAGAATCGGCCGTTCAACGTTTTTTTATCAGCGCCGACATCGAAACTTCAAGTGGATGTCCGCTGCGCTGTTTCGTCTCTACATTTGCGCGCCTATTCTTGAACTGCTCGATCCACGAATGGAATCTTGAACAACTCATAGGTGAATTACCATACTCTGTGCCTGCATTCTATTGGTATATTTCGCAAGATTTAACGTTTCTGGAAAGAAAAAACCGAATCACAGCGCGCTACTGTATGTGTATGTGAAATTGAGCAGTGGTAGTTCCACAGGTTTGAGATCACTGAAATCTGACGAACCATACTTTGAAACAATCGATTATGTGTGTAGCCGAAACACGTACTAATCGAACAGTACTACTGCCACCACCGATAGCCAATTTTGTTCCTTCTCCACATCACTTTTTCCGTTTAATTATTGAAACACTCTTGAAACGTTAGCCTTATATTAAACTTGATAATGCGTCGACTGAATTTTTCGATTGCATAAACTATATTTTGACAGTAACTTTTCTTTAAAAAAATCAATTGCGTTATCGATATACATGCTTTCATAAAATAATTAGGCTATCGGATAGAAATAAAATTTGATGGACATCCCAGATATCGGGATATTCAGGACATTAATACGGTCAAAATATTAATCATCTATGCTTACCTTCATTGGAAAATGAGGAGGAAGAAATTAGAAAAACTATATAAAACATTCTACTTAAGACGATTGTTTTAGACTTCTTACATTAATCTCATGCGATAATGGCTAATATATTAGTGATAGACTGTATTTGTAAACTGGGTCGGATCCTTTAACAGATGCCGTGTTTTTTTTTTATTGAAACAATCTAACGCTACCTTTCTTATTGTTATCATTATTACCATTACGATTCGCTTCGCTAAGATTTGTAATGTACTTTGTCAACATAATTTTATTAATTTTTAATAAAGTCTGATAAATATGGAAAAGGGAATAATTTATACTGGAAAGAAAGAGAGGGAGCGGTGGTGGTCAAGAGTTTATAAAATTGGGCAGATATTGTATTCATTCAAAATATAAAAATATAAACTTCATTTTGTTTTCCCGGGGGGGGTGGGGGGGGGGGTCCGCCAACAATGGACATTAATCCATGTTCGACGATAAAAGAATAACAAAGGAGTACATTATTTATTTAAATTCGTAGGAGGTCAACTATTGCGACAATGAAGTAGCCAAGAGGAGCATCAACAGAAGGCCATGGAAATGAAAGAATTGATACAGCACTGACTGGGAATATGAAGTTTAAGAAGTTGGGAGTAAAGAATGGAACGAAAGATGACAGAGCGGAACATTCGAAACAAGTGTGGTCAAAAATACTTCCTAATTATCACTGGTAGGACGCAGAGGACAATAAGAAGGAGAGTCTGCAAATGAAAAACGATTGCGAGATGAAGGGGGACTTTGATTGAAACGCAATCGACATAAGGAAGAAATAATGTAGCGTTACAGAGAAGGAAAGTTATGAAACCAAGAATAAAATTGAAAAACGGGTTAAATAGAAAGATAAAAGGAAAGGTGATCAGAAAAGGAGGAAGGATATAAGCCTGACCGAAATTTAAAATGGTATTTCTTTTAGACGTTAGATGTTATTGACAGTGTATTTATCTACGGGGAGTCCATTGATAGCTGCATCTCGAGGCAACTGGTCGGCTTTTAGTAACATTTGGTATTTCTTTAAAAGTTTGAGAATTTTTGATAAATGCTATTAATATAAAAAAATAACCGATAATTGTTTTTTTGTTTTTTTTTTGAATTACTAACATTATTATAAGATTGCAGGACGGTTAGAAAAAAATACAGTTGGAGACTTTTGTTTATAATAAACGGCGGCGCTGTTTAGTCTCATCGATAGAATACGTATAATATGTTTACATTCTCGGAAATGTTTTAAATGTATATTTTCTCGATATTATTCGATCCACATGTCAGAGTATATTAGCCAACAAAGTTAGTTTTTACTGGTTACGAAATATTGCATTTTCACTTATATCGTTTTGCAAATATATCTTTTTAAAATCTATCAAAAAATTTTTTTTATAACAAATGCGATAATTCTGATTTCTTCGGAATAGTTTCCCCCGTTTTACGGTAAAATCTTTAAAATATACCCACGTCTGAGTGAGATTAGTATGTCCTCCCAGTTGTAAAAAATTCTGTTGAACCTACTATCCATTCTATTGAAAACGATTTTTTGTTAGCTCTGAGCTCGTAGCCCTTTAAATAGACTCTTATCGTAATTGCAAGCGCATATGTTGTTACAAATAGTAATTACTGGACGGACGGAAACCTGCCGACACTTGCATTAAATTATTAAAACTTTAATTAAATATGCGTTCTATAAAGAAATAAAGTTACTATAAGCCTACTATATAAATAAGGTATTCGTTAAATTTATTATATACCATACTCGTATATTGAACAATAGTATATTTCCTGAAATAGATAAGCAGAAAACTTATTGATTACATTTCACGCAGATATGCATCATGTTTTTACGGATAGCGTGTATAATTTATATCAAATCGATTTTCTTCGGTATTTTTATTCGCAACAGACCTTTTTAATTGTACGAAGTCTAATGGGATAAATTTTTTATTTCAGAATTTGGTTAAGACACGGCCGGTCGAAACCTGTTGCGAAGGTTACGTGGAGGATAGTACGCACAAACATTGTGTTCCGGTTTGTTCCGATGGTTGTGTAAACGGTAAATGTATCGCCCCGGATACATGCAAATGTGAATTCGGCTACGGCGGGCCAGCCTGTAATATTAGTGCGTAAAATTATTTTTCATATTAAAAATTAAACTTGTAATTTAATTTAAAAAAAAAAAAAAAATGAAAGGTAATATTTACACTTAGTCTCTTCCATAATCATTCACTCTATTCCTTTATTTATATGTTATATTTGCAACGATATTGCATTCAATTCCATATATAGAACTTCCCTTTACCCATAGATGTGTCTAAGCACAGGTTTTTTGCATAATTATCCACTTCTTTTTTTTTTTTTTTTTTCTATTCATCTGTTGTTAACCTTACCACACATTACATGCAGTGCGATTATCTGCATTTGCCGCAATTCTTCGTTTCTCCAAAATCGATCTCTCCAATTATTATCCGTTTCTCCTTTTCTTTCGTTTTTTTTTTTTTCTCTTCGTCCGCTACATTTGTGTTACCTTTCCGCACAAAGCTCCTTCAAACAGAAGACTTGTATTAGCAAAGCTGGAAATGATTATCAGATCAACAAAAAGCGTAAGCGTAGCCTTCGATGGAATTATCGACGATTTTTAAAAACACTAAAAGGTTCAGCGCAAAAAGTCGATTCTGAAGATGGTGTAATCGTTTTGAAAACGGAATACCAGTTTTTAGTGAGGAAAGAGATGATTTTCTACTAACGACAACACTCAACTATTAGCAGCTCTAAACAGATAGACCGGAGAAAAATCAATACAATACCGGTAACGTAATAGCATCAACAGGTGGTAAAACTGGTAAGACTAATTTCGTTGGGATTTACCTGACTTTCTTGTGCGACGTTGCATTATCGACTGTTGAAATTTGAACGCACCGAGAAAAATGCACGTAGTAATTTTGCTGCGTGTTTCTTTTTTAAATTATTAAATCTTCCATCGCATTACAGTTTATTTTTACAGCTTTAATTTCAACCGGTATTAAAATTATCTAACATCCGGTTGTTTGTATACTTTAACTGCGAAAAAAATTTACTCAACTAGCCGCAGAAGAAAAGTTTATTTTCCAAGTTGCGATGAAATCAGGGACGCTATGATGGTGGAAACGCTGAGAAACAATTAACGGGATGAGGGATCCGGTAGCAAAAATAATTATTTCAATGTAGATGACCGCCTGATTTCCCCGTGACACATTCGCTGCAAAAGAATTGAAGTTTTAAAAATCACATTATTTTTCTTTGCCACCATGTATTATAGAATAGGAGATTTTTCCGATTAAATATTATCACGCATCCCAGCAGTAGGGAGTTGCTAGTTACGTGCTGTATAATTTAATAAATTGAAAAATTCTTTTTTTTTCTTTCTCTCTCTCTTTTATTTATTTATTTATTTATTTATTTATTTGTTTATTTTTAATTCAAACGCCGGTCCACGAGAAAAAGCTTCAGTGATAGCCGAACTTTCCGTCGAGTATCAGCCTCCTCCGTCTTATAGAAACTCTTAATGCCGCGCACTCGTCCCACATGCAACAATAAATCACTTTCTTACCACATTTTATTCGGTTTTATTTTATTTTTTTTTAATTATACATATATATATATATATTCAAATTACATACGAGCGACCAGCGGAAAATGCTGCTGCATACGAAACCGCGTACATTAATCGTTATACAAAATCACACGCGAAACTCCGTCTATACTCACTTACGCCGACACATCACACAAATTATCACAAATAAAATAAAGAAAAATGTCCAATTCCGGTCGACGAATCAGGGTCCCACGTTGACTCCTCTGACTGCATGTACGATGTATAAGCTCAATGGGCTCTCATCAACGAAGACTGGACTCCTCGGCTCTTCCAGCGGCTAAAGTGTTGATGCTTGGTACTTTCCCGAACACTTTCGTCCAACCGCGGTCTTCTAAGTTTCGACCTCCGACGAGCTGTCTTGTGAGCTTTATTTAATTTCTTTCTTACGTTTTTCTTTTATTTCTTTTTTTTATTTAACCGCGACTGGTTCCCGAAACAATTTACCATCTTCAGTGGTGACTAGACTTCTGATGACGACTTTCAATGAAATAAAATTATAAATTTACGCTAGAAACGAATAACAGATGTGGCTCGGAAAGACAACGAATATACATATAAAACCGCGTTAAACGTGTACAACCGATTCTCACAAGCACCGCAAAGTAATTTTACACCAAGATCGAACGGATTCCGGCCTATCTACACCAATCTCTTATCACATTACTCAACCACTGTTTTGTTTACTTAATAGAAATTCCCTTTAGATTTTAAAGAAGCCGCCAGATGATCGGCTATGTACTTATAAATTACTGACGTCAATGAAATTTTGCATATATTTCCAACAGAACTCATTCAACCTTATTTTAAACTGTTCTATCATTTCCTCGGCTACAATAAATTTAATTTTCTCGCGGACTCCCCTTGAATCGCATCACGATAATATAAAGAGATGTTACTTTTAAATTAAGAGTATTACTCTTTTGAGTTCACGTTATATTTGAATTAACTGTCTTAAAAAATATAATCTCTATGGCTTGTCAAGGGCGCTAATTAATTAACGAAAATTCTTCATTTAACTTCTGTCGATTAAATATACTTTTGTTATTATTATTATTTTTTTTTTATTTATTTTATAATTTTTTAAACTTAACGTTAAAATGAAAGGATTAAGAAATGAAAATGTTAAAAGTTCTGCCGTTACTTTCCGTAAAGTAATGTTAACATTGTAGCGTTTAAGAGAAAAATAGCTCAGGGTAGTACACGTTCAATTCGGTCTCGCTATGAACGCGTGCCATGATGATAATGACCTAAATACCGATACCTCACCAACGAAATAATTGACAGTAGCGATTTTTACTGCTAGTTTAATATTGTACTTCGGCTGTATAGTTTTGCCAGTTATTACGAGTATTTTCGATCGTTTTTAATTTCTCGTTAAACATTCGCCGATTTGTTATGAATTGCGTCTGTATTTTATTTGAAGTTTGTTATGCGGGACTCACTTTACTTTTCGGCTTTTTCCGTTTTCGAATTAAAAAACAAAAGTTAAAATAAAGCCTATGTTTGTCCTAAATAAATCTAATATTTTTGTAACAGTTTTAATGGAATTATCAATCACTTATAAATAGCGATATCGCTATCATCAAGCTCTTTGTGTAATAAAACTTTTGTTAAATTTTTGCTTTTCTAAATAAAATCAACAATCGTATCGTCACAAAAAGTCATTTATTGAAAAGCACGCTCGTAATAACTATTTAAAAAAAAAGAAAAAGGAGCAATGCGAAGAAATTAATTTCTCAACATAATGATGTATTATGTATTTTTTTTTTTATATTGAAAATTATTTTTCCACGATTTTGGGAAGAAAAATGTAGGAAATACTGAATTATCCGAGGACGTGTATGAACAGTAGGTACTGGTAGTTACGGATTTTTCGTGGCTACCAACCTAATCGTAGTATCACGACGAAATCACCATTAGTACTAGGAATACGTGCAATGTACCTTAAATTGCAGAACTCGGAACATAATTTTATTGTATATAGGTACCCAGTCAGCCTACTGGAAAACATGAGGGCTAACGAAGCTATGCCCTCAACTCTGTCAAGAGGTCGAAAATCGATGAAACAACGAATGACCCTCTTCTGGAACATTTCTTAATGGCTAGCAAAAACCAAGAGAAAGATAATAAAGAGAGTTTCACATAAAAAATAATTAATTACAAATAAAATTATGCACTAGCAAGTGTAGTCTCCTGAAAGGAAATCGTTTTTTTTTTTTTTTTTTTTTGTAGGGGGACTTATCAACCGGACATGTGTACCCAGGAACAATTAAAAAAAAAAAAGAGTCAGTTATTTTTTATCCGATTGAGTATTGTTAATAAAAAAAAAAAAAACAAATAGCAGCAGCAACGAGGGGAGAAGAAAAATACTGTAATAAGGATTAGGAAGATCGAGTCTCAATAAATTGGTATACAAAATAGAACACGTTCACCAGAAGGAAATGAACACTTCGGTCAGCGTTGCAAACAAGTGCTTTCGTTTGAACGTAGGGAACAAAATGGGGAGTAAATATTAGAATATTGCTTAAAAACGTAGGCGAACAATGGAGACCAGAACAGGACGACAAAGTAAAGAAACCACGAATGAGCAGAAAAAACTGGGTTGAATAAACAGATGAAAAAAGGAACAATTGCTAGAAAAAGAAGAAGCCGATGATATATCGGACTAAAATCTAAGATTATACACAGCGGAAGAAAATTAGAAGATGGGATTTTTTAAAAAAAAAAAAAAGCGGCAAGAAACAGCAACCGGAATCAAAGAACCGCTTCATTGCCAAAGATGCCCGAATAATTAAGACCCTGCAGTAAATCAGTGTGAGGCGGATAAGTGAATGCATACGGAGAATAGTAAAAGCAACGATCAGGTAGGGCAGAACAAATGGCCTGAAGAACGCTCACCGAGTCAGAAATAACAAAAAAAAAATTGGAAGAAAGGCGATTAAAGGAAATCAAAAGAACAGAAGCAGCTATCAATTCGGCTGTGAATATCGAAAAAAGGATAGATTCGGACAAGTTAAAATTTAGGAGGATAACGCCACTCAATCTCTTCGAACCATCAGTAAAAAGTTATTACCTGAAAGATGATTACATTTATAAAGCACAACTCTATAAATAAAGATGGATAATATAAAAAAAATTGTGTAATTGTCGAAACTCGAAATGATAATTTTAAATTAAAACCTTCTTACGTTTGTCTAAAGCGAAATATGTTCTATTCTTTATACGGATTTTAATGTTCGCATAGTACGCTAGACGAATGATTTTTGATACATAATTTTTTTACTCGGAAAATCGGAATATTACGATCCGCGATAATTTACTCGAATATTTAATATTTAACGCGCTACTTGTAAAGAAACTTATCAAATAATGTTCGATATCAAAAATAGCGTTTTACCATTTCATTAAAGATAATAACGTGGTCGCGTAAATTTAAAATAATTATTTCGGATAGAAGTGGGTGCTTGAGCAAAAACGGAAAAATTAAATTTGCACCGCAGTAACTGCTTTACAGAGAAGGCTCAAACTAAAAGGTTCAAAATGCACCAGTGACGGAGAGCAACATGATGACTGCTGCTTATTAGAAGAAATTTAGCACCGAAGAAAAAGAGTGGAGCTCCTTGATTAGAGTCATTAAGCACATCGATGATGACGTTTTCTTTAATTTTTTAAGAAGTTTCACCTCTTTTTTTAGAGGAGAATTTTTTAAATCAAATATACTGTATAATTTTTCAATTTAAAGGGGGGTTTAGTTGATTTTAAATGCATTCCAAAATGAAGAAACAGTAATTAAATATTAACAATAATGAATGTTTTCACGATAAACAAGTAAATTCCTCGTTGCAATTCCAAGAAATGAAAGGATAATTCAGCTAAGCAATTAAATTTATTCAAAATTCGATACGGTTGATCTTAATGGACTTAAGTAGGGAATATTTTCCTGAAAGCGTCAAGGTTATCGATATTTCTACTGTTTTCTTTGCATCTTTTCCGGTTTTTATCTGAATATTACGATTTTAAGTCTACGTATTTTTTTTAGTAAATATCGATCGATTTGCACTACTATTAATTAATTTATTGCTGTGGCATTCCAAAACACGTAATAACTAAATTGTAATCGGAACTTAGTTTAGGTAGTAGATTACAGCCGGTACCGATGTTCCGTATGATGTTTTTCGTAACAAAAAAGGGTACCCTGACAGTTCTATATTTCCGCACGACGATTAATAGATTTTCACTTTATTTTTCGTATAATTAAATTAAAAAATATTCGGGCTTTTGAGTTGCTCTACGAATAGTTTTAAGCGCTGTCTTTAGCATTAAAATCAGCACCTGTGATTATTTAGTTCCTCGAAGTTTTTATTATGGCTTTTCGTTTTTCTTCGACAATTATACGATTTTTGGCGATTGCGCGTAACTGTCCCCGTATAATCAAAGCATGAAGCATCTTAGATTAATTATCGTTAACTAGGATAAATGCATATATGTAACCCCGCAGGGTAACTTTTAACAAGCGTCAAGTTAGACCATATTGGCCTTCCCATTATAATGAACCACACAGTAGCGCCGATATAATGCTTAAGATCAAAACTGTATCGACGCTAATTAAATTCGACAACTTAGTTATAAGAGTGATGACAGTTTTATTATTTAAATGTTATAAAGAATGGTAAAAACACGTATATCACAGAAAAATTGAAATATCACCGATATATATATATATGTATATTTCGAAATCAAACGAACTTCGCATTCACGGTGATTTGTATCTATTCGCAATGAATGTGGAGATCGTTTGACTCCAAGATATGTCGCTGTTCTTTAATTTTAAATTTTTTTGCGATATACGATTTTTTAACATTTCTTTTAACATTTAAACAATAAAAGAACAATTTCTAGAAATGCGTAATTATTTCGTTCTATTCGTTTAAAAGAAATGGCTCTAATTCATGTTTTTATCGTTTTTATTTATTTTATCATACTTTCCGCGATAGCTATTTCTTTTAAATTACTATCTAGTTAGTACTGCAGCCATATTAAGCGTGTTTTTAATAATCGTAATTTCCAATTTAGCTTGCCCTCATGGATTTTACGGTGACATGTGCGCCAAAAAATGTGAATGTGAAAATGGAGCATTATGCAATCCATACGATGGAAACTGCACTTGTAGACCGGGTTGGATCGGAGAACATTGCAGTCAGCGGTGTTCGGCCGGAACGTATGGTTTAGGGTGCAAAGATATCTGCCAATGTAAAAACAATGCAATTTGCAAACCGGATACGGGCGAATGTGATTGCCTCGCAGGATTTACAGGACCCTTGTAAGTATAAGCTTATTAGTTTGTTTTTTTTTTTTTTTGGAGCGCGCCAGCGGCATTGACCCAACAACAACAACAGAAATTAAGGAAAGGGTTAAATAAAGAGACGATTAGAAATAGAGCTCAGGAAAGATTGGAGTACAGGGATTATATCTGGAGATGGAAAGGAAAGGACAAAGGAAGAATTATACGGAGCAGGAAGACCCAGCACCAAGATTTTCGAGTACAAAACAGAGCACTCGGAATCAAGAGCAGGGCATTCAAAGAAGATTTGGTTTGCATCACATATGAGAGGAGAGATGGAATTATGAAGGGGACAATCGGGAGAAGAGGACAGGGAAAAACGAAAACGTGAAGAGGGTAGAAGGGAGTGATTAATACGCAGTCTGATTAAGGAAATGCTCGCGGAGCGTTGATAAGAATAGGATTGAAACCACGGCTGAGAAGAGGGAACCGGCTGAATTTGAAGATATGAGAGGCGGGATTAGAAAATAGAGAAGGCTAAATGTCCGACCATAGTCGGGAATAATTAGCTGAGGAAAGAAGGAGGATGTCCGAGGTAGGAATGTTGCAGAATAAAGGACCATCGCGGACGGCCGAACGGGCTAAAAAGTCCGCCAGCTCGTTGCCCTCGATGCCAGAGTGACTAGGAACCCACAAAAGGTCAATAGTAATGGAACGGGATGAGAGTAGATTGGATATGAGAAAACGAATTAAAAGAATGATAGAATTGGAGGAATGAGAAGGAGGGGAAGAAATGGCTCGAAGAACACTTTTGGAATCGGAGAAAAATAGAGAAATTTACTTATGCCTCTTATGGATGGAATGAACGAGACTGCGCGAAAAATGCAGATAGACTCCGCTGTGAAAATAGAACAGAAGGAAGGGAGCTTGACGGACTCAGAATGATTCAGTGAGAGGGAGGTAAACGCGCCGCCCACCCCGTTCTCGTTTTTAGAACCGTCAGTGAAGAATGTTAGATGAGAAGGAAAAGATGTGTCAAACATACAGTTTTTCTACGCATCAAAATTAAAATTTTGATATTTTTCTTTGTTTTTCAAATTTACAGTGAACTCGTAATTTCAGAACCAGTCATTAATAAAACATGCTCTAGCTTTGCTGATAATAAACCCGTATTTATCTGAAAAACTAGTCACCCGCATGCTACCGTACTGTCTGACTACTTTTTATGTTTCTTTCCGTCAAGAGTACATGTAAATATTATTAAGCGGTCAACAACGACTACTAAATTAAATCGGTTTAGTTATATATGTATTTGTTTTCATTTTTAATTCCTTTTTATATCGATACTAAACATGCAATTTTTGTATTTTTTTTTTTTTTTTATGTTTCTTTTGCTAATTTATATTCATTTATGTTATTATTGTTTTACGTAAGTAGTTAATATAGAAAATTTAATTGGTTCAGCATATATAATTATAGGAATCTGAAACTGCCTTCAATTGAACAAAATGTTTGTAGTCAAATTACGTACTTTAATATATATTAAAATAAAACAAAAAAAAAAAACGCCTAAATTCCCTAAAAAAATAATTATTTTGAATAATAGTTTATACAAAAGTGCTTTATTTCTTGAAAACTAATATGATTTAAAAAATACATTTACTACTTATGTATCAAATGCGGCGGATGCAAACTACTTATATAAGTAAAACTATTGAATTTATTAATTCGCTGTTACGATAAATGTCTTATGGAAAATCTAATTTACGACACATGAATATTTTCTAGTAATTAATATGTGCTAGAATAATAACAAGAAAAGGATTTTATCATATTCATCGAATTCACACACATCTTTTCATTATAGTCTGCTTAGTTTTTCCCTTTTTCCATTTCAATAATAATAATAATAATAATTGCGAAAAAAAGAATTTAGTTTTCACTATGAAAAATGGTTTCATTTATTTTTACAGACGTGAATTACAACTGTAATAATTATAGATTATTCAGATGATAAAAACAACCGTTGACTAGTATGATGCTAAATGCAGACTTTCATGTTAGGAAATTTCACCTGGAATTTATATAGAATTCGTGTTTGTAGGAAAAGGAATGATATTTTTACTAACGTTTAAAGGGAGAATAACTGATTTATTAAATAGAAGTACGTTCGGAGCTGTTAAAATTAGAACATATTACTAGTAATATGCAACAAGATAACATAGTATTGAATACAAGGCCGTATCCACGGGGTGAGTTTTGAGGTTTACCCCCCCCCCCCCCTCCCCCATTGAGAACTGAATAGTTATTGTAAATACACAAAAATCTGGAAAAATAAATCAAAAATTTAAAATAAATATTTATTATTTTTTAGGGTGTTCTTACCTTTAAAAGAAAAAAGAAAAAATATGCTCTATATTTTTAGCTAGTTCATTAATATCTTAAGGAAAAATTTTTTATTACGAGTATAATCAATAACATAGGTGTATGTAATTTTTATTAATGTTCATATACGGGGTAATTCATTTAAGTAAATTATTAATATATAAATCAAAATTATGGAAATTATTAATTATTATTTATTGTTCTGGTTGGACGTGTTTGCTTTTCTCTGCGATCAAGGTCTTTTATACAAAGTTTATTAAAAGTATCATTTGTTAAATTACAATATTCATATCTGTCTTTTTAAGCGGTTTTCAAATATGTAATTACTGCCTGGATACCTGTACTGTCACTCGAGTAATCAAAGAAAACAGTAAGGAAATTTTTGTGCGTTCATTTGAAACATTTTCGTTAGTAAAATATTAAAGATGGTGTCGTGTCGAAAATGTGGCGAAGCGCTACCTGCCGCAGGAGATTATGCGGTGTGTGGTGCCTGTTCTGCTCAGTTACACTTTCAGTGCAGTGGTGTAGCAGCGTCGACTTGGCGCCAAAAGGGCAGCCAGAAGAAAGGCGCGTGGAAGTGTCCTGAGTGCCGTGGCGAAACTACGAAAGGAGGCAGCAGTGATAAAGATGAGTGCAGCAGTAGCAAGCCGAGCGCACAGAGCAACTGTTGCTGACTATTCGGAGCGAGATAGCCGCGTTGTACGATAAGCTCGAGAGTGTGCACTTGTCGGTAGATCAGTTGCGCACCGAGAACGGACAGCTCCGTCAACTAGTCGAATCGCTGTGCGCCGAAAACGACCAGCTCCAGCTGACAAACGGACTGCTGCGTGATCGTGTCGCAGGACTAGAGCAGTACACGCGCAAGGATAATCTAATAATACGCAACGTGCCGCAGTTGCCCAACGAAAACTTATACGACATCGTCGCGAAGATCGCCACAGCTGCTGGCACTGAGCTGATAAATAGTGACCTGAGTGTGTGCCACCGACTGCCCAAGTTTAGCGGGCAGTCACATGCAAGTGTTGTGGTTAAATTTACCCGCCGCGTGACCAAGCTCTCATTTCTAAAAGCATGTCGAACTAAGCGTCCGATATTGAAAGATATCGGATTCACCGAGCCGGCCTCCCTGGCAATCCAAAACATTTACGTTAACGAGCACCTGTCATCAGAAAACAGTAAACTGTTCCTTGCGGCCCGCGGTTTAAAAAAAAAAGGATGGAAGTTTATCTGGACTAGAGATGGGAAGATATTTGGCAGGCGGGACGAAGAGGCGCCAACTATTCTTCTTAAATCGTATGAGCAAATCGAGCCCTTTGATAGCAATAGTTGCTGACTATTAATATTCTTTACAGCTTGCAAAAAACGATTTATTTACGTATTAATTCCGTTTTATTTCTATCGTTCGTATATGGTGGTGTGTGTGTGTGTGTGTTTGTCTGCTCTCTTTAAAGTAAGTACTGAAATGTGTAGTGTGACGTGTTTTCGAAATTTATATTCGTACAGCAGGAGTAATAACCATTCTAATCTTAACTCTAATCTTAATTTATTCTTATCATTATTATTTTTATTTTCCCAAGCTATTATTATTAGGTACTTTATATTCTAACATTATGACATATTCTCGTAATAGATTATCAATATCTAGCTGATAGTAATGTTACATTTAAACCTACCTTTATCTTTATCGTTACTATTTATGGATAATTCTAAACGTCCATATGATTTATTTTTGTTTCCGTATTAAATTTAAAATTATTCTCTTTAATAATACACAATTAAACCCGATTGCATAAATAACATTTTCAATATATAAATAAATTGATGGGACTAAAAATCAAAAATCAAAAATTAACGAATTTCACATACATTACTTTTCTTATAAATAAATGAAATTAGACATTTTTAATATATTTGTTTTGAATATTCGAAGCCTTCGTAAACATTTTGATGACCTCATTGTTTTACTAAAAAATAATACAGACTACCATTTCATCATTTTAACTGAAACATGGTTGTACACTGAGGAAGTAATTCGATACCGTATCCCAGGTTACATAGCTATTGACCAGTGTGTAATAATGAGAAAAGATCAGGAGGGGTAGTTATTTATGTTGTAGAATGGCTTCGATTTACAAACGTTAGATTAACTAGTAGAACTAGTAACTTTGTTGGACTATGCATCTATGTTGAAAATGTAGGGAATATTACACTTATTGGTTGCTATAGGAACTGCGAGTCAAAGTATAAAGATTTTATTAATGATTTAAGCAAGATAATTGATAACTCATCTAGAAATTGTATTATAGCCGGTGACATGAATATAAATCTTTTAGAAAATCTAAGTTGCGGAGATTACCTAGGATTATTAAATTCAAAGGGATTTGATAGTATAATTAACCAACCTACCTATAGACGCCCCAGGGATTTGTACGTATCATGTCTCGATCACGTATTTGTCCGTGGGCTTAATAAGGACATTTTTGACTCTAAGTACGAATATGATATAATAGACACCGACTTTTCAGATCACTCTGCTATAAGTGTTAAACTTTCATTAAAATCACATATACGTATAAAAGCGAATGATCGTGCAAAGTGCTTTTTTAATAAACAACTGTTTCGAGAAGAATTATATAAACTTAATATTTCACCATTATATATTAGTTCCGCGACGGTAAATGAGAAATTTGACTGGTTTATTAATAAAATTACGGGATTAATAAGTCAATGTAACAAATTTAAAAAATGTAAACTGAAAGAAAATAAACGATCACCGTGGGTAAATAACGAAATTCTTCATTTAACCAAGATCAAGAGTGAAGCTTATAAATTATCTAAGCTTTCCCCAAATAATACTGTCTTATTAAATAACTATAAAGCTGCGGCAAAAAGGGCTCAACAAACCGTTAGGAAAACCAAAAAACAATATTACACACGCCTCTTAGACAAGCGCAAATCAAATCAAAAAGACTACTGGTGCGTTGTGAAAAATGCAATTGGACAGAACGTGAGAGGAATTGAAGAAATAAATATTAATAATACGAAAATAGCGGTAAAGTCTAACGAATATTTGGTAGCGCAACATTTCAACACATATTTCGAAAATAGTGTGAAACAGATATCTCCGTCAACGAAAGCAATGTAGGTACAGTATTAGACGACTTGACACCACATCCACAATTAAATTCTTTTGCTTTTTTCGATTTCACGTTGGATGATATTAAGCGGGCTATTCTATCACTACCGAATAAATCTTCCTTTGGTTCGGATAATATATCAATTAAACTAATCAAAGATAATCTGAGCTATTTCGAAAAACCTCTATGCTTCTTATTTAATGAATCTGTGAAAACTGGAATTTTTCCTGACATACTAAAAACAGGTATAATTACTCCAGTGTACAAAAGCGGGAGTAAAAATGAAGTATCTAACTACAGGCCAATATGTATTACTTCCACAATTTCTAAAATTTTTGAAAGATGTGTAAAGAAATTAGTAATAAATTTTCTAGATGATCAAAAATTTTTCGGTCCCAATCAATATGGCTTTTTACCGGATAAAGGAACTGACTTGGCAGTTTTTGAACACATTACATATATAACTAGGCATCTAGAAGAAGGCAGATCTGTGGTAGCTTTGTATTTCGATATAAGGAAAGCTTTCGATACGGTAAATCACCAAATTTTACTAAAGAAATTATACGCCTGTGGTTTTCGGGGTAATATTTATAACTGGTTCAGAACATACTTAACTAGTAGGAAAAATGTAACTAAAATTAATGGTGTCTTTAGCGACAGTACTATACAGGAAACTGGGATTCCTCAGGGTAGTATCTTAGGTCCTTATCTATTTCTGGTATATATAAACGATCTGTGTAATTTGTCTGTAAATGGAAAAATATTTACCTATGCTGACGATACTGCACTAGTGCTGAATTCCCGCTTCCCAGAAAAATTGCATTCACCCATGCAAGAAGATATACAAAAAATCTGTACATGGTTACAACATAACAAATTATCCCTAAATGAAAATAAGACTAAATTTATGATTTACAGTTATCAGGATCAAGGGCTTTGGGACAGATTTTGTATTTCTTACGGTGGTAACATTTCAATTGAAACGGTTTATGAAATCAAATACTTAGGTTTAACGCTGGACAGCAAACTCGCGTGGAATAAACATACCATATACTTGGCAAAAAAACTAAGAAGACTTAATTACATCTTTTACTACCTACGTGACTATTTCACAGCTCAGCATTTACGCAGATTATATTTAGGCCTATATCAGCCAGTACTTGGATATGGAATCATACATTGGGGAGGTGCAGCAATAACTCATATATGTCCCGTCGAAATATTACAGAGAGCAGTGAAACGGGCCATTGATCCGTCACCAAATAATGCTATTTTATCAGTTACAGAGTTATACACTTCACAAATACTAAATTTCGTTTTTAAATATAAGGATAGATTCAATATTTCAGTTGCCCATGGGAAAACAAGGTCTGCAAATGTAGAAATTGCCCCTGTTCCAGACTTTCGAAAATTTCACACACGTATACAAGCAGTTTATAAAGGGTCTATTCTATTCAACTCTTTACCGTCCAGCTTAAAAGTACACTTATTAAATTATAAAAAGAGACACAAACACCTACTTCAATACATCACGGGTAATGGGACTCAATAAATGTTGTTATCGCAGATATGATAAACCCTTTCTTATACTCCGGCATTAATTACAATCTTCATTTTCATTCTGAGTATTTGTTTATTACTGTTGTTAAGTGTCGTTGTTATTTACTCTCATTGCTGTTACTTATTACTATTACTATTACTATTACTATTATTTAATATAACTATCATAAATATTATAATTTTATATATATGGGTCATGTAGTTTCTTCGGCACAATTGAATCGTTATGTTTCTAATCTTTCAAACCTGATTCTGTTGATATTAATTATTACGATAACCATTATTAGTAAATATGTCTACGCCACCTGCATGATTATTATTGTTACTGGTTTTATCCTCATTTTTATTACTGTATTATTAATATTATTACCATTATTATTTTTAAAGATGTCAAGTGAAATTTTCTTAGTCAAATATATCTGCCGGGATGTTTCGTAAATTGAGACTGCTTCTCCAAAATATGCTGGGGGTTATATGGATGACTGCAGGCTACATTAATACATGTTTTCTCAAATGACATCTCATTTAGGCCCCTTTGTTAAATGAGACTGTATCATTTAATATAAATATTTATAAATTTAATGTGTTATCATTTAAGTACCAGCTTCTATAAATACTACTCAATAGGTTACATTACTCTTACTATTACGTTATATTTACATACTTTATATATTTTATATTTAGTTATCTTATTTATATTTTTATTCTATTTAGTTCATTACTTAATTTATATCTTTTATCTATTTACGTATATCTTTACATTTTATTCATTTACCTAGCTTTATATTTATTTTATTTCGGTTATTACATTTGCAGTACATGTCAGAGTTGAAATATTGTGGGAATATGTTGAGATTGGCTGATGATAGGTTATATAAATAATTTATATATTTAAATTGTAGATTTAATTTTCAGATAGATTCAATTTTGTTAGTTTTTTTATTTTTATTTTTTATTTTTTTATTTAATCATTTATATACTTTTCTCCTGTTTTCAACATATTTATACAACAAAATTTTATTTTGTTTCAATTCAACGTATTATAATATATTTATTTATCATTACTTCATTTAATTTCATGCATTTATCGCTATATTTCGCACTTCATTTGTAATCCGTATATGTTATTTTTAATTTTCGTATTTATTATTATCTCATTTATTTCATGCTTTTATCGCTATATTCGCACTTCATTGTAATTCGAAGATATTATGTTTAATTTTACTTTTTGCTTTTCACTATTCGCGCTACTTAGCGCATTTGTGAAATTTTGTAATAATAATAATAATAAATAAATTGAAATTGAAATTGAAATTGAAATTGAAATTGAAATTGAATTAGTGAAAAATGTATTGCTATTTACAAAATAAATACGCAAAGAAAATTTTCACCCCCTCCCCCGCTACCACCACCACCACCACCACCAAAATTTTGGACACGGGCCTGATTGAATATGATCCAAATGTATACAGCGTAGAAATGTATCATACTGATAAATGTCTTTAGGACAATCGGTAAAAAAATTCCGGGTCCTCGTAAAGTTCGATTTCTAATACCAATAATATTTTACGCTTACAAATATGAGTTCAATGCAAACTTAAAGTAAGATAAATTATGTTTCAAAACGTATTTTTCGAGTAATGATAATTTTTAAATGATACGTTTGTGGTATTCAAGGTGTGATAAAAAGTGTCCGGAAGGCACTCACGGAGATGATTGCAAAAAACAATGTAAATGTCAAAATGGAGGAATATGCGATACCCAAACAGGAGCATGCTATTGTACAGCTGGTTGGATGGTACGTAAATTAATCATTAATTACATAATTGATTAAATTAAATTTTTCTACAAAGAAATGAAGTGTTAAACATGACCGCATACGCACATCAATAAAAAAAACTTTGGTGAGATACTTGTTCCTCTTTAGTAGGCGCAAAATTAAAATTTATATTAAATATCATTTTCAATTTTTCGTAAAACTTTTTTTTGTAATATATATATATATACATATATATGTATAATAAGAGATAAAAAACAAAAAAATTGTAATTCAAGTATTTTCAGAAAATGAAATAAAACTCCGATTCCTTTTAAATGCCTAATATAATGACCATTAAAATGTTGTACTATTTTCGGAAGATATTGTTTCCAAATTAATCGAATTAAATAATAAAAAGTTCTAGTTTATTTTCTCATAGTTTATAGGGAAATTTCAAAACAATTTTTTCCTACAGCATTAGAAGCATTAATTTTAATTTTTAATGTGTTTACTTTTAAAAAGCCTTTATATTTGCTACGATATGAACCATATACGATAAGCAGCAAAATTTATTAACGATGCTTAGTTGTTTTTTTTTGGACGTAAATTTTTATATACGCTTTTGTATAATAATTGATCTAAATCCGCTATTATAAGTTTAAGCTAATAAAGTATGTTAATTATATTAAATTTAGTGCAAAAAAAATATAAGTATTCGAATAAATTGAACAAAAATAACAATTTTGTTAAAACTTTTAAACGTTATGCGTTTGCTGCACGTGTTATATATTTAAATTTCTCTCTCCTCTTTAGTGGTATTGCTCGATTCCAAGCGTCGTGACTACTAGCTATTTGTTCATTCTAGCTGTATGCAGACGTAGCAATAGTCTTCACGACAATTATTTCTATGCAATAGGAAAATGTGTACTCGCACGACTACACTTGCAACTGATATTGTGATTGTTTGATTTATTAGTATACTCGTACACTTGTGAGATGTCTGCTGTATACTTACTAGCGCCTATATGACGGCATACGTAGTAGTTTGCCATTGTTTTCCACGTGAATTAGCGATTATTTAATTTTAATTTTTGTAATAATTTCTATGGTCACTTGGGATCAAAGTGAAGACTTGCGGTAACGGAAGTCAAGCGCTCTAGCAACTAGGCTATCGCAACGATATTGTTGTAGAAAAAGAAATAATTCTAACGAATTAAAAATCTTCGTAGGTCCTCGAATAGCCTTAAGGATTTTACGTTAAAAGTTCTTTAATTATTAGCGTACATCGAAAAAATGTAGAATACATACTAGACCTCAACTTTGAAGATTTTTCCGAAACGTACGCAATAGCGAGGCAAAGAATTGAGTTATGAACGTATTAACCAAAAATAAAATTCCCGATACTAAGAAATAAAAATTACCAGACACCACTCTCGATTTTCCACTGTAAAAGGAAGAATATTCAACAGCTATGGTGCACCACCGCAACAAAATCTTTATCGTGGAATTCCAAAAGCATTATACAGATGCCTTCTGAACAACGTCATATTTTCTGCGAAATCAAAACACACAGTAAATATGAAACGATTTATGTAGGGTCACAGAAACCGATTGGTCAAAATTCGTGAATAATACAGAATCAAAAATAAGATTCTGAACTTATATATCTATATGCTAATCCTACATTAACGACAAATAATGCTCTTCTGAACCGGTAACGGTTTTCTTCACATAATGAACTTGATAGATTTGACGTGGAAATAAAAATCTTCCATGCTAAGTTCGAAAATACCCGATGCTTTAACGTTGGAAATACACTAGTTCCCGGTAGTGTCTGCACAAATCAAAAGTGCGAATTAAGATGAGAAGTTTAAAAAAAAACAAAAAAAAACAATAATAACCGAAGAATAGATTATCTGGACGATTCCGTAGCCTATTGTAACTCAAGTGCTTCTTGCACCATTTGATTCGGTAATTTTATTTTCAATTATTGTTCGAATAGACGCCCAAATTTTTTACACCGAGCATATTTGTCCATTTCGTACGTTTATGACAGCCACCAACACATACGTATGATTAAAAACACACGTGTCATCTGTAAAAGTATGCAATCCATTAGTTACGAGATTTTTTATAATAATGTATTTAGGATTAAAAAAAGATTAAGTCCTCTTAGCAGAATATCGGAAATTAAGCTCTTTTCATGTTATACTTAAGGATTGACGGATCTAAAAATAATATCGAGCTAGTTTCTTTCTCCTCTTGACATGATCCGCCTTTACTTTCGCCGATGACTTCTTTCGGTATAATCAATATTCGAGTTCAGATATTAAGTGCACATGCCACTAGGACAGCGCAACTTATAGTTACCAGGCAAGTCTTGAATGGCACCTCTGGTTTCATGTGTGTTAATAAGAATAATTTAATTTAAAAATAATATTTTAATCCGCACTTTTCAGAAATTGCGGCAGTACGTGCAACGAAAACGTATTTCATTAATATATTTTCACTTTAATTTTTATTCCAGTATATAAAATAAAGAGTTATATTTGTTTAAAATGAAAATGGCAGGGCGAAATTTGCACTGAAAAATGTCCAAAAGGAAAATGGGGAAAAAATTGTACCAATGTTTGCACCTGTTTAAATGAAGCACCATGTGATCGCGTTACCGGAGCTTGTTTGTGTCCCCCTGGATTTTTTGGTGATAAGGTAAGTAACTGCAAATTCGTAATGAGAATAGAGAGCTATTTTCGGATTTGAAAACGCGATTTAAAAATGTGTAAAAGTGTCACGCTATATATGTTTAATGACTGCTGTAATTTATTTCATTTCATTTCATTCTATTCGGACTTGTATAAGTTGCTTTTATAATGTGTATTTTTTATAAATATATTTTTTTGTGTCGTTTATCAATATGTCTGAACTGTACGAATTAAAAAGTGAATTACGCGCACTTTATGGCGCCGGAAATTTTTGAATTATTTCTAACGAAGCATTATTTTTAGACGTTTTCCTCCTAAATAAAATGGCTTAATGGCTAACTCTGAATTACAATCATATTTTACCCATTGCAAGAGGTATTGAACATCGTTTAAAAGTAAACGCGAAAAAGTGTAACACATTAGTGCTACTGTATTAACAAACAAAAGAATTCTTTTATATGTTAACTCACCTCTTTTTGTATGTTCAATAATAATATGTGGTCTCTCAAAATTTTTCGAATATTTGTTTACATGTAATTTTTGAATCATTTTTGCGAATTTTTTCAAAAACTATCAATTTTATTAAACTCCACGCCGAATTCTGATGTAGAAATTGCTTTTCAATTGCCTTCCTATGTATCCGCATTTCACAGCAAAGTTGACGATGCAACTCTCGCTACCGTTCTCAGTGCGTCTATCTAGCAATTGACAAAATCCAGGTTCATACAGGTGCCGTTGTAGGAACTAAATATTGACCTTGAACAGAGTATCAAATTCTGCGCAATTTTTCATATTTTTTTTCCTGATGGCAATCTGGCAAAAAAAGGCGGTATTTTTCGGCAATATTCCTGTATCTTTTCTCGTAGCGAGTAAATTAATTATTTGTGCAATAGTGCTCATATTTTTGTTATTTATTAGATACTTGTATCATGATGTAGGTAAAAAACTTGGCTTAATCAATTTTGAAAGAATAACAATAAGTTTTCCGATTTTAAAATATAAAAAGTATAGTTTAGTTACCTTTTTATTTATGTTTTTCCATTTTTTCTTTAACATGAGAGAGATTAAACTGAATTAACTTGCTCCATAAAATATGAAAAAAAAAAAAAAGTAAATGAAAAAAAAAAACCATACCTTACTTGAAACACAACGGCGATAATAAAAAAATATCCGATTCATTTATTTAATGGAAAAGAAACTAAGCATACTAACTAACAACAAATGCTAACGCCAATAAGTAATTTATTACAACATGCGCAATCTATGCAGCTCCCGGACTTGTTTAAGCAACTGATATGACGTTATCTAGATTCGTATAGATCTCAACTCGTAAAAATAACAAACTTAATCATCACTACTGCTTATGAATCGCGAATCGTTAAAATGAGCATATATTGTGACTTTTAAATTGCACCAAACAGGAATGAAAGATGTGAATATTGTTTGCGTGATTTTCAACTATCAACAAGCAATAAAATGTTTCGAAGATATACTACTGGTGGAATCGTAAATCGTCCTCGTAGTGGGCGCCTTCTCGTAGCGAATATGCCTGGGAACATCAACAAGGTCCGCTACAGAATTCGTCACAATCCTGAACGTTAAAAATACCAAAAATATTTAAAAAAAAAAAAAAAAAACTCGCAATCAGAAAGTCTGCAGAATCGTCAAAAAAAGTTGGATATGCGAAGTTACAAGATCGACGATCGACCATTTCTTCCACTTGCTGAACGAAACGATGAAACGAAAAAGAAAATCAAAAGCACGCTAAATGATTATTCGTCCGGTTGCTGGTGGTGGTCACTTAAAGAAAGTGCTCTTTACAGATGAAAAATTTTCATCATCCAGCCGCTTCGCAGTGGACGAAATCATCATCAACTTTTGAAGAAGAAACAATCTGTCGCCACGAAAATGATAACAATCAACCATTCTGCTGCGTCTGTGATGGTTCGGACTAGTTTTTGTACACGTCAGGGAAGGATGTCTTCTGATATTCATTGAAAAAAATGTCAAAATCAACAGCTACTTCCTGATCTATTAAAACCATGGAATTCGCAGTATTTCAACTTAGACGAATTCCCACTTCCGCAAGATTGGGCTTCAGCGCACTCAGCCAATTTGACGATAGCGATTTGTGGAGAATTGTTTATGGTTTTTGTTTTTTTTGAACGAAGGTCATTTGTCCTCTGAACTCGCTGGATTTCAACCCGATAAACTAACCAGTGTCTCTATCTTAGAAGGAAAAATTTCAAGAAGGCCGCTACAACTCCATTGACGCGCTGAAAACAGTTTCCTCACGCGCTTGGACACTATTACGGCGGAAATGTGTTCAAACATCATATCAATAAAGACAATTTTAAACACTTGTGTTTCCGTTTATTATTACTGTTCTTATTAAAAATTGTTGATTTGTTACTTTATAATACAGTTACAGATTGATTCGAAATATTCATTGAAAATACGAGATCTTTTGGGACACCCTGTATATATATATATATATGTATATATATATATGTGTGTGTGTGTGTGTACATAAGTAAAAATAAAGTGAAATAAATCCCACGATTGAATTTATATAATTATCGAAGAGCTTACTGGAAATTTACTAGATGCAAAACTGAAATTTTCAGTAATTTACATTCCAAAAATATAACACAGCTGATAACGGAATTAAATTTTTTTTTTACTCAACTTTACTGCGATAAATTGAAATTTCAAATTATGGGGGAAAAAGTCCATTGTTGCGTAATTAAAACATTTCTAATAAATTTTTTTTTAGGTTATTGTAACTTTTTTCGTAGATTAAATTTCCGATACGAAAACTATTAACACTTATGCCGTAATCGGTTTAGTACCGGTTTCTTGTAAAAGTATTCACAAATCAACAGTGGATCTTATTGCATAGCTAAACCGTATTGTTCCACACCACCTAGTATAGACATACACACGCACACACTCACAATCATATATATATATATTTAATTAGATAAATTCTATAAAAAAATGTATAATAATGTGGAGTAATGTTTTATTTAAACGGGTTTTAAATTATGTTGATTATATAAGAATGTATTATTTTCAGTGTAAAGATATTTGTCCTCCCGAAAAATACGGTCCTGGTTGCACGGAGACTTGTTCTTGTGGAAATAATGCCGTATGTTCTCCTGTAAATGGTACTTGTTCATGCGAAAACGGTTGGTCAGGCGAGGGCTGTAAAGTACGAAACTGCCCAGAAAACATATACGGCGAGAAGTGCAACAGCACCTGTGAATGTGTTAAAGAAAACACTAAAAGGTATTTTCGAATGCATACACATTTATTCCGTAAAAATTGCTCTTTCTTCTATTAAAATGTAATCCCGCACATTTTTTAGTCTGATGATTAACTTTCATAAAAATATCTTTCCTCAGTTACGAAATCAAACGGTTCAGTGAAAATTCGTTTTAATTCCTCTTATAATAATATTTGTTTAACGCGAATGATACTAATGTAACTAAAACTAGTTTAACGCGTAACATGCATTAAACGTATTGCACAAAAAAAAACAAAAAAAAATACAAAAATATATAGAAATTGCAAATTTAACAAGAGTAAAAAAGAATTGAAATCGAAAAATTTAAAAAAAAAAGGTACTATTCAGCTGTAGAAAATTCTGAAGATTTTTAATGTATATTTCAGCAAAATTTTATTTATCTTCTTCGGATTAATACTAATGCGCGGTACAAAAAAAATAAAAGCAGTTAATTTCAATGTCTTGCTAACTACATTTTCTGCTTATCCTGTTTGATTTATAAATATATTTTACTGAATTCTCTGTATGTATACACAGCATTGACTAATTTCAGCATAAACGAAATAGTACATACTAATTTGAATTAAGTATTAATTTTAGTTTTTTCGATAATCGCAGATGGTTTTATTTTTATGTAAACAATACACGCGCGTACATATTAATGATTGACATGCGTAGTATAGCGTTGATGATTACTGTTAACAGTAAATGCAAATTACATCTCACACGTGGTAAAACTAACTCTAATTAATATTCAAACCGTACAATCAGCCGCTATGAGATTTAAAGCTATCTCTTCTACGGAGTACTTCCCTCGTCAGCTTCATCCTTTTATTACATCTAAACGCAATGATTAATTTTACCAAAGTTTTCTCCGGCTTCCTGATGATTTCCTCTCTGAATATGTTCATATCATATTCCAAGTATATTCAGAGCGCTTCACCCTGCCGTTTTTGTAGCTCTCTTCAGATCATCTGCGACGTACTTTCAAGTTATTTCGAGAGGCATACCGAGATATACATATAGCAGAGGGTGCACGCGGTCGGTTGGTTGTTACCATCATAAAAACATACAGAGGGTAGAGGAACTGTAAAAATGGATTTTTTCTTAAAACATCTTTTTTTTTTTTTTACATACTAGTTACGTAAAATTACAATTTTTTCAATATTTACCGCACAAGTATGTAAAGGTTATGAAATTATACGATAAACGCAATTAAATTAACATAACCATTTTATGAATATGTAACGACGAAATGTGGATTGACTATTATTTTTAAAGTATTTTATTCTTCCACTTTACGCGTTTAAGAAATTCGTAGAACACAGTAGCAGTAGAAGATGCTTTGAAGACAACTAAATAAGCTTAAGTTAATGCGAAAATATTACGGGTAACTTGACAATTCTCATTCTATATATTACTTACTTTTTAATTCAATGATCTTAGCTGGATTTTCAAAAATCGTTTTTTTTTTTGTCACGTACATTAAATTATTGTAGTCACACAATTCATATATCTCGATGAAGCCGACTTTGAGCGATATCGAATCTACGAATTGATTATTATTCTAATATTGATAACACACTTATTATATCACCGCTGCAATTCTCTGTACGCTGTTATTTGATTAACTAATCTACCGATAATTTCTACAAGTGAGAGGGATGTAAAAAGTCTAGGTCCTCTCTGAATTTTCCTAAAATACTCTTACTATCCCTAAATTTTAATCCTTTCGTATTTTTATATTGGTTGAATTTGAAATGTGTTAATTGTGAAAATCTAAGTGAAGTTGAAGTTCCAAAAAGAATACCGATAACGTGTATTTCCAAAAAAAATTTCGGACATGAATTCTGAAAAAAAAACCAACTAAAAGCAAGTCTTATCTAGGAGAAGGTAAATTTATGGGGAACGCTTTGATGTTTGTCTACTGTAACATTAATGCGAGGAAAAAAATGAAGTATGAAGTATGCTTTTCAGATTATTCTGTTTTTTACATTTCATCTCTTCATCGCATCCTTCTTCAAAGACCGATTTTTATTCCTGCACCGCGACGTATATAATACCATTTTTTTTTTTTTATTTTTTTTTTCTTTTATTAAATTTTAGTTACATATATATATATATATATAGAAATATGACATGATAAAAATTAATGTGCCCCATCCATACCATTCAAAAAGAGGAGCGCGATCGGAACTCGAGGCCGTTGATGTTTCATTTGCAGATGATTTTTTTTTTTTTTTTTTTTTGGAAAATTAAATACAGTGGTTTTCTATGTGTGCTGTTGTACACGCGCAGTTTAAGTGATTTACACCACACCGTATGTTATTCTTCCAGAGTTTTATCAATTCCGTCTGTTTTACGTTGTTTACACTAATTTATAACTGTTATTGTAAAAATATTACGTTATATGTGGTTCAAGTACTACGGAATAAAAAATGATAATATTTGAAAACTGATACGGACAGAAATGTTGCATTTGACATTTTAAAAAAATCAAATCGAGGTTCGATACATTCATGTTGAAATTTATAGGTTAAAAATGAATTTTGTAAATTTCTTTTTTTTTTTTTCGGTTACGTACAGTTGTCATCCGTTGTCGGGCAAGTGTGAATGCAAAGCAGGTTGGGACGGAACAACTTGTTCTCGGCCGTGTCCCTTCAATACGTACGGTGAAGGATGTCAAAATACGTGCGACTGTAAAAATGGAGCTCAGTGTTTACCGACTAATGGCACCTGTATTTGTCCGGCTGGTAAATTTTAATTACTTTTTTATCGATCTAATTTTTTGTGAAATTCACGAAGAAAACTTTTGTCTTCTTCTACTTTTTATTTTAAATATTATTTATTGTTCCATCGGGGAATTTCTATCATTTGATAAATATACGGCACTACAAACCTTTTCACTAACTCTGTTTTTCACTGTCCTATAATGATTCCTCTTTTTCGCATCATCTATCATCTTTATTCTCCTTCTGCTTATCTTGCCTTTATCCTTTCCTTCCGAAATCAGTATAGGGTATATGCGTCTCTTCCACTTTCCTGCTCTCGCCATTAACGGTATTTGTCTATTTTCTGGCTTTCTTTTGTTTCAATATTTCGGTATAGTCGCAGTATGTATAAAAAATACCAGATGAATTTCTATCGAAATGCAATACATAAAAATATTACCTCCCCCGCCCCTACATAAACTCAAAACAAACTTATCAAATGTAATAATGTCTGATGACCGCTAGAAAAATAAACAAGTACCCAGTTCTAATCAAAATTGATCAAAGGATAAATCAAAATGCTAAAGTACTGAAATGTAATATTCCAGTAAAACATTATTATTAACATTCATATAGGTATAAACTAATTAAAAATGCGGCTAATTTAGTAGAATCAAAAAAAGTTACATTTTCTTGGATCGATCTATATTTATAATATAATCACTCGATTTTTTAAGCATCACGCTAGCGATATTCACCTTACCATTCGATAAATGTTTATACATTTCATAAATATATCATATATGATCAGAGTGATTTATCAACAACTCTCCCAGCTTTAGATAATAAGCCTTTCGCATCGATTGAAATTAGATCTAAAAGATTCTCACATTTAAAACATTCTGTCCTACATTTTTTGTAGGGTTTGATACATTTGACATGTTTTAAATTGTTTTCTTATTCGTTTACTCATGTTTTCACTTATTAATGCTATTGGCGAGTGAAGCAAAAGCTCTCTAGTTATATATTAACATGTATAATTTTTATGAACGCAGGATATCGAGGTGAAAAATGCACCGATATTTGCTTTCCGAATACGTACGGACAAGATTGTTTGTTCCAGTGTTCTTGCAAAAACGGAGCTCTGTGTGCACCGGAAACTGGGGAATGTATATGCACAGATGGTAAGTACCAAAATGCTTCTATATAAATATACATCTTTTTTACTTATTTATTTATTCGTTTATTTTTAAATAAGAATTATCCGCTATAGTGTTCAGTTCATGTTTATCGACGTTAGTTCATTTTGAACTGGATTGACAGATGATGCATATTTTAAGTTATTCATTGTGTAAGTTTTCATCAGGTAGAGCAGCAGTAATGCAATCCTACAGATATTCACTACAAAATTCTGATTCTTTTCGTTTGGAAAATGATATGCTCGACTTCTCTGTGTCAAGGATGAATGAATTATTGCGGACATAGCAAATACATTTAGACTATCTGAAAACTATGTTGAAATTAAAAGTCTACTTGCTGACCGTCTCTCTCACGAGACCGATTTCCTTTTTGACACTAATTTATTGCAATAACGGACGATGGTAAACACTTGTTCCTTACGAAATGTTCTGAAAACATTTTTCTTTGTGAGGAATAATTTTGGTTAATGTTTCGCGATCGTTTAAAATACATATGCATATGTTTTTTCTCTATATTTTATTGGCGCATGAATCATTTTAAAATAACGACGGTATACCTATTTGTAACAGACATGACACGAAGTAAAGTTATAATCTTCACATGATCATTCCGCTGAAATCGAAAATAATATAATTTATGCGATCATTACTATTCCACCACAAATTAACTATTGTAGATGTAACAGTACACCGTCTTAATCCGTATAAAAAAAGGTAATAGTACACTTTATTTACAGGCTGGGAGGGACAGACTTGCGACAGACCGTGCAATGAAAATCGCTACGGACCGTCGTGCAACAAAACCTGCGCATGCAGAAATGGAGCTGCGTGCAATCCTCAAAATGGTTAGTAATTATTTACTTATATCTTCAGTGACAAAATTCACCTCTTTATGCACGCTGATCCTATTTCAGCTTTTTTGTTACAATTTTATTTTCAGACTAACCGAGTGATTTAGTAATCGCTTGTTCTAATAATTAAGAGGCGAAATAAAAGTACCGTTTGACTATTAAAAAATAAAACGAAATATATTTCTAGGGAAAAAAAAAAAAAAAAAGAAATAAAGCAAACCTGTTAAGCTATTTTTTTGAAAGCTTTTCCACGCAATAAAGTAATGCGCCTAATAAAAAAAACGCTGCTTTGTAGCTTAACTAGTTAAAAACAATTGTATCCGAGCGCCGACATTAAGTGCTGCATTGATCTTCCTCATTGGACGTATAAGGCGCGGAGAATGTAATTTCGCAATACGATAAATATCTTAATTTGATAATAGTTACATACGTGGAAGAATATTTTTTCCCCTTTTCGTTTCAGCCATCTTTGAACAACGTTATTTCTGTCGCCTATTCGTTTTTTCGGTTTTCATGTCCGCCGCCTAATACTGAATATATTTCTTCACATACTCGATATAGTTTTACCTTCTTTCCTCCGCACGTCGTCGTAATTTTTTTTTGGGCTTTTCTTTGAGTTACTCCTTACCAATTCCTTCCGAATTATATTACATTTTTCGTCGTCACTAACAGTTTTTCCTTATTTATTTAAACGTATTGCGCAGTTTCGGTTTTTAATTTTTTCAGTATAAAAATATTTGTTTAGTCAGTCTGCCTTCAGCTCATTTTCAGTAATGATCGTAAAAATCAATTCTTCTCTTCCTAATTTCATATAATTTTGTCATTTTTTTTTATTTCTCTTTTAGAAATTTTTTTTCCAAGAGACAAAATTGATAAATACTCAAACGGTACTTCAGTTCAGAATTTAAAAAACGATTTTAAATAAATTTTAGTAAAATCATTTCGCTTTCGCAAATTCTTTTCGCGGCACCGTGTATTATTTCAATGCATAAGTCTACTTTGTATGTTTATACACGACTTATTTACAACGTTATTGTTAAAGGGAAATGCACATGCATGCCCGGCTCTACCGGAGAATTTTGCGAAGACGAGTGTTTGCAAGGATGGTTTGGTAGAAATTGTAAAGAAGCATGCAATTGCATCAGGTCAAATACGAAATTTTGCGATCCTGTAACCGGACAATGTATTTGTGAACCGCATTGGATGGGTAAATTTTTATTGTTTGTGAATTATTTTACGCGCTGCTGCTACAGTTGCAAAAATTTCCCGTTAAAAATAAAGTGTACGTCTCTGCGAATTATAGTTTTCCGCCGAAATGTGCTAGTAGTACATTTACACATGGTTCTATCAAAACTGAACACTTATGGAAAAGAAATTTAGTCGCAAAAGTTTCCCGCTAAAACATAAAATGAAAATTTTTGCCCTCGTTAATTATTGATGCATTTTAGTTTATTTATATTTTGATCGATATGATTAGATAAATAATAAAAAAGTTTAGTTTACGCGCAGTGACAATAAACGGAATTAAAACTAGACTCGAGTGATCTTTGTTTTAATAATATACCGCCAGCTTTTTAAAATTATTTAAAATTTTTAAAAAATATTTTGCAATTTACATTACTCACGAGCTTCGTGTTAAAATTTCGAAGCGAAAAGTTTCCGATTAGATTTTTTTTAGTGAATTTTACGTGCAGTAATTGAAAATTACTTTGAGCGGCAAAATATTCATTAAAAAAATATCTAAAACCGAAAATCTCTTGCTTCGAAAGTTTTCTTAGCCTACCCGCGCAAGTATTCTTAAATTGTAAAAAAAACTTTTGCAATTTTAAATAAATTCAAATTGTAAACAATTTAAAATAATATTGAAAAGGTTTACACGTAAATCATTTTAAACTATCGCACTAGATACAAACGAATCAGTTGAACTGAAAATAAACGAATTGTTACGAAAACTGGCAGTACATTAGCCTTGCTAAATATATATTTTAAATACTTCTTAAATTAAGTTTTATTTGCATTTCAGACGATTTTTTTTCTTCTTTTTTCCGTTTAAATTTTCACCTGTTATTTTTATTTCAAAAACTCTTATTTAGGAAGAGAAAATAAATAATGAAAAAAAAAAAAAAAAAAACAAATAAAAAAAACGGCAATATTTGTTAATTATTATGCAATCTTGATATACTAAGTAAAAGTTGATTTCATATGGATCTATGCATTAACTGCTTCGTCAACAAAACGAATACTGCACCTGTTTTGAACAATGTTGTATAACAATGTAAATATTTGCTGTACAACATGTTCCCGCTGTTTTTTATGCTAAATCATCATTTATTTTAGGTATTATACTGTTGAATTCCGATCAGTTTTATATTTCAAGCGGTCTTCGAGTATAACTGGACTACTACCTCATTGCTTTTTAACTCGCTTACAAAAAGTAAAAAAAAACAAAAAAAAAACATATAATATATTTACTGGCAGAGATTTCATTGTTTTTATCTATTCGAAATTATTCCTTTTTCACCTCTTATCTGTAAAAATAGTAAAATTTGCAAAATTTAAATGCTCAAAAATTCAGTTAATATGATTACAAAATTTGACAGCTAGTTCTGCTCACAGGAAACCATAAAAGCAAGACAATTTAATGTCTATGGTTGTCTGTAACCGAATCTGGTCGGAAAATTTATATTTATATAATAATCATTTTTGTATTTTTATATATTCAAATATTTCTGAATTATATAACTATTATTAGGGAAGATGATTGTTTGATTTCAGTTTTCTACCTTTATCATTTACACCGTGTGTACTCTTTTGTTTTCTTTCTCTCTCTCTCTCTCTTCCCTCTGGCATACTCGTAACTAAATAAAAAAGGTGAGGGAAAAGCGTACAATTTAAACAAAAAAAAAAAATTAAATCAAATGTAAAGGTTCATGCAAGAAGTGAACAAATGATGCTGAGTATATAATTTTTGGCTTACTAAATATTTCATATCGACGGTATACATTTTCATAAGCTTATTTATTTTCTCAATTTTCTCTGAAATTACCAACGCGCACGTCTCTCTCTTGACGTTTCGAAAATGTATACAATACCTACTTAATCGTTTTCAAAGCAAATTCTAATCTGATGATCACCTTGTTTTTAACCGATTAGAAAAGGGAAAAAAAATGAAAATCCATATAAAAATTATACAAAACTCCTAATTTCGAGTCCAATATGTCTCGAACAAATATAATTCGGTTAGTTTACCCGAAACACACCAACAAACAGTTATGCAAATATAATTTTCAGCAAAATAACAGATTACTCGTACAAAAAACTGATTTCGGACGCGCTTAATTTTATTTATAAAAGGTTAAGTTCGAAATAAGCGGGATAATTCCGTTCGTAATCAGAATAAACAAGTATTTTTCTGATATTATAAATTTATCGCGCGTAAAAATAACAATATAAAAAATATGTCGGACTGCGGACTACTTTTCACTTTTTTAAATATTCTGTTTTTCAGGAGTGAGATGTGAAAGCCGGTGCCCGAGTGGCGTTTATGGCGAAGACTGTACTGTCCGTTGTGAATGCGCTAATAACAGTTCCTGCGATCAGTTAACGGGAAAATGTGTTTGTTCACGTGGATGGCAAGGACCTCAATGTGATATACCTTGTAGGCCGGGTTATTATGGCCAAGACTGTAAACAAGAATGCCCTAAAACCGAATTCGGTATTTACTTTGCAATTTATTTACGATCAAAAATAGAGTTATACACTCTTTAAAAATTTACACTTGTATTTTTTAAAAAAAGGTAAAAATGCAATGCAATGTTAAAGGTTTTTTTTTTTTTTTTGTTTTTTTTTAGGAAAGAAACCAAAACTTAGGATGTAAATTAAAAATAAATCGATGAAATGATATTTTAAAAAAAGTTAAATTTCTCGTTGTTTTTTTGAATCCCGAAATTTGATGATAATATACCGCCGATAAAACTTACACCTTGTTTTTAATTAAAAACTGTTTAGAAAACAAAAAAATATTATTGCTTTGCGCATATATGCATTTTGTAAATTGCATATTTCCGGTCGTGCACATTTGTCAAATAATTTAAATTTTCTCTCATTTTCTCCGGTTTAGGTAATAAAACTTGCGATCATGTAACCGGCGAATACAAGTGCAGACCCGGCTACATCGGACCTACGTGTGAACACCCGTGTCCGGTGAAAACCTTCGGGCAGGATTGCTTGGAAAAGTGTGCTTGTAAAAATGGAGCCGAATGCCATCATGTCACCGGTAAAATATTATCTTTTATTTTGGGCATTTTTTTCGATAAAAATATAATAGTATGTCCTTTTTCTCATTAAACATCGACAATCTGACAAAAGTAAACGATGGTCGGCTAAAATTAATTACTTTGTTCGCAAACGAATTATTCAGATTTACGACTAACGTTGGCGTTAATAAAATTTTCATCCGCTCAACTTTCAGCCACGTAAGACAATGGTCCATTTTACAACTCTGGAGTGTAAACGTGTGCTCCGCTTGCAGATGAGAACTTTTATATAGACGTTGCAACTTGTTTTCATTGAAAGACTGCTTTAAATCATCGGAAATTTCCAAACACCGGAAAATAATTTGTAATGTCGGTTGTCCTATAATTTTCGTACACTGTTAGACACACGTTTGCTTTAAATTTCCATCTGCATCACGGGGAAAATTCTTTTCCAATTGAAATAGTGCAGCGGATTTATTTTTTGCTCAGTCAGTTTTTCAAATAAATGCCAATGAGCAGAACTTGATACTTCTGCCGCGCAGTTTTCAGGGTGATTTGACTTACTCCATATCCGGCGATTCCAGTTAAAACTTGCAAATTGATAAAATCCCCAGACGGGGGGGAACTTGCGTAATCTGTTAATAGAATCGGCCGCGGACAAAAATGGAAACCGATGATAATTATGAAGAAAATTTACATTCGTAGTACTTATTACGTTAGTTAAGTGAATTAGGGTTTTTAAAAATATACACACTAGCGATTTTCGTTGCGTCAACATCGGCAATGAAAAGGAATCTAATTAAAACCGTTGAACTGATTTTACACAATTTCGTCGAAAGAATTTCCGCAGATTTAGATGATTAAATTTGAATTCCTCTACCAGAGTCTCTTAATTTTAAATTTATTATAATAATGACATTCGACGTACGCTCATTGAACGTTTACATATTGATAGATTTGAATCGCGATGAACGGAAATCTCTCCTAAGTGTATCCTCTCACCGTTAGAAATTCTTCAGCCTTCCCGTTATTTCATAATGTTGACTATGTCTCTTTAAATTTTTTACCATTTAATTAAATCCATAACTTTGGCTAAAATAGTACCACACGAAATAAGCCATAAACGGCCGTCGTAAACCCTTTATTACATAAACATACTTCGAACGCGGAGATTTCAAGAAACGGTCCGTTACGAATAAGTTTTTATAGACAGGTTAGCGCTTGGTCAGTCTGTGCTCGTGAATTTAAAAATGAACAAATTTCTGGAACATGCCGCATATGCAAAACGAAATAAGGGCAAAAATTGTAGCTGACTGAAGATACGAATGAATAGAAAACTTAAACTACCGTATATAGTAGTTCATTTGTCAAGCGCATTTCATTCGCTAAACACGGAATATTTTCAAATTTGGTTGTTATCCTTTGAAAAATCGAATAAAAATTAACAGTTGTTTCAATGACGTGCATTAATTAATTCCAAAAAGAAAAAAAAGTAAATTGCGTTTTGGCGGAGAGTATTCAACGTTCCGGGGCAGCGTAAAGGTATGTGTATAAAAGAAGAAAGAAAAAGATGAGGCTGATAATTTTGAGAAAAAAAGAGAATGAGAAAGAATAAAAGACGGAGACAGAAATTAAATATCGATATAATATGATAAAGTGAATATAAAGTATAAAAAAGACGGTGCAAAAGAATTTTAATATTACAGCTCTAATACGATAAGTATGTTTAATCTATACTAATATTATAAAGAGGAAAGATTTGATTGTTTGTTTGTTTGTTTACATTGAATAGGCTCCGAAACTACTGGACCGATTTGAAAAATTCTTTCACCGTTGGGAAGCTAAACTATCTCCGGGTGACATAGGCTATATTATATTTTCAAAAAAATGAGGGATCCTTACTAAAACTCCAATAATGTAACTCAAGGTGTAAAAAAAATGACCCAAACAATTCCTTACATCGCGTGCGCTGCAAAAAGTTTTTTTATGAAACATTAAAATATCAATGTTAATTACCATCAGAAACTGAAAATCGTCTTGCAAGTCAGAGAGAATACGCGTCGCAATCAAGTGCCAGAGAGTCGAGTATCGAGCGTTCGCAACGGCTTGCTGAACAAAATTTGAGAATCTCTCAAGTACGCACGTGAGAGTCGAGTGCTTACAGTAACAGATCGGCTTTCAGATACGATCCACAGATTGATTATGCTCAACAGTCTTCCGTCCAAATCGGAGCCATGAATAAGATCTGCTCCAAGTGTTCTGTCAAAAAATGGGCCAATGAACCTAATGGTATGTGCTGTGCTTCTGGAAAAGTTAGTCTCCCCAATATTCACGAGCCGCCACGGTCAATAAAAAATCTTTTGACAAATAATCATTTACTGTGATACTCTTACACAGTCATGAACTGAATTTCGCGCGGGTGTAATTTAACAAATAAAGTAATTTTTTAGAATCATAATTCACGCGAGCAACGCCGCGGGCACAGCTAGTATAGAATAAAAGTGAATCGGAAAAAGAAAAATGAACTATATGTTGTTTGTTTTTTCCAATCATCAACATGGATATTGGCCCAAGAACTAGAAAAAAAAAAGGGGGAAGAAGAATTTGAAATCAAAGATAGAACAGCAGTTGGATAATAGGAGGAGAAAAAAAAAAGAATAAGGGGAGCACTCTGTAGAAAATGGAAATATTGTTTGATAAAAGGAAGGAGTAGAAAGCAATTTTTTGTTCAATTGAATGCGATGAGCATTCAGACATTGTGTGATAAGGGTCATTTATGAATTTGTCGATGGAGGGATGCAAAGAGGAATTCGGAAACGACATGAGTAACAGACGGAAAAGCGATGAAAAGAGCGCGGACTATGTCCAAAGCGCAAACAGCATATCGCAGAGAGATTAGAGTGCCACATAAAGGAAAAGTGGAGAAACCAGAGCTAGAGCGGAAGGGAAGGTTGGATAGACACAGGTAAAAGGAATCATCCGGAGTTCGGATTGAGGAGGAATAAGTATTAAACTAAAATTTGGGTCAGCTACTGCAGGCGAAAGTATAATATTAGTGATTGAGAATATGGTAAGAAACAACCATTATTCTGATAAAGTGACATGGGCCAAAAATGTTTTAAAAAACCCTCCCTCAACGTCGGCTAAAAAAAAAAAATAAAAAATAAAAACTTTAAGAATTTTGATAAAAGCGCTGCTGTTGAATCAGGAAAGTAACTTTTTTTTTCCTTGTAGTTTTAGTTAGAAATTTTTTATGAAATATCTCCCTAACCGTAAAACAACACATATTTCACGTTAAAACGCATTTTAAATGTCGTACAAAGTTCGTAGCGGAGTTTACACATTAACAGTGAATTCTGATTGAAGGCAAATGTCAATGCTTACCGGGCTGGACCGGAAATACATGCACCAAGCCGTGCCCGGAAGGATATTTCGGAATAAACTGTTCGCAGAAATGTAAATGTCAAAATGGTGGGAAATGTAGACCAGTCGACGGTGTTTGTAGATGCGCTCCAGGATGGGTTGGCACATTTTGCACTGAAAGTAATTATTTTTAATTCTAATCGCGAATAGTGTTAAATAGAACGTACGAAAACAAACTGCTGTTATCGTTTAAAATACTTCTCAACAATTCTTTGAAAAATGTTTAAAAATTATTTTTATACGTATTTTAATATATTTCCCTAAACGGTAACTTCCCTCCGAGTTTCCGACTTTTACAAGTCGATATGTTATTACATAAGCCGAATCTTTCCTATTATTCAGTTCCGATCGTATTTTTTCCTATACATTTTTCTGAAAGAGAAGCAGCTGAAAAGTGTTCATTGATTTCCTTTTTTTTTTAATTTTTTCTTTCGTAGGTGAAAAATTACGAGCGAAAAGTAAAAAATCGATTTCAAACAGGGAAATATTAAAAAAAAAAACGTTACTTTTTAATAGTTGCATCGTTTAATTTTTAATAAATAAATGAAACTATTACATGATTAATCGATTTTTCATTCCAAAATAAAGTACGAACTATTCCTACAAGCGTAGGTAGTAAGGTTAATTAATATTAAAAAAAAGTGATCTTCCGTATCAAAATACAAATTTAAACGCTCGTACTAGTGTATTCGCATCGATGACGTGTATCTTTATTTTCATTATATAGAGTAGAATGTAATAAGAAAAAAGAAAAAAAAAAAAAAGTAGATTCGAAAATAAGCAGTAAACATATTATCAAACGCGTAATTTTAAATTTAATTAAAATTAATACGATGTTTATTAATTCCACGAACTGTTTTTTGATCTATACAGTTTGCCCTGAGGGCTACTACGGTGATCACTGCATGAAGCCTTGTCAGTGTGCTGATAACTTCGTCTGCCATCCGGCTGAAGGCTGTAAATGTAAATACGGATATTCAGGTACGACGCAAAAGGGGAAAAGAGGCGTACATGTAAAAGGATAAATTATTTGCGAATAAAACTTACCGGGAAATATCGTGAATTTTTTGGAATAGGCTGATTTTTGTGTACTGTTGCAGGGGAAAATTGTGACAGACAATTGATAATGGGAAGAGTTCAAGAACCAGACAGCGAAGGCGGAAGTTTGGTTTTAGTTGCTGGATCGTTTATCGCTTTAACGTTAGTCGCTATAATTATTCTTCTGCTATTGCATTATAGAAAACGTGTGGCCACGTTGAAAGATGTATTGGCACACGTGCATTACGTGGCCGATCCTGTTACCGTTAGCGGTAAGACGTAATTTTTAATTTACCTTTTTTCTGTTCGAATTAATAATTCTCTTCTTGTTTGTTCTAGTCGTTCTGTAATCCGTGCTGTATTAATTTCGACGTATAATATATGCAATTCTGTGCGTAATGGTTGAACATTTTTTTCAATTTTTCTACATTATTTGCAAGTAAATAAACCGATGCGAACGAAATCATTGCATAAACGTTGAAAAAGACTAGACACCATTCTACGTCTGTATTCCCATTTACCAAAATCTGTACGATTCTGCCTTGATGTAATATCAATGGCAGTATTAATTTGATCAATGAGATCACGGTTAAAAACTCATAACCTTCATGAGTAGTTTATCCTCCACAACCAGCAACAGAATGTGAATCGACCCTGTTCTTACGAAATGTTGAACAAAATAACATCAGTTACTTTTGGTACGGTAAACCTTTACTTTTAATGACTGATATACTAACATCTCGTACGATTTAAGTACAATAAATTTTGCGAAATAAAGCGCATTTTTTCAGTATTAGTTTTCTTTTTTTTTCTTTTTTTTTTTGTTTCGTTAAAACATTTTCGAAACGTTTACAACTTTCACAGTGATTAACCATTGTAAATAATTTGCGGACAACTGTGCTCAAACAATGAAATATATTTGTTACTAAACATATTTCATTGTTTAAACAAGGTTGTCCGCAAATTATTTATAATTAACATCCTTTTTTTTTTTTTTTAATCAACGAATCGTGCGTGTCTTTCTCTATTCAGTTCTTGCGGTAATGATAAAAGAGTCTTTAAGGTTTTCGCCGACTAAATTCAATAGTTTTTTCAGTATTATGGTTTGGTAATTTGCTCAGAAATGATTTTTAAAACAATTTCTGGTGTCGCTGGGAGCTTAACCTGAAATTTTAAACAGGAAACATGGCGTGAAGGAAGGTCAAGCAAAAAATTAACGGCGGGGCTTAGAAAAGTTACAGGTCAAAGTATGTGACGGATGAAACTTATTTAATGAAAATTATATAGATTTCGAAAGTGGTAGTTTCTTTTTTTTATTTGAGATGAAAAATAACGTTAAAAAATAGCGCGTTGAAATAAATAAAAGGAAAACGCGAAAAACAAAATATATACACGAATATTGAAATTAAAACTAATTCTGTTTAATTCTAACGATTAGATTTTTATTTATATCTGAGGCCGTTTTTTCTTTTTCAGTTATTATTAAATTAAATACCATAATTTTCTATTATCTGGTAAAAAGTTATAACTTCCTTATAAGTGATAGTAAGCCAATCACCGTGTCGTGTTGTTTCGTTCGGCTAGAACCTAGTTACTGTGGCACACATGATACTACAAAAATTTCTCTTGCGCTAAGTTAATTTCCATAAAAACGATAATCCCAAATTCCCCATATACAAAATGAAGTTTAATATTCTTTAAAAATTGATAAACTTTTTACACTGATTTTGTTAAATACAATACTGCCAGCACTATAGATATATATTTCACAAAATAATAAATTCACAATGTAATTTTTATATAATTTTTATGATACTTTTATTATTTATGTTCGGCATAATATTGTGAATTTATTGCGATATATATTTTTACAATGAAATACACATGAAATATCGCCAGAAAAAAAAAAAGTGAATTAGCTAAAATAGCATTTGAAAGAATTGAGAAAGGCACAAGTTGTTGTAACTAGAGTCAACTTCTTTAGTAAGTAGTCACGCGACCTTCATATAGGGCTAGTCCCACCGACGGAGAAACGAAACAACAACCATGTGAGTTCTGTACGTCCACGTCGTGCAGGGTGGTAATTTTCTATTTCTCGAGCTTAGCGTGGATTAGAAAAGCAAAATCGGAACTCACAATTGCCGATAGGAAAACGGAGGAGGGTTCACTTGCCGAAGGTGTTCCTTCTAATAAATACCGTTAAGCTCTTTACTGCATTAACAACAGCAGACTATCAGCAGCTCGCTCGTGACAGTCGGATTGGCGAATACCAATCTAGAGCGAATAGGCGAGTACACGGCGCCTTAAGGCAGAGTTCTTCGGCTAAGGGAGTTAACCCTAACAGAAAACCACATGGAAGGCAAGGCGAAACCACCATGTTCTCTCTCGCAAGAAAACCCTATGAGCGCGAAAAATACAAATGGCCCCGAGTCCCGGCGCCCCTTAAATGGGGCAGGGGTGCTAAGAATCGTCGTTCGCGCAACCCAGGCTACCTGTATAAAAACTAAAACGAAGATAAACTGACGGCTTACGAAGTCAGTTTGGTCAGATAGCAACAGCGATTAACACAGATCAAGACCGGAAACAGTGGAGAGAGCTCGCAGGTCATAACGGTCAGAACTGACTGGAACCGAATGAATCTATAAAATTATTTTTAATACAGCCGTCTACATCTTCGAGAAAATAAAATATAAACGCGGGAAAACTATCATCACTTCATTACATCGTGCACAGAGGAATTACAACTTTGATTACATTACAAATATACTTTCTTATTCTTTCATTTAGTTATAGGCAGCCAGTTGCTCCATCTGTAAAACTTGTTGGTATATTTCCAACATTTTGTCTTAATTTTTATCTTGAATTGTAGTCGAACTTATGAACGTTTATAATTAAATCTAAGCATCGTAATAACTACTAAAATCAGACTTGCGTCTAACAAACTAAAAGATATTTAAAATTCACTTTCAAATATCGTAAGATTTCGATGTGATATTCGACGTAAAAAATTTTGTTACCGCAATAACGTTTAGTGCGCAACATGAATGTGTAAGGTTATCTTTTTTTTTTTTTTTAAACGTGCCTTCGCGGAAGTAGTGATTTTAAAATAAAAAGTATACGTTACCAAGTAGTACGTTTGTTAAACTGTGTAAAAAATGTGACATTTTAAAACGTGAACGAAGTGCAGTTCGTTCAATTGTAAGAAATATATTTATAATTTGTAAATTATAACAAAGCTGCGCGCTAATACCATGAACAGACGCGGTTGAAAATATTGTCATTAAAAGTTTCATACGATATGTCCACATAATAAAAATGCGCTGGCGGAACTTTAACGGATAATAAATCTTAATCCCTAAATTTTACAGTGGTGTGGTTTTCGTTCGAACCAAAAAAAAAAAAAAGTTCAATTTTTACAAAACAGTTTTGAAACACCTCCCTTGCAGACATTAAGCTCGCTGAATATTATTTTTTTTAAACTTTTATTTACGAGGGGTAAAAAACATAAAAAAGATATTTAATTCGAAAGTGTAATTGTTTCTCATTTTTATTTTTATTATTCAGAGCGACATCATTTTGATAATCCAGTTTATTCTTACAACGGTTCAGCAAATGGTCGTCCGAATGATGGTAAATTAAACAATAATCAGATAAAGAATAACTTAGTGCAATCAAGTATGATAAAAGAAAATAACCTGGAAAAACAAAAATTTCAAACAGCTTGCAGAAGTGATGACGAGGAAAATGATAGTTTTTCATATAGAGGTAAATTTAAACAGACTACCGTTATTAATAATATAATATTGGTAAATATCCTATATTAAACTGTAAATTTTATTTATTGATGATAAAAGTTTATTTCGGTTAACTTTACATATATACAGTGGGGGATTCGCGGGGTCCCGATAGAGGACATCCCGCTCCAAGAAACAAAACCTCGATGAAAAAATTGGTACAACAGAGAATTATACTATAAAAAGATTTGTATAAATGCTACCTATGGATTTAATTGTAACTAATATTTAATACTGTTTTCTAATAAAACTATTAATGTTACGTTTATATTCTAATTTAAACGCAACTGTAATCTATCTTTTGCCTTTTTTGTTTATTTTTAATTTTTATTTTGTAATTTTAATTAAAAATAGTTTAATGAGAGATGTATATATATATTTAGACTTGCTCACGAACAAAGAATTCGGATCGGATTACTAAGAAAAATCAAAAAGAAGTAAAGTCTAATAAAAATACTTTCTTTCTATTCTTTCCAATAATTCACTATTCAAATTCTAAACTACCATTTTAGCTACAGTTTTATAATTTTTTTTTTTTTATTTTTCACCTAAAAATAAAACAAAATTTAAATTAAATTGTAATAGTTATGTATTTTTAAGGCATTTTTAAATTTCTAAAGAGGTGGTCGCTTTTTGATTTTCCTTATGAAACAAGGTATTTTTCAAATCTACTGTCTACCGTATATGATACTATGTAATTATATAATTTCCCTCCCCAAAATATCTCTTTGGATCCGCCCTTGCATATATATATATATATATATATATATAATAAATTAAATTTTTTTTTTTTTTTATCATAATGGTAGAGCGGTATTTGTGCGTTTGGTATCGAAAACATTCGGAATTTAAACCCGATCACGATTAAAAGATTATTAAATAAATACAGCATCGCGTTATTTATCTATATGTTGCGCTAAATATGCACGTCTTTTTTAGAAGTAAATTTTAATTCTCGAAAGAAAAAAAAAATTTATAAATTACTTCCGAGAATGAAGAAATATCAAACATTTTTAAAATAATCGACTATATTTAACGGAAGACTCTTTGCGTAATTGTTACACCATCGCGGCCAGTATTTGTTTCGATAATTTGCTACTTTAAAGCGTTAGTTTTTCAGATGAAATAAAAGAAGACTATTCAAACACCCATAAAAAATTGTTGACTTGCCACTTGCTTGATCTAAATTCATTTTATTTGTTGGACAGGTAGAAATATGTTCTATTGGTGCGAACGCTTAAATTAATCGCTAATAACCATAGAACCAAAAACTTTCAAAATTGAATGTTTTCAAAACATTTTGAAATATTATTTACATATAGCTTGTAGAATCATATAATATGTTAATGGTGTGCTAGAAATTTGTCAAATATGCAGAAAAAGTGATCGCACCAACATAGACAGTATTTGCTGGTATTTCGTGAATTTATTGCCTTATAGTGTTGGTTTTTCAGGCAAAATGATAGAATGCTACTGTTTAAAACTCGTAATTTTTTTTATGACGTGGCACATGCTTGATTCAAAATTTAGTTTTGATTGTTGGACAGTTTAGAATCCTATAGGATATGAAAGTTTAAGTTAACCGTTGAGAATCATGCAGTCAACAGTTGACAAAACTCGGGCGTTTTCAAGAAGCCGTTATACTGATTTTCTTTAATTCTCACGTGCTTTCGTAAATGAAGCGGAACTTTATCTTGCCATTTACTCCTTTATACTTAATGTGAAATATTTGTAAAAAAGTATTTGAACTCGATCCCTTACCCTGAAAGTTTTATACTATTTAAAGCAAACAGAAAAAGAAAAAAGTACAGTATCTGTCACTGACCAAACTTCGAGAGTATTCGCTTATTTTCGATTCCCAAAATTTTTTCAAACAATAAGCGTGCTGGATATGTCGTATTTATTTAAAATAAGTTCAATTTGATCTAAATACAGCTGTCCAGGGTAGCCACACAACCGGGAAACCGTGAATAAACCGGGAATTTAAAAATTATATCTTAGTAGCCATCAAGTGTACGTTTTGGTTTTTGATATTTTTAATGCCTTAAAACTTGCAATACCTTAAAAGTTAAAAATTCTGTCAGTATTCCTATATTTGTACAAAAAGTCATATTCAGATTATACTTTAAAAATTGAATTCACCCCGTTGAAATTTAGCAAGAAACATAATTTATGTCTGAAAGCAATACTAAAGTTTATTAAATTGAAATAACTAAAAGAATACATAAACGAATAAATAGAACAAGTTCAGTCAAGCATGATGTTCCATGCGCTGAGGATTTCGTATGTAAGTTAACGATAACTATAATTTATATTTACATAATACTAAATTCCAAAAAAAAGGAGTTTGAGTTTACCGCTGCAAAGAGGGAGAGGAACTTGGTTTTTTGCGATTTTTTGAAATTATCGTCAACTCAAGAAAATAAAATACGGTTTCGTTCCCGACAAGTAGAGTGATCTTTCAATTGATATATCACATGCCCGAGAAAAAAAATTAATTTTATGAAAGAACTCCTGCATTTTGTTTTATATTTCGAATTTCACCTTTAAAGGTTTACCTAGTAATAAGTTAGGATTTTTTAAGTGATTTTTAAAGTCGTTTTAAATTCCATATTATATATTCTTCACGGTTTGTTGGGTTTTTTGCCGTCCAGGGTAATCAGTCAATTTTTAATTGTAATTTATGTTCCAAATTTAAAGTTTATAAGTCAAAGTTATTAATTTTTATTTGATATTTTTGTCGTTTCCGAACCATCTTATTATTAGGATTCCGTACATTATATGTGTATGAAATCCTAAAAATAGGAACTAAGTCAATTACAAGGTACGATAGCAACCAAATTTTTTACAAGACTTTTTTTTTTTTTTTTTTTATTTGTTGTTGTTAAGTTAAACTTTAATTTTTCAGTTTGCTCTTTAATACAACGAACAGAAATCCTTGGGTATGTTAATTTTATTCGATATTTTTTTAAAATGCGAATTCCTAAATTTTTATGCACGTTTGAATCAATTACCGAAGGTGTGGATAAGAAGTTGTGTATATTGTTTAACTGAACCAGCTACATCACTATTTTTGCACCAAACTGCCACATTTTACCCTACAAAAAAGAAAGACGTTCGAAGTAACGCGTGTAATATTAATAATAAAAATGGTCGTCGAAACTGTAAAAAAATTATTTCCTAACTAAATCCCGGTCAACTTGATATTACGCTTGAATGTTAATTTTACTTGCACTCTGAATTTTTGTTGCACTACGTATCAGCATGAATAGACGAACGTGATTTGTTATTTTTCACATACATAAATTTCTGCGATTATATGCTATGCACTTAACAGATAGGCAAGACAAAAAATAAACTTGAATCGGCTGAGGAAAAAACTCATTGTACTATTTAATTCTATTGGAAACGCCAAAAACACGTTTATCGGCTGCAAATTGCATCGAGTTCCCGTGTACTATAAATTATTCTTTATTCTTGTAAAAAATGCTAAACACACTTTTAACAAAAAATTCGCACATATTTAATAATATGTGAAAAGAAGACCAGAAGAAAAACGAAAAAATTTTGCAGCATGTATGTCAGTTAATCTTTTTTTTTTTCATTTAAAGCATATACACAAGAAATAACTTACATAAAATGTAATTTTACATGACTTAGTTTTTTTCTCGACATTTAAAGAGCCAATGCTGTTTTAGGGACGTGCGGTACATCTTCCGGTTGCTCTTCTTTAATTACTAAAAATCGTCAAGCCGATCTGGAAAATCCAAATTTGTACCACAGTATAGAAGATTTGAAGTCAGACCACGTATACGAACAGATAAAATCGAAAGCAATGGGTAACGTTTAAATATTATACTAATTATTTACCTTATTTCGCAACTATTTATTTTTTTAAAGCAAATTTTTGTATAATTTTGCTTAATATGCTTTATATTGTTGCTATATGACGTGTAATTTTTGACGCTTCAAGATTACATTACTGAAATGGAACTCTCCATATAGGTATCTAACTTTCTTTGCCAATTCTTTAAATAATCAACTTAAATAACTGTTGATATTACTTATCAATACAAAATACGTATCTGCTTGAAGAGTCTCAAATAATAATAATTAAATAATTTAAAGAAAAGAATATAATGATTATCCAGTGTTGTGCGTCTGTCTTTTTGATTAATTTTTATAGATTAGAGTTTTTCTTTTGTTTCAGACTTTCTTTTATGCAACTGTTTCATCAAATTTGAATAAAAATTCAAAGAAATATTTAATATATTTTTTTTTAAATTTTATTTTCACTAAAAAGACAAAATAAACATGGACAAACGAAAATAATTAATTTAGTATGCAAACAATTTCTTAGATATCATACACATGAGTAGAAAAATTAATTTTATACAAAAACAAAAGAAAAAAAAAGAAAGAAAGGTGCATACAAATTCGTTTTGTTTTATTCGTAATTTAAATATGAAACCACGTGTTTAAAAGTGTAAATCATATTTTTTCTTATTGATAATTTTTAATTTTGTACTTCATTTTGATTTTTGAAATTAAAATATTTTTGTTTATCTTCAAAATTTATCTTCTAAATACTTTTCGTAGTACTCTGTATATAGTTATTTAAATGTAAAAAAGAATATATAATTTTCATAATTTAATTTTTGTTAAAATGTTTATATAGTTATTTTCATTGAATTTATTTCTTTTTCAAAATTTCTGCATATTTCACGTTCAGCAATATTTTAATAAATACGTAATAATTTACTTGTATTTAAAAATAATAATAATAAATGATTTTTAGTGTGTAAAATGGTATACATGTATATCAGTATTTCTCAACATTTTTAATCGTTTAGAAACAGAAATTGCGATTTATATTTACTTTTTTCTTTATTTTTACATTTTATTTTCGCAATTAAAAATTACAACGGTTCCCCTGATGTAAAAGAATAACTCTAATCGAAGTTGATTCAACTATTTTTATTTCATTAATAACAAAGTTAAATAGTTTAATGAATAAAAACATATATAATTATAGTCAGTGTAAAAAACCTGCCTAATTTCACGTTTAATTATTTTTTTTATATCATATTAATTCATGATTGACATTAAATATATTATTTTACAATACCTGGTTCTCCGATAAAATTTCCTTTTGCTTGTAAAAACACATAAATTCAACCAGTTTTTTTTTTTTTTTTTTTGTTCTACATTAATTCGAATCCAGTTACACATTATTTTTCTGCTTCCTTTTTTCATTTTGTTCAATAGCAGAATTTGATGTTTGTAAACCTTGGACGATAAAATTAAAAAGGATTTTCTGTATTTAATAAATTTTTCCTACGTTATATAAGATTCACAACAGCGTACACACATAATGATTACATTGGCGTCGCCAACGAAGGGCGGGGGGGGGGCAGCTGCCCGCCTCTGGAGCCTTGAAATTTTTTAATCAACTGGCCATGATGAACATTCATAAGCGCATAATCATGGACAATTTGCCAGAAACCCACGAAAATTATGTTTTAATTATGATTTTATTCTTGTTTAATAAAATATTAAGACTTTGCAACTTATTAATTTTATTTTTCCTATAACTCGTATCCTCCTTCTATCATCTTGCCCCCCCCCTCCTGTCTCATCGGCTGGCGACACCCTAGAATGATTATATCCTAAATTTTAATTTTTTAATTGAACAATATATTTAATGAAAAACAACGATAATAATAAAAATAACAGTAATTTTATATTTTACATGTCAATTATTCGATAAGATACAGAAAATTAAATGTAAAAACACAGAAAATCATATAGTTTATTATGCGCGTATAAAATCACACGTGAAAATTGTATACATTACAATTAATATTTAAAAACTTTTTTCTAAAATTTTTCTTTTGAGTTCAGCATCCTTATCACGATTGAATCCATTTAATCATTCATAATTTTGATGCGTAGAATTTGCTACTTAACATCTTCAGTTCATTCATTGTGTTTTCTTACATAGTTTTTAATTCTCTTTAAACACGATTTTTCTTAAGCATTCTACATATATAAGTAATGTTTGAAATATTTTTAAAGTAATTTATACATTTGAAAACCTTTGTTTCATGTCTGATACTACCTTATATGCATCGTTAGCCGAATATTGCTATCTTTTTCTTCTGTTAGAAATGCCAAAATTTTATTCCGCTTCGTCTTAAAATTAATACTTATACCGTTTTTATAATTTTTTTTCAGATTTTTAATGTACTTTTTGTTATTATTATTATTATTATTATTTTATGAGATAGAAAGTGTAAAGAAAATTTAAATTTTACGAAATGTTTTCATACTCTTTTTTCCTTCGATTAATTTTTCTTATTAAGCGATCACAAATTGGATAAAAAAATATAAACAGTTTTCTACGTATCATAAACTGCTTCTAATATAAAATATCCTTCTGTGTACAGCATGCTGCAACCTATGATCTACATTGACTTTTTGTAGTATCGGCAAGTCTATTTCTTATGACTTTATAATCCAATGTAATTGATTTTAATTTTGCAGGCACTTGTTCATTTAAATGCATGGCGATATGCAGGTATAAATCCTATAAATCTTTCCTTAATAAGTCCATTTGTAAGAAGCTAAAATAAATGTTAGCTAATCGGTGTAAAAATTATCAGGTGTCGAATTAATATAAAATTTGCTTGTTTTATTATGTAAGCTAAAATAGAGTCACTGTTTATTTTTATAAATTCATCGCACATATGATGACGAAAGTAATTGACATTTCCTTATGTCCACAGTTACCCCGTATACTTTTCCATAAACGTAATATTTTAAAGATTCATCAAATTATGCTAAAAATTTCTAAACACATTAAATAATTACCTTCTCTAGTAGAAGCATCTTTCATTGTGTCAATAGACCCAGCTGAATCAAGTTCTGTTGTCAATACTATTTTTCGTAAAACAGCTTTCCAATAATTTTCTTCTTGTAGTGTCTCCTATACCAACTGTTGTGCATCAATTCTATTTGAAGTAGAAGAACGCCTACGCGATGTACATACAGAGATTATTCATTTAGAACTTCATATTCTGATAAAGCTGCTGAGGCACGTTTCAAGTTATTATAACTGTCGAGAAATTTAAAGTTCGATGTGAAAAATATTTTACGAAGAAAACAGTGTATATATATATATATTTAGAAATTTCTAAGAAAACCAGCCAATTTCTCATTTCGTTTTTTCTGTCATTAATTTTTTTGTAAAAATAATCTTTATGTAAACTTCTGTAATATGATCGACTACACTGATTTTGGATTTTCCATTTTTCCAGTATTATGTGGTTTATTAAAATTTTTGGCCAGTATGCAATAATAGTCTTCCTAAAATGTAACTGATTTGTTTCGACACTAACTTTTCTTCTTTTTTTTTCGTTCGATTTTTTCTTTTCAACTGTTTTTGAAGAAAATGCTAAATTCTGTTTCAAAAATTGGTCTTCAATTTCTAATTATCATTCGTTTATTTCGTTCGCTCAAAGCTGATTTTATTTTTTCTTTAATTTCAATTTACTCTATTAGTATATTACTTTCATTTTTCATTTTAATTTTTTTTTTTTTTTTTTTTTTTTTTGGAATAAAGAAAAAAGAAATTTCTAAAGAATACAAATTGGATGGAAAAAATATAGGGAAATGTCTCATACTTCTAGTAGCAAAAAAATCAAAACAAACAAACAGTTTTATTTGTCATTATACAAAAAAAACATATTAAGTACGGGTTAACTCTCGTAAAAGAAAATGAAATAAAACTACCGCAATGTGTTACCTGTAAATCTGTTTCAGCCTGCTATTCTTTTGAAAATAATAAACTACCAGACATTTCGAAAGAAATCATAATTAGTTGCATCCATCCTGCCATTCCTACCGCTCTCTGTTGCCCTTCCCCTTGGTCCCTACATTGTCGCCATTGCTGACCGCATACGATTTCAAATAAATAATAGATCGTCATTTTTTTGTTAGATATGGATTAATGTCCTTTGTTGGCGAGTGCCCTCAGAACCCCCCCCCCCCAAAAAAAAACCCGTGTTTAAACTGTAAAGTAATTTTTTCAGTATCATATTTTGAAAAAGGACACAACTCTTCTTCTGCTTAAAACCGATTTTCTAAAATTAAGTTTTAACTAAATTTTAACTATTTTTTTGTTTTTCTTTGTGCATTTCAGAAGCAGATCAATATGATCATTTAAATTATACTCGACCTGCTGGTTCACGTAAACCGCACTATCAGCGGATGATATCAACTCGGCAAGAAAATGAAAATCATTCCGAAACTGATAATGAAAGTAGCGAAAAATGAAATAGGTATATAACGTTGTTTTTTGTTTATTTTTTTTGATCTTTTTTTGTGAGGGAAATGCGAATTATATACAAGCATTCGAGATGAATATTATTGTTTCACAATAGATTTCATTTTATACGTGTAATAACAAAAACTGCAATTTTTTTATAATCCAGACCTCTTAGAAATATTTATGAATTTAATATTCCTGTTCAGTACATACATTTATAGTATTATAAATTCAGTATTAATATTAAAATAGTTTATTAACTGTGCAATAAATCTACGTATATATGAATGAATCGAGCAGACTTTTACTGCGTACTATGTTAGTTCATCATAATTTTTGTAATAACTGTTTATAGAAGAAATTAATGATAATAATAGTAATAATAACAGCAATAAATAAATAAACACATAGGAAAATCGGTTATCTGTTGAAATTGTTTAGTCAAATTTTTGAAGGAAAATAAAAAAATGTATAGTTTAGTAATTTTCAATCTACAGTTATGGTAATTTTTTTTTTTTTTTGAAAAACACCATTTGTAACTTTTTTATTTTAAAACCCTTTTGTAATTCCTTCATATCTCGTAAAAATGTAAAGTTTTTCCGTAAATTGTTAGAATAAAATTTAATTTCCGAGGGGAAAAAAAGGAGAAAAAACAAATATGCAGAGTTTTTCAAATAATCGATACAACTATATAAACGTGTTAACATTATTCGTTTTGCATTTAATATTTATACACAATTTTGATACGGACAGTTAGACTAGTTTCAAGTGAGCAGATTTTTACGCGTGAATTGCATCTGTTAGAATTTGATAGCTATGATAAAAGTATAGGAGCGTTCACATGTGACCAAGACATATTCTGATCGTGCAAGGTTCACTCAAGCTATTAACCACCTCTGCAGCTTTTACGAAGAATCGGCCAGTGGTAAAGTGATTTTTTCGAGTATTCCCATGGGATGACTTTTTACACTTGCCATGTCAGATTTTATTTCACTTTATATTAGAATGATGATACCTCGTATACGACGTGTAGCGACTATAGTGTAATACTCTTATTCCAATCAATCCGGTTTTTTCGAAAGCCCCTTCCAAACTAGTATTTAAAGTCTTTATAATCATATTTGTCTATTCGCTTTATTGTCTTCCTTTTCTCTTAATATATACCTTTTGTTTTCCTCTGTACCATTAGCCTCTTTAGCTCATCTTCATTTCTTATGATATCAAAACTCCATAATATTCTTCGACAGATATTTGTTGAAAAATTTTTGTTAAAGTTTTATCAAATTAAATAAAGAGGTCCATGATATACACTTCATATGACGTCAACACTACGTGCCAAAAGCATCAATACATCTTAAATCTAATTTACTATTTACCCATAGTTCTGAATTGTATCCGAATATCGGAAAAACTAATGTCTCCGTTAACAACCTCATCCTGGTTTTCTTTGTGACGTTTTCACGTTTTTCATATCTTCGATTGCAGGTTACCAGCGTCTTCTATTAACGAAAGAGTAATTATATCACAGTAACGCTATTAACTCTGCTATTCTTTCATTCGATGTAATTTTTTTTTTTTTTGTTCAACATCTATTTAATTTAACTCTTTTATTTCTTAAAAATTAAATTTGAAAGTTTTCAAGCAGAACAAAATAATCTATTCCGAAAATTACTTTTTATCCCTTTTCTTTTCTTTCCGTATCTTATATTCAATGCAGGTTAATCATCATGTTGTATCGTTCTCTGTCTGGTGCGTTTTAATTGAGCCGCTTTGCCTATATCAGACATCGCATCAAGTTTCCCAACTGCTTTAGTCTTCTAAGCTCACCTGATTGATTAAATGTTGTTTATTACTATTATTATTATTATTATTTTCACTACTCTTAATTATTTAAATCCACTTTTAAGTTGCATTTTCTTTATTTCTTTCGATAAGGAAAACCTAGAATGCGTAGTCTTCTAGTTGTTTGAAGTGGACAAAAATAATCTTAGAAAATTAAATCCGCCGTGTGAAACTAGTCTTCTGAGATTCTTTTAAGCTAGAACTCTACTGGAAATTTTTTACTGCTCGTAATAGCGATATTTTAATGCTGGAAAATGAACAGTGGAAACCAACAGAAAGTTTTCACATATGTGATTTATTGTATTATTTAAAAAAATATTATACCAGCTGCAGTCTGTCGGTATTGTTACTATATTTTAAAATTTTGAAAATTTAACGTATGTTTATTATAAAATGAATTAGTTTCGTAAGTTTTACAGAAGTAATAAAAATAACAGTTTGGCAAAAAAGTAAAAGCAAATGAAAATACTAAAAAGAAAAAATAAATTGTACACAAATATAATAATACAACGTTAATAATCCCAGTAATTCGTTACATCTTCACATCCAGTAATTTTGTTACCTAATCTCTCGAAATATCCGAAAGTATTTAATTTGATTTCTCTCAAAAGCGGTCTATTAGTATTTTCTCATTTTAGTCGTATAATGATTTTTTGATTTTTTTTAAATTTCCCATGTGGTCCCTATTCCGAACTTGATCATTAAAATCTATACTTTTCTTTTCAATTCAAAACTAGGTCTATCATTTGCGGTCTGCATTCACGGGACTTTATATTCAGTTTTTAATATTTCTACTCCTCTTTTCAAGATCCATCAAATCTTTCTATAGTGAGCCTGTTACCGGGAGTATATTGAAGCATTCTCTTATATATATATATATATATGTGTGTGTGTGTGTGTGTGTGTGTGTGTGTGTGTGTGTGTGTGTGTTATATATATATATATATATATATCCATATACTCCGGTAAGGTCTTCTAGCTTCCTTATATAATCTTCCATACGTTACAAAGTACTGTTGAGCATACTACCAGCCCTAACTTTCGATCATATTTCAATATCTATTTTTTTAATTCACGCCTACCTATTCATAGTGAGGTACCATATTGTACTGCTGTATACGCCAGTATGTAAGACTATAGTGTAAAGAGTTTGCGCAAACAATCCCCACATCGTTCCTGCATCTTATGTAATATATACATACTTGTTTTGTTTTGAATTTTCATAGTCGTTTTTTTATCTGTTAATCGGTGTAATTTTCAAGTACTTCCGGTCTTCTCTATGTTTGAACAATTGCTCACCAATTTTAACTTTTAATTTTGTTTTTATCAACTGGCTTTGTGAAATAACTCGACAACAAAAACAATACAACTTTTTTATAAGTACCTTTGTATGCTGTATGAAGAAGAGAAATTGTTGAAAATATCTTTCCCGGGTACGCATTTTACAGAATAATAATTTATCGGTCGCTAATCGAAATCATCAGGTTAAGAAGAATAAAAATGGGTCTACCGAATTATGTACCGATTTCGTACCATTTTCATTATTAAATATTTTACACTGTGTTCAGAATTTTGTAAAAATCTTTTATTCAGTACAAAAAAGAAAAAAAAACATTATTTCACTGTGAAATCGAAATTGACGATAATAAAATGATTCCAAGAAAGCCATTTAAAATAGAGTTTTTCTCTTTATACATAAAAATTAAGAATAAATTTTGTTAGGATTTCCGTTATTATTTTTTAAACACATTGGCTGTATGAAAATATAGGCATTTAATTTTAAAAATTTTCAGATGAGTTTTTATGCGTTACATTAGTAGAAAATGCAAGAGATCAAAAAAAAAAAAAACAAACAAAAAAAAAATCCTCAAATTGACGAGTTAACGGCGGTGCCTGGATCCATGAGATGCTTGTCTGTGGTAGAAATTTATTCCAAACGTGCGAAACAGCATAAAAATATGCCTAATTTTCTTCCGCGCAACTCGCACTAGGAAAATCCTGCTACACGTTGTCGACGTCCACCCTCAACGTGTTGAATAAGCTTTATTGTATATCAGGATTTAAAAATTGTTCGAAAGCAATTTAGTAAAATTACAGTTTTTCGTCTTATGTAATATCTTTATGTTTTGTTTATTTTTTTTCTAATATGTTTTATTAGCTTTTATTTTTTTATTACTGTTTTTTTATTATAACATATTTGCTAGCATAATTTTTCTATTAATTATATTAATCGTATCTTGATTTTTTATAAAAATTAGCTAAAAAGAAATATATTTTTTAATTTATAATCGCCGAATTAGACATTAGTGTCTATAAACATCCCGCGAATGCCAAATAAACCGTGATTTGTATTTTCCAACGTCTAATTTTAATTTTCAATTATTAATTGTACAAATTATTTTATTTGTACGTATATTAAACATACAGTGTTTCTTTATTTCTGTAATAATATTTCTTCGTCACCTTTCCGCTTAACTGTGGGATGTTTTTAATATTCTATATTTCTTCCTGTGAAAATCTATGTTGTTATTTCTTCTCCTATTTTCTTATTTCAATTCCTTTACTCCTTTTTTGTCTTATACGCTTAATTTTTTTCATGTGCTAAAATTAATATTTATTTTTATATTACTTTGATATATTTAAATAACTATCACTTAATGCCGAAATAATGACGATTTTAGCAGTCAAAAACAGCTTTTTGGAAGTAAAATGAATCAGTAGAGTTCCGGCGCCGCTAGTGATACTGTTTATTAGTCTTTATTAAATTGCTACGTACTTTTTCGTAATAAGAAGCGATTGCAATATGTTTTTTTATTTAATACCTGCCGGCCAAAATATTAATCTAATGCAATGTGTACGTCATTGCGCTAGTTGCGAAAAAGCCTAACTTCTTATGTATAATATTATTTATATTACTCGATAACGTACGGAATTTTTTTTTTAAATTAATTTTTTTTAAACCTCTAAATTACTGCAATTATTACTGTATTTTTTCCAGTTTTATTTATTTTAGTAACAAATACTAATTACGTGATATCAACACAAAAAATAAATGCGAGTAAAAATGTAAAATATTTGCAACCCTAAAAATCATTACAATATTTCGTGAACGTATTTTTAATTGACATGTGCGGAAATGTAATGTAGAGAGCATGTTTCGCAATAATATGTATCAATTGGCAATGAAATTAACATTATACTGCCTTTATAATTGAAACTCTATTTTATCACATTAAACGTTGTCATTTAACTTCGCTATTGACTTTGTCTGCCTGGATCAGTAAGATTTATTTCACGCCAGATTATTCAAGACCAGACCAACTTGATTAGCTCAATTAAAATTGTATTACAATACATGTATTTATCAACTATATTGACCTAACTAATTCAGTACAAAAGAGGAGACATGCGTAAATCTATGTGTTCATACTTCATTTTAATATCGAATTAGTCAGACTTGTCTTGTCTACAATTAAAATTTTCTCATTTCTCGATAAGATAAAAGGCAACTTTTTTTTATCTAATCAATTCATCTGCCACGGAAATACAAGAATATTCAAATAAATAAGTATTATTCTGTTTTATAATTTTTTCTTACAATATTACTTCTATATGCCATGATTGCGGTTTACAAATTAACGATCAATAAAAGTCGTAACTTCTAGAGAATTTAAAATCATTTCGAATAAAACTATACTCCTAATTCCCTAACATTATAAAAATGTTAATATTTTACAATAAATATATATATATATATATATATTTATATATTTTTTTAAATTTAATTGTTCGAGTAAATGTAAACTGTAATAATATTCGCTTTTATTTATATTTTTAATTCAGTGTCATTCGCGATAGCCTAGTTGCTAGAGCGCTTGACTTCCGTTATGGAGGTCACGGGTTCGGTCCTGGACGACGACAGAACTTATTACAAAGAATTAAAACTAAAACACTCGCTAACAATCACGTGGAAGGCAATGGCAAACCACCACGTATACCATCATACGCGCTCTAGTTTAGTACACACAGAAGACACACGCGGGATTGCACTTGTATATCGATAAATCAAACAATTATCAATCAGTTCCGGGCGTGGTCTTGCGTGCGTACACTCGCGTTGCGTATAGCAATTGCCATGAGCGCTGCCTATTTTGTACTGCTAGTGTACAAATAGGCAGTCACGATGCTCGAAATCGAGCGATACGACTCTGAAAAAAAAATTCAGTGTCATATTTTTAAAAAAGAAATATACGAAAATTTAATGAAATAATTTTAAAAAAATGTTTTTTTGAAAAAAAACTTTTATTTAACATTCAATATTTATTTACTTATTAAAAAAACAATTCAGTTTTTAATAACAAACTAAAACTCAAGGATGGATCCTACTTTAGAAGATCAAAAAAATCGATTTTTTTTTTTTTTATTTCCTAAGTCGATAGATAAACTATCCAAGCATATATTCACGAAGTTGCGAATGTCAGTTCGAAGAACTTTTGGAGATACGAAGCTGAACGAAAAGGAGCGTCGAGCAGGTGTAGCGCATTCAGCCAGACTCGGGCGCTCTTTCCGACCTCGTGTCTCTTCTACTCCGTGTTTCTACTTTGAGCTTATGTCAGCCAGGCTCAGGTGCTCTCTTTTCTATCTTCCACTTCGTGATAACAGTTGTCTGCGCACGTGTTTCTGAGAAGCTCAGTGGAAAGAAACGGCCAACGGAAGATATCATAAAAAAGTTGACAATTTATTATGGTTTGGAAATTAGAAGAAATATTGATTCTGACCAAGAAATGAAAAAAGCTGTGATAACAACGCTAGATCATTATTGCTCCACAGACAAATCCCTTCGACAAGAAAATTATCCAAACAGAATCGATAGTTAGTGTGAATGGCGCAAAGCTGAATGCACCAATCAATTACGATCTTTTGAGCATCCTGCTCGATTGATTGACGAAAAAATTGAGAAGCCGTCCGCCCGTTTTATGAAGAACTACCTAATGATAACCTTTTAACAAGATGGTTAAGCGATCACACGCAAAATAATTCAAACAAGTCGTCTAAGTCAATAGTCTGACGCATCAATCCGAAGTACTTGCATTCCGGTCAAAAAGTCGTTGAAATAGCCGCGTACTTGGCTGCGGGCATGTTTAATGAGGGATATTCAGCGATTTTGAATACTATGCAATTGTTGAATTTGAATATTGGCCCGCAATAGAAAATGTTTGCTGATACCGCCGACGAGCAACGGATCGAAAGAGAAAATCGACGCCAGTCACTTAGCACCAATGGGGCTCGTACGGCTTGTAGACTAGAACAAATGCATCAGAATGAGTTATTTGAGGCAGCAAGAGGACTACTACACAGGAATAGCTGATTAGCTGATCATTGGCTTAAGAAACGAAGATTTATGTTATTGAAAACTTTAAAACTCGTTTTCTCGAGTTTTCATTATTTCGATTTTTCTGAATTGACGGGCGCGTTAGCAAAAAAACTAAACCACCTGTTGACTTGAACTAAAATTTATTCTCTTCACTATTGAAATCTCTTCTAAATATGTGAACCAACAAAATTGCTGAAAAAGTATTTTTAGAGATCTAACAATATTTCAAATTTTAGATTCATGCACTGAGTATCTTATAAATAAACTTTAATTATTTAAAGATTATTGTTCAATTTAAATAACTCCATAAAATAAATTTCAAAAAAGAAACTTAAATTTGAAATAAGAAATGACAAATATATAGAAATGATTTTAAATAGAAGTAAATTATACATGTCGATTAATAATATTAGATATTATTTTGAAAAACCAGCAACGGCATATGACGACACCTTGCGAAGGGTTACGTAATTCAATTTATATTGTAAAATAATTCGAAAAACAGTTGAAATTTTAAAATCGCATTGCTTTAACATGTGCTCTTCAGACTAAATAGTTTCGGTTTTTATTATTCAGCACTTTTTTTTATTATAAATCTTCAATGAAAATATATTTATGTATTTATATATACGTGTATGTATGTATATATATATATATATATATATCATTTTGTATGCATTTATATTTGTATTTTTCCAAAATTTATTACGCGAATGTAATTAATATGAAAAAAGGATATTAAAAGAACACTACTAAAGAGTATAATTTAATAAATATGAAGAGTAATGGAAGTGATTTTTACCTTTTGCTAAATACTGAAACGTGTTAGTATATAAATTATAATTTAGTAAACATTTTTAATTAAAGTTTAATGGCTTTGTTCGTAATATTAAATAAACGCATTTGTGTGAGTTTAAAAATGAATTTTTATAAAATATTAGAATATTACATTAATGAGAACTTTAAATAATTATCGGAGTAAAATTTGAAAACTTTACAGACGAATATCAACTTTGAGGTTAACGAGCTAATAAGGAATGAATAAGAATTAATTACGAATTTATGGTTAAAATTTTCGCTATTTAGCATTGTTTAAATTATAATTATAGTTAGCGCGTCTATTGTTACTTCTAAATTTTTTTATACGTCGAGATATAATATAATTTAGTATATAGCATATGTTTTCATCTATCGGAACAAAATAAAGACATTTAACATCATATACTATGTTACATGCGTAAATAAGTATGTTTATATATATATATATATATATATATATATATGTGTGTGTGTGTGTATGTGTGTGCGTGTGTGTGTGTGTGTATAGTGTATATTTTAGGATTTAGTGCAGTATACTAGTCTTAAATCTTTCATTACTTTTTTTATGCGAATACTTGTTTGTCGCGCTGATAATGAGAACTACTTTAAAGATGACGTATATGTGTAATATGTATTTCGATTGTTTTGTTAAATAAGTGTAAATAAATAAATTTATTTAAAATGCATACGCGATAAATTGTATATATTATATTTATGTATATATTTCAGTAAAATTTTTATATTTACTGTAATCTGTGATTTTTACGTTACTAGCTTTTTTATCAAATATACCATTCTCTGTAAAGTTCTGTGTATTTTTTTTTTCAAAACCATACTCTAATACGTCTCACAAAAATATGCCTACGAAATTCTCGTAGTGGTTTTTCGTTCGGGTAGAACCGGAATCGATTCCCGCTCCCGCACATTGACACGTTTAAAAGTTTCATTTGGGTTAGGTTAATGTCTGTAATTCATAAAAAAAAACAAAAAAAAAAATTATGCACGTTCTATGCTCCACGACGAAACGAATACCTCACAGAGGATAGATAATAAAAAAAAACATACACATAAGAACAAGCCAAACGGCTTAAATCGACGGCATGGAAAATACGGAAATGGGTACGCGGCGTGGCATGGACATGACAAACTTTATATTGTTGAGAAAGATTCATTTTCTTCTCTTTTCGATGATATAACAAATAAAAAAATAGAAAAATTTTGAAAAATTTTGGGCGCCAGCGACACTTTCCCGTCAGCGTGTCACAACCGGTATAGCTCTGCCTAGCAAAACATTAGACTTTTCAGGAACAAAAAATAAATAAATTGCGAAAGGAGAAAATTTGCCGATACCAAAAAAAATATAATGTCTCCGTTAAGCAGATGTCAGGAGGGCTGCCCACCCCGTGACCGATAAGAAAATTTCCGATGGAAAATCCCGTATATTTCCAATATTTTAAAGAAACGATAATTTAATAGTGCATGCATAGAGTTCGGATAGAAAACTATATACAAAACGGATTAATTAAAACCAAAATTCGAAACGAAAAGACGTGCGATATGGTGCGTACAATTTTGCGAACGGTAACGTGACGAATTGATGGAGACAAATGCAGCCTCAACGACGTTCAGACTTAGATTAACATCTAGAAAAATCGCTCGATGTCTTTTCGCCTGTTTCCAGTGAATATTACTAACAAACGAAAAAAAGATAGATCAAACACGCCGTCGCATCGATCTTTTTTGGCAATTTCTTAGTGTTATTTCGCGACGATCACCCTGCCTTTTTGCCTTTTCGGGTTTTTTATCAAAAACTTCTCCCGGCTCAACATATACGCATTTCAAACGCCCATACCGCCAGCAAATGCTCTATCACCGCTTCTCGGCCGCACACAACAAAACCAGTTCGCTACCTCGGCGCAGCGGTCAGAACAGCTGTGCCGGGATCTCTTGATTTTTTAGCCGAGAAAGTGTCTTTGACAAAACAATGCCGCGTTTGCCCGCTGTCAAGACCGTCCGGGAAATTGAATGATAGTTGCCAATATTTTATTATTTTTCTAGCTCGGCCAGCGTCATCAAAGGTCGTAAGAAATGCCGAAACCGTCTCATTGCATACGGCTGTAACAGCCACTAAAAGAAGGCAGCGAAGTGAATGACGACAACCGATGTATCTTGCAAGGACGGCAAGAGACTAACTGTAAAACTAACGGTAAAAGATGAATTAATTAATACAAAAGGCTATGTCCCATCAGCCGATCGAATAATGATACATAGCAGCTACTACACTGCTTGATTTGTATACTTCTTTTTGTAGCTCACGTGACTGGCAGTAACAACTGATGCGTACACGCCGTGTCCAGACGCTACCCTGCTGTCGCAAACCACACACATCAAGACATCTGCATAGCTCGCAGTGCTACACGTGCTGTTAAAATTTCCACAAATAATATTAATTTCAAAACCTGATAAGCCTTCAGTAGAGTTAACGCGATATAGACCAATTTCATTATTACTAGTTATATCAAAGTTATTTGTAAAACGTTGCTACCAGAAAGAATTCTCTCAATATTGAGAGATCAGCAGTCAGGTTTTTGACAAAATTTGACATACCGGATTGCAATATAAACTTAGGACGCACTTGCCTTATCATTATCATAAACTATTTGAATCATAAATGAAAGATATTTTCAAGTTAAGCTAGACGTTTGGTCCTCTTCTGTACATTATCTGTACAACAGATCTTCCTGTATCTAATTCACTTATTGCTACATTCGCTGATGATACGGCGGTCCTGTGCTTTAATAAATAACTGCGTACAGCTGCACTATGTTACAAGCTACAATTGATAAAATCTCATAGTGGTGTAAGTAGTGGAGAGCATAAAAATAAATCAGCCTATATAACATTCACTAATACTTCAGTTTATGAACTATAAATCAGTTATATTAAAACAGAATGTTAAGTATCTAGGCATGTACGTTGGCGGCAGACTAACATGGCGAGAGTATATCATGGCCAAAAGATGAAAATTAAATATTAAAACAAGGAGATATTTCAAGTAACAAATAAATTCTCGTTTACAACACATGCTACGTGATCATGAACGTCACTTCGCTAGTATGAATATTGTCTTCTATAGTGATCTACACCAGCTACTTTCTATTTGTCAGACTACAATCTACAAATACAATAAACAAAACTTCAGCTGCGAGACTATGTAGCAAAAGTTACAATATTACCCACTTCTCTAGGTAATGCGTCGAGCCGATATTACTGTCCCATCTATATTAACGAAAAGTGGAGGGGTATAGCCATTATTACCTGACGAAAAGGTATTAATTGAGAGTAGATTTATTACTCCACAATTCATGGACGAACATTACACCGAATCGTATGACTGTTCTTCCGTACAGTAGATGGAGATGCGTTCAACTCTACTGTCATTTGCAGTGAAGGGATCATCGAGTATGTTACCTAAGATGAATATATTGGACCCAGTAATAATGATCAAGTGAAGCACGCTTACGAAAAGGTACACAAGGTGCAACCAGATGAGACAGGTGAAATGCACTACATGCTACGTTTATTTATCGGCAAACCATACATGATATGAGGGAACATAGGTGTACTGGATGAGCTGGTAAATGGCGCGATTGGTATACTGTGCTCAATGGTAACAAGCGTTATGCTTTTCTGTGAGGTAGGAAGTATATTTCAAACGAACCACAAACAATCGCGCATACCATATAAGCAACGCCAAATTGATTTTCATAAAAATGTTTACCGAACTTAGTATTGGCTACGATAATCTGGAAAACAAATTTCTTACGTATTGGTTATATAGGTTCATCCACTGACTCCAATTCAACTTCAGGAACTCGCTTCCGTTTCCGATGCAGACATTACTGCCTAACACGCTCAGCATTTGACTGCCTTGCCCCTGACTCATGTGTTCCAGTTTTCAGTTTTTTGTTTGGGCGATACTGCTTACACTTTTCAGTGTTCTTCCTTTTTTTGGAATGCAAGAAATTTCTTCTCTTCGGTTGTACTTGACAAAAAAGGAGTATTTATCAAAAATTCATTGAACTCTTTGCGTTCCTTGAATGCTCAGTGGTCGACATTATAACTAGCACCGAGCTCTTACACTACTTATTTAATCAACTTAAACTACGTCAGGTAAATTATATCTTATTCTATCATATGGCTTATTTGATCAACTTGAACTATGTCAGGTAAATTGTTTTTTGAGTTAACTTAACAGATATCACATTATCTTTATTCATTTAAAAATAATTAATTTTTGGTTTGGAACTCTGAAACATTTTAGATGCAAAAACTTCTTTTTCAGCATACGTGAAAAATTAAAATATTGAATATATTTTTACTATACAATATGTAGTGTTTCCGAGGCCGGAGGCTAAGGGAAATGCTATAAATTCAATTATGGAAAATGTTCTATAATAATGACATCAAATATAAACAAAGGAAATTTTGACGTGACAACGTCTTATAAATTGGTTTGCCGGGTGACACTTGAAGAAACTGCGTTACGCTCCGCTCACGTTATGCGCTCACAATGAGAGCGACTGAGAGGCACGCGTCCCTTCCACTCGGGCATGGTTAGCCCGCCTAAGAGGGAGAGAGACAGACATTTTAAAAAGTGAAAGGCACGCGTCCGTTCCACTCGAGCACAGTTAGCCCGCCTAAGAGCGAGAGAGACAGAGCGAGAGAGATAGGCATACACACCGGTTCATGTCTTGCGCTTCTATTTCGCTTAGGCGCCTGCATACAAGTTTACACCCTGCATACAAGTTTACACGTTGCCAGTTAATTGTAAAACGAATGTGTAGTGATAATGTGAAGGTAGTTTCGTCCATCGCAACAATTCAAACAGCAAAGGTAAATAATTTCAGACTGATAATATAACATGATGAAATAAATGACTAAGACATAAGTGAATAGGTTATGTTGTAGTAATCACAATGTTGTGGTACTTTTCAATCAAAAAAGTAGTATCAAAGTCGTTTCTCAACCAATAATAATTTGTTTAACTTGAAAAAATGAGCGCGACTTGCTATGTAAAAAATTGAAATAACAATGTTTAACCTCCAACCTGTCAAATCGAAACTTTCAAACATTCAAACCGAGACGACCAATCACTGCGCAAGGTAGTAAGCGCGCGATTTACAAATTCAAAGATCAATTGTGATCTTTTCTATGTTATAGACAGTTTATCGTTGTAAAGAATGATGTTATAAAGAGTTTACACTGTATTTGAAAACATTTAAAAATATGAGAAAAAAATTGGTTGCCTGTAAAGTCGGTATACGGGCGAAAGTTTTACGTGACAACGACTTTGAGTGGTAAAATAATTTTAATGTGAATATTCATTCGTATAGTAGGAAGAAGGATGAAATAATAGTAACAATTTAAAACATTTATTTATACAAAGAATTATATTTAAAACATTAATTTATACAAAGAATTTCGCACTGAATTTCATATTAACAAAATTTTATTTAGAATTATGAGTGCATATCAAGGAAGAATAATCGAACAAACTCAGACACCAACGCAGCAGGTGGAGTAGCGATCTATCGTAGGTTATCATCAATATCAACAGCAAAAGTGATCGATGTTGCGGTCACAGACACTGCTCGAGTTATCAAAACCTGCGGTGACTTGTGCTTGGCTGAAGTTACTTGCTTTACCGCTGATACTACCTTCAAATTTGTGCTCGGTGCTGTTTATATTCATCCAGGATCAAGTGTACAAGACATTGGAATGTTGCTACACCAGGCACTTCTTCCATACGTGCATAACAGCCAGTACGTGCCACCGTTCCTGCAAGTTGATCCTAATATGCCGATTCTTCTATGCGGTGACTTCAACCAAAACGTGAAGTCTGATGACAAGTTTCTCAAATTCATTAAAGATACGTTTAATCTTGATTGCGTATCAGATATGTCTAAGTCTACTACGTTAAAAGGAACAACCATTGACTTGACATTTTCTAGGCACATTACAGCAGAAACACTTCCTTTCATTTCATATTTCTCCTATCATCGCCCTATCCTCAACAAAATCACTCAGATAGGAACAAGTTAAGTTGTAGTAAACGCTGTTTCATTGTACGCAAATGTATTGCAAGTTATTGTATGTATATTTGTATATAAATACGTATGTATGTGTAAAGGTAAAAATAAAATTTTGTTAATATGAAATTCAGTGCGAGATTCTTTGTATAAATTAATGTTTTAAATATAATTCTTTGTATAAATAAATGTTTTAAATTGTTACTATTATTTCATCCTTCTTCCTACTATACGAATGAATATTCACATTAAAATTATTTTACCACTCAAAGTCGTTGTCACGTAAAACTTTCGCCCGTATACCGACTTTACAGGCAACCAATTTTTATTAACCGAAAGATACCTTTTTTTTACAATCTATTCATTTATTAATATAGTGGTGCCCCGTATACGTGGTCAATGGTTCCAAGCGATACTGTGGATATGTGAAACTGTGGATAATAGAATATTGAACTTAATGCATTAACATACATACTATACATGTAAACATTTACAGTAGTGTATAGATATACTTAAATTGCATAAGTACACCATATATAGTGTTAAAAATTGTTACAGTAAATGGTACATATTTACATTATTATGATTATGTGCACACCATTACATCTTGTACTCTATTCTTTTTGTTCATGTTGTCCAATCTGATACAGATTATGATGATTGTGGAACGATAACCGATGACAATATTTTTATGATTTTTTTAAAGTTATTTAATTTTTTGTAGGTGTGTACTGTACAATACGCTACAGTTTACACTTCAGAACATAAATTAGTACATACAATGAAAAGTATTGAAAGTTAAAATAGAACGACAAAACTTTAGTCAGAAACATCTTCATCTGAAAGTGGAATAGGCAGTGTTTGGAAAAAATCGATCTATTACGCTTGGTCAAGACCGTGTCAACGGGGGGGGGGGGGCTAGAACTTAAATAGTTATTATAAATACGCAAAATTTGAAAAAAAAAACAAGAATTTGAAATAAATTGAGAAACAAATGTTCCACAATATTCCTCTTCCATGAAACTGTTATAGATTTGTTTGCTTTAAAGAAAGACGAAAGAATAGATTTCGTTTACAAGACTTTTAATTGAAAATTATTAATATCATGCACACGTGTATATGCAGTTTTTGATAAATTTTTTTCAATAAATATTTGTGTAGTATTTAATATATTTAATTGTGAACCTCCACTTTTGTTACTCACGAACCGCCATTACTATTACATTTATGTAATAATTATGAAATAAATAATTACCATCATACTATGTGGAAGAATAGTTTAAGTTTAAGAAAGAATATTTTACAACTCTCTTAATTAATATATAAATGTTATTAAGAAATACTGCTATTTTTATGTGAAAATTTAACATGCACTCCTCTTGGAAAATACTAAAAATACAAGATAATGGAATTTTAGTGTTGTTATATAACATTAATGCGTGTAAAGGAAGTGAATTTAATATTACTTTAGCTCAAATGATATAAAAAGAATCACGTCAACTCTCAGACATACAATACTCCTAAAACCCCTCAAAATATTATAAAACAGAAAAATAAAATACATACAAGAACTAAGTATAGTATGGATTTTATTACCAACCGTCCAATAGAAAATATATCTTTCAATAGGTTATTATTAATCTGCTCTTAATAAAAATAGGTCCATTTTTTGTATCAATATTTTCAAAATTGAAAAATAAAAAAAGTTGCCGATTTATTAGTGGAGATATTTTGCTTTGGAACTACTAGAGATAATAGATTATTGTTATTATGTTTTTTCTCCGTTATAATAATATTACAAAGTGTACATAAGAATTGTATTTCACAGATCGAGTAATTTTTGTAAACCCGAAAATGGTAGGACATATACCGTAAATTGCGATGTTGCAATTTGAAAGAATAATTATTTATTAAAAATAGTATAATGTAAATAGCTATGACAAAAATTTAGCAAAACGCAGAGTCATAGTGCAATTATGTAGGTAACACCAATAATTTAGTGGTTGCAGGGTCAATCCGAAAGGTGGTTAGAAGTTTTTTTTTTTTTTAAACTTCATTTACAATTGTAATTTATGAAGGTAAATTTCTTCAATTATATACACAGCAGTCAAACGAAAATAAACGAATTTAACAAAATTGTTTTAGCTATTTAAATTATACTATTTTGAATAAATTATTATTCTTTTAAATAGCGATATTTGCAATTTACAGTATATGTCTTATCATTTTCGGGTTTGCGGTTATTTTCTGTGTATAATTTATAGATCTAAAAAAATAAAAAATAATATTGTTTATTTGTACAACTTATTTTTTTTTTGAAATAATGATCGATAACACATCTAGACATGAATACTAGTAATTATGTTTAATTTCATGTCCGAATGTTTAACAGTTTTTTCTTTAACGTGTACCACAAAAAAGGGTCATTTTCATGTATATGAGGCTCTCTTCGCTTGCCTAAATAATTTTTTTTATGCTACAAATTAAATAAACAAGAGTTTTGTTAAATTCTTTTGTTCTCCTTTGATCGTAGGATGTATAATTTAAGATATTTAGTTTCATAAAAATATAGTTGTAAATAAAGTTAAAAAAGATTTTAAAATCTTTAACGAACCAACCAGGGCTTGAAAGCCAGCCGAAAGCCAAAAGCTAAAAGCTGAAAGCCAATCATTTTTAGATATCATAAGCCTAATCCAAAAGCCACATTTAAATTTCCATAAGCTAAAAGCCTAAAGCTTAAGCTATATTCAAAATTTAAACAGTCAAAAGACGAAAGCTTACGCTGTATTTTTAAGAAAGCTAAATTAAGCTTTATATTCGGCTTAAGCTTTTTTTTTAAATTTCTTGATTTTGCATTTTTAACATAATTATTTGCATAAGAAATTGTTTTTAAAAACTTTTATCTTTGTGCGTAAAGAAAAAAGCTGAAGTTCTGATAGTAATGACTAATAGTTTGATGCATAGTAATTAGTAAATGAGTTTAATTAACTTCTATTAAAATTCACTTCGTAAGCCGAAAGCTGAAAGCTTAAGCCATACAGCCAAAAGCCGAAAGCTTAAGCTGTATTTTTCAAAGACATAAGCCATATTAAGTTTAAGTCGTATTATTATTCAGCTTTCAAGCCCTGGCAACAACTGAACGAGGAGGACTGCATCTACATACTTGTGTGACAATTCGACATTGCGAAACATTATTGACATAGTTATTTATATTATACTATTTCTAATAAATAATTATTCTTTCAAATTGCAACATCGCAATTTCCTCGGTAAGTCCGATCATTTTCGGATTAGCCTCATTCGATATATTGCATTAAAAGTGCAGTTTTTATTTGCGAATTTGAATAGCTGCGTTTTGAAATTAAATTTTGTTATTGTTACCAAATATGTAACTTGTATGCAATATATGTAGGTGTATTTATCTAATCCGGTTAAAGTGTACCTCGTCTGAGACGACACTGAAAATTTCTTATAATTGCGGATTTGATGTAAGTTCCTACATTTAATTTATGGTTAATTTTTGTACAATACTTGATTTCAAATAATTAAAAAAAGTTGTTTGAACATTAGTAGGATTAGTTTATAACGTAATTTATAGTTCAATTTCTTTGTTTTTAAGCAATAATCAGTTTAATTTCTCGTGCTGAATACTACTTTATAAATCCATTACTGCTACTTTCATTTAATTGTTTAATTCGTCTTGTAATTCAAAAAATTTTGCAGTGTATAATTAAAAATGTAAGACTTTCCTTTTCTAACTATAAGCTTTAACTCATCTTCCAATCTTGATATGTAATACAGTTTTTGTAAATATCCTTTGTACTTTTAAAGATTTCTTTGCCAAATATATTTTTTATTAAAATTCTTCAAAGACAGATCTACTGATTTTATTCGACTTAAATATCTAACTTTTTTTAAATTGTCTCATGAAGTAAACCTAGATCATTGTTAGGATGGTCTAATTTACAATTACATCTTTTACTATTTCCTGTATTTTTTTTAACGATTTTTATTTTCAAATTATTGCGTAATGTAAGATTATTTATACATCTTAGGGGGACACTTTCAATTAATCGTTACATTTTATTTTGGAAACGCTAAACTAATTATAAAATGTTTTTGTGTTTATATAATGCAAATGCAACCGGATTAGTTTATTTCGTTAATTAGTTATTAATTTGGTAATTGAAATGCATTGGTGATTTCATTAGAATTCACATTTATTATAAATTAATTATCTAAACTATCAAAAATAAACTGATTACTTACTAATGAATATATTTTGCATGATATTTTTTATGGGCATGTTTTCAAACGTAAAAGGAAATCGATTTTAACTCTTCTAGATTTTATTCTGTTATACTTTTCAGTATAGTTGAATTAATTTTTGAAATATGTATTTTGTTGTTTTAGAATATGTACGGTGTTGATATTGAAAATGGTCTGTACAAGATTAATTGTCTTCCTATATATTCTAAGTGAATGTTATTTAATTATTGATGCTAACAGTAATGATCTATTCTCTGAAAATGAAGATGTAGAACATATTTGTTGGGAGAATAAAACGTAAGAAATTTTTATTTCTGTTGGCATTTAAAAAAATTATTTCGTTAATTAACTCATTTCGACAGATATTCCAAATACTTATCGACTAAGTTTTGTTTTTATATTTTTCTTATTTTGAACTGCTGTTTCGTTACGCAATTTTTGTTGTTCCGGATATGATCTTGTTTTCTGTTCTCAATCATAAAACATTGATAATTATTAGTGTGACTATAATAATGTAAAAGTGAATTTCTTCCAGTTATTGACTTTAATAACGTGAATAAGATGACGGTAGGTAATTTATTGTATTTCATTTAATAACTTTTTCGAATGTAAATTATGGTTAATTGTTTTGTTTTCTGTTTCTTTCTCTTCCAGAGTTACTATATCTGTTTTGGTATCTAAATTGGAGCGTTATTATGAACAATCAAAAAGAATTTGTATCGACCGATTTCCTCCGATATGTACGAATAACCGGGTGCTTACAAGAACCGTGAAAGAACCTCAGGTACCAAATCTGCTATTAAGTTATATTTAGTTTAAATCAAAATAAAAAATAAATTTTTCAAACGAAATTTGAATAATAATTTGTTTTACTCTTGCAATTACGTAGATTTAATGGGATAAAATAGCGCAAAAATATCAAAGCCAATAATTTTTTTTCTGCGATACAAAACATTTTTTGTTTATATTTTACCAGGGTTACTCGGAAAGTAAGGTTCTCATAGGAACCACTCATCGTACAACGGCGGTAGAAGAACGAGCGAGGTTTCGTTTTGCAGCTGCTAGTTTTACTTTTAGAACGAGACTAGTTTGGTTAGTTTACCGTTATTAGTTATACGTGTTTAAAATCAGTAACCTCATAGAAAATCCATCCGATGAAATGACAGCCTCGTGTTTTGGGACAATGAAGGAATATCACTTTAGTGGAATTCATAAAGAGCTGGTAGAGCAGGCAAACATTCGCCAATTTAAAAAGAGTAATAAAAAATCAGGCCCCGAAAAAATTTTGAAAAAAAATCAATTGTTGCATGACAACGTACGGCTACACACAACGAAGGTTACCCAAGAACTTATTGCCAAGTTCGGTTAGTCACCTGTACCACATCCACCCTACAGTCTGGACTTTGCCCGAAGTGATTCCTCTTTATTTCCTCAATTTCAAAAAAAATTAGGACGGGGATTTAGAAACGTCGAAGTAGGTTCATGCCGATTTGACATTACCGGTATTAGTTCATATCACTTTTCATGAAAAGAATCATATCATCATTGCTGGTGGTTTTTGTTTGTTGACATGTTTCTGTTATTGTACCCTTTGCTCCCCGTTTTTCTGTTTTGCGTCATTTATTTTCTAGTTTTTTCCACATCATATGCGTTCTTTATTCTTCTTTTATCGTTTTTCTTCAATACACACTGTAATGTAATTACACAAAGTTCATAGTTATTTATCATTAGTTCATATCTTATATATATATATATATGAAAATCCCGTGTCACAAAAGTTTGGTCGCGGTAATCTCCGAAACTACTCAACCGATTTTAATGAAATTTTCACACTGTGCGTGATTTGGTCCAACTTAAAACATAGGATAGTTTTTATCTCGATTAATGACCTCAATATTTTTTTATTGCAAATTAAATGGTTCATTAGGATAAAAAGCTCTTATTAGTTATAATGAAATTTGCACACTAGGGGTATTTTGAGTCAATAAATCGATCTGTCTCGGTTTCGCGAGTTTTAAATGGGTTTTAATGTTTTCAGTATGATACGAATCAGGGTTGGTGGCGCGATTTTTCGACGACGATCTAATAGATAATTTGTTCTGCCTTTAGTATTATTTTTTGATTTTCGAACGTCGTTGATTATCAGCTCTGGTAGTGTCTTTGTGTACGGGCCCGGTGGCGTCAATACTGGTAGGGCAAAGCAATAAAACATATAGTCGGCAAAATATGCGAGCTTGTAATTTCAGATACTTGGAAACGGCGAGGAACGAATAAGCAAAAAAAAGGCATCGGTTTCGGATCTCAGCCGATCAGCGGGAGGTCACATAATGGCAGTCCGAAAATCATGCGCTACGCATGCAGTAAAAATATATATATAACAAAAAAAAAACAAACAAACAATTGGCAAATATCGTAATCATTTTTTTTTTTTTTTTTTGTATTAATTTTATATTTAAATAGAAAAAAAACGACTGCTTTTTAATAGCTACTAAACAAAAAAAGAAAAAGAAAATCGGTTAATAGACAAAGAAGGATTTTCCCTATTTATATGCAGATATTAAATGTTTTGCATATTTGTATATTTGTTTGTGAAAGTGAATTGCTGAGAATATTTTGTGCATATTTTAGAAACCCCCTTGTGTATACTTATTACATTTTGCAGTGATTTAGTTAGAAATTTTTTCAAATTGGTTGGAAAACAGCTGATCACGGGTAAAATTACAAGACGCTTTTTATTTGTTTTTGTAACGAATAAACCCCGATAGAGATGAAGCTGACGACCCTACATACTTAAAATTTAATTTTTTTAAATAGAAAACGCATAGAAATATATTCATAAAAATCAACGTGTGTGCAGTCATTGAAAACATTTTCCAACAATCTAGGAAAGCAAATTCGAAGGATCTCTAAATTTTTGTTGCGATCAATATTGAAAAGAAAAGTTGTATAGAAAGTCTTTAAATTCATAAATTAGTTATAAAATATTTTATGGTTTGTGAATATGATTTGAATGAAATTTTGTGTTTAGATAAGGTTCTGCCTTTTAAGTTGTATTTATTTTTCATTTTTCCCCCATACGTGCTTACATCTAACATTTGTGAATTGTAGCGGACCATATTTACAGTCGTTAAATGGTCGCAACGCTAAACTAAATATATAATAAAAAGATATAGGAGAACAATGTATTAGCGAGTACGGTGCAAACCGGTCTGCATTTCTCTTAAACACGTATACCCTACATTGGGAAAAAGAAAAGAAAATAATAAACGACCCGACTTCACAAGTTCCGCGAAAACTATAAGAAAAATGAAACATTCACACGTCTCGGCAATCAGGTTACGAAAGAAATTGCCCGTAAAAAACACATAAAAATATATTCATAAAAATCAACGTGTGCATGAAAACATTTTCCAACCATCCGGAAAGTGAATTCGAAGGTTCAATCCTGTGTGTGATTTTAGATTGGCTAAAAGGTTTTTATCTTTATTAGTAAACATTGGTTTGACTGTATTGAATGGATTAGTGTAATATTAATTTAACGTATTACAACTGAGCAACAGCAATGCGTGGCCGGGTCTGCTATCTATATCTATATAAAACAAAGTCGGATTAGTTACACCATTTATAACTCAAGAACGGCTGGACCGATTTTTATAATCTTTGATATGTTGGATTTGTCCCCGCCCTGAATAGCAAAATACGAAATTTAAAAAAAAAAAAAACGTATGCAGAAAATTAAATTTTTTTTGCTGTTTTTGGCTCAACAGGAAGGGGGGGGTTAAAACATTCTTTAACCGTAATTATTGCATTTTTATGAAAGGGCTGCTGTGTTTTGTTTTATATTTTGAATTTCGCTTTTAAAGGGTTATCTGGTGATGAGTTATGAATTTTTTAAGGGTGATTTTTGAGGTTGTTCTAAATTCCATATTATATATTCTGTTTCTTGCCGACCAGGGTAATCGCTCAGCTTAAAGTTGTAAATTGTCATAGATAGAAATTTAATTGCCATTTATGATCCAATGCCGATAAGTCAAACCGTTTCCAAGCTATTGTGTAATTGAATATTTTTGTCGTTTCTGAACCATTTTATTGCGATTCTGTACATTATATGTGTACGAAATCCTTAAAAATCGGCATAAATTTACTTTAAGAAATTAAATTTTCGTGTATGGCTCATCATCAGCTAACTGCACAGAGTACGCACTTTATTAAAAAGTATGTTAATTGAGTGTGTACTCTGTGTTGTTAGCTGATGATATAGCCCGAAAAAGCGTGTTTTCAAAGTAAATTTATACTGATTTTTGTTATTAAAAGGAATATTGCTACCACGTGAATTACATTCATTTCAATGTGATTAAAATACTTTTCATTTTGTTTTTTATACATTTATTGAACTTAATTCATTTTGAGCATTAATTGCTGATAAATTAACACAGCATTTATCGGTTCTGGGGCGGCACGAAGTTCACCGGGTCAGCTAGTCTCATATACAAAAGTGAAGTGGGAAAGTTTAAATAAAAAAATTGTTCACTCGTAAAATTGCGTTTTTAAATATTTTTTAATAAATTGTTGTTTCATTTGTACGCAGACAATGGAAAAATTGGAACTGGTTTCATCGTGTTGTAAAGGGTATAGAAATATTGACGGCAAGTGTAAGCCGGTTTGTTCAGCAAAATGTTTTTCACAAGATGATTGTATAGCTCCTGATTATTGCGTTAATTGCCGCGACGGATATTACGGACCGTTTTGCGATAAAGGTACATAAGTTTAATAATAACCTTATAATATTCCCGGCAAAAAAGTAGCATAAATACGTATTTAAACAACTTGTGAAAACAATGCGGATATCTGATGTAGCTCTAATGATTATTTTAATAATTCTTGTAAGTAAGTAATATAAAATGGAATTCAGTAGAAATTGATCCAAATATTACAAGAAGCTATAAAGATCAGTTTTGTTAGTTATGTATATTCAAAAAAAATTCTAAGCGCGTAATAGTGGTTTTAATACGGATAATGCTAATTTCGATTTCTATAATGCACGGTTTATGCAAAAGACATCACACATATGCACAAGGTTGGGCAAATAAAATAAGACAAGATAAAAGGGGCAGCCTTGCTAAATGTAATAGAATTGCTGGCTAGTGTCAGTCAGTGTTTGGCTCAAATTATTGCGAGATTGGATAGACTGGTAAATAGTCAGTCCAAGTCTATTAACAAAATGCAGAATAAGTCAAAATGACTGGCACTCTAAAAGTAATAATATGGAGCGCAAATGGATTAGTTCAGCGTAAAAATTAACTAGAATATTTACCACTTAGTAAGAAAATAGACATAATGCTTGTTATTGGAACGCATTTTATACCTTGAACACTTATTGGGATACTCGGCTATCATATTTACTCTACTGAACTTGCATATAATAAACCCCGAGAAGAAAAAGCATTAATAATAAAGGACACAATTAGATATCATGAGATTGGAAAATATCAGAAAAAACATCTACAAACAAGTATCCGTATTAACGATGGAAATAATGACAGCTCAATTTCTGCTACATACTGTCCATCTGAATCTAAAGTAGATGATTACATATTTATTAATGATTTTTATTCACTAGGGAACGGAGTCATTACCGGCGAAGACTATTACGCGAAACATACTGGGGTTTCGAACTGATTACTTTGCAGAGGTCGAGCGCTACTAAGAGTTACAAAATCAATTAGTGCAGATCCCATCTTCTACAGAAAAACCAATGTATTGGTCAGCTGCTTTAGCGAAAACACCAGATTTACTCGATTTTTTCGTAGCGAAAGGAGTATCTTTTAACGACATAAGCATATAAGAGCTTATTGAATTAACCTCCGATCATAATACCCCTATGTTACGCTAAGTGCAACCGTTATATTAAAACAGACGAAGAATTTCCTTACGAATAAAAGAATTAGTTGGAGAGTATTTAGAACGAATTTAGAAGATGCAACAGATCTGCCTATATTAGACTAAAATCAACAGCAGACACAGTTGGAAAAGCGAACATATTATTCATGCAGCGAAAATTGCAACATTTCATGATGAAGTAAATGAACATCGAATGATAATTTACTCTGTTTGGTAAACATAAATCGTATGTTACAAAAAAGAAAAGCAAGAAAACGGTAACAGAAGACGCAACATTCAACGGGCAAACGATAGAGCGAAGCTGTATTACACTCCGCGAAAAAATCAAAGAAGTTAAAAATATTACTTTTCAGTTATACTTAAGTGATCTTTCAGCCTTTGATAAAACAAATCATTCGTTGTAGAAAATCACAAAACGAACGAAGAGGCCGCGTAAAAAAGTGGCGGCACCTACTCGCCAAAATTATGGTACATAAGCATGCAGCAGTGAAAATAAAGCCGAGTGCTGTAACAAACGCTGAATACGAATATAAGCAACTCTTTTGTTAAATAATTTATTAAACCGAACTAGCCGAAAAAACAGAAGAAAACAGACGGCCATCTTAGATAACAACAATACAACGGTTAAAAACTACTGACCAGTTATTTTTCGGTATTGAAACGAAACATTTCTTTACGACAACCAATTAAAATTAATAAGCTAAATTAAATAAAAATTCGAAAATTAATAAATATTAAATTATAAAAATGAAGAAATAATTATTTCCGAACATCCTCCTCCCGCATTCTGACTGACTGACTCAGAAACCAAGGGAACTATACAAGTTGTAGGCCGACGCTTAACATTGCTCCGTATTTTCACCTCCACCGATATTATTAAGCCTTCGTCATCTGGGAATGTTGCTCAAATGATATTTAAATTCCACTCGGCTGGGCGTACATTGCCTTCTTTAACTAAAATGACATCTCCGATCTTGACGTTAGGTTCAACCGAACTCCATTTATTACGGATTTGAAGTGACTGCAAATAATCATTGCACCATTTATTCCAAAACATGCGGACAATATAACGATTTCTGTCGTACAGTGAAAATAAATCGGCGACGTAACGATTCCCGAACGCGAGATTTAAGTCAGACAAGCCTTGCTTCAGTGTACTAATCAACGAACAGACGACTAAAAAATGAGAAGGCATGATCAATGCTACGCTGCTGTCGTTCAGCTTTTTATACGACAAAGGGGGAGAATTCATAATTCTCTCAATGTGTTCGAACACCGTAGCATACGTATGTACACACGACATGTTTGGTTACTTTAATAACATCTGACTTAGCGATTCGTACCGCCACTTCCAAAAGACCTCCGTGATGCGGTGCTCTCGGCGTAATTAATTTCCATCGAATTTGACGTTCATTCGAAAATTCCAATAGCGACGCATTCTCCGAGACGAGGAAATTTTTTGCACACTGAAAATTGGTTGCGTTATCCGAGTAAATTGTATGGGAATATCCGCGTCGAGCAGCGAACTGTTGGAATGACTCCAGGAATTTCTCGGCCGACAAGTCAGACAGCAACTCCAGTTGAACCGCACGCGTAGAAAAGCAAACGAAGAAAGCGACGTAGCTCTTATAATACTTTGTAGTGCGATGATTAGTATGTTAGTGAACGGTCCAACAAAATTATCTATTCCGTTGTAAGTAAAAGGACGCGAATACGTTATCCTTTCTTTAGGTAAATCTGGCATTAACTGCGATACTGTAGCGGCGTTGTATCGACAACAAACTATGCAGGACGAAAGCACCTTTTTCATCATATGAGATTAATCCCGCCAGTGGCCCAACGACACGACTTTATAAAATTAATAATGAAATTTCTACCGGCATTGAAAAATCTATCATGCAGATAAACGACGCATAAACACTAAAATCAGAATTAGCTAATCTTCCGCCGACTCGTAACAATTTTTTTTCATCTAAAAACACGTTAAGTATCGCCAGTGCACCATTTAGCATAATCGATAAATCTATATCTACACTCGATTTTTTACTGATCGTTTTAATTTCAGGGCGAAAAGCTTCGACTTGAGCTAATCGAATTAAAACATCCGTAACCTTCGTATATTCACTTTCAGTAATGACACTCGACAGTTCTTATAAAACTCGCATAGATAGGCGATGATTTTCACGGCCTTCCGAAATGACAAACACTTTAGAAGCAAATGTTTATCGAAATCGTTAACGACGTTAATATTTCGGTTTTTATTCGAATATGAATTTTGGACAACAAATTCAAATCAATGGGAACATATTTTTTTGCACCGAGAACCGAAGGCTTCGTTACGCATAAACTCTGATCCGATCAACCACAATGAATTTTTGACGAAATCTGTAACTCCCATCCCGCGCATGCCAAGATCCGCCGTAGGGTTTTCTTTTGTGTTTACATAGTATCATCGATCGGCCGAAATTAATGATGTAATCTTCTGAACACGATTGACAATGATCACATGCCAACGTTCCGCTGGGGAATACAGCCAACCTAAAACTGATGTTGAATCTGAAAACAAATGTACATTTTCGATTGATACCCATAAAATCCCGGCCACTTTATAAATCAATTGGGAAAGTAATACAGCAGCCATCAATTCTAGCTTGGCATCGAAGTTGCTTTAACTGGAGCAACTTTTGTTTTGCACAGATGAGATCAGTCCGATTTTTTGGTTTGTCGTTACGATGAAAATATACGATCACACAGTAGGCCTTTTGGCTGGTGTCGCAAAAGCCTACGAGCTCTTCTGACCCTGTACTACCTAATGTCGTATAGCGCCGATTAATTTGAAATGTGTTCAACTCGCTTAACTCGCGATAATTAGTTAAAAATCACTGATGAAATACCGACCGAGTTTCCAATTTTTAAAACTATTTGATTGAGACAGCAGGACACGCCTTTTTTTCGATGGCCGTATTAAATGTGATTTTTTAGCGAAATACAATTTGTCTTTATTTTCGTCGACCCTATGCATAGCCGACAGTAATGTTTCTTTTTTAACAACAGATATATTAAACGAACCAAAATACATGAACGATTTTTTTGGGAAGTCCGCTGCGCAACGTATGATTAACGGAGTTCAGCAGATCTCTTATACCATTCCCGTCTTTAACACGTCTTAGATGGTATAAATCTATAAAATGTTTTTGTACGATAACGCGCTTGTTTTCGTAATAGTCTACTAACGATGACTATGCCTCTTTAAACGACGATTCGGAAATTTCAAAGTCATCGACCAAGTCTTTCGCTTTGTCAGTTAACCCTTGATGAGGATATGCTAAACGCTTAACATCATCTAATTCGGGTGCGTTGATAATTAAAGACGTAAAATAAATTTTTGAACTATTAAATTTTTTCGGATCCCTGTTAATAAACTGCGGAATTTCGATCTGAGGAAATTTGGAATGAGAGAAACTATAGTAGTTTGTTAAGAAAACTCCAACGACGGAGCAGATTCATTAAGTTTAGTTCGTTTTTCGAATTTTACACAAGCCTCTCTTGTTGCACCACGCAACCAATTAATCTCTCCAATCTCATTAACCACTTCTAGCGAGTTTTGTGTCGCAGTGACTTCTAACGCTTTATATCTTTACCGAAACTACATGTGAGCAAGCCGAACTGCTTACTTAGATTTTGCCGAAGATTATTGAAAAATTTTTCCAGCTCGCTTAATTTGGCTTCAGTGGTTAGTAACGAATTAAGAGCTAGCTATTTTTGGAGTTGCTCTTCGATATTTGCTTTTAACGAATTTATCATTTTTTTTAGTTGACGTTTTTCACACTTGAGCGTAAAAATCTAACTTTTTATCTCTTCGGTCATTGTAATTCATAAAAATTCGGACGAAGAGTCTTTATCGCGAAATTAATTGTGTTACTGTTTTCAACGTAAATAACGGCGGGAGAGGGAGGGGGGGGAGGTAAACAATTAACGAATTATACGTATTTTTATCGAAAATTTATAACGAAGAAACGAGAAAAACGAAATTTACGTATTTTTTAGTGGTAAAGCAGAGCACACGGTGTTGCTTTATTGAAAATTTTGAATGCTGCTTTTCGGTGAACCGTCATTGAGTGATTGCCGATATGTAATATACGCTTTTTTTTTTTCACATTTAAATATAAAAGTATGTACCGCTTTACTTTCATGTAATTGTTACGAAAACGCTGTATGTATTTTAAACAATTTACCCAATAATTGAATGCTCGAATACGACAAATTTGGCTCTAAAAATCCATATCCGACCCGGAACACCAAAATGGTGATAATAAACACTGAATACGAGAATATGAACAACTCTTTTGTTAAATGATTTATTAAATCGAACGAACGCAATAAAAAAAGAAAAAGCCAAGCGGAAAAATAAAAAAACGCATAATGTGCACTTATTTGCAAACCGAATAATAGCGAACCAGCCGAAAAACAGAAAACTTGTAGATGGCCATCTTTGACAACAATAATACGACGGTTAAAAAACTACTGGCTAGTTATTTTGCGATATCGAAGGGAAGTTTATCAAATATTAACATTTCTTTACGACAACCAATTAAAATTAATAAACTAAATTAAATAAAAATGCGAAAATTAATAAATACTAAATTATAACAAAATTAAATTATAAAAATGAAAAAACAATTATTTCCGAACACCGAGAATTCCCTAAAAGACTAAAAAATAGGTTCCCAGTCCAACGGAATCAACTCGGACCTTGATATAAGCGATGTCGATTCAAAAAACAGCAACTTAAAAATATTTTACGCCTACGGAGATGATATAGGAGATTTATAAAAATTTAAACCATAAAAAAGCAACAGGACTCAGCTGAATTAGTTCGAATATACTAAAAGGGAGCTATCTAGAACAGTGCTTATATCTTTAACGTTCTCATTTAATGCCTCATTATGTGAAAAATATTCTCCAAGGCGGTGAAAAAGAGAAAATTTAACAATGTTCTTGAAACCAGTAAAACCTCCCAATGAAGCATTGTCAGATCAACCTATATCGCCACTTCTAAACACGTTTAATCTACTTAAAAAATCCCTACGCCGATTATAAAAAAAAAAAAAAGTCTAATTCCGGATATTTGGTTTTCGGAAGAAGCATTCGACTAGGAACCTGCTGTCGCCGCGTCACAAATGCTCGGAGGAGAAGAAATACTATTGCGGGGTTTTTTAGAACGTTCTCGATCTTTCGGTAAAGTCTGGCACAAAGTGTTAATGTTTAAACTACGTGAGCAACTTTCATTTCCTTGGTACTAAATTTTAGAATCTTACTTGACTGACCGACAGTTCCACATAAGTCACAAGGAGGCAGAAACTCAATAGAAAAATATATCCAGGGGAGTATCGCAAGAAAGTGTCTTAGGGGACGTCATTCTTTACTTACTTTATACTACCAATTTATCTATCAATTATCAAACCTGACTGCTATGTTTGCTGACGATTTAGTAATTCCGGCAATAAGTTATAACCGGAAAGTCGCAATAAACTTGCTTCGAACAACATTAGATAACATTACTGTCTGGATAAATCGCTGGAAAATAAAAATTAGTGGGACGTAAATACGTGTCGAGAAAATATTCTGGAAATACTGAATAGCTAAGTAATTGAGAATGCATCTAGATACGGGACTAAACTAGAAATAGCATGTTCGCCAAAAACACCTACAAATAAAGGAAAAGATAAAAAGACTGTATTGGTTGGTTGTAAACATTACGAGTTTTTCGTCAATAATAAACGCCTTCTATACATAACTGTGATAAAGGTAATTTGAATCTACGAGTTCTAATTGTGAAGTTGTGCTAGTAGCACCAACGTACCTGTTATTCAACGTTATCAAGACATAGCCCTCTTTATACTATAAGTACTATACATTTTTTTCGACATTTTAAAATACTATAAACATAATGTTGTAATACATTATTTTATTTATTTATTTTTTTGGTTTTATATTTACCGCGACAATAATTTATGTTTATTTCAGAATGTCCGTTAGGATTTTATACGAAATTCTGTAATGTCTCTTGTAATTGTTCTCCTAATGGTCATTACAGATGTGACTCGGAAGTAGGGTGTATTTGTGTTTCAGGATTCCAAGGTAATTTTTGCATTTTACATATATCGCTTCTTTTACTAACGTAAATAAATAATGTAACTGATAAAGATTACACCAACAACGATCTGATTATATACATATTTGGCATCAAATTTTAAGTACGCCGCGAGTACGTCATACGCCTATAAAGACACCAACTGCGTGAAGCGTGATATACTTAGGTATTTGGTTTTTGTTGATCACAAATTAAATAAAATGTTTACTAAATATAAAAAACTGATTTATCAATTTAGAAGAAAATGCTGGTTCAGTTTCATTATAAGTAAGTCTCTTTGATTTTACCATTTTAATTGCGATTCAGTTTCATCGATTATTACCACAGATAATTCTATGTAATCGTTTATTTATCTTTTCTATTTCCACGGTAAATATATATAATATAAATATGTTAAATGTTTTATACCCAGGTAGTGATTATTACTTATGCATTTTATAAATTAAAATTTTTATAATAAAAGAGAAAAGGTTACCAAAGAATAGGCTATATAACGAAAAAGGCATTTGAGAGAAAAGAACTGAAAAATTTTTTTCAAAGAAGGCATTGAAGGAAAATAATTGAGATTAGGAAAATCTCAAAAAAGACTGCAGAATAAATTATTATCACGACGGAAGAGATAAGATTAAAAAAAATTAAAGATTGAATGGCAGAAAGTAATATTAAATGCGTTTAGAAAGAGAGAAAAATAATCGAATAAGTAAGAATTTGACAGAATTTTCTTATTACATCTAGTGTAAGAATGGCATAGTCATTAAAACGCATATATTTATAATCAAGCCAAAAAACGGATTTATTTGTATTTCGTGGCGGAAAACATTTTAGATTGAGCCCAACCGTAAGACATATCTACATCAAAATAAATTTTAAATTAAAATATGTAAAACTACGTAAACGAACTGAAAAAACAATATAAAAAGAAATGGAAAAATGATACTCAAAATTTTCTTAATTTTGTCTTTAAAATCGCTGTCGAGACAGTTGATTACATCATTGTTTACGTTTTTCAAAAAACCAGACAGATAAGTATATTTTAATTTGTTCGGCTCGTCGTTGAAAATAAAAACATTGCAATAATAAACTGTCTAAAACAACAGCAAGAAAGAAGGTTTGTCCAGCCATGTGCTGTAAACCATAGCGTTCATTTGAATAAAATTATTGTGTTTAAGGAATTTTTTGATACAGTCTGTCAACTAGAATCGGATTATTGTAAACTTTGTCAACCTACGTGTAGGTTAATAATATTCCTACCCGGTACGAATTAATATGAATCTAGCTTTTCAAAGCAGTAAATGCATGCGTAATAATAGACCAATTATTACAAAACATTTTTACTAACTTCATTTAGGCGTAATCTTAAATAAAAAATAATGATTTTTCGGCAGCTTACAATTATCGCTAATAGTAGACGGCATACTGTTTAGAACTTGATTTCCAAACAAATGAATGTTTATTTCGGTTCGACTAAACGGATAACTACAGTTGCAATCTTTCAAAGCTTCAACACGGTTTCACATCTATGTTCCTTATTATTTTTATACAGAAACCAAGAATTTAGTAATCTGGTATTAGTGTCCGCATTAAAAAAGTTTTAAAATATTCCTCACATTGCCAACTTTTAGGTAATAAGCAAACTGTACTCCCTACTTCAAAAAACGGTCGTAAAGACTGTTTTAGCATAGAAATAATGTGGAAGCCAGAACAATATCGGAATCAAGAAAATCTTATAAAAGTGGTGCTAAATTTTTGAACTTAATTCTGAAAAAAAATAAAGAAATTATTGTAAACATATACACATAGCCATTGTTTTAGTTTCATGTATGTTTCGTTACGGGCTATTCAGAATTTTTTAACTTGAAAATCGTGTACTGAAAACAATTTTTTTATTCTAAATTAGTGGAAATAAGCATTATGCGTGTGTCGGTTTGTCTAGTTTATTGTTATTGTTATTATCACTTTAAGTAGAACCGGATCTATGTAAGCTACCTGCACTTTTTTTAATATAATCACCGGAAATTTGAATATTCCATTATCACCCTGCTGGAAAATAGCCTATATATTCTAACCTTTTTTCTAATTGCGTAACAGTTCAATATATGTGTTTTCATTGGTTTTTTTTTTGTTTTTTTTTTTTTTTTAAATATAAATATTTAATTCATTTTATATATTTAAAGCAATTGATATTTTTCGGTAGCCATTAAAGAAATATCAGAAAACTTTTTTTTACCGTCCATATTATTTAAATAATTTTTGAATTTGCAGTATAAAAGAGGAATTTCTAATACTCGTAAAATGTTTTTTATAACAGGTGCTGGATGCGACATACCGGTTGCTACAAATCCAGTGCAGGAACGAATTACTACTGTATCTGCGGTTGAATCAGCTCATATTTCAGTTATCTATATGCTGATTCCTGTATTACTGATTATCCTTGTATTAATAACACTTTATTATAAAAAAAAGATAACCAGTTTGAAAGATACTATAAATAGTTTTCAAGTGTATACTTATAACGGCAGCAATTACGGTAAGTTTTTATTTTTTAGTTAAAATTTTACACCACTGTTAAACGTAAATCATATTTTTTCTTTTTAATTCTTGTATGCTAAATTTAAATCTTTTATTCTAATAATTGTTATTGGTAATGTCATTAATTTTATATTGTTAAAAATATTGAATTGAGTCGCTTCCAGATAATTAAATAGTTTAGTGAAAATTGTTAATGAATGAGATTATAATGAATTCCTTTCTTTAAAAAAAAAATAAAAAAAATAAAAAAAAATAGAATAACGAAAATGTTGTAGAAAAACCACCGTAATTACTCCAGTTTGAATAGAAATAAAAAACGAATTTAGAATTTAACCGTTGAATAAAAGATACTAATTATATCTGGGACAAGTTATGGGGAAAAAAACACAGATTAGGAATCCAAAGTAGTGGTAGAAAGAGACACTGCACAAAGAATACGAACGTGACAAAACTGTAATTGATACTTACAACAAAATGATAAAGCGGATCCAGCGATTAATCGAGGCGAATGAAAATAATAAGAAAGTTAATCAAGTATTTTTATAATTATACAATAATTCCGCATACGGAAAGGTCACTGTTACTGACCGAAAAGTAATTAAGGAATGCTTAATACTATTTTAAATAAGAATACAGCGAAAACAAAATTTTAGTAATGTAGCAAATCGAAAAAAGATTAAAAGGATTAATAACAATTTTTTGATTGTATTTTTTGTATTTCATCTATGGTCAATATGTACAGGGTGGATCAAAAGAAACTACACATGGGCCATAATTAACTACACGTCACTTTTTTAAACATTTATTCTCAAAAAATGCTTATAATATATAGACTAAACATTTCAGATATTTCTCTATCTCTGAGCAAAAAACAAGAAGTTTATTCATGAGAATTAGTAAAATAACTTAGAAATTGAGAGAAAAAAACGACACGATTGTGCTTGGAAAAAATATCTGAAAATTTAGACAAAAAACGAGACATTTGTACGTGGAAAAAAAACTTAAAATTAGATAAAACAACTTAGAAATTATGAAAAGTACACGACATACATATTCACTTGTAGTAAAAAAAAACTTGGAATACAAAAAAACATAACATTCTGATTTTTGTAGTGCTTCTATACGACGTGAAGTGTAAATGTTTGATATCATTAGGCTACAATTCTCACTTGACACCGTTAGTGTATTATTTGAATCATTTTCTGTTCAAGGACAGAAAAAAAAACAACTTCACGACTTCATTTTAACTTCTATGCCATTTACACGCATCTTTCGCTGAAACGAACGCATTAATGTGTGCTAGGAACTTCAGCCTATCACTTAAAATCATTTTTGAATCATCAAGGAAATTGCTGCAGTTAAAATTTTAATTTTCATGGCATTGTTCTTCAGTATTCCTTATTTGAAAAAAAGTGCATAGTTTCTTTTGGCTCATCCCGTATATATAGGAGCAGTAAAAAAAAGATTTGAATAATAGTTAGTGTAAACATTTTACGAATCCAGATTTATATAGTCTAATTTTTAGTCACTCAATATTTGTGTCGACATCTCTGCGATTAATCAATTTACAAACAGATGTACTAAATGTAATATCGAATAATACCTTTTATCTTAATTATTTTATTTTTTACAAAAATAAGGTGCAGAAGAATTAAAATTGACTAATTTTTATTTTTTGGTGCAAACCACGTATCTACTATATACAGGGTGCGGCAGCATAACTTCCTTTTTTAAAATGCGCCACTTTTTTTCTACTAAATTTTGTTAAAGGGAAATAATAACAGAAAATCGAAATACATACTCTAGATCCCCCATTGGGGCAATATATATGCTTCTTCCCTTGCAGTTTTATTTCGATTTTCTGGTATTATTTCTCTTTAACAAAATTTAGTAGAAAGAAGGGGCGCATTTTAAAAAAGGAAGTTATGCTACCGCACCCTGTATAAGACTTCTACTTAATCAATATTTAAAAATTCTACTATAGTTTAATTTCTACTAGGAAAAATTATGTTTTTATTTTTATTTTTCCAACAGAATAGTCATTTTTATTTTACTAGAATTTTTATCTTTTGTTCATTTAAGTATTTTTTTATTTGATGAAAATTAATGTGGAATAATATCTAAAGAGAAACAACAGTAAGTGGCACGGTCATATTCTTAGAATATTTGAATTTGTTAATTTTTTTTATAATCGAAAGTATTTACGCTTCTTTTAATTAATTTAGTTTTGAGAAAATATCTGTGTTTTTATTTATTTTTTCATCTTTCTAATAAACCGCCAATGAAAGTAATAAAACAGTTTAATTAATAGTAATTTTATTAACATAAATGACATAAATTTTTCGCACTATTAAAAACGTTAACAAAGAAATACAAATATAATTTTTAACATGTTGATTCGCTTTTATAAATTTTTTTTTTTTTATCTAGAAAAATCCATCTATCAGTTCGTTAGGAGACTTAGGTAAAATTGGTGAAAAAAATAAACTGTAACATTAAACTTACTTCATTCTAATGATAAAAATTTGATATTTTTAGAATACTTCGATTTCTCATTAAATCATTCCACTATTCGTCGCTTAAGTGGAGTCAAGTAGTACGTTACCTTCGACTTCAGTTACAACAGGTACGCTTTCTCAAATTCCGCGGTATGAACACGGCTTTGTACATCAGCTATGTTTGCTTTATTCTGTAATTCACTTCTTCCTTTATACAAAATAAACTACAGATTGCCACAAATTGTCTTTAAAAAATTTTACTAGGTGGTAAATTAGAATTAATTCTATCAAAAAATAGAAACTTTCTGATTTCTTTTTTCAGTCATTATCGCTGATCAGTGTAAGTTTCGAGTTTCTTGCCAAATAGGGTTCAACATCTTCGTGTGACTAATGAAAGATTAAACACTTTACTAAGCTTATTAATCATTGTAATGTCCAATTTCAAAAATATGTAAACCAATGACAACTGATAAATATCTCATACTTATTCTTTTCGCACTATAACGGGATCCGATATATTTGGATAATTAAATTTGCATTATTTTAACGAACATTGTACACCCTATATTGTATTTCTATGGCAATTTTAATTCTTATTTAGAAGGAAGAAATTACGAGTTGAGATACTACAAGACAATCTAAACGTAATTTACTTTAATGTTCGGTTCGAAAATAACGAAATATCGGGTTTAACGAATAATTTAAAAATATTTCGTTAGTTTGTATTTATTGTAATTTTGGTGGGTTTCAGGAAACACGAAACCGCCGACATAACGAACAAAAACAATCGGAAAAACGCGAACAAAATTTTTAACTACTTCACCTATAATTTAAAAAAAAAAATAAGAATTAAAAATTAAACTGACATTACAAATATGTAAATATATTAAAACTATTGTCTCTTTATTTTCACGTATCTACATACAACAGGCACAGAATTTTCTAAACAATAAAAAATGGAAGAAAGCCTAGATCAAAACGTAAACATTTCCCTATTAGTAGTTAACTGATTCTATGAATTAATTGTTTGACATTTAATCTGTTTGTTCGTGGTTTAAGTTGTCTAAATCGTTGACTAAAATTATCGGCTATCACGATAATTTTTAGTGTATCTATATGTATATCATGTTGACGGATAATTCTTTCGGTGAACAGTAAAATTTGTTCACTACAGAAAACAGAAAGAAAAATCAAATTCGAATGTTTATAGAAAGTATGGTCTTTTGTATTATCTTCTTATTCTCTGAGTATTGTACATTAACTTTTTGTAAGTTCGGAACTGGAGCGAACAAATTTCATTGATTTTTCACGTTTACTTTGATTGATTTATCTGTATATCATTTGTGCACAATTAATTAACCGTTCACTACAATATATTGAAGCGATTTTTTTGATTTTTACTTTTACCGGTATTGTTATTAGTTTATACACTTGATCTGTTTATGATATTTAATTATTGTATCGCCTAACAAATTATAATAACAATATTACTAATCATTTTTATTTTATGTATTTATTTTATTGCATTTTTGATTGCACTTTTGATAGCATTGTTAATTCTTACTTCGTTCGGACTGTATGGGGGCTCTCTAGACCCCTCAAATGCTAGTCTTCTATAATTCTCATAGCGAAGTAGTTTTAATTGACTGCGTCGTTCTTCGTAAGAAATTTAGTTTGCAGGATTCTTACATATTTATATCTATGTATGTATTTCTATACAGTAAACCCCTAATATTCGCGGGGGATACGTTCAAAAAATTTCTTCGCGAATGCCAGGTCTACTTTGCTATGGGTGATACAGAGTTAAGGACTAAGACGGTGAAAATAATGATTTTCTTCGCAAAGTTAACTGTTAAAAAAAGACAAGAGGATACTAAATTACAGGGTTTTCTTATAAAAATTCGAATGACAAGTTAATTAAAAATATGCGCGTAAAAATAAATTTAAAATAATTATTTTCATTTTTTGGAAAACAGTAGATTACCATTTTTTTTTTTATGCCCCTGTTATAAAAAACTTGATAGTTCAATTAATTATTGTATTATCACATTAATAGAACGTAAATTAAGAATTTTAATGAAGTATTTTTTTAGGGATATTTCTTATTACAATCTAAAAATAAAAAGAAACAATTTTCAATATAATAATTTTACACTTCGTGAATGTTAAGTCACACTTGTTAAAACCGGTCACTATTTTTTCATTCGTGAATGTTAAGGGCCTACTGTATATATTTTTCCTTCATTGCAGAAAGGCAAGGATTGCTATTATATTAATTTGTACGAAATTCGCTTTGCATATTTGTCTTAAATTTATTTTAATTTACGTAAATTCACATTCGTTAAAATTTATTAATTAATTAATTGTATGTGTTTATGTAGCTGCCCGTGTTTGTACCAATTTCCAAAAGAGGTTATATGTTCGTCGCCTGTTTTTTTGTTGTTTTTTTTTTAGTCTTTTTATGTTCGTTCATGTATAACTTGTGCCCATGGGAACCGATTTTAATAATTTTATGTTTATTCGAAGGGGTATCAATCAGTAGAGGTATGTAAATATCGATGAATATCAGTGAATACAGACTAAATAAAGTCATCAAATAGCATGGAAAAATGCGGTCAGCGATTTTTTGGTAGTTTGACAAACGTGATTAACTTGAAATATTATCAATTTACCATGGAAATGTAAACGGGAAAAAAACTAATTTTTAATATAACAAGAATTAAAATATTGTAACGCTAATTACGGTAAAAATGTAGATCCGAATAAAGAAAAATTGAAACCTCCAAAGAACGATTTACAAGCTCATCACGGACAGAATTTGTTCCTTACTGAACTAATACTCAGTTTTACATAGTACGGAAAGTGTCAACATTTTAGGTTAATCTATCCGTATTATCGCTCTAAAATATTTACGCCAAAGATTGTGAAATAAAATAATATAATATATATATATATATATATACCGACTTCAATATTTACTGTTGAGAATTTAATAAAAATGTATTAAAAAATAATTTCAGAGTAATATCCATAAGAATATTATGATAAGTCTTAAACTTATTGGACTCGGCATCAAATTCAAATTGCAACAATAATTAAAAACTGCATTAAATATTTTTGTTATTACAAGTACTTGGCTTATTGAAAACTACGCTTATTAAAATGTTTCCAATTATTGTAGTTTGCGAATTTTTTATTGACTCGAAAATGTTAATGTTGTTTAAGAATTATGACGATATCCTTATGCATATTACTCTGAAATAAATTGTTTTTTACTTTTTAATACATTTTTATTGATTTTTTAGAGCAGATCTTCAAGTACCGGTACTTTTTTTCTTTTTTTTTTTATCTAATAAGAATCATACGTTCATGGTCATTTAGAAATTTTCTAATTTAATTACATTTGAGTTGATGAGTTTTTCTAATAAATAAATTCTGTAACTAAAGTCGAATTTTTTATTATTAGTATGACGAAACCCTCTTTAATTTATGTTCAGACTAAATAGAAAACTACATTAAATGCTATTGATGTTACAATTACTGCGTGGGGAGTATCACTTAAATATGGAGGGTCATGCAAGAAAACTGTGATGTCTTTCCTAATTAAAATAAGTGTTTACTAGCAGAGTTGAGTAATAAACTGCTTCGGTAGTATTTTTTTTTTTTTTTAATTTTTCAGGCACGTTGCAGAAAAATAGCGTTTCTTTGCTCTAAAAATTAAAAATATGACTTAACTGCTAACAAAATCATTTGCTTAATATTGAGCTTAGATGTGGTTCGACAATTGTTCGTTATTTTGAACGCAACTACAAATTTAATTACTTTGTTCATTAATTGTAAAAACATCCTAAACAAAAAAGAGTAATTGAATATCAACAAAGAATAAAGAGGGAATATCCGTAACAGAACGTTATAATTGTGAAGTTAAGGTTCACGGTGCACCAAGTCTGACTTAATTAAGAAGAATAGTGGAAGGGCAATTCCTTTCAATTGCTTCTGCTTTATTTTATTTTTCTAGTGTACGATTATTTCAAGCTATATAAGCTTATGCTAGTAATCAGTATAATTCTTTCAATCACATTGATAAATGCAGCACTCAAGATAAGCTCACTGTAAAGAGTATAATTGGCCCAATAGTTGTTGAACTTAGTGCATCAAGGCTCTGATTATAAAAAGCGTGCGTATTAATAATATGCTTGATGATTTTAGATGTCGGTATGGTTAATTTAAAGAATTTAAACATGTATAAATGTAGTTAAGAATTGATTATTTTCGTACCGTTTGATTAATTTATATATTTGTTTTTTTCAAATGCATTCTTAATGACTGACGTATTTATCAATGTGAAACAATGAATTATTCTACTATTTATAAAAGTCGAAATTGTATAAAATCACTCGATATTGAAAGTTTTTTATTTATTATTTTCGTATTTAATTGAGTGTTAACGTGCGTATCTATTGAAATTTTCAGTAAAAAATTTTTTCCCGAATCCGAATTATGATAATGGTCTTTACGCTAACAAGCAGAATAAAGTTATTAATCCTAAAGTTATTCCAGCAGAAATAATTATAAAAAGTGATTTTGAAAAGGGAATTAAATCGTTCGGTAAGTAAAAACCTTAATAAAAAACTAACGTGTATTTTATTAATAAAATTTATTTAAATGATTTTTAAGTTTTTTTCCCCCATAAACAATAAAACCCAGTATCATCTTCCTCTCAGACTGATTTATTCTTGGATCTCTTTTATTTAACATGTTTCCATTTTCGAGCTGTTTAATTCGAATTTAGCAACTAACTAAGGAATATTATTATTCAGTACAAACGGTTTCGCAGTATTTTGTAACTACAATAATTTCCAGGATGCATTCAGGATTTTACATTATTATCAGTTCATTGTTCTGGTGCTTGATAATGAATGGTGCGACTATAATAGAATGTTCAAACTCTAGACTCTAGGTAAGTTTATAAGGTTGTGTTCTAAACTAATTTGGGAGAAATTATAGAAAAATAAATAAATGAAGCAAATAAATTAAACAGAATTATGATTTAGAAAATTACTTCTATTAATTTTTTAAAACAGGGCTTTCTATTAATAATAACGCGCCTAGTGATAAACAATCGAAAATGAGAAATTAAATGAATTAAAAATGAAAGAAAAAAATATGACTAAAGAAATAAATATTAATTATTTACCTGGATTACCAAACTGGTCTGTATGAGCCTTCTTTAAATATGAAAAACAAAACAAATATACTGTTTTTAGTATTACGTTTTAAATTTTAAAAAGAGCAAAAATCTAACTACTTGGTTAGTTACAACATCTCTTAGATGATCTGAAATTTGCATCTATTTGACCGAATTTGAGCGTACATTCAAAAATTCGTATCCACTATTTTCTCTTACCGGCATCTTAATCCTGGCCTACTGAGCCATTTCAGTTTTACGCGTTTTCCAATTTGTCATTCGTCTGCAAGCGTAATTATTTAAAAACTATGTAAACTAGAGCTTGGCATATTTAACTATATTCATATCGACCTGGTAAACGTTTACATCGGTTGAAATTGTTCTGAAATAATTAGCATAATTGCCCTTTAATTATGAGATTTCTTAACAAATCTTATTTAAGAAGCGTAACTGACTACAATTATTTTCGCCCCCCCCCCCCCAGAAATCAGGAATAAGTCTAGAATTTTGTTGCAAAACCAAGGAAAAAAGTAAAAATGGCCAAATAATAGTTTCGATAAAAAAAAAATCATTTGAAACGGAAAATTAATGCATTTTTTAAAGTACTTTACTCAATAATACGAGTAAATTCCCAAGTTCTTTTTTATTTGTATAAAATATGATACGACGGTCAAACATTATCAATAGTAACAAATAATTTTTTCTTTTTTTACAATTGGCTTTTAATTGTTCGATTGAAAGACTTTTTCTATAACGGCAGATATATTTTTCGATGAGTAATATTTATATTTATTGCCAGCACGTTTCAGTTAAAATTTTAACGAAACAAAAAATTTTTTTTTTATTACGCATTTCAATTTTTATTGGGACGGTTGAATCCTCTTACTAAAACTTTTGGAAGAGCTTGAACTTTAAACTTAAGTTGGCTCGTATGATTACAAATGTAAATATCAGACGTCAAATAAATTTTATGACTTAGAAATATTCAAATAGGGAAGAGGGTACTATCAACCTGTTATGAACTTTATTATTAACTTTTATAGTAGTAAAGTAAACATATATTGCTTGAGTTAGTTAGTGGCTATTATTAAGGTAAAATTTTAAATTGTGAATGAAACAACTTCAAAAAATTAAAAAAATTAATTTGCAATTTTTTATTTTTACTGATATTTTATTTGTTGGGTTTGTTATTACACAAGTGCAAGAATTTTCCTGTAAACTCTTGTACATTTCTAGTAACCAGGAAATCGGGAGGTTTTAGACTGGGAATAAACCAGGAATTTAAAAATTATGTTTGAGTGGCCACCATATAAATGTGAATTAAAATCATCGTCTCCGCCTGTTAACTGGTACCTGTTCCTTCTCCACTACTACTACTGTTTGGAGGTCGAAAAAAAAAGTGATTTCTCTTTCAATCGGATTTTCCTTTTTAGCTAATAAATTGTTAAAATAATGCGGCAACGTTTCAAATATATTCGTATAAATCTGAACTTGTTTCACAGTATGTGTGGATAAGTGCGGTTTCAGTCTATGATCTAATAAATATTTTATTTGATTTTCTACCACCGCTACAAAAAAAGGAAGCGGAGCAGATTACCCTGCTGATCAAGCTGCCAATAACAATCAGTGTTGCCACTTGGTGACCAAAAATTAAGTTTTATGTAACATATTGTACGTTATTTTAGTTGCTATTTTCGATTCTGTAAAATTTATCTGATTCTTATAGTAACTCGTGTTTTTTCAAGTACTCTTCAACCTACCATCGTAAGTTTTACTATGTATTTGGAGGGGAAAGGATAAGACCAAAGAAAAATTGATATCGAAGTTATGAAAATGTAAATGCCGTTTTATACAAACCGTTATTGCGTAGAAAGTGATTATGATAAAAATTATAAATTTAATGCGAAAAACGTACCAAAAGAAGTAGAAATATTAAATCATAATTACTAAATTTATTTACAACATAGATTCTGATGAGGAAGGAAGTGTAAAAGTTTGCAGCATGGATGTTTCTAATGGGCATCTTTATCAAACTATAGAAGCGGATAATAACCTATACGAAGGATTAAAATGAAGCGTAAGTAATTTAGTGTAGTCACTGTACGTTTATTATGTTTTGTTTTTTGTTGTTTTTTTTTCGTTTTATTTTGTGGTAATTTTACGTGTTTATGAATTTTCGAGAGAAAAGAAAAACAAAAAAAAAGTTGAATTTTTTTACCTATCAAAGGAAATAACTATATAGCCGTGCGATTCTACGATCAGAAATAATCGATAATTTCTGCCACTGTGTAGCATTTACTTAAAATTTCTATTTAAAATTAATAGACGTTTAAGTGTCAACTGTTTTCCAATGTTAATTTACAAAAAAAAAAAAAAAAAAAAAAACACTTCTAGGTTAAAGGTAAAAAACTCGTATTGCAGCTCGGATTTGTTTTACTTTATTTTCGATGACACTAATGCAAAAAATTTGCTCCAAATAAAGAATATCCGCGTTTTTGAAAGATTATCTCCGCCATGAAAAATATGTTTAGAATTAAAGGAAACGGGATCTAGATGAATTTTATCACCGTGGCCTTTCAACGACAATTTTTGTAGGTTTCTGTTGTTATGTTTGATATAAGCAAAGCAACAAACAGGAAACTGATAATTTTTAGACCAAGATAATCGGGGAAAAGTTGAAAGTTTGAAAATGGTATTAATCACTCTAACTTGTGTACTCTTTAAAAAGCTTCATCGTATATATTTGACACGTAATTATTGTCAACCGAAGAAAGAAAACCAAGTGATTAAGTATTTCATACGAGAGTTGGCTGAAAAATAATATGTAGGAACGACATATACGATTGTGTGTGCATGTTCATTTCTCCTATATTTATTGTAAAAAGTTACTGCAATTTATCCGATAGTTCGATTTATTTGTTCCCATGGCATGTACTTGCTATGTTTGCGCGAATGAAACAACGAAAGTTATATCAGATTTTTGAGCGCGGTAAATCGAAATTCGCTGACGCTTGCCGTTTACAGTTCTCAAAAAGTTGCGAATTTGCCTATTTTTGATGAACATCATAGTAAACGGTTAGTTTCTGTGAGGGCTGAAAAGTACACCGCTCCGTCAATCAACGAAAGGTAGCAAATACGTTGGAAATATTTCAGGAAAGGGTTCGCTTCGTCGTTCAGAAATTGAACTGCCTAAAGTATTTGTGCACGCTAGATATATATTCTTAGACGAAAACAAGCCTATGGGATTTACTATAGAATGGTTATCAACGCGATGAGGAACAACTTTTCAAATTTGTTGCAGAGAATGAAAGTTGCATTCATAATTCGCAGGAGGAAATGCGTAATCTGAGTTTTAATAATTCACCAAAGCCGAAACAATTCAGAACGATGGTCTCAACTAACAATGCTCTTTTTAATGTTTCTTAGGCTAGTCCCGGTGTTTTCAGGCCGAGTATCTCGAAAAAGAAATGGTCACGGTGAATTCGCCGGTTTAGGGACATTACGAAAAAGTATTCGGTGAGTGAGGAGCTATTGCACCGTAGTGACACAAGGTATGCTTTATTCAAGAGATACGAGCACGTCATATTTCACGCTTCCATGTTTGTCGTATTTTGGGTCCTGAAATTTTTATTTACTCCCTCTACCTCAAAAAGGACAAGAAGTATATTTAATGGTGCGTTAAGATCGCAGACAGTTTGATTTGGATTAAAATATCAGAATTTTCTAAAAACCGCTTCATTAAATGGATTGAGCGTTAAGGGGGGGGTAGGGTCTTGGAGGTCAAAAAAAGACGATTTTTTGATAATTTTTTTAGAGAATATGGTTAGTGCAAGTTTATTTACTTAATTGGTACATGATAAAGTAACATCTGAAGAATATTGTGTTAAATTTTCATTGAAAAATATAAAGAATTAAGCCAATGGCAGTAAATTTTCGTACGCGCCTCGAAAAAAAGTTGTTTTGCGGTGCACCGCATAACTCAACACTGGATTATCGGAAATGAAAAAACTAAAGTTTTTTCATTAGTTAATGAGTTTCTGTAGGTAGCAACGTTGAGTTTTTTAATTTTTATTTATTTTTTAATCGTTGGTAACACTTGGAAGTGAAAATACCGATTTTTGAGTAAAAATTAGCCATTTGTTATTGTAAAATAAATAATAATAATTAAAAAAAAAAAAAAACTCGACGTTGCTACCTTGTAAATTGTCTATAAAAATAGTGTACCAAATTTCAGAATGATCGGTGCAGTAGATTTTGAGTTACAGAGTGCACCGGCTTTGAAAACGTTGTTTCGAGAAAAACGCGTTTAAAGTTTTTTTTGTATAAAATCACAAATTAAACGTTAATAAGGTAGTAATTTTTGTCTATACTCACACAGAATCATCAATGCCAGGCCCATAAAGTGAAGAACTTTGATTTAGAATGTTCAAAGCATCTTTTTGCTCTTGCCTACGACGAATTCTCTCTTCTTTGGTATGTTCCGCCGCTCGCTCATCCGCTTTGCTCATTCGTGTATTTTCCACTGATTGCGCCCATCCATGAGAACTTGGGCCTGTACTGATTCCCATCTCTTCCAGAAAGGTCAGGTAAGCAACACAGCCTTCATTGAAGGTAGAGGCAGCCACATGAGCTCCAAACTCAACAATAATTGTCGAACCACTCTCAGTTTTTGGCGAAATCTTTCAAATAAGTTGGTTGATATTTTCATTATTGTTTTGAGAGAATCCGCCAATACATCGCTCCAGGAGAGCATCTTTGCTCAGATATTCATAAATTGGTGTTTAATCCCCTCTAGAACATCACTTGGTAGAGCAGAGTAAGAGTGTTTGAAAAAACGCAATTCGTTTGCAGCTGCGGCTCTCTGCTATTCACACCATGAGTTTTCGCTGCTCGGGCAGTTTTGGTGCTGTGAGTGTTTGTCAGTTGAGGCGTAGTGATAATAAGTCGCCCAAATGGCCTTCTTCATTTCTTTTAGAGAATGAGAATTGTAACGGATGACACGACAATAGTGAAACGTTAGTTTACCAATCAATTTAGCAGTGAGCTTGCCTTTACTGGAAAGTGTTTTCCTTTGTATTTTCTTTGCAGCCTTAGTTTCAGTATCTATTACACTTCTTTTTTACTAAATCGCGCAAACGGGTCTCCATCCTCTTCTGGACGTGTTCTACACATTCCTTTTGTTGATTAACATACAAAATCTTCGCTCAGCTCAGCGTTACTTGACACACAGTATTGCGTTTTCCGCCGCAGTTACAAGTCAGTGCCTCGACCACTATCACTCAGACACAAATACATCTCTACCCCGATGTAGTAGTGCAAACGACCGGACTTACAACAGAACACAGGGATTTTTGGTTTTGGCCGAGTAAGCATTCTTGACAAAACAAAGCAGCGATGCAACCGAGAATGACGTTTGAGAGATCGTGAATAGAGACTAATTTCTAACTGAAACCTCGTGTCGTCAAGAAATAGCATTACGCGTACCGAATCTGTCTGAAGGTATGGTTATAAACATCTACTTACCTGCGTAAATCTTTTTCGAAAAAATCAATTAAGGGATTATACAAACGGGACAGAAACATATGCTCTTTAATCCCGCTGTGCGTCAGGGCCAGATAGTCGTTTTCGTTCTTTTAGTAGAGTTAGAGCGGCGCACAGTTATAATGCCATATCTTTGTTAGTTTTGCTTTTATTTGAAATTTCGACGCAATATTCTTATGATGTTGTACATTCATTTTATGAAATAAAAAAAAATCATTTTTTTTTACCCCCAAGATCCTACCCCCCCGTAAGTAACTGTGTTGAAAAAAAAGTAAATGCACATCAAATATTTACTTAATTTATTTTTTTTTCAATTTCATGAATATCTCTTTTCATTCCTGCGCTGTGGGCTACTGTACATTGTAAATCACGTATAAAGTTTCAAAAAAACCGATTCTAAGAAAATAAAGCCTACTCTATACATGTAACCTCGGTCACAATAGAAACGAATTTGGCTGTTTTTTTTTAAATACACACAAATTTTAATATGTAGTCACACTAACACCGACCGGTTTCAATAAATTGTCCGATTTTATTCAACGCCGGACGAATTTCAATTTGTTTTCTTTTTATTTGACGATTGATATCGACATTGCATTTTATGTGTTTTATGTAATTATTCCGATAGTTTACGTTCGTTATTAGTTTCTAATTTTTTTTATTTTTTTTATTTCTTAATAATAAGTGATAGAGAAAATTTAATTGATTTGGTACAAAAAAAATAACAAAAAAAAAAAAAACGATTTGTGGAATATTAGTTCCAATGATTAAGATGATATTCGTCCGTTATAAAAAAAAAAAAAAATAATTTTTAAAATAAATGTACGCAACTATTTTGCTAAAATTTGAATTCAGTATAGCGAACAAATTAAAAATATTCCTTTTTGTGTAATCTTTATCATTTCATTTTTTTAAAACAACCCCTTGCCGAAGTATTCTTATAATTTTTTTGAAAATATATTTTAAGGGCATAATATAACTTTATGAAATAAGGTTCACGCATATAACATTATAAAACATTGCACTACCTTTATATATGAAATTAAAGTATATTTATATTGCGTACAGATGATCTAAAACCGTAAAAGCTGAAACAATACAGAATTAAAAGTATGAAAATATTAAAAGCAGTAATAGTTTGAAAAATGAATTTAGATATAAAACAACTTACTTCTACTCATCTGTGAAATAAAAAATTACTTGTCGATCGCCGATGAAAATAAATTTCGCAGGTCAACGACACTGGTCGAACGATTTTGTATTCATCCGTATTCAATCAAGTACGATTTTACTACGACCAAGACTTAAACGATTAATAGTTACTCATTTTGTATCTATTATAAATACCTAAAAATTCTTACGGAAGCTAAAAAAAGATACTCAAGCACAGTTAAGTGAACGTTCTTTTTCTTTTCTTTTAAAAAATTCAGATAGCTGCAGGTAAAAATCGATTTTTTTAAAAATCATTTCAAATCGATCGATTGAACGTGTAACTTTTATTTGTATTTTAGTTTTATTTTCGGCTTTGCTTAAAACGTGTTTCAGCGCCGGTCTGTATTTATTTATTTATTTTTTCCTGCATTTCTTAATGTATATTACTAATACAATGCGCATAATATGTTAACTAGTTACTTTAATCTTTTCTGTACGTTTAAACGCTAGAGAATAAAACTGAATATTATTTAGCGGATATTTAATTTTGTAACAAATGTGAATATAACCGGGTTTTATAAATGTCAGCCAATTTAAATAACGGAATATTTCAAAATTTGACGTAGACTATATATAGTGCCTCCTTGTACGCTTTATATTGTAAAATTGTTATATGTTCGAATGAGTTTCGGTTATTATTTTGATATTTTTGTTTTATGCAGGCGAACAGTTATGGGAGTATTTAACATGAACATTAAGTTTTTTCCATCGTTGTGTCGTGTTAGATTAATGTGGTTTTTCACTAAATGACATTTATAACGTGTAATGCGAAATAATTGCGACAAGTAAATGACGTGATTTATTGTAATTAATTTACTAATCAAATTTTTATACATTTTAACAAGTGCTCGTATTCCGTTTCTTTTACTGTCTCTGTATACAGCATTATTTTTGTAAAACGTAATTATTACCAAATTTTAACACGGTACCTTTGTAAACAATGTTTTATCCCGTATATTTATATAGTTCATTACATCACAAAAATTACATCACTTTTTTTCTATACTAAAATGTATTTATTATAAATTCTCGTTCGTTATTCGATCTTTTTTAATATAATACGTGAAATTAAATTTCGGCTATTCGAACGAATTAAGCGAAAATTTTCCGGAATTATCGAATGTCGAAAAACTAGTTTTTGTTTTGCTCATTCTACGACCGTCGTCATTTTAACACGATAAGTTTTTTATGTTGTGCCGTTAAGGGGGGATCCTGCTTTAGAAGATCAAAAAAATCGATTTCTTTTTTTTATTTCCTAAGTCGATAGATAAACTATCCAAGCATATATTCACAAAGTTGCGAATGTCAGTTCGAAGAACTTTTGGAGATACAAAGCTGAACGAAAAGGAGCGTCGAGCAGGTGTAGCGCATTCAGCCAGACTCGGGCGCTCTTTCCGACCTCGTGTCTCTTCTACTCCGTTAGAACAGTTATCTCTGCGCGTGTTTCTATTTTGAGCTTATGTCAGCCAGGCTCAGGTGCTTTCTTGTCTGTCTTCCACTTCGTGATAACAGTTGTCTGCGCACGTGTTTCTGAGAAGCTCAGTGGAAATAAACGGCCAACGGAAGATATCATAAAAAAGTTGACAATTTATTATGGTTTGGAAATTAGAAGAAATGTTGTTTTTGTCCAAGAAATGAAAAAAGCTGTGATAACAACGCAAGATCATTAGTGCTCCACAGACAAATCCCTTCGACACGAAAATTATCCAAACGGAATCGATAGTTAGTGTGAATGGCACAAAGCTGAATGCACCAATCAATTACGATCTTTTAAGCATCCTGCTCGATTGATTGACGAAAAAATTGAGAAGCCGTCCGCCCGTTTTATGAAGAACTATCTAATGATAACCTTTTAACAAGATGGTTAAGCGATCACACGCAAAATAATTCAAACAAGTCGTCTAAGTCAATAGTCTGACACATCAATCCGAAGCACTTGCATTCCGGTCAAAAAGTCGTTTAAATAGCCGCGTACTTGGCTGCGGACATGTTTAATGAGGGATATTCAGCGATTTTGAATACTATGCAATTGTTGCATTTGAATATTGGCCCGCAATAGAAAATGTTTGCTGATACCGCCGACGAGCAACGGATCGAAAGAGCAAATAGGTGCCAGTCACTTAGCACCAATGGGTCTCGTACGGCTTGTAGACTAGAACAAATGCATCAGAATGAGTTATTTGAGGTAGCAGAAGGACTACTACACAGGAATAGCTGATTAGCCGATCGAAGATTTATGTTATTGAAAACTTTAAAACTCGTTTTCTCGATTTTTCTGCATTGGCGGGCGCGTTAGCAAAAAAACTAAACGACCTGTTGACTTGAACTAAAATTTATTCTCTTCACTATTGAAGTCTCTTCTAAATATGTGAACCAACAAAATTGTTGAAAAAATATTTTTAGAGATCTTTTACACGACATAAAATAACTTTTTTTTTTGTTTGAAAAAGCACTTTTTTTCCCCCAAGACTAAAAAAGTCATAATTTCTCAGTTATTTTAACTTTTTTTGGTTCACACAGAAAAAAAAAATGTAATAATTGGAAATTTATTTGGTTTTTATGTTTCTGACAAGAATTGCGAACTGCATCTTTCCCGCCAATTGCGAACTACAGTAAGAAGGCGTTCTAGGAAAAAGCTCATTTCTCTGCAGTTTATTATTATATCTACTTAATACAAATTATTTACACACTTCAAATGCGTAAGACAATATACCACAAAGTTCGCTGGGCTAAGTTGTTTTCTCTCTTCCAAAAAAAAAGTCCTCAAAAAAGAGCTTTTTTAGGTCTTCTAAAGCACGATCCCCCCTTAACCGGAATAGTATTTCGGTATTTTTGCGTCAGTTCAGTTTTTGTATTTTTCAACCGGTACTAAATTTTTTCCTCCTGCAGAAATTCTGATCCCCTCTGAATTCTTTCCAGTATAATTTCTGACACTTAGGATTTTTGGCTTCTTTTTTTCCCCCGCCCGTTTCATTTGAGCGTTTATTTCTTTGTCATTTGGTTTACTCATTTGAGGATTGTTCCTAATTGTTAATTTTTTTCTCTTTCCATTATTGGCTTGATTTGTAAAGAAGTTGCCTCGATTCCCGTTTTCATTGTAAAAATGTAGTTTCATTTTGTTATATACCGAGCGCGTACTATTTCTTTTCTGCATTTTATTCTTTGCCCCGATTATAAAACCATTAATTAGACGGTTTAAATATTTATTATAATTGACGCACAAATAAATTGCTTTATTTCTCGTATTAAGATACACTAGTGTCATTTCATTTATGTTTCGAACTTTTATTCGGTTTTGGCGAGTTTGTTCAGTAATAATTGTTATTACCTTTGATCAATATAACGGTATGTTCGGCATGCCGAATTGTGTATTTATGCGAACTGTAATTAATTTAAATTTTATAATGTAACAAATTGATTTAGTTCTTGTTCTGAGCATTTAATGTTAATTGGATGATGTTTTCAAATAAAACGAACGGTTGATAGATGACCCTCTTTTATCTGGCGGGCATCGAGCTTTTTTTAATTATAAATTTCGGCGTAAAAGAAAAAAAAAAAATGAAAAATGAAAAACTACCGCGGACGATGGCCACAGTGTTTTTTGTGGAAAAATGTCTAGTCGTGACGACATCGAAAATAAAAGAATAAATTGAATTTAAAAATAAATACTTTTTAATAAAAAATTGTACAATTTGAATCGCGGAAATGCAAATGATTATTATTATCGTTGCCGCTCGGCGACTAGAAAATTACATCGATGCTGACTCTCTACAATGTTAGCGGCTGGAAAAGACTACAAAAATCACAAATATGACAAGTTACGATGTATAAACGACTATGTTAGCAACTGAATTTGAAAAAACAAAAGTCTGTGTTAAAGACGCAATGCTTGTTTAACTATACATGTACTTCAGCACCCGCCAGTACCGGGAAGAGTTAGAGTTGTAATGCTTACACAAACACACACACACATACAAAGACACCAAAAGGGTGTGACGTAGAAAGTGCCGATCAAAATATCTAGCTCGAGGCTCAACAGAAACTACAGCTGTCACGAGCATTTCAGGTCTAAAATAATTGCGCCAAACAATAAGAAATACGAGATAGAGCAAATAATATCAAAATTGCCGCTTTATAATTCTATCGGCTCCAATCTGTTTCAATGTTCAGTTTGTTTCTGGTGCTGGTAAGTGTTAGCTTTCCGAAACGTTAAGTTTTAAGATTAAATTTTTTAAACATGGTGTCTGCGGTAAATTTTTTTCCTCATTATATATCCACACCGTGAAAGTTTTAAATGTTTAATCATATTACAGTTATTATATATTTTAAAATTACAAATTACGATAATAAGATAATGCGAAATTAATAAACCTGCACACTATTGACAATAAAGTACCATTTATCAACGGACCTAATGCTACTGCTAGTAACGCAAAGCGACCACAAAAACATTCTCGTACAGCACACTCACTTACGACTTCTTTACCTGTACACATACTTTGCTATTTTTTTTTTACTAGTCGACTCTTTTTTAATTCAGCTGATAAATAGTTGATATCTTTAAGAAATTGTGTCATTCTTAATTACGATAATTTTTGAAATGGTAATATTTTCAGTTTCATGAATATAGCCTATTATTGTTAACTGGTTAGGCAGAGGTTTTTCGATTTTCGGGTAGCAGTAATTTCAGTTTTATCCGTTTACAATCACATTGCCTTCGTATGGATTCCGCCGGGACGTAAGAAGATTACGGGGAACGAATCGGTCGATCGAAAGAAACTGCCTTATACTTTTCGATTCTAAACATATCGACACCTCTATCGGACTACCAAATCCCTGCTAAAAACAAATGGTTGAGAAATCGGCGTACCCTTTTTTTTTAATTCGAACCAATTACATTCAATTCGAATGTTGTGAATTCTGAAGCAGTACATCATAAAGATCCGACCGCGAAGAATCATTGTATGCCACTTACGTATTGGCCGCGTGAAAATATCCCATTTTTATATATTAAATGAAACGTGTCCTATCGATTCCCCCCACCTTTTAGTACACTGCCAAAAGTTTAATCGGTTCCAACGTTCTCTTGCCTAGCTCCCTTTCCGAAATTTTTGAAGATAATGAACGAAAAGTTCAGTTGCTCCTCAGATTTCTAAGACTATGGGGGAATATTCTTAGCACTTAAATTCTATTCATTCGTGTCTGTGCTTATTGATGTAGTGTATAGGGCATACGTTAATGGATAAAAGAAGAAGAAGAAAATAAAAAAGAATTTGAAATCGAATATTAACTACGGTAAATACAGGGTGCGGCAGCATAACTTCCTTTTTTAAAATGCGCCACTTTTATTATGAAATTAATAAAGTACATTTTTTTTATCCAAGTTAGAAATTAATGTGTTTTTTAATTTTTCTACAATCAGCATAACTTCCTTTTTTTAAATGCGCCACTTTTTCTCTACTAAATTTTGTTAAAGGGAAATAATAATAACAGAAAATCGAAATAAAACTGCAATGGAAGAAGCATAGTCAATATGGGATCTAGAGTATGTTATTTCGATTTTCTGTTATTATTATTTCCCTTTAACAAAATTTAGTAGAGAAAAAGTGGCGCATTTTAAAAAAGGAAGTTACGCTGATTCTAGAAAAATTAAGAAACACATTAATTTCTGACTTGGGTAAAAAAAATGTACTTTATTAATTTGATAATAAACTTTATTAATTCATTAGATTAATAATTTAGCAGTTTTGAGATATTAATTTTAATTTTTTTACATGTTTTTATACAAAAAAAAAGGATTGTTTAACTAATTATGCCACAACGAGGCTTAAGTTATAGTACGTTAAACGCTGAAAAAATACGTTTAGTAAGAAGTAATAAAAATTATGATAAAAGAGAGAAAACCCCATTCTTTACAAAGATCAAGAGGATCTTTAGTTGAGTAAAAAATTCCCGACTTTTGTTAAAATGCAACAATCGCGGGGGTTATAAAAAGGTTGAGAATGTTCGACTGTAATGACCGATTATTTTTTGACTGTCATGGCCGATGTTTTTTTTTTTTGTTTTTTTTGTTTTTTTTGAGAAAATTAAAAATTTTAGAAGAACGCGAAGATGTTTATTGTTAGACCTGTGATTTTTCGTTTCTCGTTTATTCAGTTATGCAAACTATTTATTTTTGAAAATATACGTTTTATAATTTAATTCGCTGCACTACGCAGTCGTGTTTTTCTATATATGCTATTAAGCGGATTCTGTTCCGGACTGAAAATTATTTAAGATAAGGAATTACACCGTAATAGAGGTTTCGAAGAAATAGTCTGATAAAAAGAGAAGAAATTGAAAATTTCAAACGGGTACCGAGTACGTGTAAAGCCGTGGGCTACTACAGTATGTTTATATATTACTATTAAAATTTGAAGAACACATTATTTCAATTTCTTATTAAATGAATCATTCATATACACTTTTCATAAAATAATAATATGACACAGCAGACCCACACCGGACGGACTGCACTTGAATAACGATGTAAATCAAACGATTACTATCAGTCCCGAATGTAGTCTTGCGTGTGTACAGTTGCGTTGCATATTACAATTGCCTGGTACACAACCTATATCGGTACAGCTAAATGTACGAATAGGTTGCGCCAACGCGCTATGTAGCGTACGGCACCTGAGATGTTTAAAATTAAAAACACTAACACGTTTCGAAGCTAATAGCTACTGTGATCCTGAAGTTATTAGCTTCGAAGCGTGTCAGTGTCTTTAATTTTAAATACATTATTATTTTACAAAAAGTGTAGTATATGAGAATGATTCATTATTTATATACTATTTTCAAATTGATTTACGAATTATTATTATTGCACGTGAAATATTCTTATCGCAAGAGTAAAAAATAAACTTACTATTCTAAAATAGGTTTTAATAATTATTATTACTTAAAACGGTGAGGGATAGTAGAAGGTCGCGAAATGAGGATTAAAACTACTAAACAGTTAACCGCTGTTGCATAAAAGTATTTTTTCGTTTTCTTTCATTTTATTTCGCCTCATATATAGATTTGGACCATGCAACAAAATGGCAAAATAAATTCTAGAAAAACAATTTTTAATACCACCCCGTACATGATATATTCACCTTAAATTCGCATTTGCCGGAAATCAACGGTCACTAAGCTCTATCCTCAAGAGATGCAACTGTGTAATAAAAGATCTACTGAGATCATTTTGGAGGAGAATTGTGAAGCACTAATATACAAATGCATCCGATCAAATTATTTATAATGAAATTTCTTATGCAGCATATCTAGAGCAATTTTACTTCAGACGGACATATAAAATGCTTATACATTTGTTCGTCCTTTAAAAGTCTTCTTAAAATATATTAAAAGATATTTTTTTCACATTACTGGAAAACTATTTGGATGGTTAAAAAGCGACGATTTATTAGAACAATTAAATACAATGAAAATATAATTTTATCAAACAGTTCTTGACAGAACTTGCGTAAAATCGGTTTACTCGTATATTTTCGCGGCCTTTCGTCTGTTTACATCTGTTATTCTTTTCACACGTGTGGATAGGCACGTTATTATAGCCACGCATAATTAATAAATATATAGTATTATTCACGAAAATTGGTCTAATGCAATCACAAATTAATTAGCACGTTTCAGTAAAATCAATTCATCTATTGTTTTCGAATAAAACTAATACTACATTATTAAACTCATAGCATTTGGGACATGAAATAGTTGACTTTTTTGATTATTTAGCTTCTGAACCGAAAAAGATGTATTGCTTTTGATGATTGTCGTTAAAATTAGAACTAATAATAATAGATTTTGATTTAATGTAATGAATTTTTTTTTTTTTTTTTTTTCATAATTGTTATTCTTTAATGAACATAATTATGAAATGAGTGCTAAAGTTTATGGTAAAACGATTTATGGACTACCATATTCGGCTTGATATCCCATACTGAATTACAACCTGTAACATAAGAAACGATTAAAAAATGTATTTAAAAAGTAACGGCAAAGTAAACAAAATAAAAGTAGTAACCAAATTTAAAATTAACTGTTTCCGACATTTAAAGCGATTTATTATTATTTAAACACGCTTCAAAAAAAAAAAAAAAGGAAAGGAAAAAAACATAACGTATTATGATGTCGAGTACATTTCACTTGTCTGTTTTCTGATTGTGCACAGATTAATAATATGCAAAGTGAAATTACACATATCTTGTAGTTTTGTTTTGATGGGAATTACATCATTGGTTTTGTATACGTTTTAAGAGAAAAGTGTAAGTTTTTATTCATCGGGATCTTGCCTTGATATTAAGTCTGTCAAAATCGTTAGTGGAATTACTAATTACGCAATTTTCTGTCATTAGAGTATATTTAAAAATTTAATAATGGGAGGAAAAAAAAAACAAATATTAAAATTGCAGTAAATCATTGTTATCGTTTAATATCCTACGTATGGTTTAATATTTTGATGCACTCGAGTGCAAGAAATATATAGATTACAATTTTTACAAAATTATTCTTTCAGATTTTATTATCACGCAAAAAAAAAAAAAAAATCTCATGCGTAGTTCTATTTGTTGTTCCTAGTTGGCCATCGTATTGATTTAGCAGATAGCCGATAATGGTAATCCAACATATATACTCAATGGCAAATTTGGCAATTTTTTTAATGAAGTACAAAAAAAAAAAAAAAATGCATTCGGATAAAAACAGTTTTAATACAAATGTGGAACATTAATCACGGCAGCTTTGAAACTAATTCTGCTAATGAATAATTTAAGCCAATAATTTTGTTTTCTAAAATTTAATTTTCCTCGAAACTGCCGAAATTAATCAGCCGTACCATGTCGCAGTACAGAAAATAAGTAAATGTGTTTGGAAAAAATCATGTACGGAGTTTACCATCGAAGTGTGTTAATTAAGAAATATCGTTTCACCGGGTGTTGGCACTTCCGACTGCACTGTCCACCTGTTAAATGACGTTTACCGGAGCTTTATTAATAAAGAGTTTCTCCTGGCGACTTTCCTGAATATGCAGGGCCTTTTGATAATGTTAATATTCCTATTTTATTTAAGCAGCGAGGTATATACAAGTCGCTTATAAGGGATTATCTCAGTGGTCGGTTCTGAGCCCCATCCTTTTTAACATTTACGTTCTGTCCGCCCTCGAAAGTTTATTACACCTCTCTCTTCAAATCTTAGCCTATGCAGATGATTTTGTTTTGTTTATGCCTCTCGATAACTTAATTGTATTCAAGAATTTCAACTATACATTAACAGATTTAATCTGTCCATTTTGCTAGTAAAATCAACCGTGACTGTATTTTCTTTTCGACCACCTTATAATCCACATACTATACAACTGACCTCTGAATAATCAAATAATTCCTTTTTCTAAACACGTTAAATACCGGGGGTTGTTACATTTAGACTCGTAACTTATAGCCTTTATAATCAACTTCTTCTTCATTTTTTAATCCCATTAAGACCATTAGGAACCCGGTGACTATAATAGCTTTGCTTTATAAATACCTAATAAGGTCCCGAAACTGGACTATGGTTCTTTTATACCTTTTAAACAAATTTGGATACTATTTAGAATATGGGCTTGTAACTTATCACAGAAAATATTTGATCCTCCCCAACTATCTGTCTTCAGATAGAGACCCTCTATATTCCTCCTCTGATCATTACAAGAAGGACATTGTGCAACAAGTTCGCGATCAAATCATGTAGAGGCTACCCTATGTCCTAAAACATTCAGTACAAATTCTGAATAAGTGGAGATTTGTTGTTCCTCATAAAATATCGCTTCTCAGTTTCATCCTGCTCTCATACCGATATGCCCTTTAAACTATTTCTACGAAACATACGATATTAAGCATAACAAATTCAATACAGATATAGATTATTTAAATAATTTAAAGAAAGCTCACCACCACCCCTCGCCTATTAATGCAAACATATTTCTTTTTAATTTTCTTAGGTTGTACTATACAAATTTCATTTCTATATTCATTGATGGGGCGAAATTTCGAGGAGATGGTGGTGCAGTTAGTTCTGCCTTTTACATCCTGGATGTAACAACTGTGAAGTAAACTACCACCGAAAGCATCTATGTTAACCGCAAAGGTTCTGACTAAAGGCGTTGGAATGTATGTCGTAAATGTTTTTCACTGTAATGGCCAGTTTATCATCCTGATAGCCAAAGCGCTTTAATAGCTCTCCGACAGAGCATTTTTAATTACGTTTGACATCCGGTGATTTAGGATATTACGGAAAAGTACTTAAACTATGTCCGAATCCAGGATACTGTGCTCAATGCAGTTATTTTTCTGTATATCCCTTCAACTGACCTAGTCGAACTTACCAAGAGACAGACTGCAGCTGACTGTTTATATTTATAGAAGTCTTCCTGTGGTAGGTCGTACTACTGCGTGTAACCTGACTCACCTTCTTCCTCCTGGTTTTATTATATTCCTTTCACATGACCCGTCAACTGAACTACGCTTTTTTGTGACGATTATTTACCGTTCGTGTATTGGGCATTCTAGGATGGGGGTGTTCAACTTTCTCGATGTTGACTTTTCTTACTCGATATGCTCCAATCACTCATAACTTCAGAAAGGATATATCAACCGTTTAACATTTAATTGCCGTCTGTTCAAGAATTGTAGACGTGCCCTCGTGGAATAGCTGACAATATATTTCCGCCCTGTTATATATATGCGTTGCTCTCTATACGTAATCATTCATGAGTATATTCAATTTTCAGTTTATTAATAAGACTGCTATTTAATTAAATGATAGTGCATATTTTGACTTTTCTTTGTTTTCCTTTATTTTAAACAGTTTTTATCCTTTGTTAAGCGGCTCCTTCTTTTCTTCTTCTTCCTAGTTTTAAGAAATGTTTTATGTCATTTGATGGACATTGAACCAATTTCAATGTGTATGATAATGCAGATGAACTGGCCTAATGAATGTTTCTCTCTAAGCCAAGAGAAAAAAAAGTATATATATATACAATATATATACAATATATATATATATATATATATAATTCGAGATTTTTCTTTTCAACTAATGTAGTTATAGTTGTCGTCGCGATAGCCTAGTTGCTAGAGCGCTTGACTTCCGTTACGGAGGTCACGGGTTCGATCCCGAGCGACGACAGAACTTATTACAAGAATTAAATAAATAAATAAAATAATCGCTAGTAATCACGTGGAAAGCAATGGAAAACCACCACGTTCAACATCATATGCGCGCTAGGTCAGTACACACAGCAGACCCACACGGGACTGCACTTGTAGCGCGATAACAAGCGACTACCGTCAGTTCCGAGTGTAGTCTTGCGTGTGTACACCTGCGTTGCATATAACAATTGCCTAGTACACTACATATATATGTACAGCTGAGATGTACGAATAGGTAGTCGCCGACGCTCAGAAGCTGAGTATGGCACTATAAAGAAAGGTTATAGTTATGCGACAGTTGATATGACTACATTAGTAGGTTAATTTAAAACAACAGTTCAATCAGGGTGTTATGAATTATAATGCAACTGTAATTTTTTTTATTTTGCTCATTTTTCAATTTTTTGTTTACATCTTATTAAATTCGTACTGATATGGGATATTGTAATAAACAATTTTTTAAATAATCATCTTAATAGTTTATGTGAAAAATGTAATCGGTTTAAAAGGTAAAATAAAAAAAAGAAAAAAGATATCTGCAATCTGTTTTTTTTTTTTCGAATAAATTAGAAACTACAACTCAAGATTTCCTGAAAAATTAAAATAAATATTCAGATTTCTGAATATAACATTGAAGCAATTTACGATTCATCCGTTAACAAAGAATTAATTAATAATAACCTGTCAAGCCCATTGTTAAATCGAATTCTTCAATTAATATATTAAGAACTCTTTTTACTCCTTCTTCTCCGTTACAAGCTAGTCCCCATAGTGCCGGACGTCCAATAAAAACCTATTAAAAAAAACAAAAAACGAAGCAATGATTTTATCAATAAACATTAAATTCCACCGGTTTCTTAATGTACCTATTATATTTAATAAAAAGTACACGGATGATACGAGATTACCAATGAGACATTTAGACATGGTGTGATTCGACTTGTAAATGTTTACGTTTTAAGAGCCTCATAACAACGAATAATCAAAATAATATTTATAAAAAAGCTAAAACGAGACGAAATATTTCACATCAGCGCTTTTATAAAGAAAATATGATTTTCCTTTCTGTATCTTAAACTTAAAGTTTCACGTTACTACTGTGCACAATGTTGTAGAGTATAGTAGCAAAATTGTTGTAATGTATTATGAATGTAAAAAATAAAAATGACTAAAAATCAATGAAACGAGTACTCTTGAATGTGCATTTAATTTATAATTAAAAAAGCTGTCGAGGCTCGAAAAAAGGGACTACAGTTTCACCGTACGTCTATAGAATGCATACAGAAAAATAATATTACGTACAGTAAATTCGATAGAAGATGAAGTGAATCCGACTTATTATTCGCCAAGTGATGACCGTGGTGTGTTGTGTTTATCAATCGTTTATTCATCGCGCAGTTATTGCAGCTATGATTTTATAAGCGAGTAGGACCTTTTACTTCTAGCCGTTTATTATACCGAAAGCGGAATATATAAAGGGAAATAGTTAAAGGGGAAAAAATAACAAAACGGCAGTTGATCGACTTAACTACGTAAAGTAACAAACAAAAAAACTGAATTAAGAAGAAACAAACGTAGATGAGAATTGTCGCTACGAAGGGATACGGAGTATAAAAAAGGACATCAAATAGCTGAAAGAATTTCCTCTTTATCGGAGAAATATAAGATAATGTTACATGGAAGTATAAGGACAGGTGTAAAAGAAAGACAGCTAAATAACACAATCAATAAGTTAGAATAATATACAAGACGCGGAAACATAGAATTACATGGAGTCATCGAACATGTAAGCGAAAACCTAAATAAATATTATTGCTAAAATTGGTAAAAAAATAGAGGTAGAAATGAATGAAAAATACGTCATAGCAGTGGATCGATTAAACACTAAGAGTAAAAAATGCCTAAACCAATTATTTACAAAAGTGGAGATAGAAAACAGTGCGAAATGTATAGACTAATCACATTATCAGTCTTTGCCAAAGTTTTTTTTTTTTTTTTTTTACCCTGTACCGGTATGTATTCATACCACAAACAGCGGTGTTTGTAACATGTTATAGAAAACCATTTTAGACAACCGGAGTACAGCCCAATCTGTCCACTGAAAGACTCGGACATGTAATGATTAATTTCTCTCTTCTTATTATGTTTAATGAAAACGAAAGTTAGGCAATTGGAATCGCATCTCGGCACCATTTTCTTTTTAGCCTCCTGGCTGGATTTCCCGGTAGAGTGCTTCTATGCATTTTTCTGATGATTGGATTACAGTGATGTGATAATTTGTTGAATAATTTTTCATACTGTTCTTTATGGGTTTCTTCAACGAATAGCATCCTTAGATCATTGTGCAGGGTCTCGTTAGATACATACTTTGGGGCTGCTGTTAACGTTCGCAAAATCTTAGATGGTTGTCGTTGTATCCGCTGCAAGTTTGATCTGCTAGCACTGCCGTACAGCTCAATTCCGAATTTCTATATCGGTGAGATGTAGGTTAAAGTATATTTGCCTTTTTAATTTCAGACTTAGTGGTGAATAACGACTTAGTAGCGAATATAACGTCCTGGCACGAACCATCATCTTTGTTCGCACATGTGCTATATGATATCGTCATGTGAGCCGCCTATCCAACGTGATTCCTAAGTACTTCACCATTACCGATTGTTGGACTTCCATGTTGTTAATTTTTACGCTGAGACACAGTACCCGTTTGTTTGTAAACATAACCTGTTTGCATTTCTGCTGGTTAAACCGGATACGCCAATCTCTGGCCTATTCCTGAATCCTGTTTACTTGTTGCTGTACCGCCATAGTCGCGAACCTTGGGTTGACATCGGAGGATAAAATGGCCATATCATCAACAAACGTAGCTAATATTATTTGGTTTGATGTAGGCATATCAGCTGTGTAAATATTATACAGCATAGGACCAAGTAGGCTACCCTGCGGAACGGATGCACGAATTAAATCGCATATGAACAGGACAAGAGCGATACAGTAGCATGTTGGCAAAGTGAGGGTTCAGGGATAATGCTAAGTGCGATTGTGGGAAGATGGAAAGAGATTAAAATTGTTTTGAACACAATAAGGAATTGGCTAGAGAGACTGGATGTAATTATTTAGCAAACTTCTAATTTAGGATTTAATTTTTTTTTCAATTTATTTCGCTATCCATAAACGTGTGAAATAAAAATAATGTAATATCTTATTTATACAAAATCGTATCGTTTTAAAAAAATGTAATAGTTTGCTTCGTTATTTAAAAAGCTGCCAGGGCCTCTACCACAACTGAACCCTTATCTCAGAAATCCTAAATTTCCCTAATTAAAGAAAGTGTGTATACTTTCTGCACGACCTTTTCTCGCGTATTTTGTGGAACCTCTTTTCGTTTTCTTTATCTAAGGAGCAATTCATTTTTTCAAATCAACTTCATCAATACAAAAAATCATTTTGAAATTGAATATTTTACAATTTTACATTATGACCATTATTATTTCATCTAAGCTATAGGAAAATCTTACATGGTGGTTTTAAATTTTATATTATATTCTGTATTTATTTATTGCGTTACCATTCTTGCCCCGAGGGCAACTGCTTTGAAAACATCTGAACCTAATCGTACACCGCCGTCTAAGTAAACTTCAATTCGATGTCCAACAGCTTTTACGATCTCCGGTAAAGCTTCAATCTGTAATTTGTAATTTTACTCCGCATTATGTAAACATAATATACAAAAACTTTCCCCGTTAGATTCATTAAAAACCATTCTGTTAAAAATTACTCAATTTATGTAAGGTAATCAAAAGTAAAAGAATAAAATAACATAATTTATTAGTAAGGCTTTATAAAATGTTGATAAACGTAAAAATAAAAATAATATATACATAGCTGGTTGTTATTTTAATAGATGTCATACGCTTTGTGTAACTTTTAGTACGGCAATGCAGTTTATTTGTTTATTGTTTCCTCGACTCATACGCAGGACTGCTCTCAGTAATTTGTACTAAAGAACTAAGATAGGTTTATATGTCGTAACTGGTTAGAGCGAATGTTTAATTCAGACAACAATCTACTCTAGTAAATTTTGTTTTCAAATTGCTTCTTTATACTTCTTTTATTTTGTTTAACTTCCTTTTAAATAACCTTAATCGTTTCTATTGGTACCGTACGTATGATTCGTTATTTTCTTTTATTATATCAAGTCGTGCTTGCTATGCAGTTTTAACTAGCGCTCCAACGCGTTCATCCGTCAAAATGTACACCACAATTTTAGTTTTAGTCGAGTAGTCATTCTTGAAACGTACAGCTACTAACGACAACAATTAGAACGATGTTCTAGAGGTGGTGAATAAATGACTTTCACCGAATAATATGTTCTAGCTCGAACACCGATAACGTCTTAAATACCGGATCATATATATATATATATATATATATATATATATATATATATATATATATATATATATAGGAGAGGGGGCATAGCGGGGCAATAACAAAACTCTGTAAAGAAACAGCCAAACGACGATTCAAATGACGCTCTGTGATTGGTGTTTAGTTGTCGTATAACCTTGTAACCAAAACTGTCGATTTAAGCGTTAATAAACCAAATAACAAGAGGAACAAAATAGTAAAAAAACGAGAAAAGGATATAAGAAACCGTAGATGATGAAAATGCTGAACGCATTTACTGCGGTTATGTATGGTCGCAGTCTACGGAGGGTTGGATGCGATGCATAAAGTGAGAAAAAATGGTTGATTTTGTTTTAAGAAACTTATAACGATTAGAAGTTTATATTTTGATTACAAGAAACTGTTAACATAACTCCCTATAAAAATGGCCCGCAATGTTCCATCTGGTACCCCACTTTACCCCGCCGTACAAACTTCACTCTGAATGTATTTCGTTCCGTTACCTAAACGGTTACTAATAAAATAGAAAATGGCATGCCAAACAAAGATAGACATAATGTAAAACGAAAAAAATGCTTTGATAATCAACCTAATGCCGTTGTTAGCTGAAAAAATATCTATAACATCTTAAATACCCCCACTCTGCCCCCCTCTCCACTATATATATATATAATTCATTAATGTGATCATCAGAGCCCTGATGATTTCATCGTAAATAAAAGTTAAAACTAAAGAAATTGAACCAACCGTAAAAACTTATTTAAGAAATAATTAAACTGTTTTAAACATTTTCGGATGTAAAAATCGATTCGATTTTTCTGTTCTATTAACAAGTTTAATATAACCCATATTTTAATTTTAAAAAGTTCGCATTCATTTTTATTTGTTCCTCGCATCTAAATAATGGATTGTTAGCGTTCTTTGAAATTAACTTTCTGCAATGAGCCCTCAACACTTTTGTTAATCAGCGTTCTTTGAAATTAACTTTCTGCAATGAGCCCTCAACACTTTTGTTAATCAGCGTTCTTTGAAATTAACTTTCTGCAATGAGCCCTCAACACTTTTGTTAATCAGCGTTCTTTGAAATTAACTTTCTGCAATGAGCCCTCAACACTTTTGTTAATCAGCGTTCTTTGAAATTAACTTTCTGCAATGAGCCCTCAACACTTTTGTTAATCAGCGTTCTTTGAAATTAACTTTCTGCAATGAGCCCTCAACACTTTTGTTAATCAGCGTTCTTTGAAATTAACTTTCTGCAATGAGCCCTCAACACTTTTGTTAATAACTGATTAATTGGAGAATAGTGTATTATCATGTTTTGGTACACCACACTTTTTTTTTTTTTTTTTAGAATTACATATGAGGATGTTAAGTTTTAAGTTTTAATATTAAGGACTAAATTTTTGTAGCACAAGTTTTTATAGTTTACTTGAGAGGAACAAGAGAGCGTAGTAGTAACTTAATAGTTCCAGAATTTTTTTTTTTTTTTTTTTTAATTTCAACTTCAAGATTTACTTTAAAAATTTAACAAAAATGCATAAAAAAGTAAAAAATAATTCATATTTCAGAGTAATATACTTAGGGATATTATGATTATTCTTAAACGACACTAATGCTTATTAGAGTTTCAGTACACCGAGTTCAAATTGTAACAGTAATTAGAAACTATATCGTAAAAACATAATAACACAGTCACACTTGTTTTCTATGAGCTAAATATTGCAAATATCAGGAATATTTAATGCGATTCTTAATTATCGTTGCAATTTGAATTTTTTGTCAATTCTAATGAGTATTAATGTTGTTTAAGAATAATCATAACATCCCCCAAAGGTATATTTTTCTGTGAAATATATTATCTGTTGTGAAATGATTATTTTTTACTTTTCAGTGTATTTTTAGGGTGTTTCGGTAATATTATTATCGGTACCTGTAATATTCCGTTCTAAATTCTGTGTAGTATAGCGCTGCCCCTGTCTTAAGCTAACAGAACAAGCCGCTTATATGTTGAAAAAATTTGCTCGCAATTTGACTTTTTTATGCTTTTTATTAGCATTTTTCCCTTCCTAACGGAAAGGCCAGCAGTCACAGGTTGTTCGGAACCCGGCATAATTTATTATTCACGTACAATAATTAAATATAAAAGCTTAACGAACAACTAAGCATATTACTTAAATTAACTTTTAAAAAGTACTAATATTACATATTTTAAGAGCGAATATAATTTTAACGCTTTACAATACCGTGGTAGAATTTTTTAAGAAACATACGAAATCAACCGCACATGAAAATTAAAATTAATATCTATTTGAAGTTTTTGCGCGTGTAATATGGTTATTTCAACGGCTTACATCAATACGGTGATAACATGCAAGGAGAAATGTGTATATGATAATAATCAAAATTCTAACCGATGCTGGAGCTGTATCAAGTTGTCTTCCACCATGATTCGAAACCATCACAGCTTCCACGCCTAGGTCCGCTGCTTTGATCGCATCTTCGGCAGTTAATACTCCCTTTATTACAATAGGTAGGTTTGTAATACTGAAAATAGTAACAAATAGTTAACTACAAGTGTCATGTTTCTGTTATTTCATACGAGAGTTTCGTTCGTTCTTTACTGATGAACATCTTACTTTGCACAATTTAGGTATTTAACTTGAGTGAACATAGTCACGTAAAAAATTTAAGTTAGTATCCTAATTCTTAAAAAATTATACAAAAAAACACTACATTCCATTTATATGATCTGTTTAATTTGGAATTTTAGGTTTTCCTTTTTTTCCTTTAGTGAAAATATTTCAAGTTTATACTTGTGTTTGTGTAAGCGGTGTAAAATCATTTTTATCTGAAAAACATCAAGCCATGTCGAAAATAAGTGTATCCGTGACAATAATTATAAAACGTTTCATTCAGTGGAAACAGATGAAACGCGGTGTGTTACGAAGTCGGTAAAAATTCAAAATAAATTTAGTGTTCTACTGGAGAAAAAAAAATTATTCCTAGAGTTGCACGGTTTAAAAAATTTAAGAACAACTGCTCTAGATGGCGTTAAAAAGTATATATATCTATATATATATATATGTATATACACATATATACACACATATACACACATATATATATATATATATACACATATATACACACATATACACATATATATATATATATATATATATATATATATATAGAGAGAGAGAGAGAGAGAGAGAGATGCATGTATATATATATATATATATTTATACATGGGCGTCGCCATCGGGGCGAGGGGCACCTGCCCCCCGGAACCTTTAAACTTTTTTATTAACTGCCATGATGACTATTCATAGGCGCGTAATCAAGGACAATTTGAAAGATTTTCATCAGAAACCCACGAAAATTATGTTTTAATTAAGATTTTATTCTTGTTTAATAAAATATTAAGTCTTTGGAACTTAAAAAAACATCCGTCAGATATTTAAATTATGATACTGTAAAATTTTTTATCATTGATAAATTAATATTGGTAATTTGTAAATTATTTTATACAATTACAAAACAAATTAAACTTATTTTAAAAATTACCTTTTGAGCCAAACAAGGTGATCCCATGATATACCCATGTCAAATAGTTTCGATGTATATTCCGTAAGTGCTGATGACCCTGTACTGCCTAGCACAGATTTTACGCCATTTTGAAAATTTCCAAGTCTATTAAAAAAATAAATAACCAAAATTAACGAGTGTCGGATACAAAAAAAGGAAATTGGAAAGCATAAAAATAACATCAAAAAACAGATTTATGGTATGCCATTAATGGATAATTGAGTTTGTCTTGTTTCACCACTGCAAATTTCATGAGTGGTTAAAACAAAAAACAGAAAAGAAATATGTAAGAATTAAAGACCTTACTTGGATATACTGTTCATGTTTTTAACTGGAATCTTTATTTTACACAAATTAAATTTAAAACTTAAAAAAAAAAACATAAAGATTAACAGATTTCTAAGAAGTTTGTACTCCATGCATTTTGTAAGCTAATTTTACATTCTTCTCGTACTTGTTCATTCCGATGGTCATATTTTTAAGTGGTTCTTTTTATTCGGCAATATGTATTATTCGTTCTGTCTTTATTTTTCCAACCCACCTAACCGTGCTAATCTTCTCTATATTCCACATATTATCTGTAAAGATTATCACGATGGAATGAGAGTTTCGTGCGTTCGTTATTAGTTGGCTATGGCAGCATTCTTCATTTTTCAGCGGTAGCGATAAATCGGTGAGATCTTTTGCATTATTTATTTCTTATCTATTTTCGTTTAAATTACGATTTATTCCCATTTTATTTTGTGTTTTTCAGAAGTATAATATTCTTACATTTTGTACCTGTATCGCTTAGATTTTTTTTTTTTCTTTAATTTGTTTATTTATTTAGTAAGTTTAATTTTTGGCTGACTCCTCTGCGATCTTCTCCTCTAATCCAGCTAAAATTAACAAACCCTTAATTTACCCATAAATATGGACGCGAATGTTGATTCTAAATTGAAATCTGTGAATACCCTTTCGCCTCTTCATCGGTCATTGAGCCGAAAGAGATCAGGCTGTCTCAAAATCTCACTGCTTCCAATAGTACTAATCTTAGTAATAGTAATACAATAATAATCAAATAAAAATATCTTTATTATCATTACATAATTCTATGTATGTGCAGGAATTGCGCGAGTGATAGGTTATTGAAATGTAATAAAATCAAAATTGATGTAAAAATAGAAAATTAAAAATAACAGTAATAAAAATAATAAATCGAATCGAATCGACTATTTTATTATTATTATTATTATCACTGTATAGTGCACTAAAAATCCGCTACATAACGCAAATAGTGAAAAAATAACCGAAAAGGGTGGCTTTAAATATAAATATGATCTATTAACATAAGCAGCAACAAAAATGCACCACATTTATGAATATTACACTATCTAATAATAATTATTATTATTTATTTACTTATTTTTTAAGAATATCGATTAACTTTCGATGGTAATATTTTTTTAAATTTATTCAAATTACCTATACTAACCTGTAATTCAAAAATGATCTCTTCCACGCTCGTCTTCTTCACTACTCACTTCTTACCTCTCTATCTTCTTCACTCTTCTTTTCCTTTTCCTCTCTCCCTTTGCTATTCTTTTTCCCTTTATCTTTTACTTTTTTTCTTATTTGTTTATTTGTTTATTTTTATTTTTTCTATGATCTTAAAACACCTCTAGTTCGTATGTTCTCTCCATTTAGCATGGGTTTCGCATTAGTTTCTTACATGTATACTATATAACTAGTAATAATAATAAATGTATTTTAGAAAGCCCAATAACATGAACTAAGTAACAGTCTCGGTCATAATAAGAGCACTAGTGTGAAAGCAGATAGCATTCCGTATGGAAGATTTTTTCCGTTGCAGATTAGACTATTACAATTCTATAATTACTCTTTAGAAAACGCATTTGTTCCTCTTAAATGGGAGATCTTGTGTGCTCGATCCGCAAACCAGACAAAGATCCTAAAAACTATCAATCCTATAGGCCAATATTCTTCCTATCATGTATCGGAAAAATAATAAAAATTATTATCAAAGACAAAATTCTGTGATAAATTCGTAAAAATAACAGGTTCCTTAAAATACAATATAGATTTCGGAAAGGATCAGGAACTAGGGAGGCGCTAACTGAATTCACGTTAGACTTTCAAGCTACGTTAACTAGAAATTGGCATATGACCGCGATTTTCATTGACATTAAGTCAGCATATGGAAATTTTGATTTATCAATATGGTACAACGGTTGCAAAAAGTAGTTATCATGGATAAGCTTACAATTTGAATTTATAATTACTATAGTAACAGAAAAAACATAGGCTGCTATAACCAAAAGTTGTACCACTCTGTATTCTTTAGTAAAGGCCTACCGCACGGAAGCATATTAAGTCCAATACTATTTATATTATATGCATATGAGCTGAATAAATTACAAAATAAGCACAGATGAATGGTACAAAAAGCCGACGATTGGCGGTATATACCTCTAAAGCGAACTTAAATGTTACTATAAACAGAGTACAGAAAATTTTAATATAATTACAAAATAATATAACGAACCAAACGGGTTGGTTTTTTGATTTAAATATTATTTATAAAAGAGATGTAAAAATAATAGTAATAATGGGAATAATAATAACAGCAATTAACTAATTAATGCAAAGAAGGAAGCGAATAGTTTGCGTGTGTATATTTTAAGTTAGGTTAGCGACATATATATACCGACTTTGAAAATGTGAAATTTTTGTAGCAACGTAAAGGAATAGCTGGACTATATAAGCCGAAAAAACCAATAGTCATATTTAATTCAGAAGATAAACCAATTATTGAAGAAGATGATTTCCGTAAAACATGGGAAACGTACGTCTTTAATTTATTTAAAACAAACAATCATAATATCACCGAAGAGTTCAATAAAACTGCTGTAAATGACTGCTTGAAAATCTTGGAAGATGAAGTAAAGAAAGCGATAGTTCAATCAAAAGTGCATAAAGCTACTGAACCGGATGAGGTTGCCGCAGAGTTGATAAAATTATTCGGCGATTATGGAATTTGTATCCTTACAAAGTTGTTTAATAAGATTTATGCTACTTGCGAATTACCCGAGGAATGGTTAACATCAAGATTTATAATGATACCGAAAAAGCCGCATCCAAAATCATGCTCTGAGTACAGATTGATTGGTTTAATGGAGTCACACCTTGAAAATGTTTCTTAGGATAATACATAACAGGATACGAACTAAATGTGAAGAAAACATTGGAAGAGAACAGTATGGCTTCCGGTTTAGCCTGGGAACTCGAGAGGCATTATACTCTGTATGAACATCTTGATTCGGAAAATGAAGGAGTTCCAACGTCCAGTATTTCTCTGTTTCCTGGTCTTTGAAAAGGCTTTTGACCGAATAACTCATGACAAATTGTTCCAAATACTCGATACTATTGGCCTAGATGAAGCGGATAAGCGTATAATAAAAAATCTTTACTTACACCAAAACGCAGTAATCTCATTAGAAAACAACAAAATATCAGATCCAATTAGTATTGATCAGGGAGTAAGGCAAGGATGTATATTGTCTCCTTTGCTGTTTAATATATACGCGGAACAGGACTTCAAAGAAGCCCTTGATGACAGAGAAGAAGGTGTTAAAATCGGCGGTGAAAATATCAATAACGTCAGATATGCTGACGACACAGTTTTGATGGCTGAAAGTGCAGAAGAGCTAACTATATTAACAAAAGCGATGGAAAAAGTATGCAATAAATATGGACTGATAATTAACGTGAAGAAAACGAAAGTAATGGCCATCTCAAACGACCCACACCCTATCGACATAGTGATAAACAATGGCAGACCAGAACACGGATTAATAAATGTGGTGACCCAGACGGAGAAATTAGATGTCGCATTGAGCAAGCGCGTTCTGCCTTTATGAAAATAAAGAAGACACTCACAGCTCATGACTTGGACCTTAATTTAAGATTCAGAACTCTGCAATGCTATGTTTGGTCGGTATTACTATATAGTGTCGAAACGTGGACATTGACGTTCAGAACGCTCCACAGATTAGAAGCCTTCGAGTTTTGGTGTTATAGACGCTTGCTCAGGATCCCGTGGACCAAAAAGAAGACAAACGCTGAGGTACTACAGACGATGAGAAAAGAAAAGGAGCTGATCGACACTGTCAAAAGAAGAAAAATAGAATACTTCGGTCATGTGATGCGTGGGCCAAAGTACACATTACTGCAGAATATATTGATGGGAAAGGTGAGAGGAAAAGGAAGAGTTGGGCGAACAAGATTATCTTGGTTCAAGAACCTACAGACATGGACAGATTGCAGTAGTGAAGAACTGTTCCGCACAGCAAAGGATAGGGGCGACTACAAAGAATTAATCAAGCTTACCATCAGATGAGCCTAAGATCGAGAACGGTCATGGCACCGAAAGAAGAAGAAGAATCGGGTTGCATTAGAGAAATTCCGAGCAATCTGGAGAACCCGCTAAGACGTAAGCCGTCGTGTATATGCTTGTGTTAGTAATAAAAGCGAGTGTGAATGACATCGCGGAGTGTGTCGAGGCTTGCGATTAAATATTAGTAGTGGTAAAAAGGTATCGGACATCTAGGCGATTTCCGATTGATGGGAAATTTCGCATTAAAAGCGATGCCTAGACAATTGCTTGGCTGCACAAATTATTGCATATAAAAATACTTGCGTCGTTCGAAGCCGCGAGCTTCTTCTCTTTTCCTCGTCGTCCGATCAACATCGTGATCGATCGGTTATCGTTTGTTGCAAGTTATACTTAGATGGATATCATTAACTAGTCGAGTAGAATAACCGCCTACCGAGGTTTGGTAAATACAGTAAATATATAATTTTTTATTATTTTATTTAATTTTGTTTTTGTTCTCCCGGCTTTTTTTTTTTTTTTAGTCCAGTCCTCGTGATTGGGCGTTCGCGTGGTAGGCGTTTTGAGCAAAGGGACACTATGGACCGCTCTGCGGCGGGTAGGAAAGGCCTCCCTTTCCTCTTTTGTTATCGTGTTTTTTTTTCCTTTTTTTTTTTTAATTTTGAAGAATTTTTCGATACAATATATAGCTGACAAATATATGTTAAAATTAAAAAGCAAAGACATCACGCAATTGATAAATTAACTCTTAACTTAAATAAGCTTATGAAAAATAGTGCGAGTTCTGAAAACTATTCAGCTTAAATATCATCTCAAATCATAAATTACAAATAATCAGCTTAGAATGGAAAGAAATATGGAATCCCTTAGAAATTGGAATTGAATAAAACTGTATTCAGATAAATAAATAAAAAAGTAAATAATAACCGGTTTAATGAAACAATCAACAGATGTTACAACAATTATGAATTAATTTTTACCGACGATTCTATGGATAAAGTTGCGGAACGATATCTACCTTCTTTTACCCTAAAAAGGAAATATTAGAACTAATAACATACGACGGATCTTCTTACATAGTAGATTTCATAAAAATGACATTAGAATACGTAAAAATAATTGTAATAAGAAAATATTGATATTGACGGATTCAACGGTTGTGTTTAAAAAAAAAAAAAAAAAAAAGATGTTTTCCCCAAAAAATGACTATGTAATTTTGAAGCAAAAATCAGGAAAATTGTACACGGGGAAAGAAACAAGAAATCGTTGTGGTTTTAAAGAGGGTTTCGGTTAACGTTGGAATCCGCGGAAACGAAATAGTTGCTACTTTGATAAGATCAGAAAATTATGTAATAAAACAAATAAAATTAAACTAGGAGGAAGATAGTATATATTAAAACGCCGAAACAGTACAAAAGCAAGTCACACGGAAATTTTAATAAACCAATTAATTGGTTCGAATATAACGTAGATCTTTCTTTAGTCGTACTGCTCAATGCCGAGCATCGTGACTACCTACTTGTACATTCTAGTTGTACATACATGCATGTAGGTAGTTTTCACGGCAATTGCTACATGCAAGACTACACTAGGAACTGATTATAACCGCTTGTTATCGCGCTACAAATGTAGACCCCCAAGTGTGTCTTGCCGGTATACCAGCCAACGCGCATATGATGGTATATGTGGTGGTTTGCCATTGCCTTCCACATGATTTTATTAGCGATTAATTTAATCTAATATTTGTAATAATTTCTGTCGTCGCCTCCTAGGATCGGACTCAATGCAGATGGAGACTATATAATAATAACTATATGCAGAATTATATTCGGACATCAATGCATTTCTTTTCATTTTGCACATTTGAAAATAAACATAGTAGCGCGTGTTAATTTTATGGTTTGGAAGAGTCGTCATTAGCAGTTCATTTAAATCTGAACATGAAACGAAAATTAAAAGCAATCCTAACAGCAGATCTAAAAACACTGGCACTAACAATATCGCAAATAGTAATAGCACAACCAAATTCAGCCGAGTGTAAGTAACTATCTGGCCAAAAGGTGAAAAACTGGAGCAAAACAAAAAAAAATAGATTATTCTATTTTTACTGACTTAATATAAATTAACTCGCTTATGTTCTCACCCGATGTAACAACCTGCATGGTTTAACAATGCCTATAGTGCTACTACCAAACTTCATGCAAATTTATAACAGGTGCGTACAAGCATGAAAAATAGATTAGTCGAAACCAAATGAGATACTAAATATACGCATAGTCAGTGTATGAGAAGAAAATGTGAACTAAAAAGGAGCGTGTTATCTTACGTTAAGTGCGGTGGTAATTCAAAAGCATTTTTTCTATCTGCCCGTCGCTTACCAAAAACATTTGCGTCTACAGTTAAAACGAGCGCTTTGAATCCAGCTTTTTCCGCTCTTTGCACCAACTGCCTAGTAACTTCTCTGTTAGAAAAAAAACATAACATCATTATAAATTATCAACGATAAACTCAATTGCACTTTAATTCTGCTTGTCGTAAAAAGTAATTCAACCTAAAAAGTTAATCAAATTCTTTGAATCCATGACTGCGGAATATCGCGTGTCAGATTTAGAGTGTTTCTCTATTCAAGTGCAGAATCAAAGATGTTCTTTTGAATTATGCCTTTATGTACCAAATAAATCGATTTTGACATTCTTACTTTTTTCATTTTGAAGTTGTTCTTTAAAACTCTTAGCCATAGTCTGTATGTTTCGTTTCAGGGTCGTACTTAAATATCCATGTTTTTAATCTTATATGGAAAAATCTGATCTGAAATTGGCTCTGACTACGTGAAACTAGTCTGATAACTAATAACATAACATTAATTTTGTTTGAGTATAAAACATTTGTTCTTTGCCCACAACTTTCACCTTTTTAAACTTTCCTTCAAATTTAAATAAATGGTTCCACCACTGATATTCAATAATTTAGTGTTATATCCGGTATCAACAGTCTATACGATCAAAATGAATTATCTGACTCAAAGATTACTTATATGTATGTTCTAGTATACCGACCAATTAAAAGCCAGTATTTAACCATGTAGCAATGCTCCCTTCTACCCAATTGATTAGAAACCAGTATTTAGTCACATTACCACCCCTATTTCTACTCAACTAATCAAAAGCTAATATTTGGTCAAATGACCATGGCGCTTATACAACAGACACCTAGTAGGATGTCATGCCATCGTGTTCTATAAAACTGCGCAATCCTTTGCTTATTATTGATATGAATTCTACTATTGGCCCCTCTTTCGGAGCGCCGGTTGATATGACTGTATCTTTTTATCTCTTCTTTGGGAGCCGGAATCTTCTTTTCCAATATCAACCAAATTTTACGAAAAAAAAATTAAAAGGATAAAGAAATAAAAGAAAAAAATAAACGAAGATATTGTGGGCGCCAGTGGCAAGTAACGGCTACCACTACCGGAAAACTCTAGTAGAACATTAGGCTTTTAGAAAGAACGCGAGAAAAAAAATAATAAAAATAAAAATTTTTCTCTCGATTCAAAAAATTTTTTTATCGCGAAACCGCCGTCCGAAGGCGGTAGTTCCTCCCAAGCGGAGACGTCACCGGCCCTACCACGTGTCCAATAATGAAACCTTTTTATAAAAACGCGTATATATTCAAAAAAATTACAAACAAAGCGACGAGACCGCGTTACAATGCGTAAAAAATTCGGTATCGACCAGTAAATGGTAATAAAGACGAATTGACTAATTAAAACAAAAATTCCTAAACATGCAGCATGGCGAAAGGCTGACGTATATCAAAACGTAAACGTGACGACGACTAGATACCGAGATGAATGGTCGACCGAACACACTCCGATGGAAATTATAATACGACTACATCGAGTGAACCACGAATTAATAATATATCGAATTATAATACCACCGCGTTAATTACCCTGCCTGTTATAATATTCTCGCCGCTCGACATTACTCGGCGCACATCTTATTCAGCGCTTCTTGCCGCACGCGCATATCATTGTCTTAGCTGCTGACCACTACCACCCAGACACTATAACGTCTCTACCCCAGCGCGACCGTCTACTCGACGATCACGCCGCCGAACTCGGGGATTTTTGGTATCGGCCAAATAAGCAACCAAGGCACGACAAAGCGGCGATGTAAAATATATCGACACGTTCGAGAAGCCGAGAATTAATGAATAAATCGAAGAATAATTTATAGCTCGAACGTCGAATAAAAGATAGCGCCAAAAGTACCGAATCCGTATCATTATATACAGATGTCTTCAGTGTTATGAACCAAAAAAGATAAAGCTTAGCAACTATCAAACCACCTTATACCTCCAAGTGTTTTTTTTTACAGGCATTATTACAAAGAAGCATCTGCAATGCTAAATTATGCCGAAGACCCAGGCACTAATGTTATAACAATACCCCAGTTCTCTCATTATAATAAAGCTCCTAAAGTACTAAATTATGCAGGAACACTAGTCTCATCCTTTGCAATATACATGGTAGCTATTCAAATATAATTTTTAAATTCCCGGTCCAATTCCTCCCGATTTCCTGATTACTAGAATTGTACAAAAAGAAAAATGAAATTTTTTTATTACTATTGGTATAACATTTGGGCGTCACGGCATATTTTATATGAATAAAACGGAATATGATTTTTAAATAAATATAATTTTGTATATTCAGTTTTTACTGATACTCTCATAGTCAAGAAATGAATTCCACGCAGGTGTAATTTAGCAAATAAAGTAATTTTTCAGAACCGCATTTCACGCAGGCAACGCCGCGACCACAGCTATGGTCTAAAATAAAAAAAAAAAAACTGACAAACACTAAAAAAATTTTAAAAATAAAGTTCATTTCATAATTATACTTAGTACAAAGTATTTTATATAAAAAAATAAAACATAATATAATCTTTTAAACCTTTGTCTATTGGGAAGAACTCAGAAACACACTTTTTCTATAATTAACCAAATTAATGAATGCGGCATATGTCTTGCATTCCGAAGAAGTATTTTTAATTGTTCATTTCATTGAATTATATGTAAAATATGTAAACCTGGACATTCTATTCTAATCAGGTGTGTATAAAGTTATTAGTTAGCAATTTTTATTGTTTTTATAATATAAAATTCATGAAAGAAACTAGTTTATTTTTACATTTTTGGACATAAAAGGGAATTACTTACAACGAAAAAAGGAATGCGAAAGATTACTGATAATTTACAATATTTCAACGAATTTCCTTAGCAAAAGTAGAGAAAAAAGTAAAAAAAATTTTTAAAAATAATTACTGTATGTCTGATCAATCAACTTACAGATAAGAAATACAAAAAAGTATGCAGACGTATAATTCATAAAAGATGATACTGATAAATTGTATAGGATAAAGATGAAAAAGCAATTTAACAAAAGTACTCCAGGGCAGATTTCCGATAAAATCAAGGGCAAAAATTACAATACAATGTTCCAAAAGTCTTGTTGAACAAAAGTGACGTCTTGCATTATACGCACACAATAAAAGAAACAATTGGTAGTATCGCAATTAATACAAATATACACGCATACACTGAAAGAAGGAAAGAAAGTGTTATTTTTTGTTTCGTTTATTTTGGTGGGAGTGAGCGGTGTAAGATACCTACACGCGTAAATAGGGAGAAAAGGAATAGTCGTTAATTAAATTTTAATTCCGCGCTGAAACGTTAATAATATAAAGAAACCAGTGACCGGAAAACTGTAGTAATTTTCTTTATTTTTCCTTCGGTTTTGCTGACCGTTTTTTCCCGAAGTATTTTTTTCTGTCTCCACCTTTAAAATTCTTTTCCAAGCCGTAACTAGGAAAGAATGCCCTATTTTCTTCCCATGTAACCATTTTCACCACTAGTTTAGGGAAATCCAGTGATGTTGGAACTACAGTATTGCTATGGAAGAAATATAAATAATAATATAACAGTGGTCACGATTAATTCAGAGTGCTCAAAGAAATAGCGGTAAGTTGAATAACTGCGAACCGCCACGACTAAACTAAAAGCATCTCTGATTATGATAGGCTCTTTTTCGTGTTCTCTACACCATTTGGTAATAATCGAATTAGCGAATGAGTGCCAATCATACGTCTTGAAAATTCATTATTTAATTATATATATTACTTTCAGTTTTCTCGATTTGCGTCATTGGGTGTTGTTTTGTGTTCGTTTGTGAACTTCTGTTTAACAGTACTGCCGGGAAAGTTAAAGCAATAAGTCAAAATAAACTTTGAAAAAATTTGAAACAGAATAATTCTAATAAAACATTGATCGTAACGGTTGCATGATGAAACTGACCTATCTTTATAAATGTACAACTGATACCATTTCAGGACATTCGGCGCCGCTTTTGCAACATCTTCCATACTTGTAGTCGATAATGTGGATAATATATACACACCGTTAACTGATTGAGCAGCTGAAATTTCGACATCATGTATTGCCATCATTTACACACGTCTGATGATAATGAATAGCTTAAGTTAGGTTATCGTATCGGCATTTTACGTCGACTTACCGCGAATATTTCCACATTCTCCATCCGGATGCGCCAATTTCTGCATTGCACTTGGAGATATTCCAATCGGTGAGCCAACTCTGTGGCCTAGAACAACTGTCTCCGTACTGCGATTTGTAACATCTATCAGTATTCTAGGCCTGATCCTCAACCTAAGTTTTCAATACAGAGAGTAAAGTATTATTTTCAAATTCGTAAGTTGCAAAGTTTTATACGGAATGCAATTTTTCGGGTTTAGTTAAAATGTTCAAAGATACGGTTTACCGAATTTAACATAAAGTTTTTGTTAAACAATAGTTGAATGAAAGGACAATTAAAAATAAATATAAAAATACAAACAGACACCGATCGAAAACTGGTTAAAACCACTTTTAATTTTTTTTTTTCAAACGATCTTATCTCTCATACTTTCTTCAAACCCATTAGGCTTAGTACATGTTGAACATCAACTTACCATTGTACGCCGAACTTTTAAATCCAAACACGAATTTTAGATAGCGATATATACTATATATATATATATATAAAATGCGAGGTGAAAGGATTCAGTGAGCACTTTGTATGGGAGTATTATAAATTTGACAACGAAAGAGCGAAATATTTAAAAAAGTATTTAAAACCTTACATACGCTATGATGAAGGTCAATCAAATAGTAAGCGGTCCTTTATCTGAAGAGGCAGAATATTTGTATTTTTTTGTTGAAGAATACTCTCTAAGATAGAATTGCAGGAAATGGTAAATCTGTATTGAGGAAACTGGTTAAAAGATGAAGGCTAGGCCAAAAAAAAAAAATTTATGGCTTGCGATACCCTATCAAAATTATGTGGAACTTATCCTATTTACTTTAAATCTACTTACATATGTATATCTATCTATATATATATATATATATTTGAGTGGCCCTTATTTTTCAAGGTTAAAATTTTTAATCTCTCAACCCGTAGTCTTGTTCTCTTATATGAAAAAATCATAGCGTTAAAATTTTAGCTAATATGGTCAACTTTAAGACGTGCCGATATGGCCAAGAAGATAGCGCCAATAACGAAGGTACATTTCCGCTGGTTACTAGACAGAGTGGTTTAGCGGGTGTTACGCAGTAAAACAGGAACTCTCATTACAGGCTTAAAACGTTGAGACTATAATTGAAATATCAAAAAAATTTTCTTAGCCTTCTTTCGCGGGTGAATAATTTTATTGATAAGAATAAAAAAAATCGTTTAAAACACATTTACAATTTGCCACAGAATAGACTAAGAAAGTTAAGTATTAATGCCAGACATGAGCGTCGACTTTTTTCGCATCGGAGTATTTTTTTCGATATTCCGCTACCACTTGAAGCGGGTACTGTTTTTGATCTTCTTTGCAGGTCAGTTTATTGTTGTATTGTTCAATTAATTGTACGCCGCGTTCAGCTGCATCATTGTTTCATTTTAGAGATTAATTCTCAGGTAATCTTCATCCTGTTCCCATTCACTTGGACTTCTGAGAAGAAAATCGGTGTTAATGCGAAATCTCTGAAACAAATTCTTGGACAGCAAATTGACAAATTGATCTAGATCTCCCCGGCATAAATTTTCCACGTCAGAAAATTTTATCTGCAAGCGGCTCATGTCGTCATCTTCTGTTGCGTCGAGATCCAGGTTTTTGTGCATTCTTTCTTCCACCTCATTACTGACATCGTTATCAAAGAAAGCGAAGCCAATTGCTTCCGGAGTTAGATACCATAAATGGCGAAAAAATTGATTTACAGCCACTTTTGAAATTTCTTTGTCTATTTTTTTTGTAAGAATTTAGTTTTTTTAGAAAATTAAAATATGAATTTGTGATGCCTTTATAGTAACCGGAGCTGAAAACCACGCTTCCACATAAGTTATCACAATAATAATGCAAATATCAGCTAAACCTTTCGCTTCTGAAGTTTTCGGCTTAAATTCATAGCGAAGTAAATAAATTTTCAAGAAGTACTTTAGACATCCACCTTGCGTGGTGCATGACTCCGGAATATCGAAATGAAAAATTATTTGGAGTTTCTCCTAGAAATACTAAGCGTAATTCTAAAAATTCTTGGTAATTGTCACGAGGCTGATGTGCAGCAAGTGTATGCTGCAGGAATGTAATCAAGTGGGATTTTCTGTCGTCGTTAAATACCGATCTCGTTTCTTCTTCCATTAATGCTGAGCGAAAATTGTCTTTATTCATCTTTGACCACTTGTTTTGGAATTCTTTAAAAATAGCAACATTCGGACCAGAAGTGCGAGGCATTTTCAGTTTGAAAACAGTTCTTACAATCATTTCAAAAATATGGTGACGAGACGCCAAATATAATAATTTGCGGTCGAGGAACCGTTCCAAGCGAACACAAATTTTCTCCTTTGTCACCAGTATTAACGGCAGTTGTGTCGAAAGAAATACATTTAATAATACAGGAACGGGATTTTTTGGTTTTGGCCGAGTAAGCGTTCTTGACAAGTCAAAGCGCTGCTAAAAAGAACGATGTCCGAGAGATCGTGAATTAACGACACTTCGGAGAATATTTTCTACCTCGGACATTGTCAAACGATAGCACTGCAAGTAGCGAATCCTATATAGACAGATATAGATATATGTGACTTGGAATGAAGAAAGGAGCCTAACAACCAAAAACCTGTTTTCGTGATAAGCGTGTTTAAAGTAAACAACTTCCTATCAGCGCGAAATTTTTTGTTATCATTTTTGCATTACTGAGTTGTAAGAGAAAATAAAAGAATTCCATTCGTCAAAGTACGTAATACGTTTCTATTAGTCAAATACTGTTGACTGAATAAATTAAGATCAGTGTTATATCATTTCTCACAGGCTCCTTTCCTCATTCCAAGTCACGTTTATAGATATACATATATAACTCGGCCATTTTGGCCTCGCAAGGGGCTGTACCCCTTGACCCCTTTTGCTTTCATTTCTGTTTCTTTCTCTTCTATACTCTGTATAAAATTATCAAAATTTACAACGTAATTCTTACTGACGTCAACACAAAAAAAATAACATAATCACAAAAATCCTATCCTAACATTTAATTTTCATTATATAAAATTAAGACATTTTTTCGTTACATTTTTCGTTACATATTTCGTTACACAAAATTGTGACATTTTTTAAATAATAATAACAAAAATCCTACAAAATATAACAAACGTTACATAAAATTGGGACATTTTTTCTAATGGGCGGTAGCCTAAGAATTACGTTGTAATTAATAGATATATATATATATAAATATAATTTGTGCCTGCCATTTTCGAAATATTAGGTTAAAAATGTTTTTTTTTTTTTTTTTGGAAGTCATACTAACTTTCCCTTCCTGAAGTTTATGAAATGTATAAATAATTTGATCTATTTGATCAAAATTTACCAATAAAAGTATAAAGAGAAAGAAAAATTCGCGTGTCCGGACGACTGGGGACCCAGAGCATTTCAATGCGGATAGCGTGAAGTGAGAAGAGAGTGTGAATGAGAGAGCGAATACGGAGGATGTAAAGGTCAGATGAGTGAGAGGGGAAATGAGAGGAAATAGCTTTAAGAGCACACATGGAGTCGGAGATAATTAAATATTTAGAAGAAGAACGATGTGAGGAAATATGGATTATGAAGCGTAAAATGGCCACTAACTCGGCCGTAAAGATAGTACAAAAAGAAGGGAGACGAAAAGATTCAGAGAAATTAATAATCGTGTTGAATAAAGACATTTAATAACACTGGTCGCAAAACGAAATTCTCCTTTAAATAAAAATATGACGAATATGAGGAGTTTAACGTGCTGAATCTAGATTTGCTTTCCATTTTTTGCTGTCACGTATATATTTATTTAAAATGATTTTTTTCCAATAGCTTAAAATTATATATATATATATATATTTTGTCTGTCGTTCTTGCATCAACGGTAATCTATTCAGTTCAGATCGTATTTGTACACACAAAAACGACTCGCACTGGTAGAAAGAGAGAGAACGTTATCAGAGGCGCTTATCCTACACACTTAGTCAATCGAGTGTTTCCTCTGCTTCTTCATCGTTATATACGGACTTAACAAAACTTCGCCTTCTTACGCAATCTGATTTGAATGACCCCTTGTTCGCGATTTAGAACTCACAAAATCTAAGGGGCTCAACTTCTCAGATCAAAATTACAATAATGGAATTTGTTAGATAAAAATACGAAGGTCTCATATTTTCGCAACAGACAAGAAGATTTTACGAGTCATTTCACCAAAGAGGCTGGTGATTTGGTATTTTGTAATGATGCTAAAGGACTCTTCTACAAGAAAGGGGTTTTCCCGAAAGATCGGAGGAATGGCGACTTTTCATTGAGATTCGTCCAAAATCAGTTTAAAAGCTGTATTACTTCACAATGGCAATCAATATCCTTCAATTCTCCCAGCACGTGCAACAAATATGAAAGAAAATTATGGAAATATGAAGAGTTGTTATTGGAAAAAATTCAATATTTACAGTACACGTGGAACATCCGTACTGATCTAACAGTTGTGTTGCAATGTTATAACTGGCTTGCAAGGAGGATACACAAAATTCTGTTGTTTTTTTCTATGCGAGTAGGACAGTCGCGCAAGAGATAAGAACTACGTAGTGAAAAATTGGCCAAAAAGAGCGAGTTTGATGCCTGGAGTCAAGTATGTAAAAGAAGAACCTTTAGTTCAAAGTGAAAACCGTTTTTTTTTTACCACCACTCCATATAAAGCTGGGTCTTATGAAAAATTTTGGCCATGAACAGAGATGGTGAAAGCTTTCAATACCTGAAAAACAAATCCCCTCGAATCAGCAACGCGAAATTGAAAGACGAAATCTTCGTTGGTCCCCAAATACGGGAGCTTATGAAGAACTCAAATTTTATAAGTACGTTGAATAAAGTTGAAAAAAGAGCATGGACCGCTTTCGTAGAAGTGTGTCATAATTTTCTTGGAAACAAAAAAAAAATTAAAACTACCAGGAAATCATTCAAGAACTTCTTTCTGCATGTAAAGCTCTGAAATGCAACATGGCTCTTAAAATTCATTTTTTAAACTCTCACTTAGATTTCTTCCCCGCAAATCTAGGAGCAGTATCACATGAACATGGTGAAAAGTTTCATCAAGACGTAGTGCACATAGAGAGGCGCTACAACAACGGAAAATGGTTAGAAGCAATGCTTGCCGATTTTTGTTGATTGATTCGTCGCGAAACTCCAATAGAAAATATGAAAAGGAAGAAAACTACAAAGTAATATACCATTAACAGCAAGTAATTAGATTATCTAATGGTTTTTGGTGTTTCGGAACAAATTTTATCTAATATTTTATCAGTGTTATAATATATATAATTTAAATTTGAAGCAAAAAAAAAAAAAAAAAAAAAGAGTTTTATCGAAAAATTCCATTAAAAAAAATGTATACGTGATTTGTAATTTTTTATACGATATTTCTATTCAGAAATATCAAATTTGTGATAATTATGCATAAAAATTAGAAGGAGAGAAAAAATAATTTTTTTGGCAGACCAGTGTAATTATTCATACATAACGGCTGTTTCAGGACAAGTCAGTAGTAAAACGCGCATCACTATATTGCCATCTGATTTTGGCTTTAAAAGCCACATGTTGGCAAGTTAGCCAATGCGCTAGAAAATAATAGCATAAAATGTTGACTACTACGACATAATCTGAAGTTAGACGTATTGAAATTTTTCAATACTTATATATCCAGTATAGCTGATAACTGTGTTGAACATAGATCTCGCCTGATTTAACTAATCTATAATTCCAACGTAATGCGTATATCGTTCTATCGTTCTATCGTTCTCCGGGAAGACTGGTTTGTCTGGATTGTTTAGAATTAGAACGATTAGATACGCTTTTAAAACGATCTGTATGCTGCCTGATTATCGTCCCGCCCGTGTAAGTGGTACAGTATAATAGTCTTCTTTGCCTACCGAATTTCAACATGGCTATACTCCGGATTACTTTTCTTTTATATTCATTTTAAGAACGTTTTAATATATTTTCATCGAGTTCATTTATTTTTTCACCATTAACAATATTGAAATAAACTCGTTTTAAAATTATATATTATTTTAATAAGCGTCTTTTCTTCGGCGTTATTAACGCCGTTTTAATATCATATGTCACATAGACCAGTGTTTCTTAACACAATTGATACTACGGTTGTTTTGCGGACCACACAAAAAGTTGCGTACCGAGTTGAAGAAAGTGTAGGGTTCTTTTTTAGTACTTCGTGGGAGAAAAAATTCAGATTACCACCGAAAGAAAAAAAAAAAAAAGGCTATATTTTTCAATAAAAATTATACACACTGGTAAAAAGGGAGAAAAAATCTTTCAAAAAAGTTTTTAGAAAACCGTAGTCTAATTTTCTTTTCTAGATTCATGCATTATCACCAAAGACTGTTCTTTGAGCGAAATTTCAGAAAAATCGTCAGTTGGTTGCAATAATTAAATAAACGGAAGACAATTTGAATAAAACTGCGTAATGAAAACATGAAAAATTGAAATTGTTTTTCATGTGCTTTTTTTATTTTCAACGAAAAATATTGAACTTATTGCAAAATGCGATTGTTATTTATATATTTTACATTTATTAGTTTGCCAGTTCTCGAGTAACTGCCATAGTCAAAGCTGAATTTATATTCGTACAATTTCTCTGTTTCGTTTTGATGCTTGTCATTTCCGAAAATGTTGATTTACATAAATCAATTGAACGAAATGGATTAGTACGGGGCTATTTTGCGTAATGTCGGAAATGATATTTGCAAAGAATTTTAACCCAAAATTCAGTTATCCTTGGCGACTTGAAGGACACACCTGTAACGTAGCATCGCAACTTGATTTTATTAATTTTTCTTGTTCCAAACCAGTAGCACTGTTTTCTTGTTGTTCAATGGACATATTTAAAATTCAACCTTTGGAGAATAATATTGATCAAATAACTAAATGCTGTGTACATGTTCAACAACGATAGTTTTTGAATTTTTTAATGTAACATATAAATGATGTTTTTTCGGTTTTTCGGATGTTTGCACACCCCATAACTGTAACTCATTTTTTGAACGCCTCTATTCTATTCGACAAATCAGAAGTAACAGCGTCATTTTTCCTTTGCAACGTTAAATTTAAACCGTTTATTAATGAACAGATATCGAATAAGCGAGCCAGTTTTACACAGCCCAGTTGTGATCGCGGAAAATATTTCTTAGTTTTGGATTGTTTTTACCTCAAGAAGTGTTTTTATACTTCTTTTCTTAATTCATAAAATTTTGTTAATATTCCTCTCGCTGGCAATCATCTTACTTCAGCGTGAACTAATAAATTTTACAGCTCCAATTTTATTAAATATAATTTCGAAATTTGATATAGTTCATTTTCTTTATTAATGTTAACAGAACAGTGTTCAAATCAAGAGACAACTTTCTAGTGGCCAGCCATATAAAAAATAAAATAAAAAAAAAATAGGTGCTTCTAATGTATAACAGAATTTTTTTTTTTTTTTTTTCAGATTTGTCCACAAATGGGCCCAAGAAGTATAACACAATTAATAAAGATCATTTTTCTACCGGTTACCTTTTTTATTATTATTTTTCTTTTATGAGAAAGATCAAGAGGGTATTTTTTGTAAAATTCATCTGAAAACCCCCCTAGTAAAATTTTGGCGAGCGATAATTTTTTATCTGCATACCAAAATTTTGATAATGATAACCGATAAAACCGGTAGAAATTAATACATATATCGTTTTTTGTAATTGTCTCCCTAATCGCTATATCGCTATAACCGGTTTTCACCGTATTTAATTTGTACCTTTTTATTCCTTAATTCTTATGCGTTCGACAAAATTAACAGAAAAAATCTACGACAGAGAATATATGTAACTTCGCTAGACTCGTCTTCTGATAAATAATAGAATTGTTCGTTATCACGTTTGCTCGTTCGTTCGCGTTGCGCTCTTATCAACAATCAATTGTGTTCCGATTGCATCGTTTTCTATATCGGCTAACAATCGTTCTTATTTTATTATCTTATCTTCTAATTTTAGTTACTAGCGGTTTTTAGTTTACGTTCGATTTATTACTTGTCACATAAAAGTTGATTTCTCTTTTCATTTATTTTTATTTAATTTTAATTTTATTTTATATTACGAGTACTTATCCCGTTCTATTTCTTCTGGTAAATGAGTTCGTCTAGCGGGGACCGCTCGACGGCCTCCTCCAAAGACGCTATACACGCCAAATCGGGTCTAACACTTCAGGTGATGGAAGTTGACGCTTCAGCAAAGCGTAAACTTTCCGTTCCTCTTTTGCCGGTCGCGTCAATCCCTAGTAAGGATCTACGGTTGTCGCAACCCAATTTATCGACACTTTCTACCTCAACTAACAACAATAATAACAATAGTTGCGGTAGTAGCAGCGGTAATGGTACTGGAGGTAAAATTATTACTAACAATGATACAGCTAACATTAATACTATTAAAGCTATTAAAAACTTTAAAATAAAGTATTCGCAAGATAGCATTAATAATGCTAATAACAACAAGAATAGTAGAAACAGTAACATTAACAATAAAAATAACAGTAACGACAATAATAATAATTTCTGTAATACTAATACTAATAATATTAGTAATAATAATAGTAATAATAAAAACAACAATAATAATGATGATGATAATAATAACCATAATAATAATAATAATAATAATAATAATAATAATAATAATAATAATAATAGTGATAAGCCCGGAGAGTCATACCCTCGTGATCATCCTGGTCCTTATCCCATCATAATTGAGCACACTTCTTCTCATGCTAATCTAGGAATTTACCATCCGCTTGCTTTGACAAAATTAATAAGTTCAGTGTCATCATCTTTTGCTAACATCTCCCCTTGTGAAAGAAATCGAATCTCGGTATCCTTCTCTTCCGCCTCAGCAGAAAACTCTTTCTTGCAGAATCAAAGTTTCCTTTTCAAGCACAACTTGAAGGCATTCATTCCCTCTACTTCTTTATTCAGGTTGGGCGTAATTTCAGACGTCCATCCCTCCTTCTTAGAGGACGACATTTTAGCAGGTCTTGAATCGCCTATTCCTGTAATCTTTATAAGAAGAATATTTCGTACTTCTGAAGGTAATAAAATTCCTATAAAATCCGTTGAACTCAAGTTCTCCAAATCCATCCTTCCTGACTTTGTGTCAATTTACAAGCTCCGTTTCCCTGTGTCTCCTAGTATCAAACCTCCTATGCAGTGCTCTAAATGTTTTCTTTTTGGCAATATTTCTAAGCACTGCCGTAGTTTCTGCGTCATTTGTACCCACTGTTCCTCAAAGCATCTTCTTTCCAAATGCTCTAATCTTCAAAATCCTCCACTATGCCGAAACTGTAACGGAATCCATTGTTCTAATGACTGCAGTTGCCCTGAATGGTTCAAACAAAGGGATATTAAAAAAATCATGGCTGCCGAAAACGTATCGTTTCACGAATCTTCCAATTTAAAGAACAATTCTTTTAGCATTCCGCGTTCTCTTATGCCAATCGCACCCCTGTTATCTCGTCCAATTTGATCGTTGCTTCTGATACTCCTATCTCCACTTCCCATGTTCCTTTAAAATCTCCTACTTTCCGTAAACCGAACAAAACCAAATCTTCTTTTAAGCATAAGCTTCAGTTCCCCTCTCTTTCTTCAAATCATTTTCCTTCCTCCTCCAGTGGCTGGGCTCTAAACCATCCCATTAACTTTAACATTAATCCAGACCTCCCTTGTACCAATGTTATCACCGCTTCTATCTCCAATGATCCTGCACCTATTTCTTCCCGAGTAGTTCATCTTCCTCCTATTAATAATTTAGGAAACTCTCTTCTTACAACATTGCACCCTCTTCTAACTTTTCCTCGTTGCTTGTCTCTTTCCTGTCCAGTAATTTACACCTTAATTAACTTCTCCTTTGATCTCCTTTTGTCTACATCAGCTATGCAGAACGCTGTTAAGAGATGGCCTAAATTCATCCGCTCACAACAGCTAATTTCAAAGTTTGGAATCTCTCTTCCAAATCCTCTCATTTATTTGAGAACTTTAAACTATACGGAATTGGTTCATTTGAACCAGACCTCTAATGCAGTTAATGTCTTCTTTCCTACTGCCCATCCATGTTATTTTAAAGAGACGCGTTGGACGGTATTTAAATCTACCGGGCCAATGTATGTTTCTTTAATCTTTCAGGTTGTAATTCACGGGCTATTTACTTAGCTGTTTTTTATCATATATCATATGCGAACCAGTCATAGCTTTAAAGTTATAACAAGTCTATATAATAATAAGATGCATAGATTTCCCTTGCGGAATAATTTTCTTCATTTGTTGTTTTCATTTAATATTATTTCTTATCTCTTTTCCTTTCCCTTATATTTCGTCATATTTCTGCAGGTTCAATCTTATTACTTGTTTCCTTTGCTCCTCTGCGTCTAGTTCCTTTACTCCTCCTTTCTGTCGTTTCTTGCTCGGTGGTCTAGATTTGTTTTCTTATTACTTCCCATTTTTTCTCCCACATGATACACAAGTTTAATATTCTCTAATGGAACTTTCGTAGTCTAGGAGCTAACCAACAGTCATTGGAGGGAATACTTGACTCCTTTTCCATTCGTAATGCTCCCTTATCTGAAACCTGGCTTTCTGAATCTTCTAACATATCCATTCGAGGCTTTACAGCAATCCGATCCGATCGTGTTGATGGCTATGGTGGCGCTGCCATTCTCATTAGAAATTATACCTTTTTTTTCTCCCACAATCATTCTTCCGACTTTTTCTCTAATTCTCATTCACCCAACTTAGTCCATATTTCAATTCCAAATATTTATCCTCAGCCTACTCATATAATTTCTGTATATATTCCTCCCAATTTTGATCTTAATCACTTCCCATTCACACTATTGATTTATCCTCACTCTCTTCCTTTCATTATTGGTGGCGACTGGAATGCTCATTCTCCTCTATGGGGCTCTACGCGTCACAACAGGAAGGGTCGTGTTCTTGAAAACTTTATTCTCAACAAAAATTTTGTCCTTCTTAATGACAACTCACCTACTCTCTATAAAGGTGCACATTCATACAGCTCGGTGGATCTGTCCTTTACTTTTCCCCACTTTGATCTTAATTGCCATTGGAGAACTTTAAACGGTACCTTCGGCAGTGATCATGTTCCCATTATTCTTTCCTTTCAAGACCTTCTTCATCCTCCTCCTCCTCCTAATTATCCCAGACCTGCTTTCACCCCTAAATGGTCGATCAATAAGGTTGAATGGGATAAATTCCGCCCAAATATCGACCTATCTCTTCCTTACACACACTCTCATACTAATCCTATTCAACAATATAACGCTTTTTCTAATTCCATTTCTTCTGTTCTTGATATCTCCTCTCCGCCACTTCATCATTCCAAAAAAAAACTATTATTTTCTGTCGTCCTCACTTTGGTAGAATAATGATTGTACGAACGCCTTCAAGGACAGCGTTTCCTCTTTTCGACTTTTCCGGGCTTGTTTCTCCTTTTCCAACTTCATGGCTCACAAAAGGGTTAACGCCAAGGCCAGATTCATCCTTTTTTTTTTTTTTTTTTTTTTTTTTTAATTGGCCTCGTCAACCGAGGACCTTCACCCAGAAACAATTAAGGGAAAACGAAAGTTATACAGTGAGGCGATCATATATCCTGTCTTTTCCTTCTACACTTATTATCCCCTCCATTGTTTCCTTCATATTAGCGATAGATTCATCCTTAAAACGTTCAAAAGAAATTCATGGAGAAATTTTTGTTCATAATTTTCTAGATCTACCTCGCTACTCTTAACATCCCTTCTAAGTCCTTATTCTTCCTCTAATAATCTTTCTTCTGCCAATGAGGAGCTTAATTCCTCCCTTGCTATTTTGGAATTATCGTTGTCTTTTCTTCATCTTTCTATTTCGCCTGAGAAGTCTGTCTCTGTAGTTTTTACATTTCGTCCTTTTAACCGTTCCTTAGTTAACCTTTTCCTGTGTCAGCTCCCTATTCCTCTAGTTAACTCCTTCTCCTATCTTGATGTCATTATTAATAGTAATTTATCTTTTTACGGTCATATCAACAATCTATGTATATCGGCTCTCAAGAGATTAAATTTCTTAAAAACGTTGTCCCCACGGAAATGGGGCGGCGATCCGTATATTCTCCTCATACTTTATAGATCCATTATTATTTCTAAATTGAACTATTGTTCTTTTCTTTATGCCAGTACTACCAAATGCTTCCTTACCAAACTTGATCGCATCCAAAACTTTTGTCTTCGCCTCCGTATTGGTGCTCTGAATTCTTCTCCAACTCCTGCTCTCCTGTCCGGAACTGGCTTCCTTCCTTTATTTATTCGAAGACTTCATCTTAATGAAAGATTTATGATTAAACGTCTTCATATTCCTCACTCGAAACTCGTAAATTCCTATCAATATATTCTGGGCAATTGGCGTTTCTCTAAACGAAAAATTCCAATTCTTTCACACATCTCCTCCGACTTGTCCTATTTTCTCACTTTATCCTCTCCTGTAACTAATCCCCGTACTTCACTTACAACTTCTTAGAACTGTCGTTTTCTGCTAAGCTATTTTCTCTTCCCTCTAACATTAAATCTCTTCCGCTTCGTGTAATACATAACGAATTTAACCAAACTCTACACTCACTCTTTCCAGCTCACAGCACGGTTTTTACGGATGGCTCTTAATCTGCTTCAGGTGTCGAAGCTGCTTTTTTCTCCCTGATATCAACTATTCTGAGTCTTTTCAACTTCCTTCCTTTTTTTCTATCTTTTTAGCCGAATCCATGGCTATTTTACGTGCTATCCTTTTTATATTCTCAACATCCAATTTATCGAAATTCGTCATATGCTCTGATTCGAAAATCGTTTTATATTAGCCCTCTCATCTCCCTTCCCTAAACCCTCGTCAGATCCTATTATTCTTTATATCTGTTCCTTAATTTATAATTTATTAACACCCAGTTCTATCCTAATTGATCTGCTCCGTATTCCGAGCCACTGCGGCATGGTAACGATCTTGCCGATTCTTTGACATGTCTAGCTGCAGTAAATGGCCGTTTCATAGACAGACTCCTCTCCCAATGTCTTTGTCCTCTCTCTTATCGTTTTCACCATGACTTTTGGACTGATCTTTATCCGTTTCTTTTCTCCAATCCTAACTCCTTTTACCTTGCTATACAACCCTCTCCACCCACTTCTTCGTGGTTTAATACTTTTCCCCGCAACAGCCGTTCTGTTAATTCTTTCACAATTCGCCTCCGCTTTAATCGCAGTCTGCTTCCTGCCTTCATCTTTCATTTTAATATTGTTCAGTCTCCCTTGTGTCCCTTCCATTCTCCTCTCTTAAATTTGACCTGTGATGTAAATCACCTTTTATTCGAATACTCTTCTATCTCGTCGGAACGCGCAGTCCTTTATTCCAATTTGCTTGGCCTTGGTCTCCCGACCCCTTACTGTGCCCACTACATTCTTGCTCTTCCTTCTCCTTCTGTTGTTCCTGTATTGGATACCTTCATTTCTTCTGTTTCTAATCGCTTCTTGATATAACTTTCAAATCCATACGTTTCATCATTTGTCAGTCCTTTGTATTGGGTAAATGTCCTGCGTTGACGCGCCCAAAGAAAAAAAAAAAAAAAAAAAAATAAATAATAAAATTCTTAAGATACCATCTTATTGAAAATCTCATTAACTTGGATAAAAGGAAATATTTGTTACATAAAATGTATGAAATCGGTCATACGTTTTTAAAACGTATTAATCCGGTTACTGCGACAAATGGTGTACCCACGCTATCCTTTCCTTTGCCATTTTAATTCTTTTGTGTTAGCCTTTGATAATATAACTTACAATTCTTCGCGTTGGGTAAGCTTCACTGTTGACGTGCCCAGAGGAAAAAAAAAAAAAAGATTGTACCAAAAGAGAAAAAAAGAAAAAAAATTTAAGAAATATAGTATTATAGTTAGAACGACTTAATTAAAAGTTAACGCTTACTTCGTAAATGCTTCTTTGTTGTTTTGTAGTGTTAGTTGTTCATCCGATCCGCTACAGTAGTAATCGGCTGCATTTTTCGGCAGAACTTGAAGTGCATAATCTTCAAATTCCTGCACACTTTGGAAACTGTTGACTAACGATTTCTTCGCACTCATATTGCGGTCACTTCTACAATCGCAAACAGACATTTTTAAGCTCGCATTATTTCAGAATTAACTTAATAAAAATATAAATGCGGAAAAACAATAGGTAGAAAAGTGCGGAATATAAACTAAAACGAAAACTTATTATCTCCTTTATAAATGAAATGAATTTAAACAGAGTCTTTCCGACTTGTTAGGATTTTTATATTTATATTGTCAATTGCCTGACTTGAACAATAGTGTCGGCAAACAAAAACAAATATTGTTGACCGACCATGACAGCATGTGATGGACCACTAAATAACGGTGCTACATTATCTTCGACTTTGTGATGGGTGCTTTATAAACTAAGTTAGATGTATTTCATCGTAATTCTGGATGGAATATGTTACAAGTAATGGTGAAAATTTCGGATGGAGTGTTATATGAAAACGAAATCTCTTACATTCCATCTGAAGTGGCCGCATTTAAATATTCACCGGTTGTGTCTTGCGATGTAGAGAGGTCGTTTTCTACATTGAAAGCTAGGTACGTGAACAGGTAAGACGTAATTTTCGTGTAGAAAATTTAGAAAACATTCTAATTGCTAAATATAATAATTTTTAAATTTAAACATATATAATTTAATGTTTTTTTAATATAGAAAAAAAAGCAGCATGTTAATAAAAATTTAAAGCGAAAATTAAGATTTTATTTAATTTTTTTAATATACACTACGAAATTTTCAGTGCATATGTGACGGTCGCTGAGCATAGTGTTAGAAAATAATTAATCGAAAAAAACGCGTTTATAGTTTCTCAGTATCATACACTTCTAAGGGGTAATTTTAAACATACAATTACAATTTGAAAAAATTCGTTTTCACCAGTTTGACCTATTTCACGTTAAAGAGCGTGCTTTCAAGTGTTCGAAACCGTTGTTAAGTCAAAACCGTATTTTTGACACACTATGTACCTTTTCTCAGCGACCATCGCTTTAATTAAATTGAAGCAAAAATCGGTAAATACGAATATTCTATTGTAATACGTTGCTTTCGAAAATTATTCAAAATAATTATATTACTCAAAAACTTCTTCAAAGAGGAACTGCCGTAAATTATATTTGGATTTGTTACACTACACATATATATATATATATATATATATATATATTGCAATAATTTCTAGGTATTCTGCGCACACAGTTAGCAACACAAATTCTATTTGTTTTGGTCCCTTATTGCGAAAGCCATTAAATATAGTTTCGGAATCATTGATGTTTCTTTTATTTTGCTATGGAAAATATTTGTATGAAAAAAAATATCTCTTTCTTCGCGGAAAGGAAAAATTGTAATACTTTTGACTTTCACTTAAACACGACGTAACTTTTAATAAAATAGTAGTCACGCAACATATATTAAATGAAAGAACTTAGTATCAGAAAAAAAAAAAAAGATCTATAAAAAAACCTTACCACTGACAAGTATAGGTGTAAATAGGGCGGTTATGTGCAAATTATCCAAAGATGAAAATTACGGCGTATCAATAAACTAAAGAGAAAAGGTATCACCTGCCGACTTATCGTACGAAAAAACCAAAAAGCAACGATTATTAATGAAAATTAAAACTCGGCCACGATTCAGGATTACCAGAAGGCGCCACTCATTTGAGCCTAAAAAGTTCTAAAATTACTCGGAATGAAATCGATAGTCAGTTTCTTGGGAAAGTACAGAATTGTTTACTTACGGGCACTGGAAAAATCCAAACTATGCTTGTTCAGGCGCGAGTACATCAGCCTACTTAGGACTCGGGTATAACAGCTTAGTCGTTCATCCTTCTACACCGTAGTCCGATTTCGGACGTCGAGACAGCTCTTGCTCGCCACAGCCTTCGATCCTAAATTTTCCTCATCAGTTCGTGCGTCTGTAAACCAATCCATTTTTTTTTTTTATTCGGTCTGTATATCGAACATTCTTTATCCCGTAAGTTAGTTATATTCCAAGGAATCAGCTGTTTCTCGATCGTTATTAGCGAATTCAATTGCAATCTTAATTCTACATTCCTCTTTGATCCACTTATTTTCATCGATGGTTCAAAGAGTGCAGAAGAAGTAGGCACCGCCTTTACCATTTCGTTTCTTGATTATTCTGGATCTAATAAATTACCTTTCGCTTGCTTCATCTTCACTGCCGCCATTTTACTATCATTTATACCTCTTCTTCCAAAGATTCCAATCATTTTATTACCGTTTCTGATACTAAAATTGTACTTCTGACATTACTTTTCCTCTTTTTTTATTCTTTTTATTCGATCTTTAATCTTTATAAATTGTCTGTCTATTGTTCTATCTTTATTCATTTCGTGTGGGTTCCCTCGTCATGCAAGAGTTAAGGGCAATGAGCAGATCTGCTGCACATACGGTCGATTTATTACTCCTGTTTCTAACATTAATTTTCTTTCCAATAACTGCCAATCTAAATTTTAGCGATATATTTATCCTTTCCTTTTATCTGCAATCTTTTTACCTCTCTTTTCCCGCCTTCCGAATCACGGTACCACGATTATCTTCATCTCAATCCTTCCTTCATTTCTCTTATTTGTCATCTTTACTTTGGCCGTAATTTACTCCCCTCATCTATTTTTCGTTTTTCTCTAACAACTCTTCCTTTTTGTCAATCCTTTTATTTGCAACCCCGATCACATTTTCTTTGAATGTTCCCCTCTTTCTCTCTAAACGTTTACGTTACTACCTCTAGCTCTTAGGCTTGTCTCTTCCGACACCCCATAACGCATTATTCACTCCTACGCTTCTTTCACCTTCTATAGCTCCTACTATCTTCCATTCCTCAATTTGTAAAGATCTAGTTTATTTTTTTCCTTACAGTATCTTGAACCGCAGCGCTGGGCTAGTGTCCTCAGTTGGCAGGTCCAAAAGAAAAGAAAAACCCATCACAGATTCCGCACATATTAATTTTGTTCTTAATTAATTGTCTTCATCCTTAAAATTTCGTTTATTGACACATGTTAAGAATTCCCATGTTTCCGTATCTAGTTTCCGTATACGTGTATAATCAACCTCTTTCTTTCGAAAAAAACTTGTAAGTCATTACTTTCAGCTGATGATGTAATAGACCCGAAAAAGCTTGCGCAGTTTACTATTACAGACATCAATTACATAGATTAGTTCAAATTCAAATATTGCTATAATACCTATGTTATTAATCAAACAAGTAAAGAGTCTAACGGGTTAAGGGGAGTGAAATTGCCTTTGAACCAAACTTTATAAGAAAATATATACATCTAGGGCATGAAAAATGTAGTTGATGCTAAAACTTTCAAACCCCTAGTCCTACAGGGGGCTGCTGTAGTGACGATTTTGTGATTTTCGTTTTTTTTTTTTGCGATATCTTAGCCATTTTTCGATCGATTTAAAAAATTCTTGTTAAAGGTTATTAGATGATGGAAAGTTCTATAACGGTGATTTTTTTTTCCAGATGTTTAGACGCTATATTCAAATTTTTAGAAACGTTCAAAATTTTTAAAGTGTCATATAAAAAATAAATTCAGTAACGACGAAAAAAATATATAACACGTATTGCAGTGTGTAAACTGTCCACTGAAATTTTTTTAGATTTTTAAAAGTGATGGAAGCGGTTCAAAAAAAAATAAAAACATACATTTTTAGCTGAAAAACCTCTTGAAATTCAACTAATAACAACGGAATAGATATATGTTACGTATTTGAAGATAATAAGTTTTCCTGAATTTTTTCAGATTTTTGGAACGAGAGGACACAACACGTCAAAAATTAAATAAAATCATACATTTTTGGCTGAAAATCCTCTTAAAATTCAACTAACAATAACGAAATAGATATATGGTACGTATATTGTAATAAAATATTATTCTGATTTTTTTCGGATTTTTAGAACAGATGAAACAAATCGAAAAAAAAAAAAAATTAAAACATGCATTTTTGGCTGAAAAACCTCTGAAACTTCAACTGGAAGCAAACAATAAAATGTAAGTTACATAATTTGTCATTGTGTTGCCTAATTTTGCTATGACTCTGATTTTTTTCATAAAGATATATATCATTTCTATTTGCTAAGAAAAAATGAATTTTTAAAAATGACGGTTTTTAGGTTACACAAAAACATCGGAAGCTACTAATACGGTCAAACTTTGTCTTATACAGTTCGAAAATGTTAGACCAAGTTAATTTTAAAATTCTGGAATAGAGGCATTTCACCTATCTTAACGGTTATATAATATAGCCACTACAAAGACTAAGGGAGTATAACAGGGGAATGATTGTGGTTAAATGATAAATTTAGATGTAATATTCTGGAAGTTAACAATAGGCCAAGTATGGATCTAGTAATGGCGGATACAGATATGTGCGAAAATAAGTTGTTGCGTTTAATCACTATATTGAACAACGAGTAAAATACCGCAACACACTTGAAAAAATTAAATAAAGATAATTTCTTGATTTGCGGTGACTTTAACATTGACTTATTTCTTTGTAATGTACGGGTGCAGAACTTTTTAAACGTAATTTATAGGGCAGGAGGAGTACAGTTAATAAACGGAATTACGAGATGTTGTAAGCAATTACGAGAGACGTCCGACATCATTTATTTCCTCATATATACATGTGTAGAATTATTATTTTGTTTAATCCGATTACTATTCGGTGTTGCGTCGTGTTGCGTCGTGTTGCGTGTTTATAGTATAAGTGTATTAGTACCAGTGTAACTCCGGCAGCTGATTTTCTTAAATGACCGAATCATACCATAGGATTGCGACGGCAGTGTGATGCTAACGTGTCTTAAGTAATTCGCAGTGGGGTGTGTTCGCCGATTTTCGGATATGCGCCATTTCATTTTGTTCTTTGTTCACTGCGAAGAATATTTTTTTTTTTTTTCTTTTCCGATACAACGGTTTTACGCGAGTATTTCTAATTTCTTACGTTTTATTTAATTTTTCTTCCTTCTTCTACATGTTGTATTAGTGTGATTTTAAGGGGTAAATAAAAAGAATAAAACAAGATTTTATTTGTTTCGACTTTGCGTTACCGTTTAATATATATTTGAGATTGTAGGAAAACCGTTTACAACACGAAAGAAGAAGAACGAATTCTCAGTCCTGCATAGATGGATATATTTATGAAGTATAAAATAAATGAAATTACTTCAGGAATTATTAATACGAAAATATCTGACTATTACATAATCAGAAATTTTAATATTTTAAAAACTCCATGAAATATTTTTTTGATGAAAAAACTTTTACACATTAAAATAAGTTATCTGGAACAAGGTAACATCACAATGGCGGGACACATATATGATCAAATACATTCAGTTTTCAAAAAATATATAAAGAAAGCAAACTGGAAGTAAATAAAAGTAAGAAGGTAACTAATATAGTCCTAAAAACGAATGGATGAGTCAAAATATAATCAATTTTTTGAAAATTAGAGATCGGTACTCAGGGCCGGATTAAGGGAAAAAATACCCCGAAGCCAAATAATTGCTGAAGGCCGCCCCCTTAATTTCCTCCCCAGTACACATTTTTTATTTTATTTATTCAGTAAATTAATAAAATCGATCCTTAATAATTAATTCTAAACGAGAGACACGCGTCGAGATTTTTTAAAAGCGAAAGTTTCAATTAGATTATCAAGATTTAATTCACGAATTATATATCGCATTCGGAACTCAACATCGCCCCAAGAAAATCAGAACGATATATATCGTTTCACCATCTGAGCGCGCGTACTTTTCATACTTGTAATTTTCAATTTTTGAATGATTATAGCGGGTAGCCCCTTTTCAGTGAATGGCCCCTTTTGGTGACGGGCCCGGGGCCACTGGCCCCCCATTTAGTAAAGAAAATAAAACCAGTATTCGATTTAGAAAATATCGAAATATAATTAAAACAGAAATAAGGAATGTTAAATAGAAGTATAACCAAAGTTAAATAATGATAGTAAACAATAATAGTAAAAAAGTATGGAATATAATTAATATTATTAATGAAAAAAAAAAATAACAGCAGATGATTTCGTTACAAAAAATTTTAAAAATACTACTATAGTAGCTGAACAATTTAGTGGAATCTTTTATATGTTCGGCAGAACAACATAGACCTAAATGTGACGTACAGTTACCGAATACTAACTCCCATAATTTTACCATGTCCTTCTTTCATTCTACTTGCAAATAAATCCCAAATAGAAGCAATAATTAACGATCTAAAAGTTCATAAGGCACCTCATGGATGGGACGAAATTAGGGTTCAAGATATTAAATAAAACTCAAATATATTTACTCCTATTTTAACTAACACGGTCAACAACAACTCTATAAAGGAAGCGAGCACTTCAGGTGGGCTAAAAAGAGACGGGTGACATGAAAAACTAATGTTTTCAGTCATTGAGGGGGAAAAAAGATGAACTTTTTTTTTGGAGTACTCGTCAACCAAGGACTTTTACTTAGTAACAGTGGGAAGAAGAGTTAACTAATTAAAATTAATTCGACCGGAAATGGCAGAACTAAAGGAACCAATAGCAGAAACAACAGACCGAGAAGGAAAGGACAAGATATAGAAAGCGCAGTAGGGAGCAGCAGGAAGCCTTAACTTTAAGAGAAAGAGAAGAGCGTTGCGCAAAAAGAGCAGAACACTCAAAAAAAATGTGATTAGCATCACAGACAATTGCTTCATTAAAATAAAGAGGACACAATAAGGAGAGGAAACCAAAGAGAGACGATAGCAGGAAGAGGACAATAAAGTGCTATTGAAGCGTAAGTGAATAATAGGGACAATCGCAGAGGTCGAATTGTAAAAGGAACTATCATTGGTAAAAGAGGTAGGGTACATATCCAACCAAAATTTAAAGTGAAATTTCTTACTTAAGGACAATAGATTAGTACTAGGGATCTTTTTAAAGTAAAAGCGGGAACGGGCAGCAACCTGAGCCAAATCGTCCGCTATTTCGTTACCCTCGATGTCTCTACGACACCAGGAGCCTATAGTAGATCAACGCGGATAGATTGATGAAAGGAAAGATTGTCTGTGAGAGATTGTATACGAAGAACGATGAAGTCTGAAGAGGGAGGGGGAAGAAGTAAACTGATAGCCTGAAGGGCACACTCATGGAGTTAGATATTATCAGATAGTGGAAGAAGTTACGATTGGAGGAGATATAAATAATTGCACGTAGAATAGTCATTAATTCAGTTTTGAAAATAGAACAGAAAGGCGGAAGACGAAAGGATTCGGAAAAATTAATTTATTTAATTTTGCTTACTCGATCTCACAAGAGGAACATCGGAAATGTGGGTCACCGATTTGGTCCAACTTTTTCGAAATGACATAGTATGCAATAAAAACCGAAAACGAATTTCACCGTTTTTTACATTGGTCCGCGGAACTCGAGAAAGTACGTCTAAAGTTAGCGAGCTAGTAGTTACGAGGTGTGATTCCAAAATTAACGAGAATTTCTAATTTTTTCAAAAAACGTTTACTTAATCTTCAATATTTATTCTATGGTTCCTCCAAAGTAGTAGTGCCTCTTAAATATTATGCACTTATACCATAGTTTCGAGAAAGATTGTTGGAACGCCTTTCTACGGTCTTCAGTTCGCTCTGCGATGTCGTCTTTATCCAGTATCTATTGTTGAAAAACGTTGTCCTTTTTAAGTATGTTTTTTTCAATTTAGAAAATGGAAAAAATCGCAGGCTGCCATATCCGGAGAATAGGGTGGTTGCGCCATTACAACGATACGAACTGTTGGATAAGGAAATATGCGCCGTTGCGTTGTCGTAGTGCAAAATTCACAAGTTATTTTTCTAAAATTCGAGTCGTTGATTGGCCCACGCAAAGTGCGCAACACTTGTAAGCAGTACTTCTTGTACGAGCAGTCGATAAAAATTCGTAATAAACTATTCCATTCCGGTCGAACCGCGCACAATTACAAAATTCCCGTTAACTTTTTGATTACACTTCGTACCCACACCAGCTCGCCAACTTCAGACGCGCCTTTCTCCAGTTTCACGGACTAATGCAAAAAATGGTTTAATTTGTTTTCGTTTTTTACCACCATTTGGAAAAAATTAAGCCAAATCGGTGACCCATACTTCTGATGTTCCCTTGTCAGATTAGAACTGATATCATTGGTATCGTGAAATCAGAGAGTCGGTTGTACTTTTAGGGAATTATGTATGTGAATATTCCATCTACACAAATCTACATCGGTCGATCGCTAAAGCACAATGTTCGCAATAGTAAATTAATTACGCGATGTAAACAATAAATATCATTAATTTTTCAGCCAGGCTACTCCGATGCTGTATAGTTCAATGATGTGTTCGCTAATAATCCGGATCACCGGAATAGCAAAAAATGTGAAATTCAAAAATCAGTAGTTCCAGAAAATTAAGACTAATTGAAATGAAATAATAGTTCTCTTCCGGTAACTTCGCGTTCGCAATGATTTCATAATTATTGTTGCAACACAAACAAGGTAAAAGTTTTTTTTTTTTTTTGCAATTCCAGACGTTCACTATTCAGGATCTAACTGTCGACTACAGGATTCAATTCTGACCAACTCTGGAAAGTAACTAACTTTTTCATAACCATCATCTATTTATACCATTTTCTGCCTGTTTTTTCGTCTACCCATTGCTATCAAAACTGATCTGTGTCTATTTTCTGCCCTAATCTACGACTCGCATACATCACTCTCCATTTCAATGCAAAGCGAACCATCAACCTTTAGCCAGATTCTTATGTAACCCGCACATTCATTCTTCCGCTACACCCTAAATTTCATATTTTTATTAATTCTTTATTTATTTATTTTTATTCTATTTCACATTATACTTACATATATATATATATATATATATATATTGTAACGGTATAGTTAGTTACCTATTCTCACAGGGATGCCAACCACGAGGTTTTAGTCTCGTGGATTTTACTTAATTAAGGGTTTTTTATTTTATTATTTACGAATGGCAATGGTTAGAATAATTTATCTTTTTGAAATTTAAAAAACAATATATTACATAAACCTGACACCTGTCTTTTGTTACCGGTCGACCGCTGAAAAAACACAATATTAATTTACGAGTATGACGACAACAAAAGATTATGTACAGATACTAAAAATGAAAATTTAAACTCTACGTAACCTGATCCGTGATTTGTGAATTGGCGGTTTTTGATCGGTTGGTGCGTTTAAATAATCAGGCCTTTATATTGGGGTTCCGCGATTCGTTAAATTTTACTGAACTTGACAATTTTGATAATTGACGATTTCAGGTCGCTGTTACAAACGAGACCGAACACTCTGTCGAACGATGGTTACATTTCGGTTTTTCAAGAAGACTTTTCTTTACTTGACAAGAGGTAAAACGCCACTGTTCAAAGGTATAGCACAAACTGATCAAAGGTAAAAACGCAACTAACTTTCTCCTAAAAATCTTTCCTTCGTTGTTTCTCACTTTCCCCGCCTTTCCGCTCATGACCACTGGAGCCGACCGAATCAGGTAGATCCTTTCTTCCTTGATAACCGGTGATTGGCTACCCAACCGACAACAGTTTCAGACAGGCGCACAGTCGCACTCGCACCATTTATTCCAAATTATGTTTATTTTCATATTATTTTATTTTTATTTTATTTTCATATTATTTTATTTTTATTTTATTTTCATATTATTTTATTTTTATTTTATTTTCTCCGCCTTTTATTGGTCCCATGTAATGGACGCATTACAATATGCGTGTGTGTGTGCGTGCGCGCGAGTGTGGGAGGTATATATATATATGTATATTCAATGTAGTATACACATCGTAATGTATTAAAGAGAAGGATTTATAGACATAAACGATTTGTTTTTAAAGTAAACGCGGGATTATAATATTGTTATAAACATTTTCTCGTCGTTTGTTATATTTACGTTCATATTTCCCTTAATAGTTTATAGTTTCACCAAACTGGATGAACAGATTTTTCTACGAATATTTTAGTTCAAAAAATAACACTAATTCGATGGATATTCGGAAAATAAAAAAATCGAAAAAATAAAAATTAAAGTAACCAAACTTCCCACAAGCAGACACATTAATTTTATACAATAAATGTTTAAAAAATATAAACTGCATTAGCTGCACTCGGAGTAAAATGCTCTAAATGCAAGTTTTAAATTTTATATTAATAAATACCAACCCGACAAGTGGTGATTTTAAAATAATAAAATACTTTTTTTTTTATATATTTTTTTTGGCCCGACTTTCGCCCTTTGGCCAGTTTTATTTTTTACATTTATATATTTTGTCTTTTAATTATGATTATATACTAATATTATTTCTTTTAATGAACCGCGATATAAATATTTTGCCTTATACTATAGATATAGGAAAAGTGTTATATCTCTCCCAGAAAATCTGTGAATTCTTCTCCCATTCTCATTTTTCGGACATTGCCGCACCAAGTGTTCAATCGTTCCTTCTGTATCGAAATTCTGCCATCGTTCGTCCGATATTATTTTCATTCCAGTAATAAAATACTTCTCTATCCGAATCGCTTTTAAAAGTGAAAGTAAAAGGAAACGAAATAGAGATTTTTAAAGTCAAAATGTAAAGAATGTCAAAAAAGGGACAAATTTTACCTTATTCCAAGGTGAAATTCGGCCCATCTAAAACAGTTACAAAAACAACTCAAAGATGTCGATAAATAAAAAAAAAAACCTTTGATTTTTGTTGAAACGGCGAGAAGCGTTACGGTCAGGCGGTCATTTTTTTCTGAACTAGTGTTTTTTTTTTTTTGTTATTTTGAGGGGGAGCGTCTACAAGGACATTGGCCCAAGCATAAAGGGAGACTCAGATCTTTACATGATCAGAGATAGCCGACAAAAAAGAATCAAGAGCCTGGACAACAGAAGGAGAAGAAAGGGAGAGAATGAACGAAGCACTGTATGGAGTGGGAATATCAATTTGTAAAAAGGCAGAGTAGAAAGCAGCTTGATCGGTTGCAAGCGATGAACACCCGAAAATTATCACACAAATTGGATATTGAAGGGGTGCAATGGACAAAAAGGAAACGACACAAGAGAGTAACGAAAGGAAACACATCGGTAAAAGAAAAAAAACTATGTTACATGTAATTCGTAAAAAAACATCCGCTTTTGACCGAAAAAACAGAACATCTATTCATTCTAACATTGCTAAAGTGAAAAAAAAGAACATTTTCGATAAGTATAAAACAAATTTAATCTCAAAAAAATTAATAATAAAAAAAAAAAAAAAAAAACATTTTGAATTATCTAACTATATTGTAAAGTAACTTTTAAATAAAAGACCAGGGGAGGAAATTCACTCTGTGATCAGGTTAAATTGATTAGAAAATGCGTAAATACGAAAATTAAAACAATTAAATTTTTGGGCGGGAGGGGGGTAGATTCATAGCCAAGCACGCAGCGTCGCGCGCCCGCTCGCACTATATTGACAAATGTAATATTTTTAATGAAAAAGAAATTAACAGAATTTGATGAAATGTTTATGTTAAGTAGAATAGATCAAACTCTAAAATCTCATAAATCATGACAAACTGTTATGATAAGAGGATTCAAATTGAAAGCAACCGTTTTTATTATTAAGATCAAATACTGGAAGAAATAATTTTGGAATTGTTTTTTTGCGCATTATATTGTAGTACTGGTTATCAGCAATATGGGCGTAAAAAAACGTTAATTTTTCGGTCAGCCCTGTATACAAGACACGACGAACAATGTAATTTTAATCTTTCGTTTTCGCGGATTCGTATCTGATAAAGAAGTTAGCGACGAAATCAATTATTGGATAACTGATTCGCAATTGAAAATTACGTAATAGTAATAGGTATATAATGGATTAATAATTGAAAACGATGTAATAATAGGTAATCATTTCATAATGAAAAATGATGTAATAAACATCGATATTTGCTTAGCTTCAATAAGCGTATCTATATTTGAATTAACCTTTGCCTATAAATTAACTCGTCAATACCTGTAAACATCAGAGTAGCACAGGGCAAAGAGTAAAATCAGCAGTGCAACTTTTCTAGAATTCAGTACAGCCAGAGCTATAGAGAGCATTATGGATAAAGTGGACCTTTCAAAAGCTGTTCGATTATTTTTAATGCTTAGTTTGATTTATTGAATTGAAAAATAAAAATTTCAAGCAATTGTCCAGAAAGAAGTGCATTTAAAGCAAAAATACTTTCGTTAAACAATATATCTAAATTGATTCTCTGAATGAGTATAGAGAAAACTAAAATATTCATTTTCAAGAAGGAATATTATTAAAACAAATAATTCACTAAAAGAAAGAGTTCTATCGTTCGCAGCAGAAGTATAATATCAGCGTTATCCTTAATCAAATGCCGTATATATTAAATGATTTAAAATATATCATTTAGAAACTCGAGATAATGTAAGCGTTATTTTAATATAAAAACTCTTTTCGTTTTAATAAACGTTAAACTTCAACTATTTGAAGAAGAAAAAAAAACTTTCTAAATCCAAAAATCAGTTTACGGTATTTAACAGTGTTTATAAAAATTTCAGAAATATTCTTTCGGTTTCGTATTAGTTTAATGATCTGCTTCGCACATGACGTCATTTGTACGAATATAAGAAGACTGCCAGACATGCGCAATAGCATATCACCATAATAATAAGTTTTTCTATAGTAAGGGCTCATAAAGACTAATATACGTATTATTGTGTTTATAAAGCATCAAATGTAATCTCGAATCTCGGTATTAGAATAAGTACGGCTCTCCATAACAAATACTACGTATTTTACAAAAATAATGAAGACGTCAAAAGGATTATTATAATTTCCCTAGATAATTTATAGTATATTTTACGTGCAAAATATTTTTAATGCATTTATCACTAATTTTGAATGATTTAAAGTAGATCGTCGCGGCACATAAATAGGTTTTTTTTTCCTTTATTTGTAATATCACAAATTCTCAAACAAAATGAAAATACGTACAAATGCGCTTCAGTTTCATGAAAAATAATCGTTAGTTTTCACTAAAATATCACACCAATTTCAGGAAATTTACATTTAAATATCTCATTTGTTCGCTACTACATTAGACATTATTTTGAAACCAGTTTAAGTGGACAATTTCCAAAAAGAAAAAAAAACAAGTTCCACATTAAAATCGCATAACTACCCATAACTGCAGATAAAACGTGAAAGAGCGATGATGCGATCATATGAAATGCTCTTACAACACTGTTCATAATATCTCACGACTAAAAGTATACGAGGTGGAAGCTGGGTTTTTCTCAGCCACAGTGAGGGTAAGATTTTGTATTATTTCATTTTTGATTTTTTTTTCATTCTTTTTTTTTGGGGGATTACTCTACCGGAGGAGATTATTTCCGTTTATAACGCGTTTAAATTAGTATTTAAATTGGAAAATAATCACCAAATCGAGAATCTAGGCTGTTCAAAAGTGTTCACACCAATCACATTCCTTCCCAAATAAACGGCGAAATGATCATCGTTTATCTAAAAATCGCTATTGCTCTTGTCTAATTGCTTGTTATTTTATTTATATTCGGCAAACCAAATTGATGATGTACTCACAATCACGTCGATGATCACGAATTCAAGAGCTAATTTGAAATTTCCTGCTAATTATTAGAACTCTTTCCTGCATGTTGAATAATCGATCATCGATAACATATCGATGATTTTCTACGAATAGCAAACATTTTTTTGAGAACGAAAGATCGATTTTGCGGAAAGTCATTCTAAACATCAGGTCCATTTTCGATGTTGGATATTTTGCTGCCTTTTTTTTTCAAATCCCGTTTTTTTCTTTATCTCCTTTTCTGCAATTATCTAAAACCGATTGCATGAAAAGTGGACAATTAAATTACACCGTCTGTTACATCAGGTACAACTAGGTCACACATGCAATAGTACCATAGCAGTCTGCCCCTCCCTTACCTATTATTTTTATGGCCACCCTCCTGCTATGCAACATCCAACCTTGAGTATAGTCAGCTGCATCTCGTAATAACCCCGTGGTATTTCCAATTTGCAGATAACATTGTTGACGACTAAAATAAGGGGACCTTTCTTAGACTTTGGCATTCTGTTTATGTATCTCTTTTCGCTAATCCTAATTCCTTTTATCTCTCTTGATTAATCATGTTCCTCCTTCTCGTGTCCTTGGTTCTATGAGTTCCCCAGTTTGCGCCAGTCCATAATTACTAAATTATCTCGCCTCCGTTTCTCGCATAGTCTCCTTCCTTCTTCATTAAATCGCTTTTCTTTGGCTGCATCACCTAATTATCCATTGGATCATCCTGAAGGTTCCCCCAGTATATGTTTGCGATGCGAATCACGTGCTCTTCGAGTGCTCCGGTTTATCTCGCGAGCGTGAGTTACTCTTTATTATCATCTTTTAAAGCTTGGTCTTCCTGCTCCTTTCAACGCCTCTTATGTTCTTTCTCTACCTATTCTCTCTGTTGTTCCTGTCCTAGGGGTGTTTCTTGATTCCATTGTCGACAGAATAAAAATATAATTTCTATTCTATTCCATGCATCTATTCCATTTTTGCTGGGCTAATGCTCTTTGATAGCAAACCCAAGAGGGGTAAAAAAAAAAAACTTTCTTCTTCTCTAATGGAGATTAATATGAAGTAGGCGTTTGACTGCATAATGACTATTATTGTTTTGGAAAAAAGACTCGAACATTTTAACCTAGAAATAAAAAAAGAAAAAAAGAAAAAAAAAAGAAAAAAAGAAAAAAAAAAGAAAAAAGAAAGAAAGAAAGGAAAGCTTTTTATTTATTCTTCAAGGGCACCCATTATATTGTAATTACAGGTGATATTACATGATTTACCTCCTGTACAACATAACTTCTTATCTAAATTAAATGAGAATGAACCGGTTTAATTGATTTAGAAAAATACTAGATAACGCGCAAAATTATGTCTTTTTCTTTTTTTTCTTTTTAATATATATTATAACCTGGGCGTAACATGGCGTAATTAAATTATCGCCGATCTGATTATATCGTTGATCAAGAATACCACACAGAATTTGTCAAAATGTCCACTTCAAATAACACTGCACCTGCTAGCTCGTAGAATAACCGAAAACTTTGGCGATATCCCCCGTAATATTGATAAAAAGGTTCTGTGAATGGTATTTATAATAATGAAATAATGAATAAATATAAACATATAGAATCATTTACTGTTTGTTAAATATAAAATGTAGTAAATGGAACAAGTACAAAAATATAACAAACCGACGTCCTACTCCTTCGTCTTCTTACGAGATATACCTCGCTTACCCATCAACACTTATTATCTAAGGAACCTCCCTTGTGTGTTCGTTACTATCCTTTATTATTCCGTGCATTCTTCTTGAATGTCCCTTATCTCTTCCGCTCCAAAATCTTCTGCCTTTTCCACCAACGCTGCGATCCATCCTCCTCTGCATTTCTCATCATATCCTTTTCAAATTCTTAAAGGACCTCGATCTAGCATCGAAACTACAACTCTACTGTTATAAATTAAGCTATTTTCCATACTACTAGCCTTTATAGGAATTTATAATGTGGGTTGTTGTAATTGAATATTAAATATTAGAAACGAATTTAAACATATAAACGGTATTATTATGTACTACTCAAAAACGTTTTCGGGTACAGATGATCACCTAGAAATTAATAAAACTTCGCAAAGTATGTGATCGGAATGAACTTGAAAAAAAAATTTTAATTAAAAATATTGATGCATGTTAGAAATGTTTTTTTTCGGAATGTCTTCTTCAGTGAGAAAAGCGAAACGTTACTATTAATGTAGGATGTATGCCTATTTTCATCTAAAAAGTTTAGGTCTCTTTAAAATTCAAAGCAGAATTCGGCTTTACTAATATTTCTTCTTTTTTTTTTTAGATAACAATTGCGATTTTAGTTATTAAGTTGTTTTTTCGGGGGGGGGGGGGGCAACTATGGGTATTATAACCCAACGCAAATGAAATTTCTGGAAGTTTCATTGTGTGGCAGCGGGATTCGAACCAGGTTTTATCAGAATGAAATACCATCGACTAACCAACTACGTCACTGCAACTGACTATCCGGATAATATATTCTACAGTAATCTCTTTACTAACGTTTCCTTTTTTTTCTTTTCCTATGATTAATGATGGGGTATTATATTTTCAGAAACGTTTCAATACTCGTCTCTATGTTCTTTTTTAAGATCTAGAATAATTCAAGTATGTAATTATTCGTTATTTTATTTGATTAACTAATTGTGACAAACAAAATGTATAGATAACATTTAGATATTTATATGTGCAAATTTTAACAACAGCGTATGTGATTATTTTATTTACTTTTAATCTTGATTAAAAAAATACGCATATGTTGTTATCGATAATATCTAAAATATGTGTCATGAGAAGATTATTCCGTTACATGGTGTGAAAAATTTATATTTAAATTATCTGTCGGAATAACGTTGAACGAGTTTAATGTTCCATAGTGGTAGGCAGATGACAAATGATGAAGGCGCAAAATATCGCTGTTATCACAATAGTCCGTTGGAAAACCGAAACCGAAGGGTTTAAAATAAAATTAATCGCATTTTGACAAACAGTGAAAACAGATTTCCCATAAAGATTGTCGTCATAATTGAAAGTATGGAAAATGATTCAAAATACATGAATGAAAGGTGTCCCCGTAATGAGGAATATAGCGAAAAATTTTTGGAACAAACAACGAATTTTAACTAATGACCGAAACGATTAAATCAATTAAAGCTTACAAGAAACAAAGAAAAATCAACAAAACAAAAAAAAAAAAAAAACAAAACTCAATGGATAAGAGAAGAAAAATGAAGGCAGAAGATAAGTTCTAATATAGGGAATTATATAAAATGTGGAAATAAGGGTCGCAAACCTACACTTAAACAAAAAATAATAAAAAACTTGAACAAAAATTAACATAAGCAAATCTGGTTGGATATCTATCATTTCCCAGAACTTCCTCCTTCTATCTGTCCCTTCAACCTTTTTTATTTCAACCTAGTCTTCCAATATATCTCTGCTACTACGATTTTCCGTTGTTCTGCCGCGTTGCTGCCACCGCTAATTATTCGTTTACGATTCAATCATTTTCTGTTACTTTCCTCCCGTCTTCATCTTTAGCAACTTCACCAGAGTTGTCTCCTTCATCCAAATACTGAAGCCTTCTACGATTCCAAACATGTATTTTTTGAATGCCATCGCTATGTACCTGACATTCTACTCCGTATTCTTACTTACTATCACTTGGGCTTCCTAAAGCATATTGCGCTTCATAACTTTTTATATCATTCTAGCTCTTAGCGTATTTGCACTATCAACCTCTCTGACGGAATCTCTTATATAACTCCGTCCCTTCCATACTGTTTCTGAGGGTTCTCTTTGTTAACTACCAAAAAAAAAAAAAAAAAAAAAAGTTTTTTTCAATATATAAATTGGATGTACAACTTTATTTACTTTTGAGGATCCCGTCAAAGTTTAAATAAATAACACGCATCATCCTTAATATTTATTTAACAAAAAATTTATATCTTAATTCTATATACGTAATTTCTAAGTAAACAGCCTTATACCATTATTGTATGTAGAATTACAATTAGGAGTATAAGAGCACGTGTCACTCTATCCGCCATAATTTACAAATACAAGTAATTTTTCTATATAGCTTCGAGCTCGATTATTGTAAGTACACAAATATGTTTTATTTTTTATTTGTATATGCTGTTAATGCCCACCGTTTTACTTCTGCATATTTTGATTTTATATTACTTTCACAGTCAATTTTAGTTAATTGCTCAGGTATCTTGTTAAAATTTTTAGTAAAATTATTACCTGCATCGTGTTGATTTAAATTGTGTTTTTTCGATGTACCGTCGAAATCAACGAATATTATTGTAATTCACTAGTTCTCTTTTATCTAATGTAATTTACCCATGCATTTTCTTTTATAATTAGGAAATGTCTGTATAATTTCAGTGTAAGTATATTAAATTTTAATCTTTGACTGTTACAGAAATAAAAAGAAAACATTATGATATACACAAAGAAAACGAATCTCGCAGAACACTGAGTAGCTCAGCATGAAAACTCTGCGCGTCATAAATCTAGTATTCTTAGTATGAAAGCTAGAAGTGCGATTGATGGCCGACTCGAAAATTTACTACAGGTCCAAACTGATGAAGAAATTACTTATCGGAGAAATGTTCTGAAGAAAGTTGCTGCCGTAATGAAGCGACTGTGTTCAAGAGATCTTGCTTTCGAAGGGAAAAATGAAAAGTTCGATGATCCGCATAACGGAAATTATTGTATGATTTTGGACGTGTTAGCAGAATTCGATCCTTTTTTAGCCAGTCATATTGAACGATTTAGGAATCAAGGATCAGGAAGTACCAATTACTTATCAAAGACCGTTTGCGATGAGTTTATTCTTTTGATGGGTCATAAAATCTTAAAACAGATTGGAGACGAGATAGGAAGGGTGAAATATTTTCCCCTAATCATCGATTTAACGCCATATATAGCACATGTAGACCAACTTTTAGATACGTTTTGGAATCAGGCGAACCGTGTGAAAGATTTCTTAAGTTTTGCCGTCAGTGGGACATGAAGCTGAAGAAATGTTTTCTGCCATTATTTCGGAACTCGAAACACTCGGCATAAGTATTGAAGACTGTCGTGGACAGTCATATGATAACACCGCGAACATGTCTGGCAAATACACTAGCTTGCAGGCAAAAAGTCGAAACCAAGAACCCTTCGCTTTTTACGTGCCTTGTTCTGCCCATTCTTTGAATTTAGTGGCAACTGCGGCTGCTGAATCGTGTACAGAAACTTGTCGCTTTTTCGTGATGCTACAGAAATTTACGTTTTTTTTTTTTTTTGTAAGCTCGGCGCAACGCTAACATAAATTAATGAGTGAAATCGGGAAAGACAAAACCCTGAATTATAAAATCAAATGAAAAAGTACTGAATTCGCTTAATTCTAATAAAAATGCGTAAAACAATATCAAAAAAACCGTTGGCGAAATTCGCTGCCACTTACAAAGTGACTGTTCATACGTGCACAGTTACTATACGATAACATGATTACTGTATGAACGAACGGAATGTCTGTACAGGTCATTCAAGATATAAAGCTTTCTGTGAATATTTACGTGAGTGGGTTGTGTTTTTTTGTCCCCCAAATTTCTTTGCTTGTTTTCGAAAATGGATAATAATAGTGACCCAAGTTGAACTTCCGAGACCTAAACAAAAAATTGAATCCATCGAAACCAAACGACGCAGAATTATTAATTTTTTTTTTTGTTCCGGTGGGGGAAAGGGGGGCAATTTTGAAGCGGCAGATTTGTCCGATAGCGATGAGGTTTACTACCCATGAAATAACTCAGAATCGGACGATAACCAAGAAATACTGAGATATATAAAAGTCTTACATGAACAATATGAAGCACTCCAAACGACATAAGATAACTCCCCTTCGGGATATTTTGGTCTTCTCTTGTGATAGTTAACTTTATTCAAAAATCCGTTAAATAAATCGTTATATAACTGAAATATTACATTTTTCACGAGTCACGGATTAAGCAATAATTTCATTAAGGAAATGCAAACCGGCTGAAGAGTTGTAAGCTTTTTTTATGGTTAAACGCATTATAAGATTATCTCATTGTTATTAGAAGAACGATCAGTTTATCTTTCTTAATATGCAAGCTACGGCAAATGGAATATGCAGAAAACATTTGCTGCTGTTTCTGCGTGCATTACATATTTCCAAGAATCCACATTCACCATAAAACACAAGTACAAAATCATTGTGTCACCTTTAATAAAGCGGTACAAAAATTTACAGTATACATCGGCAGAAGCATGTTATTACAGAGGCAAAGTTGAAAAAGTCATCGTTCATTTAGTCAGAATGGACAACTGGATGTATTGGTCACCGTATTTTTATTGTTAAACTTTTTATAACTCATTTCTCGGAAACAGACTTGAGCCATTCTCAGCCCGGGGTCTCCTCCTTAAATTAGATGTGGTTCAAAACGCAGCCTTTCGCGTATGTTTCGGCATTTTAAAGTCGAGCCCTATTCCCGAAAATTTTGTTGAATCTAATCTTCCTCCTCTATCCTTTCGTAGTTGTTACCTACCTTACACCTTACCTCTTTTTTATTAAATGCCTTCCAATCCTATTAAAAAACCTTATTCATTCGTACTATATTACAAGATAGACGTTTTACCGTCAACAAAATCCCTATTCTCCGTTATGTTTCTACTCGCCTAATTAAATTCTTTCCCTTTGTTACCTACTTTGATAAGCACCCGTTTTTCCATTTCCAGTTTGCAGACAGTATGCATTCCCCAAATCTGCTTGTTTTGTCTTTCATTATGAAGTATTTTCCTTTCTCCACAATAATTAATGAATTTATTCGCTAAGTAGAGTCTATTTTTTCTAACCGCACCTTCGTTCTTTCTGATAAGTCGAAGACGGCTCAGAGGTGAGCACATCTATCTGCATTCCCGCTTTTAACCACACCATTCTACTCAGATTAGCATTCTGTTCGCCGTTGAATTCATTTTTTTTTTGTTCCTAACCCCAAATCGTTCTTTTGGTAAAAATGTTTTTGATTGTATTTCCTCTTTATATATTTATCCACCTTCTGGCTCTACTATCCTGCACATTCGATCCTCAGTCTCTATTCTTTTCTATTCCCAAACAGTTCTCATTGACTTCCTTTGGGTCCCGAGTCATATTGGAATTACGGGTAAAGAGATAAAACTGATTGTTTTGGGTATCCTGTTGGAGCCAAGAAAAACTGCCAACTCGAAATCCTTCTATAGGTCATCCTTCTCTGCATTTCCATCCCCCGCTGGTTAATCCGTGGTATTTAGATTTTCCAAACTTATTTCCACTATTTGCCGTATTCGCCTTCCCACTTCACTATATCCCTTCTTTACTACGTCTTCCGCTCTTTGTCCTCTCTGCCACGAAAACACTATCCTGTACGACGCTAATCATGTTTTCTTGGTGTGCTCCTTCCTGTCATTTAAGAAGCCAACACTTTACTTAGAGTTGCTGTCCGCTGATAGCCCTGCACGATATCACGTATCCTCTATTCTATTTTCCCACTCACTAGTAATTATTCCAGTTGTAGCTAAAAGATTTAGTTTCGTTTTTTAGTTCTTCTTTCTTGTAATACTCCCTAATTTTTTATTCCTAGTTGTTCTTGTTCGCAGTCGTTGCATTTAAAGTTTTTCTACTATTGTAATTACATAACAGCACATCCTATTCTCCTGTCAGAAATTCAGGAATATTTGTAGCTATTCTTAATTTCTAATTTATTTTATCCATTAGTTTTCCTTGAGTCTACCCAAGGCGCAATCTTTCATCGCATATTTTTCCTTTCGACATATTTCTGTTGCTATGTACTTTTCGCCTTTGTAGTTTTGTGTCCTAAGTTTCCATTTCTTGGGTAAATCTTACTTATGTTATTGGGTAATCGTTCATTGCTGAGAGCCCCAGAAGAAAGAAAAAAAGAGAAAAAACCTAGAATAGTAGATAAAACCTACGTTAACTACAAAAATTTAATACATTAAATTTCAGTTTATATACGATTTTTCCGTTCAAAACTTTAAACATGCTTTTTTCAGAACTCCATTTTTCTATGCGGTCGTAAAAAATATTGAAAAAAAATGTTCAATTAATGTGCAAATAACTGAAAAAGTTTTCAGCATTTTTTAGCTTTTTTTTTTTTTTTTTGTATCGTCCAAAATGCATTCTCTTTATAATTTGTCGAGTCATTTTTTTTACATTTCATAATGCTGAAATATTTATTTAAAAAAAATTTTAATTACCGATTTCAAAAAGAAGGAGGTTTTCATTCGTCGCTTTTTTTCATGCTATTCACTCATAACTTGACCGGAGTCGACCCATTTTAATCACAGCTCATTCAAAAGTGTACCGGTCAGCGGCGATACCATGTAAATACTGATGCAACTCGGTGAGTGCGGACTGGATAGTTAGCAAAAATCGAGGGAAAGTGTTGTCTCTTTGGATAAGTTTTCAGTGATATAACAAACGGAATTGATTTACAATGTTATTAATTTATCGTGAAATCGTAAGTTGAAAAAAAAAAAAAAAATTTAATAAAAAAAGAATTAAAATATTGTCAATATTTTAATAACTGCGAATAAATTTATAGATTCGAATAACGAAAACGAATTTAAAAACGTCAAACGTTGTTTACAAGCTCATCACTGACGAAAATATTACGTTTTTTTTTTTTGTTTTTTTTTTCCCCCGTATTGCGCATAACTTTTGATCATGTGAAGTGATTTGTATGATTTTTTATTTATTAGAAATTGTACCCGGTCAATGGTAGTCCCAAATCAGTATATCGGTAAGTATGACTGAGTACTCTTAGTATTCATCAAATAACGTTAAAAAAATGAGTCTCCTTGGAGATATTCTTTCTTTGCTTAATATAATCAGACAAAAAAAAGCCAAAAACAGCTCATCAACGACAGAATTTGAACATAGCATTTTTATACCTAGCATTGTACAGTACCGAAAGTAACGCAATCTTTTGCCTATCCGTATTATCAGTTTTTAGAAATATATACAAGAAGTTGTGAAATAAACTATTTAAAAAAAAACAAAAAAACTTCACGTTTACTTTAAAAATTGAACAAAAAAGCGCTAAACTGTAAAAAATAATGTATTTCAAAGTAATATACATAAGTATTTCACAAGCTGATTGGTATATGTGTAAAACAAATATTATGTCCCGTGCTACTTCCATAAAATCGCAATAAGTTCATTGGAGCAATTAACAATGCGGCTTCAACATTTAGTCCCTTGGAATCGTATACACAACAACACGGGCAAGTATCCCCCCCGGTGGTGCCCAGGAATTAAGACGATCATTTCTGAGAGGAAAAAAACCCTTTGTAAATTTAAAACTACGGGAACTCCGTGATCTAGTGAAATTCAAAAAGCGCCGAGCCATAATTAAGCTGCTCATTCGCATAAAAAAAAAACAATCCTGGATACTGTTTGTCTTCTCTATTACAAAAGATACAGCCAATAATAATATAAAAGGAAATCAAATCTCTCAATGGAGACTCAAATCATACTACTTACTCTAATAAAAAGATGAGTCTGATATTGCAGAAGTCATTACGCTTCACTTTAAAAATTCTTCTTCAACCTCCTCGTATCGCCGTTTCTTTGTAGCTCTTAAATTATCCACGAAGTAGCAAACAATATCCTTCGATCACGAAATATCCTTTCTTCAGTCCAAGTAAGCGGTCGAAAATGTAAGTCTGCACTTCTTCACCTCCTTAGCTTAATTCTAACAGCCTACAACAAATCGCAACATTTTTACTCGGTCTTTTTTGACATAGAGAAAACTTTTGACCGCGTATGACGATTTGTAGTACTTAAAAAGCTGAAGAACGCGGGAATTAGCGGTAATATGGATAATTTTATCCAGAGCTCCTTCACTGAGAGAGACGATCTTCAGCATTTTCTACTTTTACAACTGAGAATAGAATTCCACTGGGTTCGCCTTTAAGCGTAACAACCCTATTTATTCTCTATTTTAACGATATAGAAAATTGCACAACGTCACCAGTTACAACCCTCTTGATCACTAATGATGTCAACGTATCACTTCTTTCAAATCTCTCTGCTAATGCGATGTTCATCCTACAGTCACGATCAATAAATTGTAGAACTGGGCTGATAAGAATCGGTCGGTTTTTTCACCCTCTAAACCTGTATGCGTCAAATTACACGTGTAATAAATTAATAAAAAAAAAAAAATTAAATTTTTGGAGTCGATATTAAATTTACAAATTGTAACAAAAAATTGAAAACCACGTTAAACATTTCTTTGATCTTATCAATAGCTGGCTTATAGGAAACGAGCAATTATGCTGTAATACTCATTAAATAGTTTCTGAATACTGTTGTAATTTGATTTTGGGGCCGACTGCAAAAAGTTAATGTTTTTTAAAAATTATCATAATGTTTCCTTATTGCTCAAAAGTAAATTTGTTTTTAACGAATATTTTTACTTTTTAGTGCGTTTTTATTAAATTTTTAAAATAAATCCCAAAGTCTCGGACCTTCTTTTTCTGAAAAAATATTTTTTTAAAAATGTAACTCGATCTTTACTTTTTCGAAATTAAAATGTTTAACGCTCGCGATAAAATTCCAATAAATAATGTGTAATAAATATTTTGTACTATTCCTTGGAAATATATAACTTTAGAAATATTAATTTTCACCTACTTCGGACCTATATACTCCCTTAAAAGTAACTAAAAACCGGTTTTATAAGTTCGCAGAAAAGACGATTCTTGTTTTCCTGTCACTTCAGGATTGATAGTTACCTAAATTCATATCGAACAGCAAAAGGAAGAAAAAGGTATCAAAAAAAAAACCAACAGAACGTATTTTACGCATAATGCCTTCTATCGAGAAAAAAAAATCACTTACGTTTCGTCATTATTAGAGGTTCTAGTAGACCCAAATTCCTTTAATATATACACGCAGGTCAATTATGCTATAAACTAAGCAAAATCGTTGTTAGTACCATATTTCAGAATTCGAGTCAAGAGGATTAATCGAGAAGCGATTTTGTGAGGGAAAGCTATAGAGAAATTTAAATTTTCGATGTACACATTCCGTAAATTCACAAAATACCAGAATTTCTAAAAATAACTTGAGGTTTAATTAAAAAAAAAATAAATATATATATATATATATATATATATATATAGAACGAATACGTATAGCATGTGTGCAAAAAATTTTAAAATAAGAAAATAGAAAAAAAAACTTAAATACATTAGTGATTAGGTAGATCACAGACCAACTGAGATCTATTGAAGTAATCTTTTTACGTACTCAGTAAAAGAAGAAAAGTTCGCAATTTTTATTATCTGCAGAAAAATTCCAATACAAAGAAATTAGTCGTCAATACTTTGGTCACATGACACACACATAAAAGTAGCTACAAAATTCATCGTAGCCTACTGTCCTCCACTCTACCTATTCCAACATATCGGAAAGGTATATTTTCAATGAATTTATATTGTAATAATGTAAAATTTTAGGATTGAACTTATCGAGACAATTTTCAAAAAATAAAATAAATAAGAAAAATACAAAACTGTTGAAAGAGTTTTGAATTTAGTTTTTTCAGCCTTTTTTTCCGTGGATTCGTCACCTGGTTTAAAGACACCCACGAGCCTAAATATGAGTATAGACGCAATCGTGGTCCAAATTTTCGTTTCTTGAACCTTCCTTGAGAAACGTTTTTGAAATACGAATCTATTTTTTCCATATTTTTTACTAAGTTTAGCATTTACCTACAAGACGCAGTGACTACGAGAGTGTTTACTGCGTCAGTGGTATAACAGCAAAATTAACTTTTTTGACAATTATCCTTAATACAAAATGCAAAATTTTCAAAATAAAAATAAGCATTACAAAATTTTAATAAAAGCATTTCATTCAAATATTTTAAACTATATTGAAAAATTATTCGCGCCCTCCCGACAACTTTATTCTTCGTACATTTTGAATGTTCGCCGCCGTCACGTTAAATTATTTTAAAAGATTTCTTTTTTAAGCACGTTTTACTTTTAGCGGAGATTCGAACATTAAACTGCGCAATTTTATAGAGCAGTCTCCGGTTATCAGTCAGCTCTCGGAGTAATATTTAAAAATAATTACGCGTAGAACATCAACTTCGACCAAATTATTCGATTTCAAATTTTATTAAGAAATCCATAAAAATTTTGCAGGCGTAGTAAAAAGCGAAATCGATTAAGTATAAAAATGAAAGTTAGCGTTGAAAATATTTAAATTCGATTAAAAAAGTAACAGAAATTATTCTTCATTGGCGTGGTGATAGGCGATTTAGGGGGCGGGGTGAGGTGTCTTTTAATCGACATTTTTAGAAAATTTTGACACGCAGCTTTAGCTTCGGATCAAAGTTTCGAATTAATTCGGGCCTTAGTTCTTTCGATTTCGATCAAAATTTCAGTTTTGGGATCAAAAGATCCAAAAATATAAAATTTCGGTTAATGTAGTTTCGGCTGAAACGTAAACATTTTTTTTTGAGTAATATAAATTGCAATATTGAATCGGTGAATTAAAAAAAAAAAAATCAATATTTTTAGTGAGCATTCATAAATTTTACATCCCCCTTACGAACATGAACCTCTTAGAACGCTTCTGGATTTACTTGTGTACACACGCATACGCATATATATATTTATATATGTTTATATATATATATATTATTTGCCGAAAATTTAAAACACTCAAAGTAACGACATACGATGCGATCCTCAGAATGTTACGGAAACGATTTGAACTAGAAAACATTTAAAAATAACGAAATAAAATCTAACGCAATCGAAATGTTGTATCCCCGCACTTAGGACCCCACCAGGGCACTCCCCGGTTATCTTGTTTCTAACATTCGCGATGAATTACGTACATCGGAATATGTAGTACACATATATATTGTTCGATTTTTTGTACCATAAAAATAATAACCGAAGAAGCAATAATAACTCACCTAACGCGTGAAGACCGGCTTCCTATAAAGAACTGCTTTTAAGATATTCCCATTAATTACTGAAATCGTATAAAAAGTAGAATTTAAAATAAAAGTTATTACGTAAACAGGTGATAACAAATTTATGTGTACTTCATTACCAGCGAATTGATAAGTAAAACTCCGTTAATACTTCAACATTTTACTCGAGCAGTGGGTGGCATGTGCGCATGCGCCAGCAACAAGTCGCGCTAGCTGTGTGTGTAACAGTGTCTAAGTAATTACGCGTTTATTATTAACAACGTCATGACCATGGCACTGATTATTGCTTCATAGCTCGCATGCAATGATGTTCTCAGTTTCATGTCGATTTTTCTTACGACAATCAATCGCGGGTGCCGAAATATTTTTCGAACAATCCCTATTCTCTTCTTACATTCGATGTAGTAAATCAGAGTGATTCAATTGCGATTCTTTTATAGATTTACGTCGATAATACATCTACTGTTTACGATCGTAGATGAAATAGTAGGTATAAAACAGGGAAGAAAAACGGACGTGTTTACTTAACAGAATTGTCCGGACTTTTACGTAAATCTGTGTTGCTTGTTTTAAATTTTACTTTTCATGCGAATAATTTTACAGAAGAAACTTTTCGGCCAACGAAAATACGGAAAGTTTAAAAAAAAAAGTTGTAAAAAGAGGACGACGAACTATAGTTACTAGAAAGAATTTCGGGGGGGGGGGGAGAAGTGTTTATTTGAAAGATTTTTGAACGCTTAAAAAGAGAATATCGTAGAATATTGAGCGAAAAAAATAATTCCTTTTTTTGTTGTTGTTGGAATAGGGGGGATTAGTATAGATATGAATCGAATTCTCAGTACTTTTCTCATTGCCACTCGCAATAAACTTTCGGGTAAACTTTAATTCTGACAATGGTATTCAAAATATAGTATACACCGAACCATCGCGCGTTCATTAATCCAAATTTTCCTTTCTCTCATTACAACGAATATGGTAAATCTTCGTCACCTGGATGTAGTATTTAGAATCACTAAATAGCAGGTACGCGGCGAAAATCCGTTAACACAGTCTAGAATGCGCACTGCAGTTGCCATGGTAACTAGAAATGCAACACGCGAAACCTGTCCGTTTAACTAATCAAGCTACCAACATTGAGGCACATTCTAGACAGTGCTAACGAACGTTCGCCGCGTTCAGTATGTTTAAATAGATCGGCGAGATCATTCGGTAAAATTATTATTGAATTTACAATTAGTTCAGCTATAGAGCGTCGACTCGGAAAAAATGACTACGTCCTAAGGCTAAAATGATACACACTCGTAATGCAGTTTTGTTGTTTTTTTTTTGTTTTATTACTAATGCAAGTTTTCTTGAGGTAATAGTTAAAAATACAGAAGCGATAGTTAATTTTATTTACGCTTAAATCAAAATCGCTTTAAATTAAAGCATGAAGAATAAAATTTATAAATTTTCAAAAAGTTGATAGAATGTTGATTTTCTGCAGACTATGTAAGAGGAGACGTTGAATAAAAATTGAAAATCATTAATATCATAAATTCCCGGACGCAGCAAATAAGAAAATATTTGCTTCCTTTTGTTTTTTATTTTTTTTCTTTGGAGGGGGCGCGTCAAACAAGAACCTTGACCTTTACCTAGAAACAGGGAGAAGAAAAATAGTTATCAGTTAAATTTTTATCTCCTCCTTCTCACTCCTCTGACGGTGTCATTCTCTCAATTTGATCTCTAGTCTCCTCTTTGTTCTCGTTCCGTTCCATCCTCATAGACTTTCTAACTCAGCTGACTCTTTAGCTCGTTCAATTGCCCGCAATGGTCCTTTCCTCGACTCTTTCCCTTCTTTCGACATTCTTTCCTTATCACGCTCTAATCATTCCAGACTTTGGCTGGACATGTATCCATCTCTATTCTCAAATCACTATTCGCAGTACCGTCTTACTCAACCGGTTTCTCGTTTCCTGCCTTGGTTTTATTCTATTCCTGTCTGTCGTCGTTCCACTGTTGTTTTCTTAATTAGACTCAGGATCAATCATTCTCTACTCCCTTTTTCTCGCTTTCGATTCGCTTTGTCCCCTTCTCCCTTCCGCTCTCTTCATGCTTCTGAGCCTCCCTCTATTTGTGATTCAAATCACATCCTTTTCGAATGTTCTGCACTCCTTAACGAATGCTCCCTTCTATACGCCCAGTTTTTGGGTTTTCCTGATCCCTATAACGCTACCTATATCCTTTCCTTCCCATTGCCTTCACTTGTTCCGCTGCTGCTGTCCTTTGTAATTTCCATTTCTGACCGCCTAGCTATTTAGCTATCTATTGAATTATCATGTTATTTGGTCAAGGCCGCGCTGATGCGCCCAGGGTAGTTTGGGAAAAAAAAATATTATTCTATCAGATACAGAAAATATAAAGTAACTAATAGCTGGGATGATGCAAGGGGAAGGAAAAGATGCTCCCTTTCTTCAAATGTTCTTAATTTCGTGGAAACCCTTAAGTAATATTTTATAAAAGAGAGTACCTTTGGCATCTTTTCTCTGTGTAATACCCTACCCCACTAAGAATTGTATATATGTATATATATATATATATGTATATATATATACGAGGTGCGATCAGAAAGTTCCCGGACTTACCTCATAAAATAGGTTATAGTGAATATTAAGCTCCGAGATTTCCGTCGCCCTTAAAGTAGTTCTCCTGTGCTTCAATGCACTGGTCCCACCTCTTTTCCTACTGTTGAAAAATTATTTGGAACGTTGTTTCTGTGAGCGCTAGCTGCGATTCATTTTGAATCCCTTCAATGGTATCGAAACGGCGGCCCTACAACTTCATTTTCGTACGGGGCAACAGTCCAAAATCGCAGGGTGCCAAATCAGGTGAATATGGTAGATGAAGGATGGTAGTCATGGAATTTTTATTCAAAAACTCGCGCGTACAGAATGAACCGTTTTTCCACAATGCGATGCATTCCTAAATCTTCCGTTAAAATCGCCTGACAAGACCCGTAACTGATCGAAAGTTCATCACAAATGCTCAAAATTGTCCGTCGACGGTCAGAACGAATAATTGCTTGCACCTTGGCAATGTTTTCGGGCGTCGCTGAAGTCGAAGGTCTCCCCGGGCGCTCCTCGTCTTCCACTGCAACTGTGCTGGTTTTGAAACGCGAGTACCATTCGAAAACTTGGGTACGTCTCATAGCCTCATTTCCAACGTTTTCGTTGTAGTCTTTTGTAAATCAAAGCAAAAATTCACATACACACGCTGTTCTTTTTTTTTTATCCATCGTAAAAATCGCAGACAAACACAATAGTACCATCACACAAACGTGAATAACAAGCAACAGAAACAAGCTAACAAGTTGAAACTTGCAAAAAAGTGTCGTTAGGGACGTACCTACCGCCATTTATTGGCGCACGTCAGTACCTTTTTGCGTCTTCGCTGTACAGCGTTAGTCCGGGAACTTTTTGATCGCACCTCGTATATATATATATATATATATATATATATATATATATATATAGGCAGCGTGGTAGCCTAGTGGTTAAGGTGCCTGGCTACACAGTTCGAGACTTGTCTCGTCCCGGATCCAAGTCGCTCCTAGGTTTACCCAGCCTGAAATAATTGGGTACCAGAGAAATCTGGGAAAATAAAGGCAGCCGAGAGAAAGGAACTGGCCTTCTTAATCTCATTAGTGCCGTTAGGCTTAGTACCTTGTGAACCGTAAGGTATCGGACTTACTTTACGGCTGGTATAAAAAATCGTTACGAATTGAAGTCGTTAATAAAAACATCAGATTGCACTCCAACATGCGCAAAAGCCCTATTATTACGGTGGATATAAATCTTTCGCGTCATTACAATTTCACTAGAGCTTCGATCCTACGGTGTGTGATAAAACAATACTGCTTTATATCTTCTTTCAGAAATTTCCATATTTTAAGAGAAACCAGTTAAACCGATTTCAGCGATATCACATACATTGTAATATGTATGTTACATATTGGAACAAATTTGTGATTTCGTCGACAATCCCGGTTCCGGGAAGCCACTGAAACCAATTTTGTTACTTCATCGGTCCTAAAATAAATTCCTACTTTTATCGGTCTCTATTCCGGGGCCAATGAAATGAATTATTAATTTTACCGATCCTTGTTCCGTGTAGCGAAAGGAAAATAAAATGAATCGCTAATCTACCTCTGTTCTGGGCGCTAGTGAGGATAGGCTTCACACCTTCTAATGGAATTTATTGGGCTCGCGACTTTCAGAAGTAGAATATACTGTATATCGACTAAAAATCTTTATTTACTATATATGAAATGTCAAAAATTACGTCTTAATAGACTAGACGATTAAACTAATAATTCATATATCGACGGGAAGACAAAAGCAAAAGACTAGAACGATTATAATCAGATAACAGACAGTGATCGACGAGCAATCACCATCTCCCCGTCCGCGATACTCATATACATTACAAACTCTCCTCAACTCAGCTTTGCTGACCATCACCGCGCATTACGCACCCGCCGTGGACACACGCTGTACCGCTGCCTCTAGCCACAACCACAAAGGAATTCACACGGTCACTACCCCAACACGCGTCGAAAATCAATCAGCGGATGATGCCGCAAACCGCAAGCATCTTTAATGACGATGACAGCGGTACTTCGACGATGATCAAAAAAAAAAACAAAGAATAAATACAACATACGCAACCAAAAGTAATTTCTAATTCGAGCAATGCCGAAAGATCGCGGCACAAACACCGAATCCGTATCAATATTTAAAAAAAAAACCATTTAATAAATTGGTAAAACTTGAAATAATTTAAAAATCCAAATGTACAATAATAAGAATGAAAATAAATTTCGAGCAATGAGAAAGTAAATGGGCGCGCATGAATGAGATCCTGTTGTGTCGGCTTGTAGTGACTGTCAATCTAGCATCGAGGCGGAGCGAATTGCCTATCGCGGTAAATCTGGACATCAAGAGCGGGACTTGGAAAGAAATATCATGAAGTAAGAACATGTCGGCTGAAAAAAGAGCAGTTTTTAGTCGGTTTCTAAAAGAGGTTGATAGTGAACCAAAAAAACCGTCTCATCCAGTCGAAGAAAGTAATTAAAGTTATGAGTCTGAAAAACAGTTCAAGTAACTTAATCGAATTTCATTCAAATCTCCAATAATCCGCGAATTCGTCAGAATCATCTAAGTCCGAGCCAATGTTTATCAGCACAAATATCACCTACCCCCCCCCCCCCCACCCGATAACTGTGATATATACAATTTTAATGTATTTTTACTAATTACTGTTTTTTTTTTTTTTCGTATGGGTTAATTAATTATGATTATAGTAGTTGACCCATTGCGCTAGATATTTTTAAGAAATTTAATTGATACAAATTATAAAAACAAAAAAATCTAAACCACATATGTAATAATAATAATAATAATAATAATAACAACAAAATAAATTATTCAAGTAATAAAAATAACACCTCTAGTTTCTGGTAGATTCATAGGTTATACTTTCGGTTTGACATGAACAGCAAAATTATATATATACATATATATATATTTTTTTTCGACTATTTACGATCGCAAAATTCAGTTAATGATGATAACCACTCTGACGTGGTGACTATTTCGCGCTATAGACTGTTGGTCGCTATTTGATAAGCGGAAACTATTCTGACTTGAATGAAAATCAACCGATCAACTAATCTCGGTAGGATTTTTCTTTTCTTATTTCTTTTCCGAACCCTTACCTATCACGATCGACCACAGGAGATGTGCGCTTTATCCTATAATCCTTGATAGAGGCTATTTATGCCTGACCTATATCGGAATTTTGTACATTCCGAAATGATCCATTTAATTTGTCGTATTGTTGTTTAAGAGCGATAAACCTTATCTAACACCATTTTCTGATGCTTCATTCCTACATGTAAATTAAAAATTGTAGCGTACCGGACAGCATGTCAACCGTATTTTCAACTACAATAGATGCCATATTAAACTTTTCGGTATCTGTTAACCGCTATCATTATCCGAATTCATTATTTTCTGGCAATTCTAAATCTCACCATAATTAATATTCAAGCACCTTCCGTGTGAAATCCGTTTTCTGAAAACATATTCATATTTTGTTCTTCTCCGAGAAAAAGAATGCGCAGAAAACATGGTATAAAATTTTCAATAAAAATACATATAAAACTGTTGCAAGTTGTACCACGCTTACCCGTTATATCATTGAAACTTTCGCTGTAATTTTATTTTCTTTTTTTTTTTAAATATTTAATTTCAACGTTAAGAACAACTTTAGCAATCTATAATTGCAAACCGATTTTCGTGAATTCTTCAACAACGACATTTAAATAGTTTCTTATTTCATGATTAGGATTGATAATCTGAAATACTTTGTATATTAACTCGGAGGAAGTATTTTTTACTCCTTCTGTGACACATGTAAAAGGTTCAGTTTTTATAGGGGGAACTGTACAAAGCCTATTTTGAATATTTTTCAGATAAAATGAAACTTCATTTAACTTCTAGCGCATATATCTATAAAAAACCACGAGCTTTCCGAAAAATAAAAATAACAAAATCATTTCTACTTAATTAACGGTACGCGATAAAACGTAGAAGAGAGACGTAACATCAATGAAGATACGGCATCAATGATGATTAAACCACTGCGAATAAGAGCTCAGCGAAAATGAAATGGTTTAGCAATCCGGACAACGCAACAGTCGATATGGTTGAGGAATAAAAATTACATTCAGAAACACCACCATTTATGTTAGGAGTACCTGAATATGAACAAATCCTCTGAACGGAGCAGTGTGTTGTGAAATTATACTGATGGTCTAAATGCAAAAATTAAAACAAACTAATAATACAAAAAAAAGCGAAGAAACTAATCGGCTTACTGTTAACAGGGATCTGACGCGGCTACTTTCACTCGTCGCTACACATATTTTGGTAGCACGGTTTACTGCTTTATATTGTCATTTTGTCCTTTGCTCAGGGATTTCTTCGTCATCGCTTAATGCGTGATTAGTTAAGTTCGTCACTTACAATTTGTCCAGCTAAATGCACCCCTTCAGTTACTTCTTTTTCTCGTTCAAATTCTCTTTTGTTTGCTTTGTCATTCGTTGACTCGCTTCCATTTTAGTTGTCTTCCGATTTTTCTCTAATGTCAAGAGATGGAAGTGATCTTTCGTTGTCGAATCGGCCTTCATTTCTAGAAATTCTTCCTGAACTTCTGGTAATTGTAAGACATCGGCAACAAATGGGATTCTGCTTATGTGCCACATTAGTGACTCTGAATTAATGTCTCGATAGTATTATCGGTGAAATTCGTCTTCCAACGCTTGCAAATGAGTTTGTATTTCAACTTTTAAATCTTCGTGCAATTTTTTACTTTTAATTGCTTCGAATAGTCGAGAAAAATATATTATTACATATTCAGCAGATACCTTTTGATTCCAAAGTTGAAGTTTTGATATGAACCCCAGAATATGATCATAATTACTAATTACAGTGCCGTTTTTACCAGGAAAAATCAACTTTAGCTGATTCAAGGCATCAAATATATCAGTTAAATAGGTCAACCTCCATTGAAATTGTTCTTTGTTCAACATTTGTAAAAAATCTTTTTTTTCTTTGAAAAGAGGATGACCTCTTCGTTCAATTCATAAAGACGAGCCAACACATGTTGCCCTTAGACAACCAGCGTACTTCTGTGTGGAATAGGACTCTGTGATCAGAATCAAGATTCTCGCAAAGCAAACTAAATAATCGACTGTTCAAAGCGCTGCTCTTGATGTAGTTTACGATCTTTATGTAATTTTTGTGGCAAAGTTTTGGAAGTCAAAGCTTGCCGATGGATAAAACAATTAGTACGTTGGCCGTGGGCAGGAGCACGAAGTGTTTTAGATTTTATTTTTTCCATTCCTTTTTATTGTAAATAACGGAAAATTCAGAGAAGAGCGTTTTACCAATCGGTTTTTCTGTACTCTTAACTTCCTGTTTCAACTTATTTTCTCATTTATTAATTCTGTTTACGCAAAGATAGGAGAAGACTTTTTTGCTTCATTATTACGTATTAATATAGTTGTTAATAGTATTTCGAGTATTACGGTTTCCGTCTCTAAACCAGTTTTCAAATGCATTGCTTGTCTCGAATAGTTACTTCGTACTTGTTTAAATACTAAACATTCTAAACACGGTATGATCCGGCGTATCTATTTTAATTTCACATACTTTGCAGTTATCATTGTTTGTTACTTTGAATCTTTTAAGGTACGTCTGAAAATCTCCATCACCGGTTATGAACTGTGTTAGGAAATAACTCGGTACCAAGTCCTTATTTTGTAATCGTTCTACTATCCTTAGAATTAATTTGTATGTTCGCCGTCCTACTTGATCATTATCATATCCTGCCATTTTTCTGTGTATTTAATTCCAATTTCATTGATTCCTTCTTTTAGTTTTTTTTTAAGATTTTTCATTTTTAACGCATTTATCTCGTTTGCTTTACCTAATTGCAGTTCTGTGGGTAGAACATCTGCGATAACATTCGTTGCACAGTAAGAAATTGTTTTGTAAGCAGATATTACATTTATTAATATTTTCATTTGTTCTGATTTTATTTTGTTTCTGTTCTTTTTATTTAATTTAGGGTAGTAATTAACATTTGCACATTCTACTACTGATCGGATTAAGGCTAAATATAGAATCTTTCTCTCCTTAAATTTGAGCCCAAAATATTTCTGTAGAGAGCAATCATCTTGCAATAATTTTTTCTAATTTTATCTAAAATATACTTTATGTGACTACTAAAATTAGGATTTTCGTCAATTACTACTCCTAAGTGTTTCGTTTCATTCTTGCAGGATAATTTTTCTCCTTCTATTCTTATGATTTCTTCTATTTCTTTCTTAATTTTAGATTTAACTATTTTCCTAGTTATCAAAATCACATTAGTTTTTTTCTGATTTAAATTTAATCCTAATCTCTTCAGTTCTTGAACAATAATCCTGATTTCATCATTGATATTTGCTATTTCTTTAATGTGCTTGAAGTCCTGCTTTGACTAGATCATCCGTATAGCTTATTAATGTTATGTTGGTTTTGACCCCTGCTGCTTTATGTATCTGTGCCATAACTATGTGGAAAATTATTGGAGAGAGGGCTGATCGTTGGAGTACACCAGCTGTGAGTTTCCGTTCGTATATAACCTGTTCTGTAAAATCTTTTAATTCTGTTGTTTAAAAAGCTTTTAATTAAGCTGATTAGGCCCGACTGAATTTTGTTTTCTTTTAGACAGTTTAAAATTAACGACCATTTTATCCTGTCAAACACCCCACTAATGTCAAAGCTTATTAATAGAATTAATTTATGATTTTCATTAACATTATTTCTGTATGTTTCAATTATGTCCATACAGATCCTAATGGCCTGTTCAGTAGATTTTTTTCGTATGTATCCAAGCTGGTAATTGTGTAAACATTCTCTTTTTTTAAATCTCTTTCTCAATTTTGTATCTTATTATTATATTTATAGAAGTAATTAAATAAAAAATATAAAAAATGTAATATTATGTTATTTAATGATTGCGTATTGTTCGGAATGTCCCCCTCCCCCGAAACGAATTCCTGTCTGAAGCTATGGTCCAGATGCACCCCCCCCCCCCCCGAAATGAATTCCTGGCTACGGTCCTGATTAGTACACACTATCGCAGGATTCTATTCTTTGAGTTTTTGAGCTAAGCCTGATCGCATATCTATCATTACAGGAGCGCCATCCGTGCAAAGTCCAATCAGTTTATTCCAATCCAAATCATTTTTTTTTCGATGAAATCAGATATTGAATTAAATATATCTACATTTAGTACCTGTTGTCAAGATTGGGAGCACAAAATCTCTTCTTCAATGTGATCTCCACTGACGTAACGAACATAAACTATTAACTGTGCACAATTAACGATGTCGGTGGATTCATCGCAACTAATGGCAAAAAATGGCGATAATTTTACTTTGTTAATTATTTGTGACTTTATGTCTGCTGTAGTATCATCGATTCTACGCTTGACCGTGTTATTCGAAAAAGAAATTGACTTCATTTTTTTCTCGGAATCTTTCCCTAAAATTATCTGCGTGGCTTTTAGGACACATGGTTCGATTAATTCCTCGCCGATAGTGTGAGGTTTCTTTTGCTTTGCTTTCAAATAAGCTATTTCAAATGAAGTTTTAAGATGCTGTGATACACCCGTGTGATAACTTTCCGACTTATCCAATTTCATGCGCTTCAGTAATTCTTCTTTAGAAGAAAATAACTCTTTCGACTTTGAAATCAGAGTAGGATGTTGCTGGCTCAAATTCCTTTCAATGCGACTGAAACTCACATTACCGTTACTTAAAACGTTCATACATATCACACACTGAGGCAATTGTAGCTCGTCTTTTTCTATGTAGGTAAATCCAAACTTAATATAGTCTTCTAAAAACTTTCTCTTTTTCGCTGCCATGTTACGTGTACAACGGTAAAATACCTACATGTAATTACATTCCCTTTACCTACATATAACTATAGATTGGCCGCCGAGAGTTTGCGTTCCTGATTTAGATATTACTGGTGATGAGCATGATGATTAGTCGCGGTTATCAAATTTCTGATAGCTGAAGAAGTTGCCTCTCGAAAATGATGTCGAAAAATAAAGTATTTCTTCTAATTTCTTTGGTATTTTTTTCATAATTTTTAGAAGCCTGAAAGATCATTTTCGAAGGCGTCACATTATTTATTGAGAGTCCCTCGTCCGATGTTTAATTTACGCGTTAAATTAATTTTTCTTTCGAAAATGCGAACGTCCTCCCTCACCCCCTTGACATCTTTCTATGCCTCCTAGAGGGGGGCGCCGCCCTGGTTGGGAATTCCTGGTCTAGATTAAGCTAAAATGAATTTAGAACTCACATTTTAGAGAGAAGACAGAATAAAATGTTTATTTGTTGTGAACTAGGGTGCCGATTTTTCAGAAAATTCGCGAAATTCATTTTTCTTTGATTTTTTAATATTAAAAAAACAGTTTTACGATGTTTCTCCCAATTTTAAAATATATTTGATATTAATCAGAAATAGCTAACATAAATCAAGATGCAAAATAAAAAGTGTAACATAAAAAATGGACTATTTTCACAAAACTACAGCTCTGGGAATAGGTTAAAAAAACTACCCTATTTATACACATTTTGAAAAATACATGAAAAACGAAAAATAATACAATAGTAATAATATAGCGCTGTAGTTGGTTTTTCTGACGAAGAGGAGGTACGCAACTGTATTTTAGCTCACATTATGCACTGTAATCGTTCCGTTTCAAATTAACTATTCAAAAGAAAAAAATAAATTATCAGTACGTATCCTAACATACAGAAATTGTATTTATTTCGAATTTGGTGTCGGGGACAAACTATTACAAATTGCTATCCCTTGTTTGATTACAATCGCATACGTAACATCATGTGTCCTATAATGATGTAAGAAATAAGTCTAGTATAGTTTATCAGCACATATTCATAAATAATTAACTAGGTAGCTGGTTAGATCACATTTTTCTTCGAAAACAGAAGTAAACGTTTAGCCCACTATCACTTGTGATACCGTATAATTTAAGAAAAAAGAGAAATTTACCAAGATTAATTTTAATACTGTAAGAACTTTTACGCAAGAGTGGCAAAAACCTAACCTAACAGTTCTCCGCTTTTTAATTTATTAGTACAACTGTATAAATAATCAATCAAAAACAAATAATTTATCCAAAGTCAGCTTATTAAAAAAAAAAAAAAAAGAGGGGAAACAGAAAACAAAAAAATTAAACACCATAAAATCCTGTTTGAATAAAAGTTAAATTTATGCAAAAACTGAAAACAAGTTCTTATATTTAGAAAAGTTTTACAAAGTCTTGATTATTAATTTTACATATACAATCTATACATACGAAAAACGAATTATATACACAACGAAACACTTAATTATAACAATGCAAAAAAACATTCCAATCAGTCGACATAAAAGAATAACATCGGCAACCGTTGTTAGTTAATAAATTAAAATCGTGAAAAAAAAAATATATACTCGTAACATTAATCTTAACTTTTATCTACTACAAATATGCGGTAAAGTTCTGCTGACATACACACTCAACTCGCATTATATACAAAACGGCATATTTGAAAAATACATAAAATCTTACAGGAAAAATATTAGCAAAGTGTATACACACACACACACACACACACACACACACACACACACACACACACACATATATATATATATATATATATATATATATATATATATATATATATGCATACATACTTACATACATACATCATGCGCACACACACACACACATATATATATATAAAATAATTCAATCCTCCGGATAATCGGTGTGCATTATGATGGTATTCTCGGTTTTAACTGACTTCATTCTTTGCAAAGAACATTTTTTTTTTTTCATCGTAATAAATTCACAATTCTTTACTTTTCAGTTTTACACTTCTATTTCTTCACAATTCTATATTAATCCAATACGTTTTTTTAAAGTTTTCATTTCAACCATTACTTAAAACCTCGTCGAGGGACTACCTATCACTTTAATTTCATTTGTAATTTCCATTTATTGCTTGTATGAAATAATCCACTGAGTAAGAGATATGTGTTTTCCATTACTTTCGAAAAAAACTTAGCCTGATCAAGTTATCTTTTTTTAAAAATGTCGTGTCATTTATACTACCCCTCGTGTAAGAATCACATAGTCATTAATGTTAATATTAGTGCACGTACTTTTATGGCACGTCAGGCTTGAATGTTGCAGCGTCCATTGGCTGAGTAACATTTTTTTATGTAATTTTACATGTTTATGCGGCAGTCGACAATTGTTATAAATTGTTTTCGTAAAATAAAATTTATAAAAAAATATTTTCGTTTCCATTAATTTATCTGCAGCAAATAGCGACTGTTCTCAACCCTGTTAATCAAGCTAACATCGATGTCATTCCGTATTATGGTTTTGGTTGATATTAGACTGACATCATGTTATCGTGAACCGGAAAAAACAGCCGAATTCCGTTGTAATATTACATATAAAATACTAACAATTTAAATATATAATTACAATCTGTATATAAATTCGTAACAATAAAAAACTCTCCGTATATTTTTTAGAAAGTTTAGTATTTTTAGGCAAAAATGATCCAGTTATTTTTAATGTAGATTCCACCATTGTTCATCGATTTTTTAAAATATGTAACTCTTTGGTAATAAAAAAATACAAATTTGAAAAAATATCAGGTCCACTAAATAGAATTAAGTTTAAAATTTATTAAATTAAAATAAAATAAATTACACGAGTTAACTCTTTATATTTGTAAAAAATAGTACTAAAAAAGTCATTTAAAATTTTCAAAAAATCTTCCAATGACTGCGTCCTTCTTTCAGCAGAAAATTTTTAATAAATACTTATTAATTACCTAACAGTTTCCCGTTTGGAATGCGCAAGTTCCACATTCACGACAAAAATATTTCAAGTTTTGTTTTTAAAATAAAATTTAATTCACTTATACTTTTCATCTGAAATATTATCGTAAAAATTATAGCACATCGTACACAGTAAAAATATAAAGAAGCTTCTATATTTGTCGTATTTCATTCTTTACACGTTGGTAGCGAAGGCAGTGGAAAAACATATTGAAAACCGAGATAAGAAGTTAATTAAGCTGAAAACATTTTACTGTATTACATGCGTTAATTTGTGTAAGTCAGAAAGCCGGCATAGAAGAGAAGACTGTCTATGAAATGTAAAATAATTGGCTTACTAATTTTCTGGAGAATGTGTTTCTTTGTAAAAGTTTTTTGTTCTTAAAATCCCACCCTTTAATAGCAGGGAAAAGGAAAAATTTTAAAAATAATATATTTAATCATTTTTCCGCATTATCTAATTACATTGTAAAACATTTTTCAAATATGTATGTACTACTTGACACTCGACATCTTTATATTTGCTACACATTATCGACAAAATAATATAGGCTACCGCGTTACCTCAATAACAAAGAAATAATTCTTACGAAATGTTTAGAAAATATCATTCATTTTGGAGGAGGAAGTTTATCCAATTTATTCTGTTTCCTTATATATACGTGCATATATATATATATATATATATATATATATATATATATATATATATATATATATACACATATGTACACACACACACACACACACACACACACAACATAAATATATACGTAGTAAAAATAGTTTTCAATTACTCCATATTGTAAAAAATTATACACTCAACAAACCGAAGAAAATTTTTTTCGACTTTACAAGTCTTATTTTTTCCAAATCAAGATTAGACCGCATGACAATCATATGTCAACTACGTAATTCGGATGAACTATTACAACTGGGTCTTCATCTCTGCTCTCTGAATCTCCATATGTACGACTTAATGCAATGAGAACTTGATCCTATATAACAAACAAGGCAAAAATTAAAAGGTCGCTAGATAGCTGAAAAATTATAATACATTTTATGATTTTGATACCGTAAGCAAAGAATTATACGTGCAGAGAAAATGTTTCGGATTACAAATTAAAGGGATTTCAATATAAAAAAATTACCGACGAGCCTTTTCCGGTTTCTACTGCAACCGAAAAATAATTTAACATTGAAACTAAACAATAAATTATAACTTAAAACAGTTCGCATAAAAGTGATTACATTTTAAACGAAACAGAAAAAATATATTTATGAAATAGTTGAACGCAGTTTGCAAACACTTACGCGAAATATCAATCGGTCGATAATTTTTTCAATTAACCCTTTACGTTCAATCAATTCCTCTTCGGACTCGATTTGTTCACTTATTTGTTCTAAGTACGCATTAACCACTTCGCTTTTGCGTATGCCTTCATAGTCTTCTTCACCAGCTGCAGATAATTTAGAAACACAAATAATTAATATTTTTACTCGCATTATCATTTATATTTTATTTTTATTTCAGTTAGATATTTAATAACAAGTAAAATAGTATTGCACGCTGTAACAAGTATAGAAAATTAAAGAGGACACTCTTTTGAAAGTACGCCTAGTTGCGATAGTAAAATCCGATGATCAAAAATTACGCAATACATGATGTAAGAATTCTACATTTTCGTAAACACGTTTTTGCTTGAAATTACCTTCGGCTGTACGCTTTTCCTCTTCATTTCGCATGAAAATCACTAATGAATTGGTTAGTCTTTTATATTCTTCAAACGAAAGAGTCAATTTTTTCTTTGGTAAACTAACTTCAGCAGTTTCCTCCGATGTACCATCAGCCATTTCTGCAACATTCGAAAACGAACTTAAATGTTTTTAATTTAGATTTAATACAATTTTTAAAACTTTGATAACTACTCTAAAAAATATTCCAAGTTTAAAAGTGTAAAGATAATAATAGACGATATTAAGACATGAGATGAGACTAGCAATTCTTAACTTTTCAGCGGCCGCCGGCCTCCCTGAATTTCAGCTTCTCTTTAAATAACAATAATCATGAGTATTTATCTAAGAATAATGATTTTATTTACTTGCTACAATGACAAAATCTTTCGAATGCAGTGATAATTCATAAACTATTTTCAAATGCAAAAAATAAAGAACAAAAAATAAAATGCTGTGTAACACTGTCAATAATTAAAGTATTTCTTGAAAAGTAGACAGAAATATAATATGATATATATATATATATATATTTGCTTCAGAAATAGTAGATCTAGGCTTATAAATAATTTTAAAAGATTTTAAAACTTTAAAATTCGTAATAAAATTTTCCTCTAGATACGAATCACTGATATAGTAATTATACTGTGACCAAACAGAAAAAATATTTCTATATTTAAAATAAAACTGCTTATCGCATATATAGTTTTACACAATATTTAGGATTCAACAATTGTAGTATAAGGAAACCGCTTAAATTTATCATGAACCTACAATTTAATTCTAATGAATAACTTTAACAACAAAACTAGAGGGCATAGAAATCAAACTTCTGTTTTTTTGTTATTTATGGAAGATAGAGGTTAAATAATGGTTAAAGGAAAACTGCAAAGTAAATTAAAAATTTTAATTTTATCTAAATTGATTGTTTCATTTCCTTGACTTTTTTTATTTATGCCTTTTTTTATTCTGTAAACACTGATGATTGTTGCGCAGATTTTACAAATGCTTAAAATAAAGAGAAAAAATTTAGTGCTAAACAAAAGTTTCAACTAGAAATGACATAAACGAAAAACGCCTATTACATGTCAACTTCGAAAATAAAAATAAGACAAACCGTCTCAAACAGTTGAAAATAAGTTTTTTAAACAAATAACTATATACACTAGCATTGTCCCATTAGCTGGGAATTTTCACCTTACTCATTCTTTTATACAAATTACAACAACGAACGAAATACATAAAATTTCAACGATCTATTTGCATTTTTTACATTCGCTGCCCTTTCCTCCTTCAATGGATAGTGCATAAAAAATTAAGCGAAAATCAAGCGTGACTTTAGCCCCCTCCTTGAACGCAGATTTTATAGCTTTAAAATTACGATTCAAAAAATCAAAAGCTGTCACCTTAGTACACTGTAATGTAATATGTTTTAATAAAATTTTCTTTATTTGAAATTTTCGTCGGAAAAGAAAATGATTTTTTTCTTAAATTAAAATAACCATTTCATTAACTGTACTATATGAAAATATTAATACGACACTTGTAGAAGTGATTATAAAATTTTTCAAAGAAAATTGTAATGCGTGAATCTTCACGCAGAACTGTACACTGCCTCGCCCATACGCATTAAAATAACCTGATCGCAACAAATGAGCAGAACGTTTTCTATCTATTTGCAGTTTGTTGGGCACATTCAGTGTTTTGCGCAAGTCAGTGCACGACTTTTTATTAATAAGTAAGGTATGTAATAATAGTTTTAATGAATATGACAAAAATACATCAATTTATTAAAAAGTGTACCGACAAAATTAAAGATTATTTACTGCCTTGAAAAGATTTTATTCCGCTGTCATTATTCGTTTCTGTAAAATCGAATTGGAATATATTGTCTGTTATTCAGAAAATTTCAATCTCAATATATTTTTAAAGATTTGCTCATTGCGAAGAAACCTCTAAGTGTCGTTTCTTTAAAATTCCCGTTATTAAGTAATGCAAACACGTTTAATAAGCAAGCAAATCGGTGATGACTGTCAAGGAACGGTGCGAGAAGTCATCATTATATATTAGACCTAGATGCGATTAGTTTTAAATTCATATTGATTTTCTTTGTTTAAACATTACATTACCTTCATCTTCGGGTCTAGATGGCGGATTATCTATCTCTTCACTTTCATCTTCAAGATTAATATCCGGTTGTTCTACTCTAATTATTGATTTGTTAAGTAATCCGTATGCCTCTGACACGTGTCTTTGTGTAACCTAAAAAATAGATTTATAAAAATTTACCCTACTGCATAGACAGTAAAAATATTATATAAAATAGCCAAGTTTCCATTTGTTATCATTGGGAAATAATCTTAAAATATACTTTTTTACCTAAAATATTCCTATTAACTCTATGATGTAGTATCGGGATATTCAGCATTAATGATCTGCTTTTAAAAATATCACATTAAAAAACCTCTAATTCCTGAGAATAACTTTGAATATGAAAAACATAATTATGAAATAAATAAAAAATTGAATGTATAAAATGTTAACAAAAAATGATATTATAGGCGTGGCCTCCCAATGATACAAAAGGTAAAAATACATTACATTTGACTAAGAGATGTTATCTTACCTCATCTGAGCACTCCATTTTAGCCATTGCTTCTGAAAGGCGTATCAAAGACTCTAATTGCCTTACGGTTATTCGCCAAGTTGATTTATTATTGCCTTGTCCATCTCTGGTTCGTAACTGGGTATATGCCTCGACTAATACTTTTTTTGCTTCCTAATAACGATAATGAAAGAATTAAAGTAAAGAAAAGATCAAATTTAATAATTGTTTTCATATTATCCAGAATTTGTTTGAAAAATTCAACCTTATTTTCAAAAATTTCCTCTATGCGAACTTATGTTTCATGCCTCCTCTAAACACAATATATACTCGTCGCGCGTATGTGTATGTGTATGTGATAGAGGGAGAATGTGTGGGCGTGTGCATATACGCGCGTGTGCTGTGTATTGCTTAAATAAAACTTATAAAAAATTTAACTGTTACACGAAATTTACAGACTTTTAACATTTACGATCCGCCTTGCCTAACAAATCATCATGAACAGACTTACAAATGAATAATGCTACCAAAGTATTCAAATTTACTTTAAAAAGTAGTAATTAGCTCATCTTATAGATAATTTCAGTTTTTATAACGCACGTAACCATCTATATCAGTAAACTCGTCGCGCCATAGATAAATTGCGCAGCGAATACTTTCTACATCAACAATGCATTTTTATTCAATTTTTATGGTAAATGTTAAAAAATGAAAAAAATTCTTATGAATATCTATGTAGGTGCATGATGTATTCCAGATAAACGCAAAGTTTTGCGATAAATGTGTATGTAACTAGGAAGTTATTAGTATGACTTACCAGTATTAACAATTCATCAACTTGTTTTTTATATTATTTCGCTTTCAATTCTATCATCAGTGCTCTCTACTACTGATTATTTTCACTTTTTATTTCAATTATATCGAGAAATTTTTTTACTAAATAGCTTTTTTAGAAAAAATCGAAAAAACCTAAAAAATTTACACTAAAATGAACAAGAAAAATATCTGAAAAAATTATCTGTTTCTTTTTTCTTTGACCATTTTTCACATGACCAACTGCTACAATAATTCCATTCCTTGTTGTTGTATAAAACTGAAAACACCTTTTCTTACATATGTATTTTCCAATTATAGAATTATTTTAACGTCAAAAATTGGTTATTAGATAATTTTGTAATATATCCTCCGAATTATTATTTTGAAACATTAAAATAATCATGCACATTCACAAACTGCAAAAAAAAAAATACTTTCACGTTAAACTAACTATTAATTTAAAAATAATATTACCTGCGTCATAACCGGTTTAAATTGTTTAGCAAATGTTATATATCTAATAACTTCGTCCTGTGTATATGCTCGATTAGTTGTTTCAGCTATATTTCTATGCAGGGAAACAATTTTTCTAGCTATCGCGTAATCCGCAATCTAGATAAAAAATATGATTACTGCTTATATACAAATACATACATGCATACATACATTCATATATATATATATATATATACGCATATATATATAAAATAAAGAAATAAGCGAAAATAATTTGAAAAATATTAATAACTTACGTAAAAATTAAAAAATGATCAGTTCTTAGTTAATAAAATAAAATTATATACCTGATCACACTCGTCAACCACAACGAAAAATAAATCAAAACGAGACATTATAGGAGCTGAAAGCGAGACATTTTGTTGTAACGATTTTGCTCGGTCATATCGACCACCCACGGGATTCGCCGCTGCTAATATAGATGTTCGAGCGTTTAATGTAGCCCGTACACCTGCCTGAAAATAAATTTATTACGAACAATTATTATACTTTAAAAGTAAAATAAACGGTTATATGCAACTGCAATTCGACTAAGTCATAACTTTTACCTTTGCTAATGATATTGTTTGCTGCTCCATGGCTTCATGAATAGCAACCTGATCGTGGCGATCCATTTTATCAAATTCATCTATACAACATATTCCATTATCAGCTAACATCAACGCACCGGCTTCAATTACAAAATCGAATGATTCTTCATCTTTCACTACAGCAGCCGTTAAACCTGCGGCACTAGATGCTTTTCCAGAAGTATACACGGATCGTGGACAAAGTTCAGCTACCTGTCAAATATTGACCAACTTAATTTTAGTACAATTTAGAATGCGAAGTGTTATCTATTTCCATTTAAATTATAATTAATAATAAAATATTTATTAAAAAACTGTAAATATTATTTTTATCTAACATGAACTATGCGGCAAAACAGATTTCAAAAAGATCACAAAATGAAAATATGTAACAGCCTAAAAATGTAATCTTCCTATATTACAGTTGGCCATGTTTTGTATACTGTTAAATGAGAGAAGTCCACAACCACTAACTATCTGATCGGTTTCGAACACACTTCTTTTTGTTGCTACAAGCGAAGGAAAATAATCAATGAATGTTTTTGACGCGCACAAATTCAACTGTGTTATGATCTAACCGTTTCCATTGTATATCACTTTGTTTATATTTAAAGCGTTATTTAATGTAAAAATGTTACCTTAAAAATGACCATATAACCGTAACCTAAACGTGTCATATTACTAATTTTAATAGATTTTCTTTTGTTGCTTTAAAAATCAATATGTTAATCAATGCAGGCAATCCATGTTTTTCCTATAATTTCATATATTGCTTTCTTCACAGTATGAAAGTATGGGTAAGTTAAGGATAAAATGATTATTACAGTTATTTCAAGCTAAATAACGGTTCCAACTGTAATTATAAAAAAATAATTTTATGAAACAAGCAGAAGCAAAATGAAATTGATAATTACTCATTAAATATGAATCGTATAAAATTAAATGGTTTTATATAAAAAAAGTTCTGAGAACGTAGAACAAAAAGGGAAAGGAGAGAGAACATACCGAAGCAAATAGGATATTCCTAGATTATATATTCGTGAAATTAGTCATAATTTTGATTAATTATATGAATAATAGTATATTAATTAATGATTCTCCCACCAAATTAAAAGGAAAATATATACATATCACCCACTGTAATATTGAAAAGAAAGTGTAGATTACCTGTTTCAAAAACTGAGACTTAGCAGTACTTGGATCACCAACAATGCAACAATTAATATCTCCCCTTAAAGTTGTTCCTTCCATAGTACTTTTCGCGACACCGCCAAATAACATTAAAATTATACCTATGACACAAAAGTTGGTCAAATCACATTTTATTAAATAATGATAAAAACAATGTAATTATAATAGCTCAAACGTGATCACTTTTTTCTTCAACAAGGGTTTTTCTTTACGCGCCAACTATAAACATTAATCCAGCGCAAGTGAAATTTTAGTTAGCATCAATGTGCCACAACGGTATTTGAACCAGATCCTATCCGAACGAAACACCACTGCCTAACCAACTACGCCACGGTAGCTGACCCGGAGTGTTTCAAAAGTCTGAAATGTGGATAATAAAAAGAAAAGAGATCGGAAACGCTGAAACACGAAAAAGTATTTATTTATAATAAGAGTTGAAAGTGATCGTCGTTATTTTTAATACAAATACGACCATGATTCAATAAATTTGAAAAAAAGCATTGTAAAGTTGAAATTTTAATTTTCTGGATCTCTTCTATTACATTACTCTTCAAATCCGTAATAATGACCAGAGAATTTCTGTAATGCCTATTTTTAAAATGTCCCCATAGAAAGTAATCAAAAGAGCTCAGATGAGGACTCCCAGACGGTCACAGGTTTTTAGGAGTGGCAAGACAGAAACCTCCACGCGGTGCCACCTGGAAACGATGCGAGCAGGGAAAATGGAATACGATTTCCATGCAAATTTTATACTGCATCAGCCAACTTCTGCCAAACTTGGGCCAAAGCGGAAGAAAGAAAAAAAGAAAAAGACAAAAAGAAATAAAAAAGGTGATGTCCGGAAAAGGCCCTTATCTGGGCTAGCATTGATGATAATCTCGATTAACATCGAAGGTTGGACTTCTGATAAAGAGCTACTGTTAACTGAACTCTGCACCGAATCCGGAGATGGCATTCTTTGCGTTCAAAAAACTCAAGGAGACAAAGATGATAAACAAAAAAAAAAATAAATGGAATGCGACCCGTAGCAGTACGACCGTATGCAAAATACGGTAAAGTTGGTTTCATTAGACCAGAAGTAAGGATTGAAGCCATACATGTCGTTGAAAAAAATTATATGGAAGTTATTACATTAGAACCGGATAAGTGTACAGTAACGTCTGTGTATAAATCTCCGAAAAAAGACTTCATGTCCATAAACCACTTAACTTCCAAGCGAAACAAACAAAGTTTATGATTGGAAATTTCAATAGTCAAAGGGGTTATGCAGAAGATAATCATGATGGAGAAAATGTTGTTGACTGAAGCACTGCAAATGGACTATTACTGATACATGATCCAAAACTTCCTGCCTCTTTCCAAAGTGCGAGGTGGAGAAAAGGGTACAATCCAGATTCGATATTTGCATCACAAATTGTAGACAACATGTGCACGAAGAATATAATGGCCTCGATATCAAAAACACAACACAGACCCGTGAAGCTGACTGTATACGCCGCTGTTAAGCCAATGATCGTTCCATTTAGAAGGAGATTTAATTTCCGGAAGGTCAATTGGATTAATTTTACTAACAAATTGGATCAAACAATTACTAATATACCACTGATACCTAAAAACTGTGACAAATCTGTGGTATTGGTTTCTGAAGTATCAAAGCAAAAGATACCGAGAAGTTGTACACAGTACATTTCTGGTCTAAACTAGGAGTCCGTAGAATTACTGAAACAATATCAAGAAAAATATGAAAAAGAACGGTTTACAACAGAAACACTCGAACTAGCAGATAACTTAATGGAGTCATTAGGAAAGAAAACGCAATTACGATGGACGACTTTACTGAAGGAAACTGACATGTTAAAGAACAGTAGGAAAGTTTGGACCCGGCTGAAAAGACTAAACGGAGAAAAACACTCCTCAAGAAAGCACACAAATACAACACTCCATCAAGTTGCGAATCAGAATGGGAAGATAAACAAAATCCCAAAAGTGAAAATGCTGCGTGATATACCGAATGAAAAGAATCATCTTCAGGTATCATTTACAACCGAAGAAGTGGATGCAGCACAAGACCTTAGAAAATGAAAAAGCACTTGGAATAGACAACATACTGACGGAACAAATAATTTTGGAAAGAAAACTATAATGTGGTTGGTGAATATTTTTAACAATATAATAGCTTGGAATGAAATACCAGCTAAATAGAGGAAAGCACAAGTAGTGACACTATTAAAAGCAGGGAAAGATCCCAATGAGTCTAAAAGTTTTCGGCCGGTCTCATTGCTGTATCATACAATAAAGATATTTGAGCGATTACATGATACAATTGAAGGAAATATCATTGATCAGCAGGTTGGTTTGAGGCCAAGAAAATCATGTGGCGCACAAATGAATAAACCTTACACAGCGCATTGAGAATAGGTTTGAAGAAAAGAAAGTAACAGGCGTCGAGTTTGCTGATCTAAAGGCAGCCTATGACACAGCGAATCACGGATTACTACTAATGAAGGTGTACCAAATTACTGAAGATTACCTATTTATAAAAATAATAGAAACGATTCCGAAGAATAAAATGACAGTCGCTGGAAACACCAAAAGAATGGCATTCTTCAAGGTAGTGTATTAGCGCCTACACTCTTTAATATCTATATAAATGATCAGCCCATAGGAGAAGAAATACGTCATTTTATATATGTAGATGATCTTGCTGTTGCTGCTCAATCCAGAAACTTCGATGTATTGGAAGATGTACTAACTAACATCCTGGAACGACTTGACGTATACTACAAACAGAATGTGCTAAATCCAAATCCGACGAAAACGCAGGTACGCGCTTTCCATCTTAGAAACAGCGATGCTAGAAAAAAGCTGAAAATGAAATGGAAGAGAGTAACCTTAGAAAATCAAGGAAATCATATATACTTAAGTGTAACTCTGAACAGAAGTTTAACATTCCAAGCGCATTGCGAGAGCATAAAAAAGAAAGTATACACTAGGAATGCGATTATCAGAAAACTGATTGGAACATCATGGGAGCAAAACCGGATGTAGTGGGGACATCTGCTATGACCTTGTGTATATCAACCGCGAAGTATGCCTGTCCTGTTTGCACACGGGCTACACATGCGAAAAAAGTAGATGTCGTAGTAAATGATACTATACGTATAATTACTAAATGCCTTAAGCCAAGTAAATTAGAAAATCTGTACCTCTTAAGCGGAATCACACCACCCGATTTAAGACGGATGATGGCAGCCGACGTAGAAAAAACAAAACAAGTACAGGATGGCCGGCACCCAAATTTATGGCCAAGTAGCAGTAACAGTGCGTTTAAAGTCGAGAAAAAGTTTTTTAAATACAGCTACAGCGATCTCAAACTGTAGTTCTGCAGAAAAGAAGCGGCTAATGTGATGGAAAGAACAAAACTCTCACACAGTAAGAGAGCCACAAGAAAATCCTGCACTAGGATTTAAGCAGGATTGCCCGGTATAGAGGACGCTCAATAGAATACGCGCCAAATGCGCAAGAACGAAGAAAATATGTCTAAGTGGTCAAAAGCGAAGGATTTAACCTGTGATTGCGAGGAAATTCAGACAACTAGCCACTTAATGGATTGCAGACTTACCGGTCCCCGGTATAATATATCAAATTTTGTGGTCGCGGATCATAACGCTATAGAACTGGCAAAGTATTGGTCCAAGAAAGTATGATATTTGACCTAGATACGATACGAACGAACGAACGAACGAACAGGTTTTTAGAAATTTCTTTTGCTGAAAAGTTATACAACAATTCTATGGTGGCACTACTCATAGGCAGACACACGTTATCTTAGTGAAACCATAATTTTTTTTGAGAGCCTTTCAGCCAGCGGTATTTCTTACGCTCATAATCGTTAATTTAAAAAAAATGGTTCAATAATACGGCTCCATTAGATACTGTGCACCACACTCCAATTTTTATCGGATGTAACATCGTTTTTTCAAATTGGTGAAGATGTTTGACGACCAAATGCGAATGTTTTGCGAATTTATAAATTTAGTAAAATAAAATCATGCATCGTCGTTAAAAAAAAAAAACATGATTACAACGCAGTACAAAACCGATGGGGAAAGTTTGGGAACCACCGACAGGAGCGCGTTCCCTTATGGCTGATGACAAATTTAAATTCTTGGAGCATTAAGATACAATGAGGGTATACGATCTCACGCATGGGATACCTGCACTTGTTAGACCAACTTTCGGCTTAATGCAGTGGGAGTATCGGTCAAGCGCTGCTTGATTTTTTTTTTCTATTTGCTTCGTTAATGGCGTACGTTCGTCCGTTTCGATGTTTATCACCAATACTGTCCGTTTCTTTAAATTTACTCGCGATCTTTTTTATTGCTCCATTTGACAAAGATTTTTCATCCGAAAACTGACGTAATATTCTTCGCGGACACGTTTTTAAGTCTTTAAGGGATAATAAACACGAACGATAAAAATTCGTTTTCTTTTTTGAGAAAGTGGCATGTTCAACCTCTCATTACATTACATTTTCGGCATAGAACATAAACAACTCGAACCGTAATTCAATAGGTAAAATGTTTTTGTTGAGCGATCAATGGTGCCATTTGCAGTTAAAAAGTTCCTCACACTAATACAGTGTTGCCATGTTATGTTTAAAAAATTCACTTTCCAGACTTTCGAAATATCCTGTAATAAACCATCATGGTGTAACTTTTTTTGTTCTTTCTTTTATAAAGCGGGCAGGTGAAAAAAAATTCCAAAAATACCAAATATATTTTGATGTTACTCAATAAATTTAACGTTGAATTTTTACTAATTTTAATAATTAATTTTATTCTAAAAAGCAGTGCAATGAAATAAAAATAATAGTTTAATTTTTTTTTTTATATCATTCTTATTAGAATAAATTTAAGTTAAACAAATTTTGAAACATATTAATATTTAAAAAAAGCTTAGTGAACATAAAATTTATTTTATTTTTAATAATATAATATAATGAATTTCGTTGAGAAAAAAATTATAAACTATTTTATTTGTTGAAATAAGAGTGCCTTTTCAAACGTAATATTCTAATAATAAACTGAAAATTTTGGACTGTTCGGTTTCCAAAGAATTTTTGAATACTGTTCGATGGAAACTCGTACCAGTGTGTCAAATTTTGAATTGTTTTAAAGTGTAAAATTTCATTAACATCATCCGGCGATACTTGTTTCTGAGCAATTGAATAGAATAATTAATCACTTTGGTTTTCAGAAAAATTAAGCGCTTGAATTAAACATATGCCAAATGATTTAAATTGCATATAAGTACGATAATTATAGCATTATTATATGGTCTACATTGGCACAATTTTTGGATTAGTTTTATTCATATTCTTTGAAAAATAAAAATGAAATAAACTACATATAAAAAAATTGATTTAAATAAAGGTAAAAGTAAGCAGTGATAACACAAAGAAGCTGATTTAGTTTAAATTATATTACACATACAGTATTTGCACTGTTACCGTACTATTATATAGTGTATAATTTATAAAATAAATATAGTACTTAATAAATGAGTAAATTACATTAATCGCATTTTTAATACTAAAATCACAAACATTTAAATCCATAAAATAGCCTACAGCAATTTAAAAAAAAAAAAATAAGATAAAAGACGTACTGATTACCGTTACAATTTTTTTAACAATTATTTTAAATTCTAATACTTCCGTCTCCAGTAGATTTAAAGCCCAATTCACATCGGAATAATTAGGTCGAGTCAGACTAATTTGACTAAAATTGCATTAAAACACATATATTGATCAACTCTACTGATTTGACTGGCTCAGTGTGAAAAAACATTATTATAATGTAATTTTAATCGAATTAGTTTAACTAGACTAATCCAAAGTAAATGGCCATAGGTATCTTTGGCTAGGAAATAAAAAATAAATAAAAATATGAATCCTTCGTAGACTTGGTAATAAACGAATCATTCTTGTCCTATTTTAGATATTAAATCATTACCTTTTACGCACCTTTTTTTATTTGATCATTTCCATGGATAGAAGGAAATAAACTGTCTATTAAATTTTTATGCAAATATCGATCGCGACTCATTTCATATACTTTATCCCATTCAGATTCAGTCATTTGTTTTTTAATCAGATCGACTGTTAGTGCACCTCCGTCGATGATGCTTCCTCCAAACTTTGAAAGAAAACATAAAAAAATTATGTTATCATTTACATCAAAAATATTTTAAAATATATAAACCTCTTTAACTTACGAAAAAAAGTACTTTTTTTAGTACGAACCAGCGCACACAAAAGTTATGGCACTACTTAATTTAAATATACCATATGCATAACAACAACTTTTTAAAAAAAAAACATATAAGGTTTTATTATTTAAACATTTAAAACTTCCATGGTGAAAATATAAGAATTTTTAAAATGCGATGTCCGCCGTAAATTTTAATTTTAATTTAATTATTTACTTCAATTAGAACCTTACGAATAAGTTAATAAAAGGAATGTAAGGGAGAGTAACACTCGAGTCACTTGTAAATTTTTGCCAACAATAGTAGAAACTACAATCAAAATGAAAAACATAATTTTATTTCGGTAACCGAAGTTCTCAAAAACAAAATCCATTATTCTATTAAGATGGTTATTGCGAAACAAGAATTTATTAACTATAACCGCTTATTTATTTATTTATAACTGATAGCAGTTTATAACCACATTTTTAAAAAGGTATCATTTCATTAAATCGTACAGAGGTAAATAAAAACTATTATCATTTCCAAATCATGACGAGTAAAAAATAAAAATATACAATAATCAAACAAATATGCACAAAAACCTTTTTTTCATCAATAAAAAATATCTCGTTACCTTATTTCTCTAATACATCGCACTTTTTAAATATATTTAACAAAAATATAACCATAATTCTATTTTCATTTTTAAATGATTCGTTAGTTGCGATTAAAATAAAAAAAAATTGCGATTTTACTTTTGGATTAGTAGGAGTAACACTGCAAGCTAAAAATGCTAAACGATAATTTAAATCGCGCACTCCTAGTGCTTTTAATCCTCGAACGCCGTCCGTTACATTATCTCCTGATTTGTGTCTTGAACTGATTTCCGCCTTTGCACCAGGAAATGATAAAGCTCCAACATCAGGAACGACTATTAGTGTTCCAGTAAAATCGTATCTATCACCAGCTTGTACGGTATCTACGATTTCTGCCCGAAGAATAACTTCTACGCTGAATACAAACAAAGAACGATTATAATATAGTAAAATACATAACAAATATATCAGGTTTCGTAACTTTAAATACTTATTGAATATATAATATATAAGAAGTGCAATGAATATATTTAATCAACTAATTTATATAGATACCTGCGTGGAATTGATCCCATAGGAAGTTCAGATTGTATTTCCTGTATTCTAACTTTTTGAAAATCAACAAAACCAGACTTGTCAATATCAAGAACGAATCGTCTTCTATTACTGCACACCGGATTCCGACAAATTAACGGATAAGTAAACTATAGGCAACAAATAAATATATTTACCGAAAATGATAACGTAAAAAATAATTAAGCAATAAACAAATAAACCAAGTCACTTACAGAAGTTCAAAATGAAGAATAAGAGTTAAAGACAAAAGTGACCTAAAAAAATTAATCTTGCAATACACCATTAAATACCCAGTATACCTTTTTTAAATTAATCACTGACATATTTATGTCAAAATTATAGATTTTATTTTTTCTGTTGTTCCATATTTAAAGCTTCCATTTATTTAATAAAATTCATGAACGATACAAAATACAATTAATAAATTATAAGTATGCCGATTAGTTTCGGTCACATAGAACCATAATCACGGTACCAAAATTAAAAAGCTTACACTTGACTTAAATTTTAGTGCCCAAACTGTGGTTCTATGTACCTGAAATTAGGCAGCATATTTATGATCTTTTAATTGTGTTTTACGTAATTTATGAATTTTATTACATGGATAGTACTGATTTTATTTTAATTGAAAAACAGTGCTGAAAGAAATTGAAGTTTATCAAACCATCGAAATTTACGAAAGTAACAATTATTCAGAATTTAATCAATTTTAAAATTGTAATTGAAATACTTCTACATTTTTTTAAATTCATTTTTAATATTGTTGTTTTAAATTTTCAGATTTCCATATTTCGTATAAGATAACGCTCATATCTTTTGAAATGGCTAATAAATTAAATTATGTAATTGACGAAATTTTGTTAAATTTCGATCATACACGCGTGAATTTCAAAAATAGTGAGTACCACCTCATACTGAATATAAACATCTGTAAATTTAAAGCAATCATATTAAGCTTTTAGTCGGAAAACAAATGTAGGCTTTAAACTAAATCGTACTAACCTCAAAAAGTGAAATGGTAGCTAGTCTTGTATTCTTAAGTTATTTTTTAAGTTACAGTATTACACAGTTAAAGTTAAAACAGAATACACGAAAGGTAGAACAATTCAGTTTAAAGGTTTTTGAATTATTCAACGAAGGTTGAATTATACACAATAAGTTGAAAAAAGAGAAGAAAAAATTACCTTAAATTGCTGCTCCACATTCGGAATAACAGTATTGCAATCAACACAAGAAAAAGTACCAAAAACTAATTCAGGATGAACAGGATGAGTTCTAACCACTTGACCTGAAATTCTAACTAGTGTGCCTATTTTAGTACTCTTCAATTCACGCACTTTAAGCCGTGCTGGAACATCTATAAAACTAACGTAATACTCCTTTGTCGCGGTAATTTGAACTCGATCTTTTGCAAAATTAGTCAATGCTTGATTAAGATACGGATAAACCCTGAAATGTTGTACGAATAATATTAACCAAAGGCGAGCCAATATTTTTAAAGCCAGTCCTTAAATGATTGTTTTATATACATCTTCAGTCAATTACTTAGTACTTCGTATTAATCTAAAACTATTTAAAAAGTAAATTTACATAATAAAACAGCGGTAAACCTGATTATTATTGCTTATTATTAATACATGAGTACATTTTCTAAAAACATTTTCAACCATTTAAAAGTACAATCATTTCCTATTCATTTGTTCTTTGCTGTAATTTTTATTTTAGAAATCTCATAATGAAATACATGATAAAAATTAAGACAAAAAAACAAAACCTGTAATATTCTTCAACAATGGTTGTTGCTAAATTTTGATTATATTTTTCTACATCTTCAAAACTAACTTCCAATGAATTCCTTTCTATATTAACTAAATCTGCGGTAGGTTTGAGATACTTTGGTTCGCCTTCATCTTTATATCTACAAAAAAAAATAATAATACTCTTAAAATTTCAATATTGCAGCATCGTAAATCACACAGTATGTATGAAACCAGAACAATAAAAATTATACATTATACAGAAATCTATCAAACTGTTTGCTATAATTATAAACCATTGAAATATTAGTCTTTTTTTTTTTAATTATTTAAAAACTAAACAATCTTATATTTTCACAGAAGGACCATTTACTTACTCTTCCAAAAAATCCTGAAATAACTTTTGACATTTAATTCCCACGTCATCTTTTACGCGAGTAAAACCAGTGCGAACATCCGAAACATCCATTTTTAAAAGTAAATTAATGAATAAAGATCACTTCAAAAATAAAATACGCCACAAAAAATTAGTAACAAAGCGGTATTTAATTATCAAAACGCGTTTATTGACAATATTAGGCGGGTTTTTTTCATAGATTTTATTGGCCTGCGCGTACAGTGGAAGTGCAAACCGAATTGAAATTCATTTCCCATGTTAATGTTAAAATATACTTTTAATAAAAATTTACTGCAATTCAAAATAAATGTAACGTTCATATTTATACTGTTTATAGTATAAATAAATTTTTTTTACAAAATTATTTTAATAATTTATATTAACCACACATTATTAATATCGGAAAATATTATAGTGCGTGTCCACCCTATTACTGATGCCGATGTTTATAGATTTTTGGTTTGAATTTTGAATTTCAATATCAGTATTATTCCAGTAGAAAACATTATTTTAAATGTTTAGCAGTTATTGAATGTAATGTTTTTTTTTCGTTTTTTTTTTTTATTTTTTATTTTTGATTGTTAATTTGGTGAATAATGTAAAATTCTTCATTAATAAAATGTATGTAGGCAAGTAGCCTATTATAAATGTTTTAATTACATATATTAATAAAAAATAATTCGTTAAACTTCATGTACAGAAATGTATTAAATAATAAAAATTATCAGGTAAGTGAAGTAAATCTGATAATTTAAAAATACGTTGAAAAGTTTATTTCAGTGTATGTAACTATTTGAAAACCGCAATAAATTAAAAGGGTTTTTACCAATATGAAGTTTAAAAGATAATATAAAACCTGTAAAGGTAATAGTTTCAAGTATTCGTTGTATCATATTTTAAGTTATGTGTTTAGAAAGTGGATATAAGAAAAAGTTATATTCGGAAAATATTTAAAGTAGATTTATAACGTCTTAAATATTCAAAAAAAAAAAAACGCATTCGGGGGAACTAATTAATTTTTGAAGTTAATTAAGTATAATTATATTAACGTTAATAGTTCTTAAATTTTAAATTATTTACATTTCAAAGATTATTAAAGAAATTACACTTAATCTGCTATGGTGTAACAGAATTGTAATTGTATTGTTAAAACACTTCACACATTAGAATTAATAAATGTAGGAATTATAATCATTTAATTTGTGGAAAATTTACATAACACTTATGCGATCCGCTTTATACATTAATGTCACCAAGCGAGCTGTATAGTATTTGTAATGAAAAATATAAAAGTATTTTGATTTTAGAGTAATAAGAAACGTAAATGTTTCTAAAACTTTAATATAATTATATATAAATAGGCAAAAACAAAATAGTTCAGTGCCTTTTTCTCTTCTATTTATTAACAGATTTTCTTTCTTTTTTTTCTTTTTTTTCTGTTTAGTAGCTATTGACGATCTTCAGTGTTATCAGTAAAAAAAATTTGAAAATTTGGAATTTTTTTTTCTTCTCTAAAATATGAAAAAAGAAATCGCTATAGCTAGTGAATCTGTTTAAAATATTTTAATTTTTCTTAATAATCATCATTATTGGCTTTTTTACGGTGTGCTAAGTCGTAAGGTGTCATTTAATATCAATAAATGAGGGTTTTTAAATTGTGGTTTACTGTTATTTTATTGAATTTATGTTTTATTCAATTACAATGGTACTGAACTGTTTCGTACTGAAAGTACATATAAAAGTGTATGTTCTCAGATATACTATGAACGAATGTATAAGAGTAAAAAAAGAAAAAAAATTGGAAATGTGCAAATTCATATATTTTTCTTCAAATTTTTAATAATAATTGTTGAATTTCGACCAATGGGCGAACACTAGTTTATTTAAAATTGCTATGCCAATAAATTATATTAACATATAAGTCTTACCGTACGCTAAATATAAATACAAATATTGCTATTAAATGTTTTATTAATTTGTATAATATTTTTAAAGTAATTCTAACTTATCAAGAATAAGTATATTTATAAATTTAGGGTGGTTTAATTGACCAGCATAAGAAACATGGATACAGAATCGAAAGAAAAAAAACTGAATTAAAGTAAAAATAAAGTCAAATTCTATTATAAAAGTTAAAATTTCTAATCAGTCTGATTCTTTATTTTCCATAGATTCTGTTGTTTACCTTTTAATTGCTTATACTTTATATTTCCACTTTTTATGTGTGTGTGTGTGTATATATATATATTTGCTTACATTATTCTAATTTATGAATTCATAAGTAGTTACGTCAGATCATAGTTTCATTCAATTTTTCTCCTTTATTATTAATTTGATTGGATATTAATTTTAATGCTCGCAAGTACTTTCATAATAAAATATTTGAACATAGAAAAATTCATTGAACAGTACATTTCAAGTAACGTTAATATAATTTTTATTTTTTAATCTAGCTAACTTTGCCTTCTGATTGAAATATGCTTATTTATGAAAAATGGATCCACCGACATATCGTGAAAAAGGTACAATGACAATAAGCGATACATTAACATCGCAGTTGCAGGTAAACTCATTTGAATTTTTAATAAACGGTAGTTTAAATTTAGACTTAAAAAATGTTCTATATTATTTAATTTCTCTTATTACATTTAATTTACTATCAGAAGAATTCTTAAATTTACTAAATTTATAATAGAAAAAAATTATATAAATAAATTTTCTTTCGCTCCTCAGTTTTGCGATTGATGGCCAACCATTTAATGTAAAGTTTTCCCACAGTAGATTTATATGTACACATATTTTTTTCTTAAACAATTTTAGCCAAAGCCTTTTCTTTTATATTATTCTCATATCGTCAATTATTTGTTTAACATATTTTTACCGGAGACTTCTTGTTTTTCCCCTCGACTGTCCTTTCCGTTATCTGTAGCAAATCTTTTTAATGCCTTAGTATTTATGGATTATCTGTTAGTTTGTCTCATTTTATTGTCTTTAATAGGCAACGTTGTCCACTCATTTCTTCTTAGCAACGTCTTCATTCTTAATTTTTTTATATCCACAAAATATTCTCCTTCAGCATCACCATATGTCACATGTCTCCGATCGTTTTTTTTTTTTTGTATTGTTTTATTTACGGTCCATGATCAGTAAAGTGCGCTCTTTACAAACACTTTCGTGAAATTTTTTTTTTGTCTCCGTATTAATAAGATCTAATTTTTCTTATTTTATTGACCACCGATTCCGTATGTGTTATTCTGTATTTTATTTGCCGGTCCCATTTTTCACTATTTGCTATTATCGTTGCTAAATACGTATGTTTATCTACGTGTTTTAATATTATTCATTTGTACTATTGTTTTTTTGTTGGTTTATTATTTTACTGTTTATCGTAACTGTTTTCTTTTTATTTACCGCCGTGTTATATTTGTAAAATTAGGTTTAACTGGATAAGTGCAGTAGTTCCTATATATTTCCATCTTCCACTAGGTTAAATATATGATCTATGAATCTATAGTTTGTATTTTATATTAAAAAAACAGCGAGGATAAATTACAACTTTTTGCCTTAATCCTTTCTGAACTGTTTGTTCCTATTTTTTTTTTTTTTTTTTTTTTTTTTTTATATTGGTGTATAATTGTATTATTTTTATTTAAATGATAAAATAAATTTCTATCATTACTAACTAATAATAATTAAGTTTTTTTAAAAAATATAATAATAGTATTTTATAAACTTCGCAACATAGTATACGGAAAAAATTAGGCTAAATTAGTTGGTTTACAATAGTTAATATAAAAATTGATATAAATAAAAAATTTCAGTACTGTTTAAACTTGCAAACAATGCTTATTATATCAGTATGTAAAATTTATCATAAAATCAAACAAAAAGATTTTCACTTATTTTTAATCTCATATTATTATATTAATAATTTTTTTTTTTTTTGTTTTTTTAAATCTTTTGTGCATTTTAACGGCACTAACATGTCATGGCTATAGGTAAAAGCTGAATTTACAAACATATTTAATACATACTTTTCTGTTTCAGATGTACATCAATAATAATGTCGTACAATCGCATATTAACATATGTTCCACCAATATGAAACCAGATTTCATATACGACAATCTGCTAGATTGTTCATCATTTACTAATAAACAGATCGAGTACAATAATAAGCCGGTTAGCAATGAAAATAATTCTTGGGAATACGGTCATCCTCATGCCGGGTTTCCTTTCGGTCGGTGTATTACGTGCCCTATTGTTGCAACTCAGTCTTCGAGCCCCGGCGAAGGTGAAAAAGATCTTAATTTTGGATTATTACGCAATATTGCTACACATATCAAAGTTCGATCTTCCGACGTAATGTATAAATGTGGACATTGTAAAGCTAATTTCGAACAAAAAACCGATTTCGTAGAACATATGAAAATGCACACCAATGAATTGCAACCTACTCCTCCTTCTACGTCATCGTCAACAGCTGCGGTAATTGCTGTTGCTGCAATTACATCAGATAATACTTGTAATCCACATCACGAAAGCAGTCAGTCACCGTCATTACCTAATAATGATAATAATGATAGCATTAATAACAGTTCTAGTAACAACCATAACAGTGTTCAAAATTCAATAATGAACACGGCGACATCGACGGAAAATAATTCTAAACGTTTCGTTTGTCAGTGTTGCAACGTTAGTTATAGTCGGAAAAGTAATTTAAACGCGCATATGAAAAGCCATGCTGACGGCAAGAAACCGTTCACTTGTGACTATTGCGATGCTAGTTACAGTCGGAGAGCTAATTTAAATACACACGTTAAGTTGCACATAAACGATACTAAACCGTTCATATGTACCATGTGCAGTGCAGCCTACAGCCGTAAGTCTAGTTTAGATGCTCACATCCGAATTCACACTGACGGAAGCAAACCATATCGTTGCGATTACTGTGGAGCCGCTTATAGTCGCAAAACAAATTTGAATGCTCACGTTAAAATTCATACTGTTGGCAGACAGCCGTTCATTTGCGAATTCTGTAATGCTAGCTATAGTCGAAAAACGAATCTTAATACTCACATACGAACTCATACAACTGGAAAAATAATGTTTAAGTGCGAATACTGTAGCGTTCAGTATAGTCGTAAAACCAATTTAAATACTCACGTTAGAACTCACACCGGGGAAAAACCATATAAATGTAAACTATGTACCGAAGCATTTAGTAGAAGAACGGATCTGAATAGTCATATGAAGCACCATCCGAACACGACTTCTTTACCTCCTCCAGTAACGTCTGCTCAACCAATCGATATGAATAAAACTTCTTACCTTTCTGCTCCTTCGGTTGCTCCGCCGACAACGATAGATTATCTTGTTCCTAAACAGAACTGTCCTTACGATCCGCCCGGCCAAAGTGATAATCATATGTCCGCTGTACGGTAGATTGACTCCTCATTTATGAAAATTTAGTAGCAATAAATAACGGATGCTTAATTTTTTCTAGTCAGTTGGAATTATTCAAAATTTGTATAATTTTTAAGATAAATTTTTAATATTCCAACATTTATCGTTAATTATCAAAAAAATTAAAAATGTTTGTTTTAGGAAAATGATAGTTCTAATTTAATCTGTTTAAACAAATGTCAATGAAAATCAGAAATAATTGCAACTGTAAAATTACATTTATGAACTTATATAAGTCTATGTGTGCCTCGTTTACTTTTGCAATAGATACAAAAAGAAAAAATTGCGCAATATTATGGGTTTCATAACATTCCAAGTTTTATTAATATAAATGTATATTTTTCGTGAAGACGCAATGTTGTGATCATACTTAAGCTACTTATTCTTTGCTCCATACTTTTCATTTTTCTTCTCTATACATCTAACCGTTTCTTTTTTATCAAATAACCATCGACTCAAATCAATTTTACTGCTGCTATTTCATTTGTTTATTGATATATATATTAAATCAAAAACTCATTATAAAAGCGCCGAGGTATGACTTTTTTAATTGTTCTCGCTAGATCATATCATGGCAATTTATGATCTAAAATAATTATTTTTATATTACGGTCAGCAACCGACATCGCCTTTTTTTTTTTCTTCTCACAGTGTTCGGTTAGAACTATTTTAATTCTGTAAATTATTGATCATATCAATTTCGGTTTTCTTTACTTCTTAAATTTTATATTCTCATTGCATTGTAAATATTGCATAGTTGAGTTTAATATATATGTATATATATATATACATATATATGTTACATATAGCTTAAGATGTATTACTCTGAACTGTGATAAGTAATAAGTGTTTTTGTATTTTTAGGTATGTATCGTTATTTTAAACGAAATCTATGTTTTATGTAAATTTGTTGTAAAATATTTTGTTACACTTTTAGTGACTTACAATTAATATTTGTTACCGACTTTACTTATTTCATTAATAATTGAACAATAAGCAGGTTCATTCTAATTTGAATAATACCTTAATGTTTTTCTCTGTAAATACTGTATTGCATGTAAATAACGGGTTATTTTGTTATTAATTTTGATACTGTTAGTTGAATATGGTGCGTTTATTTTATACTTTTATAAAAGGATAATTTCGAATATTACTAACAATTTTATTTATATATTATTAGAGCAATTTTGAATTTTTATAATTTATGGATATCTTTGTAGTATAGAAATTTTAATAAAAAAACAAAAAAAAAAAAAAAATCGGAAAAAAATACATTCTACTAGATATGACAATCACTGCAAACAAATATATCAGGATTTTAAATGGAAAAATATTCAAGTAGTCTTTAACACTTAGTTTAAATGTAGAATGTTGGAGTATTATCAGTACTCGAAAAAAGTTTCTATAATAAATTTTTTGATCGTAAACCGAATAATTTTAACGCTCTTCCCAATAAAGCAAAAAATTACAAATTGCTTGAAAATTAACATTACTCGATCCGAGTATATTCAATTGCGAATCCATAACCCTGTTTCGCTTTTTAAAAGCTATTTTAAATACTAAAGATATTTTTATTTTGATGTGAACGAACGCTTATATTGCTTTCCTGAATAAATAAAAATCTAAATCAATCATAAGTTCTGCACATCGACAATAGAATATGGGAAAAAAATTTAATACTCTAGGTCTAAAATAAACTGAAATTTATTATTATTAGCCTTCAGTTACGATTACTTGTACTTAATTCTAATGTTACAATACATGTATATTTTCAGAAAAATTATCTTTCTGCCGTGTTTTGCGTTATCGAAATCGTATTCGACTAACTTGCTGTAAAAGCTCATCACTCTGAACTGTATATTCGCGCGAGCAAGATATATGAATTTAGAATTTTACTCGTTTTGATGTTTTTTGTAAAGGACTTTAAAATACCTCTTAAATACCAGTGTATTTATTTAAAACTCACTAGTATTCAATTTCATCGAGATTTTTTTATTTTTTATAAGTAGTTGTAAGTCTTACAAGACTGTGTATTGAAAAAAGTCTGAATTTAAGTGCCGCATTCCATAAAAACACAATCTTCGACTTGTTGTAAAGCCCTTGTATCTCTTTTTCAAAGTAAACACTAGGTTTCCAGCAAGACTCGGCACCTACTCACAAGGGAAATCGTGTTCAACAGTAATTAGTGAAACATGTTCCTCTATTTATTGCAGCGTGTGATGGACCATTAGGAAGTCTAAATTTCAATTCAAAGTTGTGCGATGTATTGTAGAAGCATATTTCTGCAGTCATCGTTGCACTTCCATATTGAGAAATAGAAGATATCGTGAAAGACACGTCCGGAATAGGTATTTGCGAGCAGCAATCAGCAAGAGTTGCGATCGTTTGAAATTATGCTTCAAACTCAGTGATGGCCAATTTGAATAAAACTAATATAAATTGAAAGCTGCTTTTGTGTAGTTTTAATGTTGAAATTATAAAATTTTATAAGTTTTTATTCTCATTTTATTTAAGAAAGAAGATGTGATTATAATTTATGATGAGACTGTGCATATAACCGCTCTTAAAAGCGAATATGATAGTTTTTAGTTTTATTTCGATGCGTAAATTCAGTTTCTGATTTTTGTTTTCCAACAGTCAGTAGCAGTCAAAATACGTTATCATTGTTATTTTATTACTTTCACGCTACCAAGCATTTTCTATTATTACGCTTCTGTAAAGGTAAATTGTTGGCTTAGTAGCCGAATTACAGAACGATCGAATTAAAATGCAGCTTTCTTGACACCCGCGCTACATACAAAATTAAACACTTCACAGATATCTTTAGAATATACAAATAGCTAGTCGCAACAAAATCAAAGATCTTAGTGCAAGATGGTTAAAGTTAACCTACTTTGAAACATATTCTATAATTCGCCCTTATTATTAAAGTGGTTGAAGGTAGTCGTATGTAAAATTTAATGATAAAAAGTCACACTAAATCGAAATAATTTTTGTAAGAATTCTTTATGTGCAACAGAGTAGGAAAATATAATTTTGTATTATTCAACTGAGCTTTTAGTTGCCGCGCGTACGTTAATTTCCGGTAATACCAACATATGCCGGAACAAGAGAAAAACTAACACCAATATGTGTAACTCAGAAAAAGTATAAATTTAATTTTTGATTTTGGAACATAAGTCGGAAGACTACCGACCGAAATTGAATTTATTCAAATTAAAGAGCAATTTTGAATACGTCAGCATTCAAATTTCTAAATGTAACGTCACTAACATTTACTTTAGGGCTTGAAAAATGGTAATTCCTCTGCGGTGCTCTGATATAAAATAATACTATAACTCTAGTAGGGTTATATTGAAAGAATAACAAACACGGCTCCTATAGAAGAGTCACTTTTAAATCTATCAGGCAAAATATATAAAAAATAAGACGAAATACGTTGTTAGAATATTATTAAAAGCGCAATTTATACAGCTAAAAGAATTGTTCATTTCGCCTGGTGAAATATTAAAACTGGAAAAGTCTAAACCAGGGGGCATAGAGAGATGACAAGGGAGGCGCGAAAGAAAAATTAATTTACCGCGTAAATTAAACATCGGACGAGGGGTGTTCAATAAATAATGTGACATGCCTTTGAAAATGACCTTCCAGACATCTGAAAATTTTTACAAATAATCGACAAAGTACAATTATCGCCATTTTTTGCAATAGTTGCGATGAATGCACCGACATTGTTAATAGTTTATGTTCGTTACGTCAGTAAAGATCACATTGTAGAAGAGATTTTGTACTACTAATCTTTAACAGCAAACACTAAATCTGAAGATATATTTAATTCAATATCTGATTTCATCGAAAAAAATGACTTGGATTGGAATAAACTCGTTAGACTTTGCACAAATGGCGCCACTGCAATGATAGGTGTACGATCAGACTTAGCTCAAAAGCTCAAGGAAAAGAATCCCGCGATAGTGTGTACTAATTGTTTTATTCATCGACAAGCTTTGACTTCCGAAACATTGCCCTAAAAATTACGCCACACTTTGGACTTCGCTATAAAGATCGTAAATTACATCAAGAGCAGCGCTTTGAATAGTCGATTATATAGTTTGCTTTGCGAGGATCTTGATTCTGATTACGGAGTCCTATTCCACACAGAAGTACGCTGGTTGTCTAAGGGCAACATGTGTTGGTTCGTCTTTATGAATTGAACGAAGAGGTCATCCTCTTTTCAAAGAAAAAAAAGATTTTTTACAAATGTTGAACAAAGAACAATTTCAATGGAGGTTGACCTATTTAACTGATATATTTGATGCCTTGAATCAGCTAAAGTTGATTTTTCCTGGTAAAAACGGCACTGTAATTAGTAATTATGATCATATTCTGGGGTTCATATCAAAACTTCAACTTTGGAATCAAAAGGTATCTGCTGAATATGTAATAATATATTTTTCTCGACTACTCGAAGCAATTAAAAGTAAAAAATTGCACGAAGATTTAAAAGTTGAAATACAAACTCATTTGCAAGCGTTGGAAGACGAATTTCACCGATAATACTATCGAGACATTAATTCAGAGTCACTAATGTGGCACATGAGCAGAATCCCATTTGTTGCCGATGTCTTACAATTACCAGAAGTTCAGGAAGAATTTCTAGAAATGAAGGCCGATTCGACAACGAAAGATGACTTCCATCTCTTGACATTGGGGAAATTTTGGATCAAACGATTCCTTGTTAATTCGAAAGTTACCTCTCTTGCTTTGAGAATACTTGTTTCTTTTTCTTCGACTTTCTTATGTGGGGCAGTGTTTTCAGTTCTGATTTTAGTTAAAACTAAGCAGCGAAATCGTCTTGCCGTTGATAGGGACCTGACGATAGCTCTGGCAGAATCTGAACCTAGAATCAACCAACTGGTGCAGAACATACAAGCTGAAGTATCTCATTAGTACTATAATTATAATAAATTATTTCGATAAAAAACGTTTTAAATTTGGTTAAAGTTTATTTTCTACAACTTAGAATTCAAATAAATTTTATTAAAACAATGTACGTTTTTTTTTTCATGAGAAAATTAGGGGTGGGGGGCATAAAAATGTTATTTATAATTCGGGGAGACTCGACAAAAAAAAAGTTGGGAAACTCTGGTCTAAACATTGTTGCAATAAATGGTACGAGCAATTTAATAGGATGTGAATTAAAGTAAAAAACTGATTCTTCAAAGGTGAACGTTTGTGCGTAACTCTCGATGTTATATGAATGTTATGGAATGCTAGTACGTAAGTGCACGTAACGGCACAATTAACTATTTATGCATGGGCGTCGTCAGCGGGGGACAGGATGGCAGCCCCTCCTGGAGCCTTGAAACTTTTAAACAAATGGCCATGATGAGTATTCATAGGCGCGTAATCATGAACAATCTGCCAGAAACCCACGAAAATTATATTTTAATTAAGATTTTATTCTTGTTTAATAAAATATTAACCTTTACAACTTATAAATTTAATTTTTCCTATAACTCATATCCTTTTTCTATCATCTTGCCCCACACCTGGCCCATCGGCTGGTGACGCCCTTGAATTTATGCGCTAGGAAAAGCCTAATAATACAGATTTCTTGGTATTCAACTCAAGTAAAAAATAGAAAATCGTGCAAACATTAATTTTTAATTTTATCGTATTTCGTCGAGTGTTAACTGCATTATATTTCAGAAAGTAGCTATAATCCGTAACACTGCAAATGAAAGATTTGTAAAACAAGTTCAGTCAAGCATGATGTTTCATGCGCTGAGCATTCCGTATGATAAGTTAAAGATAACTACAAATTACATCTATAAAGTACTAAATTCAAAACAAAGAAATCCGATTTTTCCCGCTACACAGAGAGCAACGAAATTTTTTGCGATTTATTGAAATTATCGCCATCTCGAAAATTTCGTTCAGAAAATGAAATACGGTTTCGTTCTCGACAAATAGCGATCTTGTAATCGATATATCACATGCCCGAGAAAAAGAAAAAAAATTCAAAAATTTCGAGTTTTCCGCGCTTTCAGGGCCTAATTATGACGTTAGAAACTCACATGCTCCAAACTAGATAAATATACGGAGATGTGCATATTTTTAACCTTGTTCAAAATTTTTAACTATGACACTCACGTCGCCAAGAAAGGTACACACGTCATCTTTCGCGCTTTTCAAACTTTTCATCAACTTCAAAAGTTTTGTTCAGGAAATGACCTATGCTTTCGTTCCCGTCAAAAAGCGATCTTTCCAACAATATATCGCATGCCCGGGAAAAAAAATTTTTTTTTCAAAATCTCAAACTTTCGGCGCCCCGAACACCAAATTTTAAAGTTGGAAACCCGAATATGCTAAATTAAAGAAGTATACGGGGATGCGCATTATTTTAATCTTGTTCAAAATTTTTAGTTATAATATTGATGGCGCTAGGGTGAGCACAGGTTGTTTTTTGTTCTTTTGCTATCTTCAAAAGTTTCGTTAAGGAAATGAAAAACGGATTCGTTCCCGACAAATAGCGATCTTTCAAATGATATATCACATGACCGGGGAAAAAATATTTTTTACAAAATTTTCGAGTTTTCGGCGCTCCGAGGGCTTAATTTTGAAATTGGAAACCCGGATATTCCAAACTAAAGAAATATACGGGGTTGCGCATTTTTTTTGATCTAAGTCAAAATTTTTAGTTATAATACTCGCGGCGTTAAGAGGGGCAGGGTGAATCCAGCGGAAGTTTTGATTGGGGCAATGCCCCCCGAGAACTTGATACAAGCTGTTTAAGAAAATTCTTTTTATTGGCTTTGTTTGCAGTTATGTCAAAATTTTGTGCCAAAACATTTTGAAGTGGTTTAATTAGTCGTATATTTTTAAATTTCAAAAATTGGAGATTTATTTTTGACGAAAAAATGAAACTTCATAAAATAAAAATAAAAAAAAATGATATTTTAAAATTTGACTTTGACGTTTGCTTGTTTATGCTTTCATTGCAAATGTGCGAAAGACGTAAAATATTCGCGAGCTGAAAAAATTATTTGCTGCAGTTGGTATTTTTTGTCAGCGTAAACAGGGACACTTACGTTTCACGTCGATCCATTTATCATTAATATCAATAAACTGTTTAGACGGTTTTTTTCGGTTTTCATTTATTCCCCCCCTTTTTTTAAAAGCATATGATCTATAGACAACTTCATTTCGGTCTCTGTTGCTTTTTTTTTATTTTTTATTTCCAAGAAAAGTCTATTTAAAATCGCAGAAATTCCACGACGCATTCGTTTATTTTAAAAAGATAATGAACCCATTGAAATGTTTTTACCATATGTTCTTTAATGCAACAATTAGAATTAATCATTTTAAAACCAATTGATGAAACATTGTTGTTTATATTCGGTTATTTTACTTGAAATTTATCGTTCACACTTGCTTTTTCATTATTTTAAATTACGTAATAAATCATGTTTTACATATTTGGTTTTATTCAGAAATATCCCAAAAAAAATGTTCTCAGTAAAAACATAAAAAATATCTTTGCCCCCCCAAGAACATAAATTGCGCCCAGAAACAAATTCCTGAATTCATCACTGAAGAGGGACACGTCATTTTTCGCGCTTTTTTGAACTTTTCGGTAATTTTGAAAGTTTCGTTCTCGACAAATAGTAATCTTTTCAACAATATATCACATGCCCGAGAAAAATAATGTTTTTTTCAAAATTTTTGAGCTTTTGGCGTCCCAAGGGTCTGAATATAAAGTTGTAATCTTGGCTATATTTTTCCTATGAAGCGGTCCTTTACGCATTTGTTTAAAATACGTTTTGGTTTCTCCAATGTTTTTACTCGGGCTATTACCTGAACCTCCTTTTTTTTTTGCTGTTTTCGACCCCAGGGGGAGGTTTAAATATTTTTTTTGCCGTAATTTTCTGATGTTATAAAAGGACTTTTGCATTTTATTTTATATTTTAAATTTCACCTTTAAAGGTTTATCTGGTGATAAGTTATGAATTTTTAAATGATTTTTGAGGTTCTTTTAAATACCATATTATATATTCTTGACGGTCTTTTGTTGCCCACGGTAATCTATCAGTTTGAAGTTATACATAGATCGTTTTAATAAGAATTATAGTTTCAAAACCGTTCGTGAGTTATTGTTTTTTATTTAATATTTGTGTAATTTCTGAACCATCTTATTAGGATTCCGTACATTACATGTGTACGGAATCGTAATAAGCTTAGTATATTAGGGTCACAGACACACATCTATTGTTGTCAAGATATTAAATAACTACTATACGTTTAGTTAATTTAGAAAAAAAAATTTCAAATAAATATTGAAGAGTTACTATTATTGTTAGTGAATACGATAAAATTTCTAAAATACAGCGTCTTTCAGGGCCGTATCTGAGGGTGGGTTTTCCGGATTAACCCCCCCCCCCTGAAATGTCATCGAAATCATAACTGCTTGAATTAAATAGACCGAAATTGAGAATAAATTTATTTCTTTTCAATTTTTGACAAAAGAAAAGAAAATTAAAATGTTTATGAATTCTGTGGGAACGACTATTTTTTGTTTGTTTTTATTGTAGTGTTCTATATGTATGCATAATTATAGAAATATTTTCATACCCCCCCCCCCCCCCCCCCCCCGAAATTTTGGTCTAGATACGGCCCTGATGTCTTTGTAAAAATATTTTAACCGCTTAATATTTGCGTAACAAAATTTTTATTATCACTTGTTCTTATTTCATTTCATCTCAAATTGACGCAAAAAATAAATATTTTCAGTCCGATGTACGAATCATCCTCTTATAAATATATATATATATATATATTGTACCCGTCTTTATATATTTCCGAAATAATTCTTCTACGATTCTGTTATATTTCTTCTTTTAGCAGTTATGTAGTGCCGGGCTTTATCCCTTCGACGCCCTAGAACCAAATCTATCATGACCTTCGAGGAATCGAATTCGAATTGAAAATTTTAGCGTTTATTGTCGCAAAACATTATTATTGTTTTTAGAGTATTATTTAATACGAGGAGTACTTATAAATGGGGAACAAAATTAAAAACGAGTCTATTTTTTTTTGTTTTTACTAAAAATAAAATTATTTTGCGCTTATTTTAAATCGTTGAATTTTTTAATAAACAATCATACACTTCTTTATAAATAAAATATGCCTAGATAAATGAGGGACCAACGAATCCTCAACTATCTTTGAAGCCGACAACAATTTTTGGTACGTAAATACGAACGATGTGGTGTTTTGTATTTCTTATTGAACAGGTTAATTATAAAAAATAATCATATTACATTATTTAATTGTAAATTATCCGAAAAATTATAACAAATTTTTGTATATAGAAAAAATACTAATCATATAAATGCATTATTTTGTGTGATAGACAAGAAATTGTATCACATTATGAAGGTACAGGACTTTTTATGTAATAAAAGAAATATTAAAACTATTTTAAGGTATCATAGCGCTGGCAAGCAATCTTTACGATTCATTTAAAGATTTCCCGTTTATCCTAATTACACGTTTTATATGTTTAAATAAACAAATATTTGAATGAAAACATCAAGAAGCTGAAGCAAAACGTGTATTTCTTTTGAAAAAAGTGATTTGTGTGAACTGGTGCAGCCCAATGCTATTTATATTAAATATAAAATGATTTTTCAAATTCACTTTTTTCTGTCAACATTTATTTAAGTTTATATCTGTATATATTAAACATACACACACATATTTATATTTGTATTACACGTTCAAAAAGAAAGTGAATTTTTGTTATATAAAATTTATTTTCCTTCTCACATTATATACGTTTGTCCCTTTTAAAATAATCTGCTTGCAATGGATAGTTTTCGTCGTTTTTAACTTCGCCGGAATGTTCCCCCCAGGAACTCATTTTCTGATACACTGCATAACTGTTCTGGTAAATTTAGCTGAATCTCGTACTCTTAAAAACAAAGATTTTTTAGAAAAATTTTCAATTCTAAAAGTAGAAAAAAGTTTGAAATCGCTAAATTTGAAGAACACAGAGGGTGAAGTTCGTCGATGGTTAAAAATTGACCGACAAGCAGATAAAATTAATTTGACAAATTATCGGTGCAACAAACAATTTGTTTTCAAAACAGTTTATTCCAGCGGACACTTAAACGCTTTAAAATTTATACATAAAACTCGCTTGGCATGAATTCATAATAGACTACTCGAGAAAAAAAAACAACAAAAAAACATCAATTTCAAAGTAAACCAATTCATGGGTTCTTTTTTCGGCCAGGGGGACATTATAATCCAACCCATTATGACAATTGCGCCTACCATAAACAAAGTTCCATTTCCTGTAATGACGGTTTTCATTAAATGTACGTTTTTATTGTTTGTTGATGTTGAAGGTCGTTCCAATTTTGAATCATGCTTAGTTGAAGTTAACCTGATTGAAAATGTTTAAACCACTTATGATACTAAGAACTACTCCTAGTCCTCCCTATACAGTTACTAAAACAAAAATTACATATTTCAGAAGTTTTAATAATTTGAAAACATAATATCACGCAAACCGGTGGTTCATAAATCTTTCACTTTTAATTCATTGAGCAATAACTGTCCGTGTTTATTTTTACATTTGCAAACTGATAACTAATGAGGGTGCATGAAGCCTTACTAAAACATGGCAGCCACTCAAATATAATTTTTAAATTCCCGGTTTTCCTGGTCCAAATCCTCACAGTTTTCCTGATTACTAGAATTATACAAAAAGACAAATGGATTTTTTTTGTTACTATTGATATCTAACCGCCGCACAGTGGGGTATTTTATAAATTTACGGGGCCAAAATTATGTGATTAACTTTTTTTCGATTTATACGACTAAATATTGTAAAAACTACTTTATTAGCATTATTAAATTTTTGTTTCTACTTACAGTTATTAAAAATGCCCACATACCTTATCAAATTCAAAAAAATATGTTAAATATATAGCTTCTCATCCAACGATTTCAAATTTTTGGTTCTATGTCGATATTAATACTTCTTCATCGTCAGTTTTTTCTTCTTCCGCTTCTCCACCATCAATTTCACCTTCTTCTGCTTCTTCACCATCAATTTCACCTTCTTCTGCTTCTTCACCATCAATTTCACCTTCTTCTGCTTCTTCACCATCAATTTTACCTTCTTCTGCTTCTTCACCATCAATTTCACCTTCTTCGTATTTGTTCTCTAACTCGTCTGTTTTATAAGGAAGTTCAGGCTCAAGCAGCATTTCTATAGTTTCTTTCAAGAAAGCTTTACTTTTCTATGCCAGTTATGAGGATCGGATGTTAGAAGTCTATTCAAAATGTCTAAATTGCATGCTTCTCTTGAAAATTTTCTGGCATAGGTCTGTCGAAAAAATCAGAAATATTTATTAAGTACTTCAGCTGCTTTGGATAATTGTCCTATGAGCACTAAAGCTTCTTGCACAATTTTTAGTCCATATATTAAAATTTTATGCATGGCGGGTGTCATCGGATGCCATCCATATAAGTCTACGTATAATTTTGCGGTATCTATCGCATAATTTCCAAATTATTTAATATCAATTTTATAGCCACTAGATATCAATTCTAATATAACTTTCAGTCAATACATTAAGGTATAATCAATATCGGTTATTTCTGAAGCTAACCTCAAGTTTGCAAAAAATCGACGACTAGTGTGTTTCCATCATTAGTATTTCCTACATCAGGTTTTGGAAGATCGATAATGAGACCCATTCTATCTTTAAAATCTTTTTGAATTTTCTTCCTTTAATATTTTTATCGCTTTCGTTTCTCAACTGCCACTTTTTAATTGGTAACTTATAACACAAGTGCAATAGACTCAAAAATGCGTATTCTTACATGCAAAATTGATAGTCCGAATGCCAAATTTTGTTCTTCCTCCTTATTTAATATATCTAAACTATTGAAATTTTGCGAAGCTGCGCCATATACATAACATTTCATCGTTGAAGATGCGCCAGTAATAGCATTGCATACTTTTGCATCTACCATTGTAAATACGAAGTTATGTTTTACAATACATGTTCCTTGTACAACACTAATTTTCGTTTGCTTTAGATTTATGGCATTTTGAACATATTTAATTTCTTCATTCGCAATGCATACAGATTCTTTTACAAATCTAATCCTGATCGGGCCACAATATCTTGGCGAGGCTGGTGTAGGATTCAGCCATACGATCTGTTTTATATCAATGACACTCGTTAATTATATAGGTACAAGAGAACTCTGAAATATGTTCTAATCGGAATCTAAAATATCATCAAATTTTTGTTTATATTGCGTTTGCTGCGATACATCACAAACCCATTTATAAAGTAATCTAACGTTATGCCACCTTTCTTAATTAACGTTTCTAAAACATCACGCAAATGTGTCAATAATCGATTGCCGGTATTGGCTACCAAGTCTTGTAAATTTATTTCCGCACAGGTAGGTGTCACACAATATGATTGTTTCCTTGGATAACAGTCCATTTTCGTTTTTTATAAAATGTTATAACAAGGAAATATATTCTTGGTACCAAATGCAATAACGTTATTATACTGCTATTTAGAGTCCTGCTTCATCAAATATTGATAAAGCTCAAGTAGGCGAAATTCGCGACGACTGAGACTTACCTTCAGAGTGTAACTGTACTTAGGTAGCATAAATTAATTTATCCATCTCTGTAGTACTACGTAATTTTTCTGTCTTACACGTCTTTTACTTCTTTCACTGGACTCGTTAAAGTACGAACTGGAATTTGTAGTAAATCAATTATGCCTAAGAGCCAGTTGTTATTTAATTTTAAAAAGCGATCTTGTTTTTTGTATGCTGCCGCCCACCTGCGTTTCATTTCCATCTTGAAATGAGAAAATATGTGTTTAATATTGTTCGCATCCTCTTCAGAATACATTTTAAGTAAAACATTTTCAGCGAAATCAAATTGTTCATTAATATTTAGTTCTTTTTGATGTTGAATAATTAAATTCGAGATACCATGCCAGAAGGTCCTACAAGCCGCAAAATAAATATATAACATTGTTTTTAAAATTGCATCTATAAATGGAAAAGCTAAGTTTACATATGGTTTATTTTGAGAAAGTCCAGGGTTGCCGCAGATGATAATAAGATATTTGTAAAGACAAAACCATGAAGTTTATATCGCGATAAAGAAAATAACTCAGAAGAACCCGAAAATTTAACAAAAACCTTCGTAAATTTCAAAATGTTCATAAAAATGTCTAATAAAAAGGGGCGGCCATTTTTCCATTACAGATGCTACATAAGTTCAGTTATATTTATAATATATTAAAAACACTTCTACATACCTGCTTCAGTAATGTCTATAATTATATATTCAGTCAATTACTTGAAATAATGTTTTTTTAAAAAGTAACACTAACCTAACTCCGAAACATGTCGGCTCTTCTTAATATTTTTAAGTATAATTTTCTGTAATACATGCTTTTATAAATTTTCTAATAGTGATACAGAAAATGGACATAAACATTTATAACTCAAATACTGTTTTTACGTTTTTCCCCGGTTTTACAACAAAATTCCCGGTTAGGTAGCCACCCTGTAAAAGATGCCATTAAATTATATCACCTGTCGCAATTAAATAGAAATTAGCGCGTTGTAACAAAAATTCGGTTTCCTTCTGACTGTACTTTGAGTATATCGATATTATACAACTACAAGACAGACAGTGAGTACAAAAGTTCACAGCCCGTTCTGTAATACTTTTTCCTTCAATTAACACATTTTCGTCACTTTAACATAGAAAAACCACGAGACTCTCAAAATCTTAAAATTCGTGAATTCAAATTTTGAAAAAAATATATATCAAGTTATAAGACAAAAAAATTGAAAAAATCCCATTGTCAGTTCTACAGTGGCCATTTTTTTTTTTTTTGTTGTAATTGACATATTTATGTCACAAGAATACAAAAATACGAATTTCTAAAAATTTTAGATTTAATGAACTAGATCGGGGGATATGTAATGTCACAGTACTTCTTCCTAAACAAACTCTTCTCCCAATTAGCAGGCTATTTTTATTAAGTTTCATTTTTATTCTCTCATAACTACCTGGTAATGCAAAAACTTTTGTACTTTAATTTCTGCATTTATTGAATTGCTTTTTGTTAACTTCTTATCTCCGACACCCCGTGTTCTCCTTACTCGCTGTTTATTACGTATAAGTGTAAAGTGTGTAGTTTAAATTTTCATTAAAATTATGAATCTGCAAATCGCGATATTCTTCCTACAGACAACTTAGTGTTCATTGGGGACAGCGGTAATAGTAAATAAATTTATTACTTGTTTTATTTTAAAAAAGGGAACAGATTAAAAATATTGGCGATAGTTACCATTTGAAACATAAACTTGAAGAAACAAGCGTGGTTAATATACCCCATTTTAAAAAGCATTTAATTCAAAATTTTTCTCTCGCATACACTACCCTGCCAGCAGTTTTTTAAATTAAATTTTTGTTTAAATCGATGAATTTGCATCATTAAAAAAAAAAAAAATACAAAAATGTTACGTCGGCACAACTGTACCGTGTTATTTTAAAAATTCATAATTTCAAAGAATGAAAAATCCGAAAAGTTTGGCATGAAACGGCCAACATTTTCCCAATATGTATATAAAACTCGTATAAGGAGCATAGGCACTTTTCACACAGTACTCCAGCGTATTAACTAATTGCAGATATAAACAAAAGGAACCCGAAGTTGCAATGTCACCAACGAGGTTTCACTGTACTAGCAATCGAATATAACATTTTTCAAACATTACGAATTCGATTTATTTGTAGTGATTGCAACACCAAAAATTTAGCACGAGGTTCAAGAATAATCAACAAAACGTAGAATTCTGAACGATGGTATAAACAATAAGTTATTAACAATTATTTCACCGACGTTCCCGACTTACAAGCCTACACAGTAAATAAACTGCCCCAGATACACAACTTTTATATCTGTCTGGAGTACAAAGATACATTAAAATATGTACAAACTTTAGCCTGCTTCTGAATTATGTACCAGTAACAACTGTCTTGGGTGTTAACCCTATAAGCAGACAAAAAGAATATCACTTATAAATGCATTCGAAGGACGTGGTTTACCGCAATGCAGCAGCTTACAAAGAGCTGTATGAGTTTATTCGATATTCGATTTTATTTACAGGTTTCAAGATTTAAAAACTTAAAAATGACTAATTAATGAAGTTTTTGCATTTTCTACTAAATTCTAATGGGTTAATTTCTTTTTTTTTTAACTTTTGTAAAATAAAATACACAGGTAAACTGACTAAATGGCGAAAGGTATGGTCGATAAAAACTAAATGCAATAAAAGCACCGATTGGAATAACTTTGATGTAACAGTTGAAAATAGCATAAACTTAACATAAAACTAAAACGTGAAAACGGCACAGGTACTGTGATTAACCAGATAAGCCTCAATCGGATACCGTGTATCAATTCTACACAAAACAAGTACAAATAGAAACAGATCTGTTTAGAACAATTCGAAACAATAGAAAGCAAGTCCACCGATATCCTTCTTACAAAAACTTCTTCAGCTTACTACGTAATAAATTAAGAATTACAGGAAAATTATTTAAACTATTCCTAGGTATTACTAAACATACGAAACAGCCACTATTACCCGTGGCTACAAAAAATCCAATACAAATATGCGGCAAATAGTCGGAGACCAACGGATTCTCAAAATGTAGATTTTAAGAACTCTATGGAAATCATCTTCATTATATGTGAGGACAATGATAGAATATTTCCAGTTTATTTAAAATTGCTTAGAAGTCCTTCCTACTACAGTTTTTAGTTAATACGTTTTTACCATAAGAAGTATTTAATTGTATAACAAAGGTTCTATTAAAAAAAAAGTCCGACCACAAGCAGATAAATTGGCGGAAAAACTAAACATATTCTTTAAAAAAAAAACTTTCTCATTAGCTGTACACCTAACATAATGCTAAATTGAACATTTTCTACCACAACGGAAAAAGCCAATGACGCTTATGTTGCCTAAAACAGCGAATTCAGAAATAAAACTATATTCTCACAGATCAATCAATCTACTTACTTCATTGTCTAAATTATTATAAAAACAAGATTCTAAATCGAGAATACCCTATTATACTACACAGAAACAAGATAATTTCAGACCGTTTGGCGTTAAAGCTCAACAATGTTTCACGAATGCTCGAGAAAAAAAATATAGTTTAAAAAACTAAAAACATATGCTTTAAATGTGAAATGGGCTAAAAAACGTAAAATAATTAAAATTCTTTTACAATATTAGCCTAAGAATGAAGAAGTGGACATTAATAATTAATTTCAATTCAAAATAAAACATGAAGTGATTTTATATCATTTTCATTTGTTGAGAGATTGAATGACTACTGATAAAATCACCCCACGCTTTACTCTGAATTGAAATTAATTCTTTAAGTTCTCCTCTGCATTCTTAGATTAATACTGTAAAAGAACTTAATTTTTTATTGCGAATTAAAATTAATTATTAATGTTCACTCCTTTCAGGTTAGTGTTGTAAAAGAATTTAAATTATGTTACGCTTTTTAGCGCATCTCACACACAAAGCATGTTTTTAGTTTTTTAAAGTATAATTTTATTTTTAATTTTTTAGTCTTGAAGGAAATGTAATAGAAGGGTCATATTTTATTAAAATAATTTTCTGCGTTTAAGAATGGCTATACTTACGTTATTCCGTTTCATCTACAGTTCACGATTTCCGTAAATTCAACAATACAATACAGCAATCTAAATCCACTTTCAACCGGCGAAGCTAATATAAAAGAGAATCCTAGGCTCTTCCTACAAAGTAATGCACTAAGCTCACTTTGTATTTAATAGTTACCATAGACGCGACCACTGCGAATTAAACCATTTCAACACTTTCTGTGGATGATTTAACGGTTTGTTTAACCAACTCAAATCCAATATATACTAGCATAAAGTTCGAAATCATGAAAATAAATTATAAATACGGGCTCATAACTAACGCATCGGTTTCAGTGAACAGAAGTGCCATCAAATCTATTCATCGGTACGTAAATCTCATGCCCAAAAATTCTGCAAACCGAATCAGTGAAATACCTAGGGATGTGCCTGGATAAACGGCTCATTTAGCATTATACTATTCAGACAGATAAAAAAACGATAGCGTACGCAAAACTGTTGAATCCATTAGCGGGGGGAAAAAATATTGATCTTTAACTTAAGAAGGTCGCAGCTACTTCGATTTCGAAATATTGTATTGATTATACAGGGCCATAAATAGGCCCCACTTACAATTAATTCAAAGACAAAAAATCTATACCGTAACACTGGCTCCAAAATACAGATCAAACGAAAGAAGGAACAATAAAATGATGGCTCCATACGTTGAGAAGATTCATGGGAAAAGAAGTATACCTTTTAAGGAATTAAAACTTCAACAAAATCACTTCCAACTGAAAATGAATAATGATGTATACTGTAAGAATTCTCATTTGCCTCACATACATATATCATACGTAGGGCAGGGGCATCGATGATAGTGACACTGACTTCATGGAAACATATACGCTTAGTAGTAGTTTAATAATAAAATTAAGAGTTAAATTGCATTAAACACCGTTTCCGCCTCTTTACGCTGGGAAAGAATGTTCATGTAATTAATGTTAATACACAAAATTTAGCAATGTCAATAGTGAACAAATCGACGTGACAAAAATGCAGAACTTAAACAAATTTTTATAATAAATAAAATTTACGTGAACAACTGTGTTGTTGCTGTGACCAATGGAGTACAGACAACGTAAATGGTACCTACAATGGTTTAACTGCGTCATTACAAAAAGAAATGGACATGTTTGCTTGATGCTATGTGCACGTTTTGAATTCATTAATTTCAGTTATCACTACAAATAGCATGTTTGTGACAACGCCTTAAAAGAAATTTTGAGTTCCTTCAAAATAATAGGGTCGGAATTCCCTAGTGACTTTTAATTTTTAATTTCAAGAATTATCTTTATAAATTAAATTTAAGTATATTAAATTATTGAACATAAACATTTAAGATGTAAAATTTTAAATTTAGAAATAGGTTTAGACATATTACCCCATCATTTAATTATATATATATATATACTTTTTTTTGGTGTAATAAACGCAAAAAAAAAAAAAAATCCACCCGCGTATGTTTAGAATAAATTAGGTATACAAATATTTTATACTGTATGAAAATAAACACCTATAGATGTACATAAATAACAAACAACAACGAATGAAAGATAGGCTTACATTTAGAGTTCAAGTGCTATCATAAATTTTGATTTTCACTGTTCTCCTGGGTAATTAAATAAGACAGCTGAATTATCTACTTCATCAAAAAAATCAACTTAGCTTTACTTGGCTAGTATTCTACTAATTCACTGAAACTACTCTTATGGTATCTGACTGCAGGATTTTGTTTTTTCCCGAGCCAAAGATGAATTAACTTAAGGTACCTTTTGAAATAATGCTTCGATATACGAGGGTGGTTCAAATATAAATTAGAGCCATGAGTGAAAAAGAAGTACCAGTGTCTGTTGCGCAACGCATCATTATTCGTTTTTTAGTCAAAGACGACGTAAAATCCGTGGAAATTTACCGAAAATTACGCGAACAGTTCGGGAATGAGTGTCTCTCCAAAACTCAAGTGTATGAGTGGTGTTCCGCGTTTCGAAAAGGACGTGAAGTGGTGTCAAACATACCACATGCGCGGCGCCCAAAAACCAGCATTACAGATGAACATGTCAAAGCCATCGAACAACTCATTTTGGCTGACCGACGCGTCCGTGTACGCGATATGACCGACGAATTGGGCATCAGCATAGGTAGTATTGAGACAATAATTCATGATCGGCTAGGTTATCGCAAAATTGCAGCCAGATGGGTGCCAAGACTTCTGAATTCTGAACAGAAATTCACTCGTTGGGAAGTTTGTACGCTCACGATGGAGACATTGGCCGAATTGGTCTGGGAAACACTTGAACATCCTCCTTACAGTCCAGATTTGTCGCCTCGTGATTATTATTTGTTTGGCCCGTTGAAAGAAGCACTTGGTGGACAACGTTTCGACAGCAACGATGAGGTGGAATCGTTCGTGCGCAAATGGCTATGTGACAAGCCGCGAGATTTTTACGAAAAAGGAATAAAAAAATTGCCGGAGGTGGAAAAAGTGCGTAGCGTGCGAGGGGGGTTATCTCGAAAAATTGTAAAAAATATGAGCACTGTAAGTATAAAATAAAAATTTTTATGACAAAATTCCGGTTTATATTTGAACCACCCTCGTATGTCACCACCTTTCTTCTAAAAGTTCAATTTGTCGTAAGCCTATACAGTAATTCTCGTAACTGATTCAAACGATCATACATCCAGATCCTCCGTTACTTATTTGTATATTAATTAAACGAATATTTAATTGAATAATTGAATAATTGAATAATTAAATAATTTAATACATTTATGTATTTATATAAAAATCAATATACGTAAACAATCCAAACGTTTCAATCGAATAAACCTGAAAAAAAAAAAAACAAAACAATTAAACCGGGAAATTTAATTTAAATATATATAAATTTTCCTAATATTAGTGTATATACAAAAATCTACGTTTCTGTTTTCTTATTCTCTTATAAATTAATTTGAATTTATTTAGAAAAGGGATTATTTCAGCTAATAAGCATTATTATGCACATTAGAAAAGGGTATTTTGTAGAGAATAGGTTGTTTTTTTATGTACCACTGCATTACATTAACTTACGCGAGTTATTTTTTATTTATAGGAGCGGTTCAGAGAAAATTATACTATTCATTTCACTAATAATATCGCTCGATTTTGAACGTTATGATTATTTATTGGCACATTCCAGTAGTTATAACTAACATTTATGGAAATTCCATATACAGCGCCGATGTACCCAAAATTACATTTGAAACTGACTGTAACCGCATGTATAGTAATACAAGTGCAGTTCAATATGTATATCCATTCACTCACTTACAAACATTTGTTTTCCAAGCAAATTATTAATTAATTATATTTAATGAGCTTTACTCGTTGCCATTAGTTTTCAAAATTGAAACCTCAATTTAGCAATCCCATTATTTTAATAACTTCGCTAGCTTAATAACTGGGTGCTGTTTAAATCCAGATAAAAACTGACCAATATTTCTCTTATATTATCTATTTATAATCGAAGAGTAAATTACTATCGTTGTAACATTAAAAACTAGCCAAAACATTGAAAAATTAAAACAACTTTTTTATTTCATCTCATACAATTTAAAAAGTCTAAATTTGCGACAGTTGATGATTTTCATATCGCTAAAAGCTTCTAGATGAACGCCGCAAACGAATATTTTTTATAAGTGTAAAGAAAATTTCTTTTATGAAAGATGAAAATGCCAACTTCAAGTAAAAATTTATTTAAATGACTACTAGAATGCAGGAAAGAATTTTTTCGATATTTTCAAAATGCCTATCCTTAAAAAAAAAATTGAGCGAAATAAACGATGAATAAGAATAAAATTTCAACAAAATTTCTCAGTAACAGAAAAATATGATGTATATAACAAAAAAATGAAGGAAGGGAGGAAGGAGTTTAAATCGGCGATCTCATTGCAAAATACAAGATGTTTCTGAAGTTTGGAAAGTAGGCAAAGGTAACTCTGGACAGTTATATCCTTGAAAATGAATCCGCGTTTGGACACAGTCGAAAATATTACATTCCTTAATCAATTTAACTTTAAATTCCAACTAAATTCAACGGTTGAAACGTTGAATTATGTACAATAGATGAAATTTATAAGTTTTTAAAATCTACCACTCAATGCTGCTAAAATTATATGAATAAAACACATGGCGATAATTTAATTAAAACTTAATGATAATACATTAATACGTTTGTGATGAAGCACGATATCCCTCATCAATAAATGTTCAACAAAAATAATTCTGCAGCTAATACATGGTAATATTGTAATCATTGAGATATGTGCTATAAGCAGATATAAAAATAAATATTTCTATTTGACCTTCACAGCAGATAGATGCATTTTTATTTATATAATAAATGGTCAAAACCTTCTTCAAATACGTAATGCACACGGTGAACAATATAAATATTTAGATATCAGCAAAATTGATAAATCTATGGTGATAAAAGCAAATGAAATCTCCATTACTGAATCAATTTTTTCATGGACATATAAGATGAAGCGTCACAATGGGCGTATTTTAAAAGAAGAGAGGGGTGGAAATACAACTAATTAAAAAAAAAAAAAACAGAAATAAATGAAATGATAAATCGTCACGCAACATAAACATTCTGACGCCTTGAAACCACAATATGAAATATTTAAAAAACAGAATTTTGAATTAAAAAATGTTGCACCAAATAAAATTTTTAACTTCCAAAAACTAGATGATAATAAGCGAAACAACTGATTTATTATTATCTGCACTTAAATTTAAATTAATTTATTTTAAAGAGGCATGATAGAAGTTAAAAAAATTAGTTAATAAGAAAAATTTTTATAATCATACCGAAACCCATGTCATCATCTGATTCACTTTCCTCTTCCTTTTTCTTTTCTTCTTCTTTAGCCGCTGGGGCACTACTAGCTTCTTGTGCAGGTGCAGCAGCTAAGATATTTAAAATAACAATATTAATGTAAGTTTATTAGTCAATACGAATATTCAACTAAATTTTATACTTTATCGTTCTTGACTTTTTTTTTTTTTTTTTTTTTTATCACAGGAGCACACAAATTGTCAAATAAAATTACTACCACCGTTTATACATAGTCAAAAAGTTGATGTTTTTTTTTTTAAAAAAAAAATCATTTATTCAACTTTTATATGATAAACCGATTTGATCAGAATACGCATATATACAGACAGTTTACAGTTAAAAATTGTGAAATTGATTGGTGTTCCAAAAATTTGTAACACAAGGACGGTAATATAAATTTCTATTGTATCCCACTATATATATATAATTTTTTTTTTGACAAGAGCGGAATAAAGAATACAAATAATAAACTATAACAATATCACTATTTACAAAATAGTAACTAAATAATTGCTTTTTACTTCGCTCTCATCAAAACTATATCGACAGGCTATGCGCGATGAACGTGGTAACAAAACTACATATAGAACTATAATGTAATTTTTTAAATAATAACCTAAAAAGGAATAAAATAAATTGTTGTGAACAAGTTGTTGTAACTGAAGGTAATTCACAGTATCAACCAAACACAGTTTTCACAGCAAATCAACAAAATTAAGTATAACTTTCAATAAGGCAAAAAATGATGAAGTTCAGTTTAACAGAATATAACATTTTTTGATTATTTTTAGTTTTAATTAAGTTTAAACTAAAACAAATAAAACGACTTATTTATATTATAGCTAATTAATAACTTGTAGTGCAATATTAGTATAATTACACGTACATATTTACTTGAAAAACAGAACAGAAATGTTTTACAAAATTTTGGTTTAGTCTTTACATCGCATGTCAATATAAAAAATACAATTATCAGAATGAGCAACTATAAAAAATTAATGAAAACTATTTTTCTTTTTCTATTCATTTAAATTCAAAATCTAAAAAGAAGTAAGCATTTTGCCCAATTTTGAAGTAACTAACAATTATATTACCTAAAATACAAATAAAGGTAAAGCAATGTTTTATTACTACAAAATAAAAAAGCAAACTTATTGTACAGTTTCCATCAGAAAAATACAAAAATTATTAATTTTTCGATAAAATTAAAAACATCAAATGACGATTCCATTTAGGTACTTTTAAATGTTGTTTGAGTATTTTTGTACTTGCACGTGCGTTCTTAGATCTCGAAAAGCATGTCAGACGTCAATTAGTAAAATTATTTCTCGATTTTAGTTCTTTTTAAATGCGATGTATTAAATTTAATTCAAAGATATTAATATATTTACTGTAAACATAATAAAATGTTAGCTTAGCTCAACCTTAAACGGTATTGTAACTTCATCATGCGATTTCTTATGTAATTTTAAATATATTTTATATGCCTTTCAATATTAAACTTATAAGTTTTTTAAATTTTACCTGCAGCAGCAGCACCAACAGGGGCTCCACCAGCTCCTACCGACCCACTTACGCTTGTAATCAAATCTTTAGGATTTACTCCTTCCAAAGACTTCGCAAATAATCCAGGCCAGTAAGGCTCTACTTCTACATTCGCCGCTTTTAATATAGTTTGTATTTTTTCCCCCTAAAAATTATTAAAAAAAACGATATCTTTCAACTGTTAACAAACCAATTAAATAAAACAGATAAACAAGTGTAATTTCACTTACCGTCACCGCTACATCATCGTCGATTAAAATTAATGCGGCATATACACAAGCTAATTCAGTTTTTCCTGACATTTTGAATGTTTGAAATTAATCGTACAAGTCGCCGAAAATAAAAGGCCTTAGCTCAATTAAAGAACAAGTACGATTTTTCAAACAAATTTAACAAAATCCGGCTAATGCTTTCAGCACCGCTGTCATCTACGAATAAAAATATATCTCGTGTTTTTCATAACCTAAATTATTAATCGAAATATCGAACTATCTTGAAGAACAGTTTGCATTAATAAAAATGCATCCACATAACTTTTAAGACTTTACTATTAAATATTAAACTTAAAAATATTTGAACGTAGATGAACAAATATATTGGTGTAACTATTATTATTAAGTTAAGGTTGCGCTAAATTTCAGCCGTGATTAAAAAATTAAATTATAAATGTTTATGTGTTCATTTTAATTTTTTTAAATTATCTGTTGATGTATTTAAACTATAATAATGATTTATTTGAAAAAATAAAATATTTTTGTGTATTAAAAAAAAAAAAACTGAACTAAAGTCCAGAAATTATTATTTTTAGTCGGCCATTTTACGTGTTTTAATAAACGTGTTTAGTCATTACATTTGGGGTTTTCTACCGCTATGCGTTGTATCATACTTTACTTCATTTAAATTAGCGCATAGTACAGTGTTTTTCGTGTATTTGTAATTGCTCCTTATAGTATTTTTATACTGTTTTAGTATATAAAAATTTTCAGTTTTTAAGATAAAAGTAATTAAGCATCATGTCGGATGTGGAAGATGAATCAAAAACCGATTTGGATAGTGTAATCATAACTGTACGCGCTTTAATGCACGGAAAGGTAAGTTAATTTTAATACAGATGTGTTATTAAGTGCGCAATCATTTTAATGAGATAAATATTTTTTAATTATAAAATCATGTTTTTTTTGTTTTTTTTTCGTAGGAAGTGGGCAGCATAATTGGTAAAGGAGGTGATCTCGTTCGTCAGTTACGAGAGGAAGTATGTATATAGTAATTCATTAATTTAATTTTAAAGTAAAAACGGAGAGACGTTTAAATTAATATACTATATTGCCTTGGTTATACAGTCTGGAGCAAAGATTTTTATTTCTGATGGATCCGTGCCCGATCGTATTGTTACAGTAACGGGAACTATCAATGCTGTATACAAAGCGTATAATCTTATAACGAATAAAATTCAAGAGGTACTAATTTGATTTTAGATCATTTATTATGATTACTTCGCCAAGCATACACAGTTTTAAACATATTTAAATAATTAATTTGTATTTTAGTACTTTCAACGGCAACACGGCAATGTCGGCACTGCACTTCCTCCTTTAACGTTTAAATTAATTATACCAGCTACTCAGTGTGGTTCCATAATCGGAAAAGGAGGATCTAAAATTAAGGAAATTCGAGAAAATAGTGGTGCATCTATACAGGTTTCGTCGGATATGCTTCCGAATTCAACAGAACGTACTGTTACAATTGTTGGTTATCCAGATACGATTACTCAGTGCATACATCAAGTATGTCTTATTTTGTTGGAGGTAAGTGATGATTTCATTATTTTTCATATTTAATTTTTTTTTTCTTCTTTATGAACGCAACTAAAAATATATTTGTTTCAGTCGCCTCCCCGTGGCAATGTTATTCCGTATAATCCGCATAAAAATCCACATCAGAATAGTATGTTACTTGGAGCAGCTGCCGGGTTACATGATAATTTGGGCTTTGGAGAAGTAAGTATATAGTTGTTTTTTTTTTGTTTTTTTTTGCAAATTGTGATATGCATAATGTTGCAACATTTTATACGTTGCTGTTTATTATTCCATTTTTTGCTTTTTAGCTAAATAAGATCGGTAATTCTAATCCTCTCGCATCTTTGGCTAGTTTAGGACTCGGCGGTTTAGGAGGATTAGCGGGTCTCGGTGGAGGAATTAATGCAGCAAGTAATAATTTACTATTATTATTTTTTTGAACATGTATGTAATTTATGAATGCTCAGAATTTTATAAATGAGTTAAAATAAAATTTTCCTGTAAGAGAGAAGAAATAATTTATTTGTTATCGTATTTTTAAAGCGCTTGCTGCAATTGCCAGCAGTCAGTTACGCGGTTCGGGTAATAAACGACAAGGTAATATACAGACTCAAGAAATAAAGGTACCTAACGAATTTATAGGCAGCATAATTGGCAAAGGGGGAAGTAAAATAGCTGAAATTCGGTACGAAGTAACTTAATTAGTTTATGTTATAAGAAATTCTAGCAATGTGCATTACACATCTATACGATTGTTTTACTTGCTTTTTATGTTTGTTTTTTCCCCCTATCGCACCTAAAACAGCTTTAAATGGAATTATGATTTTTAAGCAAACTATGAAAAATACGTTTTTTTTTAAAACCTGTGAATAAGTTTGAAAAAAACTTTTGCATTTCATAACGTAAAGTATTTTTTTCATCCTTTGACATGAATAGATAATCAAATTTGCGAATTCAGTTAATTGTGTGATTTATATCTTAAGTATTTGTTAATTATTTATCATGCATTTAACGCTACTTTTTTTTTCCTCCTTTTTATTTGATTTAAAAGACAAATTAGTGGCGCCAACGTTCGCATTTCCAATAATGATGAAACGATTGAAACACCGGAAGGTATAAAACGCCCTATAACGATATCTGGTACTCCTGATGCTATAACATTGGCGAAATATTTAATTAATATGAGGTATGTTATTTGTTTTAATTTTTTTTAATTATCATAGTGTGTTAAGTTTTTTAACATACTATACAGAATATTGAAGAGAAGTTGTTTTATTTTCTAACAAAAAATTTGATTTTAAGGTATTAAAAAAAAAAAAAAAAAAAAAATCAATTTAAAGTTGAACCTATAGGAGCGATTGACATTTGAGCGAAGGGAAATAATTTAACGACGTAATAAAATATAAATATTACAATCTTGAAAAGAATGCTCTGTAGGTACTTTATGTAGTAAATTTTATAATTTTACCTTATATTATTTATTTATTGTTTTATACTTAATTTACTCTATTCTTGTTTCTATTCCTTATATGTGTTGTCCTTGTACAGCGTCGATCTTCAGAAAGCCAATCTTGAAAACCAAAATGAGTCTAATTCCGATGGATCCCAATCTGCGCAACCGAATCCTTCTCCTGTATCATCTACATTGCCATTTGCACAGTTGTTATCAAAACCAGCCGCTTTGTCGGCTTTATCTAGTTTGACCGCTCTTAGTGGTCTTACCGATCTTCTTGGTATGAATAATTCCCGTACAGTGCAAACTACTGGAGTTCATCGTTCTAAACAACAATTTTCTCGTTTCCGTAATTCATCCAGTGAAAAGCCAAAAGGCGAAAGAAGTAAATTTGCCCCATATTGAGGTATTTACGTAGAGCGATATGCAAAAGTTTTTAATGACTTAAAATGCCGATGAATTTTTAACACGCTTGTTTTATTTGATTTTGAAAACAAAAAATCATTTTATTCTAGAAAAGCGAAAAACAATGTAAAACGTTTAAAAGTATTGAAGTATATATTTTATCATTTTTTAACTTGAATACATTATTAATTTCTGTGCAAATTTATCAAATTTATTTTCTTTGTAATCGTTTTTTTCTTTTTTATTATATTTTGCATGCATGTAAGAATAGACTTTATATAGTGGGTTTTATTGTATTTTTTATAATTATTCCTTTTACTTTTCCTTGTAAACACAAATATTTTATGATTGTTCAATACATATATCTGAATATGTATATATATAAAAACAATACAGGATTAATACGATTTTTTTTCATTCCTTTAATACATCGTTATAATTACTCATTTCCTAAATTCCGTCTTAACCTATTTAGTTGTTATTGGGAATTTATATATTTAAAAGCAGAAAAAGATAAGAGCTATAATCCTTATGTTATATGACATTTATTTGTTTAACATTAATCTTGTGAACATGTCTTATCAATTAGCAAAAATAATTTGAATTTCATAATTTTCGTTAAATCGTTGTCGGTACTTTATCGTTGTATAAAATTTTATATATCTATATATATATATGAGTGTGCGTTCGTGTGCGAAAAATAAAATATATATATATATATGTATATATACGATTCCTCAAATATCCTTTATAAAACATCAAAAATATCTTTAAAAATGGTTACATAGTTAACTGTTAAGCGTCATTATAAAATTAAAATTTTTTAATTATTAAAATATTGTAAAAATTATTCTAATTATGGATTTAATTTTTATTCAACTTAAAATTGGGCTATAATGGTTCTGAAAAAACATTAAAAGAAAAGTAAAATTAGTGTTTATGACTTTCCGCCGATATAATCAAAGACAGTGTATTATATATTATATATTTTTTTTAATTCATCATATAGCTTTGGAATGTAAAATATGAAATAATCCACGTCATAAATTTCTATTCGTAAATCTGAAGAACCAAAATTTTCTCAATTCATTTAATACGAAATACAATTAGCAGTTATTTGCGTGACTTTGTTTCAGTAATATTTATATGCTGATGTTCTATTCAGCATTTTTGAGCATTTGAAATCATATTAAAAAGTTATATATTCATGTTTAAAGATAAAAAATGTGATTCATTTTCGAAATTTCTTGTTATATTGGTAGTAATATATGTAAACCTATTACAGTTTAGATTTTTTCCCTATTTTCACTTTTTTTCTTCTTTAATCTACTGATTTATAAGTTTTTATTAGTATCAATTCGATACTGTTTAGGAAACTTGAAATATAAATTATCTCTGTAATTCATTTTGACTCTAGAAAAATTCGACCCCCCCCCCCCCCCGCACCTTTTTTCTTAATATAATAAAACACGATTGAGACCTAAATTTTGCTTTTTCCTGTGTACAAACCATATCGAATATGATTTTGATTTCATAAATATAGTTGGTTAACATGAAGTTTCTTTGTGAAGGGATTGTTGTAGATTGTGCTGTAATAACTTTGACGATTACTTGCGAAAACGAAGTGAAATAAAGACTAGATTGATATAAATAAGTTTGATTTAAATTTTGCATGTATAACCTCTGCTGTTGACCTTTTCACACTAAAATAAATAGATGAACAGAAGAAAAAAAAACGGAATATTTTTTACCAAATACAATGAAATAATTGAAAAGTAGGTTTTGTTGTAGAAACGTGTTAAAAACAATAAAATTCGTTCATTACGCCGATGTTCTTTAGTTGTAGTAAACAATACGCATTAAACCGGCTTTTTTCTTCTTTTTTTTTCTTTTGGTTAAATTCAAAGAGTGGTGATTAAAATTTTGCAGTTCTTTTTTGATTATATCCGAATTGCTGACCTGCATGTTTATTTAAAAGAGTTAGAATGATTTAAGCCACTATTATTCGCTGCAGCTTATTGGTTTTTAGTCATTTTAAAATATTATTTTATTAATTTAAAAAGAAATCAATATGGCGCGAGTTTTATAAAAATTTGATATAACAGAATTTTTAAAACAAATTAAAGCCAAATTCACAATTATAATGTAATCTAAGAAGAAAAAACGGATATTAATTTAAAAGGCGTTTTTTATCGGAAGATTCAAGTGTGTTAGTGCTTCTAGTAGACCATATTTAATTTTGAAGTCAATATTTGTGATATTCTTTATTTATTTAAAAATATGTATGAAGAGAGAGAAATTGGTAGCATTTTTTGAATCGATATGAAACGCTTTGGAAATTCGTATAAAATTATACAAATTTAAAACAAGTGGAAAAAGCGTAAAATTTATATTTGTCTAAACTGAAGTGGTTGATGTATGAAAAAGCAAAAAATTCCATAAATCAGGCCATAGTTACTTACCTACACGTACACATAAAACTCACATTTCCTTAAAAATCGAGTCATTCTTCCCTTTATGGTCATTTTGTAACGTTTTATATATGAAAGGAAATAAAGCAAAATTCCTTTTTCGATTTTATTACGCAGTCTTTAAAGATTAATGGTCTACTTGGTTTTTACAGACTTGCACAATTAGTATGAAACAAAATTACATATTTTGGACTAGTATTGATTAGATTACAAGGGAAAAAAATATTACTTTATCGCCAGCTGCTAGATATAATATTGGGTGAATCAATTTTCGTTTGGACATGGTCGTACCCTCATCCATTGTATATCTGTAATATTTGTCTCATCCATTATGTCTTGTGTAAATTATTTTTCACGCATATTTTATTTTACTGACTTAAAGTTTAATTTAATTAACTTTCGATAATTACATTTAAAATTCAAAGCCTTCGCAAAATATGGTGAATACTCAAATAAATGTTGACTATTAGATACAAGAAGAACCGTTTTACCCGTTGACCAAAACAAAAGAAATAATACAAGATTGAAATTAACAATATTGTATAAATACTTGTTTTTATTTTATTTTTTTTGTAATTAGAGAACAAATTTCCAAATACAGAACCACTGTCATCAGTACTATTGTTATAATCAGAAACCATTGTTTCAAGGGTATTTTACTTCGGAATAATGAATCTTGGTTTTTCATTTTTATTTTCGACTCATAGACGCGCCAAAATTCTAACAAGATACCTGCTCTTCATAAAATTGAAGCCAGTTATAGATAAAATGGCCGAAAAATTCATGTACATCGATACTTGTAATCTTTTGCAGGGTTTTAAAATCATTTTATACTCTGCTTGCTGTAGGTAGACAGCGAGGCGCCTTGATCTTAATGGGATCATAACTTGTGGTAACTAAACTTATTTCTGAGCTTCTGAAGTTCTTTCAGCAAATCTGAAAGTTTTAGCATACATTTGAATCGTATGCAACTGATACGGTTACAATCGTTCACGAATTTTTTAATAATACGCAATCATTAGATTCATGCTAGGCTTGTGCTACCGGTGTTGGACTTCCGAAACAATCATGAATATCTGACAACTCTATGTGAAAGAACTCAAATCTGGCGTGACGTTATTTTGGGAAGCAATTTTTCGATACTGAAATTCGACTTAAGATCATATGCCAATATTGCAAGGTCTGCTGTATATAAACCGTAATTCAGTCGAACAGTCGGCTTGTTAAAGAATTTGAAATATACCAATAATGAGACCTTTGAAATCTATGAAGTAGTTGAAAAAGACTCAGAAATATTGGGAGTGCAAATTAGTTCGGTCCATTTTTTGGTGAAAAATGTATTTATTTTAGAACAAAATGAAATTAATAAATTAATCGAAGTATTGCCCATCACTGGCTACTACTTTTCCTCGCTTCTCAGGTAATTTTCGAATTCCATCTCGAAAAAATGTCTCATCTTTTGAGGCGATCCAAGTTAGGAGCCAATTTTCAATTTCCGCGAAAGAAGTGAACCGCTTACCTGCTAAATCATGCTGCATCTGTCGCGACAACCAGTAATCAGAAGGAGCAATGTCCGGCAAATACAGCGGGTACGGTAAAACATCCCACTTGAGCGTTTCCACGTATTATTTTACGACTTTTTCAACATGACGCCGAGCGTTGTCATACAAAAGAATAACTTTGTCATGTCTTTGCTCATATTCGGGTCATATGGAATCGCCAAGTTGTAACAGTTCGTAGTGTACCACACCCTTTTGGTCCCACCAGATACACAGCATGACCTTCGAACTATGAATGTTCCGCTTTGGTGTTGATGATGAGGTCGATGGTCAAGATTGACCGGGTATAGCGTAGTATTTTTTCTTCTTGAGGCTGTCGTAGAATATCCATTTCTCATCCCCAGTCACAATCCGATGTAAAAAACCCTTTCTTTGTTGCCTTTGAATTAGCTGTTTACACAAAAAATTGCCTTTCGACGTCTCTCGGTTTCAGTTCATGAGGCACCCAATTGCCTTGCTTTTTAATCATTCCCATGGATTTTAATCGTACCGAAACTGCTTGTCGGGTAACTCCCAATGATTCTGCAAGCTTCTCTTGCGTTTGACTTAGATCTTCATCGAGTAATACTTGCAATTCTTTGTCTTCAAATTTTTTGGCTGTCCAGAGCGAGGCTTGTCTTCAACGCTGAAATTTCCATTCTTGAAACATCGAAACCATTCCCTACATGATTTATCAGTTGGATCATTGTGGCCGCAAACTTCCACAAGCATTCGATGCGCTTCAGCTGCACTTTTCATCAAATTAAAGAAGAAAAATAAAACCTCCCGCAAATGCTGTTTAGTTAACACAAAAGTTGACATATTCAACACAGTAAAACACACGGTTTCTGTACGAAACTGAACGCGTTATAAACTCTACGTTATTGATAAATGCCTTATTTTTCTAAAATCATCGAAATCAGCTGTTATTATGAAACGTCCATAACAGCCAGCGCCATCTTTTAAAAACGGACTGAACTAATTTGCACTCCCAATATCTTCAAGAGTGAGGAGTTGTTAAATTTTTCGCGTACTCGTCTTATGAATTCACGGAAGTCTTTTTAATATTTCCTTTTTCTTCTCAACGTCTTCTTTGTTGACATCTTGTGCAAATGCTTTTTCTTTTTTATTTGGCACAAATTTCTGTCGTTAGCAATAGATATGATGAGCGAAGGATAGTATCACTTCGTTGATATTGATGTTGATGTTTTGTCAGCAATAAATACTGAACTAGTAGCAGCATCTGTGATGTAAAGGAACGAACAACGTAACATTAGAGATAGAAGTGATTATTCAACCTCTAGGGCGTATGATGCACTGTCTAATGCTACATATAACTTTAGATGTTCATTCAATATCTTCCATTACTGTTGCATCGGATGGCGAACACTAACCAGTTTAACCAATACACACTTTCTTGATAAAATCTATTAATTTAATAAATATAATATATTGTCTAAATATAAAAATGACCCTCTTTACAAATATGTTGTTTTCGTTGCAAATTTCCGTGATAAATGTTCAGCTTTCGTCGCTAAAACAGAACATTCGTTTGTAAAATGTCATAAACATTGATAGGGAACAACAACTTTATGTATATTGTACGTAACGTTTATTGCAGCGCGGCAAAATACAATTTTTTAACAATTTCATAACGTGAAGTATATACTCAGTTAAAATGGTAAGATTAAACATTTTCGATGTAAAATTTGAACCGTCGTTTATACTTTAGGTAATAATAAAATATTTCAACAAAAACAAAATATTGTAAAAATACAGCCAGGTTTGCCAGCTTTAAATTCTACCTGTAAAAAATGTACTATTAGCCACTTTATCAGCAAAAAACTTGTGATATGAAAAATTAAATGCCAAATTTTTTAAGAATTATATGTTTATCATTAATTTGTATTTCTATTTTAATTATATATATCTTAAGATTCCTATTACTTTTTACACATTATAAAAATTAATAATTAAATTAAGCTTGGCGATGTTAACGCACCGCACAAAAATAATGATTAAATTAACACCGCCAAGATTAATGAAACAAAATATCTAAATAAATTTTTTTCAGCATTAATGTATTAATTAAATATATTTAGTTATTTATTTTTATAATGTGTAAAAAGTGTTAGCGATCTAAGAAATATGTAATTAAAGCGGAAATGCAAACTGATGAATATATAATTCATAAAAAACTTAACATTTAATTTTTCTATTCACAATTTTTTTTTACTGATAAAATGGGTAATTGTATAATATTTTTGTGCGAGTGGAATTTAAAGCTGACAAATTTGGCTGTTTTTTTACAATATTTTGTTTTTGTTGAGATATCACTATTTTTTGTATGGCTTTATGTTTAATAAAGGCTGCGCTGCAAAAATGAATTTTTAAAATTATACTTAAAAATTGAACCTTATGGGGGGCCCATTTAGGGTTTTGTGTACAGAATTTATCAGGTTTCATTATTTTTCTGTAATTTACATATTAGGTGTGTTGTACATACCAAATTTCAGCTTTCTACGTCTTGTTGATTTTGCTTAGAATTTTGACTTTCGCAATAATATGTCAAAATTTCCAAATTTGGGTCCATTTAGGGCTTTCTTTGTACAATTTTGCAGGTTTCGTAATTTTTCTGTTATTTATAAGTTACAAGTTTTGAACATGCCAAATTACAGGTTTCCGCTTCTTGTTGATATTTCTGGGTATTTCAGTTTTTATAAAAATATTTCAAAATTTGGGGTTTTGGTCGTCCCATTTAGGACGCTATTTCGTACATCTTAAATTTTTTCAATTTTCTCATTATTTACATGCTGAAAGCAGTGTACATACCGAATTTGAACTTTTTACGTTTCATAGAGGCTTGGCTGTAAATTTTTGCTTTTTTGTCATTTCAAAATTCGACTGTTTTGAGCCCATTTTGGAGGCTCATAATTGGAAATTTTTCGATTTTATAATTTTTCTGTTCGTGACGCATGGTAAGTTGTCTGAATACCAAATTTCAGCTTTCTGGGTCTAGTAGATGTTACTGTGTATTTTGGTCATCTTAAGTGAATATATATATATATATATATATGTAAAACTTTTTTGCTTAAAATGAGATGTTCGATCTCGGCTATGGTTAACTAGAATGCTGAAATTGTAGTAATTTGTAGAAATATTCAATTTTATGATAAATTTTGAAAATCGTGTTTTTATCTGCATTAAGGAAAATGTTACGGGGCCTTAAAAAGTCCATTTTTGAACGTTTCGGTGATTTCTGTATACATACACAGCTGTGTCGGCAGCCAGTTTTACTAATTTGGCTGCATGCACTGCCGTGCGTGTAGATATTAAACCGATAACTTTATTAGAGACTACACAAACTGTGTTTATAATATTTCGTTTAAAAAACATAAGTATCCGTCAGTTCGTGTCCCATCTCAAATTGCTTCATCATGTTTAAAAATTAGCTATTCTATATTTATTTTACTATCCATATCAACCCAATTTTAATTCGATCATTTTTCTAGCGTTCATCATGTGTACCATACCTGATTTTCAAAACTATATTTATATTACAAACTGGATTATGCGAAGTATTTTTATTTTTCATTAATTATTAGATTTTGAAGATGCCATATTTTTTTTAAACAATCAAAATATTTCTTTTCTTTTTTTTTTTTGTGTGTACTAATTGGTTATAAATTTGAAATGCGCACACGTAAAATGGTCAAAAATATAGAATTAATAACTAATCTTTATTAAGTATCTAACTGAAACAGACAGTTCTATACGTCTGTTCCAAAAAAAAATAAGCGTTTTTGCGTTAACTTCTTGCAGCATAAATACCAAAGATTACATGATTAGCAGTTTAAAAAGTTTTTGTTGTAATTAATATACTAAAATTCGTGATACGAGCAATCATGTTTGTCGTGTGTATGTATATACAGATACATACAAACACATATATATATATATATATATATATATATATATATATATTATGTATGTATGTATGTATAGCTGGGTGATTAAATAAAAAAAAAAAAAGTTTGTCAGAGTTGGGTGTACTAATCTGTATAATCAAAATGATTTTAAAAAATGTATACTGGGGCAAAATTGGAAATTTCTATTAAAAAAGTAAGAGCTTTCTTCATTCTAAAGATATAAATATTTATTAGAGTTTATATTTGCTAAAAGTGAAAAGAAAAAAAAAATCGTTTAACAAATAAATCAATGATGTTTACCTTATTTTGTAAAGTATATAATTTTTGAAAAGGTTTTGTTCTACATTAATCAAGTTAATTTACATGAAATAATTAAGTTAGAATATAATCAACACCGAAGTATATATTCTTCAGTTTAATTTTTAGAAGATTAGATTACTTTCAATCATTTTTCCGAATTACTAATGTAAAATATGTTTCTTAAATTTCTCTTTTTTATTTACCCCTGCATTCTTTATATTTTCAGAAATTATTCCTTTGAAAATTTTAGAAATAATGTAATAGTTGGACTTGATCCGTAGAGTATATTTTGCCCGCTGTTTAAATACACTGAAATAATGAATCGCAATATTCATTCTTTTACCATCGGGAGAATTCTCAGTTCTATTATTTCTGCTGAATATTTTTGCCATTCATAATTTAAACTATACAAATGCTGACGCTACCAAAACTCGCGTACAATTTGATTTCTCTCAACTTCGCTTTTAAAACTAGTCGATAATTAATCAGTATTTTCGAAAGAATAAAGTCAGATGAGTATGCTTTTTGTTAATGCATTTTTCTCTCGGAAATGCAAAAAAAAATCAAAATCTCGCTACAATTATTAGTGGTATTCCTCATCCAATTTCATTCATATTTATCACGTTTTATTCTTATTTGTGGTGGAAATTGTAGTCAAAAAATAATAATTCAGCGCTTAGTAAACATTTATGAATGTAATTGACTCTTCCATCGTATATGTGTTACATACTGTTCATGATTCGCAATTCTTCAATTTTCTATGAACAAATTAATCGCTTCTAATAATTTGAAAATAAATTTAAAACATTCTAAGATTTACGCGCTTTAATTTTCTTAATGAAGATAGTGGTCGCAGTGTTACAGAAGTATTATAGCGGGAGTTTTAAATGGAATGCAAAAAGAAAATTCCACACCTGTAGATTTTTATGTTTTTTTGTTTATTACTGGTAATTACTCATATTGAATATCTACCTAGGCTATACTTAATTTACTTAACTAATTCGGGAACTGGTTTCTGTTTACTATTTTGCCACTTCTCAACATTCAGATAAGTGCATAAAAATGAAGAAAAAAAAGGTCAGTGAAACTATTCTGTAGAATTGGTCATAAATTGTTTAAACAAATGTACTTTAATTAAAATCTAAAGACAGTGTGTCACACAGTATGAAGTTTATAATAAAAAGATAAAAATTTCAATTATGTATGGTTTATTGATGTTCTGAATAAAATTAAATAAAATTTCCATTCAGCGAACTGTAGTATTGATTTTTATAATTTTCTGATCCTGAGAAGGTGCGATTTCTTATAATATATATTTCACCGTAGCTGATGCGTAATATAAAGTTCTCAGGAGGTGACCAGCGTTGTCAACTATTAGATATGCATTTTTCTATAACAATTTCTGTTCCAAGTTATTGTATCACTCATTTTTCCTGCATATGGTACTTTTTAAAATTGCGGTTTAATTTATCTCCGTTAAAATTATTTCATGTGTCTAGTATATTGATACTAATGGCAGTTTGTATTATTAACATGTGATATGTTTAATAACCTCTTATAATAGTTATTGTTTTTGGTTTTTATTATGTTACATATTCTTCGGTAGTTCAATTAGTCCCAATTTTTCACACCGGCATTCGCTGATATTAATAGTTGTATCTTACGGTGTTTATATTTACAAGATAATAATCAAAATGAATGTGTAATATATACGTGTACGTGTATATTACTTATCTTTAGTGTAAAACTCCGGATGTTAATAGAAATGTACGTAATTTCCATTTTTATTTTAAACCGCTTATAGGTTTTTATAAAATATAAATCAATCTGTGTTGGTTATGTACTTAGTTGTAACTGTGTTATAGAGTTAACTTTGATAGAATGAAATTTGTCTTGTTCTCATTTTCATTAGATACCGTATGAAGCTATATAGATGTAGTTTTTTTTTTTTTTTTTCTAGCTGAATTGTAATCTAATAGCATAAAGAAACTATTCAAATGAAGCATATTTCTTACTATACATTTCATAACATTTCGGGAAACTTCGTAGCTGGATAATTGTATTTTACAAATTAGACGTTTAATCCTGAATATGAATCGGTTTATAATATCAGCCTGTAATGTAATAGGTGTTAAATGCTGAATAATTTTATTTTTCGATTGTTTCATTGTCCTAAGAATAATTCACGTGGGTATAAGACATGTAATGAAATTAGGAAAGGGACTTACTAGCATAACTATTTCTTCGCCGTGATCAGTTCGGAGCGAAAGTACCTTGAACTTTTATTATTTCTTTTTACTGAATGTCCGACGAGTAAAATAAGTACCCGTCTAATTTTTAGCGCACGATCCATTTTCTATATAAAAAGATTAATTATTTTTTGACGTATTTCAATGCGATTTCATACCAGTCCAATTTCACAGAACACGGAAATCTTTAAAAAAAAAACAAACAAATAAATAAGCAGTAGTATAGAGATATTTTTCTAAAAAAGAAAAACATTCCTGTGTTCATTACACTTACCGTTATATTTGTAAAGGAATTAAGATAATAATATAAACCTTCATGTACTTCGATTGCTTACTAACCGTTGTTCAGTTTCAGTTGTGCGGGTCTTTGATAAATATATAAAATAATGAAAATTTGTATTTTATCACGATGTAGAGTACAAAGTTAAAAAAATAAAAAGTTCGAATAATCTGTAAAAACTTTAATAAAATCGCAAATTGCCTAGTACAGAAACAGAGTAAACTATTAACATTCTGCTATTCTAGTATGTGCAGATAGAGTCGTACTGAAATACGTCAAAACATTAATCTTTCAGTGTAGAAAATTAAGTGAGCATCGAGAATAAGCCGATGCCTACACTATTTTAACTTGGTCGGGTACTTAGTACATATAAATGGAATGTAACACCAGTTAAAAACACTTCCGCGTCAAACTGAGCCGGTGGCGAAACGGCCGTGCTGAATCCACAAAATAGATTAAGGAGGTTCAAATTAACATTTACAAATTTTACTATAACTATTATATTGTGGCTGGTGTCTGGAAAAACATGAACGATAATTGTTTCGATTCAATCGATATTTCAGTTTACAAAATATAAATAACGATCTGATAAAAAATAAATAAATAACGAGGCCGTTTAACTAAGCAACTACTTACGATATCTGATTGTGCTTACTGTAGGTTTGACCTTGAACTCTCTATCCTTCAGTGGTGAAAATTGCAACTCGGCCGGTCGACTGATTCATATGTGAGAGCAATTAAAAAAAGGTGCGCTTTTAAGGTTCACCAGAAAATGAATACGAAAAATCATCAATAATGTTAACGAAATTTGTTGGAATCTTTAAGAACGGATCAATAGAGAAGCTAGTTTTTTAGTGAATGTTATAACAACTGTTGAGCCAAGGATGTTTACATACGATTTAGAAAATCCATGCAGTGAAAAGCAACATCTTCGCCGAAAGAAAAAAAATAATACGAATCGTTTCAAATTTTAATGCAATCCTTACCGTTTCCTTCAACATCCAGGGTATCGTTAGAATGGAATAGGTACCTCTGGTAGTCAGTCAGTTAACCAAGAATTTTATAAACAAATTTTTTGAAAGTATCAGAAGCGCCCTAAAATAGGTTGATTTTGCACCAGAATAATGCACTACCAATCAAGCAATTTTTAAAAATGTCATAGCAAATTTTTTCTCTTTCCTGAGTCAGATATATGCTGAAAGGTACTTACTCTCGTTTTAAAGAGTAGATGCGATACAGATAAAAATGGCAAAGCTCTAGAGCAGTCTTAACGGAAAACGATATGGAGAAATGTTTTGAGCTGCAGGGTAGAATCCTATTTTGAAGGCGAATAGCAATAATGGTAAATAAGGTTGCATCAATCTCGTTAGTTTTTTTTTTTTTTTTTTTTTTTTTTTTGCAGACCCAGTATTTAAAAAATTGGCTTTCATATTGATACTGGTTTTTTAATTGGTTTGAGCTAGTGATCTCGTAGAATTAGAGTAGTTTGATACATGTTACATACTTCGCTGAAATAGTATTAAATATTTTAAAGGCGACAAAACTGAAATTTTTTTTTTTAATTCTATTAGCCTGAGATGCAATTTTCGGACTATTTCAAAATTCGTTACTTTAATGTCCAAAGAAAAAAATTAAAAAAAAAAAAAAAAATTACATTAGGGAGGAAAAATATTTTTAACTAGGAATAGACATGGAAACGTACAGTATTTGTGCAGATAAAATTTATTCCAGAAATTTAACAAATACTGCCGCGGCTACAAAAAAAAAAAAAAAAAAAAAAACATAAAACAAGGTGGCCCGGACTTCGTTAATTTCTTGCATTAATGCTATAGATGATCCCGACCCTAACTTGTAGTAGTACATTTCTTCTAGAGGTAACTCCATAGAAGTCAACCCTAATCCACTTCAAAAGTCGAGTCGATGTTTAGTTTTTCGTTACTGTTACAAATTTATTTTTTTCGAGTCGCAATATAAATAATTAGTGATTCTAACACCGAGTCGAAAATGTTACATACTAATTGTCATTAGCCGTGATAACATGAATATTTTACCTAACATGTTAGTTTTTTTTCCTTTTAAGTGAACAATGCTGCAAGCACATGTACGGTATACTTTTAACAAGGAAAACCAATAATTAATATGAAAAACGTAATAGTTTCGCCGCGAAACGAATTCAACGTGATATTAGTAAGACCTGAAAAGTGATTCGTACGGATGATGGTGAGAGGTCGGGAAATTAAAAATAGCTGCTGCATTAGTAAAGTAGATTGACAGTTTTGCTTTCGCTACGATAGATCTACCTATTACCTCTTGACGAAGTCGAGCAGCCACTACCTTTTTTCAGAATAACCGCTAGTTCATTTTTTGACGTTTACGCGACTCTGCAAATCAAGTTCGAATTCCGTTCTATTGACATGCGTTTTTAACCTAGATTCGACTTTGGAGTCGAAGGCGCCCATCTCTAATCAATGCATACATTAAGTAATCGATCAATATTTTATGTTTACGTATACATTACGCTGCGCATAGTTTGACTATTTTTAATAAGTTGAGTGAAGGCAGTGTGTACCTTTTTCTTTTCAAAAAATATTCCCTTTTAGTCGTTGGCATACATACGAGTTCATCTCACCAAAAAATAAATCGTGATTCAAGCTTACGGTAATTATTATGTCCGTATGTAGAGGTGCTTTTGACATTCGTAACAGTCGAATTTGCCAGCAATTTTTCTCGTCGAAACAAATAAGATCTCTATAAAACAGACGTTGCAAGTGTCCGCTTTAATGGAAAGAGAAATCTGATTTCATTATATTGAGAGGGGAAGACTGTTAAAATCACTTGTCTGTCCATTAATGTTATAAAATGTAAAAATGGCACTTACTTATCAACAAGTTGTGGGGGGGATTGTATCGCAATCCATAGTATTTTTAATTTGTCCGCGGATAATCAGCGTGTTTCATCTTTTTTTATTAATCTTTTTAGATTACGACTGTTGGAGTAGGTATATGAGTTTAACACAACTGAAACACCGTACTGAATACTCCATCGGGAGAACGGAGTTATGCTTAAATAAGTGAAAATTCTTTAAATTTCTGTTTTGTAAATATCATGCTTACGAATGTTGTACTGTGTCTGCTAGTATCTCACCATTTTTTTTTTTTATTTTTTTTTATTTTATTTTATTTTTTTTTTGATTGTAAAGATCCGGAGAAAGTCGACATTTTTTTTCGAATTAAATTTTTAGTGTCGTACATCAATGTGTGTTCAAAAAATTCCAGGCTGCTACATACACAATTATAAAAATGAAATTACTGATGCTATCTGTAATCAATATAGCTCCTAGCTTCATTCTTTCTCAATCCATGAAAATGTGTTAATTGGTTCATGTAAAGTTGGCGCGTTCTTTATTTTTACTACAATTTCTGAAATGAAACAACGTGAGCTTTTATTAAATTGTTCTTTTAATGCAGCGGTACTGCAACAGAAATAAACTGTATGAACCATAATCGTTTAACAATAATAATAAACTATTCGAACATCGAGTGGTCAACAGTTGTCAAAAACAATTGCAGAAAAGAATTTCACTTCAAATCGTTTTATACTAACAAGAATGAACAATAATTGCGTTATTTACTGTTGCACGTCATCTAACAACTATTGAATTATTAACAATGAAAAATTACTATTCATGTTATTAGTTCCGTACCATTGTTTATAATTTACTACACAAGCGAAAATTATGTGTTATACTTTTTGTCGCACATTGACAAAGCAAAAAGTTGGCAAAAGAATTCCGTTGAATGGACTAATAACGGTGTCCCAATTTTTCGTTTGATATTGTAAGAAAACAACCGGTTTTCAGTACGACTTGTTTGCTACACTTTAATTCAAAAAGGCGCAATCCGTTTGCGAATTCATGAAGTTTAGATGAATTGTACAGAATAATTTTATTAAAATCGTATTCAATTTTTTACTTTGAAAAAAAAAACCCGAAGAGTCGGATTCAAACTAATAATTCAATGAATGATTTTTGTTCCATGCCAGTACCCGGTCATGTTTATGATCTCTATTCTTGGCTCATAAATTTATTGCCATCATTAATCATATTGGTCTCAATCGGCTTTTTTATTTTCAATGCTAAAATTAAACGGACAGGGCGATTTAATGATGCGGAAGTCACAGAAATAAACATAGCTCCATTTTAAAAAAAAAACATTATAATAATAAAGAACTGGTCAGTTTTAAGGTTATTAATATATTTCGATAAACTTAATGATAAATCTAGAAAAGATAAAAATCTAAAACTAGGTTTTGTTCGCTAATGAATATTGTCTCAGTAGTTTTTTTTTATCTTTCTTTTTGCAACAGCGATCTTTAAACTTTTTGATTACATCGTATATGTGAATATTGACACTGATCTTCAATTTAATCCGATTTAAATTGCATTTAAAATAACTGTTGCCAGTTCAAATTTTCTGTATTCGTAGCTGTCCCTGTATTTTTATTGGCATCATTTAGGAAACAAAACATGTTCGAAAATTCTGGTAATGCTATAGCACAGTGTACCGAACATCAAATCATAAGTACGTTCTGGTTTTTATGTTTTTTCGCGTCGCATTTTTTTTTTTTTTAAATTTTTAAATATGTGGAATCCTATCGATTTAGCCGGAGTTCTTTCGGAATGTCAAAAACATTATTAATACCTACATGTTAAAATTCAATGATGTCGTTGAAGAGGACAATTCCTCCTTTTTCTGTTGCTTATTAATATGATCAGTTTCGAAAGCGATGTACGAGTATTTAAAATTCAGGGGAGATAATAATGTTACGATGATATATTTATTTCTCATCCGGTTCTCGAAAAATAGAAAATAATCTCAAACTTACCCTTGTTTTTTAAAAGTAGATCGTTTCTGGTTTGCTCCTATTACAACCAATAAACGTTGCCAGATAATTTTTACTAAGAATAAATGTGACATATCGTAGCGGTGGTGGTTTGTTCAATTGTATATTTTCAAAATGAAATTATGTTAACGTTTCATTTTTCTAATGAATCAAATAGAATTTTTTTTTTGCTTATTCGCGTACTCTAAATTTTAAAAATACAAACGATTTTGTTACATTTACCGTAGCAGTTGAACCGGATATAAAATGATGGTAAATAGATTTGTAACTTCGGAGATTACAAGTGTTGCTTCAATAAGTACCATTTTCTACGTACGCTGTATTTGAAGCAATTCGAGTAAGTATTTTATTTTCACTAAGTAAGCGTCATGTATATACGGTGCGCCGAGATCAAAAGGAAATTAAAATTTCGTTTATACAGTTAAAATTTATTTCACAACAGAGTCTGGACAATCCGTAATCATTAATAGTGAACGGATTTATTTTTAGTGTCAGACAAGTCATTCCACTTAAATGTGAAAAAAAATAAAACAGTTCTTCAGTTTTACTACTTTTCACATTTAAGAGATTAATTTTATTAGTTTTTTAAAATTCTATTTTAAATATTGATTAAGTTTTAATTTTTAAAGGTAAGGAATTTATTTTTCGCTTTTGGATTACCACACTCAGTATATTCAATCATCTGTGGTGGCTGGTGTATATAATTTTACGAACCGTTAATTACTTCATAGTATTAAATGTGTAGGTGTGATCGTAACGCAACGTAAAGGTGTTTAACTTAAAAGCCGTTCAAAAAATTATTTCAAAATATTAGCAAGTTTATGGAAACCAGCAATTAAAAGAGGTATATAAATATACTTATATAGAGTATAAATTATTTTAATAATTATATCTAAATACAATCAATCATTAAAGTATTGCATAATGTACAATTTTCTTTTTCTTTTTTATTTACTTTTTTTTTTTAGCGATTATAATAAATTTGTTTTTTTAATTACGTCTTACAAACAGACTATTAGAAATCAAACGATAAAGTTGCGTATTATTGTGTGTTCGATTTTTATCTTTACAAGGCGTCGTAATTCTTATAAAATTCCACGTCGTTTTCGATCTCGGCGCAACGAAGTATGTACCGATCCCCCCAACCGTTAGAAGCAACTTACTGCAGCATGAGATGGAAAATGCAGCAACAAAGCCAACACCAGCAGGTGATAACGATTCATTATTTATCTTCACACACACACACACTGTCACACATGATGTTACACAATACGATCGATCGCATACTGATAACTCATATAACGCGATTACTAATAATAACTCTAACTTAACATTAGTACGTCGGCAATAAATAATTCCGCTTATAATTGTTTTCCAATAACGAACAATTTGAACAACCTAACCACTAATACCGATACCAAAATAGAAATAATTCGAAACAAAATTCGCCGGCAAACACAACTATTATACGTTTTCAGATAAGTTAAAATCCAAAAAATACCTTCCGCCAATTGTGGAATCCGAATACTCCTCAGAAAAGCAAGGAGTAATATTTCCGTTTATCGAGAACACGGTCCCTCGCGATTATTCCTCGGTATTAAAGAATTTCGTAAGTCGTCCAAAAAATATCATCGCAGGATCTAAAATCAACAATAACTGGGTTTTAATTTTCCTAAAGTCTAAAAGCATAGTTAAAAATTTTATAATCAACGGAGCCACTATATCAGTGAACAACATAACTATCTCTGATCAGAGATTGAAAACCCCCGCCAGAAAGATATCTCTATCTAATGTATCGACAAACCATTCCAATTGTAATCCTTAAGACATCTGCAAAACGTATTAAATCTAAAATTAGTCTCGACCATATCGTTATTACGAGTCAGCCCTAATGATACCGAGTTCAAACATATAAGTTGGCGGAGACACAGGTCTATGTAGAAAACACTGACTCTGTTAATGATATACCTTAAAACCTTTTTGATGATGCACACTAATCGCGAACACAGAATATTCTTCACGCAGATAGAAAAATGTAACACCACGAACCCGTCAGCCCATGAATATACCCCGAAACTTGAAGAGAAGGAGCAAACCGTAACTGGGACCAAACGTCCACACCGTCCTGCGCCCGACCCACCAGTTACAAACGATGAACATACCTATCCTGATGTTAACCGAGATAGTAAAATGGATACAATCTCCCATACAGCGATAGAAAACCAGGCCGATGCTACACCAACAGCAACGAATGAGCAGACTATTAATCCAGCAACTTTGAGAAATATTAATCCTGTCACATGTCTCAAAAACCAAAAAAACCTCAACAAAAGAACTAAAATCAATTGAGGGTGATGTAACCGAAAGCTCGCACTACCCGCTATCTTATACAAATTTGGTAATCCTGATGGACCTAATTCAGGGACAAAAAAATCCCATAAATATCTTTAACTGATTCACCAGCGACATAGATGCATGATCTCTGGCAATTACACCCTACTGGAAAATTGCGCAATGAAAACACGTTTCTCCCAGCTCATTAAAAAACTAAGCTCCATTTCGCAACCTCCCCCACAACCTTCTGTATAAATAGAAATACATCGACGACTAAAACAAACAAGACTATATCTTAAAGTATACTGTCATGGCTCATAATAAAATAATAATGCAGTGGAATTGTAGAGGTTTCTACAACCAACTTACTGAACTTGAACTATTAGTAGCCACATATGCCCCCAAAATCATATACATACAAGAGTCACATTTGAAAGCATCTAATAACCCAACAGTTCAGAATTACACTATAAGGAAATGTAATTATGACCAGGGCATTCGAGCAAGTGGAGCTGTTATTACCTTAGTGCATTCCGATCTACATGCAACAACCCTAAAAACGTCGCTCCAAACAATTGCTGTATCAGTCGACATACCCTCTCTTTCAAGCTACCCTATTACGGTATGTAACTGTTATATTCCTCCTAACACACTGGTAAATTCAAATGAACAAGAAAAGCTGCTACTGCAGATTACTCCCCCCGCAATTATTGTCGGAGACTTCAATGTCCACTTCCCAGTATAGGAATCAATATCGCCCAATAAACATGGAAATATCATTAACAAGCTAGTATTGGAAAATAATTTATTTGCCATGCCCCCCCCCCAGCTGCGCAGCCTATAATACACTCTTAACAATTGACATAACACTAATCTCCTATATTATTCCCAAAACTGCAATCAACTGTACTGGAGGATCTATGCTCAAGTGACCATTTTCCTGTGTTCCTACGTACAGCACCAGTTCCACGAGACCAGGAGATTCTAAGCTGCCCACGGTTTTTATATAATAAAGCAGATTGGGAATTATACACATCGACTGTCGTAATCCCTAACCAGCCACCTGCGTCTGTAATAGAAAACATTAACCGTCTAAATCAGGCCATCTTCAACGCTGCCATAGCATCAGTTCCAATATCATCCGGCGTGCTGGTGGCTTGAAATTAAGACGGCAATACGATGTCGGAAACGGGCGTTACGAAAATTCAAATCGTCTGGCCTCCTTTTCGATTTAATTATGTTCAAAAAATGCAAGGCCGATACACAATCGATGATACGATCTAAGAAACAAGAATCAAAGCACGCTTTTATTTCTTCGATATCGACTACCACATCAAATCACTCCTTATAGGAAAAGATAAAAGCAATTAACGGAATCAGGCGTTCTGAGTCCCTTATCCATTTAAGTGACAACGACACAACTATATCCGATACTGCACAAGTTGCAAATTTATTCGCGCAATACTTTTCTTTAGAATCGTCTTCCACATCATATACAAATGTATTTAAAGTTCGAAAAGTCGAAATAGAGTCATCAGAAATATATATCCCTCAGGATGCAACAGCTCCATATTATTGTGATTTTACTGATATTGAAGTTAATTTCCAACTCATACGTCATACGCGTAATAGTTCTGGTCCTGATGTTATACATCCGTACATGCTAAAATATTTACCACCTTTTGCAAAATTCTACTTATTGCATATATATAACCAGATCTGGATGGAGACTATCCCGCATGAATGGAAAATAGCCCAAATTGTTCCTATTCTGAAGCCAAGCGAAGATCCTCTCCTTCCTCATAATTACAGGCCCGTTTCTCTCCTAAATGTGATATCCAAAACAATGGAGAAAATGTTGAACAGACGTCTCATCCGTTTCTTTGAGCAGAATAATCTCCTAGCCGCAGGGCGTTAGATGCGATCATCTACTGATCGTCTATCGAGCCTACAGCGGCAAATTTCAACAGCATTCCGCCACCGACAAAGCGTACTTGCAATATTTTTTGATATGGCTAAAGCGTTCGATCTAGTATGGCGGCGGGAGCTATTAATGAAGCTACTAACCGCTGGGTTAACTGGGAATATGGCCAGCTATATAAAAAAATTTCTAATAGAAAGTTTCAAGTTAAGATTGGAAATACCAATTCAACAACAATTATGCCACTAGAGAATGGCATCCCACAAAGCTCTGCCCTAAGTGTAACCTTGTTTATATTCTTTATAAATGATATAGCAAATTGCGTCACGCCTCCTGTTACTGCCCGACTTTATATCGACGATTTAAACATTTCTTTATCTTCCAGACTTCCTTCCAATGCCCAAAATATTCTCCAAAAAACAATAAATAAATTACAATCCTGGTCAAATAACAACGGTCTAGTGTTCTCTCCTTCCAAAACAATGTATACTGAATTTCATAGAAGACGTTCTCTCGCCTGCTATTTCCCTCACACTAGATAATAATCCTAACCCTTTCAATCTGCAGTGAAATTTTTGGGACTATTGTTTGATTGTAGGCTATCCTGGCGTCCACACATATCAGGTTTAAAGAAAAAGTGTTTAAAATCCCCCGGCATCATTAAATATTTATCAAATCCCAAATATAATATCCACCCAAAGCTCCTTCTCTCAATATATAAATCCATCGTCTTATCTAAAATCATGTATGGGTGTCCAGCCTACTCCCTAGCATGTCATTCCTTAATAAATCCATTAGATGTAATCCGTAATTCCGCCCTTCGTTCGATACTAGGAGCTCCCCGAACCACTCCTGCATCCGGCATGTGCAATTTGTTGGAGTACCCGCCGTTGTCATACTATAGAAACTACCATAGACGATGCAGTACTGGTCTGTTCTTAACACATACTCCTTTGGCTGCTATTAATTTCTCATGCACATCAAGTTTCTCAAATGAGCCTGTGCCCGAAGTCCTCGACTTATTAAATTTAGATAACATAAACCCAATAAACCCTATACACCAAAACTTCACATTAATCACCCCGTGTGAGTTCCCAATAATAAAAACAGACGTGTCACTTAAAAACGATTTCAGATAGCTACCAACTGGCGTTATCGAAATAGCTAAAAATACAATAAATAAATACACCGGCCACGTTATAGTCTACACAGATGGTGCTAGAAATAACACCACCACAATCACATCGCCGGCAGCATGTGCGTTCATAGTATCAGATAAAGCGTATTCTTTCTGACTCAATGATGACTGCACAGTATTGGGCGCAGAAATGTATGCCATCCTATATGGGCTACAATATATTTCTTCTTGCGAGCCTAACAAAAAAACATTAATAATTACAGAATTTCTGGCATCACTAGAAGCCATATCCAGCTCTAAAACAAGAAATATAATAACTACTCAAATCCTTCGTATTATCGTCGATGTACGAAAGTCTGAAAGCCAGGTGACGTTTATGTGGGTTCCCGGTTACACGAGAATACCACGGAATGAACAGGCGAACGTAATGGCACGGTCAGCACTACGAGCTCCGAAGAACAGATATTCACCTCCCCCTTTATCTTAAATCTAAAAAATATTTGTCGAATATGATGAACGAAAGTGACAGAATATCTACTACAATGCTAAACGTACGCAGTTAAAAATAATTATGTGCTATTCTAATTTAAGATTGGCCGTAACTCATATTGTATTTATAATTGTAAAAAAAAAAAAAAAAATGTCAAAAGCAACAAAAATTCACTGAGTCGGTATTAAACGGAATTGTATTAGCTTTAATAAAATCTTTAAATCACAAATTTTTCCATGTATTTATTATAAAAGAAAGCTTCGCTTGTAATATTACAATTTTGTTTTTAGTTTTGGTTTAATTTTTCGAAATATTTAACTTATAAAAAATTTGTGATTTTATTACACTTAGTATAGAAGTGAACCGTAGCAGTAAGAAAAGATGTACGTAATAATGGAAAAGAAATCCTTGATTAAAGATCGATAGTTGTTTCAATAAATTGATGGACCCTTTTCCCCACCCTTTGTGGATGCAATATACCAACTAATATAGGTAAACATTTTATTTTCATTTTAAATGTTGATGTGCTGTAATTTGGTACTATAAGATAAGAATGGAAATAAAATTTTCCTGTACGTGTATATATAATTATCGAAAAGGTGATTGAATTTCGGAAGTGGATATTTCAAGATAAATATGTTTTAGGGGAATTCTTAATTCAGTGAAAAAGTTTGCTTAATTTTTTACTGATAATAAAACAACTGAACATCTGCAACAATGGAAAGTATTCCACTAACTTAAATATTTTGCCTTAAAATCTGTACTTATTTAAACACAAAACTCTATACCTTGAAATGTTCGTATAAATTTTAGAAATATATCTGAATCAAGTTTATCGCAACAGATTATATTTGCTTTGATATACAACATTTTTTTAAGTTCTGAGGGATCAATTTTTTTTATTTTGCTTTCGTATATTGCGTCGCGCCCCAACGGTATTAGAAATAGTTTTAAAAATCGTACCCCGCCAAATTGTATATCAAATCATGATACCGAAAAAAGCGTTAAATCTTCGTTCTGCTACTGAAAACCTTGCGTCATGCAACACATCTTACCCCTTAACCACTATCGAAAGAACTGAATCGAATGATACATGGACTAGTTTATGATCTAATATATGTTATTTTTGGAAACGATTTTTGTAGAGCAATTTTTTAAATGATTTTACCCGAATAGGTGTCTCGTTAGACGTGTACGATCCAGGGTTTTTGTTTGCAGAACCGAAATTCAGCGGGTTTTTTTTTTGGTTTTATCTATTAACATTTTATATTTTTGATGCTCATGTATATATGAAAGTGAATTTTGTGCGTTCATTTTTCAATACTAAAAAGTATTTCGATATTTTCTCGTTTTTTTTTTAAAACTAATTATTTGAATTCACCTTAATTTACTTTAGCTAATTACTAAGTTCGGTACTATTACCTTTACTCATCAGATTAGTTGTATAGTTAATACTGCTGCACTCTTGGTCTAATGATTAAACAGTTCTTATACATTTCTATATATGCAGACCTACTTTAGACTGATGGTAATCGTTTGTTGTTGTTATACAACTGCAGCCAACTTAGTGAGATTCTAATGTTTTCTTTGAAATCCGTAATATTATTATATTTTTTAATTACACTGATGCATATAAATTCATTTCATTGTAATTAATAGGTGCGGGGTTTGCGGATGCTAAAATGTGGCAACGGCCAAACTTATGATGGTTCACACGAATTATTACTAAAGATTAAAGTTTTTAAAAATTGCAATAATATTCCATATACGAGTATATATATATATATTTATTTATTTATTTATTTATTTTTTTGAATTTCATTAATTAAACATACTTTAAATTCTAAAAGAATATTTTTTTGACACTTACTACTGTATCGGCATTAATATCTTTATACTTTAAATGATAAAAAGCTGAGGTTTTATATACATGCATAATGTAAGTGATGATTTCTTAAACGGAGACTTGGCGTAATCGTAATGTTCATTTTGAATGACTGAACGGGCGTAAGGAAGTGGATTCGAATCCTAAAATTAACAAGGTAATTTTTTTTCTTTTTTATTCCAAATCCATTTTATTCATAATTCTAATTTAAAATTGAATAATTTTGATTTCATTTTATTTCGTACCTGAAATACTGTTCAGAATTTTTACAAACTTACAACGCATTTTAACTGGTTGTCTATTTTTTGTAATTACTATTTTATTACAATTGAAAATTATAAATCAATTATACTCCAAAAAAAAATTATCTTATTTTATATTACTAGTCTGTCCCATTTAATAGATTACATCTTAATTCAAAATCAGAAAAAATAGCTCTGCTGAATAAAGAAAAAGGTTTTCGCTGTACAATCATGTAAAATTAAGTTGAAACTAATAATTTATAACTCGGTCCACTGGAATTCATCGCACCGCCATTCAAAACAAAATATTTTGAATGGGGTTGTAATTCCAGAAATAATTTTAAGTAGTCTATGCGAGATCGAGCAGCGGAACAACGCCTTCCATATTACGCTTTTACAAGAAAATTCGCAGCCAAACAGCGTTCAAGGTTACAATAAAAAAAAAAAAAATGCAATAAATTTTGTACATTATTCCGTAACGTCAATATCAAGATAAATAAATGATTGCACAACGTAATATTAAGATGAAAAATGATTATGACAAGGTCTCCTGAAACAAAACAATAATTTTCTATTGCGGTAATACTTGACTCAGAAGTCGCGAATACTCTAAATTAACAGGGGTAAACCCCGAAATAGAAAAAACATGGAATATAGAGAAGACTTTGACAAAATCACGCCGACTAAAAATGCCATTACATAAGTACAAAGCCAATGAAAGCCCGGAATGGACATTAATGAATTGACTCGCGCTTCGACAGCGATAATGTCGGTTATGATTTGCAGCCGATCTTCCAAAGATACAGAACAGCATAAAAGACATAACAGGCTGGCACGAGAACCCATGAACTCCAAATCAAACTCCAGAATAAAGAAATAGATATTGCATTCAATAATCAGAAAAAAAAAAGAAATATGAAATTACAAGCCAATTGCATACTTCGTTAAATGTTTTAGAGGTCATAAAAAGTATTATAATTAACGAAATAATTGAAAAATGGGAACATATATATATATCGGAAAATACAAAATAAATTCTCCGTGGATCTGGCTACTCACCAACTCGCTCTCGAGAAACTTTTAAATATCGCGATTTTATAAATATTCCTCGCAATTACGATCGCTATTCCAACACACTAGGAATATAAATAAAAGCACATTGATTTTAATAATGCCAATAACATATATATAAACAGAGAATGAAACATAATTTAGACAAAATTTACTGGAGTATTCATAGTATGAAAAACCATTGTATTCAACACATAACGCTAAAAAATAAATCTAAGACCAATTCTAATTACTCACACACAAAAAGTAAAGTCGCAAAGAAAATATCCGAAGCGTCATGATAATATGATACAGTCGTGTTATGAATGAATAAACGAACAAAACCAAAAAAATCGTTTTTTTGTGGGCTCGTCAACTGTAGACATTAACCCGACATAAGTGAAATTTTATGTCGATGATAACAAAGTCCGGTAACGTACAGAAATTTCTTGAATCTTTGAGAAAGAAATTGCCTTTTTGGTCCAAAAATTTTCGAAATTAATTCCTGTCACGAATATATCTTTCAAGTTACTATTGTGTTGCATTTCAATCACTTCTTGAATTTCATCAGGCACCTCAGAAACGTTGATCACTTTCCGAACACCTTCGTCCTTACAGTAGTCAGGAAAATAGCGACTAAATTCACTTTTTAAATTTTTCAAATGAGGTATCATGTTCTTTTGAATTTCTCCTTTAATCCCAGCACGCTACCTGTCAATAATTCGATTCAGCGTATCAAACGCAGAAAAAATTTTTCTTTCAACCTTGTCGATCCATAGCTCGATTTTAGTAATAAATTCACTAATTTCATCTTCATATGTAAATTTATTGCTTGCGTCTTGCAACTTCAAATTTCATGACCCTTGCAGTTGAAGGTTCAATTCATTTAGTTTCGCGAAAAAATCAACCAAATAAGCAAAACACATTTGAAATTTTAACTCGCAAAACTGATCCAGCAACTCCGTTGTTCTCCTTGTTAGTTAATAATATTTGTACTTCCTCTTTCAGTTCCTACAACCCCGACAGCATATTTCCTTTGGAAAGTCGACGCACTTCCGTATGGAAAAGCCGAGTTTCGTATTCAGAGTTCATATCAGAGCACAATTGTTTGAAGAGACGAGTATTAAGTGCACTTATTTTAATGAAGTTAACTACATTTTTATAGTTTTAATATTTTTAGGATGGCTTCGCGGACCACTTTGAGTGCTTCCAGGGACCACCAGTGGTCCGCGGACCACCGGTTAAGAACCACTGATTTAAAAGAACGTGCGCCTACTGCATTTCAACAGCAGCATGCGATTACTAATGTCTGTGGACACATAGCACATAAAAGTGACTCGGGTAAACGACTCATTCGCAAAAAAATTTCAAAAATGTTCGTCGGATTTATCCTTAGATGATAAAAAAGCGAGAATCGTGAATTGATTAGTAAATATTATTTTTTATAAATTTTTGAGGGATTAGAAATTAATTTAATTCTTTATATCTGACTAGAAAATACTTGAGTCTATTAATTTATTACGGACTAGATAATATAATTATTTTTTAATTTTGGAAAAATAAAAAAATTTTGATTTTTTACAATTTTATTATGCTGGCCTTACGCAAAATGATATTTTCATTCAAAATATGAATATTGTCGCGTAAATCTGGCGTCGATATTTTCACACCTGGAAACAGGGTGATCACTTTCTGAAAACAGAATAGTCGGGATTTTATTAATCGGAGAAATTTGTTGGATATAAAAGAATTTAAATAAGATGTAGAAATACTCGCGTGATGTATACTGTACATAACTTGAAAATATTAAAAATGGTTGCAAAACTAGTTGTACATTTACTCTATATATATAGTTAATAAAAAATTTCCTCGGACTTTTGTAGTAATTAAAATGATAAAACATGTGATTAAAATGGTATCGAATTTTACGCTGTGTTGATAAAAAGTAAAAATTACATTTTGTGATTTGAGATTTTGTCCGCATTATTGGTCTATGTAAGAGTAATGTAAAAATTATAAAATATGCAATAATTATTACGCGAGTCTTTTTACGAATTAATAGTAATTGCATTTTAGTTTGCGGTGCTCCGGTACTGCAGGAATCCTGAGCTCAGAAAACGTGGCGCGTCTATAGTCGGCGGATAATGGAGTGGCCTTTAGATATAGAGACTAACTGCGGATAAGTAAAGAATGTCCAACTAAACAAATAAACAGTCGCGGACCAAAAGTGGCTATTGACGGAAAGTCTCACTTGTAGATTATTCTAGTAATAACAGGGTATATAGAACTTAGGGATGTGGAGGAGACATGAAGGGGATGTTCTGCTAAAACTCTAACAGTACCCACTGAAAATCCTTTTTCCTGGCAACCCGAAACCGCCGAAGTTTCGCCCCGCTATTTCTCTAATAGCAAAGGGTAGGACAGGCTCTTTAGCATTGATATGCAATTGTCCTAGGAGAATGGATACTCCAAGATTAAACCACTCTCTCACGAGCGCCTTTTTTTTTTTTTTTGGCAAGCGCGCGGGAGTTCCTTTTCCTTTTTCCCTTTTTCCATTTCCTAACCTCTCTTCTTCTTATTCCTTTTCTTCTAAGCATACTAATTCCTACCTCGCAGTTTTTGCACCATTTGCATCAGTCCAATTGTCCTAGTCTCTTCCTTGCCAATGAGTTAACTGGTTTAGTTGGATGGGCGGTATAGTTGTTGCTTGCACACCAACTTCTGTGCTCCTATAATATGCACAACTACAGTCACTTCTCACCTCTTTCTTTCTTAGGTACGATCTCTCCTTCTTCCCGTTTCTTTCTTTATTTTATCACAAAGTCCTATGGCGATGAAATCGTGATGACGAAAGAAGGTTTATTTAACTGGAAACTTTTGGCCATAGATTCTGCATGGAAGGCAGTGTAATCGAGATGATCGCTCTTCAATAGGATGGAAAGATGTTGGAGTGCTCTTAATGTAAACAAATAAATTCGTTTAACGAATATTACATACAGAAACAAATATTAAAATTAAAATAATTTATTTATTCGCTGACTTCTTAATCTGCCTCCATTGAAGGTAGTTTTAACTATTTTATTTTCTCTACTTCTTGCTTTGTTGCAACTGGTGCTTGCGTTTCTCAGTTTGAACTGGTATTGTTATAGACTATAAAGGTTTTTTATCTTTTACCCCTACATACTTATACTATTCATTTACACCATATTCATTTTTTTTAAATTTTTTATTTTGTTGTATAACATTTATGAATAAAATAGAAATTTTGGTATACTTGGTTATTTATTTATAACTTTATAATATTGATTTCTAATACTTTGTTGAAGTGTTAGATATGCAGATGAGAAAAATGAAACATTAAAGCAAGTAACTGAAGTTAAAGAAATATTTAGAGTTAGAAACTAATTAATCGTATGTTTAATTATTTTGGAAAACAAATTCTAAGTTTGTTTAGTTCTGTACTATTTTTTAAATTATGTGTTATACTAAAATAATGTTTTCTTTATTTCATGTTTGTATACACTGTTTATTTCACCTGTTCATTATGATTATCATGTATATTTTTTATATTTCTAAATTTTTGAACTTCCAGAGGTAGACAATTTTCAGTTAAGAAAAGTGTAACTTTCGGTACACACCCTTCAAAGAACCAAGTTTTAAAAATGTGAATATCCATCCAGACATTTTTTTGGTTACGATAAACAATGGGCAATGAATTTTCCCAATCATCAGTAAAGGTAATCGGAATGTGCCAGATGCATTAGGACAAGTCATGATGGTTACCATTTCTTTCTGCTTTTTTGCGCCTAGAGCTGATACATCACTCTTCATCGCTAACGTGGTTTCTGGCAACATTTTATAATTCAAACCGGTTTCGTCGGCATTAAATATTTAATCCAGCGAGTATCCTTTCTCTAAAATTATATCTTGCAACTCGTCGCAGAATCGTTTGCCGATAATTTTTCGCGACGAATATGAATGTAACGTATACCGTATGTTGTTTTCCATCTACCTAACCAGCCTTCACTTGCTGAAAAATCTTTTTCTTCTGGAAACTGTTTCGACAAAATTTTCGCTTTTTCCTTCAAAGTTAGTCCGGAAAGTGCTACACCGGCGTTACGTTTTATACAAAACCATAAGTATAAAGCCTCACTTGTTTTAGTAGATACGGTGGTTTTCATTGATTTTTTAGTGCTTGATCCCTCTCCGTAATATGCATGACTTTTTCGAATTTTATCTTTATGTTTCATCCAATCACTGATTGTATTTCTTGAGACACTGTATCGGAGGAAACATTTTTCATAATTTCACCTTTTTCGACCTGATTACTCGCTTCTACCTTCTGCTCCATCGATACCACAACCCGTTTTCGTTTCGAACTCATTTTTAAAATTTTGAAAAACGTAAAACTTGTGAAAACGAAAACCAAAATGCGCATAGCCTACACGAAAACTTCATCGAATATGTAGTATGACTTTCAGAATTGAGATATATGACGAAATAAAATCGCACTCACTCGTCTATGTTCCCAAAATTCGTTATCAGTTATCGAGAAGAGGCAACATCGTTCCGACGACTACTGCTCTAACTACTATTCCAGAGCAGCGTCCACGAAACGTTATTGTCCCTTCTATTCAATGTTCCACTGCCGAGGCACTGCTCATCCAGGCGCATTACACACGCACACACACATCAAAACATAACCGCAGGAAATATGCGCCACTGCTAAACGTCGCATTTTTTTTCTATTACACTATTTTCTTCATAATCATGTCTCATCTTATTTTCCCAGAGTTTAAAGAATGATATACAAACGCAAACATTAACGTGCTCATGCTTTTTTCACTATTTTTACTTATAAGGGGCCGTTGTTTTTTTGCTTTTTTTTTCATTGCTATTGGAGTCGGAAAACCTGAAATTTGGATAATCGGGAGTCTACTGTATTAACTTCAGATAGCACAGTCTGCAATTACGATGTACTAAACACAGTAAACACAGGAAGTGACCATTGAATGGTACGCTGTGAAATTGTAATAAATAAGGGATTAGAAAGATATAAAAAGCATACACGTTTCAAAAGAAGAATAAACATGTGTAGTTTAAAACAACACATGAACACATACTTCAGTACAGTAACAGCACTGATTAAAGAACAGTCTGAATCAGTAAAACCAGTAAGCACAACATTAAATAAAACAGAGACGATTAAAAAATATAATTAAACAAGCATGCGAGGTATATGATAGAGATAGAATGAAATCATGGAGTCATGAACTTGCAGATAGAACGGCATGGGTGTCACCAGCGGGGGGGCAGGGGGCAGCTGCCCCCCTGGATCCTTGAAACTTTTTAATCAACTAGCCATGATGAGTATTCATAGGCGCATAATCATGGACAATTCGGAAGACTTTTATAATAAAGTAGAAGAACAATTTGCCAGAAACCCGCGAAAATTATGTTTTAATTAAGATTTTATTCTTGTTTAATAAAATATTAAGACTTTACAACTTATAAATTTGATTTTTTCTATAACTCATATTCTCTTTCTATCATCCCCTCACCCCCCATTTAATCATCGGCTGGTGACACCCTTGTAGAACGGTGAAATTACTGAAACAAAGGAAAGATATAATTCAGAAATTTGGAATACTCCATGCAACATCCTGAAATAAATCAACAAATTAGAAAATGTATTAAAGAAGACTTAAAAACATATGAAGATGGGACAATAAAGGAGTTTATAGATGCTAATAAAGGACTTAAAGTACTAAGCCAAAAGGGAAAAAACAAGTAATAGCAGTCTGTGATGAGCATCAAGAAGTTGAAAACGGTATATAAATTTGACGAATCATTATATAATGATACAAAAAACTGTGTGAAGTGCAATAACACTACACATGAAACGGAGGTACCTGCTATTCTAGAGAGTGAAACACAATTTGCTATTAAACAAATGAAATATAGTAAATCATTAAGTGAAGATGGAATGACAGGAAATGTTAAAATTTGGCGGTAAAGCACTTGTAAAAGAGCTTACGATTTTATTTAATCATTGTATTCTAGAGAAATAAATATCAACCTCGTGGAATAATGTAATTATTATTTTACTATACAAGAAGGGAGGCAAGCGAAAACTAGAAAACTATCGATCTACTCGTATTAGCCTTCTATCAGCAATTTACAAGCTATTCACGAGAATAATATCAAATAAACGTGAACGTATATTAGATGAACAACAAATGATAGAACAGGCCGAATTTTGAAAGAAGTATCGTACAATAACTTTATTGATACAAAAATGTAAGGAATACAACCTGTCGTTATATCTTGCATTTGTTGATTTCAAAAAAGCATTTAAATTTATTTATACACATTCAATTATAGAAGCTCTAAAAGTTAGTATTATAGAAAATGCATACATTGATATCCTTGCAAATATATACAACTCAGCAACAGCTAATGTACGACTATATAATGTAACACCTACATTTCCAATACTAAAAGGAGTTAGGCAGGGAGATCAATCTCCATGGTCGTCGCCATAGGTGGACAGAGGGGGGGGGGGGGCAGCTGCCCCCCTGGAGCCTTGAAACTTTTTAATTAACTGGCCATAATGAGTATTCATAGGCGCGTAATCATGAATAATTTGCCAGAAACCCACGAAAATTATGTTTTAATTAAGATTTTATTCTTGTTTAATAAAATATTAAGACTTTACAACTTATAAATTTTATTTTTTCTATAACTCATATCATTTTTCTATCATCCCCTCACCCCCTATTTGAACATCGGCTGGTGACACCCTTGTAGAACGGTGAAATTACTGAAACAAAGGAAAGATATAATTCAGAAATTGGAAAAAAAAACAAATATTTGGTTTTTTAGTACTGCAAGGAGCTCAATATGAAGGTATAATATTGGCTATATTTTCTCGTTTACCGCTTTTTTATTAATATTCTAATCGTTTTATTTTTTTTAAAATTGAAATACTGGAGGTAAAACTTACAAAACTTTTTTTTTCAATTTTGTACCACAAAAGAAGAGTTTAACTAATTTTTCTTTTTTTTTTTTGAACGTGCTTTTTTTATTTTTACATATATTTGAAAGTTACTTTGAAAACGACATGTATTTTTAAAAAGGCTTAAGACGAACATAAAGTTTAATTTAGCTTTTTTAAAAATACAGCTTAAGCTTTTGTCTTTCGGCTGTTTAAATCTTGTGGAAATTTAAATATGGCTTTTGGATTAAGCTTATGATATCTAAAAATGATTGGCTTTCGGCTGGCTTTCAAGCTTTGCACACTACTTCCATGTTATAAAATAATTTAATTTGTATCTTACTATCACGAATATCGATAATTTTTTTTCATAAACACAGAACTTCGGATTTTCCGTTATTTAAGCTTATTACAACTCGTTTTCGAAGATACGCAGTTAATCAAGTGTTTTGTTATGTTTAAGATCTGTTAACTAAATTAAATCAAAATGGTGTTCTATTTCATAGATAACTGTAAGTATACTTTATTGAAATTATATCATAATTTTGTTCTGTATCCGGCATGTAATAAATGTGTACTTCGGTAATATTGAGTATTGAAATTTATAGAATTACATTCTCGGTTAAATTAATACTTATTGTATACGATGAATGCGGAATTTAAAACCGGCTTGTTTAATTATAAGTTTTTGGTCTAAATTTAATTACCAACTAATCGATTTATTAAATTTCAGCTGTTTCCCCTCCTATCAAATATTTCATGGGTGCCGATAAATACGAAAGTGAGTACTGAACTACTACTTTTGTAAATTATTTTAAGGGATCAACGAGAGTGCAATATATAATTAGTGTATATGTTATAAAATTTGACATTGTGATATTGAATTTCTTTCGCATATATGTATTCTTTTGTTAGTTTTTATAGTTTTTAGTAATATTTAGAAATATTTAGACATTTGTTAATATAATCAATGGAACAAACATGGTATTGTGAGACTTCAGTAAAATCATAATTAAGATTTATTAGTAATTAAAACGTTTTTACAATGCGTTAATAGAGTATTAATGTATATAGTTGGTCACAAAATATAATTCAATATTTAGAAATGATCAATTATTTTTCTAATATTATTAAACCTTATAACTGCACTTACAGTAAAAGATTGATACAGAAATAAATCAGCTTAATTAGTGGTATTGTTTCAACCTGAGGTACGATTTTATTATATCGATTCCTTTTCAATATTACTATAATTTAAATACAATTTTGTTCGCGTTTAATAATGGTTAATAATAAAAATACTATGCTTAGATTGAGTAGTGAGTTCTATAATTAGCGTATCAATAAAACTATTATTAAAATTTCTAAAAATGAACGAATTGAAACTACATTACTTTGACATTCATTTAGTCAATCGGTGAATGTGCTTGAGTTGGTTAATTTCCTATTGAAACTTACACATTCATTTTTCGCTATTTAAGATGGTCTTAATCGAGTGATTTCAAATTTTATGTCATGTTAGGTTTAATCATCCAAGTTAATTACCTGCTTAGGGACTAGCTTTTTGTTTTTACCGAGTGGAAATATGCATAATTGAACTGTATCGCGTAAAGCAGCGAGCGGTTACGGAAACACCGCTGATAGTTAATATTTTCGATATTCCCTTCGAATCCTGATAATTAAAAACGTTGATTTATACTTAATTTTCTGTTTAAATAAACAAATAAATAAAATAATTTTTTAATAAAATAAAATAATTAAACTATAAAATAAGACGGTAAACGTGATGATATTTTCAACTGCCATTTTTTGTATATTATAAACTATTTTGACAGTTGCGAAATTTGATTTCGCTAAAACTTACTGAAAACAATTGTTCATTACTTTTTATTTTAAAAATTAAAACAGATTTTACAAAGACTAGAATTCTACTAAAATCATTTAATATTAGAAATCATAGAAATTGCATTTGAAACCAAAAATACACATGTAGTATTAATAGAATCTTAATAACGTGCGTATAATATTTGAAATCTGTCAATTAATGCTAAAGTTTAAAAGTGCAGTTTTCTTTAATTCTACGGAATTTCGTTATAATTTTGAGAAAATGATTGTAGAGAAAAATGCATTAAAAAAATACTCGAAGGTAAACCTAATTTTATTCCAATTGAGGTTGTTGAAATTTGACATAAATTAAATAGTATAAAAATTATGGAATCTTTAATCAGTCCTGGAGTTTTATCAATTATACATACGTTTCACAATAACTTGTAATTACAACAGAAAGCATAGCGACAGTCTTTCGTTTAAATTTTATATAATTAATGAATAACTGCTTTGCTGATAATATTTTTATAGTCGCTGAAAACCACATCAAAACAGCCAGTTCAGAATGTATATGTAGTTAAAAAAAAAGCTCATGAAGTAATGCATCATTCTGAATTTATCAGGGTTTCTGGTGTAATGATGTTTGCTGGAAAACTTCCAGATTGTTGTACGGTCTTGAGTTTTCTGTATTTAATTTTTGTGTATCTACGAGTGTACGGTATAGACAAAAATACTTTCAGCACCTTGAACGCTAATAATTTAGAAATGAATAGTTTAAAAAAGAAGTTAGTATTCTACAATATCAGGATTTTTCATTCGAATGTCCTTGATTTTAAACGCTCAGCACTAAACGTTTTGGAGATGTATGTACTGTTTTTAAAGAAGTTTTCACCGTTGCTTTATAAATGACCCTTTTATGTGAGTTCAGATTTGTGTGATGTTTTCAATAAGCCATTTTTTCTAGACTGTTGCTTAATTCGTAACAGAGAGGAGAGCTCGGATCGGGACTTTGAAAAGAAAAATCGGAAGTCTCGAACTGTTACGGAACATTACTTTTGAGCCACGCTTAAGAACGCAGACGTCTGTTAAGATATACTGAGAAGTCGTGTTGGAAACTGTTCTGACGGGTGCTATCTCGACCAGAAGTTAAGAGAATAGCCGGTTTCTTAGTACCTATTATTTGTTTATTATCATTCTTATTCTATTTGATATTTGTTACATTTAAAATTCACAATTAAGAATATCGAAACGACTAACTATAATATCACTTAATCGCATTCTCTTCCCAAATACGCTAAATTGCTTACCAATGACGGATGGCAATGTAAAATGAGGATGTAACAATCAGAAATTTATTTGAAACGCTCTTTATGATTTATTATTTAAACTTTGTCTTAGGCAGATACCCTGGGGTATTGTTTTCCTGAATTTTAGTCAGATTTATAAATACAATACAGAACACTCAATAATACGTGGAGTGACATTATAGAATTTCAGTAGAATTTTTGATATTCAAAATGATACCTTAACTTGCCAACTTCAGTCTAATATATATGCAAACATGAAAAGAATCAGTTAAAAATATATGTCTTAGATTTATTTTTTTTTTATACCAACAGTTACAATTCGAACTTACTAGGTTTTTTTTTTTTAATATGTAAAAAGAGAGGGAATAGTTGAATATCATTTTTATGACGATATTCGGTCTTAAAATTATAAATATAAAATTTTAAAAGAGAAATATATTCGACGTTTTATTAAGTTCGGTAAAGACTGCAGGAACCAGTTATTCCTTATCACTCCTTTGACAACATAGCAATATCTGTCTTTGACTTGTATTTTATTCAAAGGAACAGAATGAGTTTTCTAAAGGTCTGCATATTTACATATAAGACTCGAACAACGTAATCGTTATTAAACGTGGTTCAAAAATAATGTCGCAGCTTCCGATTTACCCTTCGGAAATACTGATATAAACCCTCCCGGTTATGGATTATGTAATTGTTTAGAGGAGATGAATTTCCGAAAACATCATACAAATTTTAAATCGCATAAAAAAACATTCAAAACCGAGTGGCAACCCAATCAGGAATAATCCGGGAACTGGGAAAAAAGTAAAAATAGCCAAAAACGATATTTTTAATAAGAAAAGATCATTTTAAACGTTAAAAAGTGAATGCATTTTTTAATGTACTTTACTGAAAATAAATTAAGAAGTTCTATTTTATTCGTATAAAACACGCTGCGACAGTCAAATATTACCAATAGTAACAAAAAAATTCCACTCTTCTTTTTGTACAATTCTAGTAATCAGGAAATTGGGAGGATTGGGACCAGGAAAACCAGGAATAAACCGTGAATTTAAAAATTATATGTGAGTGGCCACCATGACGAAGCAACGGCGAAAAATCCATTGAAAATGGTGCTTATGCATATACAGAAAAGTGTCCAGAACGTTTATCCGCGTTTTTAAATTCAGGGGAGACATTTTAAATGAAAAATACTGCTGCTGCAGAATAGTAATTTTTCGTATTTTATAAATTAATTTCTTGTTTTTTTCTCTTAAATTGTTAACATTCAAAATAGCGACGAAATTATTTATGAAATGACTATGTAATTTGAAAGCTGGTACCCTGATACTTTAACTAATATGATTTTGTATTAGATGAAGAATTGATAAAATGGGGATGGCCTGAAGACGTGTGGTTTCATGTAGACAAATTATCTTCAGCTCATGTTTATCTGAGGTTGAATCCGGTACGTAATTAAAAACTTTTCGCTAATCGCAGTAAAATACAGCTAATGAAAAGTTAATATCTGGATTAAATATCGTATTATAATTATCACTGAACATTTGTATAATTTTCTAACACGTTGAAGAGCAATAAAGTAATCTTTTTGTGTGACATTTTGTGGGGAGAAGTGGGTTTTTACGTAGAGATTTGATGTAAAATAATAATCTATTAATATATACACGGTCCGTCCGGAAAGTTCCGGGATTAATGCGATAAAAAATCGAAAAATTGTGATAAAAATTTTTAATTTCTAAGACACTCTACATAGTTACCATTCAACATAATACACCGCTCAGCTCGTTCCTGGAGCGCCTGGAAGCTCCTGGAAAAGGAGTCGATTTGTATCCTGTTTAATTCCCTTGTCACAGCTGCTTGGATGGCTGGAATATCGTCAAATCGGGTCCCCTTAAAGGGCGGTTTTCAGCTTGGGGAATAGAAAATAGTCATACGGACTCAGGTCTGGCGAATAGGGGGGGTGGTACAACACGGGGACCTGTTTTTTCGCCAGAAACTGAGTGACAACTCCTGAGGTGTGAGCTGGCGCATTGTCATGAAGGAAAAAATCTTTTGACTCCCATAAATCGGGCCGTACACGTCGGATTCGGTTGCAAAGTCGTTCCATAACGCCTAGATAGAAGGCTCCATTCACCGTAGCACCTGGAGGTAAAAATTCTTTGTGTACGATGCCGCGTGAGTCGTAAAAAGCGATCAGCATTGTCTTCGTTTTCGATTTCACCAAGCGAACTTTGGTTGGCCGCGGCGATCCTTTGCCCAACCAGGCACTTGACTGACGTTTCGTGGTAGGATCATACTGAAAGACCCATGTCTCATCTTCAGCAATGATTTTATCGAGCACAGAAGGGTCATTTTTGACGATTTCAACGAGATTGCGGCATGAGTTCTCGCGCTGCTCTTTCTGCTCGGGTGTCAGAGAGTGTGGAACGAACTTTGCGCAGACCTTCCGCTTACCCAAAACGTCACGAAGCAGCTCGTGGACGACTGTTTTACCGATATTCAACTCTTCTGCTATCATACGGCATGGTAGGTGACGGTCGGCGGCGGGTAAGGACCGAATTCGATCGACTTTGGATCGTCTTCGAGGGACTGTCGGCCTTCTTTAAAACGTTTAAACCACTCGAATGTCTTTGACCTTGATAGACAACCATCGCCGTACACTCGTTTCATATCCGCGAACGTTCCAGTAGCGGTTTTACCGAGATTACAATAAAACTTGATAACAGATCTTTGCTACATCTCGAAAATTGTGACAACGTGTTTTAAACGCGATAACGCGAATCGTTTCTCACCACGAAAAAATCACACTACCAGCCAACAAAAAATCATGTGGGGTGTTGAAACCTAGTACTACGTCACTCGAGCAGTTTCAAACAGATAGCGTCAGTAGTTTCTCTGGAAAAAAATCAGTCCCGGAACTTTCCGGACGGACGGTGTATATATATATACAGGGTGCGGCAGCATAACTTCCTTTTTTAAAATGCGCCGCTTTTTTTCTACTAAATTTTTTAAAGAAATAATAACAGAAAATCGAAATAAAACTGCAAGGGAAGGAGCATACATATTGCCCCAATGGGGGATCTAGAGTATGTATTTCGATTTTCTGTTATTATTTCCCTTTCACAAAATTTAGTAGAAAAAACGTGGCACATTTTAAAAAAGGAAGTTATGTTGCCGCACCCTGTATATATATATATATCGAGTAAAAATGTTTAGGAGTTTAATTACGTATGTACGTTTAATCATTGTGAACATAGATTTAAGATACAATTAAACTGGTTAATTAAAATTTAAAGGGATTACGAAAAATGTGTGAATTATGCGATAGTTGAAATTAGAGGAGTTTATTTATTTATTTATTTTTTTTGTACGACATTAAGAGCATAAACGCATTTTTAATTTTGTTTTTGATTTCTAAATTAAAAAGGTATTTTAATTTTATGCGTTTAAAAATTTAAAAAAAACTATTTTATCTGTTTGTATAGTAACAGTTAATAATTGGTTGTGGCGTTCTTTCTTGCGACGACTACACTGGAGGAAGATTTAATTCTAAATCTATTTAATTAAATATATTGTTATTTGCGGTTTAAATTTCTTATTATGAAAATGTTCAATATGATAAATAACTAACAACATGTTGGTTGTAACCGATTCGGCAACTAATAAAAATAATTAAAGCCATTTAATAGTATCTTTGGATCAGTTTCACTACTGGTTTACGACCGCAAAGATAAAAGCAACTTCAGTCTATCGAAGATAAAAATGTTTGTTAATTATTAATGCTTTAATAAAATACGCCACTTTTACATTTTTTTTTTTAGCATTAGTATATGAAAACATACTCCATTACAATTTTTTTATTCAGATTATTCAGAAGAAGACAAATTTGTTCATATTAATAAGAAATTTAAGAGATCACGAAAAAAAAAAAAAATTAAATGGATTCGAATTATACAAGTTACACTGTACTTTTGTAGAGGATTTTTGTTTAAATTAAAAATCATTTATGCGTTTTAAGAATTCTTATTGAAGTATCGTATTAGTTGAGTCGGTACTATTCGTTGACGGTTTTAATAGTAATATTTTTTAATATACATAAAAGCATATATATATATACTTATTTTTTTTAGTAATTTCAGTAAAAAGAGCTACTTATAACCTCATCTAAATTTCAGTGATGTTCTCACGAATTTTACTTAATCATGAAAGTATTTATGTTTATATATAAATGTGTTTTTCTTTGTTTATTATTATTTTTACTCTATATTGTATTATTATTAATCGTGCAATTACATTTGTGGCTTGTATAATTTTAATGATACAAGTTTCTAATCAAATTCTTACAAATCGATTAAAAATGTGACTTTAAAATATAAAAAGTTCCAAATAATGTTGCTCTTTCGCATGTTTAAAATTTTTTTCGGATTTCCTTAATATTGTTTCAAGAGGGCTATGGTGATGGAAATTATAGTTATAAACTTCTCCCGTTAAAGATTAGTTTCATTGCTAAGTCCTTATATTTAAATATCTTTTTTCGTTCTTTATTACTGTTATTACTTTACTGTTTTCTGGCTTTGTAGTTGTAATATCTACCGTCTGAACTTGCTCTACTGAACTATTATTTTTTATCGGTTTATCATTGAAAATATTCATGGTATTTTATTCCTTTATTTATCGTTGCCAAAAACACTAGTTCCGCCGGTACACCCTTTTAAAATATTGCTAACATTTTTTCAGTATTATTACATTATTCATTTTTTTGTCCTGTATTATGTGTCAGATATTTACGGTTCGAATTTTGTGTTTAACTGGATTTTCGCATATACTTTTATAAAATATTCGATTTTCATTGTTGTTTGAGTTGGTTGTCGTACATGTTCGGTTGTTGCTTAATAATGCGTGGTATCAGTGTCGACCATTCTGGAATTGAATATTTTCTGTGCATTCCTTCGTGTAGTCATTATATCTTTTTTGATTTTTTTTTGCGGCCAGTAATTTTTATTGTAATTCTTTCTAACTGAAATGTCGTTTGTATAGTAAATTTGTCGCACTCGTATTTTTATTTTCTCTCTTTCTCCTTTCCCCTTTCTAATATTTGAAATAACTAATATCAACTATGATATTTTAATTTTTTCTGTTATTTATATCCAAAAGCTCTCCTATTACTATAACAACCGCATTGTATATTAATTTATTTGATAAAATTCTTGATAAGACTATCATTAAACGCCGCCTGTTCGTAAATGTTTATAGTTAAATCGGTATACTAATTAAAACTATTTAATTTAAATTGCTTGCCATTTAAAAGTGTTTGCGAGTACGGCTAAATAAAAATTTCGAGGCGATAGGTTTTCTTATTAGGTTCTTTTTAGTGGCTTTTTTGTAAAACAATTTAAAATCACTTTGCGACCAAAAATCCACCAAAAAAAGATGTAAACAAAAATTTCTTGCTTTAAAATTTTAACTAAGCCTAAGAACATAGTGAGGCGTTAAACTACAATGATAGCTAAGAATAAAGTGACAAATTTAAAAGAATGGCTCGTTATGAAAGTGCGCTTAGTGGCGTGTTAAAGGTGATCGCGAGAAATTTCTCATCAATGAAAAAAGCGGAGACCAGTTTAATTTCACCGCTATATTAAAAAGTACTTTGGTATCATTCTCCATAGAAATTCTGAATAGTTTATTTCTTATTTTTGAAGATAAAGTGATAGTAATGATTTTAAATTATCTTCAGATCGTATTTTTGCTAAAATTACACGGAAATGAATAAAGAATTGCTTATTAGTTTGTATTACCACTTTGAAATCAATAGAATGATGATAATTACAATCGCTTTATTTAAAATGAATCCTGTGATAAGTAGGTAACAAAATGAAATCAAGATCCATCAATTGCTCCGATGCAGTTCGGGAAATTTTACTTCTCATAAAATTGTTTTCCTATTTTTTTGTAACATATTCCGCATAGAAACTTTCGTGTAAATCGGCTGCAAGACTTCCCAAATAGTTTCTACCGTCTCCGGTACAATCGATAGCACAGTTTTAGCACCCAATTTTAAATTTAAAACCGGAATTTTTAAAGAACGATCCTGCAATCAAATATCTAAAACAGAAACATTAAATAAATAAATAAAGATTTTAGTATCCTGCTTTTTTTTGTAGGAAATGTTGTAAGAACGAAATGGAAAAAAGTTAACGTGATTCATTTCGTAAAAAACTAAAAGTTCCCATGAAACGATCCGGTGATGAAGCATCTCAGTAGAAATTATTGTGGGAATATTTTGATAGTGCTTGTTTTTTAGATCAGTTTACTTCGAGAACAGGTACCGGAAATTTACTCGAAGTTATTAATGAAGCAATAATTACAGATACTCGAATATTCTCAGTTAAATACATAGGACATTAACAAATCGTAATGTGATAACGATTCATTGCAAATAGAAGAAAAGCTACTAAATGTTTCCTCTTCTATTAGCGCAGGAGTAAAGTGGAAACAGCAAATCGATTTCGATATTGGCACAGGCCTTATAAATATCGAACAGAATAAATTAAAAATTTTAGAAAAACAATTGAAAAATCAGTAGTCGCTGAGCCGTATTGTATGTGGTTTTCCATTCTGTTCGTAATTGCAAGACCTAGGAAAAAGTGATGTTAGCTAGTCTTTTGAATAAGATGGGCGCAGTTATTGTATTTTTTTATTATACTTCTAATCGAGAAATGCTATGTTTTTAAGAAGTTTTAAATTATAACCGCTATTTCATATTTATCACCTTTTGAAACATACATTTGTTATAATTCGTATTGCTGGTAAATTATATTGTTTATAACGATTTGTACTTGTTATGCTTCGGGTTTTGTTTACTAATGGGGAGTACTTTTAAGTATTACGTTTTACTGAAAAATATATTGTTTTTTTCGTAAATTTTATTCATATGTAATAGTTAGGTTTTGTTTAAATGCCAGCTGTCCTTTTTTGCGTAAATTTAAAATTGCATAAATATAAGATCAATAAATTTATATAATGTAAAAATAATTGTACTTAAATTCCACAAGCAGTAGCGACAAGTAGAACTTTTGCATTATATTTTAGAACAAATTTTAATTCTCGTTCATTCTTTTCTATTCCAAAATAATTTATTGCGTCTTTTTTTAAACATATTTTTAACGTATCTGGATTGAAATTATTAGTTTTAACGTTATTTATTTTTTTAAATATTTAGCTTTTATTTTTCATTTAAATGTTTCATTTTTGAAGTTTCTCTTTAGTCTCTTCAGGAAAGTGGTACATCAAAATGGCCCCATAATACGTAATATCGAAAAATGTAATTTAAGCTAAAAAAAAAAAAAAAAATACTAGGTTATTGCCGCTAAACGTTAAACCTCGTTTTTCGGTAAAAGAATTTTATTCATCGTCGTTTTATCTCATTTAGAATACTTCTAAAGTAGTATTTTATGAAAGTCGACGGTGTTTTTTTTTTTTATTCAGTAAGTTATACTTCATTATCTCTTTGTAATGGATCATTTTGTCGATATTTTAGATAATTTAACTATCTTTAAATTTTTTTAAAAATTAACCAACAGTTTTTACCTAATCGAACTGCATCGCTGCGTTCTGAGTTATATCAGATTCTGTAGTTTTCTTAAAAATATGGTAGAACGCGTTAAATTACTATTTAATGATGGAATTAAAAATAAATAAATTTATGCATCTTATTATTAATTATTTGTTTGATATTTGCTATTCATAAAATTTGCGATATCCTTAAAAATAATTTCCAATGTGTCGAGTTAGCTTCCGTTTACTTCCACTTCCATATTCACATACTCGACATAGGAGTTATAGGTCTGTACTGAAACTGTATTTAGTGATACATTGATTTGCTGTGGGTACCCAGCCACTCGAGCATTTTTAGTAATAAAGCGGCTGATTTCTTGACTCGGGTTGCTGCTTCTTCCCGCCTTTTTTTTTTAAAAGAATTCCATCCCCTAGCCTCCTATCGATGTGTAAAAGTTTCTATACCAGATATTGGTCTGACATCTCGCTTCATCTTTTTCCAACAATCGTTCCTTTTATCTGTCTCTTCAGTCTACTCTTCCACCCTATTCGTGGTTTCTTTTGTATCCTTTAATTCGCCGTTTTAATGTTTCCGTTATTCGTTTGCGTTGTGGCTATTCTCTGCTGCCTTTCTCCCGATTTCGCTTTTCCCTGATTTCCTCCCCACATTGTCCTTTCCATCCTAATGATGCAGTTATTTGTGACGCCGATCATCTGTTCTTTGAGTGTTAATCTCTTTCTGTGGAGCGTTCTGCTTTGTATTCCTATCTGTTAAGACTTGGGCTTTTTACTACTTATTGTGCCTCTTATGTTTTGCCTTTCCCTTTCCCATTAATTATTCCTGTTATTTGTTCCTTTTTATCAAAAATTTCTCATCGGATTACAATATATAACCGACTTCTTTCCTTTCTATCTGTTTCTGGGTAAATGTCTTCGGTTGAGAAGCCCCCCCCCTCCCCAAAAAAAAAATAATATATTAAAAACTAACAAAACTTTTTACTGATATTAAAAAAATTATGAAAAAATTAAATTTTCTAGCAACAATTTTAAATTATGTGGATGCTTGATTTTTTAAGAAAGTAAAAGACGTCAGTACACAACGTTAAAAAAGTTAAACAAATAAAAAATTTTTTAAAGGTAAATGCATTTATTCAAAATGTGTTTGAAATGAAAAATACATTTATATATTATGAGTTCGTAAAAATAAACTCAAAAGTAAGAATTAATTTTTGTGGTGTAACGAAATTATGTATAATTTTACTTTTATTAGAACATAATACTTCAATAGTAATGCAAAATTTTCTGATTATAATAAAATGCATTGTTCGAATAAGTTTAGGTGCATTTATTTTATATCAAAATGGCGAGCTTTTCATAACGTATATGTATTAATTATCTGTAAATGTCCTTAAACAATGGCCCACGCTTTTATTCGAACTATGCATTTTATTATAATCGGTAGGTGTTTTTTTTTTTGTATTGCTGTCAAAGTATGTTTTAATAAAAGTAAAATTATGTACACTCGTTAAAATATATTTTCGTTATAACGAAAAAATTAATTTTTATTTTTGAGTTTATTTTTACGAAATTATAATGTATAGATGTATTTTTCATTTCAAGTGCATTTTGAATTAAAGTATTTATCTAAAAAAAAAAAAAAAAATTATTTATTTTCAACTTTTTAGCGACGGTTTACAAATTATTACTACAACAGATCAAAATTTTTGCTACATTGTTAAGTTTATGAATATTTCAAAAGCGCCGCTTAGATTTATATATATCAAAATTTCGAACGTATATTATATAAATTTTGAATAATTGGCATCACGTTGATTTCATAAGTTGCATTTCTATTAATGCGCTATTATTGCGTGCTTTCTTTATCTTTCAGTCCACGCCATTTATACGGATCTGCTTATAAAGATTTTCTCGCGGATAAAAATAATCAATAATTTTGAAACTGGCATAGAAATATTCTCTTGTTTAGTAAAGTCAAATTGAAAATTCTTAAGCCAGAAATATTATTTATTTCACTACTAGGAGGTGATTCCACCATTAATCGATTCGCTCATGACGGGAAATTATATCACGTATTTTAATTACTTCTGGTTAACAAAAATACTTTCCAATTATTTCTAGCTTATCGGCTGGATATTTCTGCTGTAGCTATTATACAGGGCTAAAATGTTAAGCTTTGAAATTGGTATAGATTCAAATTTTTTACATAATGCTATATTGTTACCGGAAACCCACTACTGACAATGAGTTAAATTTCATAGCTGTAGCTCTATTGAAAGTGGGTAAAAAATCAATCTTGTAATTTCAAAAAAAAAAAAAAAAAATAACGAAACAATTAAGTAGTAATTAATTTAATAAAAATAGCGGAATTCATCAATAGTGTATTCAGGATCATCCTATGTGCGCGCGTACATGCTTGTTATATTATGCCTAGAGAAGTGAAATAGAAATAACGAATTTTCATCGATAAACTGATTTAAAAAAGTAGACAGAAAGATAAATTTTTCATATGCCATATTCAAATTACCTTTTCAGGGCAAAGCAAAATGCACCTTCGGCATTTCCTTTTAATGTTTACTATTTTTTGTAAATGGAGATTTCACGTCATTTTTCTTTGTTTATGTGGCTGATGAAAAACGCTGAACAAGTTGTTACATGTCGGCATAATTTATTTTAAGTATTTTTCAACGGCGAAAGTTTTCGATATAATGTAAATTTTATTAGGGTCAAACGTTGGATAATGTGCCAGAACAGATAATTGAAAATGCTAGTCAGCTATGCAAAGCAAATAGTATTACTGGAAATAAAATGGATAACATAGATGTTGTATATACGATGTGGTCTAATTTAAAAAAGACAGCAGGTATGGAAGTTGGGCAAGTTGCGTTTTATAATGACAATGAGGTGAGTAGGTTATTCACTATTTTCGCGCGTTAAATATCTTGATTTATATTTATTTTTTCACTCCGTTACAACCCGGTATGTTTGTTGACCGAGTATTCGAATGATAATTTGATAATTGTATTACGCAAAAATAATTACTTCAGGGGAAAGATAAATATTTCGAGTTTTATTCCTTCACACTTTTGCCGTACATTGAACGTTATGGACTTTTGAATTTTGCATATTTGCTTTACTTTTCTTTTTAATTCCTTCGTAAAAACTGTATATTTTTTGTAATTCGATAAATTCGGGAATGCCGTAAATAGTCAAATCATCGTCATATATAAAAAAATCAATTTTTTCGTACTGCTCGATCGGGTAACATTTTATTATAGAACCATTTAGCGTTTGTACCTTAGAACGATCGCGTGAAGATTAAAGTGCGGACAATGTTCCCATTAACCATTTCCTTGAAACAGGAGTCGACATTAATAAGATTTAACGATGAATATCTTTAATAGATTTGAAAATGAATTAGTAATTAAAGAAACTAAATAGCAATACAAAATTCGTCCAGCCAACAATGACATTTTAGAAGAAACAAATTTCCGGTTTTTAATTCCTAAAACCGTGCACTGAAATTAGTTCCTACAAATTTTTAGAAAGAATTTGTCGGCTAAAACCTTTTTTCTTACGAAAAGGAAAGGCCGAAGACTAGTTATTGGAAATGATAAAGTGTTGCCTGTAACGACTCTCCCTAAATATAAATTCCGAGGTATTTTCAGTTTTTTAAAATTAGCGTTCGCAGCAGACCTATAACAAATTGACCCATAATCAGATCTGGAGCAGATTACCGCCCTAAAAAGCAGTTCTAGCAGAGCAGGATCCCCTTTCCATGAAAAGTTACAGTTGGACTTGAAAAACAATTAATAATAGTACTTAATCGTAAATTTTAATTGGACGAAATCTCGGCTCTGCACGGTGGTTTAACTGAGCAAATATTAACGAAGAAAATGAATAATTTTTTATTTATGCGAGTTTTTCATATTTAATGACGCGTAGAAGTTTTAAAACGAATTTTTTCGCGTTTTTCGAGAAATTTCCTTTATCCGTTTAATTCGACGATTTTATCGTTCCCGCAAAAAACTATATTTTTGTATAAGCGAAATGTTTTTTGTTATTTATTCGACGTTATTCCGTCGCAGAACTGTGTATTCTCTTTTGCAACGTGGTAAAATTTTAGTTTAATGTGATTATTAACAATTCATAAGGTGAGAAAATTTAAAGTAGAGAAGCGGAAAAACGAAATAATTAACAAATTAAAGAAGACAAAAACCGAAGAACATCCAGATTTTCGATCACTGAAAGAAGAACGAGATGCTGAAGAAAGGAGAAAAAAAAAACATCTATTGAAACAAGAAGAGGAAAGGAAGAAACAGGAAGAACAAAAGAGAAAAGATGATGCGGAATTAAGGTAGGAGTTATTTTGCGTTTATTAAAAGCGATTTTCGGAGAGGCGCCTCGAAGGTGATTAAAGTTCAACTCCGTACGTTTTATTATTTTTTTCCCGCCTCTGCGCCCTAAGAATTAAGGATAATAATTTAATAAGGTGGTCACCCAACCAGGAATAAGCCACAAATCTTGATATAAAATCGGGGGGGGGGGGGGAAGAAAAATTATTGAACGATTGCATTTTTCAATGAACTTTACTCGATAATAAATCACGAAATTCTTTTTTATTTGTATAAAATATACCCACGGTGGTCAAACATATTATCGATAGTAACAAAAAAATATTCCATTCTTAATACAATTTGACTGTAATTTTTCGATTAAAAGAATTTTTTTATAATGGCAGGTTATTTTTATGATGGAGTATAGTTATCGCTAGTACATTTTGGTTAAAATTTTAACGGAACGCGTAAAAATGTTTTTTATTATATATTTCAGTTTTTCTATTGGGAGGGTTGAACCTTCTCAGTAAAAATATTAGGAAGGTTTGAACTAAACCTCACACAAAGTTGGCGCGTATGATTACAAATGTAAATAATTTTATAAGTTAGATCTATTTATATGAGGGAAATCAACCCGTTATAAACTTCATTGTTAACTTTTGTATTATTAAAGTAAGCATATATTACTTGAATTAGTTCTAATGGTCATTATAACGGTAAAATGTGAATAAAACATCTTCAAAGAACTAAAAAATTTAGTTTGCAATTTTTTCGGATCTGTTGATGTTTGATTTGCTTCCGTTTCAATTTGTCGGGGGCTCGTTTTTTGTACAATTCTAGTAATCAGAAAATCGAAAGGATTTGGACCGGGAAAACCGGAAATCAACTGGGACTTCAAAAATTATATCTGAGTAGCCATCGTGTTATAAAATCATTCGTTAATAATGAAACTGAAAAATCTACGTATGCTGAACATTTAATAAACAATTAAAAATTAACCTAATGTCCTAGAAAAAACAGTAACAGGTTTGGGTTTCCGACAATAAAGAAAAATAAATGAATGTAGTTGAAAATAATTATATAAATAAATGTAAACATAATCGCTGTTAAATAATCAAATACCTAATAATAATATAACCCTTTCTTTAATATAAAAATTTAACTCCTTTTCGATATTTGTTCTGTATATATTCTTAATATTTCTTTCGAAATTTTGTCCGTTAAATTCGTTATTATTTTCTAAAGAAAATTCCGCCTTTGATTATTTTTTTTACATATTTTACCGCGTTCGATTGTAGTTCTACTGCTATTCGCCCATTATTATTTTCCTGTACATATGTATACATTGTGGTCCCATGATTTCCCTACAGTGTGTTTTTAGTTTTTATTGAGCGTACTCTGTATTGTTAGCTGATGATAAGCTGTGCACGAAAACGTTTCTTTAAATTGAGGTATTTATTTTAGTTTAATTTAATTTATACTTATTTATTGTTTGCCATTAAGGAATTTATACATAATATTGTTTTCAATCTCTTTAAATTTAATTGGCTTATGATGACCTACATTTAGAGAGATATCTACGGTGAAAAGTGATATTTTCTTCGTCGGAATTTTTTTAATTGTTAGTACTCGTATCATCTGTTTTCCATTTTTATTGACTAATTAGTTAGCCATCTCATACGGTACATAATCTTTAAGGGCCGAGTAAAAGTTTTGTAAAACATTTCAATTAGTGGAATCTTGCATGTGCCTGTGCTTTTGATTCGTTTCATTTACGCATCATTGATTTTTTAGTTGTCCGTTAATTGCATTGAATTCATAGAAATCCATTGTATGTCCTTTTCAGCTTCTAAGAACCTAGATTTATTTTTCCTTCGGAAATTTCACTTACTATACTCCGGCTATTTTTGACACCCTTTAACGGAATATATGTCTTTTAGTAGTTGTTCCTGCTGACCGTTTGTCTGCTGAAAATATCGTTTCAGTTCAGAAACCAATAAAATTAACATTGCTGCAATTTACACAACACTTGGTTTATATTAAGCACAATCGACTGAACTTTTAGTATTACAATCTATATTAAACTTATTGTACTTTTAAATAATTTAATCGTGCGGTTAAAAAGAAAAAACGTACAGTCGTCGAAGGAAAAAAAGGAAATAAACATTTTTTTTCGTAAAATATTTGACAAAAAAAAGATTGAAATCTGTGATTTTCATTTTTTTTACCGTGCAAAAATTACAATCCAACAAAGTGCTTATTACTTTCGAACGTTTTGCTTTAACTTTTCACCGTCACGCAGTAGCATATATGAATTTTAAGGCAACGGTCTTTTATATTATGAATTTCTCTTTTCTTCTTTTGTTTTTTTCAACAGAGTAGGAAAAAATGTGATAAAAGTTTAGATAATGAAACAGTTGTTGATCAATAAGCAATTGCGACGGAGTTTATCTACTGCATCTTCCTGTGGCGCATAAAAAATAGAAAGTTAGTTAAAGAAATATTATGCCAAATGATAGCGCGCAATTTATTAATATTTTAAAAAATACATCAATCGAGTAACACAGTAGAGCAGGTATAATAAAAGTAAATATTTTATTTTTTCAACATGAATCATTCATTAATTTGATTTTGAATTTAACAAATCCAGTTCAATTTAAAATATGCAGAACTTGAAAACTTTCTGTAAATTCATTAATTTTTTAACATGACGTGTTAATGTTCAACTTACAAGTTCCATTTTCGTATATAAATAATTTTAACTTCAAGTATTATTACTATTTCTTAATTTTACAAATATCAATCGGGTCAGAAATTCTATGTGATATCCATAAATATGCATTTCAGTTTAATTTGTTGTTTTGTATAATTATAATATTTAATTTACCTCCCTTTTTCCAATTGTGAACTTGCGTCAGTGTTAAGCTGCCCTGTTTTTAATTCGGGTGTAATTAGAATGTTTTGTATTATAAAAATTGTGGATCTGTCTGATTGCAAACAATTTAATCTGACAACAGTAAGTTTCGTTAAAATCGTGAGCATAGAAATTTTTAAAATTACACACATATATATATATATATATAAGTTGGCCATTTTGGGCTCGCGAGGAGTTGTACCCTTTGATCCCTCTTGCTTACATTTCTGTCTCTTTCTCTTCTATACTTTGTATAAAATGATCAAAATTTACAACGTAATTCTAAATCGGTCCATATGAATATAATAATATAATCACAAAAATCCTATAAAATATAACAAACGTTACATAAAATTGGGATATTTTTTGGGACATTTTTCGTTACATAAAGTTGACACTTTTTTTAATGGAGGGTAGCCTAAGAATTACGTTGTAATTAATAGATATACAGATATATGTATATAAATTGAAAGGGGTATAAAAAAAAAATTAATAAAAACATAATAAAATGAAAATTGCATATGCTTAAGGAAATATAAATTGTGTACGGTCGATTTTTGTGAAATTTGTTTTTTACGTGAATAATATTTAATAGAACTAAGGGATTAATTATCTTATTTAACTTTGTAGAAGTTACACCAGCCTGATGAAAACGGAAAATATGAGTTCGAATTACGAACTGAGCGGTTACGACTCGGATGATTTTATGTGATGATGGTGTACTCGGAGCACAGAAGAGGAATTAAAATTTTATCTTTCTGTTCACAGTTAATACGTTATTATGTTTTCTAATTTGTTACCGATTTTTAATGTAATTTATATTTAAAACTCTTTTCATACTACTATACTTTATTATTACAATCTGCAGAGGTTTTAAACTGAAATTAATTTTTATACTTACGCGAATAAAAGACACTGCTCATTTGATACTTTTTAAGATAAGATTATCCATTTTTCATTCATTTGTCATCTAACAAAGTTTCTCGTTTAATTTCTGTTTAAATCGCGTAACTTTAATTGTTTTTAATAAGTACTGCACATCTTCGGTATATTATTCGCGAGAACCACAATCTCATATTTTACGATAAAATATTATGTACAGCAGTACGTTTCTCTTTCGTTTTCTTTCTTTCGCTGTAGTTTCCTGTTTGAAATTTTTTTAAATTTAAATTTCTCGGCCACTAATCTCATATGTTGTAACTTAAAAACAGACATCTGTTTAGAGACGTACTTATATTCAATTTTGGAATCTCTTACGGTTAAGAAATTTTTGTTAAGCGCATTAACGATATAAAAACGAGACGCGTCTACTGTGCCTTTTGTTTAATGACATTCGTTCACTGATTGTTCGAATGCCGATTTCAAAACATCGTACAATTAAAAGAACTCGTTTTATTAATTACGTACAGGAAATCTGCTTTAGCGCTAAAGTATATCGAAATTTCTTATTAAAATATGATCTGGTGTGTATTTCAATAATTTTCTTCGGCTTTTACGTATTTATTATAAATACGAGTTTCAAACTATAATTTTGATTGTTTACTGAAATGTTTAACTGATTTTTATTAATAGGGTATTTCTTAATCGTCTAATTTAAGTTTTTGAAATATTCGTTTCGAAAAAATAATTTCAAACGTTCAGACTTGAATAAATACATATACCAATCAAGATATTTTTGTGTGAGAACAATGCATAAGAAGAGTAGTATTATGGCTGATAGGGGTGAGACTTCATTGTCCGTATTTCAGCGTTCAACGGTAATTATGCTGAAAAACGCTAATTAACTATACAAAATTTAATGGAATATTTAATAAAAAATCACGGGGCACAAATCATTATCGGCTGCAGGTTTTGGGAAATTACCTACACCATAAATAAATAAGAATTGTAATGCGTTCAAATAGCAAAATTTTCAACATGACGTGAAAAAATTACAAAGCGAGAATAATACGTTATTTTTGTATGTTTTTACGAAAAAATAGGCATTGCTATTATAGCAATTGAAAGCGAAAGAAACAAAAAAGTCAAAGGGTGGTAAAATGATGATGGAAATTTAAATTGTCTAAATCGATTTTTAGTTATAATAAGGCTTTCGATTTTTTTTTTTCTTCAATTATAACATCAAAACTTTTAGATTATTTGACTTCTAAGTCCGCCCACGATAATTATTTTAATAAAAATACCGACCGGCCGCAACCATCACTAAGATTTCTCTACTCATAAAATAAGAATAGATGCACAGTCTGATCATTTTTTAAAATAAGACCAAAATATCCTTACAAAAGGAAAACTGTCACGGAACACAAGGATCCGTAATGTAATTTTTCATTGTAGAAAGTGAATTTCTTTGGGAAAAATATGAATAGCATTTTGTTTTAATTGATCCAAAGCTACCGGCCACATGCAAATAACCATTTTCGTCGGTTACACGTTTTAAGGTTTTGTACGTGTCAGCTATAATTTAAAAATAATGCTTCTGATCGCGTAAATTTTGTTTCTAATCGACGAAAATGAATAAAGTCGATTTTAAAATCAAGAAAAAAAATGTGAATAATCACTTTTGGACATAGTCGTCATTAACATCTATACATTTTTGAATTTGTAAAATCCATTTGTTGAAGGAGGGGTCTGCGTAAAATTTAAAAGTTTGTTTTCTATAAACCGCTTCATTTCGTTGCTCAACTTGAAATGAATCCTTTTCAAGTTTTCTTTCACCTTGCGAAAAGTATGATCGAGGCTATACGGTGGGTGTTAGATGAATTCAACTTTCGACTGATCGAATTTAGCAATTGTTTGTCGACTGCAGCGCGGAACTCTGAAAGGAGTAGATGTAGACAATTGCGCGATGCGGCAACGCGTTCGGCGTTTATTTTGTATCAGTATACCAAGTTTCGTTATGTTAGTGCGATGCGTTCGTGCGTTATGCCTACAAAAATGAACGTTAGTTTGTTCAGACGATTAAAGTAATGTGTAGTTTTGAACAAACTGAGGGTACGCGTCGAAAGAGATTCATGCTTGCTTAACATGCTGGTTTAAGATGAAACCATTGATATCAGTAATGTTCGATAAAGGACTGTGCGTTGACCAAAACAAAAAAAAAGCAGAATCCGGTGAACTAATTTCTGATGAATTTCGATCGGGCAGACTAAAAACAGCTTCAACAGATGACAAAATTGCAAGGGTTAAGAAGTGAATTCGTGAAAACCTACAAATTAAACAGCACGAGGATCGCTTCACAGGTAGATATTTTGCCGTAAAAAATGAATAACATTATTCAAAATCTTGGTTTTAAAAATGTATGCGCCAGATAGGTACTGCAAATGTCGATTAAAGAAATGAAATATAAAATAAATAAATTCCCCTTATTAACAAACAAAAATAAGTATAAATTTACTTAAAAAATTAAATTGAGGTATTTATTTTAATTTATTAAAGTAAATTATTTCATACTTAATTTTGTTTGTTACTAAGGAATTTAATCATTTTATATTTATAAATATTAACAGCTTATGGATTTATCTACATTTAAATAATGAAGTAAATAAAAGATGTATGCGTTGAGTTCTTGCGACGTTATCGAAAAGAAAGGACGCGTTTTTTTCGTGTTTTTATGACTGATGATAAAGCATGGGGATTTATCACTACGATCCTGAAAGTAAATGGCAATCGCCGAAATGTTGCCATCCATATTCTCCGTGGGTTAGAAATGTTAAAACAGCGAAATCTCTCAGAGAAATCATGTTGTTTTTGGGGCGCGACATTGGGCACCACAAATACATGCAGAAGAGGTCAACAATAAATTTCGACAAGCAAGAATTCATTATTTCAGACTTCAATATAAGCGCCTCCTCTTGCATTACGATAACGCGCGGCTGCATTTCAGTTAAACAACTGCTAAAATAGAGTGGCTGAATTTTGAACCCATCTTACATCTTACGTACAGCTCCGATCTCACTTCTTTTGATTTTTTTTTCTTCTATTTCTCAAGATGAAAGAAGACTTGAAAAGAATTCGTTTCGAATTGGATAATGAAGTGAAGCGGTTTATACACGATCGGATCCGAAAATGAACTTCTAAACTTTACGCGGACGCCTTCGACAAATGGGTTTTATGATCATAGAACAGATTTAAAAAAAAAATATTACCATTTTATAAGGACTTCTGCTTACATTCTGTACCAATACCATGAGACACAGTAACATAATGTAATTTATTTTAATAATTTAAAAAACAAAAGAAAGGGTGAATGGCCAGATGGTGAGAGCTAGTTACAGGGGGAAGGGGAAAGGAAAATGGATTTTACGAATTCAAAAATGTATAGATGTCAACGGTGACTGTGACGAAAGTGATTATACACATCTTTTTTCTCTTGATTTTAGAACCGATTTTATTCATTTCCGCCAATTAAAACAAAAGCATTATTTGTGAAGACTCTAGTATTTACGTTCTTTTTATTCTTAATATTATTTTTTTGAATGACTAGTTATAAAATAAATGGTATTTACGAAGCCGGAGATAATTTGTCATCATAAGTGCAATATAAAGAAATAAATGTATTTCGTAACAGATTACTGATAAATGTTTATTCGAGAAGAAAAAAGAGAATAGGACGATAATTTCCAAAAGTTTTCAACTGAGGTGGAAGTATAGCTTAGGTCGAGCAAGGTAATCAAAGAACTCGAAGGGCGCATTATTGCCGATGAAAAATATTCAATAGACAAAATGGTAAGGGAAATAAAAATATATTAATTCTGTTTAGCAATACAATTAAAAATAAATAATATTATATTTATCTTGGTAACGTTTTCGGGCACAGTTCATCTTCAGCTAGAAACAAAAAAAATAATAATAGACCGAAGACCATGTGTAACAGACAAAATCTAAAAACTCGCTGAATGAATAGAAGTTGAACACAACAGAATATAATAAAATGGAAATGTTGACAACAAAAATTAACAAAAATATATAAAAAATATAACGTATGCTAAGTATTTAATAAAAAGTAAACACTAACTCTACTGGTTTCGTGTAACAAAAGAAAAAAACACATGAATAGCGGAGAATTATTACATCAACAAGCATAAAAATAATGTTACATGATCCAGTACCACAATGCAATAGCCCGCTTTTCAGTATTAAAATTTAAAATTTTTATGCTGATATGATTATATGTGTATTTATTTCATATTTCCGTGTATTTTTTTCTCCGAAAGGTTTTCCCTCATATATTATTTTATCTCTTCCATATTCCATTTCATTGGGATTTAACTCTTTTCATATACATTTCTTATATACTTTTTATGCATCTTTTCATTTATTTCTTGTGTTCCCTTGGGTTTTCCATTCGCATTTCGTAATCCATCAATTTATATCCGGATTTTTACCTTTTTATATATTTTTGTGTTAATTTTTATTATCAACATTTCCATTTTGTTATATTCTGTTGTGTTTAATTACTTCTATCCATTCAGCGTGTTTTTAAATTGCGCCAGTTACACATGGTCCTCGGTATGTTCTTATTTTGTTTTTAGCTGAAGATGGGCTGTTCCCGAAAACGTTACTTTACTAAGATAAGTATATTATTTATTTTTAATTGTATTGCTAAACAGAATTAATTTATTTTTATTTTTCTAGGTATTGGCAAACAGGAATGTTACAGAACATACAATTCAAACTGCTAGTAAGGCCTTTGATGACTATGTAAAGTATCGTATACCGTATACGTATAATTCTGATGGTGTAATTTAAAAAACTAACAGAAGACTGAGAAAAAAAAAAAGCCTCAAATTATCGGAAGAACTTATATTACTTCACAATTAATACTTATACATAATTTCGCATTTAAAATGAGAATCAACGGTGCATCTCTAGAACTGTAATCTTAATTTAGTTCCACTATAATTTTACACTTTCGAGTGTCCTAAAATTATTTTTTTATTGTGAATTGTCAACGTAGTTTCAGTATCTTCGTTTAATTCCGTTCGGATGTTTTTTGACTCGTGATGAGATGCTCCAAAAATTGTTTAAAAAATTAAGCATTTATTATATATTTCGATCCGTAATTATTAATTTGTAAATTATTAACGAATAGGGTGTACACAAATTTAATATTTATACGAGTTATTCACTTTATAATATAATGAATGGTTATTTTTGATCATGCCAAATTTTAGACTGGCTGTCCTAGGCTGTAGAGATGCGCAAATCAACTCCGCTAGAGGAGTTGGATATATATGTGTCCGTTCCGACTGCGGATATATATCCGCTTCTCAACTCCAACTCCGGCGGAGTTATCTCATATCCAGCGTATAATCACACTCTTCGTTACGTATTTAACTCCAACTCCGCGCAGCACTCCGAACGCACAAAACAACAAAATGTCTTTGAACATGGTGCGCATTTTCTTCGCGCAGTTCCGTTTTACCGACAGCGGATACAAAACTCTCACACATACATGCTGTTTTCTGCTAAATAGGATATTTCTTATCAATAAGCATAAAATAGCTAGGTTCGCATCGTGTCAAATAACACATAGCATTAAATTCGTGGATCATATTACTCACTCGATTTAAAAATTTTAAATCACACCGCGCTATTACCCCTCCATACAGCAGTCTACGAACATGATGTAATTCCGTGAAACAATAATGATAAGGCAAATTTTGACAGTTGCACGCGCAGCTGTCGCTTTTCGGAGTGGAGATATATCAAACCACTCCGCCAGAAGTGAATTCAACTGTGTCCGGAATGGCAATATTTGTTCGTTATGCGACGTTTTTCGGAGTTGTGGTATGTGGTCGGAGATATATCCGACTGTGTCCAACCACGGATATGTTTCCGAGGATATAACTGTGTCCGGAGTTACCCATGCCTACTAGGCTGACCCAGTTTATCTTAATACCTTCTAGATGAACTAGTTTAGTCTGGGCGAATTAGTTTGCTTATTCTAGCTAAAGTCAAACTAGGTATCCGAGCACCCAATAACCTGAGAAAGTTATTTAGTCTTTAACGGTATTAATTATTTTAAAAATAATGTAAGGAAATAATGCGTATTTGAGTAAAGCGCACAAAGTAAATTTTACTTTTAACAGTTAAATTTGATATGTTGCAGTTCATATTGCACTTCTGCTATCAGAATACAATCTTTATACTTATTATTCTTTGCATTCTCTTGTTTGACATTATTGAAATCTAAGCTGGAAAAAATGCGTTTTACCTTTTTTTAAAAATTATAATTCGTTATATTAATGCCATTTATTCTTATGCGACATTAACGTGCCCGCATTGTATATCAAATTTTTATAATTCTGTAATTATGCAATTTCGACAGATATTCTTACAAATACATTACTACGTCCGAATAAAAAATTATCGGAAGTTTAAAATTTATTTTAATTTCTTTTTTTATATATTACTAACGTAGTTTTTATTTAAACGTATCTCGCAGAGCATCAGTTTTTCTTTCTTTTTTTTTTGTATTATCCGTTTTGTTTTTTTTTTTTTTTTTTTTTTTTTTTAATTTTAAAAAGAATCTGTTTTTCGACTCGTGTTGTTTTTTAATCTGCCTATGTAAGCTGCAAGATGAGTTTTCCTCTTAGAGGAAGTTCTCGTAATATTATCTGTTGCATAATACCGGCAAGTAAACGTAATAATTTAAAAAAAAAAATGTAAATAAACTTGAAATAATAAATAGTTTTTTAATTTAAACCTATATATGGAGGAAGATGAGAACAACTATAGCGTGATGTCCATAAAACCAGAATGAACCAGCAATTACTTCGTGGTTATTACTGATTTTTCCTTATGTCATCAAATTTATTACGTAATTGTTCGTACTTGTATAAAAATTAACTTAATATCCATTTAAAAATCTTTATTTACAAACACATTTTGAAAGAAGCAGCTTTAACTTTTGTTTATGACTATCCTCTTTTTGCAATTTGAATCCTGAAAAGCACTTTTTATGTTACTTCAACGAAATAATTTCAGTAAGTAATTAAGTACACATTGCAGCATGATCGCACGCTTCTCATGAATTATGTTTTAGTTAAAAATTTACTTTTTATAATAGCCCAGACTTTACCCATAATTACTCGCGAGAAAGTAATTTTTTAGTCGCAATTTTTAGTATTGTTCAAATTTTGTATAATACTACATGAGGAAAACAATTTTACATCTCACAGACGAAATACATTCTAAAAATCATTCACATTCTTTACAAAAGCGTTAGCAATAATTAAAATTTATTTACAGTGTGAAATTTTTATTCAACAGTAGTGAAAAACATCCGAGCCAAGTTTATTTATTCTTTAATTCATCAAATAATACCTCTTAATAATATAATTTCGGACTGACGAAGAAGTTATCCGAAAATTAAAGATGAATTTAAATGAATGTAATAGTAAAAGTAGGTCAAGGAGATTTTTTAATAGATTACGGAATTTTAAAGATTTCCTTTGTTCAAGGAATTCTGTTATTCCATTATAGTTGTGCAAAGGAAATTTTTGATTTCCTAAAAGACAAAACAACCTTCTACAGTAAAGAGTATTAATAATGTATTCTATTTCCTTTTATGCTCATGTTTATTATAATTGCGAATATTAATTTTGTGTTAAGAATTAAACAAATCAATAACTCGATAGTCTCCAAACATAATTTTAGCTGTAAGGGAAGACCCTACATATAAATTTCAGCTTTTATAATCCACAGATTACCGAGCACTTTTTTTATGTGCTTTCTTTTTCCCTTTTCAAATATTATATGCAGTAATACACGGAGTTAACTTTTTAATGTTTACGTTTTGTACATACAATTAAAGATGATAATTCCTATTCGTACGAAAATACCAATAATAAATTGAAAAATATCGATAATTTCTATTGTGAACATTTTTTGTAGTAAATTAATTTTCTTGTAATCATAGACGAGATATTAAACAAACCTGTTGAATGTAAGGAGTCTATATTTATTAACAAAAATAATAAGTTGGGGAAAAAAGACAAAAATAAAACAAAATTTAAGGAAAAACGAAAGTAAACATTATCACTTACGAGAACTAAATACAAAGAACAAGCAGACAGAATGATGCAAACGTAAAATAAAATACCGAAAGAAATAATAAATATGGAAACAGAAAGCAAAGTTGAAAAATTTATAACAGCGGTTTTACAGATAAAGGAAAATTTAAATAAAAGATATAAATAAAAATAGGAAGCGTGATATATATAAATGCACGTATATGTTAATTTTAGTATAGTTATTAAATGAAAATAAAAAATGAATAAGAGCATGAGCTTAATGGAACTAAAATTGTAAATATTTTCATAAGAAATGTTTGTTTTATATAAATAGAAGTAGAACTGATTTCAACGACAAACGATTGAATTTCAGATTAGATAAATATATTTACCATAAACAAATGAAGCTTTGTCAAATTTAATGATTTTCAAGTTTAAATAACATATTTCAGATATGTAGAAACTTCCGAATTTACACTTAATATCGATAAATCTGAAATAAATAAATTCCTTAATAAAAACGCAAATAGGTATAAAGTTACTTAAATAAATTAAAATAAATACGACCTTAATTTAGAAAGGTTTCTGGGCATAGCTCATCATCAGTTAATAATATAAAGTACACTCAAATAGAACTAAAAACACACTGTAGGAAAATCATGGGACTACAATGTATACATATGTACAGGAAAATAATAGCCGGATAGCGGTATCAATCAAAGGCGGTAAAATATATAAAAAAATTGAAGGCGAGATTTTGTTTAGAAAATAACGAATTTAACGAATAAAATTTCAAAACAAATATTAAAAATATGTGCAGAATAAAAACCTAAAAGGAGTTAAATTCTTACGTTAAAATGAGGATTATTATTAGGTATTTGATCATTTAAGAGAGAAACGATGATATTGAAACGCGTGTTGCGTGAAAGCGCTGGAAACAAAATAATGCCGTTTAAAACGTGCGTGCAAATTACTGAGATGTGGATAGTTGGAAAAGTTATCGCAAAATTGCAAGGAGGACGAAATTTACGTTTTCCAGAATGCGATACATTATTAAAAGGAATCAGGAGACAAGAAGATTGAAAAGGCTCCGGAAGCTAACAGTTAGAGAAAAATGGAACTCATAAACTGATCGCAAAAATCCCTCTTTCCAAATGTTGCACAAGTTGTAACAAAGTCAGGTAAAACGGTTCATCCACAAACCTTACGAAATATCTTATGCGTAGCTAATATTCATAGGTGAACCCCTCAAAACAATCCGTGTATGCATCCGAAAAGAATCGGGTTAAACGTTTCCAATTCACAAAGAAGTATGTAAAAAATTCAATATCGTTTTGGAAATCTGTGATACTTTCTAATGAGATTAAATTTGGCTTGTTTAAGTCTGATGGGGAAAAGTAGAGTGAAGAAAACAGAATATTAAGCTCGCTGTACAGAATAAAAGGCCTGCAGTGAAATATGGTATGGGTCTGTATGGTTCTCGGAGGGATTGGACATGATGTTTATCAGATACTACGATGAAGGAGATACATATCGACGTGTTATGTCATAATCTACGGAATAGATTGCTGACGTGAATTCATTATCTTTTTGTTTTGTCAAATTATGTATTTCAGTTGCATCTTAGAAATTTATACAAATAGCTGCGGTAACTTTTTTCTAAGTTTGCTATCAACAACCTCCATTTAAATAAGAAAACTCGAAAATAAATAGATTATAAATACATAATATACAAAATAAAATAAATAATTTAATAAATGCGAACTAGTTTTGGATAAATTAATGCACAATTATTGCAACGAAACATCGGGTATAAACAAATCTTAACAAAAATAAAAATGAATTAACTTTTTAAAGCTTTTTTTCTATATTAATTTTAAAAGAAAAGAAAAATAATAATCATATTATAGAAACCGAAAATAAATTTAAAAATAACTACAAATTAAATAACTATTTTTTTGAACATGAATTGTGCTGTGGGTCTGATTCGATATCAAGATACACTTCTAGCACAGAATCAGACGAGCCTTTCGGGAACACACTTGTGCAAGTACAAAAATACTCCAAAAGCATCGAAAAGTACTTAAGAAGAATCGATTATCGTTTGTAGTATTCATCACTTTAAATTTTAATTTTATTGAAAAATTAATGATTATTTTACTTTTCTTAATAAAAAATACACAATCTTTTTTTTTTTTATTAATTTTTTAATAATAAATCATTTTTTTGTTGTTTATTTACAATTTATGCACTATACTTTTTAACTTTTAGTTTATTTCAAATCAAAGTACATGTAATTTTTTCTTCCAGATTTTTAATTTAAGTAAATAAAGGAAGTTTTTAACAATTTTATTAAGATATTTTTCCGTTAAAATGCAGGAAATTTATTAAACTGAACTTTAGAAATAAAGTAACAAAACAATTTCGTTTAATAACATTGTAAAACATAAAAATAAAATTTCGTAACTGTATGTAACATTGTACATATTTTTGATTATAGCAACATTAAAAAAATATTAAATAAAGTTCACTTACCTAAACTAGATGTAAATAAGAAATCTACGAACTAAAAAAAGTTTATTGTTTTACAGTAATAAAAGTGGTTTTCGCTATTACTGTCTACAATTATTAACATTCAAATTATATTTGTTTTATTAATTTTTTGGAATACACTGAATATATACTACTATTAGTTAAGTATTTCACATAACACAAAAGTTTTCAACAATATGCGAAAGAAATCTATTTTTTCTCCGATTGCATATTATTACCTATTCAAACTGTTAATTCAATTATTGAACTATAAATTAAAATATTATTTCACAAATTGTCGAATCCCTTTTGATTATAAATGACGACATTATATAGAAATTTTCTCTTATTGAAGACTTCATTTCAGTCATTAAATAAAGGATCAGATCGTTATAGTGTATTTCACATTTTACTAATAACATGCAATTAGAACAATTAAATTAAACATTACTTTAAATGACAATTTTGCGAAACTTTTTCTTATTTTTCAAGTAAATACGTTCTCGAAATAATATGTACTAATACTGAAATTATAATTTAATTAGCCATCATAAGAATATATCATTTTATTTGTTATAGTTTAAATTTACTTAAGTTCTGTTAAACCAAGCTTTATTTGCTGCCTCATTGAACTTAATTCAAGGTACACTTTAGTTGTTGCAAAAGCTCTGCAAGTGCGATTTTGCTGATACTGTGAGCTACTTCACGTTACAACTTGTTCTTAACAATTCAGAACCGAAACTTATTAAGGCCTCCTTAAAAATTTACGTTATACATTCATAGTTATACTATTATTTTCAGCGAGCATTACCTGTCTATATAGTTTTAGTAAATAAAATCTGAATAAAAAATAATTATTTAAAGCAAAATAAACCGCGGCATTTAGTACCACTGTTTACAATTAACTTAAAATATAAAACCATATTTTTCAGAATTTATGTTTATCTGTCTGTTTGTCTATTGTACATTATGTTTTGAATCAAAGAGCACTAAATCAAAAATAAAAAAATAAACTATAAATGAACAAAAATTACCAAATAGAAATCACGAAATACAAATATGAATACAAAAATAAACAATAATAGAAGATAATATAGCTAATGAATAAATAAAAATAGTAAAATATGCGCAGCTGAACAATAATAATCATCAAAATACAACAAAAACGTTAAGTAATTGAAAAATTAAATGTCTGCATAAATTAATGCAGCTTTTTCCCTTTTTTTGGCTCCCATAGCATAACGCATCGGGTAATTCAGTTATTCAATGTATAAACAAAATATCTAGGAAAAATTATTTCGATTCAATTCCAATTCCGATTCTTCTTAAATACTTTGCTACGTACCGTTATCACTTTAATGAGTATTATTGTACTTGCACAACTCGTCAGAATCAGAACATAAGAAACAATGTTTTTTGCGATTTTGCTGATTTTCTAATACATCATTTAGCAGTTAAATCTAAACAATAATATTTAAGAAAATCTATAAACAATATTAACGTTACATTCAGATTTGTTACGACTCTTCTTTTAAAATTTTTTTTGAAATACATGAGAATTATGGCAATTATTCACAATTTACTGCATTTCTAAATTTTATCTGCCGGTAGGTGTTGAATGTTGTCCCAAATTGGATCCATTAAAGTTTTATAATTTGATTTTATACAAGTGACAGAGTCTGTAAAATATGGAATCACCTTCGCACGATAATTTCTTTTTTATTTATGTAAAAAAATATATATTTCAAATTTTAGTTAAAACTTGTAACACACCTTGAACGTTTAACCTATAACGTAAGTATTGAAATTGTGCATTCATTATTAATTCCAACAGAAAGTTTAAAAAGTTCCATTTTTTTGGGTTACAAGCCACACAAGTTTTCCGGTATTAAAATACTTAATGCTAATATTCGGTTAGCAGTATTTTCCCCAGCCTAATGGTGGTCTAGAATTACTCTCTTTAAACCATCTTTTCATTTTCATACGTTGCAAGAAGCACAACATAAAGTAAGTAAACCAAACATTTCCTACTTTCGACAGATTATGAGTTGAATGTTCGACTGTCTTAAAAGTACATTTACAGCGATGTAGCTATCCTTATAAACTCTTTATTTCGGAAACAACTAGTACTGCTGTTCTGAGCTCACTCACTGTTGTATCGTAATGAATTTTAGCAATTATACCAAAAACTTTACTGCCAATGTCTACTTTGGGAAACAGTCGTTACTAACATCCACAACTGATTTTACCTTTGTAATCGTAGTTAGCGTGATACCACCAACATAAACTCTCCTTACATTCGGCACATTGTGATGATCTTGCATATGAAAATATAGTCTATAAAAATACTTTTTCTACGTATTACATATAAAAAAAAACAGTAAAATTGTCTATATTACATAGTAATAATTTTATTTTATTTAAAAAAAAAAATAAAGACAAAATAAATTTTATGAGAAGGTTAAAAATAAACCAAAATCATATGTCGCATTAAAAAATTAACATAGCATCATTTCTTTTTTCCTTCGTTAACTGTATCACTTACAAACTTCTTTAACTTTTCCCAAAGTACAACCGGGTCATTCACTTTGGTAATCTAATGAAATCAAAAAAAAAAATTATTTGATAATATACGGTTAAAATTTCTAAACTTAAAGCGACATGTAATATTGATTTATTACTAGCTAAAGTACTTTAAAAATGTATACATGCATACCAATCCTTCTTGTGCTTCGAACGTAAAAAATTATAAATTAAGTTTATATTTAAAACGAATTTTGTTAGTTCATATTTTTATTTATTCATTTTTAAAAGAAGTAATCTTGTTTTACCTCAACTCACAGCTGTCAGAATTACCTTCTGCTGCTAAATCAAGAAATGTTTTTATTTATTATGATACATCAACGAATATATTAATATGTTTACATTATAATTTCAAAGATATATGCATACATGTATATATACAAACCGATATCAAAGAATCAAAACATAAACTTATTAGGTAAATAAAAAAAAAACATTTCATGTAATTTCTGAGACATATGAATTTTTTAAAATCGGTTTGGCGCTTCTTTTCTTACAAAAAATACATATATAAAATTTTTATAGATATGTATATCATAAACATTTTCTAAATGTTAACCTCATAATTTTGAGCAATGTATACTCCAACATAGATACCGAGACCAACTGAAAGCTAAAATCAAAATCGCAATATATAATTATCACAATAAATTTATAATTAAAACCGGTCATTGCTAGTTATTTTAAAAACAATAATTATAAAAACTAGTTACTTTAAAAAACAAACATTTTCGCTTAACGCAATTACTTTAAAAATGGTATGGAATTCGGTCCGAATAAAATTCAGTTAAGAAAATTTAACCTGCTTTACAGAGTAACATGTTTAAAAATGATTATACAGGAAGTTTTGTAAAATATGAAAATTTTCTTTTACAAATTACAACTAAAAACAGTAATAAACAATTTAATTTGTAAAACAAAGCATTAAACTATTACATACAAAATACGACTAATGCACAATACGTTAAAAAAAACACAAATTACCAATTCTCTCAGCATTTTCTACTACAAAATATAGTAAAATTGCGAAATTTCAAAATTTCACATTACATATGTATATAAATATATTAATTTTATCAAAATCATGATCATGGTTTATTTCGATTAAATTAATTTTAATCGAACTGTTTTAATTCAATAAATATAAAAATAGTTAGCTGTGTTAAATTTTAATGTAATTAATTATTAAAATCAATTTGAAATAAACTTATTTTGATTTTTGAAATCATATTCAATACTTTTATCAAAAATAAAAAAAGAGGTAAATTATTTATACTAATTATACATAATTTTTATTAGTTGACTGTGATTTTTTTTTTTTTTCTGGTGTATTATTAGTTTTTTTATAAAAAGATCTTCAGTTTCACGTTGTTATTTTTTTTTTAATTATAAACATTGCATAAACTATTAAAATTAACAAATTGCTGATTTATATTCAACTTTTAAATTCTTGCTGAATTGTGGCAGTTCGTGATTAATGTAATATCGCGTGAAGTTTAAAATTGCTTCTTATACATAAGTTAACCTCTTTTTTACGAGCTGATTAGGGACACTTTTCGGACCAGTTTTTTCTAATCGCTAGTTATTAAATTAATAATTTTTTTTATGATATCACGATAATTTTTTTAGTAGTATTTTTTACATTTAAATTACAGTAATGCGTTGCAATAGCGTAGTTGCTAGAGTGTTTGGCTTCGGTTACGGAAGTCTTGAGTTCGATCCCAGGCGACGACAAAATTATTACAAAAATTACATTAAATAACCGCTAATAGTCGCGTGAAAGGCAATAGCACTCCATCATGTGTGCCACCATATGTGCGCTGATTCAGGGACTGATCTAAGAGGCGATTTTCAGGTTCAGCCCTCCCCCCGAAATGTCGGCGAAATAATAATTGCTTGAATTAAATGGACTATAATTCGGAATAAATTTATTTCTTTTCTATTTATGACAAAAGAAAAAAATTGAAATTTTTATGAATTCTATGCAAATGACTATTTTTTATTTGTTTTTATTCTAGTGTTCAAATATTATGACTACGAGGCTTTAATGTACTATTTATAAATAAATATATTTTATGATAATACACACACACATACACACACATACACGCATACATATGTACATGGCCGGATTATAGCTAAATGCCGCTGTGGGCTCAGTAATTTCTGCCGCCCTTGGAATAATTTATAAATTAAGTAATAAAAATTATAATCGAGTAACTGAAGTAAGAAAGGACATAAAAGTTTTTAATTAAAAAATTTCACACATTTTTAAAACATACCTGAATTTTATTATAATTTTATACATACATTATTCTTACATGAGTCAATTAAAGTTACATTTTTTACGACGCAATTTTAAAGATGCAAATTTATTTATTATATCATCAAAGTTTAAATTCCTTACTAACTGTTCTTCAATAAATAAAACAGATAAATCATTTAACTCTTTTGGTGAGACATTGTTGAGCTAAAAAAAATTTTTAATTCTTTTCATTGCAGGAAAGGAGCGTTCTGCTGAGCAAATTTTATTCAGCGCTAATCTTTCTTTGTGTTTTTTCCCATCATGTTATCCCGTTATTGTAATTGTTTTTTGTAGTGTTGTTAGAGTTGGTTTTTCTAGTTATATCGAGTTTTTACTTTTGTTTGTTAAATGATTACAAATTAAATAAAGTGTACATTTATTCTTAATATATTATTTTCGCCGTTAGCGTGTTTATTCATCAGATTCAGTATCCAGAATAGTTTCAACAGGTTATGGGCCCAGCACGCTTCCCGCAGTGCCACTTTCCTTCGAGCACCTTTCATCGTTTGGTACGGCAAGAAATAATATAAATAATTCTTCGAAAAATGTTCTAAATTTTGTCGTATCAATGAGATACCATTACTACACTTGTGAATTTTCAGTTTTTCTTCCAGTCTTGTTTGACCTCTTACCATGCCGACCAGCCATTGTTTCGTGCACACTTCGAGAATTTCCTTTAACTACTAATATAACCATTTTGCTTAATAATAATGCACGTTCCGGTTTACACTTCATTAATTTTAAATTCATTTCTCGATTCCCCTGCTTACATGTCATTTGGAAATTTTACCTAAATCAATATATTCTCATTTTAACTTTTCTGTACATTAATGCAAGTTAAAAAATTATTTTATCACATTCCTCTCCTACCCTGCTATGAATAAAACGCCATAATATTTTGGAAATTTTAAGTATTTTTCAAAAGAAAAAACTTTTCGATCTCATGCAAATTTGCCGCCCTTCGAATTTTGCCGCTGTGGGCTGTAGCCCATTTAAGTCCGTGTTGTAAATCCAAGACTGCATATATATATATATATATATATATATATATACATACATATATTTATAAAAATATTTTCATAACCCCTCCCGAAATTTTGGTCTAGATACGGCCTTGCGTTGATTAGTATACAGAAAGACGTCATACTGAGCAAGACGGCTGAACAAACCTCTTTTTTTTCTAAATACGTTGAGATTACTTTAAGCAGAAATTAATAATTGGCATTCTATAAGAGCCGTGATCATCAGATAAATAGGTTTTAAAATTAATCTATCTAGAACTTTGATAAAGTGCGAATGGATTATTAGGAAGAAACATCTGTTTGCAGCTTTCCTGGTTTACGTATCATGACACTTTTCCACATGCCATATTGCATCGAATACGTGTATGTGTAGCAATATGAAACGTCTGATTTTTGTTGGTAAACGCGAAATAATTTTATCAGTGAAATTATCTAGGAGACTTTCGCAGTGGTTTTTTTACAGAGACATCGAAGTATTTCCTTTGAAAAAAAGAATTTGATGGTATGCTAAGATTGATAAGGCTTATTTAACATATTGTACACATATTCCAAATGTTTTTTGTGAAGATCGGGGGAAGTAGATTGAAGACTGAGCCAAAATATATGTCAAAGGTATTTGCTTTATTTCCGTCTGTTTTCTCTAGTTCTTATTTAACTTTATATTAAACAGTTTTTTTGATTGCCTAGGTAACTTTTTTCAAAGCAGTCCTTAGAGATTTATCATTGTTGTTCAATGATTATGGATTAAATTTTTGGTTTTTTGATATATTAACTTTATATTTTAATTTGATTTTTTATCTCGCACATAAATTCTTTAGCGTTGCCATTTTTTTCACTTTCTAATTTCGAATAGAATTTTTACTATATTTCAAGGTTTGTTCAATTTATTGCACATATTTTGTATAAACTCAGAAAAGCGTTTAAGTTCTAATTCAATATCATCTGCAGTCTTCTCGGTTTTTTTAATAATTACATGTTATTTTCAATTATTTTAGAAATAATATTCCAAATTGTAGTTTTATTAAAAATCCCCAGATTTTTAGCTATAATTTGTAGATCTGCGTCTACAATGGTGGTGATTAGCATTTAATTAATAGAGAGATCAATAATAGTCTTTCATTCTCTATTAAACATTTGTTGTCCTCGTATTATGAAAAAGTCCAGTATGGAAGCCCATTGGCGCACTCAGGATTTGTCCCGGGGGTGGAGGCTAAAAGAGTAGCATATGGGAAAATGTAAAGGCGGAGGTCGAATATGTTTAGTATATCTATATATCTCTCTCTTATCTCATTTATATATTTATTATTGTGTAATATATATTATTTACAAACACTTTATATTTTTATCCAATATTAATTTGTACTGTCAAAAATTTTTCCATTATTAGCAGTGTCCGTTTGTTCTCCCTGGGAGGAGCTGGAGCCCCGTAGCACCCCCCTTGGGTGCGTCAATGTGGAAGCCTATATTTGTATGTTAAGACCAGATGTTGGACTTACTGGTGAAAGAACAATAAGCAGATTATCCTGCATCATCTTGTTTAATTCTAAACTAATTTTTTATTTGTGATCCCTTTATTCTACATTTAGCATTATGGTCACCCCCATATACATATAAATCTATACACTCAAAATTTCGAAAAAATGTATTATACTCTGCGAAATTTTAAGATTTCTGTAATAAAAAGTTGCAGATGCTGCTAAGTGTCCTATAAATGTTTCTACGTCTGGCAGCCATTAGCCTTCCACTAAATGTTAACGTTATTTAGGACCATTATATTAATTTATCTATAAATTTTGTTAGGAGAACTTATAGCTTTGAATTAATTTAAATAGGAATGTAAATTTGATGAGATGTTTTTATTATTTTTGCTGTTATTGGTATTATTATTACTACTACTATCAGAGGCGGATAGTCAATTTGTGGGGCCCTGGGCTAATGCTACCTAGGGGACTACCTAACTCAACTAATTGTCATTTTATCAAAAAACTGTTTTCTATAGTGATGTAGGTATGCCGTATAGGAAAAAAATAGGACAATAAAATATTTTATTTATCAAATATGACTTAGGGTTTGTGTATACAAACAGCAACTGTACATAAATTATTGCAAAAGAAATTGACAGGTTATGTGTAGTTATGTTATATAAATTATAAAGCAACTTTTCTGCGTTTTTGTACTACAAATTCGTTTATTTGCTCCACACATATTGTAAGTCCTTTGTTAAATCACAATTTATGGAAAAAACTGATAAATGATTTAGTCGATAGTTCGACATTGTTGTCCTATATTTGTTTTCCATATACGACATTCTGGAGAAAGAGCGCTCCGCTTCACAGCTATAAAAAAAAAATCTTTAAGATGGTACAGCAATTTGAGAAAACATCAACTAGTTTCTTTTCATAAATTAGCATAAAAATTTCACTGCAAGAGGTGTAAGACGCTGGCTTAGACTGTAGTAAATACGATTTTAACTGAATGCACTCATTCGCTAAATGTTCGTCTACGTCATCTGGATCATAATCAGTAACATTACATACACTTTCCAGATCTACGTTTTCCATATTTTTATTTTGCAAATCCATTAAAAATTTGAATTTTTTGCTATATGTCTTATAGACTTGGCTTCTTTTATTTGAATCCATAATCAGCTTATCCAACGCGACGTTTAGCGTGTCTCTTTTAAATTTTTCTGCGCCGCATACTGAGACTTTATCTGTAGACTTATCTGAAAATTTTGAAGTAATGCGTCTCTTGTTTATGCCACTGTAGTCTGTTCCCACACTAGTACTTAATTTTTTAGCTTTCTCTTCGTATTTCTTTAGCCTCTGATCTGATTGGTGCCGTATGTTGTTCACGAACACTTTTTATGACACAATTAACTTGTTGTCTTCACAAATATCTAAACCAGGGCTCTGTATTTTCTTTTTTTATTAACTAAATTAAATCTCTCCAAAACTTCTTCCCAAAAAATAATCAAAATTGCACTATCGAGTTTCGCCAGTTTATTAAATAAATTTCGTGCCTCTTTTCGGGAATCAATTTCCTCATCCTCATTTTCGCTGAAACTTTTGAAAATTTTCATAATGTTATCAAAATTATTTTTTAAAGCTTTGATAGTATCATAGTAACAAGACCATCTGGTCTGGCTTAAACTTTTTAACGTAAATTTTAGTTTTGTTTCACGATTTAACAGTTCCCACCTATGGGTCGAAGCAGAAAAGAAAACGTAAATTTTTTGCACTACTCTAAAAAAGATTTCAATTTCGGTTGCAAACTTAACAGATTCTTCACCAACTAGGTTAAGGGAATGCGCAGCACACGACACATAATCCGCGGATTTATTTTTTTGTTTTAGTAGTGCTTGTACACCATTGTAGTGACCCACCATATTAGCAGCGTTGTCATAAGACTGTCCCCTACAACTATTCAGTAGTAGTACATTTGTTTCTAAAAAGTCTTGCCATTGAATAATACTTTGTGTCGTCGTTATTTATTTGAGTTATAATTTGTTTAATTGTCTGTTTGTCTATAATCTCAATTACTTCCTCACATGCTGTTTTTGATAAGTACGATATTGTCGGTTTTGGTCGCAGCTCGCGTTGTTCAATATGTTCACGAATGAATGGGTCGAACTCTGCCAATAGCTCCAGTGCACCCATAAGATTACCATTATGTGGAGAATCAAATACTTCCTCGGAACCTCTAAATGCTAAGCCCCTTATGCTCAAAAATTTCACCATTGCACTAACCCGTTTTAGGACATTGTGATAATATTCTGTTTCTTTCCTTAATTGCTCCTGAAGCTGCTTGTCTAAAACGGACTTATTTTCTTTTCGTGTCAACCACACTAACATTGAATTATTATGTTCATTAGAATTTTCGTGATTTTCTAAACAAATTCCTATGTGTTTTCAATCAGAAAATCCGGTTGTGTATTGAGAAGGGGTTTTGGAAAAAAGTTTGCGAGCCAAACAAAAAACAGTACCAACTCTGGTTGAATAACATAACCAAGATCTTAATTGCCCATTTTTCATTTTCTTAATAAAATAACTATTTGAAAATTATCTGTTTTGTTCTTTGTATTTTATTTTTATTGAAGCTGAATATTTATTTTTCGAATCTTTATTTTGAAAGTCAGTTATTTAACGTGAGAGGATGTCATTAATAAAATCATTATTTAGCAATACTGGCCATAAGCCCACGTTAGCATATTTCTCAAACCCAAATTCAATATTTTCTAAATTTTTTTCCGCCTCGGTATTACCTTCCTCTTGCTGAACACGAATATTGTTAACAGAGTTGTTGGTAGTCAAGATCTTGCACATTTTCATCACTTGTATTTTTTTCCTGGTTTCGCGATTTTTTGCTCCCTCGGATATGATCCCTTCCTTTTCGCTTGTTAATGGATTTGTAGCTTTTTCATTCTCGTTTTTATGTTCTAATTTTAAAAAAGGTTCAATTTTTGCACATTTATTTCTTTTTTTTTCTCGATCCAACTGTAATTTTCGTTTTTCAGCTCCACTTTTATATTTTCTAGCAGACATATTGTAAAATAAAATTTTGATATTTTTCTGAAAATAAAAAAACGATTAAAGAGTTCATTTAGTATTGAAAAATAAAATAAAAACAAAAAAATCATGATCTTTTTACTTACCTAGTATATATGTATATATATATATGTAATATGTACCATATTGTTTTTGAAAAATATTTTATCACAGTTAGGTTAAATGTCAACCCTTTAAAGTAGATTCTGAGGCAGGATGATATATATATATATTACGTAAAATTAATTTTGAAAAATTAAAGTTAAATATATCTCTGAATTTTAATTTTAGATATTTTTTTACTCCACAATATCGATTGTCTATTGTTTTCAATGGGGGCTGGGGTCCTCTGTATCCACGGGGCTCTGGGCTACAGCCCAAAAAGCCCTTAAGTAGATCCGCCCCTGACTACTATACTACTATTATTGTTATTTATTTGTTTATTTACAACGATATACACACTACAGTTTTTCGGCTAAATTGTAGTTTACACGTATTAAACTAAATAAAATTAAACCATTGTATAATTTCTTTTTAATGTGAAGTAAAGTATATAAAATTAAATAACTGAATATTATATTAAATTACAATACGCTATTTATAGAAATAGTAAATCAGTATCTTAAACAATAAGAACTAACTTGTTTACAGCAACAATTGCGACCACATATACACTCCTTCATTCACACATACCCCTGCCTGTAAAAGGTAAATCGAAAAAGGTAAATCCAAGTGTTTAATGTTAGGTGTAAAATAAGAGAAAACATCGATCGATATGGTAATGCACAAAAACTATTCATTGTCACAGTGAAGAGGATTTAACTTGTCTACAAAAACAATCGGAGTATCTAATTCACCGCTCATTGCACTTATTTGTACGTTCGTTATTTTAATTATCATCAGGAGTATTAAAATTACGATCAGCTTTATCATTGCTACCGTCATTTCTATACAGACTACACTAGCACATGAACGGCCTAAATGCGATTACTTGGATGATTTTATGATTCTGAAATAGAATATAATTGTCTATTTGAAATCAAACAGCGGAGGGACGCACTTTATTATTGATCTCGTTGTCTATAAATAAGACATCCTCTACAGCTCGTAGGGTGATGGTTGCCTTCATGGAGTGCACACTTAGATGGCTTTGTTTCATTGTTGTCACATGTTTTTATGTCATGTTCATTCGCACACTTCACGCACTTTAAATTACAATAATTTACAGTGTGTGCAAGAAATTGACACGGTTTACAACAATATTTTAATTCACACCTCCTATACGGTTCTTGAACAACAACAACAACAACCCCGTATTCATTATTCGAGTAATTTTAAATAATTCTAAATTTTACGGCGATACCTTTAAATCTAAAAAAAAAACAACATTGGGCGCGGTTGTTGTTCTCAGTTTTTTGAAAACGTTATGACACGGGCGGCTTTAAGGTAAACTCTACTCTTGGTATAGTTAAGGAAAATTTTTTAAATTTTTGTGAATTTTCTCACATTTTCTCACATTTTCTTCCATGATTAATGATAGGATCTTGATTTTTACATTCCCTTCTAGTCTCGCATCGAAAAGAATGTTCATGTTGGCGCCCGCTGCAGTTTTATTTCTATTAATAATAATTTCAAAGAATTGGTGAGGGATTGTGGTAAACTCTTCGTAAAGCTCAAAAGGATGGAAATGTTAGTTCTGTTTTTTAAAAAAATCGTTATTAAAGATGTGAAATGGGAAGGTAAATTGGTAGACAGAATCTTGTTCCGAAGAGTTGGAAGGTGGACAAAGGCTCTATGTACGTCAACAAAGAAGCTAGGGTGTAAACTTTATTGAATAAATGACTTTCAGATATAATATGTAGGACAGGAATAAGGCAGCACAGTCAGAAGGTTGAAACAAAGTTTCCATAAATTTTATATTCTGGAATATTCTAGGTAGTTTTATGAGTTTTCGATAAGCTCCAATGATTGTGGTACTCGTTATAGTCTTACGGTAACCGTTTCTTCGTTTTATGCGTTTTTTGTTTTGAACCGATTTAAAATTCCTAATTTTTCGGAGTTCTTAAAATCATTTGAAATATGGATACACGTACCTTCACTATCATCTTCACATCTGTAGGTAGCGATGAACTAACGCTATTGGACATGAAACGATTCTGTACTGCAACGTTATTTCTCCGTGTTTAACGCTAGTATTTAAATCACTTTATTTTAAATCGGTAATCGGTTTTCGCCAGATTTTCTGTTTACTTGCTATGAAAACGTTTAAATTTTGATTTCTTTACGAAAATTACGCTTTTATATGTTGAAGTTTTTAGTGACACAAACTTTAGCCAACTTTTTCGATTAACAGCGATAATTCGAAAATTATACTCCTTACTTCTTCCGATCGCTCTACAAATTGTTTCGATTGCAATGTTTTTTTTATATCATCATATATGTCAGTGGTTTGTTTAGATGCGTTTACCCTTAGATTTTTGATAGTTTACGAAATTAAAATGTTATACATTAAATTGAAAGCTTAGGGTAGGCGGTCACTTTGGTTTTTTCATAAGATTATATTTTTCTTTTTGAGGCCGTTTGTATTATTATGTACGGTACTTGACGTTTGATAAAATTCATTATTTGATGTAACAATTTATCGCTTTTTGGCAATGAAAAGTAACAAACTGACGCAGTTGAGTTCACTCTTAGCCATCGTTTGCAGCCTTGCTTCTAGCTAAAATGTTATAACGTTAACATTACAACTAGGTTAATAGGAATGAATGGAAAATATAGGTTGTTCATACGTACTGAGGCACTTTAATAAATGAACAAAAAAGGATCTATACGATTTATACTGTATAGAATCAATGTGAAATCTGAAAATTCACGTATGGCGTAATTTGGAAGGGCAGATATTAGGGGTGTGCGGGATCCCGAAATTTCGGAACGGGACGGGAAGGGTTAAATCGGGACCGGACGATTCGGGATTATTATCAGAATTTTTCATATTTTCGAGATTTCCCGAGTTTTACGGAAATTCAGTAATTTATTCGGGTTACTCGATTCTTTTGAGATTTCTAAATTTTTTGTTCTAGAGTTTTTAGAACTAAATTAAACGTACCGAAAAACCGACGCTAAGTAACTGTACAGGTTTTTTTTTGTTGCGTATTATTTGTACAAACAATTTTATATAAATAAAAATAAATGACAATACGTAATTTTATAAATCAAAATAGCATGATTATTATATTTAGTAATATTATAGACATAACATATTAACACTTTTACAACAATAACGTAACAATTTTACATAAGTATTATATATAACGAACTTTTGAGTAAACAAAAATAATGCTATAACAACAACAAAAATAATTTACCTGGTATTTTTAAATAGTAAATATCTAAGAGAAAAATTATGCATTGCAATCTAAAACAAACGTACAACTTTCTGTACAACTGCATAATACATCCAAAACACAAAAATGTGTTTTTTCCATCTCATACGTTGTTTTACAAACAAATGATCTTTTCCTAGTCTATTTAACACACTGCCTTCCGCGTGATTATTAGCGATTATTTATGCCGACGATGTGGTTATCCATGTATATGTATAAATAAAATAATTTAATTGAAATATCAGCAAACCCTTTGCTCTTTTACTCATTTGAAACAGTCAAAAAATAAATATTTATAATCTACAGGACGTCAAGTAGTATTACATTTCTTTTGAGTAGTTTTAAGTTACAATCGTAGATTTTTTCAAAAATAGTTTATTGATTTAATAATTTTTAGTAAAAATTATGGGACCAGCTGAAAGAATTGAGAAAGCTCGGAAAAAAAATGGGAAATCCCGAAAATCAAGAGTCCCGACTCGTCCCATCCCGGCATTAATTTTCCCGGCTCGAGAGTTGGGAGCTCGAAAATTTCAAGATCCGGCACACCCCTAGCAGACATGGTAAATTTGTAATTTTTCTGAATAAACAAAGGTAGTGGAAACATCAAACATTTTAAAATCATCCGTTTGTATAGTAATTTAAGAAACAAACGGTAGTACTTGTAAAGTTACCGTTTTTTTAAGCTTTTCTACTGTCTGACCATTTAAGGATTACTACCCATACTTTCCTTGTTTAACTTCGTCCAAGTGAAGATCCTAATTACAATCAAACTAGGAGCGAGATTAGTAATTTTTATGGAGCTCCCTGTGCACGAGATTCCCTTCAATACTCCCCTGAAGTTATAGTCAAAATTCTGGTGTTTGTCACGGAAACCAGGTTACATTTGTACGTGTAGAATTCGCGCAGTTCTCTATATTCTGTAATAGCCTGGGCAGCATACCATTAAACACTACAACAGGGCAAGGACGGGTTAACAAAGTCTGGTACATTCGAAGATTTAGTAGCGAAGGAGAAACCAACGCGAGGTTTCAATGAGAGCTGGCGGACATGGAGAACCCTGAACCGAATTCGATCAGCAAAATGGTTCCTGGCCGAGAACGAACAATGTGAGTGCGGTGAAATATAGACCGCACAGACCGCAGCGCACCTACTGGAATGTAGATTGGTTGGCGTTAGGTGCACGATGAAAAGTGTTATAGACGCGGATGAGGAAATCTTAAAGCTGGCGGAGTACTGGTCCGAGAAGATTTAATAAAAGTTAATTTAACCTAGTTTAATTTAATTGAACTTGAGTTATAATTGGCTCGGACACGAATAATAATAATGATAATGATAATAATAATAATAATAATAATAATAATAATAATAATAATAATAATAATAATAATAATAATAATAATAATAATAATAATAATAATAATAATAATAGTTGAACAGTTAAAGGCAAAACATAGAGATGTAAAAAAAAAAAAAATATCAACATTTAAACACACAAATTATAATTCGTATTTATTGCCATATGTGATATTTAATTTCGAGATTAAGGGACCACTCTCAGCATTGTAATTTAATAATGATACAATATTCTTTTTAAGTACTGGTGTTTTAAATATTGTAATTGTAAAAAGGAAAAAGTGATTAAGTATATTTTTATACTGATAATTGCGAAATAAAAGCTGTTTCGGTGTTCATAAAAAAAAAAAAAGAAAAAAAAGAAAACGAAAAACTAAATAACGTAGTAAGTTGTAATCAAAATGGTGAAAAAATAACGCACGAATTTAATATTGATTTCAGTAGATGTTACAGGCTGCTCTTAGTTCATGGCTCATAATGAAATGCTACTCTTTTTTCTTTTAGAAAATTTTACTTTGATACAAATTTTATAGCCGGTTAAGAAATAAGGCTTTCTAATTGTTGCCACCGTGTGGCCTGCATTTTAACAAAATTTTTTACCTTTTTTATCTAGTGAAAATGGCGGAGAGGGGAAAAGCGAACGGTTCAATTTTTCAAAACATAGTGAACAGTTTGAAACGTTCCTTCGTCAAATCTTTTATACAAAAAATTGAAGAACGTCGTTGGATAGAAAAAGAAACGTCGAATGATGTAGAAGTTCTTTGGAAGCAAACCGAGAATATCGCGATTTCTTCCGCGTTATCCACTTCAAGTTCTACCGGAACGTTACTGGCAGGTCATGAAATAGTTCCTGGCAAAGAAATGAAATTTCCTTTTGATATTCCAACTATTTTCGCCGATATGGTAACTCCGAAGGATAAAACCAACATCGAGGAGAATGCGGACGGATTTAAAGTACGTTTTATTAAGCATAAATTCGAAATATAACTAAAAATACTTTAAATATTTACTTAAAAAAGGAATGGAAAGCATCGAAAAATATTGAAAATTTATTTTTCTATAACCGTTCATTTTACACGTAGTTACTTACCGACGTAGACCAAGAAGTTTCCCTGATAGCTTTACGGCTACACTGATAGTTTCCAAACAGTTGTTTCTTTTACTTTTTTTTTTTTTTTTTTTTTTTATTTAAAAATAATTTGCGGGTGGTCCCACAAGGCAATTGCCCGTCTGTGGGTTCCCAACATAATTATATCGTTTATTCATCATGTACATCTTAAATCTAATACATCATATTCGACTTATACATACATGTTACTTAATTCAACTTAACTTCTATTTTTACTATTCTACGTCTAATTTTTAATTCAAAACATTTATACCCATCGCACATCATACCACAATATTTTCACATAAGCCATAAGTAATGCAGCTAGAACATGAGCACCCCGAATGCGTGTTAGGACATCATTCGTTTTCAACACGTCTATGACGCAGGGTTGTTTTTGGGGAAAAAACAGTATCAATGTATATTATTTTGATCCATGCGAAATGCTGGTGAATAATATGCTAATTGGAATTTTTACCTGTGATTAACCGAAGCAGCTTTGGCGTCGTACTGAGCCACCTTTTTCAGGTAACTAATTTTCATAATTTTCCTCGATAAATGGAAACAAGTATTCAATTAGTTTAGATCATTCTCGCGATTTTATCACCCAGCAGCGGCAGAAAATTCAAGATATCGCAAACAGAGTTTTCCTTGGAGCAATCAATACGGTTCCCTTTCTTGTATATTGGTCGCACTATGCCTACTTTGAGCAAGTTCGGCACTATCCCTCTTTTTACTGATTGATTTATTAAATTAACTAATAAAGGCCCTATCAGTCCAATATGCCGTTTAACATCCACAATTCTAATTCCATCGTATCCTGTTTATTGTTTTATATTTTCTTTATTACTTCGCTAATCTCATTCTGACTGATTTTGGGAATAAAAAAGGTTACCTTATTTAAATAGTTAAGCTGCTTAGGAATGTAGTTAATCCTGGTTGTTAAAATATCCGTTCATCTTGAGAAGAAGAAAATTTAAGGGAAGCTAAGGAATTCGTTACTAAGAGTATGTTCCTATTAATGCAACCTGTTACTAAACATGCATGAAGACTATAATATGGAACGCGGAATAGAACAATAATAGTTTCATTAATAGTGCTAGTGTAATGTTACTTTCAGTTTCATAAGCACATGTGATCGGAGATTAAAGCACAAACAAAGCATCAAAATAAGGAAGTGTAAAGTCCTAAGTAACTGTAAAATTTCTTGGGAACCTTGTGTGTTATATCTGCTGGCGATGTGAAGGATGCAACATTTACGACAGATCTTTACTAAAATATGATTCCAGAGTGCCAGTTTATAAAAAGAAGTATGAACATATAAAAACTGCCACTGTATCTAATGTTAAGAAGGAGCTCAATAAATTGTCCTACGATAGTGAGTTTAACGATTAAGGGCTAGAGAATTCTCTGCAACTTGTGTTGAGGGGGAAGTAGGATGTGATCCTAGGGTAACGTAAAGAGATAACTGATGAATAGACTCAAGTATTTTTAGTAGTAACTGGCGATTTTAGTGTTTTGTAAGTGGAGCTAGCAGTTTTTGCCTTTTCCTTTGTTGCGAAACGCTAAACGAATTAAAAGTTTTCAGGATAACTTCAATTCCTTAATTTAGGACGGAGTACACAGTACGGGAATTCCAATGTCCCTTGCGAACAGCAATAAAATGTAAAAAAAGCAGTTAAATCGGCACGGACATACCGGAATTACGCATATTTTTGTTTGTCCGCACCGAAAGTTGTCCACTAATAATCTCCTCGCCGGAATTGCGAGTCAAACTTTTACAGGTATAAAATATAAAAAAGACCGAAGAAAACAGCACTGCAATAAAAAGGTGGGCTTGCAAAATTTAGTTCATTTCATTATAGCACATTTTTAATGTTCAACGGATTTTAAGATTTTTACGTATCATATTTGTAGAAAGCATTTTTAATCGCTTTGGCGAAAAATAGATATATAAAATTATCTTTATCTAACGGTTTATTTAAGAACATTTCAGAATAATTTTACGAACATATTACGCTCTGTTTGAATATTAATTTTATTTTTCGTTACTAAACAAATATTATGCTTTCGATAAACAACTATGATATATCTATGTTCGTTTAAAATTTGATTCTGGATTTTGCAGTGTGTCCGGTTAGCTCAATTTCCAACAGTTTAACGTGTACTTCTTCTTCTTCTTCTTCTTCTTCTTCTTCTTCGTGTCAGGAAAAGGATCTTTATGCGTTACACGGTGTTTACCTAGTATTCTGCAAATGCGACACTGTCTCTATCCAGTTGTAATAGGTCATTAAAGTAGCACCTGTGCGGGCATCTGCTACAGATGAAAAAATGTTGAATAGATTATTTATCGCCACATATACAGAAAGAGTTGTCAGAAATTCGCCACTTCTTCATTTTGTCTCCTGTTCGACCAGCCATTGTTCTTAGTTTGTTTAATGAACACCATGTTTCGTATTTCAGTTTGGAGGAAGGCGCTCCTCAAGTTCAATCCATTGTTCCCGATAACTTTTTGTTTATAGTTTCAAAAGAATTATATTTGTGATTAAACATGTTTTCTACCACTTGACATGGCGACAGTTAAATTTTTTTTGTATTTACAAGATAACGTTTTTAATCAAATATACTTAAACTTTTATACAGTTTGATGTTCAAGTTTTATGCTATCATTAATATTAAGCGAAATTATCAGTGTTGACGGTTTTATTTTTACTCTCAATGCGGGGGTGAATATTTCTGAAATACTAGAACACTCCGGCGGAACTCTACAAAGTCGTTGTAAAATTTGTATTTTATAACACCTTTTCATTCTTAACGCTTAGAAACGTGGTAGTAATTCATATAACCGGATGTAAGCCCTGATAAGGAACTAAAATATGGTTCCGTTACCCACCGGGGCTCCCTTCACACGGATCTTCATTATATCGAGATATCAGCGACTAGATTAACAAAGCGAAAGGAACCGAAAAAATGAATATAAAAAACTACACTATACGAAAATCCGGGAAACGTAGTTAAATAAACGGCACGACGCGAATATATTTTTATACGAAAGCTAATTCTGACTAGATCAATTTTGGGAAGTATGAAAAAGGGTAGCAAAACTGTTGCGACAGGTGTTGAAGCAGCGATTAATAGCGGTGCACAGGCAGCCCAGACGGAAAGTGAACCGAACAGCGGAATACGCAGAATAGCAAAATAGGCAATAGGCTCCTTCAATTTCACACTCTTTTTGAAAAACGTGGAAATTTTACACTTTCCGCTGCTAGGCTCAGTGTCACTTGGCATAAGTGAAGTATGATTGACGCGCATCTTTCACGAATGTAAGTTTATTACTTATACCGCCCCAGCCACTCACATAAAGACACCTGCATAGCCTCTGCCCCCAAAACAAGACAATCGCCTCCAATCGCAATGCGTTACGTTTCAACAAAGTTAACATCTTTAACCGCTCAGTCGACGACAGGGGAAAGAAAAGGGTCAATTTCGAGGGATCGAAATAAAACATGTGATCAAAAATTAATTTAGATCGGATATTGCCGATAGATGGTAATCCATATATTGTATAAATTGATCGAAAATCATTTAGTAACTTTTGATGTTCTTTGGAAACTCCATCACAACTCCAGGTACAGAAGTATTTAACATTATTTGTCACGAGTTCGTACGCACATACACAGGTTAGTTCTGCACTAGTTTGAATACAGTCAATAATTTAACTGGACATGTTGATAGATCGAAATGGACGTAAACCCATTTAAACAGTCTGAAATAGACGTGGATGTTAAAGACAATATTCTCACAATATCAGCTGTGCACGAAGAAAAGGTGGGGAAAAGTGGAATGATTCGACTTCGGTTCATACGTAAATACGCCATTAATAACAGCATAGACAAGAAATCGATCAAAACTAGTTACAATTCGAATGGTAATCTCATCATTAGCGGTTCAAAACTATCGGTATGTATGTAATAATATGATATAGACAATATTAATAATAATTCGTTATAGATATGTTTATATTGTCATTTTTTTATTATCACAAATTAATGAAATAATAATTACATTATCGATAAAATAAAGACATCAACTTGTTACGGTTTTCGATAAAGTTTATATAAATTGCGAAATTCTGAGAGGGAGTACAATAATTTACGTTTGTCATAAAGATCATGAGTATGTCTGTTTGCAAAAATGCTCATTCAAAAATAAACTAAATCACAAAGTAACTTTAATAAAGCTTACGAATGTCACAAATTTATTTACATTCCGTTGTCTGTTCTTTCGACAATCTTTTTCTTTTTGTCTGAAACTTTACGACTGCTTTCCAAACTATTTTTTCCCATTTTCCGCTCCCTATTGCGAATTTTCATCTTTTGCATACACATTTTCTCGTATTCCATTTCGTCATATTCGACTTTCTTTAAGGCCTTGGCTGTGTGACCATAGAGGGTAACGAAATGGTACATCCCTTAGCTTAGATTGCTACATTTTCCCGTTTCGATTTCACCGAAATTCCTGCTTATAGTTTGTTTTCCTTTTGTAAAAAATTTCATACTAGATTCTAGTCCCATACCTTGCTGACCAAGTTTTCGTTTACTTATTCGTTAACCGAATCTTTCTATCCACCCCTAGTTTTATTTCTTCACTCCCCCGTTCCGCTATCTTGTCTCTGTTATTCGTTTACGCCTTAATTATGCTACCCTGCTTAGGTTTTTGTTTTTTTTTTTAAACATCTTTACTGTCATCTTTGTCTGATCACTGAGTTATCTCTAATTTTAACTACATCTCCTTTTAGTGCCCATCCTTCTCGACTGAACGTGTTATCCCATATTCTAGTTTATTATCTCTTTGGCTTTCTAGTTCTATTGCGCTTTTTACATCTTAATATCAGCATCTGATTCTTTATCGCTTCTGAGTGAGAGTATTCTAGCAACATATCAAATTTAAAAAAAGTACACACACAAACACATATATATATATATATATATATATATATATATATATATGCAAAAAAGGAAGAATATTTTGTGTATAATTAAATCTTTTTTCCAGAGAAATCATTAGTACTCTTATTCGCATCTTCAACAATAATTTGGCAAAAGTCATTAAAGATTCTTCTGTTCAGCTTTGCTCAGCAGCGACAATAGTTCTTTTAAAAAGTTTCAAAGAGTCTCTTGCAACGACTTCTAGATATATAAAAGCCACGGTTTAATACATAATCGTGATAAATAGTAGATTATTCAAAAATGTGAAAACAATTTATAATTATATATGCAGCTTTGAGTGTGCGGCAACGTGGGAGAAAGCGTACAAGACGTTTCTTTTTTATTTTTTTTATTTTTATTTATTTTAGATTTTGATCAGTGATTTATGAATTATCGAGATTGCTACGATTGACGCATCGCATGTAGGCAAAATATTTGAAAGGGATTTTTTCTACTAGAAAGAGGAATAGGGGAACATTGGTTATTAGGTAGGGCGCTTGAAGGGGGAGTGAGGAATAAATTTATTATGTGGAAGAATATATGTATTTAGGAAGGAGATCGTTCAGCATTATGGTCGCATCTGAGTTAACAATACCTACAATGATCACTGGGGAGTGAAAATAAGTGTCACCATAGTCTGAGTTAACAATGTTTGCAATGTTTAATGGTAAATGGAAAAATAAACGTATATTAAAAATTTCAACTTGTTGCTTCGACGACTTCTAATGTTCATTCGTTCTAAATCTAACTGGGTTACTTCTAGAGCTCGCTGAATTTAATCACTCTTTCAGTTCAATTGAGGACGCGATCGAAAAGTGAAATTACATACTGTTAACCGGGTTCAATCTCATAATGGAAAGGAAAAACATTCATCGTTAGTTTAACTTTGTCAAGGAAGTTGTTCACAACAGCTACGACGTAAACGTGGATTAAGTAGCATATCAGTATTTGCTAGAATTGTTATGTTTTCCACCACTAAGCATATTTTAGCCCCTAAATGAAACCCTTACTATAGTTTGACAAGGAAAAATTTGCGCAGTGAATGAATATAAGGTGTGCATTAATCAATTCGGAACCCTTCAAATATGAGCGGACACAAAGCACACAGTAACAATAATAACTAAAAAACAGGTAATAGCAAAAAAAATATATATATATATATGCTTTTTTTTAAACCGGTTTTGTGTGTTTTTAATATTTAAGTATATTACACATTTCAGTAATGAATGACTTATTCGATGTTGTGAATTTCAGAATAATAATTCGTGAAGAAATAATCTGCAAGATTTCAGCAAAAGTTTTAGCAAAATTGAAATTAGGTGGTGATTGTTTTGATATTTATTTACTGCGCATACAGGCAACATTTTTTCCAAATTACTGAAATTTGGAAAATAAAATTTTTAAAATTCATTTTTGCTACATTACGAATCCACTTTGAATTTAATTATATATAATTATTACAATTTATATTATGAATTAATCAACAATATATCGTAATGATTATAAAACATTTTGTACTAATATAAAAAAATAAACGTTTAATACTTAAATTTTTTGTGGGACAAATTGTTTTTGAAACGCTTGAGCCAATACTTGGAATTTGTTATTAATCATTCACTTCAAGTTATAGTCAGTTTCAGAACAATGATCGATTTACAAATTGTTTTTTACTTTAGACCTGAGGTTGGCGACTTATGAGTCACAGGCACATTTGAAGTGGCCCATCAAAAAGATTTTTAATGCAAATGAAATTTGCACTCATTGCTGCAAAAATGATTTTTGCCGGTTTAATTCATCGCCCGTATATTGTTTGGGCGTAAGTCGCAAATATAGACTGATTGAACGAATTTTGGTTTTAGATAAAAAAAAAATTTTAACTGAATATATATATGTATTTATGTATGTATATGTAAAATGTAAAAGTGAATACGACAAACTTTATTGCTGTAATATTTAATTTCAAAATAATATAAACAATATTAATATATGATTGAAAAAGAAAAATTAAATCTAAGCATACACTTAAAACGATTCACAGCCGATTTTATTATTTTCATCAAGTAGCCAGCAGTAATAATAAGGTCACAATAGTAATGTGTAATAAATTACCATTTCATTTATTTTATTTGCACAGAAACCAACTAAATACTTAATTACCTTGCTTTATACTGAGTATGTAGCGAACTTTTAACAAATAATTTGAAAGAAAAATAAATGGAATTTAAAATAATTACAGTAACAAAGGATAACAACGAGACTGTGTAATTACCATTATTCATTTGTTTTTACTAATGAAAACTATACCGGGACGAAATGCATTGATGTCGGATAGGTGCCAGGTGAATTTTCCCGCCCGGGCCAAAGAGAAAAAACTCGTATATTGTATTTTGTATGGAAAAAAAACTTTTGTAATCAGCGTACATATATATATGTTGCAGAAATAGAATAACATTTTTATTTAAATAGCAACAATCACGGACGTATATATAGCTTCCGAAAGGGGGGGGGTTCAAACCCAAAATTTTTTTCAATGTGAAATAAAACAATTCAATTATAATAATTGTATGTTATAATCTATTATATTAAGTAAAATATTAATATATCAATATTTTACAAATGCAATTCAAAGTTCCAAATTGAGCCGTTTACGTTTCATTGCCAACTTAGTTACAATTTCTTCAGAATCCAGTTTTATCGCTTGATCACGATGAACACTCATAAGAGCAAGACCAGTAACTCTTTCATGGCCCATCCTGTTTCTAATGTAAGTTTTTATTCTCTTTAGAGTGGAAAAACTTCTTTCCGGATTTTATGCAAAATTTTTTATTGCGTGTATAATCAATAACATGTAATTTTTATTAATGTTTATACGGTAATTAATTTATGTAAATTATTAATATATAAATCAAAATTATGAAAATTATTAATAGTATAAATATTAGTGAAAATTGTATTGTTATTTATAAAATAAATATGCAAAGAAAATTTTCAACCCCCTCCCTCCGCCCACTTTTTAAAATTCTGGACATGGGCCTGTCCCCAATAGAGAAATTTGAAATTTGTCTTTATTATTAATTACAAAATACAACAAATTTGTTTTGTACAGGGTTTCAAAATTCATGATGCCATTCTCCTTAACACTGATATCTCGAAGTTGTATCTTTTTAAGCACTGAATTTTGCAGGATTTTTACAGGTCAAGTAAGATAATTAGCTGCACCACTCCAGAAAATTATGCCGTAAGAAAGAATAGGTTGGTATAATGCCAGGTATAACCGCCGTAGATGTTGCAGGGAAAGGTACTGTTGTAAGTGGTAGAACAAATAATTTAATCTTCCCAGCTTAGTAGCCAGATATGCTAAGTGCCTACCCCACATCACTTTTTATTTTACTTTTTTTAAAATAAATTTTAGCCACGTTTGCCGTGTATTTCTAAGAAAACATTTCTACGCTTTTAGGTAAAACTATAGTAATAAGTGTAAGCGGTAATCAGGCCTGGATTTAGGGGTGCTAAGGGGGCTGCAGCCCCGGGCCCCGTCTTATAAAGGGGCCCCCAAGAGGCTCCAACATGGATGGTTACACGCGCAATACGATATGTTTTTCCGAACATTTATATTGCATATAGAATATTTATAACTATACCGATTACAAATTATGAGGCGGAAAGATCTTTTTCGATATTAAAAAGAATAAAAATGATATACAGATCAACGATGCTAGATGATAGATTATTAGCGTTATCAAGATTAACGACTGAAACAGATTTTCTCCATTCAGTAGATTTTAACGACATTATACAAGAATTTGCAGGAAAAAAAAAACAAGAAAAAAGTTCATTGTTTAAAATATATATACACACACACATATATATATATATATATATATTTGGGCATCGAAAATTCTATCCATTGTCTATATGATATTTAGTTTTGTTTACATTAATAATTATTTGTTAATTTGTGAATTCAAAATAATATAATTAAATTAAATTAAAGAAAATTTAGCTATTCTATAAAACTGATAATTTTTTCACTTCCGAAAGGGGCCCCTAATATTTCTATAGCCCCGGGCCTATCATACACTTATTCGGGGCCTGGCGTTAATTAATGGATCTCAAAAAATTTCACATACAAGTAAGTGATACAGATAACGAATTTCAAAAATTCAAGACGATAGTTGGCTTTAAAGTTCTTCACAGTATTTTTAGCTGTTTATTAGTCTTATTTTTGAATTTACCGTATTTAGACAAATGAGCTGTTAAATTACTGCTTCGAAATATGTATTTCAAATTTTATAACAATTTTTACAAGAAATGTATGTTTTTACTGTGACCAAAACGAGATTACTTCACTGTAAAAATTAAAATTGAAATTTGCAATTAGAGTTTAAAATTAAATATAATAAAAAAATTATTTTCCAAAAAAAATATCAAAATTGTTTAAAACAAAAATTGTAAATCTATTTTTAGGTAATTTTTTTATCACTCTGAAATATATCTCTGTGTAATCACGGCTTACATTTGGCAGAGTTGATTTGGCTAACCTTGATTCCTGCGTGCTTATAATTCGTTTGAGAAATAAAGGCCAACTTTTTTTTTTTTTGTTTTCCCGTAAACAAGATAACTTCTATAATACTGCTATCATCCAGTTACGATAAATCCTTCAATTACTATCAGACAGAACACGGAATATTCGACCATTACTTTTTTTCATCAGTCATCGTAAGTATCCTCTGCAATAAACCAATATTACAGTTTGACGTAATTTACAGCTGTCCATTTTGATGACCAACCCTTCGAATTTTTAGTGTGAATTTATAAAAAGGCAGCATTCACATAATGTTTATTTTTTTAAAAAAAGATAAAACTAACGGTTCCTGGACATTAGGTATTGATCTGTATATTATGCATAAATGAATATAAAATAATTGGGGAAATATTAAACAAAAAAATTAATCAAAAATAGAATGCGACAACTTCCGAAAACATGACACTGCTAGTTTGGCTACCTAGTAGAAAGAATTTTAATATTAATCAATAACCATAAACTAATTGATTAATCCGTAAGGCTGTTTCAGCGAACCCTATTCAACTCTGTCACGCGCTGTTTGTTTATAACCTAATGTCAATATCTTGTATGTCTTCACTTCCTATTAAATTTTTTACCATCTTCTTTTTTTTTATCTGTATAAATTAAAGTCCATTTATTTCAATTTATTAAAACTTTATTATCAAACTGAGAAATATGACCAATAAATGTATCCTCGAATGAAAATGACAATATTCTTAAATGAAATTTAAAAATGCAGTTAGGTTAATGACAAAAAACAAATCATCAGACATTGAACCAAGTTAATTATAAATGGCAGACAGAATATAACTGAAAAAGTTTTTGATTGGTCATCAAAACTTAGGACATCCCTCTCACGCAATAGTAGCTCTTTCTAAAAATTGATTTGTCATATTATTATACATAAATTATATAAGTTTTGTAATGAAATAGACGAAGAAAAAAAAAAAAAAATTGGAATATATATTATTATTGTTTACATAATTACTAGATGTAATGTTCTGTTTTTTAAAATAAAATTAGTAATTTTCTGCACTAACTTGTTTTATACAAACTGTTCTAATTGTTATAAGAAATTGACAATTATTTAACATAGAAATAGTTTTTGCGAAGTTTAGCGCGAGTTGTCCGTTAAAGTGGCAGCGCTAGTTGTAACATTTTTGTCAACATTAAGAGGATATTTATTTTATTAACAAAATTGTGGATATCAGTTCGATTTCACAAAAGTTTAAATCCTTTTTTTCTTCATGAAAACATTAAATTTTTGTATTAAGCAAACTTTCTTTATTTTAATTTTTGTATATCAAAATAAAATATTAATAAATTAATTGATTTAATTCCGGACTAAATTCGCATTTTGTATTAATTTTTTTGTTTTAACCGTATTCATAATAAGCGGTTTTCACTACGTAAATATATACATGTATATAGTATTTGGAAACAATATAGAATTAGGCTTGTGTGTGTGAAACATATTTGACTTTAATGCCTAGCAAAACTAACTTTTCAGATATCTAGTAAATAAAACATATCTTTTAAAATTAAAATAAAATACTTATTTTAGGCTAATAAAGTGGCAAAAAAATTAAGGGTCTTAATTATAATGTAAATCTAAATGTCAATTACTTAATCATTAGGAAAGAATTATATTAAGTGTGCGTGATGTATTTTATTTAAATTAATAATTATATACAATCAATATATTTTATTTATATTATTCCGCTTTACAACCAGGCTGTTTGCGACGGTAAAGATTACTTACTGTTTAAATGAGAGATTTAGAAATTACACACAATATTAAAAAGGTTGTTGCGAAAGTTGAGTTACTAAAACAATCGAACTACAAAATCACAATTTTGAATTCGAAATTTAGTGGTGACAAATAAAAGTTATTAAAAACAATTCTAATAGTCGTACCGAAGACAGTGGTAAACCTACACCATTTAGACAACCTGTACTCATATATAGAGCCAGATTTTAAGGAGAGCCAGTGGCCCCGGGCCTGTCACCAAAAGGGGCCCTTCACTCAAAAGGGGCTACCCGCTAATCACTCAAAAATTGAAAATTACGAGTATGAAAAATACGTGCGCTCAGACGGTGAAACGATATATCATTCTGATTTTCGCGGTGATGTTGAGTTCCGAATGCGACATACTTCGTGAATTAAATTTTGATGATCTAATTGAAACTTTCGCTATTAAAAAATCTCGAGCGTGTCTCACGTTTAGAATTAATTATTAAGGATCGATTTTATTAATTTACTGAATAAATAAAATAAAAAATGTTTACTTCAATTATTGGGGGAAAATTAGGGGGGCCTTCAGCAATTATTTGGCCCCGGGGTATTTTTTTTCCTTAATCCGGCCTTGCTCATATATAACAATAAATTGAAATTTACAATTAATTTCAGGTAGTTATGCAAATGTTTGTGTTGCGAAAAAACTACCGTAGAAGTTACCTAAACTATAAGCGTACGCATTTGAAATGCTCCTTGAAATCTCAAGCAGTACCATTAATAAGATAAAATATTAATAATGAGCAGATAACGGAAAGACTATATTTCAGAAGTTTTGTCAAATTTGTTTCGCTGACCTGCGTTTCAGCAATAGATGAATAACTCATAGTGATTTCTAACAAAATGTTGTAACGAAAGTCGATGGATTTTTTGCTAATAAAGAGATACGTACAACTGGCTGAAGAAATGCAATACGTTAGTTATAGTTTGATTAGAAATAGTTTGCAGCTACCGTGATCTTTGCATATTAAGCCTGAATATTATGAAGTAAAAAATTAGAAATTTTATTTAGGTTATTTGAAGAAATTTTCTTTTTCTTCTAGGGGAGACGATTATCAAGAGGATGTTCGATTATATTTTGAATCAAAAGCTTACATTTTTTCATGAGAATCCTATATTTCACCCAATTTTGTAACCATCAATTATTGATAATTATGAAGTTTTAATTTTGTCTTATACTATGTACAGGTACAGTTCTTGTTATTCGTTTGATAACGATTATAAAAAAATAAAAATACTGTTTTTATTTACGCTATAAGAATAATTAGTATTCAGAATATGTTTTATAGTATTATTTCCAAGGATATATAGTGTTTATTACAGAATTGTTAATTTTTTTTTTGCATTCAAAATTCCAAACGAATGAGAATATTTTCAATTTTTCGAAATTAATTACTTTTTTCCGATTAGAAAAAGTTAAGGTAATTTTTTTTCTTCAAAAATGCAGTTCTAATTTTTTTATTCAATTCTCTCTAGAAAATAATTTTTTTATTGAAACTAATTTCTGTAATTTTGAAATATGTAAAAATTAAAATTACTTTTTTCGGAATTTTAGCTTTAATACTTTTGAGCCCATTCAGTATTCTTTAGATACAAATTTTAGTCAGTAAATTTTTTTGTAAAAATTTAATAACAAATGAAGAAATATTATAAAAAAAAAAAAAAATGACGCAGTCATGGGGATTGTCGGCAGAAGTGAAACTCAAAACTATGAAATAAGCTTTTTTTTTGTTTTTTTTTTTGAATTTCCAGATTAAAAAAAAATTGTAGTATAAAAAATTAAAATTTTATAATTTGTAACTTGAAATTGTTAACATTAGTCTGGTTTCCACATCTCACTCCGAGCAACAATTATGTACATCTTTATATGGTTTGTTTATTAGTCAAAACATATGTTGGGCTATGCAAGCCCAGTACCAAATATAAATACAACTTAATCGAAATAATAATTATTATACACTTACATTATTTATACATTGTATTTGCATTTACATAAATCGAAATTTAAATTAACTTAATTTTCAACATTGTTTTCATTGTTTGCATCATTATCATCATTAATTTCGCAAATAATTAAATTAATACATACTTTCACTGCTACGCAACTAGTTTAATAATAATAAACAACAATATTGACAAAAACAAAGTTGACAATGTCAACCGTATTTATTCTATGGAATTAGTAATGCAGTAGTTACAGAATTTTTACAGTATGTCATTATTAAATAATGTTTACGATAATTTACTGGTATCATAAAGTTAACTTTTGTTATTCCCTATTAGTTCTTATGTAGTTAATTAAATTTTTATATCTCTTTTTTTGTAGTTTATTACTGACTAGCTTTTAACCCGTGACGTTGTCCGCGGAGAATTATTATTTCAAGTAAGCTGTTTCGACGTGAAAACAAATATAAATGAAAGAGATTTTATTATTAAATTATAACTATAGGTTTTTTTTTTTTATTATTGTTTTTTTTTATTAGGTATTTACTTCTATATATTTTTTTTATTATTTACTTTTATGTAATTATTTTTGTTTATTTACAATTACAGTAGTAAAATTTTAATTCAACACATTTTTGTAAACAACGTTTTTCAGACGTTGTCCTGCCAGTGTATATTCATTTACTATTAAATATACAGTGAGCCACAATAATATCCGGGCACCAATGTACCCAATGAATATACGCTAAACACAAAGGAAAAAAATGCTTTATTGTTGTAACAAGTAACGAAAATAGAAAAATAAGTATCTCCTTAATATATTCTCAAAAAAAAAAAAAATCAAAAACATTAAAAAAACACGGCTTACGATACAAAAAACGCAAAAATTACGAATTTTAAGCGCCACATTAATATCCGGGCACATAGAACTAAGTGCAGTAAAACACTCGTGGGTTTTTTCCAAGTGCATCAACTAAGACGCGCTACTGATATGAGTCATCACTGTAACGCGAGTCGTTACGCGAAAACGCAAATTATAATTAAACAGTACGTTTGTTACAGTAATTGTTAAAAAAGTGCGTGTTAGTGCAGTGAAATGTCGCGAACGAGTAAAAATACGTCTTCGGAAATGCGTCAATTAGTAATTTGGAAGAATGAAGAAGGTTTTTCAGAACGGAAGATTGCATAGCTACTAAATATTCCGAAAAGTACGGTGCATGACGTTCTTCATCGCTTCAAAAGGGAAAATCGCATCGACTCGAAATCTAAAAAAGGGAAATCAAAAAAGCTAACAAAATACGATATGCGTTTTATCCGGCGGGAAATAGAAAGAAATCCTAAAGTAAGTGCGTCGAAACTAACTATGGCACTAAGAGAGAGCAAAATGATAGAAATTTCAGCCGAAACAGTACGTCGAGCCATAAAAGATATGGGGTACTTTTCCCGCACTACTCGCAGAAAACCCTATATTAGTTCTGCAAATATAAAAAAACGGCTCGCGTTCACAGAACAATACCAATTTTATTCGGAGGAGTTCTGGAAGAACGTCATTTTTGTTGATGAGTCCAAGTTTAACGTCTTTGAGAGTGATGGAAAACAGAAAGTATGGCGTAAACTGAATACTGCATATGAATTAAAAACTCTGACTGCATCAATTAAACATGGCGGAGGAAATGTACAGGTGTGGGGGTGTTTCGCGGCGAGTGGTGTGGGATCTTTAGTCATCATTGATGGTACTATGAATAGCGATCTATATGTGGACATTTTACGACACAATTTATGCCAAAGCGCTGAAAAATTGGGCATCTTGGAGTCATTTTACTTATATCAAGATAATGATCCAAAACATACAGCGTACAGAACTCGAGAGTGGATTCTCTATAATTGCCCCCACATCCTTGCCACACCCCCACAGTCTCCGGATTGCAATCCCATAGAGAATCTATGGGACTACCTCAATAAAAGGATTCGTGAAAGGCCGATTTCCAACTGTAATGAATTAAAAAGTCGTCTAAAAGAGGAATGGCAGAAAATTCCCCTTGATTATCTACAAAAATTAGTTTGTTCAATGCCGCGCAGGTTGAAAGCGGTCGTGGATGCCAAAAGTCGTCATACGAAGTATTAATTTTTCCAGAAAGTAGATATCCAGTTATTTAGAGAGCTCCTTTATTTTATTTTTTCCTTTGCCCGGATATTAATGTGGCGTTTAAAATTCGTAATTTTTGTGTTTTTTATATCTTAAGCTGTGTTTTTTAAATGTTTTTGATTTTTTTTTTTTTTGAAAATATATTAAGGAGATACCTATTTTTTTATTTCCGTTACTTGTTTCAACAGTAATGCATTTTTTTCCTTTGTTTTTAGCGTATATTCATTGGGTACATCAGTGCCCGGATATTATTGTGGCTCACTGTATATATATATCTCAAATGGATGGCCTTTATATTACAATGAAAAGCTTTGTCGTAAAAAAGTCAGTTAAGCGGTTTAAGCGTGAAAAGGTAACAGATAGACAGACAGACAGACACACAGAGTTACTTTCGCATTTATAATCTCGGCAGCCCTTTGAGAGGCGTGACACTCAGCGTCTAAAGCTTGCCGTGCCTGAGTCTGTTCTAAGGTCTCTGAAACCTTTTGAGAGGAGTCACGCTCGGCATCTAAAATCTGTCTGGTCTGTGTCTGCTCTTGAGATTCCTCAGTTCTAGCTACTTTCGTAGTTCGAGCTCTGTTAGAGTTACGCGCTAGATCAGATTTACGCCTGCGAGGCATATTGACAGTAAAAATAATAAGAAGTTTTTTTTTAAAATCAAAATATAATACGTTTATGTAAATGTTTTAAGGAAATCTCCGACCTACTCACTAAGTACCTATATAACTATTTATGATTTAATAATAAAACTTCTTTCATTTATATTTATATTGACGTCGAAATAGCTTACTTGAAATAATAATTTTCTGCGGACAATGTCGCGGGTAAAAGCTAGGAACGGACGAACGAATGGCGATTATCGAAGATGAACAACACGTTAATAAAAGCTAGCTAGTAATTTTGTTTACATAACGAAACCGATTTCTGGCGTTCTGATGTTTCTTAGAATTTCCGAATAAAAACATCTGGCTGAATAAAATAACATACACTAACGAACGAATACGTAAGAAATAATAAAATTAATATAATATTTCCGGAATAAAAACTATCCTATGTTCTTTCCTTTCAAACTATCTCCATACAAAATTTCATCTAAATCGGTTCAGCGGTTTAAGCGTGAAAAGGTAACAGACAGACAGACAGATAGACAGACAGACAGACAGACAGACAGATAGATAGACAGACAGACAGAGTTACTTTCGCATTTATAATATTAGTAAAGATTAAACGGTCGTGAGAAGAGAGGGGGGTAGAGGAGAGGCGTTAGCGGTTTTATTTCTCGCACTAGTCGATACTGTTAACATTAATGCATATCCGTGACTGGTGTGACACGCGTAGCGCGAAACCATCAGTTTCTCCCCTGACCAAAAAAAATCACCAAACGCGCCCACAGAAGTTTTCACTTCAAAAAATTGAATAAAATTCTTTCAAAAAAATTAAAGGTATACGAATAAAAATATACAATACATAAAAATAAAAAAAAGGAATACAAGGTCAAAAAGGCAATATTGATATTTACAATCAATTCGGTATTTAAATTTATATATAATTATTTCTGCAACAAGAAAAAGAAATTAAACATTCCAATTTGCGCTATAATAAACAGGAAAAACATTTGTAATAAACACATATCGTCCATAAAACCTTTCTATACTTCGTTGCGAGGTGTCTGTTTTAATATTAGGAGAGCATAGACTCAGGTTAGTAATATTATAGTTTCTTTTGTTCTGTATTTGTGTATTTAAATTTAATGTGAAGTTTTAATGTAAGTCCTAAAATAATTCATTATATCGATGTGTACAGAATTTCTTAATAAATTTTTTTTTTAATTTATTTACCAAAAACTCTAAAATGTTTGTGTTACATTTCATAAGTCGACGTTAGGCTAGAATATAAGTATTTACATGAAATTTACATAAGTTTTTTTCAAAGTAAAGGTTTTTATTATTTGTTAAATCCGTGTATAATCGAGATCAGGTTCAAGGAATCATTTCAGGGGAAGGTAATCACACAAATTCTTGCATTTCGAATTTATTTATTTAACTTTTTTAAAACAGTTTTTCTCCTTGAGAATAATAACGTTTAATAATTATTAATCAGGTTACCGAAATTCTGAAAAACCACCTCGTTTAAGAAAATCAGTTTGTGCACTTACAATTAGTTAATAAGCTTAAAAAAAAGGGTTTCAACATAATTTTAATGTTCTCGGGAAGTAGCAATCGCCCCATTTACATCCGGCGTGGTATAATTTTTAATCGTCTTTCGCTTAGGTCGCATCATTGATTTTACGTTGTTATTTCGTTATAATTGATAACGTTAAATGATAAACGTTTGGAAAATTACCTAAAGAATTGAATACAACAAATTTTTCATAGTTGCATCATCGGCAGATGTGATTAAAATATATAATTTCACAAGTACTTAAATATGAAACAAATTACTATTTAATTTAAATACATTAGGCGTTTGCTTTATAATTTCTGTGCATCATATTCCAAAAAATGGACCACGAACTGGATACATATAATTTCGAAAGAAGTGTCGAATTATTATTATTATTTTTTGCATCTGTTTATGATCTGGTGTTCGAAATTTAGAGGAATACGATTTTTATTTAATATTTCGATGAAGATAAAAAAGAGTACTTTTTTATACGTAAAGGAAACAGAACGCATAAAAATAAACGCAATATAGAGATCATATTATAGCGTAATTTAGCATATAATTTCTTGTCGTGTACCGTAGTGCGTATCGTGCATTTTGGCAAACGTACTAGAATCGCAAAAAACCTGGCACAGCTCAATGCTAATACTTTTTGCTTTTTGTTAACTTTGCGTTAACAAACTGAAAAACCAACGTCATTATTTTTTCCGCTTCTGGCGCTATCTATTGTACGTTGTAAAAAATATTAGTAATCGAAGAATGCGGTTGTAGTGGAATAGTTGTTAGTTTATCGGGACGCTGTTGTTATCGGGTAATGTTATTATTCGGTCGTTGTCTTTTGTCGCATGTGGTTTGTGTTTATTTTCGACGTAATTAGAACCGGCGTTTCGTTGTTTCTGTCACGTAAAAAGCGAAAATAATGATTTTCATTTAAAAAATGGTACTTTTCTTAAAATTGATTCAAATTTGGTAAGGAGCATAAAATCTCATTTGTATTAAGATATATATATGTATACGGTTTTGAATTTTTATTAAGTGTAAAGATTATTTCAGTGGAATATTAAGCGGGTGTTAAATGTATAAATCGGTACATTTTTAAAATTATTATTTTCAGTGCTTAAATTGCTTAACCTGTTTATATTGTTGAAAATCGAACAGAAATCTACGACCGTTTAATTTAACAAATACATTTGTTTACAAATTGCGTTGTACCAGAAATATTGATCAGGTTAGTTTATTTATGTTTGATTTTCGTTTTCTTCTTTAGTATATATAAAACAAGTGGAAATCGTGTAAGTAACCGATCACTATTATGCCGGTATATGTCGTCGTCGGAAATTACAACCGCATTGAAGCCGTTTTATTTTTCAGTTCATCCTGATTTATTTGGCCAGCATCCTACTGAAAGAGTAATATAATTTGTTTATTATACAAATCGTAGTATTATTAATCGTGTATTTTGGTTTTTCTAACTACAAAATATAAATTACATTAAAACGTAGTATTTTGTGTCATGTAGATGACAAAAATAAATTTGTGATTAAGGCTAAGATTTTTCAGAGTTGACCGAACGATTTTTTAATTGTGCCCCGCAGCAGTTGTCTTTTAAACGCTTTTTTATTTATTTATTTTTTTCTTTTGTAGAAACTTTCGGAAATTGTTACCGTTGTTAAAATTCAGAATTTCTTGCAAGGGTTAATAAAATACGTTTTTCTTTTTTAGCTTTTTGTGTTAATCAAAATTTAAAAAATACGTAGGAACTTATATAGTCCGAATTCAAGCAGTTGAAAAATTTCAATTTTGGCAAATCAAATTGATGTAATGAATAGTATTTTCCAAAGTAGAAGTAATATTTGAGAAGAAAATGGAAATAAGTATAATTCGCTCGTTTTCTAGAATACAGAATTTTTAATATGTAAGAAAATTTATTATAGTATTAATATAGAAGTAGATTTATACTCATCGTTAATAAGTTTATTTTTAAAAATTCTCTGTTAACTATTTTTGAGGTAGGAGATTCTTTAATATATGTAAACAGTTATCGTTATAGTTTTATTAAGGTTAGTTTAACACGGAACGTTAAATTTCCAAAATATGTTTAGAGGTCAAACTTCCGGAGGAAAGAGCAGAAATGCGAACAGAACTGATAAATAACATTTGCAGTTATTAATGTAACGGGAATAACAGTCTTTTTTCTATACTAATATATAAAACTATAGTGTTTGTCTGTGATTCGCGAATATTTTCATTATAATCACTGCATCGGGCTATTTTTATCGCACATAAATAAAAAATGTATTTTTAAAAATTTTTGTCTGTCTGTTCCGATTTAACTCAAGAACTATTACAGTAATAGTGATGAAATTCACACAGCCTATAGGTTATATATTACCGGATTCGTTCTAGGCTTTGTTTCACATTGATATCATAAATAGTACAGAAATTACAATTTAAAGTTTAAAAAAGAAAGAGACAGCGATAGCTCCGTCAAATCGTTTAAAATTTAACAGCCGACTAAAATCAGAAAACAATATATTTATTAGCCAGTAGATCATCTTTAAAAAATCTCATCTTCATTCCTCTCTGGATTTGTTGCTTCCGTGTAATTTAAAGTATAACAAAAAAAGAGACAGCGATATCTCTGTCAATTCGTTTAAAATTTAAAAGCCGGCTATTGCCGAAAACAAACAAAATCGGAAAATATGTTGTTACTGTCGTGGAGTGAAACGTAAACATCCCGCGCTATAAACACATCATATATGCATGCAGTGTGGTAGCCAAATACGATGACATGTTTATTAGTGATATTTCAGTTATTAGCTGGGTAAGTATATAAACAGAATTTCCTTAATTATTACTAATACAAGTTGTTTGTGCGTGAATGTTCTATCTAATATATATATATATATATATATATAGTAGATACATCGATTACGTATTAAAAAAAATAATTACACGGGCGACACGGTGGGTAACTTCTAGTTACTATTATAATTTAATTGTTTAAATATAAATAATTAATTTATGAGCAGGATGTAAATATAAATCCTTATGCGCATTTGAGTTTTATGTGTTATTTATATTTCAATTGGTAAAAAAAAATTAATTTCAAAAAGTGAAGCTACTTTTCCATTACCTAATTTAGTTGAAGAACGAAATACTAGTAGTTAAATAGTAAAATCTAAATTTCATGTTAATAAATTCAATGAAATTTATTGGTTATACGGATATAAAAATTGATTAAAATTCTTTAGTTCGCACTGTTTATTAGAATAGAATTTTTCTTAAGCAAAGCTTACGAAAAAAATTTACAAAAATATATTAAAGTGATTAAAAGTAATTATGAACATCAAAAGTTAAATAATAGATAAAATTACTTTTCCACCACTTCAAATATTACTATTTTAGAATGTAATTAATGTAAAAATGCAATAAATGGATGAAATTCTAGGAAATTATTGCATTTATTTGCAAACAAATGATGGAGAATTACAAATTTATTTAAAAAATTGTATTTTTTTTAGAGAAGAATCTGCAACAATTTCAGACTACTTAATTGAAGCTTGCATTGCATACCTACTACAAATAAATAAAACCAAGTTTTAAAGACAAAATTTGTGCTGTTATTGTTGATGGGGATGTTTTTAAAAAATCACAGATCTCTATAACTTTCCGTTATGTTAATAATGCAAGTGGCGGTGTTCAGGAAACGTTTATTAGATTCTAAATGTAAAGGATAATCAAACGGCTCAGCGAATTTTAAAATGTGTTTTTGACAATTTAGATGAGTTTCATTGCGGTAATAAGTTAGTAGCCAAATGTGTCATGATGCATCTGTTAGAGCAGGACAAAGCAGTGGAATTACTGTTAAAATAAAGTCGAAAAGTCTACAAGCATTGTTTGCAGTATGTTATGCAGGGCCGGATTTAAGGGAGAATATAGCTCTGGGTCCAAGCCTCCAAGGGGGTCCCACGCTCTTGAATAGAAAAAATTTAATTTTCCACTTGCAAGATTTTAGTTTCTTTTTATAAAATACTCATTAAAATTTGGGTTTTTTATCTTAAAAAAATTCAGTTAATTTTTATATATAAAAAAGAATATATGCGTTCATTAATAAAATTATATTATTTTTCTCTATAAAACTTTCCCTTTTTCTCCCAGTGAACTAAATGCTCCGTAAAATGAATATTTATAGAACTTTTCTACGATAAACCCAATTTATTGTGTTAAAAAAAAAGAGGAATGAATCCTTTAACGTACGTATTGAATAATAAATAAACATTGGACAAATCGATTAATAACAATTCTCTATTCAGATATTGATACCCATACAATTATTGTAAATTTTTCTGTGTAAATACGTTTTACGATCTGAAATATTAACAATATTTTATTTTTCATTTTTGTTGAAAGTTGATACGTTTCATTTTGAACTGTATAAAAATTATTTAAAATAAAAGCGAGTTATTGTTGACCTTATAAATATATTTGTATTTCGAACAGTTTAATAAATCATACTATGTTTCATTCACTTTTTTCTTATCATATAAATAATTATGGAATTTTAAACACGCAAGTTTAGTTTATATAAAGAAAAGCCATGATCACAAACATATGAGTGTATTAAAAGTAGCTCGAAAATCGCTGTAGCGACAATACTGGCGCAACAGCGCCGTAGATAATACATTATAAATAAAGTTTATATTTGTATTAAAAAAACGATTATTGTTTTACTGTCCGCAATATTTAATATATATATATATATATATATATATAAATATTTTTATGTAGAAAAAGAAATGATGTTATTAATAAAAAGTTACAAATATTAACTTATTTATGTATATATATATATAAAATAAAATGATCAAAATTTACAACGTAATTCTTACTGGCATCAACACTAAAAAAATAGCATAATCACAAAAATCCTATCCTAACATTTATCTTTCATAATATAAGATTAAGACATTTTATCGTTACATTTTTCGTTACATAAAATTGTGACATTGTTTAAATAACAATAACAAAAATCCTACAAAATATATCAAACGTTACATAAAATTGGGACATTTTTTCTAATAGGGGTAGCCTAAGAATTACGTTGTAATCACGGACGTATATATAGCTTCCGAAAGGGGGGGGTTCAAACCCAAAATTTTTTTCAATGTGAAATAAAACAATTCAATTATAATAATTGTATGTTATAATCTATTATATTAAGTAAAATATTAATATATCAATATTTTACAAATGCAATTCAAAGTTCCAAATTGAGCCGTTTACATTTCATTGCCAACTTAGTTACAATTTCTTCAGAATCCAGTTTTATCGCTTGATCACGATGAACACTCATAAGAGCAAGACCAGTAACTCTTTCATGGCCCATCCTGTTTCTAATGTAAGTTTTTATTCTCTTTAGAGTGGAAAAACTTCTTTCCGGGGTTGCAGTGGATACCGGTAGTGTGGCCAATATGATTAGAAGCTTTTTTATCAAAGGAAAAAACTCTGCATCACAACAGTCAATAGCATCTACCACAGTGGCAGGTTTTTCCTCTACAGATTTCCAGTGATTATGCCATAGTTCATATTCCGACAGGAATATTGTCCCTTCATTTTCACCAAGAAACGCTTTTGCTATATTTTTCAATTTCTCTTGGGTTTCAGGGTCTTTGCTCGTCTTTTCGGGCAAAAGCATTTGAATCCCTTGAATCGTTCCTTCATGTGGTTTAAAACGAACCTCAAGTTCTGTAATAACGTGGTCAACAAATGGGTAAAATATATTTCGACGGTAATATATTTCAGCACTTTACCCTGGTACATTGTTCCACTGGGTTTGCTTTCCGACCGTTCTTGGAACAACTATGTCATTCAGACTCATCTCCTTCGCTTCTTGGAAAAGAACCGAGAATTGGCTTTCGTTCCGAATGGTTTGCAAAGTTGCCTTTATAGTTTTTGCAAAACAACAAACCCTTGTTAAATCGATATTGACTTTTTGCATTGCCTTGTTTAGGTTTGCGGTGTACGAGAAAATCTTTCTTAGTATAACCAGCGATACAATGAACTGGCTGTTTTCTATAGCGGTTTGCAATTGAAATGCCTGAGTGGCGACATCTCTGCTAACAGCTTCTTGAAGTGCTTCAAACGTTGCACGTATTACGGGAAACATTTGCGCAAATCGTTCTACTGCCGCATGCTTTTCAGTCCAGCGCGTCTCACAGAGAGAGATAAGTGTTGAATATGTTGAGTTGATTTTATCGGCGATTTTCTTCAAAAGATTATCTCGTAGTGGAGATTGTCTAAAGAAGTTTACAACACTTTTTATGGTACCCATACAGTTCCGAATCATGGGAATTTCACATGAATGCGCTAAAACTAAGTTTAAGACGTGAGCTGCACAGTGTACGAATTGCGCTCTCGGGTATTTCTCTGTAATTATTGCTCTCACACCTCGCAATCTTCCACTTAGTACCGCAGCGCCATCAAAGCCTTGTCCAATAAATTTGTCCATATCCAAGTTATAAGACAACAGATGTGTTAAAATTGTCGTTGCCAACGCTTGAGCTGAAACATCTTCCACGTGAATAAATTCAACGAAATCTTCCCGAATAACTGACTTTTGACCCGAGCAATCAACATATCGCAAACATAGTGTTAGTTGCTCTTGCCGAGATATGTCTTGAGTCTCATCTGCTAATACGGTAAAGAACCCAGCCATCTTGACCCTCTTCAGTATTTCTGTTTGGATGGCATTACCGCATAGATCGATCACTTCATTTTGTATTCCCGATGAAGTATACATGGCTCTATTGTGCACACTTTGTGAAAGTAAGTGCTTCTTAAGAGCCGCATCGCCAGATCGAGCACGGAAACGAAGAAGTGCTCTAAAATTGCCATCATTGTGGGAAGGTTCATCTACTCCTATTTCTCCATAATCATGGCTTCCTCGTAGGGCCATTTCCTGTCTTCCGCATAAAATAATGGTTTCTACAATTGCTTTTAATCTCTCGCGGTTGTCATCAGCATTTCTACGACTTTCCAGATTCATACTATCCACAATATCAGTGGATTTGCCTTCCGCAATCTTCACAAAGTTTGCTCCTTGTTCTACTGCAAATTTGTGGTAGTTCGTATTAGCATGTTGGTTAAAGCTATCTAAAGCATTTTTCCAGTTAGTGAATGGTTTACTGACAAATGCTCCAAGACTTTGCAAGCCACGCCCGCCTCGCTCTTTTCCAAGTAAAACGCATAGTTTGCAAAGTGCACCCTCCATCACATTAGAATAGACAAGCCATGAGTGTTTGGCAGTCCAGTGGCGTTGAAAGGAAAGATTTCTCTTGCCGCAGGTTGGAAATTTGAAATTATCTGGTGGGGTCCAAGGCTCTTTTAAAGCCTTAAGTTTTTCCTCATCATTACTCGGAGCACTATTAACAAATCTTCCAATATCGTAAGCAGTGGACCCAAGAGAGGACAAATCCGCTCCATCTGTGAAATAGAATAAATCGATCTATTACTAACCAAATTTTATTTACATATTAGTGCATTAAATGCGTATTAATGCTTAGTTAAATAAAAAATTGTGTAACTTATTAACCAACATTGGTTTGTTGTCTGCGGCAACGCGGACAACAGCGGACGACAGCCAACAGTATTTCCCTCTCACGATTAGAAAAGGAAACACGCTGTTGTCGGACAACGTGTAACATGGGCTTTATAAAGAAATCATTAAATAAAAAAATTCGAAACATAAACTGCTTTTTAAAGATGACTAAGACAATAAAGAACGTACCTCTTTTCGATTTATCAACCGTTTTATTCGCTGGGCCGTCATTTGCCACTTCTTCTTGATGCGACTCCGTGTCACGTGGTTTTTTCGAAAAATAACCACCAAGAAGAGACTGCTGGTTTGTTCGCTTCATCACTTTTCAAACTTTATATTAATTTAATTTAAGTTTATTATTTAAAAATTGGAAGGCGAATTTTTCTTTAAAACGCACACGTAAAATTCGTATATAAAACGATGTTGCCACGCGACTGTGAAAACTGATCGCTTTCGCCGGGCGCGCCACACACTGTCGACGGTGAAGGCCATGTTACACGTTGTCCATCAGCTGTGGACAACAGTCAACAGTATTTTCCTCTCACTATTAGACAAGGAAACAGGCTGTTATCCGACAACGTGCAACATGAGCCTAGTTCGTTAATTGTATATTTATGAATACTTGTGAATAACTATAAACTTCATATGGTTACTAGTAAAATTGGCTAAAATTTGTGATATTATGAGAGCCAATGGGGGGGTTCAAACCCCCAAAACCCCCCCTTATATACGTCGGTGGTTGTAATTAATATATATATATATATATATGTGTGTGTGTATTGTGTATATAAAATTCCTTATTCGACGTTCAATTTATGTAGTATTCAGTTTGTTAGGGTAAGTAAGTTGATTTCTTAAAGAGACCATAGTTTTAATTTTATTAGTCATTCATACATACGATAACAGTTACATTTGATTTTATAAAACTAGGTAAAAAATATTAAGCAGTGTAAAGTATTTTGAATAACGCTGTTCGTTGTTTTTTAACTTATCAAAAAAATTGTACATTCTTGATGAAATTTTGAAAATTGCTTCCTTTTGGTAGCACTTACCAGATAGTTGTAGAATAATTGTTTTGATGAAATGGTTTATGATCGCAGAAAAAAAGTAATAGTTGATTTTATTTTGAGAAAGTAATACAGCATTTAGCGTTGAAACACGTTATTTTGCAAAAGATTTTTATAATAACTTTTTTGATTTTAAATTTAATTTTATTTTAGAATTATTAATTAATTACGTCCCAGAGCGTTATTAAAAATTGTACTAATTAACACAGACAATATTGGTTTGTAATAAAGAAATTGAAAGTTTCAAAAATTTTTTGCACAATTCTGTAACAATTTTAAATACTTACGAGTAAAAATGAAAGATAAGGTAGCGATAAATTCTGATAATTCTTATACAAAAAAAGAAATTTTATTGTCATCTTTATATTGAAATTTTAAATAATTTTAGTATACATATGGAAGAACTATTTTCTACGTTACGAAAATTAAACTTTTATCTCTTCTTGAATTTAGTAAATTCAAAGAATACTCTATAAAAGATTTTCATGAAAACTTACAAATTTATTCCTTAACATTACAGCAACAGTATATGCCAGTAGAAAGAAATTTTTCAGCGCTGAAACATACTATCATATAATTGAAGTATAACTTCACAAAATCATCCCTGCAGCTTAGTAGCAATATCTATCAAAAAGAAGCTATTTAGTTGAGGTTGGTGAAAAAATCTCTAAATTTTTATGATAGTGTCAGATATTTCTGCAATCATAAAAAAAAAAAAAAAAACTGATCTGAAGTATAAATAAGCTACGTAAAAGAGTTTGAACCATAAAAGTTACCATAAAATTTGTTAATAAAAAGAGTTAGATTTAAATATAATTTTGTGTGATGTGATGTGTTTCTTTTGACAATAACTTTTTTACATCCTTTCTTTTTTAAAATTCACAAGTTGCCACTGCATTACAATCAAATAAATAATTAATTACAAATGATTATGATCCGTATTATTTTAAACAAAGTTAAATTAAATTACAAAAAAGTTGTATATAAAATGAAGTAATCAAAAAATAAAAAATATAAATCCGTATAAAATATAAATTCATACTTATTCACGGATCCAGTAAAAAACGCGGTTATTGCTAACGCTAACCTCTTGGTTATATTAATCACTGTTAATATTATTATTAAGTTCTTTTTGTTTTTCTGCTCCTTCTTCATAAAGCTTGATCATCTAAACTCAATTTTTAAATCTAACGTTCTGTTAATTTGACTACGTATTTATTTCTATACGTTAAAAAGAATTTAAGTTGAGTTAAAATGTATTTTTCGACTTCTGCCATTATATCGTATGTTTCTTCAGAAGTTACTATGAAAACCGTTCGCCGAAAATTTTCCTGAATTTTGAATAATTGCCAAAATTGTAATTTCTTGAAGTTGAAAAATTTGAAAATATGTAACTTTAAATGTTAAACTATTAAAATGTTTGTATTTTGTTCGATTTTTTTTCTTTATAAGTAAATTAACTGGGAATTTTAAAATTTTTATGTACATAGGAATTTCTTTCCGTTAAATTAATTCGGTTAAGACGAACGATATATAATAAAACGTTACTTAGTATTAATACGCTGAGAAGGATATTAAGAAATAAATCTAAAACGGTGTATGAAAATATTTCGCAGAAAGTATAGCCGAATAAGTCGATGGTGTTGGTCTCCAGTTCGACTTGGATTCTAGACATGTTATTAGGCGATACGTTTCGATGAAAAAATGTTTTGAGCAAAACTTACATTTGTTAGAAAAGTTAATACGAGCTATGAGCTGGGACCTTCCTTTTTTAAACAACCTTAGAAACTGAATAAAAGATGGTAAATAAAGAGAAAGAGTGAATATTGAAATAGTGCCCTTAAAAAGGAAGTATAGGAACGATTTTTATTTTTCGACAAACATTTTGATTTTTGAAGGGAAAAAAATTTAAAAAACGATTTCAGTCCTTTGTACAATGGAAACGGGAAAACCAAATATCTAGGGAAATTCTACACGTAAAAAGTCGAATTTTTGAGAACTTTTTTCAAGATAGTCTCTCTTCGCCGTGGTGGTGTTTTTTCGTTTACAATTTTCAAATGACGAAAAAATAATGAAAAAATTGAAAATAAAATCCTGAATACACCTCTGTGAAATGTAACTTTATGCCAAAGAATGAGAATTTTCACTTACTCTCACCGAATTAAAATTTTTTTAAAGATTTCGCTATAACATCGCCAAAAGTCGGGAAAGGAGTAGAGGGAGGCAGTCGAAACTTCCCTCATAATTTGTTTTCATTAATAGTCAGAATCCAAGTGATCGTTGAGACCGGCAATATCTGCTTTTTTTTCGGTTATACTTTTTATATATATTTTTTTTTAAATTTGCGTTAATGTTTTTTCGAGAATTTTGCGATATTAAATACATCCGAAAGGTACTGTGAATAATTCGATATTGCTATTTAGGACATCAATGATAGTTCGTTAAAAGTTCTAAGTTCGTTTATCGAAACGGTAAAAAGTGATAAACCAACGAAGGCAACAACTTTGAAATTTTATTTAAGACCACAAGGAGCCGAATTAGAAAAAGGTGAGCAATCCTCATGTATCTAATATATTCCGTAATTTTTTCAGAACGGTTGGTAACTGACGAAAAAACCGGAGTTCGGAATGAAACTGTAGCCGGCAGTCCTATTTTGAATTTTTCTACGTGTTTGAGCCAATATTAAACCAATATTCGTTCCTTTTGGATCGGTCAGTTCGAATATAAAAATTAAAATATCTGAAATCCGCTTGCAGAAATAGAACGAAATGATCTTTTAAATTATTTTTATTTGTAAAATGCGTTTGTTTAAAGGTATAAAAACGTTTAATTTAAAAAGAAAGAAAAACATTTATCATGGATTTAATAGGTACGATGTAGATTTTTTTCTTCTTCATGTACTCTCGAACGATTTGGTTTTTTTTTCTATTGCTATTAATAAGTAAATAAAATACAAAAGCACGTGAGATTTTTGAGCACAGGATTATAAATTTCATTGAAATAAGCATCAAAAATGTTTAACAATTCCCCGAAATATGTACAATAAGCTACTGTCTAACCTAATGGGTTGGTTAATGGGGCTATTGTATATTAAATATTAAAAACTAACAGTTGTGCGAAGTTGGTTTCGAAATTTAACACGAGCTCTCTCCAGGTTTCATGAACAATTTTTGTAACACATTTTTCGGTATAATTAATGTTTTTAATTTTTTGTAGTTTTCAAAACAGAATGAAAGGATTTCTGAAACTGAAAAAAATAACAAAAAAAGTTAAACAATGAATCATTAAAATTTTGGTAACAGATGTTTTTTTTTTTTTTACTGTTGGTTAGAGTTAATATTAACAAATGGTATTTATATATAAAATTATGCTATTTTTCCGATTGAGTGGACATTTGTAAACCAACGCACAAATAGAGTAAGCAATTTATCGTTTTAAAAGATTTGTTACGTTTAATAGTACTGATACAGTGATTATAGATGAATATATGTTATGTGTGATGTATATGTGTGTGTTTGTTGTTTTTGTGAAAATATCAAAAATTTCGTTGGAGAAAAATATTACTTTTTTTTTTTTGTATATTCGAATTTAAATTGATTAACTTTTTAAATGTGCAATTATTATAATCTCCTCCAAAAATCGAAATTGTAAATTTTATAATTTATTTCTATTTGGGGGGTGAAAAATCCGTACAACTTTTTCCAAACAAATGTTTGTTTGTGTGTGATGTGAGTCAGTAATGGTAGGTTAGTGTGTGCACGTAGCACGTAGTAATTGGAAATTTTTTTGTGAAGGGTCTAGACATACAATTTTTTCATACCTCAGCAGAAGTGAACCAATAAATAGCCCAAGCTGATAAATATATAATTCTATTCGGCTATTAAGTTTCATTTTAACTTGCAAAATTTTATATTTCCAGTGAAAAATATAAAGATATATAGCTCTGATTTAATAATTAAAAAATTTTTTTGATCGTCAGAAGATTTTAGACTTCAAAACTCTTTCATATCTAAGATATACATTCATATATATATATACACACACATATATATATATATATATATATAAAGTTTAAAATTATTAACGTATTATTTTTAGATCTTATTGTTCTTAACATTTATCTAATTTTAAATTAGAATCCCGTATTCTATAATTTAATTCTTTCTCTGCAGTGAGAATTTAATTTTTAATTACACTTTTTTAATTCTGTCGTTGAAAGTTCTTGTTTTCTTATAAATATTTCTGTTCTTTTCGATTACGGTATGTAGATTTTTATATGTTAAGAAAATAAATTAATTCATAGTAGCTTTTATTTTTAAATATTTAGGTAATTTAAAATGTGTTCATATTCACTTAAAAGAAAGATGCATGCGCAGAATGGTTTCATCAATACTCGCAAGTTGCAATTTACCAACTACTTATGTTGATGGTTTGAAAAGGAAATATTCACCGGATGGAAGATCAAAGTATAAAAAAATAAACGGAAATCATGCTTATTCAGTAGAATATGAAGAGACAATGGTAGATTTCGAGGATAGTTTTGATGCGACAGTTACCGAGATTCGTTACGAAGAATGTTTAAGGTGATGCTCTATATTCATGGTAACATATTATACTGTTGAAATAAAAGTAAATCGCTCTTTTCATTTACGTAGAATTAAGTTATAACATGCTGCCGGTTATTCCTATCCTCGGATGTATTAGTAATGTTATCGATGCCAACTACGTGTTTTTTGATTGTTATTTTCTTTTTCTTTTTTTTTTTCTGTCATTTTGTTCAGGAATTTATTGTACAGTTGGTAAGCTTCATACGCTAGAATCTATCCAATGGTGATTATGTAAGTTTGTTGTTGGCATGAATTCACATGTGTAATATTTTTATCTCTGTCACAGTTTATTATAATTTTATTTTTTTTTCCATTGTACTGACAGCAGCCTGCTATAAACAATGGTGATAAAAGAAAAGAAGGAAAGGGAGAGGAAAATTGGGGAAAAGTGGAATGAGTAAGAAAAGAAAAATAGAAACGAATATTAACCTGACAGTTGCAATGAATTTCCCAATTCAGGTCTTCAAAAAAAAAATGTAATTTATTTATTTATTTTTTCACAGTACATAAAAATTACGCGTAGAGTCTCTGAGAACGGTACAATAGCACTTAAATAATCGGAAGTGCATCAACTTTTTTCTTTTCTAGATCTGACTGGAAAATCAACAGTGAACATTCGGTATATAAATGGGCATTCGAGATGAAGTTTCTCAAAGAACCTTTTGTACTGTTCCGCATAAACATCCTTTAAGTATGGAACATTCAGGTTCGCATGCAATGTATCGTTCAATACAAAATAAGGCGCAGATACCCCATTGTACGTAGAATGTTGAACTGCTGTTGCTGCATTCTGAGAAGGTTACTTCGACGACACGTTGTTCTATATAGCTCTAATATCGATAACCAATAAATAAACATTTCGCTTTACGGCCAGGTTCAGAACTGATTTTCGTCCTAGCAACGGCCATAGCAGTCTAGTCCTAGTTATTATAGATCTTCTTGTATTTTCTACATGATTATAAGCAAGTATCATCGGAGTCATTAAAATAATGTAACAATATTAAAAAAAAAATTGATTTGAAAATACGAAACTTTGCCATAATGACAATTATGTAACATAATGACGTTACAACAAGTATCGACATTATTTTTAATAAAATTATACTTTACGTATATATTTATCAGAGAAATTATTAAAATTATATTAAGGTACGTTAGATATTTCCCTGTATTTTAAGTTATATTTGGTGCGAATTTTTAAAATTTTTAAATATTGCAGTTAAATTTAAAATGCTCTTTTCGTCAAAAAAAAAAAAAAACTTCGTTTTAACATAAAATACTCTGACTAGAGTTATTTTTAAAATTATCAGTATATCTAAAAAATTGAGAATCATTGAAATAAAATAAAATGGATATTAAGATAAAGCTAGGTTTTTTTTTTCTTTTTTGTGATAGCCTTTTCCTTTATTAAAGATACATTTTTAAATTACCTAGTTTTAATGTGATTACATGTATTATTGAGTTAAAAATTATGTTTTGTACTTCATTTATCATATGTGACCTGGTCTATGAAAACCGGGTTAATGTGTTAAAAGAACAATTTTCATTTTTTTGGCTATTCTTATAGAAAAAAACACGCTCTTTTCAATGAAACAATCCCCAGATTTCTATCTCTAATACATTCTTCACAAATCGTGTTTTAAAAGAAAACAAGAAGTGAAAAACTACAATAGAAAAAAAAGTAATCAATTTTTAAAAAAAAGATAGTACAAAATACTTCTTGCAAGTTCTTTTCTTCGGGTTTAAGGTTTCTGGATAGGGCTTATTGTATTTTTCATCGGTTATCTTCTTTTTCTTTGCCACGGCCACTTCAGTCATACTTTTTTTGATTTTGCCAAATTTTTTGTTTCTGTTTTTTTTTTTTTTTGGTTTTATTTTTTCATCTTCTATTTTGATTTCGGCAAATTTTCATATATTTTCCGTTTCGGTTCTTTAATTAAGGGTTTTTCAGCTAATGGCGCTATAATATCAGCTTTAAAGATATCAGAAACTAAACTTCTTATGTTATTGTAAAGGTACCATTGGCGTTCTAAATCTAAACCTTTTGGAGTGATTTTCTCAGGCATCTTTTCTTCAATAGGTTGTAGCAGTAATTGCAATTTATTTATATCGTCACTGTTCGCATACATTTTTGCTGCTAGGCCGCCTGGGAAAATTTCGAAGTGGTGGAAACTTGTGATTCCTACTAAAGGTTTATAAAACTGCTTCAGGTAGGTGGTCCAATCATACGAGGTTCCGACCTCTTTTCTTTTTCCATATTTTTTTCGTCCGCAGATCTCCTCATAAACCTTATCTAAAACATTACTTGTTCTACCTGATTCAATTTGGCTCAATATGACACTAAATCTTGCTGTTCTTTATCTAATTCTAAAAAATTATTTATCGATTTCTCGATCATATCTCGTGGTATTGAAACATTACATTTTCGATTACAAGGTTTTTCAAAAAATTTTGAAACTATTTTTTCTTCCTCTGCATCTAGAAGAGATAATTCCAAATTATTCGAAGAGTTGGGAGTACGAATTTCATCTGGATTTTCTTCATCACTGTTATGAGCAAGTTGATGTTGATCATCCAAGTTATCAGAGTTGCTCTGCATTACTAAGCTCTTCTTTAACTTGTTTCGAATACATTTTTCACTTTATTAAAATTAAAACAGCTCTTTATCAGGTCAGTTAATTAATATTCACGATACAAAACCATTTCGTGTAATTAAAAACATCGCGATTCTAAAATGATTTGATAACGAAGTACGAACAATATCATTTATATCTCTTTCACGGATAAAGAAATTAGCAACACACCAGAGGGAAATTTGTTGGATTTAACTGTAGTAATATTTCTTATAAAAGCATCACTGCATACAGAAGGGGTCACAAAACATCTGGTAGATGTGCTGAGAAACAAACAGCGGAGGAATAGTGCTGCCGTAGCAACACGTAATACCGCACTACCACCTTCAACTTTAACCGGGTTTATCTCGAAAACTTTTTTTCGCACACCAGCCCGCTTGTCGTAGACCACGTTACATATACTAATGCTATTTAAACCTGTTTGAATTGATTTTCGAATATTAACGTAAAATAAAAAAAATGGTCATTGACCTAAAACTAAAATAATATATATGTTTCATACGCTTATTTAAGTGAAAATTACTCGCGGGATCTTTCCTTAATGTGTTATGTTTGAAAAATGTTTGCGTTTTTGGATGTACCTAAACTGATGTCAATCTGAATTTTAATCTAGTAACTGTTTTATTTGTTTTTAAATACTTTTTAAATTTTCTATAATTAATTGAAAATCAGGACAATTATTCCATATTTTAAAATTCGTGATGTAAAAGTTATCTCCTTGAAACTGTAAATCGCATTATAATGTTTATTTAATGCATTTTTATACAATTTTTAGGGTAAATCTTGAAGTCGGTACTTTTCTTTGAAAAAATTATTAATTTCTCAATTTTCGGTGTAAATATTTTTGAGCGATAATATGGTTTCAACTAAAAATGATGCTTCTTTCGGTACTGTATAAAGCTAGTTGTTGATTTTGGAGTGATGTTCAAATCGCGTCAGTGATGAGCTTGATTCAAGTTCATTATCTTCACTCAGGACTACATTTCTGTAGGAAACAAATGCTGATAATACTTTAAATCAATCCCGTTTATCACCCTTTTAATTTTATAATTTCAGACATTGAAATTTACCTTTATTCTATTTTCTGGCTAATTTATATCATGCAAAGAAAGTATATCTCTAAGAAAATTCCTTTTTTTAAATGTTATTACAATTATTAATAAACAAAGAATACCACTGCAGTTAGTTCACATCGTCAAAAGTTGTACGCAGTATTGTTAACATATGTAGTATTTCCGTTAGTGATGAGCTTGTAAATGGCGCTATGGCGTTTTCAAATTCGTTTTCTTTATTCAAATCTCGTATTTATCCGTGGTATTTCACGTTGATAACATTTTAATTTTTTGCCTTGTTAAAAAATAGTTTTTTCCCTTCGTCGTTCTGTCGCTGTGTCTCCATATTCGTCTACGTTTTGCTGCCTTCCTCACGTTTTCCTTTTTTCGACGGTTTCTTATCCTTATTGTCTTCTTCACTCAAAAGAATCTGATCGTGTGTTTATTAAGTGTTCCATCTCTTTCCATTGAGCGTTCTACTTTGTATTTAAGTTTAGTGCGACTTGGTCTTCCTACTCCGTATTGCGCCTCTTATATCCTGCCTTTTCCTTCTCCGCAAATTATTCCCACTATATTTGTTCCTTCCCGTTAACAATATTTGATATCGTATAAAAATGTAATTGATTCCTTCCGTTTCTAATTGTTTCCGGGTAAAGAACCCTGGTTGACGAGCCTAAAAAGAGAATAATAAAAAAAACAACTTACGTTTACATGCTTAATACTGATAATACTTTAAGTCATCGCCTTTGTTATATTACTAAAAACTTCTTTAAAGACACCCATTTTTCCGCGGTATTTGATAACCATTCTCTGTTCACCGATATCCATTGCTATTCATCAGGTAGTACCGGCAGTAATCGGTTGAATTATTGGAATGAGCAAAAAAAATTATTAAAATCGATGGTCCACGCGGCAAAAGTTATACGTGAACAAACAGAAAAAAAAACACCAGACGTCATGTCTTTACACAGAACCTTCTTTTTTCAAAGTCGGCAAAAAATAGAATCTTAAACTAAATTCCAATTAGAATAAAAATTAATCAGAAGCATTTTTAAATAGAGACCACTTATTTATTTACTGAAATTATTCTCACTATATTTTCACACGGATATTAGAATAAGAAGATATAGGAGCTGTAAATTTTCGAAGAGACGCACGTTATTGGTTAATACTGAAAAATGGTTAATTTTAACGTTTTGAAACTTAATTGAAATTAATGAATTTTGGAAAATAATTGTTCCTAGTTTCGAATAATAATTCTTTTTTTTTTCTTTTTCTGTTGTATTGAAAAATTCGAAATGGTTCGAAATCGTCTACGGGGATTATACGTTTCGTAAACTAAAAATTAGGGTATTTTAAAGCGCGGTGTACATTTTTAACATAACAAAGGAGATAAATTTATTACGTATTTTATCGGCCACTTGTAATTATGTCGATATCGCTTGATTACTACAAAACCAATGTTTTAACACTTCTCTGTGAAAATGTAGTTACGTATAATTGTTTGTAAACTATGAGCGAATAAAGAGCGTATTTGATAACACGTGTGGAGTTTTTTTTTTTTTTTTATCGGTTAACAAATTAAAAATAAGGTATATCTTCAAGCGGCTATACGCTTATACAATTGCTTCTTTGTTGGTACTTCTTGTTTTTAATCTATCTATATGTAGTACCGGTCGACCGTGGAAATTACCGGTTTAAGGGCGTGTTCGGGGAAATTGAGTACCATAAATGACGGTACGGTAATTAGCGTCGAAGTAATTTAAAAGAATATTTATGATTTTTAGGGGTCGATTTTCATTTCCCATTAAATTATTTAATAAGTACGTGTATTATTTTTTAGTAATTTTAATTGAACGCTTTTATTTGCTTTCATCGTCGGTGCTGATTAATCGAAGATACTTGTATTTAAACGGAGTTACCTTTCTTTGAACTTCTTATCATAATTTCGTTTATCAAGTAATCGTTTCAGAGGCGAAATTGTGTACGACTATCAGTCGCGTGATGTAAAAGTAACCGTGTCACATTTTTTTTTATTTACTTTTTATTACAAAGTGATAAGAGTTATGTGACGTCCTTCTACATAAAACGTGTATAATAAAACCGCTGTATTCTAGAAACATCAGTATTTGTCGATTGATAAAAAGTTAATTTGTTGATAATTTTAGAAGTAGGAACAGTTTTATTCGCTTTCTTATAAAGTTAATTTTGTCTACTTTGCTTGGTAAAACCGATGAAAAGTAAACCATAACAAACATGCGTATTATAAAACTTTTTACCGTACCATTGTAATAATAAGAAATAGTCTAAAGGAAAAGAACGAATAAAATAGAAAGAAAAACAAAGATCCAGGCGGTTGAAGAAGAAAAAAAGTGATTTAGCGTCAAAGGACTTGGTGCGAGAAAGATTAAATCGTTACGTTATCAAGTGCTGATGAAGCCTGACACAAATAAAAATTCATAGTATAACAAATTAATTTTATGCTTTAACGAAACTTACAATTAATATTTAAGTTGATAGTAAACTTTCGTATTTTAGATTACTTCTTTGAATGATGAATAGAGGATGCGTGTTATGTATTAACGGCTATTTAATGACAGAATATAAGTATCGTCTGTCACATTGTATTTTAAGGTAAAAGGACAGGCTGAAAATTTCTGGCCTATGAAGTTTTGGTTATGCGTACATTCACAGTGTGTAACAGATTATTTTGACGTTTTCTTATCCGGAGCTTACGACTGAATAACATTTGGCGCCGTGTATATTTATACTACAATTAGGCCGAAAAAATCCGATTTTATTAAGATTTTAGCATTCGCAGTTGGTGAGAAAGTTGTTATGCCAGCCATAACAACTAGAACAGGTCACATCCGCTTCTCTTTTAAGTTGACTTTTCGAATTATCCTGCTATGATGGATGATGAAAACTGCGGTATTTCAGTTTGAATAGAAAATTATAGATTAAAGTCACTATCGTATAAATAGAAAAAGTTAACCATAACTGTCCGAGCAAAATTGCGGTTGAGCTGATGTAGGTGTGCACGATTATCAAGTTAAAAACCATTAAGAACGATATTTTTCACTATTTTTGTAACATTATCTTCCGAATAGATTTCGTTTATAATTGATTTATAAAACTCGGCATCTTTGATTTTATATATTTTAGTCTACAACTAAAGTTTATTCGAAATTTTTTTTTGCTTTTCAAAATTAATATAAATTTAAGTATTGCACATATTTCGATATTTTCGAAAAGCCCGTCGAAATAAAAGTTCACGAGTTGCTGTTGGGTGGGCTTTATCAAAAAAGAAAAAAAGAGAAAACCAGCGCAGTCGAAAAGAGAAGTATGAAATTTAATTGATAAAAAGGAAATGAATCCACGCTATTAAGTAGGACATTTACTGTGACGACGAGCTTAAAAGTTAACGACGGTAGTAATAAAAGGCCAGAGTAAACGAAAGAAATAATTACATTTTAACTACATATTTACGTAACAGAATGAGTACTGATTCCATAAATATTAAATGTACGCGTATACGTTCGCCTTATTATGCTTTTATAATTATATTTGTTAGTGAAAATTCCTATATTATTATAGTGGATCATTATATGCCAATTTTCATAATTACTGACAATGGAAATTTTGAGATGCGTCAGTGAGTGATATTGACTTTTAATGTATACATTAATACGAAAATTGACTTGAGATTTTTTGTTATTTGGGGGGGGGGAGGAATTTGATGGCCATTAATACGAATCTTTTTCTTGAAGATTGATTATAGCAAACGATGAATCGGGCCCCTGTTCTAAGGCGACATTTAATACTTCTCTGATCGAGTCTATTACGCTAATAAACTGCCCGGCCGCCAGGGCTAATAAGATGATCAATATTTCTGTGAAAAATTCGAAGAAAAAAAAATATGATTTATCTATAAATTTTTGTAGTACATAAAAGATAACTATTTAACATATTTATCAAGTCCAACAAATAACACAAATAAAAAAATATATACATATGTCAGAATTAGTTTTTTACACAAAAAAAAAAGGTTACATCATGGAACCAGACTAAAGTGAGAAGCATTTAAAATGTAACTTTTGGACGTGCCGTTTCGTTGCCAAAGTATCCCTATAGGTTTTTATTGTATGTGAACAGGCAGCGTCATATTCGATGTATTCCAAATTTTTATCGTTTTAGTGCTGTTAAATTCAAGTTACAGTTGCAGTAAGCAAATTTGTGTAAAAAATATGTAACTTTTATGAATTAAAATTAAATATACATTTGAATTTAACAAATACAAAATAATGTTATTTTAATATTATAAAAGATAAGAGCCGAAAAAAATTTAACAAGAATTTGTATTTAACTAAATATTCTAATAACAGTATTTGATGAGTATTAAAAGAAAGGATTTAATAGAAAAATAATAATTTACTTTAGAAACTTATACACCGTAAACATTTTTATGAAAATAAAAGAATTTATTTTGCTTTTCAAATTATCTTTATTATAATTTTTAACCAATAAATTAATTTTTTAATTATGCTTATATCCAAGACGCTCCCAATTTTACCCAGCCTGAAATAATTGGGTACTGGGAAAGTAAAGGCGGCCGAGAGAAAGGAACTAGCTCCAGTATTCTCATCAGATCCATTAGGCTTAGTACATCGTGAACCTTAACTTCACAAACCCAACGCCCTATCAAGGGTATGGGACTTACTTTACTTTTTTATGGTTTAAAAAAAAAAAACAATAATAATTACTTTAAAATCATAAACTTGTAAAAATATCATTTTGCTTTTCAAAAACCCAGAGGGATACTTTGGCAACGAAATGGCACTGTCAAAGGTTACATTTTAGATTATTGTGACTAAAGTGTATCAACTAACGCATTAGGGTTCTTACACGTTATACGACTTTTTGTCGCGCGATTAAAATTCGCAGTCGTAAGAATGTTGAGAGAGCCTAAAATACACGGGATGTGATGAGAGCCATTCATGTTACGCGATTTAATGTCGCATTAACTAAAAAACGCATTGCAACCAAATGTCGCACTAATACAATGCGACACTGCCTCGGTAGTCTATGCGATTTTAAGAATTTGTTTTTCCTAACACTGGATGTGACAACACAGCCTGGTTAGTTTTGCTGCCGACTACGTTTCTCTTTTTCGGTGACTAACAGCATTCTTAACCGAAAAAATTATCATGATTTACAGTGCTGAAATGTTCACAATATGTCCGAAAAATTTATTGATTGTGAAGGGTTAATTTTATTAGTTGAAGAACGACCCATTATTTGGGACAAAATGGTAGGGTAACAATTTAAGTTAAAAGTGCAATACAAAATATTTGGGTATTACGTTTTGCAAACCGTGTAAATTTTTAGAACTAAATTGCAGGCTACAAAAAATAATTTTTCCAACTTTTACAACTCTGTACCCTACGTTACGTAATTATCGAGTCTTTTATTTTTTTGGCACTTTTGGCGACGCCACAAGTATAGTAAAATTAAACGTTTTTTTTTTTTTTTTTCGAATCCATAAAAACAAAATTAATAAAATAAGGTAAAACTTTAAAACACGAATAAAACGTTTGAAAAATAACGCACAAAAATGCTTTCAGATATCAACACTGTGTACGTAGCGTGTTTAGTTCGTGTGTTGCACGTGTTTTTGTAAAGTGAGTTTTTTGGGCGCTTCGCGAAAATGGTGACATGAATACTATAATGACTTTTTATCGCAGATTGAAACGGATGGTAAGGACTGGATGAGTACCATGGTTATGGGGGACGAAACTTGGGTCTTTGAATACGACCTTGAAACCGGAAGACAGAGTTAGCAATGGGTTGAACTTGGAGGGGTGCGACCGAAGAAGGTCACGATGTCAAAATTGAAAATGAAGACAATTCTTATCGTTTTTTGTTTTTTTTTTTATATTAAGAGTGTAATCCATCGTGAATACGTTTCTCCAGGTCAGGCTGTGATCGAACAGTTTCATGTTTTGGTGTACTGTAACGTTTGAGGGCTCATATTTTCCACGTAAGGCCCGAACTCGTGGAAAGCAGTTGGCTCCTTCATCATGATAACGCACCTGTACATTCGTCGTTGATTATTCGCGAGTGTTTAGCCAAAAACAATATCCCCACGATACCGCACCCCCCTACAGCACCGATTTGTCACCGTATGACTTCTTATTTTTCCCAAAATTGAAATCCAACTCAAGCGTATTCATTAGGGCGGTGTAGAGGAGGTTAAGGAGGCCGCGATGCGTGCGCTGAACAACCTTACTTTAGAGGACTACCAGGGATGCTTCTAGGCATGGCCGTCGCCAGCGGGGGGCAGGGGGCAGCTGCCCCTCCTGGAGCCTTGAAACTTTTTATCAACTGGCCATGATGAGTATTCATAGGCGTCTAATCATGGACAATTTGGAAGACTTTTATAATAAAGTAGTAGAATAATTTTGCCAGAAGCCCACGAAAATTATGTTTTAATTAAGATTTTATTCTTGTTTAATAAAATATTAAGCCTTTACAACTTATAAATTTTATTTTTCCTATAACTCATATCCTCTTTTTATCATCTCCCCCCCCCCCCTGGCTCATCGGCTGGCGACGCCCTTGCTTCTGGGGGTCGGAGTGGCGGCGGAAACGTTGTGTGGAACTCGAGGGTGACTACTGCGAAGGACTATATGGTGAGTTGATCAATAATTAATTTAATAGCCGCTCATAAACAAATTTCCGGAACTTAATTGCCACACCTCGTATTTGCATTCACCCCCCCCCCCGCACATACGCACACACATATATATATTTTATTTACATATGTATATATATATATATATATATTTGTAATATATTTTGATAATGTGTGTTTTAGTTCGTGGTTGACAAAGAACGCTAAAAAAGCGAAAGACAAAGTGGAGAGCTGTAAAGTCGTTCGCAATGAAGTGATTCGTTTAAAAAGCGAAATAACATCTGCGTTAGGATTAAAAGATTTATTGCTAGACTGTGGCTGGAATATTGCTCACTATAAGGGTTGTTTGACTAGTTTTCAGACACTTATTGATCATCATCCGCAAGAGATGGATGTACTTAAAGGTAATGCATTCAGTTATAAGTAAAATATTTCGTTATAATGTTAAGAAAAAACTTCGATAAATCGCATATTTTTATTTCGTTATGGTTTCGTTAAATATTGGCTTTGCCCGCGGAACAGTCAAAAACTGATCAGGAACATCAGCGCATGCGCAGTACTGTTTACTAAAAAATTTGCTGTTCACGATAACTTTCAACCGATCCCGGGCTGTTTGCAAACCATCAAAATAATCCTCTAATTGTAATCTGATTATTTTGTTATTTTTATGCATGCGTCTACCGGGAGCTCTGAAACAATCATAATGCATCAGGGTAACATTTTTTATTGCAAATGTCAGCGATATAGAATTTTTTCTTTTTTTTCTACCCAAAAAGTATTTTAACTATTTACTTTTTATACAATGTTTCATAGATGATGGTTATATAAATGATGCATCATTTTTTTCTCTTCAAAGTCATTAATTACTGTGACTATGTAAATGCGTATCGTATGATTTTTTGCATCGACTTTCATTTTGGCTACTTTTCGTTGTTTGATTTTAAGTTCATCCGTTCTTTGCCGTTATGTTATCTATCCATCGAATCGTCGGTCTTAGGGTCCTTTTTGTTCTATATCTGTCTACTTAAAATACAATTTTCAAGCCTATTCTCTTCCTTTTCTACGAATGTTCATAACATTTCAGGATGTTTCGTTGATAGATTAACTAAGTACTCATCTGTTTTAGAATCACGATGTATTTGTTTTTTTCAATCTTAAATGCGCAAAAAGCATGCACATTGAACATCGTAGGACAAAATACATACTTTGTGCAGGCGTGAAAAATTTTCTCGAGTTCGCGGGAGACGCTTTCATTTTTAGTTTGAAACTTGTAAGCTATAGTCAAACTATCAAAAATTGCTTATTTTTATTCTCAATATGTTTTTTTTTTTTTTTTTTTTTTTTTAATAATAATAATAAAATGTTATTTAACCAAAATGTATCAAATAAAAATATTCTGTATTTAAAAAATTACTTGAACTTCACAATTATTTTTAATTCATTACATCGCGCTAAATTACACGATCAAAAAAAAAAAAAATGAATTACTTTAAAAATTAAATTGAAATTATAATAAAGAAATTAATTTGTAAATACTGATTTGATATTTGACACATTTCCGTTCACGAAAGAAGAAATTATTGACTAGTTTCAATTCAATAATTTGCGTAAATTATTTATCAGTTGGAAAATTTCACTCGGGGCAAAAGTCGCAATAAAAATATTAGAGGAAAAAAAGGAGAAAAACTATTTGAAAATAACCTTGTTGTTATTGTATACTTTTTCCCGGGGAGTAACAAACGGCGATTTCGTGTAAGTACTATAGTTATTACGATGTAACGGATTATTCGAAATTATACGCATCATTCGCTAGCTGGCTATTATTAGAAATAAAAATTTTACAGAAATAAAATTTTTATTTCTAATATAAGTAGTTTGTGGTTTTAGAAATTTTTTCATGAAATATTAATGCGGTAAGAGCTATAGAAATAATTATTTCTTATAAAATGGCCGGATTTTCCTGAAAATTATTATTATTATTATGTTTTTTTTTATGTTAGCATCGTCATCATTGAGTCGTGTTATTTTCCGGGAGATATCGTGATTATAAACTGTCCACCTGATGTATAAAATATCGTCGTTTAACTTTGTTGTGAGCCAGTCGAATATACTCTACACCAAATTTTTTTCATTTTAGACGTTCGGATCATGTCTGACCCGCTCAAACGCCGCCACGTCTTTTCTTCTACCTTTCTTCAAGAATTATTGTCTCCAATCCACCCACTCTTATTATATGACCACCACAGTATTTCGATGTTCTTCTAATTACTTCCGACACAATACTCTCGTTTTCGTTATATGTCTGCTTCTTGTGGTACTGAACTATTCGTTCTTTTGTCCGTCCACCGGGTGTTTTTCGAAAACGGAACGCGTTAATCATTAAACTAAAAATGTTTTATTTCGGTATTATTTCGTGATTGTATGACTGGAAGATAGTTATGGCCTGTTTGGGAGCTGACTGCTCTTAAAGAATATGTTTTAAAAAAGAGCTGGTTTCGTAAATAGTTCGCAAATAATTATGGCAGATCTCAGTTCCTAGCTCTTTTAACTTACTGTTCAGTCAGTAGAAAAAAACTGCAGCTTAGAGGCAGTGATGACAGTAAGTTGAACGAAGAGAACAGTTCTTTCTCTTTCACTTTCAATAATTTTCGTTGTAGTAGAACAAGTGAAAAGTATTGCACCGGCTTGAATCGCGCATACTTCGGTAGTAAATACTCATAGTAATGATGTGTCATTGTCACACCAGTAACGTTGTGGTAATGCCAATGGAATTCGCTCGCTGATCTCTGTATTTTGTGTGAAAACTCAGTCTGACGCCAACATTTCGCTTTGAACAATCCTTCAATTCATTGCTATATCACATCGACAGACCATTGCGATAGTTACGCAAAAATTTAAATTTTAAATAATTTAAAATTGATTTTTCTAAAAAAAAGAAAGACCTAACCAGAAACCACAACGTTATTATTCGAAATAACTGGCAAGACACTGGTTCAAACTGTTTTAAGCAGATATCTGTTATAACTTCTATTTTATTAAGAATATACAAAAATTGTGGTGCGATCGTTTGCTATATTGTAAATTGTAGTACTGCTTATCTATTTTTAATAAATGAGAGCTGAAACAGTGAGATGAGAACTATTACACTAGAGCTGCCGTACTATCTGATCAGAGAGCTGTTTAAGAAATAGCTATTAAAGAATCAGGAGTCAGGAGCTAAAAGAGCTAGGAACTGATAAGAGAATATTGAAAAGAGCTTTTTCGGTCATCACTACTGGAAGGTCCCTTAAATTTTAGTTGTTGCTGGTATGTTGTTCGATGATTATTTTATTTCGTTTTAGTAAGTGTAGTTTTTTTTTTTTGAAAATATAAAAAAACCGAATTTAGAGAGATGCCTTTGTAAATTTACATTTTTTCTATTTTACTATCCAAAAACGACAGCCAAATGTGACTAAAAAAAAAATACCCTCACCATGCGAGGTCCGGCACTGTTATTTTTTATGCGACGTCAATGTTAAGACGTCAGTTTCTTTGATTATTTGAACCGAAAATGTACGATAAACGTAGAACTGTGAAAAAAAGACTGAATTCCAAAAAGGAAAATACTTTAAAATAGCCCGGCATTTTTATTGATGCAAAAAGTTAAACGTGCTTTACAAATGAGCTAGATTAAGAAAAAAATTAACTGCTTTAATGTTTAAATAGATAATAATTAATAAACTTTTCGTTTTTTTCTTTTATGTGTTTGAGAATTTAGCTTGTAATAACACTCGGCAGGAATATATTTAATTTTTAAAAATTAGACTAAAAGATTACATTGAGACTCATCAATATCCAGGATGACTGAAAGAAGAAACTTTTTATAATGCAGACTTGGGCTCTAACTTTTAATATAATTGCATTCCCGAATTTTAGACTTTAATTTCAACCCGAAGGTTGTGCGCTCTAAAAAATTTGAATAGCGATTATGATGGATAAAATTATTGAAAAAAATAACAGGAAGATTTTATACGAGTGTTACGTGTATGGCAGTGTGTATTATGCTTTGAACAATAATGCTGAATGGCAAAACTATCTTCGTTGAAAGGAACTTTATTAAACTGATTTTATAATAAGTACACTTGTAATATGATCAGTCACTTTTTTTTTCTTTTCTTTTTTAAAACGAAGTGCAGACATTTTAATGATTATGTAATTTTTACACTGATGATAGTATGAAAAATGTACCGTTTTTACGCAACGAAATCGCTTCATGAAAAATATTAATGAAGCGTCATCAACAGATGACAATTAGAAATTGCTACACAAACCTTAAATTAAAAAGTGACATAGTCAATTAAAAGCGACTCTTCTAAAAGAATTATAGAACATATCCTGGGGCTCAGATTCGAAGGATCAAGTTTTACATAACTATATATGTAATATTAACAGAATATTTGTAATTTAATATTATTTTATGCGCACTCACGATCACCGCATTATGTAAATATCTTCGTTATTCTTATTTTTAAGAAGAAGAAGAAGAAAAAAAGAGTTTGTAAGGTAGAAACAAAAAGATATATAATAACAAAATGATTCGAAAAAAAAAAATGGTAGATTCGCGTGGATGTAGTCGCAGCAGCCAAACAAGCACCGTCGCTTAAATACTATCAATTGAGAAACGATGTAAGCGCAACACCGTATGGCACGTATACGAGACTGTACGTATTAACTTCTCTTTATTCGACATCACAACAAATCGTTTCGTTCTTTCAACTTTTAAAACCGTCACGAATGCATGCACCTTCTCTATAGACGAATGTAGAAGCGTAAATAAACTAATTGTAGAAAATGTAAATATCACGAATACGGAACATGACATCAGTTGACTTTTACAAATTACCTCAATTAAAATCTCTTATGCCTGAATTATAAATTTAATATTTTCTGACAATTACTCCGGTTAACTATCGAGGAAATTTATTCTTTCACATCTACTGTTTACGAATTTCGACCGCTTGTTTAATTTATTAAATTAATCGTCCGCACAACAACTATCTCAATAATAAGTGTAATTCCTGGGGGGGGGGCTTGTTTCTATTTTCTTACTCTTAATTCTTGGTTACTATTGGTGACCGTAAGATACGGCCGAGTTTACTTTATATTAATTTCCCGCTAAGGCGTGTAATTTTTTGAAGTTGCTAAGGGGACAAAGTGTGAGAATAATTTTTAAAAATTACGCTCAAAGCTATTAATTCAATGCGTCGGTGCGTTTAGGATCCGTGTTCGTAATGGCGTTAAATTACGCTAACAAAACGTATCGGTTGCAGTAGTTAAAAAAAAGGAATTTTCTTTTTTTTCTTTTCTTTTTTTTAGGTAGTGAGTTGAGTGTTAATCCTATTTCGGTTTTATTTTAACTGAAGGTGAGATGTCCAAAGAGACCCTGCTGAAGTTAATAAAATTATAAAATAGCCATTTCTATTGTTGAATTTAATTAATTTTAAAATTTTAATTTAAGAACCTTCGCAAGTTTTAGATTTGTATATATAGTGTAGGGCGATAGTTAAAACAGGTATGAAACAGTAAGTTTAAATGTATTCATTTTCTGTTTTCCTTTTAACTGTTACCGCGTATAGCAAAACTACCCGGCGCCACTTTAAATTGGATATGGGAGCGCGAATAACCGAGGTCATTTTTAAAGTAAATTTTAAAAAAAGTGTGTGAAGCCGGTATGAAAATTTTAAAATTTACGAAATCTAAAAAATGATACTTTTTCATAGAATTAAATCATCATCATTATCTCCTCGACCGTTCGGTTGGTGGGCAACCTATTTGTACATTCTAACTGTACAGATGTAGGTTGTGTAATTGTAAATGTCTGATTTAATACGATGTTGTACGCGATGGTTTGCCATTGCCTTTTCCATGTGAATAGCGAGTATTTTGATTGTTAATTTTTCGTAATAATTATCTGTCGTCGCCCGGGATCGAGCCCGAGACTTCCGTAACGGAAACCAAGCGCTCTAGCAACTAGGCTATCGCGATAATTAGTATTAAAAGAACGGGAACCATCTTCCAGTTAGAATAAAAATTTAAAATTTGGACGCAGTAGGTTCTATTACGCAGAGTAGTTCTTATTTTCGGAATAATCTTTTTAACGTAATTTTTAAAGATCAAATTCCTCCCGAACTACTGGTAGTTAAGCGTCATTAGCTGATTTGTCATTTGTCAAACATTTAAACAAAAAAAAAAGGCTGATTATAATTTTCTATTTAAACCGTGCAACGGTTCGCATTTTTTTGTTCTAGTTTATGTATAAAATGCTTTCGATTAATTTTTTACGCCTCGTATTTGATTAGTTAATTGTGTTTCGCCTTGATTAGAACCTGGTTCGAATCTCGCCGCCGTACATTGAAACTTCTAAAAATTTTTCACCTACGTTGGGTTAATTACCCTGGTCGGTGCGCCAAAAAAAAAAAAAACAACAAAAAAACAAAAAAAAAAGAAAATAAAAAAAACTACACCGATTGTTTCACAGTTGACAATAATGTAATTTCGCGTTAAGTCGTCTGGATTTTTATACGCGTGAAAAATCTGTTTTTATTTACTTTAACATGAGCGTTAAATAAAATTTACGCTATCATTGTCATTTGCCGTTATTTATTTATTGTTTTTATTGCGGAAGGTTGTTTATCTATGCGTTCACATTTGTTGACTTTTAAAGCGCGATTATAAAAATTCAATTGTTTCATTAACAGTCGCCGTCGCAGCTGTGTCCTTTTTAAAAGTGACGTGTTAGTAGTAGTTGTGTGTGGAGGAATGTTTCATTTCTAACGATATAATGCTAAGAATTTGTTTCTAATTATTAAAGCTGCAAAATAGTTTAAAAACAAATTGAATCCGATAAAATTACCGGCCTATATATTATTGATTTAGTAGTTCTTTGTAAAATTTCGAAATTTTTTGTTACATGCGAGATTAAACGTTTTAGTAAAGTAAAATTTTGTTTGACATACAAATATGATTCTTTGTAGGTTAAGGTTATGTGTGGAGACTGGTTGTTTTAATAAAATGGTTTACTTTAAAGTCTTTTAAACTAAATTACTGTCAGTAAGTGTAGTGCAGACATTTTATAAATTGGTTAATACCAGATGGTTTTCAGTAATGTGTGAAAAAAAAAAATCGTTGCCCATTCTAATTTACTTACGGAATTATTTACTTGCGAATTTCGACGTAATGCCAGAAATCGGTTTCGTTTTTACTTAACACGAATGGAAAGTATCGCGCCAAAGTAAACGGTACTGTATCCAGACATTATAAACGTACCATAGAAGACCGTACTTGGACCTTACTTCATTTTAGTAAACTTTTATGTGAGTTAAAACTTGATGGTAAATATCTAGGCTGACGATATTGCGCTGACTCAGGTTTCCTATCGATGTCATAAACGTTCGCACAAAACGGTGAGCAAGCGCAAGTTAGCTTTCAGTGAAAAAACTAAGTATACCGTATACAGTTATTTTTTGAGTTCATTTCTTCGGGGAAATTTAAAAATCGAATCGGGTAATAAATTGTTTATTGAAAGTGCATCGAAGTATCCGGGATCGGTATCGGACAGCAAAATAAGTTGAAATCAAACAAATGGCAAACAATTACGGAGAATTAGCTCGTGTGTTATTTAGAAAAAGCAAAATTTTAGTTTTAAACACTGTGTAGGTTTTTCTTTTTTTTTTTTTTTTTTGAATATAAGCTATCCTTTTTCAAGTGATATCATTACCTTATGAGATTATTCCTTACGGCGAGATTGTTGGCTACGTAATTAAATAGTTTTGGAACAATTGCAGAAACTTGTTCTCACATTGATCTCCCATTCACAAATCTAAAATCCGGTTTGAACAAATAATTGTTTTCTTTTTTCTTCTTCTTCTTCTTTTTCGAAGTTGTCCTTTCGTTCGTCTCAATTTAGCTTATTAAAATTATATTTACTTGGAAATAGTGCAAAAAATATCGGTATAGTTTTTTATTAGTTGTGTTAATTACACGTAACGTTATGAAAGAGCTGTTTTGACGAGGTTTGTTTTGTCTTAGAGGAAAGCTATCCCTCTACCTTATAGGGTTTGGAAACATCGGGTTAGAACTGTAGAGGCTAATATTATTCTTGGAGGATTGAAATATTTTTTAGTGTAGGAATGCGTTTGAGATCTGTGAATCGGAGGTCGTTGCGAGAGCATCGGCAAAGTTTAGAATCATACGAAATTCAAGGATTTTTTACTTGACTGGAAAAGAAGAAAGAAAAAACTGTCAAGTTTTAAATGTATGTTGGAATATTGTTAGTTGAGAAAAAGTTGTTGAAGATTATATTAACTGATTAGTTATTTTTATATATTTATTTCTTTTGCGTATGATAGAGAGGAGGTAAAGAAACGGTCGTTATGTAATTTAAACATGTACTCGAATTTTGAGATTTAGATTTTTTTTGAGAACAGTTTCTTCTAAAATATTACTCTGAAGTCACTGTTGATTTCAATGTATCACATTACACGAATACAAAATCGTAATAATCAAAGTGCTATTTTAAATGCATCTTTTCGAATGTATCAATATATAGGTAATAGTTTAAATTTGGCTATTTGTAATTTGGTAAAAATACTTAAATTTATTATCAATAGGAAAGCGTATAAAAAATAATTCGGAAAATAACTACAGTCACTCCGCTGATAGATATTGTAGAATTTTGATAAAACCCAAGATGTTAGTCTAATTTGTTGAAGAAATGCAATTAATAATGCCCGTTACTTTGTTTGTTATTTAGGTAGAATTCTGGTATTCGGAAGTTACACTGGTGTTAGTTTTGACGGTCACATATTATTAAACAGTGGAGAAGTTCGACGGAATTGGTTGGATGTAATATATTTAAAAATTTTCTATTTTTTTCTCGTATTTAAAGTAAAATAATTTACTCGTTTTCGGTGAAATAATTTGAAAGGTCACTTTAAAACCAGTAAAATTAGCTACAATCTGGTCTAAAAAATATGGCTTTTTTTAATGTTTAATTAAAATAATGTAATTTAAAAAAAAAAAGAAGAATAAGTTGTCTTTAGGTAACCGTCTGTTGCTTTTAATTATTTATGATAGTTTCTGTTTCATTTAAATTCCCTTCTTTTTCAAGAAAAATAAAAAAAAAGTAACCGCATTTAATAACAATCCTGTTTCTAATTTACTCCCATTGTGCAAAAAGTTTCATGTTAGATTTTGGTCAGATTTTTACGTTTCTTCCTTTTCTAATCATTCTTCCTTTTATTTTTCCATTCAACCTAATCTTCCCAAGCGGCCTTGGTTTTACGATTTTCCTTTGCTTCGCCGCTCCGTTATTGTCCCTATTATCCGTTTACGTCTGAATCATACTCTTCTTCCTTCCTCACGTTTTCGTTTTCATCTCGCTCTTTCCCCTTATTGCCCTCTTCACTCTGACGACGAAGCCATCTGTGATTCTAACCATATCCTCTTTGAATGTCCATCCCTCGTGAACGAACGCACTTCTTTGAATTCCAGTCTGCTGTCACTCAAACTCCCTACTCCTTATTGTGCCTCGTATATCTTATCGTTTCCGTCGATCTCAGTTGTTCCTATCCTCAGTTCCTTTATCTTATCAATAGCTGACCGAATCTACATTTAACTGATCCTTCTCCTTCCTTTCGTTTCTGGGCGAAGATCCTTTGTTGACATGCCCAAAGGGGGGTTAAGAAAAAAAAAAAATAACAATATGCAAAGAGCTTTCGCACGTTTACACGGTCTATCATCAGAAACTAAAACATTTCTGATGATGGATCGTGTAGACATGTTTACGTGTTAAATGGTTTTGTTAATGTTGACGTGGGGTCTACCGGAAATTGTGATTTTGATGTTAATAGCATTTAAATTAGAAAATTAAAAATATATTCTTATAAGCTTAAACTATTCAAAGATGAATGTTGAACGTTTTATAAGTCGCGAAATTGCTAAAATATAATCGGTCGGAGTCCTGAAAAATAAATAAGATCAATGGAATTTTACGATTTATTATTCAAGACGATAAAATGGAAAGAGATTAAAAAATGTACATAATTACGTTCGAAGGTAGGTCTTCGTCTGCTGGAAAAAATAAGGAAGAATAAAAAGGAGGCGTGAAGGGGATGAGAGAAATCGGTATTCTTAGTCTATCTAAGTTATGCTAGTTTTATTGCTTCTTACACATCATTCGTGTAACCGATTGTTTGAAAAAAGAAAAAAAGGTCCCGATGTTAATTTATGATCTAATGGAAAGATCAAAATTTATCCTCCTAATTATAATGTCGAGTTAGACGGAAAATTAAAAAAATTCTAGGAGGGAAAAATTTGAAATAAGGGAATTCCCCATAAATTATAATTAAATATGCCGAACTTAGTGAGAAAAAGACACGATGAAAAAATTTCGGCATATTGAATAAATGCAACGACTCGAGACAAAGCTTAGAAAATTTGAATTTCAAAAATTAACAACTATTAATAGCTGTGTGCTGTTAAGCAAGCGAAGAAATGAGTTATCAAAATATTAGAATGAAGGGGAGGTTTATTTCTTTGCGTATCTTCGTGCCATTGTGTGTTTTGTTGAATTATTTTTTTTTCGTCTACATATGCTATTAAATATCATTTACTCTTATGCCTGTAATTTATGGATGCGAAGTAAGGTCGAGAGTAATTTTTTTTTTTTGCAATCCGCTATATTAACGAAATTTTATAAATTTTAATCGTTGTACAGCGCATAAAGATATACTGATATCTATAAAAATCGAATAAATCTAATTCAGCTGAATAAATATCTTGACGAATTAAATTAATTTTTTGAATTACGTATTTAAAGATCATCAATTTAAAAAATTACTAATTTTTTCAATAAATTTTTAATTCATTTCAATTATAAAATTGAAGATTTTTTCGATTTATAAGGAATTTTGAAAACTTGATCCGCACAAGCTGTTACACTTGTAATAAAAGATTTTTACCACTCTCAGCCTCATCGTTATTTTTAGAAAATTTTAGTTAACTATTTTACGTTATATTGGCTCTGCTTTAGTATTGCGACAATGGCACATTTTTGTATTTAGAAGTAATTTCTCTGACTGAATGTGCGTTAAATTTACTTATATTTCACGGTAATAGAATTGTTTTTGGCCAATGATTGGCAATTAGTGAATAATTTAAATTACTATTTTTACAATATAAGCCGATATGTAAAATAATAAAAATAAATAAACGGCACAATTGTATTTCAAAATAAAACGAATATTATACGTATTTCGAGTTTAATAAGCGGATAAAGAATATAATGATTTGTCAACTTCAAATTCCTTTACAAGCAATTAGTAGCGATTTTTTTTGCTACATGCTGCACGCTTGTTTGTATTAATTTATTGCTGTTTCTCGGTGGTAATTAATTTTAATTACATAACAGTGCGTGCATGCTATTATTAGTTGCTGCCGTAATTGCCGTATAATTTAAATGGGTTCATTCATTTTTCAGTCTTTTTTAATTTATTATTTATTATTATGCTGTCAACGCGGTACGTACAAAGTTCATTTTAATTTACGGGGAACAAACGAAGAACTATTGCCTAATCGTACAAATGAGACCATCGTTGTTCATTTAACTTTGTTAATATTCCATTTATTTCATAATTTCTTGAAATGCACGTAAATAATATTAATTAATTCCTTTTTATTATTCGAAATATCAAACAATTTGTTAAAAGCTCGCACGAAGAGTATACTCTGAGATGGCAATGTGTAAATAAGTCTTTTGTATGTTTATTTTATTTTTTGTATACGTATTAAAAAAAAAAAAATCACCTAAACAGATAATTTGTTCAGTCATAGGTGTTATTTAATTTAATATTAGCTGATTAGTGGCGCCAGTACAATGAATCTATTAGAATTAATTTACATTTAATTTTTTACAATTCCCATATAATATTGTAGACTGGCTAAATAGTAGACGTAAGTTCATTTAATATATATGTGAAGTGTCTCATTTACTGTGCAACCTGGAAAAACTGGAATACGGTGGGGCTTGTAGGTCGTTGTACGTATAATTAATGGGGGCAAGCATGGTTGCATGGGTCTACTATGGCGAACTAATTCTTGTGTTAACAAGACCACGACACAAATAAACGGTATACGTATATGTGGCAGTAATTGTTCTTGATTGTATATTTGTCAAATGTTATCAATACAGAAGTTACCAGATTTTTTAGTGTTTAATAAAAGCACCACAAAGAGAATCGTTGATAACCGTAAAACGAATTTTTTTCTGGAATTGAAAAGAAAAGTGTTTTAAAAGATCCCTGCTTAAGTTAGCAAAACTTGAAATTTTTAAAAAGAATTGCTTGAGCCTAACACATCCGTTCTAGAATTAGTATTACAAACTGAAGTTCATCGTTTCATTGGACCAAATTTGTAAACTACTTACAAAATTTTAAATAGTGTGATAGATCAAGTGCATTCAATTGTTGTTCTATTGTAACGCAGTAAACACGTAGTTCCAATGCTTTAAAATCGCCATGATCAATGGAAAAATGTAATGCTAATTTTCAAATGGATGTGTGAAGCTCAGTTGCGATATTTCAAGAAATATCATCATGTTTTGCCGAGATAAACATGTATGTTTAATGCCCTTTTTGTTTTCAGCTTTACAGAAAAATTCGTTCTAAAATTATCACCCATTCTCTTTATGATACTTTTACTGGGCACCGATGAATCTGGAAAGTTCGTCATACAAGCCCCAGTGAGTTTCGATTTTCTTAGGTTATAAAATAAACAAAACACCATATATATATATGTACAATGTGGGTGGGTATGTATGCACCTACGTGCATGCATGTATGTATATATTATATGATATATACTTAAAAAACTAAATAAATATTTTTTGTTTGATTAATGTGAACTTATTCCATAATCATTATATTTTATGAGAGAATAATCGTTCGGTAACAATAAAATTCCAGGCAGTAAAAAATTATATTTTTTTCGATGTCAACAATGACTAAATTGTTATTTCCGTTTAATATTGTAAAACACAATTTTCACTGTACTTGTTGTACTTATATATTTTCAGGGGGGAGCTCAACATTTTTTCTTTCACTTTTTCTTTTTATGGTGGCAGTAAAAAAAATCATATTTTAAAATTTAACTGTATGTTGGAAAAACTTTTTTAAAATATTTTTTCGGTGTTACGTTAAGTCATATATATTAAAAAATTGTATACAAATTGTTAACATCGGATCCCGAATAAAATAAATACTATAACAGTGATAGCCTAGTGGTTAAGGTGCTTGGCTACCAAATCAGAGGTCACGGTTTGGAGACTTGTTTCGTCCTGGATTTAGGTCGCTTCCAAGTTTACCTTGCCTGAAATGATTGGGTACCAGAGAAATCTGGGAATGTAAAGGCGACCGAGAGAAAGGAACTGCCCCCCCCCCTGCTCTCATTATTGCCGTTGGGCTTAGTACATTGAAAACCTTAACTGCGCAATCTCGACGCCCTGTCGAGGGTATGGGACTTACTTTACTTTATATATATGTATATATGTATGGGAGCAACGGAGTGTCACTGCTTCTAACAAACAATGTAATCAAATTTTGTAACAAAATAATCTTTATACCACTAATTTTATTGGTGATCAATAATTAATTCTGAAATTGTTATTTTTTCCGTCGTTCCAGAGATTTTAAAATCAAAAATTATTGTAACTTTTTTTTCTTTTTATAATCTAAAAGGACCGTTATGTTATAAAATAGTATTTATTTTATTCAGAATCCGATGTTAACATTTTGTACATAATTTTTTAATATATATTTGACTTAATATAACACCGAAAAAAATTTAAAAAAAAGCTTTTCTAACGTACAGTAAATTTTTAAAATATTATTTTTTTAATGCTACCCTAAAAAGAAAAAAGAAAAGAAAAAAAATTTGAGTTCCCTCGCCTGACACATAAATATACAAATATGTACAGTAAAAATTGTGGATTGCAACAATATTAAACGGAAATAACAATTTAGAGTCATTGTGGACATTGGAAAAAATATAATTTTTTACTGTCTGGAATTTTATTGTTACTGAACAATTATTCTCCCGTAAAATATAATGATTGTGGAATAAGTTCAGATTAATCAAACAAAGAATTATTTATTTAGTTTTTTAAGTATTTTTTAATCAATTGTCACATTTTTTCCCGTATGTTTTTAAAATTACAAAAAATAAAATGAATTTTAACAATATAAAATTAAGAACAGAAAGTTAGGAACACCGTTACTTAGAAGAAAAATTATAGATCAGGTCTTTTTTACGTACAAAAAAACAGTTTTTTCACGTGTATTTATTATAATAGAGATTAATTGTATGGTCCTAGCAAAAGTCATCGCTATAACTAATATGTTTTTTTAACCTTGCATTAATGCCATTTGGTCACTAATCAAATAATTAAATTGATTTTTTATCAATTTCTCTAAATACGCTTGCTGTTATTTTCGTTATATATAAATGTATGTTTCGTATTTACTGAAATTATTTTCGATTGTCAATCGATGTATCAAGCTGCTGTTAAATATAACCTTTCTTATACGTCATTTTGATAGAAATTACATTACAGTTCGATTATTTTGAAAATTATGTTTTGTTTTTTTTTTTTTATTAGTGTTTAAATTAAAATTGCGAATCGGATCAATTTACATTCATTAAATTGATAATTTAGTTATTGTAATAAGTTTCTTTACCAAAAGTCAGCTTATAATGTTTTTAAATTTAATTTTTTTTAGTTTTTCAAACGTGTCCCAGGAGAAGATGAAGTCGTTTTAAAGTTACCGTCATTTGAAAAATGTGTATCTATGGTTCTTTGTGATATTAAAGTTGTTAGAAGGTAAAACTTTGATTATACAAGCTTAATGTGTGAATATTTTTTTTACTTACATATTATCGTACAAAATTATAATTGAGGCGCTTGTTAAGCATGCCCTCAAATAGTTTTCCGAGACACGATGCTGGCGAGATCGGACGAAGGGAGGAGTTTTTCTTAGAGATAGGAAGGATAAAAAAGGTGTTCCAGGCAGGAGGTGTGACTCCTCTGGACAAAAAGGAGTTAAGTATACAGAAAAGTGTTTGGAGAGCTTGATCGGAAAGCTTTTTAAGGACAGAGCAGGGAATACCATCACGGCCCGAGGTGGAGCTAGAAGTTTTTTTAACAACGGATTTTAATTCATTAATATTAAACGCAGAGGTAAGGAAATGAGGTTTAGGGTCTTCTGTAAATGGAAACGGGCAGGATTCATCAACGTTGGGAACATAAACAGGAGCAACAGCATTAACAAAAGAAGACAAACTATCGGAGGAAATAGTGTGGATAGAAGGGCGTTCAGAAGAAGGGAATTTGAAAGCTTTGCCCATTTTCCAGATATGATTAAGGGGAGTAGTTCTCGAAAAAGAAGAACAGAAGTTTTCCCAAGAGGATTTTTTAGAAGATTTTGGTATATACCTAGCTCTTGCATTAGCCCTTTTGTGGGCAAGAAAGTTTTCACGTGTAGAATTCAACCAGAAAATTCTAAATGTAGCGCGACTATAATCAAAAGCCGCTTTGGGTTCTTCGTTCCACCAGAGGGTCGACGCTGTTCCACGACGGTCTGACGATGACGATTGACGGGGAGGAAAAGACAACGAAAGAGCATTTGTAATAGAATTTAGGAATAGATGGTAATGAGATACAGGATTAGAGCCATCTAGAAAGTTAGAAAACGTAGAATCAACTAAGTAATGGAACAGAGCCTAATTACTTTTGAATAAGTTTCATCGAAGGTAATGGGGAGATTTGATACAAGAAGGAGAAGGAGGATTCTGGGGAGTAATTAGAATAGGAATATGATCACTACCATAGAAGCCTATGAGAGTCGACCAATTAAAGTCAAAACCAATAGTAGGAGATGAGAACGTTAAATCGAGAGAACTATAACTAGATGAACTCTTGTAATAGATAGGAGAGAGATCATTAAGAAGAACTATATCGTTAGAAAAAACAAGATTTTCAAGAATATTACTGTTGTTGTTATAGTTTGAGCAACTCCGTGAGGGAGACCGAGCATTCCAGTCACCCCCAATGATAAATGGATGTGGGATAGACCTGCGAAACGGAACGAGAGGAAAATGACGAAGATCGCAACTAGGCGGAACATAAATAGAAATAATGTTAAGCGGACGAACTGTGTTGGAAGGGTTGGAAATGTGTACAATATTGGGCTGATTAGAACTAGAAGGGAAATTAAGGGAAACATCATGAAATTGAAATAGACTGCTGTTCCTAATAAGGATTGTAGATCCACCGTAACAATCGTCACGGTCGCATCTGATTATCTTATATCCTCGAAAATTAATATTCATATCCGACCGTAGCCACGTTTCAGAAATAAGAGCAACGCTAATATTATGAATGTCTAACAGACTCTCTAATGGATTTTGGTTGGCTCTAAGGCTGTGACAGTTCCACTGTAAAATATTAAAAGTAGCGAGCATAGTAAATTATAAAAAGAAAGTACTTGAGTAGGGAAGAGAAAAAGAAATAAAGAAAAAACAAAAAGATAGAGGGGGCGAGAAAGGAAGAGAAGCAGAAGAAAAACAGCGAGGTACAGTAAAATAAAAAATAATTACAACGTAAAAAAAGTAATAAAAAAGGAAGAAGCAGCAAAAATAAACAGAAGGAAAGAAACTTTAAAGGGAGGAGAAAAATCGAGGCTAGCAAGTTAAGAAAAAAGTTAATGAGAAAAGCAAAGGATTAACTAAAAATAATTAAACAAGAGTATACTGTTGATAGAAAGAAGACGGTGATGGGTGCTAGATTGGAATAAATAAAAGAAAAAATAATAAGTAGGGCACAGGATTTTAGAGGTATCGGATAAAATAATTCGGTGTCTATTGCAGCTAAGGTAGATAAAAGAGCGAAATTTATAATCACTATGATTCTCGACAGTAGTCTTAACTTTGCAAGAATATAATGTATATTACAATAACGTAAAAAGTGTCAAAGTGGCTCAGTCTCAAAAATTTTAAGACAAGAGTACAATGCATAATGACACCCGTAAAACCAATGTATCTGATCCCGGCAGTGATTGTAGTCACAGCAGTGTCAGTACATTGAAATATGAAAAAAACAACTGCTGTATGTCTGCTTCTGGGCAATATACCCAAGTGCACTGATGGACTGGCTGAGCGGACAAACTGGAATTTTCCCGGTGCGCCCAAGCGATTTATCTTTTGCGCCCTAATTTTCAATTTTGAAACTCCCGGAGATTGAAAAAAAAAATATACGAATATAATAAAATATTGTTCTTCCTTCAGCTTATTGCGAAAATGCGATACGGAATGACGATGACGATTTGACAACGTCGCAACAAGTCGATGATGCAACGAGTCGACGTTTCGACTTGTGATAGCTATCTGATGTCGATGCGCTATAACAAGATACCTTTTGTGTTGTGTAAGTGTAATGTGTAAAATGTAATCAGTAATGGAAGTAGAAAATGAAACCGGCGAATGTGCTAGTGTTACCGACAAGCCAAAGAAAGAATCCGAGGGCGACCTCATAATACAAGAAAAAAGGAAAAAATAAGTTACGGAAAAATCATCCGAATCTGAAGTTAAACCAAAGAAAAAATCCGGGCATGAGTTTCGAACAGAGCGAAAAAAGAAAGACTTGGTGAAAGCAGCTCAGAAAACGAATAAAATAGTGACATATTTCTCGTTGAAAAAAGTGAGTAATTTTTATACCTCAACCTTTTAATAACATGGATTCTTTTAATAAATATATCAAGTTGATAATGATACTTCGTCAAATCATCTTCAGTGTGAATATGTCTACAAATAACAATAGCATACCTTACGTACCTTTAAATCAATTTGAATTTTCAATCACACGCTAGAGTAGGTATTTGTTTTGGCGATTTCGCGGAAGTACTTACATTTCTAATCAATTTTTTAAATACCATCGCACTCATATATTTTGGTGTAGAAAAATCTGTTGATAAATTCTAAACTTTATTGGTATGTGATTAATTGGTTTATGGTTTGGTACGTAGATATGTATTTTGAATTTTTGATAATGATTTTCTAAATATTAAAGTACCGTGTTTTTTTTTGTTTTTTTTTTTTTTTTTGAAAAAAAAAAAATCAGAATGAAGGTAATGTAGATGTAAATGTTTCTTCGATTAGTGATTCACAAACAATGAACGCGACGACAGTTTAATTCCAGATAAAACTTCAGTTTTGGTGGAAGCATGTGATTTAGAATTGCAATCTGAAGAAAATGTCAGCAGAAAAGAACTACCATCGACGTCGGTTTCTGAAGTATGTAGATCACCTCCAAGTCTACCTGTAGTTACTTTGAATACGCAAGCAATTGAAGCATCTACTACTGAAGATGAAAATGTTTTGGACTCGATTTGTTACGATAATGGCAGTATTCCTCGCAATTATTCGGTCCCTGTATCACATTTCTGCAAGCAATGAATTTAATGATAAGACTCGAGGCGAAGCCGATGCATTATTAAAGCACTTTTGTTCGTATAAAACTATTTTGATAGCTATGACTTTTTTTTAAAAATATTTCAAGTCACGACTCCTTCTTCAGATTATTTGCAGACAAAAAATCTCGACTTTGCACAAGCTTGGCGACAAATTTCGTTGGCTGCTTCTAAATTGAAAACTTTCAGGAATGAATTTGATACCGTTGTATCTGCAACAAATTCATTCGTTGAATTCATGACCAAATTGTTGGAAGATGATGATATTGAAATCGATATAGAAACTGAATTACCAATAAAACGTGTAAAAACAGTTAAAAATAGGTCAGGAGAGTTAGCTTCAGATACTCAAGTTCTACTACTCCTTTAGAAGTTTTTAAAATTGAAACGTTTTATACAGTGATCGATCAAATAAACACTGGTTTGGATGATAAATTTTTGAGTCATAAAAAGTTTTACGCTAGCTTCGCATACTTAGATCTAAAAAGATTTGAAGATATTCCTACTCAAAAAATTATTCCAAACTTGGACGCTATTTTTGAGATTCTTCTTCTATCGTTAAATATTTGCAAAGATAAGTTAATAGCGGAGCTTACTGCATTTGCTGCGGCTTTGTCGCTTTTGAAAAAAAGAACCTTTGAAAAAATACATCAAAGTGAAAGTGAAGGAGATGACGAAAGTAAAGCCGAGGAAAATGAAATTGAAATCGATGTTTTAAAGATGGAAATAGAAAGCATTACTTCAAAAAAAAAAAATCGAAATGCAAGGAATACTTCTTGTGCATTCTAAAAGCTTTGAAAACCTATAATTTTGTACTGGTTAGAATTTAGAAATTTATATAAAATATACAAATTTCTATTGACGATTCCAGTTGTTACTTGTGAACGTTCTTTCTCTAAGCTACCACAAATTTTGAAAAAACTTCGGAACAGGCTTACCACAGTCCATTTCGAGGGATTATTTCTCATGAATATCGAAAGACAACTGACAACAGACATAGACGAGGATGTGATTATGAAAAATATCAGTTTAAAGAACAAGGAGATAAAATGTTTATTATATGTCTGAAACCTACCTTTATTAACCACATAAATGTCATTGTTTTTTGATTTTTTTTCTGGCTTAAACATTTATTTATGGATCTGTTTTTTTTTTTTAATTTTCTATCTGTTTATTATGTTTTTTGTATGTTCATTAGGCATGTAAAATTCGTTGTTTTTAAAAAGTTTTTACTGTCTCAGACGTTTACATTTATGTTACTTCTTTTTTTTAAATTTTCACCAGTTTATCCTTTCCCCCCTTTTTTTTTTATCTTACTCACAGACTTAAAAGTCGTCGCTTTTTAAATGTTTATACTTTGACATTTATTTGTTTTATTTCGTTTTTTTTTTTGTTTTTTTTTTTTTTTTTTTTTGGGTGGAATTTTTACCAATTTATCCTGTTTTTTTTTTTTTTTTTTTTTCAATTTTCATCAGTTTGTTATATTTTTATTATCTTCGTTGAGAGTGTAAACGTCGTCGTTTTTTTGTGTTTATACTTCAACATTTACTCGTTTGATTTCTTTTTTTTATTTTTGGCGGAATTTTTAACAATTTAACCTTGTTCTTTTTGCTTCAACATTCACCAATTTATTATATTTTTAGTATCTTAAGCGTGTAAACGTCGTCGTTTTTTGTGTTTATACTTCGACATTTACTTGTTTTATTTCTTTTTTTTTTTTAATTTTTATTCTTTTTTTATTTTCACCAGTTTATTAGATTTTCAGTACGTTTATTGAGCAGTTTTTTATGTTTGTATTTCAAAATTTACTTGTATTTTGGCTCTTTTTTTTTTTGGTGGAATTTTAACTGATTATTATATTTTTAGTGTTTTTTTCAACGGTATAGACTGTCTTCGTTTTTTTTTTCGGTTGAATTTTCACAGTTCAATAGATTTTTTCAATTCATGTTTGTTTTTTTTTTAAAACATGATAACAAGGAAAAAAATCGTCAAAAAATATGTCACATTTTTGTTTTAAAAACTAAAAATTTTTCTCAAAATTTTATCACCGCTTCCGCCTCTTTGCTGTAAAGCGTCCTTTTACCTCTGAATTTTCCCGTTACGCTCTAAAAAGCCAGTCCGTGAATGCCTAAGTGTCTTAAAATCCAGAAAAGGAGGAGATTAATATGAAAGGAAATGGTAATAATAATAATAATAATAATAATAATAATAAAAAGAAGAAAACAGAAAATGGAAAGAAATAAAAACAAAAAAGCGGAGAAAAACGAAGTGGGAGAAAAAAGACTAGCCCCGGTTGTATTCACTGTCATTTTATAGCGAAAGTAAGAAGAATAATTAATTAAGAGGTAGGAAGTCAACAAGGGAGGGAGAAAAATCAATGTTATTGGACGCAAGAAGTTCTAAAATAGCTTCTGCTATAAAGTTAGCTGTAGGAAAAGTAGTGGTGGAAGGTGCGTTGGATGTAGAAATGGAAGTAGGACTGGAAGCGTCATGTACTAAGGAATTACTATTAATCGTGGTAAAATTTCTAGTAAAGGGAGAATTATAAAAATTTAAAAAATGCTCGTATCTCGTTCTAAAGCGGCTGAAACGTTGTTTTTTTTGTTTTCTATTTTTTTCTCGTTTTTATCATTAGAATATAGGAAACCGGATCCCGAAACTTTAAAATTTAGAAGCTAAAACTTTGAAACAAAAAGGGCGATGAACGCGAGAGACACAACATTATCGAATAAAGAAAGTGATGTAAAACCGCCATAACGCCATTTACAGGCTCCCCCCCCCTAATTTGGGTTCATCAACCAAGGACCTTTACCCAGAAACAAGTAGAACGGAAAGAAGTTGGTTATATTTTAATTCGATCAGAAATTTTTGATAAAAAGGAAAAAATAGCAGGAATAATTAGTGAAGAAGGAAAAGACAGGATATAAGAAGCACAATAAGGAGGAGGAAGCCCAAGCCTCAACAAATATGAATGCAAAGCAGGACGCTCCATAGAAAGAGACTAATACTCGAAAAAAATATGTTCGGCGTTGCAAATAACTGCATCATCCGGATGATGAAGAGGACAATGTGCGGAGGAAATTAGGGAAAAGCGAAATCCGGAGACAGGCAGTAGAAAATGGTCACAACGTATGTGAACAACGGAGACAACATCAGAACGTCGAAGAGGTGGATATAGGCTCATCATTGACGAAAATATAATACTACGCCTTAACATTATTCCTGAACCAGTATGTAACTTTACGTAGTACCGAAAACCACAATAATTTTCTTTATTTCAATTATTTCTTAAATAAAAGGCATTTTTTATGATTCAAAAATGTTTGCATTGAAAATTTTGAAGTAATTTTTTTTTTTTCTTAAATATACCTGGCTTTAAAATTTGCACTAAATATTAAAAAAAAAAAAAAGATGACGCGGACGGGGAACCCTCGTCAGGAACGAAGTCTTTTCTTTCTCTTTCGATACTCTTTTTGACGCTGAGAATATGATTTCACTATTATCTCTCTATAATGCATATAAATAATAAATAGTAAATAGTGAACACTCGAATCACATGTATATTAAATGTATGTAAACAGTAAATACTTGTATCAAGTTATATGATGATTTATTAACTTACTTTTTTAAGTTTGCATTATTTACACTTGTTGCAGTTTATGTTTCTTAACTTTCCATTATAAAATTGCAATAATGACACAATATGAATCCCGTATGAATTAATTAAAACAAAAACGGTAAATAAATCATCAGACTCGTTGAAGTGTGGCAACGTCGCAAAAAAAAAAACCGCGTCAATTTTCAAATTTAATGAAATGTACACGTGTTTAGAATTGAGCTTATGCAGCTGACCGCGCACAGTGCTTGCTGCTCGAATCTCGATACTCGCACGCATGCACACACACACCCGTATATAATAGAAAGAGACCGAGTGAAGGAGAAAGAGAGTGAAGGTCGCCTGGAGGACGCATAACGCTTTTTCGTGACCTAACCGTTTCTGCCAGTTTACTACTACCGACAAGCCGCGTCAAAGAACTTCGTTCCAAAAAGTTCTCTAACAAGTAAAAAATAATTATTTGATAAAAGATAATTCAAAGTAATATATTTAAAAGGGATATTATGATATTCTTAAATAATATTAACAACTTTTCGAAATTGGTGCCAAATTTAAGGAAACAATTTTGTGAGTATAACAATAATGCAATTAAATATTCTGATATTTTCGATATTTCGATTACACACAGAGAGGGATAATTTGAATTTAGTGCCGACTCTAATCATATTCTTAAGTGTATTATTCGGGATTATATTTAATTAAACTTTTTTCAAATTTTTAGTATAAATTTCGGAGTCGGTATGTTTTGTTTTTTTTTTTCAAAAAAAAGTGTATATTAAAACTTTTAATATTCGCTCGGCGGTGAAATCTGTTGCAGTATTAAATATAATTATTATGTTAATAACTATATATCGTTCATTCGTTATAACGTTCATAATTTTTAATATATAGTGGCGATTACGTACGAATTCAGTTAAGTAGTCAGTTGTGTGTATTAAGTGTCCCGATAATAATCTTAAAAAAGGTAAAAAACAATTGGTGAGATACGGTTGAATAATTAAAAGGAAATACAAACAGATCGCAACTTTTCGTAATACTTAAGAATCGAAACATCTGTTTAATAGGAGTCTCGATTTAACGATTTGATAAGACGCATGCTGTAAAAATAAGTAGAAATTTCCTCAAGTCACAGTGCATAATGAATTTTAATCACTGAAATTGTGTTTTTGTAATTAGGGAAGGTAATAACTGTGTATTATATTATTTCAATGACGAATTATATTTTTAAAAAGTACATTATTATGTATATTTTGTAGGAAATTTCAACCGAAAACTATGGCCCAACAGTATCAGAATAATTTGAAAAGGCTAACTACGTCGTTAAATGACTATAAAGGACGTTACGGTTTTCCTCGATGTTGGCCAACGAGTTTAAACGACTACGAGCTGGTTGTCGAATCGTACGTATTTTATTTAAAAACTTTTGTTTTCTTTTTTTGCAATAAAAATCTTTTTATTTCTTATTCGGGTTTCTTTAACCGAGTTTATTAGTCTAATGACGAAATAATGTGGATTAAGTTTCGAGTGACACGATATCTGCTGTATGTACCATGTACACGTTTATAATTTTTATGAGAATAAAACTTGTTTTACCAAAATCGAAAATTACCATTTTCTCTGGGAACTAAGTTACCTGTGTCCGTCTCGGTTATGTGATTGACAAAAAATATTCTACAATAAGTAAAATTAAGACACTATTATAAACAATTAAATATCCCATCAAAAACAAATGTAAAAATGGGAGCCAAGTTCAATATTAAGAATATGCGTGGTTGTCGACTTCGCCGACAAAAGAATTTAGATCTAAATGGGTGCCAAGTTCTGTAGATAATCCTGAAATATATTTATAAGAACATACAACATTCTAAAATAAATTTAAAACACGATTTCTTTTTTTTTTCTGCTACAACAATGTTTTGCTATTTAAAAATATAACTTCTTGAATTTGAACAGTCGAATTTTTTACACAAAACAGATAATTTAGGATAAATTAAAGCTCACGATTTGACTTGGATAGTTTTTACCAGTAAACCAAATTTTTAGAAGAGTAAGGTATGTTAACCTTACAATATAAAAACAGTAACTTGCGTATAACATAAAGAAAATAAGTTGATTAGCCGAATATAAGATAATTTGTATGTGAAAACTAGCCAAGTGAAATCGTGAGCTTTAATTTATCCTAAATTATCTGCTTTATGTAAATAATTCGACTGTTTGAATTTAAGAAGTTATATTTTTAAATAGCAAAACATTGTTGTAGCAGAAAAAAAAGAAACCGTGTTTTACATTTATTTTAGAATATTGTATGTTCTTATAAATATATTTCAGGATTATCTATAGAACTTGGCACCCATTTAGATCTCAGTTCTTTTGTCGGTGAAGTCGACAACCACGCATATTCATAATATTGAACTTGGCTCCAATTTTTACATTTATGTTTTTGATGAGATATCATTACTTTTTGTAAAGAAATTATTATTATTCATTCAAATTCAAATCGTTTATTCTTCAAAATAGGCTTACAAAGTGAGCACTTTTTGAAAGTCAAGTTATCGAATCCGTCTGTCGCCTAACTCTAAAACTCGGACCTATATGGCTGAGAGGAAGAAGTGGCAAGAAACCCTTACTGCAGCACACAGAGCCCTACAAATGTGTCATGTTACTTTCATCTCTTTTTTTACAAGTATGTCAAAATCAGTATACAATGTTCATTTCCCGCCATAATTATATATGTTTATCATTAAGATAGTCATACATTTTAAAATAATCTTTGTCAAGCAGAACTTGCTTCGCAGCAATTTTAAATTTATTTTCTGGTAGGTCAAGTATCTCGATTGGAACTTTATTATAAAAACGCACACAAAGCCTTAGAGTGCGCTAGCTGTTAATAAAAATCGATTGCTTGGAAAATATTTCAAATTGTAACAATTCACTGCTTTCTGATTTTTTCCTTTGTATATACAGAATTACCCAGCTGGACGCCAAATTTCAACTTACCAGGTCACCTGGAAGTGGATTAGTTTTTTGATCTATATGAGTCAGTCATAAAAATGTCGACTTTTAGACGTCAATATCTCAATAACCGTTTGAGTTGTATTTATGAAATTTTGGCTTCAAATGGTTCGTGTAATATAACACACGGCTGCTGCGTCGTCGTCAGTTCCTTTTTCTTGGCTTGACACGCTGCTTCGTGTCTAGATTAAATAATTGTTTATAATAGAGTGTTTTAATTTTACTTATTATACGATAAACTTGAACAATGTGTAACATTAACATATATAACAAAAAATATTCCATATTCCAACTACCACACAATCTCATATCAACTCCCTGAGCGAAGCCGGGTACCCCAGCTAGTTATTAATAAATTAAGCTTACCGTTAACATTTAAGAAATTATTAACTGTCATACATTACTTTGTTTTCAGTATTCAGCATATGTTCTTTCTCTTCCCGAAATGTTCTAAATTTCTAACTTTGTTTTTCCACTTTATTCACTTTTGATTTTTTACAAAACTTGACATTTAAAAAAATGCATACTTCGTTTTGATTTTTTTCTTATCGTCTCCATTTTCTTAATCATATATTGAAATCGTTTGTCATTGAAAATTTTATTATTAGCAATTTAACCTTTAACTGAACCATTTAATGTTTTTTGTTTTCTACTAGTAAGTTTTCATTCTGGAGAGTTATTGACTCACAGTTAAAGTTCAACTCCTTATAGGTTCTTTATTTCTTGGTCGCGTTATCGGCCGGCATAGTAGGAAAAAAAGATAAAGAATTGCCAATAACTAGAGAAATTTTTGATAAAAAAATTAGCCGATAAGTAGAGACAGAAACAAACAAAAAAACTTAACCAGATAATGTTTTGTGTGGAATGTTTGCTGTGAAAAGGTGGCAAAGTGGTTATAAAATATGGATGTGGAAAATAATGGAGAGAATAAAAATACGCGGGAGAAAACACTTTTTTTGAAATGGATATTATGGAAAAAACGCGCGTTAAAAATATGTGAATTAGTTGAAAGTAGATTTTAAATCGATTTTGATGTAAGAATACGAGAGGACAAATGATGGAAATAGAGTAGAAAACGCAGATCAAGAAGACTAAAATAAAATTCTTTGAATATAAGGTTGAGTATTATGAAAGAATGGAAGTAAGACGTTTATCCAGAGAATCCTAATAAAAGTCTGCATATTATTCGTCTCTTCATTTATTGTGGGAGCATAACCTGATTATATTATAAAAATTTTCGTTAAATTTTTTATTTCACATTTAGAGAAGCTGGTCCTTTGATGGTTTCTCCTACCGGCCAGTTTATTGTGCCATCTTCATGTCCATCTTCGTTGCTAGTCAATTTTATAACAGACAACTTGGAAGAAGCTAAAATATTAAATACGCACTACCAAAGGTAGGTATTTTATTTTTCTTTTCTAGTTCAATATTTTTCCTACATTGTAAAGAACAAGGGGTTTTAATTTTACAATAACAAGCATTTCAGTTCGCCATTTCGTGTTAAAAAAATTTCCCCTCAAATTTGATGTAGTAAAAGCGATTTATTTGTATTAAAGTTGGAACATTTCAAATCGTTGAAATTCCTAAATTATTTTATGCAAGCGGAAACATCAGATAACAAGTGATAATGCTACCGATATTATTAATGTTTTTATTTTTTAATTTTCTTACGAACCCGGAGAAAATTAACGAATTCAGAAGCTCATAATAAGGAAGTAACATTAGTCAATAAAAATATTCAGTCAAACTGTCACATTACCAACGTGTAAATAACGAAATTTTTCTTTTAAACAACTTTTTAACAGGAATTTCGATACTTAATTAATTTTTGTATGTAATGAGCTTAATTGTATCTATTTAAAAAATTTGCGGTATTAGGGTATTTGCCAAAAAGAGAATTTTCTTGTACAAAAAAAAAAAAAATACGGACTATCATGTCAGACTTTTATTAGTGCGACTAAAATTTTTATTTTCACGAAATTTTAAAAGTTGTTCCTTTTCATTAACTTAATCTAATATGCAAAATTTAATAAATCGAACCTTATCGTTTATCGCATGTTGTCCCAAAACGGCTACTTATTAGATAAATACTACTGGTCAATGGTGTTTTGCATCTGGCTCTATTGGACGCATTTGCTCGCAAACGTTTTAATGCCGAAATATCGACAGTTGCCACATAATTTTCTGTAGTCACTTGATACACACGTTAAAGTATTCAAAGCATCGGCATAATTTGTGGTGCGAATCGATGGTGAAGGTGTCTGTCCCGTTTTTGCTGCTACTATCGTCTTCGTCCTGATTTAGCGTATTATTAGAGTTTCATTTAATTTTCATCTTTAATTTAAGTCAGCCGTTCATTTACGTTATCTTCTATCAGACTTTCTAAGACGTTTTGTTTGCGCAGTTGAACTAACGACTCCCATGTATTATTTATTTCAACATCAAAATTAAAACACTACTTTCAGATGTGGCCAGTATTGTTTTTTTCTTTTTTTTTTTTTCAAATAGGGTGATGAGACTATACATTTTTCCAAGAAGACATTATTGTTTTGGCAGGAATATTTTCCCACGCTGCGCAAGATTAGTCATTGATGAGGATTTCCTTAGTACTTAGCTAAAAATATCAGGTTCCTGGTGGTATCAAATTAATTATCGAGAGCCTAGTACATCAAAATAAAATATCATATAATTAAATTAATTCCGAACTGAGTTCATATTTCGTACTGACCGATTTTTCGTATCAATCGTTTTTTTGTTAAATGATTTCCACTCTGTGCATGTATGTGTGTGTATCTCTCTCTCTCTCTCTCTCTCTCTCTCTCTCTCTCTCTCTATATATATATATATATATATATATATATATATATAAATACATGTATACACGCACACGCATTTGTAAATAAATCAAAGTATTAATGAGTTTCACAGACATTAAAAATGTAGCAAAAATATGCTGGTTATTGAAAACTACATTTTTATATATATTGTATTCTTTTCTTTTTTCTTTTCAAATATTCCAGTGATACACGAAATAAAACCAAATTTAAAATTACAAATTATCATCCGTATAATTCTACAACGACGACCTGTGTGTATATTTTATTGGATACGTCGTGTAAATTGTAAATAAATATAGTTCACTAGGAAGCAATTTCCATTTACTATTTACTTTGGTAAATAGTTATAATTTTTACCATGATAAAAAAATGTATTAATTAAGTATAATGCTTATTTCTTAATAAACCCTACAAATGTAATCATCATTAAAACAAACATCAGTTGTCACCGTTTTAAAATTGATAGTTTAATAGAGTTTTCTCGACGATATGGCCAATTGATTTCTAGCTCTTAAAGCCTCTCGATTCGTGAATTTCATTAAAATTGTTACATCAGTTTCCGGTAACCCAATTACACACAAACGCACAGTGTACGAACATAACCCTATCGGTTGGTTGAGAAACAGTGTAGGCGTATAAATTGCTTTATTACCTTTCTAACGAGAAGTCACATAGCTCGACTGGCTAAAAATTCATTTAGTTAGAGTAATTCTTTGAAGAGTAGTTACGCTGACCCCTGTCATAAATAACAAACTACATTTTTTTTGGGGAAAAAGTAGTATATTAGAAGTTAATTTTCGTTGCACTTGCTGTTTTTCTTAAGCGGTCGACCTTCTCTATCAACACATAGATACATTCGTTCGACCCATTTCTCGAGCACTGTATTTCGGAATTCAGCTTCAGCAGTAATTCACAACTTCTTGATTTACTTGAGAAGTGGGTCGAACGAATGCATCTGTGTGTTCACTACTGTGAAAAAAAAAGAAAACTGTAATTTTCGATAGTGTGACCGATGAAAATTAAATTATAATGTACAATTTTTTTATTAAAAGATATAGTTTATTATTTGTGGCAGGGGTCAGCGAAACTACTTTTCAAAAAATTACTCTAGTTGATTTTTGGCCTATCAAGGTATGCAACTTATTGTTGGAAGACATTTACATTGTTTCTCAGCGAATAGGGAATGCTGTGCTGGTCACTAATGCGACTGTCAGTAATTTACCGACAAGCCGTGTACAATTTTCGCTCATATTGTACTATAAGTAGTTAATGATTGCTTAAATTACGTATTTCATCCATTGGCCTGTATTTTTCTTTTTAGTATGCTGTACTTTGCCTGTTGTAGACATAATAAAATGTACAAATAAATAAATACAGAGCTTAGGGAAAGCCATCTTCTTATAAACGAGTCCTCTTCGATTTCATACAGAATAATTTTAGTCCAATTCGTACTTTATTTTCTTTTCTAATTGTTTTGCATAAAAAAGGAATCTGTTCACCGAAGTGCCAAAATTTGAGAAATGAATAGAACTAATGCGGATTTGTCCTATAGTGGAATCTGAATCAATATTAGCCCTTAAATGTCCCTTTGTAAATTGTATTGCATATTAACTTTGATGGCATTTTTTGAACATTTGTGTTAAATTATTATGGCAAAATTCTTGATTACTTTGTTTTCAGTACATCCAATTTTGAGTTTTCTATTCACACTCGGAAACCTTCTGCCTCATTACAAGTATAAAAAGTGACTCAGAGCTGGTGTACAATACAATGTACATGAGTCATTTAAGGATTAAATTTTTTTTTACCTAAACCTATAATTTTTTACTTCCATGTACGTAGTAAAGGAAGTATTGCAATCATAAAAAATGTTTAATACCATATTTCAACGGATATATCCATTTTGAGTATCCCTAGATCAGCGGTTTTCAAATGGGTCACCGGGGTTCCGCAAGAAAATCATCAGGCTTACCTTCCAGCTGGAGAAATCCGGAAACGGAGAATAAGCCAGAAATTTTTCGTAAAACGGAAAAGAAATGGAAATAGCCAAACGATATTTTCGATAAGAGAAAAACATTTGAATTAAAAAATGAAAGCGTTGTTGTTTTAATATATTTCGCTCAATAATAAATTATGAAGCCCTTCCCCTTATTTACATCAAATATATTGTCGGTAAGCTTTATTAAAGGTCACAAAGAAATTGAGTTCTTTTTTATGTTTTGGTATCTATTTTTTCGCCCGCAGCAACTTTTTTGTTATAACAACAGGTCTATTTTGGCTTATGAAATTAGCTCATCTTGCCGAAATTTTTACAAGAAAAATCAACAACCATACTTAGTGCGAAAGACAAAATAACAGTTTTAAAAAGGAAACTAAATTTCTGGATTTCTTGCATGGAAAAAAACAACGTTGAATGTTTTCCACTTTTAAATGAAATTCTACGAGAAAACATGATAAAATTACCAACTAAAATTCAAAACATCATTAGTGAACAGTTGGCGAACCTGTTAAAATCTTTTTCAGAATACTTCCTGATTACCGATAATGACACATCGACTGGGTACAAAATCCATTTATCGATAAAGATAAATATGAAACTTTATCAATGCTTGAATGTGAATCACTTATTGATATTCGGAGTTCAACCGCTTTAAAATACACATTTAAATCAGTGTTACTCAACGAGTTCGGGGTTAGTATTAGAAATGAATACTCTCAAGTAGCCAAGAAGGCCATTTTAACTCTACTATCTTTTATAACTACGTATAGATGCGAAACAGGCTTTTCATCTTATGCATATACAAAAAAATAAATTCAGGAACAAATTGGATGCTACTCCGGATGTAGGTATACAACTGTCGGATATTAAACCAAATTTTAAAACTATTATTAGTAAAACAGTGAAACAATTTCATTCGGCACATTAATTTGTTTAAAATTTTTTATTAAATAACTTTTATTTATATATTTGAAATTGAGATATCTTTTATTAGAAGTTAATGGGATGTGGAATCGTAGTAAAAGTTGTAAGTAAAAAGAAAACAATAAAATTTTGTTTACATATCAACAATTACTTGTCAAGTTTTTATTTGCAATTAAGGGTTCCAAGTTTGCGAACCGCTGCTCTAGATCCATTTTTAAGTCGTTTTTCGTGACGTGTGAAATACATATGTATCACACATAACTCAAAAACAGCTAGTGGCAGAAAGTTGAAATTTTGAATTTAGGACTCTTTTAATATCTATTTGTGCAACTCCCTTTTTGGTCACAATCGGTTGGGCCAAAGGGTCACTTCTTTTGAAGGGTTTTGTGAATTTTTTCTTATAACTCAAAAACGGGTAACCGTAGAAACTTTAAATTTTGGACTCGAGATTGTTATAACATTTATCTATTACTCACTCGTTTTAATGTTTAGTAGTTTTACAAAGAAGTCGTGTGTTTGCCCACATCAATTTTTTTTTAGTTTAATTGTTTGTTTTCGGTATGTAAAATTTTACAAAAACAATAACACTAAAATAGAATTGATTACCAAAAAAATTCGATATATTCATTCGATCAAATTTGAACTTCATAGCTAAGTACATTTGCAGTTCATTGTTACGTTTTTTTTAATATGTGTTTAGGATCCCTTCAATGATTGATAAACGCTATGAGCAGGGCTGTATCTGAGGGGGGTTTTCAGGGTTCAAACCACCCCTGAAATGTCTGCGAAATAATAACTGGTTGAATTAAATAGACCGAAATTCGGAATAAATTTATTTCTTTTTAATTTTTGACAAAAGAAAAGAAAATTAAAATTTTTATGAATTCTGTGGAAACGAATATTTTTCATTTGTTTTTATTGTAATGTTCAAATATTGCATATATAATAATTGACTATAAGACTTTAGTGCACTATTTATAAATAAATATATTTCAATATAATACACACACACACACACACACACACACACACACACACACACACACACACACACACACACACACATATATATATATATATATATATATATATATATATATATATATATATATATATGTATATAAATATTTTCGTAATTCCTCCCGAAATTTTTGGGTAGATACGGCCCTGGCTATGAGTAAGAAAAGGATATTTTATATACAGATAGGCTATACTGAACTTAAAAATCTGAATATATTGATATATATATAAACTCGGCCATTGTGGTCCCGCAAAGGGATGTGCCCTTTGACCCCCTTGCGTACACGTCTGTTTCTTTTTCTTGTATATTTTGTATAAAATGATTAAAATGTACAACGTAATTCTAAATTAGTCCATAAGAATATAATAACATAATTACAAAAATCCTATAAAATTAACAAACGTTACATAAAATTGGGACATGTTTTCTAATGGGGGGTCATTGTAATTAATATATATATATATATATACATATATATATATATAGGCGCGCCCGTGCGTGCGCGTGTGCGTATATGTGTGTATGTGTGTGTGCGTAAAACTGTCCTTCAGCCTTGTTAAAGAGTAAACTTCCTAGATTCCCAGATATTAGTTCTATAGTTGTTTCAATTGACCGTGTCAATTTTATTTTATTTTATTTTTTTTTTATAGAAATGTAAAATAAAATATTTTTAAAACATAACCAAAACTTCAGTTTTTGATATCGTTTTTTTTTTTTACATTACTCCCGATGTAAGAATAACGCAGTCTTAATGTGCATTAATAAAAATAAAATAAGTTGAAAGATACCATTTAACTTGTAATAGAATTAAGCATAACTTAGTACTGGAGAATTAGTAGTTGTAGAATTGTGTTATATTTCGAATTTGGCGGCTACTTTATTTAACGATTTGTAAATACTGAAATTCTGAATTTATGCATTTTGTATTATTTCGTTAATTAATATGATTGGTGTTGATTTTTAATGTTAACAGAGATAAACATATAGAAAAGGATTTGGTGAACAGATGTGTAAATGAGTTTAAGTTACACACGTTACATAAAGACGATTGCATAACGCCAAATTTAATGATTCGCTGTTGCGCGAAATTGTTGGAGAATAAAGAACAGTTGGGCAGTTTTTTGCATAATACACACTTACACGTCACAAATTATTACAGTATAATGTCTGATGGGCAGATGTGTATTCCTTGGAATTGGCAATTGTAATTTATCTGTCTCGATCTATTATTATTTTTTCTCGTAATTCGTGTTAAATTATTTTCCTATTTTTATTATTTTTGCATAATTTTAAGATTTTTTTTTGTCTTTTACAAAAATAATACGAAGCTACGGAATGCAAGTAATTTAATTGTTGTTTACTTTTTTAATTAAACATTTTTTACAATTAATATTGTACATACATTTTTACGTTTCTTTACTATACAATTTGGTGTGAGTGCCGTATTATCGCAACAGTACTTATCAGTGTGATCGCAGGTATTCATTGTTTTCGCGATCCATGTAAAAGTTTTTTTTTTTTTGATAAATGATGAATATATATATATATAAGAAAAATAGATATATAGACCACTAATTGGGTTCACAATGCATTTTTGCACTTATGGGATCATCTTTTTCAAATTGCAGTAACAGTGTGCAGTCGGCAGCTGCGATCGAAACATAAAATGACGGTTAATCAAAAAAGTTTATTTTCTAAATATATCAAATCAATGTATAAGTTTTATAATCAGGCAGATGTTATTAAGCTAAATAAATATAACGATTTATCTAATAGGTTATGATTTAAAATTATTACATTTTTGCCAGGCTAATGATTTTTTTTGGTGTAACAATGTAGCAGAGATTTTAAGTATAAAGAATTATCGAATTCAAAAAGGGAATATGCACAACTTGTTTTTGATTCGCAGGACTAGTTTTTATTTTTGCTAAAGGAAAATTTCAACAAAGTAAAGGAGGTTGAAGACGGACTATAATCTATTGGAAGTAGGATAAGAATTTGTATAGATTGACATGTTTACACACCTTCTTTATTATGCAAGAATATCGTAATTTTTATTATTTCCGGTATTATTTTATTTTGTAATCTTTCTTGTTTAGGGCCCTTTTTCACGCTTTGCAGTTTAAATTTAAGTAGTTACCGAGCTTTTAATATTTCAATTTTGTTTTTAGGAGTTAAATTCCCTTTCTTTTTTTTTCTATATCTGAGTGAAAATAACCAATCTAAATATTTACATTTATACACTATTTCGATTTCATTATTATTAATGTATAATGTACAATTTGGCGCTTTTAATGTTTTTTTACGATTTTGTTTTTTCCAGATTCAAAACTAAACCCGCTTATTTATTTTTGTAGAATTCTAGCCATTAATTCAAACTGTTATTAAAAATACGTAGATTGTTTAATCGTTTTTCATTGACTGGTAAGTTTTTTTCAATTCAATCCTACTTTCGAAACATTTTTCAGTGAGGGCGTTAAAAATGTTTGATCTTTGAAGATCACCTTATTTTAATCTTCTATTTATTTGGAACTTATCTCCTTTTTGACTGTATTTTACACATGCGGCTGTTTTACCGTATAAATTTAAAACATTTTGTACGCTATGAAAATCTCTGAATTTCTTAATGTTTCCTATGTTTGATCGTGATAAATCAATATTTTGCTTTTAATCTATAAATAATGAACTTAAATCCACATTGTATTCCATGATGATTTGGTTTAAAATGTGTATAAGATTTATTGCAAAACGTTTCTTTCTAAACTATGTTGGTTCGGTCAATTGAAATCTAAGATTAAAATTTTGAAAAACGTGTCAGATGATCAGACAGTAATAAATTATCTATGTTTTTATAAAGGAGTATAATTTATGCTTCTAAAGATTACGATGCAATGTTATTTTTTACATGTAGTATATTAAATCAAACAGATCAGCAGTAGGCGTGTGTTGACGAGTTTCTCATCTCTCCAAAACTACCTAGACCCGAGGGATCATGTTTTTCTTGCAAGCACGATAAAAAAAGTTACATCTTATCGTTACCGATTTTTTTCGATATAAAAATGCGACATGATTTTTCATATCACTCCCGGGTGTAATCAGTACGCGGATTATAACATGGTAACGTTGTCGAAATATTTTATTATCAAAATTGAATACTATTGAGTAGCAGTGAGAAACCATCACTAAATTGTCAATTGATGGTGCTGTAATCACATCGTTCCTAACAATGATGGACATTTATTTCATAAATTTACCGACCAAGTGCGGCTTCAGATTAGTTCGACTAATTCTAAATGATTAAATTTATTTTACAAATAAGTTAATTTAAATATATAATCGAAAATTCGATAACTCGTTGATTCAGCGATTTATTACGTCACGTATTTTGGGTCTGTACGATATTTACCCGCCTATAGTTTGAACGGATCAATTACAGACTTCCTACTTGTATTTGGAGCTTTTTAAGCTTTTTTAATCGACTAGCTTTTTTCGATATTTTTCGCCGATTCCTAATTTAATTTTTAAAAGGTCTATTGGTTTCCTACCTCGCTGTATGAAACGGGACTACGAAGCTTGAATTATTTTTACTACCATGCATATATCTTGATTTTTGTCCTTCAAAAAACTTTTCATTACTTAATATGATCATAAAAAATTGAACGAATGAGATGGTTTGTACGTTTTTAATAATTCGCACATCATTTATGGCCGATAAGCTTACGTTTACTTCCTACTGACTTCTAAATTAACGCGCTAATTTTAAGTTATTTCTATAATTCACGAAATCAGCTAGTGTTTATTTTAATTTCCTTTTGCCCTAATCAAAAAATAAAAAAGAAAAAAAAAACTCCATATTATTAAATTTACTTATCTATAGGTAATTTTTACATTCAAATCTTTCATTATAATAGCAAAAATTGTGCTCTTTTCCTTTGTTGTTGTTAGTTTTGTCAATTAAAAAGAAAAAATTATGTAGTTCATTTCCATCTGTTACGCCTTTAGTTGCGTGTAAATGAGGTCGTATTATTTTAATTTTAATTGTAGCAACGTTTTTGAAAATTATTTAGCTGCGGTCAATGTAAAAACCCTATTAGGCTTCGCTCTTTTTTTAGTCTTCGTAATTATTCAAATTTTTACGCTTTTTTAATTGTATTTTCAAATAAGCAATCGTTCATTAAACTTTGGTAGTTACAATACGGGATGTTTAAATTGGATTGGTTAACAATTACAGTACTTTGATATTATTTTTAACTAGTAGTGATAAGCTTTACTGTCATCGAGCGCCGTAGTGACTAGATTCCGTGCTAGCTAGAGATGTAATGGTCATTTTATTCTGATATTAGGAAAAAAAGAATCCAAAAAAAAAAAAAAAACAAAATAACAAATCATTCGCGTTGGAAACCATTTCGTCCTAAACCGTATGGTCGAGCTTAAATCATGATACAATTCAAAACGTTACGGACTTGTTGGAAGTAGAAACATCGAGTTTTATGATAGAGCGAGTCGACTGTTTACCCATCCGCCGAGAGAATGTTAAAAATCGTGGAAGTCATTTTTAAAGCGTATATTGCTATGTTGTCGGCTGTGTATTTGTCACATGTATCGAGACCGTTCGTGTAATTTTTTTCACGCCGTCTCCAGAAATCTATATTAATTTTATCATATTTATATATTATTACATGTCTTATGGCTGGGATCAACCTAAAATTTTTTCCGTCACAAAATTTTCAGTTAGTTCAAAAAAAAATTCCGTTTTTTTCATCTATTTATACACACACGCACACACATGTATATATATAAACTCGGTCCTTCGGGCTTCGGAATGGGGCAAGTCCCCTTCACCCCCGGGTCTAGTTCTTCTATAATTATTATAGAAGAGTAAACTTTATCATTGGCTACGCCGTTCGACAAAAAAAAATCTTTATTTACAACAACGATACAATATAATCGAATCACATTTATTGAACATTTATTTCAGACGAAGGAAGCAACAACGCTTACTGTTCCTTTTTTTGCTATAGCGATCAATGGTCTGCGGTAACTGAAATAACTGATGTAATTTTTGGTATCCACTCGTTCGATATACCTGGAAAATATTGCATCCTGAGGAGTTCCAATTTTCACCACTAGAGGATGTAGGAGCGCTAATATCGCATTACAACCATTTTATCAGTTTTCGTGACAGGACATTTTTCCTGACGAGTTCCAATTTTAACCACCAGGAGATATTGGAGCGCTAATATCGCATTAAAGTCTTATATATGGGACAAATTTTGTGACGGGACACTTTTCCTGATGACCCCTGGCGTAAAAATGGCATAGCCATTAATATATATATATATATTATATATATATATATATATAGAGAGAGAGAGAGAGATATCCACAACTCTATCACTTCTATACTTTGTATAGAAGGAGGAAAATTGACAACGTCAAGCAATCCATTTTGTCGGTATTTTGTCTTCTTATATAAGAATGCGGTTATCATTTTCTATTAATCTATTTATATACAGCACGTCACATTAATATGTATATATATCTTATAAAGCTGCAAGAAAAAAATCATACAGCCTGTTCTATAACAGTTAAAGATTTAATTGTTGTTTCAATCAACGTATTTTTTTCGTGAGACTATAAGAAAATTATAAAACCCTTAAAGTTTTTGAAATTAAAGGGCTCAAATTTTGAAAAATGTGAAAATCAAGTTTTAAGAAAAAAATGTTTAAATCTGTATGAGTTACGGTATTGATTTTCTTTTTAACCTGCATACTAAGGTCATCGAAATACAGGAATGATATTTAAGGACCAAAATTTAGGAAAATACACGCTTAAAGTGGTAAGACTGGAATCTAAAAAAAAGTCTACTGCTCTTTCCATGGTTCCTGGAGGTTCACCTTTTTTTTTTAAATCATCTATTTCCATCGCTAGAATATAGGGAAAATACGAGACTCCCAAAATTTTGAAATTAAAGGGCCCAAATTTTGAAAAATGATTTAATTGTACATATTCTGAATTGATTGGAGTGATGGTGAACAGTAACTTAATATATTATTGCTTAGATTCTAATAAAGAAAACAAATTTTATCATTGCATTTAAAAAAATAAATATTGTTAATACCTTACTTCAAAAATAATTAAAATTAATATATTCCTGTGGCATATATTACCCTGTTAGCGCTTTCAGTTTTTCAGATGTTTTAATCTAAATTTCACTTTTTTGATTGACGATGTACTTATTCAAAAAAAAATAAAATATATATATATATATATATGTGAACAGTGCAGTCTTTAAGGAAATTTATAAAGTAACGTAATTTAAAGTTTGAAGAAACGGCCCACGAAGTGGCCAGCAAGACCAATTCCCTAATATATATATATATAGTGGCGGATCCGTGGGGGGATGCATTCTCCCGCGCCAAAGAACTAGAGCCTCTGTGAAAATATTTGTTATAACAGAAAAACTTAATTTATACTATAAAAGATTTGTATAAATTTTACCGATGGATTTAATTAGAACTAATATTTAATACTGTTTTTTAGTAAAACTATTAACGTTTTTATTTTATTTTAAACGCAACTGTCATCGATTTTTTGCTGTTCTTTTTTTCTTTAATTTTTATTTTATAATGTAAATGAAAATAGTTCAATGAGAAATATATATATTTAAACTTGCTCACGAACAAAGAATTCGGATTACTAACAAAAATAAAAAAGAAGTAAAGTCTAATAAAAATACCATCTTTCTTACTATTTCTAAACTAACATTTTAGCTAGAATTTTATAATTTCGTTTGATTTTTCACCCCTAAATATAAGACAAAAGTTAAATTAAAAATTGTAATAATTATGTATTTTTAAAACATTTTTAAATTTCTAAAGAGGTCGCTATTTGATTTTCTTTATGAAACAAGGTATTTCTAAAATCTACTGCCTATCGTAGAAGATTTTACTTAATTTTATAATCCCCCCTCCATGTCCTTTTGGATCCGCCTGTGATGTATATATACATACATATATATATATATATATAGATGCGTGTATATATAATATTAAAGACTATGTCAATCTTACATTGGGGGCAATAAGAAAATCTCGTTATGTTCTTAATTTTTCCGTTACTTTGCTCTCTGTCTAAACGCATTTCATGTTGTTCTTGCGTTTCATTAGCTTTGTTATTCGACCTTTAACTTCTCTTCTCTACAATCCTAAATCCTTTTACTTTGCTCTACAATCCTCTCCACCTCCTTCTTCGTGGTTTAATAATTTTCCCTGCATCAGCCGTTCTGTTATTTCTTCCATAGTTCGCATTCGTTTTAATCATAGTCTGCTTCCTGCGTCTCTCTTTCGTTTTGATATTGTTCAGTCTCCTTTGTGTCCTTTTCATTCTCCTATTTTAAATTTTACCTGCGATGCAAATCATGTTTTACTCAAATGCTCTTTTATTTCCCCGGAACGTGTAGTCCTTTATTCCAATTCGCTTAGCCTTGGACTTTCGACTCCTTACTGTGCCCATTACATTCGCGCTCTTCTATCTCCTTCTGTTGTTCCTGTGTTGGATGTCTTCATTTTTAATCGCTTCCTAACCTACCATTTTTTACGTTTCATCATTCTGCTAGTCCTTTGTGTTGGGTAAATGCCCTGTATTAATGTGCCAAAAAAGAAAAAAAAAAAAGAAAAAGAGCGTTTTTCATTAACACTTTTTTATTAAAATGACTTAAGCTACCGTGTTAGGCAGTGATGTTTCATTCGGGTAGAAGCTGGTCCGAATTCCGTGCCGCGAAACTTCCAAAAGAAGTTTCACCTGCACCGGGTTAATATCTACAGTTGACGTATCCAGAAAAAAGACGGAAAAAAAAGACGACCTTGTAAGACTTTTTTTTCCCCTTTTGAACGTATATATTTTTCGTTGTGTAGCCGACTCTTTGCTAATTTTTTTTTCCTATCATAAAAATTTTTATTTATGAAAAGTCGTTAGCAATTTCGTCAGTATAAAAAATGTAAAATATTTGAACGGTATTGTAGGACTATTTCTTTTAATAGTCAATAAAATCGAATCACGCTTAAAGTAGTAAAATTAAAAAGATTTTTCTATTGACAAGAATATGTCTTGTGACTGGGAGTCGTCGTACGTCGCTTAATAATTATTTAGCAAACATTTTATTCAGTATGACATCGATAGTTTCGGTTCATGTTTTTACTAAAACGGAATATGTACCCGTATGCGCCATCCATAAGACATATTTATGTCACACGCCGTACTTATTGAGGTATTGTTTTTTTTTCTTCTCTCAACAGTTTCACATGTAGGTAGAACTTCAGAGATTGCTACGACGTACAGAGGAGGAGTGAATTTTAAAAACTTAAAAAAGAAGGTTTACCTCTTAAGGAATGACTTGACGTACTTGCAGCGGAGGAAATGTGTTCGGAAAATCGTGTCATCAAGTAACCAAATGCGTCACCACAATTGCTACCGAATGAATGAAAGAGAAATCGCGAAAATTGATTTAAACATTTCAAACCTTGTTCCTGTACATTCCACTTAGCGACCGAAAAACCGACGGCACGGAAAGGAAACGGCATTAATATTTTCGCGGCAAACAAATTTAGTCTGAAGTAATTTTTGTTTCATCTTTTTTTCTATACGTGAAAACTCGGGGTCGTCAGACGCACTTTTCCGCTTAGGAGATCTGAACTGTTCGATAGCGAACGTAGTCGTGGGCTCTTCAAAAAAAAAAAAAAGAGATGACTTAGAATGCTTGCAGACAGTTGGGAAAACGATAGTCTGCGATTGATGCTAATTTTGAAGGAGCAGATGTTTACGTCGAAATGATAATTGCACTCTTTTTTGGAAAGGGTTCTTCTCTTTTGTTAATGAAGATACTGGTAATTCGGTTCAGCTCTCAGAGGCGGGAAGCAGTTGACCAGTAGTGTTTTCGGTGACGAGTTCAGTTGTCGGACAGAAAATCTAGACAGTGCGCACATTCGCTTGCGGATAAATAAATGGTTCAACAGGCAGCCGTCTGGTATTTTCCGTGTGATAAAAGTAGTAGGAGGCTATCGTCAGCCGAGAACTGAAATCTCGCAATCGTGCACAGTTCTGCTTCCGATAGTAGATCAATCCGGTTTAACCAGCAAACGCGCTCGCCGTTTTTTAACTGATTCCTCGTTTGCAGTGTGAAATCGTCGCAACTCGATCGTTTTTATATATTACACTTTTTTTCCGTCTTTTATTTCTTCGCCAGTGATTATTTCGTTTTTACTCACTTATTCCAAACTAACGGATAATTTTCTCATGAAGTAAGTAAGCTACGTAGTGTGTTACGAATATCGAATTCTTAGTCGAAAAGATTATTTTTAAATATTCGCTATTTATCATGACGGCGGTATACAGTTTGGTGCACGAATGTGACCTTTGACACATCGTATGAGGAACTAGCTATTATCGTCGGTAGAGAATCCGACTTTTTAAAGGAAATGCGGAATTCTGACTGCGAAAGGAATGCATTACGGAGTGGGCCTTTTAAAGCGAAGAGAGGGGGCTGTGGAGCATTCAGCGGGAAGAGGATAATTTTAAATGTTCCTTACGGTTTTTGAATAATTTCCAAAACACGCAGTTTTTTCAGGCCTTTCAAAATGGATATTGATGAAATTTTAAAATATTCTAATTCTTATTATCTGACTGCCTTACGAGTTCAAAATGCTTGCTTCGACTTTTTTCGAATGTATTTATTGTCCTACAGAAAAGCTAGCCGTAAAATTTTGAACTTTCAAAATAAATATAATAACAAGTAAAATAGCAAACGATAAAATTCGGATCCATAATTCGTTCGCCACGGTTTTTGTAACTACATTTTAATATTTGTTGTCTTTAGTTTTTTTTTTTTTTTGTCATCTTTTAAATTTATACTTTTAATACACTTTTATTACGCTGACGGTGTCAAATTAGCTGCGCAACGCTGCTGGATTTCGTCTCTATTAAAACACTTAATCGTTTTAGTATCTTTTACAGTTTTATTCGGCTTTTCTCTTTTCCTTCCCCTCCAGATTTTCGGTTCCTCGCACTTTTTTCCTTGCCGATTTCTTCTCTTTCGTTAAGTTAAAAAGAAATTTTTGTAAATTATTTTTTCGATTGAAAAAGGCCACGAGCGCGCCATATTGATTTTAAGGGACGTTCTTAAGCTTAATGGGGATGGACGTGTCGCTAATGAACTTTCGAGATGAGAAATTGTTACGGATAGCGGAGTCTATTGGGTCTTTCTGCTTCTTGTAATTCTTGCTTTATCCTTTCTTTCCCATCACCAGCTATAATACCGGTGCTTCAATGTTTCCCAAGCTCTATATCTAATCGTCACTTGATTTAACCTCTTGTTTTAACTTTTATAGTTGTCGGGTCAAAGCCCCTCTGGTGCGCCCAAAAATTATAAAATAATACTATTATTATTTTATAATAAAACAATATTATTATTATTATTATTATTTTATAAGAAAACAAAAAATAAAAATGAAAATAATAGTCAAGTGATGAAGGGCTTACTTAAAAGGGGTGGGCGCATTTGGAACAAATTTCCTATTAGATAAAATGTTCAAAATTAACGATGGTCGTATAATTCTCAATGACATGATTGTTTTTAATTTAAGACAGAGAATTATTTAATTTTTTTTAGTTATTTCTCATTATTTTGAGCTTTTAATAATTAAACTTTTTCGAAGAGAAAACAAAAAAAAAAAAACGTCCCTAGATCCCCACCTCTGACGGACGGTACGGTTATTTAATTTTCTAATATCTTTTTTTTTTGGGGGGGGGCATTAACCAGGGAGACCTTTACCCAGAAATGATTAGAAAAGAGAAAAGTCAATTTTAATATACGATTAGATATTTTTAATAAGAAGGAACAAATAGCGGGAACAACGTAAAATGGTTTTACTAGAAAATGTAACGGCGATATTAACAACTAATTAATAAATTCAGTCCGGCAGCCTCAAACATCAGTAATGTGTTAATCTGATTAGAATTTTTCTCTTTTTTTTTTTTTTTTTTTATTACTATTATTTTTTTTACCTAAAATTCTTATCTCGGGGAACATATCGGATGGAATTCACGTCCGCGCCTAGTGTCTTTTTGAGTCTACAGTGTTTCAACTGAATTCCTTTTTGAAAATTTCCACTTTAACCGTTTTTATTCTACTTATTTATTTCTTTATCGATTGTGTACCCTACAACATTTCGAGCGATTACGTAAGTTAACTTAATTACTAGAGGGAGCGCCGAGATATTATTCCTGAAAACTTAAACAGTTGACGTTCATTTACAAGTTACGGCGCATCTTATCGTTTTTGGTAACACGTACGTTTCACATAAATGAATTGCGAAATTTAGCATCTACTATAATGGATCCGAAGAGAATAGTGGGGTTCTTCTTCATTTGAAATGGTCCGCCTTCATTTTTATCCAGACATGACTTCTCTGGTGCATAACCCCGATATTCGGTTTCTGATATATAGTAGGTTATACACCACAACACCTGAGTTACTAGAAACACTTCTAATTTCGTAGCCAATTAACCGATAGGCTAGCGACGTAAATCAATATAAAGTGAAGCAAACTAAAGAAATTAACGGAAAAATAAGATTAAATGATTTGAATACGGCTAAGGGCCATCCGAAAATTCAGAACACGTGCGAAAATATTTACATCGCAAAAAACAAAAAAAAAAAAAAAGAACAAAAACATTATTGGAAAGCACTGATAATATTTTGTTTGCAATTTACTAAATATAACCGGAGTATTATATAAAATAAGGAAAAATACGAGAAATGTCGCTTTTACTAGGCGATCTGTTCCCTCATTCCTCTTGCAATTTTATCATTCTACGCAAACGATGTCTCATCCATCTTCTTTCTTCGCGTCACTCCATCCGTATTGATTTGTTATGGACGCCCTGCCACGAGAGTAGCGGCAGATTCTTTTGGCTCGGTTTGCTGTATTCTCCTTCTCCTTTTTCAACAAAATCTCATCCTGTAATCCCCTGTAAAAATTCGGTCTTAAATTTTTGATAGATATTTACACTTCTTCTTTTTGCAACGATCATTCCCTTCTAGCTATCTGTACAACCTAGAAACATGGAATATAGACGGGTTATAATTATGTCAACAAACTAACATTTCGATCGAAGGAAGATACCTCTAGCAGTGCGCATTGTACTCAATCTATCGTCAGGATCAACCATCAATTGATATGATAATGTAAACCGTCTGAAACGTCGATCGAGTAATTTAATTATGCAGCATTTACCGGTGAGTTTACCGGCGATAATTTTATTTCGACTATTACTACCGGCCGTGAAAGTTTTTCAATTAGCGGTGCACAACCTAGCCCAATCCTCGGTTCTTCATTACGTGTTTATTATTTGTCTACGTTTTTTATCATGGTTTGTTTTCGATTTTCGGTTCCTGTCGGTACTAGCTTCGACGCTGATTCTCTATGTCGTCTTTTCTTTACACCATTCTATTACGGATTTTTCCATTTGCTTACATCTAATTTTTATTGCCATCCTTTCTTGTCCATCATCATTGCTGCTGCGTATTGATTGAAATTCAACTGACCATTAATTACTTCTGCGCGGAGGCGTTAACCAGTTCACATTAATAAAAAAAAAAAAAAATCGATTCTGTTTTAAATTTTGAATAGATATTTATACTTTCTTCTCTTTTTCTTCTTCTTTTTTTTTTTTTTTTTTTTTTTTTTTTTTTTTGAGCCTGCTAACAAAGAGCATAAAGTCGTATTCTACGAAGGGTTATTTAAACTTTGATTCGGATGGAGATAGAAATAATAATGCGATTAGCGATAGAAACAATATCAGGAAGAGAGAGAATTGAAACAACACTTTAGGCAGGAGGAATTTTTAAGTTTAAGTATAAGTTAGAATACAGTAGAGAGAAGGAGCATTCAAAAGGAAATGTGGTCAGTTGTATATTCTTGATTTGTGCTGCGGTGAACAATACAGGGGGGAGTCTACAGATGAAAACGGATATCGTGATGAAGTAAGCGATGCCCAAAACGGAGGTGATTCGAGGAAGTAATTGAAAAGGTGTCATAAAGAAGAAAAATTACGAAACCAACAGTGACGTGGAGAATCGGTTGAATGGCAATGGGAACAGCGATTGAAACGGGCAAGGGATAATGACATTTTTTTTTTTTTGTTAAAAGTAGTATGTAATCATACGTTTCAGTGAAAAGCCCGCCAACTGCAGCATTGCGAGAGAAAGGGTAATGGACTTTTTCATTTCCTTAATGACTGATTTTCCGATTGCTCGATTCTTTTACTCTTTTATTATTTTTCCCCTTTTCCCGTTATTCGCTTTCGTTTTAACCAAACCCTACGGCTCCCTCTCTTTATGCAAACCCTTATACAGTTGTCTAATAATTTTGCCAGTTTCTTTGTAAACTCTATTCCTCTGAACGTTTTATTCCGTACCGCGCTTATTCTGCTTTTTCTTCTTAGCTATTACATGACCGAATAAGAACATTTAATCGAGCTCCCTAACTGGCCGCAGATTTCTGGTTATTGCTTCTCTCTGTAAAAGGGGGAAAAAATTGAAGACACGGCGTAATTTTTATTTCATATCGCTCGAATAGAGATTTAAATTTTCTCGAACAGCTAATACAAATGAAAAAACATTAGGCGGTTAATAAGAATACGGCTGTTTGACAGGTGTGTACGGTTTCATTCAGTTGTTTCTTAATGTAACGGAAAATATTGGTAACAGTAGGGCGTATGGCGCTGCAGGGGTGTAATGAGATTATTATTTTATGTGTAGCACACCCGTAATAAGTTAATGTTTTAACATGCATAATCGCGTCCTATAAGGTCTCGCACCAGTTATATCGTTCAGGTAGAGTGATACCCTGCTGCGGCACATTGAAATTTGCAAAAATTATATTACGCGTTGCTCTATGCATGTAAAAAATTAACAAATATACGATAATAAGTGAGTGTTGATCATCCATAACGGAACGGGCGGCTTATTTTTACGCTAAAGAAAAGAAAAAAAGAACTAAATCCCTCAACGTTTCATCTGTGTCGATTTGCTGTGAGTTGTTGGTCATAAAGGCATCGAGGGTAACGAAATGGCGGATGCTTTGACTCAGGTTGTTGCTTGTTCCCGCTTTTATTTAAAAAAATCCCAAGTACTAATCTTTTACCCTTAGTAAAAAACTTCACTTAAAATTTTGGTCATATATGTACCCTTCCGCCTTTACCAATAATCGTTCCTTCTACCTCTCAATTCAAACAAACCTTCCTTCTAATACTTGGTTCTTACAGTTCTCTTCTCTTCCACCTTCTGTTATTGTTTCTATTATTCGCTTACGCTTTAATCACGCTTTATTGCCCTCTTCTCGCTATCGTCTCTCTTTAGTCTCTTCTCCTTATTGTCCCCTACATCCTAACAAAGCAGTTGTTTGTGATGCTAATAGCATTTTCTTTTAGTGTTCTGCTCTTTCTGCTGAACGTTTATTTACTCCTCCTAAAGTTAAAAATTTCCTGCCTGCTATTGTGCTTCCTATATCCTTCCTTTCCTTGTCGGTCATCTGTGTTATTCCTGCTATTGGTTTTTTTTTTATTTTGATTGAATTAAGTTCTAATTAATTTCGCTTTCTCCTGATTGTTCTCTCCACGATTGTGATCCTCCTCGTAGATGCTAATCACATTTTCTTTGAGTGTCCTGCTCTTCGTAACGAACGCTACCTTTTATACAGTCAGCTCCTGTCATTAGGTCTCCCTACTCCCTATAACTCTTCCTTTATCCTCTCCTTTCCTTCATCTTCTGTGGTGTCCGCACTGCTGTCCTTTGTTACGTCCATTTCGAACCGCTTAATTATTTAATTTATTAGCTTAGTTTTCTTGTTGTTGGGTCAATGCCGCTGGCGCGCCCAAAAAAAAAAAAAAAAAAAAAAAAAAAAACTCTTCTTCCAATCGTTTCTAGGTGAAGGTCCCTGGTCGACGAGTCGACCCCGCTCCCCCTCAAAAAAAACAAACCATTGCGCTATTTTTCAAGTTATCTTTACGGGATAATTCGGAGAAATGTTCCCCGCTGGTAGGTTTATGTTTATACTTCACGTAATGAATCGGAATATTAATTTTATCAGCGTTCAACCGACAAAAAAACAAAAACTAGATTTGTGTGTCTGTTTTCGTTAAAAGACGCGATCTTCATGTCACTTTTTTTTTTTTTTTCTATTTAAATTTCTAATGAATAAAACTGTTTTTAATTTCAAATTATTGTAAAAAAAAAGGAAAATAGGAGAAAGAAAATAAAAGTCGAGAAAGTAGTCATCAGCGATCGCCTCGTGGCGCGAACGTGGATAGGAGCGTTGTTACCACAGATTTCTATTTATCTTTCACGGTCACATTCATTATAACATATACCATTGACCAGCGTAAAATAGAACAACGTTTTGTTCGCCATCATTTTTATTTCGTGTTTCGTTTCGTGTCCCGATGTTATTGTTTTTTGTTGTTTTTTGCAGCCTGACTTCCGCGCCAGTTTAACGATCGGTTTTGTTATCCTTATTTTAATAAGGTACAGCGTTTTTGGTGAGGTTTAAGCACGAGATAATTTCATTCATACACGATAACTTTGTATCGTGGTCATCATACTACAACTGCTCCATTGCTAAATACGATGATGACCCCTTTTTTCTATTATTATCTTTATTGCATTCTTAGTGTTATTCCGTTTAACATTTACATCCTTAATGTCACTCACCTCTCTCTTTTAGGTCCACCTCTATTTTCTTTGCAGATGGCATTATTTTATATTCGGTTTTCGCTACATTTCAGTGGCTAATAATGAACATAACGTCTCTCGGTCTAATTTGAGTCACCCTTCTCTAATATTCAGATTACCTTCTACTCTATACCTTCGCCGCCAAATCCTTAGCTATTCTGCGTGCTATCCTTTTTTAATTATTGCAATAATTTTGTTATCGGATGCCAAAAATGTGCTTTTAGCCATTACTTCGCCTCTTCCTCCTTCCTCGGTAGATCTAGTTGTTATTTTTATTCGATCTTTAAACTATGCGTTTTTTCCATTCATATTGATTTCCTGCCGAGGGTCTCTCTGGTCATGCATAGATTGAAAACAATGAGCAAGCTGATTTATTGGTTTGATCTGCTGCGCATACCGGTCGATTTATTACTGCATTTCCTGTAATTTTCTTTATAATGAACGCTATCCTAAATTTTGGCGATGTATTTATATCCTTTTACTTAGCCTTAATTGTTTTACTTTTCTATTCAGCCTTTCCCGCCATCACGACAGTGGAGATTATCCTCATCTTAGCCATTCTTTTATTTCATCCATTTGCTGTCTTCACTTTGGTCATAAATTGCTCCTTTAGTTTTTTTCTGTTTTTTCTTAACAACCTTTTCTTTTCGTCTAACCTTGACGACATTACTTTAATTTGCGACGCCAATCACATTTTTTTCTTTGAATGCTCCACTCTCTCCGTTGAACGTTTGTGCTACTTTCAGCTCCTACGCTTGTCTCTTCAAAACGTTATATATCCTTTACTCTTTGTAGCTCTTATCACGGACATGTATATACATACATATATAGCTTTCCAATGGGGGTTCGAATCTGAAATTTTCATAATTTTTTTTAAGCAAAATAAAACAGCAAATCGTTCTGTGTTATTATATTATTATTTATTATATTAAATAATATAATTTTGTTTCATTCTTTTCTTATATTTTTATACAATAATATTATTAAAACAACATATTAAGAATGTAATTTAAAATTTAAAATTGACTCGTTTACGTCTTATTGCCAATTTATTTACAATCTCTTTAGAATCTAGTTTTACCGCCGGGTCGAAAGCTCGTAAGAGTAAGACCAATGTTTTTTCGCCATCCATTCGATTCTTAATATAAGTTCTTAATTAGAGAAATATCTTTCTTCGGTCGTAGTGGACACGGGAAGTGTAGTTAATATAATAAGAAGCTTTTTTATCAAAGGAAAAAAAAACTGTTTATTCCAATGATCAATAGCTTCTATCGGTAGGTTTTCGCGTAGCAGATTTCTAGTGATAGTGCGGTATCTTTTATTTTAATTTAGAAATATCGTGTCTTCGTTTTCACCGAGAAATGTTTGTACTATTTTTTTCAGTTTTTCTTGTGTGCTAAAGTCATTACTCGTTTTCTCAGGTAGAAAATCCCTTCGATCGTTTCTTTATGTGGTTTAAAGCGGACATCGAGTTTTATAATGACATGGTCAAAAAAGGAGAGGTCAAATACATTTCAGCAATTGTATTTGGGCAATTTCTCCTGGTACATTACTACTCTGGTTTTGCTTTCTGCTTGTTTTTGGAACAACTATGTCATTAGATCTACTTTGCTTGCTCGAAAAGGACCCAGAATTGACTTTCATTCCGAATATTTTTCAGCAATTTTATGACCTTCCAGGTTTATGGACTCCTCAACACCAGTAGATTTTTGCCTTCCTGCTTACTCTAAAGCGAATTTGTGGTATTTTGTATTTGTGTGATGATTAAAGTTTTCTAAAGCGCTTTTGCAGTTAGCAAATGGCTTATTAACAAGGGCTTCAAGATCTTGATAACCACGTCCGCCTTGTGCTGTTCTAAGTAGAACACATAGTTCGCAAAGCGATTCCTACATGACGTTTAAATACACAAGTCATGAGTGTTTCGCGGTTCAACGACGTTGAAAAGAAAAATTCCTCTTGCCGGTGACTGGAAACTTAAAAGTATCTTCGGTAGGTTCCAAGGCTCTTCTAAAGCTTTCAGTTTTTCCTCATCATTATTCGAAGGACTAGAAACAATATAATACACCTTTTGACAATTAAGCTTGGATATTCTTTCCTACTTAAGTAACCTAAATAAAGACATGAAAAGATTCGAACTATTTTAAATCCAATCCAAAGTGACAATGCGAAATCATACACTACGATAGGGTATTCGGTTGATATTCGGGCTTTTACGTGAGCTAAGGGGGGCTTCAAATCCCCAAAATCCCCCCTTTATATACGGCGGTGGTTCTTATTATCGTCTCTTTTCTTTTTTACGTTTCTAACCGCATTAAGATCTAGTTGTGTTTTCTTCCTTCTAATATCTTTGTAGCGGTGTGTTAATGCTTTCAAGTTCTGAGTACAAGGGGGAAAAATTAAATTCTTCACATCGTATTGGGAACGACCCGTCTCTTTCATGATATCAAGTCTGAACAACCGGAGCCTTTTGACTGCATCCTTATTTGACTTGCTTCAATAACAAATAGGATAATGTCGTCCTTATTCGTGATTTGTTAAACCGTCGATATTTTCGTGAAGGCACTCTAATCGTTAATATCTTCCGGCATATTATTCTGAAAATTATATTTTGATCTTTTTTGTCACAAAAGTTCTAATAATAACGGGAAAAAATTCCAAGGAGCTACAATTTATTTATATTAAATCAGGCCCGTGCCCAGAATTTTGAAGGGGGGATGTTATTCACATATTTCTTTTATGAATAACAATACATTTTTCACTAATATTCATACTATTAATAATTTCCATCATTTTGATTTATATATTAATAATTTACATAAATGAATTACCCCGTATATGAACATTAATAAAAATTACATACAGTGAGCAACGAAAATATTCGGACACTAGGTAAGTTTTTCATTTTTTGATTAAAAATTTGTATTTATGCAAACTTTTCGAAAAAAAAAAAATGTGAGGGTATGTTAGAACAGAACATTAGGTAATAAATGCATCAAGAAAAATAAAAAAGGTTCATCAATAAAACCACCAAAAAAAATGAATAACGTAACGTAATACGCTTTCAAGCGGCGACAAAAATATTCGGACACGTACGTACACGTTGAGCAGTAATTAGGTTTTTCCATGAGACAACGATGCGCGTTCACCGAGGGTGAGTCATTTCATACCAAAGGCAGAACCTGTTAATGAACCGCTGATCGACATTTGACATTTTACATTCGTGTTTACGTTCGGCTTAAAAATTATTTGACAAAAAAATGCCTCGTAAAGACAATAACTCGTCTTTTGAGCAACGACAATTGGTGAATCGTAATCATAGTAAAGGATTTTCTGTTTGTAAAATTTCGATGTTATTAAATATGAGAAAAAGCACTGTCGATGACATCATTAGATGTTTTGAAAAAGAAGATACGCGATTCCACAAACAGGTCGGCCACAGAAATTGTCAACACGTGATCAGCGGTTCATAACAAGTGGCAGGTAAAGAAAAATCCAGCAATTAGTGCGCCTAAATTATCTACGAAACTACACGAAAAAGATTTAATATTGAAGTTCACCCACAAACGATACGTCAAACAATTAAAAAGAACGGCTAAAATTCGAGAGTCGCGCGAAAAAACCTTTAGTCAGCGAAACAAATCGAAAAAAAAAAAACGTTTCAACTTTGCCGAGGAACATGCGCTAATCATGATGTAAATTTTTAGAAAACTGTTGATTTTTACCGATGAAAGTAAATTCAATGTTTTCGGAAGCGACGGGCGTCTAAAAAAAAAAAGGGGAAACCGAATACGAAGCTTAAAAAATACAACCTGAACGCGACTGTCAAACACGGTGGAGGAAGTGTTACGGTGTGGGGGGATGTTTCGCTGCGTCTGGGGTCGGTAACTTGGAGTTTATCGAAGGTAATATGAATGCGGATACATAAGTCGACCTTCTGAAAATAAATTTGAAATCTAGTGGCGAAAAATTGGGTCTGGAAAATAATTTTAAGTTCTACACCAAGATAATGACCCTATACATAAATCGTACAAAGCGCGGTCATGGCCATTGTATAACTGTCCGAAATGGAAAAAACACCACCTCAATCACCGGACATTAATCCCATCGAAAATTTGTGGGATCACTCGGATCGAAAAATTCGGTAAACTAATATCAGAAGTACTAAAAATAATTGTCGAGCAAGAGTAGCGAAAAATTTCATCAGAATTGACGGCAAAATTAGTTGAATCGATGCCCAGGAGGATGAAATTCAACAGAAAGGGTTACCAACAAAATATTAAATGTATTTTAAAATTTAATTTTTGAGTTTTTATCGAAGCTGTCTGAATATTTTCGTTGCGTCTTAAAAAGACTATTTTTATTTTGTTTCAAATTTCTCTTCCGCTTGTTATTATTATTGTGCATCGAAAGTTTTTACTATCTCTATTACCTAATGCTCTGTTCTAACATACCTTTACATTTGTTTTTTTTTCAAAATTTTTGCATAAACACAACTTTTTAATCAAAAAATTTTTAAAAAAATAACCTAGTGTCCGAACATTTTCGTTGCTCACTGTATGTTATTGATTATAAAAAAATATGGAGCGTATTTTTTCTTGCTTTTTTTTTAAAGCACGCTAAAAAATCATCAATATTTATTTTAAATTCTTGATTTTTTTCAAATTTGTGTGTATTTATAATAACTATTAGAGTTCTCATAGGGGGGTTTAACCCCAAAAACAACCCCCCCCCCCCGTGGACACGGTCTTGTACTGCAAAGATAAGCATCACCGTTTCTTTTCTTAGTTTAATTATGCTCTTGTAGTACTAGAATTTTTATTTACGCAACCGCAACCGTTTTACTAAAATTATCCGAAATTACATTCACGTTTTCCCCTGTGGTATAATATTACTTACTTGTTCTATGGTAAGATGCCATAAGTTAACGTGGAAAAATTACGCGCAATCTATATGTGCCCGCGAAATATCAATAATCTGTTTATTGTTCGTTTTTGTCCCCTTTTTCTTCACCTAAGCAGAACCTTGTCGAGTGCTTTTCATCGATGCGTGTAACTTGCTCTTTCTTCTCCTTCTGTTGTTCCTCTATTGGGGCTACCTTCATTTCTTCCGTTTCTAATCGTTTCCTGATATAACTTTCAAATCCCTACGTTTCATTATTTGTTAGTCCTTTGTGTTGGGCAAATGTCCTGTGTTGACGCGCTCAAAGAAGAAAAAAAAAAAAAGTTCTATTTTTTTTGTTAATTATTCGAACAATTAAAAATCGGTACGATTCCATTGTAAATTCTGCCAGATAGTATATCCAGTCTAACATAACACTAATCTACGATGGTAACTGGATATCCGAATTAAGAACCGTGTTTAATCTTGTAAAACGGAGATTTTAAAAATGAACGCTCGTTTATTTCATTTGCGCATAATTTGGTGCGCAAATGGGGATTATTTCACATTCAAATTATAGCGTAGACGGAAAGTAATATAGAATTCGCCAATTACAAGCGTGCGGATAGGTTTGATAAAGAACGGGAATTTTTCAAGGATTTTTGCAGCTAATGATTAATTTAACTGAATTATTATTATTATTATTATTATTATTATTATTATTATTTTTTAAACACCCCATTTCCAACATTGTGGCCCGGAGCAAATATATTTAGAAAAATCGTATTATAAAGGTGCAGAGAACTAGTGTGCTAAAAAGGGAATGAAGTATGTGCGAGTGTTAAGTAGCTAAATTAAAAGTTAATCTAAGAATTTGGATAGGACGTATCCGTTAAATTGTGTGTGTTAAAAGAGTCTGTAATTAATTGCAATTATAACGAGTATATTTTATTTATATTAATAGTCGTATTTAAGTAATAGATTACTTCAATTTTATTTCGTATTTCGTGTACAATTATTAAAAAACTATAATATACTTGTAAATAGACTTAAATGTAATTTAAGGTCATCGTATTTGACTTTAAATCGTACAAGAAATATATTGTTTTAAATCTAGTTATGTGTGCATAGTCTGTAAAAAGTAACGTGGTAACAAATGAAATTTATAATACAAAAACTTATGACTCTGTATGATTCAAAGAGACCACGCGCCATTCATGGTAGATAAATCCCTATGGTTTCACGGTCGATTTAGATTATCGACAGGTTTACAGATTAGACAGTGTAAAATCTTTTTAGGGGCACTGCTCTTTCGGAGGATTTGAAAAAGGCGACGTGGTTTTCAATGTGAAAGGATGTACAAATGTCGAAAGAGGCGAAATATTCGAACACAAAGTGATTCAGATCATCAACTGAGTCAGTTGAGCATAGCGACATAACCGGCAATCACAAACCTAAACAAATAAGCCTGGAACCTACCGTGACCGGACAGCACTTGAGAATTATAGAAATTTGTTTTCATATTTTTGATTTCTATAAACATCCATCTGGCAGCAGTTCATAAGTTGGATGTCAATAGTGTCCAAGTACCTAAATGATGTCCCACGTATATCGCGATTGTATAGATAATTCACTATAGATTAAACGGTAAAATACGATGGACAGCTTCAAAGAATTCTTCATGCAGCAACCGAAAACTTTGCTAGCTAAGGGTTGCAGAGATGATGTGAACTACGTACGCCGGTCCTATAATTAAATGAAGAAAAAGTAAAGAGCAGCTACACTTTTCTCCAAACATTTACCTGCGCGCGTCTAATCAATTCGCTCTTTTCGTATTTTCCCTTATAGTAAACTTTCGTATTTCATTTTTGTAATTACATCGATATTTTTCTCGCGCTCCCAGCCAACTCAATTTCTTCAGTTAAATCGTTCCTTAAATCGGTCGTAATTGACAAACTCGCCTTTGATCCGCATTCGTTCTCCTTCCCAGAATAATCTTTACCACCGGTTCTGCTTCGCGGGTGTCAGCAGTACTGTAAATTTTATAAATTCGTCAAATTGTCATTTTTCTGCTCTATACCCATAATTCATAGATTTTTTTTTTTTGATGTTCAAATTACTGATGGTATCAGACTGTCCGATAGCCTCCAATAAGTGTTTTCAATCTGTCTTAACTTCCGTTCTATTCAAATTTATTATTTGTTGAATCCCAGTTATACCGTATTCAAGGTAACGATCGAAGGGTGATTGGGAATGATTAAATTTGCCGTCCAATCGGTTCGGTAATTTCTTTCAAAATTCTATTCCTTAAATATTAACTTTCTATTCAAGATTTTAGATGATATTTATTCCTTTCTAATTCTCAATCCTCTAATCTGTTCAGCCAAGTTTGTTTTTTCGGTCCTTTTCCTTCCCGATAATTAAAATTTGGTCATCTCATTATTCTACTTCTCTTCTTCGTTTTGATCATTTTCCTTGCATATTACAAAATATATTTATTAATTTAGTTAATAAGATTCGTGTCGGTATTTAATTCGGAAATATCTACAAGTGTCGGTGATTATTTACCGACTAGTTATGGAAATAATCGCTAAAAAAAGGCGGCCCTCCGTAGAGAAAAATTGTTTTTATACAAAGATTGGCCCAAAAATTATCATTAGAACATAGAGAAAATGTGAGCAGTTCAAGGGACCATGTAGAGTATTATCAACGTTAGTTAGTTTTGCAATGAAAATGTAGATTTTATCCTCCCAGATTCTGATTTTTTAGAATCTTTTTTCATCTGTCTCCCTTCTGGTCTATATTCATAAACGTATTAATTTACTATCCTACGTTTTATTATTTTCATTTAATTATATCAGATTCCATGTCCGCCCTTCAGGCCATCTGTTTTCCCCTACCTGATTATTCCTGCGATTTTATTATTCTCCGTATACGCTCACTTATCCATACTCTTTCTTCCCTCTGTTCCATTTATATTGATATTTACTGTGCGCTCCTAGCCATTCCAGCATTCTTGGCAATGAAGCGGCGGATTCTTTGGTACTCAGGTTGTTAGTTCTCCCCGCTTCTTTTCTTAAGAAAAATCCCATCCTCTAATCTACTTCCACCGCGTAGAATTTTTCAACTCAGATTATGGTATCGGATATTTACGTTTCTTCTTTTTCTAATAATTGTACTTTTTATCTATCTATTCAACCTAGTCTTCCTGCCATTGTTTCTTTCACTTTGTCATTCTGCTGTTGTCTTCACTATTCATCTTAAGTCATATTACCTTCCTCCCGTTTTCGTTTTTCGTTGGTTTCCTTTCTATATTGTCCTCTCTAACGAAGAACATGTTTGCGATGCTGATCATGTGTTTTTTGACTGTTCATCTCTTTCAATCGAGCGTTCTGCTTTCTATTTCAATTTGCTGCGAAGTATTCCTACTCCGTATTGTGCCTCCTATATCCTGTTTCTGTCTGCTCCACATATCGTTCCCATTGTTTATTCCTTCCTACTGGTAATGTCTGACCGCATCGAAATATTATAATTGATTAATTTCTCTTTCTAATTGTTTCTGGGTAATTCGCGCCCAATGAAAAAAAAAAAAAAAAAATCGAATGAGTGAACGCATCGGTGTTAATCCGATAATAGTAGTGCCTAGGAATTGCTACAAACGAGGAAGGTGGAAATGGGATTACAAGCCCCATTTTGCCATAGCCTAAATTCAAGCTACAACCTACAGCAGTCAGCAATACATTAAATAAATATAAAATAACTTATACATAAAAGGCAGGATAATAAACAAAGAAAATGATGAAATAAAATACATAATACCAACTCTAGAACTTACAATTCTAATTTTAATCCTGAAACCAACCGCTCCCCCCTTCACAAAAAAAAATATATTAACAGCAAACTTTGGTTTGTCAAACATGATGGAAAGTCAGTCAAAGGGAACTACTAATACTCCAGGCGGTAATCTAAAAAGAGAATCCACCACTGATGGAGATATCAGTGCATTCAAGCATATCATTTCTGGAGAGCTTGAACCACCATGTAAAAAGCAACTGAAGTTAAAAGTAAAGACAAAATATATGTTTGGAACACTAAACATTAACTCATTATTAAAAGTCGGGAAATTGAACTCGATGGCTTTAATAAAATCAAAAGAAAGAGAACGATGATCGGAAGAAAAAGCACAGTGAAATAATAATGAGGAAATACTGGTAAGAACGAAAAAGGAAAAGTTTGCTGTTTTCGCGCGGTCCATAGATGGCTATATTCGAAGAGAAGAAGAAGAAAGATAACGAATCCGAAATCCCGTAGCGCGATTTATAAGCTTTTATCACTGACGGAATTTGAACATTATACTCTTTAACTGACATTTAGCTTTATGAAGTGCACAAAGTGGGGCAGAAAATTTTTTGGTTGGTTCATTCGTAATATCAGTTAAAAATATTTACACTAAAAATTATTCAAGTAAAATCGCAAAAAACCAACTTCAAAATTTGCTTCGAAAATTTAAAAATGAATGTACCAAAAAGTAAAAGGTAATTATTTTTGATGAAAAATAATTCAGACATTAAAGAGGCCATACTATGCTTAAATAACATCAACACTTATTGGAGTCGCGGTATTCAAATTGTAATAATTAAAAGTTCGCATCGGGGCCCTTTTTTGCTTTTAACCCAACCGCTTGAAGGTATTACGCTAGGAAATGAGATTTGAGTGTACCACCATAGCCAGTGCTGACACGGTATACAATCGTGACCTGATATGTTAGCTCCTTCTTCCAAATGGGAGTGTTTTTAAGCTGTTAATAAATATTATGCCTGGCTCTATATATATCGAAGATAAATAAAAACATTAGGCAAAAGAGGGGAGGAAAAATCGATGTAAAATTTTAATCAAAAAAAGGCCAAAAAGAAAAGGAACCAACAGTTGATTTATATCGTCGGGAAAAGAAGAAGAAGATTTTACGACTAGTGTATACAGGAAGGTACTGAGATGTAGCTGCGAAGAATATGTTTCGGAAGGTGAAAAGGTGTGAAGGCCTAGAAGAGGTGATTCGATATTTATGTAAATAGTATAAAAACATCGTTTAGCAACGATGATGGGAAAAACGGAGAGATTTTGTAAAATGCGGTTTAGTTACCTTTACGACGAATTCGTGTTGACGCTCTTACCAAGATCAACCCGTCTAATCTGCGATGATGGTGTGCGTGTAATTGTAGTTCTGGTCGCTGTAAGTTATTCGAACAGCCATTTGCGGTTGGTACTGATCCGATATGACTCTCTATCGAAATGGCATCGGTGCCGCGATGGCGAGACAGAAAAGGTGTATAATATTTTGATCGCTTGAAATTACTTTCGCCGGTAATTATTACGTTTTCGCTGGGTTTTTTTTTTGGTTTTTTTTTTGTTCGAATGAGTAAATTAAATTTAGTGAATCTTTTAAAAAAATAGCTTTTTTCGAATTTCATTTGTCGTTACGAAAGATTTTTTGAACTAATCAATAGTCGATGGGAATGTGAATAATAAACTTTTTTGTTTGCTGAATCGTTTTGAAACTGCTCGAACTTTATCATTAGGCTTCGATCAATATAATCGTTGCAAGTCATTTCGGTGCGACTTTGATCTAAGCGCAGTCGGCAATACTGTCCATCGAGAGAGTTTTCGTAGCAAAAAATGGGGCGCACACTTGAATAAGTTTTCATCGAGAGAAGGGTCTTCATATCAAATTAGCACACGCGCGGACAAGGACTTTGAGCCGAGTATTTTCCTTAAAACATCATTATAACCTTCGCAAAGAAAGACTGCTCTGATCCTCACACATAGTCTTCTATAATTCTTCCGGAAAAATCAGTTTTAATTGGCTACGTCATATCGTTAAACGTTATAATTATTGTAAAAAAGTTCACTACATCTACATTGCGTATAACCTGCGATGCGGTTTTTTGTTTCGGAAAACAGAAGAAAAAATAAACGCCTTATAAACACATACCGTAAAAACGTAACGGATTCCGTAACAACATTTCTAAATAACGCGTAACAGGATTTTCCTATCAGTCTCAGCGTAAAAATGACATAGCCATTAATATGTGTACATATATATATATACATATACATATACATATACATATATATATATATATATATATATATATATATATATAAATATAAATATAAATATATATATATATATATATATATATATATAAATAAACAGACCGTCGCATGTATCTGAGAATAAACCATCAGCGAATGAAAGCGTTAACAAAACATTGTCTTTAGAATGCGAGTGAATAACTACAATCTCGATATGGAAACTTCCTAGACGGGTACTTCTCAATAATATTTATGACTGAAAAAAAAAAAGGAATTTTTGATCGATATGTTGAGTTTTATCATTTCTCACGATAGGAATTTCTGAAGAAAATTAAATTTCCGCTTGAAAAAATTAACCATCTTCCTTGCGATTTTAATAACAATGATAATTCTGTTCAGGACTTTATTACAATTGAATGGTTAAAAAAACAAAAAACAAAAAAACAAAAAACAAAAAACAAAACAAAAACAACAAGATCTGTGGTAGGTGTGTTGAAATTGTACACAGTCATTCTGAGAGCGGACGTCAATCAGGACACGGATGGGATTCGAACACGCGAAAAAAGGAAGTAAACGTAATAAATATACGCATATAAATACGTATATGTATATCCGCGGCTAAGTAGGTGTCTAGGTATGTCCGTAGTGGTAGTTTGTCAGTTTCGCATCGGTTAACGTTAGCAATAATTACGAGGAGCACGATAGCGGTCGAGGGTAAAAAAGAATAGAAAGAAAGAGAGAGGAAAGGAAAATAAGTGAAAAAAGGTGAGATAATTACCGGTAAAAATAAGAACTAATAATTCCGTTAACTTCTGGTTTCCGACAAAGCTTGTCTAGTCCGAAGCGGAGGAGTGCAGATGGTTCTCGTTGGCTGGAAGTGGCGGAGCAATACATTCGGCAGCACATTAGATCCGGCTGATGGCGATGTCGTGTCGTTGATGGATGGACACGTTAGTGCCCTACATTATATGATGCGCGCTGCCGCTGGAAAAAGCAAATCTCGTCTCTTGCAAATATTGGCTTCTTCGCTGCGCGCCCCTGCAATAATGCGGCGGTCGCAACATGTCGCGGCGTTGCACTACAAGAAACTTGCAGAGGCCGCCGGTATCACGCCTCCGACAATATCCGTGAGACCGTTCTCTGGCTTCCGGTGCTTTTGTCTTCTTCGCAATTTGCGAACACGTCTAGCAGCGTTTCTCAAGCGTCGACAGCTTTAGAACAGGCATCGTACTTTCATTGTGAAATTGCGACTGAAACTATCTGTCAGACCGTTTCAAATCGGATACGCGTAAAATTAAGTCAAAAAAGATCGGAAATGTCGGAGGCAGATTTCGCAGTACTCAACTAGTCGTAGTTGAGAGTACTCGATTATTCGTGTCTACACCGTTGAAATAATCAAAAATCGAAATGTTAACTGGAGTGATTTTACCGAAACTTCAAACAGTTTGAATAACTGCGATCATGAAGTTATTCGAAACGCGTCAGTGTTAATTTTGTTGAATATTTCACAAAAGTCTCCTCCATATGTGTTGTGACCCCGGTTCCGAAGAAAGGCGCGGTTAACGACTAAAAAATCAGATTCGTGATTTTGACGGATCCTACTAGTGCAAAGCTTCCTCTTTATCGTGCAGCAAATAAAAATATGCATTTTCGAATGCTCTGAAAACTCACATAATTGGTAATGTGAATAGGTGTGCATGAAAGTTAATTAAAAACAGGAAAGGCGTATAAAAAAAAATTGAATACACAATTTAGTGTATACGTGAAAATGCGTATGTGAACGTACAGCCGTAACGGCAATGTAAAACATCACGCATCACGTTTGCCAAACTTTAAACGCGGTTTTTCTCGAAAACTACCTACTTTTTATTAGTCGTTAACCGCCTTTCTTCGGAGCCGGTCACGTTTGTTCATTTAACAAAACTATTTTTCACGTCAATTAGAAAATTCACAAATTCGATATGGAATCGTCGGTGTTCGGTTTCGCACGCGGGACGCCCGAAACGTGACATCGCCTTTATCAGGCTATAACTCTCGACCATTGTCGACCGTTATCAGTAACGAACAGCTCATTTGTGCTCGAGTTGTTGTTTGGTACATACATATATGGGACTAGAGACATTTCCATTCGCGGCACAGTTGTAATAATAATATACTTACAATTAGATGTGTGTATTCATTTTAGTACCAAACTGCATCGGAAATTCCGTTACAGCGAGAATTTATAAAAATTCAACGTCCGAATGATTAATATATGTCTTAATGTTGTAATATAACATTTCTGCAGAAATTCGGACAGATTTTTCCATCTCGCGTTGGAGCTATACTTGGCTATTACGTTATTTATTATAGATTGAGCGGAAATCATTAATTATATTTTAATATTTTTACTTCGCGGACATTCAAGTCTGTTCAGAATTGCTCTCATAATCGAATAATGTGACTAGGCTTATACGATAAGCAAAGAGGCTTTTCTAACTTCTATATGAAACGATTTTCAGCAGCAACCGTATATGAAACGATAGGGAAATTCATAATAATATATTTTTCACCACTTTACATATACTTCTTATCGTGCCCGAAACGCTTTGTATACATATATACACATATATACATATATATATATATACACACACACACACACACACACACACACACACACACATATATATATATTAATTACAACGTAATTCTTAGGCTACCCCCCATTCGAAAAAATGTCCCAATTTTATGTAACGCTAAATGTCCCAAAAAAATGTCCCAGAAAAATGTCCCAATTTTATGTAACGTTTGTTATATCTTGTAGGATTTTTGTTATTGTTATTTAAAAAATGTCACAATTTTATGTAATGAAATATGTAACGAAAAATGTAACGAAAAAATGTCTTAATTTTATATAACGGAAGTTAAATGTTAGAATAGGATTTTTGTGGTTATGTTATTTTTTGTGTGTGTTGATGCCAGTAAGAATTACGTTGTAAATTTTGATCATTTTATACAAAGTATAGAAGAAAAAGAGACAGAAATGAGAGCAAGAGGGGTCAAGGGGCACGGCCCCTGCGAGGCCAAAATGGCCGAGTTTTATATATATATATATATATATATATATATATATATGTATATATGTGTATATGTGTATATAGATGTCAAAATTTCACAAGTTTAGCAGTTTGATAACATTGTAGTACCGCAGGTCCTTTATGCCAACTGTTAGCGCATCGCGCGTATATTTAGGTAAATGCTGATAATTCCGTTTTTCACTGCACTGACATCTGTCGCCGTAGTGTCTGGTCAGTTTAGTACACCTTTTGGATGAATACTTTCCTTTGCAGATAAACGGTCCGTTTCACTATTCTTCCATCGTGTTTTTCTGTACGGCAGTTGGTTTACCCGTACGGCACTATTATGTATGAAAGCTTTCTGAGATTTCCTCCTACGAACTACATCACCAACATTATCGACTGGTAGCTTTACTACACGCTTTCGCTATGAATTCTGTAACGCTACTTGCCTTTGCTAATCTAACAATTTTGTTTTGTCTATAGATGTCATCGCGGGTTTGCTTCCGAGAAATTGAAAATTTTATTTTTATTTATTATTATTATATTTAAATAAAAATGATTCGACGAGATTTTAAGAATTCTATTAATAAAAATTACCTACATCAATCTTTCTTTATCGGACGACCGCTGTAAAAGACAGTGATTAATTATGATATTTATACGTATATATACAACGAACACAATAACGATTATAAAAATAAATATGAACTGGTACGTATCACTGTTTGTCGGCAGTGACGCAGTAACACGGCGATGAAAGATGCCGGATGAGTGGGCTGGCGGTGGGTGCTTTTGCTGATGGTACGAGACGCGAATTTCGGATAAATGTTAAACAAAATTGATTAATCTTTACGCAGTTTACTTTCGCGGCGGGACTTATAATATGGAAACCGATCTGATATTCGACTATTGCGCGCTGCAGGGGTTATTCTTTTTTCCGGACGCGATTTCTTCCAAAAACGACACTGACTTCTTCACCGATGGCAGAGATCGGCTGACTTCACATTTTAGCCATATTTTCGCTCATGTCTCTAAGAGCCTTTCTTCCTTTGTCCTCGCCTCGGCCAATCACCGTTCATTTCATTTACGGGCGGGCATATCTCCAGTGATCGCGTGATGATGTATTCGCCCCCCCCAAACCGACAAATAGGATTTCAATCAGGCGCACATTACCATTCCACCACGTTTTCGATAATTTGTATTTATTTTTTATTTTACCATTTTATTTTATTATTTATTATTTTATTGTTTATTATTTTATTGTTTATTATTTTATTATTTATTATTTTTCCACCTAATGAGCACATTACAATTTTTCGCAACAATTTTCTCAACTCGTTTATTTACGTTAGCAGGTGCGAATTTTATGGTACGATGTATTTTTGTACTATATATTTTCGCGTTAGCTCGTCTAATACAGGCAACCATCGTTTATTACGATTAGCGGTAAATTCTTTCCACATCCAACTCTTTATGGTACGATTAAACCGCTCTACGATACTAGCTTTAAGTAGAGAATAAGTACTGTAATGATTGATATTTGTAACGTTTAAAAACAGCTCGCACTTGCGGATTATAAAATTCGGCGGTACCGTGATATCTATATGTAAATGATTAGGAGGTTCAACACCTCTTTTAGATAAAATCTTTTCCAGCTCTTTAGCAATTATCGAATCGCTTTTTTTTTTTGTCTTTACAGGAACTGTCTAAACGTATTTAGAAAACGTGCTTATTACAACTAGAATAAATTTATGTCCTCGATTAAATTGTGCATGTTGCGTCATATCAATCAAATCTGCTTGCCACAAATCGTTTATGGCCTAAACATGTTGTACACGTTGTGTTTTTAATATCGTTTCCTCGCAGGACGATGAAGTACATCGACAATGTCACTTTGTAGCGATGTTGATACAGATGTTTGTTTAGCAATAAGATTATACTTTATTCCGTAAATCGGATCCTTTGGTACGGGATCGGGATAGGTTCGAGATCAATGTCAGTTATCCGAGGTAGCTACCTTTTCTTTTTCACATTGTTTTTTCGGTTTCTGTAAAGTCCCTCGAATATCTGCTAATGGCTTTGTAATCGGTTCCCGCACAACAGCGGCTGCACACGTGGCAGATTTAGTTGCATTTTTTAACGAATTATATTTATCGGTAATATCTTTACGTAATTTTTCCAATTCCTCTTCAAGTTGTGTGTTTCTTCAGTAATTTTTTTCACATCATTCACCGAACTACTCGTCATTTTGTTTTTCATCATCTTCGATAAACATTTTAGCGTCATCAACAATTATAAACTGGTCAAAACCTCGACGAAAGTGTCCTTTATATACCTCACTCTCCATATCAATCACTAGAAACCCGTGATTATTCCGCCAACACAGTTCGCAAAGATTTTTAAATTCTACAATGGAGCACGCGGCATTAACATGTTCTTCGTATATATATATATATATATGTCTCATATTTACGTCATCTTGTGCAAAGGATAAAATTAGCATTATCGCGTATCATATGTTTTCATACGTCTGACAAAGATAAAAACAATCTATATTTTTACGACGTCCCATTGGAAAGTAATCTCGTATAAGGGGGACTGACCGCTGTAAATTGGAATATCGTCGAAATTAAATATCGAATTTTAATTAATCGAATACGGGGTTTAGGTAATTGACCCTCATCGGAGAATGTGTAATAACTAATCTCAGGTATCAAGCTGTATATTCCATCTAATAGCTTATATTTCGGCGGGTATAAAGAAATACTATATATATATATATACGTAAACATTTTCATATCGCAATCTATTCGAGTGAGTTAATAATGTAAATAACGAATTTGTTTTCCAGCATCCGCTCGGGCCAATAATTAAATATCTTACATTATTTGGAAACAGCACGCCATACTTATTACGTATTGATGCGTCGCTAGGCTCTACCAACGATAACGCGTCATTTAATATAGTCGGTTGCTTTTCAATTTTCATTATAGATAATTTTCGTTTTGCTTTATAATAACACCGAAATGGATTTATTAAAAGATTTCATAATTTGTTACCGGATGTAATACCGAAAGTTATTAACGTACTGTTTAAATATAGTTATTATCCTCAAGAATGGAAATTAAGTAAAACACGTCTACTTCATACAGAGCTATGTTATCTAATTTCAGTAAAATTTATGAAAAATGTATTCTTCATAAATTAAAAGAATTTGTAGAAAATCACGGAATAATAAATGATAACCAGTATGGCGCATTACCAGGTAGATCATCTGAATTGGCTGTACACAATAATTTAAAAAAAAAAATAAGAATATACAAAAATAAAAATTACCGTACATGCTTACTTACTCTTGATATAACAAAGGCTTTCGACAGTTTAGATTTAAATAGATTACTTGCATTATTAAAGAAACTAGGATTACATAATGGCATGTTGAACATTGTAAATCTCGAAAATCGCTTCACTGTATTATCAATCGGTAATTATTTAAATAAACAGGAAACCGTTATGGCAGTACCGCAAGGGTCTGTTTTAGGACCGTACTTGTGGAACATAGTTTTCTCTCAAATGTATAACATTAGATTACCCACTAATGTGAACATTTTCATTTTCGTAGATGATATTGCAATAGTAATAGCCGATAAGAATGAAAATGTATTGGAAAATAAAGTTTACCAGGTTTATACAGAAATCGCGAAATGGTTAGAACAATACAATTTAAATATTAACGAACCTAAGTCAAGTCTTACATGTTGTTTAACAAAAACTTTTAAAACATAAAACTTTAAAATTTGCTCCAATACGGATTAAATATTAGTATGGTTAGTCGAACCAAATACTTAGGTATAATAATAGACAATAACTTAAAATTTTATAATCATTTTCACTATATCACTAAAAAAATAAATACATTTTTAATTATATTTAACAAATTATATAACAATAATAATAACCGATTAAATTACAAGAAGGGACTAACCTTATATAAAAGCGTAATATTGCCTAACGTACTTTATGGTAGTGTAATATATATATAGACACATTTTAAAAGTTAAACGATTTCAAAATATATTAAAAAGTTTTCAGAGAACTATTGCAACAAAAATGATTAAAGCTTATAGAACTACCAGCTACATGGCAAGCGCTGTCATTGCAGGTATTAAACCACTAACTTACGAAATACAGAAACACATATTAACATATTTTTAATAAAAAATAATATTAAAAATCATGAATTTCATAACGTACAGTATCAACAACCATACTTCATACACGAACAAAAATGATTAACGCTTAAACAGTTTTTAAACTTATATTAGATAAGTGTTATAATAATAAATTTCAGGCGCAGTGGGACCAATATAATAACGGTATAGCTAAAAAAATTTTTCCAACCGTAGATGATAGACTACGTAATACAGTTTTTACGCCAAATTTTTTTTAATCTACAATTTCTTACTGGGCACGGTCTATTTAAAGATTATTTACATAAACATAAAATTGCACACTCAAATAACTGTCCTGATAGCAATATTAAGCACATCCTTTCCGGCTGTTAATAATACAGATTTTAGCAATATTAGTCCTGATCAATTTGTAACTAAGCTATTTAAAATATGTTCAGTAGTTTTACGATAGCCGAAATAAATCAAATCACCGTAAAGTACATGTACACCTATATTAATATTAAATTTAAGGAATACTACTCGTAATTATTATTAACTGTGTAAAACAGTCTGTCAGGGTTCCATAAACTTAAATGGACGGGCTCAGGACAGACCTGTTATTTATATAAATTTTCTAAATATATTTACCCCATCGTATTACGGGATTGGGGACCAAAAAAGAAAAGAAAAAAAGAAATGGAATGTTTTTTGTTTTACTAGGAAACTAACTCGGTGCGAAATAAAGCAGAACCTCTGAAATCTGTTACTCTGCCGAGCAGCTGTTACGAAATTGAAGATATCGGAGAGTATTTACGAGATAATTTTGACGGAGGCATTACATTGAAAGCGGATGAAAGAACATTAAAGCGCGTACTTCAGATACTATCTAGAATTTTCGGGACTAAACAGCATTGCACCGCTATTCGGTTTTGACGGTGTGACGCGAGTATCGAAGCGATAAAAACGTCATACAAGTCCCCTCAGACAGTTCAAATAACGCCGATAAATAGTTTAAATGTGTATTGTAATTCAGCGACCGGACGATATATAAATGGCTTATGGTTTCATCTTATATAAAGTTTTCCTTTAAATAAAGCACCGCGATATGTAAAAATTACCGAAAAATCGAGATCGATATCGATAATATACTTACCGAAAACGTCCGAGTATGTTACAGAGATAAATGTATATGTAAAGGATCAAAACGGGAAATTAATCGATTTCGGTAACAAAGAATTAATGTGTTACATTTACACCTGACTAGTTCGAATTAGTATGTGTGTCATGCAGTTGTTAAAAGTATATATAAGCAGTTGTTGCCGTCGTTACGTTCGCCAGAAAAACTTATAAATACGGGTGAAAGTAAAAAATTATTGAGTAGAAAAATGGTCATCTCATCGTCATTTCCAACTGCTGTTCAGGAGGTTAGCGCGGCACCTCGTTTTACTATAGTTGCCTGGCCTTTTGTATTCCTTCCAAAAGTGAATTTATTCCAGCTATTCCATGTATGTATTTCATCCGTCTCCTTCCTCGTGGACTTTTTCCCTGAATTTTCCCTTATATCATAGTCGTGAAAAGATCTTCTTCTCTCGTATTTTATGTCGAAATTATTTCTTTTTTGTTGCTTATTCGATAATATTTATTAGACGTTTCGCTTACTAATTCTACATTTATTCAATACTACTACATTTGTTATTTTTTTCCTTCCATGATATTCTGTGCATTCTTCTGTAGCACCACAACTCGAAGGCATTGATTTTCTTTTTGTTAGCCTCCGATGATATCGTCCAGGTTTCCGAAGTGTATCGCATTGTAGTGAAGAATTCTCATTTAGTATCAATATACTGAAATCGTTGGGTTACACAGTGTTGGTCGTTTAAACAAAAGCAGTATGTAAACAACAATGGAACATATTTTTTAGAGATTCATTCGGCTAATGCGGTTGTCGACGAAACAATAGCGGCGTATGAAATACACACGCATAAAAATATAAGATGATTAAAAATGTAGCTACATTCGGTCGAGATGACCGATGCAAAGATGACGTAGACGTCTGCACGGCCGATAAAAATAACGTATTTTTTCTATACCTCTTGTAATGCAAAAATTAAAATTAAAAAAAAAAAAAAAAAAAACAATACTAGAACGGAACGCGACTCGAAAAGTTTCGTTAAAATTGGGGTTTTAAGTGTCGAGTTTCGAACGTTTTTAGCACTCTGCGAAAATTTTCCCCCTCCAATCGCCCTAAAATTAAAATTAAAAATTATGCTATGTCCATTAGATGCGGAGACTTGTATAGTACTCCTCTGTGACGAAAGTTGCAGCGTGCGCAGGAACATGAAAATTTTCGAAACATTGCTAGAAAACTTACTCCCGGAATTTCAAAAAAAAGACGGTAGCGGCTGATCGTGTGTGTGGGAACGGAAGGTACGTGCTGGTGCCGTCATGCCCCGACGGTGGGACAAAAATCGCTATAGTTCTCGCGTTTTTACTAAGCCTAATTAGCGCCGGCGGCATCCTTTGTGCACTCGGATGAAAAGATATATTACCTACTCCAGTGTGTCTTTTCAAAATGAGATTGTGTTCTTCTTTACGATGGCGTGTTGGTTTTTGTGATCTTTTTCTTTTGATTTTCAATTTTTTTCAAAACGAGCTGGCCAGATTTTGTTTCAATGCGCATTGTTAGCTTTCTCTCTATTCGGTTGTTTTATTAGGCGCCTAGCTTCATAAGTGTTCGCTTTCAAGTCTAATTCTCCCGGTAATTTGCATCGTCTATTTCATCTGCTAAACATTCAATAGTTTCATCTGCTGCACTTGTTCGTATTTGGCCCAATTACAGTCACTCCGGATGTACATATAATGCTGTCTACATCTTCGTGATACCGGCAGTTAGATGCCCATAATGCGAACGAATTCATTTTAGTTCTTTGGGGAAGGCTCTGCCTGCGCCAAACCGGGTTTTGAAAAAGTCCGTTATAAAGACGTGTTTGCAATTTTGATTTCTTTAGCGTATCAAAAATTCTAATTTTTTCGAAGAGGATGTGTTTTTGTTCATTTTGATTTTTATTTTATACATTTTATCGGGGTTTTCAGGTTTCAAACGTCGGAAATTTTCGCTTTTTCTTAAATTTACGGTGTCTATAAAAGACAGGACCGTTTCAAAATGAATTTTCACGCGCGGTAAATTTACTATAAATAGACTAAAATCGTTTTTGCAACAAGCTTGCGGTTATTTCAACATCTTCAAACAAAGTCGCAAAAGAATAAACAAAAGTATCTGAAAATCCCGCTTAAAGCACAACGAGATGTAAATAGACATACTTGATGTTTTGTTTTTTGTTGGAATTATTTCGTCGCTGATTACACGTCATTGTTAAACATTTCGGTGATTGTATACAGTAACAGGTTATATAGGTGTGTGAAATTCACTGTGACATCTCTAAACATGCATATTCAAGTCTTCTCTATTATCAGAGTACTATTTGGTTGTTTTCTCGTTGCCATTATCTTATTCGCGAACGAAATATATTGTTCCGATCACATGCAATTCCCTCTACAGTTTTTTCTTCGTATCGTTTTTACTTTTTCCAGCTGTGTCTTACCTGTTTCATCTTGGACCACTTCAGAATCTAAACTCTGCTTTCTATATTGTATTCTCGACAATTTTAGGTCAATAATTGATAACTCTGCCAAGCAAGAAGAAAAAAAAACGTACATATGAAGTTATGCTCTACATTTGAGAAATCGTTGCTTCGGGCAACCTGTTAAATTAAATTAGCCGACTAGTAACCGAAAATGTTGTTATTTATTTACTTATCACGTGTTAAAAAATATATGTCGTAAATTAATTTAACTGGCTGAAAAATTACGTTTGAAGTTTTAGTCGGATTCATATCCTTCTTTTTTTTTTTTCAACCCGATCTATTCTTGTTATTGTTTTTCGCCTACAGACACACTCTCCTCATTGTCCTTTGCATCTTCGAAAAAGTGATAATCAGGAATGCACTTCTGGGCACGCGTCCTTTCCAAATATTCTGCGTTGTTGTCTATTTTTTGTTTTACTCATAATTCCGTAAACATAAAATTCCTATTCCTTTCATCGGTTTTTTCATTGTCGCCATCGTGCCGATCGTATATTATACGAATCTAAATAACGTGTTATAATTTTTAATCAAGTATAGGCCAATGCGCTGTTCGTAAGCCGAAGAAACAACAACAAAAAAAGAAACACCTATACAAAAGCAGTACTAATTATATTACATTACGGAGAATTATTCCTTAGTCCGTTCTTCAATTTCCAACGGCAGATTTTCAGGCACCTTTTCTGCTCTTAATATTGTTCTTCTTGCCTTAAATGACTCATTCCAAACTATGGCTCTACACTCCTATTCTTCTTCTTTTTCTGATCCTGCCTGATTTTATCTTTCTATTCAGCCATCTCTTCAACTTCATCCATGGTTTTCTTGATACTTGCTCCCTCTCAAACGCTCTACAATCTCTGCTATTTGTCGCCTTCGCTTTAATCACAGTCTCCTTTCCGCATCATTTTCACAATTTTCATCTATTTCTACTCCATTTTGTCTTTTTAATCCCCCTTCCAATCGTCCTTCTACTCTTTTCTACTAAAACTTGATATTCCTCTACTCCTTATAGTGCTTCTTACATTCTCTCATTTCCTTTTGTTTCTGTTGTTCCTGCTCTTGGAATTATTTTTATCCTCTATCCTCAAACGTTTAAAAATAAAACGGTATTTTCTCCTTCTTTCCATTTCTTGGGCTAATGTCCTCGTTGACAAACTCATTGGAGAGGAAATAAAAAAAAAAACAAAAAAAAATCACTTAAATATAAAACTTATAAAAACTTTACATAAATGAAATTTATAAAGAGCATCGAAACCGCGTAGAAAGTAAGGAAGAAAAAAAAAGTAGCAAAATAACTTACATATTTCCATACAATCCACTCTGGGCTACACTTTCACTTCCCTGAGTTTGATGTTAAAGGCAAACTTTGTAAATTCTAACATCCGGATTTATTAAACCATCGTATCATCGAAATCAAAAATATCAAGTCCTTAAGATTTCCGAATGTTATAATCATTCGTAAATAAAATTCCGATAGGCGAAAAATGAAATACTGCGTCGTTCTACGCTAGGCACCTTTTTAATTAGTTTGCTTATAACGGATTTCTGGAATAACGTGGTTTATTTACGCGGGGGGTTTTTCTAGTATATAGTTAACGCGGTAAGAATCGATATAATCGGTACGTACGTTGTTCCTAATTATTTACTATTTTTAAATAACGGACAAATTTCGCGGAAAAAACAGTGATAGACGACTTCATGAATTTTGACAGGAAGTTAACATTTTTTACTCAACACCAGATATAGGCCTGGATCCTAAGGGGTCTATAGAGACACCCACTTCCGACATGTAATAAAAAATTAATTTATCATTTGTCATGTACATTAATTTTTTCTTTTTTTTAAAATAAATAGAATTACCTTTACAGGAGCGAGTGCATTTTTTAATACATTTATTTGTTAATAATTTTGTATTCATTTTTATTTCCTCCTATAGGAGGAAACTTCGTAATAGCGAAATTTCGAGTTTCGTAAAAACGTACCAGAAATTTGTTGTTTTTAAGTATAACAACGAGTTGGAATCTACGTTTTTAGGAAATATCTGTATGAATGTGTATGCGTGTGTACACGCGCAACACACGCACACACGCTATCCTTTTATACAAATCTTTGGTTGAAATTTACTGAAAAATTCATTGTTTAAAATTATATACACATATATATATATATATATTTTTTTTTTTTTTTGGCATCGAAGATTCTGCCCATTGTCTACATGATATTTAGTTTTGTTTACATTAATAATTATATGTTAATTCGTGAACTAAAAATAATATAATTAAATTGAATTAACGAGAAAATTTAGTTATTCTATAAAACTGATAATTTTGTCACTTCCGAAAAAGGTCTCTAATATTTCCGTAGCCTCAGGCCTATCATAAAACTTAATCTAGGCCCGGTGAAAATACGCAAAACTAAAAGTGTGATCGAAATTTTGAAAGACCCGCAATTTCTTCGAATTACCCGAAAAACAGCATAATCATAAGAGATCCATAATTATTCACGACAGCAAAAGCTCATTTCAAAAGATTTCACTTTTTTCTAGCGATATTTTCAATTTTTTTTTTTTACAAACAGGAATGATGAACCTTCCCCTAAAAACAATAAGAAGGAGAAGAGTGTTCATTTAAATTTTCTTATGTTCGGTCAGCTATTTTGCAAATTCGGTCTGTAATTAGCAAAGTAGGAAATGAAGGTAAGCGTAATTTAAACGGATGCGGAATAGATCGTTCAGCCGAAAGCGAAAAACACGTTTAGAAAAACTGGCACTATAAGACAACTACTTTGTTGGAATGTTTTCTCGTGTTTGTTTTTTCTGGGGGGGGGGGGTCCATGGGTTTGACCTAACCACTTGAATGTATTATGTTAGGAAATTAGATTCCGAGCCGATAGAAAATGGAAAGAACAAAGGATTGAAGTAATTTCTATAGATGGGGAGGAAAGAATAATCTAAGTTCTGTAAGAAGTTGGAAGGTCAAGAGCCGAGATTTTCAAATACAGAAGAGAATATTCACTAACAAGAGCCAAACATTCAAAGAAAACATGGTTTGCGTCGCATTCGAAAGAAAAATCAGAGATGTGAAGGGGACAGAAAGGAGAAGGAGAGACGGAGAAGAACGAATAGCAACGAGGAGAAGAGAATGATTGATTCTTGATCTGATTAAAGAACGTTAGTAGAACGACGACCGAATAAAATGGAAAGAAACCAAGGTTGAAGACTGGGTGCCGTCTGTGAAAGCTAAAGGAATATAGTTAAAACAAAATCGAATAATGTTGACGATAGAAACATTGGGAGGAAGGAGGAAGGGCGAACGGATCTTAGAAATACAGGACAGAATAAGGCGAACAACGAAAAAAAAAGTATGTATAAAAATATCTCACCGAAATTCAAAGTGAATTTTTTTTGTTTTAGAGAAATAAACGGAAATTAGTAGCAGCTCGAAGGATTTCAGCTATCCTTGAAGCAAGTACGTCTGCAACCCCGTATAAGTGCAGAAAGGGAATAAACCGAGAGGGAATGATAAAATCGTAGAAATGAACAAAAAAAAAAGGGGGGAGGGCAATGAAGGGCGCTCATAGAGTATTAGAGAAAATGCAAATTGTTGTAAAAATAGAATGAAAACAAACGGAAAAGTTAAAGTCTTTGGAAAAATAAAAGAAGTTCAAACAGCAGCAGGCCTACGTGAACCATCATGGAGAGACAGTTACAAGAGGGGAAAATAGGTAATTATTGGTACTGTCCTATTTAACGCTCGACGATTTAGATGAGAAAAGCGGGAAGAATAGAAAAAGGTATGGAGTAACAAAGTGTAAGAAAAAATAGGAATATACCAATAAGCCGATCTAAAAATAAGGGAAACAAAAGCTAGAGATTAAAAGTAAATTGCGAAAAGTACGAATAGTTAAGAGTCGAAGACGCTTAATGCGGAATACTGAGTAAGATCTGCAAACAGTCAAGTCGGCAGGAACAGAATTGGAGTTGAGATCACCAAGGCAGAGCCGAAGGGTAAACTTATTATATTTCCGATTTAGGAAAACTGGGATTAGGATAGTTAAATTTTGAATGGATGACGGACCGATATAAGGGGAAATAAGAACAAAGGCGATCGGTGGTCTACCTATTTTGAGATAGAACGTTGAATGAGTTTGGAATATTATTAGAGAAAAGACATATCGAGAAAAGGCGCCCACGAACATAACGAAATTAACACGAATTTTCCTTCTTTTCTGCATTTTTTTGTTGCATTATTGAATTGAAAATGATTATTCTAAAATATAGGGAACAAAAAAAAAAATCGACAAGTAAGCGTGTGTGAAATTTTTGACGCGTGACTTAAACAATTTTAATCGTATACAAAGTACAGTGGAGTGTCGATTATCCGAACATCAATTATCCGAAACGTCAATTATCCGAACCTTCCCTGTTTTTATAAAAAAATAAAATTTTGCAATATTTTAGCACAGCTGCCCCACTCAACTGCTTCTACTTAAAAGAATGCGAGATTCCGTTGCAAGAAAAAGGCTATCAAACATGGCTCAAAGTAAGATAAAGGATTACTTTGTAAAGTTGAACTAATTATGGATCTACACATTGCACATAAAAATGTAAAGCCTAGTACACTTCTTTGGTACACATATTTCTGTTTGTAATTTGTGTAAAATGAACTTTACAAAGCAGTATTTTATGGTATTATGACACATTTAAAGTCTAAAGTTTTATTTTAAGTCCGTATTATATTTCATTTTGAAGAATTTACAACAGATACCCTTACTTAATATTACTGCTTGAATAACCGAATACCTGATTATCCGAACTATCCGCGGTCGGTCCCAATTAGTTCGGATAATCGATGCGCTACCGTATTTATTAGTTCATTTATAGCAAATCTGAAAACAGTCGACATCTGTTTACGATTCTTGATATGAATAAAAACCAAGCAAAATAAGTTAAAGTATTTGTATGAAATATTTTACAAAAAATGAAAGTGCGCCATTTTTGCGTAATTGGCGATTACATCGTTTCCGGTTAATCGGCAAATTGGTACCACAAGTGCGATCATGATCAACTTGCCGACTATATACGCGTACATTATTTATTACAAAAAAGAAAAAAATTAAACGGAAAAGTTTTGGTTGGATTACGTATTATAATTTAAAGGGACAAATTAAAATGCAATTATCGCTAATAGTTTCGAAAGCGCTTTTTTATAAATTTCGTTCGCACTGACAATTGATTACACCCGTTAAGAGGAGTAATTTTAATTACATAAACGAAATAAAGCACATTAAATATACAAATATAAATGCCGATTAGTTTCGAATAAATCGATTCACAGTCACGGCGATTATTAATATAGAACAGAAAATTAAGATTAAATTTAATTATTTTCATCGAAACCGATTTACTACATAGAGGGGCAGACATATAATGGATTTTTCTTACCGTACTTCTAATAAATAGGCGAAATTAGTTGAATAATTTTTATTGAAAACACGCCAACCGTAATTATTAAATAGGTAAACTCGAATCGCAGAAAATCTTAAAACTTTGCCGTCTCTTACGGCGCCATTGCAGATTTCGCCATCAGGTCAATTCCCTGTCACGCTAGTTGAATTACCTTTCTTGCGAGCCGGAATAACGATAATTACAGGTTTATATTTATTCACGAAATAATTATATTTGTAGACTGTTTATTTAAAATTCTGCACATACGGGTGGTGAAATAAATTTGAAATCTCTTTTTATTTCGTCGTTCGGTTTTTTTTTTTTTTTTTTTTTTTTTTTTATTTTTTAGTGGCAAAATTGTTTAGCTTTTTAATGATACCGATGAAATGATTTACTTTTAAGTTTATCTCTAATCGTATGAGTCGGCTTTATTCTTTTCTCCGTATATGAAGAAGAAAGAAAGAAATCCATAATATTGTAAAACGCTAAATCGAAAATTGTCGTGGATACCGAAACCTATTTATATCGTCCGAATTAGAAACTCGAAGTAACTTTTCTTTTTATACAAAAGATATTGTGTACGCAGACGCTCAAGGATGACCTCGATTAGCCGGCGCATTATAATTTGGCAAGAATGTCGATGGTTGGGCTGGTTATTCTTAAAATATTGCGCTGTATCGTGGGCCTTAAGGAAGGTACTGTTTGAAACCGGAACAATTTATAGATAAATGGAAAACAACGAACGATACCTTTGGCAAGGAGACTCGTGGAATTCAGCTTTTTTCTTCGTGGTATACCATAGTGGATCTGAATATCGATAGACCTTCCGTTCGATCGAATTTACTTTCAAATGACTTCTCCGGTACTCAGTCCAATTTCAGAATAATACGTATATATTTTAATCCGGAATGAGACAAGTTTCAAACACGTGATAACTAACAGACTGCTGAGTTCTATAAATTATACCGGGTGAAGTAACGTTTCTTGCATAGTATGTATGTGTGTGTGTGTGTGTCCTAAACTTTGAAAGAGCGGATGGTTCCGGAGTGCAGAAAACTGAGCTGTTCTTATGCTGCCAGCTGGAATCAATACTTGGATGATTTAATATTTGATTTCGGTAATAGTTGTAGAAATCAGGGAAATAAAATTAGCAGTTTTTTTTATATTTTTTTTATTTTTACGAATGATGAATTTTTAAATCCGATTAAATTACAAAGTGAACCAAATGGGACAACACCCTACTTGTATTGGCGGGGCATTTAAACCATTAGAATTAGTTCTCGGTCAAGCGACTTGTAACATCTACCGAAACTGAGGCAGAATTCACATGATGTGTGTAAAGCGGGATAATCGGAGAAAATTGAACTTGAATCAGTTAGACCAGTTGCGACTATCGAGATTTGTTTTTTTGCTTTTTTCGGGTTCGCCCACATGGACCCAAGAAGTGAAAAAAAAAAGGCAGCACCGGGAATCAGCGCGTTCAATTTTTTACATTGGTTCCGTTCTCTTTCGTACGGGTATTTTCTTGGATGATCGATAACCGGTGGTTATCTCATAGCGGACCAACGGACGATAGCGTGTTTACGTCCAATTACTTACGTTATAATAATAAAGCGCATTTTCTATGTACTCTCTGGGTAATTTTCCTCTTAAATCGCAAACTATGCGAAAACAATAAGCGATATATATATATATATATGTATATATATGTATATATATATATGTATATATGTATATATGTATATATGTATATGCATATATATGTATATGTGTGTGTGTAGGGTGGGTTAACGACTGTGTTATTTTTACCCGCAGGTATTTAACGTTTTCATGTGACGGAAGCGAAATAACGGCATTTAGAAATTGCTACGCTAGTTTTAAATTAAAAATTAAAATCGATTCTTTAATAAGAATGACAGATTACACAGCTCAACACACATTTTGGTGCCTGCTATTTTTGAACTGTTTCTAAGTAAGTTTTGGGTGTAGAATCATCAGATCTAGTTTTTGAGATATGTTACACCCTGTCAAGAAAGTATCGGGAATTGTCAATTTAAATCTCCCGGGTAATAGCTAGGCAGATAATTTTTTTTTTCCAGGTTGGTACAACTGTTTTGTATTATGATGCCTATTTTTAGCGCGATCTGTCAACCAGTGTGTTTACAGCAGCTGTTAAAATCAGTCGACCTTGAAGTGTTTTGTCGAAGTTTTACAATGAGTGAAAATATTGAACAACGTACTTGTGTTAAATTCTGTGTTTCGAACGAAATTTCTTGTGCCGATACACTGAAAATGTTACAGAAGGCTTTTGGTGAATCTGCTTTATCAAAAACGCGGGTTTACGAGTGGTACAGAGCGTTCAAGGATGGTCGGGAGACGGTCGAAGACATGCCTCGCTCTGGACGGCCTTCAACGAGTGTGACCGATGATAACGTCGATAAAATCAAGGAAATCGTTGCTGAAAATTGTCATGTGAGCTTGAGAGAGATGGCTCATGGATTGGGCATGTCACACGAGAGCGTACGTACGATTGTGCACGAAAAATTGGGTATGCAACGCGTTGCGGCTCGGCTTGTTCCGAAAGACCTGAATTTCTTTCAAAAAAAGTACCGAGAACAGGTAGCTGCAGACATGCTGGATCGAGCCAATTTGGATCCTACCTTCTTGGAAAAGATAATTACTGGTGACGAGACATGGGTGTACGAGTACGACACGCTTACGAACCAGCAATCGTCCGAATGGCGGCCAATTGGCGCGCCAAAGCCGAAAAAACCTCGCCAAAGCCGATCGAAAGTGAAGATCATGTTGATTGTTTTCTTCGATATTCGAGGCGTGGTACACTATGAATATGTGCCAGCCGGACAGACAGTCACCAAAGAGTTTTACTTAAGTGTTTTGAGACGTTTGGGAGAGGCTATCCGTCGTAAACGTAACGATTTGTGGGTCGACAATTCTTGGATTCTCCATCACGATAATGCGCCGTCTCACAAAGCCATAATTGTGAATGAGTTTTTGGCCAAACACTCGGTAAATATCATCGAACAACCGCCGTATTCACCAGATTTAGCACCCTGCGACTTCTTCCTATTCTCAAAACTCAAATTTCCGCTACGGGGAATGCGCTTCGAATCGATTGATGACATCAAGACGAATGCGACGCGAGAGCTAAAGGCCATCCCGGAAACCGCCTATCAGAAGTGCTTTGCCGAGTGGAAAAAGCGTTGGCATATGTGCATCGCTTCGAATGGATGTTATTTTGAAGGTGACAAAATAAATTTGGATGAAAATTAAAAATTGTTCGTTTTATTTAACAATTCCCGATACTTTCTTGACAGGGTGTATATTGACCTCTTTTAGAACAAAACCATTTTTTTGTTAACTCACATATATGGCAGGTTATAAATATATTAGTATTTACTACAAGGTTTGATTAAAAACAATGAAGACAAAGTAAGGAATCTATTTCATAAAGTAGATAAACATAATATTCATGGCTTGTCACTTAAAAATTTTCTTTTATACGATTTTCTAGCATGGAGTTTAGTATGACATTATTGTTGCAGACTCCAGCAGTAGTCGGCCAGCATATGGGTATCCCATCTTCCTTGATACCGCTCTTCCATCGTTCTAATGTCCTGATGAAATCTTTTCCCTTGTTCTTCACTATAATCATCGTGGTTTTGTGAGAATCGATCTGAGTGGTTGTGGAGGTAGTGAAGTTTTACGCTCGTATTACAGCCGAGAATATTAAAGTTAAAAAACATAGTTTCTACTAATTTTGCATAATTTTCTGTTTTATGATTACCAAGAAAATTTTGTACAACTTCAACAAATGAGTACCAAGCATTAGATTCAATATCGCTTATTGATACGGTAAATTGTGGATCTTCTATAAGCTGTCTTATCTGAGGGCCATATCAAATATGTCTGCTTTCAGTTTTTCTACACCAATCCCAGGAAATTACGTATTAAGTACCCAAAGTAAAGTCCATTTAACGCCTTTACAAATTGCTTCTAAAGTCCTAACTTGATATGCAAAGGTGGAAATATGATTTTCTCTCTTGCAACTATAGGGTTCATTGATTACGTTTTATTTTTCTCGAATCATGACGTTTTTTAGGGGCCAATTTTTACTAACCCATTGCTAATCCTTAGCTTTGCTATCGTAAAGACATAAAAAACAAGGATATTTTGTGTTTCCACAAGAAGGAAGTTTACTTTAAAAATTTAAATAGCCTTAAAGTACAGTTACACAGTTATGTATTTTATTACACGAACTTAACTGTACTTTAAGGTTATTTAAATTTTTAAAGTTTATATTTAAATAAGCGGTTACGGAGGAAATCACACATAAGGAAGTTTACCATTTTTAACTCGGCACAAATCACCCACTGATGTTCTTTATATTTAATGTTTTTCAGGACTAATGATATTATTTCGTATTCCTCTTTCAAAATGGTAGAATGACCAATAGGTATTGCTCCATATTTGTTACGGTCGTTCAAAAGAACATATTTTAAACTACATTTTGAGCTATCAATAAAAAAAACGTCATTCGTTTGATATATATTCTGATAAACCCGTTGCTTCTAAGAGTTTTTTTATATCTTTACAGAATACTATCTTCTTGGGAAAAAGAGGACAGCAGATCCGTTTCTCTTTTACGATAAAATGTAATGTTAATACCCGGTTTAAGCAGATTCTTTTCTTTTAATCTGGAGGCGAGAGATTCTGAAGACTTCTTTGAGAGCTTCAAGTCTCTCTATATATAGACCGTTCAGTTCTTGTTGACTGAAACGTTGAGGCCTGTCTGCATCTGCTTCGAAATCACTCTCGCTCTCTGAATGCACATTACCACCTTCATCGGACACTGATGATTCGATTTTGTTGTTCGAGAGTCTGAGCAGACAATTAAATAGTGGAGTTGGAATTACAAAAACAGATTGAAAGCACAACTGCAATTACGTAAAGTGGCAGATTCCGGGTAATATATGTCGACGGGTATGAAAGAGTGGCGGTTAGGCAGGTGTAAAAGGTCTAAGTTGTATGGTTAACGGCAATTTTCATTGCCTAATATAATCTAGTTTTAGGTACCACGTTTCCGTTTAGGCCTGTAAAGGTACCATTATTTGATTATTTGTGTCTTTTATAAAAATGAAAATCAATTATATCTCGAAAATTAGAGCTGCTACAAAAAAAAAAAAAACTAACAAAAAAACTAAGTATATTTGAATTCAGCTCATCAAATATATCCAAAATCAGTTTTAAGTTTTCCGGCACTAAAAAAAAAAAGAAGAAAAATTTGTTACCCTATGTTATCGATGGAGGGTCCGGAAGGGTAAAGGATGGACCGAATCTACATACATTAATAACTATGTTTACGCTGGGGTTCATAAAAAAATCATATAACGTTTTTAGCCGAATCTTCTGTGGGAATCATCCAAGAAGTGCTCTTATAGACATTAAGGATACGCGCGCGCAATAACTTCCCAGTTAAATAAAGAATTTAGTTGCTAATTTTAGACAACGGTTGCTTGGTAGGAATAAAGCATTCATTTGGAAAATTTACATAAAAGAGACCCCCCACCCCCGGGCTGTTATCAAGTACTGCAGGCAAACATATCGGGCGTGATTAGAGCAGCCCCCTCTGTTCAACTTGCAACATCTAATAACAGTTTCTGGGAGAGTAAACCCTATTCGATTTTAGCGTGCGATATTAATACGATGTTGCAGTCTATCGCTGATTGCGCAGCCACCATGATGATGATATTAACGTGTCTGCGTCTGCTATCGCCAAAAAAAAACAAAACAAAAAAAAACAGAAAACAAACTCGTATGCAAGTATAAAAAAAGGGAACTAAACAAAAATGAACCAATTAGACGTTCCGTGGAAATGTTGGATGATTTCTGCCAGTTCTTGTTTTTACGGACATTGATTTCACCCGTATTCGATTGGCACTATCGATGGTGCGCATCCGGCGGCCACGTCGCGAGAACAAATCGATATTCGATTAATAATCGTTTCGCTCGTGTCCGTTTGTACGAGCTCCTCGAAACGATGAGCCGCCGGGGGGGGGGCTGCCTGTCTGAAGTCGGCGACCATCCAAACGCAATCAGAGCGCGACCTAAACGAAAAAATGCAATCGGTTGTTGCAGACGTTCGGAGAAACGGTTGCCGTTCGCCAAAATTAGCTGGAAATTAATTGTCCAGCGCGCGGTGATGTTTTGTTTGTTCGTCGGTTTTCCGTTTGTTCGGAGCATGTTCCACTTGTTGCGCCGCTGTTCGCCGACTTCCGTCGAACGCGCGTTGTTCGCTCCTGTAATTAGCGATGTTCGCGCTGATGGCCGTCTTGCGCGCCTTGTCGAAATCTGCTCGGACCCTGTTAGCCGCGTTTTTCTTCCGATTTTCCAAGCTCTTTCTGTATTCTTTCATTCTTCCCAGCGTATCGGACGCGGCGAACGAGTGCCGATTTTTCGCTCCTTTTCTCGCGCACGCTATTCCAGAACTGCGGCTAACAATAGCTGACAGCAGCGGCGAAGATTTTTATAACGGCCAACACTGTTGTTCTCAGCGCTGGAAGACAGATGTATCTCTTTATGGTGCGTAGCGTGCTCTCCATTTCCAGAAATGCTGGAAATCGTTTTCTGCTCTTTAATCTATCTTCACTGCGAGAGGAAAGTGTCCCGATAACCCACATTTCCGAGCAAAGAGAGATTCGACACATACGCAACCGGGCTCGGCAAGAGTGTCAATTATTACGCATTCCGGCGATAGCGAGAGCATCTAAGATTGTGATACCGTTGACGACACAGGTAATGTGTTTTCAGCGGTGGCACTATTAAAGCGAAAATGATTACGCCGACTCTTAAACTGACTGCCCGATAATACGAGAATTCGTCGATTATTCGATAGTCTTGTTTTGAATACTGCTCTAATTATCCTGAGATGACATGTTTTATCTGATCAAATCTTAACTGTTGCAGCCGATGACAGTACGGGTTTTTGTTGATTTTTTTCCTCTTCTTCGTATTACCGGGAAAAAATTAAAAATAAAATACTAATAAAAACGATTACGCAAGATTTACACATAATAAAAATACTAATAAATAGTATATTCGATTTAAAACTATTTCGGAGTAGTTCACCTTAAAGCGGACGATGATGTTATTATGCTTAAACAACATTAAAAAACTATCATTATTATTATTCGTGTCCGAGCCAAACTTAAATTTGAAATTAGATTAACTTTTATTACATTTTCTCGAATCACCGCTCTGTCAGTTGTAAGGGGCATCCTCGTCCGCGTCTCTTCATCGTGCATTTAACGCCAACCAATCTACACATTCGAGTAGAAAAACGTATCGGAATTCTCGGCACACTAAATTCAGGCTGTAATACATTAATTAAAAAATCGCCTTAAATATTTGTCTGATGTTTTCGATAATCTGATAAAATTCTGATTATTTTCTTAAACAACATTAATATATTAAAGTTGGCGTCGAATTTCAAAAAAACAAAAAAGAAGAAATTAAATGTTCCCGATGTGTGTTTCCAATACACGTGGTCTATAGAAAACGATGTTATTACACACTCATTTAATAGGGTTTTTTTTTTTCGGCTATAATTTTAATTTGGTGTTGTCTCTAATAAGTGTATGAATGTTGTTTAACAATCAACCTTAATATCGCTGTAAAATGGTATTATTTTTGAACGGATAATTACATATTTTTTACTTTTTAGTGTATTTTTATTAAAAAAATTTTCAAAGTTAGTACTTTATAGTTTGTTTTTTTTTTTTTTTTTGTTTATATTTTATTAATTTCTAGCGTAAAGAATTTTGACTTTGGTATTGTATGGAGCTCTACGTAACGTTCGAATTCCGTCAGCAATGAGCTTGTAAATTTGCGGATTTCAAATATCTTTATTGGAATTTACATTTGAATAAACTAAACGAACGTTGTTAATATTTCATGTCATTCGAATTCATCGCCCCTTTAATTTTAAATTCCCTATATTCTTATGAAAAAGGTTTGGCCTAATTTTTGTCTGGTTATATCACAAGTAAATAAAATACTCCTCTTATTGAAACTCTTCTTGTTTGTTTCTTAACGTTTACATTTATAATCATAACCACCGGTACACACTTAATGGGACCACCACCACCGATCGAAACACTCTGAAATCATCAAAGGAAATCACTGGAATCAGCCCACATGGTCAAAAGATGTGTGCGCAGTAATGTAAAGATTTCCCCGGCAGTGATGAGCTCGTAAATGGCAATAATATTTTTAGTGTGAATCGCGTTTGTTGTTATATATATATATATCGCTAAAAATTCCTCTAAAGAGAGCCCATTTGTTCACGTTATTCTGTTGACTACTGTTAGTATCGGCGCCGTTCATCGGTACTCATTCGGTGTCGTTACGCTTTCGAATGAACAAAAATCATTGAAAGCAGTTTGTAAGGGCACAAGTTACATATAAAAAACACACGCAAAAAAAAGCATGTCGTCCCGAACACATAAGCTGCTTCTTTTTGAAGTCGCCAGGTAAAAAGTAATACAAATTGGAGTAGAACCTAAATGTCTATTTTAGCTCCCCGCAAAACTTTTATTACGCGAGAAAAAGTCTCTACTTCAATTTGTCTTCTACGTCAAATTTGACCATCTACGGGCACCGTGATAAATGGTTTCTCATTTTTCTCCACTGTTTCATCATTTCATTTTTGTTCGTTTCTATCGCTTTTACTTTCTCTGAAATATTTAAATTCCTTTATTTTACTTTTATTTTATTTTATTTTATTTTATTCATTCCGCTTTTTTTCTACAGTGCTGGATCTGGGTAGCAGAGGGAAAAGACAAATGGTCCGGCTGGCATAGTCGAGTGACGAGCGCCTATACAACAAAATAATTTTTTCTTTAAAACATAAATAGAATTTTATTAAAGAAGGACAAAGACAGTTATGTCACGTACATCGCCTCCGATGAAAAAAAAAAAAACCTTATACAGACACGCCGGAAGAAAGGATTGTAAAGCATTTTGTTAGCAAGCTGGAAGGTAATCGTCGAATCAGCGCCAAAATTTCGGGACACAAATTATCGTTCATCCGTGATTTTTTAAATGTAGAAAAAAAAGCAATTTGTTGCTGATTTTTTTTAAATCAATCGGAAGCGAAAAAATTGAAAAATGCCAGTTAACCTAAAACAGAAGAGTATACAAAAAAATTAATGTGTCTCGGGGCACAGGGCAAAAATGAAAGTTTAAAGGCGTTTTTCCCAACTTCAGTTTAAAGTTATAGTGTATTAGTACCAAATTTGCCAACAGTAAGAACCAAATGGGGTGATCTGTGGTTCTTATAAACATGGTCTATATAGTTTCAGTTGAAAAAAAAAACAAAAAAAAAAATTAACGCATTTTGATTTATCAATGTTTTTCATTGATTGTTGGATTCTATAAAAGGCTTATAGTAACTAAAATATGAAATTTTTTGATGTAATTTTGCTGCATCAATGGTAGTTCCGTACTTTGGAGTGTTAGCCAAGCACCTTAACTACTAGGCTACCCCACTACTATATCGATAATTTTATGGGTAAGAAATTAATTGTTGTGGAACGCTCGAGAGATGAAGGCCGGAAGAACCGGAATAAAACGGCCACGTGGGTAGATGGGTGGAGAGGTATTCCTTTAAATATGTAATTATTGGAGATTAACGCGCGATCAATTTATAACGGAATATTCTAGGTGCGTAAAATAAAGAGACGGAAATCATGTGTCAGCTGTTGATTTTGTATATAGCAGGTTATAGTCAGACCGAGGATTTTCAGTTAATCGTGAGGACCGTTTTTTGTTGGACGGTGATTGTTGAACGGAAGAGAAAGAATCTTTACTGAAGTATGTTAATTGAAACCCCCTTCTAGAAAAAGTAATTAATAAATAGGCATTGTGTGTCCTAGACGATTGAAAATTGTATAAATATGTATTATAAACGCGGATATCAGATCGTAAATTGAATTCCGGAGCAAATGGATAAAAAAACTTCCTTTATCCGACTTTGCATCCTTGCTGTTATCTATATTAAAAATAACAACGCTAATAATGAAACTTTTTTCTAGCTGTTTATAATCAGGTTCTGTGGCCGATCGTTTTTCTGTGAATACAGATGTCACAATGATCCGCGATTCTTTACCAATAAAAGAAAGTGATCAAAATTATCTCGATCATCTCTCTGCTCTCTTATTGGATGCACTGACAATACCGGTTGGCCAATATTGTACCAGACTTTGCGAACAGTTTATCGATTGTTCGCTACATCATTCAGTATTCTCTTTTTTTTTTCCTTTTTTCTTTTTTTTTTTTCTTTAAGGGGCAGTTAACTGCAGAATTAACAGAGACGTCTAAGAACAAAGAAAGAGTGATCGCCCAACTTCGCTCGTAGATGGCGTAAAAAGAAGAAGAAGGGCAAGTTAACAGAGGGGACCTTCACCCAGCAGCAACAGGAAAAGAGAGGTTCAACTAAATACTGATTCGGTCAGAAATAGCTAGAATGAAAGAACCAAGAGCAGAGAAAATGGCCTGTGAGGGAAGTGACAGGATGTACAAAGCGCAATAAGGACCAGGAAATCCAAGGGACAGCAAGCTAGAAAAGAGAATGGCACACTCTGCGGTATTCTCGACTCATTAAGAAAAATAGTTGATACTGAAACAGTTTCTTATTAAAACCATAATGCGCTATAATTTCTATCTTCGACCTGTAATGAAAATGTGGCCGGAAAAAAAAAGGTAAAAAAACGAACAATGTAAGAATAGCGTTAAATTAAGGCTATTTTTATAGTAGACGGAGTAAAATCCTAACTATAAGGAGATTCTTTTGTTGTTGCTTATTTTACTTTGTGATAAATAAAGACTGGTTTGCAGTGTTCGCTGAAACAATTTACAATGTTACCCGTTATAACCTGGTTATCAGTAGAGCGAACAAACACATCGCGGAAAAGTAGAAGAATTAGGCTATTATAGCTACAATGGCAATTTTCTTGTTAAGTAAATTAAGTCGTCATCAGGTACTCTAGTTATGTCCCGCGTTATCTGCATTGTTTTTCCATGTTTTGGTACAAACACATACGCATACACAAGTTGGAAACGACATTCTGTATGAAATAGTTTAATCAAGACGTACACCCATTATAGAAAAACTGCGTTTCTTTTGTTTGTTTGTTTGTTTTTTTCCTGTTCAAATTTAAAATATTTCTATAATTGTACTCAATGTACAAAGTTCACCTGGAAACCCGGTAGAGGATTATCACGAGCGAAGAAAATAACGACAATGTACATGACGAATGGTGATATTACACAAATCGGCCCGAAATTAATTCATTTATTCCCATTCGAGCTTGGTGATGATAATTTTCGTTATTTCCAATTTGCAAGCCGCCAGTTCAAACCGAGATCTACTCGAATGGAACACTACTACCTAACCAATCAAGTCATTTTCTACAATGTCCTCCCCGGCGAAAGGTTTACGTCACAAAAGAACCGCGTATGTATGTATTTCCTCATAATATTATAGGTAAAAAATGTTTAATTACGCACTCGATCGAATAAAATATAAAACAAAAAAAAAAAAAAATTTGTATCTTTTTTTTAAAAAGTAATTTTTTATAGTAACACGTGCTTAACGCGGGCCAGCTAAAAATCAAATTCATAATTAGTTTCCACCGCCTGCCTGCTTTGTGTGTGTGTGTGGAAAGGGGGGGAACTATATTAGTTCCCTTTTTTTTAGTAAAAACATTAAAATTAAATTTAAAAATTCTTCCAGCTGAAAGCTAGCTTTATAAGGTAAAGTTTTGTCTGTTTTTATTCAATTTTAATTTGGTTTTATTAGTGAAAAGAAAAAAAAAATTAAATTAAAAAAAAACTCGATGTAGCCATGAATATATGTTATTACGAAACACGATGGTGTTTTAATTTAATTTAAATACCGTCTGCTCGTGTTTTTATTTATTAATCGACATTATATTTTGTTCAAAATATATCCGAAGTAGAATGGAACTACAATGAGCCTGTACGGCGTAATAGTGTAATTTTCTCTCCGTTAGGGTTAGACACGCATGTTGACAAAGAAGGCTGAACCTTTTTTTTTAAGTAGTCAAAGGTCAGATGAAAAAAAGAACAGACCGCTAAAGAGAATAAAGCACGACCGCCTAGTTATCGTCGTCGAAAACTTTTAATTATCATTCCAAAAATCTCATCCGTGAACACAAGCTCTTTTCTATTCGAAAGTCTTGACAGAGCTTCCTTCATCCTTCCCATCATCAGCTGTAATTCCCTTCCTTCAATCCTTCGTTATTTCCATTATCGCCTCAGAGTTTAAAATTCTACCGTAATACATTGAAGTGGTTGGGCCAAAGTCAAGGGCGAGTCCAAAAACGAAGGGGAAAAAACAAGTTTGCTACGATAAGATTAGCAGCGGAGGTTGTCTTAAAACTTGATTCTTCAGCCAATAGCGGAGTAGGTTAATGGGAAATGTCGGTCGAACCTGTAATCATCACTCCACAACATTAACCATCGACATGAATACGGTAAAAACTTTTCAACCGCTTCTGGTTTTCATTGAATAAATACAAGTGTGTCAAAGTTATTTGCAGAATAGTGCCATGTTAGGCTGGTAGAATTGGCGGAAAACGTACTCCTGGAAAACATTAAACAGATACGTTATTACTGGTCGACTAAACTGGTTCGTACAGTTAGATTATAATTTTTCACGTTATATTTTTCTTCTTTATCCAACTGGTCGCTGACAAAACTACAGGTGAGAATATATTCAACTTAAAAGAAGATTAAATCTCACGGTAAAATAGAACACCATTCCCCAAGGTCATCTAATGCGGGGAAATGCGATGCTATCATTAGACATCAATTCGAAATGCAGTAACTTCTTATTGTAATTTCCACAACTGAAAGTATTGCGACATGGTTAGTATTTCAATCGGGCGGCGCTATAAGGTTCAGCACGCGAGTGACCTACTCCATAATAATCGTCACATACGAGAATATTTTGATTCGGGACCGGTGTCGTAGAACAGCAGCAGAGATGGTTCAATCCGATAGTATATTATTAGCAGAGTTTTGCAACATTCGCTATTTGCTTCTCATGTCCTTAGTATCATCCGCGTTAATATTTTTCCTTTAAATCGGTTGAAGGAAAGAATCAAGCTACGACTTGTCCTTAGTAACGCCATCGAAACGGTGTGTCATCCAGCCCGATTCCATAATGCTCGGGAATCCAACGGAATACTTAGTAGATCCGCTCTTATCGATTATATCTGTGTTTATTTTGTAAAAGTAAATGGTGAAATTAACAATGTACATTTACTTGGGTGCATTAATCTCATAAACAAACAGCACACAGGAGATCAAACGTAGACTAACGATGGCCGGGACTGCGATAACTCGCACGGATTTAAAAGGACAGGCATATTTCAGAATCCACGAAAATGAAAATAATTAAAATGCTGATATTCCCTACAGTGGCATATATGTGTAAAATGTGAAAGTTCAGAAGCTAGAAAGTGCTCGAGATAGTCTGTTAGCCTGCTACGCATTTCGTGGATGGCCGGACGTACAAATACGTTTATATTTCGAAACCAGAATGTCCAGTTCCATGTGCGAACAATTTTACACTTTTTCGGATATGTTGAGCGGCGAGTGCCGAAATTGCTAGAGAAACTAATGTCACGAGAAAAGAAGAAACCATACAGTAGCGGGAAGAGGCCTGATGAAACGTATGCGGCTGATTGCAGATCGGAATACTTGGCACTAATGGATCTGATCCATGCATTGGTGGTTCACGACGCTCGGGATTGAACGATACGATATGGGGAGAGAGGGAATTAATTCCCAAACTATTTATTTCTTCAATAAACTCTACTTATTTAACCATTCGCTTCCTTTGTCTTGAAATATAAATGATTATTATTCTGTTTTTAATTAAAATTTGTACGTAAACAAAATATATGCACCGCTTCTATTTATATATTTTATATAATGAGGAATTATTGTATCATTAATACACATATTAATTTCAAATTCATAATTAACATGAATATATATATTAATTACAACGTAAATCTTAGGCTATCCCCCATTAGAAAAAATGGCTCAATTTTATGTAACGTTTTGCTATATTTTATAGGATTTTTGTGATTATGTTATTATATTCATATGGACCGATTTGGAATTACGTTGTAAATTTTGATCATTTTATACAAAGTATAGAAGAGAAAGAGACAGAAATACAAGCAATAGGAGTCAAGTGACATACCCCCTTGCGAGGCCAAAATGGCCGAAATACGAGTATATATATAAATCAATTTCTAGAAAGAAAAATTAAAATTAAACACAAAAGTGAAAATTATAGTAAATAACAATTATTGAGTTATAGCATATAAAAATATAACACATTTTAATAATTAATACATTTGCATTAGACATAAATCAATACTGTGAATTTATTTTACTTTTAATGTAATTAAAATGATCGTAAAATTTTAAATTATCACTTATTATTACAACTAAATATCTTATTCGATATTTAAACTATAACGTTCCAAATATAATAATCTATTCTTGAACTTTTTATTAAATAACATTGATAATTATAATAAATTTCGATTCATTAATATTAAGGTTAAATATGTTAAGCCATTTTATTATTTCCGTATAAATTAAAAATCTCAAATACTGAAATTATATTAAAAGGGATTGCGTTTATTTAATTATAATATAACTTGTACATTCGTTTTTAATATAGTCAATTAACGTTGGTCAAGTGTATTCGAAAATACGTTATTTTTTAATTAAAACGAATTGTTAAAATTTAGTTTCGTACAAGAATAAGATGAAGATACAATGTTCGATATGGATAAACGTAATCCAGTTGTATATTTTATGCAGTCGTCTACTGGCGGATGTTGTCGATTTACCCGGTAAGTTACTTAAATTAAACGTATAAAAATTACTTTTAATTTTATACACACACTGTAGTAGTTTAGTAATTAAGGTGCTTAGCTACCAAGATAGAGGTCGCGGATTTGGTACTGTCTCGTTCTAGATTCAAGTCGCTCTTAGACTTCCCAACCTGAAATAATAATTAGGTACCAGAGAAATCTGGCAAAGTAAAGGCGGCCGAAGTAAAGGAATTGGCCTCTCTGCTCTTATCAGTTTCGTTGGGCTTAGCATATTGTAAACCTTAGTTTCACAACCCCCGACATTCTGTTAAGAATATGTGATTTTTTAAAAATATAAACACACATACATATCTATATTAATTACAACGTAATTCTTAGGCTACCCCCCATTCGAAAAAATGTCCCAATTTTATGTAACGCAGAATATCCAAAAAAATGTCCCAATTTTATGTAACGTTTGTTACATTTTATAGGAATTTTGTTATTGTTATTTAAAAAATGTCACAATTTTATGTAACGAAACAATATATTAATTTTATATAATGAAAGTTAAATGTTAGGATAGGATTTTTGTGATTATGTTATTTTTTTTGTATTGATGCCAGTAAGAATTACGTTGTAAATTTTGATAATTTTATACAAAGTATAAAATAGAAAGAGACAGAAATGAAAGAAAGAGGGGTAAAGGGGCACAGCCCCTTGAGAGGCCAAAGTGACCGAGTTTATATATAAAACGACATTTTTGGACGGAAGTCTTATGAAGTTAGAAAAAAATTAATTAACAACCAGACTTTTACAGAAATGTACTGAAAAGGGGCAAAAAATGTTAGCTCTCTGTTATCACCTTTAATTAAATCTTTCTCGTTGATAGCCGAAGCGCAATGATGATTTTCAGAATGCGCGATATTGCTTTTTTTTTCGTTTTACGCTAGGTGGTGCAACAGCCGAATTAATCGATCTATATGCGTAGATTGCACGAAAACTAAACACTAGATTAAAATTTAATTTGGGGTGCGAGGTGGAAGTAATAGTGGTTGGAAGAGAAACGACAGACAAGGAAGGAAATGAAAACGAGAAGCATCACTTGAAGTAGGGAAATTACAAAAGCTGACAATAAAGAAGAGAGCGTTCGAAGGTAAAACAACATTGAGAGAAAATCTGATTGTCGACGCGCGGATTGAGAATGAACTGTAAGGGTGAAATCACCGCGAAGGCGATTAGTCGGCGAAAGAAGAAAGATATGAACCCAAGTCGACATATCTAATCAGTGAACACGGAAAAAAGAAGAAATTTCGCAAAACTAGTGAGTAAGGTGAAGGCTGAGTAGAAAGATCGAAGGAATTCGGGTCGGAGAAAAAAAAGAGATAGATATCACTGCATAACGTTTGAAGTGAAGGTGTTTCGATTAATATTGCGAGTGAAAACTTTTCGGAGGAAGTAATCGTTACGGGCGCTCGAGCGAGCTGAAGAACCAGCCATTTCATTCTCCTAAATTCCGGCGTGACTAAAAATCAGTATAGATCTATTTAAATGAAACGAAACAAGGATAAATAATGAATGGGCTGCAAATGAGAAGAACGAAGGGATCAAAAGAAGGGGAAGTGGTGAGAAAGAAGAAATCGTTTGTAAGACACTTTAGATAGTAGATATTAAAATTTAATTAAAAGAATTGCAACTATCGAAGATTAAGCAGTAAGGGTATTAACGGATTCATGGAATAATTGTGAGAAGGAAAGCGAAGTAGACATCATTCTCTTGCGTTAGGCTTCTTGATGGAATGATGGCGAAATAAGGAGTTTACAACCGCATAAAATTCGATCTAACGACCGGAGAAAAAATTGGATTGAATTTTTGACACAGAGGAGAGGATTGTGTAAAGAGCTGAATAATTAGTGGGGAAAAGGTCCATTTGTCATAGGAAAAAATAAATATCAGGAGAAAAATGAATAAAACAAACACAGAAAAACGAAAGATAAAATTGAAATTTTATCGGAAGTGAAGGAACGATTGAGGAATAAAAACAGTTATAATTTCAGAGTAAAAAGAGAAGCAGGTAGTTTAGTTAAGAATAACTTATAAAATTGAAATTTTATCGGAAGTGAAGGAACGATTGAGGAATAAAAACAGTTATAATTTCAGAGTAAAAAGAGAAGCAGGTAGTTTAGTTAAGAATAACTTATAAAGTTGAAATTTTATCGGAAGTGAAGGAACGATTGAGGAATAAAAACAGTTATAATTTCAGAGTAAAAAGAGAAGCAGGTAGTTTAGTTAAGAATAACTTGGAATTAAACGAAGGGAGTGATTTAAATTCAAAGAGAGTGGCACGAAGTGAAGTAGATTTACGGTCAGAAAGATAAGGCCGGCAATTTTGTAAGTGATCAAGTTTCAAAAGGAGAAAGATTTAGAAGATTGTGAAAAGATCAGCGTAAACGAAAATTGTTTAAAAATACTGATTTATTTATTTATTTTCCGTACATAACCGGTAGAGGTTTTAGCTGTTTCACAACTCATAGAAATATATTTAATGATAATTAAATTAATCTATATAAAAAAAATTATCCTTTAATTTACCGTCAAAATATTAACAATCAAATTACGGATTTATCTGCATTTAAAAAAACATTCTATTTATAATTTATACGCATTCCACTTATCCATCCGCGTCACAATCGTATTGAAATGTATTGCCAAATTCAACATAGACACTGCTTAAACAATGCTATCTGAACCATTTCAACCTTGATGAGCGACAATTGAAACATTAAAAGAGACCACTCTCCCCGCGGCCCCTGAAATTATCATAATTTGCTATACTGTGATCCGCAAGTGAAATTAACATCCAACATGGGCTGTTGTGTGCATGCTCTGCTAAACAAATTTAATGAAGACTTAATGCTTTTTTTTTTCTTCATTTTATCAATTTTTTAAATTACAAGTTTAATTTTATATTTTTGAAAATCTCACGGTTAATACTGAAACATTGTTAAGTAATTTCCGCGCATAAACGCCACAACTGGTTAATGATTATTAGCGTATTTTGTTTACAAGTCAACATCCGAAATCCATACAGAGTCTTGAATAACTTTGAATCCCGAGCCGTAACTACTAATAATGGAAATCCTCTTCGGGAGGTATCCCCTTCAAAACACCGTAATAAATAATATTGGTTTTGGACTTTAGGAAGTTTGCAGCGTTTCGGATTAACGAGGAAGGAGGTTGACGGTAAGATGATTAAAAGCTCGTAAAAAGAAGATAAAAATTGAATTTTTCATGAGAAATATTTAAAGATCCATCTCGATTCTTCGTAATACTTAAGATGATTGTTACATATGCAATTGAAGGCCCTCTCGTAACCGAATAAAGCAAAATATGCAATAATGTGTCCGAATATATAAAGCAGAGCTTTACGCGCAGATTAATGCCGTTATTAAGCTACCTTATAATTTTTTTCCTTTCTTTTTGCCTCAACTTTCTTCATTTAGCCAGCTTTTTTCTTTTGCTTAACCCTTCGACTTTCTTATTTTTTAATTTCTATACTTCTATTTTGTCGTGCTTTATAAATTCATATATATTTGTTTACCATATCTCGAAGTTGTCAACTCCCTAAACCGAGGGAGACCACCCTTGGAACATACTTTTGTATCATTGAGTAGTTTTTCCCTTTTTAATTACTATTCCCTGTTGATACCCGACGTTCCATTTCGCGTCATAGTATGTTGTTCCCCAACTCTACCGGTAAAAAATCGTACCAATTTAATTTCTGCACAATTGTTTTGCTTACTACGGTTGTAGTAATTCTATCCACTATTCATTTCCGTTAATACCGTACAGTGTGATCGAATTTATTTCAGGGTTACATCCGTCTTCTTATAAGGGGTATTCGGTATTTGACATTTTCTTATCAGTTCCGTGTGATAGTTTAATACGGCAAGAGAATCCGTTAGAATTAATATTTTTGACCGGGGTAAACTTTTCAGAACATTCTAGACTTTTTAATAGAGCAAATGAGTCAAATTTTAAAGGAAGATCCAGCATACGTTAACTGAAAAGTTTTAAAAAACTCTCGGCTGGGCTAATAAAATGCTGCTGTGTATCCACTTTGCTCCACTTCAAACGATCCATCGGTATAGAGGATTTTATAGCCATTTTAATACTTATTACCGTTGCGGTTCGGAAATGGATTTGACGAATTCTTTAGTATCTAATTAAGTTTGTGGGCAGCAAAACGAGTCCGGAAAATCCATCTAATATGGCGCCGGCGCAATATTTTTGTAAATTCTTAACTCAGAGGAGTTGTTATTAAAGCTAGTACATATTTGGAGCGAGTCAAACCTCCAGTAATCCCGATTTTTTAGGCTGTCTCATATATAGGTATATCTGTTTATTTATTGAATGAAAGCGATGCTGCTTATTTTTTAGGTAAAATTTGTCTTCGTAGAACGTTTAGTTTTGCGCACTCGGCATTAACTACGTGAGCTGGTGTAGATTTCATAGATCCTAGATCGAGCCGAAAGGCTTTGTTTTAAATAAGTTTTTGTATTATTTGAATTTAATATTGGGGCTACGTGTTGTATGTGAAAGTCTGTATTTTTGCTTTGTATACCGGTAAATAAGGATGAACCCCCCCCCATTTGCTGCCTGTTTTTTTTTTTTTAATTCCAATTCCAAAATTATGGATGGGGAAATATATTTATTGTAATATGTATGTGTGTTCAAAATAAGGAAACTAGTATACCTAAAAATGATGGGTGCAAATGAATGTGTAGCTTAAACATGTGTGCAGTAGTTCCCTGCAAGATGTACTTAGATTATCGGAAGGGGCGAGATGAAAAACATAGCTCCATCACTGACTAAGTTTTATGTGAAGTAGTCTATAGTAACAATGAAGAAAGGATAAAAGGACGAGTTTATAAAAGTAGAAACATGTAAATACTGTTTTATACAAATATGTTCTTAAATATAACTTAAAATAATACATAGTGTAAATTAAGCATGCCGAAGAGGAGGCCCGCCGCTTAAGCAGATCGACATCATCGGGTTAACGGTTGAATTGGTGTGTGGTAAAAGCTACTGATTACATAAAGTTAATTGAAGGCGCACAGCTTCTTTAAGATTACTCCAGGTAGACCGCATGGTTACTCTTATCAAGGGTAGGGGATGTATGGAATGAAGCCATATTATACGGAAAAGGCAGGACATTCAAACAAGAAATGTTTAACATCATCAGTAACACCCGATGAACAAAGAGTACACGATAGGGCATCAATAAGCTTAAACCAAAACAAATAGGATTGAAACTTGCCATGCCTAGATAATACTTGTGAACTGAAAAAAATTGATCTTCATATCTTTAATTTTTAGACGTAATGAAACATCTGGCAGGAACTCATAAGTTTTTCTGCTAATGGACTCAGTGTCCCACCGTCTTTGCTACTCGGAAATAATTAGCTCAGCAACGAGTTTCTTAAAAAGTTTATTAGAAATAGGCTGTTGAATTCTTTAGAAAATTATTTTCCGGAAGCTTCAATTGTTTCATAGAGTTTAAGTCACCAACCAACCTGTGTTTAATAATCATCGCCCTACCAGTTAGGGTTCTCAATAAGTTGAAACCTTTTTCACATTTTTTCAGATATATTTTAGAGTTCATCTTTCCAAGACATAATTTTGAGTCTAACTTGACTCTTAAAAATTTGGCTGAATTTTTGAAGGCTACGGATTTATTGCCTATTTTTCTTAACGAATACGACCGTATAACCTTCCTGGTCACTATTAACCCTTGCGCTTTTTCAGTATTAATCTGAATGTGAAGCTTGTTTAAAACATTGATGTTAATTTATTTAGTCTTCTGAAGTCTGATCGTTGCCGTTTACAGAGAACCTGCCGATGAGTATATCGCCAAGTCATCTGCATACTGAATGATTTTGATACTTCGTCCTTGGATTTCTTTTTTCTATATCCGTTGTATAGCACGTATAGAAGTGGACCGAGTAGACTCTTTTGAGGCAACCCCCTTACCGAGTTTACCGACAACTTGTAGGTTCTTCCTTCTACTAAAGCAGTCAATTTTCCATTGTGAAAATAGTTATGTATCCAGTAAACAATTTTTTTCGAAATTTCTAACTTAATAAGTATTTCAATACAATCACATGACGAATTAAGATCAATAGACACAGTATATTGGAATACCAGTTCTTAGAAAGACTTGTTTGAAGGTCGTTTATTATGGCTGTTAACGGATCCCTGATACCGAAGGATTTTTTAAACTCGTTTTGGACTTTGAATACTATTCCGAAGCGATTGGCATACCACTCTATTCTACATTTTATAACTTTTTCCATCGTTTTATCTATACGTGAGAGTTGGGTCTGCGTGAAATAATAATCACTTTTATTTTTACCACGTTTCAAGATCAGGCAAATGTAATATTCTTTTTAGGTATCTGGAATACATTCTGTATCTAGTGATTTATTAAGAAACCTTACTAACATAGTCTTTACTTCGACTGGAAGCGTCTGGACAGCCCTATGGAATATTCCATTTACTCCGGCTAGAGGAGTTTTTTCGATAATCTAAACTTTTGATAAATTCTAATCTATAAAATATCTGTAATACTATAATCATATTTATCGGCGCTTGTTACCACCTTTTTGGTTTTCTGGGTTTCATCAAAACGACGCATTGAACTAATCAACGAATAAGGGGTTAAAATCAATCCTGTGAAGGGGTGTTGTATAAATTTATATCACCGCGGGTGACTGAAAATATTCCGCAGGTGTGAAAGTTTTTTTTTTAGCTTGATTTTACACCACTTTGTTTCTTAGTATTTCATAGAAATCCGAGAATTCTGTGGCACGAGAATATTTATCCTTTAATTGAAAAAAGTTAAAATTTTTGTAAATGCTGAAAAAAATTCTTTCCAAACTCGAAAGGCGAAACGTGGAGAGTAACCTTTTTAATGAATAACTGCACGTTTCTCTTATCATCATCGTGCCTGTTAACAGTATTGTTCGTTTTATTAATCGGTTTCTTAATTTTGGCATATCCGGATGTTGAATTTTCAATCGTTTCCAGAAGCAGATCCAATTCATAGAGAATGCAAATTGTTCATTAACCGCTACTATAAAGTAAATTTAATAAAAATGATTAAACACTAATAACGAACATCTTAAGAATAAACATTAATACGTGTGCTAGCAACGACTTTTTGCAGAAAAATCCCATCTCTTTTCAGGAATACGATAGCTGAACTTAAACCTAATCACATTAGCACTTAAATCATTTATAAATTTAATAAAAATTATTAAACATAAATAAAGAACATCTTATGCATAAACGTCAGTCCATGCGCTAGCAACTGCAAAAAAAAAAAAAACGACGATTTACCCATCTTTAACTAGAAAATAGAACACCCAAATGATATATTAAAATATGAACGCAGTGATCTGACTCCGAAGGAGACTTAAATCTGAAGATGAGGTACTCTATTTCTGAGAATGTTTCTGGAATATTTATAGATATTTCTTATTATGTTGTTGTTTTCGTTGTTCTTATAAACTAATTACCAAATAGGATGTCGGCGGATAATTACTCACCTAAATTGCCGCAGCTCGATCCTGACTGGTAATTTTCAAGTGTGAAGAAAAGGGCTACAGTAACCAAGCGCATGCGAAACTTTTTCCCCTACAAAATCTTAAGAATCTGTACTTATTAAAAATATCCAATCCAATTTTAGCTGCCTATAATCGTTTATCGTAATCTCTGGTGCTTCCTCCTTTTTTTCGGTTACACTCGAAAGACGCTTATTTTCAGAAAATGTTTCGCGTTATCACGTCTGATTTTTCAGCGAGTACGACTTTAAATTTGAACCATTACTGCTACTTGGTTCTTACGTACCGCCATTTGAAAACACTACATTTTCTGTTTAATACAACGAAAATCAGTTTTATGTGTATATAAAAAAGTATGTAGATACCTTCGTTCTAGTAATAACTCGTTAGGTGTGCCCTAAATGTCGTTCGAGACCCTCTCCAGTTCATATGAAAATGTCGCTCTATCTCTTCACGACCGGTGTGTAGCTCCAAAAGAGCTATTGCAAGGACTCTTAGGGATAGACCTCGGAAGATGTGTAATCCACCGAGCACACATTCCATTAGACGTATTTACGCTTCACTATTGTTCTGCAGAATCGACTATTCTTCAAAACCTTTTATTACTGCATAGCTTTAAAATCCATCGAAAAAGTCAGACCAACAATTTGACCGTTTCTTACATCATGTGCAGTTTTTCATGTAAAACAATCATCTGGAAATGAATTCGGGCAATTTTCATTCGCTACGCAATACACAACAGTGCACACACCTAACAAAAAAACTTTTTATTCAATGGAAACAGCTTAAAAGTCTTGTTAATGTTTCCACCGCGACGCTGATTGAAAAATGTAATCGAAAACAATTCATACGGTCAGCGCTGAATATCCTTTTACAACCTCGAAGTGATCATGATTCTATAAATAATTTCTTTTAATTTTTTCAAATAAAAATCTGTGATACTCTTGTGTTTCAATATAAATTTTTACGACTTTAGCATTAAGTGTTGACAGTAGAAGTGCTTTTGAATCCAGATTTGTGAGTTGTCGTTTTTGAAAATGAATTTTATCAGAAATAGGTCATGGTTTCTGATGAACATACGGAAAATCTGATACCAACAACTATTGAGGTAAGATTAAAAAGTCGAAGTGAACAGAAATGGAAATGAATCTCACCGAGATCAGTTATTAACGTGACTAATTATTATTATAATTTTAGGTGACTGTTTTATCATTAATTTATGTATAATAATGTAATAATGTAATAATAATAATAATAATAATAGAAAAATAAATATATATTTGTATAATTTTTCCTTTCCTTGAAAAAATACAATTTCACATATGCGGCCCACGGAATATACGTAAGAAAAAACTCAAAGCTTAATGTTCTGTTAAGTACCACAATGACTTCCTCGTAGCGAGATATTTCATAAATTCCTCAAGTTTCTTAAAGGTTTCAGGCTGCGAATGTTCCTCCTCCACAAGTAACTTTTCTACTTCCAGAAATAATATACTATAATTTTCTATTTAAACACTTTCATTCCCCTTAGCGGGGAGGCAAATGGTTCAGCGCTAAACCATTGACTAAAAATCTTATTTCACAGAAAAATCCTTTTTCAAAACTATATTTGTCGCCATGCTGGATTTTCGTTCGGAGCGTTCGTTTTTGTACACCATGTATATCGCAAGAGTTTATTGTATGTTCGATCGTTATATATGTCTTACATTTTGAAAACTTTTCGAGGGATGAATATAGCGTACTGACTACAAGTAAATGCCGTGTGACCAACTGACCAGGATGATTCTTACCCTGCATACTGTGTAGATTTTTGCGATGTGATTAGTTTGCCATGTTGAATTCGGCCTTTAATTTCTGAGATATTCTATGGAATACCGAGCGCGGGGGAACAAGAACTTTGGTAAACGGAACCCTCAGGGTATATTAAATGAAATGCTTCGAAGTAATTTAAGTGCTGTTGGCCTTCGGCGATATTCGTTTTTTTTCCTCTTTTTTTGTAGTTTAAACCTACTTCTTCTAGAAGTTCAGAGATGGAGGGCTGGTTCTAAAGGCGCCAGTTGAGAGATGTAAGACGTGAATTGTAGTCGCACTTAATTCGTCACGTATCATAAATTATTGAGACCCATAGTTAATTATCGACTGAAGTTGGCTTTTACAAATTCGCAGCATTGACTTCCTATCGGCATTTCAGTTTGTGCAAACTTGTTTTTTTTTTCTCTAGTCTGTAGCGTTGTTCGATCTTTGTTTTATATTGTTGCGGTGAATTTTGCAATTCATTCTATTTTTTTGGGGGGTCTAAATATATAGTAGGACTACGAAGTGATCGATTGCGCTACATTTTTATTCGCCGGATGCCAAATAACTAACACACGCTGTTGGTATGGAAAACAAAAAATCACCGGTTTGCTTATGGAAACAATTTATTATTAACTGATCCTTCTCCTTCCTTTCGTTTCTGGGCGAAGATCCTTTGTTGATATGCCCAAAGGGGGGTTAAAAAAAAAAAAAAAAAAAAAAAAAATTATTACGGCGAGTAACGAAGAAAAAAATGCGAGTAAATTTGAAGCCCTCAAAAGAGCTGTTTTGAAGATGTGATCAGAGTAGTAGTCGAACGAAAGAGAGACAAAAAAGGAAAGCGAATGTAATTAAAAACGACAGATGCGAAAGAAAATATATGTAAATCGAATCAAACAGCAACAGTTCGGAAACTCGGATAACCTACTTTGATACGCTGGGAAGATTAGAAATACTGGCTGCTAATATCCGATAGTACGTTAGCTATTGTTACGTTGTTGCTTTAAAAGCTGCTGTACCAATTATAATTAAAATGAATTAAATTACAAAATTAAATGTTTACTGTTAACAGAGTGTTTGCGATGTGTGTGTTCTGTAAATCTGTAGGTTTACACTGGATGCGTGCCTCGTTTAATGAAAGTTTGATGCGACTGGGTTTTTTTGTGATGGGAATCGAAGCTCTATTTGCCTGTTATCGACTATCGTATAAGGTGTTCGATAACTGATATATACATTTATATGATGATTTTACTTTAAATTGACGTTCGATTTGTTTGAAAAAATAGGCAAAATTGAAAGATAAAAAGTTTTTTAAACCGGTGCCCCATTTCAGTAGGCCTAGATGTAGAAGAGTAAAAAAAAAACGTAAATTTTGGTCACGGTATAGCGAGTGAATGTTTAATTAAATTAACGAGACACGGAGAGTGCGGTGATACATAAAAGAGTAGTAATGAGCTGAACTGGATGTGATTCCGCGAGGTGAACAGTTCCGTCCTTCTGGCTAACGATAATACAGCGTACAGAATATATTCCGGTCTCGTTAACAATAGTAGTGGCTCTATTTAGTCTATTTGTGTCGTTTTCAAATTACACGCTGCTATACAGATGTAAATATACATTTCCACGTGTGAATTTTAATAGAGTGAAAACAATCGTCACCGCTCCACAGTTCACTTTAGGACATTCGCTTTTTATGACGAAACAGATGCGAAAAAATCACGCGTGAGCGTTTAATTTAAGTTCTTTCTTCGACCAACTTCCGCTTTTAGATGAGTAATCGCGGACTACCGGAATTTCTGAAGAAACAAACCCAAAGACGCAGTAGCCTCTCTCTTCGAAGATCTGTTTTTATTAAGAGTATACTTTTTCAAAAATAATTTCCTATAGAAAACAAAGATGCTTCGCGGTTCGCTTCTGTATCTCTTTTTCCCGCGAATATTACAGCGATTGTAGTGTGGAGTTAAATTACAAACGGCCAAGCATAAGTCTTAAGTAAAAATATTAGTAACATATCGAATTTATCTCTAGTCTTGTTTGTAATCACGATCTGATTTTAAGATTAACGCCCAGTGCAGACTTTTCGATGGCCCACTGAGAGATGTATAACTATAAAAATTCGAACTGGATGGAATCGCAACTTTATCTCAAAAACAACATATACCATCCTAAAGGTGGTACGACTAGAGACGTCTCTATTCTATACTATCATGCCAGTATGATTATAATAAATATTCGCAAGATCAAAATCAACTCAGGTAAGAAATACATACAACCTAGTCTCTAATTAACTTTATTCAAGTTAAGAACTACCTGAGGAAAAGACACCGAACTTTTTACGGATTTCAAAAAAGGAAGGAGCTGGTACGTTTGCCGTGTACATTTGTTGTTTCATGTTCGCTCGCGCGTATGAACCGATTTTTACGATTCCCGTTGATTATTCGAATGCGATGGTAGAACGCAAGTACACCGTTTTTACATTCATCAATAAACATGAAAAAAAATGGAGTGTTTCTGTTCTCTTCACCCGTTACCGATCGAATATTCCCCTCCCCCGACAATGTACGCATATAAGTAGTTTATATTAATTCTTCCTTTTCCTTTTATTTGTTTTAAATTTTAACATTAATTTATTTAAAAATTTTTAAATACGTCAGTAAAAACCAACGTTCGACAGAAAGGAATGGGCATTCAAAAGCCTGTCCGCAACACAGTGAGACATTTTCATGTTTCCCCGGTAGAAGTAGGCTTTTGAACAGCCCCATTCATGCATCCAGCGACATTAGAATGTCGTTCGCTTCACGGCCTCCGTCGACAAATGTCGTCGGGAAATTTGTGATTTCCTTTATACATATTATATCGCAACGTATGCGCAAAAATATATCCATTTAACAACTAAGTACCGCGCTAGTACAAGGTTCCCCTTATTTACATCATTATCGTAAAGAGTTAGTAATAGTGAGGAAATGACGTGTGAAGTACACAAACCTACGATCTTCACAGGTCTTTACAAGTCGTTATAGGAAACACTTTTATCTACTTCTGTTGAATGCATACTCGCGTATGTGGGAAATCGGTCTCATTAAATGCTTTCTTATTATTAGTAATCAGTCGTATCTAAGTAAATACATGGAATTTTCGTGACGCTTTTCTGTGACGCTCCATTTCGTGACTTCGAGTTTATATGCCAAAGTAAAGACATGAAAAAACGTCATTCTTTCCCGCTGTGCACACAAAAAATTATTAAATGTAATAGTTTTATCTTTAAAACGAGACTAGTTTGGTTATTGCGCCGTTATTAGTTTAATTTTATAGAAAATCCATCCAATGTTGATGTTTTGAGACAATAAAGGGATCGCATTATTTTAGTGGAATCATGGAGCGTGGACAGGCCATTAACGGCCTAAACTACTGGAAACACTCGACAATTTAAGGAGAGAGATAAAAATTTAGAAAGCAATTCAACTGTTGCATGACAATGCACGGCCATTCACAACGAACATTACCCAACTACAGTTCGGACCTTGCCCAAGTGATAACACTTTATTTTCTCAATTAAAAAAAAAAATATATATATATATATATCCGGCGGATGGCGAATTGCTTAAAAATATCGAGTCACTGGACCGGACGGAAAATGTTATAGGGTAAGTGTTGAAAAGTTGGTGAACTTTGTAAAATGTTCAAGCAACGAAATAATGTAAGTTATTTAATTTTCGTTCATTATTACGCCAACGAGACGGGTTTTGGAACCTTACTTTCTGCGTGACCCTCGTAGATACAATGTATCAATTCGGATTCGATATTTATGGCGCGCCATTCTATTTCGTAACACTCAATTTCGTGACGCTCAATTTTGTAACTCTTTTCGAGGTTATGTGTCCAAGTAGAGACATAGACATGAAAATATTAGTAATCAGTCGTATCCAAGTAAAGACATGAAATTTTCGTAACGCTTTTCCGTGACGGTCCATTTCGTGACGCTTCCATTTCGTAACGCTTTTCAAGTGTATGTGCCAAAGCTAAAAAATGTCAAAATGGCGGTTCCTTCAGATCATTTTTTTTCATTCATTAATGTAACAGACGCGATTGATTTGTATCATATATTATCAATATTAAGTAATGGAAACTTAATTTGAAAAGTGTTATCAATGTTAATTACTACGGATAAATATCGGTTCGAATAAAGATAGTGGCTATTTGATCCAGATAAATTACAATTTAGTCAGTTTAAAAAAATTTTGATTCTTAGCGAGACAAACAATTTAAGCATTACGCTAAAAATTGCGTAATAACATGATTTTTTTTTTTAAACAACTTCCAAATTTATTATAAAGATTTAATAAGAATGCGTTAAAGAGTAAAAAAATAATTATAATCGTCGATAAAAATTTAATAAAAATGCACTAAAACGTAAAAAATAATTATTCGATAGAAAGATTCTCAGTGAAAATCAACGATACTATTTCGTCGCCAAAAACCTCGTTGGTTGACGTTCTTCGAGGGAGCATACTTGCTTGATCCTTTTTTATTCATCCTTTTTACGAACGATTTTCCTCGAGTCAAGCTGAGAGTTAGCGTTGTTCGGCAATGAACATAGCTGTTACTTCGCTACATAATCGGCACGTTCTTAAGAAAGATAGAGAACTTCGTTAAATATGGAATATTAAATTAAATCAAGCTAAAATGCAAGCCGCCATTTTCAGAAGAACGCAATTCATCCCCCCGAATTGGAGCTAGGAAGTGGGGCTGTTCCTTTTAAAAACGAAATGAGGGGAAACGTTTAACTTTTAACAAGGGGAGGAAACACTTTTGTCGGTTCGAGCAATTTTATGCTACGACACGTTTTCGATGAGAAGATGCTAGTTAGCAAATTACACTCCTATACTGAAAATGTGTTTCTCATCCTGTCCTCCTCTACGCATTGAAACTTCATCGGAAACCGAATACGTAACAAGCAGGCCGAAAAGTTCTTCGACGCTGTAAAGCGAATACGACGTGCGGCTATTAAATAGCGAGACTGATTTTCTTTATTGTTAAAATTATTCGACAACCAGGCTTTTCCCTTCAATATACTCTCCTCCCCTCTGCGCACAACGGTTCATTCGCTTTTTCCATTGTGGCAAGTCATTTTCTGTAAGGCCGCTCAAAAGTTGCGTCGCTCTTTGTTTTACCTCCTCTTCCATTGATTCAAAATGGGTTCTTTTTAGGACAGACTTCACTTTCGGAAACAAAAAGAAGTCGCACGGAGCCAAGTTTGGTGAATTCGAGTACTGAAATATTTTTATCAGCTGAAAACTGCTTCAGAGACAGCGCGCGTTGTCTTGATGCAGGATCCACGATTTGTTTTGCCACAACTCCAGTCTTCTTCTACGAACTCACTCTCGCAGGGTTGCCAACTCTCGCAAATAATAATCTTGGTTCGCAGTTTGACCCTCTGGAACCCATTCGATCGTCACAATTCCATTGATGTCGAAAAAAACGATTAACATTGTTTCTAATTTTGACTTTGTCATCTTCGCTTTTTTCATTCCGGGAGAAGCGGGTGTTTCCAGTGCATCGATTGTCTCTTAGTTTCAACATCGTACTGAAAAATTCACGTTTCGTCGCATATAATGTGATCCTATTCATCAAGTTCGGCTCCTCTTCGTTCAACCGTTCAAGAACTTCAGAACAAACCCGTTGACGGCACAGCTTTTGATCAGCACTCAAGGTTTTCGGTACCAGTTTCGCACAGACTTAAGACACGTTCAATTCTTCATGTAAAATTCTTCTGACAGTTTCTTAATCGGCGTTCATCATCTCCGCAATCATCCGAATGCTCAAACGTCGATCTGCGCGCACAATTTCATTGATTTTGACAACGGTTGCAAGTGGACGTTGGTCATTTTCAACATTCTCTCGAGCTTCAGAAAGTCATCGGCACTAAAAAAAAAAAAAACGCATGCACGTGACTGAGTTCTTTCAGTAACGCATAACACTCGATTGGATTTTTTGTTCAATTTCATGAGAAATTTCAGATTGATGCGCTGTTTGTGTTTTTCGTCATGCATTGTACCCGAAAATCACGTACTTTCAACACTCGATAGAAAAAATATTACTATACCTACGAAAACATGGTTTGGAACCGTGTTAGTAGACACTTCAAGGTCTCTCCTGCTGTACTTGTTTTTCGCTTTACTCCTCTAGGGCACCTATAGCGCGCGCAGTCCTGTCATTCAGTAGCCACACCTCGTATGTTTTTGATTACACGAGAAACTCACTCCAACTAAAATATGAAAAATATAAACACAAACGCTTTAAGCATATGTGCTCCCTCAGTTTGACTGCTCTTCGGTTTTTCTTGTTAGAGTTAATATCTTTTTTTTTTTTAAATCTCTTTTTTTGTGTTTTTCTTTTCTCTCGATGGCTAGGTTTTCTTCCGAATATATGTGTTGTATATAACAACTACTACGGCCACTGCAGCACATGCACGGAGGTAATTTAAATATGCCGGGGGGTTAAACCACTCATTCTAATGCGAAGGCTCTAACACGGTTGATGGAAGTTGCGGCATTTGAAAGGATCTCCTCTATTTGCTGAGCCGAGTTGTTTTCCTAACATAACGAACTTTGGCCAAATGTTGCCCCGGACACCAGTTGTTTGGCCGTGTCATAGCCGGATGCGGTGTTTTGGCGATTAATGGGAGATAACGCGATGTAGCTGATTCGTAGCCGGCTGAGAATCCGTAACGGGATGTTTCGTCTGGTGGCCAGTATAATTCAACTGTTGCTTAATGATTTTTAAAAAATCCGTAGTAGCTGCCCATTCTGTTTTCCACTGGTTTCACAACACGTCTTTAAAAACGCGTATGTAATCGATGACGATAGGTCCGCGTCCTCTGCCATTGACGAGAACAAATCTTATTAGTAGGCACCCCCCCCCCCCCCCGATCTGGAACCCACAGTAGCGACGCGTGACTGTTGTCCATTTGATACAGCTCATATAAATAATGGTATATTTTTAATATTAGCGGGTTGATGTATGTGTCTAGTTTTCAATCATGTTTAAGGATTGTAGGGAACCAGTAACTAGATTATTGACTTTAATGTGGATTATGACGAGGTGATAGAGACGGGTTGATGATTAAATTCATTCTGATGAAAATTTTCTGGCTAATTTACTGTTTGATTGTAACGATTATTTTAATGAATAAATAATCACTCAACCTATGTACTTTTACGGGGCTATACCGCTTCCAGTTTGAATAAACAAAGAATCGTTAAAATCGGTCTAAATTATTAAAAGCTATACGCGAACAAATTTGGAAAAAAAAAACCTTCAAATTTCCACGTTACTCGCATAAGTATCATTACATATATATGTCTTTGAGATTTAATGTATTCAAAAAGGAAATAGCTACCGTGTAGAATTGTTTTTGTAAGTAAAAAAGAATAAATCTCAAAACGTACCGTTAATTTTTAAATTTTATTTTGTATTATCTATCATCATTTACAACATTCGAATTAACAGAATTGCAAGTTATAGAAAATAATAGACGATGGCTACTGTAGTATGCTATATATTCACGTGTTTCGAAATGATCGATGTGACGAGAGAATACAGCATCAATTATTTTTCTGTTTCGTGAGGTAGATATGGCGAGATCGTTGTTCAGTTGTAATCCTAACTAAATGCGCATAAATTCAATAAATTCCGGTCCGTGCGGTCCTCTTAATTCCAATTTAAAGTCTCCACTAACGAGCATCGCTATATCGTGATAATTATGTTTTTCAGGTACCTTTAATTTTTAGGACTGTACGCTATAAGATTTAAGACGATGAATTGCTGTATTTTCTCAAACGATGTATTCGGTGAGATATAAACTGATGCGAGTATAGTTCTTTTAGCATTGATTGTTGTCTTGACCGAGCAAAAGTCGCCAACACCGTCATGATATGTCGCGAGTTGATCCACGCTCATATTATTTTGATCAAACTACCGCAAATCGTTTTTGATATTGTTAGACTGCAATGCGTTGAAAACAGTCATGTTTTCGCAAATGGCGACACCACCAGAACGAATCGCATTCATTTTAAATTGAGTGCGAAATCCTAGCATTTCAATAGAACAATCGTTTTTAATCCACGTTTCAGACAAGGCAAGAAATTTACATCGTGGATTAATTGCTAGTTAAATGAGCGTTGAATGTACACAACGAGAGCGACGTGGAATCCGTCTGCGTAGAACGATTCAGAAAATTCCGGCACTGATCGCCTACCGTTTGCAAATGATGCCGTTCGAGACGAGTAAACTCGTTCCTTTAAGGATCTCGATTCAACTCTCCGCGATGGTGATAAAATGTGTAATCACACCATCGTGATTCGTTAAGAATAGTCCAGCAAAGAGACGCGAGAAAGGGCTACATAAACGAGCTGCTGTCCAGGACACTTACTGTACTTGTAAATTATCAATTGTAGCGCCTTGTGATTTGTGTATAGTAATTGCACAGGCTTCAACAAGGGGGACTTTTACAAGCAACGATTTTACTGTTTGTTTGCACGATGCATGTAGGTTGAGTTATCGGTATCCACGAATGATCCATGTTCGGATTTGCAAGTATGTGTCCCTGGGCTTTTGAGCGCAGTAAACGGCCGATTTTTGAATGGTCGAAAGGCAGCCAGAATCGCACTTTGGACAAGTTTCGCAGATGAACGAGGTACTACAAGTACCCCACCCCTTTCTTTTCATCCGTAGTAGGAAATCCGCTCTGATCTCGATCAACCTGTTTAAGCGACTCCGTTATAAAGAGAGTCACGCCGGGTCCCGCTATCGTGCTATGAGATAAAACAGCCTACAACTGTCACTAGGAGGACTAAGAAAATTACTGAATATCGCCGGAATCGGACCCGGATGCGAAAATAAAAGTGAATGAAATTACGCCACCGTTTAATCCGGCGTAGGAAGGAATGCGCGTAGAATAAAAGAAACCGTTCTGGACGGTCGAAAGTATCCGCGAAGCGTGATATCTGTATCCTAGGTATCTTCATTGTTGCGCGATCGCCCGTCCGACAACCAACTGCACTAACAGTACTTTGTCGAAGCGTAACTCCGGGAAGTCAACGACGATTTTCCTCCTGTGCCTGTTCCTATCGGAAATAACAGAAAATTTGAAAAGCAATTATTGTTATTACGGTTCCTATCGTTGCTAGCACTGTTTGTTTAGATACGGTTCATTTGCAGGTCCAAGAACGCTAGGCTAAACATTCTCTTCCTAGCTGCACAATCATCATGATACTACTCCGTGTATGTCTTCTTCTTTGTCCTGCTACGATTGGACGCAGCGTTAAGCGCTATTGACCATGGGAACAACTTATAGTTTAGCGTTTACATACAAATATATATATATATATATGTGTGTGTGTGTGTATATAAATATAAATATATTTGTGTGCAAATGTATGTTTAGAGGCGGGTGTATGACTTTACAAAATATTTCGATATTTCTGACAGACGAACGATGAATTTTTTTCATTCTTGCACGCGTTTCGCGTTAATGGCGTATCTCGTTCCGTGCGTAGCTGTTCACTTTTTTAATTAAAATTAAAAGCAAAAAATAGTTTAAAAAGCACGTGACACGAAAAAAAATCAAATTGGTTAGTCGTGAATAATTAGAGGAAGTAAAGCGAGAATTTAAATCACCAGCGGCAGATTCGCTTCCGACTGCGTATTTTCCGTTGTTTCTTTTTCGTGAAAACTACAATGTTCTAATTAGTACTGGATTTGAAATAGATGACGGTTTTTTATTTCACTTTGTTTTGTTTTTTTTGCAAAGGAATTTAGATGTATGCCTTAATTACTTTATTCTTAATTTAAAACTAGCTGGTAGCAATTAATAAGTCATACTGATCGATGAATTATCAGTTAAAAATTAACCAAACTCACACACCAGTTCAACGACATTTTAATGTTTTTTTTTGTTTTGGTTTACATGGAATACGCGAATTTACTTGCATAGCACTTCCCTCTTGGCAGTTTTAAATAACAAATGCCTGTAAGAAATAGTCTTAAAAAAAAAAAAAAAAAAATACCGACTTCAAGATTCACCCTAAAAACTGAATAAAAATGCACTAAAAGGTAATAAATAATTACGAAGATAACATTACACAATGGAATATATCTTGAAAGGGGCGCATTATGCATAAACATTAATGCCGTACTTACAGTTTCGGTAAAAAAGTAATTCAAATTGCAACAATTAAAAAAACGCATTAAATATTGCTGATCTTTGCAATACTCGACTTGTATAGGAAAAAAGGTGGTGACAACGTTTTGTATACTCATTTAATTGTTGCCGTATTACCTAGGCCCTAATTAAGGTATTACTTTCGTTTAAGCGTAATATCCTTCCTTTAAGGTATATACTTTACCATGCGAGATGTATGTGATTATTTTTTATTTTTTAGTTAATTTTTATTAAATTTTTGAAATGTCTATTGAAATCGTTTTTTTTTCTTAAAAAAAAAAAAAAAAAAAACTATTTTATTTTATAATGTTTAGTTAATATATCTTTCAGCGATAACAACGTTCAAAAATTCCCTCGTCAGTATGGAGTTTGTAAAATATGTTTATTCGAATCCACATTTGTATAAATTAACGTTAATAATATTTTTAAAGTTACTCTATCGCTTCTTTAGTTTTTAATTTCTGGCGATTTCTATTTCGCTGCGTCCTAATATTTTTTGGTTGATTTTTCGCTGGTTACATTAAAGAAAGTATATCTTTAAAAATGTTTCTTTTCCCAGCTTGACTCGACTCAGTAAACAACTACCGATACTTATCGGTGTACTTACGAGTATGTAGGACATTTCTGAATGAACAAAAAATATCCTCGCGGTCAGCCCACATGGTCCAAACGCGGTAATTTTAAGGATATGTAAAATTTCCGTCAGTGATGAGCTTGTAAGAGACGCGTTATGGGAATTGCAATATTTTTTTTAACTTAAATATCTCCGTATTTTATACATGGTAATTAGCATCGGTAATATTTTGACTGTGAATCGCGTATATGATATGATATTTCTCGAAACTTCTCTAAGGAGACTCGATTTTTTCATCTTAAACTACGGAGTATCTACGTTCAGCGATATTCGACGGTATTCGTATGATACCACTCTGTGTAGAATCATTAAAATCGGTCCTCGTAGAAATAATTTAATGCGCGAATAAATAAAAACAAAAAACAAAAAAACATAGCGACCAATAGATAACCTTTTCTTTTTGAAGTCGGTAAAAACGTACTCGGTTCGTCTGTTACAAAATCGTTTAATTTTACGAACTATTTTTTAATTATTACCTCTCGGAACAGCGGTGTAGTGAGAGTTATTTTTTACATAGCGGCGGCTCTATGAAAAAGGAAACAGGGATTATTTTCAGTGCTATTTAGAATTGCTTTGTTATCAATAAATAAAATGATAGAATGAGCGGCGCAAAATTTCATATTTTATAGATATCATAATGCTAAAGGTTCGACTTCCCGAAACTTCTCTCGCCGAACTATTACAACGGTGAAATATTAAAACAGTAGACTTAGGGCCGCATACCTCGACTTCATGCTACATTTGCTAAGCTGAAGTAGTCTAACTATCAAACAAGAACTGATGTGATAATTCAACATTATTGACAGCTTTTACATTTTTGATATTTTTATTCGATTTATAGTTGTTTGATGTCTCTTTCATAAATTAAATTATATAATTTCTTCGATTAAATCATCTGTCTCTTCTTTGAAAGCTTCTAGTCTATCAGTTCAACTTTGCATGGATTCCAGCCGATCAGGGTATATATGGGAATGAGGTTGCCGACAATCGGACTCTGAATAAAATGTTGTTATTTTATTATTATTGTTATTATTATTATTATTATTATTGTTATTATTATTATTATTATTATTATTATTATTATTGTTATTATTATTATTATTATTATTATTATTATGATGATGATGGAGACGATTAATTATTATTATTCACAACTTGAGCAAAAGCCCCCCCCCCCCCCCAAATAAAAAACTATCTCGAAAAAATTACGTTCGATTTTAATTTTCAAGTTAAATTTCTACTCTCCACACTTCACCTTAACAAGATTTAATTTTCTCATCAGTTTTGCTCTTTTCTTTCTGCTTCACCAAGTCCAGTTACTCCTACTATTTACCTTTTTACGTAGGGTTTTTTTATTTTTACAGTTGCTTCTAAGATACTAAACGGTGGTGGGCTTGCTCAGTTGCATTCACTGTGTTGGATGATTTCTTTTTCCTTTTGACGGTATGGGTTGTGTTTTTGCACAATTGCAATAGTAAATTCCTTTTTTCTCTTCCGTCGATTTTTCTAACCATAAGGTCGGATAGTCTTTTATACTTCTCATCGACATTCTCTGCTTTTGCAATTACGCCTATAATGTCGTATGGTGCAGTACGTTTTCTTCCATGGTGCATTTGAAACCACTTCAAAGTAAGTATCATATTGTCATAAAACATCGGACTGCTTTGACCATTTTTTGTTTTTTTTATTTAGTGCTTGCTAAATCTACCGAAGTTACTACATCATTCACTTATTTTGCAAACGGACCATTAACTTATCTGAAAGCTGTTTTATAAGTATTTAATTTTTTCTAATTTTTTTTTTTATCCGGTGAATTCGGTATTTTTATTAGAGATTTATTTCTTTTATTTAGTTTTTCTTTCTTCTGCGAATACAATTTAAAGAAATAATTGAAACAAATTTTAAATACATTCTACAACAGCAAACTACGGTACGGTTAAGATCTGAAAGTAAATAATATTTCCGCTATAGAAAATATTAAAACTTCGAGCGTGAGATTCTTTAATAATTTCTTCTCTTTTATTTTTAATATACTTTTTTTTTAGAATATTACTAACACGATGCATAGTTATACCGAAATATTTGAAAAAAAATTTAAAAGATATTGTCATAAACAATTATTTATAAGGTAAGGCGTTCTGGCGTAATTAATACTTATAATTAAGCGGTAATTCGATGATACGTCCCGGTTACAAAACTGTTTCCTTCGACTTTATCTTCTTAAATGAAATACTTAGTACAGTCAATTGAGCTTCATATTAAATTGCTTTCGTCACTGTAATCGTTCGGTTTTTACTCCTTCTTGACCACTCCATTTTCCTTGCACCATATTTATTCTCCTTTGATCCTTGGACTTTATATGCCAAAAATGTTTATTTTTTATTTTTCGGTTTTTAGTTAATATATTTATGTTAAAGATTTTTTCTCTCTTTAGGAAACATGTTTTTTTATCAGCGCCTAACAAAAACTATTTAGCCGAAAATTATCGGTCATCCTATAAAACCTACCTGTGTCGTGAACTAACAAAAAGTTTCGCCCGAATAAACAACACGCGCATAGACATCATTTTGAAGGGGCCGAATTATTCACACGGTGATCTTCCGTAATTATGCATTTAAGAGAACATCTTCTTCACTCGTATCTTCCGATCTCACCGTCTCGAGCATTTTATTAAAGTTAATTTATTATCACAACAGTAAACTACGGTAGTTTTTTTTTTTTATTGGGCTCGTCAACCAGGGACTTTTAACTAGAAACCATTCGAAAAGGAAATGAATCGGTTATAGTTTAATGCGGCCAGTCATTGCTAGTAGGAAGGAACAAACAATGAGAACGATATGTGGAGAAGGAAAAGACAGGATGTAGGAGGCACAATACGGAGTAAGTTGAGTAAAGATTTCACAAATTTGAGTATGAGTAACTTTCTCGCTGGCGAATATTAAAAATTCCGTTGCGGGATTTTTTATTTCTCGGTAAAAAATAACAGAAAGCGCTACTTTTTTTTTTTTTTTTTGAACTCTTCGCAATGAGTATACTAGGCTAGAAGCGCGACTTGCACATTTTCAGATCACATCACGGAGGTTTGATGATTTCCGCAACGCAAAAAGAGAAGTAACGAAACGCGGTGTATTTACTTACGCCAGAAATTAATAAAATGTTATGTGGAAAATTTACTATTTACCATAATATAATCACTTTATTTAAATTTTTACGTTTAATTTATATTTACCCGTGGTAATCATTTTATGTTGAATTTTAAAAAATTAATCTTTTCTTACACGCCCGTATACACTTCTGTAATCTCATTTAAAATCTCATATGAAAGGGGGTAAAAAAGTCAGCCATAGCTTAAAACATCCGCTTGGACAACACGAATACACCCTGAAAATTTGACCATGATTCGTCCAGCGGTACAGGAATGCATACGGGACAAACAAACATGCAAACAGACAAACATACAAACAAACATTCAGTTATATATATATATAACTCGGCCATTTTGGTCTCGCAAGGGGCTGTGCCCCTTGACCCCTCTTGCTTACATTTCTGTCTCTTTCTCTTCTATACTTTGTATAAAATGACCAAAATTTACAACGTAATTCTTACTGGCATCAACACACACAAAAAATTACATAACCACAAAAATACTATTCTAACATTTAACTTCCGTTATATAAAATTAAGACATTTTTTCGTTACATTTATCGTTACATATTTCGTTACATAAAATTGTGACATTTTTTAAATAACAATAACAAAAATCCTACAAAATATAGCAAACGTTACATAAAATTGGGACATTTTTCTGGGACATTTTTTTGGGACATTTTTTTGGGACATTTAGCGTTACATAAAATTGGGACATTTTTTCGAATGGGGGGTAGCCTAAGAATTACGTTGTAATTAATATATACAGATATATATATACATATATGCATAGATATAATTAACAAGCAAATTTTAAAAGGTCCGAAAATGGTCGAAAGATAACCCATTAGCATTTAGTGATTTCAATATGTTCGGTAAATGATATCTACTGAAAAGAGTTCGTTGCGAATCACAAGAATGCGAACACTATGTTGTTAGCCGGCTAGCCCGATTTGCAGTTAAACTCGGAGGAGGTAAGTGGTGAATTATCAGAAAAACGGTCTTGATAACTCGACCGTATAGAGAGAACTGAATATGACTGCTCCAGATTGAAGGCTGCGCCGGGGTGACTCTCGGGTCGCATTATTCAAGATGACGTGAAGAGGCTTTCTCGCGTCAGTACGCATTAATGTCCGCGATCCAATTATAAATTGATAATGCAGTTAATGTTTGAACGGCGGCCACGGCTTTATCGGCACAGTGGCGGGCGAGGACTATGCGATCAAATCGATTACTTGTATGCGCATATTTAGCGGTAAAAGAGAAGAATTTTTGTTTAACTTTGTCGTAAGAACAATGGGCGATTGTTTTCTCCTACAAAACGGAAACGTGCACTAGCGGGTCCGCTTCACTTCCGTATTTTGCATATTATACGCATAATACATTTATGATAAAAACTCGCAACGACCTATTATACAAAAATATATTATTTTCTGCCTTTCTTTTTTTTTTTCTACTCGGTTGCTGATGAAAAATCAGTATTAATGTTACAAATCAGAACAGGTGATGAGAGAATGCTTAATGGTTTAGACTTTTACGAGTTCCATTAACACACGAGGAAAAAAATAAAAACATTCCACGTTGTAAGTACTTACGTTCAAAAACTTACTCGAATGCTGGGTATCCCCGAAGTGAGTTCTGGGGACAAAATAAAATACCCTATCTATCCGGCCTATCGAATAGTAAAATTTACCGTGCCCCCCCCCGTGATGCATACGCTTAATATCTCCCCGGGTATTAACGGAGAAAATAACTGATTCCGGTGTGATAGCCGCCTTGAGAGTACATTACAAAATGAGCTTAATTCTTCACAATTCACGCGGTTATTATAAATTTTATTTTTATCGAATGTGCCAGTTTAACTTTCTCATATAGCGCATAGACGTTTTTATGGAAAACAAAAGATCAGTAGCCGTCAACGGACAGGTAGGGTGGCCACGAACCGTCAATTCTGCGGTGATCGGGTTTCGAGAAAATTCGTAACGTTTTTAAACGCGTCAGTACATGTACACAGCCGCAGTCGTGCACAGTCGCTGCTGTTTGAAAATTGCTGGCCCTTTAAAACAGGAAAACACGTACTGGCTAATTTGCGATGGCAATCATACTTTCTGATTTTGAAAATTTTACGGTCTTTAGTTCGGGTTTAGTAAAAAAAATTCAGACAAACACAGCCGTTTTTATCATATAAAATTCGCGGTCGCTACGAAGCGCTACTTCGACTTTGTGCAGACCGTACCTGTTTTTTCGAAATTTCACTACATCTGAACTGCATTTTGCGAATGAAACAATAAAAATTTCCGTTTTTCCTGGCTACAATATATTATATATATATATATATATATATATGTATGTATTTCGGTCCATAAAAAAAAAAAAATGTATTTCGGTCAAGAACCGTATTGTCATATTGGACCAAATTTAAGAACCTAATTGATTAGACAATTTCGTTCAGCTAGGGGACGTGATATCCCTATTCTGTAAATAAAGAATATAGAAAAATTCTGCTGACGTCGAGTTCATGTCCACACAGTTGATAAGCCTAAAGGCAAAAAAGAAAAAAAAAATATCATCCTGATAAATTTCATTCGTGCGCAACAGCCGTTGGTTTTGAAAGAGCCATTTGCTGGCACTCGCTACATTTCCCTGAATAGAATTTATGGTCTGATGGCGCGGGCGTCTTACATTTGGAGGAACCTGTCGCGGTGATGAACGGGTTACTGAATAATATGTCGGGCGAAAAATTAGCCATCGCTGCTGATCTCTTTTATCTCTTTTTTACTTGCCTACATTCTTTCTTTACCTACTCCGTTCCGTTTAATCTCTCCTCTGCTATACGGTATGAAACATGCAAGTCAGTTAGCTATTTAATTTTGATGTTTACGGGTTTCTCTTCTTCCTTCTTCCGAAGTGGCTATATAACCACCATCGGGCATCGGTATATTTATTCTCTCGAATTCGCTCGTGTTCTTAAGATGACTCGCTCAGTCTATCTACTGAGCTGCGTTCGTATTATTTTCTTTTTTTCTCTCACGTTTGAATAACAATCAGCCTTACGCATTATAATCTAGCCGGCATTATTTCTCATTTATGCAAACGTTTCAAACTCTCGTCGGAAATTTTTCTGCGCGTACTCGTTTGTTCTTCTTTTTATTCCTCTTCGAATTCCTTTCTAATTTGTCAATCCCGACATTACTTCTTCTTGACTCTGCTAATCGTTACGGTTTACTTTGCTTTTCCATCAACTCATTTTGATTCTTTTAACCCTTAAACGTCCCATGTGCATTATAAGGAACATCAACTTTGAAGTCATTTTTAAATACTTCTGTGTTAAATTGGTACGAAAAAATTATAGTGATGTATAATACCGTATTTTGTTTTAAATATATCCAAATTTGGGGTTTCTGTGCGTTTTCAAAAGCTTCCTATATAATGATGAATACTTGACATTTTCATAAATTTCAGTTTACTAAAATGATAAAATTTCTCTGTTGTAAAATATGACTTGAAAGAACGTTACTTCAGTAATTTTTTTTGTTAGTACACAAAATAAAGTGTAAAAATTCAAATGATGTTATTATTTAAAATAATAAGTGTATTTTTTTCCCGTTTACCTTCTGCTAATTGTTGCGCCTTCTCCTTATCTTTTTTCTTGTTATTTCTTTCACTTTTGACACTATTTTTTTCCTTCGATTGTATTCAATATACTGCCATGAAATTGTAGTAAAAAAAGATTGGTTAGAGAGTTTAACTTCAAAATGATGTTGTTCTTAAAAACGTGGTTTATGTCGGGCATGGAACATCAGAGGAGCTTCCGGCTAATCAGATGTGAATGCAACGACGGTTGTGCTGGTTCTGCGCATTCTTTTCTATTATTTTTATTCTTTATTTTTTATATCTTGGGCTCGTCAACCAAGGACCTTCACCTAGAAACAAATAGTAAGGAAAGAAGTCGGTTATATTTTATTAATCCGATCAGAAATCTTTGCTATAAAGGAACAAATAGCAATTAATTTGGGAAGGATAGGATATAGGAGGCACAGTAAGGAGAGTAGGAAGCCCAAGCTTCAACAAATAGGAATATAAAACAAAACGCTCCACAGAAAGAGATGCACACTGAAAGAGATTGGCGTCGCAAATAACAGCATCATCAGGATGGTGAGGATAGTGTGATCAGGGAAAAGCGAAATCTGGAGGATGTTACCAGAGAATGGCCAAAACGCATACGAACAGCGGAAACAACATCAGAACGTCGAACTGAGCAGTGCAAAAGAAACCATGAACAAGGAGGAAGAGTAGGACTGAACAGACAGATGGAATGAATAATTATTGGAGAAGGAGCGAACGTAAATATCCGATACCGTGATCCGATATGGCAGCTTTTACATATTGATAGATTAGCGGATGGAATTCTTTGGAAAAAAAAAGGCGAGAAGCAACAGTAGCCCGAGCCGAGGAATGCCCGAGTTGCTAGGTAGCCACAGCGAATCAATGCTAATGGAATGGAGAGAGGAAAGATTATGAATAAGTGAACGTATACGGAGGATAATTACACGAATGATCAGGAAGGGGAGAAGATATGGGGCTTGGTCAGAGATAATTAAAAAGTGGTGAATCGAGGAAATGAAAATAATAAAACATATCATAGTCAATAATTCGTTAACGAATACGGAACAGAAATAAGGAAGACGAAAAGATTCGGATAGGTTAAAATCAGGAAGGATGAAGAAAGCACCAACACCACTAGTCCCTCTGGAACCATCTGTGGTAGCATGAGAGGGAAATAGGGAATTGATAGTGCTGTAGAATACCTGTTTAATTACGGCCTGGAAATGGTTTTTAGAAAATGAGGGAAGAATAAAAATACTTTAGGAGGATGACAGAGATTAATATATAGTTAAAAGGAAAATAGGGAAGATTATTGAAGGAGATAGTGTACGGCCAAAATGAACTAAGACGATGTGAAATAAATGATAGAATAGGGGTTTTGCCAGGAGTAAAGCGCCAGCTTTTATAAATCGAAAGGAAGAACCGAACAAGAGTAGAAGACGTAAGTGGAATACGTTTAACAAGGAAACGATAGCTTCAATAGGATCTACGAATGGTCAGGGATGACGAATTAGATTCAGCAAGAATGGCAGGAATTGGAGAGAATTTAAGTGCGCCGGAGACAAAGAGGAAGGCAAGAGTTTTGTCGATTGCATTTTAGAGAGACGGGTCTGCACAACTACGAATAGAAGAACAATAATCAAATTTGGAACGGATAATAGATTTGTAAAGAGAAATAAGGAATGATCGCCACCGCATTTAGTTGGCGACAGAGCTTTCAGCAAGTTTAACCTTTTAATAGTAGAAGCAGAAAGATATCTGAAATGTTCAGAGAAGGGTTAAGAAAAATACCAAGATAACAGAAGCAATTCATACGAGAAAGAGATACATTGTTTAAGGATAGATTAACCAAAGCAGGGTTATAGGGTCGAAGGGTAAAAATAGTATAAGAAGACTTAGAGAGAGAAATCGAAAGATTAACTAAGGAAAGAGATTGTTTTAGCACGATGAGCGACGAATTGAGTGCTTCGTTGGCTGCTAAAATATCTTTAGACGAGGAAAAAAGGGAGGATGTCGTCCGCAAAAAATAGGGAAAAGTAATTTAAACGAAGCGAAGCTATACTGACGGTGTAGATGATGAAAAGAGTAGGATTGAGAGAGGAACCTCTGAGGAAGACATCGGAAAACCTTTCTTATAGCGTCGAGAGATGGAGAGATGAAATGGATAGAACGATTCCACATGAGTTTGATAATAAGCGAAGAGAATCTGATTTGTTAATTTTCGCCGTTTTTAAATCGGGAAGATGAACATTATCAAAAGCAGAGGGGACATCAATGAAGGAAGCTGAGGTGCAATGTTTTTAGATAAAAGACTTACATAAGTGAGAAACGAAAAGACTAACACAATCAGAAGGCCGAACATATTGTTAGGAAATATATTATTATGCTCCGGCCACCAAACAAAGCGCTTGTTAAGCATACCCTCAAACAGTTTTCTAATGCAGGATGCCAGGGAAATAGGGCGTAGGGAAGAACCATTTTTAGGAATAGGAACGACGATAAAAAAATTCCAGGGGGAAGAAGTTATATCCTTCGAAAGGAAGGAATTGAAAAGACTAAGAAGAAAACTAAGGGATTTTTCAGAAAGGGTATACTGTCAAGTTCTGGAGTGGGGCTGGACGATTTGAACAGAACAGACTTTAATTCATTAAAATTGAAAGCCGAACTTAGGTAGTCGGAAGAAGAAGTTTTCGGAAATGAAGAGTTACATTCTTTTTTATTCTCCCACAATGTTTCCAACTGACATTGTTAACTTCTCCGTCCATTTTGCACGATTAATATTGTTTCTAAGTTCTTCTAACTACGATCTTCGATCGTTCTCTTTTTCTTCACATTTTTACTTATATTCCGCAACCACTTATCATCGGTGGAGATTGGAATGCTCATTCATCCTTGCCGGATTGGCGCACTTTACAATAGCAACGGTCCTACTCTTGGAAATGGTACTCTTCCTAATGACTTAGTATCACTCTAATGATCGCTCTCCAATCTATTTCACGAATTCGTTTATATCCGCTCTCTTCATTAATGATATATGCACGATTCATTGTGAAATTTCTTCCAAGTAGTGTGCTGAATTCTCCAATAAACTGATAACCATCGTGTATTTTTAATGTGTAGCAGACATCTTTTCCGGGAAATCTTCGAGGAAGCTTGCACAAATGTGGCTCGGAAATATAGTTGGAATAGTGATAGCGCGTCTACACAACCAATGTTACGCGTTTTCTTTTTCTTTTTTTTTTTTTTTTTTTTTTTTTTTGGGCGCGATAACAAATATCCTATGCCAGAAGCAATCGAAAGAATCAACAATATTAAATAGCAATTCGGTCAGAGACGGATAATAAAAAAGAACCAAATATAGAAATGACGGACAAAGAAGGGAATAACAAGATATATATGAAGCACAGTAAGGAGACGTCAAGTACTAAGAGTTGAGTGTTTAAAAAATAGATCGTTCACTTGGAAGGGACGGACACTGAAAATGACGGTGTAGTTGAAATCACAGAAAGCCTAAGGTTCAGGTGAAGAGGGCAGAACGGAGAAGATATTAAGGAAAAATAAAAACGAGAAGAAGGTATAACAACGATAGGCGAAGACACGAAAGCGAATAATAATAGTAGAATGCCGAAGTAAGGGGTAATAAAAGAACCACAGTTTGGAATGAAGCCGTAGGTTGAACAGTCAGGTAGTTTGTTAAAATTATAATCTTCTAAGTGAATTTTCACTTACATACTATAAATAGGTAGTCTTGAAGAAAGAACTATCCTCTGATTCTTTTTACCTTTGGCCTTTATTCGTCCTGGACTGAGGTGGTGAAGGAAAAAAAAAAAAGAAGAACCTCAATTTCGGACGCAACTTGAGAAATTGCGGACAATTCTATACATCGAAACAAAAAATAAAGTATGCACCAAACGAAGAAGTTTAAATTTCTTGCATAATCGTTTATAGATTTATTTATAAAAAAGCAATAACAAAAACAATAATAGCTAAATTAGCGAAAGTAAAATGTAAAATATTAGAATTTCGAATAGATTTTCTTTTCTTTTAAATTAATAAAGAATCTCTAATAAAAAATAAAAAAACTACTCGGAATATTATTTATTCGCGTTAAATTCTGATGCGACATTTTAAAGAAAATACATATTTTGTACACCTGTTTACCAGAAGTTTGGTCTTTAAAATGAAAAAAATTTATTTAATGAACTTTGTCAGAATTGCTTTTAATAGTAGCGCTTAAAACTTTTAAAAACAATTTCAAGCTTTTTTTTTGTAGTCTCACCATTTGTCTCCTTACGGGATTAAACGATGTCGCGAAATTATTTGCAGCTAACGTTTCCAATGGTATTATTCTAGTCGTCTAAAGAAAAAAAAAAGAAGAGCTGATTTAGATTAAACGGAAAAAACCCAGGCAGTAAATCACAATAGATGATTATCTATTTTATTTTAATTTTTAGCCGTTGCAAAAATGCCAAAAAAAAAAAAAAACAAAAAAAAACGACATCGTCTTTGATGAAATCTGCGTCTTTAACAACACTACGAGCTAGCCACCGTAGTAGGCGTTGGTGTTTCGTTCGGGCAATACGAGTTCTGTAAATTAAGAATATCGAAAAATTTGCACCGAATATCAGTCGAAATATATATTTAAAAAAAAAAAAAAATGTACTTGAAAAATGCGCGCGCAATTATTTCTCTTCCCAGAATAATTTTGGGTCGTGCCGTTTCGTTTTCTCGTAACTTTAGTCTCGCGCTTACACACGCTCTTTTTCTGTTTCTTTGTGAGCGCTCGTAAGCGTTACAGGTAATTCCCGTTACAATTTACTGCAAGAATGGCATAAAAGCGAAGTAAAACACCTTCTAATGATCGCATCTGCAAGATAACATGTGATAAAATAAGACCGATATTAGTCCGACAACGGGTCCCCCGCAAACTCGAAAGATAAATCAGCCGTGTAACTGTGCAGTAATCGTCACTTAGTACGCCATGTTGAGTAAGTGGGTTAAATGCTCGGCCAACCGGCTGGCTGCGGTGGAATTAAGACGATAAATTAAAGTCGAATGTTTTTTTTTCGGTTCATTGCTGACATCATGATCTATTTAACTCTATTCGACGCTGATCTCGAAACGAAATTGTGTCATGCAATTTCCCCCCCCGATATTATCATCGGTTTATTGTTATTGTTGTTTTTTCGTAATTAATAATATTTCGTACCGTAAACGATGACAATTTACAACATTGGCGCGGTTTTTTCGAAATGAAAAAAACGCGCCAACACTTTTGGCATTCACTTTGAAAAAATAACGACCATTAATATCCACAAAACTAACATCTACAAAAACGCTTATGATTTTGATAACGATTTTAAGCTTTATTTACTTTTCTTTAAATTACGTTATTGCTTCGCGATAGCTGTATAATTTAAATCTATTATAAAAAATTCCCGTATTGAAAATGCCAGAAAAAAAAAACAGCGAGAAAAAAAACATACATATAAAAAAGAGAGAGAAATCTCGAGTAAGTTTAATCAGGCAATTATGCGAGTGGCGGAAGAAGTTTAACGGCCGACTGAGAAACATTAAAATAAACATTACGATAAAATTGATGTTGTATTCGACGGATCGTAGATTGACCTAGAGAATAATCCGAATTCTCTCGGTATTCTCATCTGTTTCCTCTTTTCCTTCCCTTTTATTTCACACACATACACACTATGATTTCCTAGAACTCATCAAATAATCATATTCGAATATTTTCGCACACTGGGAACCAGCTGTAACACCGGCAAAGAATCTATGTAATTCGGTAATCGGCCGGTTATTACGTTTTTATTTTCAGCTCGTTTTAGTTTATTCGCTGTTTATCAATATACTCCACAACAATGCAGCGTGTTTGGTGTTTTGAAAACCTTATGTTGCTGCTAGCGATTGGAAAATTAAACTATGCTAAGGTTGATAATATATTTTGCACACAATTCTCGAAAATTACCTGTCAATCTAAAACAGTTGTACTTTAATTTCTGTGCTTATTAAACGAATTTTTATTAACTTTTTAACTTCCTTTCATTTATCTTTTATTTATTTCTGCCACCCACTATCGTGTATCGTCCGTTACTAAAGCATACAATTTCTTTCTTTTTTTTTTTTTTTTCTTCGACATATTTCCTTTCCCAATTATAATTCAGATAATGATTTATGCTTAATTTTAATTTATTAATTTATGTGCCGCATTTTCATATGTTACAACTCTGCTCATTTAACCTTTTTTATTTATTTTAATTTTCATTTTCGTTAATTTCTTTTTTTTTCTCTGATAATATATTTATATAAATACTTTTCACTTTAAAATTTATAATATATATAAATAAGGGATGGTGCATGTTTTTGTTTTTTTTTTCGTCACAACCTTATTTACTTCGTAGTAATGAATTTTTAGGAATACAAAATACCAAAAAAAATATTGTACAATATATTTTTAAAAACTGGAAAAGACGTAAGCCATATTAAATTTCATGGGGAATTGTATGAAAATTAACAAAACAGAATATTTAACTAGTATGTGAAATGCGCGAACTTTTGAAATCTTTAAATGTATTTAAATTATATATCACAATGTAAGAATGAAAAAAACCATAAAACAAAGAACTTACAGATACAAATAAAAGTTTTGAAAGAAATAAAAACTTTGTTAACGTGTATTAATAAAGTTTATATGCAAGTTTTAGTGAAAAATTATGGTAATCATTTACATTTTAAGTGCAAGTAAGCGAATAAGTAAGGAGATAGAGTTTATTGAATAAATAGTAAGAGATTGACGGAATGCTAAAAAGTAAATTAAAAGATTAAAGCAATAATCAAAGTATATAGATCTAAACTGATGATAAATACGCGAGCGAAGCGCCGGTAACAGATAATATATCTATATATATGTGTTAATTAAAACGTAATTGTTAGGCCGGCCCCCATTAGAAAAAATGTCCCAAAAAATGCCCCAATTTTATGTAACGTTTGTTACATTTTAACGCTTCAAACTTTTCTACATCTGTTATTTTCGAACCAAAACGTGTATCACGTATAAATGTGGCAAATTCATTGTTATTGCACAGTTCATCGTCCCATTTTCGTTTCCAAAATTCACGTTTGTGTTTGGCAGCGGTTTACCTTTTTGGAAACATAATGAATACACTTCTTATTACTGTGCAGGTTGATTTATAAGAAGTCCCACCATACAGAGAAGTATGTGAAGACTATATTGTTAAACGCAAAAAAAGTATTATTTATATATGTGTTGTAGTATGTTAAGTTGTTTCGATAGATTAATAAAATTTATGGTATAAATTATTGGTTGTACTTTTTTTTTATCATATGGGATATTTTTTCGTTATAAAATTTAGTGAGGCCGGCCTAAGAATTACGTTGTAAATTTTGATCATTTTATACAAAGTATAGAAGAAAAAGAAACAGAAATGTTAGCAAAAGGGATCAAGAGGAGCAGCCCCTTGCGAAGCTAAAATGGCCGAGTTTATATTTATATATATATATATATATATATATATATATATATATATATAAATATATATATATATATAATATGAATAGATATTATCCTTATTTCATATATATATATATATATACTCGGCCATTTTGGTCTCGCAAGGGGCTGTGCCCCTTGACCCCTCTTACATTTATTTATGTCTCTTTCTCTTCTATACTTTGTATAAAATGATTAAAATTTACAACGTAATTCTTACTGGCATTAACACAAAAAGAAAAACAAAACATAATCACAAAAATCCTATCCTAACATTTAACTTTCATTACATAAAATTAAAATATTGTTTCATTACATTTTTCGTTACATAAAATTGTGACATTTTTTAAATAACAATAATAAAAATCCTATAAAATATAACAAACGTTACATAAAATTGGGACATTTTTTTGGGACATTTTGGGTTACATAAAATTGGGACATCTTTTCGAATGGGGGTAGCCTAAGAATTACGTTGTAATTAATATATGTATAATATATCAATATGCGTGTGTGTGTCTGAGTGTACGCACGCGTGCATATGTGTGTAATTGGGTTCAATGTAATTCACGAATCTGGGTTTTTAGGGTCTAGGAATCGATTGGTCATGGTCTTATCGCCGATAAAATTCTACATAATAAGCAACTGTAAAAGGGAGGCGATCAGGGTTTATTTTAGTGATCATCGTCGTATTTTTAGGATTTATTAAAAAGCAAACAACAATACGTCTGTTTACCATGGCAAAAAATGATACATTTACTTCTCTACGGTAATTGAAAGTAGAACAAAGATGTAATAAATTTGTTTTGTGATGAAATATAAATTTACGCTTTATAGACTAATTGGAATATAGAGGACGTCGTTACAGAGCAATACCGATGATAATTTGTAATGATATTTCTGGCTTATGAATATTTAATTTTGTTACGTGAGAATATTTCAACACAAAATCGAATATTAAAGATTTTTGAAATCAAACGGTTCAGGAAACGGAGAGTCTGTTCGTGTTAATGATCAATTGATTTTTATTAAAGTTTTAATAAAATTTAAGGGAGGAAATCACATTAGGAGGCTTGTTTTTATGCTTTTTTTTTTTTTTTTGTGAATTTTTTCAAAAGGGAAAAAGTAATTGGAATTAATTTTTAGACTATTAGGTCTTTTTAATCGTATTTTTCGCTACATTTCATATTTTTTTAAAGTACATTTCATGAATAATTTTAAAGTCATAAGCTGCTATTCGTAGAAGTCCTGAGTCAGAGTTCAATTTTGGCGTGCAATGTACGGGTCTCAAAATTCACTTGAAAGTAACGCAACAAATCTGTTTACATTATTTACATGTTTTATTATTAGATGAACCTAATTACAGCTAAAAAGATTAAAAATTAAAAAATCGAGAGGCGTTTGTGACATTTTTTTGGTTCTTTTTTTTGCAGAAAAAAAAAAAAAGAATATTTAAAGTTATTATATTTTTTTCAAAATTAGGTTCATCTGATAAAAATAATTTTATGACGAATAATTATTACTTTGGTTTTTTTGAAATCGATCAATAATTCGCCGAGTTATGCTGCGCGCCAATTGAAATAAAGGCATTTTGAGAAAAAGACGTTTAAAAAAATTCCTGATAATAATGAAATATATAATAATATGCTTACATTTCAATCGGCTCTATTCTAACACCACATAGCAACCCTTCTTCTTCTTCATAAGCATCATTCAGCTTAATCATTTCCTCTTTCCTAGCCCCTTTTTCGCTTACTTCGTCTGCTGAACGCTATCTCTATTTTATCGTTTATCTTTGTTTTGCCCGAGATTAAGCCAACTGAAATTCCCAATTCATTAAAAATCGACATAAGGCACAATTTCCCTCGTTAAACAAAGTAACAGCTAAAAATGTTGCAACTTGCATAACTTTCAAGCCACAATGCAAATGCTTTGGAGCCAAATGCCGAATTGTTAAATTGAAACTTTCGTTTGCATTTTGTGTGCGGTCACCTAAACATCTTTCCAGCAAGTCTTCTCTCGACATATCTTCAAGTATAGAGGTGACAATTCTTTCTGCACGTCGGGGTGTAATGGAATAGGTTGATTTTCAGGCACGGTTTCGAGAATCTTAGTCTGCTGCCACTTGCAACAGCTGTCAATGTCCGTTGGACAGTTCTTGTGTTAACGATTTTCGTCTGCGAATACCATGCAGTAGAACGTAGCCCGAATAACTTTCTTCGTGTCTTCAACGCTGTTAATATTTCTTCAAACTGCTAATCTTATCAATTTATTTATTAAAGTTCAATTAGTCTTTTCCGCCCAGTTTTTAACTTTTTTTACACTTTGAAATCGAGTTCCTATTCTTTTTTCGACATGACTTATACACTCGTTCTTGGCAACTACTTGTTCGTCGTCATTAACATTGAGAAGAGCTGCATATAAATTGATCACCTTTAGGGTGCGGAGTCATTTTTTTTTTCCCATTAAATTTCGTTATACGTGTCGACAATAAGTAGCGTGACTTGATTCACTTCCACTGTTTGGTAAAACTCTGTGAAATTTATGTAGAAGGTAGAGGAGGGAAATGCGAACACAATGCCCTTTGTCGTGTTCTGAACTGATCAGATTCTGTCGTGCGAAACACGTTAAAGAACGTTTCGAATCCAGCGAGTTGCGAGATACGTGCAATCGTCAAATTTCCAACAGCTAAAGAAAAAGTTGCAAGTGCAGAAATTTATCGCTGACTGTGCATAGTATACGAGGCAAATAGCGTTATGGCGCAAAGTGTGCTCACCAAAAATGGATCAAGATGTTTGAAGAACGAAGAACGAATACACATAATGATCAACTAAACGGCCGCCGAGTATTGAAGCACGCTCCGTTTCATAGCCGTAGCATACGAATGACTTCAAATTTCGCTTTGAAATTTCTTGAGCATATTTTTGAATAGTTACGCTGACAATATATGCAGTTAAAAAAAAAAAAATCGATTTTTTGAAGTGTCTACTGTGGTTTCCCCCCCCCCCCCTTTAAAAAATAATTCGCTTATTTACCGTGTTAAAAAAAACATCAAAATTTCGCGATGAAATGGAATTTCTTCACGATGTTTACGCGACTTGAAATATTACACAAACCGAAATACCCTTTTAATATTGAAAATGAACGGAGTTTTGCAACTGTGTAACCTTCGTGTAAATAGTACATTGTTATATTTTTTTTAAAAAATATACTTTGATCTGCAAGTTCGGAATAAATTTGAACAAAATTCGTTCACCAGGTACTATTAATAAAAAGCGTGAAAATTTAAAATTTCTTAGCAAAATTCGAACTCAAAGAGTTAATCACGTGACCAAGGCGATTCATCGCGGTAACACTTTTGCGTGATGAAGGTAGAATGACTAGCGGCGATAAGACGTGTATCCTCATCAAAACAAATCCTACTATTATACCTGTAAGCGAATAATTTTTGCGGAACTGTTACACGCCGAATCGGTTTCAGGTCCAATACTGCTAAGAGAATCGCGCGTGATCAGCTACAAAAAGTGTAAATCCACGCTGCATTATTATATTTCTTAAATATGCATTATCTCTAATAATATGTAAAAAAAAAGGATCGTGAAATGTTTCTACGCATGTGAAAGGTCGTCGATTCGCGTAAAATATGAGGAAATCACAATTACTATAGGAACCAAAACTGAAGATGACGAAATGGCAATAAAGCCCTTTCCCGATGCATCTGACTGATTAATTAACAACTCGTAACATTTTCTAATTCTTAAACTACATAGAACGACAGCAGCGCTTTGTAAAAATACTTTTAATTGCGGACCCTCGTAAAGCTCGGTGACTGTTGTATACTCCAGCCTAGCTCAATACTTTTAAATTTTGAAAATAAATCGTCTAATACAAGCGTTTAGCGTGAAAACGCCGTATATTTCTGTTGAAAGTTTTTTTCGAAATTCGGTTTTATATTTTTTTAAATTCATTTCACACGTAAACTTGACCGTCCAATTTTAGTTTCTCGTCTTAATTTCTACCTGGAACAGTGATGAAAGTATTTATCGCAGAAGTGGGTAATTTGGAGTAGAATTCAAGAAGTTAAAAGCAGGTGTTGCTTTATAAGAATGTAATTTGAAGTCGCCTAAGCTAGGTTCATGAAATCTTCCTTACGTTTCAAAATTTCCCCCTGAAAAATGTGCATTTTAAAATTAAGCGAAATACATAAAAAAAAGAAATAAAGAATCTAGCGTGTTTTTTTTGTTCTTTTTTTGACGTCCACCTGATTATCTTATGTCAGATTGCTAACAACGTTTTTTTTTGTTTTTTCTTTTGGATCCTTAAATCAAAATGCAGCCTTGGCCGCAAATTCAACTGCATCAAAAATACTTTTACACTTAAATGTCGTTGATCATGGTACATCTCGTACAATAATTGACTCGCAATTGTCTCGTTCAAATTTACACTTTTTATTCCATGAATTTCCACTCTGTCTGTGCACAGAAAACTCAAGCTGGTTACAATTAGAATCGTTCGTGTATTATACATCAACTGTGCATTGTTTAAAATTTATTCAGCAATATGGAGCCACAAGTTGTAAGAAAATGCCTGAAATGTGGCACCGCCTTAACATTACTAAACATGAGTTTTGATCAACTAGAGCTCCCTAGATTCTATAAAAACAATTAGAACTTTAATCATAACGGGAACGAAAATGGAGCAACCAGCAATCCAGAACTGCCATCTGCTTTTTTTTCCTCCTCCTTTCTAAGTGACAAATACTGCCTAAATTAATGGGTAACAAAACATTAATATATACAATAAGAAGAGCAATTTACAATTAATCAACTCCTGTATATGGAGACCGTTTGATCCAAGGATTTCACGTATCCGCTCTACATTACAAATTGTACGAAAGAGAAAAGAGAAGAAAAATCGAACGCATAATGTTCTCGTAGTTACTTTAGTAATATTCATTGTTCTGTTTTGTTTATAATTTGTAGTATATTTGATATATATTTTTTAGTCTTAACTGCATTAATTTTGATTTTGAACCGACATTTCTATTTCTCGCCACCTGGACTATTAAAAGTTACAATTCTCAACGCGTCTTTTATTGTATATATCTGGATATTCGTTGTTATCATTATTATCGTTTTCTTCTCTGTCTTCTTACTGGATAGGTCTTTTTATCATTACGTTGCACTTATACGGGCGAATTCGCCAAGTATAGCGCAGCTGCAATAGGTTTTAACCGCATCTTCTCCGAGCACTTTCTCGACAATGGTACCTATATCAACGATCACCGATTTCTACATTTCTATGTGAATTTTTTCATCGATTCCTATTCTACGCATAGCATCGTGTAATTGTTTCGGTATTATACCTATCGCCGATATCACCAACGGAACTATCTCCACTATATCAATGTTCCAGATTCGTCTTATTTCAAAAACCGAGATGTTTTCTTTTCTTTTCACTTATTATTATTACTATCATTATCATTATAGTTATTGTTATTATTGTTATTTTTATTGTTGTTATTAATATTTTTATTTTTTAAACAAACGAACTATATCGGTACATACTTTTAACCAGTTGTTATTCATAGTACAGGATATATACATATACAAAGGGATTGGTATTGCTGGCCGCTTCGCGGCCCATTCCTTCGGACATTAAATTATTTTACTTTGTAAATTTTCATAAAGACTACACAGCAGCGTTCACATATATTTTGAATACGTCAATCAAAAAAGTGAAGTTTAGGTTAAAATATTTGAAACCACTAACAGGGTAATATACGTCAGAGGAATATGTTGATTTTAATTCTTTTTAAAATAAGACATTAACAATATTTATTTTTTTAAATGTAATGATGAAATTTGTTTTTTTTTTATTGTTAGAATCTAATATCAATGATATATTAAGTCATTGTTGACCATCACTTCAATCATTTCAGAATTTGTATGCTTGAATTATTTTTCAAAATTTGGGCCCTTTAATTTTAAAATTTTGGTGCTCCCGTACTTTTCCTATATTCTAGCGATATATCATTTAAAAAAAATAATGACCCTTCAGCTACCATGGAAAGATCTGTGTACGTTTTTGTAGTTTCCAGTATTTCCGCTTTAAGCGTGTATTTTTCCAAATTTTGTATTTTCCACGTATTCTGGAGACCTTAATATGCTGGCTAAAAAGAAAATCGATACCGTAACTCATAACTGGCCGTGGAATTTTTTAAAAACTTTTTTCTCAAAACTTGATTTTTACATTTTTAAAATTTTAAGCCCTTTAATTTTAAAATTTTAGAGGTTTTATATATTTCCTATATTCTATCGATTGAAATACATCATTTAAAAAAAAGAGTTCCAGAGCTACCTTGGTAAGAGCTGTGGACTTTTTTTTTTAGTTTCCAGTCTCACCGCTGTAAGCGTGTACTTTCACAAATTTTGGTCCATAAATATCTGAATTTTTCGAATTTTTTATTTTTCCTGTATTCTGGAGACTTTATTATGTAGGTTAAAAAGGAAATCAATACCGCAAACTTGCATAGAACTGGCTGGGGAATTTGTTAAAAAAAATTTTCTCAAAACTTAATTTTCAAACTTTTCAAAATTTGGGCCCTTTAATTTTAAAATTTTTGGGGTTTCGTATTTTTCCTATATTTTAGGTATTGAAATACATCATTTAAAGAAAAGAGTTACTCTCCGGCTACCATAGTTAGAGCTGTGGACTTCTTTTTAGTTTCCAGTCTTACCGCTTTGAGCGTGTACCTTTCCAAATGTTGGTCCCTAAAAATCAAAATTTTTTGAATCTTTAATTTTTTCTGTATTCTGGAGATCTTGTGGTGTGTAGGTTAAAAAGAAAATTAATACCATAACTCATATAGAACCGGCTGTGGATTTTTTTTTTTAATTTTTTTTAAAACTTGATTTTTACATTTTTTGAAATTTGGGGTCTTCAGTTTTAAAATTTTGAAGGTCTTATATTTTTCTTATAATCCGACGAAGAAAACACGTCGATTGAAAAAAAAATTAACTCTCTAGTTACTATAGAACGGTCTGTACGATTTTTTTTCTTGCAGCTTTATATAATAGATATATGAATAAATTCTAGAAAGATTCAGTTCAGTGGAAAAGTTTGCATGGTGTAGAAATAGCAGCAAAAAAGCTAACAGAGAAATGTTAAAGGGGACTTTTGCCGTAATTCATACCGATAGTATGCTAGTTTGTCGTACTATAAAGCTGAAAAAGAAATTCCGGAAGAATGTCAAGAATATTTAAAAGCCAAAGGGTTCACAATATATAGGGTATGAATTGTAGCAGAGCTGAAGCATATCTCGAGAACGATTAGAGTCTTCGAGTTGCACTAGTTTATACGATGACAGAGGAAATGAAGAAATAATAAAGATGTAACCGAAGAGCAAGAGACATTTTAGCGGGAATTATCATTAATACGAATACCACTACATGGAAGTTATACGCAAAGTAATTCGATGTACTTTGAAATGACGATAATGGCACACGGTTTTCATGTCAATCGAGATGAATGGAAAGGCTTTGAATTAGATGGGAAAAAACAGAGTGAGGACTAACACACAGATGATGATTTGGTTTCGATGGAAAAAGGATATTATCATCAGCAACGGGAAATATATTAATTCAATTGTTGGAGAAAGTAGAGCGAGCAAAAACGAGTCAGCTAAATTATCTGCGATGCCGCAATATCTGGGTTGATTTCAGATGAAGCAGATTGAAAGGAGCCCCTTATATAAGGTACACTTTTAGAATCGTAGTAAATAAAGGGAAGCTGTTGATTAAAGTGCGAAATTATAAGATTTAACCGTGAAAACGGAATAATTCAGAATGTACAAAGTAAGGGATGGAAAAAAAGTTCCGACACCTTCACGACTCGATCAGTGACAAAGGACATCGGATGAAGTGTAGCTTTCAAAGTTTGGCCAATATGAAGGAGGAGTGGATTTAAAGGATGGATAGGCGTATGGGTGAAAAGCAAAAATGTAAGGAAGTTTTTTATTATAGGTATTTCAATGTATAGGAATTAGACGGGGAATTTGAAAAAAATTGAATAATCGTTTGGAAGGGATTTAGTATAGGAGAATATGCTCGGGAAATAGGATATCTGGACGCAGCGAAAAAAGGCTAAAGATAAATTTATATGTATGCTATCATCTTTTGACCCCGTGTCTGAACCCGAAATTAATTTTCGGTTATATATCGTGTTTAGCTGGGATATCCCGTTTCCATTATCCCACTAAATCGTGCAGTATTAAAAGGGGTTCATCTGTCTCGTGAATCTAAATCGGTTTTTTTTCGCATTAAAAGTTTATTTGGTCTCGCTATTTCCGTTACGTAGAATCAAAATTAATCCGAGCCCGAGGTTAAACCGTAAAAAATCCCGTACACCGTATTTTGTTCTCTGTCGTAACTAAATTCTACATATAGGTGACGGTCGCTGAGAAAAGGTACATAGCGTCATCAGAAAGCAATTAATCGAGACCAACGCGTTCAAAGTTTCGCAGTATAATACACTTACAGGTAATTTTAAACATACAATTACGATTTACGAAACAGGAAAAAATAATTTGTTTTCACCAGTTTGACCTCATTCACATTAAAGAGCATGTGCTTCGCAAGTGTCCAGTCAAAACCGCATTTTTTAAACACACACACTATGTGTACCTTTTCTCCGAGACCACCACCTATATGGTATATTTTTACTACTCTGCTGGTTGGAAACAAATGAAATATATTTCTAGTCTGATTTTTTTTTATATGCGTGAAGATTTTGCGAATGACACGACTCCCCGATGAAAGTTAGCGTTGACCAGAATTTCTTCTCGTTTATCTGAGTTCCTTTTTTTTCCCGTTACCGTATATACATACATTGACTTAAGTGACGCCTACGAAAATCAGAATGTAGTTCCTCCGCAAACCGGAATTGTTACAACTCTGGCTTCCGGATGAACGGGGGGACAGCTAAAGAGAAAAAATTGTTTTGACGCCTCGTTTAAAACTGTTACAAAATAAACCGGGAGAACGAATTAATTTCTGAAATAATTGTAAACCTTTTCTGGCATTCTATCCTCTCTGACGTTATAAATCGTTCCGCCTTTCGTGATATTTAAAAACAAAAGCTCGATTGAAATTCGGAATAGTAGGAAGTAGCACGCGATTAATTAATCGATATTTATAATTCGCGAACGATCCGATTTTAAAATTCCTCGCCGAACTTTACCGAAAAATCAGAACACGGAAATTCGAGACTTTTAATACGTTTATGAAAAGAAAACAAAAAAATGTAATCGTACGGTCGTCTTTCACGCGCCTTTGATACTTCACATTTAACGGCGACTATTTACCGGAAATTAACGACAAAAACATTCGGATTTTTAATTCAGTGAAACCATCCGGTCTGTGTCGTTACTCTTTGTTAATCCGCCTACAAGTGATTAAATTAAACCGGCGACATAGCACAGGGCTTTCGCTCTCGACTCGTTATAGGAAAACGTTTTAGCCGAGTTATCGGATGAACCGCATTAGCACGGGGCTTCTGGTTTATTCGCCGCCGTTGCGAGACAGACGAAGCAGACGAAACTAGTTTGCTGATAAAGTTCACTATATAAATCGATCGTTTTATTCAACTTTTAAACGAGTTATCGTTTAAACGCCTTAAAAAGAACACATCTCTCATCCGTCTCCGCAATTCGAACCGGTTTATTAGCCAGATATCTCGTCACTGAAACGTAGCTGTGACAGGCAACGATTCTCCTTTATCTTTGCTTTTTTTTTTCTTTTTTTTTTTTTTTATAGCCGTCTTGGTTTTTCTTGAAAGCGCGTGTTCCGTTCTTCGATAAATGCAATCTAATGTGGCAGCTATCGACCGACAGACATCGCCGTATCAAGTTCACTGCCCGTTTAGTGTCTGTGCATCGTCTATTCGTCTGTGTGTCGCCTTTAAGGCGGCGCATCTTTTTATCGTCAAATAATGGCCGGACATTTTTTTCGGAAATACGACATTTTAAAAAAATTTCGCAATCGTAAGAATGGGTAATTTTTAAATAAATGCGTAACACGTCCATCCGCTCTGGCGCGAATATTTACAGTTCGCTTAAAACAAAAAAAAAAACATCTACTTATAATTATTAATGATAGCGGTGCGTAATTCAGAATCGTACGTTTATAATCGGTGCTTCGCGCGCCTGCCTCTATTAATTATCTTAATTGACTTTCCTCCGTTCATGATGAAAATTAAATCTCAGACCCACTTAAGAGATAACCTAATTTCTTGCTCGCAGATATCGGTAAATTGAAAGTGGTTATGCGCGCCAGTCTCGTGCCTTTCTGGTACACCGTTTTTTCTTTTTTCTCGTTTTTCGTCATTTCAATTAGCCTAATTTAATAAAGCATTTTCATTTAAATATGAAATAATCCGGTCAAATTAAAAGGCAAGATCCATCCGCCGAAACCATCAACAGTCTTACAATATCGTGAGACTGTAAAGTTTTTCCTAAATAAATTTTAATCAAACATCGGCAGCCCGTAAATACTTGAGCAAAATTCGATGAGACCCAAATTATCAAATGGACCACATTAGAAGATGCTCGAATACAACGGAACAGCAAAAGCTAGGGGATTAACGAGAGGTTACAGGGCTGGAAGCGATAAAAAAAAAATGAAATAAATTATAACGCTCAGTTCTTGATTCGACATGAGCTGGAACAAAAGACATGAAAATGGAATTAGAAATTAAAGATGCGAAAGGAAGAAAACGAGGAAATCCTATGTGGCACGCGAAAAACAGAAATATTAACGCTATTCGGAAAATAAAACGACGGCTATTTAAAAAAAAAGGTAAATAGCGCATCGCGCGCAAAGAAATATTGTCATTATATAGTGTCATTGCTCTCTAAAAAAAACAAACAAAAAATCGAAACAAAAAAAAACAGCTCCATCAATCTTAATTGAACCGCTCTATAAAAAATAATTAAATACTTTTAAAACAAAGTGGTATACTAAATGTTTACATTTAAAAAAATCGTTGATCGAATGTCTCGTGATGCAAACCGTGCTAATGGACTCTTCATTGACAAATATACTGCCAATAACCTGAATATTTATTAACGCATTTAATCTCCGATGAGATTATTATGCGACTAAAAAGAATTTACATACACATACATGTATAACAAGTTTTTTATTTAATATATAATTTAAATTTTTATAAATTACAATCTGATAAAAATTGAAATAACACGTTTTACATTAATTTGTAGACCAGTAAGAATTAAGATAATAATATATAATATACTTCTAATGTCTAAGAAACAGCATTTTAAATTTTAGTCAAATTCCTATCTTTCTTCCTTTTCTAATCAACTTTCCTTTTATCTCTCTATTCAACCTGTTCTCCCATCTTATCCTTAATTTCATAACTTTCCTTCTTTGCGACGTTACCGCCATTTCTTCCTTATATCGACTACGCTTCAATCGTAGTCCCCCTTCATCTTGCTATCGTTTCCCATTTGCAGACTTTCCTTATTGTCCTCTACATCCTTTCAGTGATAATCAAGAATGTAATTTTGACCACATCCTTTCTCTGTCAGCTGAGCGGTTCCATTCTTTACTCATAACTCCTTAAACTAAATATCCTTTATAGTGCTGCATCGGTTCATTTCCACCCCCGGTCTGTTGTTCCGAACGGGGGAAAACCGCCGATGTGAATTTTGTACCCCTACTTCCTAGAATTCCTTTGGACTTGCTGGCATTATTAGAATTGCTATGGAAATGTTGGGAATTCCTACATGTTGTATACCAAACTTCTACAGCGGTTTCGTCCGTGGTTGTTTTTCTTTTTTTGGTTACTTCATTGTCACTATAGCTGACCGCAAATGAATTTAAATAATCTATAGTTTTCTTTGTTTCATTGTCGAGCATATCGGTTAAAATGCTCTTTATTGGCGAGACTGAAAAAAAAAAAAATCCAAAGTTTTAGCAGATAGGCCGATAGATTACCACGATGTTCCAGTTGATAATCGGAGACGAAACTGAAAGATACCGAGCGAGTGGAAATGTCAAATAAAAGTGGCAGGGACGAATGTATTCCAAGTGATGAACTTTCATTATGCGACCGATAGTGCTAACAAAAACTCGCCACGTGCTATCTATCTAGGCCACGATGCTTGTTTATCACCTGAACAATATTTTATTTAACTGTGCGGAAACAGAAATCTCCCCCATGAACAAAAAAAAAACAAACAAAAAAACAAAACACACTTTAGTGAAAATTGATGATCCCCTACTATTCTATTAGGTGTAAAATTGAAAACCACAATTAAATCTTATTAAAAATTTTTTTATCGAATAACTTTTTAGTTAATAACAGTTAGAACGTTACGGAACTGTTCGTAATTAATAAATTAATAGCGACATTTATAAAAGTGTACGAGTGTATGTCTGCGGATCTTTAAATATAATGGTGTAATAAAAATGTTTGTAATGTTATCTTTGTCCGCAGAGGTTATACAGTTAAGCGCCGAACCGGACTTCAGATCGGTAACTCTGCACTGGGAATATCCTAAAATTATGAATAAAAACCTGTACGGATTTCAAATTCATTACTGCGAGTTGCAAGCATGGGGTCCGAATCGATGTCGAACAAAAGTAAGACACTTTTTCGCACGTACTTAAAAGTGTGTGTATTTTATGATTTTTTACTAATTCTGTTTGTGTACATGTATATTTTCAGCTAACCTCTCTTTTTTATATTTTCATCTTGTCTTCGGATTGTAGCGTAATTTTTAGACTACGGCTTAAATTTGGGGCGACTAGAATTTTCGAAAGATTTAATAAAGCTTTTTTAATTTTCAATAATATATATATATAATATACAGTGTATCTCCCTCCGAATGCGAGGACAGTACGCAGAAGAAATTTTCATCAATTCAATTAGGCGGTAAATTTAACTCTTTAAAACACGGTTCGGAATCTTTTCATGAAAATCTTTATCAATAGATGGTTTTTTCTTTTTATTTCTACTGCACGACGATATGTGTTGTTTTTATTTTTTGTAATGAAGGCGTTTTTTTTTTGTTTTTTTTTTTTAATTTTAAGCTTTCGTATTCTTATCCATTGTTTTACGGTATGTCACCTTAAATCGCTGCTCTTTCATAATTAATTGACATTGGTGTTCGGAGTCGAAGCTTCCAAAAATTTCAATCTCCTAACTTCCCGAAATACATAATAAAAAAGGAAATCCCACAGAACTAGAGGATATTTTTAACTATTTTTTTATACTAGGTGAAAAACTGTAAAAGTGTAGTTACGGTTGTGTGAAACGTACTTGACAGAAATGGTATAAGCAAATCCGAATTTTAATTTTTTCAAATACGTACGGTTATTGTATGAGTGTAATAGTAAACCTTATTTAGTGTACAGCAAAGATAACAATCCGGCCACCGGTGGTCCCGAAACTGCAATGTCCCTGTAACCTATAAATGAAAATTAAAAAATCGCAGTTATAATAAAAAAAATTAGCGTACGCGCGTGATCACAACTACTCGCCTACAGAAGTGAGAGAATGAATCGTTCAACCGTGTGTAAAGCAACATTTTTTCGCACCACTAAGCACAACTAAACGAACTAAAGAAAAGAAACGAACTTATTCCTGTTGCGAATTTTCCTTTAGTGATGTTTAAATCTAAATCTTTCCAAAATGTTACCCCGATTAACAATGAACGTCATTTTTTCTAAAACTACGCTTTCGGCAAACTAAACGGAATTCAAACTGAACAATAGTGTTCTCAAATTGAATTTTTCTCTCCAGCTCGTAATTGAAGTTTTTCCAACACCTTGGCGATTGTCTAGCTCATGGGCTCCAGACTTGTTTCGTTTCGGATCCGAGTAGCCGCTCCCCTAGGTTTATACCTAATCTGAAATTGAATATCAGTTACGCCAGAAAATTCTAGATAACTTAAGTAGAAAGGAACTAATATTCTCTTCAGATTAGATCCTTAAGTACATTACGAAAAGCTTAATTACGCAATTCATGATATCCTACGAAATATATATATATATATGTGGGACTTGTTTTACCTTTTTTTTATAAGTTAGCTTACGTGTATAATATTATTGCATTTCGAATAAAACGAAAACTCAAGATAAGAATTTTTTTAAATAAAGACGAGAAGCTGTTTCTTTTTCGCACTTTCGAGGAGGAAGCCAATTATTCAATTATACTTCTCGCTGAAATGAACGAGCATTGAAAATTACATATAAAACTTCCCCGAGAATTTGAATATACATTGAATATTACGCGTGTAAATTTTACTTATGTAAACTATATTGCGTTAAGGAATAATTTTTTTCGAACAAAGAATTTTTTACAGAAAATAAAAAGCTAGCGTGTATCGCTGAAGTTTATTGATAATGTGTTATCATTGTACTCAATCGTTAAAGAAATGCCTCTGCAGTTAAAATCGAAATTTTCAATTCCGCTCTAAAGTTGATAGCTTTGAAATGTTTAGATGGTGTAAAATCCGATCGAAATATTTCCACACATTGCTAAAAATGTTGCCTACAACAATGTCCAGATTAAGAAGATTTAAACATTATTTACGCAGTGCAAACTACAGAAAACAAACAAAGATTTCAATGAAACCTTCGGGTTGATGTCTGAGAGTTTCAGGGAGCTTCTTGACAGAAAATGGAACAGCAATGATCGCTTTTAAAAATAAGTTCCTTTTTTCATATAAACGTTTCAGTTATTTTTATTTCGCAAGAAAAAATGTTCCCCTTAAAAATTTTATAAATACATGTTTTGTTTTTTTTTGTAATGTCTTTTTAAGTTTTTGTATCAATTTAATCCCCTCCGACTAATCTAAACTCTCGCTCGCCAATATGCGCCTGTGCGCGCATACACTCATACGTATATATATATATATATATATATATATATATATATATATGTATCCTGCGTATTTGTAGACAGATAAAGGAGTAAAATGCATTTTTTTCCATTGTGTCGTAATAGATCATAGACAGCGCTTCCGGAATAGACATAATATCGGGTAAAAAATATTTCATGTATTCGGTAATAATCAGTTCGTTAAGAATGGCTACCAATTATTCGTTCGAAGTGAAGCCGTTGGAGTCTAAACATAATATTAACACGAAGGAATTTGGAAAAACTATAACTGTGCCTACTCGAGGATGTAAGTAACTATATAAAGTTAATACTGTTTACTATAAAATTCCGACTTTCGATCAGCGCATACTTTTTATGAATGATTTATTTCGCATACAAGTTTATTCGCCAGGTTTAAAATTGTTTGTAGTTGTTGTGCGTTTAAACAGAAACGAGAATTATTTAATAGAACGCAGAGCGTTACATTCGAACATCGCCGTATGAATTGCGTAAATTAACAGCGTTTTTAAATAGCTTCTACAATACATCTGCCGAAATTTCTACAATACGTTACACTGAAAATATACGCCTATTATGGTAAAATAAAAATAATTTAAAAAAGTCAATTATATTTAATCAAATCGGAGATTTCTGATGGAGTGAGTGTGTGAATGAGAACGGCTTAGCTTACATCAAAGCCGAAAGAGATGCAGATCAGAAGAAAAAATGGATACATCGGTCGATTAGCGGAAAATGGACGAATAAATGGACGAAGAAATGCACATGCATTGCCGAATAATTTTTGGTATAGTATCTCGCTCTGCGATGTCGCCTACATCTCACATCTATTGTTGACAAAACATTGTGCCCTTTAAGTATGTGTCTTCTTGAGTTTGGGAAATAAGAAAAGGTTCCGTCATGTCTCTAGAATATGGTGTGGTTGCAGTATTAAACGCGAGATGTGTTATGTTTCGTCACGAACTGTTTAGATGAGATGCGTTGTTGCGGTGCAAAATTCCCACCAGAGGAGTTGATGAAATTCTTCAATAGCCCGAAACTTTGGAACGAAGATTAAACTTTAGGTACTTGTTCAAACGTTTTTGAATTGCGCTGTTACGCTCTGAATAATAAACAGCGCAGCTGCAGCCTCGTCCGATTTTCGAAACTTGTCACCATCGGTAAAGATAAATGTTGTCCAGTAATTAATTTATTACAATAACTCCGGTGATCACGAAGCTTTGTCTTCGAAACGCGTCCGGGTATTTGATAAATTAAATAATTGTTTTAAATTGGTGCTTAAAATTAATTACTGGACAACATAAAAGAAACGATAAGTGAAATAAACAGATATAAAGATAAATGTAATTAGAATAACAGAGTGGCAATAGGAATTGTCAATATCCTATCAAAACACTTTTAAAGCTGCATTAAAAATTCTGCAGGAGCGAAAAATACATAAAATTATTTCCCTAATATTAGGCGTGTGAATAAGTACTCGCCGTTTTTGTCAAAAGAAATCCTTTATTTAAAAAAAGGGAATAAAAAAGCAAGTTAAATTCATCATTCGGGTTGCATTCGAATTCTACGTCGGGTGAAAACGACACACCTTTTGAGGCTATTCACGAATTAACCCATATTTTTTGGTCTGGGCTAGGACGTCCCACTTCAACGGTTTCCGGGGTGGTTTTGACCGCTGATGCAACATCATGCTGCAAACTCATCTTGTCATGTCTGCCGTTATATTGCGGCCATTTTCCCTTCAATGCTCGACTCAAACGCTTCAAAATTTTAGTCGATAGAGATCTCCCCTGTGGTGGTTTGGTTGGATTGGAGTAGAGCTCATAATACATTTCTCAGTTTGGCTAAAATATTCCGGTTTAGCTGACTAAATAGTCAAAATCGAAATCCGAGAAGAAAAAAAGATCCTTCGTTTTTCAAGTGTTTTTAAAACTCTATCGTATACTTTTTTCCATTATGACAACAGGATTTTTTATCATTTTATATTTTATTAAGCCCTCGACGTAAGTAGATTTTTCCGGTTCGTTATAATTAAAACGCTAAACATTCCTTATATTTATTTACGAATTTTTTACTACTTTGTCCGATATAAAAGATTTGTCGGAATCTGAGCAATTTTTACACTTCGTAAATACCGCTCTATTTTCGCTACTATTTTTTCGTATATATTTCTCTTTATGAAGTTGCTAAGCGGTAATATATTTTTTAAGTTATCGTGCATTTTAAATGCTAATTTGAATCCTTGTTTTTCGAATATATTACTTAATTGTGATACATTTTATTACTGATAAAACCACTTTTTTAGTAATATTATTTTTTCGGGTTTTAATTTCGTGCAGTATTGTATATCAATACAGTTTTTAATTAAATTCAAATTTTTCTAGTTTTTTCTTACAACAGATCAGTTCTCGGTTTTCTGCAATTTCCCCCTCCCTCATACACGATATTGAGTCATAGCACACTATTGTGCTCTTCTAATTTTATTAGTTAATAGACACAACTCTTCATCTTTTACTATTCTTTCTTCCAACTCCTCCCTTTTGTCCTCAGCGATTTCAGTCAAGCCGAAAAAAATCTTCTAATAAGAAAAAGTAAATATTCCTTATTTAAATTCACTATCATCGCGATGTACCCATTACCCTTGTCGCGTCTATAGAGAAATCAACTCGTGCATGTGCATGTACAATTTATTAAAATATTCGGTCACACTTACACGTTTTCTTTCAACTCTTCTTTATTTTGTTATTATAATTTCTTTCCCTCTTCGTTTCTTTATTCAGTTTTCATATCTCCCTCTTTTCACTCTCATTTTTTTGTTTTTGTTTTGTTTTTAACGTCTTCCTGTCCCAACTTTTTTAATCTACGTTCCCCTCATATTTCTCCTTTTTCTCCCGTTATGAAGTTTGTACTTAAAATCCTACAGTGGAACTGCCCCATAGTCAGCAAATACATCTCACTTGTTCATTCAATACGTCGTAAATAGCAAATGCATTTCAATTTACATTAAAAAGATAAAAGAGAAAAAATACGTAAAATATATAGTGTTGGAACAGGTCCGCAAAAATATATAAATATATACTTAAAAAAAGCTAAATAAACAGAAACGTTTTAATTTGAGATAAAATAAGAGTACATATCATAATCATAAAACGCAATAGTCCCGTTTATTTATAAAATGACTGAAAAAGTATAAACACGGGTAGGTGTACTTTCGTTTTTTATTTCAATTTAGAAATCAAAACATTTTTTTGTTTTTAAAATACGAACTGACGTTTAATTTTTCTTGAATAATAACTTGAAAAACTTATTATTTTTTTTTTTTTTTGGCCCAGCTTTCGCCTTTTAGCCAGTCTATACTTAGATCTAAATACCTAACTATTTCCTTCTTATATTTTTACATTAGCAGTTTTCAAAAAAAAAATATATAACGCCTTACATTCTAAGGACAATGGCTCCTTTACAATTTGGTACAGAGATATCGGTAATGTGTAATATTTATTTAAAATTTCTTTCATCAATTTCTCCCTTTCCTTTTTATATTTCTCACATTGCCAGACCATATGTTCGATTGACCCCTCTAATCCGCATTCATTACAGTTGTTGTTATTTGTTATTCCTAATTATTGTAATGTGTACTGGTGTCCGATGATGGCCTAATCTCTTATACGACATATTGCACAGATATATTCTCGGTCTAAACCTTTTAAACCAAGGATCCTTCTCTATTTTGCTCTTAATAGCGTAATATATATGTATTTTCCCTTTTATTTCACTCTTGTTTTTATACTCTGTGTTCCATCTTCTATCTATATCATCTCTTATATAAGGAACGAATTCCTCCCAGTTTAATTTAATTTGCTTGTTTTTATATTCCCCCCCCCTTTACATAAATTGTCTATTATTTCATTTCCTTCAATTCCTCTGTGTGCAGGAATCTATTTAAATTTGACTATGTTGTTTTGTTTGTATATTAGTCTCATTACCAGTTTTCTAACCTTTATTTCAATATTATACGCTTTATTCGGATTTGTACTTTTTAATTTAGCTAAGCTGGCGGCCTGCGAATCTGATAGTATTAGAATTTTCTTATTTTGTCGGTTTCTCAGAAATTCCAGTGCCAGGAATATTGCATAGAGTTCCATCATAAACGAGGTCACAGCGTATGTGAGCCGATAGACCCTGTTAATCTGTAGGTTACTGTAATAAAAACCGGCCGAATATATGCCTCTTGTCTTGTCCACTGATCCATCAGTGTATAAGTATTCGTAATCTAAATAATTTCTTAACATTTCTTTAAATTGCATACTATTTATTTGATCATTTATTATATAAAATTTATTATCCTCGATGTCTATTGAACGGGGCATCCAACGCTCTTCCTAGCTCATATATAATAAAAAGCTTAATTTGCATAATATTTTAAACGAAATCAAAAATTATATTTCTCTTTTTCCAAGCTCAAAACCTTAGCCGAAACGAGATATCTTCGGAATAAAGATAGTATTAATTTATTTCGCAAACAGACGCGGAGGAATTATTGGAGGAGGCAAAAAAAGATCTATAGGCACGTGAAAAAAAAAAAAAAAAGAAGAAAAATCGCCGTGCCAAAAAATAAGAAATAAATTAAAAATATCAAATTCGCTAATGTAGAGCATAAAATAAAAATGCAATTCTGTTGGCGACTTCAAACGGAGCGTAAAATAAAACGAATATTCCGTAGAAACCTTCTCAACTTGCAGTTCGCTGATCTCTTTTTTCATTCGGTTTTTACAACTTAAAAAATCTGAAGAAAAAGAAACTAAAATCTTTTAGCCGCTTATTAGTTTTTAACAATTACAGTTTTATTATTACCGAGAAAGATAGGATCTATTAATAATTTTTAAAATACAGTTTCAGCGAAAGCTAATCTATGTTTACCGGATGTTAGTGAGGTAGAAGTCTCGACAGGACCATATTTCGGCGGTAGAATAGCGGTAGAGTCGTCTAATAACGAAAAATTGACTGAATGCGCCATCGGCGGCGACGCCAACAGTTCCAGAGATAGCTACGTATTAAGAATAGAGCATAAGACTTGCGGAAGCAGCGTCAACAGGACCACCGTATCAACGTTCATATTGGTGCAAGAAAATCTGCCGATATTAACGCACAGTACACGCAGATTTCTCGTTCTGTGCACTTTCCAGCCGGAAACGTTAACCGTAAGAGCCGGGTAAGCAACATAGTGTATAGTTGAAAAAAAAAACTCGTTAATTTAATTTACGTTCATTTACTTAATTTAAAATTCTCAGCCGATAATAAACCGATTTCGTCGATTACATACCTTAGTGTATAAATTTTTATATGTAAATTAATTTCCAACCGCGGTACAACTTATCACTATGTCATTACACGCAGATTTATAAATAAAAACCAGCGAAACATTTTTCATTTCAAGTTAAACCGATGTCGGTACTCGAAGAAAACCGTCGTTTCTTCGATATATTCTGCAGGTATGCTGGAGTATTCCAGCAATAAGCGACTGCTCTATAACTCTTTTAGTTCTTGTCGAGAAGTTTAACAATAATTGTATTATATCGGCATTTCGGCTAGTCAAACTCTTTTGATCGGCAAGTAATAAGCCGGCCGCATACTGAATGTAACCCAAGTCCATGCCCACGTTTTTTGCGAGTACCGCGTATTGAACTCTAACATAACGAATAAATCAAAATTTTTAACAACTAAAAAGTCGAAACCAATTCACACAACTCACAATAACAACTAAGTTATTCGCACAGGCAACCCACGCGCGTGCTGCAGTGGCCTGGATTAAATATGCGGTACTCAATTAAATACGTGGTTAACAGAATAAAATCGGCGTGGTTTGTGCGTAGGCTGAGCTTAATATGCTGCAATCGGCAAAGAGCGGATCCGTGTATTAAGCTCGTCGCATATTTAATTCTGCAAAAAATAGAGTACCTCATATTGAACCCAATCTGGGCACCACACATGTGTCGCCTGTTTTTCGATTCGTGGGTGGGTGGGTTGCGTGTAGGTTGGTTTAAACTTTTTAGTTGTTAGCAATTTTGACGTTCACATGCTTTATATACAAAAACGTGAGCGTGAACTGTGCGCGGACTGGGTTCAATGTGCGTAGGAGTTTGGACTGTGCTGTGTCAGAATGTTCGTTGTTTTTCGTGCCCCTGTGGTGTATTGCATATGGTGTTAATTTGCCTCTATCTAGATAGATGGATGTAACTGGTCGTCCGTGGGTTTCGGTAGAATTCGGGCGACCAATGAAATCCGGTGTAGACTAGAGAAAGACGATTCTGTTTCCTCCAAAATCGGCACCAACTTTGGATGAGAGCAAGTCGTCTTGTTAAAAATCGACTCTGGATAAAAGTGCTTGTAGAGTCGGGGACAAAATAAAATCGACGATTTAGCGTCTATAGAATTTTCGCTAATAACGCGATGCGTGTAGAACAGATTTACAGTTTTTTTTTACCTCGTTTAAGAATTAGCGAAACACACATCGGGGGCATCGAGACACAATTCAATAGCACGCAAGCTGAATGGTATGGAACAATTAGCCCAAATTGAAACTGAGAAAGCAAAAAAAAAAAAGCCTAATAGTCCGAAAATTTTTTACAGATAGCTGGGGTTTCATTTGCACCAGTACAAATAAAATAAATATCGTCTTAATATATCGAATAGAGCAAAAACAAAAATATCAGTTATTTTAGTAATTATTATTTTTTAACAGGATTAATCTGCCGCATACGGAATCTGGCGAATACGGTCATCTACCTGCAAATGAAGTGAACTTGATGAATGAAATAAGCAATAACGTTGTTCAGGCCGCTTCTTTGTTACAGTCGAACGAAGTCTACCAAGGAAGAAGTTTTGACGGTACGAATGGTAGATTTAAAATATTTTGTTTAGTACGTTAAACACCCCCCCCCGCCCATTATTATTTTAAAAAAATGCTAAAATGCAGGAAATAATGCAATATATCGCCGTCTGTTAGAATTACAAAATTTTCGACCAAAACGGTTAAATAAAAGAAGAGCCGTATAGATGTTACCAGGGAAAATATACATATTTTTCAAAAACTAAAAACAATGACTCACTTAAAAAAATGGATTGTTAAACTGTAGCTTAATTCTCCCAAACTGTTCATTTTACTTTTCGCAAAAAAAAAAAAAGTATATATCCTGCCGATCCAACAAAAAAAAAAAAACAAAAAAAAGATTCTCTAGATCATCTGACTTTTTTTTTTTCTTCTTTCGAGCGCGCTAGTGGCTTTAACCCAACAACTAGAAAAATTAAAATAAAGGGTTACGTTGAAAAACGATTAAAGATAGAGCATAGGAAAGATTGAAGTACAGGTATTATTGTTGGAGATGGGAAGGAAAGGATAAAGGAAGAAGTATAAGTAGCAGGAAGACTCCGTGCTACAATTTCGGAGTACAAAGCAGAGTATATTCGTAGGTTTAATGCAAACCCCTCCGTCACTTGAATAATTAACAATTATTGTATATACTGTACACACTTCGAAATATCCCTTAACGATTTATCGAACCTTTGATACATAGTTAAATTGTGCTGAGTAAAGATGGTTTCAGGATATTTTGTTAATCCTTTCGGAGTCTGTCTTAGGCGAACTATCATCGTATAATTTTATAGCATTTTTATATCTAGGATTTTCCACCCAAAATGACTTGTTCGGTATGTTTAGTTAAAATCTAGATGACAGCTTCCTGTGTAATTTTTAATTTAATTTTTCACTCGTACAGTAAATTACACGCATTTTATTGTAGTTTGCTTTAATAAGTTTACGAATATTCGACGAGAACGGATTTCTATTTGGGGAACTTGTTTATATTACGTAAAATCGATGCAGGCTGTCTAAATGAGACCGGTAATCTCACTAGCGACGCCATCTGTTTGCACACTTTAGTCTTAGTTTTATGTTTATATTATTTTCAATTACGACGATGAAAATTTGTTGTGTCTGTTTTTATGTTTATTACTTGACAAAGCTACTAAAGTTGACATGAAATAAAATATTTTTCGTTGCGTCATTTTGGAAATATTGTGAAAATAGTATAGTGCGCTTTTCTTCTTTTTTTTCCTACAATTTGGTTGGCTCGAAAAATTCCAAAAATTTCGCTGAATTACTAAATATCGCTATATATTTACGTCTGTTATGGTTTTTGATAAGTCAGAGTTAATTACCTACTACTACAAGCAAAGCTTTACTTCCAAAATTCTTGACCTAAAATTTTTTTTAAATTATTCCAAACGATAGTGCATCAGTAAATATTACCGAAAACTAAATGGAAATGTTTTTTACCATTAATGAATTATAAGGAATTAATAATTTTTTATTATAAAAAGAAAAAAAAAACATTTCTAAAAAGAATAAAATTTCTTCGTATATAATAGTAGAAAATTTTTTAATAAAAATTACAAATGAAAGACATCGCTTTTTTACAGTGAAAAGGGCAAAATGTTTATATATATATATAAACTCGGTCATTTTGGCTTCGCAAAAGGCTGTGCCCCTTGACCCCTCTTGCTGACATTTTTGTCTTTTTCTTAAAATGATCAAAATTTACAGCGTAATTCTAAATCGATCCATATGAATATAAATTATGCGCAAACAAATAAAAAAAAAAAAAAAGAAAAAAAGAAAACAATCACAAAAATCCTACTCTAACATTTAACTTTCGTTACATAAAATTAAGACATTTTTTCGTTAAAAAAAATCTAATAGAAAAGTTTGGAGCGTTAAAATATAATAAACGTTATATAAAATTGGAACATTTTTTCTAATGGTGGCCGGCCTAAAAATTATGTTGTAATAAATATATTATGTGTGTGTAAGTGTTTAAAAATATAAAACTTAAAACAGATGTTATTTCAAAATCTAGTGAAAATATAAACTGGTACGCAGGCAAATCTTACAGTTTTCATAAAACACTTCGATTCAGATTCTAATAATTACGATAATAAAACATCCCACGAAACTTTCAAACGCGAATATCTTCTTATTCCGACGTATACGTAAACATCGATGCTTCGTGTACGATGCAATCGAAAAGTGAAAAATTCTTATAAATGCAGTTTAAATTTGTGCGGAGTGTGAAAATTTTTGACAATTTTACCTCTAAATGATGTAATTTCAAGCAGGCTTACAACAATGGTAACGCGCTTTATCTCGGAAAAAAAAAATCGGGGTAATTTTTTATTTATACACCGTTCAATGGATAATAATATTAAACATTTAACTTCTTTTTTACAGATAAAAATTCAGAATCACATTTTTTACTGTTAATAATTCTCGGATTATCCGGCGTTATAGGAATTGCAGCGACGATATGGTGGTTTGTACCGCTAAAAAAGTTGGTTTCTTTGCAAACGAGATCTACAAGTAAACCAAAGATCAAATTAAATTAAACTATACACACTAAGCTAGTTTGAATCGTACATTAAAAACGTATTTATATAAATATATATATATATATGTGTGTGTGTGTGTATGTGTATGTTTGCGTAGCGCATGTGTTCAGCGTAAAAGATAATTATTTAGTGCTTCTCGTGTTTCAGAATATATATTTCTTTTTCTATAAATAGTTCTCCTCGTAAGGGATTTACTATATGATTTACTCTTACTATGTACTATGAATAATTTGCACATTTCAAGTAGTCTTAAAAAAATAAAAAAAAAGTTATTACAAAAGAATATTAGGTCAAATTAAAATATTTGCAATCCTGTTGTACAAGAAACAGAGTATGAAACTGAATTTTTCAACACCAACATAGTACCCAGTCGCTTTACTGGATTTAAAATAAAACGAAGTAAAAGGTAAGATTATCAAATGATTTTTGCCAATTCTTGGTGATACTTACTCAGCATTTAAACGAGACTAATCATCCCTTGTTGGGTGCTACATGAACAAGACAAGCAAAAGGTAGGAGCTATGGAAATGTGATCGTGGAGAAAGATGGAAAGAAAAAGTGGACAAAGAGGAAAACTGATGAAGAAGTACTGTATAAAATAAATGAAAAAAAAAAAAACGCTGATACAAACTATATGGAAAAGAAAAAAAAAAATTTAATAAACCGTTTATCATGGAAAGTGCCGATACAAAAAACGTAAAAATGAAATAATTACTTTGGTAAATATTAATCAAGAATAAAAATTGAAGTTAAATGCAAATATAAATTCTAGACAACATTTTATTCATTTCTGACGCAAGTAAATAAAAAAATGCGTTCATCATTAGCTTAATAATAAATATTAAATTATTATATTAATAACTTTATGGGTAGTAAATTCATTTTTATAGAACGTTCAACGGAAAGATTGGAAAAGCCAGAAAAAAAAAGAGGATGTCCACTTAACTTGTGATCATCTCTCAGCCGATTTAATATGGAGTATTCTACGCGCGTAACGTAAAAAATCAGAAACTAATTGTCACTTCTTGATTTTATACAACACAGGTGAAAAAAGACCGAAAATCTTCAGCTAAACGTGTTAACCTGTTTTTTTATTGAACGGTAATAGCTACGTTTCCCAGGGAGAAAGAAAAAAATCTTTATATAAATACTTTAATTAAAAACAGAAAAGTAAAAATAAAAATTACTCGTATTAAAGCCCAAGAAAGCAAGCGGGTAAGTAGATGGAGTTTATAGAATAAGTGATTGATATGAGAAAAATAGAATGGTCAAGAAATAAAAAATGGATCGATGTTAATTAGACACGGTGTCTGCTGGCGACTAAGCTGACTTTAGTGTACTTCCATTGGATAGATACGCAATTTAGTAACTATGCGGTATATTAATTATGTCCTACAAAAAAAGTATATTTTATTAGAATATTTTAAACATTAAAATTACAGATAAATTAACAAAGAATCCTGTAATAGGAGTTTCCATAATTACCACCGAAAATATTATTTACACTCAAATCTTAAATTTATGCCCAACTACTGCGGTTTGTTGTTGCGGAATGTACATCAGTTTTGTTTTATTATATTATTAATATGCCCCCCCCCCCCCCCAAAAAAAGAAAACTAAATAGAGGTAATAAATCATTCGTGAAATGTGCAGTTCATTTAAAAAGAGAAAATATGAAAGATTTAAATAGATATATCGTAAACATAATTTTAAATAAATCACAAATCTATATAAAAAAATAACAATTTGTAAGGCATAAAATAATAAAATGATATCGGCGTTCAATCACGACGACTGATTATAGAAATATTTTGATTTTTTTGATACCGCCGGTATCCACAACGAAAATGTTTTATTAAATTTTATTCCTAAGAGAGTAAGAGAAATGTATGCATTTTATGTAGAGACCTTATCTCAAAAGAAACTAGTTAGGTTATATTTCAAGGCAATTTTTAAAGTATATGCTATATTAAAAAGAAAGTAAACGTTGCAAAAATTAATAAATTTCTTGAAAAGAAGAAGGCGAAGATTTAAATAAAATTATTTCACAAGCGAAACGTCCATTGTATTTGTGTAATTTATTTTGTTAATAATTTTACATAAACCAGCAAGAGATAAGAAACGACACAGAAACCAGAGAGTAACCTGTTTCAGATACACAGACAAATTTTTCATTATTCATTGATATTAAAAAGTGAGAAAGAATAATTTTATTTATATATATATATATAAATATGTCACGCGCCGAATTAATTTCATAAATAATCCTATTTTAAACTGCTAAATTGATCACGATTACATTATACAAACAGAAATAGCTGTAAAATTTCAAAATAAATCTAAAACAAAACATTGACGGAAGTTTTATTAATATTTTTAATTTACTAAATTATATAAAAATGTAATAATTGTGTGTCATCTCACAAGTGAACGTGAGTGATAATATTTAATTAGAATTTACAAAGATACGAAAAGTGTGTTTAATCTAAATTGCGGCGTTATAATTTTTTTTGCGACAAAATTACATTTACAGATTCATCCATACTGTCCAATGATTCGTTTGCAATATCAGCCTACGAAAACTATTCGAACTCTATTAGAGATACAGCTTCTATTACAGACATAGATTTTAACAATATGATAGACGATGACTCAATTCCAAATGATATCGTCTGCAAAGATGGAGGTGTCTTTAATGAAACGATGAAGAATCTGATTACGTCGCCTCAGTCTAAGAAACAGCAAACAGTCCAAACGGTACCACTAGATGGTGGTCAACTTCAACAATCGGAAGCTTAGTCGTAAATTAATTCGTCTACTGCAACTGGATTTTGTGATATTTTTTTCTCTCGTGTTATTTTAAAAATACGCAAATGAAAGCGTACATTTTTTTCTGTAATATAATCATTTAATTATCGCGAATATTATTTAATAGATTAAATCGGTGACTATGTACATTTTACATATGCGCTCATTATTTATTTATTTAAGATCCACGTAGAATTTCTTCCTCGTTAATTTAACAACACCGGAAATTCGTTAAATTGCATTTTTTGTTATATTTCCGTTGTGCTATGCGTTTAAATTTATGGTGATAACGCGTTTTAAACAATAATTAGCATAACACGTCGTAATTTCGTTTAATTTATTTTGTGCCTTTGTACAATTATAATAAAATTTCTATTATTTCACACGCGTTACAAAGAATTCTAAGTATTACATTAAACAAATATAGAAATAACAAAAAAAAATAAATTATTCGCAATATCATCCATATTATGAAAATTGAAAATGGCTCGAAAAAACGTAACCGCAGTAATTATCCATTTAACAAATTATTACTTTTTTTAAGTTTGTTTTAAACAAAATTAACTTGTTTTTCAAAAAAGATTGACTGGATATCTTTTTTTTCCTTTTTCTTTTTAATTTTTTATCGCTCAGTTATTAAAAGAAAATTAAATTGTTAAAAATAACTTTACGTTTATTCTGATATTAAAACATAAATGTATTTTCTGTCAAAACTTTTTTGAAAAAATTATTGAAAATATGTAAATTTCAAAGATCCGTAATTTTTTTTTTTTCTTCTAACATTGACGTAGTCATTTGAAATTTAATTTTCTATAAGTATTATAGAGAAGGGTTTCTCAAAGTGGGGTACGCGAACCCCTAGGGGTTCGCCATTCGACGGTAGGCGGTTCGCGACAAGATTTATGTAATGGCGGCTGGGTGACTGGCAGGCGCGTGGGGTACACATTTTGGCGCGCACGCGATTGAACTCGCATGGCATGGCACAAGCACGGCGCGCGGCGTGGTTCCCACGCTCAGTGTGTGCTCAGTGTTAATTTGTTTTAGTTCTAGTTACTTGCGCGCATTTTGCTTGACATCAAAATAAAAAAAAAAAAAACATTTGCAATCGTTTTGTGCGGCTAGCAATAATTTTGTTCGAATAACTGTTATTTTCTGAAAATATATTCAGTTATAGTTGCGAAAATGAATGAGTGGTTAAAAACGGGGTCATTACGTATAAAATGTCCAAATAATTCAACGTTATCATCCAGCTCGCAACCTGTACAAAGTACGTCTATTTCTGCTGAAAGTTTAGCTTCAAACGAAAATTCTGAGAAATCGAGAGAATCAGAAAAAAAAGTCATACCATCGACAAAAAAAGGAAATATGACGAAGACTATCTGAAAATTGGATTTACGTGCAACGAAGAATCTCAATACCCAGAACCACAGTGTGTAATATGTTCAGAAGTTCTGCAAATAGCTCGATGAAGTCATCATTGCTGCGAAGACATTTGGAAACAAAACATCCGCAATACGTACGTAAACCTTTAGATTTTTTTGTTCAAAAAAAGAAACAGTTGTTAGCTTCCTCAAAAAAGACCATGAAAACCACCTTGGCTACTAACTCTGAATATTTACGTGCATCTTTCCTTGTGGCATATAAAATCTCGAAGACCGGAAAGTCATACAATATTGCTGAAGAATTGATTTTACCAGCTGCTAAAGATATGGGCAGTTGTGTATTGGGAGACACATTTTCGAAATTGCTGGATAAAATACCTCCTTCGAATGATACAATTGCACGTCGCACTCACGACATGGCACACAATATTGAAAATCAACTCGCACAACGATTACAAAATAATTATGCGATTCAAGTTGATAAATCAACAGATATTAGTGGATTGCCGAATTTACTTGGGTTTGTTAGATATGTATATGAAAATATTTCTGAAGAAGATTTTCTATTTTGCAAGACCTTGGAGTCTACGACAAAAGGAGAAGATATTTTTAACACCATCAATGCTTTTTTAAAGAACATGGCATAGATTGGACAAAGTGTGTTGGTATATCGACAGATGGTGCAAAGGCCATGACAGGAAGGATATCTGGACTAATAACCAGGATTAAAAATCTCACTCCTGAGGTCAAAAGTATGCATTGAACATTGCACAGAGAAGCATTGGCGAGCAAGAAAATGCCTAATGATTTAAAAACAGCACTTTTAGAGGTCGTAAAAATAATAAATTTGTTACCTTTTATTGAAATAAAAAAACCTTATTTTCTTCAACAGCCAATTTTATTATTTTCTTGGGAGGGGGATGTTAGGGGTTCGCCGTCATCTGGAAACTTTAACAGAGGTTCGTGGAGCCATTAGTTTGAGAAACCCTGTTATAGAGGAACTATCATTTGATGGTGAAGGGGATGTCCTCATGGCGGGGTCTGAAGAATAAAATTTTATACATATGCATCATCAGCAGTATTTCAGCTGGTAGGCTGATTCATTTCATGCACCAGTCGCCTTCATGAAAGTCTGTTGAGCATTCTCGTAGTTCTGTACATTACAGTGAAGTACCGATTATCCGAAATGGATGTTTTAACGTATTTTAATTATTTTAAAATTATATTTAAGGTATTTAAGATTTTTAATATGTACGTACGTAATTCTATGTACGTACCGTAGGCCTACATGATACTACATTCGAGTTTTTATTTTTCATTACAACATATTACATTACTGTAGTTCATTAAATTTCGCAATTTTCAATGTTTTTCTTTTATATGTTATATACGCATAATGTTTCTATAAATACATGTAATGCTTCTATAACGATTATCGATTATCTGAAAAAATCGTTTTTCCGAAATTGTCAATCCCCGATTGTTTCGGATAATCGGTACTTCACTGTATTTCAATTTCTTTCCGTACCATAGCGGTAGCCTAGTGGTTAACGTGTTTGGCTACTAAATCAGAGAATACGGGTTCGAGACCTGTCTCGTTCCAGATCCAAATCGCTCCCAGGTTTATCCCACCTGAAATATTTTGGTACCAGAGAAATCTGGGGAAGTAAAGTCGGTCGAGAGAAAGGAACTATCCTCAATATTGTAGGCTTAGTACGATGGGACTTATTTTACTTTTATTATATTGATGAGTGTAATTCGAGGACGGCTACGATCTTTTTCCCTACTATCTCCCTTCCATTATGTATTTTAGCATACTTCAGCTGCGTTGTACGAATCCGTTGCGGAATATTTTTTTTTTCATCAATTTTTTCTCATACCGTGTTATAATATTTGCTCTATCCATTCAGCTAATTTACTGCAATCTTATGCCATATTTTAAATGCTTCTCTACTTCGGTCTTTTTGTTTCATCGCCCTCGTTCCTGTATAAAGTGTTTATTTAAAAAAAAAAACGATACTTAAGTGAGCAAGGCTTATCTTTGAATGCCTTTTTTAGCCACTGCAATACAACGACGGCCAATTTGCCGTAATGATATTGTTTGCCTCAGACGATAATTTTTCTATTCTTTTATTCTGTAATTTTATTATTACGATTATTTGTGAGCATACTTTGCCAATTACCATAACTTTTGCCTTTGAAATATGTTGATCTTCATTCCCCACGTTTTTTCATATCATCATTTATTATTTGGGTCGTTGCTGTTGTTGTTTTGGCAGTATCGGTTAATAAAGCCTGGACATCGACGAACTTAACTTCATGACACCTGTTACAGATCTTAATTTCATATTTAAATTCCTCAAATGTTTCTTCGATAATCATTTCAGCGAACATATTAAACAATTTCGGTGAAAGCAAGCAACCCTATCTCGTACTTTTCATAACTTTAGTCTTTCTTGATTCTACACCACTCTTTTTCGCAATAGCTTATCTACCGTATCAATTATGAATTATTCTCATGAAGTCCTACAAACATTTAATTCGAAATAGAAGAGAAAAAAATACGTCAAGGCAGCCAGTTAAAAGCTTTCTCGTGTCAATAAAATCCGTGCACAGACATCCGCTGTAATTGATCAAGTAATCTCCTAGTTTATATAACATGAGCATCGCAAGTAGCACGGTTTTTTTTTAGAACCGTGTACCGTGTTTCATCCAGACATCCGTAACGAAATTTTAAATGCATGCGATATCAAACTGATATAGTATATAGATTCTTTTAAATTTCACACTATATTATTTATTGCAGTTTCGTGCATTTGCGTGTTTCACTATCTTACATATTACTCCTCTTCCAATATACTTTTCTACACTTAACTGTTAGACTTTTTTTCAATCCGCGAGAAAAATATGGGGGAAAAACCTTTCCTTCGAAAATTGTTTTCTGTTGAACTTCTAGTCAGTATTTTAATGAAATCAAAGTGAAACATTAATTACTTGTACCACTTCTAACTTTTGGAAATTTTAGGTTCATTTTTACGATTGCAAAAGGAGCACAATTTACTTGATTCTTTCGCAATACAATACTTAAACAATAATCGTTTATTGATTTAATTTTTCTACAAAATAATTTTTAAATTAATTTCTTTTCCATTTAATTAAAAAGCTTTTTATAGAGTTATATTTTAAATCCTCAATAAAGGCTACATTTATACAAGATTTAACTTAAATCAGTACAATCTAATTGAAATATATAAAATAACAGCGACAGTAATAATTGTTGTTTAAAAGATCTTAGCCTTACAAACCTTGCTTTTCCATGAAGCAACAGAGACAACAATAAATATATGATCTAGAATAAGTCAAAGTAATTAATTTTGCTCTTTATAATATAGCTTATCCACTTGTTAACGGGTTGTTCCATTTTTCTTTCGTTTTTCTCTCCATTCCGCATTTAATTATAATGATATGTATAAAGTAGTTGTGTTATTTGTTGTTTTTTTTTTTTAACTCTTAAGAGAACTACAAATACTAAAAACATATAAATAATTCTTAAATGAAGTTTCAATATTAAACGCATTAAGAGAATAATAGGTTTCAATGAATTTTAACTGAAATAATGAAGTACTTTTAATAATTAATTTTTTCCATTATTTACTACACTCGAAAATGTTCCAGAACAACCGTAAGACAAATAGAACACAATAAACAAAACTATTGTATCACACGAACTGTACACGTATACTCGTACTCGTTGTTCCAGCAATCCTTAAATTGACACTGCTATATTAACGAAATTAACATTACGAAAGACTCACCGACAAGAACACGAACTAAAATAATAACTGCCCACGTAATTTTTAACTCGCAATGTAACAGGAAATGCAAAGCAATATGAATAAACGAATAAAAATAAAAAAAATCAAAAGAACGCCGATGAGATGAATAAAATTACTTTACATTTAAAGGGGGAGGGGAAACAAACACACTAAATTTCTCATTCAGGCGAGAATATGATAGACGGGTGAGCATATATAAACTAAACTTTCCTCTTCATGCAGGCCTTGAATCTTCCGTTTCCGATTCCGAAAGCCTGATTATCAAGGATGCTACGCAGAAATTTCACGTTACATCTCCTCTGAAAGGTGCAATATATGATGGTTCTAATTTACGCGTAAGTTTCTTAGGTTGGTTAGAAAGCATGTGGTTCCTGGAATAGACTCTATTATTAAACGATCTAGCTTCTTTTGGTCATACTTGAACTTATCTTTTCTCATGGTTTCCGTAAATCTCATACAAATAATCTCTATATGCAACAATTCATTATTTCCATCAGTAAAAACCCTATTAGGCGTACTTACTAATACATTTGTTAGACGATTTATCTTCACTGTTATCAGTTGCAACATTTGTAAATATATCCGAGTTATGAACTATACTAAACTTTCATTTAATACCATTTATTAAATTAAGCTACACATCTTTCTCATTTATTTTTTCGATCAGTTCTCTGGAATATTTTCTTCATCATGTTTTAACTTGCTGTACTTCTGGCGGATTTCGCTTATTTAATTCTACACAAGTTTTATCGTTATCATAGTTTTAACATTTCCTATATGCTCATGTTGATCAAAATGAAATTGTATATAAAATTACTTAATTTAAAAACTAGTTATAAAATATACATATATACATATTTACGTTTACGAATAAAATTGTTTTGAATTGGAAGAAAACCTAATATCGATCCGTATCCCACGCGATCGCAGGTGAATTTACTTCTCAAGAGTCTTCTTCATAACAAATCGGATGAGATGGTCCCTCTGTTTGGCTCGCCAATTGTAAGCAACTGAAGTTGTTAGGAGTTTACTCACCGAAGGGAAGTTGTTACGAACCAAAAATATAAAAGAAAAAGGAAAAAAAGAAAGAATAACTTTTCATTATCGCGTGTTTTTAAAAGATAAAAAAAAAAAATCCACTATAGACGATAATTAGATATTGAGTAGAGCACAGCGTTCAATCAAAATTAAAAATCCGCGAAAATAATCAGGGGAAAAAAACTAAACCAAATAGAATAATACAAATTTAATACCGACCAGAAATAAAAATGTAATTTGCCACGCGGTGATAGGACAGAGAAAGATAATTAATAACTCGAATAGAAATCTATTTTTTTAATGAAGAGAAGGTGCCCATTTTTTTTTTTCAAAATAAATTTCTGTCACTTTTCTCATGGTTCTAGTTAGAAAACAAAGATCATACAGGAAAAGCCAGTTCCAAATATTTTGCAATATATATATTTTTTTTTATCGCATATTGATCAAAGGATAAAAATAAACATTAATTTGTATAAAGACAAGCGTAATAAATAAACGTAAATAAATTATTCGTCAAGCATAGTTTATACTTTGGTAAGAAAAAAAATGAAAGTTCTTCATTTTTTTATTTAATTTTTCAGTATCTAGCACCTTCCATAAATTTTTTGCTATTTAGTTTCAATTTTTTTCGATTTTTTTGAAATTATACGCTTTTCTGTTTTCAATCAGGTCTCTTAATTCTGTCCTTGATTTTGTTTCTTTAGAGCTTCTCTTGGTGCACCACATGAGCATTTCGAGTCGGATTAATGAGTTTCTTAATTATATTTTTCTTTTATTGTTTTTGTGTAACTGCAGATTATTCCGATAGATTAAATAAAATTTCATTATTGATCGAAAATCCTTTTTAGAGACCGCGCTTCCAATTAAATGCATGTTAAAAAATTTATCTGATTCCTTATATTTAATAGTTTCAGTGTTATTTCTATTCATAAATCATCCAGACTATTTCCGAGGAAAAACTATTCATTTTTCCTCAAAATAATGGTGTTTTAGTTCAAATATCATTACAGCTGTTTTTACACTGTTTGCTTGGAAACCCGAAAACTAATTACTTTGTACAAAAATATCTGTACCTTTGTTTACTCTCTCGGGTCGTAAAACTGGATTTATTGCGATGCAAGAATCAAAGTTCGTCAATAAATGCGTTGTTCATGAAGATATTCCAATCGGTGAAATTTAACATTCAATAACGTTATTACGAAATACATTAGATTATTGTAAAAGTTCAGTATCATTGACGTTATTATTATAACTGCAAAAAGCATTCTTACCGATTTTTTTTTTTTTTTTTTTTTTTTTTTGAGAAATTAAATTAATAATAAAGGTATTAGATGAAGTATTTAAAATACCTTCTTCGGCTTCCCCGATGTGCTTAAAAGCGTTTCAAATAGCAATGAAGAGGGCGGAGCATTAAACCGAAACTTTGCTAAAAATGGTTTTGTCTGTATTTCAGATTTTGAAGAAATTTTCCGTTAACACCGTGAGACTATTCATCGAAATTTGCAGCAATTTTTAAAGAACTTTTGGAGGTTTCAAAGAACATTTTATCAAATCATTTACAGTTAAGTGAAACAGATCTACGGCTTTTCCTCCACTTCTTTACTACTTAGAACTCAGAATTATACATAAACACAACAGAATTTCAGCCTTCGTAATGTTGTCTTTAACGAACATTAAACCTAAACTTTCTGATTATTAACTGTGTGCAATTGCAAAGATGGTACTGAAAAGCTGATGTTCGCGGATACCTAAAGTGCAAAAAAATCGTGGTTTTTATTTCCTAGATTCGATTTCAGAGAAGTTTCTTCAGGAGACATGAAACCTTTTTTGACACATTCTTTAATATCGAATTTAAAAATTTAACGTAGCTGGTTTATGTTTCCATTAATATGACGAGTAAGAGCAAGCGCTCCCACATTATACTCGATACAAAAGATTTTAAGCAGAATTCACAATAAGCAGAAAAAGACCTTTTTTACTAGAGCAAACTATGATTTAAATTTATTTTTCATCAATCACAGAGGAGAATAAATGAAGTTTTTCTATGTTTCAATATTGCAAATTTATCTGTAAAAAATCATATTATAAAAGAATATCAGTTAAAAAAATAAAAAAAAACATTTACAACATTTTAATATTTATAAAATATCTGCGAATTAATTAGGGGAGCTTGGGTCGGATGATTTTTGGCTAATTCTCAGCCTCGATAATAGATGCGTCACAATTTTGTCATGAAAAGGTAAAAGAAAATGTTTTTGAATTAGATTTTATTGTCAATCTGACCGTCAAAACATAGTGCTTGTTTTGCTGTTTACATTTTGAACTTGCGGTTTTTTGTTGTGATTTGTCTAAGATAAAGTTTATTGCAAGTGTATATTTTTATACTTATTCATTAATATTACCACTGAGTAAATACATTTCGAATTTTATCGCTTTTATATTTTTTTTATTAAATAATTTAATTAAAGTAATGATACTCTATACGGGACAAGATGAATAAGTTATCCTACCTGAAAATATAAACGAAAATGATCGAAGAGTTGGAAGAAGACAACAAAATAAACAAAGGGAGAAAAAACGCCAAGTATTTTTATTTACATATCAGTGAAGAATATACTGTGATTCTCCAGTAGAAGAATAGATTCAAAAGTTCAAATCATTTCAAGTGTGCTAAATGTACAAAATAACTGTGCTTATTTATTAGTTTAGTTTCGTTATTATTACTATAAAAAGTTAATATTCATGTTCTATTGCATTAAGACGACTTTTTTTTATTATTCATCTTGCTCGGATAATTTTACACCCACGTACAGCTAAAGAAATATTCATTTTTTTGTTTTAAAATTGCTTACTGTTATTTTTTTGTTAAATTTTGCTGACTAATCGTAAAAGGTTTAGAATACATAATGATTTTTTTCTAAATTGTTCAAAAATTATTGTTTTTTACCGTTTACTTTGTGTATATGTCGTCATGCCCGGGCTTTCCCTAATTTCAAATACTAGTGCAATATATTTAACTCAAGTTACAATTTTTCTTTTTTTTTAGTATTAGAAGTACGCAATCTTAACATAATTTTAAATTACAACCATTAATAATATTGGCCGCATTTAAAAATATTGAAAAATATATTTTAGATCATTAAGATAGATCATAAAGATGTCTTCTTTTTTTTAGGCAGAATGAAGTAATGTACATGAAAAAATTCCGAAGTGTTCATTATGGACGAGCTTATAATTTTCACGTAATAATTATACATTAGTTAATCAAAAAACAAATTTATTTTAATTTAAATTACCGGTTGCAAATGCGTCAAATTCGTATTCATCCTTTATAATTATTTTAATTTATGGACTTAAATATTTCGAAAAATAATGTTCACCTTTAAAATACTATACTATTAATGAATTAAACTTTTGTATTTTTTAAGTGAAAAATGTTAATGACGTTAAATTCATTTTTTATTCAATTCCGGTCAAGTAGCGAGGTAAAACATAACCATATATAAAATTACACATCGTTATACTTAAAAAAATATGTACAAAAAAAATCAAAAAAAATAATTATTTTAATTAAAAATGACACAAGTTCATAAATTTAACGGAGATCTTTTAAAACGGCTGTATATAGTCAAAGGAAGGGCCAAGTGAATCTCTTAAGTACCCCCCGGAAAATTTAGATTATACAATATAAAATACTGATAAATATCTACTTTTTGGTAGGTATAATACACACATATTTTTTTTATTTGTTCGCGCGGTAGAATTTATGTAAGTACAATTTTATAAATACATGTAAATTTGTACAAGCGCACGATTTCATTGCAAACGGGTAACATTAAAGAAAATTACGAAAAATAAATATTTTCACAATTAAAATAATTTAGAATTTTAAATGAATCTTTTGCCGCACTATAAAATCAGTATGCCTACCATAATGTTAAATTTAATAACTAAAATCACTGCGGTACACTCTCATCGTAGGAAACTTTAAAAACAAATTTATTTTTGCTTAATAATATTAACAACATAACATTTTCACAAACTCCAACAAATTGAAATATAAAATAAGAAAAATTGCATTTCTATTGTAAAATCGACTCAGCAAATGAAGCATACTAAAAAAATCATGGATGTGTATTACTAACGTTCACTTTGCTTAACAAGCATATCACGACAAAAAACCGAATGAATCGAAAAAAGTGAAAAATGAAACATAAATTACAGCTATTATAAATATTTTCAGTTCAGAATTCTCACGTTACTATTTTATAGACAAATAATCCCAACAAAATTCGAAATTTTGTTTCTCATTAAAAATGCATAAAATTTGTAACCGCTTTAATCTCCTTTCTTCATTATTTTGATCACTAGCAGAATCCAATGAGATTTTTTATTAACCGTATAGAATAAATTTACATAACAGTTTTGCAGTTATTTTTAATACTTTCAAATTCTATACACTATACAGGAGGTATCTCTGTATTTTTTGCTAATTCCCTGACTCTTTTTGGTTTTCGAGAAAGCGGCTATTTTGTAATAATTAATTTGTTCGATTGATAGTTGCACCAGCCCAAAACGTAAGATTTCACACATTTTTACCTGAAGCTCGATACTCTTCGACATAAGCAACAACAAAGTAGCGTAAAAACTTGCCGTGGACATAACTTACACTTACACCACCAGTTACATACACAAACAATCTCTATCCCGAGTGGTGCCGGACGATGGTACCAGATATTTTAGGTTTTAGCCGAGTAAAAGTCCTTAACACGCTTTGGCTGACAGCAGCTAGAGTAAAAGGCAATATTCGAGATATTAAAATAAAATAGTATATAACCTTAATTTTAAATCGGATATTATCAAAGGATGACGCATAAAGCATCGAACATCATTAATTTGTATATTAATTACGAAAAAAAAAAAACCGGTAAAAAACTTATCGAGCGATTGTATACCCAAATTTAATAAATATATATTACCGACATAATAATTGACGAAGATTTAAAATAAAACGTATTCAAAAATTTTATTTTATACAACTTGCTTATAAAAAAGTTTTAATCTACAACTGTTGAAACACTAGCGAGCAAAGCAAACGATGTGCGGGGTTAGCGAAGCGAGCAGGGACCGCAGAACCCTAGTATTTACAAAAAAACATAATTTTAAAATATAATCCTAATCGGTAACGCTGTCACTATACTTATTTTTAGAATTCGCATTATAAAATAATGAAATTTTATCATCGACTGTAAATGGATTTTGCGAAACTATTTAGAACTGTTACAAAACATAAGTTTGTGAAGTTTAAATGATTTTATTATATAAAATAAGAAATAATGATTGTTTAAAATCAGCTTTATATTCCATCCTTAGTCAGATAATTTATTTTCTAAATCTTCCATTCATTAAATTCCTATACGGTAACGGAATCAAAAGCAAGTAATAAAGTTATGGCCAACAGCATTAACCAGTGATATATACATTAGAGGAATTATTAATCGATTTCGAATTTTTATGATCCTTAAAGTATTGTTAGTATTATTCTGGGGTATTATCTATTTATTTTATATAATTATAAGCTGCATCTTCCCGACCTTAAGACCAGGAATATAGTGAAGATAACTAGAGTTTCGTCCAAAGTTGCATATATTAAGCCTAAAGGTATAAATAATTTTATTAATAATAAAGGACTCCGTACTGGTTGACTTGTTAGGGAAAATTCTGATGGATATCATGAACATTAAGAATAAAAAAAATTGCTTGCTAGAAATTAAAAATTGACTGCTGGACAACTACAATGACTGCAATTGAAAAGAGAAGTGGGAGAATTATGTGGTAAGTGTATTTTTTACATTGTTTTTCTTGCGGTTTTTTATAGGAATTTCTTTTTTGGAGAGTGTAGGAAATTTTTTTAATGCTTCGTTTGGTTTATTTTTTGATTATGTGTTCTTTGGTTATTTTTAATGGAGAGTTATATTACTTTTTTTTTTTTTTTTTTTTGTGTTAAGAATTGTGACACATTTGTTATTTATAGCGATTAATTATATATGATCCATTGTAGCTTTATTGCAAATAAACGTTATAGCTGTGTTAAGAACCTACAGATGGGCGGTTGCCTTAAGGGTTCTCCATGTTATTTAAATAAAAATAAAAAATAAAAAAATCTCGTAGATCGCTTTGCATCGCTTATTAATTTCAGGAGACTGAATATTATATTGGGCATGGAAAGGAAAGTGTTTTTTTAAAGTTTTTCAACCTTTTAAAATTCCTAATATATATTAATTATACATGTTTTGTCTTTTTTTTTTTTTCAATAAATAAAATCAATACTGTTCAGCAGACTATATTAAAAGATTATAGTACATGTTGAGAACGCGGAAACATTTATCAAAAAAAAATAAATTACAAATATATATATATATATATGTATATATAACAAACAACAAAAGATTTCAGATATCAAGGTAATTGTTAGAAGTTCCAAAGAATGTTATTAATTTTGTAATATACAAAAGTATAAAATACTAATTTCGACTAGATAACGGCTAGAAAAACATATACTTACGCTTTTCTCACAAAAAACATTTCTTCCAATACAATTGAAGAGGTAACCAACCATTTTTTCTTTGTAATAGCGGATTGAAAACATCAAAATCTACTAACAACAATTTTTTCAAATATATTTCTATTGGTACAGATGGAAGATAAATGGAACGATATTCTTTGGTTACGAGCTTCTTGATGGTGCTCATCTAAAAACCATAATAAATAACGAATAGAATACATAGAAGTTATAAACACAACAAAAAGCGATAGTCGACTTATTGTTATATGTTATTTTTCCTATTTTTTTAAAATGTTTAAATTCAAGCACATTACACGTACCTTTTCCAAATGCAGATGAGCTCGGCTAGCAATTTCAAATGACGCATCTTTCATACTTTTATCAATTTTTCCACGTAAAACACATTCATGAGATACGCCATATTTTAATAAAATATCCTGAGGTAATTTAACGGAATTCTTCGAAGCGAAGTATGGAACACCGCGCAATAAATTTACTATACATTGAGCTTTACCTAAATGACTAGCTGCATGATCGGCATGGATGTTTTTAATTCCTATATTTATTCAATAGTACATCATTTCAGTTTTAATTGTAAAATTATTGAACATCGATATACACATATTAGGGATCACTTCCAGTTCAAATAGTTTTGTAACACTAATAAATCTATGCAGTTATTTATACAAACCTGCACTTTGTAATAACAGATAGTGGATTGTAGAATTACACTGTTCTCCGTAAGTCTCCAGCGAATCTAAATTTGGAAAAACTGAATTATGAAAATTAGTATAACGAGCTGAAATCAATCTTTTCAAATATAATTTCGGCAATTCATTTTTCAAAATAATCTAAAAACGATATTGAAGTCATTTTAGCACACATATAAATTTGATTATGATTCGTTTTTTTTCTTTTTTTTTATGAAACGTTAATACCTTACTTAACTGAACACAGACAGGATGTTCGGGGCATGCACCTTTATATATGTCATTCAAAGCAGCTTCCCAAAATTTGAATCTCATTTCGCCAGCCAAACTGCTCGTAATTTGATCTTGAACTGAAGCAATTTCGACATTAAACGCTCGAAGAATAATGGCGATGTGTCTTAGTTTAGTTGGCAAAAGTAACGAACATAAATAATTTTCATAGTCACGAGTTCTATAAGAAAAAAAATTGAAGTACTTTTTCTAGTTATTGTTCGTTAAATATGCACAACAGAATTATTTTTGTGAAATTTATTTATAGCTGATTCTTTCCTTTCTCTAAACAAACCTATATAATTATTCTAAATCAAACACCATGAATTAGTACAAAGAAAAAAATTTAAAAATTCAGTAAAGTTAGAAACGTCACAGCCCAACTCTGAAAAATACTAAAAATAACTTTTGAAATTTCTCAATTACCATTTATTGAAAAAGGGAAAAAAAATTCAGATATCAGTAAAAAATCAAAATATTTTTGGAGAAAAGTGTAATATATTTTGTAATAGTTTATAGTGTGAGTAATATAGTATTAATTACTTAAAAATAAACATTACCATAGAGTAGCTTGAGACTGGCTCGAATGAGCTCGTTTGAGGGAGGCCTTTACCCCTTAGCAGGGCTAAATATTAATTATAAGTAATTTATATTATATATATATATATATATATATATAAAGTAAGAAAAATTAAGTATCAGTAATTACTATAAATCTTCATGGCTAATAATAATAGTAATATAGTATTAATACAAATTTAAAAAAAAAACAATTATTTCAACTATCGATCTTCTGATATATGTAATAAGAATAAGACTCAAAATACGTTCAAATATAATATAAAGCAAAGTCGCAGATGGTTAAATTCTTGTTTGCTTTTGCAAGATAAATGACAACTAAATCGAAGCTGTGAAAATGACAAAAGAACGAATGGATGAACGAACAGGAAGTTTATTCAGTAATTTTTTTTTACATAAACATATAGATCAAAGTAAAAAATAAAATACGTGTATTCAGCAAATATTTAACTATGTAAATTTAGTTGAAAAATGTGAATTTATTATAATAATAGATGCTATAGAGGTTATCCCAAAAAAAAAAAATTCATACTCATAGATGCGTATTTAACATCAAACGCGTTTAAAGTGAAATAGAATGAATTTAATTACCTTACAAGGTTTAAACAATATTCAAAAGATGACGATTTAGTTCTTAATAATCTTGAACATAATTTAAATGAATTCGCATCAAAGTTTCTTATAAGAAATACGTTAGCATATACTGTACTTTTTAATACCATCTTTAAATTATTTAAGTAATGAAAAAATTTTAGATCAATTGAAAACTAAAATTTATTTTACGCAGATTACATGTAGGAAAGCTTTTATCACTTTTTCATCCTTTTCCGTTAACTATTTTAAACTCTCACTGCTCCTAAATTCCGCCGGCTTTTTAAGAAGAAATACAATTTGTTGGTAGAGCGGTAAAAATCGGTAATCGTAACGGAACAATATAGTTCTATACGAACGGCAGAATTATAGTTCTTTTGGACCTGTAAATTTCGTTACAAATTTATTTTTAACTGGCAGCTTTAATTTTTGAATTAGGTGAAATTATTGTTATACAAATTTTAAATATTTCACTATGAAATAATGATTGAAGTAAAATTTATGTTCGGAAGTTATTCACATCTACGTTTTCTCAGAAGTTTTTGCATTCCAAAACTACTTTTTTTAAAAATTTTTATTGCTTTTGTATTTTAAACTTCTTCGCACTAAAATTTATTTGCTAGGATATATCCTCATGTTAATATTTGAACAATGTTCATTAAAATTTGGTCAAGCGTCAGGTATAAACTATGTAAAGTATTTTGTGTCTCAAACAAACAAATCAATTTAAACTAAACTATATTATTTAACATTAATTAATGATTACCGCGTATTGTACCCTCGTTATAAATTAGAATGAAACATGAAAAATAAATAAATGAAAACGTACAATTTAAAAAATTGTAAAAAAAACACGGATAATATTATAAAAAAAAATAAATGAATAAAAAGAAGAAATTAATTTTGTGCAGATTAAAAATTTTTAATGCTTTAATAATTATATTTTGCTTTTATTATTTTTTTTTCTTTAATACAATATAATTGTTTCAAATTTACTCATTGTTTAAACATCATTCGTAGTATTATTTTAATTATTATTCCGATAAAAATTGGATGTATAATAATTATTATTCATTTGTATTTTTAGTTTTAATCCAAATATAAGTTTTTAGTAATAATTATTAAAAACAAATATAATCAGGGTAAACTAAATTATTCATTTTATAAGTAAAATGTAAAATATATGCTCATATTTTTAATTTACAGTTAAATTTGAAGAAGTACTTTTTTATCAGAATCGAAAGTTGAAATATGTACGTATATCGAATATTCATCGTTTTATAATGTTGATTTAATTTTTACATAAGAGTTAAAAGTCATTCTGTTTCCTACGTTAAACAGTGCATTTTCGTAGTATTTTGTATATTTATGCGTTAAATATTTGGTGATTGTCAAGATCTTACCTAATATTTAAATTTATGGTACGTACGATAATTATATTTAACATAAGTATATCGGGCGACTTCGCCGAATTTACAAAAATAAAAAACAACACGTAAATATTCGAAATTATATCTTTAAATTTACTCGCGCTATTATGGTTACGAGTAAATTTTTTAAATATGGAGTATCTAGTTACAATGTGATTTTACTGGTTATACTAAAATTTTCGAAACCGACTTCATCATTTTATAATTAAAGTTAATTTTTGAATGTTTTAATTTTGGAGTACGTAATTTTTTTTTTTTTTTTCTGTTAATCAGAAATATGGCTCCGCAAGCAGCAGAAAATCCAAGTGGCGATGTAGAAATGAAAAATGTTGATAGTCCCGCTGAGGAAGTGGAACTTACAGATAAAAAAGATACCGATGCGGCAATAATCAATGATATTCGTGAATGTATACGTCAGATCGAAAAAGGTGTAACGACTAAAGAATCCCGTTTTATAACTCGAGTTTTGCGGACTTTACTTAGTATTCGCAAGCGTCTAAATGTCAACGTATTGACTAGCATTATAAATGGTTTTTATACCCATTCTGCATCCGAGAAAGATATATTATTAACGTTCGTGTCAGACGAACAGATGGAAGTAGACGGTGCCGTTACATCTAATAGTGTTCAAAGAATGCGAAAAAATTTAACATCTCCGTTAACGATGGAAGTAGATGCTTACATTCATTTACTGATAGTATTGTTTCTATTAGACAGTAAACGTTATAAAGATGCGCAAGCGTGCTCGGATATATTAATTTTAAAGTTGCAGTTAATTACGCGAAGAACGTTAGATTTAATAGCTGTAAAATGTTATTTCTATTGCATGCGATGTTACGAATTAACAAACGAACTGGAAAAGATTCGCCCCTATTTTCATTTTAAGTTGCGATCGGCAACGCTAAGAAACGATTTCGAAGGGCAGGCAGTTTTAATTAACTGCTTATTGAGAAATTATTTACATTTCAATTTGTACGATCAAGCGGACAAATTGATATCGAAATCGATATTTCCGGAAACGGCCAGTAATAACGAATGGGCTAGATTTCTGTATTATTTAGGTCGTATAAAAGCGGCGCGTTTGGAATATTCCGCCGCTCATACTAATTTAGTGCAAGCTCTCCGAAAGGCTCCACAGTCGACGGCTGTCGGTTTTCGCCAAGCCGTTCAGAAGTTGGTAGTTACGGTAGAATTGTTATTGGGAGACATTCCCGATCGGCAGATATTTCGGCAGTCTTCATTGCGTCGCGCCTTAGATCCTTACCTACAGTTAACGCAAGCCGTTCGTTTGGGAAATTTACAGTTGTTCGCAAAAGTATTAAATCAGTTCGGCGATCAGTTTGAGAAAGATCACACATACGCGTTAATAATTCGTTTACGACACAATGTCATTAAAACTGCCGTCAGAGCGATAGCTGCGTCTTACTCTAGAATTGCACCGGAAGTGATAGCGAAGAAGCTAGGTTTAGATTCGTCCAAAGATGCCGAGTGCATTATCGCTAAAGCTATTAGGGACGGTGTAATCGAAGCTACTTTAGATCCGGTAAACGGTTATATGCAAACTAAAGAATCCGTAGACATCTACTGCACAGCAGAACCGCAAATAGCGTTTCATCAGAGAACTTCGTTTTGTCTGGAATTGCATAATCAGAGTGTTAAAGCTATGCGGTATCCTCCTAAATCTTACGGCAAAGATTTGGAGTCAGCCGAAGAGAGACGAGAACGCGAACAGCAAGATTTGGAATTGGCAAAAGAAATGGCGGAAGACGAAGACGACGGATTTCCATAATTGGCTTAATGTTTTCGGAAGAAATTGCGAAGCGCGTATAAGCAATTGTAAAATGTACGTTTTTTTGTAATTTTTCCGTTTTTAAATAAGCTTTTTTTTGTTAATATATAATCTTACTTTTCTTTTTCTTTTTTATAGTTACGAGGAATCATTAATAAAATGACCATTTCATTTAAATTTCTTTATTGTTAAACTGCAGAGTATTAGAGATAATTAAATTTTTGGGGTTTTCGGATATAGCAGTATATCCTTTCAAAAAAAAACAACAAACAAACAAACAAAATGCGTTTATTTTTGTAAAAACTAGTTATAGAATAATTTTTTTGTTAATTGAGTGTAATTACAAAACATTATAATCAGACAGTTTTTTTTATTGTTGATAATACAGTATACCGATATGGAGATTGTACACAATATCTCAAACCGGTGATGAATTCCAGGTCGAATCCATAAATTAGCGCGAGAAGAATATTATTTAAAGTAATCTTATTTTAACAATTTAAAATTTGTTTACAGGATAGTTTATTGCCAAATTTTTGTATAGATGAGCGTACCTTTATTTTGTGGTTGGCCAACTTTTAGTAATAATGATTTATATGTGTTGTAAAAAATTTCGCTATATAATTTTTGTTTTTTTTATTAAGTTTGTGTACATATCTTGCCCACTGTGTTTGAGTTTTTGTTTTAGCGTTTGCTCAGTACTGCTGTTTCTTTAATTTTCACTAGATATCTATCGCCGAGAGAAATGTTAAATCTTCTGTAGACAAAAAGCTTAAACGGTGTATCTATTGGGCGTACTTTTTATATATTATTATTTTAATTGGTTCGTAGGTTAGAAAGAAACAAAGACGTTTTAAGCGCCAGGCAAGATTGTAGCGAAGTTTCATTGTAAAAAAAATGTCTTTCGTACTATTCCAGTATGAAATCCTTAAATAAAAAACCGTATTATACGTGGAAGTTAATAATACTTTTAGACATGATTCAACAGAAATATTAATAAATAATTGGGTATTCAGACTGATGAAAGACCGGAGCGCCTGAAAGAAGTGTTCTTTTTCAATTAAAGCAAATTGTAAAATTTACATTATTTGTAAAACCAAAAAATTGTTTTTTGAATTTGATATATTTATGTAAAATACATTGCGACGTTGTTTATAAATCAGCGCGGTATTAAAACCATTCTTTTAAGATACGCAGGAAATACGTAATACAAAATATAAACGAAACAGTCAAGAAAAAAAAACAACAATCAAAACCCGATTCTTCTAGTTTGTACGTGAGAACTGCCTGAGTTGACTGTTACAATTGTTCAGGAAGAACCTACCACATGTTCAGGGGATATTTATATTTGTAAGTGTTTTATATGTTAACATTAAATATTAATTATAGTTCATTCATACGGTAGCGTAGATACAGTGTTTCCTTAAATTGTCTTTTTTAAATTTCAGTTGCGATTTTTAAACAGTGGATTTTTTTTTTCTTCTGAAAAATACGTATTTATTATTTTTTATATACAAAACTTTCGTCAAGCTAAAACGCTTCTCGACGAATTATCCTATTGAACACTTTACCATCTTAAATTAACTTATACATATACATAATCGTGTAATATTTACTAATCTTAATCTATCTTTTTACTTATCAATACTTAATAATCTATTTCTATCTTTTATATTCGATGTTTTTTTTTTCTCCAGTTTTTTTATTGCGCCTTGTCATTTTATTTTATGTTTATTATTTTTTTTATATTTTCTTCTTCCTGAAGCCATTCCTTTATTTTCCTTTTTCTTTCCCCTATTTTTTCCTTCTCTATTATTTCTTCGGGTATTTTATTCAATATCTGAGTTATAATATATTTATCCGTTTGCTCCCCCATCTTTGTTCTTGCTAACGGCAGTTGGAACGAAAGTTTTTCCCTCAACTCGTATTCTGTGTTTATTCTTTCCTCCAATTTAATTTTCTTTTCTGCTGATATGTACTCCCATATGTTCAGTAATAAGTACATTCCTCTTATGCTCATTACGTCTAATTATTTCACTATCAGTTTCTCCCCTTAAGGATTTTCTATTAATTTCAAGCATTTAATTTGCAGTTTATTTATTTTCCCCAAGTATACTTTCCTCATCATTATGCCTGAGTTCCATATCTGATCCTCGACTCTACTAACGCATAATAAACTACTTTTAATGTTTCATTTGTTGCATATTTCTTTAATGTATATAAAGCTAGTAAAACTGCTCTTATTTTCTTTGCAATGTATTTCATATGTATAGGCCCATCTTAAGTGTTGGTCCATCATTACTCCCAAATATTTATACTGCGTTCCTATGTTTAACTTTTGACAGTTTTTCATTTTGCATTCGCGTCTTTTCCCCATCGAGTGTACACATTCGTTTAAGTGCATTATTATCTTTGGACAATACAAATCGGAGCTGTCTCCTTTTTTCCGCAGTACCTTTGCTTTAGTCTTTTTTACATTTATTCTTAGACTTTTATCGTGTGCCCATTTACTTATTGTTATTAGTTCTGCCTCTTTAACATCTTTATGTGACGTAACTGTAGCTATATCATCCGCGTACGAGACTACCTTACTGTAACTTAATTCTTTATATAGACCATTTGCATATACAATAAACAGTATTGGCGCTAAGTTGCTACCCTGCGGTACTCCTACATTCATCTCCTCTTTTTCACTTTGCACATTTAAGATATTTACACATGTTTTCCTCTGTGTTAAATAACTTTGAAACAATTTTTTCAAACTATTCGTTATTCCTATTTCCTCTAATGCGTTTATGATCAACCGTTTCAAATGCTCTAGTAAGATCTATAAACGGTTATCAACACCTTCTTTCCCTCTTCAAAGCTATCTCTTATTTTTTCGGTAAGCTCACCGATTGCTTTCGATGTGGATTTTCCTTTTTGAAACCCGCATTGTGTTTTGTCAATTATCCTATTTTCTCGTAAGTACTTTGTTAGATTATTTGCTACGTACTTTTCTAATATTGTTGCAATCATATTGCTTACAGCAATTGGCCTATAGTTTTCATATTCACTGTATTTCCCTTTTTTATATATTGGTCTCGTTTTCGATATTTTTAACTTCTTTTAGTGTCTGATTAATTAGCTTAGTAATTTCCTTCACTATATATATTTTTACTGTTTTGTTATATCTTTTATTCTTATTCCATCGATTCCGGTGGCCTTTGTTTCCTTTAATCCATCAATTATTTTCCCCACCTGTTCTACGTTTGCTTTGGGTACGTACATGTTTACTTTTACTTCATCTTCTTCTCTTTTTTCTAATATCACTTTATTACATTTGTGCTCTAGTTTTTTTATGCCATTTTTGAATTCTTTACTGAATTTGTCTGCAATTTCTCTTGCTTCCTGTCTCTTGCCAAAGTATTTACTTATCGTTTCATCTACTCCTAGGCTCTTTTGTTTTCCTATAATCTTGTTTATATTTAACCAAGTTTTCCTGATATCTGCCTGTGCTATTTTAAAACTTTTCCCGACAAACATGTCTTTGCCGTCTTATTTCTGCATTCACTTGGTTTCTGAATTTTTTGTATTTTCTTCTTAACTCAATATTTTGATTATTCTTTTTTACTTTTTTGTACAATTTGTCTTTCTTTTTTATCATTTCAATTATTTTTTGTGTCATCCATTCTTTTTTCTTTTGTATTTTTCCTTCTCCTGACGTATTTTTTGTTTGACTACATTCTTTATATACTTTTTCAAATTTTTCTTTTATGCTTTCGTATAAATTTTCAGCGTCCAATTTATCTGATTCTTATGTTCCACCGAGAGTTACTTTTTTCTTTCAAATAATCAAACGATGTAAAAAGTCAATGAAAACGAGTTCCAAAGTTGTTTTTCCAGAGCCGTCAAAACAGTGGAAAAGAAAATATCGTTGGAAGTTTTTATTTATTTATTTTTTTTCATCTTCTGTTAATCCAAAACCGCCATAGGGTCAGTGATGACCACCAGTGCGAATTATACAAGACATACGACTCACGGTAGTTTATCTTATTCAATAATGATTCGAACGTTCGAAGGATAATTAATTTCGCGCAACAAATAAATAACAATTATTTTTTTCTATCAATAAAAAAATGTGGCACATTTTCTAACACATTTTATTAGTAAAAAAATTATAATGAAAGTGAAATGCAAGTTTACAATTCAGGGTCCAGTTTCTCTTCTAATGCTACTTTTCCGACAAAAAGCAAGAATGGGGGAAATGCGAATTAGTAATTACGTTAGCGATGTTTCCAGCATCTGATATTTTTCAGATATTCTCCGAAAATCATGATTGCTTGTCGTAAAGACCAATTATTTTATAAAACTAATTACAATTTTAGACCATCATACTAATTTAAACTACGACCAGCATGTGGGGCGAATTTATTTATTTTAAACTTTTACGGAAAGACCACTGAAGTCACCAAAGAGTTCAATTCAAAAATGTTATTTAAATGTGTTTTCGTTAGTTGTATTGCAGTGTTCACAGATGAGCTATTTCATCCAGTACATTTTCTTTTTATTTATGCAAAACCCAGTCTGAGCACTACTTAGTGATAATCTAAGTCAGACATGTCCGCTTTAAGCATAATGGCGGGCCAACATTTAAGGGGTTGTCTTCGTTACATTTTAGCTAATATTTTTAAATAGAAGAGCTCTCATAAGTTTTCCTCTACGATCGCCACCAAAATTAGATATTGTATAATTTTTTGTTCAAATATCAAAACTCTTGTTTACTTTTTTTATAATTCTTATACATATTTGCATGTCGTCGCGATAGCCTAGTTGCTAGAGCGCTTGAATTCCGTTACGGAAGTCTTGGCTTCGATCCCGGGCGACGATAGAAATTATTACGAAAAATGGACATTGAATACTCGCTAATAGAAAGACAATGGCAAACATGCATACCATCATATGCGCCCTAGTTAGTAAAGAGCAGCAGACACGCACGATACTGCACTTGTATATCGGTAAATCAAATGATTACTAATCAGTTCCGAATGTAGTCTTGCTGTGTGTACACTCGCGTTGCGTATAACGATTGCCATGATCGCTACCTATTTTGTACAATTAGAATGTACAAATAAGTGGTCACACAGCTCGGAATCAAGCAATACGACTGGGATATATGTCCATATTTTCATAGGGCACTCTCATTTTTTATCGAGTTACCATCGTAACCCATATAAACTCAATCATTCCATTTCTTCATATGCTGAATCGAATGTTCAAATACTAAAACATTTATAGACAAAAAAAATATAAAAATAAACCAAGAATGTTATTTAAAAGTCGAAAAAAAAAAATTGCCAAAATAACAGACGTATTTTAATGTGACGATTGAGGCTTCATTCAAAGTAGAAATGTTTACACATAAAGTTCTATTGTAATTAGTTTGAGCAGATGAAAAAGTATGGTAAATGTTGGAGAGGTTATTGTAGTTCAAATTGGCGAAACACAGATTCACATATGTAAGTGCTTCCAAACATTGAAGTCATTTTCAAACCAGAATTTTTTAGATTTGGAAGACGATAAATATTTGGTTCATTTTCGGTTTTTGTTTGAAGCAAAGTGTATTTCCTTGTAAATCACATGATTCAAATTGAAAAACAGGATTCTGTTGGACAGCGTTAATGTTGACAGAATGTTTACAAAGTAGAATCTTTTTTTTTAAATATTTCAAAATCTGTGAAAAGTTGATTAAACTCGTCTGTAAGATCTTGTAAATGTGCTCAAAAATTTTGTAAAATTTCTGTAAATTCTTGACATCTTATAAAGTTTGTTGGATCGTTTGTCTTCAAAGAAGTCTTGAAAATTCTTTAATGCGAAATCTAACTCTACATTTCCTATTGAATGTGATATAAATTAATTTCTCCCTTTCAAATTAAATTCATTGAAGTGAATCGTAGTGTTAGTTTTTAACTTCGTAACTCTTTTTCAAACCTTTTAGTATCAGATGTTACAAATTAATTTAAAAATGGCGGAATTTCATTTCTCAATGCAAAAAAGCTGTTACAGGCTATTTCCCGCCTGGGACCATCTGACCTGGTTATATAAAAGAGAATAACCCCATATTCTGTTTCCATTTGCTCTAAAAAATCACAAATGCCGAAGAAGAAGTGCTCTGTTTTCACCTTTGAGACCATATTGATCGTTCTTATTACAGCTTTTGAAATCTGATTTTGTTTAACAGATTTCACACACAAGAATTTTTGGTGAATAAAACGACCAATAAGTCCTAATTTGTTCTCAACATAGTGGAATCCTTATCTGTTACTATTTCAGAGCACTTATCTCAAATCATATCTATTTTAACAATTGCGTTCCCAGCAAACTAATATAATTTGTAAACATATTAAGCATTGCAAATTCTCACTAACTTTTGTCATTAAATAATGGATTTCCCAACGCTTTTGGTAAGTTTTGTTTTCCATATTTTGCTGAACTCGTTTTAATAAAAATGAGACGCGAAAGAAACAAACTGATACTACAAATTATACAGCTACGAAACAGAACTTGTTAATGATGAAAATTAAATCACGGAAACAAGTGAAGAATGAAATGAGAAGTGTTATAAATGTTACCGTAAATCGTTGAGAAAAAAAATAAAAAAATAAAACATACCTACAATAAACATATAGTCAGAAAATTTAAATCTACAGGATAATGTGTAAATACAGTAATAAATAGTTTACTAGTGATGTGTGACAACAAGGAGATATTAAACATCCGTTATGTACTTGTTGATAGAAATATAGCAGTACCATATTTCCAGTATCACTTTTAAAATAAATTCAGCTGACAGACACTGAAAATGGAAATTTAAGCAGAATTTGAATTGTTTATCGCTGAAATAAAAAAATAAAATTCTGCATTCCAAATGTCGTAATAGAAAAAACCTAGTTTTTATCACACTGCGGATGTCGAAATCGTGTCAATAATTGTTTTTATCTCATTACGTATTTTTACTAAGCAACTTGATTCGTAAGATAGATCATAGCCAGATCACCGCATACTCTAATTCGAATAGTGTAAAATGCTGATTATCGTAAACCTAATTCTAAAATTCTTACAATTCTATCTATACATTCGAATTTTCACTTTCATAATACACGTTCATATCAGATATGCGATATGTTATTAGTAAAAACAAAAGATCGCGAGCTGCTTTGCACTGGCCCGAATTTTACAGATCAATGTATTTTAAATTTAAAAATTAAGAAGTAATAACGTTCAATTTTATCTTTTCCAACATAAGAATAAAGGAAATAAATTCCGCTACCCAGTTTGTAAGAAAGGTTTATAAGCGGTAAAATAGATTGCCCATCTATATATATATATATATATATATATATATATGTATATATACAGCGATACCAGGTATATTGATGATGTACTCTCTAAATCTGTATATAAGTAACGTATTGTGTGTAAGTTCCTCGCAGATAAAACACAAACATGTATTGCCTACTGACTGAACGTATGTTTTCAATTTAGAATATTTAAATTTCTCCAATACGCGTATGAAATATAAAACAATTCATTGTAAAAATGTGTATAATAAATTTTAGTTGTTAAACAATTAAAAGCAAAATTTAATACTTCATAAGTAAGAGAAAACTTATTATTAGCGAAAAATTTATAATTTTATAACATTCGTAGAACCAAGCGATAATTATAAAACAATTCGTATGTTATATAAATCATTACTTATTTGTTTAAATCGATATATATTATAAACACAATTATTTAACAAGAAGCAAATCACATTTACAGTTAAATGATATATACATTATTTTTTCTGTTTTTTAAACACATGGTTTATATGTATGCATATTAAATACACACATTATATATATATATATATATAGCTGAATTACATTTAAAATAATTCCGATGTATATAAAGTAATCTTAGACGCCTTTTTATATGTATTTTAAAACCGTATAACTAATTTATTTATCAAGTTCGAAAAGTTATTAATAATTATAAAATACATAATATATATATATATATACATACGCGCGCACATCTAGTCAAACAGGCAGATACATATGCGTATAAATAAACTTCTAGGAAAGCAAAACAATTTACATGTTACGTGTTAGTCACATGCGCGCGAATATACACACATACATACGCTGATAATTAAAATAAAACGTAAATAATTAAAAGCGTCAATTAACAATTGCACACAGCAAAACGAAAATTGGAGAATTGTAATATTGTAGTGTAAATAAAAATATTTCATGACTATGAATATAACTGAATATATTCGTTTTTAAAATTAGGTAAAAACAATATAAAAATAAATTTCATATCTATTATTCATATTTAATTATTCTAAACATTTCACTGGATAAATAGAATTATTATATACTATTAAAATAAATGATAAAGGAACGTCTAACATTAAAACCACGTACCCTACATTACGCGTAAAGGCGATAGAAATGACTAATAATTCACAAATAAAATATTAAAATAATTCGGAATAATATTTAAAAATACGCATAATACGAAAATATTTATATATCTGTCATTTATATTAAATGACTTTCCAATATAACCGCTACTAAAAAAAGGTTAACTATAGCGTAGTAATAGTGAAATAATATTAGTATAGAATAAAAAAGCGTTAACAAAATGAAAAACAATACTGTTTTTATGTTTAGTGAAATGTTGAAAATAAACTCATATTTTAATAATAACAAATGTTCATGCGTTACATTATGGCATTACTGATTTACGTATGTATGAAATAACTTTTTTCATTATTAAAAGTGACAAAATTTATCGCTGCATTTACGCAGTTTTAAAAAAGCTCGTTATTAAAAATAAAACTGGCATAAACATAAACAGAACAGCGTAAAAAAAAGGAAAGAAAAACAGCAACGTTGATATTCGCAATTAGTTTGTATTTTCCACGAAATCAGGCGGCTTAAAGTTCACTCGATATGTATCTGAAAAACGGAAAATAAATTAAAACGATTAAATAATTTATAATCACAAGTAAACGGCGTTTCGAAAAGTTGCCAATATTAAAATGCGCTAACAATCAGCACGCGAAAAAACAAAACAAAGTTACTCAACGGTTTTAATTTTTTTGTAAAATACTGAAATACTTTAATAAGCCATAGTTTTAATAATGATAACAGTTTTCAATATTAAAGTAAAATCTCGAACGATTAACAGAGTGGTCAGTAAAGAACCGAAAATGTTGAGAGAGGTTTATATAGTTCTAATAACTGTAAGTCGAGCGATAATGCACGGTAAATTTTGCACTAATAACAGTACAGACCACAAGGGTAATAACACTTCGTTTATATTAAACAAGAGCATTTACGACAATAATTTGAAATAGATTTATCTACGAAATAGAAGCCCATGAAAAAATAATAGCAGCCAAAGAAAACAATGTAAAAAGTGTCCTCGAATAAACGGTGTACAATGGTTCACCCTAACCGTAATTTAGAAACAATCATTGTTATACTCGGTCCTCGAATTACTAACTTGGTATTTTGATTTCGATTTGCGATGAGAAGTAAAAACTGGTAAAAATATAAATAATCTGGAAAGTCATGTGGAACGTAATGGAAAACGATCAAGCGTACCCATTATGCAAACGCGAATCAGAGTAGACACACTCACCCACACGCATTTCGACTGCATTTGCAATAATAAACGATTAAAACTAGTCCAAAGTATAGTCTCAGATATATAATCATCATCAGTAGTACTCGTTGTGGTCGACTAAGACACAATAATATCGGCGAAGTTGAATACGTTGTATTTGAACTAAAACGCATTAAAAACTAATACATTGATGGACAAAACCAACGTATTTCGAACTTCATGATTGCGCGACTGACTTTGAAATCGTAAGTTTATCGTTTAAATACTTTTTTTTTTTTTTTTTACTAAGTGTTTTAATTTAAATACAACCTATTTGATCTGTAACGATAATAATAATGCGTGTGTTAATTAACGATGTAATGTGTCAAGTAGAGTCCGAAATTAAAATTTTCTTAGTCGATCTGATCATACTCAGACACAGAAAGCTGTACAACGGTCTGCGCGTGTGACTTCCGGCTGATATGATTTTCACGTTTGTTTAAAAAGTTAAACTTTTCCTGGTAATTAATTTGTATACATTTCGAATATACGCGTGTTATAGGCAAACTTTTTTTGGAATATTTTATTAGGTTTTTTGGCAGAAAGTTTTGCATTCCCTATACATACGATCGTAAACTATATCTCGCTGTGCGGTTTACTTAATTTGCAAGTTTAATTACTTTTTCTTTTCGTATCTCGTTCATCGGATATTTCTTCACCCGCGGACTCGCTCAGTAACTGAAAATGCGTATATATATATATTATATATTTGTATTTTTTCTTTAATTAGCACACTAGATGAACATACCGAGTACCACCGCTGTTATCAACTGTTGCCTAGTTTAGAAGCAAATATAAAACAACATTAGGGAAAAATCCAATTGTCTTGTTAGTTATCATCATTAATTGCAAACTTAGAACGAGACCGTAGATCAAAAACAACTTTAATGACTCATTTCATTGGCGCCTATGAAGAGGGTCTTTTAGTTTCAATGATGGCTGCTATAGACGCTTTAAAAAATAGAACAATCAATTTCCTCAGTGTCTGAAAAACAATTGGTGATAGCAAAACAGGAACAAATAACAATTTTTATTAATATATATACGAGGAAAAAATTCTTAATGTGCACAAACATGCGACAAAATGCCCGACTCTGTTATCAATACAGAAATAATAATTTACGTAATTACTTTGTTTTGATGATTCTTCCATAGTTGATTCTGGGCAGTCTTGCGCTACATGATTTTGATCTCCGCAGTTGTAACAAGTTAATTTGGGCGGCTGAATATTTGTATAAGGTATAGGCGGATTGTGCAATGGGATAATCGTTGCACCTGGCGGAGGAGGATAATGATACAGTATTTCTCCGTTAGATGCGGCAAAAGGATAGGATGGTCGTATAAAACCAGGAGTTGTCCCGAAAGGAGGCGTATAACGATAAAAATGAGGATGAATATAAGGCGGTGTTGCATTATTTGCCGGCGGAAAAGAGGCAGAATTTTGAGAAGGTAATGAGAAACCAATTTCAGCAGTGCTGTTGAAAGATCTTCTCGTATCTTCCGTATTTGTACTGTTATCAGTTCGTCTTCTGCGTTTAAAACATATACAACAAAATTAGTAGCCTTATCTTTATCTCCCATACATACACGTATATACGATTGTTAGCGGGTTACCAAAAAAAAATAATAAATAAATAAATAAAACTAAAACAAAAACAACAGGCGCGTTCTATATTAGTTGTTCTAGCTGGAAGGTTACTTTTTTAGAACATCGTATATAAAAAACATATTACTGTTTTTAATTGGGAAGATTAACACAGGAGATATGATACAATTTCCGTATATATAAGCGTTTTCAATCGGCTAATTACAAAATATTTTTATTTCGAAATTATTATTTTGGTAAATTTTACGGGTAAATTTGAAACGAATATAGCGTACTTTAATGTATTATAGAGTAAACATAATAAATATTTTATCCTGAATATATCACGGTCGTATTCCTCCACAATAGTTATTTTATAAAATATTACAATCAACTACTATCTAAAGAGAAGACAGTAATTGTTATTGTTGTAAGAACAAGATAATGCACATATAAGTCGCATGTAATGTTTTTGGTTACAAAATTTTGGAAAGTATCAATTAATTGACCAAGATTTTAATGTTTTCAATTATTACGAATTCTAAAGAAATCAGTTTCTACAAGAGGAAATTTGATTCTTTACAAATGTATATTATCTTTTTGTTTGTATTTTAAGCTACTCTAAAAACAGAGGAAAGGAAAAAAATGAAAACTTTCATTTTAAACCATTTTTACGCTTTATAAATTTAAATGTATTGTTTCTTTTTTATTTTCTGTTTATTATTAAATTTACCGTTTGTTAATTTAAATGGCTTCATAGATAATGTGCGTTAAATGTTAATTATGTAATACATGCCTCGTCGTAATATGTTTATAATACATAACGGTAAAACAACCGTTCAAAGGAAGAGACAAAGAAAATGGCAAAATAATAATAATTATAATAATAATAATAATAATAATAATAATAACAATAATAAAACAGGCGATTTAGCCCGCACTAATTTATTTAACAGCTTATCCCAGTATCATGAATTAAAAAAATAAATAAAAAAAACATCCTGACACCATGAGAACATTATCACAGATAGCCCGCGCAGTACAGGTTTCACATTAGTATAAAGAATGAAAAACTGATCCCTTAGGAAATTACATTATGATTTAGAAAAAATAAATAAATCAATAAAAAGACGTTTTTTATCGTTTTGTTTTATAGCAGCATAAAATAGCTCGGCGAATACGACGAAATTATTTTAGTATACACTGTGAAATATTAGTAAACACGCAAAATAAATTCGATAATTTTGGACAACAAAGTATCACGAAATACCTGATGTGAGAATTTCCTCTTCCTCTATGTGAGTAATGATTTCCACTCGAATATTTAGAATGGTTTTTAACATTAACTAGCGGCCGTTCTTTGTTACTATTAACTAATGGAACGGAAGGAACTGCAAACTTGTCTTCACTGGTATTTTCTTCCGACGACGGATGCTTCCTGTCGACACTGTCACTTTGATCCCAATTCACTGAATGTGTTTCTTTGTCTTCTAATAATATAAACATGTTTTACTGTATACAAGCGCTGAAATATTTTTAGCATGGTAATGGAAAATATGTTAGTTTTAAACATTAAGGTTTTCTCAATCGACTTTTTACCAAAAAACCTATGCGCTAGAGACGAATGCTTTTGAAATTTAAATAGTAGCAACTGAAGAATTATAAACGTAAAAACTGATGATACTACTTCATTTATCAAAAATTGGGCGAAATTAATATCTTATAAAAAAAATTATAATGTAGTATGTGGAGTTGGTGTGTGCGTGTGCGCGATCTCCTTTTTAACTTATCATTCTACTAACGATTCGTGAAAGAGAATAAATATGGTATTACAGCAATATACAATAACTGCGGATAAATTAAAATTAAAATAGTTTGTTTTTTTAAAAGTTAAAATCGATTTGAGCCTAAAAGATATATATATATATATATATACAAAGTTTGTGTATACTTATCATACATATTTTATTTATGTACTTTATATAACGTGGACAGTTTGCAATTACTGTACATTTAGCTTTATGTTGAGTAAAAGAAAAGTAGTCTACACAATTAATTTTTCTTGCTTACAACTTCGTAATATTATCTGACTGTAATCTAAGCTCATTTGAACGAGTTAAGAGACAGGGGTAATTGCGTACCGTTGCTACAAAAAATAAAAATAAAACAAATTCGCTTCCTTTATTACTTTGGTCATATTGTTGACATCTTTATGAATTTAAGCAAAGCATGATTATCCCAAGCCTTGTTTCCAGAGAGAAGGAAAGTCGTAAAATAAAATACATTATAGCCAAGAACCGCGGTAAACTAAATCGATATTTAATAAAACAAAATTATTTTCAGTACTTACTTTTCAGATTTATTTTTCAAAATCGTAATGTCCATAAGTTTCGCGTTTTTTTTCTCTTTTTTTTTTTAATAATTCCCAGCACAATGGACGAACATATAGTTAATAGGTTACAGAAGCACCGATCAAGGCTGAGAAGAGGATTGATAGGGTAGCAAATAAGCTGAGAGTAGTAGATAAACAAAAAGCAGGCCGTTTATAAAATTGGAAAGATTTTAGGAGAATGATTTGTAGTTTATTAAAGCAACCATCGTTTCGGGAAAAATAAAAAGGAACAACAGAAAAAAAGAAAACGAATATCTCCGATGAAATTTTTTAAAAATCGTTTAATTCCTCGTCTGTACAGAATTATAAATTTAAAAGTATACGGTAAAAAATAAAATTCCTCGAATCTTTTTCCATTTTTTTCAAAATAAATGATAGTAAAAAAAAAAAAATCTTGAACATCTTCCGAAGCTAAGCAAAAGCTAATCCGACGTGATATTTATATTTTATCTCATAACCGGTTTAATAGCGTTGCTCAATATTTTAAAGCGATTGAATAAAAAATATCCTTTCATAAGAGAGACATTATATTTTAATACCATTAATTTAATTAATAAATTTAATTTCTCACTATAAAATTTTTATTTTATAATTATTGTTCATTAAAAATCATTGCTACTAATGTTCCGTATTTCAAATAAATAATACAAGGAATCAACTTTTTGAAAATCAGAACAAAATTTATAGATTATTACTCATAAAAAAAAAAAAAAAAAAAACAGTTGCTAGTGCGGCTAATAGAACAGTATAATATAGTAATTTTAATGACGCTCTAATTAAGTCTCGAATGAAAAATTGTTTTGGAATTAAATTTCAATACATTATCTATCTTGCAAGCGTGCTGATAAATAAATTAGTCCCTCGGTAATATCAACCAGTTTTTATCCAATTATGCATATCATATGCAAAACAGCTAAATAAATGAAGCAGAAACACCTTAAATAAATATAAGAATTTTCTATTATGCGACCGAATTTTTTATGTCAATAATATCCACAAATCGGGTTACAACAATGTATAGATGTATATTTTAAAAATAAACGTAAAAACCGTCGACGGGTTTCAAATAAGCGAAATCACGAAAAAATGCAGTTCGTTAAATTTTCAGATTTTAACACAATTATATAATTGGATTGTACTGTTATCATACGAGCCATAAAACGGATGATAATACACGACACAACTATTAGCATTGAAATATACAGAAAAACGAAAATATAATATTACTTACGTTTCGTCACACGGTCAGATGTCATCTTTGGACTACCACACGGTGAATTATTTGATGATTCTTGATCGGAGTTAGAACTACGGGAACTTTCTCTGCTGCGATCATCATTTGAATCCAACTGCAACGAGCGCATATCGTCGGTTGTGGTACTTATTATTCCGTTCATCTGACTATTTTGTTGCGCTACACAGTATTGACAAGGGTTTGCCGCCGAACAGAATACTTGTACATTATTGGCATTGGCGGCAATCGGTGCTATCTGCGTGTTGTAGAATACATTAGTTATCGGAATTGGCCCATTTATAAACCTCCTTGCATTTTCAACCTATTTTTAATAGGAAAAAAAAAAAAAAAAAAAAGGTTAGTGTACCGAAAATTCCAAAAGTTACATTTATACAACATATTTGTAATTAATTGATGTTATTATTTACTGAAAATTTAGATAGCCATCAATTAACGGTGGTCAAAAAAAAACAAACAAAAACATTATTTATACTTTAAAGCAGGATTTAGTTTATTATATAATATATTAAGATTATACAATCCGTATGCATTAAATAAAAGATAATAAAAGTGCCCGGCATCCATATAGAGATTTTTAGATCTGTGAAACTCATACAAAAAAAAAAGGGTATTGTAGCCTAAATTGGAAATTTTGATACATTTGTTGAATTAAATGATACATTTGTTGAATTAAACATAACGTAAATTCCAGAAAATTAAAATATTTCAGTCTAAATTTAATCAAAAATAAATTTGTGCAATAAATTAGATTTTAATTTGGTCGGGTAATGAAAACTAAGAGCACGATTGTGGGCACGTAGGGAAGGGACAAAATACGAGAACCGGGGAGCTGGGGAAATAATTTTCAACAGACAGGAATAAAAAAGAGTTTTTAGTATAAAGGAATGAATATTTAAAAAATAGATGATCAACAGCACACATGGCTACATCATGTTGGATGAACTGTAAAAATGTGTAACAGCTGTACAATTTTAAAGGTAATTTGACGAGCTATCAAATGGATCGTAAGGACACGAAAAACTGTTAAGATTTTACAAAAATGGAGACAGTTACTCTCATTTAATCGAGAATACCTTTTTCTAATTATTATTAATACACATAGACGCAGGAATTGTCGGATGAATTCTGGGATCTTTCACCCTCTCAAACGCAAAAGCACGCTTTTTTAAACTATAAATAAGCAATTACACGAAGCAATCGTCGGACGGATTATACGACTTTTTATATATCCATTAGAAAAACGGCAATATTTTCTTTTGCGAAATCGTATTCAAAAAAATAATACTTACTCTTGCAGATCTACAATCAGTTTTGAAAATTTTTCTATTTTCTTTATCAATTTACTTTTTTGATTTTGTGATAAAGTTTAGAATTTTTATAAATATTTTAAAAACATATATGTTCATTAATAATTATGAAATTTTAAATTACCGGTATTTCTTCAGTTCTGTGGTTGTTTTCTACAAGTGTAGTACCATCTATGTTGTTGTTGCCGTTTATTTCAGTCTTATTTATGGTATCCGCTTCATCGGAATATTCTGTGTCTTGAGTCTCTTCGTTTCCAACATTTGGTAACTATTTTTAAATTTCAATTGTTTCGATGACAATGTTAAATAATTATTAAATAATTAGCTGTAAGATCTATTAGCCGTTATAACATTTAATCTCCTTCTTCGTCAACAGATATGATACACGTACACAAAAAATTACTTTCGAAAACTTCATACCCGTTTCAGTTTTATTAGAAATACTCGTTAAAGGAACATATTATCGACGAATTTTAAAAGTTAAAATGAAATATTTATCAATAAAAATTCAATTTTTAAATAATTATGCAATACGAACGGAACCAACCTATAAATATGTTTTATTTGCCAGAAATAGTTTGACCAAAAGATGTCGCAAAAAATAGAAAAGCCTAAAAAAAATGAAATTATTAAAATAACTTATTTATTTTCAACATTTCACCTTTATAATTTTCTTTTTTTTTTTTTTTGTCGCAATTTTCTATCCAATTGATAATTCTACCTTTTCGTTTTTTTGGATTGTCTTTTTTCTAATTCTCTTATAGTTCTTCATTTATGAAGTAAAGTAAGACATACCGAAGATAGTAAAAGAATATTTTCCTAATAATTGCTTTAAATATTAAATGTAAAATTCGAATACAATTAGATTTTAAAATAGCGCAATTCGTAACATTTTTTTGTGTAAAGAAAATTCAACAGTTAAAATTATACGTTCTTCTCTCTGAATGAAAAAAAGATAAGATCCAGTTCGAGGACAAATGTTTGTTGATTGAACGATAACTGATAAAAAATTATTCAACTCTTTTTTGGGTAATTTAAAATCGTTGCATACGTTCTCTTTTAACAGTTGACATAATTATTATTATAACGTTGATTATTCAAATACATTCAGGGTTTATAAATCAAACGGATGTGTGTGCTGCCTTAATGGGATCAGTAGAAAATTGAAAATAAATCCGATACCATAAGACGTTAATTTTCATTTTAATACTAGAGTCAACTAATAAAACATGTTCCCATTAAAGTTGCAATTAACATAATTACGTAAAATCTTCTACAGTAGGCAGTAGATATTTGGGAAATACCTCGTTTCATAAAAAAAAAAAAAAAAACAAACAACGACCACCTCTTTAGAAATTTAAAAATGTTTTAAAAATACGTACTTATTACAATTTTTAATTTAACTTTTGCCTTATATTTAGGGATGAAAAATAAAACGAAATTATAAAATTATACCTCAAATATGGTAGTTTAGAAATAGTAAGAAAGATAGTATTTTTATTAGACACTTTACTTCTTTTGTATTTTTGTTAGTAATCCGATCCAAATTCTTTTTTCGTGAGCAAGTTTAAAAATACATATATATTTCTCATTGAACTATTTTTAATTAAAATTACAAAATAAAAATTAAAAATAAATAAGAAAGGCAAAAGATCGATAATAGTTGGACGTAAAATAAAATAAAAACGTAACATTAATAATTTTACTAGAAAACAGTATTAAATATTAGTTATAATTAAATCCATATGTTATAACATTTATACAAATCTTTTATAACATAAACTAAGTTTCTCTGTTATAAAATTTTTTTTTTTTATAGAGGCTTTGGTTCTTTGGTGGGGGATGTCTCCTATCCTTCCCGTGAATCCGCTACTGCAATTAATAACAATTAACATTTAAGACTTAATTTAAAAAAAAAAAAATTGTCTTTGCCTATCGCAGTATTTACTTAACATCTGTATGTAGTGTTCGGTAATGTTAAGATTTTTACGGGCAGTTACAAAACCTGATGATACAGTAGAAATTACAAATGTCATCTTTACTGAATGTTACTATAATACTTTATACAAACATTAATACATTTAATATTAGTAATAGCAACAAAGATAATGTATATATGTATAAACAGCAGAATTATTATTAAGCGACTATGATACTTTCAAGAAAATATGATTTTCGTGACAAATAGTTTTGAAATAAATTGAAGATATTTCATCATATTTCTAAGTTCATTACTTTTTTTTGGAAGAATGTAATAATGTAATTTTTACGCGCGTAGTTTTTTTTTTATTTACCACTTCTCAATTAGTAACCTTCAGTAACTGCTAAAATCGTTATTTGTTTTTACTACTGCTTTGTTTTTAAGAAAGTTTTGTTAGTATTTTTGGTTTCAGCTGCAAACTAATATCTTGGGATTCCAAAATTTATTTAAATCCCGTAATAATACTTTAAAAACATTTTATTTCTTTATTTCATTTTAAAAATTGATAAAAAATCGAGAAGGGATAATTTAAACAATATACAAGATTGTAAACTAATGAACAAAAAAAATATATGTATATTTTGTACACACTATATAGATAATTTCGGAAAATAATTGTCTACTGAAACTACATTAATTGTAATAAACTGTACATTTTCACACTATGTATCATACATAGTTACGAAAACACCGTAATTTAAAAGTTATATAAAACGATTTGTTTAATGAACATATAACCATTTTTGTTTACTGAAATTTATGTTTTCTTAAAATTTATAAATAACCCGGTAATAAAGATTAAAAAATTGAATGTATCATCTTAAAAAAACAACAAAACAGGAAACTTTCATTTAATAACAGAAATATTTATATATTTTTTAATTTCAAATTCATTCTAAAAAAATTGTTGCATTTTTAATAACTAATTGTATCTTTTTCTTTCTTCAGATATAATACATTTGTTCTTATTATCGTATTTATGCAAGAAATAAAAATCCGTCGTCGCAATATATAGTTAAATTACGTATATTGTAAAAACAAAAAATAAACACACTACACAATCAACATACCTGATCGGAAATATAATTTTGAAAATCGGCTAAGTTGAAAGATCCGCCTTTAATTAATATGGGATGATCAGTGGGACTAACTGGTTGAACTATTGAAGATGAATTATAGAATACAGTATTAAATGATGGTGTTTTTATGTACGGAGCGGATAGAGGACGTACTCTTGTTATATTCGGTGAAGTACACCGACTCGATGTTTCAGATTTACTGGGAGTAGATTGTGTAATAATAGGAGAATGCGTTATACTTGGTTCAGTAGTAGTAGAATAGGTTAACGGTATCCCAGTAGTCCAAGAATTTGATATTATTTGCGTGGAAGTGCTTACAGGTATAGCATATCGTATTATATTTGTCGTTGGTATTAGCTGATTTTGAATTTGGTAGTTTACATCATCTAAGGAAACAAAATAGATAAACAGATAAAACAAAAATTTATCAAGCAATTTACAAAATGTGCATATTTATTAAATACTTAATAAAAGTAATTATTAAGAAATAGCACACACTTCGAATACTTTAGTTTTCTAATTTTTTTTTTTTGAAAATTGACAGTATATTAAGCAAATGGTGAATAAAACGATGAAAATTTAGTTACAGTAATTGTAGCATTTTTATCATTAAAACGGTGCTCGGGTTATTGTCATATATTTTACGCCATGTTTGATTTTCAGATAGCAAAAAGTTATCAGCGCTAAGACTATATTTTCATTTTATTAGTAAATCCGAAAAGAAGCAAATTTATATATTAGATTAGGGTAATATTTTGAATATACTATTTTACATATGTGTTATTAAGTATATTAGTGGATTAAAATATGCGCGTCTTACTTGTATACGAAGGTACTGTAGTAAAATATTGACTAGCATTTTGTAAAGACTGTGAATCTGATAGCCCTCCATGTTCATTTGGAAATTCAGGTAGTAATCGATTTTCCTATATTACAAATAATATCGCATTAATCTGTAATAGTTCTATTATTTTGAGAACAGTTGAAGCATCGTATTATATTCGTAATGCATTTTTAGATTAACATTTATTAGAATTTGCATTAAAAATGTTTTACAGTGTTATTTTTATAGTTTTCTAAATTCTTAATAGAAAAAAAAAAAAAAAATCTGAGAAGTAGTAAAACAATTGATTATTTTATCAATATGTTCAATTTATCAAGTAATTCTGTATGTATACTGTCTTATTTATATACACACATACATGTTAAAAATTTACCTGACTAACGGCACTATTGTAGTTTCGATTGCTATGGTGAACACCCGTATCAAGAGCATCATCCTCATTTTTGTTTTCTTCCAACTGTACAGACTCAAGAATATTTCGAAGTAAACGTTTTTGTTCAAACGAAAATGCCGGGTGGTTAACCGCTAAAGTATATATCATAAGTATACGTTCCAAATTTTGTTCATAATCATCGTTTACTATATTGATAGCGGCATACACTTCTTCCATATTCGATAAAATTGTGAACAGGTTATTTGAACAGTCATAGTTGTAGGTGTGTAAAAGAGATAGATATAATATAAGTTTATTCTGCGCGTACTTGTTGCTGATTTTACTTAAGTCTTGAATATTTAAGTCGGCAACATTATTCGCTTCATTTTCAGCTTGTCGAAGTTCGTAAAAATCTTTTTTACCTAAATCTTCTAAGCATGTTCCGAGAAATCGTAATTCGAATGGTAAACAACAATGCTGTAATTTGCACATCATCGAAATACGTTCATAGCTTTTCAGTTCTTTAAATTCAGACACAACATCTTCAATGTAACCCATTTCATTAACGCAACTCGTACGGATGAAATCTAAGACAATTAATTATGCATTTTTAATAACTTTATATAAATTTTTTAAAACAAACACATTCATACACCTCTATTGCACAGCTACTTGGTATAATATAATGCTACCAATGAAAAAATGGTTTAATAACATAGCTGGAATTTATCGATATAAATCGATCGGTAAATCAAAACACTAAATTGAATATTTTCATTATTATTAAGTTTCAAATAAATATTATGAAATATTATCATTGTTGCAGTAGAGTACTACCGTTTTTCTTTCTTTAAATAATATCTATTGATGATTTATTGTTTTTACATTTGATTTAAAGCGATCACAGAACTATGTCATTTGTGATTTGTATACGATAGTCTGTTTAAAAAATAATTCTAATTACGAATATTATATTCTTGATTATTTTATTTTACATAACGCATAAGAATAACACGTAAACTATATATTTAGCTTTGTTCACTTGCCTTTACAAATTAGCAATCTCGGCATTCGATCGTTTCATTGTTTACATTGTAGCGAATAGAATTCTTTACATATTATATTAAAGAAAATGCGATTTATTTTTTAATTTAAAATAACAATAATACGTCGCGAATAATTTTATCGTCACAAAATTTTACAATTATTTCAGCGGATACTGTTATTACCAATTTCCTGATTTATGATCGAAACCTATAGATTAATTAACTGTGTTAAATGCCGCGTATTTCATTTGAATTTAACAACGAAACGAACTGACACACCTGTTGTATTTGATAAGAATGATTTTCTGTTGTACATTGATAACATATTAGCCATTTAGCGAGTACTGTAAGTAATAAAATAAGAAAGAGAAAGGTAAAATTTATTTCTGTAACTTTAACTTCTGTGATAATCATCAAAAATAACATTTCCCACAAAACAGTGGTAAATTAAACGTATATATATATATATATCTATTTTCTATATTCGTTATTTAATTTCCCTATTGAATTAAAATAAATCATACATTTTTAGTTGCGTTATATTCAGTAAAAAATTAAATCCACTTCAATATCAAGTAAACTTTTGAATTTCTAGTAGATATGGATGTTCACTATATTCTTGGAATAGATATGGGAACAACCTCCGTAAAAGTTTGTATATTAGATGCAGTCAGTTTGGATATTGTTGACGAGAAATCGGAACCAGCCGAAGCTAATATTACTAATGATAGCTTTTCAAGTGAACAAGACGTTCCTAAAATAATGAATACTCTGCAGCGTTGTATGTTACATTTCGGTTCGTCGGTCTTGAGTAAGGTAATTTTTCGAAACGTTATTCAGTTCATTAGTAAGCCGCAAATACATTTATTTTTAAATTAAGTATTCAAATTAAGAATTGCTGTCTTAAATTATTGAACCGGTTATTTTTTTTTGGTATTGCAAAATTTAAATATTTACGTTTTTTTTTTAAATTTTTCAGTCATGGTCGTTTAAGTTTACATGCTGCGAGACGAATCCGATTTTTATATATTTCAACAATGTTTAATTCGTTAAGAGTTAAAATATTTCAAGTCGATCATAATATTTCTTTAAAAATTGCAAATCCAATAATCGTTTTCTGTCTATTCAGCCAGATTTGTACGATACCTCGACTTTATCTTAAATCAGTTATAAAGGACAACGCAGAGAAAAACTGTTTTTAATGTTTTTGATACATTTCCTTTTTCGTAAAATAAATATATTAAAAGGATAGGTTCTGATAATGATTACGTGACAGTTCGTTATTGATTGCTTGTCTTAGATCAAAGTACCGAAGTAGTGGGTGGTTTGCTGTGCATAATAATTTTTTAACTCAGTAAATTTTAATGAGAGCGTACGGTATTAATTTGATAAAATAATTATCTTTTGGAGATGATCCTGAATTTAAAAAGATCATGAGTAACAATAATATACTCCATAATTATTGCATTTCTGCCAAAACGCGCGATATTGCTTGCGTAACGATTATATTTTTTTTAGAGAGAATTTTTTCTTTCGATTTTCCTAATACATAGGAATAGCGAAAAATATTTGAAGTTCAGCAAATACCATTTACTTCGATGATATATTTTACATCAATTTATTTTCGTAACGTTCATTAGAAATAATAATCATTATTACCTTCTTTTTATTATTTACGGAATGTGCACAGTACATCAGTGAGATCATTTTACATACTGCTGTCCGTATGCGAATATTAATGTTAACGTAATATAAAACATATTAATTTATAGGAGTTTATTTAAATTATGAAAATGTAATAAAATATCGGCTAGTTTCGGCTCAACAAATAGAGATTTGAAATAATACTTCTGATCGGTTTAAATTAATTTTGAAAAAGTTTCGTTTATAACGAAAAGTAAGTTTTCCTATTTCCCTTGTTTTACAGTATTTTAGAGAAAGTGTAAATATAAAAAATACCTTAAAATTGCTTTCAGACACAGGAAGTTCTGTAACTAAAATTTAGATCAGTTTTTGCAGCATTTCAGTGTTAAAAACGCGTATAGGAAATTTGTCTGTCTGTTTGTTCACGTTAATCTCACTAATTACCGAACTGATTTTATTCTGGTTTTTACCAGTGAATATTCCTATGAAGGTTTTAGTGCATAATTTATAAATTTCTGATGTGATTTAGCTGAGCTGTGGGAGGTTTTGTCAATGAAGTGGAGAAAACTTAATAAAACAAAAAAAATTAGACAAAATTCTTACTATGCAAATATTTTAAATAAAATGATTACCATATAATAAATATAAATTAAAAACGTAATAATTTAAATAATATGATTACTGTTGTAAATATAAATTTAAAAAAATTATAACATCAGAAATTTATATCATTAAAATACAGTAGAGTCTCGCTAATTCGGACTTGTCGGGAACCGGACCTGTCCGGATGACCGAAAATCCGGATTAAACGGAATCAACTTGAAAATATGTCAAACAAGTTTTATAGGTAAAAGAAGAAATCTTAATGATTAAAAATCAACGTTTCTTCATTTTAAAGTATTTATGTACTTAAGAAAGTTATTTACATGTAAAACAATATGTATGTATTATGTACTATAAATTGTACATATGTATGTAATATACATCTACCATGCGTTCCAGACGCCTGAGATTTTTTTTGTCATTTTGTTTTTTTTTATTCGTCCGGATTAACCAAATGTCCGGACTAGCGCGGTCTAGATTAGCGCGACTCTACTGTATTTGATGAAAATACCGACATGTTTCGGGAACACGGCCGCATACCTAGTTCTTCATTTACGTGCCATGAACTGTTACAAAGGTTAGAGTTACGATTTTATAACTGGGATAGGAGATTAGTAGATTTGAGATATGCGAATAATTTCTTTATATTAATTTTATTGTCACTCAGAAGTTCTTTCAAGGTAGAAGGGGGGAATATGTATTGCGGATATGATTATATTTGCGATAGTCTAATAGTATGTGTTGAATAGAGCGAGGAGAACAGGTTTCACAAATAGCTGGTGAGGATTTGTTTAGGAGCAACGAGTAATTCGTGTGTTCAGTTCATTATCAGCTTTTACAGAGAAGTAAAAAATTATGCAAGAGGAATTTTTAATAGTTGCTGCCGAAAACATTACTTATATTTAAATTTTAAATTCTCGTCCAACTACTGCGTTTACTTTGCTGTGATAATAAATTAATTTTAATAAAATGCCCGGTGGAGAGGTTGGAAGACTCAGACAGAACAAGCAATTGGTTGGAGTACTAGTTTTTTTAGATATTTAATTATTAAAGATTACCGTGTGACCAATTTTCAATCGATTTATAATATATGTGCGGAAGTAAAGAGGAGAGAACTGTATGCTAGTTTTTGATTTTACTTATTTTCAAAATGATGGTTTGATCTTCGGCGAGCGAAATTTTTTGTTAAATCGCAATCTTTGGCTGAATGTGAAGACCATTTTATGTTGTAGGGTGATAAACATGTTTCTTGGAGAGAAAAAGAATCTTTACATAAATATATTAATTAAAAACCACCTTAAAAAAATTAACATAATTCACATTTATGGCCTAAGAAAGTAAGCGGGGAAATAGATGAACAGTTTATACAATAAAGGAATGGTATGATGAAAATAGAATGGTCAAGAAGGGGTAAAAATCATATGATTGCAGTGATGAAAGCGGTATGGTTTTTGAGAAATTAAATTCAGTTGACTCTAACACATATTTTAGCAAAAAAGTTGGAGACGGGAAAAGTAGCTTTATAATGTAGGCTTCATACTGAATTACTGCATATTCGCCCGATTACGCAAATACTTTATAAACAGTTCTTTACAATAATACCTTTTAACTTTTATTAAAGACTTGAATAAACAATTTAGTAACTATGCGATGTATTAGTTAACCTTTATACGGAAATATATTGAAATTATAAAGAAATTAATAAAGAATCCGGCAACAGATATTTTAGCAGCTGCTACGGGAAATATTATTTAAATTCAAATTGTAAGGTTTACTGTGGTGAAATTTATTTAATGTTTGTTTTAATTATTATATATTAGTAGTTTTCCTAAAAGGAAGGAAAATTAAATAGTGGAAATAAATACGGAGTTCATTGTATAAAAAAAGAGAAAAAATTAGAGTTACGCAGGTGAGGCCGTGGGTTATATCTAGCGGTAAATAACTGGGCTGCTTATAGAATAAATGAATGTTATGATGAAAACGGTGAATAAGGAACAAAAAATAGATGATTACAACGATAAAAGTTATGGGGCTTTCAGAAATGGCGCCCAGTTGACTTAAATGAATATTGTGGCAAACGATGTATAAATTTGAGAAATCAGGGTAAAATGAAATTAAGATTTATGTAGGCTCTAGATTAAAAAAATCTTTTATTAATTTCTGGCTATAGATTCAAACGGGCATTAATATACAGACAAAGCCGTGGGTACTAGTACATATATATAAATAACAAAAAAAAAAAAAAAATGATGTAATAATATTTTCTTAAATAAATCTTTCATTTATGTGTACTTTTTCTGTATGTGGAGAACATTTAAAAATTGTATCTTTCTCTTAAATTGCAGATAATGCGTATTTATACATAATATATTATATTATTAGTGCCGTTGTGATTAGTACATTGTGAAATTTAACTCTACGATCTCCGACCTCCAACCAAGAGTTTTGGGGCTTAATTTACTTTATAAATATATTTTCTTCTCGAACTATCTGATTTGGGTATTTCTTAATCACTCTGCATGGATTGGAATATCTAACGAAATAAGCCTCGGTCGCCTGCTATTCTGAATAAATCCTCTGCTCTCCTAATTCTGGTCAATTTTTCGATATTATTCAGCTAAGAGGTCTTTCTTCTACCGGAATTCTTCTTCGTTCTATCATACCCATTATTACTGTCTGTGATAATTTGTATTTTTCACCTTTCGTGATGTGTCGGAAAACACTTGTCTTCTGTCTTTTTATTATTGCCATTAATAATTGGTCAGTTTCCATTAGTTATAGCACTTTTTCATCTTTTTCGTCCACGGTATTTTCCGCACTTTTTAGGAATATCATATTTCGAATGATGAGATACGCTTCTTTAGGGTCCTCGTCTTGTATCCATCTAGAAGCACTGACCGCACGTAATATCACAGCACCTTTTTTTTGATCTCTAGTCTTGACTTCCAATCACAAATGATGTTTTCAAATTTCATAAACATATCCCTGACCATCTCAATATGAGTTCGTATTTCTATATCAGGATCATTATCTTTTGTCATCCAGCTCCTAGATATTTATATTTTCTACCCTTTAGATTTTGCCACCATAAAGAAATAGTTTTTCATTTGTATCAGGTTGTCTTGAGGCTATCATGAGTTTTGTTTTTGAAGTATTTATATTAATTCCTTTTTTTTCATTTTCAAAGGCAACTGTATCCAGTAGCCTCTGTAAGTCTCCTACATTTTGCACTAGCAATGTAGTATTGTCGGCAAAGCGGATCATTGAGGTATACAGATATATATATAACTCGGCCATTTTGGCCTCGCAAGGGGCTGTGCCCTTTGACCCCTCTTACTTTCATTTCTGCCTCTTTCTCTTCTATACTTTGTATAAAATGATCAAAATTCACAACGTAATTCTTACTGGCATCAACACAAAAAAAATAACATAATCACAAAAATCCTATTCTAACATTTAATTTTCATTATATAAAATTAAGACATTTTTTCGTTACATTTTCGTTATATTTTTCGTTACATAAAATTGTGACATTTGTAAAATAACAATTACAAAAATTCTATAAAATATAACAAACGTTATATAAAATTGGGACATTTTTTGCGTTACATAAAATTGGGACATTTTTTCTAATGGGAGGTAGTCTAAGAATTACGTTGTAATTAATATATATAAAGTATCTATTGTGATTTGCAAAGTAAGTTCACCATCTTTTTCGATACAGATTCAATAATAAATCATAAATTTCGGAACGGAATCCTGAACACTTATCGCATCTTTATGGATCCGGAGTGTATATATGGTAAATTGGTTTTCATTTAATGTCAGTGTACGTACTGATACCGGTACTGAAATGGATTGTGCCATTTCCGGAGAAGAATGAATTGTTCATATTGATGAAATTGCGAATGTACAGCACTGTAATAAGAGTAATGAGATAAAATGAGTAAATAAAAAAATATATATATTTGAATAGCCTACAGTCGGTGGCCGATTTCATAGAAAAAGAAAACTGAAAATAGCTAAAACAGGGGTATATAGTTTTACCGAGAAAAATGAAATCGCAATGGGACGATGTTTTTTTCTAACTGTAGTATGATACTGATTTCATTTTCCACTACATTAGTTGATTTTTGGCATATGTGTGCTTTCGGACGTTTGTTCGGGTCGAACTCATCCCGAAGACTAGAATACATTTTTTCTTTTCTTTTTAAGATAAATATTTTAATAGCGAAACTATACAAACTTGAAACTGTCACTCATAATATTTTTTTTTGACTTCAGACTTATAAACAGTACCTAATCATTCGTCCCTCTTGTTCATTATCAGTGGATCAGAATTATGGATAGGTATCGGATATTTTAACTGCGTTGTACGATACGGATCTCCAGACATGTATTCTTTCCGACCTATTCGTAGTTAATTCGCCAAATTCTTCGATTCTAAGACAATCAGTGCATTTGTTTCGGCTCAAACGGAATATGTTTTTCCGAAATTTCAAATGCAATTGATTGTTCACTTAAATGTTAATTTAAGGTCATTTCTATCGGAATTTGCGGCCAAGTTCACGGAATTGTGTTCTGGAATTCGGAGAACCCGCCGTGGAAAATAATATCTTTAGATGGAAAAGAAATTTATGAAATAAATAACGAAATATCGCATCTGTACACTTGGCAAGATGGACGGTGTGACGGTAAATTTCTTTCTTCATTGCCGAGGTCGGATTCACATTTAAAGGCATATACAGGATACGGCTGTAATACGTTATTTTGGTTACTTAGAAACGAGTAAGTTCACTGCGTATTATATTATTTCTTTATTCGTCTCCTTGCATGCGTTCAATCCTACTCGTTGTATTTGTTTTGTTATTATTTTTTACTAAGAATAAATGGATAAACTTTATGGTACACTTACTAATTGTAACAATTGTGTTCTATAAATAATTCGATTGCTCTTAAATTCAGTGGTTAAAGCGGACTGGTAATGTAATTTTACTGACATTCATAAATTATTTCGATTTCAGACTCGTATCGCGGTTATTTTCTTTTAAAAATATTCTTCCCGTTTAATATTATATAGACGATGATGTAATTTGCCGCCACATCAACGGCTGTACTTATCGTGACTGTAACGCGTAATTTTTTATGAAAGTCAAGGCTAATATTAGTTCTTTTGTTTGAGTAATACAAAAAAAGATTCATATGAAAATCGAAAAATAGTCAAGATAGACACGGCTGCATTATTAGATCATATTCTAGAAAAACAATGAACCGAATGCGCCTTTGAATTACGGATGACACCGAATTTAAACGCATCCTGTTCGTGAAATTTAAAACGTGTCAAGAAAAATATATATTAAATTTAACGGAATGCGCCATTTTAAATATTCTAACTACTACATTACGTTACACGTGTTAAAGTGTGAATAATTTCGACATATATCATATACCTTTTTTAAGAATAGGTACTAGCCCCACAAATCGGCTTAGATTTGAATAAAATCGAATTAATTTAGTTATTTGAGAAATTAAAAAAATGTAAAAAACTTGACCGACGAACCAACCTCTTAATTCGGATGTAACGTCAAATTTTATATTCTAAAATTTCCGTCGAGTCGATGGAAAAAAATTTATATTTTCTATTAGTTTTGCAATATCGCGAGTTTTTACTTTTAATCTAGACCGGAGAAGATAGCTGCATATAATGTGGCTGGTACGATAGCCGATTTTGTCGTGTGCGTTCTATGTAATTTAAAGCGACCTTTAATGTCTACTCAAAATGCGGCCAGTTGGGGATATTTTAATACGGCAAAATGCGAGTGGAATGAAGATATATTAAAACGAGCGGGTTTTCCAGTTCATTTCCTACCTCCTGTAGTACAGCCGGAAGAAATAGCCGGGAATTTAGCTTTTAATTGGTGCGGTTTGACTTCCGGTATACCTGTTGGTAGGTATAAAAAAAAAAAAAAAAAAAAAGAAAGTATTGGTGCTGATTTACTCCGTTATAGTTTTTAATAAAGATTTTTCACCATGAATTTATGTTAAATAATCTGTTTGTTTGTTAATTAGGCGTGGCTTTAGGTGATTTGCAGTGTTCAGTTCGGGCGGTTTTGGAAAGTGCGAATGACTCCTTTATGAATATTTCAACTTCCGCTCAACTGGCCTTTGTACCGGATAATTTTAACCCAGTACAAAGTATGTGTGTTGATAATTAAATTAAACGCGTTTTGTATTTTTTTCGAATTTAGTAGCCTTCTCTGTATAACAGTGTTAATATATTAGACATTGTGTAAATGAGAGGTGTGTAGATGATTAATGAGGAGATCGGTGAGAACGAATCTTTCAAGTGATGGAATGTTGCATCAGTCACCTAAGATTGCGTATCCACCTGCTGGAGAATGTATCGAACGCACTAAAATATACATCACACGCACGATGACCGTACTCGATAATGTTCCGTTGTTCTGTGGGTTTGGAGTATTTCCTGTAAGTGAATACGCGCTCTAAGATAAATAATTATTTAGTCTCAATCAAATGATAGAATTTAAAATCATTCAGTCGATTACTTGTTCGATTATTCATCTTTCTTATTTACAAAACGTTCCCTGTAGAAATTTTCATTAGGAACTCTTGAAATTTGTTATAGAACAATGCCAGCTTTAAAGTGACACATTACATCTATTCGACTTCCAAAAACGAGCGTCCGCAGTTTCATAAATGGATTCCTCTGTGAGTTACGGTATTGTTGATGATATATTTTATAAGCTCTGTAAAAAATTTTATATAATTCAATTATATGAAACGGATAATAAACTCTTTTTTAATGTATCTATGTAAATGCAATTGATTAGTTCTTGTTGAAATTCTATTTTTTTAAATACATTTTAATTAACTCGCTTTCGTTCCTGTCTGTTCGGGTGAAATTTTATAGTCTATTTTAATGTAACTTCTCGGTGATCCATGAGCCTGAAATTTTGAATATAGCTCAGAACTGGATGGCAATGCATTATTATATAAATATTATATTTATATATTAATATTTATTAATAATATATTGGTACGTATTAATCAAAGTGCCGTTACCACGTGTTTAACTAAGGAATGCCTACTCTCGAATTAGGACAAAAATAGGTTGTATAGCTTTATTTGCATTTCGTGAAATAAAGTACGCGCAATAATATGCGTTTACAAAATTACTAAAAAAAAAATAATTTTTAGATACGAATTATGTTGTTAGTTATTATTAACGATACTACAAATAATGATGCTATGAAGGAACTCTTGAGTTTGCAGACGCTCATAACAGGGGATATGATCGAATTTATTATCTGAAGTATACGATAAGTTTTTAAATTATAACGAAATATTTAATAATGCTTGAAACGTTTATTTTTTATTTTTTCAAATTCATTAAGTAGATCTTGACTCCATCCTTCTTATTATTTTTCTCCGTTTATTTTACATTTAATTTAGAATCATTTATTCGAAAATTAAACGTTATCTGCATAATAATAAGTATTGTCGTAGGATTTTTAAGAAATTTGTGTAACCCGTTAGTAAATTTACTGTATTCGTATGCCGAGGTATATCATTTTTTTTTTTTTTCTAAGTAAATTTTAGTGAACGAATTTTGACGATCTAATCATTTAAATGAGGAGTAGCGCTGATTACAATTGGTTACCAATGTTACTTAGTTCCCTTATTTTTTAATATAAATTCATGTTGTACTAGAATTTTTTTTACATAATATGAATCATTTAAAGAAACATGTTTGAACAACTTTTACTCATTTTACGTTTTTGTGAGAAAAATAAGGCGCAATTCTTTTAAAGTTAAATAACATATTTACAGTATTGATTTAAAACGGTAATATATTATTAACGGCTACCGGACAAAAGCGCACAGGATAAATACGCACACGGATAAATGCGCACACAGATAAAAACGCACACCGATTTGCAGAACAGGAGCTAATTTATTAATTTTTCCGTTCTCGAAAGTTGCATCATTTGTGAAGATGCAAAACTGGACAGCTGCCCCAAAACGAATTTAAAATCCAAAAAAAGTTATTGGTAATCAGCGAAAACAAAGTAAAAATAATACAATTTTTCGTATGATTCACTAGTCATCTTTCTGTGTTTTTTAAATTTTTTTTTGTTTTGTTCTCATATGTGTATTTGTTTGTTAATAATCATCGAGTCTATTGACTACGGCCGCTAGGAACTGTTACCCTATATGCAAAATAAAATTTGTATTAATAATGTATTCAGGGGCGTCTCAAGCATGCCAAGTTGTGGGAGGGGTGCATTACCCAAAATACCGATTTACGAATTCATATAATTTAAAAATAATTATTTTTTATGCTATATAACTTATATAACAAAATGTTATATGGTGTTTTGTAATGATTTTTTTAAAACTTTCACAATGTGAGTATTTTATTTTTTACTTCTGTAGTCAAAACTGATTTAGATTAATCTGTGAGGACTAATAATATTTTTTAAATAGTTTTATTAAACGAAATTTCACCTTTTAATACTAATTCTATAAGATTTTGTAATAATGCTTTACTTTGTCAAAAAATGAGGGTGACTTTTATTTTACACTGTTGTATACTAACCGTTTCTTTATAAATTGTTTCAACTGGTCTGAATTTTCTTTAGACGCGAGAGACTCATCTCTTTGCACGATCAAAGATAGCCGACAAAAAGAAATCGAGAGCCTGAACAACATTTTTCCCAATTCTATTAGCTAGTATAAATTATATACACAGGTGCATTTAAAAATAGTTTTTAGTTAATTTTTTTAATGATAGTTTAAATAATGTATATAAGAATATCAGGATAATTTATAGAAGCTACCATGGTGTACACGGTTAAACAACGGTATTTCGCCTGGGTATAACCTGGTTCGAATCCCGAATTTCCTCATCTTGACGTGACTGATGACTTAAATGACGAAAAAACATCTTACTGCTATCGGCTTGCGGATAAAATAAGAAACTGGTGAACATTTTTTGGAAATGATTATTTCTGTCTTAGAATGTTGCAACAGAAATTCTTGCTAGACGTTAACAGTAATGTAAGAACTGATTATGTGTGCATATTCGTTATAAATAAGACTGAACTGTAAAACTGTGAAAATCACTGTCGAAACAAAATGTCTGTCGTTGTGTTCGTAAAACGGTCTTACTCGGTTGCCGATGTGAACATTTCAATAGATAATTTTAATAAATTGTTTGCAAATATCTATATATATATATACATATAAATAAAATTAAACCGCCTACCTGTCTGATTGTTTGTCCAGGCCAATATCCAAAATAGCTGAACCAATTTTGAAAAGCTTTACATTATCAGATAGAGGCCTTTACAGAGATAAGTCTGGACTATTTTTGATCCCAGAAATATTTAGGGTTCCCGTGTAGAAATTGAAAAAATTTAGAAATTATGAACAAAATTATGGATTTTGCAGACGGCCATATCACGCGACATGCCACAGGTCATGTTTGTCCCAGTTAAAGTTATAGAAAGAGGTTTATGACCCAAGCGAGTGCCTCACACGTGGTTTATAGGGGGAAGAAAACTTCATTCGAAACGAAATATGGGAGTAGAATCAGAAGATTCTATCTTAGTTTTGCAATGACGGTAAATAAATCCCAAGACCAAATATTAAGAAAAGCCTGCGTTGATTTAAGTAAAGGTGGTTTTATTAATAAGTTTACTGAATTATTGTGTACTGATTTTGATTGTCTGAATTGAAGATGAGATGATTAATCACTTAATTCGACAAACTTATATTTATTTATAGGCGCGCTATGAGGACGAACACGCGTGTAATCGCTAGTTTGTAAATAAGTTTTCGGTATTTAATCAACTTCCACGGGCATGATTATTAATGAATGTACTAATTCTCTAATTATTATTCGTTCTTTTTGCCCTAAGTTAAACATGCTGGCTTCAACTGCGCCATGTATTCAAATGACATTTTATCATCTACTGTATGACGACCACCAGGTGTACTCTACCTAATTGTTTTTAATTAAAAAGTGTTTCTTTATGTCAAAATACTATTAATGAATTTTCGCATGATGAGATTAGGCGCAGATGAGACCTGTAGTGAATAAGACTGAACCGTTTTCGTTTTTAAAAAATTAGCTAGTATAAATTATATACACAGGTATATTCAAAAATAGTTTTTAGATATTCTTTTCCTAATGATCGTTTAAATAATGTATATTAAAATATCATGATAATTCACAGAAGTTACTGAAGTGTACATGTTAGACAGCGGTGTTTCGCTTGGGTAAAATCTGGTTCTAATCCTGTAACCGCGTTTTGATACTTCCAAAATTGCATTTAGCTGGGTTAATGTCTGTAGTTAACACGCCCTTCCACCCCAGCAAAATGCCTAGGTGGTTGGTGATTAGTCATCAGTTGGCTTGTATCACTTGGTCTTCACTTATTAATTGGCTAATTACTCCGTTATACATTTTCATATATACTCCTAAGTAATCACAAATTCAGTTTATTTAAAAAATATTTTCAGTCCTCACAGATTAATCTAAATCAGTTTTGACTACAGAAGTAAAAAATAAAATACTCACATTGTGAAAGTTTTAAAAAAATCATTACAAAACATCATATAACATTTTGTTATATAAGTTATATAGTATAAAAAATAATTATTTTTAAATTATATGAATTCGTGAATCGGTATTTTGGGTAATGCACCCCTCCCACAACTTGGCATGCTTGAGACGCCCTTGAATACATTATTAATACAAATTTTATTTTGTATATAGGGTAACAGTTCCTAGCGGCCGTAGTCAATAGACTCGATGATTATTAGCAAACAAATACACATATGAGAACAAAACAAAAAAAAATTTAAAAAACACAGAAAGATGACTAGTGAATCATACGAAAAATTGTATTATTTTTACTTTGTTTTCGCTGATTACCAATAACTTTTTTTGGATTTTAAATTCGTTTTGGGGCAACTGTCCAGTTTTGCATCTTTACAAATGATGCAACTTTCGAGAACGGAAAAATTAATAAATTAGCTCCCCTGTTCTGCAAATCGGTGTGCACTTTTATCTGTGTGCGCTTTTGTCCGTGTGCGCTTTTGTCCGTGAACCATTAATAACGAATGTAATATGAAAGCAAAAATAATAAAACTATATTTTTATTTTATAGAACTTTTTTTTAAAAAAAAGTAATGATACAGATTTATGTTAATGGATTTTGAAAAATCACTTTTATAATTACAATGGTCAGTCAGAATTGTAGGAGAGTGTTTTTGTTTTGCGGGATTTAGATATTCAGTTATTTGTGTAAAGTCAATTTTTACGAAATAATTTTATTTTATGTATTCTTATGTTAAATTTAAGATTTTTCACATAATAATAAGCACGAAAAAAAAAAAGGGTCACTGAATTATATTAAGAAATAAAATTGTTATACGATAAAAAGATTGACAAGAACGAAAAAAGTAATGGGTTCACTAAGCACATTTTAATACATTCGCAACTTATCTAGTTTTAAGCAAAAAACAGACTTCGGCGCATTAAAAAGGTTTCCCTTGTATCGAAATTTGTTTTATATATAGTTTAAAGACGAATAGTAAACTGTGTTGCTAGTATATTTTAAGATTGTTTAATAACTAAAAAGCGAATAAACGCGAACTAAATATGAGTTAAAAATTAAAATATGAATTTTAATGAAAAGAATACAGATTAAATTATTCAGTTGAACGGGGAAAAAATTATAAGTCGAAAGTTTTTGTTTTTTAAGTAGTATAATTTTCTTGAATTGAAAAAATGAAGAGTATATAAGGGTAAAATAAATCGAAGGTATGCCTACAATGAAGTACTTCACACTGTCAAAATATGTGGTTTATCATGCTACCTAATCCATGCAACACCGATTATTCCGATCTTAGCCGGATAAAAATAGGTCCGATTTTGCTTAATTTTAAGTCAGATCATGATTATTATATGTAGTTTTTACTAAAATCACTATTTTAGTTGAACCGGAGCCTATTTTGCTCATAATTAACACGTTTTATTGAAGTTCAGAACTTTTTTCTAATAATGATCGTTTTTTTTTTTGTTTTTTTTTTTTTTTAATTTCATATAATTCCTGTTACTAAAGTAGCCTACCAATTGTGGTGATAACGATATTTGTACGATTTTTATATTATTATAGTGTAAGCTTTTTGTAAAATTTTTAAGAAAATGTATTTTAACCTTTAATAAGCTTAACTTTGTTTAATCCTAGTCACATCACAGTTCACGAAGTCATTGGTTTTACATTAATTTTTTTTTAGTGTTCCAAACAATAGTGATTTTAGAAAAATATCCCTTACTTACACAGGGCTTTCACTCGATTTTGCGGAAATTCTATCATTGTAACTGAAGAATTTACATCTAATTCATAATACGCTTCTTTATTGATCAAATCCGAGTTTTGTTCCGTTTATTTCTTTGTATATCATCATCATGTTGCTTCTATGTGTATGCTTAAGGTGTTTGCAATTTGAAATAAGACCAATATTATAAGATGTCACGAAATAATTTTTTTCAGATCGAAATTTTGTTTGATGGGTGTTTACAGCTGGATATAGAGTTTTTTTTTTGGAAGGTTCCAGAATTTTGTAGTGTTGGTTAATGTTTTCCATTTTTCCCCGTCTACTAATGTCACCTTTTTTCCATTTTTTATTCTTACGATCTATACCGATTTTCTCGAGGTCGTTTGTGATAATATCTTTTTGTATCTTAGTTTCGAATGTTCTCGTGATTTTTTGCCTTCAGCTAGAAAATACTATACAACATATTTTTAGATACCTAATGGTTCTCCATTTGTAGTGTATGCCCTATCCATCTAATTTCAGTGTTATGTTTGGACCTGTTAAGTTATATAGACCGTCATTTAATTGATTATTCCTTTATCCCTGATGAGCTTTGTATGAAGATGGAGTGCATCATGTCTACGTCAAAGTCGAACAATTTTGGCGTCCGCACGAATACTTGTTTTAACTGCAGTGGCAATTCAAAAAAAGAATCCATATTTCCAACTTCGCAGATAATCAACTCGCTTACTTTCATGTAGTTGCTGAATTGTATGTAACCACTTCTGTGGATAGCCTAACGTTCTTAAAAATTTCCACAATGCGTCTCCGTTTATACTAACGAATAGTTTTTTATATCTATAACGGAAGTGCGCACTGTTGATTTTTGCTCTCTCATTTTTGCGATTAGCTGTTGTTTTGTAAAGATAGCACGATTGTATTGCGCTAGTGTCTAAATCCGTACTGTTTTTCCGAAAGAGGTGGATTAAGTAAAGTAAAGTAAAAGCGATGTGTATATTCTTGTTTGTAGAATTTTTCTGAAGACTTTACCGACTATTCACACAACAGCGCTGTTCGTTTATACTTATTACAATTCGTTTTACCTTCTTTATTTTTGTATATTGAAATTGTGATAACATCTTTAAATTTTTGCTTTTTTTTCCTCCCATTTTGCATAATAAATCATGTAGGTATATAGCCGTTTGGGAACCATTTATTTTATAAATGTCGGCTGAAATGTCTTATCTGGAGACCTGTTGCTTTTTAGGCCTTTAATCGTCGTTTGAACTTCCTCTATAGTTGGAGGCGTATCAGGTTCTATATTATTTGCTTGCACAGGTATTGATCGATTGCAGAGCTTTATCATTGATTAACGTTTTGTTGTTTGATAGATTTTGGTAGTACTGCTTCTGTCGGTTTCGTGCATTTTCTCTTTTCCGCGCTAAGTTGCCGATTGCATCTCTTATAGTAGTTTTACGTTGATATTTAGGACCAAGAATAATGTATATTAATACAACGGCATTCATAGTCCGATCCCTACTACTTTTTCTGTCACAAAAATTTCTTCCAAAATATGACATTAAATAAAGATTTATCATTATTTTTTTTTTTTTTTTTTGGCGCGCAGTCGAAAAAAAATGAATTTTCCTCGTTCTATACGAAGTATAGAAGTGATAGAGCTGGAGGTTCGGGGGTGTTCCCAGGCGCAGTTAATGGGCGGGACCCTTTGCGAGGTACGAAGGGCCGAGTTTATATACGAATCCTCCGGATTTCGGCATGAAAGAACCTTTTTAACCAAAAAGTTTTTTCTATAATTTTTATGGAAAGTGTCAGTTTCAACCATGTAATTTTTCGCAGAACGAAATAAATGTCTTATAAGCATGACGCAAAAACTACAGGTGAATTGTGTGGCCGATAAAAACTGTCGTAAATTTCATTTCTTCTCTATTATATAATATTTAAAAGGCTCAGGAATGGAAGTCAAGTAAATCTGCTTTTGCTTGTTCCGTGAATAATCTTGAATGAAGATACGTTACTCTTTTATATTATAATTAATTTTTATATTCTACATAGATGGATTAAATTTATTTCAGCCTATACATTTTAGAACATATTGGAAACAGTAAACAGAACATAGAAGAAATGTAATAGCGATAGCGACGGAAAAGAGTGGTAGCAAGATAACTCTGAAGAAGCATCAACGTTCGATAAAATGTTTTGTAAATGTATATCGTCGTGGAAAAGTAAAAGCTAGATGTGTGGCAGTCGTTTTTATCGAATTCAACTGGATGAAAAACTGTTAAGCTAACAAAAATTAATGATTAACGGCAATTTCGTCAAATCGTAGTCGATGCATGAAGTAAGTGTAAAAAACGGATTTGTTGAGTGTCCCGCTTTGACCGTTTATCGGATTTCACCTTAGTTGTTTGCTTTCGCAGTTTTTCGGCACCTATTGAATTACTTGTATATTTTTTTGACTTATAAAACACTAAAACCAATCGGTAATTAGTAACTAGTTAGAAGGGTAGTAGCGGATTTACTTATGTACGATCACATATGATTACCGGTTCAGACTTGATGCATCGCTATTTAATTTATCGGATTTGCTCAGTGCACCACTCAGGAAAGGAACTCGGCAGAAAACGCATGTTGATGCGTTTGGAAGACACACTTGTGTTGTTTGTAAAACGTGGTCAAAACAAAAAAGTTTGGCTACGAAATCATTAATTGGTTAATAAAAACATTTTTGCGCCGTATAATATATAATGCTTCCAAGATTTTTTTGCCGAGTGATTTTTCGTCGTATGTTTATTTTAAAATATAACGTTTTAATCAACTTAACTTGATTGTCAACAAACCGTGCGTTCGTAAAAGTTTAGACAGAAAATAAAATCGACTTATTCTGTCCGGTAATTTTCAAGTATTGAGGTAAACCAGTGTATAATTTTTAGATAAACCCGGCGTATTTTAGTATATTTTAATTGATATATCTACTGATTTTTTCCTTAGTGAGCTTCGAATTTTTTTTCTGTTTCAATTAAATCGATATTAAAATATTAAATATTTCTCCTTAATATTCTTAATGAAGCATTCGAAATAAGCAACATTCATTTAAAATTAACGGGAAAATTGTTTAAGAAAACATTTTTTGTGTAAAATTAAATATTCACGTTAAAATTGTATATTTATTTTTTTATTTGTATCTTTTAAAATTGCGACTTGACACTCAAAACACAGTGCATTGTTTATAGTAGATTAGTAAAATGCTTTTTTTACAAAAAATGAATACTGACTTCAAGGTTTATTATAAAAATTTAAAAATGCACTAAAAAGTAAATAATATTTACTCCCGATAAAAAATATATATTAGAGTGATATAACTTAAGGTGATATTGTAATTCTTATACAACATTAATACTTATTAGAGTTGGCATCAAATTCATAATAAAAGAATAATTAAAAACTGCATTAAATGTTCATTAAATTGTTCCTAGATATAGTAACATGAATTTAATGTCAACTCCAAAAAGTTAATGTTGTATAAGAATTACGATATCACCTTAAGTTATATCACTCTGATATATATTTTTTATCGGAAGAAAGTACTCGGAAAAGCGGGGAGAGGACGCAAGAGATTTAACATGATGACTAGCGTAGAAGTTCTGGGTCGGAGCAACCTCTTTTATGAGAGAAGCTAATAAAATAATAATAATAATAATAATTATTATTTTTTATTTTTTAGTGCATTTTTAAATTTTTATAATAAACCTTGAACTCGATATTTGTTTTTTGTAAAAACATTTTATTTTTTACTTTTTAGTGCATTTTTATTCAATTAAATTAAAACATTTTAATAAGAACAGATATTTCCACGATAAAAACATCAAAAGCTACATTTCCATGGTAATTTGGCAAATTTATAGTATTTTAAGTCAATAAATCTAACCCGACGGTGAAAACAATCATGAATGAAAAGCATCCGAAAAGCTTCAATCTCCCGCATTATTAAGGATAACTCAAAAACTACCGGTCAGATCTCGATCAAATTTAAATGTGGGACCACATGAGAAACATCACCTTTCAAATAAAAGAAGAATCATCAAAATCGGTTCACCTAGAAGAAAGTTCTAAGGTAATACACATAATAAAAAAAAAAAAAAAAAATACAGTCGAATTGAATACCTCCTCCTTTTTTGAAGTCGGTTAAAAAATAGAAACGTTCTACTAAATTTAATGTTGTTTTATATTTTTTCCTCCGTGTAAATTTTAAAGAATATAAAAAAAAAAAAGTAATTTTTAATTTTTCTAAGCAAAATTTCTTTTTTTGTGGTTCGACTTCAGTTTAAAGTCCTATTTTCGCGTGTTGCAGCATTATTTCGATATTCTTTTTGATTAAAGAAATTTGTTCGTTGTATAAAATTACTTATTCAAAAATGGAAAACGTGGTTTCTAAAAAATAACGTAATTGTGAGCATGAGAAGTTAGTTTTGCTTAATATCCTGCAAATATGTACGCTGTTTTCTGCGATGTGTACAAGTATTATTACGATACGTTTGATAAACTTACTCTAAAACGTTCGCAACATTTTTTTCTGTTAGCGTTGCGTTTAACTGATTTTTCCTAAATTTCTTGAACTTGAAATATTTTTTTAGATCGTGGTGAATTGTTTTTAGATTACGACAATTGTATTTTTTTTTTTTTTGCTCTGTAAGGGCTTGCCTTATAGCGTGTCACAAGAAACTCGGACAATTAATTGTAAAAAAAACATTCGTTCTCTACATACACTTACACGGTGGAAAGAAACAAGTGTTGTTGTTTAAGTTTTTGTTTTTCTTCGAGAATTATAAGTAGCGTACGGCCGATTATTTACATCTTTTTCACCTTTTTAAAACTATAGAAAGTTTCAGCTCATTTCCGGTTCCCGAAATAATCGTTGATTCGTTGTATACAACTTTGATCTTAGCACCGCATGATTCTTTTGCACGTATTATATCATATTATAGGGTTTTAATGAAACCGGAAATCGAGATTTTAATAGCTATTTTTTGTAACAGTAGAAATTTATTAAGAATTTTTACTATAATTTTTCCATAACTTAATGAGATAAACGTTATCTTTTGCCATTTCAAGTTGCAAACGGTTAAACCTTTGTGAATCAGTTTCACAAGTATTTTTTCCCGAAATTCGATAGAAAAATATTCCGAAAAGCCCTTAATCGAAAATGCTGCATTAGATTGAATCGTTTTATTTTTAAATTGCTTGCGACTTATGATAGTTTGTCGAGCGACGAAAGATTCAAGTAAAATTGAGATACTTTAACGCATCATGATCAAGGTTCGAACGAGACGGATAGTTTAAACTGTGAAGGGTAGAACAAGAAGCCGATTTAAACAGTTGATATCGTTCATTTGTCGAAAAAATTCGTTTTACTAAAAGTGATCAATATAACGATTATAAAAAAATTAATATTTAAATTATGTGAGGTAACATTTGTTTGGATTTTTATATAATCAGCCGCGAAGATAGAAATTGTTCCGAGTAATTAAGTAAACATACGAATGTTTTATTTGTTAAATGTTTCATTACTGAATAAATTACTGATTTCCGTCACGGTTATAACAATGATACAGGTAAACATTGTTAGAATTAATTAACTTTTACTGTCTGGACAGATTGCTGTTAAGCTATATTTAAAAATTAAATTCTAGTTTAATGCGTATTTTTTTAGTAAATGTAACAAATTACATTATACGCGACGACAAGACTCTTAAACCATGTGAAATAAACTAGTTGGCGAGAGAAATTTAATCGGGTTTGTTGGAAGGAATGTTAAATGGTGATGACTGCAAAGACGTAATGTAGAAATTAGTGTGTTAAAGATCGAAAGAAGGATCTTCAGTGATAGACGATTTATTGAGGAGAGTAGGAGAAAGAAAACAAAAAGAACAGTGTTTGAGTGGTTCAAGGTTCGAAGTCCGAAGTTGAGTAAGAGATGATTATGTTTTAGAGAAATAATAGTTCTCGTGCCGATAAGTTTTAAAAATGCTTATAATAATTATTGTTTAGGGTATCGAACAGTAATTTTTTTTGGTGTTGTCTTTTGTCCGGGTTTTTAATTTTTGTTCGATGAGCGCTTTTTTTTTTTTATTTTAGACGTTTAGATTTTGTTTTTTTTTTTTCTCTAACAATAACTGGTTTTCTAAACGAATATAATGTATCGAAAGATTTTCAAGTGTAACTTTAACCTGTTATTCAAAATTTCGATTTTATCCGTACCGGTATTACACACCGTATTTACGTATTTTTACATAGGTGAAAATTACCCTATCGAATACGTTGTTCCGTACTTCAATAATCGGTACCTGGCGGTAGCGGCTTTAATAAACGGCGGTAATGCGCTTGCGACATTTATTCATAGTGTCAAAAATTGGTTCGAAGATATGGAAATTTCGCAGCCTGTCGGTTTGTCGTATTTTACTTTTTCTTCTTTCTCTTTTTTTTTTTTTTTTTTTTATTTTTTTTTGTAGATTTTTATACGTTTTTGTTAAGACTAATGTGATCAAATTTTCTGTTATTGTTCGTTTTTATTTTTGTTAACCAATGTCGCCGGATAATTTTTCGAATGCGATTAATTTTTAATTTACGTTTTAGATTTTTTTTGGAAACGCGTCATCAGTTTGGCTCAGAACTTGGACAACTTTGATATTCGTGTAACACCATTGTTTTTGTCGGAACGGTTTTCGCCAGATGAAAAAGCCTCCATAAACAATATAACACCGGAAAACTTTAAACTGGGACAAATATTCAGAGCCATGTGTCGCAGTATAATTTCAAATATAAACAAGTAATCAGACTTCTAACTATTTTCAATTAGTCAGATTATTGCAATTATAGAGTTACCATTTTAAAACGAGTATTTATTTATTTTTTTATATATTTTTAATTTTATGAATAAAATGAAATATATGTATTGCCCCAATAATAACAATCGGTAATTCATATCCAAACAAGTTACATGATGGGAAAAATTTTATGTAGATTAATGCCGGAAAAAGTTCTTTTGGATAATAAGATTAATCGAATTATCGGTAGCGGATCGGCGCTAATTCGAAATCCGTGTTTAAGGGACGAAGTGAAATACTTTTATCGAATTCCGGTTGAATTTAAGAGCGCTAGGGATTCTCCGAGTGGTGCGGCGATTGCAGTCTTTGAAGCAGTAAAAAGTCGAGGATTATGTAGGTATTAACATTTTTTTTTATAAATAGTAATTACCTGTTCGGGATTTTTTTTTCTTTCTTTTTTATATTTAGGTTGAAGCGTAGTATTCTATAAATGTAATTCATTCACAGAGATTTTTGACTAATTTTAAATAAATATCTATATAATCCCGTAAGTGGCATTGAAAGGCCAAACGATAATGCTTCATTTTTTTTTTTTCTTGAAAAAAAGGATGATGGTTTTTAGTTTTGTTGATTTTTTGATATCTTTAAGTGTGAGGTAGACACGGCTTAATAGTTTTGCGAAAATATAAATTTAGTTATAATTAATATTCAGTTAAGAAACATGGGTGCATATTTCAGATCGAAATACCCCGGCACATATTAGATTATAGGACAACGTGCTTTTAGCAATGAGGTACTTATTATCAGTGTTTTTGGGGGGCTGTGTGTGATAAACAGGCATATTATGATTTAATATCGATTGACTTTATCAATTTTAATGAAATATGACAAAAAAAAAAAAAAAAAAAGAAACTAAAGAATACAGTAATTCTTAAAGAAATAGAAACTATTTCGATAGAAAAAGTTCGCTTAAAAGTTAACAATTTTTGGGAAAAAATTCTGCGAATAGTATGTTTTAAATTGCTCAGTTTGAGAAATCCGAAGGAGCAGAACTAGTTAATTTGTAATAATTGCGCAATAACGGAAAATATTACAGGAAAAAAATAAACGTTCATTGCTTGGAAAAACAAAAAAAAAACAAAACAGAACTGTAAAGTAAAAAGCTAGTACAAATAAAATGAACGTTCTAAAAATTAGTTAAACATTGCGCAGATATCGTCAATCTTCAAAAATATTACATTTAGATATCAATATTTAAAAGCTTCGCTTAGAAATAAAACGGGTATTTTTATAACACATTACAAATATGTGTCAGATAGTTGAAAATTGTATTTTAAAGATTTATTAAATAAGCAATTAATCATACACCGCTCAATTACCGATAGCATATTATACGCTCCGAAAATTCTAGATAAAAATATAAGTTTTGAAGAAGCAGATGTAGTATTATCGAGTCTTAAAAATGGATCTACTATAGCAGGGCCTATGTTATAAAATGTGATACAAATATTTAATTAAAATGTGGCATTTGTTATTTTCTACTAATTGAATAGATGAATGTATATCTCATCTACGTTTTAAAAAATTCGACAAAATATTTCAACAAAAAAGAAAAAAGGCGAAGGCGATAAAAATGGTTTTAAAAATAAAAGAGTAATATAATTACTTTTTTTCAGCTATCGGTAAAATGCTGACTACAGTATTTTTTATTTTTGTTTTCTCTGAAAAAGTGTTGCTGAAAAAAGTACTAGGAACGTGGTATTCATTTTTTAAAAACCTTACGGGCGAAGTCGTACAAGAGAAAACCTTATCCGCGTCTGTGGATATTAATGAAGTCTTGGGCATCGTAAGTAGACAGTTGCTAATGAAATGCCCAGCTAAGTAGCTGGGTTGTTCAATAAAGTTCCTACGAATGTTATCACTTTTTATTACATTTAAAGTAAATAAAAGTGGTCCGACATTTTAAATATGCGACACGCGTCGTAAGTAGCGACAACCGCTTGAACAATGAAGTTTAAAGAGGAATTGAACTTATCTCTAATGCAGTGTTTAAGTAGAACAAGAAATTTTTTTGAAATGGATAACTTTTTATTTCTTGCACTAGATTGGGTACATAATGAGAATATAGTCTCGAAAATATTTTGCATGGCCAATTAGTCGAAGAAGTGGGATCACTCGAAGGTCCGAAATTAAGATTTAAGCTTTATTCCGGAAGAGCGCTGAAAGGATGCGGAATAAATAAATATATAGAAAATGTAGCGTTAGAAAAGTAGAACATATTAGTCGCAAAAGGTTTACAGAATCTGAACGGCAACATTGGGCGACTGTTGAATAATTCCTTAAGGGGCTCCTCCCGAATCATTTGTAAAAGCTAGTTTGGCGCCACGTTCAGATTAATTAGTCATTTCAGAATTCACGGACTTTCCGAAAAAATATAGTCCCTCACGATAGTGGTTAATTTTAACCGTGATTATAGTGTTCTGCGGAATATACCGATCTCTGGTTGCATGCTGATGAATAAATTTATCTTTCTGTAAGTATATTTGCTTGGTTGGCTTGTATAAGTGTAATAATAATTAAATTATTAAGATCCTTGAAAATCAGGTTTAAATGAGATTCGATTTAATATTAGTTTTGTTAAATTTTATACGATGATTGTATATGGTTTGATGAAATTTTTTGTAGCAGGTTTGAATTAGCCAACGGTAGTTAATCGACGCGATTGGTGAAATAAAATGCGATGAATTAAATTTGGTAGGAATTATTGTGCAATATTTTATTCTTAATTTAAACATTACTAACCCGTGTGTGTTATTGTTTATGTGGCTTACTAAGATTTGTACATATAATCATTATGCGATAATTTTTGCTTCCTTTCCGTGTGTATAATACGTTTGATTATTTTTTGATTTCCGGATATTTCCCCGAATACGAATTCCCGAATGGTTGTTTACCCGAATGGACAATTTAACGAATTTTATTTTCCCGAATGTAAATTTCCTGAACCGAATTGTAGAACGGACATTTTCCCGAATACAATTTCTCCCGAACGACTTTTCCCAAAATGAAAGGTTCCCCAAGAACGTACAAAATTTTTGCTTTCTTATTTTCATCATTTCTATGGAACGTTAATGAAAGTGATGTCGGTCGTCGTTCATACCGATAGTGATCATCATAAGTATCTCAAACGTTGAAATGGCTACTTTAGTGGGAACTAAGTTGTGTGTGGAAGGGTACCTGTACGTCCGTTCAAGAAAGCAGAAAGAACGAATATACTGGGACTGCTAGAAGCTGCGAGGAAAGGAATGTACGGCACGCTGTGTTGCCAATGATCCTCCGCCCGGAGAAGACTTTGTCCTTATTAGAGGACCTGCGGAATCACCACACGAACATCCGCCGAACGCCAGCCCGAAACACAAATGGTTGGAATTCCATGCTCGTATAGGAGAAATTGTGGCTCAGTTCAGTGTAAATGACGAAGTAACGTATTTACGAACTTTAGCCCATACTATTGTTTTATAAATAATTTCAATAAAAATTTCTAGATAATGAATTGTTACATCCGGGAAAATAAAATTCGTGAAATCATTCATTCGGGAAAATGTCCGGGAACGTTATTTTTTTAATGAAAAAATTTACGGCTTCATATTTAATTGTAAAAAAAAAAAAAGGAAGAACATTTTTTTTACATTAGTAAACGAATTTTCTTTTTGTATTGATATGTTAGTGTCGAGAGTTCAAAAGCGAAGTAAGAATTCTTTTAATATATTGTAGTGTAAAATAGTTTTGTCGAATGCGAAAAGGTTTGGCCAGACTCTTATTATGAAATCGTGAATTGCTTATTCGTGAACAGTAAATATTTTTATGTAGGTTTTTCAAGAATGATTGTATATAATAAAGTATGTTTGGGACGTTATGTTTGGCGTAAGCGTATTTTTCGTACAGCATTATTTTATTAGTAACAATGAGTAATTATGATTTTTCAAGTAATAAAGTGTTATGTATCCGTTTTTTTTTGTTTTTTTTTATGTATTTACTAGTTTGGTGATTGTAAACTATGTAATAATACGGTTTTTGGTGTAGGGCATACGGATTTTACAGAAAATTAGCGAAACTCTTAATGCCATAACCTAAAAGATTAAAAAAGTAAACAACTTTAAAACGAGAAGAGGACATAAGGGAACGCGGGTAATCGGACTGAAGGATAGGGAGGACTTTCTGAAATAAATTGTTGATATAACAGACAACATCCGACTATTCTTTTATAATCATTTTCAAACGACATTCACATATTTTAGGCCGATTATTATTTACTGTATTTCGTTCCATCTTCATGCCTTTATTTCAATAACATTCCTGTTTCTAGCCAGCTTCCTCCATGGTTAAAATTCCATATTACATTCTGGTCAAATATTTACGCTTCTTCCTTTTTCAAAAAACTTTTCTTCTATCTGTCTTCCTAGCCGATTTTCCGTCCACACCCCTGGTTATATGATTTCCCTACTCTACGGCGTTTCATTGTCGTCCTTATTATTTGTTTATGCCCTAATCGTACTCGATTATCAAGTTTTAGTTTTCATTTAACACCCTTTCCTAATTTTTATCTTCATCCCAATCACGAAGTTGTCTGATCCCAGTCATACCTTTTTTGAACGTCCGCCTATTCTGTATTCTAATTTATTATCCCTTGGGTTTTCTGGTCCTTTTTGCGCCTCATACATCCTGTCACTTCCCTTTCGGCCCGTTATCTCAGTTTTAGTTCCTTCATTCTGTTAATTTCAGACTGAATCAGTATTTAACTGATTTCCTTTTTATCGTTGCTGAGCGAAGGTCCTTTATGGACGTTACCTAAACTACCATATTTCTAACTATTTTTAACTTTTTATAAATTTCTCTATTTCATGATAAAACTACCGTTTTCACCCTAAAGAGAGATATTTTTTGGATAAAATAAATCATTTACTATTTGAATTATTCTCTGTAATAATATTACCCATCTTAAAAATTATAAATAAAAAACATTATTTTAAATGAATAAATGTTTATTTCCCATACAGTACGGATTAGATAGTTATAAAAAAAAAAAATTGAGTGTTTTGAGTTTGTACACATTGAGACATTGTAAAAATTACACGATTCAAACGTAATAAGACCCGATGAACAGAATTTTTAAGTTAGTTTCATCTATTTGTAAAAAATCGGCTAAATCTTTAGACTTTATCAGTTTAAAATGTACAGTTTTCCTTCTCTATTCCATATGCGGTTCACCTCAGTAACCAAAGTATTCTTTTAACCTCCCACCGGTCACGTCCATTTTCGTAACATGACTGGTCGCGCGTTGTACTTTGTACAGCACCCGTGTTTTTTAGTCTAAACTGAATTTTTTTAACATTTTATTTGCTTAAATACTATTATTTTGAGTAATGAAATAAATATTTATAAATTAATTGATAAATTACTGCCGTTTTTATTAAATTTTATTAATAATAATAATAAATGTTTAGCAAAACCTCAATCATACTCAAATCGATAATTTTTATAAATGCTTGACTTACAGAATTCACATCTCGTGAAAATTGCTTTGGTCCAGGAAGTAATTTTATTATATTTTTCTGTTTTGTTTTTGATATTTTTGCAAAAGGGGTTTTTTTTGCTAACGTGCATATCCATCTTTTCCTATGTAAAATCGCTGATCTTTAGAAGTTTCGTCAGTTTCTTCGTCATTGTCACCGTCTTACTCACTATCAGTTTCCTCAATGTTTTTACAAATATCTTCTTCACTTAGATCACTGTCACTATCATCCAATAACACTGTATTTTCTTCATCTGACAATTCTTGTAGTAAACGAGGTATATCATCAAGGTTTTTATGTTCTGTCCTAAATAAATTATTCATACTTTCAGAATACTTTCTAGTTTGTGGTGTGGTGTATATGTGTGTGTGAATGGAAACCCAAGAAAATTCTAAATTCAAACAATACTTAGATGATTTTCCGTATAATATTCAAAAGAACGGCATAAAACGGGGTATTTATCTGTAAAAAAAATTATTACGTGAACGGTCGCGCGTTGTATTTTGTACAACAGTACAGGCTGGTCTCAGAATTTTATTATTTATCAAACGACAACACAAAAAAAAACTGTCGGTAATGAAATATTTTTTTGCTAGAGATTCTAGTTGAAGAATACATATGCACATGTGACCGGAAATGTGCATCTGGTGTTAGCTGTAGTAAAATAATGCTGAGTGTTGTACAAAATACAACAGCGCGACCGGTGGAAGGTTAAATTTTTTTCGTTTTCATGCTTTGGATTGTTTCTTTTGACAATCCAGCATCAGAAGCCAACCTATCAGTCAAAAATGCAAAATAAAAAATACGAATGATACATGAAATTATAAAGTAATTGTATTTAATTGAACATAACATAACGCAGACAGTTTTCAATATTGCAGGGAGCGTTATGTTTTTTGTTCTAATAATTATCCTGCCTCTTAACCCTTTGACTACCATTGGGTTATATATGTCCCAGTAGATGCCCAAGAGCTACAAAACAGCTCAATTCCTATTGAAAACCGATATGCGACTGTCCCATTGGTTTTTTGTGTTCTTTAGAATCTCTAGTTCCACCAAACACCGCTAGATGCTAGTATCTACTCACTGCAGGTATAGTTAGCGCTTATCTATTATATGCTATCATTTTATTGTTGTGTTTTTCACATTCTTGGTTTGTGTTGACGACAAAGAGTTGCTAAAAATTCGGACAGCTTTTTTTGTGTATTTTTTTGGTAAGTAAAAATAATGAAATTATCAAAATCGTATGTCGCAAACTAATATTTGAATACGTTTTATTTATTTATTTATATTGAATTGTAATACAGAGCAAAAAATTCTAATGATAAATGTTACTCGCATTTATTTTCGTGTAAAAGCTGATAATATTTATTTTAACCTAAATTTGTTTTTAATCTACGACTTTTTGTAAAATAAATGCATACGATATAACATAGAAGAGTTGAGTTGTAGATTAAAATTTTCACATTACCGGCACTAGTTCATTCTGCACCTTTGCAGTTCATGTTGATGTGTACAACGTCGCTACTTTATAATTCGTTTCTAGTTTAGTCATTTTACAAATAACTGTCGATAAATTTATTTTGACCGTTTCTTTACCAGTATCAGTCTTTTGCAGATATTGCAACAACCCGCTGTTGGTACACTGATTTACCTAAATTCACGGGGAAATTGAGAAAAAGAGAATGTCAACTAAGGGTTTCAGCAGACGTTAGTGAGCAGGTGTCAGGACAGCAAAGATCTCATGGTTGCAAGCAACTCTCACAGTGCTACTTCAATTACTGCTACCAGAAAACAGAAGGACAAGACACATTTGTTGTCCAGCTCAGGTCAAGTTCTACAACCGCGCTACATGGGTAGTGTAGATTTATCAGACCAGCAGGTAACCTGTTACTACTTTGGAAGAAAGTCTTTGAAATGGTTGAAAAGGGTTTTTTAACGCATTATCATGGTCGCTGTAGTCAGTGCATGAATCATCCATAGAGATTTACACAAGAAAAAAACTAAGTTGCTCCAATTCTTGGTTCCACTTGCGAAATCATTGATTTTGCATGGAAAACAACATTGTACAGTCAAACGTCGGGCCAGACAAGGGGGCCCTCAAAACGAGCACGACTATTGCATAATGTAGGCGGACATTTCCCTGTTGAGGGATCAACACGACAACGATGTTTACGGTGCTCACAAAATGGCATTGAGAAAAGAACAACACACAATGTAACGTTCGTTTGTGCACACAATGTTTCACACCTTATCACATTTCATAGATAATTTTCTGATTCTTCAGTTTTGTTTTTAATTGGAATATAGTTTTGTATTTTTATGTTTATTCACTTTACTTGTATTTAAATAAAATTCTGTTTTTTTTACGGTTTACTTACTTTTTATTGAGAAAGAAAAATACCAGTGGGACAAACGTGGTCAGCCATAAAATATCACCGGGACATATATGTCCCACCTGTTTTTCCCCTTCCTCCTGATCAAAAAATTGTGTTAATTAGTTTCTGAGCTAAACAAGACGTGCCTAAACAGGAAAAAACGAAAATATTGAAAGAATTCAAAAATCTAATAATTGGTAGTCAAAGGGTTAAAAAGATTTAAAGTGTGTGTAAATTGTGCTAACATTAAACATTCTAGATTGAAAAATTCAGCTGAAATTAAGATTCGTTCAAGATACAAAATTTTTCTTTCATTTTTCAATTTTGAAGCCTAGAATAGAGTAAAAATCACTAGAACGTTGTAATTTAAATTCTCAAACGAAAATCCTAAGACTTGTATCTTGGGTAAATTACAACGGCATATTGAGTAAAAAATATAGGAATCGTTTTAACAGAATTACTAACCATTTACTGTATTTACTGTGTAAAAATGGCTCAGTTCTGTAATAGGAACTAACTTTATTCAGCATTTTGTTGTCAAACTTGTGATCTAGAATTCGAAATTTCTACTTCAGCATACCGTGAGTTGATTCTACTATCCACCGAATTTTTGTTACGAAACACGATCTATTCACCTCAGCAGTCGAAAAAAGAGGCCCTTTTTCCTCTAAATGCAGGCATGAGCATTTGGTATCCCTTTTCAGTCAAATATTGGGATACATCACGAAACCCTCGATCCAAAATACATACATCTTCTCTGAGTAAAGAACAAAACTGACAATGGTTATTAATGACTTTTCGCATGATCAAAACATCGTTTTCAATAGCTCCATAAGGCCCTAACGTATCAACAATAAACCCATCAGTGATACAGATGGTAAATTGTTTTAGTAGGTGTACTTTTTTTGATCAGAATATAACTTGTGCTGATACTCGTTGTTTAAACTTTTCTGGTGGCGTGCATAAGTACTATCGAGAATGAGAATTAGACTCTATTGTCGTCATGACTTTTTCTCTAGAAATTGAACTTAAACCACAGCAGCACAGCAACACATCTTTTTCAAATGCATCTACTGCTTTATTTGAATAATGCGATAACTGTTGTTCTTCGTCTAATCCGAGAATAGTAGCACTTAAGTTTTTCGAATTAGCAGTTCTCATTCTGCATAGAAAAACGATCATTGCTTGAGTGTAAGTGTTTACATGTCACTATTCCATAAAGATTTTAATATCACTCTCAACTCGGAACTATTTTCCCAATTCAAACCAGTATAAACCTTGAGCTGTTTTTCAGAAATTCTCATGGTATCCATTCTATCTAACAACGTGGTGTCGCTTTCTACACTTAGATGTTGCATCAAGTTGGTAATTTCTTGAGAATCGATTGTTGTCCAATTCGAATATGCTTTTATAGTTTGCAAATCATCTTTATAATATCCATCGCGTAGAAGATGCTTTTTGCAACATCTGTTGTTAGTTGGTGTGTAAATGTTTTTTTTTTTTTTAATAAAACACTGTATGTGAGCATTTTGAGGCATAGGCGTCAAGTTCGATGTATCATGACAAATACAACAATAGTTATGCGATGATAACACTCTTTGCATCTGAATTTCGATGAATTCTACAAGGTGCTAGATTGAAATGTACAGAAGAATCCTCAATACTTGATTGTGATCGTGACAAACAAAACAAATCCGATTCATTATCAGTAGAAATTGTTTCAATTGTAGCGGCAGAATTCATTTCGACATTTTCGACTATTGGGACAGAAGATATTTCATATGACTTAATTATGGATGGAATTCTTCTTTTTTTTCTTTCATACATAGTATTACGGCAGATCGAACACAAATGATCACCAACTTGTATTACTTCCTTAAAAAAAGGAGAAAAAGTCGCTACATCCTTATCCAACGAGATGAACTTGAAAGTACCTTTTGTCTTTCTTAAAAATTCATTACAAATACAACATTTTGCCTCATTTCGTCCGGAGCTTATGATTGAAAATAAATGTTATGGTTACTCGTCATAGAACAGCAATAAAAAAATATGGGTGAAATCTTTGATCACAAGTTCTGCGAAATAATAAAAAAAAAAATCTATATAAAAATGTACATATATTCTTTTTTTAGATATTCACCAATTTTTGTAATTAAGGAAATTTGCAACACAGTGACAAATTCTTCACGACATAACCAAAAAAAAAACTAATAAAGAATAAAACAAAAATTTTTTGCCTCGACAAACGGTGTGGCACGACTAGATATATATGACGACATACAGCGTAATTTCGCTAACTAGAAAACGTATTTACATTGAGTAGATCGGCCATGTGATAAACTTCACAATGAAACGACAATTACAACGATTAATTAATAAGGGATATGTACCTAGAATTGATTGAATGTTTCAGTGCTTGTTCCATCTGATACTTACCTGATTTTGGCGGGATTTTTAACTGCCACATGTAACGGCCGATGTGTACATGTCATGGATAAACGTTAGTCAATTATCGCAGACCACTTGCACAAAGACACTTACCCTGCTTTCAACACTTCATGTGCCAAAACTTTGATAAAAACTGGAATACAAACTTTGAGTAAAGCAAACGTCCTTGATCATATTCTCTGACGACAGTGAACAATGCGATGATATCGAGAAACCGAAAATTAAATCACTTTAACTGAATAGTAATTTCTACCCCGATATCACTGACAGGTAGCACCGTTCACATCGAATCCTTAGCATCATTATTGAAAATTCAAGTAAGCACCATATACATATGTGGAATATAAATATTGTATCATAAGTAGCTTCATTTTCAATCAAATTTCCACTTACCGTACGTTTTTGCCAATTTTGACCATGATCTACTAAAAAATTTTTTTTCACCAAAATATATGTTATTTAGGAGTCTAAAATACATCTAAAAATGCAAGTTTCATTTTTGTGCCCATGCATTTTCATCGTTAAAAAACATGAACAATCCTTCTCATGTGTCTATAACATACTAAAAAATAAAGAAAATCAGTCAACTTGCGCTTGAGAAAAAAAGAACTGCATTTCAGAAAAAAACATTTTTTCCCAAAAACTAGGGGTGTGAGGAATCTGAAACACCTACCGTCCAAATATCAACTTGATAGCTCTCCAGGACAAATTTACCATTCTTATCCACCTATGTCCCTTGCCTCAAACTGTTATTTCTTATTTATCATGTTCAATAAAGCGAAATAGGAAACTTCTGATAAATGTATTCAATTCTCTAAATCGGTAAAGTGTATTTCCAATTTTTCCAAACCCGCAATTCTTACATCTAATGCGCCTAGTCTTTTAATTAATTGTTGCCAGTTAACCGCTTCTCCATTATCATTTCTTTTGGGAATATTAATTAATTGTATATTACGAATATCTGTGAAGTTTTGGGTTAGGTCGGTGTATTCAGATAACGCCGATATTTGCTTAAAAGTGCTCCAAGATAGTACTAATATAAGTAAGCTTTGAATAAACTGACTCAGTAAGTTCTGAATTTTATCTGAATATTTATCATTTAAAATAGTCAACATTATACTCTCCTTTTTTAATACATCTTCGTCAAAATTATACACACATTGGCCAAACAAATTCGGTTTTGAAATTTCTTCTTCCAAAACAACAAAAGTCCACTTTTGTTGGGTTAAAAAGGTGCGAACAGAACCTAAACCTTCTGCTAAATGGTTCACACACTGGAACAGCAGACACTGCAAAATACCTTGTACTAATCTTTGATGGTTAGGGCGGTAGTCTAGTGGTTAAGCTGCTTGGCTACCAAATCAAAGGTATCATGGGATTTCGGGGGAATTGTTTCGTCCCGGTTCCAAGTCGCTCCTAGGTTAATTCAGCCTGAAATAATTGGGTACCAATAAATCTGGGAAAGTAAAGGTGGCTGAGGGAAAGAAACTGGCCTCCTTATTCTCATTAGTGCCGTTGGGCTTAATACATTGTGAACCTTAACTTCACAATCCCCGACACCTTGTTAAAGGGTATGGGACTTGCTTTCCTTACTTACTAATCTTTGATGGCAGACTAACGTGGAGAGCTCACATCAACAACCCAAAAGCTAAATGTACTAATTCAATCTAATTAAAAAACTTACTCGTATCACTTATGGCTCCCATCAAACATCGCTACTGAAAGTATATCATCCCATTATCAAATCGAAAATGATCTACGGAGTAGCAGTTTACAGTTCTGCTAGTGAAAATCTATCTACACTAAATGTCATTTACCATTCAGCATTCAGACTTGCAATTGGAGCCTTTCCTACCACTCCAATAAACAGTATTTTAGCTAAAGCTGGCGAACTTCCTCTCAATTTATATAGACAACGCTCCCTCTTCTCTTTTCCTACCTCCGCTTTTTGTCAAACCCAAATCTCTCTTCCTACTCTGCAGCTATTCCGCCCTCCTTCTCCTTCTTCCAACAAAAGATAAAAGATTCTTTCTCCTTATTAGACTTATTCCTCCCCCCTGCCTCTCGTGTTCATTCCTCACCCTGGAGCAACTATACGGTTTTAATGGATCTTAGTTTCAAACAGTACACAAAACACAGAACCGTTAAACACATTCTAGTAAACTCCTACAAGGACATGATTTTTTGTTTTCCGTAGAACTATACTCCGTGAAATTTATTATCACAGACATAATTGCCAAGGATGGAAACAACCCGTATATATTTTCTGCATAGATTCTCTTGTGGCACTGCAATACTTAGAAAACTTACGTAATCCCAAACAACATCCAATAGCAAAAGAAATAATTCACACCATCGTGACATCTAATATTCGAGTTGTATTCGTATGAGTTCTATCCCACACTGATATCACAGGAAATGATCATATCGATATTAAAAATGATTCACTGTTTGAATCTTATCTTCAACTGCCTGCACTGATCAGCGACCTTCAGACAACTATAAAAAGGTCAGTTCAAAATTCCCGGAACCTCAAGTGGTCAGCAACTCCATCATTCAACAAGTTGCGTGCTGTACGTGACTTCACATCTTGCTGGAGTACCTCCACTTCAAAAAACAGAATCGTGTTCGCTTCTCAGCGTCTGCACTAAAATTTCGTAAGGTTACCTCCTTAAAAATTATCCTGCTCCCATTTTTTGTTCACATTGTAATATTCCTATCACTGTAAATCACTTCCTTATACACTGCCCGCAATATAATTCTCACATGACCAATCGCTTACACTTGAAAAGATTCCTTTTTTTAACTCATCAACTTGTACTTTGTGATTTAAGTACCTCTATACTTCTATCATGCATCTGGCACGGCACGTAAATCAACAAAGTAAATAAAGTAAGTAAATATTATATTTCAATTTTTTCAAATTTCGTTTCCATGCTTAATATTGATAATATTTTAAGTCAATCGTGTTTTTTATATTAATAAAAAATTATCTTAACGTTCATTTGGATGATTATTCAGTTTATGTTTACCGATACTTATCGATATACCTACTCATATGGCACCAGAACTGTGAATGGTATACTTTCGAATGAACAACGAATTATTAAAATCAGTCTATATAAATATAAGTTATGCGCGCACAAATATAAAAAAAACACGTGACGAACGTATAACCTTACTCTTAAAAAATAGAGCAAGTTTTAAAAAAATGTTGAAAAAATAACGTTATACGAACGCGCGCTTATATGATCGTACGGTAGCTACGGTTGCATAAGAAAAAACAATTAAATTACGCCGAAAATCAGATTAGGAAATAAAAACGGAATGGGCAGTCTAAAATGATGGGTCTGTGATATTAGTTCTGGAACGAACGCTGAACAAAAAGGTAAAAGTAAACTGTAGTACGAAAGCTACTATAATCATTTTTAGTCACTATTTAATTCGTATTAAATCGACTAAATACAGTCGACGTGCATGTCTTGTCTGCCGGTGGTTAAATATATTTTTGTGTAACGCTTGTTTTCGACATTTCGCCAACAATTTATTCGCTAACTGAATTAAAATATGGTATAAACTAATTCAAATAACTGAATTTACAGTTTAACGGCAGCACTTAGAATTTTGTGAACTGATTTAATTGTTGCCGGACGATTACAATTTATATAATTTCATGTTAATTCGATACACAATTTATATCAAGGTGTGTTCGTTGTACAGGTACAATTAAACTTTTGTAATAAAATTTTTTAGAAGGACATGGTACTATGCACGACTGCTGATTTTCTTTTTTTATCTTAATTCGACTTAAAATTAAAAAAAAAAAAATATGTGAATTATATTTTCGATTATAATAAAAGTGTATTTGAAGAAATATACGATATCGTGAAAGAATATCATGTAATAAAGAAAGGTATATGGTATTATAATGCTCAACGCGCAAAACTTTCCTTATCATAACGAGCTGAGAGTTAATTTAAAGTTTGAAATGGTGTAACTTTTTTATATCTTTCGCACAGAAAAAAAATATAAAAGCTTTTTTAAGCTTCTTTAAATTTTTTCGTTTTTTTTTTTTTTTTTTTGTATTATATTACGTTACAGGCTGATATTATATTTATGGAACAAGACACAAGTTACAATTAACCGCTAATTTTGGATGTCTTCCATTACCGTTGAGTATTCTAGGCATTATTATTTATTTAAAATTCCTACAGTTACACAGCCTCGTTGTTTTTAATTTCTAAAGCTCTCTCAAGCGACATGAACAACATGAACGACATAAACGACACAGAGAAACTATGGTCATAAAGAACGGCATAATGTCTCATTTATGTCTGATATTTCTTTCACCGAAGCATAGTAGACATCAACAGGTCTCCTTTTCTAATGTTGACCTTTGGACACCATTGGTCTTGTTTTTTCGATTAAATCGATACATTATAATATGTTCATTCCGAAGCTTATTGCGATGGCGTTACTCTTTATCCATCTTTTCGCCCAGCTTTTCCATCTTAAAGGATTAAATGGGTGCTTGATAATTTTCCTTTCAGACTGTTCAGAATTGTTGCTTTTAATAACCCGTGTTTCTCCAGACTCATTTGTTTCATCTTTATTTGTTCTCCATGATTTTCGTTCGTTTGATTTTCTGCCGCATGTGACAATCTATTTACAGTCAGACGTATTATTGGAATGATTTAATTTAAAATTTTTATTCCGGGCAAAGAAATTTTAGTTGAACTCGAAAGTGAAAATAAGTAAAAAGGAATTAAATAACTACCACAAATTAAACGGTTGCTCGATCAATTTTTTGAACGAGTTAAATTAGATTCGTACTTAGAGTATATTCTGATATAATTTTAAAAGCCTTATGCAATTTTTCTTACTGTACTTTTTTCACTGAAAGAAAAAAGGGTTGCCCTGAATTAATTTTAAGTCGAGAATTACAAAAGTGGTAATGGTGATTTCTTTGTTGAAGCGAAGAGGATAAAATGGGGTAAATTACTTAAATTTAAGTCCGCACCTTAAGAAGTCACTGCTTCCCCGAACGCGAGAAAATCCAAAGTCAAAACCGCGCAAGTCTGTTAACATTATTTTAGAACATACTGTAGACTGAAATTGTAGACCAGCAGCTGTTGTAAATATGTAATATATACTTTTATATAGCGTAAATTACCAAAAGTAAATAATTGAGTGAATACGGTGTTCGAATATTAAAAGTATTTATTGTTTAAGTAAAAATTAATAATGTAATATTTATTAAGGCGATTTTTTTCGGCCAGTTTTTTAGAAGTTAATATTGTTCGATATTTAAATTAGTAGCGGATAATAAAGTTAAATTTGATATATGATTCACATTTAACGTTGTTCTATATTTATTTTTCTGCATATACTGACCTTGAAAACATCTTCTTCACGGAGAAGCTGGAAACCTACTGAAAACTCTAAAAAATAAGATTAGTCATTTTTTCAAACTTAATATTCGACATTTGAAAAAATTCTTTCAATAAGCGATTAACTCATTCATTTTCTCTCTCTCTCTCTCTCTCTCTCCAGTCGTCTGTCGCAATTTAAATAAATGTTTTAATATAGGCATTAAAGATTTTTTAAATTTTCATCTACATACAGGAAACAAACTTTGCTACCGGTTTTTTTTTTTTTTTGAAATATTTATTTAATTTTAATTAGGTATATAGATTTTTTTCATCAAGCGACTTGTCGGCGAATTATCTTATATTTATACTTTCTAAAACCATAAATTATATATATATATATCCTCGTGTAATATCTATTACCTACATCTTGATCTATTTTTGTACTCATCGTTGTAACCTATATATTTCTTTAAGAAAAATATTGGGCAAAGCACCACCGGGAAGAAAGCGGCTAACCGTATTAAGCGGTTTAGATATAGATAACAGCTGTTACAGACAATTTACATTAGATATCATAACTTGTAATGCATGCTTGATGTAGCGACCTTCAGTTATGGAGAAGCTTTGCCAAAATTCCATATCTCATTTTCGAATCTATTAGAGTATAATAAAGTATTTTTAATTTTTTAATAAATTGCATACTTCTTTAATGTATATAACGCTGCTAATTTTTCCCTCTAATTTTTTTTGAAATATATTCCATAAATACGTCTCATCTTAAGTGTTGGCCATCATTACTCCCAAATATTTATACTAAGTTACTATTTCTAACTTTTGACAGTTTTTGATTTCACACTCATTTCTTTCTCCCATTGAGTGTACACATTCCTTTGAAATTGTGTCATGATAGTGAATAGGCCTCATCTGTTATCAAGGAAAAATATTTTCACATTTGGCAGCGATTTCTTTTATGCAGTTTCCAACATCGGCTGACATATATTTTCTATCGATTCTGTTACTGTATTTCGAGGTGAAGATAAGGTGTTCATCTTGATGTTGACTTTTTAATGTTATTTGAATTTCTTGCATAAATATTTTATTTCATCATTTAGCCAAAAACATACAAGATATTTCATACGAGGTTAGCGAACAGCAACTCACTTTCCACCATCTACTTTGTACCTGAACATCTCTACTTCTGTATAAAATCATGACATTTTTGTAAGTCGTTAAATTACAAATGGAAATAGAAATAAACATTTTTAGAAAATCAAAATAAACAAAAACAAAAAAAAAAAGAAAGGGTAAAAAAGTGAGAAACCATATAAACGTAATACTTTACTTCTGAATAATTTGAATAGTATAAACTTTTGTTTTATTTCTGCAAACAATATGTATTCAATGTTGGCAATACACCTGCAGATGTAAAACTGTTGTACATGAATTTTCTCCGTATATCGTGTTTTTCGCTATTAAATAAATAATTAATGTCCTCGCGATAGTTCACTGAAATATGCGTACAATAGTTGTCAGTATATTTTCCGTCATAATTTAATTTAATTTTTGTACTATCCGAAATCTGCAATTTGTATTATTTTTAGCTTTACTTGAAAATTTTTAAAAGATATAAACGGAAATGATATTTCACCCACATTCGCCTCTATAGTCGGATCATCCACCAACTAATTTCCCTTGATACTGCAATACCCGGGAATCCAGCAAAATTTAATTACGATGTTATTACTCTGGCAACACTTAACTTTCATTATTATAGATTAAAATTTATAATGCTTTTTGTGGAGTTGATTTTAATAATAAAATAACTTCTGTTTTGTAGATCTAAACAAAGAATGTTTTTTTGGTGACTGTTAAAGTTGTTTACATCTTCATTTTCCCCGTAGAAACCATGTTAAAACAGTTTATATTTCCCTCTTCAGATTTTTCGGAAGAGATTATACTGTTCACTAACAAAATGATAACGAATTAGTGCTTATTCTAAAACTGAACTAAATTATACAGGGTGCCTAAGACCATACATTCGTCACTTTTAAAAACTAGAGAACATCTAGTCCAATGAAAAATTCGAAGCTTCATATTAGAATATTGACTGTGTCCTGTCGAATGGAAATGCTTTCGACTTCTTCCGCCGGAATATTCAGACAGAAAGTTAGTTTTTTAAATGATATCGGATATTTTTTTACGGATTTCAACTTTACCATGAAAAAAAAAACATTTTTTTCATTTGAAACGTTTTTCCTGAAATCGTTGTTTTCAACTTCTGTCCTCCACAAAGTCCAACTAGATTAAAAAACTTGCATTATGCTGAAGAGTATTTGAAATTTATTATCAGTTTTAAAATTGTTAAACGAACATTTTAGTGTAAAATGTCATCTAAATGTTTCCGAATATGGCATAGTCTTTACTGATCGTGGGATTTAATGTGTGGACACGTGTTCCTCGGTTCCCTACTAATGCTACTAATATCAATGTTATCGCCTTGGTTCCCATTTTGTTTCAACGGCTTGCAGCCATTTTATTTAAACGAATGTGGAATTTAACGTGCGTTGTATCAGTACTTTTTGTTACCGACATAGTTACCACAACAAAAACCAGTAAGTTTTAATATTACCAGCACTACTATTATCATTCCGTCTGCCATAGGCTAATATTGTTCATAATACTTCATATTTCATTTCAACAGCTTACAGTCATCGTCTATTGAAATGAAGAAGCCGTTGAAATGTTTCAAATACTAGGATAGTATGGAAATGTTTTTCCTGTAGCTGAACGATTACGGCGAGATACAAATTTCGCAAAAAACTTTTTCAAGGTTACTGGCATGCGTTAAAATGGAGCTGTTGTGCGGACACATTATAACAAAGGTAACAAGACTTCGCGGACGAGTTCGGAATGTGAGGTCACCGATATTATTGCCTCTGCTTATGTTGTCCCCATAATAAATTTGAAATGCCGAGAAAAGGACCTGGCTGTATCAAGAAGTTCAATTCAGCGAATTTATTACAACTACAAGTTTCATCCACTCTGGGTGTAGCTTTATCAAGTTTTAAGTCATTACGAAAACGGACAATGATTAGCCTTTTAACGTTGAGCGCAAGAGTACAATGATAAGCCTTTTGACATTGAGCGCGGTAGTAGCTTCATTAGTTTCTTTAAGATATTCTGTTTTCGAACGAATGCTTTTTTAAAAGTAACTACGAGGTTAGTGATTGGAATTTTTGTTATTGGTCTAAACGAATCCAAACTGGTTGAGAGAGGTAACCTGGAAGGTCAATGTCTGGTGTGACATTATTAAGAATGGATCATCGGTCCTTGCTTTTTTGACGAGTATATGGATTGTAATAGATATTTAGAACTGCTACAGACAAACCTTTCATTTCTATTGGAAAATATTCCTCTTAATGTATTGAACCGTTTTAGTTTCAATAGGACGGTTGTCCAGCTTATAAATCAAGACTGGTCTGAATTCAACTAAGTGAAATGTTTCCTAGGAGGTGGATTGGTAAATATGGTCCGTTATCCGCCTCGCTCGCCAGACCTAACCGTTTTGGACTATTATTTATGGAGAACATTAAAAAGTAGCGCGGAGAAACTTGCAGTAAAAGAGATCGTGGTATATAAAATCGTGCAAGCTATCCGCTATTTATCAGCCAAAGAAATTCTTCAAACTGTTGATTCGTTTCTGTTATAGCTTGGATAGGTGGTGGGGGGCGAAAATATTTCCATTCAATATGGCACATTCAATTTACCAATATAAAGCTTTGAATTTTTCATTTTGCTAGATATTTTAGGTTTTAAAAGGGTAGTTCTGTTTTAGAGTAGGCACTGTAGCTCTTCATTATCCATACGGTTCTTTTCTGTTTAATTCGTTATCATTTTGCTGATGAACAGTATAATAAAACGTTAAGAGTGAAATATGAACTGTTTTGGCACCTGCCTGTTCATTCTTCTTCACTTGTTCCATCTTATTACAAATGGCGATATGCCTCTAATAAAACTCCAATTTTATCCCTTATTTCTGTTCGTCTTTTTCACTATTCGCCATTTATTTATAGCCATGAAAAGCTTCCTTATTTCTCTTTCAGTTTTTTCAGTTTCCTTCATCCTATTAAATATCTTTCTTTACCATCTTGTTCTTAATCCGTCACTCAACATGTTGCCAGAATGAAATTTTCCAATGCTTTAGGTTCTCTTTTCCCTATACACACCACTATCTATACTGACGGTTCCAAAGAGCCAAGTGGAGTCGGTACTCTGAATATTTTAAACTTTTTTTCTTTTGCTCAATTTTCTATGCCGAATCTATTGCTATTTTACGCGCTGTCCTCTTTGTTTCTTCATCATTCGTTTTCCATAAAGTGCTCATAATCTCTGATTCTAAAACTGTTCTGCAAGCTATCACATCCTGCTCCCTCTTCGGATTATGTAATACTTCTCATACGTCCGCTTATTCATGATCTTATTTTTCTTCACTCGATCGAGATCGATCTTTGGTAGATTCTTGGTCATTTGGGCATTGATGGTAAGAAGGTGGTGGATTCCTTAGCTCGTTCTTCCAATTCCAGTGGCCGATTTTTAGGCACCTTTCTGCTCATAATATAGTTCTTCTTTCCTCAGCCGATCTTTCTAAACTATGGCTCAACTCCTATTCTTCTTAATTATCTAATCCTGCCTTCGGTTATCTCTCTATTCAGCCATCCCTTCAACTTCACCCATGGTTTCCTTGATACTTTCCTTCTCTTAAACGCTCTACAATCTTTGCTATTTGTCGCCTTGACTTGACCACGCCTCCTTTCCGCATCATTTTCACGGTTTTCATCTACTTCTACTCCATTTTGTCCTTGTGATCCTGACATCATGTTTTATTTGAATGTACGGTCTTCTCCGCTGAACAATCGTCCTTTCACTCCTTTCTATTAGAACTCGGTATTCCTACTCCCCTTATCAGTGCTTCTTACATTCTTTCATTTCTTTCTGCTTCTGTTATTCCAGCCCTTGAATATTTTTATTCCCTATTCTCAAACATTTAAGAATATAACATTATTTTCTCCTTTTTCCTATTTTTGGGCTAATGTCCTCGTTGACAAATCTATTGAAAAAAACAAAAAAAACTGTTTTGTCGCGATTTCTACCGGAATTGAATGCGCTAATAGTTCCTGTGCGCTTTTTATTTTGATAAATTCTAGGTGGTATTAAATTAGGAATAATTTTTTGCTTCAAATGACTAAATTATCGTTCTTTGATACAGCGATAGTGGCTTTAGTGATTGATTTTTAGCGAGAAAAAAATCGTTTTCTTCATACTCTTCAGTTACGATTATGATCCCATATACTTCAAGGGGCGTTCTAAAAATGTCGAATGTAAAATGCAAAACGAAAAACGAGGCTTGTATTTCAAAGTAAATGCAATCAAGAGGAGAAATCTTTCTTGGCGCAGAGACTAATTTTTATATTTTGTTATTCCTTTTAAACACATTTTGCTGATTTTTTCGAGTAATAATCATATATTTGGTAGGGACCACGCACACATATATAGTTAATAATAATCGTGAATTTAACAAAAGAAAAGAATTGCAGATTTTTACAAAAAGTTAATCTTTGCAACAAACGTGACACAGAAACTAATTTCTGAATAGAACTAGATGCACACCCTACAGGCGGAAGTATTTGCTTTTAGAAACCTATTTTATTTTTAAAACTGTTGAAAATTCTGCTATTTTATATTACGCGGAACGGTTGAAATTGAGACGCGATCTTAAACGAAATCGTTTTATTTATCCGCTTTTGGAATGTGTGTTACCGACTAAATTTCTACTTGATTAATGAATAGTTTTTTGTAAAATTAGCGGTAGTTGACAGAAAAAATAAATAAATTTTCATGTTATGCCTCTGTATTATTAGAAATTGTACATGGAAACATTCATAGTTTTCTATTATACTTTTAATTCCGACTAGAAATTACCGGTTACTCGTTAATTCTGTAACAATTTTATTTAGGTGTATAACGGTGGGCTACTTTTCTTTCTCTACAAATATGGGACTATGCAAAATTGGTTGTAATGAAATGTTAATTGTTTTCAGGGTAACTAACATGTAATAATACGTATGTCTATAATTAGGATTCAGTGATCGCTGCAAATTATGAAGTACAAGAAAGGTATATGAGCAAGTTCTTACGTACAAAGCTGATTGTAAATATACCACGTATGAATAAATCAATTTAAATTTAATCATAGCATTTTAATTGTTTGTTTTCAATTTTATTTTCACAACAACATTTTTTTCTTGCAAATTCGTTTGTTCTTTAATTTGCAGATAAATTTAAAAAATAAACTAAAGTTATTTGAAGATGTTCAAATAGGAGGAAAAGTTCATTTTCTAGAGTATGTAAGACTCGTTCCTTGGTGTTCACCGCAATGTTGAAACTAGAGAGAGTTGCGCATAGTTTTTCTAGAAAGAGAAGAAAATTAAATCTATAATTTTTTAACTGTATACAGTAATAGAATATTTTTTCTTCTTCTTCTTATTCTTTTTAAACAGTTGTAATATGTTTAAGATTTATTCCGAAATTTCTTCCGAAACGAGTCATATGTTATTGACAAAAAACAAATAAAAAACATAAAAACGGAAATATGTTTTATTAAAAAATAATAATCGGCGAACGAGAATAAACTTACTTATAATAAAGCTGCATTTTAATGCGATGTGTACAATTTAAGTTGTTTTTAAACATAATTTTAATCATTATCGGCTAATAATAGAAGCAAACAAATAACATTAGCCCCTTTTAGTTTCAGTTGTGCGATTAAAGTGCACTAGACATATAGTCAAGCAGAATCGTGATGAAAATATTAACTCCACTTTCAGTTTGAATGTTGTTTTACAATTTTAATGAATTATTTTAAGAAATTGATGAAGGTATTAATGCAAAAATTTCTTATCGTAAATTAACTGCGTCGAAATGGCGCATAATTTTTTCAATCCGCTTTTTAATCTTTAGTAAATACCGCGATTAGATTGAATAACGATTGAAAAATATAACGTCTTAAATAATAGCTAAATAGTCACTTACTATCTTATTATTGTTTGACTATTTAAATAATACCTTGTGCTAATAAATCTATATCATATATAACTCTGGACTGAGGAACTTGAAAAAATTTTCAACCATATGTGGAAGAAGCAGCACCACCGCCACCGCCGCTACCGTTACCGGAACCGAATCCGCCAAAAGTGAGGGTTCCTTGGTAGGTTCCTTGAACATGACCCCCGCCAGAACCGCCATTTTGATGTTGACCAAATAGTACAGATTGAGCTGGCCGATTATTATCAGTTCCTACATTTCCACCAGCCGATCCAGAGCCAAATCCTTCACCGAAGCCGCTTCCAAATCCGCTACCGGTCCCTGAACCAGATCCAGAACCGAAGCCAGATCCAAACCCTGAACCGCTGCCGCTGCCAAATCCGTTTCCGCTTCCTCCGTTATTTCCACCGAGATTTGAAGAAGTACTACTTCCAACTCCATAATTGTTATTACCGGTTGCACTGCTACCACCAAATAAGGATCCAGATGCTGGTGCAGGTGATATTACAGAGGACGATGAAGAGCCTACACCATATCCACCACTAGAAACACTGCTGGAGCCGAATCCTGTACCTTGTCCTCCACCAGTTCCTGAACCGACACCAGAACTTCCAGCATTTGGTGCTCCAATGTTTTGACTACTAATTCCGCTGCCTTGAGCGCTACCAAATACTCCACCAAATCCACTGCCAGAATTTCCTCCAGTAGTGCTGGGGGATGATCCGCCACTAATTCCACCATTATTGTTATTTCCAAAATTTCCTGCACCACTACCATGTCCACTACCATGACCACCTCCAAGACCACCACCATGGCCACCTCCAAATCCACCTCCAAGACCACCACCATGTCCACCTCCAAATCCACCTCCAAGACCACCTCCGTGACCGCCTCCTAATCCGCCTCCAATACCACTGCTACTGCCATGCCCTCCACCAAGTCCTCCTCCATGACCACCGCCTATTCCACTTCCAAAACCACCGCCATGACCACCACCTAGACCACTTCCATGACCTCCTCCTAATCCACCGCCATGACCACCGCCTAGACCACTTCCATGACCTCCTCCTAATCCACCACCATTGCCATGTCCTCCTCCTAATCCGCTGCCACTGCCCTGACCACTGCCTACTCCACTTCCAAGACCGCCACCATGGCCACCACCTAAACCACTTCCATGACTTCCTCCTAATCCACCACCATTGCCATGTCCTCCTCCTAATCCACCACCATTGCCATGACCACCTCCAAATCCACCACCATTGCCATGACCTCCTCCTAATCCACCGCCACTGCCATGTCCACCTCCAATTCCACCACCGTTACCATGACCTCCGCCTAATCCACCGCCATTGCCATGTCCACCTCCAATTCCACCACCATTACCATGCCCTCCGCCTAATCCACCGCCAAATCCACCTCCGTGTCCTCCGCCTAGACCACCACCAATACCATTTCCATGTCCTATTCCTAAGCCTCCACCATGGCCATTGCCTTGTCCAATACCAGAGCCAGACCCTTGGCCTCCTCCAACTCCTCCACCATAACCATTACCTTGACTTATAATTTGACTAGATCCCTGTCCAACATTTTGTCCAACACCGTTTCCTCCTCCATTTGCTCCGCCTTGCCCACTACTTGATCCGCTGCCATAACCACCTCCTTGACCACTTCCCGATCCACTTACAAACACTCCTCCTTGACCACTACCTGAACCGCTTCCATAACCTCCTCCTTGTCCACTGCCTGATCCACTTCCAAATCCGCTTCCTTGTCCACTACCTAACCCACTTCCAAATCCGCCTCCTTGTCCACTGCCTGACCCACTTCCAAATCCGCCTCCTTGTCCGCCACCAGATCCGCTTCCAATAGCGCTTCCGCTTCCTGGTTTTCCTGGTTTTCCGATTATTCCAAATCCAGGTTTTTGTCCATGAAGTGTATGAGCCAAATTATTACTTGCACCAGCAATAATCGCTGCACTTATTCCTCTTTGATCATTAGCAGATCCCCGTTTTGACTGTGTATCATCGTTCTTGAGTTGTTTTTGTTGTTGCACGGGGTTACTTAGTTTTTGTGATGAAATTAATGGCTTTAATGTAGTCGGCTTTTCTGGTGATTTTGTAAATGTTTGTTGAATTTCAAACGATGTTGTAAACAGGATTACAGACCACAGTACTACCTGATAACAATAACGAATTAATTAATATTCAATATGTACAGAAATCAATCTTATCTATGACATTTGTATAATATTATTTGAACCTTCAATAGGAAATAGCATAATTACTGTAAAAAGAACCATTCGAAAAATGAACATTTCATTATGAATTAAAGCCCGGGATGTTAATTAATATTAGGTATTTACATTTGGGTAATGTCGTTGCGACAACCTAGTTGCTAGAGCGCTTGGCTTCCATTACGGAAGTCGAAGGTTCAATCCCGGGCGACGACAGAAATTCTTATGGAAATTTAAATGAAATAATCACTAATTTACGTGGAAGGTAGTGGCAATCGACTACGTACACTATCGTATGCACACCAGTTAGTACATAATAGACACACACGGGCTGCATTTGGAGCACGACAAAAGGCGGCTGCAATCAGTTCCGAGTGTAGTCTTGCGTGCGTACACTAGCGTTGCATATAGTATTTGCCAAGAAGGCTGCCTATTCTGTATAGCTAGATTGTCCAGATAGGTAATCTCGACGCTCGAAGTCGAACTAACGAAGGAAGAGAGATTTGGGTAATAGCCAAGTCTGCTACTGGAAAGACAATATAGTATGGCAAATCTGAAATGGTTGTTGGAAAGTTTTTTTAGCGATTTTGACAGATTATGGTAGTTCTTGTAATCACTTTATTCTTCTATGTGCATATTACAGACTTAGTTTGGTTGCTTCTAAGTAGAACGCGTACATACATGCGTAAGTAGTTTCAAATTATTATGGTGTCCACACGAGATTTAGGAAATGCAATTTTTCCATGATATTTTGAAATTATATCATGAAAGTTGCGCGATCCAGCGAATGATCATTTAAACGTATGACATTAGCGTTAAATTTGGTAAAAATTTAATAAAACATACTGAAATATTTTAAATTATTTCCGTATTTTAAAAAGGCGTTAAGACAGTTAAAAAATTGTGGGTGCGACTTGAATAAAATTTATTCCATTAGAAAATATTTTTTTAAAAATTTAATAGTAAATAATTCGATGTACTATTCAGTTTTTATAAATTGCTCTTATGTATGTACATTTAAATAATTCAGATAAAAATATAAATAATTAAATCGCTAATCAGTACTTGTAAAAACTAAAACTTCACATGAAAGTTGCTGAATAACAGTATCTCATTTATATGTAATAGTTAATAATAAAATAAAGAAATAGTGTCAAAAAGAAAATACCTGCAAAACTTTTGTTATGCGGTTCAGATTCGAACTTGATTGAATTTTACGGCTGCTTTAAAAACCGGTGTATTTTTTTTTTTTTCAAACAATATTATTTCGTAATTTTTAGTGTAAATATTTTTGAACGATAATGCGGATGGACCAGCCAAAAAGATTTTGCACCCTATAAAGTTGGATGTGCATAAAAGAGTATAGTATTCAAACTTAAAATATTTCAGTCCGTAATAAGATTTTAAATCGTGCTGTAGAGATTTCAGATTCATTATGTTTATTCAAATTTACATTTATGTAGACTAACGTTGATCGCGTTCATACTTCCTATAATTTTAAAATTTTGCTAGTTCATATATTCCCTATATTTCAATGAAAATTTTTGACTAATTTTTGTCTAGTTTTCATGTTATTTAATGATTACTGAGTCCGTACTCAACGATACTCATCGCTGCTCAACAGTGATCGGTATACTTTATTGAACTCTCAGTTCAGATACGTCAACAGTTTCATTATGCGCAGTAATGTTAAGGTGTAATATATTTCTGTCAGTAATGAGCTTATAAATGGTACTTCGTGGTAATCAAAATTTGATAATATTTTAAGTATTTTGTCTAGCTATGTTACAAATTAGTTTTATTTCCAGTCTATATTTCCAGGGTAAATAACACTGATAACATTTTAGGTCAGTCGTATTTATTATATTAATAAATATTTTTTTAAAGAGCTCCTTCCCTACTTAATAAATAATTGTAGATACTCATCTATATATTTATTTCCGTACATTTTCTAATAAGTTGGTTTAAATAAATAATTTGTTACAAATAACAAACGGAGAAATAATGATATAATTGTTTTTAGGATGCATTTTAGTACAAACGTTTAATTGATTGTCAGTTTGAGACTTTTAGAAGAAAATAAGGTGATTCTTTCTTTATTTTGTGCCTCTTGTATCCTGCCTTTCCCTTCCACATTAATTATTTCCGTTTTTTGTTAATTTTTATCAAAGATTTCTGATCGGATTAAAATATAACCGACTTCCCTTTCTATTTGTTTCTGGGTAAAGATTCTTGATTGATGAGCCCAAAATGAAAAAAACGATGTAATACATACTGGGCGCAATTTTAGTAGATGTTTAGCGAGTTAGATGCTACTTTTCAATTTTGTTAGCATATCAAATCATTTTTTTTTTTTTTTTTTTTTTAGGTTCGATTTTGACTTTGACCCAACGTTAGGAAATTAGATTCTGAGGCGATAGGGGATGTAAAGAATAAAGGACTGAAGTAAAGGAATTATTGATGGAGATGGAAAGGAAAGGATAAAGGAAGCACTGTACGGAGCCGAAATGACAAGAAACAAGATTTTTGAATTCGAAAGAGAACGTTCGCTAACAAGAGCCGAACATTTGAAGGAAACATAGTTTCAAAGGAGAATCAGATTTGGTAGAGAGGACAGAAAGGAGAAGAAGATGGGAAGAAACGAAAGCGAGAAGCACGGAGAAGAAAAAGATTAATTCTTAATCCAATTAAAGAGACGATTGTAGAACGAGGACTGAACGGAATGAAAAAAAAACAAGGCTGAGAAATGAGTGCCGACTACATGAGAAGATAGTGCGAGGCGGGATTAGAGAATAAGGAAGGGTATCTATTCAACCGAAGTGTGGAATGATTGACTGAGGAAAGGAGGACTAAGTCGGAAGTTGGAAAGTGGCTAGAGAAAGTATCATTGAGGGTGACCGACTGAGCTAGAAAATCTGCCGCGTCCTTGCCCTCAATATCAGGGTGACTGGGAATCCATAAAAGGTCTATAAGAACAGAAACAAGATGGTCGTAAGTTAGAGATAACGAATTGATAGAATAATACTATTAGAGGAATGAGTAGGAAGAGAAGAAATTGCTTGAAGGACACTTTTCGAATCGGAAACAATGAGAAATGTGGAGATTCCGCTAGTTGTGGAAACAAAGAATATTGCGAGAAAAAACCAAATATTGTATAATTACATAACTATTATTTATTTATTATTTCTTTTTTGTCATTTGTTCGGCTTTTCCAGATGATGAGATCGACTGCATATGAAATCTAAATACAATGGAGGATAATTCGACAGCGGCTATTTTAAAAATTTTTCAATTCTTGTATGGGTTAAAACAAGGTAAAATAGGATACTTTAACTCGGTAAACAAATCGGAAACAAAAATGAAAGTACCTCGCTTCGAAAAGGTCGTATTTCTTTTTGTTTAAAGATAGGATGGAATGTTAAATAGGGTTTCACTTCATAGTTACAGCTTCGGCAAAAGAGATGCTCCATTTTCTTATCATCCTAGTTATTCAATATTTACTGAGGGGTAGTGATTCGGTCTCATTCGGATCAGTTTTTATTTTATGAAAGCGATTTTTATTTAATATTCGTTAATATTAAAATAGTTAATCCCCCCCCCCCCCTAGAAAATAAGCACCAAGAAATAAAACAAAAACATAATAAATTCGTGTAATTTATAATTCACAAAAATAAAAAATTAACACCGACGTATTTTATAGCCTACTCCATAATCGCGGTTACTCTCCTTCGTAATGACCAAATAAGAGTAACCACCATTATGGAGGAGGTTGTGGAACCTGTCGCTGTTTGTTTTTTAATTTCCGCGAATTGTATTCCTTATTTTTTTTATTTTTTCGCATGTCAAGTACAGACTTTAACCTAGCGCAAGTTAAATTTTTGAAAGTGTCAATGTGCGGTAGCGGGAATCGAACCCGGTTCTACCTGAACGAAACACCACTGCCTAACTAACTATAGCACGGTAGTTGGCTTGTAAATTATGCGGATTTCTTAAATTTTTGCTTTATTTTTTTTTGTTTATTTATACTTATCTATACTTTATTTCGAGAAGTATACTTTTTATTTCAGAAAAAAATAATTTATTCGTGGAAGGGATTATACTTTGAATAGTTCAAAAATACGATGACCATGATTTATAGAAAAAGCACGCCTTTGGAAGGGTGTAATTTCGAGAAGCCTTTTCTTAGTAGATGCCTACGTCATAAAATTAACTTTTATCTGAAAACTTTACATTTTTAGACTTCCGCTCGGGGTTGAGGGTTGATGATGCTTGTCAACCACCTACCGGTTTTATGCAGGTAATGCCACATTTTTGAAAATACAAATGCAAGAAATTTTGAAAAAAACGATTTGTCTGCAGGAATAGAGGTATACATGTATTAGGGAGTTGATTTGAATATGAAAAATGTAGGCGCATTTCGATTAATTACTTCAAAAAAGGTTTTTTAAAAATATTATACATGTGTTTTTTCATCACTATTTTTAATATTTAATCAGTATGCACGAATATCACGTTTGGCAAAAACGATAAACATGCATTACTGTTTCCACGAGTGTTTTCCTACATATTAAACGGTTGAGCCTTTTTTTCGGTCGGAATCACGTCAAACGTACAAAACTTCAACAGCTAACAGTACGTAACGAAAAAAAAAAACAAAATACTTAAGGAGTGTTAGTGTTTGGATTTGAAAGAGTTGAATTTTTTTAATGAACTCATAACGAGTTATCGAAGAGTAATTTCAGAAAAACGATACAAGTCACGCTAGAGCGAAATAGCAGACGACTTTTAAAGACATTTTTGTTAAAAATCTACAATGAGACGAGGATCGCGAATTCAGCCTTTATGAAGGATCGCCCTAGATTAAATTGTTATCCGGGTCTATCGATTTTGCATTAATTCGATGTAAAAGCTGCTTAATGAAGTATAACATTCAACGGAACACGAGTTTTCGATTTGATTTTAAAATTGCTCTAGAATGCGAATGTGCAAGAAAGATTACATCGGCTCGTGTTTATTAGCAAAGGCACAGCTCGCCGGCTGAATTAAATTGTGAAAATGTTAGCGTAATTTATTTGCGGCGAATAAATTCATTAGCCGGTATTGTAGAACTTGAAATAGGCACGTGTGCAAATACGTTCTACTCGCTTCCATTGAACAGACCAAAACCGCGCAAAAAGGAAACATCGAATTTGATTCTTATCATTTCTAACAAATGCCCCTCGAGAAATGCGAGCATTTAGTTTCTTGTGTGGCTTCATTCACTGCTGTGTCGGTAAAGTTTCCGAAGAAGTCCAGCGAATACGCTCAAGCATATGAAAAATGATAAAAGGAACATAGGAGAAATCTAACGCTGTCAATCACCCCAGAGCTACCGTATATGTCATCGAAGATAGGATCAAAAGGAGTGTATGAATAAAATGTAACCGAGACGACAGAGTATAAATAAAACCAGGAATTTTTCTAAAAGAAATAGATACACAACTACGAGCTTTAAGGGGAAAAAATCCTAAATTAATAAGGGAAATTTGATACCAAATATAAACAGCTTTCTGATAAACTGTTGACGTAAGCATTCTCTGGACTAATGTAAAACTGCCACGTGATGGTCGATTGCTGATGCAAAGTAAGCGGATGTTAATGGAACTGAAAAGTTTTCAACATATATTAAAACCAATTTACGAGTATAACCGCCTGAAGAATTGTTACCAAGATGTGTTAATGCGGAAAAATGAGTGTGCTAAGCTACCAAGCATTAGCGGAGTGATAACCATTATTCATTTCGCTATAACAAAAATATTTAATTGGGATTTTAGCGAGTACTTAAAAAAAACAATATGGGATATCTATTGATACTTATGAAACAATTATTAATCTATCTAATAACACAATTACAGAGAAGCAGGGTATACAAGGGAATACTATAGAACTGCGAAACATGTACGTTGCGTCTTCGCATAAGATCAGAACGTAAACTACGGAAATATAGTAAAGTGTGAGTTAAAAAAAAATGTATATTATATATATATATATGGTTCAGACGAGGATCTAGTACAGCCGACCTTATACAAGTTATTAGAGAAGTAATCAGTAGAAGCAAAGAGTATGAACAACCGTTAGCGCTAGCTTTTATAGACTACAAAAAAGCGTTCGATTCCGTATATAAAAATGAAGTAATAAAAGCACTAGAAGAGCAAACGAGTAGATTATGCATAGAACTATTAACGAACATCTATACAGGTGCAAAATCAGTAGTAAAATTACATCAAATGACAACGGAATTTAGGGTAAAAAGAGGAATCAGACATGGCGACAGTCTATCGAAATTATTCGTAGCTACATTACAAAAAATCTTCCAGAAATTGAAATGGCAAAACCTTTGAATTAACATTGATGGGGAATATTTAAACGATTTAAGATTTGCTGATGACATAATCTTGATAGCACAAAGTACAGAAGAATTACAAAACCTAATATAGAAGAATTAAATTAAATCGGAAAAGCGGGAGGCTTAAACACTAAGCCGCAAAAAACTAAAATAATGTTAGACGAACTTACATCGAAAAACGATATTAAGCTAGAAGACAAAAGTCTGGAAATTCTTCAAGAGGGCATATATCTGGGCCAACAAATAAGCATTACGGGATCATTAATCCGAGAGATAAATAAAAGAATCAGACTAGGGTGGACAGTGTTTGGGCGAAATTAGTTAATTTTGAATTAAAAGTGCCATTATACCTGAAAAAGAAAGCGTTCGATCAATGTATTCTCCCAGTGATGACATATAGTTGCGAAACATGGATACTAACCAAGAATTTCAAATGCAGATTACGAGTAGCTCAAAGGTCGATGGAGAGATGTATGCCATCAATTACTAAAAAAGACCGAAAAACGATAGAATAGATTTGTGATAAAACAGGAGTAACAGATTTAACAGCAAGAATAAATAAAATAAAATGTCAATGGGCTGGACATATAGCGAGAAGAACAGACCAAAGATGGACAACAAGAATTTTACATTGTACCCACGAGCAATAAAAAGACCTCGGAAACGACCGCACTTGAGATGGGACTATGAATTTAGACGAAGACTGGGGGTCACCTGGACCAGAATTACCCAAGACCGGAAGTAATGGCGAAAAATAGTGGATGAACAAAGGACCACCTAATCTGGAATTCACTTGAGAAGAGGCTACACCATGAAATACTGGTTGATCAGCTGACGAATAATATATCATAAAATAAAATGTTTAAAAAGGACGCTTTTATTTAACAATTACAAAATATTCAGTTATTTTTGAGAAAACAACTAAAAACAATTATTAATAATAAATAAACTGTAATGGAACGTAAGGCAGGGGCGGATCCGGAAGGACATTTGGAGGGGGGAATTATGTAATTACGTAAAATCTTCTACGGTAGGCAGTAGATTTGAGAAATACCCCTTGTTTCATAAAGAAGATCAAATAACGACCTCTTTAGAACATTAACAATGTTTTAAAAATACATAATTATTACAATTTAATTTAAATTTTGTTTTATTTTTAGATGAAAAATAAAAAAATTATAAAATTCTAGCTAAAATGGTGGTTTAGAAATAATAAGAAAGATAGTATTTTTATTAAACTTTACTTAATTTTTATTTTGGTTAGTAATCCGATCCGAATTTTTTGTTTGTGGTAAGTAAAAAAAAAATATATTTATTTCTTAATTAAATATTTTCATTTACATTACAAAATAAAAGTTAAAAATAAATAAGAAAGGCAAAAGATCGATGACAGTTGGGTTTGAAATCTACAACATTATAGTTTTAACAGAAATTTGGATCTGTGACAATGAAAATAAACGATATTCGGTTCCTGTATTTGGAGGAATTGCTGTTTTTATAAAGGAACCGATTAAATTTGTTACTGCTGATATAAAAATATCTTCCGGCAATATCATTTTTTTTTTAAATATATCACTATGTAACAATAAATTTCTCACTGTCTGCGGTTTGTATAAATTTTGTGATACTTCCAGAGAAAATTTTCTGGTTGAATTACAAAATATTTTGAATATGTCAGCAGAAACAGCAATAACCACGGGCGACATCAATATTAACACTCTTGACAAAATTTCTAGTGCAAATTACTGTACTTAGGTAGCGCTTATGGATTTATTAATGTAATAGAACTATCACCGAGCTCATGAAGAGTATGTTTCTTGCTTAGACCATATTCTGGTAAGAGGTATGTATAATAAAAATACATCTGTAATGGTTAAACAAAATATCGTTGATATTCCGTTTTCTGATCATATGGGTTTAGCGGCTGAATTTATTCTCTCTAATGGCTTATATCTATCTCTTGAAGTTGTCTGCATTACTTCTTTGATAAAAAAAAATTTAGTAACATTATATCGAGTTGAAATATTGAGTATTTATTTACCAGTCATGCATCCATAAATGAAAAATTTAATTGTTTCATTTCAAATATCACAGACTTTATCCCTAAGTGCAATAAAGTATTAGAAGTTACTAAACAGAGGCGTAGACAAAACCCCCCTTCGGTTAACAATATTGTGCTCCAACTTTCGTCTGAAAAAGGAGATATCTCCCGTCGCCTTAAACTAAATCCTTCAGATGAAAATTTACGACAAACCTTTAAAACTGTCTCAAAAAAACTCCAAAAGGCAGTAAGGAAAGCTAAGTTTGATTATTACAATAACATTCTAAACAAATATCAAAACAAGCAAAAAAAGTATTGAGCAATTATAAATAAAACTGTTGGAAAAGACGCCTATAGATTAAAACAAATAAATATAAATAATAATTTATTATCAGTGGATGGTAATGAGAACATAGTAACTTTTTTTTTTTTTTTTTTGGCTTAGCCTCTGCCATTTAGCCAGTTTTTTTAGTAGCAAATTACTTTAATATTTACTTTAAAGATTACGTATGTAACATTGTAAGCAGCGATAAATTCTATAATAATACGACAGTGTTGAATAAAATCATTAGGACAGCTTATAAAGATTCCTTTGCGTTTACAAAATTTTCTTATGATGATGTAAGGAATGCAGCTTTGCCCATATTGAATAAATCATCATTTGAATTGGATAAAATTTCAATTGAACTAGAAAAGGAAAACTAAAACTTTTTTGTACGACCGTTAACGTTTTTATTTAATGAATCTGTTTTTACGGGAGAGTTTCCTGAAATCCTTAAATTGAGGGTTATTGTAGCGGTTTATAAAAGTGGTGAAAAATCACCAGTTCCCAATTTCAGGCCCATATATATTCTTCCCACTCTATCAAAAATTTTTGAGAAATGTTTTAAAATAAAGATGATGAATTATCTAACAGTGACTAATTATTTCAGTAAAAATCAATACAGGTTTTTAATAGATCGGGGAACAGATGCTGCTCTATCTGAACATGTATCTCATATTGCAGAAAACTTAGAAGCAGGTAGATACACTGCTGCCATTTACTTTGACATAAAAAAGGCATTTGATACCATAAATCATGAACTGTTAATTCTTAAATTGGAAAATGCAGGTTTTCGAAGGTTTATATCAAAATTGGTTAAAATCTTACCTAGTGGGTAGGAGATACGTTACTAAAATTAATAATATATACAGTAATGAAGTGGTTCAGAATTTCGGGGTGCCGCAAGGAAGCTTTTTAGGTCCTTTCCTATTTTTGATTTATATAAATGAATTATGCAATCTGAATGTCTCAGGTAAATTAATAGTATATGCTGATGATACAGTTCTATTAATTAATTCTCGTTATCCAGATATCCTGCAAAATCTTGCTCAATCGGGAATTGATTCTGTAATTGATTGGTTAAACTGCAATAGATTAATTCTAAATTTATCAAAGACTATATATATATGTTGTATAGCTCTCATAATTACTTGTCCAGTGAAAGTATAAATCTCAAAATTGCAAGTAATCTGGAAATTGATGGAGTGTTGGATGTTAAATATTTAGGTATAAAATTTGACAGTAAGTTAAGTTGGTTTTTGCACCCGTCATTTATCGCTGGTAAAATAAGGAAGTTAAATTTTCAATTCTATTATTTATCGTAATATTTTCCGCCCTGTCATTTACGTAGAATGTACCGTGCGTTATATCAACCAGTCATTTCATATGGTATAATTTTCCGAGGGGGGGGGCTACATGTCATTTAAAACCCTTAAAAATTCTACAGGAGGCAGTTCTAAAAATTATAAATCGCGGTATGAAAAATATTTCACTTATTCCGTTATTAAAGGTAAGTGATATATATATAAATTACAATTACTTATGCACATGATTGCAAATAGGAGTAAATTTAAGATTGCTTTTAAACTATGCCCAGATTCCCAGATATTATAAATTTCACACAAGAATTCAGAGTATGCTAGAGCCGTTATGTATAAGTCTTTACCGGCAGATGTAAAAACTTTACTAAATAATCCCAAACACAGGCGTAAAATATTGACCTTATACTTATGTTATAGTACTCTATAAATAAATAAATTAATTAAGATACAAATAAATGGATTTATAAATAGAAAGAAAAAACAAAAAATAAAAAAAAAACAAAAATGGGAAAAATTAGCTGCTCCAATATGTTGCAGTATGTGTGGATTTACGTTTAAAATACTTTCGCGACTTTTGGTATGAATGTACATACATATATGATGGGATATTATTGCGGCTGAATATATGTATGAAATGTAAAATGTAAGGATTCAATGAACGGGTGGTATATGTGGCTGTGCATATTCTGTTTACAGTTATTTTTAAAGTTATTTTCATTTGTTTATGTGCAATTTGTTTCTTTTTACTTGATTTAAAATGTACCAAAGAATATATAATTTTAAGTTTAAAAGTTTATGTAAAATCTTCTTTTTATAATATTCTCTTCTTGTGACGTGCGGAATTTTATAATAAAAATATTTTATTTGAAAACGAAATAAAAACGTAACATCAATAGTTTTACTAGAAAACAGTATTAAATATTAGTTATAATTAAATCCATTCGTTGTAACATTTATACAAATCTTTTATAGTATAAATTGAGCTTCTCTATTATAACAAAAATTTTTTCATAGAGGCTTTGCTTCTTTGGGGAGGGGGCTATTCCCTCCTCCCCGTGTATCCGCCACTGGAAAAATTCGTATTTTTTGTATTTTTTGACGCATTTTAAAGATACGCACAGATTTTTTTAAAAGTACATATCTCTTTTGTTTAGTTCTAGTTTAATTATTGAAATACGATTTAGCACAATTTGGAAAAATTTGTGTTTTTTTAAAACTTTTTAACGCATTTTAAAGATACATACAGATTTTTTAAAAACATCTCTCTTGTTTGGTTACATTATTGGAATCTTACGGCTGGGCTCAATCTAAAATTTTGTCCATCATGAAAGAATGGTTACGAATAAATATCACGAAATTTTATAACGATTTTCGCTGATAACAATCGGTAGCTAGACGTGTATCTTGTTTATATATACACCGCAATGTAAATATTTTATTTAATTTCTGATCAACAGTTTTAGTTTATGTTTTTACTGAACCGAAAATATAACGCACTATCCGAAACCCATGTCACGATGCACATCCGTACAAAAAGGCTACGAAGATACTGCTTGTTTGGTAAAAAAAAAAAAGAAAAGGATAAATATTGTTGAATTTTTTTCTTTGTTCTCATATACAACGTTTTTTTAATATTATAAACGAAAAAAAAAAAAAAAAAATATATATATTGAGAATCGTAAAAAAACTAACTAAACATATTTTTGTTTTAATATACAAATATTTCATTACAAGAACTAAAAGTTTTATTTTTAATAATTTAAAAAAGTCATTTTTACCGGGTGTCACCTATCGGTATAAAATGCGAATAGATTTTATATAAAATGATAAAAAGACAATATGGTTATTCATTGTAAATCGAAAAACAGATTGCAAATTGCGTGTGTGAGGGGAGGAATTAATCTATTTCAGCTAGAAGTAGTGGCTTAAATTTTAATATCTGATTTCGACGCGACAAAGTTAAATAAAGAAGTTTGAAATCAAAAGAGTAACGGGAAAAAAAATGAAATTAGCTAATCTTAAAAAGTACAAAATTCTCTTTATAGTTAATAAAATAAACACAGATTAGATGTGGAGAATGTTTTGCTGATACTGCAAAGTACCCCCCCAGTGTACAGTTAGGAAAACGAACGAAAAGTGATGAGCACATTAGACGGTGTAATTTTAGTAATGAATTGATTTTTTCGCAGTACAAAAAATTACTTACGTTTTTTCGATGCACCATATTTAAAAAGACAAAAGGAAGTTTTAAATTTACTCGATTTAACAAGCGACAAAATAGCACTAACTCGCGATGTCGGAACAAGATTTCGTACAAGCTTCGTCACTCTGATGAACTGATAGCGTTTGCAATCGATGTTTTTATTATATTATGTTGATCGATCACGTCGGAAGCTGTATGTATACTGCTGTATTGCGCGAAAACGGCTTAGCGGGGTGTGATGGACCGGTAATGTAATCGGAAACTCAGCGGGAGAATAATATCGAAATCGCACTCGGATTGTTGGCGGGCTAATGATAAATCGGTGAAAGAGTCGGTGGTGTGTTGTTAACTTTACTCAGATGAGGAGCTGCGAGGATCAAGGAAAGTTTCAAGATCTCGCCGCTGGATTTCTCGCCTTTTACCCTTGCCACTCTGATTAAAAACCGAATCTGTACTAGTATAATTTTATTCTGACACTTGGCGACCTTATCGTTGTGTGTTTTCATTGTGATTATTAGTTTGATTTTTTTCCCCTTTTTAATCGTTTTACATCAAACGACAGGAATTACTACTGTCCGACAGAAATAAATTTTTGAACATTTTAATATTTTAATGTCAAAAAACACATTACTAAATTCCGAAAGTGCAACTGGAATATGAATCTGTTAATTCAGCTTTATCTGACGAGGCCGAGCACGTTTTTAATTTATCTTTAAACGATAATACATACATGTATTATATATAATTATTTAAAACAATAATCTTAGTGTTTTGCATTAAAAAAGGAATAAGAACGTAAAAAAGAAACGAAAAGAAAAAGAACAATTATCCGAACGGTACGAGTATTATACGAATAATTATAAGATAATAAAATTTTTCATATAACGATTAAATAATCGAAAAGAATTTTGATCTAAATCCGTGGCAAACGGAAATATATTTTACGTATAGACAGAAATAATATAATTGGTTGAATTCTTTATGTTTGTATTATTTAACAAATTTTTTCTACGATGTCCGGCTGTTAAATTCTTAATTTTAATTTATTTCTGTCTATATGTAAAATGTATTTCCATATGCCACGGAATTGGATCAGAATTCTTTTATATTATTTTAAATAGGTGTACTCCTGTAATTGCGATACTGTTCATGATTTCTTTCTATTATATAAACAATAGTTTTTTGTTTTTTTTTTTTTTGTGGGCGCGCCAGCGGCATTGACCCAACAACAAGAAAACTAAGCTAAGAAATTAAATAACTAAACGGTCCGAAATGGACGCAACAAAGGACAGCAGTGCGGACACCCCAGAAGATGAAGGAAAGGAGAGGATAAAGGAAAAGTTATAGGGAGTAGGGAGACCTAATGACAGGAGCTGACTGTATAAAAGAGAGCGTTCGATACGAAGAGCAGGACACTCGAAGAAAATGTGATTAGCATCACATGTACGAGGAGGATCACAATCGTGAAGAGAACAATCAGGAGAAGGTGACAGAGCAAATCGAAAGCGAGAGAAGGGGAGGAGAGAATGATTGATCCGGAGACGAATTAGGGAGACAATAGAAGAGCGACGACCGAAAGGAACAGAATGGAACCAAGATAGGGAACGAGGAATCGGCTGAATAAAACGGTAATGCGAATGGCGATTAGAAAATAAGGAGGGATAAATATCCCGCCAACAATAGTTAAAGATGTAAGGGTGAGCGGGAGAAGCGATGTTAATTTGATGATAAACTTATCTGCCATATATATATATATTGTAGGCTTGGTGTTATCTTCCACGACCCCCGCTAACACGCAGTGTGTAGGAGTGCGGTTTTCATCGATCTTAAATATATTCGTAATGCCTTGCTTTTCATTATTTCCAGTTTTTTAATTTTGGTTTTATTGAAATTTATAAAAGAAGCAGCATTACCTGTTTGTGTCCTCATTATTGATCTATATCAGGGGTAGCCAACCCAAATGATCTTGCGGGCCACTTTGGAAGTGCATCATAACTCCGCGGGCCGAATATAAAATCATATTATATCCCCATATTTAGACATTTTTGTTATAGTGAAAAATTGAAACATAATGAGTTATTATTATTGTGTTTACTAGTTACATGTAAACATAGATATATAATAATAATGGTACTAAACGCACATTGCAAAGAAATATATAACACTAAAAATGAAATATAAAAAATTTATAAATATAAATGAAATAAAAAAAAAATGAAATCATTAAAAAATATACTTTGGCCATCTCGCGGGCCGCAGAAATATTCAAGTGTAAGATGATAATGAGGTTACTAGTTTGTAATGTCAAATAGGCTTATCTGTGTCTTCAAAGTGTTTTACAAAATCATCAGTACAGTTATAATTTGTACGTATGTTAATTTTAGTTCTAGGATTTTTAAAAAACTTAATTTCTTGCTGCATCTTTTTAATATTTCATTTCAAACCGACTTTTTTTTTGGCCTGTTCTTTCCTACGATTGATGAAAATATTTAATTTTTTTTTGTTTCGTTTTTCTACCGGAGTGTTCTGTTGAATTTTTCTGTGTGATGTCAGTCATATTTTCTTCGAATGTTCCCTAATTTCTTCGGAACGTTCTCTCTTCTATTCTCAGCATTTGCATCTTTGTCTTCCTACTCCACATAATACATTTTACGTTCTCTCGTTTCCTTCCTTATCAGTTGCTTTTATTCTAGCTTCTTTCATTTATTCTATTTCGCACCAGATTGAAATCTGATATGTTATGTTCTTTTTTAGCTTTTATATAGATTCTTAGGCTGATTCGGCTGTTGCTCTTCGCTAGCCCTCCCGCCCGAAAGACCTTTTGTGCTCTCGAGTACAGGTGACTATATCAATTCGTCGGTGATGCGACGTCGAACTGTCCTTGCTGTTTATTCAGATCCAGTTCCCGGTGTCTAATTTCACCGTTATGTATGTTATTTATATTTATTATAATTGGTAGATTACCAATTCCAGCTGGATCCAATAATATTTTGTACTCTACCATCGAAACGAATCTGCCGACACTATAATTAAAACTACATTATTATTTCGCTTTCTAAAGTCTGCTATATATGTGGGATATGCTGTATTGAAGATATATAATTGTTTTCTGAATGTATTGCATTAAAATCGTTCATAATTATGAAAGGTTTTTTAAATCTGAAATTATGTTTTCTCATTGTGATATAGTTAATTTGTGTTCTGTGAATTAACAACAGAGATGTATCTAATATTGTTTAAACTTAATCATTACTTTTAAATATTGTATTTAATTATTGAATTGGACTGTTACTATATCGTTATGACTACATTTAGTCGGGGAGTGCATATTAATAATCTTAATCCTCTACCCTTGACCAATTCTCTAGCGAAATTAATTATGTTACGAGACTGTATATTAAAGTTTTCAATTCTCTTGTAACCAGGCTTCATATATTCCACTCGTTTTAGTATTATTTCTTTTTAAAATTCCGGTTAATTTGATTTGATTCGATCATTCACTCCTGCAGTACCATTCCATTATATTAAAATTGCGATTCATGTGTAAGTATGAATATAATTTAAATTCAGTTTTATTTCTCCATTTTATAATTTAATATCTATCTAATATATTGATATATATATTAATTACAACGTAATTCTTAGGCTACCCCCCATTAGAAAAAATGTCCCAATTTTATGTAACGTTTGTTATATTTTGTAGGATTTTTGTGATTATGTTATTATATTCGTATGGACTGATTTAAAATTATGTTGTAAATTTTGATCGTTTTATACAAAGAATAGAAGAGAAAGAGACAGAAATGTAAGCAAAAGGAGTCAAGGGGCACAGCCCTTTGCGCGGCCAAAATGGCCGACTTATATACATATATATATACATATGTATATACATATATATACATATATATATATACATATATATACATATATATACATATATATATATATATATATACATATATACACACATATATACACACATATATATATATATATATATACGAGTATATATAAATATATATATTTAGGAATTAACTCCTCCATTTGTTGCTGTGGGTACCTGGCCACTCGGGCATATTTGGAAATGAAGCGGCTGATTCCTTGGCTCGGGCTGCTGCTGCTTCCTCTCGTCTTTTTTTAAAAAAAATTCCATCCGATAACCTGCTATCAATTTGTAAAAGCTTTCATATCCGATTTTGGTCGGATACCTATGTTTCTTCTTTTTCCAACAGTTGTTCCTTTTACCTGTCAGTCCAGCCTACTCTTCCTTCATATTTATGGTTTCTTTTGTATCCCTCCCTTCGTCGTTCTGATGTTGTTTCCATTGTTCGCATGCGCTTTGGCCATTCTTTGCTGCCTTCAACCAGATTTCGTTTCTCCTTGATTTCTTCTCCACACTGTCCTCTCCATCCGGATGATGCAATTATTTGCGACGCCGATCATGTGTTCTTCCAGTGTTCATCCCTCTCCGTGGAGCGTTCTGCCTTATATTCTTATTTGCTTAAGCTTGGACTTCCTACCCCTTATTGTGCTTCCTATATCCTGTCCTTTCCTTCCCCACTAATTATTCCTGCTATCTGTTCCTTTTTAGTTAAAATTTCTGATCGGATCAAAATATAACCGACTTCTTTCCTTACCTTTTGTTTCTGGGTAAAGGTCCTTGGTTGACGAGCCCAAAAAAAAAAAAAAAAAAAAAAAAACTTATTTTCTTTTACTATTAGACATACTTTTATTCTTCTTTTTATCATATTTTTTTTTTGTTTTAATATTTTGTATTTCTAATGTTTTTTCGGGGTTAGTATTTGCTTTGTTGGTATTTGTTATTATATTAATATGAATACGTTCTTTTCTTATTTTTCGTTGCTTCATAGGTGAAGCAAGTAGGCTAAGCATTTACGGTGTGTGTACGTATTTGTACGTGTGTACTATGTTATAATTTATATAATCTTCAGTTGACCAATATTATGATGTATGGGATAAGCAAGAATAGTTGTAATTTTGTATTTTGAATAAACGTTAATAAGAGTGTCGGACACTCACACAACGGGCATACTTGTCCTGTGAGACCAACAACTTATTTTATAAAAAATAAAAAGTGAGACGGTACATTAAGATTTCATTTACTTGCATTTGTCTCTGCTGTAGCATCTCTTGCAACTGCTTCGGCTCTTGCTGGTTGATTATTTCAGTAGCCGTATTGAGTTTGGTTGTTGAATTTTGACATTACTTTATTCTCAGACTCTTTTCGTTACTCGTATTGCTTAAAGCAGGAAAACACTGTTCACCTAATAAAAATCTGTATCTATTACCTCTTGGAATTGTAAAACGTTCTTGATGAACCTTTCTATTGTTTAAATCCTTAAATGGGGCTCGTAGTCCGTTATCAGTTCTTGATACTTCTTCCACTGCTTCTGCATATGACAAATTTCTATATGGTATGATTTTTTTGGATGTCGGTTTATCTTTGTCTTTTATGGAATATGGATCAATGAGATTCACCGCAATTTATACAACACTCTATTTCATTACATTCGTCGTTTACGTGTGCTTCTAAGGAACAACGCGGACATATTTTTACTGTTGATTTGCAGGAGTTAGCACCATGCCCAAATCTCAGACGTTTAAAGCGGCTATTTGAACATATGGCTTACACTTAAAGGGTCTAGCCGGGTAAGATAGGCAAATCGGCCCCCGAAGCATATCGAAAAAGTGATGGTGTCATCATTTTGTATATGAAAAAGTATACCTCTGTGCAAATTTTCAGCCCCCTAAACCTAAACTTACCCTCAAAAAAAAAGGATTTTAAATGAAAATGATAAAGAAAAAATTGCGTGAAAGGGCTATGAGCAGGCAAATGCTAAAGTGCGAGAAAAACAGTTATTATTTAACTGACCTTGTTGCAACTCTTTCAATAACATAATCAAAAATATCGTACCCACTTTCTAGGCATTATTTCATATAATATATAGTTCCTAAAATTCTGTAAATATATCTGTTACATGTTACTGTATAAAGAAATACAGTACACTTGAGTTCGGGCGTATTGTGAAGAATCGGGATGATTGCTCCCGCTAGGTGGCGTTTAATAGACAACCCAAAACAATGCATTCAGTACATCTGTATCTTCCTTTTCAAAAAGTATATAATGTGCATATTTTCACATACTGTAGAAGAATATATGCGTATATGCGTGATTGTCATCAGTATAATGGGCTTTTTAAGGTCTCTGGCACTTGAGACTAAAAATTGGAAACTTCTGACTTATTTTCGATATGTTACAATCCATAATGCTTCCAAAGTTAATTTTCTGCCTAAAATTATTGCATACGAAAGTGTTGGATGCGAGGGAGATGGCGTATATAGGCGAAAATTCGAAAAAAAAACGGTTTTTATTTTTTTTGACCTCGTTCCACCACTTTTAAAAATCTGAAAAAATTCATACATATTTTTGGCGCTAATTTACACAACATATATTTTTTCCAGAGTGTCGTCTATCTTTGTTTTAAAAATATTTTAAAATGAAATTTTCGAACGTGCCTAAAAATTTGAATTTCGCGCAAAAAAAAATCGGCCTTGACCACTTTGTAGGGCTTAAAAAAACCTACATTAAAAAAAAAAAAAAGAGTGTTCTAGGTCAAAAATTGACGAAGCTAGACGTAAAAACTCCCAAAATGGAAAACTTTTTTTTTTGAGGGTAGGTTTAGGTTTAGGGGGCTGGAAATTTGCACAGAGGTATACTTTTTCATATACATACAAAATGATGGCACCATCGCTTTTTCGATATGCTTCGGGGGCCAACTCGCCTATCTTACCCGGCTAGACCCTTTGACTTTATTTATGTGGACATATTTCGGTATCCTCCACAGGCCCATTAAAGCAGACTTGCTCTGACTTAGTTGGTATATACATTGTATTTCCTTTATTAATAATTTTTTTGGCGTAATCTTTGAATTCTTTGTATTTCAAATAAGTCACAATCTATATCATCAGAAAAATTTTTTTTCTTCCAATTCTGTATCCATAAGTGGCTCGAGCTATAAAGAATATACTTATAAATCTGTTATTCAATATCTGCTATTAACTTGTTTTGCCGCGAATTTATTAGTACAGATTATAGTGACTTTATTTCTACCTGTTTTTACGGTCATTATATTTCGGTTAAATAGTTATATTTTTAAAAAAAAAGTCTGCTGTCGTTAGCAGTGTTATAGCCTTTATTATCGATAAGAGATATTATAACTTTAAAAGAATCATAATCGTCACAGTCCACGTAAATTAATCTATCGTTGTTGTAGTTGCGGATTTTTAGTCATTGCCCTTGGTTGGCGTTCCCAAAAAAAAAAAAAAAAAAAAAAAAAAATAGTTGCGGATTTTATTATCGTTATTATTATCAGAATTACTACTATAGTTGCCATCATCGCTATTATTATTATGACTATTATTATCTTCCGCGGTATTAATTTTATTCGCTTAGGTTGGTCATTATCAGTATTTTTCTGCGACACATTGATCTCTTCAGTTATCATTTTATCATCAGAGTTATATCATCTATAAAAGAAGCCCGATATTTTAAATTAAGCGGTTGTATACTATTTTCACGCCATCAGCGGGATGCATAGCCGCCCGCGGAAATATTCATACATAAATTAAAGTACTTTTGCTAATGAACGCGGCTATAGCAATTCCGCAGTAGTGTACCTGTGTAATGGTTTTGTGTGTATGTGTTAGTGTAAATGTGATTTTATCTGTATACTTTGGGAAGTCCGTAAGAAGACGATCGAATCAAACTTAAACACCGCACGTATAAATCAATCTTATGACCGACGAATCCGAAAATTTCACGCAATGAAAGCGATTGCAATTTATACAATATTCTGGCATACAAACCTCCTCTAATTTCGAAGATCTTCTTTGTAATAAAGTTATTAATTTTTAGGAAGATCGAAATTTCAAAAAAAAATCGAAATATTTTCTTTCATCAGAGGAAGAAAAAGAAAAAGAAAACTCTAAAATCACCCCATATCAGGGTTTCCCAACCTTTTTTTCGTCGAGCCCCCCTCAAATTATAAATAACATTTTCATGCACCCCTTAATTTTTGTCATTAAAAAAGGTGCACATTGGTTTAACGACATTTATTTATTTTAATCCTAAGTTGTAGAAAATAAACTTTAACCAAATTTAAAACGTTTTTCATCGAAATAATTTATTATAATTAGAGTACTAATGAGATACTTGAGCTTGCATGCTCTGCACCAGTTGGTTGATTCTAGTTTTTGCCAGAGCGATCGTCAGGTCGCTGTCAACGGCAAGACGATTTCGCTACTTAGTTTTAATTAAAACCAAAGCTGAAAACCCTGCCTCACGTAAGTAAGTCGAAGAAAAAGGAACAAGTATTCCTAAAGCAAGAGAGGCAACTTTGGAATTAACAAGGAATCGTTTGATCCAAAATTTTTCCAATGTCAAGAGATAGAAGTCACTTTTCGTTGTCGAATTGGTCTTATTTTCTAGAAATTTTTCCGGAACTTCTGCTGGGAATTGTAAGGCATCGACAATAAATGGGTTTCTGGTCATGTGCCATATTGGTGACTCTGAATTAATGTCTTGATATGGTGAAATTCATCTTGCAGCGCTGGCAAATAAGTTTATATTTCAGCTTTCAAATCTTCATCCAGTTTTTTACTTTTAATTGCTTTGAATAGTCGAGAAGAATATATTACATTTTCAGCAGATACCTTTTGATTCCAAATTTGAAGCTTTGATGTGAATCCCTGAATATGATCATAGTTACTTATTACAGTGCTGTTTTTGCTTTGAAGCCTTAGGTTTAGCTGATTCAAGGTCTCAGATATATCAGTTAAAGAGGTCAAACCTCCATTGAAATTGTTCATTGTTGTACATTTGCAAAAAAACTTTTTTTTCTTTGAACTCGAGAAAGAGGATGACCTCTTCTTTCAATTCATAAAGGCGAGACAACAAGAAAAAAACTCTTCTGATTTTTCGAAATCAGGGTAGGATATTGCTGGCTTAAATGCCTTTCAAGGCGATTGCATGATATCGTTACTTAAAACTTTCATGCATATTACACACTGAGGCAACTGTAGCTCGTCTTTCTCTATGAAGGTAAACTTAATATAGTCTGTTGAAAATGTTCTCTTTTTCGCTGCCAAATACCTACATATAATTACATTCCCTTTATCTACATATAGCTGTAGATCGGCTGCCGAGGTTTGCGTTCCTGATTTAGATATGACTGGTGATGGACATGATGATTAGTGACAAATACCACTACATTGTTACCTGCTGTTAATCCAACATTTTTATAAGTTATTCACATTATTATATTTTTATGATTATTTGTCCCGCGCCCTGTTACATAATACATAAAACAATGATGAACTAGCATGCTGGCCACTCAAATATAATTCTTAAATTCCCGGTTTTCCTGATCCAAATCTTCCCGATTTGCTGATAAGAAGAATGGGATTTTTTCGTTACTATTGGTATTATTTGACCGCCGCAGCGTATTTATATGAATAAAACAGAACTCGGTCATTGTCTTTGAGTAAAGTGCAGTAAAAATGCACTTATTTTTCGCTTCAAGTGATTTTTTCTTATTAAAAATATCGTTTTTGTCTATTTTTAATTTTTCTCCCTGTTTTACAACAAAACTCCCGGCTTATTCCCGTTTTTTTCCCAGTTTGCAAAATTCCCGGTTTTCCCGATTTCCCGGTTGGGTGGCCACCCCGAATAGTTTCATAAAGATTTTTAACAACGTAGGTTTTTAAAAATTTTTAGCAACCGTTTATGTAACAAGAATTTTTAAATACCCACGTAAAATATCGATTTCTTCTAATTTCTTTGGTATTTTTTTCATAATTTTTAGATGCCTGAAAGGTCATTTTCGAAGGCATGTCATATTATTTATTGAACTCCTCACATCTTATGTTTAACTTACGCGTTAAATTAATTTTTCTTTTTAAAATGCAAACTTACTGCGCCCCCTTGACATCTCTCTATGCCCCCTAGGGGGGCGCCCCCCTGGTTGGGAATTCCTGCCCTATATAAATGATCGGTCGCATAGCTCTTGCAAACCAATCGTTAAAATCCTCCAATACAGAAATTCTTGATCAAACCCAAAGGTCGGTACAATTGTCTATTCAAATTAATTCAATTAATATTAGTAAAAAGAGCGCAGACCTTCGGTGCTAGATAGGGGCTACAGAATTTTCACATATTCCAGCCTTGGATCTAAATACTAAAATTGAACACAATCATTATGTTCCTCGGATATTGGATAAGCAATCTACGGACAAGAGTACCTACTTCAATATTGTTCAGTCATGTATTCAGACATTTCTGTGGTATCGCCGTATGGCAATTTCAATTCCTCCTCATCCTCTTCGCAAATATGTTACCACAGCGTGTGCAGTATGGGTTACTCCGGTATATCCCTTAATTTTTAAGCATGCAGATTGTTGTTATTAAAACTGAATACGAGAATATAACTTCGTTGAATAAAGTTGTTTATTTGACAAAACGAACAAACGAAAACGGTAGTTCGCGATACGAAAAAATAGGTTCATCGCTTCGATTAAGCAAGTAACACTAAATCCGAAAAATGCGGTTAAATAAATCTAGCGATTCCCAAAAAGGGTTATTTAAACAATTTAACATGCGATTACGCAACAAAATCGAACGGAAGCTCTAAAAAGGGCTATTTCAAATAAGTAAAAGCGAAAAAGGAGAAAGGAGTTAAAACGAATTAATTAGCGGAAATAACGAAAATAAGAACTGGATGAATTTGAATAGAAGAAAAATAAAAGAAGGAAATCAATAAAAATGAAGTAAACGATAACGAATAAAAGTCAACAACTGTAAAGCGAACACAAAACACCGACATATATAATCTTACTCTGCTACGACTTAAAACTTTATTGCTACAGATCATCAATATTGATAAGGAAGCGAAACTATCCATTAAGCAATATCGCATTTCGCTTACGCTTTTCTTTAATTATTAGTTCCAAACACAGATAACCAGGGACAGTGTAATTATGATATGCCAGTTAATTCTTTTAGAAAATATAAATCATCTTCTTTTTTAATCTTTAAAAATTTAAGGATAAAAAAATAGTATTTTTGATAAACTAATGTCCCTTGGTGTTTATCCACCGTATTCCCTACATTACTTAGAAAATTATTTTATTTTGGAGTATTCGGATTTATTTGTATTTATTTTGTTTATTATTTTTCCTCATCGGTTTTGCTTTAGAATTTATGGTTCTGATAGCAGCTGAACAAATATTATTAGCCATTACGGTAACTAAGATATTTGAATTTTGTGACTTGTTCTTTCTTTCGGTTATTCGGATTTATATGTAATTTAATATAGCGATTTCTGTTTACCACCGCAAATTTTGTTTTATAGACATTCAGTTGAAGACCATATTTTCAGCCGCTGTTAATTACTCGATCGAGAATATCTTGCAAGTCATTAACCGAATTTTTACAATCAATACTGTATCATCAGCATAGCGGATGTTGCTGATGTACCGGCTGGTAACTTTTATTCCGAGAGATGTGTTTATTTATATTATTTAACGCTTCATTAAATATTCTGTCAGAATAAATGTTGAACTATAACAACAGGGATAGTTTACACCTTTGTTGGACTCCACCTTTTAATACATCTTTAAATAATTGATATTTTACAATTGATAAGAAGTCCTTTATTATTGCGAGACGAGCGTTTGTGTTAGTTCATCGTGACGAACGTTATCAAAAATGCTTTCGGATAGTCAAGAAAACGTAAGTAAACATCTTTCTGTTGATTTAAGCTCTTTTGCATCGATAAGCTTTCAGAAGTGTTTTTCTAGCACCGAGACCTGGTTTGAAGTGAAACTGGCATTTGTTTAATTTTTTTCAATTTTACCTCGTATTCTTCTACGGATAATTCTTAGGGAAGCTTTCAAAAGATGGCGCATAAAGTTAATCAGTCTCAATCGGTGGATAATTTTTTCGATAGTGTTACGAAGGTCGATGTAAGCCACGTGGAAGGAAGGATACCGGAGCGGTATCAGAGTTCACTGTGTCTATGTTTTCTTGTATAATCTCGACAGGAATTCCAACAGGACCAATTGCTTTTCTCGATTTCTCAAGTTTAATCGCTTGTTCCATCTCACTTCTGAGCATTGCGAAATAGTCTTCCTGTGTGAGCTTATCTAGGGGATATCGTCAGTTCTAATATCGTTAAGTATTTCTCGGATATGTTTCGAAATTTTTCTTTCACACTCTAAAAGACACCGGTTGTTATATATCTTACTTCTTTATATATATATATAAATTATAGGAGTCATGCAATTTTTTTTCGAAGTTCTTCCGTTACTTCATATTTCTGTTTCGTCCATTCATTTCTAACGGTTCTTACTTCTCCTCCGATTGATGTGTTCAATCTTTTAAAATTCATCTTTACTACATTCAGTTTCGTGCCGTTTTTTCATCAAGTCTAATATTTTATCTGTCACCGGGTTTTTCCTTTTTTCAGATGCGTGTTCTTCTTTTCTTTTTTAACTTAATACATTCTATTTTAACTTTATAATTTTATCGCTTTTTTTTCGAGTGGTTTCATCTCGTGTTTCATTATAGCCCAATCTAGATTTATACAAATTCCTAAAAATGATAATAATGGCTTCTTGTATAGTAAAAGAATAAAAAAAGTAAATTTTGTTTTTAACACTGTAAAAATTAGTTTAATACTTTAAAAAGGGAAGAGATCATCATCTTAATTTATTTTTTATTTAATTTAAAACATTTTAATTATAACATTTTTAGATGTTTTTAAAGTTGAAATTTTCAATTCAACTCCTTAAAAGGGGAAAAGTGATGAATTAAGGGCGTCAGGGAGGAAAAGGCAGCGCGTAATGTCTTTTTTGGTCTCGAAAGGTGCGAATCCACCCCTAAGCCTAATATTCGTATTTATTCTGTCTAGTATTTTGCTTGTCGTTAACGAATCATTCGTTGCGCAATAGACATGTGCTGCCGACAAGGTGAGAAAGGTACCAATGGCGAGGCGAACCTAGCGTACAGAATATTAGTTATTTGCTAAATGCATTAACTTAGTAAATAACTAATATTCATAAAAATTATTTATATATTTTGTCGAAATATCTGTAAGGAGAAAAAAGTTTTTTCATAGTGCTTAGTAGTATTGGAGAAGACTAAATGTAGGTGCTAACTCCATTTCTAGAAAAAGTGATTAAATCTAAACCTGTCCGTACGCTAGAATTCTCCTTTTCCTCGCTCGCGTATTACTTTTTAGTGATGGTTTACCTCCTCCTCTCTTCATCATTCTGAATCTTTTAGGCTAGCTTCCTTTCGCTTCATCTGCACAGCTGAGTCGGTCGCTATTTTACGTGAAACATCTTTCATTTCTACAACTAACGGAATCTTCAAATTCCTCATTGTTTCCGATTCGAGAAGCATCCTTCACATTTTTCTCCTCCTTCTCATTCTCCTAACAGTATTATTTTATCTATTCGTTATCTCTAACTTACGATCATCTCGTTCTATACTTATAGACCTTTTATAGGTTCCTAGTTGCTCCGGTATTGGGAGGGCAGTGGTGCCTAGCTCGGTTCTTTTCTTTAGCTATTTTCCAGCTTTAAAGTTAATCGTTCCTCAATCAGTCATTCTAGACTTTAATGGATACCCTTATTTATTCTAATCGCCATTCTCACTATCTCCTCATGTAGCCGGCGCTCAGTTCTCAGCCTTGGTTTATTTCCATTCTTTTCGGTCGTCGTTCTACTGTCGGTCTCCTTAATCAGCTTAAGAATTAATCATTTTCTTCTATCCTTTCTCGTTTTCGTTTTCTCCTATCTTGTTTTACTATTACCTCCATGACACTGATTCTTCTTTTGAATGTGACACAAACCATGTTTTCTTTGAACGTTCGGTTCTTGTTAGCAAGCGTTCTCTTTTGTATTTGAAAATCTTGGCTCTTGCTTTTCCTTACAAAGCTTTCTTTATCCGTTCCTTCTTTAATTCCTGTACTTCAATCCTTTGTTCTTTCCATTGTTCTATCGCTATAGAATTTAAATTTCTAACATAATATTAAAGCCAAGGGCGAGTTCAAAAAAAAAAAAAAAATCGAGATTTTTAAAATTTTCGTTAAATGTTGGGTTTGAATTGATATAATTTTTACGCTGTGAACTTTCTAAAGTGAGCTTGATTATGCGAAGCTATCTCATTCTGTACTGTTCCAGCCGGCTGATTATTCATATTTTTTTTTTATCGAGTGCGGTTTTTTCAAAGACCGCGTCGGCACTGTTTTTCCGACCGAAACACTAAAAACGTTCTCACACAAAGTGTATTCTCCCCTTTTTTTTCTCTCTCTTTTGTTCCATTCTACAATTTCATTCTATTTAGTAACCAAAGGAGAATCCATAATGAGTGCATCTATTTGCTCAGCACTACGATGGATAAAACGATAGTCTAATGGTGTTTTACACTTTACACCTGTCGCATCGGTGACGAAAATTTTAAATTTCTTATACACTTCATAGGAGACGTTATAAATGAAATTGAAATTATAATGCCGACGATAAAATATTCTCACAGCTACTAGTCACTCATGAAAAATGTGTAAAACTAAAATGTTATTCTTAATCCGGCGCGATCAGCCGTCTATTTTGTTTTCCTTCGTTGTTTTTCACGCGCCTCGTGTATGTATATTATTTTTTTTAATTTATTTTTTTTACTGGTCCCGGAAATAGAAAGAAGAAAAAAAAGAGTTTTCCCCTTAAACCGTTTAAGGATACAGGAAATGAAAATAATTCGAGAGGGTAAGAATAAGGGAACAAAAGCGGAAATGATCATAAAAAGCTTGTTTAATAGAGGAGAATGTCACACAAACTTTAATTGAACGGAATAAAAGGACGATTGTTCATTAGCAAAAGAAAAAAAAAAACGCGTTCAGTTAGAACATGGTCAGCATCGCAAAAAGCGAGAGCGCAAGAGTGACACAGAATGTGTACAGATTTTTAGTAAGACGGTGCACGAAGGAGACAAAAATCGGCAAATAGCAGAGATGTGGACGGTTTCAGGGGAGAAAATCACGGACGACAGATGGCCCGGTAGAGGGATTTTCATAATATAGAGGAATTGGGAATTGCAGTCTGCAATGAGCCATGTAAGGAGAGAATAGCAATATGGCGAGTTGATAACGTGCCTAAAAATTTGCCGCTAGAAAAGTATAGAGGAAATCCGCTAAAAGTTACCATTATCAATACCTGAAAGGCTGGAAATTCACAGGAGAGATCGGTCTAAATGGTGTTATGGGCGAACGGAAATGAAAAAGGCTCATAAGAAGTAATAAAAACAACATCTCACCGATTATTATGTCCACGTAGGAAAGACGACTGATTGTCGAACAAATTAAGAAATAATCGCGGGGAACGCTGTTCGCGCAAACGTTGTTAAGTCGAGCCGGCTTCCGTACCGAAGTCGATTAGTTGTGTTACGATATTCTCCCGCGGCAAACTACTCCCAAAAAAGTGTCACTCGGGCTCGGTTATAATGTCCATAGTTGACGTGCCCGAAACAAAAAAAATAAAAAAAAATAAAAAAAAGCATGTAAAGTCTTGCGCACAGCGTTCACGTCGAAGCAATATCGTCGAATCAAAAAAAGTAACGTAAATGTGAAAATATCGTTGAGGTCTTTGTTTCGCTGAAAGTTGTCGCACGGAACGGTTCGGCTGAGGGAAATTTAACTTTTTTTGACTTTGCACGTGCGGATAGTAAAGTTCAACATTTGTACAGCTACTTGCATAATTACTTAAAAACGTTTTTTCCCCCTTAAATACTTAAATGAATCGTCATTTTACATGCAAGCCGACTATTTGTCCGCCGGTTTTGTTTGCATATCCGATTTATTAATAGCTCTTACTAATTCGGCCGCTACACTTTACGACATACGTCTACCGTGTGCGCATATATTGCGGTGAAACGGTACATATATCTATTATTTACGCGTTCCGAATGGCGATACACACTAGTTTGTTCGGGAGGGGGGGGGGGGGGGGTCCGCGACTAATTTGCGTTGAAATGCAGACGTCGTGTGCGTGTGCGTGTGCGGACTAGATTTGTCGGAAGAATCGGTCCTCCGTCGCGGATATGCTGCGAAGATAATTTCGAAATAAAGAGTACTCGGTGTGTCGGAAAAAGTGCGCACCGATAAGGCCATGCGGGGGTGCTGGTGCGTGAGCGAAGCTGAAGATGCGAAATGTAAATGAAACCTTTGCGAGATAAATGTCATCGTTTTCGTCATTTTATCATTCGATATTTGCCGGCATCGTTGCTGCGGTGAAAGTAATCTGACAGCGAAATGATTACGCGCTGTATGTTGCGCATCGCCGCCAGCTTAACATGGGAGCTGCGGTTTCTTATCGATTGAATTACCGAGCGAAAAACGGCCGCGGGGTCAGAGGACCTTTGCGAATGCAGAACTGCGCCACCCGCGCATTTCTTGCGCCCTTTGAAGGGGCCCGATTGTTAGTTTTTCCCTTATCACATCGTCGCACGATATTCCCCTGATTTAGTGGTGGCCCGTTTGAAGAGTCTCGCGTGTTTCCAGAACTCGGCCAACACTCTGCCGTTTATCCGACGAGATTGTGTGTTTCTAACGCGTTGCAGTATTCTGTCTGGCTGTGTCAAATGAGATTTCATATAAATCGGCCCGAGTGATGGTACGTACACGACCCAATTTGTAAATAAAAAATCGTACGCTCGCATTATTTGTTCGGCAGAAATACATACATCGCCTCTCCGGTACGTTCGCGGCAGCAGCGATGTCGTCGCAGATTTCGAAAATTTCTCCTAAAATTTCTCGTTCTTTTTTGTCTTTTTTTCTTTTTTTCTTTTTGTTTTTTACTTTGTAGCCCTTAAGTTTGGGAAGTCGAACAATTAAATTTAGTAAAAATGGCCCGGCGCGCTATTAGCGCCCCAGCATTTTTTCGCTTTGAAAATTTTTGAGATCTTCGGAATTGTTTGCTTTTTTAAAATCCGTCGTAACTCGAATTATTTTTCTGTTTTCGTTTATTTTTCGGTTTATTATGATAACTCGGTGGTCCTCCGTGATGGAACGGATACACCGAATTCACACTGTTGTTTCTATGAAAACCATATAAATTGTCTGCCAGTTGCTCCATTAAGAGCCAACTTACATCGTTATTAATGAGAAAATGAGGCTTTTTTTAGAAAAAAAAACAAAAAACTTTACATTTCATAAATTGAATGTGTACGTTGAATTTTCATTTTTCTTCAAATAAATAAAGTGAAAAACCGAGTTGTGAATATTAAATAATAAACAGAGGCTATAATAACGATATAAAACAGAGTTGATCACGCGAAAAATCACTACAAATACACACCGGTGTAGTTACGTGGTAATTTGAACTACAATTAACGCAGATAATGAAACACTCTTTGATTGCATCGTTGCGTTATTTAAATTTTCGGCTTTTTCGCATGTTATTTACGAATTAATTCATAGCCGTATTCATATTTTTTGCGTGCCATCGCAGCTACTTTCAAAGTAGATAAAAAAAATAATAAATCGTTTTATGCACTGTTCTTAGTAACCGTTCGCTTATATAAAATTAATTATTATTACCTGTTCTTGCTATAATTGCGTTTTATTTATTTATTTAGTTTTCCAGTCGATTTCTTCGTTATTAACAACCGACGTACTCCATTTAAATGGCTTCTAATAAAATGTGTACAGCTTTTTATTGATCTGTTCAGTTATAATGACATTTTCCATGTTCTCTTTTCCTTTTTGTTCTTTCCATCCTGGTGGTTCTGATTTACTCTGCGATACAAATCACATCTTCTTCGAATGAACGTGTCTACTAGAACGCTCCCACATTTATAGACAACTCCTGAATAATCTTGGTTTGCCTATACCATTATAATGTGCTTCGTTTATTCTTTCACTTCCATCCCTGGCGACCATTTTCTATTATATAGCATGTTTCATTTTTTCTATCTGTAGTAGTATTCAATTCTAATTCGCTTCTCTCTCCCTGTCTATCATTTATGAAATGTAATACTGAGTAATATGCTCGGCTGGCGATCCAAAAAAACAAAAAAAAAAACGAAGTCAGCAACCAGCGGAATCTGTATAACCTGCCGCATTTTCATATATTCGTTCGTTTTAAAAAGGAAATCTGAATAAACAATCGAGGCCGTTCTGCAAGCCTTTAAGAATAATCGGCGTCCGACATTTTCGAGAGCGATGCCTGTACCGAACACGCATTATAAAGGCACATAGGATTTATCGCCTATATGTGTGTAATTTCGTTAATTCCCCTCGCAGTTGAGTTTGTTCTCATTATCTCTCTTCCCTAGTTCATCTTAGTAATAAAATTTTTTCACATCTCTGTCGCAGTTTAAAACAAAACTCACGGGTCGAAAATTTTACACTTCTAATCTGATATTCGGTACTACTTTCACCGAATTCTTATTTTGTACAAAACAATTCCCCAGAGACTTGTTGATGCAACATAAATTCCCATCGATGAAACTGAGACTTCACATAAAATTCGATGCGCTCTAGAAACAATTACGGAATGGCGATAAAGTGTGTCTGCTTATTGCGCCGTGCTTATAAAAATCACTTCGTACTTACTTCCTTCTTCTTCTGCGTCGGTTACCGCGGTGGAGCATCGTGATCATGTAATAATCCGATCACTGCGCGCCATGCTCCTCAATCTTTTGCCCGTTGTATACACTGGTGTAAAGTTAATCCGGTTCGATTTCTTATCATATCTGTCCCCTTCCGGTCTGTTCACTTGGACCGTCGCTTGTATTAGCGGCGTTTCTAATTTTCGTTCACTGCGAACAACGTGCTCAAAATATTTTTCTTTACACAAAGAACAGCTCCACATTAACTCGTTGAGCGAGATTCAACTCATGTACTACGAATGCGCTTGTTCGTTTTGCAGTCAAATGTGAAGTTATCTCCTCCAACATTGCATTTCGAAATTATTAAGTCGGGCCATGCTAGGCTTTCTTTAAAGTCCGCGATTCTGCTCCGTATAATACTGCCGAAAATACGAGCAATTGGTCTTTTTACCAGTTTCAACACTTTCATTAACGGATTCGCCCTTCCATATCTTAATTAATTTCATCAACTTCCTATCCGGTACATATTGATAAACAGGGGGCATCTTAATTCCTATTCATCGTCTTTACTAATCTATATTGTATGCAGAGCATTTTTAAATCGTAAGAAAACCGTGTACACTGTTTATAGTGCTTAAATTTTCTAATAAAAAATTTTCAATTTTTTAAAATTGTCTATTTACTATTAGTTAATGTGTTCAAAATTTAGAAAAAAACTGATTAATTTTTGTTCCTGTTTACTTTAGCTTTACCAGCCAGTTTATGGTAGCTCCATTAAAATCCCTAACTGGATATCAGTATGGAATACATGTAGTCGACAATACTGAGACTTTTTGTAATCATTTTCTTCTGTCAGAAGTGAAATTGTATTATTGCTCTTTATGTGCCTTAGAATTATTTACCGGATAAGAACTTTCAACCTGGTATCCGGTTAATGTTTTTAAAACTTTCATTCTTGCGTAAGATTAATTGGCAAGCCAAAAAATAAAAAAAAAATATTTCTTTCCTTACATTTATATTACGTATATATATATGTAATATATTTAAGTTCGCTACTTAGCTGTAAACAGTTCGTCGGATCGGTAAATTTATAATTGGTCTTTTTGTCGTTCAAATATTTATTTCCTTTTTTTCGTAATTGTCGATCTCGTCTGAAGGACCTGGCTTATTTTAAAAAGATTTTATTGCTTTGTACATTCTATCTTTGACCATTGTTTTTTTTGTTTTTTTTTCGTTTTTCGAGCGAGTTGCGCCATGTTTTTAAATTAGAATTTCCAGATCGGAAAACCAAATTTAGTCACAGCGGAAGAAGCGTTTGATAGAATTTTCGTCTAAGGAAAAAATCGAAGGCAGGCTGACTGTCGAGAAATCATTACGTTTTCTTTCCCGTCGTAGGTTTTATCTTTCAGAGGATTTTATAGTTTTAGAAAGTCGGTGTTACTAGGAAAAAATTGTGCCTGATGAAAATTACATTCGGTTGGACGTATGCGTAGAGCAAGGCATGGTTGGAAGGGTATTTTACAGGACCCAGAAAAACACAATTTGGGATCTTTTCTTACGTAGACAGAATAAAATGGAACATATTTCGACTATCATATATCAGGGTTTTGGGAGTAATCAGTTTGTAGGCGCAGTTGCGGATCAGCGACAAGTAAAAGTCCTTAGGATTCTGATTTTGAGCTTGCGCGCAGAATTGCATACGTACAAGACCACATCGTTCTCGGACTTTTGCTCTCTGTGTTTTCCATCAACCCCGAACGCGCATTCCATGTGGGCTTGAAAATCCATTATTTAAAATAGAGTGAATATTCGTCAGTGACATGTACAATGCTTTTCCGTTCTCAGTGATGCAGATGGGCAACTGTTGGTTACGTTGTAGTGTTAATGATCAGAAAGAGGGTCCAGAACGTTCCGTAAGGGTCAGTTGGTAATTTTAGAATGGCCCATTATCGTTTCGTCGGGTAGAACGACTGGACGTAGGTTGAACTTTACTGGGGCACATTAATGCTGGCACGTAATGTTTAAAAATGGATATCCGTCGTCAAAAGAACGAGCAAAAAAGCTTCATCAATCAAATCTTCAGTGTAAATAGAAATAAAAAAAAAGCGAAAAACAATAAAAAAAAAAAAAGCAATACAGCACAGCGGAAAACGCGAGAAATGAGTAAGTCATATTAACATTGCAACATGAAATAATCGGAAAGTGGATGCCCCGAATACCGAACAGAGTAATAAATTAAAATCAGCATTTTGTATGCAAGCCGTTCGCTTTAATGATAGCATATTTAATCGTTGCGGCATCGGCGAAAGCAATTTTCGAATAGTTCCATATTCTTCTCGGAGTCGTTCTTTTAACTGATGTCTATTCGAAATGGGGCTTTTGCCTGATTTTTTGCCCAGATACGCCCGTACATATTCGGTAGGATTAGAGTTCGCGGTGACTGCGGTGGCATTTACGATAATACTTAAGAGCAGTTATACGAGTTTTGTATGCCGTATGCCTAGGATCACAATAAAACCGGATGATCCTTCGAAATTTTTCTGCACTTTGTCGGAGACGTTCACATTCGTGTACATGTCAGCATTCACATTCTCTTCGATGTATATCAACGAGGACCTACGAGCCGCAAGTTAATGACGTGGTGGTCTTCACGTTTCACCGGCATATTTAAATGTTTAAATTCTAATTGTGTATTTCGTTTCCGTCAAATTATCCATTCCCTGTGATTTCTAACGATGTTAAATTTCGATTCGTCACTGAAAATGACATGATTCCGAAATTCATCATCGATTAAACTACATTTAAATTGCAGGTGATTTTCTTTATTAACTGCATTAGTGAAAGGTTTTCGGCGACCCCAACCCTTGAAAAGTTGAATTTTGAAACGTCGTAGCCCAGGATGGGACAGGGCTTCCTCTAATTATATGTAATGTATAAAAGTAATACAATTTTATCATATAATAAATATTATATTCTTAGATGTTTTTTTCACGTTTTACAAAAATGAAAATGTGTTTTCCAAAAAAAAAAAGATCTATAGTAAAGTAAGCACACCGCGTGCAAGCCGAATTAGTTTATCAAAACTACGAATACAAAATAATCTTTTAATACGATAAAGACTGATAGTGTATCGGTGAAGGCTAGACTCCATCTGTAAAATATTATAAACATATGAATATGTATATATATATATATATATGTGTGTGTGTGTTAAGTTTAAATAAATGGTCGCTGAAGTGGTTTGTATAGGTTTCGTATATTTCGTTATTGTATAGTTCGAACTTCTACTTGTAAATGAAATTTTTAATTAAACACTCTATTTTAATTGAATGTTACGCTATTTTATAAAATTGTGAAAAAATCCGGTAATTCCTGGGCATTACAATAACAATCTGACGTCCGTAACGGAAGAATATTCGTTTTCATCGATCTTTATAACGTTTTAAATCAAATTACCACAGAGAAATGAACTAAATTTAAACTTCTAAAAGTTATCTGAAGTATTTTATGTTTGAAACGAATAATAACCTAAGCGGAACACGCAACAGTCCAAATAACTAATTAGAAATATCACGCAGTAACGAAGAAAGAAACCGGAGAAACGGTGCGTCCCATTGAGAATTACAGGATTTTGGATAGGGTCTAGAGAGTTCAGCAAAGAAACTAAAACTTGCCCGAAAATGATAAATGCCTGTTTGTGGTACGTGCCGATATAGTTTTTAAACTTTAATACAACATTATGGACGATTGATTAATTTCAGTATTTATTTAATGCGTTGAAAATTATTACGTCAAACTTTTTTTTTTTTTTTTTTTTCTATTGTACCGACAGCAGTCTGCCATAAGAACGCGTTTTCCTTAAAATCTACTTTTACAATTATAAATTAAAATACTTGAAACTTTGGGTAAAACCGATATTTTTTCCACAAAAATATGTAGGGTACTTTTAGAAAAAAAAAAAAAAAAAGAAAAAAATTGTCTAATTACGCTTTTTATTATATAATTTAATTAAGAGCGAGAATAACCTTTCCACCGAACTTATCATAACTTTTTGAAATCTTTATAAAAATAAATAATTTTTTTTTTCTTTTTTTTTTTGCATATAATGTTAAAAACGGCGCCTGCTACAATCATGTTTGCCATTTTCCTAGAAAAAAGAAAATAAAGATGTTCAAATTTCTTTAAATTAATAAACTATTTGTCATTATATTACACTACTCTTAGTTATTTATTTTTTAAAAACCTATTTTAAATATTTCTAAAATTTTTTTTTTTTTTTTACCCCCCTTGGGTTTACTACCAGAGAACATTAGCCCAGCAAAAAGGAATAGATGCATGAAATAGAATAGAAATTATATTTTTATTTTGTCGACAATGGAATCAAGGAACACCCCTAGGACAGGAACAACAGAGGGAATAGGTAGAGAAAGAACATAAGAGGGGTTGAAAGGAGCAGAAAGACCAAGCTTTAAAAGATGATAATAAAGTAACTCACGCTCACGAGATAAACCGGAGCACTCGAAGAGCACGTGATTCGCATCACAAACATACTGAAAACCTTCAGGATCCAATCGACAAAAAGGAGATGCAGCCAAGGAAAATCGATTTAGAGAAGAAGGATGGAGACTATGCGAGAAACGGAGGCGAGATAATTTAGTAATTATGGACCGATGCAAACTGGGGAACTCTTAGAACCAAGAACGAGGAGGAGGAACAAGATTAATCAAGAGATAAAAGGAATTAGGATTAGCGAAAAGAGAAACATAAGCAGAGTGCCAAAGTCTAAGATGTATATTCCTTTATTTTTTTTTTTTATGTACAACTATTTTAAACCTTTTCTTTTTTCGAATTTATAGTTTTTGATTTCTTATTGTTTTTTTTTTCTTTTTTAAATAAGTTACACTAATATTCACGAGCCTCCGCAATATTAAATCATTCGAGGTAAATCTCAAAATTTCCGTGTAGACGTTATTGGATCTATCTTTAATCAATTGCTAACTATAGCAAAAAAAATTCAATTTGAAAATTGGAAATCTTTGTATGGTCCTTCTTTTACAAATCCGCGGTCCTTATATTTGTCTATTTAATCGTTTCCACCCTTACGCCCTTAGTTACTAGACTTCCCACACCTTCGTCGTTCTACTATATCCTCTCTTTGTCGCCTTCGCTTTGGTCACAGCTGTCTCCCTGCTTCTCTTTATCGGGTTTCTATTACTTCCCTTCCCCTCTGTCCATTATGTGTAGATAACACACTCGATTGTGACGCTGATCACATTTTCTATGAGTGTGCATCTTTGTCTTCCGAAAGATTGGTGCTATACTCAGATCTACTATCCCTTAATATCCCCACGCCGTACTGTGCTTCCTTTATCCTCGCCTTTCCCTCACTGTCTCCTTTATCCTCGCCTTTCCCTCACTGTCTGTTGTCCCTGCTATTTCTAAATTCTTGTCTTTAATCCGCGACCGTATAAACATTTAAGCAAATCTCTCATCCTTTTCTTATCTTAATATTTTGGTTCCCCCGCCGCCTTCACTTGGTGCATTGTGGGCCTCTTTGCTCGGATGGTGGCCATAGTGGTTCTGGGTCAAGGTGGTGCGGATCTTCCGGAGTTAGTATGAACGCTACGCTATTTGGCGATCATGCTGGCCTCTTCCGATGTGGAGTCACTTTCCTTTTTATCCTTAATATATCGTAAGCTCGTCGTCCGCAGATTCCGTTTGAATAATGGATAATCAATCATTTTGCTTTTCTGGACGGGAATTGCGAGCACTAGGCGAATAGCGATGTCTTGTCTCTTGCCTCATCGGGCACTGTGGGCACTGCATTGCAGTTGCGGCCATATTGTTGATGAGGATCTTTTTGTGGGCGCTGCCTAACAATCACAGACATGGATAAAAATACTTTTCTTTTTATGCTGGTCACACCGCGCATTTAGTTTAAATATATATAATATATTATAATCGGGTATAACGGCTAACAAGACATGAGAGCTTTCCTTTCCTTTAAGGTATCATCCTTTATATTTTTTCGTCTACACATTTATTTCCCTTCGGACTGCTAATTGCACGAGTTTTAATATCGATCTTTTTTGACTCCGTTGCTATCCCTCCATAGTAGTTCTGGCCGTCTCCACCTTCCCCGAATAACTTTCTTAGTGTCCTCAGTTTCCTTTTGTCCTACGTTCTTCCTTCTTGATGGGTAATCGTCCGTAGCTAACAAGCCAAAAAAAAAGTAAAAAAAGGAAAAAAAAAATCTTTAATCAATAGAAAGAAACTTTTAGTAGTTATTCCGTCTTGGTTTATCCGAAGTCAGAATTATGGTAAAAATAGAGGGATGATAAAACACGTTTTGGACTTTTTTTTTTTTTTTATTCTACCGCCATTTTATTTTATAATAATATTTAAGTGAATACTAAAATGATTACAACCTCTTTGTTTTTGTTTTTTTCTGATAAACTTGGTATCTAGATCCAATAGGTAGTCGTGGGATAGTCGCGTGTGGCCCAGGCGTAAACGGTTGAGCGTGCGATGATAAAATCGTAAGGTCCCCTGGGGGAGCCACCATGGCTCTACGGATTTCTTTATATTCTGGAGGTGGGACATGGTGGAGATGTGTTCTTGTTTCCACTGTTCCATTATTTGTATTTTTAATGCTTCTGATATTTGAGGGGGCCCAAGTATGCTTTGCGGACTGGGAGCTGTAATGGTTGATTGAGCTGCTGTGTTCACCCTTTCATTTCCCGGGATTCTCGAGTGACTTGGGACCTACAACACTACTAGATTATATCCCTTCGATTGTAGCTCCAGGATGAGTGCCAGGACGTGGTTTTTTAACCCCCCCCTGGGGGGCTCCCTCCCCTAACATCTTAGCCGCCACTAATGAGTCTGTTATCAATAGGATGTCATGGATTGCCTCTGTGAATGCCAGGATCATTTCCAGACATAAGCGTATTGCATATAATTCGGCATCTAGGATTGAGGAGTAATCGTTCAGACGGATGGTTGTTATTGCTCCCTTCACTTCGAAGGCGCACGCAGTTGGTGACATCCCCTCGACGGGTGCTGCTTTTGCTCCATCTGTATAACATTGGATAGCGTTGCCGTACTGTCTTATTGTTTCACACGCGTCTTGGGCAAGTTGCTCTGGCATGCCGTAGGACTTATACTTTTGCAGAACCGATAGGTTAACTGTTACAGGCTCAAGTTGTCACAGATGTAACGAGCCGGTGGTTGCTGCCTGGCATTCTGTGGAGTTGTTGACATTGACATTCTGAAATAGCTTGGTGAGAATTGGTATTGGGTCGTTAGTGAACGCTGTGAGTAAGGGGGTTTCGGGATGGATATAAGGCAGCTTTAGGAATGGAATATTGCACCGCAGGGTATGCAGGGAGCGATAGAATTTCCGTGGGTAGTTGACACGCAAATAAAACATAATTGAAAAATTCCACTTATTCGATAAAATCAAATTGGCATTATTTGTTTTCTAGCCCCGTTTGTGCGGTATATACCAACTCTGAATTGCGAATGATGGTTCTTTTTTAATTTATTTTTAACAAACATGCTATCAAGCCTAATCCAACTCTGTATACCGTCTTTTCTATTGAAGTCATCATTTATTTACCTTGTGTTCTAATTTTCTGCGCCTTGGCCATACCGCTCCTTATAGTGCCCATGGCATTCTTGCATTCCCTCTCTCAATATAGTTCCTTTGTTAGCCTTCTTTATCTCCTCGATTTCTAATCTTTTCCTTATATAATGTACAATTCTCTACGTTGGCTATGTTCCACTATTGACATACCAAAAAAATTGAAAAAAAAACCGTTTATTTCGTTTCTTGATTAATATTCTAAAGCGATCAGTCTTTTTCATCTTTTTTAACCTGGGTTCATTTAATGTTATGCTATAGCTGTTTCTTGCTAGCGTCCGTACCTTGTAATTAATCTCCCGTTGTTTGTTCGATACAACTACCGCAACAACGTAAATTTTTTTTTATGAGCTGGTAAGATGATAGGTACGCGTTATTTTTAATCTTCTGCGTATACCAGTATCTCTTTTTTCCTAAAAGTTGACTGAAGTCTGTCCATCATTTTATGGAAGTTGAACAGATGAATTTGTCGTTTACTCCAATTCACGTTTGATTCTATTTTTCCAAAAAACTTGTTTATTAATACATCTACTTATCATCCCCGATTTTTTTAATTTTTTCGAGTAAAATCAAAAATACGTTTTGTCTGTAATCTTTTTTTTTTTTTTTTTTAATTTTTTAGGCTCGTCAACCGGGGACCTTTAACCAGAAACCATCAGAAAAGGAAGGAGTCAATTATATCTTCATACGATATTAAATGTTGTTAGGAGAAAGGAACAAATAATAGGAGCAATATGTGGAGAGGGAAAAAATGGGATATAAGAGGCGCAATATGGAGCAGGAAGACCAAGTCGCAGCAAACAGAAGTAGAAAGCAGAACACTCAGCAAAAAGAGATTAATAATTAATAAACCCGTGATCAGCATCGAAAACACGATCTTTGTTTGAGTGGAGAGAACAATATGCAACCAACGAAAAACTAAAACGGGAGGAAGATAATAAAGTATAGTTTAAGAACGCAGACGAATAATGCAGACAACAACAGAACGACAAAGTGAAGGAAACAAAGAGAACCATAGGTTAACAAAAAGATTAGGTTTAACAGACAGATAAAAAGAACAATTGTTAGAGAAAGAAGAAACGGACATATCCGATACCATAATCTGAGGTGAAAACTTTTACACAGCGGAAGGAGATTAGACGATGGGACTTTTTTAAAGAAGAAGTGAGAAAAGACAGCAACCTGAGACAAGGATTCCGCCGCTTCATTACCGAAAATGCCTGAACGACTAGGAACCCATATCAAATTAATTTGAATAGGATGAAGGGAAGAAGGAACGTGGATAAGTGAGCGTATGCGGAGTATGATAAAATCACAGGAATGATCTGGTAGGGGAGAATAAATTGAAAGACGGTCATGGAGTCAGATATAATCAAAAATTTAGAGGAAAGGTGATTGGAGAAAATGAAAATAATGGAACGTAGGATAGTCATTAATACGTCTGTGAATGTAGAACAGAAATGAGGCAGATGAAAAGATTCTGAAAAGCCAAAATCTGGAAGTATAAAAGAGACACTGACACCACCGGGTCTCTTCAAACTATCTGCAAACACGGTTGTCTGCGAAGGAAATTGAGAATTGGCAATAACGTGGAATTCCTGTCTAATTAGGGCTTGCGGAAGAAACTTGGATAGCGTAGGTACAGTAAACATATTTGGAGGATGGCAGAGATCGGCGAAATTAAAGGAGAAATAGGGAGATTGACAAAGGACATTATGTAAGGACAAAACGAACTGAGCCGAAGAGAGACGAGGGATAAAATAGGGGTGTTTTCCTGGGTGCGAAATGTCAGTTCTTCGAAATGAAAAGATAAGAATGGATAAGAGGAGAAGACGTGAGTGAAGCTTAGCAAGAAAACGATAGCTCAAATGAGATCTGCGAATAGAAAGGGGTGATGTATTAGATTCGACAAGGAGTGCTAGAACTAAAGGGGATTTAAGAGCACCAAGGCATAGACGAAGACAAGAATTTTGAATTACATCCAATTTAGAGAGTCGGGACTTAGAGGCGCAGCTATAGAGAAGTGAACAGTAATCAAATTTTGAGCGGATGACGGAGGATATAACAATCACCACTTAATTTGATTGGAGATAGGGCCTTCATCAGGTTTAACCTTCTGGTTTCTGAAAGATACTTTGTGTGTTTAGAGAGGGATAACCGACTGTCGAGGAAGATACCAAAATAACAAAAAAGCAAAGCAGGATTATAACGTCGCAGAGTAAATACGACATAGCAGGATTTAGTAGGAGAAATCGAAAGGTTAATTGAGAAAAGGAAATGATCCAGTACAGAAAAAAAAGAGAATAAAGTATTTTACTGGCTGATGCAATATCATGAGATGAGGCATTAAGTAGGATGTCATCAGCAAAGAATAAAGACGAAGAATTTAGAGGAAGAGAAGCCACACTGATAATGTATATGTTGAAAAAAGTAGCCTTGAGGAAGGAATTTTGCGGAAGACCTCGAAAAACCGTTCTTGAAGTTTCAAAAGATGAAACAGAAAGGTAGATAGAACAGTTCAGCATAAGACTGATAATAAGGGAAGTAAACTGCATTGGAACGTTAATTGTTATCATCTTCTCTTTCAGAGTGGGTAAATGAGAACATTATCAAAAGCACAGGATACATCGATGAAGGAAGCCAAAGTATAATGTTTTTGGATAAAGGACTGGTAGATATGGAAACAAAAAGACTAATATAATCGGAAGGACTAATAGCAGGTCAAAAGCCAATAAATGTTTGGCAAATTTTAATTCATAAATATTGAAAGCAGAATTTAGAAAGTGTGTCGTATGCGGAGGTTGAGTTGAATACACTTCATCAACTTAAGAAATATAAGCAGGAGCAACGGAATCGATAAAGGATTTTGGGCTATCTTTAGAAAGGTTGAGATTGGGGAGGGACGTTCAGAGGATGGGGATTTGAAAGCTCTAGCAATTTTCCAGATATGAGAAAGAAGGGTATTCCTAAAGAATGAAGAACAAAACTTTTTTTCAGGAGGACCGTTTTGAGACTTTAAGTATATACCTAACTTTTGCGTTCGCTCTCTTATGAGCAAGAAAGTTTTCAGTTGTAGGATCTAAACGAAAGGTTCTAAAGGTGGCACGACTATGTTTAATGGAATGCGCTGTTGCATTCCTCATTCCACTCTAAAGAGATGAGGCTTTATTGCGGTTATTAGATGTCTGATGACGGGTAGGAAGAGCAGACGTGACGAAGCTTAAAAGAAATTATATAGAAGTATGGGATCGGAATCAAGTTGAGTACTGCGGAGTGAGGAATCAAACAAGAACGAAACAGAGTCCAATTTTCTCTGGAGAGGTTTCACCGTAAGAGTTCTCCAGTTATAATTAAGACCAACAGTGGAAGAAGTAAAGATTAGATCAAGAGAACTAGAAATAGATGGATTCCTGAAATAGGTTGGGGAGTGATCATCAAGGAGAATTAAACTTATGGAAAGGATGTCATTTTCAAGGATGGAACCGTTGGAATTGTAGGATTTTCAACTCCACAAGGTGAACGGGCATTCCAGTCACTTCCGATTATAAATGATTGCGGGATAGAGTTGAAAAAAGCGGAAAGAGGTAACGGACAAAGATCATAATTAGGGGGAGCGTAGATCTCCAATTTTAATAGGATGTGGAAGGGTAGTATGGATAGAGATGCGGACTATGTTAGGTTGGTTAGGAATAAGACGGAGGTTTAGAAGAATGCCATTTTTAACAAGGATTGCGGAACCGCCCCATACCCACGTTATTCTGATCACATCTAATTATTTTATAACCTCTAATATTAAAGTTTGTGACCGGCCGAAGCCACGTTTCTGAGATGAGAGCAACACTAACCTTACGAATATTTAACATAGACCCTCTAATGAATTTTTATTGGTTCTGGGGCTATGACCATTCCACTGAAGTATATTGAACCCAGTCATCATGGTGAAACAGAGAACGTATTAGAAGTATAGGGATTGAGAAGAGGGAGGACAAAAACAGTAAGAAGGCGCAATAGTTGGTATAAGGTAAAAAGAAAAGCAAAGACATTCATATTAATGGGATTGAAATAGGTTGGAAGAGAAACGGAGGAAAGTAAATTGTAACGATTAGGAATTCGGAGGAAGTAATGAAAAGAAGGAAGAAAGAGGGCATTTGTGTAGGAAATCGAAGAGGCCAACAAAAAATTTCTGCAAAGCGTAAACAGGTTCTGAAACCTTTGCACACATGAAATGATACCCGTTAGGATTAAAGTATGCTGCGCAAAGTTTCTCGCTATTTACGCTGGTCAATCTCACCGTTGAACCAATGGAGTAGCAAATGTAAGAAGTACTGAGTGAGTTATCTTGACGTCAGTGCATTCGAAAGAGAAAAAGACGTAATAAATGTACACTGAAGCCTGACAGTGCTTTTGAACACTTCAGCGACTGCACGATTTACAAATAAGGAAGAAGAGAAGGTATTGAATAATACAATTAAACAGTTATCCAGCTGATTTAAATATCTTACTTTGCATGTTAGCAGAAATATTAGATAAGAAAGAAGTAAAGAGAATTTAGGGTATAGGGAGAGAGAGGCATAAGAGAACAGAAAGAAGAAAATTCAGCCTCGAATCTTCTTTTCTTTCCTTCCTATTTCCTTAATCGTAGAAAGAGGAATTCATTTATCTGTACGTTACTGGAAAGAATACGAAGTAAAGAATCAACAAAGGAAGAAGAAGAAGAAGAAGCAGTGTTATTAGAGTATTTCTTGAAGAAATATTTTCAATTAAAGGAGAAGAAATTGGAAAAGTTAGGAGTGACTTAATTTGAAGAGCGCCAAATTTCAGGCCAAGATGCGCAAATACCCGCGCAGAGATATTTCCTGAAATGCACGATTTTCATAAAGTGAAAATTTTTCTTCTGAAGTTTTTTTTCTTTTTTTTTAAAACTAAAGCATCTGAGAAAGTCGATTGTCCGCTTTTTGTTCCTGCCATTGTTATTCCCTAAAAAAAAAAAAAAACTTTCAGTCATTCAGCGATTTTCTGCTTCTAGAGAACTGGAAAAATTAAAAAAAAAATATCAGAGAAAATGGAATAAAAAAAAGAATTACACAAGAAGCTCGGAAAAGACAAAAAATACAACTTTAGACCGATGTTTAGCGCTCGTGTGGGAACAATTAACTTTCTGGCGTACTCAAAGGAACGCTCGGAATAAAGAAAAATTTCAATCTTAACTAAAAGTGGCGTCGTTTTTATACGAAGTTGTTTTAAATTACCTTTATCAAAACTGTAGGTTTCTTTTCTATTCGAGTTGTGGCGCGGGGATTGTTATCCTTAGAACGAAAACTTCGAAAAACTGTGCATTTCTAACAAACAGCGAGAAAGTTCCCCAAACTCATTCCGTGTTTATTGAAAACCCAAAAAACCTACTAGTCGGAAACGAAATTCAAAACGAATTCAAGGTACTCCGATACTAAATTTCCAATTCGGTCGCACTGAAAAATTTTCAGGAAGGTTTGGGAAACTGAAACTAAGAAAAGGCAGGTATATACGAATCAGTTGATAAAAAAGACGGATTAATAGGTGCGAGTCTTAAAACTTCTCTCGAAACAGTTAACATCGGAGTTTGAATTTCTTGATTTTGCTTCTACACTCTATAATTCACTAATTTTACCATATTCAGAATTTGTGGCGTGAGGTAATTATGGGGATATATTAGTTCCAGTAACATGCCTTTAGGCAGAAACAGGGGTTCCTCCACTTTTGTGCATATAGCTTTCAGATTGCGTCTCTGTGTAGCCCTGTTTTTATGAAATTCTAACCTGAGATTCGTCTAAAATGCCGTTCCGCTGGCTGAATACCTCTGTTTTTGTCTGCTTATTTTTCAAAACTGAATATCACATTAACCTTTCAACTTCAACACATCAATGATATCATCTCACTCGCCCGAAACAATATTATATACTCGTCTTCTCACTTCACTACAAAATTAGTTTGATAACTCTGTTAGAAATTAGAATTCAGGTGACACTGAAATGTATTCACTGATGATGTTAGATTTTTAGGGTCAATTGTCTCGTAAGTTTTGCTTTTGTCATTTCTGTCGTAACGCTCTGCGGTAATTCAGGTTTCTTCTTGAGACGGGAATTATTGGTGTGTTTCGGCGATGTCCGCGGCAAATTTCTATTTTACAGCTACAGTTCAATCTCAAGTGCCGTACGCTACATAGCGCGTTGGCGCAACTTATTCGTACATTTAGCTGTACCTATATAGGTTGTGTACCAGGCAATTGTAATATGCAACGCAGGTGTATACACGCAAGACTGCATTCGGAACTGATTGAAGCCGCTTGTTATCGCGCTACAAGTGCAGTCCGGTGTGGGTCTGCTGTGTACTGACCTAGCGCGCATATGATGTTGTACGTGGTGGTTTCCATTGCCTTGCACGTGACTATTAGCGATTATTTATTTATTTAATTCTTGTAATAAGTTTGTCGTCGCTCGGGATCGAACCCGTGACCGCCATATCGGAAGTCAAGCGCTCTAGCAACTAGGCTATCACAGTTAAAGTGCCGTAATTGGATCGTAGTTTTTCTTAACGGCAAACGTAACTCGCTACTGTTTTGTGAAATTAAACATAAAAAGTTGGCGCCATGTTGATTAACCGTTTCGAAGTGACTACTTTAAATTGCGAATGGGGATCCCTCTCGGAAGTAATTTTGAATTTTTCTGATTCCTCTGCACGGAATAATAATAACTTTTTTTTTAAATCATTCCGGTAAGTTAGAGAATTGAAAAACTTTGTTAATAAATATTTGAAAGCTTTCACAGTGAATACTCATAATAAATTTTAATAAATATTTGAAAGCTTTCACAGTGAATACTCATAATAAATTTCTCTTTAAACGCAGTTGTTTCCGAAAATCATTTATTACGGTCTGTCTTTCGTTTTTTTAAATTTTTTTTGTGTGGGGGAGGCGATTTACGTATCTTTGAAATTTAATACTTTTTATTTATAATGGATCATCCTCCTATTCCGTTTTACATTATACAAGTTTTATCAATTTTTTTCTCTATTATCAATTACGTAATTATACAGTTTTTGTGCATTCAATTCTCGTTTATTAAATATCGATGTAACGTTAAACATGTCGTAAGCGCTGCTGACTTTCATCTATTCAAAGTAAATGTACCTTCCTTTAATGTACTTAACAAAAAGTGTAATTTTATTCCTTTCCGTAAAGATTCCAGATGTCCATCACAAACAAATCACTCTACCAGACTGAGAGATGGCTCACATTCTTGTCTCGGCTGTTTTATTTATGTAAGTTTTACTGATAAGTCCATAATTTATAAAATAAAATAAATACATACACCTTAATAACAAACAAAATTTTTGTTATTAGATAATTTACTTTAATAAATTTAAATAAATACCTTATTTAGAAAGCATAGCCCATCATCAGCTAACGATGTAGAGTACACTCAGATAAAAGTAAAATCAAACTGCAAGGAAACATTGGGACTACACATACGAGCTAGAAAAATAATAGGCGGATGGCGATAGAAATAAATCCAAGAAGGAAACATGTTTACAAATAAGTGTCAGAGACGATAAAATAAATAAAAATCGAAAACATTGCAGATACAAAGAACATATAAAATCATTTAATAATAATGAAATTGATACATATGCTGAAACATCTGTTAAAAAATAAACATGAACCTAATTCTCTATGGAAAATATAGTAACAATCTTGGCTTCTTATAATATAATAAAGGTAACTTAATGAATAAAGCTGAAAATTATATTATATAAATAAATATAAAAATAGCGTCTTAAATGATCAAATGCCAAATAATAATAACCCCCTCTATTTAGTATAAAAATATAACTGCTTTTTGATTTTTATTTTGCATGCGTCATTAATTTGGTTTCTTGAACATTTTGTCCGTTAAATTTGCTGTTATTTTGTAAACCAAATTTCACTTTTGATTTTTATGTATTATACCGCCTTTGACATGTATTTGTAAATTTACCTCTTTTGGTTATGTTCATCGCCATCCGCCTATTATTTTCCTATGTGTACACGTGTAGTAGTCTCAATATTTCTTTGCAGTTTGATTTTAGTTTTATCTCAGTGTACTCTATATATTGTTAGCTAATGATGGGCTGTGCTTTCTAAATGAGTCATTTATTTTAATTTATTAAAGTAAATTATCTAATACTAATTTTGTTTGTTAAAGGCATTTGTTTATTTTATTTTATGTAAGTTTTTCTTTTACCGAAGTTAGTATATTATGGAAAATATTTTTCACCTCCCGACCACGACTAACAAGTTTTGGGTAGCATCTCATTGCCATTTGTTGTTTTCGATAAATGTCATAACGCCTCTTCAACTGTTGTCCAAATTATTAACGATTGCGTAAGATGGAAATTTCTGTTCAGAGGCGTGAATTGTTTTCCGCTAAATAATGAAAATTTACCCATACACACGCGGCGAATATTACCATGGCGTTCAGGTATTCAAATGTTGAAGTTTCTTCTTTTATTTAATAACTTAAATTAATTTAAGTATCGGTTTTATCATGCAGTAGTTTTTTGTTTTTTTTTCTTTTTATTTTCTTTTATTTATTTATATATTTTTTTCTTTTTACCATGAGGTGTTCATATAATTGAGGTACACATGGCGATATATTGCAGTCTTTTTTTTTTTTTTGGGCTCGCTGATAAACAGCTTTGACCCATGTTCGACAAGAAAGAAAAGTATTGCCGAATTGATTATTTAGATTCGTATGCGGTCAGATATCGCATCAATGAAGGATATAAGGGGAGCGACAACAGTATAAATGAAGGAAAGGAGAGAACGGATGCAGCACTAAAGGGAGCAGGAATATTAAGTCTCAGAAGTTGAGAGTAGAGAAGCAAATGTTCAGACGACAGAACATTCGAAAAGAATGTGGTTAGAGTTATATTCGTGGATATCGTTTGAAGGATGTAGCGGGCAATAAGGAGAGTCTGAAAATCGATAGCGAGATGAAGGAAGCAAACTATGATCGAAACGCAGTCGACATAAAGAGAAAATAAAATAGCGCTGCAAAGACGGAAATTCGTGAAATCAAGGATTAACGGGAAGATACGGCTGAATAGAAAGATAAAAGGAAAATTAGTTAGAAAAGGAAGAAGGGTATGAATCTGACCAAAACTTATAATGGAAATTTTTAGATAAATCAACTCTTTCATTTCTTTCTATACCAATATGGCATGGAATTTAAAGGAACTCAATCTGAATGTGGTAAGTTTGGAAAAGGTTATGGATAATCGAGCGAATACGAAGAATGATGGGATCACAAGAAGGTTGAGGAAAAACAGATGAGATAGTTTGTAAAACACTTTTAGCATCAGAGATAATTAGGAATTTATTATTGTCTCGTACTAAGGATATGTAAAGAATGGCTCTTAAAATCGCAACCGACTCTGCAAAGAAAATAGAGCAAGTTGGAGGAAGTCTACACAGCTTTCAAAGTAGTTGTGAACAGAATATAGGAAGGATGCTCCAATGCCGTGAGGACCCTTCGATCCGTCGTCAGTATAAAGAAGAGAATGAAAAGGAAATAGAGAGTTAATAGTGTTACAGAAACCTTGATTAGGTTGTGGAAGGGATTTAGCGTAAGGGGACAACAAAGATAAATTAGGAGGAAAGAGAAAATCTGTAAAATGAAAGGTAAAGTAAGGAAGTTTGTTGTGGGTTATAATTTCTGGAAGAAATTTAGCAAGTCGATTTAAGATATGAGTAAAAATTTTGGAAGTGAATCGCCAATTCTGAAATACGGTGGAGCAGGGATGAAATACGTTTGCAGTCAGTTATGTATTTATTCTATTACCTAATACGACTTTCCCTATCGGTTACTTCTGCAGTGAAAAACCAAAAACCAAAAAAAAAAAAATGCCTCTTTAACGCCATACGTGATGTATAATAACAGTATTTTTCTATTCTCGATTGTGGAAGCTATCTCAGTTATTTCGTTATCTGTAGTGGCGGAATCCGTTTGAAAGCGTGATTAATTTTTCGATTTGGTGTCCAACATTACTCGATTTTGCTTGTTTATATTTATACTTAGCTGCGAAAAATAGGTCCCCTGTAGAATTGTCGGATAGTGTAAGTATTTTTTTTTTTTTTTTGTTTTACTGAGAAAGGCTGTATTTTTATTTTTGTTGCTGCGTATTAATCTTGCCCATTATTAGCGCATCTGATTTTGAAATCGACAAAATTTCCCTTCAATAATGACATCGCTATTGCAAACGACGAATGAGATTTTTAATTTTGCGGCGGGTATACCTTGTTATTTTTAGAGTAATATTCTGCTAAAGTATGTTTTCCGTATGCGTAGTTAGTTAGGGATCAGTCAATTTTTGAAATTCTACCGTTCTCTGTCATAAACAAAGTTCGTTTTTGGGGTTTGTTCTTTCAGTAAAGTTTATTCAGATTTCTTCCCCTTTCACCTCGAGATAAAATCTATCCGTTCTCTATAGTCTGTCAGTGCGGTAGAGCGGCTGACTTTCACCGACGTGGATTCGACTTCATTACCATATTCAGTAGGGTCGGGTATTATTTCAACAAAACGAACGTTCCGAAGTGGAAACAGATTTTTCATTAGGATTAGCGGCTTATCGAACACGTTTACGCCTTTCAAATTTCGTTACAGGCAGATTCTTATAAAAATGCAAAATGCGTTAGGTGCAGTTGAATGGTTCGGGTTTTTTTAATAATAATTTCGAAAACAGTCTCGCATATCGTTAGTAAGATGTTACCGATTGTGGAATTATTTCATAATGTATACGATGAATCGAAGGAGAATACTGTGTTTCTTTTCAAACTCCTCCCCTCGATAGTTTCGGTATTAATGGAAAAAGAAATGTGTGTCAGATTTTTCTGTATAATGTTGTAAGATAAAAAATCTGATAAAAAGTCTGCAGCCAGTTGTAGAGTAACTAGAGTTCATTTTTTTTCCATCAACATAAATAGTGTATAGAAATAGGCAATTCCCAAAATTTTAAAATTCAAAGTTCCGAATTTTATAAAATATACATGACGAGATATTTGAAAAAATTTCACAGCTTGTTTTACGGTATTCATAATTTAAAATCGACACTTCTTTTCATTCTACGGTAGTTATAATTTAAAATCGACACTTCTTTTCATTCTACGGTAGTTATAATTTAAAATCGACACTTCTTTTCATTCTACGGTAGTTATAATTTAAAATCGACACTTCTTTTCATTCTACGGTAGTTATAATTTAAAATCGACACTTCTTTTCATTCTACGGTAGTTATAATTTAAAATCGACACTTCTTTTCATTCTACGGTAGTTATAATTTAAAATCGACACTTCTTTTCATTCTACGGTAGTTATAATTTAAAATCGACACTTCTTTTCATTCTACGGTAGTTATAATTTAAAATCGACACTTCTTTTCATTCTACGGTAGTTATAATTTAAAATCGACACTTCTTTTCATTCTACGGTAGTTATAATTTAAAATCGACACTTCTTTTCATTCTACGGTAGTTATAATTTAAAATCGACACTTCTTTTCATTCTATGGTAGTTATAATTTAAAATCGACACTTCTTTTCATTCTACAGTAGTTATAATTTAAAATCGACACTTCTTTTCATTCTACGGTAGTTATAATTTAAAATCGACACTATTTTTCAAATTTAGCGAGTCAAATTTCTTAAATTATTATCAATGTTAGTTAGATACATTTTAAAACTAGTGATGGGTAAGCCAGTTATTTTTTCAGATACGGATTCGGAACTGAATCGCAGGTTCCGGAACTGCATTATTCGTATGAAACCTGTGTTTGTTTACGACTCGACACTGGCACTGGTTTGCACTGGATTGTCGACGCAGCGTTTACTAGTGTGTTTTAGATTAGATTACACCGTGTTGGTTTGAATAAGTCCCGGGGGGAATGTCTCAACTCATGTAGAGAAGTAAATAACTTATCGACGCTTGCGTTTGTTGTTGGTCAATGTGATTATAGTTCTTTTTTTTTTTTGCATTAAATCAATTAATCGGATATGTTTAAAAAAAAAAAAAAGCTTTTTAATCGTTGTTGCTTCAGGGGAAGGATGATTTTTTTTTTTTTTTTATATTCGGTGAACGAATTTAGCTTAATTTCTTGTAATGAACAAAAATGAAAGAACATAAAAAAAATGCAACTAAGCTATAATTTATATGTATTTTAAAAGCTGAAAACTTAATCTTCCGTTATCTTTTTAGAATCGATTGAGCCAATTACCTACATTATAATATAAATATTTAGTGGATAACAAAAATATAAGGAGCACTTAATTGAACAAACAAATTTACTTGTTGCAAAAAAAAAGTATAGGTCAAATTGTCAACAAAAAAAACTATGAAGGAGAAGTAAAAATACGAAAAAAATACGAAAAAGCAAATAACTTTCTTCTTGGCGGGCATAGGTAGATTTTAAGAAATAATAGAGACGGTTGGTTATTTTGCTAATCTCAGCGATGCAGATTTCTAATTTCTAAGAATGGCTTTATTTTATTTTAATATTAGTAAAAACCTCGACATTAATATTGTTTTACAATACTCGATAAATTCTTACATTAGTCTAAAAATTAATCTTTCCAACTTGAACTTTCTCTGAAATCAAGTATGCAGTTTCTTACCGTACATCAAAGTTGATACTGAACACTGGCCCTCGTTACAGCTGATGAGACTTTGTTTACAGATAGATTGGTTACACGCATACTTTTAATTAAGAGCGGCTTCGATGTTGTAATAATATATCGCTTTCGACGCTTCTTCTTCAAAATACACCTTCTTTTTACCCTTAAATATCCTATTTGTCAATCGAGGCCAATTCATTATCTGATCCTGGCGCATACGATTCCCAACGGTTTCAAGGCGACACGTAATTGAAAATAATAAGGTATAAATTTACATCTAAACTCGATTTTTTTTTCTTTTTTTTTTTTTTTTTTTAAATTGGGCTTGTCAACCAAGGACCTTCACCCGGAAACAATTAAAGGAAAACGAAAGTTATATAGTGAGACGATCAGTTATCGTTAATAAGAAGGAAACAATGGAGGGGATAATAAGTGTAGAAGGAAAAGGCAAGATATAACGAGTACAAAAAGAAGCAGGAAGCCCCAACCCAAGCAAGTGGGAATATAGAACCGAACGCTCCGCCGAAAGAGCAGAGCACTCAAAGAACAGGTGATCGGCATCACAAACAACCGCATCATTTGAATGGAGAGGACAACATGGGGAAGAGGTCAACGAGAGGCGAAAGCGTGAGGAAGGCAGCAAGGAATAGTTAAAGCGCAAACGCACAATGGAGATAACAACAGAACGAGGAAGTGAAGGAAACAGAAAGAACCAAAGATTGGAAGGTAGGCTGAACGGACAGATAAAAAGAGCGACAATTAGAAAAGGAGGAAGGGTACATATCCGACCAAAATCTGAGATGGAAATATGTACACAAAGGCAAGAGATTAGAGGATGGGCTTTTTTTGAAGAAGAATGTAGAAGAAGCAGCAACCCGAGCCAAAGAATCAGCCATGTACCTGAGATGTCAGAATGGCCAGGAACCCACAGCAAGTCAATACGAATCCCATGGAGAGAAGAGAGAGTCCGAATGAGAGAACGTATGCGGAGAATAGTAAAATCACAGGAATGATTAGGAAGAGGAGAAGAGATGGCTTGAAGAGTACTCATGGAGTCGGATATGATCAGAAACTGGGAAGAAAGACGATTGGAGGTGATAAAAATAATGGAACGTAAGACAGCCATTAGCTCGGCTGTAAATATGGAACAGAAAGAAGGAAGGCAGAAGGATTCAGAGAAGTTATTATAGTACTTTGTTTCAGTGTGTTTTAAAAATATTGTCAGGACCCTAAGTTCCGTTGTTTTCGTTGTTTCTCCGCTGCGACTATGCATTTTTTGTTTATTTACTTTTTGAATATCCGCTATAAGCTATAAAGAGAAGTCGTTCCTTCGATCTGAAAAATTGTACCCCGAAACATCTGTTCCATTCGGAAATTATTTCTTTTACTCAAACGTTTCCACAATGGGTTTTTTTTTTTTTTTTTTTTTTTTTTATCATTTGTTTTTATCGCTTCTATAGCCGAAAACAATATTGATGTAAAATGTAATCTAATGGGAGGTGTTCGAAAAAAAGACTAAGATTATTGCATAATTTGATAAATGTGCAGACTAGTGCAATTGATAATTGTGCAGGAAGAAAATAAGCTCATGTGTGTGTTAATTTCTTTAAACTACAGCAGCCGCCGCGATAATATTCGAATGTAAATTACGTACATGTAGAAAATAAAAATAATCGATGGACCGTTATTATTTTTCTTCGCAAACTATTTTTATACAATGAGCTGACCTCAATATAAAATCATTAACCGGCTCTCCGACGTATTGTTCTCGCAAACCGACCGATAAGAAAACAATAGGAAGATTAAATGACTTTAGGGTAAATTTCGATAATTCGCAACGCGAACCGTGATGAAAGTTTGACCTGAACGTGCGCATCCCCCTCTGTTATCTACGCTGATTCGTTTAATTATTTATTAATTATTTATTACTGTTATTCTATTACGTTAGAGTAATGAATTAGCCGGTTTTCAATTAAAATTTTTAATAAACCAGTTTTCTTTTTTCGCCAAGTCTGAATATTTTCATTTCAAATAGGATCGGATCATCCTATTTGAAATGAAAATATTCAGATTTGCAATCACCGGGCAATAGCCGATGAATTCAAAATTCTCATCGATATAAATTAAATAATTAAGAATTCACAGATTTTGTAATGATGCGCGAAAAAATTCTCAACTTTCGCCAGATGTTAAGAAAAAAAAAAAAAAGAGGCGGGAAAACCAGCAACCAATCACACGCTACTGTGAACACGTGGTACACCTTCTGCAGATGTAAGTTATATATATATATGTATATATGTATATCTTCACCGATATGTACACTGGAGCTAGGTCTAAAAGTAATGTGTCATTAGGAGAATTCCACAAGAGTAATTAAACGGTGTTTCGTGTAGTGCCCGCGATTTGGATATAGGCTTAGATAAGATATTACGTGGTAGCGAAAAAGCCTCGTCATTGTGCACCGGTAGTATGTCTGTAATGCTCGTCTAGCGCTAATCAGGTATGACTCGGCTACTTTGCAACGCAGGGGGTCCCCCGAAACTGTCTACTCTACGTAATTATTTCGTTAATAAACCAAGGGGGCACAACCGGACAGCGCGCAAGGATAAAACGTTTTCCTTTTGGGGGAAAAAATGGAAGCGACAGTTTTTCGAAATTAATATAATTAATTAATTAATTAATAAAAGCCAACGATCAATAATTATCAGATTCATCGTCGCCTTAATAAAATAAGACAGACTGATTTAATCGACAGGTTTGCGTAATATTTAATAACTTGAAAATAATCATTTTATCGTATCTTTCCTCTGTCATAATGTAACTGCGCGGGATTTTTTTTTTTTTTGTAATTTCACATTCTTTTAATATGGGGCATAGTTCGGAGCTTAAAAAACGAGTACGTAAAAGAAAAAGACAAACAAACGGCAAACACTACTGCCGTCTTTCGAATTGAACTGGAGTTTGTAATTCGTTTTTAAGTACCAACTTCGAGATATTTTTTGGACTTTACGCTACGATAGGAGTATTTTTTTAATTTTTATTTTTTAGCGAATTTCAGCTGTCGATTAAAAACAGCCTATACATTATTTTTAATTAAAATTGCACGTATGCGTCAGTGCACCCGATGTGTGTAAAATTCTTTTGCGTACTTTCTGCGCATATGTTTTCACTTGCGAAGATTTGTTTCTTTTATTGATCATTGTTACAGGCAACTGTTGCCTTGCCAACACCACGTCTCCACGACATCAAGAGACGCTTTCTCTGAGATTTAAGTCTACCGTGCTACATTATTAGCGACCTGACTAAATTACCATTTTGCTGATTTCTGAATTTCCGTAGTACATCTTCCGGTATTTCTTCAAGTTATTTCGGACTGGTTTTACTTCGGTTATTTTCGTCTTTGCTCTGTTGATTAGAAGTTGATGCTGGGCGCTGACGTCTGTAGGTCAGTTTAATGTTTATACGTCAAATCTTTCACGTTCGTTGTGATGTCACTTGCATATCGTAATTTTTTAAACACTCTCTCGCATTCTAGCTGCGACCGCTCCCGTAATGCGTTTTCTTTCTTAATGTTGAAGAGTAACGGAGGAAGAATACAGATTTTTGTCTTCCACCTCGTTCCGGAATAAATCCTTTTTATTAAGGGGGTATTCTAGTCTCACGAATTTAGGAGGTTTTTTCAAGCTCAATAAAAAAAAAAAAACAATAAATATTTTTACTACGCATTTTTTTACCATTTATTTATCCATGTTTTAAGAATACACGAAAAAATTATCAAAAAAAAAAAAAAAAATTAAAAATTTACAAAGTTACAGGCTAATGAAGTGGAGGGGTAAAAAAAAGAGCGTGGCCTGGTTGACACGATTTCAATCCTTCTAGTTATCTGAAACAAAAAAAAAAAAAAGAAAAGAATCTTAATCAGTAAGGATGTGGTTATAGCCCCTACCTCAGAGAAGAAAAGAAAAAAAAATTCTCATAAAATGGTGACTGTTTGAAAAAAAAGGGTCGATTTTTAACCTGTTTTTTGACTTTTCTAAATTTTTTAAAAATAATAAAAATCAAAATTTTGACCATATTCTGGCAAGGGCTATAGAGGAATATATAAAGAAGATCCATATCCAATTTAAAGTAAATCGGTTCATTAGAACTTTATCATGTCAGCTGTGTTGAAAAAAGTAGTTTTGAGAAAAACGCGTTTCAAGTTTCGAAAGATTCAAGTATACTTTCAGGCAGTCTAATTGTCATAGAACGGTACGTTATACTTACATTTTCTTAATCGGCGATTCCTGCTTCATACAATGGACCTTCTTCTGTTAATTAAAATTATACATTTTCTGAAGTTCTAAAACTAGACGAGCAGTCCTAGCTTCCTTTGAAGCATCAGAAGCTCGGATTTCAGAGCGTTCAATCCGAATCCCGCCTGACAGTCTAAATGTTCTTTTTTTTTGTCTACCTGGAGGACGCACAGCACTTCCTTTGTTATTTTTTTTATCCATTTTACACTTAATAAATAAAATATTCACTCAAAATTTTCTTATTTTTGTACTGTACACAGAGTACGCATATTTGCGTTGCTTGAATATTGAAACGATACTGACCCGAACTGAACACTAAACAAGAAAAGATTTCAACAAAATACGTTACGATGGTCTTCAGTTAATCGATTTTTAAATATACATATATATATAATGTGTAAAAGAGTTTGATTTATCCTCAGGTAGTCGAAGAATGTCTAGCATATATTGTCTGATTCACTCCGACTCAGCTGATTTAGTTGCCGCGTCAAGGAAATAGCTATAACTCCGTAAATAATTGAAAAATCTTTTTAGGGACATTGTCTAAACTATCAGAATATGCAAAAAAAAAAAGATTCGATTTTTTCATATTTCTAGACTAGAATTAATACGAATGTAGCTCTGTAGAGCCACCTTCACATAATCCAATTAGCCAAATTCTTGGAGACTAGGCCACAATTCCAGACCAGGGAGGGCGCTTTTTACCTTTTTCTATGATTTTCGCTTTTCGTGCTTAAAATCATTCCTTAGTCAACCTTTTGCTTTTGTGCTGCCTTCCCCTTTTCTCTTTGCCTTGGCATTATTTTTAATAGTTCGTTATCATTTCACGATCACATTAGCTATCCCTGGGAATTTTCGCTCTAAAAACATAATTTTTTTAAAAGCACTTTTACGTAAATCGGGCGCGAGTCCGGTATGCTTTCGATACTATAAGAATCTAGCGCTTCCAAATCGTTTTTCTTCAAGCTAGAAAGAATCTAATGTCTGCGACTTTATATCGGTGCTTTGAACTGTGATTGTAGCCATTTTGTCAGGAACTATATCCCTTACTTATTCGAAGACTTTATCTGAGCGAAATCTGCTCAATTCCTACCGGTCTATTTTAAATAATTGGCGCTTCTCCCCTCGTGAAACTTTAATCTTTTGCCTGATTTTTTCTGTCGCCTTCTTTGGTTCTCTCTCCGCACAAGAAAAAAATTACCTATAATCTCTCTGAACTTTCTCATTCTTCCCGAATTTATTCTTCCTCCGAATTGTCTCTGAATTCAATTATGTTTCATTTTTGCTCTTTTTTTTCACATATCCCAAATTTTTTTACAGATAAATCGCCCGTTAGCGTTGGAACCGACACCTATTCCGAAAAAAAAACGTGCAGCTTCCCTTCTTTTCGTCTATACTCCTATTATCCAAATTCATCAATATCTTATGTATGCAATAGTTTTTGTATCTTCCACTAGCAATGTATCCAATTTTCTCCTATCTTTCGACTCAAGACGGGGTTTTACAAACTATTTCTACTCCCTTTCTCGAACATTTCTCTGATCTGTTAGTCCGTTACATTCACTCTTTAATCCTTTATCTATGTTCATTTCTTGCTCGGTCCTTATTGATCTGCCATATATTCCGAGCCGCCGTGGCATTTCAGGCAACGGCGAGTTAGCCGACTTAGCGCGTTACAATCAGTGGCCTCTTTACAAGTAATCGCCTCTCTACCCAAAGTTTTCTTCCTATCTTTATTCGTTTCCACTCTATGTCTGATCTTTAGCTTTCTTTATTTTTTAATCCTAACTTTAGTCATTCAGCTCTTTTTTCTTCTTCTTCTTCTTCTTCCTTAGTTCAATAATTTCGACAACGTTAGCCGTGTTGCTATTATTTCTTTAGACAGTTTTCGGTTTAAACAGTTCGTTTTCCAGTTCACTTATTCTCTTATTCACCCCCGGAAGAAAGCTTCACTTGCGATGCGAATCACATTTTGTTCGACGGTACCTTTATATTTCTTTAAAACGTGCGATCTCGTATTCAAGTTTCTCGAATCTTGGTGTCTCTCTACCGATTATAATGTTTACCGAATCCTTTTTCTTCCTTCTCTTTCGGTTATTCCTCTTTTTGCTTTTATCGTTTCCTCAATTTCTAACCTTTTCCCAATATAGTTGTAGCCAGAAATAAGTGAAATATGTAGAATGGTATTTTCGGTAAAGTTGAACAGATAAAGGTACCGTGCGATTGAAGCAAGTAGAGGCCTCCTAGTATTTCTAAACTCACTTATACACACTTACTCTATCAATTTCTTCACAGTTACATGTTTTGTTTTGTTTTTTTATTTTATTTTTTTATTTTACTTATTTATTTTATTTATTTATTTTATTTATTTATTTTATTTATTTATTCATTAGTACCTTGTGACCGAACATCGGATCTATTCTGAGCATGCAGATCAAAGTATTAATGAGTCGCTTGCAGACAAATACTATAAAGCAATACGTTATAAAAAAAAAAAACAAAAAAAAACACTTTTTATAAATGTCGCATTTAACTTTCGCGATTTTGGCTAGTTTTCGCATTACTAACTTTATCATCCGTATAAATTTAGTTCATTTTAATCGGCATAATGTTTAAAATCGTCATGTTCGTAAGTGATTCTGTATTTCGCTACGAAAGACTTTTACGCAATTTTCCACCACGGTAAATAAACACGCTACTTTTACCGCGATAAGTAAACGTGTATTACTTACTTTTTAATAAACCCCGAAAATGAGGAACTAATAAATTTCTGAAAATGCCTAACTGGTGAATTTCCTTAAAATCGGTAGAACCATTTTCGAGAAACCTGTACAATGAAATATGTAAAACAGGTATGTACCAATTCCGATGCAATTTTCGGTTACATTATGTGTATTATTTTCAATTCTTTTTCTTCTGATCTATTTGACTTTCGAAATTCAGCATTAATTTTCAGTTGGCTTATATACGTTCGCTTTCACTCGTGTCCCCCTATTGTTATGATTATTTTCTTTCAAAAGCTGAAATGCTAAAACACCGTGGGGGGACGGTTGACAAAAGTTTTTTATCGCGTCTTTTTCCCATATAATTTTAACCGAATCCGGAAAACGGTTTGAGCTCTAGACTAGATCTATTGCAAAAAAGTGCGGAGTGCTCCGCTGACTTCATCGAGTCAATATCTCTGTGCGCTATGTCGTCAATCGCAGTCGCTGAAAACATCGTTTCGTGTCATTATTGTATGTAGTATGGTGACGACAGTGCCGGCGGCTATGCAGAGAAGAAAGTTTCTACCGTTTCTTCGCTATATCATTAATAATAATTCGTCAGCAGCGCGAATCATTGTGTTCAACGGTCTCGGTCGATAATGTCGCCGCCTATCTACACAAACAGGGGACCCAAAAGTAACATAAAAAATGACAGCGGACCCCGGAAACGCCGGTCGGTCATGCAGAGTTGCATCAATTCCGACTTGGACGGCCAGAGATTTTTTTGTTTATTTTCGACGATATAATTATTCGCAATTCTCTGTCTTCCCCCCGATGGGGAGTGAAATCGCTGCTGAAGTAACCGCCTTTCCTTATCAAAACTAACCTTCTATGGACCCCGAGCGAAACTGTTTTACATTTTTGTCAGCGGAGAAGTGCCTTTGGCTGCAGCAGGTTGTACTCGTAGGCAACGATTCACTTACATCAGCTATTTCTACATTGTCCTACAGAGTGTAGCTCTTAAAAGATCCTTATCGTCATGGTCTATAGACACAGTTGCATTCATTGGGCCTACCTCGATTGTATTCGTCTTACTTGTTTATCATCGGCAATAATTACTTTTCTCTTCCTGTTTTTCTTCGGTTATTGTAATAAAAACTGAAATACTAAAACAATCATAAACAGATTAAAACTAATCTCGGTTTTCCAGATTAGAATTTTACTCACCTTTACTGCTTACTTCATAAATTTTTTTTTTTTGTCTCGGTTAAAACATCGCTACATTCAAAAAAGTAATCGATTCACAATATTATGCCGGAAATTAATAATAAAATTATCATACAAAAAATACACAGAACACATCAAAAATATTAAAAAACATTAAAAAACATTAATAAAAATTAAAAAACATTAAAAAACATTAATAAAAATTAAAAAACATTAAAAAACATTAGAAAACGACGACTAGTTTCGATGAACTACCGTCACTATCAAGATGTTAATTAATTAATTAATTACCATATTGATAATGACGATAGTTTTGTTCGAAATTAGTCGATATTTTTTAATGTTTTTTAAGTTTTTTCCGTTTTTTTCTTGTTTACTTGTGTTTATTTTGGTGGGGAACTTTGACGAAGCCAAGAGTAAGCGTTATTTAAATTGTAATTATTTAATCAACGATGAAATATAAGGGCGCTAAATGAACCGAAAATATATAAATCTTTCGATTTGCTACGCACATATAATGGTTGCAGGCGAAAAATATGTAATTCGAGTCCGGTCTCTTTCATTGTCAGGCTGAGACAGGAGAAATTTCGAAAGTTTAAAGATGCGAAATGCAACAATAATCTCGCTTAAGTAAAAACAGAGGTTTCCGACTAAAACGAACATAGTGAAAATTGAACATAATGAATAACCTGAGTTCGGGACTTGCTCGACAATCCGGTGAAAAATCCACAATATCCAATTTACCCGAGTAGTTTTAAATCCCGGCTTAGATCGAATTGGTGGGAAGTGAAAACACGGAATCCTCGTACATTTCAGAATTCAGAAGAATTATTATACCGACTTTCATACCGGCTGATCTGAGTCACCGTATAAAAATCGATTATGCAAATTCGGTGAGTTTGATAAGGTGGTTTCAAGCAGCATAAAATTAGGCTGTCCTCTCTTACCGTGCAAGGAAAGACTGGTAGTCTTTAGTCGAGCCAAGCATTCGGTCGTGTAAACATCGAATTTATTTATACCGAAGTGAGATGTATAAAGGACAAAACGTTTCTGTTTAATACAATTTCGAAAATATGTTATGTTGTCGATGAAAGAGAATCAGCTGGTCATTTATGCGGCAGAACATTAAGGTCATCCGCGGAGGAATCATATTCACTCCATGGGGAACTACTGCAAATAGTTTTTAGGCAAAGTGATCGAATTTCCCGAGTTATCTGTGAGTTTTTGTTTCCGAATGTGTCACGCAGCGCATGAAGGCAATATAACGGAAGATTATTGTCCAATGTAGATGCGAGTTCTGCGCAGTAGTTCTGATTTAGGTAAATGTCGACACTTCCGGGCCGTATCTGAGGAGAGGTTTTCAGCCCCCCCCCCCCCCCGAAATGTCTGCGAAATAATAACTGCTTGAATTAAATGGACCGAAATTCAGAATAAATTTATTTCTTTTCAATTTTTCACAAATGAAATTTTTATGAATTCTACGGAAACGACTATTTTTTATTTGTTTTTATTGTAGTGTTCAAATATTGCATATACAATAATTTTTAGTGCACTATTTTTAAATAAATATATATTTTATGAAAACACACACACACACACACACACATATGTATATATTTATTTATAAAAATATTCCGAAATTTTGTTCTAGATACGGCCTCACTTACGTATACTATTTTCGTCAGCTATTACTTTTTTAATTTACACCTGGTAGGAACATTCTTTTGGGCATGATGTTCGAATCATGCTCTTCTGTAAATGTAACAATTCATTTTAATAAAATGCCCGTGTAAATGGTTATTACAACATGGATTAGCGTGTCTATAAACGTATGGTTCCAACTTAAATTTCGTTACTTTTTTTAAAAAATTTAATGTAATTTATGATGTAACCGCGTGTGTCACTAGCCTGATTATTTAAAATCTTAATTTACGGTGATTTCAATATCGATTTATTTCTTCATAGTGCACAGGTTTTAAAACTTTTTGAACTTAATTTATGGGTCAGGAGGAGTACACAGTTAATAAATGGAATTATGAGAGAAGAAAAACGGATAGATAGAAGTAACTGAATTCTGTATAGACATTATATTTATTAAGTATAAAACAAATGAAATTACTTCGGGAATTATTAACTCGAAAATATCTGACTGTTGTGCATTTAATATCTTGACGCGGAAATTTCGATCTATTAGAAATTCTCTGAAGTATGTTTTTGATGAAAAAAGTACACGGAATAAGATAATTAATTATAACTAGGACGAGGTAGAGAACTCTATAACGACAGGAAACATATGTGATCATGTGCCTTCAGTTTTAAAGGCTTTTTTATAAAGAAAGAAATTAGAAGTATAGGAGAGTAAAAAAGTGACTAAATATAGTCTTAAAACTGAATGGATGAGGAAAAAAATAATCAATTTTATTAAAAATTTAAGATCAGCACTTTAAATTTAGTAAAAGAAATAGAACCAATATTCGATATAAAAACTTATTTAGAAAATATCGAAATATAGTTACAACTGAAATAAGGAATGCTAAACAGATGTATTACCAAAGTCAAATAGTGAAAGCAAATAATGATAGTGTAAAATGTTATTAATAATATTGTTAATAAAAACAATAAAACAATAGATGATTTCGTTTTGGAAATACTTCAATAGTAGCTGAACAATTTAGTGAATACTTTATGCATTCGACAGAACAATATAGACATATATGTAACATGCAGTTACTGAATACTAACTCCGATAATTTTGTCTTCTTTTTTCATTCCACCTGCAAAGAAATCCTAAATAGAATTAATAATTAATTATCTAAAAATTCATAACCTGGATGAGACGAAATAAGGGTTAAAGATATTAAACTATAATCAAATATTTTTATTCCCATTTTAACTAACATGGTCAACTATTCCATGAAGGAAGCTAACACTCCTGATGATCTTAAAAGAGGCATTGTTAGACCGATATATGAAAAAGGAGCGCAAAATCATTTTGAACAGTACCGTCTACAATAACATCTGTGACAGGAGGGACAATCAATAAGTAGGGTACACTTTGCAATAAAAAAAAAAAAAAAAAAAATCGTAAAAAAAAATCGTAAAAAATATAGTTTTGAAATCTACAATATTTTCTCTATTCACCTAAAATATTCAAGTGGTACCACCAATTTTTCGATGCCTTGTTTGAAAAACGTCCGTTCAACTTCGGCTAATCAGTTCATAACAAAATTCTTCACTTCTGCGTCGTTCGCGAAACGTTCTCCTCCTAGGGATGTTTTTAAATGATCGAACACATGAACGATCATCCAAAAGAATGAGAGTTTCGACGCGTTTAAAGGTTTGCATCTGTGTGCGAAGAAGTTGACGGCCGACCGCTGCGCGCTTCGTCCTCCACATAATCTCGTCCTTCCTCGAGCATACGACATCATTTGGACACCATGTGGGTCTGGAAATTTCTTCATCACCGTACACTTCACATATTTGTCGGTGAATTTCAGTGGGATTATGATTTTTTGCCCGCAGAAACCGCACCACACTTCACCTCTTAATGTTTTCGATGACTTATATTGCTACGAGACGCTCCATTTCAAACAGACATTGTAAACGAACTAAACGAGATACCGGTTTTATTCTTTCACCAGAGGATAGAGAATGAAAACCGGGTTTGTTTAAGTTGAAGCAGGGGATTGTACGTTAATTTAGGTAAAAATTACGTGCGAGTGTAACTTACTTATTGATCCTCTCTCGTAGCTGAAATATTAGAACACTACACATTGGGTACTCTTTCTAATGGGCAAAGAATCAGTAAAATCAGTCTATATAAATATGAGTTATGCTCGAACAAACGTAAAAAAAACAAAAACATAAGTGACGAACGTATAACCTCCTTCTTTTTGGAAGTCGGTAAATATTAAAATATTACACACGTTACATAAAATTGGAACATTTTTTCTAATGGGAACCGGCCTAAGAATTACGTTGTAATTGATATATAAATAAGCTCGGCCATTTTTGCCTCGCAAGGGGCTGTGCCTCTTGACCTCTCTTGCTTTCATTTCTGTCTCTTTCTCTTCTATACTTTGTATAAAATGATCAAAATTTACAACGTAATTCTTACTGGCATCAACACACACAAAAAATAACATAATCACAAAAATCCTACCCTAACATTTAACTTTCATTATATAAAATTAAGATATTGTTTCGTTACATTTTTCGTTACATAAAATTGTGACACTTTTTAAATAACAATAACAAAAATCCTATGAAATATAACAAACGTTACATAAAATTGGCACATTCTACGTTACATAAAATTGGGACATTTTTTCAAATGGGGAGTAGCCTAAGAATTACGTTGTGATTAATATATGCGTGTGATGTGCGAATTTTTGTATACAATATTGAAAGTAATGCGATTCTTTCTTGAAAAGTTTTTGGTCACGACACCATATGTCTTGTCTTCTGTTTACACGACCTTGAGCGATAGCGAAAGTTCAGTCAAAATCAGTTCATTCGTAAAATAAGCGTGCATAGTAAAAGCTGCAGAGGCGAGGTTAGTTTCGTCTATAATCAATTTACATCATTAAGAAGACGGAAGCGAAGTGATCCGTTTGTCATAATTGTGCCACTTTCTCAATCATCCGAAGAGATACCATCTCTCCAGCTGACATTAATTCTTCTCTGTCACGAGAAATTTAAAAACTACTCCAAGCCATCTCTGAATATATGCCGTTGTTAGTTCGATCGACCGCTGCTTTCAGACAAACAATCGTTGCATAACTTGCCGACAAAATTCTGTTATGTGATATGTACTGTTCTCATTGTTTTATTTTTCAGTCCTAGAACAATCATAAAGTCGAATAAGTTGTTACTTCCAACCCGTTTGGACATTTTTATAGGAACAAATGCTGATCTTGGTTGATGGTGTTTACTTGCTTATCATTTAAAATTACCAGATTTTTTGACCTGATTACCGATTTCTATGATTTCTTTATATAAATGTTTTTCCACCTATAACCTTTTCTCATAGCAGCAATAACTTCTCCGTGTTTCAATTTTTTAAACATTTTTGATCGGTTTTCTCTTTTCTATTCCAGTACATAATAACCAGTTTTATAAAGTAATATCCAGCCAAAAAGTCTCATTTTGTTGGGAATTAAATAAGTTCTAAAATATCACTGGAAGGATTTTTATTGTTATCTTCATCGCAAAGGATTTTATTAAACAGGCATAACATATTCAGTACAATGCGAAAATGATAAAATTGAAAAAGAAAATAATAAAAAAATTTAAATCTATTTCTGTAAATCAGTTTACGAACTGTTTATTTACGAACTCAAAATATTTGCGATCTTTTCGAAATTAAATATCCAAGTCGCTGAAAGGTGTCACCTAGGCTTTACAGTAATCTATAGAATTGCAAAAGGCAAAGCTTACCGACAATTTGCAGCCGCAAATTTATTATGATAAAAAAGTTTATTATATATATATATATATATTTTTTTTTTTATTTTATTTTCCAAATTATTATTTCGTCAGTTGTCGATTTAGTTCAGAGGTTGTTATGGATAATATCGTAGAATAAAATATTCTCATAAACATTTCGAGGGGGTTATTAAATATGTTAGGAAAATATAATGAAATTATTTTTTTCTTCTCTATTTGTAATACTTCCTTTATAGCGCCGGCTGCGTTCAATACCGGTAGCTTCGAAGCTAACAGAAAATAATTAGAGCCTTTCTTTTAGATCTTCGCAATATTAATGTTGCTTTTGTCTCAAAAATCTGGTTTTATTCCGGATAAACTATAACATTACAGACTTCAGACTGATTGAATGTGATCGTGTATGGTGGTTCCGCAATCCTCTTCAATCGCGCACTGTTACCCTCTCCTTAGATCCTAAATTGTTTACGTCTTTATGCAATTGTCCTCTTGACACTGATTCTATCCTTGTTTCTCCTAACTCCGATCTTCGTCACTCTCCTTTTTTTACTTTTTCAATTTTATTCGACAAGCATTCATCGTCAGCGATGATACATGCCTGTTTTAAATTTGATGTGTTCTTTTCGTACATCAAATTCAATTGACTTATTATCACCGATAGCACAAAAATAGAGTTCCGATTTTTTTCAGTTTTGCTTTGGAATCAATTTTGAGCCTTTTAAATTTTCCCTCCTTTCCCCGAAACTTTCCACTGTGCAATTTATTGCTTTTTAGAGTGTTTCCTCCTTTCCAGTTTTCCACAATTTCTTCTTGTAGCAACTGCAAAAGTATGTTCTATAATTTCCTCTCTCTTCCGAATACATGTAACGTATCTTGTACGCTCATAACTTTTTCTTTTTTCACTCGATCAAGAGCTGTATAGTGTGTGTGTATCTAATATTCCTAGCCATTGATGCACTGGAACTGGTAAATTTTAAATGATTCGTTACCTCCATTTATCTACTGGTAGATTTTTAGGTACATTTTTAGTTCGTAATGTTACTTTTTTTTTTCTTGAAAGACTTACTTCAAAAATCGAATTCCTATTTAATACATTTAATTTCTCTATTTAACCGTCTCTTTCCCCCCATCGGGGATTTTCCCCTAAATCTCTCCACAACCTCGGTTGATTTTTAATTTTATTTACAAATATTATAGTCCGTTCAAGGAAAATGTTCCTTTTGGGAAAATTTCGATAAAAGTCGATATTTCTCGACGCACCGCCCACAGAAAGTCCTCGTAATTACAGATTCGATAGCATCTCTCTATTCTATACCCAGCTCGCAAACCAAAAGACTCACTGGTTTGCCAAATCTAACAGATCATTGTTGACGTCATGAAAGAAAATTGCAAGGTGTCATACTTATGGCTTCCTGGTCATACCGGGGTGCCTGGCAATGAGCGGGTGGGCGTGGCTGTACGGTCGGTAACTTACTGTCCGGTGAGCTCAGATGTCGCCCAACCAGCATCGATAAAGAGACTACTCCAAGATAAGTCTAAGCAGCAATGCAGGTCACACTGGGCCTCCCAAAATATCTTTTTAAGAACAATAAAACCATCAACGGAGTCTCGGTGGCCACCGGAGGATATGTCCCGGCGCGATTTTATAATAATTAATCGCTTATGAATTGGGCACAATCTCTTTGTCTCACGACTACGTGTTATCCCCCAGTTCATCATATCCTTTCCACGTGTACTAAATTTGCAACATCCCGCTCGCCATTTAACCTAAATTTTTCTTTAAATAAGGTCCTCGCCAATGCTCCTGTAATGATTTCCAAAACCTTGGCATACATTAGAACAAATCAGATCGCTCCAGTCATTTAAATTTTGGTAATTGCCGTATGCCGTAATGACCTATGCAGTTATACATGGATCATGGTAAGGAAAACCCCCAAAAAATTGGAATTTTTATTTCTTTATTCCGAATGACATATTTTTTGAAATATATTTTACAATCATTATTTCAATAAAAAACCAAATCTAATAAAAATTTTCGCTCAACCAAACCGCACACACAGTCATTATTTTAAAGGGGCCGAGTTATACACGACACGGTGATCTCCCGTAATTGAACATTTAATTAAGGGAACGTCTTCACTGATACCTTTCGAATTTTCCGTTTCGAGCATTTTATTAAAATTAATTTTCATTAGCACAACGACTGGCTACAGTAATTTAGGAAGGATTTCAAATTTGAATATAAATAATATTCCCGCTAGTGGCAAATATTAATAATTCCGTTTTCGTTTTTTTTTCTTATTCGTCTGTAAAGCCTATTGGAAAACAACAGCGTTTTTTTAAATCTTCGCACCGGGGCAGTAGCTAGGCTGGGAGCGTGACTTGTAGGTTTAGATCATGTCATGAAAGTCTGATGATTTCAGTAATGCAAAAAGTGAAGTAATGGAACGCGTTGTATTTACTTACGCCAGAAATTAATAAAATGATATCTAGAGTTTATTATTTACTATAGTAATCATTTTGTTTAAATTTTTACGTTTAATTTATATTTACAATGTTTATAAAAACTACTTTTTTTTTTTTCATTCGTCCCGTTTAAAATTTTCGTTAGGACAACATGAATATGCACCCTGAAAATTTTAGCACGATCCGTTTAGGGGTACAGGAATCCATATGGAACATGCGAACAAATAAACATTCATGTTGGCGGATCCAGAGAGTTATGGGGGGGGGTTATATAATTACGTAATATCTTCTATGGTAGGCAGTAGATTTGAGAAATACATTGTTTCATAAAGAAAATCAAATAACACCTCTTTAGAAATTTAAAAATGTTTTAAAAATACATAATTATTACAATTTAATTTAACTATTGTTTTATTTTCAGGTAAAAAATAAATTTTAATTATAAAATTCTAGCTAAAATAGTAATTTGGAAATAGTAAGAAAGATAGTATTTTATTAGACTTTACTTCTTTTTTATTTTTGTCAGCAATCCGATTCGAATTCTTTGTTCGTGAACAAGTACAAAAAATGTATATATTTCTGATTGAACTATTTTCATTTACATTACAAAATAAAAAATAAATAACAAAGGCAAAAGATCGATGACAGTTGGGTTTAAAATAAAATAAAAACGTAACATTAATAACTAGAAAACAGTATTAAATATTAGTTATAATTAAATCCGTAGGTAACATTTACACGAATCATTCATAGTTCAAATTAAGTTTCTCTGTTATAACAATTTTTTTCATAGAGGCTTTGGTTCTTTTGGGGGAGGAAATTTCCGGAAAACCCCAACTCAGATACGGCCCTGATTGTTATTATTATTATTTCACTTACACGTTCAATTAGATTAGACATGGTGATTAATTTTTTCAAGTATTAATCGTGTAATGTCAACAACATTATTTTTTTATCATTCTTCAGTATTTTTGTTCGTTAATTTGATAATAAATGGAGGCAGACGGTATTCGTTTTAGTGATTACACTTGTATTTAAGGTTTATTAAGAATTAAATAAATTAAGCTTATTTACCGGGTAAATAACAAATTGACAACAAGTAAAGATGAAAATAAATTTACAATTTACATGGCAGCTTTAAACATTGCACCCCAATTAAAGTATACAGATTATTGTAACGTTTTATCAAATGATACTCTTTGTGAATTTCGAATTTAGTTTTATTTTGTGCAGCATAAAAATACTTCAATATAGAAAAATAGCGCTATGTTTGTAAATGGAACTTTCATATTTTTAAAATTTAAATGTTTGTGAAATTTATTAATACTTCGATTGTTCCGCAAATTTAAAATAAGTCGGAAGTAATGCTCGGTTTTCAAATATTAGAATATTCGATTTTTATGTTATTATTTAAAAATTAACTATACTGAAAATACATTGACGTACTGTATTTTCATTGAAATTTGCGTCTAGCCTGGTAATTCATTTTTCTCGTTCGTATGTTTTTCGCGGTTTTCTATAAATTATAGTTTATTTTCCAATTTATCAATAATATACTTTTTTTAAATATTAGAAATGCTTTCACTGCTATTTGACATTCGGCAACAGCGTTCTTTTGTATGTCTTTAAAATTAAAGTTTTTAATAATATTTTTGGGCTATCGTAGCTAAATTCTATAAAAAGTTATAAACATTTGCAGTTATCATTTTACTTTACTTATATCTTTTATACCTGTTTTTGATCTTAAATTTGATAGAATGACCTATTCTTCATCGATATTGCTGGCCACTTTTTATTTTTTTCTCGTTGTTCAGTGTTAAAAAAAGTAGATGAAGTGAAATCTATTACAGGTACAAACAAGAGTTCGGAGAAAGAATGAAACAAAAATGTTCAGTAAAAGAAAAAAAGGAGGATAAAGTAAATTAAGATAAAACTGGAAAAATACAATAAAAAGGAAATCAGAACTGGCGAAAATATTTCAAAAAAAAATTAGGGAACAAGCGAATGGAAATTACAAAAGTAAACAAAATAGCACATATATGCGGAGGAAAAAAAAAAGCTTAAATTATTATTACAGAATTATAAGTGTATTCACCTTTTTAATAATTGAAATATATTAAAATATCGTGATTTATTAACTAAGCACGGTTATGAATAATGTATATTTGAAAAATGAAATAACCACAAAACGAATTCTGTGAAAATTTATAAATGTGTGATGGTATTTATTTTTCATGTTTCAGTTTATTTCATTATTTCAATCGCTTATAATTAGTCTGAAATTTGTTATTGTTATTTATAACAATTTCAAGCAATTACTAATCTAATAAAAATGAACGTTAAAGTCACAGTTTAATTTTAATTAGTTCTATTATTAAAAATTATATTAATTAAATGAACTCCCTACGATTTATTTTGACTTAAATCCGTAATTACTATTGGCAACACTTTAGCGTATTTAGTTGGTATAAGTGGATAAAAAATATAATACTAGTATATCGACTTTACTTCATCGGCACATTTTCGTTGAACGGACTATAATTAAGGTGCTTCTGTGTTGATGTTTTGTGTTTTTATAAATATTATTTAAAAAAGGAATTACGGAAAAATGTATATTAACATCGTTAAAAATATTTAAAAATTTAAAATCGATATCTACCGTTATTAATCTCCTCTTCTTTTTTTTTTTTTTTTTTTTTTGTACGATTCGTAAAAAATGTATGGAAAGTTCATAATTATTATTACACTTTGACGGTAGTATTATTTTTTCACGCTGTTAATTTTATTCGAATAATAATAATTCCTTTTGAAAGTTATTTTCCATTCTATCTCTTGATTTATCATGTTGCTAGGTCAAGGCCGCTGGCGCGCCTAGGCTAGAGAAAGAAAAAAAAAAAAGAAAGTTATTTTCCAGTTTTAAGTTAAAATAAAAAAAAAAAGAACAAGCTTTTTCAAATTCAAGCACCGTCTGAATTGAACTTACACAGAAGTAGAAAAAGAAGAATAAATAAGAATGAGATAAAAAAGGAAAAACGAAAGCAGACGAAATGGAATCAAACTGCCTTCGATGTCGGTTAAAGTTGTATTTATCTGAACTTTTTCAGTTTATTCAGCGGTTTTCTGAATAATTTGTTGCAATTTTTTCAACTTTCCGGTACAATAGAAGTGCTTTTATAACGCGGACGAAACTTATAATTTCCGATGACTACATTTTCCCCCTGGAAAAATATAAAAAAAGGGATTCCCGTTTGTGATTCTGCGACGAAACGTCTAAGGAAAATAAAAAGCAGCGAACGAAACGTGAATAATCGAATCGAGCGAAAAAGAAAACAAATTAGCATTCCTACTTCAAAGCCGCTTGGAAATTCTTTGCGCGCGCAAAGCTAACTCTTTCGTTTGGATGCACTTTTTAAGCGTGCTCTATCTGAAAATAAATGAAAACTGACCGAATTTTCACTAAATCCGTTATGATGCTCAGCATCATGAAATAAATAAGGCACACGCATCTTAAATGTTAACTTGTTGAAAATATTTCCGACCGATTATGAATTAACGTAACGGTTGTCCAAATGACAATATTTAATAGTTACAATATTTCTGTGATAGAGCATTTTACATAGAAAATTTACATACATATATAAAAAGAAAGTTGAAAAATCTGTCTGAAACACCTGGGTAATAATCTGGAAACCTGGCGGACCGATTTTGTTGCAATTTTCACGGCTGGTTATTTCCGGGAAGAAGGTTTTAGTCTATGATTCATCGTGCAGTGGTAAACGGCTGTCCCCTTTTTAACCTCATTGGTCTGGACGTTTCGGCTTCGTCCTTTTTCGAAGTAGATCTAGATTAACGATAGTGAGTTTTAAGTAATTTTTTTTAAAATTAACATCACCTTTAAAGCGTAAAATAATCGTCTAATTTTAAAAAAAAAAACGCGAAATTAATAATTAATTTGTTTGCGAAATTAATTTTTTTTGTTGTTCATGTATCGCTTGATTTCCGATTATAACATGAAATGCTAATTAAACACTTACCTAATGTATTATATTTCGATAAAATTTTTTGGAAAAATTCAAGTAATAATTTCCTATTACAATCGATGTTTTTTTAAAAAAAAAAAAAAAAAAAAAAAAAATCCATTTGCCTAGTAATAAATTTTTTACTATAAAAAATGAAAAATAAATTTAATAGTTATGAAGAAAAGCAAAATCTCTATTCAGATTCTGATATTTTACTCAAAAGTTTTCTTCATTAGCCTTTCAACTTCATGTTTATTTTAAAACATATGTACGTAACTTGCTTTTCTTTAGGGCAATTCTCGTTGTAAACATTAAGATTTAATTATTCTATTCTTCTGTTCTGTATTAATTTTTATGAGCCGCAATTACCGATGATCCGCGGGATTCTTTTTCTGAATGCACTACCACCACCCAACAAAGTCAATTTTCTAGTTTCCATCGCGTTCATGCGAATAGGAATTTTCTTGAAGCCTTACTGGACACCAATACAATATAAACGTTAATTACAATCCCGATCGTAACGACGAATGTTCAGCTATTTCAGTGTCAGAAATAATGTTTATTTTCTAACTCGTAACATTTATTCTATTCCGTCTAATCCGTTTTAATCGGAATTTTGTTCACATTTCAATTCCTAACGGTTCGTCAAAACCATTTAATTTTATTTCAACTGACAATCCTCCTCAAAAAAACATGATTTACGTAATTTCCTTTTTCAAGTCCTTCATTTATTCCTTTCCGTTGTCTCTTTTATTATGGGTAGTGATCGGAATGCTCACTCTCCCTTTTGGTACTGCAATGGTTATAATAGCAATAGTTTCGTGTTGAAAAGTATTATCTTACAAAAATCGGGAGCTTATATGTTTCATTTACTCGTAGTAATAAAAAATTCCGAATTCTCGTTTCGTCAACATATTAAATACCCCCCCCCCCCTCTCTAATAATATTCATCACTCCATACTCTTTTTGACGTAATGCTATCCTTTCATATCCTGTCCAATTTATTGTTCTTATTATTGTATAATGTAGAAGTATAATTTTTTTTCTCTCCTTTCCATTCTGCTTCATGCTAATTTATCGAGGTTTATTTATTCCTGTTTCCTTTTCTGTGTCGGAAACGTTCTTCCCGACTTTTCTGATCGTAATATCTTGTTGAACTTCCATCTTCAAAACGCTTTAACATTATCAGAAAATGCTCTGCAACATATTCACCCCTCTATCTTCTCATTAAATCCTCATTCATTCTCACTACTCTGTTTGTTTCTTGATCAGGTTCACTCTGAATAATGTTATAATTCCTCTTCTAAATTCTTTTCGTTATTAAATAATCTTTTTCGACTGCCATCTTTTTTTCCACAATTACATTAATCATCTACACCTATTTTCTTAAAAAGCTCAACTTGTTAAATTCCTTATACTAATTGCGTAGGGGACCTCTACTTGTTCTCCAAATCTATTGCCTGTTCTATCCTGGACTACTGTTGTTTCATATTTGTTATAATTCTTCCAGGTCGCTAAAATTCGCGTTCAAAATATTTGCCTTCGTTTCTGCCTTGATTCTCCGAATCCTACTAAGGTGTTGCCGAATCCCATACTCCACCTCTTTTCATTCATAGACTCTACTTAGGTTACCGCTTTCTGACTAAACGCTTACCTTGGTCTTCTTTTGTATTGGTTTTTTTCTTACTCCTCCATCTTCCATAAATGACGATTTCCTTCCGATAAAATTCCAATTTTGTCTATTATCTCTGTTTGACCCTTTTAATTTTATCGGTATATTTTGAACTCCCTTACAGTTTTTACATTTTTTCAAATTTCCTTTATCCTATTAAATGTTAATAGATTCATTGGTCTGTGCCTCCATTTCCGACGGCAGATTTTTATGCATATCTTCAGCGCACAGTATTGCTCCTCTTTCCTCAGTTGTCCATGCCGTTCTTTTTAATTTTCCTTAATTTTGTTTTTTTTTTTTATTTCTTTATTCTATCATTGTTTCCGGTGACTTCGAGACTTCAGCTATTTGAAACGCTCCGCAATCTCAGTTGTTCGCCGACTTTGATTTAATCACAGTCTCCTTCCCGTATCATTTTCTCGCTTCTCGTCTGCATTAGTCCATTTTGTCTTTTTCACTTCTCTTCCACTCACTTTCTTAGTGCCGCTGACCATGTTCTACTCAAATGTTAATCCTTTCAGATGACCAACCGTTCCTTTATTTCACTCAATGAAAACTCGTGTATTTCTACACCCCTTATAAGAACATCTTATGATCATTTACTTTTATTTTTGTTATTTCTACCCTCGAATTATTTTTATTTCTTATCTTTGAACGTTTTAAAAGAATAAAACTTTTTTTTTCTCCTTTTTAATTTTTGGGTTAATGCACGCGTTGATAAACTAATAAATAAAAGAATTACCAAATCAATTTTGTTTCAGTTTTTATATAGGGAGAAAATTATAGTGGGTGTTTTTTAGTGCAATTTAGCTGACATATGAGAATTTTTGTCAGTAAAATGGAAAAAAGAAGTAAAATACACTTCATTAAAAAATTTTGAAATAAAACATTTACTATAGTAAATATAAATATTGAATAAAGAAAAACAAGATTATTAATTTCTTGTGGCACGGGTATTAATATACAAACGTAGTCGTGATTGACAACTAGTATATATATATATATATATATATATGTAATACATGTGTATATACGAGCAATACGCAATAATATTAATGACAAACAATAAATTAATCGTCGTTGTGAATTAATATCGATTATTTTAAAAGAATTATAGGGAACTACAATTTGATGCTCAGGAGGTGTCTTCTTGGCGAGGTTCAAAGAAGGAAGTTATATGTGTGCACACCGATAACAAGTGTTTTTTGTACCGAAGGTAATCAGAAAACCACATTACCAAATATGTAACGTTTTTTGTCATGTTCTAAAAAGACTATATTTTAAATTTCTATAATAATTTTGCCTTTGCTTCCAAGGTCGAAATAATTGTACAATAAAAATAAAATTGAAACTAAAAATTGCCCTTATTTATGTATTTATTTTGACAAATCCTAAAATATGAAGTCAACTGAAACAACTTTATATTTACAGAAGAACTAGTATCTGGAGGTGTAGGGAGCTTGCTCCTCAGTGAGCTCCGAAGGACAGAGTTTTTATACGTGTTGTTATAAACTCTATTTTGTGAACTGCAATAATTGCGCCCATAATGATTAACACAGGATCGGAATCGTAAATTTATTAATTTGCGGAATTTCCCCATCCGTGTTATTGGGACAGTTAATTGCTTTCAAAGAGATCTTTGAGTTCTAAAAAAAATAATAATAATTTAAAAATCTTCACGACGAGTACACACTGTCCCTCCTCGGAAATATAGTCGGAAATATAGGTGCTCCCTACATATAATTCGTAATAATCGAGGAAATAGTCACCGCTATAGCTTATTGCTAGAGCGCTTGACTTCCGTTGCGAAGGTCTTGAGTTCTATTACAAACAATATAATTAAATAGTCGTTAATAGTCACGTGGAAGGTAGTGGCACTCCACCATGAATGCCACAATATGCAGGCTAGTTACTGTATATACTGACACACTTGAGGCTGCAATTGTATATCGATAAATCAAATGATTACCAATAAGTTCCGCATGTGGTCTTGCTTCTACGTTCGCGTTGCATATAACAATTTTTGCCACGAGCACTACATTTATATGTACAACTAGAATGTACAAATGGGTCGTCACGATATTCGGCATCGAGCAATACGTCGTAGGAGGGCGAAATGGAGAAATATGTAGGAGACATCAGGATAAAAGTCTCCGAACAGCAAATTAAAATTGCAATCTTAGAAACAATTTAATCAATATTTAGTGCAATTTTTAATATTATTACTGTAATTCGAATTCGGGGTGCCGATGATTAGATTTTTCACAGTAAATCTTGAAATCGGTATATTTTTGTAATCAAAAAAACATTTTATTTTGTACAATTTTCAGTATTTTGTCTTGCTAAATAGCGGTTAAAAAGACAAGAGAACGAAAGGTTTCGAATTGAGGCTACTTTCAATCGACTGAAACAAAAACTAATATACATACGTCAATTATTACACCACTGAGAGGAATTATTGAAATATCAAGGATTGCAAAGTACTTTTTTTAAGAATTAATAATATGAAAAATTTCCACACTGTTTATGACTGAGCGAAAATAGTCACAGGCTAATTTTTCCGGGATAAAACTCGCTTATTTTTTATCTTATTTAAAATTTACTTTTTGAACTTTTCTTTTTTCTTTTTCATTATTTCGGAGGCGTTTATTTGTTGTTAAATTGAATACTAAATATCGTATGATATCGTAATGTTTCTATGGGAGAAAATGGAATATTATCCAAAAATTCATTGCTGCGATGTGCATTGATGTAAAATATTTTCTAGCAATCCTTAAATTATATCTAAAATTTTTAAACATTAATCCATATTAAGTCTTAGAAACAAAGCGAAAATCGGTCTGGATTTAGCTGGTAGTTTGTAACAAGACCTTATATGAATAAGGGCGCTGCCAAACATTCGCAATAAAAGAAAAGGAAAAAATGTGCAGGTACGGAAAAGATTTCCATCGATGATTATTCTCAAAAAAAAAAAAAAAATGATTAGATTTCATTAAAATAACTATTATTTTTAATTCTTTATTTGTAAAGCAAGCATAACCATTCTAGAATAAATAAGTGAATGCGTTGCGTAACATAACCCGAAAATCTCTTAAAATGTGTATTTCAAGGAAGGTCGGTAGAATATTATGGAATATGAAAAAAAAACGACCAATCGAAATGTTTACTCGTAAAAAGAAAACTATCAAAGAAAACAAAGACTAAAATATTTTAATAAAACAATGAAAATTATGAACATAAAACATATTAGAATTGAGTGATAAAAGAAAATATAGTAAAAATGTTTTTTTTTTTTTCTTTTCCTGAGGAGATGCGAGAAAAGAAAAAATAAAAGTATTAATAAAGGTAAATTTAGTTTTGTTGGAATCGGAAGGAAACCTGAATTATCACCTATTTTATAAAACCGAAGAAGTATTAGTAGAAAATTAACGCGAAATATGTGAACTGAATTCTGAAGAAATCTAAATCTCACTAATTTAGACCGTATAAGTACAGTAGTACATACATACATATATATATATATATATATATATATATATATATATATGTATATTAATAAAAATAATGGAAATAAATTTTATTAAACGTCTATTGTTAATATTTTTTTTTGATATGTTACCTGCGTTTTGCAAATACCATCTTTCAGATTCGGATATCATTCGCTACTAATATTTCTTTTTGATCATTTTATTCCGCAATAGAAGCGAGGGTGATAATTCAGGTGTCCTTTAGAATAAAAATAAATTCGACTGTACTAGTAACTTCTCCTTTCCAGCAGTAAAAATGAGGCATGCTGCCGCCTAAAAAACGTTTCTATATTTTATTTAATATTCTCAATGTTAAGATGTTTAGTTATATTCTTGTTAATTACTCGTTATTTTGATCAACTAATGAACGAACAGCACGCGTTAGATATACATGTAAAATATTTTGATTAGAATACGAACTACTAGGAACTGTCTCGAATGGAAAGGGATAAAGCGCCAATCTAGGTCGCGGTTTTTACGAATTTACTCTGTTTTGTTAAAGATATTCCCATCGAAAAATTACGTTGTGCCAGACTTATTTAAATTAGTCTGAACTGTCGGATCTGTGGTAATGTAAAATATAAAACCCAGACAATTTGAAACGATTGTCATAACAGACTACATGAGACAGTGTGGCTTATAACTCTACTGCCGAAGGGTAAAAGAGATATTTAGAACCGGAATCCGCGTTGGATACAAGTCTCAACTACAAACTCTGACTTACAGCTTTTTCCACAAAAACACTCGTTAAGAAAGATAAAAATGGCGTCTTGTCCAGTTTATTTTTGGAATTATTTGCATCATTTCGTGGCCTGCGACAACAATTATTTACCACAATGTATTTTGCAAAATATTTGACGGAAAAAACATAATCGAATTCAACACGCATGCACCTTCACCGAAATACCCAAAAGACACTATTCCCCGGTTACGTAAATTACTTATTATTTTCGAATGCAGTAGAGGTACTATCACTCAGTCTGTTAATTAATTAATAAGATAAAATAACGAATAATTATAAACGTGAATTATTAAACAATGAATGGACATTAAAATAAAATGTCCTATTAATTCGGGGGAAAATTCCATCTCAAGGAGAGAAGACAAGCAAGTCACTTCTTCTTCTTCTTCGTGCAACCCGATTCGCGTATAGCTTACCCACTTTTTATGGATTCAACCATATGACGAAATGCGCCTCGGTTTCTTACAATCTGGAACAATTCTCCTACTTTTGTAATTCCAGTCCATTTCTTAATACAGTTTGGAGCCAAGAAATCCTTCTTCTTCCTCGTCCCCTCCACCGTTCTACCGCTCCCATCATAATTGTGTGCGGAAGGTGATATGTTGATCCTCTCATGAAATGTCCGAAGAAATTAATTTTGCGTTTTTTAATTATGTCCATTAATATCAGATTCGTTATCATCAATTGTAATACCTCCGCGCAGGGGATCACGCCTTATCGCTGTGGAGGAGTTTGCGTGTTCCGACGAAGTTCAGAGCTATACTGGCGGTAGTGTATTCTATCTAAAGGGCCTTCCTAGCCAGGAAGGTTTGAACTGAGGAACCAGACCAAGATGATCCCATGATCGTCTGCAGCAGGACGATCATTACTGGATACAGGCGCGATGCATACAGCTAAAAACGGCTGTACTCCAGACATATCTAGGCGTGATGTACTTATTGCAGAAATGGCTAGATAACTGCGCCGAAGAAAGCAACGGAAAAAACTACTTCAGTTTATGTTCCTAGAAAATAATCACTATGCAGGACAAAACCGAACAAGTTACTACAGTGAAATAAATTCGCAGTTTCTCGATGGTAGAAAATGAGAGATGGTTGAAATGAAGACGACGTGTAGCGGTGTAATTGATGATTTTCTATTTGTTTATTTAAGTGTTACAATCTTAATAACCAAATGTTAAATAATGTTAAATTGACAAAAAAGTATCCACGAATACAAACCGTGTCCTGTTGATGGAGATAATATCCACGAAGTGTGAAGGAATTATTATTCTCTTACATTTTTATTTATAACAATCTTGGGACTCGCTTTACCTTTTTTTTTTTTTTTTTTTTACTTTTTTAAGGCATCTAATGGCTAATTTCGTGTCTAGAAGTCGGGGGTCGCCTCCACATTAGTACGTTGATATATCCGAATCTTACGCTGTTCACCTACTTCCTTGATGACGTCATGTACAAACTTCACTCGAAGATCGTTATGGATGCCATTATTACGTGAGTGTACTTGTGTAAGCATCTACTATCGCATGTAAATGTTTTGTCTGGACTGAATTTTGTTACGAACTGGCTTCCTGGCACAACTCTACAGTTAAATAGCATAGGTCTAAATCGGTTTTATAATCTGTTGATACAGTGTAACAGCTTAACAACGATAGCTCAAGTATAGACTTTCGATAAGCCAATATAACGCACACTGATTCTAATTTGTTTCACTTTGATCATGAAATTTCCACGTCAGGCGCTTAGCGAAATGCATTCCCAGGTATTGTGCAGACACAGCCTGCGGAACACAACGCGCTGAATCGGAGGATAATTGAGCAAGGTACACGCACGAATGAAAATGTACCATCAGTACGGCGAAGTGTACGGGGGTCCAACAGTGAGTGCTACTGCAAATATTAAAAGTTCTCCTTTAATATTTAACGAGAGATTTTCTTTTTGTTATTTAGCCAATGATACATCCGGAAGAAGGTTCAGCTGCCAGACTGGTGCTTATACATCGGGCGGTAGATTATAATCAGCAGGGTCGATTGCACATTCTGTTTACCGGGTTTCCAGCGGTAATTACCATCAACAATACCAATAACAAGTCGATCAAACAGTACCGTCACAATGGAGGTAAGTAAATACGCGGACGACGCTTTTATGTTTTCATTTTAATTTTTACTGTTCTAAATGAACTACTGATTTCTCGGAAAGCCAAAACTGTCCGACCGAAAACAAATTACAACTTACGGCGATGGCGCGTCAGTCGCTTTCAAATCGCTTCTTCCGTTTCGCATTTCGCTCATTAAATTCACAATAACGTCATAACTGGAAAAATAGCGAATTTGAGTTATGCGTATAGTTGGAATGTATTTTATGAGTACAGTTAGAGGTTAGAACGCCCCATATATTAGGTAAATAAGAAATTCGACAAAATGTGATCATTGCTCTTGGAATACCGTTCAAATCATAGTTTAATTTGCGTTTTCTGCGAAATAGCGTTTTTTGAGTTATGACCTTTATTGTATTTAATGAGCGATGTTCGCATGTTTCGCTAATTTAAAATTTCAAAAAAAAAAAAGGGTTTCCTCACAATTTACCATTTGTACCATTCATGACTTTGTTGACAGCTGATTTCTCCATTTCATCGTTTCCCTTTTAGCTAATTAGATTAACCATATACGCGTGTAACTAATACCTGTATACATATATTTATGCATATAATCACATTCGCGCGTAATTATCTTTACTTAATAACCGGATTAGTGTATGCCGCGCGGAGGTGAGATCACCGTGCACAGAAAAAAAAAATAAAAATGGCGTTGTAAATTACAAAATTGTCAAGAGGTTTTTCTTTTTCTCTTTTTTTTCTTTTTCTCTTTTCTTTCTTTATTAAAAGGCTTTTAATTATCGTGAAATATTGTGTAATTTTCTTCACATTTTAAGGTAACTATTGCAAGTTTTACCATTGACGATTTCCAATAAATGGTTGGGAACAACGGTAACCCCCGAATTGAAACTGTGATTGTTACTTTTTTTTTTCTTAAATTTTACGTACCAAATTTTCATGAATGGAGCAGACCTACCGTTGATGACAAAGTGCCAGAGCTGCCTTTGAAATTGGTTTCAAAAAAAAAAAAAAAATTCTCATTCAAATTTAATTTCATGGTTTCGGTAAGCGTGGAGTATGATTTCTTCCTTTTTGTCAAAAGTACAAAACACAAATTAGTTACGTTAGAGTTAATATTTCTCGTTGATTATGCCGAAACTACGCGAAAAATAAATTTTTACAGCAATGTTCGACGTTTTACCCGAAGTATTTAATACTTTGGCTAATCAAATGAATTTCGACTAATTGCAAATTCATTTTTCCTCGCGTAATTTTTTATATTCAAATTGAATACTACTTGAGCTATCTAACATACATAATTTGAGTCATTTTCGCCCCCCCCCCCCTTTCCGTGTCGCATCTTGCTAACGTCTTAAGCTAAGATCTATCTTCCCCTTAGAACATAAATTAAGCGCCAACTACGCTTAATTGAGTAAGAAATCGTTTTAAATATTTCACCGAATGATAGCGATTAAATTTTCTCGTATTGATGACAGGAAATTATATTTTTTCCGTATACGTACCACCGTTGTTACGTTATTTTTCACTTCTGTTTAATACCATGTCCGTCTTCTACAGCGTCACCAGCATCGTATTTTTTATTCTTTATTTTTTTTCTTTATATGTTTTATGGCTAAGGGCCATTTCTACATGTTTCAGACCCCAAAATTATCCAAAACTGTTTTAACGGTAAATGTGTTATCGGTAAAAACAAAAAATTTGATGATTTTAAGATATTTTCTTATTTTTCCGAACTCCCTTGGACACTTTTTCGAAGGAAAAAAAAAAAAACATTTTCGTAAATTTGAATTCAAAAAAATTCCGTCAGTACTTTTTTTTTTCTTTCTCTAATACGAACATAAATTTGCTTTGTTACAAAAATTATTTCACAGACTCGAATTTAAAAAATTCCGCATTATATTTTTTATAAATAAGGCGAAAAGTAGAGTGTTAAATCCATCGTTCAAAAACAACAACAATCCAGAGAATATAAACGTTTCAAACGGAGATTGCGAGATTTTCCCGGTCAGATGATGGAAAAAAGTGTAAAGGGTTTTAGCGGTAGAAGAAGACGAGCAAAGAATGTGAAAAGAAGGCGCAGAGGGCGGAAACGGACAAAAAGCAAAACAAACGAAGCACTACAAAGTGTTGGAATCAAAAGAGGTCGCCGTCTCATTCCGTCATCCATCAATACGATACTGGTAGTTTTCGAAATGAACTGTTGAACACAAGATACGAAGAACACCAGGTTCCCTCTTGAGCGGAAAGATATTCTGAGATGATTTTTTTCCAATTCCTTTATAGTTCGCTTATGATTCAATCAAAGTTTGCTTCCGGCTTCTTTTTTTCGTTTTTCTCTTGTCCGATCATCTTTGCGTGACCCTCCAGAGCTCAATTATACCGGCGATGCCGATCACGTCTTGTTCGAATGTTCCTTTATTTCCTCCGAACGTCCTGTATTCTAATCTTCTTCGCCTTGGTCACCCTACTCCTTATAGTGCCCACGCCATTCTCGCAATCCCCTCTCTCTTAATATAGTTCTTTTGTTAGTCCCCTTTATCTCCTCAATTTCTAATCTTGTCCTTATATAATGTACAATTCTCTGCGTTGTTGGGTAAGTTCCACCGTTGACGTACCCAAAAAATTAAACTAAAAAAAAAAAAAAATTAAAAAAAATTAAGAAAAAAGATTTCTCTTATCGGCAGAGTCGTTTGTAAAAACAGCGTTCGATTTCGATCATACTCGGAGGTGATTTAATCGTTGAACTAAAGGGCTGCTTGTGATTTGCTGATCAGTGTGCTGCTAGATGTTCGCCCATTAGCAGGCTTATGTTTAAATACATGTCGCGTTAAGAATATTATTTGCGAAATCACGTCAATTACGTAAATTTATTCAACGTTTATTGACTACTATTATACGGAATCCGTTTTATGAATAATTTTATTTTTTAATAAAATCCGACCAAGTTCACACTTGATAAGACGAAAATAAATTTTGTAAAATTATAATACGGGAAAATACATTCAAAACAATTATAATACACCTACAATATGTTTCGGATAACTATTGTGCTCCAAATCACGGTGAATGTAGAGCCAGGTCGGTGTGTTAAAATCATTTCGAATACAAGTGTTTATTGCATACTTTCACCCTATAATAATTTTTTATAGTAAGTTGCAATTGTATGTTTGCGGCATCATCGTCATTTTATATCCGTGATGTTTAGATAAGAAGAGGAAATTTTTGCAATAAAATTATAGACGAGGGAGAAAGTGTCGACGACAAAGCATTGTCAACGAGATCGGGAAAACCGGTTTTTTTCGTCGTTTTTTGAAAAGAGCACAAAATAGTATTTTTACGACACTGCTAGAAGTCTTTTAAAGTATCTTAAATATTAAAGTTTATTAACTATAATAAAATCGAGTTCTAATAAAAAGCTTTAACGTTAAATCGACGTAGTTTCATTGTTAGACGATATCATTGAAAAATTCATTCGCATTACACTGAAAACGAAATAACGAAAAAATAACGGGCCAGAGGGGGAATTTATTGCTCACGAAAAATAAGAAATAATGAGAAACTCGTTGAAAAAAGCATTCTATCAATGCTGAGAACCTTGAAGATTGAAAATAACGACGTGTAATCGCAGTAAGCCATTTCGATAATAATAAATTAATATAAAATAACATCGTCGTCAAATGTTACTTCAAAGTGACCACGGCGGTCGCCATGGCAAATATTGAGCGGAGCGCGAGGGTTTTAAATGAATCCGAAGAACGCTGTGGTCACTGGAGTTTATCTACGTTGATAATTCGTATCATCATCGACACTGTCGTCACTATCATTGTGTAGTTGGAATTCGCATCCGAGCAGCAGCCTCGATGAGCAATAACGAATTTCTGCAGTGGAAGATGCAGGTCAGTTCCGCAGTCTGCAGAAGATCTTCATTTTTTAAAATGTAGCTTTATAACGGTCTTCGCTATGGCCTGCTAGCCAATTCGTTGTCGTCTCACTTCTTTGTTTCTAGGCCTATGCTGGATCGTAATTATCGAGTTTCCTAGGGAAAATTAGCACAGCCTAGTGTAAACATTTCATAAAGCCCGTGTAGAGGTTTTTTCTTCGAGCTGTCAGCCACAGACTCACAGTTCTGTAAGTTCGCAAAATCGATATCTTTTTTCCATTTCTACAAAGGTTGCAGTTTAAGTAGGGATCGAATAATTACGCCATACTTCCGAATTCTTCGTTAAGTCTCTAAGAGCCTATCATCGGATAATTGTCTTAAAAATTGAAAAGCAGAGATTCTGATTACTTATCTTTAACGCTATGCAGAAATTTCCCGTCCTAATAAAATCGACTTCTCGTTAAAAAGATTATTCATGCGCAACGAAAGAGTTTAGTTTATTTCTGAATCAAGTAATACATATTTATATATATATGTAGATATATATATTTATATATTTCTTCTTTCTTCTTTTACCTGCGTTACATCATTGATACGTTGTAGGCCTCCTTAATTTATTCCATCGATGCCTATCTTGCGCTTCACGAAGCCATTGTTTCCCTGATATTTATATATATATATACATATATATATATATATATGAGGTAGCGTGGTAGCCTAGTGGTTAAGGTGCTTGGCTACCAAATCGGAGGTCACGGGTTCGAGACTTGTCTTGTCCTGGATTCAAGTCGCTCCTCAATTTACCCAGCCTGAAATAATCGGGTACCAGAAAAATCTGGGAAAGTAAAGGCGGCTGAGAAAAGGAACTGCCCCCCCCCCCCTATTCTCATTAATGCCGTTGTGCTTAATACATTGTGAACCTTAACTTCACAATCCCGGTCCCCGGTCATATGGGGATAGAGACGTAATGAAATGGCAGATTCTTTGGCTCAGGTTGCTGTATCCTCCCACTTTTTTTTTTTTCCTAAAATTCCCGTTTTACTCCCATTGTGTAAAAAGTTTCATGTTAGGTTTTGGTCAGATTTTTACGTTTCTCCCTTTTCTAATCAACTTTCCTTTTATTTTTCCATCCAACCTAATCTTAACACGCGGCCTTGGTTTTATGATTTTCCTTCGCTTCGCCGCTCCGTTATTATCCCTATTATCCGTTTACGACTCAATCATACTCTTCTTCCTTCCTCGCTTTTTTTTTTTTTTTTTTTTTTTTGGGAACGCCAACCAAGGGCAATGACCCATCATCAAAGAATTACGAAAACAGGATTAAATTTTGATATATAAAGAAATAGAGGAAATGTAAGACTGGAACAACATCTGGTGAAGGAAAGGAAAGTATGTAGGAAGCACAAAAAGGAGTAGGTACTTTTAGGTGGAGAAGCTTAGTGTAGAGGAGGGAACGCTGCTGTACAAGAAGAGAGCATTCAAAAAGGATATGATTTGCATCACAAACACAGTCATGATCCGAGGGATGAAAATTACAGCATGGGGAAGAAACAATAGAAAAACGAAAGAGAGACGAAGGAAGACAATTATGGTTGAGATGGAGACGTGTTATGGAGGAAATAACGGAACGACTGAAACCAGGGAAATCAGCAAACCAGGAACGTGATGAAGGAAGAGGTTGCAAGAGTTTGTAAAAGGAATGAGGATTGGAAAAGGAGGTAATGTAGGTATCCGACCATGATTTGAGGTGTGCTCGTTTGGATGGAAAGAGAATATTATTGGCAGGAAATTTATTGACAAATTTGCCGTTATAGGAAGCAGAGCGAGCAAACGAGTCAACTAGGTTGTTGCCTGCGATGCCGCTATGACTGGGAATCCAAAGAAGATCGATTTGAATGGAATGAACCAAGAAGAGATTTGTAATTAAGGAACGAATGGAAAGGATAATGTAGTCGCATGAAGAGGATGGAAAAGGGGAGGATATAGCCTGCAAGACGCTCATGGAGTCAGAACAAATAAGGTATTTATTATTATAGGAGGAAAGTGCAATGAACAGAACTGCACGGAGTATTGCATACGATTCTGCAGTGAAAATGGAACAGAAGGAAGGAAGTTTATAAAGTTCGTAGTGTGGAAGAGAAGAAATAAGAAAGGAAGCTCCGACCCCCTTATCGCTTTTGGAACCATCCGTAAAGAGGACAGACGAAGAAGGAAATAGAGACCTCAAAGCTCCGTTGTACTCGCCTAAAGCGATAGAAGGTGAATATTTAGTCTGAGAAGGAAGGAAAAACAAATTAGGAGGATATAAAAAATCTATAAAGCTGAATGTAAAGAACGGGAGTTTATTATATGTGTAGATAAATGAAGAATAAGGAGCAAGGCGTCGAGAGACATGAGAAAGAATAGGAATCTTCAGGGGAGAAAATCGCCAATTGGCCAGGATGTAGGAATAAGCAGAAACTAATTTAGAAGACTTAATAGGAAGACGTTTTATGAGGAAGCGATCCCCAAGAAAGGATCTACGAATGTGTAAAGGATGAATGTTGGCTTCTGAAAGTACTGCAGGAATGGGGGAGGATTTCAGAACACCGAGGCAAAGACGAAGACATGAATTTTGGACTTTATCGAGTTTGGAAAGAAGATGTTTAGGAGCATTGCCATAAATTAAGGAACAGTAATCAAGTTTGGAACGAATAGTAGATCGTTTTCATTTCGCACTCTTTCTCCTAATTATCCTCTTCATTCTGACGACGAAGCCGTCTGTGATGCTGACCATATCTTCTTTAAATGTCCGTCACTCGTGGACGAACGCACTTCTTTGTACGCCAATCTGTTATCACTCGAACTCCCTACTCCTTATTGTGCCTCGTATATCTTATCGTTTTCGTCGATCTCCGTTGTTCCTATCCTCAGTGCTTTTATCTTACCAATAACTGACCGAATCTGCATTTAACTGATCCTTCTCCCTCGTGTCGTTTCTGGGCGAAGATCCTTTGTTGACATGCCCAAGAGGGGGTTAAAAAAAAAAGAGACGCCCTATCAAAGGCGTGAGACTTACTTTATTTACACACACACTCACACATACATATATATGTATGTACTCTATTTGCTCTTATTACATAATAAATTTACTTTATCTTTTTTTTGTGAAAAACCAAAGAAGTATATCGTGTAAAATTTTAACACGTCGGCATCGTCGAAATAAGTAAATAAGGCTGCAGCTACTTGAAATATTGGCCAGTGAATCGGTTAATTCTGTAATTTGGAAATTTGAAATCGGTACAAAGCGATGCGATTTTATCTTCAGTAAATTCAGCCACAGTATATTAAACAGGATTGTTTTTTCAAAAATCAAAAACCAAATCAAATGCAAAATCAAGATAAAGGGAGAAACGATTGAACAAGTTCAGTGCATTAAATACCACCTAGGAAGTATACTAGAGGAAAACTGTACATCAACTCCGGAAATACGCAGCAGGATTGAGCAAGCTAGAAGAGCTCTCACCAAAATGAAAAACTTATTCACCCATCAAGACCTAAGGCTCGAACTTCGAATCAGACTGCTAAGGTGTTACATCTTCTCTAGTTTGCTTTATGGTTGCGAGAGCTGGACCCTGAATGCATCATTGGAAAAAAAGATTACCCTATTTGAAATGTACTGTTATCGGCGCATTCTGAAAATATCATGGGTGAAAAAAGTTACTAATAAAGAACGGGAAAGACCCTTGAAGTAATGCAAACCATCAAGAAACGGAAGCTGCAGTACCTCGGACACAGCATACGAGGCCCCAAATACGAAATTCTGAAAGTAATTTTGGAAGGAAAGATAAATGGGAAGAGATCGAGAGGAAGACGAAAAAATTCATGGATGGACAATCTTATCAACTGGTTCGACTGCCCTTCTATACAACTCCTCCGATCGGCCATTGTAAAAGAAAATTTTCAATCGTGGATCGCCAACCTTCAATTTGGAGACGCCGGATGAAGAAGAAGAAGAAGAGAACAGTGATTAACTCGACTCTATACACATTGTGCGGTTTTTCGTGCTCCGCCGTTCGATTTCTTCCCCCATCCGTGTGTATATTTCATAGCAGATGTGTTTCAAGACAGAAAACTGTTTACGTACTGCAATTATTTAGCCGGGCAATCTGAATTACAGTGCGCTATGATGGAAAATGCTAATCGTTTTTGTGCCGCGATCTTTCTCTTGAGTGAATCTGTTTCTGTTATTTACCTAGTTTCAGATGCAAGAACTTAGTATAGAGAAGAGAGCGCTCGTGCACAAGAAGAGGACATTCATGCGGTTTCCCATCACAAACGCAGTGATGATCTGGGGGATGAAAAAGCAATGTGGAGAAGAAACAATAGAAAAAAGAATAAGAGACGGAGGAAGACAAATTGGAAGAGAAGGAAAGAGGAAGGAGGCCTCGATGTCCTCATCGTCCTTAGAACTACTATCCGTTAAAAGAATAGAACAAGCAGGAAATAAGGAACTCAAAGCCTCGCTGAACTCATTTAAGGCGATTAGAAGTGAGAATTTAGTGTGAGATGCCAGGAAAAATAAATTAAGAGAATGAAAAGGTCTGAAAAGCTGAATGTGAAGAACGGGAGTTTATGATATGTGTAGATGAATGGCGAATAAGGGGGAAGATGTCGAGTAACATGAGAAAGAATATCTTCAGGGAGGAAAATCGCCAATTAGCTAAAATGTTGGAATAAGCAGAAACTAATTTAGAGGACTTAATAGAGAAAAACGTTTAATGAGGAAGCGATTCGTGAGGAATGATCTGCGAATGTGTAAAAGGATGAATGTTAGCTTCCGAAAGCATTGCAGGAATGGGGGAGGATTTCAGAACACTAAGATAAAAATGAAGACTTGAATTCTACTCCATCGAGTTTGGAAAGAAGATGTTTAGGAGTATTGCCGTAAACGAAGGAACACTAATCGAGCTTCGAACGAATAATAGATTTATACAGAATAAGAAAAACATTGGGGTCGCCAGCCCATTTGTGCGGAGAAAGTGCTTTTAATAAATTATTCCTTTTAAGACAGGAAGTATATAAATAAGAAATATGCTCGCGAGGATAATCGACTGTCTAGCTGAGATAGCAAAAGGACTTAACTAATGGAATAGGTAGGCTGTTTAAAGAGATATTAATCCTGGAAGTATGTTATATGGACGGAAGGGAAAAACTATACAAGCAAATGTAGAGGAAGAAAAATGGTTAGGTGGATATTGGATATAGCGGATTCAAGTTTGTTCAACGAATTATTTAGTTCATCATTAGCAGAGATAATGGCAGTTGAGAAGGAATAAACGAAAATATTGTCCGCGAAAAAGAGTATGCAGGCTAAGACGAGCAGGGAAGTTAACTCAAGCAAGTAGGTATTAAAAAGAGTAGAGAACTTAAACATGACACTTGAGGAAGATCGCGGAACACCCATCTAGAGACAGAAAAGGAAGGAGTAGAAAGATGGATGGTTCGGTTTTGAAAAAGTCTAATTATCAGAGAGGAAGGTTGAACAGTAATGCCAGTTCAAATCATTCCATCTTTAAGGGATGGAAGATGAACATTATCGAAAGCAAAAATCACATCGACAAAGGCGGCGACCGTGCATTTTCTTTCGAGAAGAGCTTTGCATATATGAGCAAGAAGAATACTAATACAGTCAGAAGGACCAAGACTAGAATGAAAACCGAACATATTGCCGGAGACCGGATTATCAGGCCCTAGCCACCAAACAAGGCGCCGGTTAAGCATACTCTCGAATAGTTTCCTGAAGCATGGAGCCAAAGAAATCGGTGAAAAAGAATTTAGCATTTTCTTAGGGATAATTATAAATCGCTTTTGTTGATTTGATCACGCTTGCTTATGTTCAAAATTACGATTAACTGCGCCCTCTACCATTTCTTCTGAACTCTCTTGCTCACTTCGTTACTTTCAACTTTAATTGACTTCCGTTTCGATGAATTCTTTCAGCCTCACTCCGGGTTGCGTTAAAATACGTTTCGTCAACCATCTTTTACTCCTTCATATTCAGAACGGGGTCCCATCAATCCTGTAATTCTTTTACCGTTTTATTCGCATTCATACTTGAACAATCTTCAATCAAGCGCACAGAACGAACATGAAGCTTATTTTCTTTTCCAACACTACCCGGAACGCGATTATGAATTTAAATTAAAGCATTAATTGTGTAATACGAATACAAAGGGTGGTCTACAGAAATGCTTAAAACAATCATAGATATCAAACTAGTAAATTTTACTGAAATTTTTTTTTAAATATGAAATAAAACCGAAAATTGTTAATTATTTAATATACCCGCAATTCAAATTTTTTAATCCAAAAAAAAAAAAAAAATTCACACGTATCATATGTCTTCGATTATTGACGTGCTGGTGTTTCTTTTCTAATTCCGTTGCGCGGTATTTATAAAAAATCCCCGCGGAATATTAACTTAAATTAAAATTATTCAATTTTTTTGCATTTATATATTATTATTTTAATTAAACGCATCGCGGAAAGTATTTGTTCATCGATTAAAAACGCGAAAAAAAAAAATCCGAGAATCTGAAAATGATGCAGTTGTCTGTGGATTACATGTCTTCTTCAAGTGTGTTCCGATCGACCCATCTCATTGCTGCCTGTAATTACTAAACTTTATGAAAAGCTGCTACTAAAACAGATGAGGCCAGTCATCAACGATAAAGGTCTAATATACCAGACCACCAGTTTGGATTCAGAGCCATGTACAGTATGATAGAACAAATGCATCGTGTAGTTACTACCGTTGAAACATCTCTCGAAAAGAAAAAGTTCTGCAACTCTGTGTCTTTGAACATAAGCCAGGCTTTCTCACAAAGTCTGGAACGATGGCCTTTTACAGAAACTTAAACGATATTTTTCTTCTGAATTATGTCAGTTGCTTCGGTCATACATGACTGAAAGGTATTTAATTAAGTATAGAGATGGCTTATCAGACATGTATCCAATAAAAGCAAGAGTTCGCAGGGAAGTGTGCTAGATTCCTCTACTTCATTTACACATCCGGTATTCTTGCACCTCCCGATGAAGCACAACCTTTTCTGACGACACTGCGACTTTATGCTTAGACGCATGTCCTGTTAAAGCGCCGAATACCATTCAAGTAGCGGTTACTGAAATTTCGTTATGGCTCAACTTATGGAAAATCAAAACCAATGAAAGTAAATCAGCGCGAGTAATCTTTACTAACAAAAAAATTGATCCGACGGAAGACGTAGTCCTGAAGAACAATGTTGCAATTCCGCGAAAAACAGATGTGAAATATCTGGGGGTGTATACTTTGATATCAACGCCTAACACGAAAGAAACATATTAAAACGGACCGAATTAAATATAAAGTTAAAACAACTATACTGGCTACTAAACAGGAAATCGGAATTATCTGCTGAAAATAAACTACTAGTTTATAATCGGATTTTAAAGGCAGTTTGGCGTTACAGCTGCCCGCTATGGGGCTGTTCTAAAAAGAGTAACATAGCGACCATACAACGGATGATCCAAAACAAAATGCTCCGACTGGTTGTAAACGCCCCGTGGTACATTATACCGATTTAACGCTTCACAAAGACCTCGGAATAAAGTTTTTGTTCAAGAAGTAATATTCGACGACGCAAAGAAGTATGCCTACAGATTAGAAACGCACCCGAACAACATGGCAATTGCATTGCTGGACAATTCACTAGAAGTTCGACGGCTTGATAGAATCAAGTCGATCGATCTAGTCTGTAAGATAATGTTAAAACTTCTATCGCTGGGTAGGCTGCTGTTCAAGCTGCGTGCACAAGATATTAAAAATAATTGCTAAATAGCTATCATCGGCTAGGTGAAATTTAGCTATTAAAGAATTTAAAAAAAAAAAAAAAAAAAAGTGTGTTCCTGCTTTTTTTATGAATATCCTGGTTCCCTCTTCTCAATAGTTACAATACAATTTATTCTGAAAATATATAGAAACTTATACGTAATTCTAGCAGATAACTTCAGAATTTTAAATTAAACACTACAGAGTTTCATTTTTACTGGGATGATATATTTTCCGATGAATACAACTATTTGAAATTTCCAAAAACTTTCCTTACACTGGGTTAGTGTTTATAGTTGACATCCACCAAAAAAAAAAAAATAAAAAAAAAAAAATAAAAAAAAAAAATGTTATTATATCGTACCTGCTGTTACGATCTACGAGCTTATGAGATCAGTTATATTAGAAACGCTCGTGTTTTGGTACAAAAGTTTTTCTTTTTCGCCGAAAACGGCATAGTACACAACTTGAGGTTCATTCGGTTTGTTCTTTACGGTTTTGTTTATTATACGGCCTTGTTTATTTCTTCTGCATTTCGATCGACCGTGTTAATTCATTAAGGTTGTTTACAATTTTTTGAAATAGCGTACAGCTTTTAAGAAATCTGTTACAAAAAAAAAAAAGGTTACTATTACGATGGAAGTTTCGAGAAAGTGTTGTCTCGATACATAACATTTAGCCGGTTTCCTAACTAGGCGGGTATAATTAATAAATTTATAGGAAAGGTAATGTCGAGGTTAAAACTATCGTTTGCGTCGGTTGTCTGAAGTAGGCCGAACACTTTTTAACCTTGCATTTTAGCGGTAGTTTTCCAGCCAGCGGGGAGTAAAGTAATTACGCATCGAGACTTTAATGCTCATGACTGCGTTTTCAAGTTAATTCTTTAAAAAAATTTTGAGTTAGTTGTCATCGATTTTCCGATTACTTAAAAAACTATTCGGCGAAATTCGTATTAATCATTAACACTGGTATTGTCATAGTTTACGGACTGATGTCTAAAAGTTTAGATGCAGTTAGGATAATAAGCTCCTGAGATGTTGCGAACGGCTGTTAATTTTCAGCGCTGACAATTGTTTAGGCCAGCTACGTGCGAAACGATAGTAATTAATCAATTAAAGTGAATAATAAATTTTGAGTACATTTTACGCCACTTTTTTTTTTTTTTTTTTACAAACCCCAGAAAAGATCTACATATATAGTAAATGTATTAATGTACACACGTGTGGTATCTATTTTTCAGACGTGTATATTGTAATGGATAATTGCAAAGACGGAGTTGGCTCCAGCGTTATATGTAGCTCCGCACCAAATAGTTATTCATCGTTATTGGCCGTTCCAGTTAAATCTGACAATGGAAATCAGTCATTGTACGTTTTTCAACGAATTTCTTTAATTTTGTATAAAACTAATTATTAACTTTTGTATAAAACCCGCGGATAACGTTTTTATAATCTACGCGAATTACGTGAAATGTTTTCGGAGAGCCCATCGGTCAGAAACATTTAGTAACACGATTACTCGTGAAATATTTTTGCAATTTATATTTACGTACGTATGCGCAATTGAGAAATATTATTATTATTATTATTATTATTATTATTATTATTATTATTATTATTATTATTATTATTATTATTATTATTATTATTATTATTATTATTATTATTATTATTATTATTATTATTATTATTATTATTATTATTATTATTATTATTATTATTATTATTATTATTATTATTATTATTATTATTATTATTATTATTATTATTATTATTATTATTATTATTATTATTATTATTATTATTATTATTATTATTATTATTATTATTATTATTATTATTATTATTATTATTATTATTATTATTATTATTATTATTATTATTATTATTATTATTATTATTATTATTATTATTATTATTATTATTATTATTATTATTATTATTATTATTATTATTATTATTATTATTATTATTATTATTATTATTATTATTATTATTATTATTATTATTATTATTATTATTATTATTATTATTATTATTATTATTATTATTATTATTATTATTATTATTATTATTATTATTATTATTATTATTATTATTATTATTATTATTATTATTATTATTATTATTATTATTATTATTATTATTATTATTATTATTATTATTATTATTATTATTATTATTATTATTATTATTATTATTATTATTATTATTATTATTATTATTATTATTATTATTATTATTATTATTATTATTATTATTATTATTATTATTATTATTATTATTATTATTATTATTATTATTATTATTATTATTATTATTATTATTATTATTATTATTATTATTATTATTATTATTATTATTATTATTATTATTATTATTATTATTATTATTATTATTATTATTATTATTATTATTATTATTATTATTATTATTATTATTATTATTATTATTATTATTATTATTATTATTATTATTATTATTATTATTATTATTATTATTATTATTATTATTATTATTATTATTATTATTATTATTATTATTATTATTATTATTATTATTATTATTATTATTATTATTATTATTATTATTATTATTATTATTATTATTATTATTATTATTATTATTATTATTATTATTATTATTATTATTATTATTATTATTATTATTATTATTATTATTATTATTATTATTATTATTATTATTATTATTATTATTATTATTATTATTATTATTATTATTATTATTATTATTATTATTATTATTATTATTATTATTATTATTATTATTATTATTATTATTATTATTATTATTATTATTATTATTATTATTATTATTATTATTATTATTATTATTATTATTATTATTATTATTATTATTATTATTATTATTATTATTATTATTATTATTATTATTATTATTATTATTATTATTATTATTATTATTATTATTATTATTATTATTATTATTATTATTATTATTATTATTATTATTATTATTATTATTATTATTATTATTATTATTATTATTATTATTATTATTATTATTATTATTATTATTATTATTATTATTATTATTATTATTATTATTATTATTATTATTATTATTATTATTATTATTATTATTATTATTATTATTATTATTATTATTATTATTATTATTATTATTATTATTATTATTATTATTATTATTATTATTATTATTATTATTATTATTATTATTATTATTATTATTATTATTATTATTATTATTATTATTATTATTATTATTATTATTATTATTATTATTATTATTATTATTATTATTATTATTATTATTATTATTATTATTATTATTATTATTATTATTATTATTATTATTATTATTATTATTATTATTATTATTATTATTATTATTATTATTATTATTATTATTATTATTATTATTATTATTATTATTATTATTATTATTATTATTATTATTATTATTATTATTATTATTATTATTATTATTATTATTATTATTATTATTATTATTATTATTATTATTATTATTATTATTATTATTATTATTATTATTATTATTATTATTATTATTATTATTATTATTATTATTATTATTATTATTATTATTATTATTATTATTATTATTATTATTATTATTATTATTATTATTATTATTATTATTATTATTATTATTATTATTATTATTATTATTATTATTATTATTATTATTATTATTATTATTATTATTATTATTATTATTATTATTATTATTATTATTATTATTATTATTATTATTATTATTATTATTATTATTATTATTATTATTATTATTATTATTATTATTATTATTATTATTATTATTATTATTATTATTATTATTATTATTATTATTATTATTATTATTATTATTATTATTATTATTATTATTATTATTATTATTATTATTATTATTATTATTATTATTATTATTATTATTATTATTATTATTATTATTATTATTATTATTATTATTATTATTATTATTATTATTATTATTATTATTATTATTATTATTATTATTATTATTATTATTATTATTATTATTATTATTATTATTATTATTATTATTATTATTATTATTATTATTATTATTATTATTATTATTATTATTATTATTATTATTATTATTATTATTATTATTATTATTATTATTATTATTATTATTATTATTATTATTATTATTATTATTATTATTATTATTATTATTATTATTATTATTATTATTATTATTATTATTATTATTATTATTATTATTATTATTATTATTATTATTATTATTATTATTATTATTATTATTATTATTATTATTATTATTATTATTATTATTATTATTATTATTATTATTATTATTATTATTATTATTATTATTATTATTATTATTATTATTATTATTATTATTATTATTATTATTATTATTATTATTATTATTATTATTATTATTATTATTATTATTATTATTATTATTATTATTATTATTATTATTATTATTATTATTATTATTATTATTATTATTATTATTATTATTATTATTATTATTATTATTATTATTATTATTATTATTATTATTATTATTATTATTATTATTATTATTATTATTATTATTATTATTATTATTATTATTATTATTTGTAATTCATGTTATACGGGTAAACTCTTAACATTCGCAATTCCAGAATATCTCCACGAACTTTACAAGTCATCATATTATGGGACCGAGAAAAAAATTAATTTCTTACTTTTCATTAATTTATAAGAACTGCTCGAAATTAGTTTTAAAAGAAAAAAAAAAGATTATTAATTTACTCCGAGTTTTTTTTTTTTTTTTCCTGGTTTACGAATGATACAAGTTGACTAAAAATATAAACAGAAGTAAGTTTTTTTTTTGTTTTTTTTTTTTTTGAAATTCTCCTCCTCACCTTTGTTATATGCGCCGTTTGTAACTTATTACAGCACATATATGGAGCTAACTTAGATGTGTTCGGTCAAACCACTCGTTCTAACGAAGGCTATATGTGACGTTAGTTGTAGTATTTGCCAGACAATCCTATATGTTGTGTGGAACTGTCGGTATTGCAGCCTGGCCCTCGGAAGAAGCACATAGCTGGAAGCGAAGATTTACTAATTATATGACCGTGCGACATAGTGACGTGGCCGATTCATAGCCGGCTAAGACTTTTAAAATCGTGCCGGGATATTCCCTCCGGTGGCCGCCATGGTTCGACTGTGTAATGTTTTTTAAGAACGTTGTCGTAGCCGCCCATTCTGCTTTTTTCCATTGGTTCTCGCACTTCTTTAGAAAAATATGCATCATCGAGGATGATAGGTCCGAGTCCTCTGGCATTGTCACCCGACTGTTCGTTTGGTTTAACTGATTTAGAAGGTAATGTATTTTCAATATTAGCGGGTTGCTGTATTTTTGGTTTTCCAGCATGCATAACGCCTGTAGGGAATCAGTGACTATTAGAACTTTTATAGATTTGTTGTAATCCGTGGCTAAGTGCTGGGGGCGGTAAGAAATTCCGTGCAGTTCTGCATCCAATGCATCACAGGCATCGTTAAGTCTAGCTTGGTGTGAGATGCCCTGCCCCACGTGGGATGCCGGTAGTGGTCCTGTTTCGCCTTTTGCCTTTGCTCCATCTGTGTAATATATTAGGCGGTCCACGTATTTACTAATTATTCTGGCTGCCATTTCTGCCGAACACTGGAAATTTCTTGTACCTGGATTCGATTTCAATTCGTTTTTTTTTTTTGGAATTCCAGGTTTTAAAATAATCATCACGCGGAAGACAATAAAAGACTGCCACCTTTTACGGTAACACCCGAATTGCGTACTAACACTTCACACAGTGACAAGTCGGAATCGAATTGCGCACCGACCCAAAAAAGCCCACTTGTTGAGAACTCGAATTGCGCACCGCTTTAAAAAAAAACAAAAAAACTCCGGATTTTATAAAATTGACCAAGGAATAAAATCAGTAAAAGTGTCGTTCTTTTAGTGACTTGCAAAATGTCTTATCATATCTTGATACGTTTGCTATTTGAAATAACATTTCGGTTGCTTAGAAAGAACCTGCTTATCGGTTTGTGAAAAATAGGCTATCATCCCGTTAGCAGTACGGTTCTTATTCTAAATATTTTCAATAATCCAGAAACGTACACATTTAAGGAATGTTGCATAAAATAGAATAATTTTTTGCGCGAATATTATATAAAATAATGTGTAAATTACGATAATTTCCAACTAAATATACTTCAGTGCACGGCATATTACATTTCATGAAGCTTCACATTAATACAAAAAAAGATTAATACCAGCTGATTAATTTACATAAAATACAAATGTGATGACCGTATGAAATTTTCGAGTTCGACCAATTAGAGGAATCTATTATTATAATATCGAGTTATTTAGAGTTTCAGTGTAGCATCATCAAATAGACATTCGAAACATTGTATAGGAGTAGCAGCGTTCTTAGCATTTCCGGCTGGACCTGGTCGATGAAACACAAAATTTTGCCGTAGTGTCCGAGAAGTCGGGGCTATTACTGTTTTTGACCATTTCATCACGGTACTTTTTTCCGACGTAAAAGTTGTTTTCATCACTTATTATCTCTTCATTTTCTTCATCTATGCTGCATACATCGTTATAAAATGTTTCTTTTTCTACAACATCCTCTTCAATTCCTTCCTCATCTGCTAAGCCAAGAATTTCTTCCAAATCAGAGTCAAATGATTCCTCTAACCACCTGCGTACTTTATCAAGTGTGTAACACATATTTTGTATTAGAATAAGAAAAAACATTAAAAATTATCGTTCGGCTTGCAATGGTACAACACAGTAATTCGACTGTTTAAATTACTGCCCCACTTCTAATCATAGAAATTAAAAAGATGTTTGAGAATTGTTATTTTACAGCGGCTTTGTAGAATTCCAACTGTTCCAGAAATATTCATCCCGGTAATAAAACTGTCAACATTGATAATTGCTTAACGTTTTTTTTTTTTTTTTTTTTTTTTTTTTTCTTGTTTGGGTTTTTCCCTGGGCTTGTCAGCAACGGACGATTACCCATCAACATGTGTACATAGCAGCAATTAGGAGTAACAAGGAATGGAATCTGACAAAGAACCCTATACACCAAGGATGGAGAAACAATAACAATCAACGTCGAAAAATGTCAAACGTATGCATCCTGAAAAGAAAAGGAATGACGAAGGTAAGAGCAAACGGAGTTAGCTGTCCCATACCATGGCCACATCTGCAATTACAGAGCCCACAGTACAAACGGACAAAGGAATCTGGCTATAAATAATTAAGGAAGAAGAAACACGGGATGTTTAAAAAGCAGTTAGATCCATCAAGCACGAAACCTATATAGAATACAGCGCTTAGCGTCCGTAAACAATTATCCGAAAGTTCAATGACTTTCTCCATCACTATAAAGCAAAGTTTATAGTTTTTAATTATGAAACATTAATCATATTTATGGCGACGACTGCAGAAACAGCGCCTACCATTCTGTTAAAAGGAAATGAGCAGAATTTTCACTGAACACTATGGCCACACTGCAACAGCAGCGCCCGCAGTGCCGGCTAACAAGGAGTTCACCTATCTACCGTTAGAGGGCCGCAAATGCGACAGCGAGCCCGCAAAATTAACTGCGAGCTGTGCCTGTTTGTGACTGTAACTGCAACATCAGTGCGTGTTCTTCGTTTAGAGAGGAGTTCGTTTGGAATCACTGGACACGATAAGTTAGGAATGCCAAAATAGGAAATACTGAAGGGATTAGATATTAATATAGGAATTTTGCTACAATTGGTATGATCAACGTTGACTGTAATCGTTAATGGTATAATATGGAATTAACATTAATAGTATATTATATGAAAGCGAAATATTTTATTAAGAATAGTAACTTGTAAATAAAGAAAAATTTTAGCTGTCGCGCTGCGTCAAGAGGTAAAATACACGTTTGATCACAAATTTGAAACTAGAAAGATAAAAGATGATAAATGTAAATAGACAATTCGGAGTATGTTAAATTACTGAAGGTTGAGAGCTAAAAATTGCAAAAGCCAGAATCAATTTTTAATGATTATAAATGAGAAGATAAATATGTATCACAGTTATTTATCAAAAGTAGTATATAATATTTGTTTCTATTTATTTATTTATTTTTTGTATTTACAAGTCGCTTTTGGACTACAAGGTCATTAGCGACTACGGTTTTACAGATAATTATAACATTTTATATTGAATATTTGAAAATGCGCGAAACAAAAAATAAACAAAAAAGTCAGCTGAAGGCTGAGGAAGTTAGATCAGTTGGAATACTGGGATGTTTTTGAGGAAGGCTACGATTTTTTTACACTTCTCGGCGTCCGAAAACATCTCTGGAAGGCCGTTGGTAATACCCGCTTGTTGTCTGGCCTACTGGTAGTGATTACACTCGATCAAAAGATGTCTCACCGATATTTAGGCATGTTGCAGCGTTGACACAGGTTGGGCGGTTCTTTAGATATGAGGAACGAATGAGTCAAGTTTGTGTGTCCAATGCGGATACGAGTTAGGACACACTGCTCGTGTCTACTGAGAGTTGGCGTGTTTTCGTAGGTATGTGGAGTTTGCTCGGCATTTGGAGCCAAAGGGTGTTCCAGTAGTTTTTGACTGTGTTGCTTATCACCATTTTAGCTTCATGAGGTGTCATAAGTACTTCAGGCGGGCAATCTTGTGTCGTCGCGGTTCTTGCAGCTTGGTCCGCCAATTCATTTCCTTGGATTCCTGCATGCGCCGGTGTCCACACAAGGCTGACCTGTATATGCTGTGATTGGAGCTGGTCCAATTTTAGGTGGATGCGTTGTATGATAGGGTTTTCGGTAAACTGATTTTGGATGGCTCTTAAGCAGGGCAACGAGTCAGTAAATATGGTACAGTTTGTTGCGTCTTGGCGCAGTAGGATTAGTTCTAGAGTATGGATAATCGCCTTAGCCTCACAGGTGAAGATTGAATTATTGCCATGCGTTCGTTGTGCTGCTAACGTGATAGAGTCAGAGACTATAGCGTAACCTGTTTTGCCGTTGAGAATTGAACCGTCTGTATAGTATTCCGTGCATGGCTGAAAATTTCAAGGAAAAGTAATCTAAACGTCTCTGAGCTTGTGGTTACTTTCTCATGCTCACTTAGATCAACATTTATTGTCAGATTTGGTTGGCACCACGGGGGTAGGAACCCTAGCGATCGTTCATAAACCGGTGGTAGTATTATTTCGAGTTCTGCTGTGTATCTGGCTATCCGCGATCTGAGTGGTTCTGCTGCCGAATAGTCGGGGTCGATATTGTGCACAGGGACCTTGAAGATACTATCATTAGCTGGATTGTCCGGTGTCGAGGAGATTGTCACCGCATATTTTAAGCAGAGCTCTTTTCTTCTGATAACCAGTGGCAGTTCGTTGGCTTCTGCGAGCAAACTATTGACTGGACTCGTTCTGAACGCTCCTAAGCAGATACGGCATGCGGAATTGACAACCGGTTGCAGAGTGTCCAAGAGTGATTTCTTGGCTGCATCATATATAATGGCACCGTAATCGAGCACGGATCGGATAAGACTGCGGTAGACTTTTAATAGCGCTTTCGTGCTACTTCCCCACTGTTTGTTGGCGAGAATTTTGAGTATACGCAATCGGTCAAGGCAATTCTTCTTTAACGCTTTGATGTGAGTTTTCCACGAGAGCTTTCGGTCGATCTCGAGGCCCAGGATTTTTATCGAGTCCTTTTTTTTTTAAGACTTGGTCATTTAGATACAGTTGACAGTTCCTCGCTTCGGCTTGTTTCTGGCTGCCTATTATCATGTACTCCGACTTGGTGGCCGAGAACTTTAGACCGCATTTGGCGGCCCATGTTTGGAGGTCTACAAGAGCTTTTTGAACGATGTGGAAGGTGAATTCAATATTTTCCTCCCAGCATGATATCGTGAGGTCGTCAACGAAGAGTCGTCCCCGCAACGGAGATCTTAAGATTTTAAGCGTGTGATTAATTGTCACGATGAACAGGAGGACGACACTTAGCACAGATCCCTGCGGAAGCCCATTGATGAAGACCAATTTGGACAGGATTCCCTGGATCCGGACTCTCATGCATCGGCGATTGAGGAAGTTGTTCATAAAGGCGATGATGTTGCCAGTAAAATTCAGTGACCGCATAATACTGATTACTTCAGGAATCGAGGTTGTTTCGTAGGCCTTTTCGATATCCAACGATACCAATAGGAGGTGCGCTTGATCCGCCAAGGCGTCGCACATATCAGCTTCGATGCTTGCTAGGTAGTCAGTCGTTGATCTAAAGTTGCGGGAACCAAACTGATGTGGTGCAAGCAGTTCTTCTTTTTCCAGACGCCATCTTAGACGACGACATACCATCTTTTCCCAAACTTTACAGAGGTTGCATGTAAGTGAAATCGGTCTGTAGTTGGAGGTATGGGAGCGATCTTCGCTCGGCTTGTGTATTGGTATAATAGTTGCTTCCTTCCATTGATCGAGGAAAGTCTGCGTAAACCAGAGGTAATTAAAAACTGCCAAAAGGTATTCTAGGTAGTCGTGGGGAAGATTCTTGATCATCCGGTCCAGGGCTGGAATTTCGGGTCTTCGCGATGACGTGTAACAGTTCGCCAAGAGAGAACGGATTATTGATAGGATCCGGCTCAGGAGGTGCGTGCTGATGTTGATGGGCTGTACTTATTATGTCATCGCTTAAGTTTTGGTTAGGGCTACTTGCATTTGCGGCAAATGTGTCTGCAAAGATATCGGCTACAACCTGGGTATTATCAATAAGATTACCAGCATGGTCAGAAATGGTAGGTGAATGGAGAGGCGGCCGTTTCCCAGATATGGATCTGATTTTATTCCAAACGACGGCAGCTGGCGTTCTATCGTCGATTGATGAAGTGAAGTTGTTCCAGCAGACTTTTTTGCTTTGTTTCACGGTACGGCGGGCTAAGGCTCTGTTTTTTTTTAAATCAATCATATTCTCCTCAGTGGGATTTTTCTTATACTTGCGGAAGGCTTTTTTGGAGTTCTTTATAGCTGCGTTGAAGTCGGGAGTCCACACCATGGCACAGATTTACGTAGCACTGCTCCAGTAGATTTGGGTATTGAGTCGTTGGCCGCAGCAGTAATAATGCCGGTCAGTGATTCGATGATATCATTCGCCGTCATATTCCCTAGAGACGGGAGGGAAGGGAGAAGTTGCTTATGCTTTGCGAGGGAATCTTGATACTTTTTCCAGTCAGCATTGTTCAAAATCCATTTTTGCGGGTAATTTGGCATGTCGCTAGTGGTTATGCGGACGTTGATGAGAATCGGATAGTGGTCACTACTAGAATTGTCGTCTGCCACAGTCCACTCGAGGTCATCTGCAATGGTGGCTGATGCAAACGTAAGGTCTATTGCGCTCTGGTGTCCTGTTTTGACATCGAAATGGGGACTTGAGCCATTATTGAGAAGAATGGTTTGGTCGAGCCTGTTATACAGAGCTTCTACCGTTTTCCACGATTATCCGTCGTCTCCGATCCCCATAGGGTGTTGTGGGCATTAAAATCGCCACATAGGATAAATGGTGATGGTAGCTGGTTGCTAACATTCTCGAGCTCTCTCTCATCGAGTGTTAAACTGTTTAGGAGGTATATACTATAATATTGTTACTGGCTGGGCTGATCGGACTGTGAGCGCTGTAGCTTCTAAGTGAGTATTGAGATGCACCTCTTTAGTAGTCCATTTGTCCTTGACGAAAACTGCGACTCCACCACTGGCTCTGAGTGCATTTCGCCTATTTTTGAAAACTGCATGGTATCCACTGATTGTTGCACAAAAATTTTTGGTAAAGTTTGTTTCCTGGAGACAGATGCAATCAACATTGGTTCTATTGATACAAAGTTCTAGAAATTCTTTTTTTTCAAAAAAGCCGTTGATATTCCACTGTAATATCTGCATTTCCTGGAATAATCAATCGGCTTGCAGTCAAATACTTAGTACTCGAGCAGGTGTGTAGAACTCCCGGTATCTTCCAGCTTCACTAGATTCTCCGTAGATGTTGCTGAGCTGAGGGACGTCCTGTCGTCCAGGGCGCCTCCTTCGATTCTGTTCGCTAAGCGGGTAAAACGGTACTTAAGCTTTTGGTCATCCGGAAGGTTGTATAGCTTTCTGAGCATTACAGCTGTGCCAGCTGGGTCAAGTTCGTACTTAGCAAGGGCATCTTCTATTGTTGGGATTGAAGGTGCTTCCTCCAGGAAGCCGGAAAGTTGTGGAAATGTGCACGGGAACTCGGAGGGCATGTTATTCATTGCCTGTTCTATCACAGCAGGAAGTTCTGGTTTTTCGCCATTAGATTTAGTTTTTTTTTTCTTTCTTTTGCATTCTGCACTAGATGGCTTTACAAAAAGTTGTTGTTGAGTTGGTAGAGAAGCTTGCGATGAATCATCGGACCTTGACCGCTTAGCGGACAGATTGTGCGCTCCGTGTGTTGGTTGGGTTTCGTTTTTCTTGTTTACATCATTGTTGGGTCGTCCTGGCGGTAGTGGAGGAAAGGAAGGTTTCGTGACCGGCTGCATTTCAGGATGTACGGAAGCGTCTGGGTTTTCCTTGAGGGGCTCATCACCTGCAAACTCTTGTGAGCTCGCGTTTTGTGGGCAAGCCTTCGCTAAATGTCCTTCTTTTCTACAGTTGAAACAAAGCATTGAGTCGAGGGATGGATAAATAAAGTAAGAGGTATCTTCGTGGTCGATTTTCCATAGGGTAGGTATGTTGCCGACATCTTCGGGCTTGATGAACACCTGTCGTCTGAAGCTCAAGATGTGCTGATACGCAGGAATGTTTAATCCAGCACGTAATGTCGAAATACTTGAGACCGGAATTATTTTAGGATTCTTTTAACTTAGCTAGAATGACGTCGTTGGGGATTATAGGTGGAACGTTTGAGAGGATAAGCCTCTTTTGTTCCGGGAAATGAGTGGTCGAACGATAACTTCGGTGTCTCTCAACTTTACAATTTTGTGGACATCAACGAGAGTGTCTGCAATTTCTTTTGTTGCAACGTATATGCATACTCGGTTGTTTGCAATTCGGGACAGGTGTCGAATATTTTCTGGTTTGATTTTACTTCCAATAGCGATAGAATATTCATGGATTTGGATGCCGTCGACGGCGTCGAGGATGACTGCTTGGTTTTTGTGGGAACAAATTCGGTCTGGAGAACGTTGGTGTAAGTTTTGGTTTGCGGGGCTATGCTGGCCGCAAATCTCTTACAGGAATTTTTCCGCGGGGTAAAAATGCTGGTAGCGGGGCGCACACTTGTTTCGTAAAGGAAAAATGAAACTGGAAGTTTGAACAATTAGTATAAGTATTTCAAAAATTAACCTGGCCTATTGTGAAATATTTTTTAATCAACCGTCGTCGTCGTTGTCGAGGAGATATTTTGTAATAGATAAATCGGGGTGTTATTGTTTTTCGTTGGCGCATTTTAAATATCATTTTTTAACTATACGATGACGCGTAAAAATGTTGAGCGGCCATCAGTTTTGGAACCACCGGGTCCAACAAATATCATGGTCCCGGTGCCGCTTTCGTTCGTTTTTTATATTTCAAACCGGCAAAGGTGCGGTGCGCAATTCGAGTGTTTAGATTACTAAAAATTTTTTTAAATCGCCGGCCAGTTAAACGACGGTGCGCAATTCGAGTCCAGCTCTTTTTACGGTCGTTATTACAAAATGAGGCCACAAAAAAAAAAGAACACAAAAAAAACACCTCTCAGTTCAGTAAAATCTGTTTTGAAATTTAGCAACAAAATAAAAAATAGTTGTGCTGAATAAATAAATATTTAAAATTCTCAATTTCCGTTCTAATAATGTAAGAATAGAATATTTTTTATTTTTTTTTTTGGCCCGACGTAAGCAACTTGGCCACTCTATCCAGTGTCGATTTAAGTATGATGCCGGTTAGTGAAACTACGTAATATTTCAAATGACACGATACATGCTGCAGACACTCATGACAGTAAATGTATAAATTCACCCACGAATGCCTGTTTGGAAACATTTAGAATATTTCATCAATGCCGATGATTTTTGTATCAGCGACTGTGCTAGTCTTTTATTGTTTTCGGCATTATCATTATTTTAAATTTATTTTTATTCATACATGTTTAGAATTTTACGCTTCGCAAATGTCAATTAGAATTGGTCACTATTTTTCGTTTCCTAATGTTTTTTAAGTCTACTAAACCGAAGGATTTTGTAAAATTTCAATTGAAGTTTTTTTTTCTACATTAATTTTGAATGCTTTCATTCACGCCGTTAAAAATTGTTCCGCGATAATACAGAGCACTTTTTTTTTCTTTTTTTTTTCGATGGCTTTATTTAAATAGAAAAAATGACAATATATGGTTGTTTTTTTTCTGTATAATTATAAAAATTATAACGAGAAGATCCTGTTTCGTTCATCATTCCATTGCGTACGTAATACAAATTAAAAAGGAAATGTTCCCTCCCTTTACTGTCGTTTCCCATCAAATGGTTGCGCTCTGAATCATGGCGATTCCCTCCAATCCAATCCCTCCATATCTTCCAGTCCCTTACCAGTTCCTCTTAGTCTTTCTCCTAATTCCTCCCTTAACGATTCTTCCTTTGTCGTTTCCAATCTCTCCACGGCTATCATGGAATTCCTCGTCTCTTTTAACATAACCTCTTTCTACACGTTCCTTGATAATCTTTCAGCCTTCCTATTCAATCACGTTCATTTCAACTAGACGACCATCTCTTTTATCCGTTTTTTTCTTCTTTTGACGATCTTCCTCATGTTGCATTCCGTTCTTTATTTGTCGTCCTTATCTCTCTGTTTTTCTCTTGCCTCCGTTTTGCCAAGGATAACTGTTCGCTCAGGAATTATTAAATTAAAGCTTTCCACAGTTTTAATTTTAATTAATTTTTCTTTTATGTTACATGATTATTTCACTACGGAAGGAAGCCTACAAATTGGTCGTCAACCCAGTTCGTGCAGGTATTTCTCCCATTTCTTTTTTAACACTGACGGTAATGGCGAGGTACCTGCAATTTTGCCTGCATCCAACTTCCGACGGGTCTTCTCTCTTCTACTCATTTTCCCTTTATCAACTTCTCCTTTAAGTTGGAGGATCGTCTACAATCGATCTTCTCTTATTTATTATACTCTTCCTATCACCTTTGCATTCTTTTCTTTTACTTCAATTCCAGCTCTGCCCTCTCCCGCTTCTTTTTCTCATCCTTTTAGTTCCTTTTCTTCTCCCTCTAACTAGAATGTCACGGTCTTGGCGCCTTGAACATCCTTCAATGGAATTGCCTCAGCTTACAAGCTAATAAACTAAGTGTAGCGTGTCTATTAGACTTCTACAATATCCACGTAGTGCTGTTATCTGAAACTTGGCTTAAATCTTCCTCGTCTCTTGATTTCAAAATTTATTCTCTAGTTCGATCTGATCGTAGCGATAGGTATGGTGATGTTGCGATTCTAATTAGACACGATCTATCCCATCTCACTCACAACATCCCGTTTTTTCCTCCGCCTCTTCCTAACCTTCCTAACATGATTCATATTTCACTTGAAAATCTTCTCCCGAATTCGATACATATTGCTTTCGTGTACATCCCTCCTAACTTCAGCCTCTCTAGTCTTCCATTGCCTTCATTCCTTCCATCCCTATCTGATCCGTTTATTATTGGTGGAGACTGGAATTTTACTGTCGCTCCTTTTGTCGATGTTTGCTCTGCATTTGATAATGTGCATTTTCCCTCTCTGAGCTTCAAACTCCTCTCTCCTCCGCCTCTTTAAACGCGCTCTTATAAACATCAGTGTATCTGGTATTCCTATTCCTACTGCTAATTCCATATGTTACCTAGCTCTCTTCTTAAATAGTCGCCTTACATTTCACGAACATATTAATTATATCTATAATTTCTCGATCAAAAAACTAAATCTCCTCAAACCTCTCAGACGGGGCGGAGATCCGTGCATTCTTTTAATTCTATACAAATCAATTATTCGGTCCAAACTTGACTATTGCTCCTTCATTTATGGCAATACCTCCAAATATCTTCTTTCGAAACTTGACTCAATTCAAAATTCCTGCCTCTTCGTCTATGCATTGGCGCTTTAAAATCTTTTCCTATTCCTGCGTTTTTATCTGAATCTGCCACTTAAATCCATTCGTCGTTCACTTCTCGGTTATTGTTTTTTAATAAAACGCCTCACTACTTCTTTATTCAATCTTATTCCTTCCTATCTTCATATCAAAAATCATATGGACCTACTTAGAATTACATTGTAAATTTTGATCATTTTATACAAAGTATAGAAGAGAAAGAGACAGAAATGTAAGGTAGACGGGTCAAGAAGCACAAATGGCCGAGTTATATATAAGTAGTCATTAAAAGCGGGGACTGGGAGTTCCGCTAATCCGAACCCCAATTCCTGTCCCGGAGGCGAAAATTCACCCCAGACCGGTAATCCGAACTCAAAATTCACCCCAATTCATGTCCAGGTGGTCAAAATTCACCCAAGTTTCCCCCGATTCTTCCGAGTTTCCCCCGGACGGTTCCCGCTCGTTTCCGATAAACCGAACATCCAAACAGTGTCCAGAGGTCAATAAACTGACCAAAGTGTTATTCTGGGGCGAAAGTAACCCCAATTAGTGTCCAGGTGCTGAAAGTTCCCCCAAGTTCCCCAAATTTCTCCGAAATTCCCCTGTACGCGTCCCGCTCGTCTCCGATAAACCGAACTGATTATTAATTAACATAAGTATATTAATTAATGTCCGAAAGTAACCCAAGTCTCCGATCGCCCCGCCCGCCCGCTACGTTACCACAATTTTTTTAAAAATTCCGAGGCCTAAGTATGAAAATTCCAAAATTTAACCCCAATATATTATTTAAAGCGTAAATCTAACCCAACACCTCCAGTTCGCCCCTCACGCACGTATATTTCGATCCCGCGCACGCTCTGGTCGCTATCGTGAAAGCGCACGCGCAGATCCCACACATATTCCAATCTACACTGCGATATCCCCATGCACACACGCGCTCCCTTTCCGATGAACCGAACCGATTATTAATTAACATAAGTATATTAATTAATGTCCGAATGTAACCCAAGCCCCCGCTGGCCCCGCCCGTCCACTGCTTTACCGCAATTTTTTTTAAAAATTCCGAGGCCTAAGTATGAAAATTCCAAAATTTAACTCCAGTATATTATTTAGAGCGTAAATCTAACCTATAACTCCAGTTCACACCTCTCACACGTATATTTCGTTCCCGCGCACGCTCCGGTCGCTGTCGCGAAAGCGCACGCGCCGATCCCACGCATATTCCAATCTCTGCCGCGATATCCCCACGCACACACGCGCTCCCTTTCCGATACCACGATTATTTCTTTAATATTTCAAAGTCTAAGTATACATAATATAAAATTAGCCAAAGCATATTTTTTTATTTTCCAGATTCCCTGATCTTACTACCATATGCCGAAGCGCACGTCCCGAACCAACGCATATATCTAACATAACGTGCTCCGCCGTGAAAGCGCACACGCCGATCCCCCGCACGTGTCAACCGTGTACACTGCTCCATTTTTTTTTAATTATTATTTTTTTCACATAATAACCCAATCCCTGCTCTGTTGTCTAAACCTAACCGGTTATCCAAAACATTTACAAATTAACAAATCAATTATTTCTATAGTCTAAAATAGCCTTAAGGGCCACCCTCTTTTCCGATCGATTCCGTTGTTTTAATATCGAATATATCGCATTCTATTTACTTTTACTACATCCATTAAACATCCAATCGACGCTCCCGACACCTCCGTCATTTCATATTGAGAGGTAATTATTTTTTTATGTGACCGCTATGAATGCCCACGGTCCATTCCCGCACACCAATCTGCTATCGTTAGTTCCCATACCGTTCATAATAACTTTTTTCAACTCCAAGTATTATGGAATTATTCCAATTATATATTTTCTTCACTTCTGACCATTTCTTCCGACCGTTCATAATATTTTTATTTTCCTCCGGTTCTAAAAATAAATCCTACAATGTCTTCAACGCGATGAATGCGCACACATCTTCTGCAGTTAGTTTCCATATCGTTCTTAATAATTTTTCGAGCCTAAATATTATAGAAATAGCAGAAGTATATTTTTTTCGTTTCTGATCATTTCTTCCGACCGTTCATAATATTTTTATTTTTCTCTGGTTCTAAAAATAAATCCTACAATGTCTTCAACGCGATGAATGCGCACACATCTGCCATCGTTAGTTCCCATACCGTTCATAATAACTTTTTTCAACTCCAAGTATTATGGAATTATTCTAACTATATTTTTTTTTTCGCTTCTGATCGTTTCTCCCGAACGTTCATAATTTTTTTCCAGACATATGTATTCAAAAATGAAATCGAGTATAATTTTATTTAACACAGTTTCATAATTTCCCTCACCATCCGCTATTCATCCTACACAAATTACAATTCTTTCATAATATATGTTCTAGACCCAGTCAAACAATCAACTCTCGCAGAAGTGTAGACGTTGCCTCCAACACCCATTTTACTATCAATTATTGTATATTATTGTTAGATTATTTTTCCAAAAAGTCTTTTGAAATTTTTTTCCGTTCGTACATATTTTTTTATTTTATTTGCACGACATCCATTTCCATGCATACACGTTTCCCTAGCAATTATAATATGTTTTATTTATTTTTCAACTCGTCCCAGACTTACATACACACCATATTGTCACACTCACAGATAGGTTCCTTATTAATCGTGACCATTTTTTTTCTGTATTAGCCACGGAAGCATATCACATCTGACCCACACATATACCACACACAGTCATTATATTTAATTTTTAATTATCGATCTTTAATTATTTTTACCGGTATTATTTTTCCGACACATTCACCCCGTCATACATACTTTACATATTTTAACATTTTGATAGAGAAAATCTCAGGGCACTAAATAATTTTTATCAACATCGTAACTAATTTTAATATTATACACATCTCAGTATAATTATTAAACGAAGGAACTATTATTTTCATTGACGATATTGTTGCTACAAACATTAATCGTCCTTTTCCAGGTATAGTCAACCTCTTCATGTATTCGTCTCGTCTTTCTATCAACCTTTGACCGCTCAATACTCCCCCCCCCCCCCCCCGCTATTTACCGTTATTCGCTAGAAGAATATTTTTTTAGACTCGTTCAAATACACACATGCACATAAAAAAATCGACATCAACGTCATCGAACACTGATCTCGACATTTCCAAGAAATTCAATCGCTGCTTCACAGTCTAAGATGTCTCCGCCCGCCTCACCAGTCGTTCGTAACATTATTGAAGCGCCTGTCATGTACTGTTATTTACGACCTTTTACAACATACAAATTCACGACATGTATACACCTTTTCTAGAAAGCATGGTGAAAATGGACAATCTCTCCCGATGAAAACCAGCTTGAATGATGTACCGTTATTTCATTCATTTTTCAGAAGGTTAATTTAAGGCGTCCATGCACCTTTTCTACTATTAAATAAGCAAATGTATCCTTTAAACCTTTCTACCTTTTTGCAATCAATTTACTGACGGTACATACTTTTTATATTTTTTCCACATACTCCTTGATCGTCACAACCACCACAAAAGCGCACCATCCATTCGCACACACTCATCTGCTACCGTTAGATCTCATATCATTCATAATAATTTTTTCGATTCTATTAGTTTAAGAATATTTCATTTTTTTTTTGTTGTTTTTTTCTAACTGTAACATTTTTTTTTTTTTGAAATCTTTCGTATTATATTTTTTCTCCCATATGGCTGTCACGTAGTCGTAGCGAAAAATGCTCCGTTCACAACCTTGCATGCATGTTGCCTTGCATGTTGCCATACCGATCTATTAGATCGTGCGACAATGTTATTGAGTCTGCTGAAACAGGATCTTCCTCTTCATATCTTCTGTAGAAAACGGTTTACATGTACACACCTACACTCAAACACACATATCTTCATCTCCCCTTGACGATGTCTTTCAAACACCTCTATAACCAAAGGAATGTGGTTTTTCTGGTACAACCCTCCCTTTTCAAAGGCGAGCATCGAGGTAGATTGTTGAACGGATCTGATCGTGCAGGCAGTATTAGTTTTATGTTAAACGTGTTCATTTTGTAGAATCTGTGTTCTTCACGCGTTATTAAAAATTTACTGTAACGGTAAAAGTAATCATTTTCTATTTTTTAGTAAAAAGTTAAAAATATTAATCAAACATGAATAACAATACCGAATCGATTGATATTAAAGCCGACGAGTTTATTCAGAATTCCTTTTCGAGTGATAGCGACTCGCATACATCTTCTTCACCTCCAACACCGCAATATGATGATGGTTATACATCAGAGGAATCAACATCTTTTGTACGTAAAATCGTTGGTCAAGTATTATTATCAGAACAAGTGGATATAGCGGAATATTTTGTAGATATCAGCGTCCATATAGATTGTGATTATGGGTTTCGAGTAACTGAACTAGCAATGATTGATATGTCTGGAGGGAAGTGTTTGCATGCGTTGTATAAGCCAAGCAGAGCATGGCATGCATCAAAAATGCCACATTTACAATATTCTTCAGTGAGTTATTACTTGAAGAACCCTTCATTATTTCCCTGTCGTGAAGAAATATTCATCGCGCGCGATATATTCACGATATTGTCCCAAAAACCGAGGGCTCGCGTATATGTTTTAACAGTATATGCTAAACTTACACTAATGGAACTTAACGAAAAGTCTGAATTGTTGCGTGATTTAGACTACGAAATCGTTAATATGGATCAAGTCTTTCGATTATCTAGTATTGAGAATCTACATGAAGAGTATTTTGGTATAAGCAATTTGATAACTTGTAAACACCATAATGAGAATGATAGTTTTCATTGTGCGGTGAAAAACGTTATGGTGATGAAGGCATGGTACGATCATGTCATCCGTCCGCTGAAGCTTATGAATAATCTCAATATAAATGATTTAAGTCAGTTGTTCATTACAACCACCAAAGAAATGATAATTACGTTATTTCCAAGTTGTGTTGGAGACATTTATACATTTTTACCAGGTAGACTAAAACAGGATGATACAATAAAATCACTTCTACCATGTTTTGAACATGAGAATGATGAAGAATATTATTTCGATGACGATATATTTCTGCATAGTACTCGAAATTGTATGAAAGTAAAAGATTGTATCGACTGCCAACGTACAATTCGCGCAGATTAAAAATTCATTAATTCGATCGTTTTTAACAATTTTGTATATTTTTTCTGTATATTTTTGTGTGTATTTGTACATATATATTTTTTTTCAGACCGTTCGTTTTTATGTTTTCTTTAAAATTTTTTAAATATATTTTTATACACATGTAAATACTGTTTTGTATATATTTTGTATATATTTTTTCCCTCAATATCTATTCATTCTCATATTGTATATATTTTTGCTAATTATTTTTTCATCTTTTTCCGATCCTTTCCGATTTCTGTTTATTTAATTTATTTAGCGATCTATCCTTCTCTCCCCCTCTTAACTTAAAGTACTGGTAATGACGAAATTTTCAAAAATCTGAACCAGTCGAGTATAATGTATATATAATTATTTAATTTTCGAATATATTTCCACATAATTTGTTCATATCTGTTTAGATTAAAAAATTAGATTTTTGTCTGTAATACACCATTTTTTTTATTTTTTTTTTGTGTGTAATAAGCGAATTTAACTGTTATACTTTTTCACATACATCACGTATTTCCGCAGCTGTGAGAGTTTTCATCTGTTTGTAAGATACAACCTCTGACTCTAAATGTTCTCTAAATATTTTTTTTTTGAACCTAAATATTATAGAAATAGCCGAAGTATATTTTTTTCGTTTCTGTCCATTTCTTCCGACCGTTCATAATTTTGTATTTTTTCTCCAATATGTATGCTCACTATCGTAGCGTAAATGTGCGTCGCTCATAACCTTACATGCATGTTGCCATACCGTTGTATTAGATCGTGCGACAATGTTATTGAGTCTGCTGAAACAGGATCTTCCTCTTCATATCTTCTGTAGAAAACGGTTTACATGTACACACCTACACTCAAACACACATATCTTCATCTCCCCTTGACGATGTCTTTCAAACACCTCTATAACCAAAGGAATGTGGTTTTTCTGGTACAACCCTCCCTTTTCAAAGGCGAGCATCGAGGTAGATTGTTGAACGGATCTGATCGTGCAGGCAGTATTAGTGTTATGTTAAACGTGTGGAATTTGTTGAAGCTGTGTTCTTCACGCGTTATTAAAATATTCTCAAGAACGATAAAGTCTGTGATTTCCTACGTCTTTTCTCTTTTTCGTTCGCTCTTTATTTTCTGTCTTTTTTCTCTCTTATTGCACGTTATTCTTTTCGCTCTTATTTTCTCTCATATTTTTAGTATAAATATTACAATAATAATCGAATATGAATAACAATACCGAATCGAATGTCGATAATGTCGCGGATTTCATTCAAAATTTTTTCGTAAATGATAATGATAATGCAATGTTTCCGGACGATTTTCCAAATATACATATGCCGACACCACCACCACCAACAGAAGAAACATCATTACAAGGGCCTTCGCTACATTCATTCTCAGATTTCATTCCATTGGCTACATCAACACCTTTAGCATCACCGGTAATGTCACAAGATTTGCAAACTCCGTCGTTAGCGCAAGTACCTTTGGTACATGATGAAAAAGAATATAGCACAACAATGTTGGAATTACCCAAAGAAATATTTAACCGAAAAGCAGTCGTCTATGTTAAAGACCCTAACGATCCAGAAAATAAAAATAGTTTCATGTATGCGGTTTTAGCAAAATTTACATCAAAACCGTCATCGATGTGGCAGTACAATATTCTACAGAAAGTATACGATTTCAGCTTTATTCACTTACCGATCCAATCGCTGGCTGATATTGAAACGTTTGAAAGAATAAACGCTGTATCAATCAACTTATACAAGCTGATAGAAACCGACTATACAGATCAAAGTACATTCAACTACAAAATAAAAGTCGTGTACGCCTTCCGAAAAAATCACAGTTTGTTAAATCATAAACATCACACAAACATATTATATTGGGGATCTAATGGAAATTATCAATTCGCATGGATAAAAAAATTCAGTCGATTGTTGCGGATCCAGTCGCCGAAAGCGAAATTTGTATGCTGGTCATGTCTCGATTCCATGAATACCGATTACGAACATAATAATACTCACAGATGTGACGCAGTCAGTTGGCGTAATATGCACTATATGTAATTAAATAAAGACGTATTTTTCGTATTCATAGATGTATTTTTATTTTTCAAAAAATCTTTTTACATTGTTTCATACAAATTAATGTAATCTATATAATATAATAAATATTTTCATATGTATACATTTTTGTTTTTATTTTCCATAAACTTAAAATTCCAATTTTACTATTGTTGTTAATATATTCCAAACTCCAGTTTGTATTAAATCCTCTCGTTCCTTATGTTGAACAGACGAATCAATATTATTTAACTGTTCAGTTAAGTATGCAGAGTCTTTTTATCTTGCTTAACTTTAAAGATATATGATAGATTCTTTTTTCATTTGACAGTGTAAACGTTTTCTTCTTTTACAATTTTCTTATGCTTTATCACTATTACAACATTTTTCATCATTTTCTAACTAATTGTAAACATTTTTCCACTATTTTGTAACATGTTCTTATGTTTTTGGACTTTTTACACTACTTTTTTCACCAATTTATACTATTTCGAAGCGTTTCATATGACTGAACGCTACTTAAGAAGTTTTTCAATAATTATCGCCATTCCTCACAATATTCATATGTTTTAACGCTTTTTACACTATTTTTCACAAATTTATATTTCGCTTCATTTCTAATGTTTGAACGCCTCATATGTAGTTTTTCGACAATTTTTCACTGTTCATCAATATATTTTTTATGTTGTATCACCTTTTACAAAGTCTTCTTCGAATTTTACCTTCATTCAACAATATTTTCGTTATTGTACCCCTTTGAACTGTTGTTTTACCCTAAAAGTGAGTGTATATCTAATTTGTTATAATAAGGAAAGAATGTAATGTATATTACAAATTTCCTTTCCTGGGAGTATGATTGTGTGCGTGGAATAATAAACTCTGGTTAAATGGCAGAATGTATCCACCATCAAGCAGGGTGTGTAATGCGTGGTAATTAACTCTGGCATTTCACACATTGCAAGGAAGTTATGATATGTTTGAGCAAAAATTAGTTGTTGTATATCATTCATGTTAGCCATTAAATGTTCACACTGAGAGGTGTAAGGGTGTCGTCATCATATGAACCATTACGATTTTTATAATTATATTATACACTAAGCATGTATGTATTACAACGACCACATCAACTCTGTTAAGGACAGTAATGTTTGGAGGTAGATAGTGAACCGTTACATTAGAAGAGGAACATGGGTACATACATGGAAACATCATTAGCGATATTACATCACATGTATGTCACCAAATTTAACTAAAATGTTGCGTCCATAGTAAAAAATGAGAGGATTTTTCCTAAGAGGTTAAATTTTATGTCTAAGGTGACGAATATAATAAAATTGATGCAATTTTAGCTGAAGATGGGGTATTTTACACTAAAATCGTTGTTTTACACCTAAAGTGAGATTATTTGGGGAGTTAAACGGTCTTTTTTCATATAAAATTTTATGTTTTTTCTAAATGTGGCTATTTTTTGTCCTAAATGGAGTAATTTCTGTGTGAATGGCACTTTTTAGACTGACCTATATACTTCTTGATGTGATATTCCATTCATTGTGAAGTTATGCTTTGAAAGGATTTGTGTCTGGTTGTGGGAAGTTTCCGAACTTTTCTGATGCATCGATTATAGTATAATAGTTGTTGTGTGTTAGTGAGTTGATCGTGTTTGGATGGGAATAATAAATAGGGGTAAGAGGTGAAGTGTACCACATCAAGCAAGGAGAGTACTGTTTGATAATTAACTCTATCATTTAAACACATTGCAAGTCAGTTATAATATGTTAAGTCAAAATTAGTTGTTGTATCTCGTTCAGGATTTTACATTAAACGATCACACTGAGAGACGCGATGGACTCGTCATCATCAAGATCCATGCAATCATTACATTATTTTTCACTAATTTGTAATCACCATTTTTTTTTTTATGTTTTGAACGACTCTTATAATGTTTTTTGATAATTTTCATGGTACAAGGTTCATAATGTAAAGTAATTTTAATTATTTCAACAGTCTTTACACACAAATAAAGCAATATATCTTAAGCACACTCAACATAATACAAATTTTTATAAACAGAAGTAAACAACGGATTTACTTAGAAATTTTAATAAAACTTAAGAATCATATTATATATGAAATTGCTTGTTTTTTCAATCAATGATCCAAACTAGCAGGTTTAGAATTATATCAGACATCGAGTAAAAACCCCAAATTATTTAATGTGTATATCTTTGCTACTTTTTACCTCATATATGTGAATATACATCGATATATATGAATATATGTAGATATATATGTATATATGTAGATATATATTTAGATATATATATATGTATGTAGATATTTATGGATATATGTATATATGTAGATATATATGAATATATGTAGATATATATGTATATATGTAGATATATATACATATATGTAGATATATATATGTATGTAGATATATATGTATATATGTAGATATATATGAATATATGTAGATATATATGTATATATGTAGATATATATGTATATATGTAGATATATATGTATACATGTAGATATATATGCATATATGTAGATATATATATATGTATGTAGATATTTATGGATATATGTATATATGTAGATATATATGAATATGTGTAGATATGTACATTCACATATATGAGGTAAAAACCCCAAATTATTTAATGTGTATATCTTTGCTACTTTTTACCTCATATATGTGAATACACATCGATATATATGAATATATGTAGATATATATGTATATATGTAGATATATATGTATATATGTAGATATATATGTATATATGTAGATATATATGTATATATGTAGATATATATGTATATATGTAGATATATATGCATATATGTATATATATATATGTATGTAGATATATATGTATATATGTAGATATATATGTATATATGTAGATATATATGTGTATATGTAGATATATATGTGTATATGTAAATATATATGTGTATATGTAGATATATATGCATATATGTAGATATATATATGTATGTAGATATTTATGGATATATGTATATATCTGGATATATATGAATATGTGTAGATATGTACATTCACACATATAAGGTAAAAAGTAGCAAAGATATACACATTAAATAATTTGGGGTTTTTACTCGATGTCTGATATAATTCTAAACCTGCTAGTTTGGATCATTGATTGAAAAAACAAGCAATTTCATATATAATATGATTCTTAAGTTTTATTAAAATTTCTAAGTAAATCCGTTGTTTACTTCTGTTTATAAAAATTTGTATCATGTTGAGTGTGCTTAAGATATATTGCTTTATTTGTGTGTAAAGACTGTTGAAATAATTAAAATTACTTTACATTATGAACCTTGTACCATGAAAATTATCAAAAAACATTATAAGAGTCGTTCAAAACATAAAAAAAAAAATGGTGATTACAAATTAGTGAAAAATAATGTAATGATTGCATGGATCTTGATGATGACGAGTCCATCGCGTCTCTCAGTGTGATCGTTTAATGTAAAATCCTGAACGAGATACAACAACTAATTTTGACTTAACATATTATAACTGACTTGCAATGTGTTTAAATGATAGAGTTAATTATCAAACAGTACTCTCCTTGCTTGATGTGGTACACTTCACCTCTTACCCCTATTTATTATTCCCATCCAAACACGATCAACTCACTAACACACAACAACTATTATACTATAATCGATGCATCAGAAAAGTTCGGAAACTTCCCACAACCAGACACAAATCCTTTCAAAGCATAACTTCACAATGAATGGAATATCACATCAAGAAGTATATAGGTCAGTCTAAAAAGTGCCATTCACACAGAAATTACTCCATTTAGGACAAAAAATAGCCACATTTAGAAAAAACATAAAATTTTATATGAAAAAAGACCGTTTAACTCCCCAAATAATCTCACTTTAGGTGTAAAACAACGATTTTAGTGTAAAATACCCCATCTTCAGCTAAAATTGCATCAATTTTATTATATTCGTCACCTTAGACATAAAATTTAACCTCTTAGGAAAAATCCTCTCATTTTTTACTATGGACGCAACATTTTAGTTAAATTTGGTGACATACATGTGATGTAATATCGCTAATGATGTTTCCATGTATGTACCCATGTTCCTCTTCTAATGTAACGGTTCACTATCTACCTCCAAACATTACTGTCCTTAACAGAGTTGATGTGGTCGTTGTAATACATACATGCTTAGTGTATAATATAATTATAAAAATCGTAATGGTTCATATGATGACGACACCCTTACACCTCTCAGTGTGAACATTTAATGGCTAACATGAATGATATACAACAACTAATTTTTGCTCAAACATATCATAACTTCCTTGCAATGTGTGAAATGCCAGAGTTAATTACCACGCATTACACACCCTGCTTGATGGTGGATACATTCTGCCATTTAACCAGAGTTTATTATTCCACGCACACAATCATACTCCCAGGAAAGGAAATTTGTAATATACATTACATTCTTTCCTTATTATAACAAATTAGATATACACTCACTTTTAGGGTAAAACAACAGTTCAAAGGGGTACAATAACGAAAATATTGTTGAATGAAGGTAAAATTCGAAGAAGACTTTGTAAAAGGTGATACAACATAAAAAATATATTGATGAACAGTGAAAAATTGTCGAAAAACTACATATGAGGCGTTCAAACATTAGAAATGAAGCGAAATATAAATTTGTGAAAAATAGTGTAAAAAGCGTTAAAACATATGAATATTGTGAGGAATGGCGATAATTATTGAAAAACTTCTTAAGTAGCGTTCAGTCATATGAAACGCTTCGAAATAGTATAAATTGGTGAAAAAAGTAGTGTAAAAAGTCCAAAAACATAAGAACATGTTACAAAATAGTGGAAAAATGTTTACAATTAGTTAGAAAATGATGAAAAATGTTGTAATAGTGATAAAGCATAAGAAAATTGTAAAAGAAGAAAACGTTTACACTGTCAAATGAAAAAAGAATCTATCATATATCTTTAAAGTTAAGCAAGATAAAAAGACTCTGCATACTTAACTGAACAGTTAAATAATATTGATTCGTCTGTTCAACATAAGGAACGAGAGGATTTAATACAAACTGGAGTTTGGAATATATTAACAACAATAGTAAAATTGGAATTTTAAGTTTATGGAAAATAAAAACAAAAATGTATACATATGAAAATATTTATTATATTATATAGATTACATTAATTTGTATGAAACAATGTAAAAAGATTTTTTGAAAAATAAAAATACATCTATGAATACGAAAAATACGTCTTTATTTAATTACATATAGTGCATATTACGCCAACTGACTGCGTCACATCTGTGAGTATTATTATGTTCGTAATCGGTATTCATGGAATCGAGACATGACCAGCATACAAATTTCGCTTTCGGCGACTGGATCCGCAACAATCGACTGAATTTTTTTATCCATGCGAATTGATAATTTCCATTAGATCCCCAATATAATATGTTTGTGTGATGTTTATGATTTAACAAACTGTGATTTTTTCGGAAGGCGTACACGACTTTTATTTTGTAGTTGAATGTACTTTGATCTGTATAGTCGGTTTCTATCAGCTTGTATAAGTTGATTGATACAGCGTTTATTCTTTCAAACGTTTCAATATCAGCCAGCGATTGGATCGGTAAGTGAATAAAGCTGAAATCGTATACTTTCTGTAGAATATTGTACTGCCACATCGATGACGGTTTTGATGTAAATTTTGCTAAAACCGCATACATGAAACTATTTTTATTTTCTGGATCGTTAGGGTCTTTAACATAGACGACTGCTTTTCGGTTAAATATTTCTTTGGGTAATTCCAACATTGTTGTGCTATATTCTTTTTCATCATGTACCAAAGGTACTTGCGCTAACGACGGAGTTTGCAAATCTTGTGACATTACCGGTGATGCTAAAGGTGTTGATGTAGCCAATGGAATGAAATCTGAGAATGAATGTAGCGAAGGCCCTTGTAATGATGTTTCTTCTGTTGGTGGTGGTGGTGTCGGCATATGTATATTTGGAAAATCGTCCGGAAACATTGCATTATCATTATCATTTACGAAAAAATTTTGAATGAAATCCGCGACATTATCGACATTCGATTCGGTATTGTTATTCATATTCGATTATTATTGTAATATTTATACTAAAAATATGAGAGAAAATAAGAGCGAAAAGAATAACGTGCAATAAGAGAGAAAAAAGACAGAAAATAAAGAGCGAACGAAAAAGAGAAAAGACGTAGGAAATCACAGACTTTATCGTTCTTGAGAATATTTTAATAACGCGTGAAGAACACAGCTTCAACAAATTCCACACGTTTAACATAACACTAATACTGCCTGCACGATCAGATCCGTTCAACAATCTACCTCGATGCTCGCCTTTGAAAAGGGAGGGTTGTACCAGAAAAACCACATTCCTTTGGTTATAGAGGTGTTTGAAAGACATCGTCAAGGGGAGATGAAGATATGTGTGTTTGAGTGTAGGTGTGTACATGTAAACCGTTTTCTACAGAAGATATGAAGAGGAAGATCCTGTTTCAGCAGACTCAATAACATTGTCGCACGATCTAATACAACGGTATGGCAACATGCATGTAAGGTTATGAGCGACGCACATTTACGCTACGATAGTGAGCATACATATTGGAGAAAAAATACAAAATTATGAACGGTCGGAAGAAATGGACAGAAACGAAAAAAATATACTTCGGCTATTTCTATAATATTTAGGTTCAAAAAAAAAATATTTAGAGAACATTTAGAGTCAGAGGTTGTATCTTACAAACAGATGAAAACTCTCACAGCTGCGGAAATACGTGATGTATGTGAAAAAGTATAACAGTTAAATTCGCTTATTACACACAAAAAAAAAATAAAAAAAATGGTGTATTACAGACAAAAATCTAATTTTTTAATCTAAACAGATATGAACAAATTATGTGGAAATATATTCGAAAATTAAATAATTATATATACATTATACTCGACTGGTTCAGATTTTTGAAAATTTCGTCATTACCAGTACTTTAAGTTAAGAGGGGGAGAGAAGGATAGATCGCTAAATAAATTAAATAAACAGAAATCGGAAAGGATCGGAAAAAGATGAAAAAATAATTAGCAAAAATATATACAATATGAGAATGAATAGATATTGAGGGAAAAAATATATACAAAATATATACAAAACAGTATTTACATGTGTATAAAAATATATTTAAAAAATTTTAAAGAAAACATAAAAACGAACGGTCTGAAAAAAAAATATATATGTACAAATACACACAAAAATATACAGAAAAAATATACAAAATTGTTAAAAACGATCGAATTAATGAATTTTTAATCTGCGCGAATTGTACGTTGGCAGTCGATACAATCTTTTACTTTCATACAATTTCGAGTACTATGCAGAAATATATCGTCATCGAAATAATATTCTTCATCATTCTCATGTTCAAAACATGGTAGAAGTGATTTTATTGTATCATCCTGTTTTAGTCTACCTGGTAAAAATGTATAAATGTCTCCAACACAACTTGGAAATAACGTAATTATCATTTCTTTGGTGGTTGTAATGAACAACTGACTTAAATCATTTATATTGAGATTATTCATAAGCTTCAGCGGACGGATGACATGATCGTACCATGCCTTCATCACCATAACGTTTTTCACCGCACAATGAAAACTATCATTCTCATTATGGTGTTTACAAGTTATCAAATTGCTTATACCAAAATACTCTTCATGTAGATTCTCAATACTAGATAATCGAAAGACTTGATCCATATTAACGATTTCGTAGTCTAAATCACGCAACAATTCAGACTTTTCGTTAAGTTCCATTAGTGTAAGTTTAGCATATACTGTTAAAACATATACGCGAGCCCTCGGTTTTTGGGACAATATCGTGAATATATCGCGCGCGATGAATATTTCTTCACGACAGGGAAATAATGAAGGGTTCTTCAAGTAATAACTCACTGAAGAATATTGTAAATGTGGCATTTTTGATGCATGCCATGCTCTGCTTGGCTTATACAACGCATGCAAACACTTCCCTCCAGACATATCAATCATTGCTAGTTCAGTTACTCGAAACCCATAATCACAATCTATATGGACGCTGATATCTACAAAATATTCCGCTATATCCACTTGTTCTGATAATAATACTTGACCAACGATTTTACGTACAAAAGATGTTGATTCCTCTGATGTATAACCATCATCATATTGCGGTGTTGGAGGTGAAGAAGATGTATGCGAGTCGCTATCACTCGAAAAGGAATTCTGAATAAACTCGTCGGCTTTAATATCAATCGATTCGGTATTGTTATTCATGTTTGATTAATATTTTTAACTTTTTACTAAAAAATAGAAAATGATTACTTTTACCGTTACAGTAAATTTTTAATAACGCGTGAAGAACACAGATTCTACAAAATGAACACGTTTAACATAAAACTAATACTGCCTGCACGATCAGATCCGTTCAACAATCTACCTCGATGCTCGCCTTTGAAAAGGGAGGGTTGTACCAGAAAAACCACATTCCTTTGGTTATAGAGGTGTTTGAAAGACATCGTCAAGGGGAGATGAAGATATGTGTGTTTGAGTGTAGGTGTGTACATGTAAACCGTTTTCTACAGAAGATATGAAGAGGAAGATCCTGTTTCAGCAGACTCAATAACATTGTCGCACGATCTAATAGATCGGTATGGCAACATGCAAGGCAACATGCATGCAAGGTTGTGAACGGAGCATTTTTCGCTACGACTACGTGACAGCCATATGGGAGAAAAAATATAATACGAAAGATTTCAAAAAAAAAAAAATGTTACAGTTAGAAAAAAACAACAAAAAAAAAATGAAATATTCTTAAACTAATAGAATCGAAAAAATTATTATGAATGATATGAGATCTAACGGTAGCAGATGAGTGTGTGCGAATGGATGGTGCGCTTTTGTGGTGGTTGTGACGATCAAGGAGTATGTGGAAAAAATATAAAAAGTATGTACCGTCAGTAAATTGATTGCAAAAAGGTAGAAAGGTTTAAAGGATACATTTGCTTATTTAATAGTAGAAAAGGTGCATGGACGCCTTAAATTAACCTTCTGAAAAATGAATGAAATAACGGTACATCATTCAAGCTGGTTTTCATCGGGAGAGATTGTCCATTTTCACCATGCTTTCTAGAAAAGGTGTATACATGTCGTGAATTTGTATGTTGTAAAAGGTCGTAAATAACAGTACATGACAGGCGCTTCAATAATGTTACGAACGACTGGTGAGGCGGGCGGAGACATCTTAGACTGTGAAGCAGCGATTGAATTTCTTGGAAATGTCGAGATCAGTGTTCGATGACGTTGATGTCGATTTTTTTATGTGCATGTGTGTATTTGAACGAGTCTAAAAAAATATTCTTCTAGCGAATAACGGTAAATAGCGGGGGGGGGGGGGGGGGGAGTATTGAGCGGTCAAAGGTTGATAGAAAGACGAGACGAATACATGAAGAGGTTGACTATACCTGGAAAAGGACGATTAATGTTTGTAGCAACAATATCGTCAATGAAAATAATAGTTCCTTCGTTTAATAATTATACTGAGATGTGTATAATATTAAAATTAGTTACGATGTTGATAAAAATTATTTAGTGCCCTGAGATTTTCTCTATCAAAATGTTAAAATATGTAAAGTATGTATGACGGGGTGAATGTGTCGGAAAAATAATACCGGTAAAAATAATTAAAGATCGATAATTAAAAATTAAATATAATGACTGTGTGTGGTATATGTGTGGGTCAGATGTGATATGCTTCCGTGGCTAATACAGAAAAAAAATGGTCACGATTAATAAGGAACCTATCTGTGAGTGTGACAATATGGTGTGTATGTAAGTCTGGGACGAGTTGAAAAATAAATAAAACATATTATAATTGCTAGGGAAACGTGTATGCATGGAAATGGATGTCGTGCAAATAAAATAAAAAAATATGTACGAACGGAAAAAAATTTCAAAAGACTTTTTGGAAAAATAATCTAACAATAATATACAATAATTGATAGTAAAATGGGTGTTGGAGGCAACGTCTACACTTCTGCGAGAGTTGATTGTTTGACTGGGTCTAGAACATATATTATGAAAGAATTGTAATTTGTGTAGGATGAATAGCGGATGGTGAGGGAAATTATGAAACTGTGTTAAATAAAATTATACTCGATTTCATTTTTGAATACATATGTCTGGAAAAAAATTATGAACGTTCGGGAGAAACGATCAGAAGCGAAAAAAAAAATATAGTTAGAATAATTCCATAATACTTGGAGTTGAAAAAAGTTATTATGAACGGTATGGGAACTAACGATGGCAGATGTGTGCGCATTCATCGCGTTGAAGACATTGTAGGATTTATTTTTAGAACCAGAGAAAAATAAAAATATTATGAACGGTCGGAAGAAATGATCAGAAACGAAAAAAATATACTTCTGCTATTTCTATAATATTTAGGCTCGAAAAATTATTAAGAACGATATGGAAACTAACTGCAGAAGATGTGTGCGCATTCATCGCGTTGAAGACATTGTAGGATTTATTTTTAGAACCGGAGGAAAATAAAAATATTATGAACGGTCGGAAGAAATGGTCAGAAGTGAAGAAAATATATAATTGGAATAATTCCATAATACTTGGAGTTGAAAAAAGTTATTATGAACGGTATGGGAACTAACGATAGCAGATTGGTGTGCGGGAATGGACCGTGGGCATTCATAGCGGTCACATAAAAAAATAATTACCTCTCAATATGAAATGACGGAGGTGTCGGGAGCGTCGATTGGATGTTTAATGGATGTAGTAAAAGTAAATAGAATGCGATATATTCGATATTAAAACAACGGAATCGATCGGAAAAGAGGGTGGCCCTTAAGGCTATTTTAGACTATAGAAATAATTGATTTGTTAATTTGTAAATGTTTTGGATAACCGGTTAGGTTTAGACAACAGAGCAGGGATTGGGTTATTATGTGAAAAAAATAATAATTAAAAAAAAATGGAGCAGTGTACACGGTTGACACGTGCGGGGGATCGGCGTGTGCGCTTTCACGGCGGAGCACGTTATGTTAGATATATGCGTTGGTTCGGGACGTGCGCTTCGGCATATGGTAGTAAGATCAGGGAATCTGGAAAATAAAAAAATATGCTTTGGCTAATTTTATATTATGTATACTTAGACTTTGAAATATTAAAGAAATAATCGTGGTATCGGAAAGGGAGCGCGTGTGTGCGTGGGGATATCGCGGCAGAGATTGGAATATGCGTGGGATCGGCGCGTGCGCTTTCGCGACAGCGACCGGAGCGTGCGCGGGAACGAAATATACGTGTGAGAGGTGTGAACTGGAGTTATAGGTTAGATTTACGCTCTAAATAATATACTGGAGTTAAATTTTGGAATTTTCATACTTAGGCCTCGGAATTTTTAAAAAAAATTGCGGTAAAGCAGTGGACGGGCGGGGCCAGCGGGGGCTTGGGTTACATTCGGACATTAATTAATATACTTATGTTAATTAATAATCGGTTCGGTTCATCGGAAAGGGAGCGCGTGTGTGCATGGGGATATCGCAGTGTAGATTGGAATATGTGTGGGATCTGCGCGTGCGCTTTCACGATAGCGACCAGAGCGTGCGCGGGATCGAAATATACGTGCGTGAGGGGCGAACTGGAGGTGTTGGGTTAGATTTACGCTTTAAATAATATATTGGGGTTAAATTTTGGAATTTTCATACTTAGGCCTCGGAATTTTTAAAAAAATTGTGGTAACGTAGCGGGCGGGCGGGGCGATCGGAGACTTGGGTTACTTTCGGACATTAATTAATATACTTATGTTAATTAATAATCGGTTCGGTTTATCGGAGACGAGCGGGACGCGTACAGGGGAATTTCGGAGAAATTTGGGGAACTTGGGGGAACTTTCAGCACCTGGACACTAATTGGGGTTACTTTCGCCCCAGAATAACACTTTGGTCAGTTTATTGACCTCTGGACACTGTTTGGATGTTCGGTTTATCGGAAACGAGCGGGAACCGTCCGGGGGAAACTCGGAAGAATCGGGGGAAACTTGGGTGAATTTTGACCACCTGGACATGAATTGGGGTGAATTTTGAGTTCGGATTACCGGTCTGGGGTGAATTTTCGCCTCCGGGACAGGAATTGGGGTTCGGATTAGCGGAACTCCCAGTCCCCGCTTTTAATGACTACTTATATATATATATATATATGTATATGTATATAAATAAACTGTTAAATAGAAAGTCAAGAAAAAAATAACGTGAAAACCCGATACTTCTTTCATTTTTAAATACCTTTTTACGCGGTATATCAGACCTACTCCGGGGGAATTTCTCAGTCCCTTCACTCATTGCTTTTTATAATCAATGTTTGTAAGCGAGAAATAAAGTTTTTCTTGCAGCATTCTACTGCTCCGCAATTTCCTCCATTGATTAAACATTACGGTCACGTGCTTTTTATGCAGTAAACTGGTGCGGCATAAAATAAAGTTTCTGTAAAGTTAAAAATTTTTATTTAAAAAATGTTTCCATCAGTTGCTGAATTCGACACAATGAACGGGAGGAAGCTAATAAATCACTTGCATCGCTATGTACCATTCAAATACGGATTTTCTGCAATGCGAAATTGTTACAATTGATATTTTCTCATTTCTAGTCTAGAAGATGGGTTATTTCTATGAAAGAAACGTTTCTAATATGTATCTGCGTATCCGTTCTTAAGATATTTTTGCTAAATTATTCGTTATTTTGTTGAAATACTCGTTGCTCGAGCATATTTTACTAAATCTTATTTGCGTGTGTATTTCACATGACACTTGATCGGTGTAATTTAGTTCATCGTCTGTACTTTTCAGGTATAATCATCGTAATCCGCCTATTATTCGATGTATTGAAGAATGGTTTGAACGAATCGGTCAGTATTTTCGAAATTTTCTGCAGAGACGAAAGAAACTCCGTAATCTACCATTGCCAGATAGCCGGAAAAGTGGTACGTATTCTATCGGAAAAATGGCTGAAGCTTTATTTATTGATATTTCGCTCATTATTCCGAACAATTCGATACGTCAAACGTAAAATTACTGGAAAATAATTAATGAACGTTCGTAGCTATTCCATTCAACGCTTATTTGCCTTTAAGTCATATTTCCATTTTTATGCTATTCCGCGGTGTTTTCTTTATCTTCTTAAGCGACGACTACGTTACGCACAGTAATCGTTGTAAAGTTTGAAATAATAAATGCTTCCTTAAGTTCCAAAGCGTTGAATAAGAACTGCTGCTCTCTGATTCGTTAAATAACCTTTTAGCGAATAACCGCTTACAAAGAACTAATTATTAATGCCGTCCATTACATCAAAAGTTCAACTTCTTTTTAAAAATCTGCCAGAGAAACGTTAGTTTTTAATTCGGTTACAAGAAGTGCAACTTTCTTTTGCATAATCTTTTCTGTTGAAAAATCTAAGCGAGTATTATTGAACTTTTTCAGTCGAAAATGACACATTCCTCTGAGCAGCTCTGAAGAAACGAATGAATACTTTCAGTGATTACCAAGTAGCGTACTTTGAATTGCAGATGTGGGGATGACGCAACGATTTATTAAGTAGTTACCGCGTTATTAAGGCTTCTCGAATTTAATCTGTTATCTTCTGGTCTGGTGAACATTGAACATTATAACTCAAAATTAATTTTCGGTATTTCCAAATTCGAATAATACCGCTGCCTAACCAGCTAGGGTGGCTGGCTGATTTCAAATATTACGGCTAACAATATTTTATACTGCAATTTTTCTTTAAAAAAAATATATACATATATATATATATATGCACTGTATATATACATATATACATGTATAAAGTTTTTATTTTCGGTTGAGAATGCATTTCACTTATTATTCGAGAAATACAAAACTGTTTGTTAAACTAATATATGTGAAATTAAAACAGAAATGTAAAAGTTTTATAATGTACTGAAAAAAAAAAAAAAAAAAGTATAAAGAAACTTTATTTTCCAGATTTTTATTCTTTACAGTCATAATCTTCTATTTTATATTATTATTTAGAATAAAAATAACTATATAAAATTATTAAAGTCAATTTAATTAATTTTTTTTTATTTTAAATTCACTGAGTTCTCTATTTGAATTTGATTATCTGATGGCGTTTCTTCGATTTTATTTGGAATATTTTAATTTTATCCTTGCATTATGTTTTACTGTAATTTCAGTATTGCAGAATCATATTTTGGACAATTTACTTATTAACCAGATGTGACAGCATGGACCTAGAATAGATTTACTTCATGATAAAATAATTCCAACAATGTTTTCTTAAGTTTATTTATAAATACATACTGCCCCTTCTCCACACACCCACCCACACACACATACACACACCCACACTCACGCACACACTAATACAAATTTTGCGTTTTCTAAGCCGCTGTTTATGAATTCTAGCTCTCTGATTTGGAAGATGTGTCTCTGCTCGGGCGTCAACAATACAAGTTATGGAGTTAATGTTATGAATTCCGGTTTCTCAGGTTTTTTCTTCTCGGACAAATCTGGTACCTGTTCATGAACGTTAATGTTACACCAATTCTAACTCCTTGTCTTAAGGTTGTATTAAAACTTAAGGTGCTAACATCGCTTAGCGATGTAAATTTATAATAACCCCTTTAATATTACGTCAACTTTCACGATCTCTACTGGAAATGGAATAAGAAAAACATAAAATATCAGTTTGTTCAATGTATTTGAACTTTTTATAGAATTGGACACAATTTTTCACATAATGTGGAATTTCCACAATACCCCCCCCCAAGGAAAAATGTTAATAAAAGAAACCATTACTAATACGAATAAACAATAAAAACAAAAATATCTACTAGGAACTACACAAAATATTTTAATGACTTCGAGTAAATTAATCCTCATGCACAGTGTCTTTACAAGTAGCCTGATAATATAATAAAAAGAAAAAATTTTAAGATCAACGGTTCGTAACATTTTCGGCCAATTATCAGCCACGTGCCGAATTGAAATCATACATTAATTTGCGATTACCAAATACGGGATTTGCTATATATTTTCCTTCCATCCGATATGAATAATAGTTAAACTGGCACAGGAGATTTCCTTATGCCAAGGTCCATCAAGTTTATTTATTCCTTCCTTGTGCATAAATCTACGATTCATTTATCTCTTCATTCAGCCCCATATTCCTGATTATTCCTAATTTCACCATTAGTACACAACAGACACACACGGGACTGCACTTGTAGCGATATAACAAGCGGCTACAGTCAGTTCGGAATGTAGTCTTGCGTGTGTATACCTGCGTTGCATATATAATAATTTTCTAGTGCATAACCTATATCTGAACAGCTAAAATGTATGAATAGGGTGCTACACATATATGCTCGCGCGTGTGTGTATGTATGCATGTATATATGTATGTATGTATGTGTGTATGTATGTATATATGTATGTATGTATGTATGTATGTATGTATGTATGTATGCATGTATGTATGTATGCATGTATGTATGTATGTGTGTGTGTATATATGTAATATAATAAAAGAAGATAATAAAAACCTGCAAACTAATTTGTAGGAAAACAATCACCACGTTCTGTGCTTAATGCTCGATCAGTTCAACTGATATGTGACCTCGTAGTTACTAGTTTATTTTCTGATAAAAATACTTTTTTTTTTTTTTTTATTTATTTGAGCTCGTCAGCCGGGGACCTTTACCCAGAAACAATTATAATAGGAAGGAGTTAATTATATCTTGTTGCGGTCAGATATTGTTAGGAGAAAGGAACAAATAATAAGGAACAATCTGTGGAGAGGGAAAAGATAGGACATAAAGGCGTAATATGGGGTAGGAAGGCCAAGTCACAGCAAACGTAGAAAGCAGAGCACTCAGCAGAAAGAGATGTACACTCAAAGAATATATGGTCCGCATCGCAAATATGCTCTTCGTTTGAGTGAAGAGAACAATATGGGGGGGGGGGGGGGGTAACCAACGAAAAATGAAAAATGGGAGGAAGGCAACAGAGAATGGTTAAGGCGCAAGCGAATAACGGAGACAACAACAGCACGACAAAGTGAAGGAAACAAAGAGAACCACGGATTGGCAGAAAGACTGGGTTGAACAGATAGATAAAAAGAATAAAAGAGGAGGAAACGTATATATCCGACCAAAATCTAAAATGAAAACTTTACACAGCGGAAGAAGATTGGACGATGGGATTTTTTAAAAGAAGAAGTGGGAAGAGGCAGCAACCTGAGCCAAGGAGTCCTGCGCTTTATTACTGAAGATGCCCGAATGACTAGGAATCCACAGAAAATCAATTTGAATGAAATGAAAGGAAGAAAGGACGTGGATAAGTGAGCGTATGCGGAGTGTGATAAGATCACAGGAATGATCAGGTAAGGCTGGACAGATGGCCTGAAGCCGGTCATGAAGTCAGATATAATCAAGAATTTAGAGAGAAGGTGATTGGAGGAAATGAAAATAATGGAACGTAGGGTAGTCATTAATACGTTTATGAATATAGAACAGAAAGGAGGCAGACGAAAAGATTCTGAAAATCCAAAATCTGGAAGGATAAAAGAGGCAGCGCACCATCCGACCTCTTCGAACCATTTGTAAACACGATTGCATGCGAAGGAAATTGATAATTGATAAAACTGTGGAATTCCTGTCTGATTAGGGCCTGCGGAATTAGGGAGCGTAGGTACAGTATACGTACTTTGGGGATGGCAGAGATTGGCGAAATTAAAAGTGAAATAAGGGAGATTGACAAAGGACATTATGTAAGGACAAAACGAAATGAGCCGAAGGGAGATCAGAGATAAAATTGAGGTTTTCCTAAGGTACGAAAAATACTTTGCGGAGCGTAAGTTTATTTTCATTCTTGGCGGGAGGAACAATGATGCCGGCTTTGCTATTCTTTGTAGTTACACGCAGCTGGATTTTGCAGTTGCTTTTTGATGGAATCAAACTACTATTAGGCTTAATCCGTTACGGACTTCCATTCAAAGCCCTATCAATAAACTCATTTCAGAGTTTACGGAACAAAACTATTCCTTATTTAAAGTCTGATTTTAATTAAGGAATTTGAAAATAAGGCCCCTTGTCGACAATATTTCTTTTTCTCTGGCGAAGCTAGAAACCGATCGTTTCTGAATTTATCTTTCATTTTGCAACAACTACATTGTCGATCACAAAAATGGCTCTTTCTTATTTGACTTCCACGTATATATATATATATATGTATATATATATATATATATATATAGGATACATATAACGCACGACATATTAATGTCAATCAGATGATTTTTATGAGAAAATGAATCAGTGTTGTTATTATAGGTTATATTAATAAAGCTAAACAAAAAAAAAAAAAAAAAATACCAACTCATGGTTTACCCTAAAAATTAAATAAAAATGCATAAAAAGGTTTTTGTGTGTGTAGAGAGGACGTCGGTAATGAAATTTATGTGATTGATATTAGCAAAAAAATAGAAATTGAGGAAATGAAGAAGGATAATAAAGAAAGTGCAGTGGGCAACGGAGGTGCAAGACTAGTGTGGGCACCATGACGAGTAGAGAGGACCGGGCTTCGCAGAATGAAAATAAAAGGAATTTGAGTGAGACGTGATTCGCGCCACAGTTGAGCTCTGGAAGCCCAGAGGGGAATAAAGGTGACTAAATGAGCGAAAATTGGAAAAGAGAAACTGCAAGTATATTACGATTAAGCCGAAGGAGAACTATAAAGGAAATAATAGAACGGCTAACGTTAGGGGAAAGATTGAGCCATGGAAAAGGCGGGAGCAGAGGGTTGCACTAAAAGGTAGAAAGAATGGGGAGTAAAGAAGAAGGAAGGATAGAAATTAACGAAAAAATCATGATGGAGACGAAAAGCAAGCCGGTAAAGACTCCGAGTAGGAAATCTGCACCCGAAATGTTAACAGATCAACTAACTCGTTGCCAAAAATACCGTAATGACTGGAAATCCATAGAGATAGGATGGGATGCAAATAAACTGGATATCAAGAAACGAATGTGAAGAATAATTGCTTCGGTGAAAGGTGAATGAAGAGAAAGCTAATAAAACCGTTTCAAGTCAGAGGATAGAAGCGTCATACTCAGCTTCTGAGCGTTGGCGACTACCTATTTGTACATCTCATCTGTACAGATATAGGTAGTGTATTAGGCAATTGTTACATGCAACTCGTCATTCGGAACTGATTGTAGTCGCTTGTTATCGCGCTACAAGTGTAATCCCGTGTGTGTCCGCTGTGTAATAACTAACGCGCATATGATGGTATACGTGATGGTTTGCCATTGCCTTCCACGTGATTATTAGCGAGTATTTAATTTAATTCTTTGTAATAAGTTCGTCGTCGCCCGGGATCGAACCCGTGACCTCCGCAACGGAAGTCAAGCGCTCTAACAACTAGGCTATCGCGACAGAAGGAACTTAGATACATTATTTGTTGAGAATATAAAAAGGACTGTGTGCGAGATTGCCATGGATTTGGAATGAAAATAAAGAATAGAAGAGAAGTTGGAAGGATTCAGAAAAGTTAGGCGCAGAAATAACGAAGGAGACCCTAACCGCAGCACTTCGAATCATCGGTGAAGATAGTTGTAGGGGAAAAGTAAAGTAAGAATAAAACGAGATTAAATTCATTTTTTACGGCTGCGTGGGAGAGAATATAGATGTTCGGAAGAAAAGTAAATAATTTAAGAGAATACGTGTAAGGAGATTTAAGGGAAGAGAGAACGAAAGGAGAAAAGTGCTTAGGCCGAGAAGAGAATGGTGGGAGAGACGGAAAAATAGAGTTTGAAAATTGACATAAAGTCGGGAAGGGTAGTACTAGCGAACTTAAGCTCTTGTGGAAATTTTTTGACCTCCGGAAATGCGAAAGGTTCTGCAGGGATGTTAGATTCGGAACCTTTTCTAATGTTTTCTTCGGAAAAGAAATGGCAAACGTATGAAATTTCATCTAATCTATATAGTGACGTAGGCGGAATAAATGCTTCCAGGTTGTGTTTAAAGACAAAGTTATGATTTTCAAAGAAGGAGTTTTCGTAATTAAGGAAGAAGGAAAGGAGATGGCAATTCGGTTTCTTCCTCGAGAAGATAATTAATAAAAGATGAAGAAACGAAATTTATCAGCCCAGCCGGAACTAAGGGGGGATAGTAATTATTTACATTAGAACCGGACGAAGCGGATGTTTAGAAGGATAGGATTCTCCGGAACGTGGGCTGTTGATGTTATTAATGATAGTATTAGAATTATTAATATTAATATTGCTGCTACCTCTTCCACTGTTATTATTATTATTATTATTATTGTTATTATTTTTAATAAAAAGTAATAATTATTCGATAAAACACATTTCAGGCTATTATACACAATGGGATGTTCGATTATTCCTAAACAACATGATTATTTATTATGTTTGGCACCAAATTTAAAATGCAAAAATTAAATAACCGCATTTAACATTTCTGATTTTTCCAATATTTGTCTGATAAAAAATCAGTGTGTTACTATACCCATTTAATATGGGTTTTAACTGTTACAATTTGAATCTGATGTGTACTTTAATAAGTATTAATGTTGTTTAAGAATAAAATTATAGAATCTCTTTTATGTAGATTACTTTGAAATATACTGCTTTTTATCATGTTTTTTTACTTTTTAGGGTGTTTTTAGTGAATTTTTAAAGTAAATCCTGAAATCGTTATTATTTTTTTAAGAAATAATTTTATTTTACAATTTTTGGTGTGTATATTTTTGAGTGATAATACGAATAGACTAACCTAAAATCTATGTTGAGTTTTGGTTCAGGAATATTGTTCAAATTCCATCAGTGTTTGTGGATGTAAATATATTATTTTTATTTGATTCTACGTTTGTATAAACTAACGTCAATAATGCGATGTTATTCGCGTGCATTGGCCCCTTAATTTTAGAATTTTATGGGTGTTTGTATGTTTTTTTTCCCAATGGGTACGTTAATGAGAACATTAAACTCAAGAAATGGGAAGAAGGAAAAAATACATTGAAATTCTTAAACGTTTAAGGATAGCGGATAAAAATAGTTCAAGGGCAGGAATAATAGAAGCAGAATGAAATGAGTGGATATAAGCAACGCTATTAGGATATCAAGTTTTAATAGAAAAGAATAGAAAGACACGATCGTTCAGCGAAGAAGAGCGCGCATTCAAACAAAATATGATGATCGGCATCACATGGAGAGTATATGAAAGGGGGTGGAGACAAGTGGAATAGATGCAGATGAAAATCGAAAAAATGATGCGGGAAAGAGACTACGATTGAAGCGAAGGAGACAAATAGCCGAGATTGTGGAACGTTTAAGAGGGGTCAGATATCTCTAGAAAACCAAGAATGAGGAGAGAAAAATGACTGAATAGAGAGATTAAATAGAGCTAAAATTGGAAAATGAAGAAGGATAGAAGTTTGAGACATTTAAGGAAAGAAGAACAATGTTACGAGCTGAAAATGTGCGCAAAAATTTGCCAGTGGAAATTAAAGAATGGGCCAAGGAATGTACCATATCCAATTGCTCTACATTCTAATGAAAACATTTTGGCTTTTTGTCTGGTTACATAAAGTACAATTTCTTTTTTTTTAATCTTTATTTTAACGATTACTCGACCGTTGCTCACGAAGATTCATCGATGAACACTACTAACTGATACACTTTTAAATCGGCAAAGCACATCATTGGAGTTGGTTCACATGGTCAAAAGTCATAAGTATAGTAATATTAAGATACATGTAATATTTTCGCCAGTGAAAAGCTTGTAAATACGTCACTGTTTAGGTTTTCCAACTTTCGTTATTCGAAACTACATTTACCCGTGGTAAACAACAATGATGATATTATAAGTGTCAGTCGCGTTTTTTAAATTAATAGCAATTTTTCTAAAGGACCCGTTTTTTTCACGTTATTTTATGTCTTATGAGTATTTTTGTTCGCCGATATTTACTTATATAAGACCACCTCATGCGAATAAACATATAATACATGTATACGTCGCGATAGCCTGGTTACTAGAGCGCATGACTTCCGTTACGGAGGTCACGGGTTCGATCCCGGGCGACGACAGAACTTATTACATAGAATTAAAATTAAAATATTCGCAAATAATCACGTGGAAGGCAATGGCGAACCACCACGTACAACATCATATGCGCGCTAGGTCAGTACACAGACACGAGACTGCACTTGTAGCGCGATAAATCAAACGATTACTATCAGTTCCGAATGTAGTCTTGTGTGTGTACACCTGCGTTGCATATAATAATTGCCTACTACCTATATCCTTTCCTTCCCATTGCCTTCAGTTATTCCGTTGCTGCTGTCCTTTGTCTTTTCCATTTCTGACCGCCTGGCTATTTAGTTCTATCTCCTAATTTTTCATGTTGTTGGGTCAAGGCCGCTGGCGCGCCCAGGGTAGAAAAAAGAAAAAAAAAAATATAATAATTACTTGGTACACAACCTGTATCGGTACAGCTAAAGAAATGTACGAATAGGTTGCGCTAACGCGCGCTATGTAGCACATGGCACCTGAAGAAGAAGGTACAGGCAGCGTGGGAGCCTAGTGGTTAAAGGAATCAGAGGTGTCATAGGTTATCGAAAGTTGCCTCGTCCCGGATCCAAGTCGCTCCCAAGTTTACCCAGCCTAAAATAATCGGGTACCAGAGAAATCTGAGAAAGTAAAGGCGGATCCCAAGTAGAAAGGATCTGGCCTCCCTACTAGCATTAATGCCGTTGGGCTTAATACATTGTGAACCTTAACTTCACAATCCATGAAACCTTATCAAGGTTATGAGACTACTTACTTTACTAACATGTATGTATTATTTTTATATGCAGGCCAAGAACGCATAACTACACTTTTTTTGAATCGGAAAAAAATCATTGATAAGAAAATACTAATAACGATAAAATAATAAAAATTTGTTATTTTTATCAGACGAACGCATTTCACGCAGCGACAATGACGACGATAAGTCATCAGTCGGTCGGAAGCTGTACGATTTCCAGAAAAGTTCTTCCTGCGACCTGCGTATGGACAACTTACCATTTAACGTGGAAACCTATACGTTAGGGCAAACTCCTCACTCATTTGCTGTTGATCCGCAGGGTAAGTGTATGAACCGCAACTGACATTGCTTTAATTTTCCCAGTCATTTTCTCTAATAACAGGTGGAAATCATTTATACCTTTGCAAGAGCTGAAAGTTAGCACAGATTTATAGAATACATCCGATTTTTTTTCTTTTTTCATACTACGCGCAAAACTTACTTGGAATTTTCAGTAACACGATGCTCGTCCGAGTGGCAGAGTTGCTGTTGCTAGTTAGTACAAATTTCAGTGACTACAGCGTTGTCATGACACATTTAATAGTCGGTGCTGATCGGAACGGTACGTGAAGATGGAGCTGCCGTAATTAGCGGCGAAAGTTTAATCGGTTTTTCTCAACTTTTTGCCAACTAGGTCATTGGTACATCATATGGTTGACGATAGTCACTTTCGCTTACCTGTATAATTGTTTGGTGATTCCACTGCGCAACGCGTTTCCGTATCAAACGCCGGATAATATCGGTAAATGGATGTTTTGGGATTACTTCATGGATTTGGTGTATCTGTTAGACGTTCTGTTGATAAAACCGAGAATTAAGTATTTGGACGACGGCTTTTGGATTCAAGATCCGGAACTCACGAAACAACATTACGTTCAAAAATTTCAGTACAAGGTAGGAGAATTTAACACGGTTATGTCTCGTTCATTGCGTGCGCTTGTTCAATCCGTTCTAGTATGTTAAATGAACTGTGAACTACTACCCCGTGTCGGTCTGTTTTGCAAATATTTTAGTAGGCGCCTTTTTTTCGTAACATTTATAATTCTGAAATTTAAAGTAAATAAAATGTCCTTCCGGATAATTTTTAAATTGCCTCCAGGCGCGAAGCAAGCTGCTGGAAATCCCCCCCCCTCTACACATACACATAAATCATTGTACGTGCATCGTTCGTTTTCAAATTAAATTCTAAATGATTTCGACACAAAAAAAAAAACCATTTCGAAAACTTTTCATTATTTCGGAATAAGAAAAATAGCGGACACATCCGGTACAATTATCGTCTCTCCTGCTTCCCCTTACATACAAGCCCTATCATCCCCTCTTTCTTCCCGCAGTTTAATGATTTTCGCAACGATAGGCGCTGAAAATAAAGTGCTTAATGTAAAACCGTTTAAAGTAATTTTAAATGAATATTATATGAACAAATATCAAAATACATATATGGGACAGTAAACAATATTTTCCAAATATCACAGAACGAATAAGTAATAAAGCCTTCGTGCCCAATGTTTCTAACGTACATATCCGGACATGGTATGTTTAGAGTATATTTATATAAGTTTAAAATTATAGGTAAAGAAAATTGCAAAAGATGTAACTTTTTAGATGATATTATGGGGCGTATATTAAACGGATGTAACCATATAGTAATAAAATATTCGAATAACTTATAGGTTACAGAATTAGTTACAAATCTGTTTAAAGAGTTTAATGAATTTGTCGTGGAAGAAATTATAGATCGTAAGAAAAATTCAATTATACAATAATACAAAAGATAATTAAGTTTAGAATACTTAAGTTTACGAAAATATTAATTTAAGATGATTGTAAAATGGGATTACAGGAAACCAAAAATCCTTATTTGCATGGTGCCTGTAATGAACATTATAGTAAAAATTGTGAATTTAATAAACAGCCCCACCCAAAGTTATTGGGAATAGGAAAAAAACAAAACACGATAGCCTCTTTGTTTAATGCTCCTACTGTGTTCGTTTTCTGTTTAATCATAGTCTATTTCCGGATTCGTTTTCCTTTTTTTTTTTCTCAGGGGTTTTTCCTGGTTTTGTTACCATCAATGAGATTCTACATTTTACCATTTCGATGTTCCTTTATTTCCTGGACACATGCAATTTTTCGATATAATCTTTTAAACCTATTCTGCTGCTCCTTATACATTCTTGCTTTTCCCTATTGTTGCCTGTTTTAATGTTTTTTCAATCCTCAACACTGTTTCTTCTTATATAATCCCTGTGTCACTTCTTGTAACTTATTATACTTTCCTAATCCTTTCAGTTTACGGTAAATGTCCGTTGACGTGTCCAAAAAAGTAAAAAAAAAAAAAATTAAACGTTTTCATTTTTTCCGCACTATTAAAATTATTACAAAAATCTTAACGAATCGGTAATTAATCGATTATTACCGATCGGCTTTTTTTAAAATAACGACTAATAAGAAAAATTGCAGAGAGATGGTATATCATTTTTTTTTTCTTTTTGTTTAATCTACCATTTTTGTAACTTTTCTGTTTGTCCCATGCCTATTCCACCGCTCGCTGTTTGTCTCTTCGATCGTTTGCGCTTTTAATGGACAAATTACTAAAACAGTTTTACTAAAATTTTCGTTTTCGAGAGAACTTTCAAAATTCTAAGCTAAAATTTTGGGCACTGCCTATTCTTGAAGATTAAAAATTGAAGCGCAATTTTTTTTTTTTGTCTTTACAACGTTGCTGCTATTTTTCTTCTTTGTAGTGCCATACTCAGTTTCTGAGCGTAGGACATTTATTCGTACATTCTAGCTGTACAGATCTAGAATGTACTACTGAGCAATTGCAAAACATTAAAATTAAACGACGATTATTATTATATATATATATATATATATATATATATTTTTTTTTTTCCCCATAACTCTACTTTCTAATATATTTTAAGAAATTAAAAAAAAAAAAAAAAATAACAGAAATTTATCGAGTGAACATTTTTTTCGCTAAATTTGAATTTGAAGGAAAACGAAATAATAATTTAAAAAAATTACTGATCTAAATTCGTTTTTCTTTTTTTCTTTTATTTATTTTTAGATGGACCTGCTTGCATTGTTGCCGTTGGATTTACTATATATAAAATTCGGAACTGAACATTCTTATTTAAGGCTTCCAAGACTACTAAAAGTAAGTATATAATAGTCGGAAATACTACATGTATAAACCAATTATATTTTTCGTCTTTTAACATTATTTCGGTTTCTTTGGGTCATTAATTAACAACGGTCGTAGAGTTACTCCGGTAGAGTAACGTAATCCTAAGCTCGCAGCTTGTATCAATATCCGAGGGGCGCGTGTTGGTCTCGCGTATTAAAAAAGTGAAATAAAAAACATCAAATCCCTAGCAAATAAAATGCGTTTTTTTTGGTTTTTTTCTATCGAGGATGATTTTAGGCTTTCTGTATATTCCACGAATTTACCGCGTGTCTTAAGAGTGAAATAATTTTTTTTTTTTTTGATCTGGCGTAAAACACTGTACTTTTTTTTTAAATACATTTTCTATAAGTGCTGTGGAGCAAATTACGAAATTGTGGCTAGGACTAGTTCGTATTACATACTGCGAGAACTGTAGTTACCGTTTATAGTCATTCTGTTGCTTCTTCCATAGTTCGCCTTTGCTTTAATCGTAGACTGCTTCCGACTTTTCTCTTCTGTTTTGCGTTTGTTTCCCTTGTGTCAAAATTTTCCTGTCTTTAATTTTAGCTGTGACACGAATCACGTCCCATTCGAATGTTACTTTATTTCCCCCTTTCTTAGCTGCCTTTATCTCTTGTCTCCAATCGTTTCCTGATATAATCTGATGTCTTTTCGGTATTTTAATTCTTTGCGTTAGGTGAATATGTTGATGTGCTTAATTAAAAAAAAAAAAAAAAAAGAGAGAAAAGAAAAGAAATAGTTTTGTACTGGAAGCCTAGAAAGTTTTAGCGAGTAAAAAAGTTACAAGAAAAGTTATTAAAATATAGTTTTAATTCCGTTGCGACGGGAATTATTTCAAGAAAACCGTTTTCATTTTCCGTATCTATACAGAAGAAAGTACGAGTATATGTATTTTTTAAAATTTTTAACTTTGATTTTATTGCGCTACGAAAAGAACAACTTGATAAGTTGTATTAAAAACTGTCAAGTTTTCTTTTCGACTATAAGTTGCTGAAAATTTCCGTCCTGCATCTACCGAAATTCTAGTAGAGTTTTCGGTCAACTATCCAATCCTGTCTGCATCATTTGCGATCCCTCCAGGAAAAGTAAACTTAACATTTTTAAATCAGCTGAAAAATATTCATTTCCGTTATTACATTAAATAAATAATAAATCTAAATAAATTAAAAATGTACATTAAATTTGTAAATGCATAAAATTATATAAAATATTTAAAACTAACGACGTCAAATGTATGTTTTTAGTTGATTTTTTTTTGTTGTTTTTTTTCTATTTATTTTTAACTCCGCTGTACCCCCTTACGGTTTCTCAACTAGAGTTTCTAATTGTTAATATGTTGTTTGAATTCCAAGATATACTATTGAGTATTGTTGAAAGTTAATAGTGTGTGTTTACATATCCATTTTTTCATTGTCTGGGTTGTAACCTGCATAGTCTGCATCGGAAGTAGATTGATTTTTTAGTTTTGCAGCGGCTTTTAATTTATTTTAAAAGCCAGGTTAGCGATATTTTTGCGTCGCTGTTTATGTGGGGACGTGTATTTCTTCTACCATACAGATAATTCCTGTGAGGTGAGGGATGTATGATTTAATATATGTATATATATATATAATTTTATCCATTTCGGTTTTAAAGCCTTGTATCAGCTTTAACAAAGTCGGTATATTGGGCAAACACTGGGGGATCAGATAATCTTAATGCTTCAAGTTGTCCCTGTATCAATTTTATTTCGTCGGTATTTGAGCTTAATTTTGTAGCTTCATTTTATAATTTATTTTTTTTCTTTCTATTTCCTTTGATTTTGTTTTCTGTATTTATGGCGTTGTCTGTCTGTACTGCGGTGTCGTCGATAACGAATTGCGATGACATTTCAGGTTCAATTTGTAGATTTCCTGGTTCAGAGGATGTCCCATTAGATGAAGACGCGTGCCTTTTCAGTTGTGTTCTGTTTTTGTTTTTTCGTCCGATGCGAACCGGATACTTGTGGGTTCTCCTATCGTAGACGGGTTATGTTTTTAGTTTACAAATCACGTTAACATATATTTCGTTAGCATCGCTTTCAAGTTTTTGGTTCTTTTTTTTTTTTTTTTGCACTTCTTTTTGCTCTGTTTAATAATGAGTGAGAATAAAGCTGGTTACCTTTTTTTTTTTTCGGTAATAAAATAAAAAGAAATTTCTCAAAAATGTAATTCGGATGATAAAAATGATAAGCGAAAGTTTGTCATCATCTAAAGAAAGGAATATTCTAATTGCGATTGGAATTTTGTGAAAGATAATGGAATAGAGCTACATGGCAGAATGCATTATTTGTGGATCTGCTCGATCTAACTTTTTCGTTTTAAAATAATATACTGGTGACATTCGGAAACAAATTCATAGTCAATTTTAAGGGGATAAACCTACTAATTTAGCTTTTTTTTTTTTTTTTTAAAACGGGATGAACTAAAAACAAATTGTTCTGACATAATAAAATTTGTAAAAAAATTTTAAAATATCCTTTTACATGGTCGCCTATCTTATTTCTACATGCAGAAAATATGCTTCGCATTTGTAAAGAATTATTTGGGTATGAATGTGAATCAGAAATAAGTAGCATTCCCTTGTAATATGATACTGTAAGTCGACAAGTTTATTTATCAGACGATTTTAAAGTTAAAAAAAAAAAAGAAAGAAGTAAATAAAAAGAAAGAAGTAAATAAAAAAGATTGCGGTATTATTTAACCTATTGGACGGAGCTACAGACGTTTTAAACGAAGCATAATACCGGTTACGTAAGGTACACTGTGATCTTGCATGTAAAGCTATTCAGAAAGAATTCCTATACTATTTAATGAACAACAACATCAGAAGAAACTTCGCAAATAATAAAATCGTATTTTTAAATAAAAAACATTTCTTCAGACAGTCACGTGGACATTTGTACTGACGGGAAACTCGAAAACGTAGTTGTTTAGTATCTCATGCATGAAGGCAATTTCTCACCCAAAAGTTTAATAATAATAATGTTCTCCGGGGTAATAATTACCAAAAATATATACAGTGAGCAAAAAAAGTATGTAGACATTCGTGATAGTAGAAAAAATGAGGAATAAAAGAGTGAAAACGAAAGTCGTTTAATGCTACTTTCTATATAAATAGAAAAAGGAAACGTTCGCACAAATACTTAGTATACAAAAACAAAATAAAAATAAAAAAATCACAGCTGTGGTAAAGGTAAACGGTTAAAAATCAGAAATTGCACGCAAATAAAGTATATATACTTTTATAAAAAAAGTTGTTTAAAATGACGAAAAAAAAGCTGAAAAATTAGCTCTGCCTAGTACTTGGTGTGAGCACCTTTGGCTCTAATAACGGCTTTTAACCGCCGGGGCATCGATTGGACTAAAGTCTGGAGGTAACTGGATGGAATATTCTGCCATTCCTCAAGTAGCCGTTTTTTCATTTCGTCTCGGTTGGAAACTGAGCGCTGACGAATTCGACGGTCTATATAATCTCAAACATGTTCTATCAGGTTAAGGTCGAGGGATTGTGGAGGCGTTTCCAACACTCTGACGCAGTTATAGAGTAGCCACACACGGGTTGCATACGCCTTATACTTGGGGTCGTTGTCTTGATAAAAACGGTAAGATTCTAAAATTCCGAGTTTTTCGGCACTTGCGCGGAGATTTTTTTTCAAAATCGTAATATAATGGTCTGCGTTCATCGTTGTATCGATAAATTCCAACGTCCCTACTCCTGTGGCCGCCACACACCCCCAGACCATAACATGTCCATCTCCGTGTGTGATTGTACAATTCAGGCTTTTCTCCTGCAATTCTGTCCTAGGCCTCTGCCATACTCTCTGTTTACCGTCGTGACCAAACAAATTGAATTTCGATTCATCACTGAACAAAACTGTTTTCCAGAACGTTTCATCGGCTGAAATATATTTTTCCGCGAAGGCTATACGTTTTTTTTTCCTATTGACGGGACTTATGAAGGGTTTGCTATAAGCGATTCGAGATTTTAAACCAGCCTTCCTCAGTGTATTTCGAACCGTTTGCGCTGCGACTTCCATACCAGATCGATCGACAATCGCACGACATATCTGTGGTGCGCTTACTTTCGGATTCCGTGTAGCTGTGCGAATGATCAAGCGTTTATCTTGCGCAGACAATTTTTCAGGTCGACCAGCAGGGGCCTTTCTTGCGACTCTACCTTCATATTTAAAGCACCAAATAATTCGATAAACCGTACTTCGCTTCATTCCCAACATGTCCGTAATCCGATCGCCCGACATACCCTCGGCGTACTTCGAAATCACTAAACGGCGTAGCTCGAACGGGGTCTCTCGCGAATTTTGACTCATCTTGGAGCACTCATTCGAATACGATTCTTAATGCGGCTAGTTTGGTCGTGATATACTGTACGTAGTAGCCATGCACTGTGATGCATTACTCATGCATTACTCTTATCTTCTTACACGTATGACCCATACGTGGAGAAAACCTCTTACACTCAAATGTCTGCATACTTTATTTGCGTGCAACTTCTGCTTTGTAATCGTTTACGTTTACCACAGCTGTGATTTTTTTCTTTTGTCTTTTGTTTTCATATACTAAGTATTTGTGCGAATGTTTCCTTTTTCTATTTATATACAAAGTAGCATTAAATGACTTTCGTTTTCACTCTTTTATTCCTCATTTTTTCTTCTATCACGGATGTCTACATACTTTTTTTGCTCACTGTACGTTGTTGCAGATCTCCATGCCATTTTTAAAGATCGACCTATACACTGTGTACAGTGAGTCACATTCAAAAGGGCGCACACTAACTACGCATATACTTCAATTAATGTGTGACGAAATAAGATTTACTGTGTTATATTCTTACATTGCGTAGACATTGAAATATTTCTATTCTCGACTTTCGATAGTCACTATTTTGACATATTTTCGTTCTTTAAATTAAATTAATGCTAGGACATATTTTTAAACATTTAAATGTAGCTAACTAAATAAATGTGAGAGACAGTGTGCGTGCTATTAGACGTCGTATTAATAAAAAAGAAACAAAAAAAAACAAAACAATTTGAGGTTGGGTTTTTTTGTCTCATTTAATGACCTATTTCTGTTATCGATTGTTATTAGATTCAAACTTTTTGGGAATTTTTTGAAGTATTAGACAATTACACGTCATCGTCGTACGTAATTCGTGTTGTTCGCACGCTAACTTACATGCTGTATTTAGTACATTTGAACACGTGCGCCTACTATGCGGTATCTGTATATGAAGGTATCGGCTCCAATAAATGGGTTTACAACGGCGAGGGCAATGCGTAAGTATTTCATGCACTTTTATTTATTTTTTTTCGGGGGGAGGGGCATGTCAACTATGGACATTAACTTAGCATAAGTGAAATTTTTGGAAGTTGCAATGTGCGGCAGCAGGATATTCCACCCGAACGAAACACCATTGCCTAACCAACTACGACACTATAGCTGGCTCCTTTTACTTCTCATGTTATTCTCGTTCATCAGCATGTAGAAAACGGGAGAACTTCATAGCGCTAAAAGTTCCATTTATGTATAATAATGCGGAAATTTTGAGACATTAGCCGAAAGAAAACATCACAGCCGTTTTCCTATCCATTAAATTGCCATGATCAACATCGAGAAAAATTTTTTACGAGTTTATAATCAAATCAAATCAAATGTGTATTTCTAAAATGTACAAGGGATATATGTAGTAGAATATCATTTTCTTAAGCCGCAAATGCACTCAGTTAGCGCGAGTAGCGGGATTATTGTTAATTGTACTTGGGCTTCCGGTATGTGCATTTAATATAGTGGACAACGTGGGTTATCCGGACCAAGTTTAATTTTAATGATTGTGTTCCTAACTATAGCTTAGTGTTAATAGTATTTATTAATAACCGTACCTGGGCTATATATTTGTGTTGGCAAACATAAAGAAATATAACGAGGAAACGTTTTAATCACATCTTACGTAGCCCAAGTTTACACTCTGTATTTGTTTACTTATTCGTTTTAAAAATATAATTATATTAATTACCGCTACGGTTAAATTTAATTTTAAACGCACATATTCCCCAGTCCCCTGTAGATATCATGGGGACCTCAGTTCAGAAGATTTTAATACGTTCATACGGAATATTTTAAAAAATCAATTTTTTGTTATACTTTTTCCCCTTCGCAAAATATTGGAAAAAAAATAAAACAACCCGTTTTTTTCCATAGTGATCAGAACTCCATAAAGTGCAAGAAGAACCGGTAAATCTAGCCGTCTTAATTTTTTAATTCAGTAAAGGTTTTCTTTTTTTTTACAACTCTGTTGTTTGCTAAAAATATAGTCAGATTTTTATGTAGTGACGGTGCTGGAAATTATTTTTTTTTTTTTTTAGTGGGTGAATTTTCAATTCAAAATTTTCTTTACTACTTTTCAATTTGAAGCAAATTAATCCAAGAAAATCGATGCACATGTTTGCAAAAGAAAGTTCGTTGACTTCGGATGACTTTTGAAGTTTGAAAAAATAAACTGAGTTGTTTATGGATAGCATAAAGTTAAGAAAGTAAACAGCAGGGCCGCCACATGTATTTGAATAGTTTTTAAGGGTAATATCGTTAAAAAGCACTTTTGAACTTTATAGTTTGGTGGTTTCATAATTAGCTCTGAATGAAACTTATCGTTCTGTTACTTATTGGAATTTTTTTTTGTAAGACGTTGCGGCCAAAGACAGCTATATATTTTTTTTTTTCTTTGGGCACGTCAACTCAGGACATTTACCCAGCACAAAGGACTAACAAATAGTGAAATGTAGCGACTTGAAAGTTAAATCAGGAAGCGATTAGAAATAGAAGAAATAAAGATAGCCAATATAGGAACAACAGAAAGAGAAGGAAGAGCAAGAATGTAGTGGGCACAGTAAGGGGTCGGGAGGCCAAGGCAAGCAAATTAGAATAAAGGATTGCGCGTTCTGCGGAGATGGATGAGCATTCGAATAGGAGGTAATTTACATCACAGGTCAAATTTAAGATAGGAGGATGGAAAGGACACAAGGGAGACTGAACAATATTAAAACGAAAGAGGGAAGCAGGAAGCAGACCGTGATTAAAGCGGAGACGAATTATGGAAGAAATAACAGAACGACTGATGCAGGGAAAATTATTAAACCAAGAAGAAGTAAGCAAGGTAAAAAGAGTTAGGATTGGAGAAAAGAGACGGATAAAGGATAGCTATATTATCTATGCTGGAAAAATGGTTGTTAGATGCTGGTGCTATTGGAAATCCGATAAAATCTGCCTCTGAAGGTTGATCATATGGCCGATGATAGGTAACCCCCTATATTTTCTGGTTCGTACCAGGAAAGGATATTGTTGGATTTGAAATATAGGCGAGAAAACTTCTGTTCCTTCTTTTTGATTATTTAAGGTAAGGCACTTAACAAACAGTTGGCAGCATGAAGGATCCTGTCCTTGTTTCAGGTAACTAGAGAATGAGAACTATAGTCGGTTTTTCTTTTTCTTGTGAAGCAGGCCCAAAATCCCAAATTTAGTTTTTTATGTTAACTTGGCACTTATAGAAGAAACTATTCGACATTAACGAAAGAAGAGTCGACAGAAAATGCACTTGCCTTTGGCTTAATATTTAGCACAAAATTGCAACAGAGAAAGCGAGGAGAGAGAAACTTTTTCTTTTACATTTCAGATGACAAGATTTTATTATGAAAAAAACGAGTTGTAAAAGTGGTCGCAATCATAATCTGTATTATTGTTATTGTTAATTTTAATATAATCAACAGTTGCTGAGTGGTGAATTCGGCTGAGAAATTTCATCCTCCTTCAAATATCAGTAGACCTTAAGCGAATTTATTAATAGCAGACGTAAAGAAGATCTATAGAAATTTTTGACTGCATATCATGACGTGCAAGTAGTCCACAATTCTTAAATTCCACCAAATCCAAATGGCAGATTTATATCCTATGCCGTCCTTAAAAATCTGCCTGAACATTCTTTTCGTACACTACTTAGTATATTCAATTCTTTCCTTTCCACAGGAGATACACCATCTTCCTGGAACTCCTTTAATATCACCCCTATTCCTAAAATGACTTGAGCACAATAACCTATTTCCTTCCAATATGTTTGGCTTTCGTCCGGGTATAGGACCCGCTGATTGTGCCAGTCTTTTTGTTTCCCATATATATATATATATATATATATATATATATATATATATATATATAATTTCTTTATCAACAAAAAATACACGCTAGTTACTTTTGTCGTTGTTACTGTCGCTTCTGGTAATGTTCACCTTCCCACTCTTCGAGATAAAATGATAGCAGTTAACATTCCATTGAAATTTTGCTCTCCTTTCATTTGTAATCTTATGTCGAATCGCTCCATTCATTTCTCCATTTTTCGAGACTAAGAGAACAGTCTTGCATGGTCTTCCTTAACTTGTCTAAGTCCTACTCTTTTTGATATTTACACTGTCTCTACTGCTTTCTCCTCCATGAACTCCCATTCTCTGTTCTTTGCGGACGATATACTAATCTTCTCCTTATCCGATGATATTGCAGACGCGAATGAGAAAGTCAATTCGTCTTTGATTATCTTAGAACAATCTCTTTCCTCATTACACCTATTTATCTCACCTACAAAACTTCTTGTATTTCGTTTTCCTTTCGGCCATATAATCCCGCATTAGTCTAATTATCTTTAAACTCCGTACTTATCTCTCCGAAAGATTGCTTCTGCTGTCTCGGTGTCTTTTATCCTTCTACGAACATATTAATTTTCTCTCCGCCTCGACTCTTCAAATACTGAATCTGCTGAAAGCCCGTTCTTCCATAAAATGGGGAGGGAAGCGACCCTCTTCTCCTTATTTCCCTTTATAAATCCATTATGCGTTCCAAATTCGATTACTGCTCCTTTGTTTATGGTTCTGCCTCCAAATCCCTCCTTTCTAAATTGGATATAATTCAGAATTCTCGCCTTCGTCTCTGCCTCGGTGCTCTAAAATCTTCTCCGATACAATTCTAGCTGAATCGAATACGCGTCCCCTTTTTATCCATAGGGCCGTTCTTGGGCTATCGTTTTCTTTCCAAGCGTCTACAGATGACTTCTTCTAATCGTATCCTTTCCTACCTCACTATTTTGCGAAATTGGCGTTTTACTCCTACGAAAATCCCTATCCTGGCTCATGTCTCGTCACGTCTAAGCTCTTTCACACCATACGTGTAACTTCTTCTAACGACCTTCCATATTTCTCTTTCAGTTTTGCTGAGCTTTGCCACCCTCTCACTCTATATTCTATCTCTCTGCTGCCTCTAAGTCTCTTCCCAACTTACTAGTTTTTGCAAGAATGTTTTAGTGTCATTAATTCCATTTTTCCCTCTCACAGGACTATCTTTACGGATGGTTCGAAACAGTCGAGTGGAGCTGGGGCTTCCTATATTCTACCGGATATCAATGTTCCTGAATCCTTTCGTCTTCTTTCCTTCTGCACCATTTTCACCGCTGAACTAATAGCCATCCTACGTTCCATTGTTTATATTTCCTCACAACGCTCTGTTACCAATTACTTGATCATCTCCGACTCTATGTGTGCGCTTCAAGCCTTTTTTTAAAAATATTTCTGCTCATTCCTGCGACTTTGTCACTCTTCGCATACGTCCTCTTATTTATAATCTTCTTGCAAATCATTCCTTTCGTATTGATCTGCTTTGGGTCCCTAGTCACAACAGAATAAAAGGTAACGAATTGGCAGACTCGTTGGCCCGGGTCGCTGCATCCTCCTGCCCTTTTCTTGCTAAAATTCCTATTTCCAACTTGCTTCCTCTATGTAAAATTGTCCATTCTAGACTCTGGTTAGATATTTATGTTCCCTCCTTCTCCTACAATTACCTGTCCATCCAGCCGAATCTTCCTGTTCACCCTTGGTTCTACGATTTCCTGTTCACTTTGTCGTTCCTCTGTTGCGTCTATTGTCCGTTTGCGCCTTAACACAGTCTTCTGCCTTCATCACGCTTTCGTTTTCTTTCGACTTCCTCCTCAAAATGTTCATCCTACTTACGAAGCTATTTGTGATCCTAATCATATCTTTCGGCGGAACGTGCTATCCTTTATTCTACTTTATTACCTCTTGAGCTTCCTACTCCTTATTATGCCTCTTATATCCTGTCATTTCTTTCGCTATTCATTGTTTCAATTCTTTCTACATTCATTCTGTCAATCTCTCTGATCGTATATGTGTTTAATTAACTATTCCTCCTTCACGGAGGAAGTTCTTTGTCGACGGGCTCGAATAAATTAAAGGGAAAAAAAACTTTCTCAAAGCATGTTCCTCGTGACCTTTTATTATTGTGAGCACACTATAATTGTCGATGAAAAATTATAAAATGACGCCAAGGAATTAATTGCTGTTATAATGGTTGTTTTACTAGTGTAATTAATCACATTTCTTCTTATTTATAATGATATCAACAAATGTTAATAATTTTAGTAAAATTTACAATCGGTGTTCTTCAAGATTATTTTAAACAACTGCATTAATTTCAGAAACAATTCCATATAAACTCAAATTTTAGAGCGGAAGACATTCTTGAACTATTCGATAAACTAGTTTATAATACCTAAAATAATTAATCGCTATCTCGGTGTTGATGAATCTATAAAATACTGTAACTTTTCATCTGGGACTGTAGAATTTTCAACCAGCGTATTTGCGTTAAACAATTAAAATAGAAACAAATAGGAAATAAATTTGTAATCGTTGAAAATATTAGGGAAAGGGTAGGACGATTAAGAACTGCTCCTTCGTTGCCGTTTTATTCTTTCGCGTAAGATAAATATACTGTAATTTGAATGATGCATTCTCGGGATTATCGGTAATCGTAAAAGTTTTCAGATTATTTTTTTATCTATCTATTTTAAAACTTATCCGAGAAGCATGTTTTCTTCGTTTAAACTTACGTGTACAACTTTCGTCTTTCACAACGAAGAAAGTTTTTATTTTTGAAATAAAGCACTTTTAGAAATACTGTTCTTATTTTTCTTTCTTATTAAGACTTTTCTCGTTGCTCGTTTCGAAAGTAAATTGTTCGTATCTACACGTCAGTTACGAATACGAATTAATCTTCCCTTCCTCCTTATATGCGTAATTTCTTTTCTCATATCAAATCGGTCTTGTCATTCGTCATTTCTTCTAGAACATTTATCATTTCCTTTCCCAGCAAACTGCTTTATATTTTCAAATTAATTTATTACTCTATATGGTCCAAAACTTAACTTACAAAATGACTAAAAATTTCCTATAATAAATGTAGTTCGGTTACCGGGCTCATTTATGGTATCTGTTGGCATACGAATAATGTTCAAAAGTTATGAATTAAAAAATATCGAAAACCATATAAGATTTAATCTATCACAGGAAAATAGTAAACCAAAGGAATACGGACAATTCATTATAATTAAGCTGATTTTTTCATTTTTAAAATGTGATGTTTTTATTTTATTTTTTTAAAACTTAAAATATCGAAATATCTTCAATTAATGCATTTAGGAGTATGACTTACAATTTATTATAAGAAATAGTGATGTCCGCAACAAACTGTCTACAAAAATTATTGACTACGCAGACATATACCTGTTGTTCTATCAAACAGTAGGAACAAAATGAGGTCTTAAATTACTATTAAGAATATTAATTATTATAAGTCAAGCGGCTGTCCTTCGTTCTGAGGTGTAGCTACAAATCAAAACAAGGAATACATTACACTGGAGATTAAAGATTTTGTGGTCTTAATTTATGAGTGGTAAACAGAGCTGAGGAATTTTTTGAAAATTGTGTTTGTGTGTATGTGTGTGTGTGCGTAACTGTGCGTAGACATAATCTTTGATCCTGAGTAGGAATAAAAACAATAATGACAAATTTGTAGACAGTTTCATTATCTCTGTTGGCTCATCTCATTTAGTACACAACAGCAATAACATCACTCTGCGATTTCCTTCATCTATTCCAGCAGTAGGCTAAGATATATGACTGTCATATTACCGCTTTCGTTTAAACCACCATTTTCCACATCATGCTACACTGTCACTTTACATACCACCACCTTCATGTTTATGGACATCCATCACTGTTTTTGTGTCACTACTTTCTACACCAGGGGTGGCCAACCCAAATGATCTTGCGGGCCACTATAGAAATGCATCATAACTCCGCGGGCCACTTTGAAAATCTGACTTAACCCCACCCCTCATCCACAAAATTTTAACAAGAATGTCTCTATTTAGTTCATTTTAAATATTTTGAAACTAATAAATATATTTAAATTGCCAGTATATTGAAACATTGCCTTTCTTCCGCCTATCCCATGTATATGATACTTTCCTCCTTTTAAAAGTTGGTACGAGTTCTGCATCTTTACTTATGTCGCGAAATATTTCTTCATTCCTAATCTTCTTGATTCAAAGTATTTTTAAAATTCTTCTATATAGATAGATACATGTTAAGTGCTTCGATTTTCCTTTCTGTGCTCGAATCGACGATCCAGGCTTCACAGCTATAAAGCAGAATCAAGAATACATAAGGTCGCAATATTCTTTGTTAAGTCTCCAGACTAAGACGTGATCGGGTGTGTATGGTTTTTTGCGTTCAATTTCCTTTCGAAAATTAAAAAAGTCAAAATAAAACATTCGTTAAAGAACTTAGTATACAATATACAGAAGTATATCAAGCACTAGAAATATGTATGTAAGGTGTAACGTGCAGTTTAATTAACGTAATAACTGTTTGTTCTTTTTTGTATAATTATTTTTATTCGATTGTACATTACTTTTGTGCTTCTTTCATTGTACAAAATATTCACGTATTTAATCATTTCTGTCAGAAATGTTGAGGGGTTTCATTATTATTCCGCATTTTAAAACTAATCTCTTTCATTAAATAATCGAAAATAATGTTTTTCCTGTCAGGTATATCAGGTGTTTTTATCGGGCAACTAAAACGGCAGCTTGCATCGGGAAAAATCCAAAGCCATCCAATGAAATAGAGTATCTATTCATGACAGCTAGCTGGCTAATGGGAGTTTTTGTATTTGCTATATTGATAGGGCAGGTACGTATATTGTATATAATTTAACATTTTCAATCTAAATGTCTATTTAAGTGTAATTAAATGTGTCTCTTAATATCAAAATAAACTGAAATTTTTCTTCTACAAATGACAACTATTTTAATATAGTTTATTTTATTTGACTTTTATTAATCAATAAATTTATCTTGTGTTTCTGGAGAGGAAAAAAAGTAAAATATAACCGCTGTTCATAATGCATTAATTAATCTAAAAGCATATGCTGTTCAAACTGTAAGAATTTTGCGAAATATTTATTTTAAATTTACCATGTCCGTCTTTTGCTGATGTTATCGTACTAAATGTACTTTAGCAAGAAAAAATATAAAAGAATTCGCATGCTCTTGACAAAATGTAGAAATATTTTATAAGCGTGTATTAATGAAGTGTCAGTATCAAATGCAGTCTAAAGAGTTTGGCTATTACTTTCATAATTAGAGCATTTATCATGATACAACGATGCTACAAATGTAAGAATAAATTTAATGTAGAAACTAACAATGCAATCGCAGCCGTTAGAAGGCGTAGCAGAGGCCTTGGTATTAATGAAATTTATTATTACAAATATCTGGATCATAAGTGTATTCAGGAAAAATTTTTAGACGATTTTTATAATGCAAACAACTAGTTCATTTTATTTTTATCGATTTAAAACTTTAAAGAATCTTTCATTTCTTCAAGTGTTCTGATTGCATTCGTGAATTCAATTACCTGTTGGTATCTTCTATGTTTTTTTCTAATATGTCTTTTCAAAGATGCACAATATCAGTACTTAATAATAAATAAAAAGTTAATAAAATTCAATATATTTTCTGGTATCGTAGATTTATTTAGATGAGAAAAAAATTGTACAAGTATCAGCAAAATAAAATTGTAAGACGTACAATGTGTTAATATAGTTGGTCGAAGAAAGATAATAAATAATTGATAGTAGAAAGGAAACCTTTCTTCCAAAACACAAATCAATCAGAAATCAATGTTTATTACATGGGACTTATTTTTATTTTTTTTAATGGGTTCGTCAACGCGGACATTGGCCCAAGAACAGCGAAACAGAGAGGAAAGAGAGACTCAGATCCTTACACGATCAGAGATAGCCGACAGAAAGGAATCAAGAGCTAGAATAGAATGAATGAAGTACAGTATGGAGCGGGAATACCGGTTTGTAAGAGGAAGGAATAAAAAGAAGCTTGTTCAGTTGAAAGCGACGAACAACTGAACATTATATGATCGGGATCAGAAATATATTGATCGTTGGGAGGGTGCAATGGACAATAAGGAGAAGGCACGAGAGAATAACGGAACAATGAGGAAGGGAGCAAACTATGCCCAAAACGCAGGCGGAAAATTGCAAAGAGATTGGAACGACGCATAGAAGGAAAGTTAATAAACCATGGAAAGCGTGGAAGGGAAGGTTGAATAGACAAGAAAAAGGAATTTGGGTTGGAGAATGAGGTTGAATGAGCAGCTGCAGACAGAAGGGTAATATTAGAAGCTGAGAAGGCAGGAAGAAACCTACTAGAAGAGGAAGATAATCAAGCGAATGAGTCAACCAACTTATTTCCCTCGATTTCGGCATGGCCAGGAATCCAAAGGAGATCCGTTTGGATTAAGTGAGAAAGGAAAAGATCTTGTTTTTATTATTCCTATCGAACTCACCAGGTCTTCCCGAAATAAACATCAATTTCATTTATTACCCCTATTCAGTATGGGATTTAGCTCTTTAGTTAACTTGTTGCAGCGGCCTGTTTATCCTATTGATATGTCTTACATACTTTTTTTTTTTTTTTTTTTTTTTTTTTAGTCAGTGTAATCCCCATAGATGTATATTTTAAACAACTTCAGCAATTTACCAACTTCTATCGAGTTGTTTGTTCTTGTTTATTTATTTCCGCAAATATTTTTGACGTTGTCTTGATTATTCAAATTTACCGGCAAAAATTTTATAATTTTGATTTCAAGTTTTCTTTTATTAATTACAAATTTAAAGTACAGTTGTGTAAATTAATTACTATATATCTTCGCAAATTTTTTTTTTCAGACATAGTAGACTGTATATAAGAAAAATATATTAATGATCAATAAGAGATAATAATATAAATAACAAAATGAATCTATATAAATGGATAAAAATGGTTTATAAGTTTTTACTATAGCAGCTTTCTGTAAATAAAATAAAATAAATTATATACTTATAAGTAAAATTCAAATTAAAAAAAAAAATAAAACCGAAATAATTATACTCGAATAATTTTTTACACAATGTATTCGAAAGTAGTCAATCCCGAAAATAATTTGTAAAGACCCTCGATGAGCGTCTGGTCACAAAACAAAATACCGATATGAAGAAATAAAAAAAAAAAAAAACTAACAAAACGACGAACAAATTTTACCAGTACAAATTTAACCAAACGTTAATACAATTTAATATACAAAGAAAAAAAGACTTAAATTTTATGCGGGAAAGGTACATTTTGCGAGGCCCTCTGGTGGCATAAGAAGAAGACGGATTTTATAAAATAGAAAACTATTGCAACTGTCCAATTTTTATTCATAAAAATGCAAATTATTTGACAAAAAATAAAAGAAATGAATTAAAGAAACAGAAATTAGGTAATTTAGAAAATTGGAGTACACTAATTTTTATAAATACTATTTTACAGAAGTAAATATTAAATTATGTGACTGAAATTGTTATCGAATCTATTTAAAAATATATCTATCGGCCCTTGCTGTCTAAAGAACAACTGATGAATTTTTCTTCAAGTAAATTAGAGAAGTCAGAATTTGCTGTAAATTTTTGAAGCGAACTATTCCACGATTATTTGCCTATTCAAACAAAAGTGTTTCAGGTACTCTTTTCCTACTTCTTATATTTTTGTAGAGCTGGTTTTTCTACTCTGCCTAATTCAAAATTTAAATATGGAAACAAATTTCTAATAGGAAAGAAGCAACGAGCGTCTATTTTAAACATAAAACCACCACGTAGTGGTCATTAGATATATATATATGGAATGATTGCAAATGTTTAATTTAATTTCATTTATAATGTTTTTAATTTAATTATATGTTTATAGTGAAAGTTTCTAAAACATTCTTTTCCTGTATACCGAAATAAGTGGAAAATTATACAACCTGCAAGTTTACATAGAAAAAAATACAATTGTAGATTGCTTAGGAAAAAATGCTTTTTTACAAAAAATAAATACCGACTTCAAGGTTTATTATAAAAATTTAAAAATGCACTAAAAAGTAAAAAATAATTACTCCCGATAAAATATATATATCAGACTGATATAACACTTAAGTGGTGATATCGTAATTCTTATACAACATTAACTTTTTGGAGTTGGAATTAAATTCATGTTAGGAACAATTTAATCAACATTTAATGCAGTTTTTAATTATTCTTTTAATATGAATTTGATGCCAACTCCAAAAAATTAATGTTGTATAAGAATTACGATATCACCTTAAGTTATATCACTCTGATATATATATTTTATCGGGAGTAATTATTTTTTACTTTTTAGTGCATTTTTAAATTTTTATAATAAACCTTGAAGTCGGTATTTATTTTTTGTAAAAAAGCATTTTATTTTTTACTTTTTAGTGCATTTTTATTCAATTAAATTAAAACATTTTAATAAGAACAGATATTTCCACGGTAAAAACACCAAAAGTTACATTTCCATGGTAATTTGGCAAATTTATAGTATTTTAAGTCAAAAATCTAATCCGACGGTGAAAACAATCATGAATGAAAAGCATCCAAAAAGCTTCAATCTCCCGCATTATTAAGGATAACTCAAAAACTATCGGTCAGACCTTGATCAAATTTCAATGGGACTACATGACAAACACCACCTTTCAAATAAAAGAAGAATCATCAAAATCGGTTCATCTAGAAGAAAGTTATGTGGTAACACACATAAAAAAAAATAAAAAAAAATAAAAAATACAGTCGAATTGAATACCTCCTCCTTTTTTGAAGTCGGTTAAAAAGGAAGTAAAATTAGACGTATTTTTTTCATGGCCATTTCTGAACATATACTATTTAAAATATTTCGGTACTCCTTCAAATGTAAAAAATGATTATAAAAAAAAAGTAATGTGTAAATAAAATAAAATACGAGAAAACAAAAATAATTTATAACAAAACAAATTGAAAATATAAATTCAGATTGAAACACGGAATAATAAAATAAATTTCATTCTGGAGAGATTGTAAAGATGCAGAAGCTCTTGTTGTTGTCATATAATTCGTTTGATATCATGTAGTGGCAAAAAGATATTAGGAAAAGTTATTAGAATATGCTACATTACCTTAGAGGAATAAAAAACGCATTGCATGTTTGTTTTTCCGCAATGTACTTGTATAAATAGAATTCGTTATTGGTTATAATTTACTATTTACTATTTAAATAACAATGTCAAATTTGTGCATACATGTATATATATATATATATATATACATACGTGTATTTATGTATATAATGCATTTCAAGTATTATATCAGTATTCACGAAATAAGGTCGCTTCAAAATTCTGAAATTTTTTTTAATCTGTCTTCATTTCAGTGTTATAAAAGATGTTAACGTGATTTTTTTAAAATAATCTATCAAACAATGATGAAATTAGTTATGTATTACGCTACTCTCTTCAAAAAAAACGGTTTAAAAGATTTTCAAGAAAAAAAAAACGTTCTTCTAAAATAGAACTTTATATTGTCTACACTAAAATTAAGTTGTGCTCTGTAATGGATAAGTTGATAATAAACGAACGAAAAACACATCTAAATGTTATTTTGAATATAAATTAAGGGGTATTCTGGTCTAGAATTTTAAAAAGACTTTTTTTTTTCTCGTATTCTTAAAGTTTAGACCTTTAAGAATATACCCTCAAGAGTAAAATTTAAAAATTCCAATAATTTACAGTTATAGTTATTTTAGTAATGCAGTAATTAAGCCTACACGCCAGAGCTGACCATTTTTGGTATGATGACACTATATATAAATATATAAATATAGGTAACCACAAACACTTCAAAATCGATTAACCGATGGCATAGTAACGTATTTTTTTGAAGAAAAAGTTTTCATGTTCAGTGTTCAATTCAGCTCAATGTCAATCCTCAAGAAACGCAGACGTACGTACGCTGCTCACAATTAGAAAATAAATCGTTCTGAGTATTAATTTTAATTTTCGTGTGTGAAATGTGAGACGGATTCGGTACTTGTAGCGTGTTATCTTTTGACGGTATTCAAGTTCGAAAATATTCCCCCCAATATTTCACTAATTCACGATCTTGTTAGACATCGTTCTAATTTGTCGTCGCTATATGGTTCCGTCAAGGATGCTTACTTGGCCAAAAGCAAAAATCCCCGTGCACGTCGCATCGGGTAGATACTACGTTGGTGTTTGAGTAGTATATAGTAGTCGATGAGATAAGTAATATGTACCTGAGCGTATCCGTACTGTATGTCGAGTAACATCGAGAGTCGAGGGGAGATTGTAAAAATTTCACTAAAATCAGATATACATGCTAGAACACGGACAACTGAAATTGCAAATTACACACACACACATATATATATATATATATATATATATTTAGCTGTTTGCATTTTCAATGAAGACTTTTTACCAGTTTTAAAAATTATCCATGCCATCGGAATTACGATTGGTCTCGAAGCTTATGCGTTCGCTATTAAACGGGGGGACAGTAGTCGAATTGAGCGTTCCGAGAAACGAACTTCTAATGCTCCTAAGGAAGCTAGAGAACTGCTCGTTAATCGGAACGAGCTTCCGCAAATATCTATTTTGAAGTAGAAGAAGGCGCACTTTATGAAATCGCTGATTGACAATATGTAAGTATAACGTACCAGTCTATGACTTGGACTCTGCCTGAAACTTTTTCGAAACTTTGAACGCGTTTTTCTCAAAACCACTTTTTTCAAACATGGTTGACATGATATCTCAAGTTCTATTTCATCAATTTACTTCAAATTCTGTACCAATCTTTAATATACAGGGTGCGACAGTATAACTTCCTTTTTTAAAATGCGCCACTTTTTTTCTACTAAATTTTGTTAAAGAGAAATAATAACAGAAAATCGAAATAAAACTGCAATGGAATGGGATCTAGAGTATGTATTTCGATTTTCTGTTATTATTTCTCTTTAACAAAATTTAGTAGAAAAAAAGTGGCGCATTTTAAAAAAGGAAGTTATACTGCCGCACCCTGTATATTTGTCGCCCTTACCATTTTTGTATATTCAAATTATGTTTTTTATTATTTCAAAAAATGAAGAAATTATAAAAAAAAGGTTGAAAAATGTATTTTTTTTTTTCATACAGACGCTATTTGCGGGAAAAAAACATTCCGTTTTCTTTTGGGTAAGGACTATAACGACATTCTTATTAATTAAGAATGTTTTTTTTAAATTTTATTTTATGACCGTGTCAACCAAAACACTCCTTTTTTTTTTTTTTTACCCCCAACTTTACCACCTTTATAACGTTTTTAATTTTAATTATTTTTTCCAATTTTTTTTTGTATATTTTTAAAATATCAATAAATGTATTGCAAAAAAGTGGATAATAATTTTTTTTATTTTTTATTTTTATCAAGCTTGACAGAACGCCCAAAGTTTATGCCTCTAGACCAGAATACCCCCCTCCTCCCCCGAAGACTATAAAAAATCGTTAATTCTCGAGTTTTTAGTTCAAAAAGATATGTTTACCTAGTGATCGTATTATTTTTTTCTTCTCTTCTCAACGTAAGAAATTCGCGATTAATTTATTTTATAGCCATCTATGCTTAATTATTGGCAACAATGGCAGAAAATGAAGCAGCTATCGACTAATTGGCCTTAAAGAACCTAATTTCGTGAATATTATAGCAGTTAAAATGATTGTAATAGGTGTGTTTACTTACTGCGCGAGAAATTGTTTGGCGAACTTTATGTAACAATTGATTTCGTTTGAATCTTTTTAGATCGCACTAGGGACTGATCATAATGAGGGATTCTGATACGCAACTTGATTGCAACTCGGTTGATTATGTATTCTTCATTTACTATCTAGAAAGATGAATGTGTCGGTGATTAAATAACAATAATTACATAGATTAAAGTAAAAAATTTCTAAAATATGCGTTATTTCAACTTTTTTTGTTTCATAATGCTTAATTTTTACTGTTACTACTTATTTCCCTTTTCCTTGTGTGTTTAATTTTTCGAAGCAATAGCACAGCGCTGCTGCGTGCGGTTTAAATAAGTAAAATATCTCCTTTATTCGGAGAAATTATTATATTTCAAAAATTCGAAAAATTATCAATTAACGAAACGATAAATTACGGTGTAACGTGGAACACGACAAACGTTCGTGTTTCTCGTGTCTTCATGTTAGGTTTAAGATTATTTTATTGCGAACGAGATTCAGTCGTTAATTTGTAAACCGTGTTATGGGAAAGAACGTTCGTGTTCGAGTTTTATGTAAATTTTTATTATTATTTAAATGAACGCGTATAATTTTTTTTTTTTTTGGTCTATTCGAAAATTTAAAAGCTTACAAATTGTTTTCGTAATAAAGTAACTTTTAGGCACTGTACTTGTTCGTATTTTATCGCGGTTTAATTCGAAATTCTAGTTACGAAAAAATAAGTAAAATAAAATTAGTGATTTGTACGTAGTACTTTTTTTTTCAATAATAATAATAATAATAATAATAATAACAATAATAATAATAATAGAGTTGGCTATAGCCCCTCTAGGATGCTGCTAAAGCCGGAGTTTTGCTAACATCATTTTCTCCGCGCTCGAACCTGTTTTAGGCCTCCCGTTACCGTTTTCTGTTGTTTCGAAGTGATTTTATGATATCGATGGAATGAATAAATTTCGCAAATTATAAACTCGTATTCGAGTCTATTTATCGCGAAATCTTTAAGGATGTTTGCGGTAAGCTGTGAAGTATGTGCGATGTAAATTTTTCGAATGAACTATACTTTCCGATGCCAAGACTGGTAAAGACTGCGTTCGGATGTGCAGAATTCGTTAGCCGAATGTTGCGGTCAATATATAGTTGAACCGGTGTTCGCAGTCCGAAGTGATCGAAATGATTTTCTCTTTGGTCGAAATAAAGTGGATGTTTATATATAGAATAATGGAGTATGTCTATTATAGAGCGCTGCGCCTTTTCCCGTTCGCCCGAATAAAATGTCCTACCAAAAAAAAAATTGGTAATAATAATGTTAAAGGATTAATTTTTTTATTTACTTATTAAAATCACTTTGAACATCTGTCAAAACGAATTGTTTATATAACGCTTTCGTCTAGTATTTGTGTATTTCACGCGAACATCCAAAGAATATTTCTGAAACAAAAGCGCTTTCCGACCACAATTTAAGTTAATTGTTCGGTTTAGGAAAAGGAGGAAAAAAATCACAATTACGATTTTAATTAAATTAATAATGAGCGGGAAAAGTCTCTCGTTCGAAAGAAAAGTATTCTATGAATTTTGGATAATTTATAAATGTCGTATTTTGGAATTGTGTGAAAGAGTCCTGTAATTGATTACAACCGTTTTGATGCATTTAAATTCAACGAAGTGTCCAGCATTTAGAATATTCTGCTTTTGTGCAAATATCGAAAAAATTAACGCCAAAAAAAAGTTACGAAAAGGGGGGGGGGACTGACGATTTTCCGACGACTGACGATTTTAAATAAAGCATTTTTTCCTTCATTATAACAAGCGCGCTATTTCATGGTGAAAATGTTCATCTGAGGAAAAGGCATAATTTCAGTGAACATAATCCATAATTATAAACGATGCACAACAACATTTCCCAATAATATTTTTCCTGTAAAATCTTTTATCGTCCTAATTTTTAATTTTATTTTTGCGAGCATTTTACACACGTAATTCCATCGAACAATCGGAAACATTATTTAATAGTCAGCAGTGAATTTCGTACTTCATCTATAAAATTGTTACGAATGAAAGGAAAAGAAACTCTACAACGTCGATCAGGCAGTGCGCAAAGATGAATATTATTACTATGGGTGAGTTGGTTTATAGATGCGTCTTGTAATATATTATATAATAAGAAGGTCTGGGTCGTTCCTCGCTTGTTGGCCACTCAGCAGGCGCTGCGAGAGTGTGTACCTCTTTTGATATTGCGGTCGGAAATTTTTTATTTTAAAAAAGGTTAAATTCGACACTTACGCGCCAAATATAATTGATACTTTTTTTTTTTTTTTTTTTTTTTGTTACGTTTCATTAAAAGGGTGCAGGTTGACTAAGACGCCTCACCTTTCACGCCACCGCCAGGAACGGCCTTAAATTTAAATGCGTTTCAAAATGATATATCTCGGTTACATTTATTTCGAGATAAAATAAAATGAATGTAAATTATTCGTTATATATTTAATTCGCTAGAAACATTTATGCATTCAACTGTGTTGCGATCATAGTTGTTCCCCTCAGTGTTGCAAAGTATAGGTTATACTTTTAATAGTCCGTTACTATTAAATTTATTTTTGCATTAAAAAGTTTATTACCACGTTTTTTAAATTATTACATTGTTTTTTCTGTTGTCTTTTTTTTTTTTTTTTGTTTTTTTACATGTATTTCGCAGATCCGTGATATAATTGCAACAGCAAGCAAGACGCAGACTGAGTACAAAAAGTTAGTGGATGAAAGTTTAGAATACTTGAGAAGATTGAACGTGCCGAAGGAAACCCGCGATCGAGTCGAGCAGTGGTTTTCATTTACTTGGGAACAACAGCGTACATTAGGTGCAAATGTTTATATTTCATCGTGTTCGAATTTTTCTGCTTTTTTTACTTTGTTTTCATTTAAATTTTAATGAAAATATTAAAAAATTTGTCGTTTCACTTAAACTAACGGAAATGCTGAAACTTGCAATCAATTAATCGGAAATGAATACATTCTCCTTTCCAATCAGTCAGACCAGATTCGGTCAACCATAATGACTGTGCGCGTTCGACGCGCAATTAGAATTTAGAGAAAAAAAAGTATGAAAAACAAAAACCCCCTTGTTAATTCTTTCACCATGGTCAAACCTGTGGCTGTAGTTGAACCTATCTGCGTACTAGAAGTAATCAATTTCTACTAGTCTCTGATTCCAAGGGTGTGCTACTGTCCATCTTCCCTCCTCTTCCTCGTCATTCCTCAGACTTCAAAAATTCTCCTATTTCGTTCTCTTGTGACTCTAAATTGTATAGCGCTCGTTCCATAGAAAAATCGATTTCTTACGGGCCCTCAGCCATGTTGGCATTGAGGGTAATGAACTGGCTGATTTATTAGCTGAGTCTGCCGTTCAAACTGGTTAATTTTTATCAAAATTTCCTTCTAATCTTAATGTTCTTCCCAGGATGTGTCATCGTAGACGATGGCACGATATTTATCTCTTTTAATTCTCTAATCCTGAATCGTTTTATCATAATAAAAAAGATCTACGATAACATTACTAAGATCGATTGTAAATAAGATAAATATGGGATTGTCGATGGGAAACCAATTTCTAATTACATTTACTGACCTATCTAAACCGTTTGACTTAGCTGACTATGAATTACTGATTAAGGACTTCAAAAAAAAAAATGGGCTTTATAAATGATCAACTAAAGTGATTTAAGAATTACATAAAAAATAGGAAAAGTATAGTAAAAATCGCACGGGATAAAAGTAATAAAAAAACAATTCATTACGGAGTAAGTCAGGACACCCCGTATTAGCCCCTATTCTCTCTTTAATTTACACACTAATTCGTTCATAGGCGTAGCCAGGCCAGTTTTTCAGGAAAGGTCGATCAATTTAAACAAAAAAAGCACTCGACAGAAAAAAGGATTTTACTTAGCAATTATATTTTATTAATAATCTCTTGTACAATAGTTCTAAATGCGTAAGGATTCGGATTACTTCAGTTCGTTTTCATTTTGAGAATAATTTAAACTAATCCACAGTTAGTTGTACTGTCAGAATGCCTGGTACCAAGACATCTTACGGGCGTAAAGTGACAATACAGCAACGTAAAAATCCATTTCGGGAGGGGTTTAAACCCCCAGATCCCCCCCCCCCGGTACGCCTATGAACTCGTTACATAAGCATATTAAAAACGCAAAGATATATGTGTTTGCCGATGATATTGCCATATTAATGGAGCATAAGAATTTAGAGATGGCGGAAAGATTATTACAAGAGGATATAGATAATTTTAGTAAATATGCACATGATAGGAGGTTCTGTATAAATATAAATAAACCTAAATTATTGCGCAATATGATTCACGATCCGCGAATTACCCTCCATAACTAATAATGATTGCATACATGAACTTCATATAAATAACAATACTCATTTGCGTTTGTTATCCATCGCTTGAGAATGTAGAAAATTTTAAGTATCTAGGTGTATATATATATATATATTATATATATATATATGTATATATATATCGATAAATCCTTGAACTGGAAAAAACACATTCAATGCTTAAATCTGAAAATAAGACAGTCAATACCAGCTTTATATAAAGTAAAACAGGTTCTAGCATATTGCACATTACATATGTATATACTATAATTCAATAATAATGTCTGGCATATTATATGGAATTCAAATGTATTATGTCAGGCTAAGAAAACGGAAATAAATAAAATAAGCAAAATGCAAAAAAGGTGTTTGAAACTTATACTCTCCCACTGGAAGCAAAACGATTCTAAGTCTAGAAAGCAAAGAAATCATACACGTATTGTGTTTATTTTTATATTTTTTATTCTTGTCATTCGGTAAGTTTCGACTGTTCTTCAGGTATCAATTCAACGATGTTCAGTCCAAGTTTATTCGGATAAAATATTTTTTGGGAATACATCAATGACTACGAGATTTTATTAATTATCATGTTTTCAAATGACGTAACAAAATTATTTTTCTGCTACACGTCTGATAAAAACAGTCAATACAAGTCCAAGACAAAACAGAGTGAGAAATTTACTTTCGAAAGCGGATCATCAGTCGTAATTTAAGATCTTCTCGTTAAACCTCTGTAATTTTATTACTGTAACGAATAAGTAGTAGGCCGCGTTGATAATGTTGATGTTTTTATGTTCTTAGATGAAATGAAAATATTAGACGCATTACCACATAAATTGAAAACAGACGTCGCGATAAACGTACATTTTAGAACTTTATGTAAAGTTGAGTTGTTCCACGACTGCGATGAAGCGTTGTTACGAGATTTAGTTTTGAAACTGAGGCCGATTTTATACCTGCCCGGAGATTATATTTGCCGAAAGGTATTACGGTAATATTCGAATATTAGACCATGCGAACTACCGAAAACTTACTATTGTCCTACCGAAAATTTAAAAAAAACCCACAGGTACATGTTTCGGAAAAACAAAACTCATTCTGATCAGAGTTTTCTCCGAAAAATGTTTGTTCGTGTGTTTTGTGAATGTTTATAATTCAAATCTATGCTGAAAATTGTCCGTATGGTTTATTGACTAAGCTACGCTATAATGAATATTTAAACAAGAATTTTAAATTATTTAAAATAGTTTTGTAATTGTATGTAAAATATTTTTTGTAAACTTAATACAAATAAATAAATGGGATGCGCGGTACAGCTGGGATTTTACTTATAGCAGACCGAATTAATATAACTTACGTCGTTCTGTAGTTTTGGACGATGTCAGTAGCAAGTGATTTGTAAATTTCGAAGATATTATAAAAAGCCGGCATGAAATCGAATTTAACATTCTTTATTTCCGGAGATACAAAAATCGAAAGAAAATAAATTGGGTGCGGCTGTGCTCGGACGTATGGCCGTTGATTTGACGTGAAACGCCTATATCGGTTTAAGTATATATATATATATATATATATATATATATATATATATATATATATATATATATATAAATATATATATATATAAATATATATATATATAAATATATATATATATAAATATATATATATAAATATATATAAATATATGCAGTAAAAAATAATAGTCGTTGCGTTGCGCGATTTCGTTTCACAATTTCGTTTTACGAGCGATTTTCAAGATGTTTCACGTCAAAAAAAGTATAAATTAATTGTTAGACAATTTCGTAATAATCTCGCGATAATCTTCTAATTGTTTTGTTTTTTGATTCTTAGGGAAATTTTTTCATTTAATCGGTTTTGTGTCGCTGCAATTTTTTTAGTTGTATTTTAAGACTCATTGAATGGATATTCATTGTTAGTTGCTGATAAAAGAGGGTAGTAAAAAGAAGTTTGTTCAGTTAGAAGTGATGAACAATCAAACATTATGTGATCGAGCTCGAATAAAAAGTGGTTGTTGGAGAAGTGCAATGGTCGATAAGGAGAGGACACTGTGCCCAAAACGCAGGCGGCAAATCGCAGAGGGATTAGTGTGACGCATAGAAAGGAAGTCAAGGAACCGGGGAAAGCGCGGAAGAGAAGAAGCGAGAAAAAAGAATCCGCGTTAGAGAATAAGAAGGCATAAATTGAATTTATATGCGTTGTTAGTCGTTTTAATCGTTTTAAATGTTTTTCAAATCTCTCGATCAGCTGTTCGAATTTCGATACTGATGAACTTGTGTTGTTTGCATCTATCGAGAAGTTTGGTGAAAATTAATGAAAAAAAAACGAAAAACAAATATGCCTTAAAAAGCCTTTTTCCCCTTTCTAGAAGACCATCCAATGCGTCGTTTTTAGCTATCACAGCTCTTACAGTACGCTAATGTGTGATCAAATTAATTTAGTAGCTTTAGTGCAGGACGTATTCATTTGCTGTCGAGAAATTAGTAAGGATATTTTTAACAGGATCGGTGCTGTTCAAAGAAAATTGGTTGACTTGAAAAGACGGGTCCTCGCACAGTATGTGAAAACGGAAGAGCCGATGTTTTGGAGGCAAAATAGAGAGTGGAGTTTCTCGGAATAATCGTTGAATAAGGCTATATGTCTTGTCCGTAGGCAACTGAACTCTTCACGAGAGATTACCCTCGTCACCATTGTTCGGTTGTAGGTTTGAGATACCTTAGAATATTCTGGAAGAAAGACAGGTGTTTTTTCCACGAGGACGAGCATTTAGCTATAAACAAAACCGACGGACATGGTGGTGAAAAGGCGTTCGTAGGTAAGGGAAATAGAATTGTTGAGCAAGCAACTACATAAGTTCACTCGTTTCCGCGAATTCCAATCTGGCTGGACACCCATAGTTACACAATAGTAGAAAGCTAGTCTGAATCACTACTAGGGTAACGCCCCTATTATTATACCGGGACTTATTGACACTTTTTTTTTTTTAGGATCTTTTGAGACTTAGCTGGAAAGGAAGAGAGGACAAGGAGATATTTAAGTGTTCTATACAGAGCCGTGCAACGACAGGCGGGGCGATACATTCGGCTATTCCGTTAACATGGAAAATAAACAAAGTTGTACTTGGGACAGTGTAGCATTCTAGGAATCTTAACATGGAACCTTTTGTTCGTTAAAAAGATCGCGTAAATAATTGGCCATATTTTTAATTTCGTCAGTTGGATGATATCCGCTTAAACAAATAATCCGTACCGCTGCACCTCGGTCAAATGTCTTTGCTTTATATTGAGAAAGACGGAGTATACATGTTGCCGGCGTTGGTACGATATTAGCAAGCGATTAGATGCGGTAGGTGTTTTATATCCTCCGGCTTGTACTGAATACAAGAGATTATTCTGTTCTAGGTGGAGTTTGGCGTCGATCGGCTATTTTCTCTACAGTTTGGAAAGAACACTTAAGAGAGGCATGGAAGAACTGTAATTCTGCGGCAAGTGAGAGTTTTCGTTTTGTTTCAGGATGAGAATAACAATTGCACTTTCCACGGCCATGGAACAGAACCGAATGACCAAATTTTTATAGTAAACATGCAAAAGGAAGATTTTAAGGGGGTAAGTGTTTTAACATGAAGAGCCGGGTGCTTTACTGGAGGTGTGATACTCGCATTGATAATTGGTGAGAAGGAATAGAGTTACATGAGAAGCCAAGAATGGTCGATATTGGGGGTTATTTTGGCAGGGTTTTCTTTTTCTCGGAATGAAAGCAGGGGAGTATGCTGATAAGGATGACATTGTGTAAAAATGTTCTGCAAAGATGTTTGCAATTTCTGCAGGATGTGACTGACTAGCCTTTGTTTAACAAGATGATGGCGCGGTGATGCTGCTTAACGATTTAATTTCGGACAGAGATGGAAGTCATAAATTGCTGTCCGGATTCTTACTTCTACGCTCGATGCTTAAGGCTACACGGCGTTTATTAAACTTAAATTTTCGTTGGCGCAGTCCTGCTGCTATTTCGAGCACCAGCATAGAAAGGACGGGTGCTGAGGAATGCGACAGATGCGATGTTACTGAAACCCTCGATATCGCTTCTGTGAAGGTGTTAATATTGTCTGCGACTGATTCCGATGGTTCGCTGGAAACGCTTACTCTGGAAGCACACTCCAATTTGATTTATGGAACTGCGGTTTACAACGTATTCATTTGTCCGAGGAGGGTGATGGGGTACGAACGATTATGGCTAAATAATCACTAAAACGCATGAGTCATGGTAGACAAATGAGTTCAGGTCTAAGTATAGCTTGGCAGAGAAATCGAAATCAGGTAATCACTTACAGCCGATAATCGATTTAGAAAGATAGTAATTACACGCCGTAATATCGATATTTCGAGAAGGTTGTGACTGCAACTATATTAGCAGAGACGAGGTTTATCTGAGTTACCGATATAGATACGTGGACTATGGCAGCTAAGCTTCCATTAGGCCTAGATCCTTGATCATTATCGAATTTAAAAACGGAGTAGTTTTTTACCGTTGACCTATTCCACGAGGTCGGGAGCATTTCCGGCAGACATATTACTGCAGGGACCGTAAGTGGACATAAATTGTTCTAATTCAGCTAGCTATGAGTAGAGTCGGCCGCAATTCCACACTAGAATATCGTTTATTGCCGTGATTATTTTGCTTTTAATGGGAAGCCAGATAACAAAGTGGGAGTAGAGGAAAACGAAAGAAAAGGGAAGGAAGCCTAGTTATTCTCCTACTAATTTCGAAACATTCGTCTCTACATTATATATTAAATTTACTAAATTAACCGACATTTTTTGTCGTAAAAGCAGTTACAGTTTAGAGTAAGAAAAGAAGGAAAAATGTTTTTGTGATTTGAAATTGTTTATTCGCTGGATGGTAAAAATTGTTATTGATCGAGGTTGTGCAACCTACAAAAAAACTTAATCGATCATTATAAACTGATAAAGCTATTTCATTATTAAAGGGTGAAGTTGGAAGAGAAATGTATATCGTGAAAACCGGTCAAGTTCAAGTCGTTGAAGGAGTGGACGGGAGTAAAGTGTTGGCTACCCTGTCGGAGGGTTCGGTATTTGGAGAAATTAGTTTGCTTAATCTAGCCGGTACTAATAGAAGAACGGCCGATGTCAGGTAATTAATAATTATTTCATTAAAAATTTCCTTTTTTAATAATTCAACGAAAATTCATTTTAACAGTCCGTTTTGCTTCTTTGCAGTATTTTATATTTTACTCGTTTAAAAATAAAATAAAAATAATTTATTTCACATGAAATGTACCGTCTTTTTAATAAGCATATCAACATTTTTCACTGTATTGTTACGGTAAGTTAGTGACTACAAAATCAAATGCTTTTGCAATTTATAACGAAGGTATCATCACCGTATATAAAGAAGAAACCATCTAAACTTATACGAAGAGTTTACCAAATTACATGAAACTTCAGTGACAATGCTAAAAATTAATCCATTTTCGTGCTATACGAAGTACGGAAAATATTAAATTTTTTTGATATTGATTTACACAAACGGATGTGTGAAATAATGAAAAAATAAATTTTTATATACTGAAATAAATATAGCTGAGACACGTAACATTTTGAATATACTGGGCTTACAAGCATGAGCAGCTTTCTTGCATTTGCTTACATTGGCTATTCGTTACGTCGCTGACGTTTTGATGTTCGTTAAATTCTTTTATTGGAGAATGCTAATTGTGTCTTTCCCAACATATTACGTAATAGCTGTAAATAATACTTCAATAAAGATGTGGAATCCAAAGTTTTTTCATACTCTTAACTCTATGCTATTAAAAATTCTTCACATTACAACGTAATTAACGTATTAGTGAAACCGAGTTCTACGACGAAAAGTTACTGGTGTTTTAGATACCATTTATAGTATTTGATGTTTTATCGACTGTTCCTTTAACGAAAAATAAAATATTTTGTCTGTACCTTTTTAATTATTTTTGTTTATCGTTGATTTGTGAACACTTGAAACATCGCCTATTTCATTTTACTTGATTATCTTCTTCCACTTCATCGTCATATATTTGCTGGTGTAAATTAAAATTAATTGTTTATACGACGGAGTGATTACATTTACAGAGTCTAGTTGAAATGATCCGTCGGAATATACATGAAAAACTAGTTTGTGAAAAATATCTAATTCGAATGTTAATTAGTAAAGACTATATACTAAGAATTTGTAAGACGAAGAAAGAAAAGAAAAAGGAAAAGAAAAAGGAAAAGAAAATTAAACAATTTTTATTTCTGCGATTACTTCGCCGACATACACCGTAACGTTCGCGTAGTGTTTCTCCCGGTCGGATTGAAGAAAATGATTTCTATTTAACTTTAATCGTACCGGGTAAGCAATTATTATCTGATTATACGGATAGATGAAAATTTTGGATTTTCCTTGTCTCGACTGCGGAGAATATGTTTTCCGTCATGATAATCGATAATAATACCTTTTTTTTTATTTATCCTGTTATAGATCAAATGGGTTTTCCAGTTTGTTCGTTCTAAAGAAAAACGATTTAATGGATACAATACAATATTATCCGAATGCGGAATCGATTCTAAAAAAGAAGGCCAAGTAAATGTTTTTAATTTTTCTTTTTTTTTTTTTTTTATCACAGTTTGAGTCTTAAATGTATTTTACATTAATATGTTTAGCGACGGCATTTCGGGACAAAATAAGCAGTTAAAATAAATGAAATACAGCGAATGCGATTATTAAATCATTATTAAATCGGTGCGAACTTCAAAACGGGCTTTGTCTTTCAGCACATATATAGAGTAGTACCTTTGAAAGGTTTAATGCTAGCCGAATTCCCGAATTGCAAATTAAAAGTCCAAAAAACATAAAAATGTGCCTATCAAATGAAAAAAACGTAAATGCAAATTTGAATTTCTCTTTTTTTCGTATCCTTTTTTTTAAAACAACATTTGTAACATTCTTCAAAAAGGTGCTGATTATTTTTCGTATCCTTTTTTTTAAAACAACATTTATAACATTCTTCAAAAAGGTGCTGATTATTTTTCATAACTTCTTTTTTAATAAAATTCTAATATAAAAAATATAACTCGAACGCAGAGCAGTATTTTCTTAAAATTTCCCAAATACTTCATATTTCATCAGATAGACTAAAACACCTCCACTGGTCTCTGTGTCCTCAGTGCGCTATTTAACTCTATCCATAAAATCTACGTGCCTGTTTGTCGCTTTTCTTATTCCTTTTTAAACGTCTGCAGCTACCTTGATTGGCAAAAATACATTCTAACGGTAAGTTCTTTTATCTCGAATCAATTCTCTCTGTGTTGCGGTTGGTTTTCCCATTTCCGCGTACATTTTTTTTTATTTTTCAGTAAATATAACAATTTTGAGGAATAAAAGGAATTTTCTAATTTTTTTTTTTTTTTTTTTCTTAAATTTAATCGGTAGAAAGAAAATCATTCCAAATTCTTCGGGACCCCTTTCTTCCGCTCTGCGTTCACAGCTGAGTCAGTTTCCATGTTTCGTGCAATATGAAGGATATTTATACAACTAGCGCAATCTTTAAATTCCTCACTGTTTCCGATTCGAAAAGCGTTTCTTCTCCTCCTACTCACTCCTCTAACAATATTATTCTATCAATTGGTTATCTCTAACTTACTATCATCCCGTTTTATTCTTGAAGACCTTTTATCGATTCCCAGTCACTCTGACATTGATGGCAATGACACGGCAGATTTTCTAGCTCGGTCGGTCGCCGTCAATTGTCCTTTCTCTAGCCACTTTCCAGCTTCCGACTTAGCCTTCCTTTCCTCAATCAATCATTCTAGACTTTGATCGGATAACTTTATTACCTAATCCCGCTTCGCATATTTTCTCATAGAGCCGGAATCCAGTGCTCAGTCTTCGTTTCTTTCCCCTTCGTTCAGTCGCCGTTCTACTATCGCTACTTAATCAGATTAAGAATTAATCATCCCTTTTTTCCTCGCTTTTCGCTTTCGTTACTTTCTATCTCCTTCTCCTTATTACCCCCTCCATAATATTAATTCTTCTTTTGAATGCGACGCAAACCGTGTTTTCTTCGAATGTTCGGCTCTTGTTAGCGGACGTTCTTTCTTTTGTATTCGAATATCTTAGTTCTCGGCCTTGCTTCCTTTATCCTTTTCTTCCCATCTCCATCAATAATTCCCTTACCTAATTTCCTAGCATAATACAATCAAGTGGCTGACCAGTTAAAGCTAAGGGCAACCTCCCCCCCCCTCCAAAAAAAAAAAAAAAAAAACTTTAAAATTTAATTAAACCGAAAATAACCTAATAAGCATACGGAAATAAATATAATAATGAAGAAAAACATTCATCAATTATATTTTTCGTTATAAATCGTGACAGAGAATTAGTAAGAAGAAACGCAGTCAACGGCAATAGGCATACAGCCGCCGATATGCTCCAAAGCAGCGATAGCGATATAGTTTCCACGATGTCAGCGTGTAAACAAGTCAAAAGATACTGCAAAAGACGGAAACGGAAAGTCTCAATCATTAATAAAAAGGTAATAAAAGCAGCTTCGAATTAATTTCGTATCTAGTTCTTACCGGTTTTTTTTTTTTCGCATCTGTACATATCGTTCGATTTTTATTGCGATGCAAAATTAATGATTGCCGGAATTTTATTTGCAGAAAAAATCGGTAACAGCCTACGTTCGCAAGTACCGTCCTCAAACTAAATGCAGAACACCCAGATTGTGTAGTGATTCCCGCGTCGTATTTTACCGCAGAAGAAAGCAAAGAAGAAAAAGTAAAGTACGAGTAAATGATGAAAAGCTTTTTATTTTAACGATATTAAATCTGGGCGTGAAACTTTCCTCGGTATAATCGATTATAAAATTTCACTGTCCTTGAAGTCCTCAGGGATTGCGAAAAGTCCACAGTAAAAAGATCGTAATGCAGAAACGGTAAGAGAACTTGTGGTACGGATGGGAATCTTCCAGTGTGTGTTCATTTCAGAGTCAAATATGGAATGAGTATTAGCACAGTGCCAATAAATACATATATCTTTTTTCAGGCTAAGCGTCTTTCCGCATCGCCAGATAGCTAGCTTGCCGCTGTCGACGAATCTGTTTTTACGAATACAACGTTTTTTGTATTGTTTTTCGTAATATTGTCACATAAACAGCACTGCCGCGACCGTAACTTTTCATTGGCTGTTTCGAAACTCTTAATTATTTGTTTTCTAGTTATAATGAATTACCCGGAGATATCGGATCTTAAATTAACAATTTACCATTTACATTTCATTTATTTTCATTTTAGGCCCGACGCGAGGGACACCAACAGGCCAGTTACATTTCCCTTTTTTTTTTGATAGATATGAGCGGACTTTACATTTTGGGTTTACGCCGAACGGTCAGAGCCTTTTTTTTTTTTTTTTTTTACTTTTTATTTGCTTTTTCTTATTATTTATAACTCTATAAATTACTGACATAAGTGACGTAACTGGTTTTCTACCTCGCCGAATAAAATAAATAAAAAGTTGAACAGTGAAACTTGAGTCGTGCTTTAAATAATAAGTTATTACTTAGACACGAGATATACTATAGCGGCCAGAAGAGTTTGAAACGCAGGTTGTCAACTACTGAATACGGTAGTAGAAGTGCAAAATGAACAATTTGCATAAATAATGCTAATGTAGGTCTCTAACGCTTGGCGATGAATAGGCACGAATTAACAAAAGCTTTTTAGGTTCAATTATGGCGACCGCTGTGTCGCATCGAGCGCAGTGTACTCTATCGGTATACATGGAGTACGAGTAGTTTAGCATTATTTCCGAAAGAGTGCGCGCATAAATATACGTGTAAATTTCGAAACATGATTTTCTTTAATATAGCTTTTTTTTTTTTTTTTCCTTGCAAATGTCGTTTTAATTTTTTCTAATGTGTGCATTTTTTTTCTTTTTTTTTTTCTTTATTTTTTTTTGTTCGCAATAGAAGGCAACGGACTCGGCCAACTTTGCACTATTTTAACGTAACGCCATACAAAAGTCGTAGTTGAAGAAGATGTTACTACCGGCAGTCGCACGCTACATGGTTATTGCGTAAACACTGTTAAAATTAAGGACCATGCAATTTCATATCATTTAATTACTCTGAATAGAGACCAGCCTCCGTCCATAGTTCAATTATTATTACTAGTTATAACTAAGTAGTTTAAATATTAAAATGGAGACAATTTATGAGAGAAGGTTATTATTATCTACTAATAAACATGCTAAATGTTCGGTTCAAACAAGTTGCTCAAAGATATTGTTATTTTTACGTATGTTATAGAAATGAAGGAATATACACGAAGATAACGTGTATTATATTTCATATATTTTCTATTTTTATTTGTAATTTCGTATCGTGTTAACACTTCTTTATATACCCCCCCCCCCCCCAGGGGGTTAATCAATTAACGGAGGAAAATTAAAAATTAATTAGTTTTTACGTGGTGTTTAATTTTAATGTGACTATAAAAGAGTGAAAAAACATTAGTAAGCTATTTTCGCCGTCTAAATTAAGGAAAAATTTTAAATTGCAAATTGTTAATTTAAAAAAGGAAAAAAAAATAATGAGAATGGAATTCTTCACCCCCGTTATGGAATTTGAATTATTTTAGAAGGTGATTTTAAATAATTTTAGAAAATAACGAAGAAAAAATAATAATAATAATAATAATAATGTAAGTAAAAAACGACAGTGATGTAAATGTTGCACGAGGCTATAGATTTTTTTTTATTTTTTATTTTTTATTTTTTAATTGGGTTCGTCAGCAAAGACATTAGTCCAATAAATGGGAAAGGGGAGAAATAAATTGATATTTTCTTATGCATTTAAGGACAGAGGATAAAAATAATTCGAGGGCAGAAATAATCGAAACAGAAAGAAATGAGAGAATACAAGCAGCACTGTAAGAAGTAGCGATATCAAGTTCTAACATCGAAGAGTAGAGGGACGATTGCTCAGTAGAGAAGATTTAAATAAAATTTGATCAGTGTCATAAAGAACATATATGGAAGGCGCAATAACAAAGGCAAAGTGGAGCAGAGATGCAGACGAGAAAATGATGCAGGAAGGAGTCTATGGTTAAAGCGAAGGCGACAAATAGCAAAGATTGTAGAGTGTTTAAGAAAGGACAAGTATCAAGAAAACTATGGAAGTGAAGGAGAAGGTTGCTGAATAGAGAGATAAAAGGAGGCAGGATTAGAAAATGAATAAGAATAGGAATCGAGTCATAATTTGGAATGAGCGACCGAAGAAAGAAAAGCAATATTACGGCTTGAAAATATGCCCAAAAATGTGCCCTTGAAAATGAAAGAGCGGGCTTAGGAATGTGTTGGTGCAATATTTCTTTCAGAGAGGTTATGCAGTGTCGAAGTTCGCAACAGGCGAACGTCGAATGTCCGTTGGTTAAATTTCATGGGAAAAACCACTTGAACCAGGGATTAAATACTACTTAACTGCTTCCGGTTCACTTATCACTTTAGAATACCGGTTTTTACGAACTTATCATTGGAAAGCGATATGCAATTTTTGCTAGCACAATAAAATTTAAATTAATGTAATCAGTAACATTACAATAATGACCACATGGAGGACTATTCAGTCGGTGCAGGGTATTTAACAAAAAAAGGTTAATTATATTTATTATATAAATTAATTCAGATTGCACGGCGTCGGGAAGAGTATACAAATTGAATAGAAGGAAATTTTAAAAAATAAATAAAAACAATTTTTGTTTTGGAATAAAAAAAATTCCAGATGTTCCCAAAAAAAATCGAATAAGACCGAATTTTTCGAACATCTGCATCCCGTCTTTATTGTATCTTTTATTTTAAAAATAACTCGGATATCTTTTATCAAACTATATTTACGAATAGTAGAATTTATCGAATAGTATACATGTACAATACATATATGTATATATATTAACTCGGGCATTTTGGACTCGCAAGAAGCTTTGCCCCTTAACCCCTCTTGCTTACATTTCTATTTATTTCTTTTCTATACTTTGTATAAAATTATCAAAATTTACAACGTAATTCTTAGGCTGGCCCCCACTAAATTTTATAGCGAAAAAATGTTACCATTTTATATAATAAAAAAAAAATACAATCAATAATTTATGCAATACATTTTATTAAAATACCGAAACAAGATATTACAACACAGATAAATAATACTTTTTTTGAGTTTCCATGGTATTATTAAATTAGCAATATAGTCTTTACATGATTCTCCCTATGGTGCGACTTCTACTTCTTATTCATCAACCTGCACAATAATAAGAAGTGTATTCATTATGTTTCCAAAAACGAAAACCAAATGCAAGCGTGAATTGTGGAAATGAAAATGGGACGATGAATTGTACAATAGCGAAGAAAAATGTTCCAATTTTATGTAACGTTTGTTATATTTTAATTTTTACCGACTTCCAAAAAAAAGGAGGTTATATGTTCGTCGCATATATTTTTCTTTTTTATATTTGTTCGCGCATAACTCATATTAATATAGACCGATTTTACTGATTCTTTGTCCATTAGAAAGCATTCAACTTAGGTATCATGTGGGTAATGATGACAATCAGTGAACATAAATTGAGTAATTTTCAAAAAATGTGAAAAAATGTGGTCCCTTTGGATAATTTTTTTTTTTCTTATTATTTTTTATTAGGATAATAGAGGCGGTTGACTTAAAATGCCATCAAACGCTTCAAACTATTCTATAACTGTTGTTTTCGAAGCAAAAGGCATATCATGTATAAATGTGACAAATTCTTCGCTATTGTACAATTCATCGTCCCATTTTTATTTCCACAATTCACGCTTGCATTTGGTTTTCGTTTTTGGAAACATAATGAATATACTTCTTATTATTGTGCAGGTTGATGAATAAGAAATAGAAGTCGCACCATAGGGAGAATCATGTAAAGACTATATTGCTAATTTAATAATACCATGGATACTCAAAAAAAGTATTATTTATCTGTGTTGTAATATCTTGTTTCGGTATTTTAATAAAATGTATTGTATAAATTATTGGTTGTATTTTTTTTTTATTATATAAAATGGTAACATTTTTTCGCTATAAAATTTAGTGGGGGCCAGCCTAAGAATTACGTTGTAAATTTTGATAATTTTATACAAAGTATAGAAGAGAAAGAGACAGAAATGTAAGCAAGAAGGATCAAGAAGCATAGCCCCTTGCGAGACCAAAATAGCCGAGTTATATATATAAATACATACATATACATATATACATATATATATATATATATATATATATATATATATATATATATGTATGTATATACAATATATATGTATATATATATTTATATACTGTCACAAACCTTATCAATTTGCTACAACTTTTATAATGTTTTTTTTTTCTCCTCTTTTATAACCTTTAAGGCTCGTATGTTCGGGCACCAACACTGCTTAGCAGTGCAGAATAGAAAATAATAAACGATTGATTTAAATGAAGCGATCTCTGATCTCGAGACTCATCTTAGATATAAGATTCTTCGAGCTGACCTCCTATGGACACAGGCCAATGTGTTGTTATTTGGCGGCAGATAAGAGAAAATTCGCGGCAATAGAGAAAAATCGAAATATAAAAAAACATCTGAATTCACGAAAAATCACCGACTAAGCTCCGTGACTAGAAAATGTATGGAAATTACGAAACATTTAACGACAAAACGGCGAAAAATAATTTAAATATGTAACATGGAACGATTCTAAACCAAAAACAAAATGTGTGACGTGGTTAAGCTTAGATTAATTAGAACGTGTTGTTCGGCCGTTAGATTAGCTTACGACGAAGATGGTTTCCCACTCGAGATATAACGGCAGAAAATGCCCCAAAAACGCCGGATTTTTACTATGTATGTATATACACGAATGCGTTTGTATAATTTATTACGCAACAGTCTATTTCGCCGGTTCCAAATTTTAATGAACTAATATGCTCGCACTATGCTTTCGTCGTCCCCTCTTCAAAGTTTTATCCACTTAAAATAGTTCCATTGTTAATTTCCTTTTTTATTGTAATGTTTATATATTTATAATATATTCGGTTAAGAGTATTAAAGTTATTTCACGTTATTAAGTAATTATCGTGTTACCATATTTGAAATGATCTCTTCACTTAGTTTTAATGGTTGCGAAATGAATTTTTAGTTTTTAACTTGTACGAGTTTATGTACGTTTTTTATGTATTATACGTCTTTTTTTAGAATATTCGTAACAACAAGAATATCAGCCGAGTATTTCATATTTAAAAATGGAGTTATAAAAAACCTTAATTAGTTCGTCAAAATAAATGTTATTGTAATTTACCTAAGTATGAGGATCTATTTTAACCAAATAGTTGCCGTGTACGATTAATACAAAGGAATTATGGCAGGCGCTTTTTTTTTTTTTTTTTTTTTTTTTATATTCCGAAATGATGTTAACTTAAATAATTTAAATTTTCCAGGTACCTCTGTAGTGAAATCTTACGAGAATAACGCAGTGCGTTTCAGTTCTTTAAAAATTTATACTCTGACCCTTAGATAATTGTGATATATAAATACACCAAAATTAGTTATGTAAACAGAGATAAATAAATATTTTATTTACAAAAAGTTTCGTTGTATTTATTTTTTATGCGCGTACACTAGCGGTTACCGCTATTTTGAAACAGGCACCAATAAAACATCGGTAGAATTCAAAGATATTTTCACTTCTCAAATTCGGCGAGTTAATTTTCGTCTGCTATCCTATACTCGCTTCGAAAAAAAAAAAAAAAATAAATAAAACAATAATCTGGTCAGACACAGTGTACTACGGTGTTTACAAGTTTTGTCAGCAAAGTGCGATATTACGATGCGGTAATTTAGATTATAACATAAACTATGTTGCCTTAAATCTGAATGAAAGAATCAGAAAAAAAAGAAGAAAGACGGTACCTCGGTACCTGTTGTGTAGAATTGTAACATACATGTGATACGATTACTTGTTTCGTTTTAGTAAAAATACCAACGGAAACTGTTAATCACAAATTGATTAAAATGTTTACTATTGTAAATATTTAAATAAGGATTATAAAATTCCGTGACATTTCTTTGTGACGGACAAGATTTTAGATTCATCTTCTCTTCGCGATGGACAAGATTTTATAGATTGAGCCCAGCCGTAAGACCTGTCCGTATCAAAAAGATTAATTACAAGTTAAACAAATTTTTTTTTAGTATCAAAACATCTAATATATGGAAATGACACGTTTACGAATAAAAGGAAATGGAAAGTAGAAGGAAACAAAAAAGTTAACGTGTGCCACATGGTAAATGTTTTGGAAAGACTATATCCAAACTGATAAGCGGAATATTCACAATGATGATGATAATGACAATGATAATCTATCAGATACGGTAACAATATATAATCTATGTACTGGATAACATACATGAGTAGGTAATTAGTTTTTGTTTTTTTTTTTGAACAGGTAAAAGAGCGTTAAAAAGGAATTTTCGCTCGTTTCAGCGTTCATTTTTATTAAAGAACTGTATGATTAAAAATGCACAGATCCGTATTAATAATGTACATATAGATATGACTGTAAAGTATGCGTGTACTTTTTGGTATTGGGACGTATAAGAGTATTTTAAAATCTTCAATTGGCTAAGTAAAATTTAGGGTGCTGATTTAGGAAAATTATCATCAGCCGGGCTGAAAACTAAAAAAATTGCTGGTAAACGTTTGGACAGCAGACTTTATTTTTCAGTTTAATTAGGAAATTATCATTTTGCCATGTCCGCGTCTGTAAATTTACACATTAACAACGATTTTCCGATACACTGAGTTTTCTTCAGATTAGTTGTGATCATCGCGATGGAAGTGTAGTTATTTTATAATGACTTTTAATAGTTTAACACATGCGGCGAATTTCATAAATTTTTTAATCGACTTTCTCTAAATGGTATGTTGTACATATATTATGGTAAGTGAAGCCACTTCCACTGATAGGACATTGAACATCATGAAGTCAAGGTTCACACCAAGCACAACAGGAGGTTGGTTTCTTATTCTCATTGTAGCAAACAGACATTGCAAATTTAATTTCTTTATGTTCTAATATGAAAAACGCTCACGACTTTATGCGGATGAAATTTTTCTAAATCAAATTATTCCTTAAGTAGTGATTGAAAGGGGGAATCGGTTCAAAACTGTTTATTCTAATTTAAAGTAGCATGTTCCAGTTAGAAATAATTTTATAAATTTGATGCGCACTTTAAAGTTATGCGAATTAAAAAAATCTAAAACTACCGACGAGCGTTTTTACCCGAGATAAAAAAAATTGTTAACAGTAATCAGAGTTAAATACTTACGTATTCGCAATGTATTGTCGCGAACATTTTTTTTTTTTAAGTTTGCGGAAACTAAAAATTAAACTGACACACTTTTTTATAATTTTTTTCAATTCGAAATAATAATCAGAAAACGTTACCAAAGAGCAAAGATAAAATAAAAAATGTCATTCTATTTATTATTTATTTATTGTTACCAAAATTTATTATTATCTCAAAATTGAAATATTTTATATATTCTGCTTGTTAAGAGGGTACATTTATATTGTAGTTTAAAAATATGAAAAAACCGAATTTTTTTTTTTTTGTATATTCTGAAAGTTTAGACATATAAGAATATGTCCCTAAAAAGATTTTTCAAAATTAAAATTATTTACGGAGTTATAGCTATTTTCGTAACGCCGCAACTAAATCGGCTCAGTCGGAGCGGATCAAACAATAGACACGGTAGACATTCTTCGACTACCTGAGGAGGATAAATCAAACTCTTTTATAGATTATAGATATATTTAAAAATCGATTAATTAAAGGTCATTGTAACGTATTTTGTTGAAATCTTTTCTTGTTTAGTGTTCAGTTCAGGCCAGTTTCGTTTCAATTTTCAAGCAACGCAAATATGCGTACTCTGTGTACAGTCCAAACAAATAAAACTTTAAGAGAATATTTTATTTATTAAGTGTAAAATGGATAAGAAAAGTAACAAAGGAAGTACTAGATAGATAAAAAAAAAGAACATTTAGACTGTCAGGCGGGATTCAGATTGAACGTTCTAAAATCTGAGCTTCTGGTGCTTCAAAGGAAGCTAGAGTCACTGCTCGTTTAGTTTTAGAACTTCAGAAAATGTATAATTTTAATTAACAGAAGGTCCATCGTATGAAACAGGAATCGCCGATTAAGAAAATGTAACGCGATAGCCTAGTTGCTACAGCGCTTGACTTCCGTTATGGAGGTCATGGGTTCGATCACGAGCGACGACGAACTTATTACAAAGAATTAAATTGAAATACTCGGGCTAATAATTACGTGGAAGGCAATGGGCAAACCACCATGTTCAACATCATATGCGCGTTAGGTCAGTACACAGCAGACATAAATAGGACTGCACTTGTATATATAACGATGTAAATCAAACGATTACTAATCAGTTCCGAATGTCGTCTTGCGTGTGTACACCTGCGTTGCATATAATAATTGCTATGGACACTAATACTTATGTACAGCTGAGATGTACGAATAGGTAGTCGCCGATGCTCAGGAATTAAGTATGGCACTATAAGAAGAAGTATAACGTGTACCGTTCTATGACAATTAGACTGTCTGAAAGTATACTTGAATCTTTCGAAACTTGAAACGTGTTTCTCTCTCGAAACTACTTTTTTCAACACGGTTGACATCTCAAGTTCTAATAAACCGATTTACTTGAAATTATGGATATGGATCTTCTTTATATATTCCTCTAAAGTCAAAATTTTGATTTTTGCCATTTTTAAAAAATTTAAAAAAGTCAAGAAAACAGGTAAAAAATCGATCTCTTTTTTTCAAACAGTCACCATTTTACCGAAAGATTAACTAAGGAAAAGGAATGTTCCAGTACAATGCGCGACGAATTAAGTGCTTCATTGGCTGCTAAAATATCTTTAGACGAGGAAAAAAGCAGGATGTTGTCCGCAAAAAATAAGGAAAAGGAATTTAAACGAAAAGAAGCTATACTGATAGTATAGATGTTAAAAAGAGTAGGACTGAAGAAGGAACCTTGGGGAAGACCTCGGAAAATCTTTCTTGGAGCGTCGAGAGATGGAGAGTTGAAATGGATAGAACTGTTCGGCATCAGATTGATAATAAGGGAAGAGAATCTGAATGGGATGTTAATTGCCGTCATTTTATCACTTAAAGTGGGAAGATGAACATTATCAAAAGCAGAGGAGACATTAGTAAAGGAAGCTGAGGTGAAATGATTTTGGATAAAAGACTTATATAAGTGAGAAACAAAAAGACCAACGCAATCAGAAGGGCCAATATCAGGCCGAAAGACGAACATATTATTGTTAGGAAATATATTATTATGTTCCAGCCACCAAACAAGGCGCTTGTTAAGCATACCCTCAAACAGTTTTCTAATGCAGGATGCCAGGGAAATAGGACTTAGAGAAGAATATTTTTTGGAATGGGGACGACGATAAAAGAATTTCAGGAGGAAAGAATTATACCCCATCGAAAGGAAGGAATTGAAAAGACTAAGAAGAAAACTATTGTTTAGAGAGGTTTTTAAGGGCAAGAGATAGGCTATACCGTCAAGTCCTGGAGTGGAGCCGGACGATTTGGACAGAACAGACTTTAATTCATTAAAATTGAAAGCCGAAATTAGGAAGTGGGGAGGAGAATTTTTCTGAAATGGAGAAGCGTACAATTCATCAAAAGAAGGAAGCTGAAGCGACAGAATCAATAGAAGGCATAAGGCTATCGTCGAGATTACTGAAGTTGGAAGAGCGAAGAGAGGATGGAAGTTTGAAGGCTCTGGCCATTTTCCGAATCTGCGCAAAAGGAGTAGTTCAAGAGAACTTAGTACAGCAATTTTTTCAAGAGGTCTTCTTTGCGGATTTTAGTATAAACCTAGCTCTTGCGTTAGCCTGTTTGTGAGCTGGAAAATTTTCAGTCGTGCGATTAGAATGGACGATTCTAAAAGTGGCGCGGCTGTGATTAAAAGCGACGTTACATTCCTCATTTCACTAAAGCAATGAGGCCTTACTGTGGTGAATAGACGATGATGGATGGCGGATAGGAGAAGATAAAGGAAGAAAAGAAATTAAGGAATGTAAAAAGGAATTATAGAGAGGTGTCGGATCATAGTCCGGATGAATGAGAGGAAGAGACCAGTCGACCAGGGATCGGATTAGAGGCCAGCTAGTTCTGGAAAGATTCCAACCAGCAGAATCAATATGCTTCGAATCAGACGGAAGAAGAAAACTGGACAACAGTTATTAGGATAGGAATATGGTCTCTACCGTAAGAGCCGGTAAGGGTCTTCTAATTATAATTAAGACTAGCCGACGAAGAGGAAAAGGTCAGATCGAGGGAACTGGAAATAAAGGAATTCCTGAAATATGTGGGGGAAAGATCGTTGAGGAGTACTAGGTTATCAGAAAGGATGGCATTTTCAAGGATGGAACCGTTGGGATTATAGGATGCACAGCCGCATAAAGGAGAATGAGCATTCCAGTCACCACCGATGATAAGGAAAGAGAAAACCTGTTTTTTTAAAAATTGATCCTATAAATTTACCCATAAATACGATTTTCCTGTTAATAAATGATAATGAGCGAGAAAAAAAGATAAAAAGAAATATATTAAACGAAATCAAATTTCATTCAGAAAATGGAATCCGAATTTATATTTATAACAGTTGAAGTGTTACTTGATTCCGAGTTTTGGAAATAAAATTTAGGGGAAATAAACGATGTCTCGCACAATACAAAATTACGATTATAGAGTTATTTTAGTTTTCCATCTTGTAATGCCGGCTAAGGCATGTGCGAAAATAATCTGAACTCGGTTATTTTATTTATATTACAAGAACTTATAAAAATCTCTATGCGCTCTAGCTATTCATTTGAACTACTTTCTTGCACGGGTTCCTTTTTAATACCCAGATACTAATGTAAAACAAATAAAATATTCGGGAGTAATAATAAACAGTAATTTAAAATTTTGTGAACATTTTAATTACATTAAAAGCAAAATGAGCAAATTCATAATGATATTTAATAAGTTGTATAATAACCAAAACTGTATAAATTATGAAAAAGGAGTTACGTTGTATAAAAGTATTAATTTACCTAACATACTTTATAATAGTACCATATTATATGTAGAGAAATGTTAAAAACTAAAAAATTTTAAAAGATGTTAAAAAGCTTTCAAAGGCTTATAGCTATAAAAATGATTAAATCATATAGAACAATCAGTTATTTGTCGGCCATAGTTATAGCTGGTATTAAACCAATCGAATATGAAATATAAAAACATATAGGTTGGTCGCAATCAAAAATAATATTAATATAGATCATCCGTTCATAAACGTAATATATAAGACACCATTTTTCAAATATAAGGATAAACTACTTAAAGTAAAACAAATGAACAAACTTATCGATAAATTTTATATAAATAAATTTCAAGAAATATGGAATAATTATAATGGAATAACGTATCAATTTTTCCCAAGTATAATAGATATATTTAAAAATAATCAATACACGCCAAATTTTTTCAATGTTCAATTTATAACAGGGCACGGTCAATTTATGGTTTATTTATATAAATTTAAGATATCTGATTCTGACAACTGTGTAATATGTAATTTTAGAGATGATTTTTTTCGTATACTGCAAGGTTGCAATTATAATAATAATAATAATAATAATAATAAACTCTGTAATTATGATATAAAACAACTTGTAAAAAATTATTTTAATGAATTTAACAAATTTGCAAGTGAAGAAATAAAATTCCGGAAAAATAATGTACATTTATATTAAGTAAGTAGTAAAAATATAGTAGAGTAAAAAACTGTAAAATGGTAATTAATATAATACCAAATACTTAATTGGATGGGTTATATTAATACCGTTATTAAAATAAATCAATATTTTTAGTAAATAAATGTGCCCTACCCAAAGTTTCGGGAAAAGGGGAAAAAACAAACAAAAAAAAACGCAGATATGGTTACCACCACTCTATGTGAACTCTGAGGTGAAGTACAACCATTTAAGTGTCCTTTCGTGATAGTAACGGGTGTGGATATCGACTTATTTCCCGATATTATGCATTTTATTTACTATTTCGATAGGCATTTCGTCTTCGAGGATATTTTTATTAAACTACTATTACGGTTACAGATTCGTGTCAGATAGATCAAGCGGAAATTAATTTAATCAAAAATAAAACTAATATATATATTTATTTAAAATAATTCTTATAAAAACCTTTGAACAGTTGCCCAGCCTTTTTCATTTTTATATGTTTCACTTTATGTATAAGGGACTTAAAAATATAAATTAGTCGGGTGGTGTTCGTTTTTTACTGACTTGTTTGTTCACGCGTAACTTTTGGTTATTTAGATCGACTTTAATGGTTCTTCGCTCGTTCGAAAGAGCACCGATCACTGGTGGTCCCATACAGAGGTATAAGTATAAACACGGTTAAACCGGTAGTCATTAAAATACAGGTGATAAAAGAGGGGTCCTTAAGAGAAGTTTTTACCGATATAAACTATTGATACTTGGAAACGGAAATTGGGGGGGGGGCGAATTTTTAATAAAGCCCGATAGGTAACTAAATTATTGTTAACGCTCAATACTACCTCGGATAAATCTCGATTCGAATAAAAAAAAATTAAAACCCTCAATACAGTGCCATGTTTACCATTATTGCGTACAACGATTAACCATTAACTATCTGGACTGGCTCCGATGATATATCCTTTGTTAACTGCAAACAGTGATGGGGAGTATCGTTCAGTACTGAGTAATGATCGAATAGCATTAAAAAATGGTGTAGATATAATGTGCTTAATATTATCAGGTCATCAAAAATCTTTTTCATTAGAGTGTAGGGAAAACACGAATCACAAAATTTTTGAACGCGGGCGCCTTGAAGTATTATTAGTTTATACAAATCGACATTGCAATAAAGATGATGAATTTAAATTTCCTCTATCTAGCGGAAACTCGTCGTCACCGGAATCACTATTTCGCTAATACTCGTTTTTAAAGAGAGTACGGAAAGTAGCCCCATTTTAGATTATAACAGTTGTTTTTTTGTTTTGTTTTGGAAACAGTTATACTGACTTCAATGTGTACTGTAAAAATTTATCAAAAACTCAGCGTACCTATTCGGTTAAACAAATTAATTCAAAGTAACATGTCTTAAGAGGAAGATGATATTTCATAATAGCTTAATTCGAGTTTTGGTACACGAAATTCGCTAATTGCGACAATTAAAAAACCGTATTAAATATTTTTAAAACTAGTCAGCAAAGTAGTGTTAATTTTTAATGGTTGCAATTTAAATTTTTCGAGTGTACCCCCCCTGATGCTACTTAAGAACACTCGTAATTTCCTCTTCAAGAGTATTATCCTAAAATGTATTATCCAGTAATTATTTTTCACTTTTTAGGAAATGTTCTTGTTAAATTTTTAGTGTGAATATTGAAGTCCGTTTTATTTAGAACACTTTTTTCAGTTTTTTTCAAAAAATAATTTATCGGTACACGTTAATTTAGCTTGTAAACGTTTAGTATATTTTACAGCCATAGCGGTGTTACATTGAGGTATGGAGTATTTATGGACCGGAAGCCCGTGCTGATTTTTTTTTTATTATCGGGCTCGTCAACTAGGGGCCTTTACCCAGAAATAATTAGTAAGGGAAGTGAATCAGTTATATTTTGATGTAGTCGGATATTGTTAGTAGGAAGGAACAGCTCGTGCTGATATGCTGCCTTGCTTGTAATGAAAAAAAAAAAAATACAGTTTCGATAACAATTTTTTGAAGTCAAAAACAACAATTCTTACATATGCATGATAAACTTATTTTATTTATAATAAAAAAAATGTATATTATTCCTCGATACATAAAATCACAAGATATCGTCGTTGACGGAAAACTTAAATTTCGACTTTTAAGCGACCGGAAAAAAATGTTTGAGTTCAGGCGTTTTTTAAATTTTAGCAACGTTTTAAATTTTGGCGACCCTCAAATGTTGCCGCTCCTGGCCTCACAGGCTTAGGCCTACATGCGCCACTGTCGGCAGCTAAATATTATCAGAATCTAGCAGTTATAGTCGAAGATTTTTCGTAGAATGGCTGATGCTCCGTAATTCATTCTCGAATAGTACGCTTCACGGTGATATGTATATTGCGTATGTTAAAGAATCTCAATTCTTTGAAAAACTGAAAATCAACCATATAACATAAATGTATCTAGAGCATGACTGCCGAAATCTTCCAGAAAATTCCGGGAGAAAATTGAAAAGAACTCTCGGTGATGTGTGCTATACGACCGGCTAACACATTATTGCATATACCAGAACTTTTGTAATAATGTATTAAAGCTTAATAAGATCAGTCTAGTATTCGGTATGTATTCTGAGTGGTCAATTGGACTTGAAATGAAAAAAAAAAATTTTCAATCATATATTCAAAAATTGTTTCGAATAGAGTAATGCTCGCTAATAAATTAAAGAAAAAAAGTAATATGAAATAAAAGCGAAACTGATGTTTTTCGGCTTCTGACAGCGAACAGGTAAAATTTAATTTGAAATTGTACGACTGTTTGGACGTGAGAAAGAGCTACGATATGTGAGATGCTTTATTGAGATGTAGAATGTAAATATCTTAACGAGCCCGAGTAATAAATATTAAGGGAAAAAAGTATTTTTTAAATAAACAAAAAGCTATTACCCCAAAGTAAGGCGTCGACCGGTGTTGAGTTTGCGCGGCAAAGCATCAAGATGTCGCATTTATTACGGTTAATTTTATTTCGAGACATTTACAATATTATTCGAATATTTACTGCGTTACTGTTGCAAACGGCTATTCTAAAATGTTTTTCAATTCGTTCATTATTCGCTTTGTTCCCTTTCGTCCTTCGCTGCACCCGATAGTTCTTTTACTGACCGTACACTATAGCGGCACTGTCCTCGGAGGAAGTTGTTGTAAGACATTTTTAACATTGCAAGACATTTTTAACGATGACAGTTTTACGCCATTTTTTATTCGTCCTCAAATTGGCTACCGGATTAGGCGCCGTCTTTTGTCGTTTTAACTGTTCCGTGTAGCGGTAGACCGCCTCTGTGAAGTAGAATTTATTTGCATCGAATATGCCACGATTAATTTATAGCCAGTAGACAATACTATGCTCGTAAATTCAATTTGCACTCTTTAACGAGCAGTACCACACCTATTCGTTTATTTTCAACCTAATCTAATTGCACAGGTCACGCATAAAATTTTCGGTAAATTTAACGAATTCATTACTGAATTCGCGGACTTTTTCCGATCTAAACAACTGTGCACGGTTCGAAGTAACCTGCTTCGAGGAATGTGAGAAACAATTCGATTAAAAAGTACGCGAGTAGGTTTTATCGAATCCGAAACATTCGATGACACAGTTTTGGAATGACTTGTTTTGAAGGAAAAAGAGAAAAAATTTGATTAGAGATTCGCTTAAGATGAATTTTTATCAGTTTTCAACTTTTTTTTTTAAAATTCGACGTTTTCCTATAATTAACCGAAAAAATACTTTCTTTGTTCAAACGGCATCTCCTTATTAAATGCAATAGAAGAAGATGAATTTTATATAAGGTATTCGTGCGAATTTTCAAAATAAAATACTGTTTTTTTTTGTTTTCTTTTGGTTTTTTTTTGTTAAAAAAAAGGTACCAGTTTCAAGATATTTAATAAAAAAACACTAAAAAAAAAAAAATTTTTTTAGTATAATACTTTTAAAACGGATGCTATGATTATTCTTTATCAGCATTAATACTTTAATCAGAGCGTTGATACAAAAATAATTTAAGTCGCAACCGTTCGAAAACTCTCTCAAATGAATACGACAATTCGCGATTTCTCGTTTGCTAAGCTGCAGTTTTTGTGGATTTCGTGTACCAACATTATGACTGGAGTAGTACTGCTTAAGAATAATCGTAATATCATCCCCCCCCCAAATTTAAGGCATACTACTCTGAATTATCTTTTATCAAGTATTAATAAGAGATTTCATTCTCAGTCCGGGAGGTATAATAAATTTTAGCAAGAAGTATGCTTTAGTCGTGACCTAACTAGCAGAAAACGTCACACTAAAGTGAAACACGACGGCATTACGCGGGGGAGATAAATAAGAATACAGCCTTTTGTTCCAATTATCTTAAGTCAGTCGTGTTCAGACCACCGTACAAAAATCATAAGTTTCATTATGCTCGTGGTATAGTAAATATCAAGTTGAGAAATGAGTTTGATCATTTAAAAAATCATCGACTTTATACATGAACGTTCCGAGTTTAAGAGCACATAAAGTTTGATTAGTGGTTAACCGTGAAACCAAGACCATGGCGTTAACCGAAACTTGGCTTAACAATGACAACGAGGTTGGACACTGTGAGCGGGATATCGATATGTTACTCAGTTCAAATGTGAAAAAGTACGAGCTGGGGGCGGTCGCCATGTACGAAAAAGAAGACGACTGCATGTTATTTTCAACTGCGCATATTCTGATGAGATTTGACAAACAATCGTTATCTATCGATGGAATTAATGCGGCCAGTGGGGAGAATGTGGGGGTATTTGCGCCATCGAAAGCACTATGTCAACGAGTTCTACTTGTGACTGTTTACATGCCACCAGGTACTTCGATTGACGATATTGAAGATTTCTTCGAGTTGAATTTATTGGCATACACACTGAAAGTAGCAGAAATTGTTAACGTAATCAAGAAGAGAGAATACGCGACACACAATACCGATACTTCTATCAGGAACGTCGATCTTAAGAAACCTAAAAATCGGCGATTATTTCGGTTCATGGAAGAAACCTTTGGATTACGCAACTCAAAACGAATCCAGCTCTACTCGTACAAACTACTCATGAGGGATCGTGTATCTGATCTTCGCTCGTCACATCGACAAAATTGATTCTACAAATTACATAAGTTACTTCAGTTTAAATGAACCCGATATTGCCTATTGCTTCTAAGGATCACGTGACACGGGAATAAAAACATTTTTAAAATAAAATCATTAACATTAGGTTTCAAATTATCCGCGCGCCGTAAGCTATAAATTAAAAAAAAAAAAATCGAACATATTCAGCACGCTTGACAGAGGTGGTGTGTGACCTTTTTCTTATGCAAAGTATCGAAAAAAATTGCCTTATCTCAGAAGGGAAAAATCTCGTGCATTTTAGTATGCCTAATGTTTTCCCTAACACTTTAATCCAGGACGGTTCATGAATAAAACGAACATTTTTATAAAATCCGACGCTTCATGGGGTGGAGAGGACAATTTGGGGAGGAGACAAAGGAATAGCGAAAAGGTGGTTTGCGACGCCAATTACATCTGTTTTCAACGTCCATTCCTTTCTGTCGAACGTTTTATTTTATATTCTTTTCTGCTGAAACTCAGCCTACTCTTCCTTGTGCATCTTATATTTTGTCCTTCCCGTCACCATCCATTATTTTATTCATTGGTTTCTTTATATTTTGTCTATATTTGACCGAATAAAAATTTAACTGACGGCTCTTTTCTTTCTTGCTGTTTCTGGGTATAGGTCCTTAGCTGGCGTGCCAAAAAGGGGGTTAAAAAAAATAAAAACCAAAATAAAATCCATCGGTTGCCGGGAAGTTTTAAAATCTGAGACGTCAGCCTCTTTTAAAGTATCACAAGTCTACAAAAATTTGTGGCATCGATTGTGCCAATTTCTTTTTTCTTTTTTCTTTTTTTTTTTTTTGTGATTCTCACTTCAGTTGTTACCAATGAGACAAACTTATTACATTATTACAATAGGAGTTTTAGTGAGGTTGACACGACCTAATCAAGTTTACCGTGTCAAATTGACCTCACCTGACATTAAATACATTAAACTGGTACAAGTGTATATTTCTATAACACGATGTAAACTCGTTAAATTTTTGAAAATCCTTATTTGCTAAGTCTTCTGCTAAGCACTGGAAATTGAAACCAGATTACATCCAGTTAAGATACGGGAAATTGTATCCGGGAAATTACATTTGTAACGCAGTTCGTTGAGTCAACAATTTTAAACTTATGTGAATGATAGTCTTTAAAAATTCCGCGGCCAGTGATGAACCCGTGTATAGGTTAAGATAATTTGGCATGTAACTAACATTATTAATTGCCTACACCTTTTTGTGCTTCCTACATACTTTCCTTTTCTTCACCAGATGTTGCTTCAGCTTTAGCAGAGTTCATTTCCTCCATTTCCCTATATATTAAAATTTAATCTTTTTGATTCTTCCTAATTTTTGGATGATAGGTCAATGCCGTTGGTCCCCCCCTCCCCAACAAAACATTATTAATTCTATTTCATATATGTTTGCGGAAAAACTTGTAAGTTAAACTATTATAACCTCGCATGGTGTGGGTGTTAGTATTCAATTAATTGTCTTTTGCTCTAATTTACGTTAAATATTTCGTAAGTGAATTTACTACTAAAATAAAGCGAAAAAGACGTTTTAAGACAAAATAAATTTATATATTTACAAACTCCAGCGCTAACTACTGAAGCTAAATTATTGTTTTTTGTGATTTAATTAAATAGCTGCTATTCTCTGATAATTTTTTAACATTTTTTAAAATTTTTTAAGTTTAATCGTAGCTGTGCAAATAACTACTATATATGTATAAGGTTCGGTGAAATTACCGCTTTATATAAAATAATCCATTTATTATAATTTAATTTGCTGTTATTGTTATGATATCAATTAAAGATGAACGAAAAAATTTAAAATTAATTCGATACTATTGAAATGATTGTAAAATGTTAATTGCCAATTAGGACACAGAAACATTTAATAGACTAATTCATTTATATTCAATCCGTATTGCGTTCAATTGCCTATTACGAAATCTGGAAAGGGCAATTGGTTTTCGATACATTCATTGTTGGTCCGTATTTATTTAGGAAATTTTTAATATTACTGCATATATTACATATTTCATTACCGAGTGCTATTTCATACTTAGCTGCTGAAATCACTGCAGTATAATAGCCCGCAAACGTTGTTAGCTTACATCAGGCCTGGCCAACCCAAATGAAACTTCACTGGCCATTTTGATGACGCCTAACATCACAGCGGGCCGCACTTTAGGTAAACATCGTTTTAAAATACAAATGCAAAATGAATAAAACCTTACTGTTACACTATAGATTCGATTTGATTAATTATCGAGTCTTAATTCATCCTTTCCTTCACTTCATTTTTTTGTGCGTACATATCTCTATTTATGTTCGACGTTGCACATTTTAACTGGTTTTCTAAATTGACACCAGTTGTACGAGAAGAACTTTTTGAAAATTTAATTTCTGAAAAAAAAAAAGTGTTTCACAAACATACGTGCATCCAAAAGCACTTACAACTTGTTGCGAAAAATGTCTCAAGTTGCGATATCTATCTCGGATGTTAACGTAAGTATTGAACAAGAATTAATTTTGAATGCGAACGCAAAAATCTGTTTTATTTCATTATTGCGTTGTAAATTAACCCCATTAGCAGATTTTCAGGAACAACACTGTTCACGTCGACATGAAATGGCCGTGGAAATGTATTTCAAACATTTTATTGTACTTTTCTAATTCTCCGAAATCAGCATATCAAATATAAATTTCCCTATTTTACTTTAGTACATTTCAAGAAATTCTTAGCTTTTTATTTAACAGCGGAAAATGCCGAACATTATTCATTCATTTTTTATTAAAAGCTTTGATGAAATTATAAGCATCGATTATTGAATAATCCTGGTCCTACAAATCCTTGTTTAGCTGATTAAGTTTTTCTGTTATATCCATTAAAAAACGTAGGTCGCAATCATTATCATACCTAATTCAGGAACATACTTGTTTCTCTGGTTATGTCTTTTAAATTTGAAAGAAAGCTTTAACATTTCTTCTTGGAATGAATCATTCTCATGTTGAATAAATATCACAAGTATGTGTCTGAGGTATATGCACTTTATCAAATGCCAAAGAATACGCTTCGAACTGGTTAATTTTATCTCGCAAAGTTTCTACTATTTTAGCCGATCACTGATGTGCGACGACATATAGTTTGGCGCGAATGATGCTTTGAAATAATTTTCTCTTTTATAATTCCAGACAGTGCCCTTCACCAGTTCATCATCCGAAAATGGTTTAATTTTCTTCGCAATCGACACGGCGATAACTTGATTTGCCAATGGTAGATGGTTGTTGTAAAAGCGAACATAATTATCTGCGTACTGAGTATCAAATATAGGACATAAGTGCGTAGTGGTCGCATTACAGCAATGAAATGTGCAAGTTTTCATTTACAATTTTTTTTCTATATATGCGCTGTTACAAACAGAGAGATTTCAATACAAATATAAAATCGCCCGGCGGGCCGCGTGTTGCCCAAGACTGGTTTACGCAGTACTGAATTGATAAGTTCAGAAAATAGATACGGCCCCAGTATTCTTGTAACACTGCCGTTACAACCAGATATTTACAAGTTTTCTAATATTAATAAAGGTGGGTAAATCTATTACGAAACGAATGCTTTAATATATTTAATAATCCATCGTCTAAAAGTCATACAGCGATAAATTTTTAGTTTAATACTATCAAAGTTTTAGTAATGTCTAAGGTTAATTTGCATGATTTTCGTTTGTAATACGCTAGCTAATTCAGTAGACTTGTTTTCAAAGGTATTGATCTCAATATTAATTATGCTCTTTTCGCTATTGAGAATACTTTTAATGTACTTTTCATTTACTTAGTTACATTTCACGAATGCTATATTTTGAAAGTAGAGCTTTATACGAGAATTAGCCAGCAGTTCATTTTTTTTAGCCACTTTAGCTGTTTTCCAGTGGTCCGGAAAATAACTATATTTAAACTTAATGCTTTAAAATCCGTTGAAAATATTATCAAAACCGGTTGAAATTTTTTATTTTTAAAGCGTTTAACTATTCAGAACATTTTTATTTTAACCCTGTCGGAAGCATTGGTAGAGATTAAGTTAGGTTTAAAAGGGTTTGATATTAAATACAATTTAGTACTTGATTCACTTTTCATCAGCGTAAAAATCATCTAGTGTGAGGATTTGGAGCGGCTTATTTTCACTTAATAAGATCTTATAATTTAATCTAAACACTCTCTTTTATATATAAATATAAATATACATGTATATATATATATATATATAATATTTTTCCAGACTTCGAGTATTTCGCCAATTTGATCTTTATATTTTTTTTAATTTTCCCTATAAGTGGTACAATAATTTACTCTAAACGCAGAACTTTTACAATTACAAAATTTCATGTATATTTATTGACTAACTTTTTACGGTACTTCAAGTCATTTTCTACTAGTACTTAACACATAAGTTTGGAAGCTAGTCTCGTTAATTTCAGCTACTGCAATACGCTACACGTTTAAATAGATGAAAGGAATTTCGTGATATTTAAGTTCAATTTACTGTAAATTATCGTTGTAATCATGTCACTCGTAGAGTATTTCTTGCTAATTTTAAAATTGGTCGCCGGAATTTCTCTACACCAACATTCCGATTTAAAATTAAATTATACTAGAGTTACCAAAGTGTCCAGTCAGTGGTACACTTACCAAATACCTACTTTTAAGTATATACACTTATATAACGTGTTGAATATTTGCGAGCCGAAATTATGCCAGTTAAAAACGTGAAAAGCAAAACCTTTGCCCGTCAGAGGGCGCTCTAGTTTCTCTTATTCCCGGTCGAGTTGTCTTCGCCGAATCTAACCTTCGGCTGTGCTACAATTATGCAGACGTTCCGTATGAACAATGTGTACTCGCATATGAGCATGTGTCCGCACGGTTTTCTAAATGCAATTGATAGCACATGTGCGTCTAATTATCAATTAACAATGCGGGCTGAATTAGTGCGTTTCTCCATTTCCATTATTCATGGCTTTTCTTTTGATTCCGTTTCCTTTTTTTCTTTTCTTTCCGCTTGTTATGTATTTACGCTTAGCATTTTGTTATCGCATAAAAAGTGACGATAGTAGGTGTCATCGTAGAAGTGAGGCTGCCTTCTGAGGACCGTTCTGTTTACTTCAAAAGTACAGGTGAAAATGTTTTTATGTTTTTCTTTTCTGTTTTTTTTTTCTTTCTTTTTTTTATATAGTCCCCCAATTATGTCTTGTTGGAACCGGCTTCTTGTTCTGTCGTATAATTTGAAGTATGATGCTTTGATGACTCCATCGTTATTCGACAATATTGAGCAGATGAATTGAATAAAATCGCTTATAATAATTCGTTAATTTTTCGCAATTCTTCATCAACCGGAGCGGTAGACAAAATCGTATCTTTTCCTCGTTTCTCTGAATGGAAACAGTACATTCCCCGAAATTCAATTTAGACGTGGATCGCGATTCTACCATAGCCAGCATCGGCTTTAACGAAGGAGATTACGAAATATTGTCCGACAGACGTTTCATTTCGCAGCTCGAGCTCTCATTAGATGTGTATCGTGTACCGTACCCGTTTATACATTAGCTAAACAATAAATCCCGAAGATAAAATCCTGAACCTTTTCGAATTTCGATTAATATTTGTTTCGGTACGTATGAAAGGTGCGCATAAGAGGATTGCTGGTGACTTCGAAAGATAGGTTTAGATCGCCTTTGTTTCGATAGTGTTATTTTTTGCTATTAAATTGTCATATCTTATTTCTCATTGGGGTGTAATTGCCAGTGGAATTTGTTAGACACTGAATAATAAACTGCAATTTTGCAGCTTCCCAGGATTATAATGTCGAAAATACACGAACATGCCTTCGTTCAGACACATTCATTCTGATTTTGTGTTTTCTCCGTTTCCGTTAAATGTAAGCCGGAGCCTAAGACGACTTTTTCTGCGAACGAATAAATCACTTACCGAACGAAAACGAACGAACTTTCCGAGGATTTTTAATTAAATGTAGGACACACTCACTCTCTTGGATGACTTATGAACGTTTTCCATAAATTAATAGATACAGAAAATATTCTTTCATTCGTGTAGACTTTACTTTTTTTTTTTTTTTTCACATTAAATGGTGGAATATAATAATCTTGGCTTACCAAGTATTTGTTAATTTAAAGAAATTCCATCTTTTGGCTTTTATTCGGTTTTTCTCTAATTCAGTTTCCTTTATATATCTGCTCTGCTCTTATTACCTTCTTCTCGTATTTTCCTTAAATTCCTTCCCTACATTACCTTCTACATTCGAATGAACTAATTGCCGATATTTTATGCTTTATCTAAATGTCCAAGCCCGTCTATCGAACGTTATCTGCATTACCCTAGAACATTTGTCATTTGCTACGTATTTTACAACCTGCTATTTCCTCCTCTGTCCGTCACTCAGCGATTGGTTCCTCTTTTATTTATTTTCAGTAATCATCGTAAATATACGAAACTGTCAGCGTTTTATTTCTCGCTGTAGGTCGCTGGCTGCGTGTCCGGAAAAAAAAGGAAAAATCAAAATGCATTACACGACTAATTTTCATTGTCTTTTACTTGCTTCATTTTTTTTGTTTTCAAATCCTTATTTAGAAGATGTTCGATATTTTTATTATTCTCCAGACGCATTCGATTTTGATCGTTTCGTTTAATTAATTATGTTATTTATTTGAATGGAAAAAAAAAAAAGAAAGAAAACTCTCGAAAATAAATCGGCTCCTCTCGAAGCCATTTTTATTTAGACGAAAGGCGTATACTTGCAAAAATTGAATAATTTGAAGAAAAGAACACCCGCATCGGTTTTGTCGCCAACCAAATTGTTTTTCAGGTGAAAAATTATGTTTTCAGAGTTCTTATAAATCACCCACCTTACCCGAGAATGAATTAAAATACATTTAACGCGAATTATAAAATACATAAAGCTTTAATTATGATAGTACATTAAAAAAAGTCAGTCTGGATATTTCCTAGATGATGGTTCTTCCAGAATACTTTAGAACAGAGTATATTCTTTAAAAAATAAAAATAATAGCCTTCGCAAAGCATTATGCTCAATGCCTCTAATAGATGAAATAAATGGAAATTTCGCCGTCAAATCCAAACAGCTGATTTATCTTGCACACTCCGTACCACGGAAAGTTCTCGAAATCTTCATGGTCACGTGATTGTAAAACAAAGTGTATCGATTAAATGCTTCAATCGGTCCATAATATCATCGCTTTGCGAAACTTAGAAGACTTGCAAAGTATACATGCCGGGGCGCGTTGGACGAGAGGAAGCTTGCCAACTATCGTTCAGCTGGAGTTCTGGAACTCGCAGAAAAAGTCTAGAAGGCACCCGGTAGTTGAATCAAGATCGCAGTGACATATTATTTAGCTAAAGAGAATGCTTCATCGAAGCCGCCTTGCTAGAAATATTATAACAATCCTTCCCGATAACGAATAATTCGCCGACTTTTTGCTTATCATTCGAATACCATCGTCACAAATAGATTTTCATAGTGTAAAAATTAATTTTGAAACGTCCACTTTCTTTCTCGTTAATGCCGCCTTCCGCTTTATTTGGCGCGCATGTTTCTCACGATCATCCCGTTCTAAAGTATAAAACGAAAATTAAATAGAAATTATAATTTTATAACTGTTGAAATGTTATTATTAAAAATATGAAAAAACACCGGCGTCTTTCCTAGTAACAAACTGCATAATTAACATACCATAATGATGTTTACGTAGTTTGTTACTTCGAGACATGCCGCTGTTTTTAATATTTTGTCAATAATATTTCAACACTTATAAAATCACAATTTCTGTATCGTCGTTTTTGTTTTATATTGTACGAATATAGAAATTTATGGTATACTTACTAATCTTAACAGTTAGCAATTTCAACACTCGCTAATCTTAAAACTTCCTACTCTTAACATTTATTAAACTTAACGCTTACTAATCTGTTTTCGTTGTTTAACAGCTCAACAGCGCCGCGCTGGGGTTTTTGCGTTTTGAAATGGAGGGAAGATCTGTTTACAATGCCAGGTTCGATACAATAATCTTACTTATTTAAAAATATTTTCAACCGCTTCGCAAGACTAAGCGAAAGAAACACAGTGTTCGGGAGGGACAAGATCGATAAAGATTTTTACTCAGTTTTGTATTGAAGGGGGCTCTAACTCGATTTTTCGAAATCTGTACTGAAACATTCTCATCTGTAAGTAAAATTACCGCCAAATATGTTACGTTTGTTTGCAGTTTGCCCAACAACAATAAAACAAAACATTCTTGTCTGCTATAAATTTTGCTAACAAATTTCCAGCTTTCGTCGCTATCCGTCTGAAAAGAGAAAAAATACTTAACAGTTCGCGTGTCAATCTAAGCGTACAGAGGGCGTCCAAAGCCAAATCAAAATTTAATCAATTTCGTTTCGAACCCTCTCCATTCCTGCCGGTTTACGGAACCGATTTTATTTTTCCGGAAGGTTAAAATTACTAGGAAAGAAACGGTATTCAAAATAGCGTAACTCCGGAAATTCGAACATCCACCGATTCTCACCGCCTGATAGAGAATATCATGCAAATCTTACTTTAAATCGAGCCGAAGCTTGGAAATTTGGATCATGTAATAATTACGAGAAAAAATTCGATAAAATTGTGACACTGAACTTTGAAAGGTAACATGAAAAAAAGAAGATAAAAAAAAGGGAAATGTCAGTAATTAATAAATACCATTTTCAGTAAGTACCCGAACGAAATGCTACTGAAAATGAAAAAAAAAACAGGCCATCTTTTCGTATTGTTTAAATACGTAGCTTTTTTGTTTTTTTTTTTTTTAACAAAGAAAAAATTAACTAAACTCGATAGGTGTTCCTTAAAAAACCAAGTAGTATTCAAACTAACCGTCCGAATTTGGCCCGGAAATTTATCAGTTTGCGACGAATCAGTCTTAACCACACGCGATAGCGTTAAGATTTTTGCGTATTAGTTAATTTTTCACAGATAGTCCGAACACAAAAAAAAGGTTGATGACTGTTTTTTTTTTGTTTTTTTTTTTTTTTGCGTAGGACCTTTATTTAAACTAGACCTTTTTCTGTATTTCGAATTATTTCAAAATCTTAAAATTTACACGGCAGTTTTTTCGGCCGCCGGCTTTACGATTTTGTCACTTTCCTCCACCGATGCAGTAATATGAACACCATTTCGCTGATGTGTAAAAATAAATATTTCTACACAAATGACTTTTTTACGCCGAGCAACATCATAGCCACTCTTTCTTTAGACGCCTCTGTTAATTCTGCAGTTGTCTGATTGTACTAGCGGCGCATGTCTGCTCTCCATAACAACTGTCTACCGCCTGGTCTGCGATGTCCTTCGATGGCACCATTTATGACGAGCTGTAACAAACTATACTTCTCTGGATTTCTGTTGATTTGTCTATAATATTTCAATTCTCTAGACCGTATGTTGTGTAGTAGTTTAATTTCATTTTGCCATTCTTCGTAGCACTTCTTTATTATGGTCTATACACGAAATTTTTAAAATGCGGCGATATATATAAATCGCTAACGCCTCTATCCTTTTCTCCAACGTAGGTGTGAGATTCCAGCCCTCCATACCATAAATAGCCTTTTGTATTAATCGCAATCTTAATTGCAGATTGATATCCTTCCTGATCATTGGGTTTTTCATATTTAAAAAGGTCTTTCTTGCCATTTCTATGCGTGACCTTAAAGAACTGATCGGTTCCCTCATGGAACCAGGTTCCATCTACACAAATGACATTTTATAGCTTTAGGACGCGCTGCCGATATTTTCCACCATTTTAATCTAATTTTTCTTAAAAACCCCGTTTTAGTTCTTTTGGTCATAGCTGAACTGTGAGATTATGGCACGTATCAACAGGGGACCGATGCATGATCACTACTAAGATGATTCAAAGCCTGATGGCCGTCTCGAAATTTTTTGTGCCCCTCATTTCCCATCATTGTTGCCCTATTATGATTATCTGATATCTGTGGAGAACAAAAAAAAAAATTGGAAACTGTTAGTCGCGCGTCTTAGCTCGTAATAAGCGCGAATTTATCCTACCGCAAAATAGAGCGCGCAGCTGAGAGGCGACACGGTGGGATTCCGGAATGTAGGCTTTTTCCATTTCGTGTATCGGACGCCTATTTGACTGTTGTAAGATGAAAGGCCGACTTTCCTCGTGAAATATTCCCCATTAATAAATTTATGTTAATGCGAGACGGGACAATACGCAGTACGCGGTAAATTCTAATGAAGACGTTCCGTGATTGCGCCATTAATAACGGTGATAATAGACAGTGTTTCGGTACTTCGTCCCTGGCCAATAGCACTTCACAAGTTACTAATGACCATCGTCATCACAGTCATCTTCTTCAACAGCGGCCGAACTAAGCTGTCTTTGTATTATTTCAGATTGCCGCGTTTTATTTCTATTTATTTACTCTCGCCCGATGTGCCATCAGGAATTCTTCTCCGTCTGTCGATTTTCCATCGGTGAGCGACTGCGCTATCGTTCTTTGTCACGGATGCGCGATTTTGCCAGACATGTAAACAGATGTGCATGCAGAGTTTTCCTATTTAACCTGTACGTGTCATGTAGCGGCATATGGTCTACGCATATTTTCGAATCTGTGCAGTACAGATCTTCGCGGGCTGCAGAGTTACAGCGCTCCTACTTCCATCGCAGAGAACAGCTTCTTTCTAATCCAGGCTGACAAATGATATCAACTCTCACTTTAGCCGTTAATATTAATAAAAAGCTTCTAAGCGGACACGGACACGATGAATGCGCCATTTCTGATTTATACGCGCGTTATCGGATAGTCGCCGCAGTTCCACCGAAGAAGTATTAAAACGGCTGCGTATGTAAATCATTCTCGGAACGAGAATTGCCTAGTGCGCCGCGATGGATGACGAAAATGATGAGAACAAATTTATCTTCTGCGTACGAGTGTGACGTGTTAAATTCTGTCGGTCGCGACTGAACTGGGTCGCGCTGTCGTAAATAACTCGTACTCCGCGATGAATTTTAACGCCCCCCCCCCACCCTTCTTGAATAGTTTGCATAGAAGAACGATAGAGAGTATATATAATCTGGATGATGCTAAATATTCCATCATCTTCAAGCGGCGGATTTCCAATGAGACTTAATCTGGCAGTTTTTTTCGGGAATATTACAAACACCCGAGCCAACCTGACGCGAGTTTTTAGTACATTTCATTACTACTGGATACACGCATATATCGCGTGTGCATGTGTATGTTGATTCAGATTTTACACCATTAATTACAAACATCTTATACAACTAAACGTGGTTAACTTAAAATATTAATTTTCCATGGAAACATAATTTGGAAAAAACGATTTTTTTTTTTATAAAATCCATTAAAGTATTAATTTTAATTACCGCGGAAATGTAAATTCGAATAATTTTAATTACTATGGAAATGTAAATTCGAATAAAGAAAAACTACATCATTTTTGAAAAATCGCAATGGTACCATTATTTACAAGCTCATCATTGATGGAAATAGTAGTACGTATCTTAACGTTGCGTTTTTCGCTTGAGGAGTGACAATTTTCGAACGTTATTTGTAAACGCTACACATTAAAGTTTTTGTTTTAATTATTCCCGCCGGCGCCCCCATTGCCAAGAAAACTAATCATTTCTGGAACTGACATTGCCTGGTCTAATCATATCAAATATCTTGGCTTAATATTAGACAGCAAATTAACTTACAGCAAAAACATATCGATTAAAACAAACAGAGCTATCTCGCTAGTATATCCCTTGCTCAATCGCAAATCCTATTTAAGTGCAAATAACAAATTTGTCGTCGTCTACAAGTGTTATTTATAACACCTATTTTATCACATACTCTTGTCCAGTGTGGTCTTCTGTTAGTAGGACGCATTATAACAAGCTACAGGTAATCCAAAATCGATGCTAAAGATCCATTCTTAGGGCTAATGTAGATATACACAAGAGTAGCATCTATGCATAACATTTTAGAGTTACCGCAAATCAGAGATTATGTTTTGAGTGCGACTACTAAGTTCTGTGATAAATGCATAGGGCACGAGAACTTACTTATCAGCTCTATTGATGATTCCAGGCAACTACGCACTATGTATACTAAATACAAACATCGTAGACTTAAGGATAATATATTATTCTGAATTATCTGACGTTAGTACTAGTACTTAGTTCTAGTTTTATTTTAAAATTATTCTATTTGATAATCACTGTGTTAATATCTATGTAATGTGGCACTAGCCACCAAAACCTCCCCTCATGCAGTAGGTTTTTGTTTCTTTTCCTACTAACTTAAACGTCGCATATCATGTCTCATTTATATGTATATTCATTAACTTAGTTATGTGGTAAGACTCGTATCGGTACACATATTAATAACTATATCATGAGTGTAATGTTATTGTTTATGCAAATAATTCTTTCTTTCTTTCTTGTTTTAATTATTATATTAGTAATATTTTCCAAAAAAAGAAGGGAGAAAATACAGGAAATAAAGCTTTTGGGAAAATACAGAAATTACCTGTATGAAAAAAAAAAAAAAAGGAAAAAATAAAAGATTTAAATTAATACACGGGTGAAGCCGCGGGTAAAACCAGCAGGTAGGTAAATTAACTATTTATAGGATAAATGAACGATATAATAAAAGTGGTAAATAAGGGGGATAGGAAACAAATAATTACAATGATAAAGCTTTGGAACTTCTAGAAATGGAAATACTGGAAAAATCGTATTTTTAATATTTGCTACCGTTGTTCTAATGTTATTTATACTCAAATTTGAATTACTCGACTACTGTATAATCTTCTGTACGTGAAAAGATCACTTTTATTTTTGGACCGTGATAAACATGTTTCTTAAAGAGAGAAAGAATTTTTACATAAATATAATTCTAGATTAAAAGCGAAAACTTTTTTGTTAATTTCCAAGTGCAGATTTAAACATTATTATAAAACAGAAATATTTTAAATTTAACAATAATATTGGATATTAAGTGGATCGAGTTCCCCTTCATTTTAAAATTTCGAGTGTTCATATATTTCCCCTCTGTTATAATGAAAATTTTTCGGCCAATTTTTATACTGACAGTATTAAGTAAATGAACTATATCTTTGAGCAAATGCCCCATTCACCAACGTTTATAACTATCGGCACTAAGTATAATTTTTAAAAATTTTGAAAAAGCCGATCGTAAAAATAGTATGAAAATGTGTGTTTTTTTTTTTGAGTTAAGAATACTTGTTAAAAATTCTGCATAATAAATCTACGTTGCTAGGCTCATATGTTTTCACATCTTGCAAGGATCGCAAACGACACTTGAACAGTTTTTTTTTCTTATTTTGGTATTCACATGTGTAACCTGCCGTGCTTATTATTGATGAAAATTTTACGTGCCATCTAGATATTATCGATCGACGTCTTTTTATGCGTTTTTAATGTGTCGATTAAATTTCAACTTGGTATTAATTAAAAATAATAATACAACTAATTTTGCAGATATTAGCGCGGATATCAAACATTTCACGTATTAGGATGCAGCTTACGAAGAGAAAGGGAAAATTCAAATCAGCATGTATTCATGCCAATTCTACACACGCGCTGTGGAGGACAATTTTAAAGTGTATACCATAGGCGATGGGTGGAATTTTTGGGCAAAAAATAAAAAAAAAAAAAAAAAAATCTAAGTAAATCAATTATCTAATTTCAAATCGTAATAGTATGTAAGCGCGCAATTATTCACACACATGACTTCAATATAGCCATAAGAGTCATTATATACAGAAGCAACATATTCCCACCCAACAATTTAATATGAGTTTACAGAATGCAAACCCACACATATACGAACTGCATATCAAAATCATGTGAACAAAAACACACGCCTACACCTACGGCTATATTTTAATATGCAACGTAGGCTAGTTGAACAAAGAGGTTAATTTTGTTCATATTCAGCAATCATCCTCGCTTAGTAAAGTAAAGTCCTATACCTCTGACAGGTCGCCGAGGGTTGTGAGAGTTCACAGAGGACTAAACCCAACGGCACTAATGAATAATATAATGCGTATAATATTTTATACAGTTTGGTTATAAGAAAGGATATAGCGCTTTTTAAGTTCTATCACTTGCGACAGACACATTTTTTATCTAAAAAAAAAAAAAAAAAATAGAAAAAGAAAAAGTATTTGATAGCAATTTTTACAGACTTAAAAACTGCTGGCGATAACATTTATTTAACTGGTTAAAAGTGAAGTGCCGAAGTTTTGGATCTTTAATTATTATAGAAAACCGGAATTAAGTGTTAAATTGTAAAAGTTAAAAGATCCCTTGAGGGTCAATATTAACTAGTTCCTTATTATATTTAATACAGATACTGCCGGTGTAACAAGTAGCAATGCAGATAAATATATTAAAATTATACACGACATTGTGGTATACTTTTCGGCATCATCTGTTCGAAAAGGAGTAAAAATATTGCAGTCCGACATTGACAAGTTAATATGAAAGTACTAAATCAACTACAGGTAAATACAGAAAACCGGTAGGAACGAATTTCACGAGGAAGCGAAATACAAGTACCAATCTGAATAAATGACAAGTCTTTTCTTTATTCTTGATCTTTTTTTTTTTTTTTGAACTCGTTATACCCAGAAACAATTAGAAAAAGAAGGAACCAATTACATCTTTATACGATATCAAATGTTGTTAATTGGACGGAATAAACAGCGGGAATGATGTGTGGAAAGGGAAGTAAGAGACGCAATACGGAGTAGGAAAATCAAATCAGGGAAACTGGAATACACAATAGCAACAGAAAGGGATGAACACTTCATAAACACATTTGAACGTAGAGGATACATTAAGTTTAATGATATGAATACAAATCTAGGAGTTTATTCTGATCGCCAGTTAAGATGGTGTCAAAACTGAAAACACCATCCAGATAACCAATAGAGCTATAAACATAATCAGAGCGCTGATGAGAGAAAACACCATTCACTACATTAATAATGTACAAAGCGTTGGTTAGGACATATATTTCATATTCTAGAATACTAATGAATTTATACAAAAAGGAACAGTTTGAACTACAGTCGATACAAAATCGAAGTTTGAAGATATGACCTATTATCCTCTGGTCTGATTCAAATACGTCAACGTATCAACAATACCTGGCAAATAAATATTAAAATCACGGCTGATAGATCATAACTAACGCAATAGGTACAAGGCGAACCGCAACAATGAAAACACTATCGTTAATAATCAGCTACAAGGATTTGAGACCAAAAAACATTATCAGAAGCTAACGGAAAGATCTCGACGTACTTATGTATGAAATCGAATCAGCACATACAGTAGACCGTGATGAGGGAATAAGGAGAAAATACAAAAAAAAAAAACGAAGAACAAGGCGATAATAACATTTATTAAAAACATATCTCGAACAAAACTTTATATACTGATGCAACAACATGGAGCTTTTGGATTATATTATGTGCAGCGCGTAATGTCCGTCGAACTTACTGCACGAAAAGAGGAGGCCAGATTCACAACGCTGAAATGTTCGATATTTACAAAGCGTTAACGTTTCGAAATACCGACGTTAAGAATATTATTATTTTATTGGATTGCTATAGCAGAAACAACAGTAGGATAGCGAATATTAGCTAATCAAAATATTAAGCGCGTGAGTAATATGGTAAGTAGCATGGTTTTCAAGTGTGCACATATGGCCAACATGAAATAGCATAAAAATATCCTAACAATCGTATGATAGATAGAGAACGGAAGCAATTAACTGCAGACTATCTTCCTAAAATTTGTTACAATGTCTAGAATCAGATCGGGTCACGCACGTTGTCTAATTTATTTAAAACGCTTAGGTTTAATTGACAGTGATTAACGCGGAAATTTACCAATCATCTGTTAGTACGGGAATGTGAGAAATATATGTATAATACTTGCAGAGAACAACTAAGACGTTAATTAAAGAGTGTATAGAAGTATCTAAGACGTTACCGATATCTGTTGATGAAATTGTATTTCACAGGTTTACCACGAAAGACACTAAAATTAAAATCTGACTGCACTGGACTTGCTGACTGCGAGCAACTGACCAGTGTAAAAAGTAAAGTAAGTCCCATAGAACCTTGATAAGGTTTCACGAATTGTGAAGTTAAGCTTTCCATAATGGTACTAAGCCTAACAACATTAATGAGAGTAGGAGGGTCAGTTCCTTTCTCTCGGTCACTTATACTTTCCCAGATTTCTCTGGTATCCAATTATTGCAGGCTGGGTAAATTTGGGAACGATTTGGATCCGGAGCGAGGCAAGTCTCGATAACCTATGACACCTCTGATTTGGTAACCTTAATCAGTAGGTTACCGCGAAATGTACTAATGAAAAAACAGCTCAGTTTGTTTTTCTACCAAACGTTCGACCACTCGTCAATGTTCCCACATCTCCTTGTTATTCAGTTTGGTTAGACTCTAAAATTAGCTTCAAACTGAATAACTTTAACTGGCAGTAGAGTAAAATGTTCTCGCGCGACATTTTACGTGCAAATTCAGTCAAATCGAACGGCACTGTAATTGTTCTCAACTGATCTGTTAAATGTAACAGTTTTCACACAGAACGTTCTGCGCCTAATATTATACTTAATCTACACTTCCGACTTTCCAAAGTTAGGTAATGAAGACGTAGCTTTGTAATGACACAGTCATCTTAGCTGTGGATAAATACGAAAACACAGTCACAGAAAAACTGCAGGAGTCACTTGGATACGTAGAGGCTTAGCTAAAACGATGGCCTATAGTAGTCAACGAAAGTAAGTAGACGCATATTTCATTCACAAATCGAAAAATTGTACGGCTCCCAATTAAAATAAATAACGTCGTTATACCTAGTAACGTAAAATATTTAGGCATGCACTTGAACGCTAGACTGACTGGGGGTGGTACCTACATTTAGAAAAAAATGGAGCATTTGAGGTTTAAAACTCATTTTGTCACGGGTATTACCTGAGCGATCGGGGTATCGTTTGAAAATAAAACTCTATTATATATATATATATATATATATATATATATATATATATAATAGTAGCTTTAAAACCGATCTGGTTGTACAGGAAAATAGCTGTGAGGCTGTGCAAAAATATCTAACTTGCAGAAAATACAGCGATATCAAAATAGGGTACTGAGAAGCATTACCGCAGCCCCTTTTTCAAGGATCGATACTAGCACCTTTGCTGTTCAACATATATGTTATTAACATCCCCAAAACTACTTGTAAGAAGTTTCAGTATGCAGACGATTTAGTTTTTACGAACAAGGAAAGAACTTACACATGTGTGAGTCCACGATGGAAAATGATCTTAAGGTGCTGAAAGAATACTTTTACCAATCAAACCTGCAACCTTACCCTATGAAAACTGCAGTGGCTCTCTTCCATCTCAATAATCGTTCAGCTAATATGGAAGCTTCCATTGTTTTTAAAGGTGTTCGGCTTAAAAACTATAAATTTCCTAAATATCTCGGTGTCACACTGGATCGTTCGCTTACCTACAACAAACATTTGGAAAACTTATCTAGGAGGCTAAAACCCCGAGTAAACCTAATAAAAAAAGGTTAACCAGCTCATTTTGGGGTGCAAGGGAAAGGGTGCTGCGGACTTGCACACTAGCATTAATGTTCTCAGCTGCCGAATATTGCTCCTCTGTGTGGTGCAATATCGCTCACGCTAAAAAAGTCGATGTAGTTCTAAATGAAGCTTATCGTACAATCTCTGGTTCGCTAAAATCAACACCTGTCGTCCATTGGCTACCGATTTTAGCCAATATACCTCCTCCGAATATACAAAGAGAAAACGCACTAACTAGGGATTGTAAAAAATTTAACCAGAACCAAAGTCTCCTTCGATTTCAGTGGAAATAAATACTGCGCCTGCTCAGCGTTTAAAATCAAGAAAATCGCCCTGGACTTGCAGCATAACCACAGAGACCCCCAAAAAAAGTCTAGAGAAATGGAAAATAGCGTGGGAACTGGAACAGAATAACATAAGAAATTCCAGGTTAATAGAAGATCCTTACTAAGAAGGGAATGGAAAATGTTAAATAAGATAAGGAACATGGCAGATACGGCCATATGAAGTACAGCTTTAGGGAATCAACTAAAGTATGTTGCGGAAACCCTCGTCAAACAATGTAGCACATTGTTGAAGAATGTTTCCAGTCTTTTCTTCGGGTCAGTTATATTTAAAAGATATACATGACGTAAAAAACGACGCCTTAGATTGACTGAAACGATCGCAAATTAACTTATAATTATGTATATTATTTTTATTTTGACGTTAATTTTAATTCTATCCGACTCTCTATGTTTGACGATTATACGAAGAAGAAGACAGTAGCCCCCTGGTACGTCCTAACCTTTCATAATGACTTAAACGTCACGTGTTTGTGCAGGATGAAATCAAAAGACAAGCAAATAAATATGTCGCCCGACTTAGCGTTCGTACGAATCTACTCGCCATCAATTTATTGCATAATTCCGATGAAACACGCAGACTGTGGCGAAATAAGCCTTTGGATCTTGTCCAGCCATTATAAAGTTTAGAGGGAATATTGCTGAGTACTACTCCCCACAAAATATTCTTTATCATATTAAATTAATGGCTAAGTGACCACTAAAGTTAATCAGTTGTGATGGGGAAAAAAAATATATGTATATATATATATATATATATATAACTCGGCCACTTTGGCCTCGCAAGGGGCTGTGCCCCTTGACCCCTCCTGCTTTCATTCCTGTCTCTTTCTCTTCTATACTTTGTATAAAATGATCAAAATTTACAACGTAATTCTTACTGGCATCAACACACACAAAAAATAACATAACCACAAAAATCCTATTCTAACATTTACCTTCCGTTATATAAAATTAAGACATTTTTTCGTTACATTTTTCGTTACATATTTCATTACATAAAATTGTGACATTTTTTAAATAACAATAACAAAAATCCTACAAAATATAACAAACGTTACATAAAATTGGGACATTTTTCTGGGACATTTTTTTGGGACATTTTTTCGAATGGGGGGTAGCCTAAGAATTACGTTGTAATTAATATATATATATATATATATATATATATATATATATATACATATATATATATGTATATATATAAATATACATAAAATAAGATATTAGCATTGTTTTACGGAGGCAGTTTAGGTAAAACAAAAAAACAAAAAAAAACCTATTTTTCCAAAACATTTTGGTTCGACAGTGCACATGATTAAGAGTGGCGTATTTCACTAAAACACATTGATCGTTAACAACGATTAATGACAGTGACGAAGAATAACCAGGAGATCCGCTCCAAAATGAATGACGTCATTCGAATCATAGAAACATTCTCATTAGGCGCGGAAAATGACGTCTTCAGTTTTAAAAGCTACATAATAAATTTATTACTACAATTGCCGCTGTCAAAAAGTATGAAATCTAAAAACAAAAATAATTAAAAAATCGATTCTACCATTGCTGTTTAGCGTAATTCAGTTTTTAACGAATCAAATGAAGTTTAAATTAACTTGTATTCTCATTTGTCGTCGGCGCTTCTTTTGTTAACTTCTACAATATATTTCTCGTTGGAATTACAATTATTCCCAATATGGAATGGTATTATTCAAAACCTTTGATTCAATTTGATATTTACACTTGAAATCAAAAAGAAACGATATTAATATTAAATAAGATTAATGTTAAACAAGTTGGAATCAATTTGTACATACTTATTCGACGGTGTCCCTGTCATTTCTATATTATATTTAGTTAGAAAATAGGGTAGTATTCAAAAAAAAAAAAAAATTCTTTATAGAATGATTCGGGTTTAAAAAATTAACATTCAGACAGTATGCACATGTTTTCTGCAATGCAATATACGAATCGCCGTTATTAAACTGATGACTGTAAGTTTCAAACAAGGCTAAAAAGTCACATTGTCAAGTTGACCGAGTGATGTTTTTATAACTAATTAATTATATCTCGATACTTGTAATTATTTCGCTTCGATTTTTTTTTTCGCCCTCACCTTCTGGCCAGTCTAAAAATTGAATACTATCGGAGTTCTGCGGTATCTCCGACGTTTCTTTCCGGACTTTTCTAGTTTTTCTGCCTGACAGTAAAAATACACAACACCTGTTTAGATGCAACTAGATTTACTTTTTCCAGTTTTTCGAAAAAGTATGTAATATCCACTAATCAAACGATGAAAATGAAATAATTACACGTAATCGAATTATACTTACACGTAATTTGTTTAAAAAATGTTCGTTTTCTTTATTTTCCTTTACTTTATTTTATTTGAAAACCTTTTATGAATGCGCACACATTTTTATTTATTTTTCTACTTACGAGTTTTATCTTCTCACTCACTGAAAAACTTTTTACAGACTAAGATAATCCAGTAAGCATCGACATTAACAGGTGTCGCAGCGATACTCTTTGTATACTTTTAACGACATCAACTATGCACTACGGGGTTCACGATTAATTTCTGAAAGGTAAAAAACAGTTTCTTATTACGTCATGCTGCGATTAATTTAATACGTAAATTCGGTTTTAAGAAGGAGGTGTTTTTTCGATTTTCCGGATTTCATTATCGCCGGCATCGACTAGACTCTCGGCCTTTTTTTCTTCTAACTTTCATACCGTATTGAGCGCATTTTTTTCCGGGATTTTCTTCATTTCAAAAGTAGAATGCTTCGCGTTTGTTTGTTCAGTTTGCAGTCAATTCATTTCAGATATTTATCGCGATGTGCAGACGATCTCGAACTACCAAATCAAGGATACTGAAGTCTAGATCCGGAAACGACAAATGAAAATTGTTCGAGAAAGTGAATGAATGATCACCTGAAAGAGGTTAGTAAACTAGCACATATAGGACTGTGCGCATGCCACTTAAAAAAACTCGGATTAGTTTTAAACGTGCCACTCCACCATCCGCAACCTGTGGACGCTTCCGATTCCGGTTAGAGTTCCGGGCTCAGAAAAGTATCAAGTGCCCCCGGGGGGTGTCGTGTACACATTTGCAGGAAAATTTTACCACGCGATGTAAAATAGAAGCAGTGACCTATGCATAAAACCGGGCAGTACGACTGAGCATTGCCGGCAGTGTTGTTATAATTCGGGAACGTTGCTGATTGTTTAACACTTTGTAATTGAAACCAGCTCCCCGAGCTCGGGATTGAATAAAAATCTCGAAAAATTAGTCGGGTATGAAATTCGAAAAGAATCCCACGACGGAGGGGAGGCGTTCAGAAGAAAAAATGATGTCAGAGTCGATGGCGATTGTTTTAACGTTAAAATCTTTACGATAAGTAGAAAAAAAATTCCTAATACATGTTATTTACTATAAATCTTCAATGTGAAGTCTCCCTAATATGTATGTTTAATATAAATCTTTTATGAAATAAATCTTTAATATGTACATTCGAAGCACAGTGGATACCGCTCTTGGAATTACATTAATAAACGGAAAAATTACATCGATTGTAATCGTCTTCGTCGTTATGTACACGTCTAGCGGACGATTGGTTCTTAAAATTTTGTCACGCATATCCTTCTTTATATTCATATTCTTTTCCCTCTTCTTTGTATACGTTTTCCGATAGTGTAAATCGTTTTTCTATCCTCCACTTTACACACATTTTTATCAGTTTCTTTCATTTTACTACAATTTCCGCTACTGTTATAGAAATACTCGCTGTCGTCTCTCGTGTTGCATTTTCCTGTCGTGAAATACTCGCATCAAGCTCTTCCAAGTGCCCGCCATTTAATCTTTTCCTTCCTCCACATTCCATCTCACAGACTCTATAGTTCGGTTGTGCAGGTTTTTTTCTTGCTCAAGGTGTAATTTTTTACGGCGGGATAGTCATTTTATTCATCTGTCTGTTCGCTAGATTTCTGACTAAATGGCGAGGAAATAAGAAAACAGGGTCGATCTTAAGGAGAATAACGAACACGGAAGCAAGATAACAGGCGTTTTTAGCTAAAGAAATACGCCTATTTTTTAAGGAAGTATAGAAAAACGTCAACCTTCCGAGCGATTTTTTAATATCGAGAACTTCCGAGAAAAACGTGATAAAGGAAAAAGGATGAGAAACCTTCTCATTGAAGCTGGGTATTCGAATGACACGTTAAAATCAGTGACATCAAAGAATCGCGCATTCCAGACTAGCCCTATACTTCCGGCTAAAGTTAATGACACGTAAGTAGAACTGAAATAAAACGCTGGACGGGAAAAGATTATTATAATACAGTGAAACTTCTGAATTTATCCGGTACTAAGAAAATGAGAAATAATCATGTATGTGTACAGTTTACTGAAATTTACATTATTGCGCATTGTAACGTATTTAACAAGAATATAAAAGATAGTACGTGATATAAAAAAATACAGTACATATTCAATTAAGACATACGTTTAAAATATTAAAAAAAAAAAAAAAAGTTCGTATAATATAAAAATATGCATGTACGTATGCACAGTACTAATACAGTACTTATGTTTGTATTCCAAGATTAGTTCGTAAACAAGTTAGGCAATAGAGAGTATAAAATATCACCTTTTGTTTTTAAGAACGCAAGATAATCTATAATTTTAATCACTTATGTTCAAGATACATTTTTTTGGTTTTAACATATATTGTAAATCTTATCGAACAGATTTCAGTTTTCTATGAAAAAAAAAACGGGTAATTTTACTTTGTTTCTGTTCATTTAAAATCCGCGATTGAATATGCACTCGCAGTTCAGATATCACTTTTTTAAAACCTTCAGCACATCAGCTTTATGAATGAAATACGATTTTTTTCTAGTTTTTCAATAACAACTAACGAGTCAATATTATTTAAAGTTCCACCGTCAACTTCACCAGTTGCGTCTTCTTCGCCACCATAAACATTATTGCGTCATGACAGTTTATTGCATCATACATACATCGGATGGATTTTGTTGTTGTATGAATTCAGCTGCTAATTCATTTATGCCGGTATACATGGATGTTCCACATGCAATCCGTCGTCTATTAAACAATAATCCGGGGCACTAATTGAACCTTTTTTTGGACAAACTTTGTCTCCGTTTAACAGAAATCGAATTTCCAAAATCATCCTTATTAAAAAGTGTGTTCGCACCCGTAATTGGCAAGGTCTGTTATTGGGAAATATTTTTATATTGCGTCTTATGAGGAAATTGTCCGCTATTAGGAAATGTTCGCTATTTAGAAGTGTCCGCTAGTAGAAGTTTCACTGTATATACTTTTTGTCGAAGTATTAAAGACCATCATAATTTAGTAGAGCAGTCGTCAAACTCATCCAACATTAAGGAAACCAGCCACATGTCACTTAAGTGTCGAATGTTAAAATGTTCACGTTCAAATGTGTTCCTCCTACCTTTGAGCTAAATCCTCTTTCACATTTAAACGTTAAATGTTCGTGTCAGAGAGGTGGCCGATGTTTCGCATTGTGTAAAAATCGTGATATCGAAAAATAGCGGCCCGGTTACGAAATTGAATAATATAATTCCGCACGTTCTACCGCTGACGACATCGGCTATTCTGTCCGCGGATAAATCTGCCGACAAATTGCCGGGAATCATCGCTGAACCGAACGGCTAAATAACGTCCCGTTCCTCTTTTTTTCGTTTTTTATTATTATTATTATTATTATAATTATCGAGTTTTTCTTCTTTTTCTTCGTTGTAATATAAAATACGATAAGAAAAAATAGAGAAAAATCTTCAAAAGCACAATTTATACTGGAAATTTGCATACGATTTCGCATTTAAGCGCGGCATGGTAGCAGCGGCCAGGAAAATAAATCAAAAGCAAGTTAATCATTACGAGTTGTTTCAAGGCAAATGAAGAAAATGAATCGTAATGTCAAACTAATTTGGCGGTGCGCGCTGATAAAAACCAATTAAATCAACAGAAGTAGCACGTCTCTACGGAAGAAGAAACAAAAAACATTTTTTTTTTTAATATTTATAAATAATTATTAATAAACATCGCTTCAGAGCCGGTGATGGTGGTAACCTTCGTTGGAAAATACATACATACATATATATATATATATATATATCGGTGGTTTCCTTCGTTCAATATTAATTAATTTAAAATTTACCAAAATCGGTGCTGTGCTAATTTTTCTGCGAATGTGCGACTCTAATTTTACTAAAATGAATAAATTATAACCTAATCGCCTTTTCTTTTTTTACGTTCGATTTTTTTTTTTTTTTTTATGTTCATTTTTTTTTCTTGAAATTTGTAATGCATAATGAAACAAAATTTCACGTTTATCCAGTTTGAAATTTTAGAAATTTTCTTCTAAATCCGTACGATGAAATAATAATAAGATTTATGTATGAAATTTTTTGTTCCTAAAAGAATTATGTAATTTATCTTTCTCGACAGAAAATTGCCGTAGACATGCGGAGCGTTAGTATTTTCATCGTCGTATCGTCCTACAGGAAAAAATTCTTATAATTCTGTTTCGTTCCTTGTTTTTCGTTCATAAACGGCGGAAATGAAAATTAGCGAATTTATAAAATAATTATGTAAATTAGCGGAAGAAAGAGAAGGTTTTTTTAATTAACTCCCGATTCGACTGTCACGGCACCGCAGGGCGATTTTTACTGCCTCCTTGCAGCCGGCTGAAGAAACCTTTTGTAGATCAGAAGCGAAATACTCTATTCGGCCATTTTGAGATGCGCGACAGATTGCTGTAAGAAATGTGCGTCCAGTCAGCTATTAGAAAGTATACCTTTCGAATCTGCAGCTAAACTAAACTGTAGTATATAGTTCAAAAAAGAATGTCCACTAACCGCAGCATCAACCGATTTTTGTGTGTGTATGTGTATGTGTATCCGTATATACATATGTGTATATATATGTGTTGGTGTGTGTGTGTGTAGGGAGAGCAATGATAAATGATAAAGTATGAAGATGCGCTTATGTAAATGTAACGTGTAATTGAAAGAACGCACGCTGCGATAGCGATACGAATGATATTGACATATGTCGATATAATTATATTTAATTATAGTTTCACGTAAAAAGCACTAAAAACATTTAAAAATGATTTCAAAACGTTACGTTTAAAGAGACGCAGTTGTGCGCCCGATATTGTTCTTAATTTCGTTTCTTCATTTTTAAAAATAATTTATTCTGAATTTACCGCAGAAGAATGACGTAATGAACTTGGTACAGATATATATTTTCTCTCTCGCTCTTTTATTATTACAAAATATCTATCGTTGGTAACAATTTTGCAAACACACGATCAATTTCACTGTCATCCGTATCTTCTGTTATCCGTTGTGTCATAAAATTAATTATGAAACAACAACATATTTAATCAGTTTATCAGGATATACTGTGTGTGTGTTACGGAGTTTCAGCTCATGCCGGTAATAATACAAATACGTGCGAAAGACATGAAAATATCGCACCCATCGGTAACAACTCTATGAGTAGTAGCAAGAGAGTTAACACGAAAGCCTAATGAACTGGAGAGATGATACAACGGAAAAAGCATTTGCAATAATTAGAGAAATAATTTGAAAACCAGCGTAGACCAGGGCACATTTAAATTATAAAAACCAGTGGTCGAAATGATAAATAAAATGAATAAAAAGGAAACAGCAATAGAAACGTTAAAAAAAATATCGCCAAATTGAACGAACAAATGTCAACTTCAACACCATTAAATCGGATACACCGTTAAATCGGATACACCATTAAATCGGATACACCGAAATAATGTATATATATATATATATCGGTTAAAGGTACTAAACGGGGAATATTACCGAAAAACCATTTATAAAATCAACCGAGAAATACAACAGAAAAATTACATACGAATAAATAACTAACAGAATACTTCAGTACAATGAAAATCATTGTAAAGCCGCCAGAGATTTATTACTTACGAATATATATATATGTATATATATATATATATATATATATGTACAACAATTACACGAAAAAGAACATGCCGAACATTAATTAATATGCATTATTAGTAGTTTTTTATGCGCGTTATCACTGATTAATAATTAAATATTGTCACGAATAAATTTAGTTTGAAGAAGGGGGTAGTGCAAAAAGTAAAATAGCGAACGTATCGGTGTCGAAAAAACCACCCTTATCTCGATGGTTTGCCATTAAAAACTACCACCACATATAAGTCGCTTCGATTATGCGAAAATTTCCGATCGAGAAAGATACGTCAAATTTTCAAAAATTAATAGTCACAGAGCGGAGATTTCGCTTAATCGCCCTGGCCGGACGATGGACGATTTAGCGGATAGCTTTTACATATTATAAATGCTACAACGACAATTAGGTTACACACATATATACATTAAAGGCTATATAATATGCGAGTGTCCGGCTCTGATTAGACAGGTTTCTACAGTTTTATTTACATCTTTTGGTTCTTCGCAAAAATTAATGAGTTTTTTCTTCTCTTCAGCCCTTTCAGCCCATGGCGCAATTTGGTCAGTTGCCTCTTATTGCCTTTTTAAACCGGTTTCAAATCGAACAATCAAATTTTTCGGCCATTTTAATGAATATTTCGTAAAAGGCTAAAGGGAATTTAAACGACATTTTGAAAAGTATCATCAGGCAGCGGCAATTCATCTATTCTAATTTGGCTACCATTAAACACGTTGGGGGGTTAGTATAAAAATTGCGCGTAATGCGAATATGTATGCTTGTGTCGGATTTTCTCTACGAACGGTCGTCGTATCTTTTGAAGTTGTTGAATGAGTTCGATTAGAGACTCTGGCATCAAGAATGCATTGAGTTCGTTGATAAAAGTCGCTAATCCATTTAATACGAATCTGTTCACTCGGTGCAGAATTATTCATTCTCATTTTCTTTTCACGATTACCTGGTTTTTTTCTTCGAGTTTGTTTACTTACTCGCATCTTATTTCTCGATTTATTTTCATCGCGTTGCTACCTACATGATCGCAAGGTTGTTTATGGGCATTTAAACAGGTAAATAAATATATTTTAAGCGTTCCTACGAGAAAACCTTTCCCGGTTTCGGAACGGTGTCGGTATTCAAATCTATCATCATCGGGGTCGGACAAACGATTAATACGATTTTTTTTTTTTTTTTCATCGACTTTTACCGATCACGGAAATATTATACGAATAATGTCGGCTACACTTCGTTCCTTCCTTTTCCTTCTGTTTCTTTGCCCAGTCTTCTTTCATCCTTTTCAAGTGTGTCTTCGTTCTTCCTTCTGTCCATGTTCGCTTCCCATTTTCCTTACTGCAGCCTCGTGGAATCCTTGTAAAGATTGAACCTTGTGTCTAAACTTGTTTCCCCGTCTTCAATTTCTCTTTCACAGATCCCCGTATACTCTAAATCTCTTTTAACTTGTACCATCGACGGTATTCTACTTTTCGGATTGCTCTTTCGTGAAGTCAAAAATTTTCTTTTCTTAAGACGGTCGTTATCCAATCTTTTAATGTGTCCATAAAATATGACTCTTCGTTTTTTAATCGGGTCGCTGAGCTTTTCTATTATTTCACATACTTTCGTATTGCTCCTTAATTTCCGATGTTCTTCATCTTTCCTAGGGCCCAATATTTTTATCGGATTATTTTTCTCCCCTTAATTTCCAGTTGGTGTATTTCTTAGACGTCCGGGTTAAGCATTCGGAGCCACTATGGCTTAATGCCGGTGTCACAATGTGTTATTTTGGCATTTCTGGATATTGATTTTTTATTATAAGCGCTTCTTGTTAGTCGAAATGTCACATTTCCATTCTAAGTTTTCTTTCATGCATCGATATTTTATCTCCAGCACTTACGTGAATATCGCGTTTCACCTAGGTATTTAAAAAAAATTCTTCTACTCTTCTAATTATTCCGTTTGTCAGCTTTTATTATAATATGTTGAGAGGATTTTTATGACTGGTCATAAATTATGTTTTCGCCAGAGATATTTCTAATCCGATCTTTGCCGCCATATTGCGTAATATTTCAACTTGGGGCACTTGGCTTCTGCTACATTTTCTGCTGGCAGTGTTAGGTCATCTGAGAAAATAAGGGGCCGTCCACGTGCAGATTGATTTTCTTTCGCCCGATATTATTATTACCTTTTTTCGTTTCTTAAACTATATTTTAACATAGCTAATAATTAGTGTGTAATCTCTTCCAATCAAGTTTACACTGCATCGCATTAATCCTAACAATTTTTTTTTTTTTTTTACATTATTATAAGTACTCGTAGTAGCAAAAACTTTTAATATATAAATCTATACTACTGTACTTAAACATTTTTATTTCATGTAATATTTTGTAATGTTTTCTCAGTCTTAAAAACCTTTATTACAAAAGTACTTGTTCCTTCTATGATACATAATTTTAATTAAATTCTTTAAGAAACCGGCTACCGTACGTAGTTGGTTAGAGGTAGAGTGCTATTTTGCTCAGGTAGGACCTGATTCGAATCCCGCTGCTGCTGATTGAAAATACATCAGTTTTTCCTACGCCGAGTTAATGTCCATTGTAAGTTTTCCCAAGAAAATAAATAAAGAAAAAAATCTCCGAAAATTTTATTTACGAGTTCTATTTTACAATCGACTTTTTTATTACTGCAACGACACAACACATCCGTTTATATCTGAAAAAGAAAGTTTCTCAAAATTCCACCGCTGAAGCTATCTACAATGCCCGCGTTCACATGTGGCGCAGGTAAATCCGCGTGAATATAGGGCTAGTTATTTATTTTCTCTAGCGTCATCTAAAACTGTTTCGTTTTCGATTTCGTCATACAGTTTTTGCACACGCCTCTGCGTACGAATTTTTATTTTTTGTCTAATACAACCCTCTTGAAACAGTCGATTCCGGAGAGTGGTTAAGTAGGTATAAGTTGTGTTTGTACGTCTTCGCAATGCTACTAGTTTCCCGAGAGAGTGAATTTCGAGTGATGCAGGTAGAAAAACTGTATACAATTAGCAGTTGTTTGAAGTGTAGGAAGAACTCCGTTTGTTTGCAACTTCTCAAAGCAACTGTTTCATAATGATCTCCCCGAAAGCGGTTCACCTAGAAATGTTATTCAAAGCGAACTAATAACAATGGTACGCACACAGTAGGATCAGTACGAAGAGGGTATTTGTTTTGTTTAGAAATCTATTTTCCGCTGCTTATATATACGCTTACATATGTGTGCATATGCAATGGTTTATATATATATATATACATATACATATTTAAACACGTAGCCCGTGCAATAGTTGGGTAAATATTTTCTTCTTAAATCATTTATGAGAACGTTTAAGTGCATATCCATTTATCCATTTTCCTATTTCAACGAGCCAGAATTTGCAATATCACCGGTTCCTGCAGCTCGTAAGTAAGCTGTAAATGAAAACGGATTCTTTAATACTTTTCATTATTGGAAAATTGTTACAATTACAATAATGCGATATTAGCAGTCCAACAAAGGATTAAATGAAAAAAGAAGAACATTAAAAGAGGACAGAAAACAACAATTAAATGAAATCTAAATTTCCCGTGCCATATAAGCCCTTTCCGTTCGAACGTGGCAATATTGTGTCTCTTAAAAATCTGCGCCTAGAAAAAAAATTTCTTCGTAATTATCTGCCAACATTAATTATTTATAAATACTGCAAATAACTGGATAGGAACCTCCAAAAATCAAGTTAAATAACAAGATTAAAGATAATAATAGTAATAATAATAATAATTTAAATTTACTAATGTACGCATAGGAAATTAAATTAGATAAGAATAACGCGATTTTCGGCATACGGTTGGGTTTACACGGTCCAAACTTATAACTAAAATTAAGTGTAAACTAGATCGAAATTAATTATCACTGGTATCCACACCATCACTAAAAAGGCAAATAAAATTCAACTGTGATAGGTAAACCGTAATAATAATAATAATAATAACAGTAATAGTAATTATTATAATCATAGTTAATTATAATACTACTGATAATAAAGTAATAATAATAATAGTAGCAGTTGAGAATGTGTAAGTTAACAAATCTTAAGTAAAGGATATGAAAATCGTGACTGTAAATTTTCTAATATAATTATATTTTTATTAATAGCGATTTTAACAGTAACTGTAGTAATAATGAGATATAAGGAAACTGAATAATTAAAAAAATTTTTAGAATGAAAATTGTGTTGTTTACACGAACGTAGGTTTTACAATGGAAAGGATGAATTTAGCTTTTTTTTTTTTCTTTCTTTCTTTTTGTGCTGGTCAAGCAGAGGGACCTTTACCCAGAAACAATTAAAAAGGGAAGAAATCAATTATATCTTGATGTGATCAAATATTGTTAATAGGAAGTGATCAATTTACCGGGAATAATGTGTGGAGAAGGAAGAGACTGGATATAAGAGTGCGGAGGAGAAAGGTCAAGTTTCAATAAATTAGAATACAAAGTGGAATGCTTAAAAAAAAAAAAGAAATGAATACTTAATAAACGCATGATCAGCATCGTAAGGCGCGCTTTATTTAAGTGGAGAATACGAAGAGAAACCAACGAAAAATGAAAATGGGAGGAAAATAATACGGCTTAAGACGGTAGTTGATTCATGGAGATAACAATAGAATGACGAAGCGAAGGAAACAAAAAGAACCACGGAGTAGTGAGAAGGCTAAGTTGAGCAGACAAAAGGTGTTAGAAAAAGAGGAAACGTATATACCCGATACCACGATCCAAGATGGAAACTTTTACACAGCGGAAGGAGATTAGAGGATGGGATTTTTCTTAAGAAAACGAACGGGAAAAAACAACAACCTGAGTATCAAAGAATCCGCCGCTTCATTACCAAAAATGCCCGAATGACTAGGAACTCGCAGTAAATACCAATATAATGCGAAATCTCAGAATGTTCCAGATTGACTTCCGCGTTCGCGGAAATTGGATGTGTAATAAAAAACGAATTTTAGGGGCGCTATCGTTGAAGAACGAAACTAGAGTGAAAGCTACAAATCCAACATGTAACCGAATAAAATTAACAGCTTTGTCGGATCAGATTTGATAGGGAGACATTCTATATTAAAAAAATTTGCAATATTTCATTCGGTTAAAACGAAAATAATCGATACTGATACTTATTTCAACCGGTAATCTTTACTTTCTAAAAAATGAAAAATGTACCAGGTGAACTGATTTTGTATTTCGTACATAGGCGGAAGACTTTTTCTTTTTTTTTGCGGCTCGCCTTGTTTGAATTAAGATTTTTTCTCTTTAGTGACTTACGAAATTAAATGAGAGCTCCGTAAATGATACAATATTCTGATTAAAATCTAGCAGATGTGAACCTAGCTGCTCAGGTAACCATACTCAATGTCTTCAAACGTTCCATTTCCTCATTTGGAATCTCAGTCGTGCTCCAAATGCACTTCACCGAAAAATGGAATAAACTACGGTGGAATCAAACGACCCGGCTCGAATTCGTAAAGTTTAACACTGATCTGTAGTAGCTACTATTCCCCCGATCTTACGTAGGGATTTCTCGATTCTATGAAGGTTGCAGTTAGAACACAGCACCATCTGATGACTATGTCTTCGGAGGTTGCTGCCTCCTTCGTGTTCCTGTTCACTAATAGTCATCTTTAAAGAGCACGAAAAGTAGCAGCATTTTAGGCTGGTCTGCCCATATTACCACTCGAAAAAACACTAAAAATTACGGAATAAAATATATTAAAAAAAAAAAAAAGTAAACTCAACAGTTACCCGAAAAATTTAATAAAAATGCATTAAAAAGTAAAAAATAATGACTTGACAAAATATAACACATATGTTTCACAATAAATATGCTTAAAAGGGAATTTGCGTGATTATTTTTAAATACCTTAATTAGAAATTGCAATAATTACAAAACCGATTAGATATTCCTGATGTTTCCGATACCTGACTTTTAGAAAACAGGTGATGATTGTGTATCGTTACACTCATTTAATATAGTTTTTTAACCGTTGGCATTTGTGAATTTGGTGTACCGCCGCGTCTCTAATTAAGGTATTAATGTTGTTTCGGAATAATCGTAATATCCCCTTACTTATATATTATTGTATAAGATATTTATGTTCTTATCGAGTAATTATTTTTAATACTTTTTAGTGCATTTTTATTAAATTTTTCAGAGTACACCTTGACCTTGGTATTTTTTATTTATCTTTATTTTCATTCGGATCCAGTTCCTTTCTAATAATACGCTCCTATTAACGCTTGTTTTGAATATGTTTATCTTTACGGTAGAACAACCATTTTAGCAGCTATCCTTACGGAATAGTCTTCAAGATGATTAAGGCTAAATTTCCGGATTAGCTGACTAGTCGCGAGCTACTTAAACAACAGAATATTCGTCATTCGAAACATGTTTAGGGGCTGCCCCGCGGGGTAGTTTGTTTTGGGGCTAGTTTTATTTGTTATATTTCTTTATGATTTGCCTATATCATCTTGCATTATCACGATACACTCTTTGCATATGACGCTGCACTGTATTCTAGTTAATATAGACCAAATGCGATTGCTAACAAGCTCCAATCCGAGGTTAATCGTGTCCTCCGCCTTTTTTTCAAAAATGGCATGCTTCTATAAATCGTGCTAAATCGGAGGCGATTTCATTTCTTCGGGCGCTTAAGAGAAAGTCCGGATGCAAGGCACTGATGTTACTTAGTCTGATCGAGTTGACAAAAGGCCGAACTTGCAATATTTTGGTCGAATGCTCTATGGTAGATCGTTTTTAATAAATTAACCTTATATAAAACACTTATTAGACCAATCTTAATGTGTCGCCTGCGCGGTCGTCTACACCTAACATACAAAAAACAAGTTTCTTAGGTGCATACTCACACTAGGATTTCTGAGATGCATATGGCCTTAAACTGCCTTACCTTCGTAATTATACGCTGTTTTTAGTAAAAAAAAAAATTTTTTTCAAAACTGTTTAACTCATAATGGGGTCAAGTATTAATGTTATTGGAAATCACAATTCCAGGCAACCCCAATTTATGTATTTAAAATATAAGCATAGGCGCATAAAACGTAATTTCTAATAGAGCATTTGTAGACTATTTATTTACTTTTTTTCTCTCTCTTTTCTTGTTTATAGTGTTTTTGTTTGTTTGTTTTTTGTTTTTTTTTTTTTCGGATTGCAGATTTATTTTTAAACTAATCATATTTATTTCTAAGTTTTTTTAAAATTATAGCTCATTATGTTGCTAAGTTCAAATTTTTAATAATTAAAACTTATAAACTACTTACGTCATGCGGTAAGATGATTCATCGATACTCACAAAATTTGTTTAAATATATTCTTCATTCTTATTGTATCGTTATGGATATTCTTTAGTCATTTTATTTCTCCGCTCGGTAAGTTCTGTTCATTTCGTTTCTGAATTTCTTCTTTATTTATTACCCGTAAGTTTGGCGTATTTTTAAATTGCTGTTAAATAGTTTGAATTTTTTCTTTCGTGTAATTTTGCGAAAATTTGAAAAATTTTCCTTTGTAGAGTTCGTTTTTCGTTTGGTTATTTTGATGTAACGTTTTTGAGATCGTCTTCATAATTCTGGAAAATTTAAATCGTAATTTTGTAGTAAGTCAAAACTATAATTTATTCGGCGGACGTCAAGTTTAAATTTGGATACTTGTTTATCTGCTTCGAAATATTATCTCTGATACGGTGCTCTTACAAGAACTATACTAGAATTTTTACAATATGTTTCCGAGTGGTGCCCAATTGCATTTAAAATATCACGGAAGGTTCGCATTGAAATCTTACTCGATTAATCTATACTCTCCACCGGAAATATCCCGCTTGACATAATTCAGGCGCTATTTTCGATCTTTCATTAACCTGTACTCTGTTTTTCACTTCCCCTACATCTTCTCATTACTTTTATGAAGTCGACGTCAAGACCCTCTTTATTGCAGCAGTGTGTCTTGTTTATATCCCTGGAGGAAAGAAGTGCAAGAAATTTTTTTTATTTGTTTATAATTCGGAGTTCGAACTCGTTGAGGCTTTCGGGTGATCACCACTTTCAAAGTGCTTCCCTTGAGAGCCTAAAACCCCCTGCTAAAATTTCTATCAATATTTCGAAAGCACTCCTTTCGACGGAATTTTCAGCTTAGAGAAAAGCCAGAAGTCACACGAAGTAGTGTATCTGGAATGTGTGTAGGCTGCTTACTTAACTTGTATAATACCGTGTTTGGCCGAATAATCATGAACAAGGTGCGATGAGTGAGCCAGCATGTTGTCACGATGGTGCAAAACTCCGGTCGTTTTCTTCTCGCAGCGTTAACCGTTTCGAACTTTTCGGGATATATTCATGGTACACGACACCGCCACGTTCGGAAAAAGCAGTTAACGTTGCTTTCACATTGCTCCTACTTTGCCATGTTTTTTCACTCTCGGTGACTTGTGTTGCTTCCACGTGAGAAGAATTGATTTTCTATCGTTTCTAGATCTTATCCATATAGACAAGATTTATCTCACCCGATTATTACTTTTTTAAGAAAATCGGGGTCACTTTTCCGCGGCATCCAAATTATCCTACGCAACTTCCACGCAAAGGTCTTTCTGTTTTTATGTGAGCAGTCGTGGAACGAATTTCGTAGCATCAATCTTCGGTTAAAATTTCAGAAATAAAATTGTATTCGGAATACCTGTATCATCTTCAGTGATAGTTAAGCGATGATTTTTTTTGAACTCCGTTAACATTTTCTGGCATTCTTATTGATGTAAGACTTCCAGAAAGAGGATCACTTTGGACCGACTCCCGACCATTTTTAAATCGATTAAACCGCTCTTTTTTATCCACCGTTTTGTCTCCAAAACCTCTTCTAATCATTGCAATAATTCTTTCCGTTATTGTATGGTAAAATTTGATGCAAATTCTTCCGCCAACGCATTCCGTCATTTTTGTAAAATGAGAAAGCTCAACTTTGGACGAACACGCGCAGACATGAAGCTTCTACTAAAACCGGTCTAGCGAGTTCCGCAATGAAAATGATAATAGGCGAAGGTTTCCTATCCGTAATGAGGCCCCCTGTTGATGACGCTAGAGTAATTTTTTTCCGAGGTATGTATAAAGGCTACGTACTTTCCGGGCAGACCCCGTGTAAATATATCGTTACATACTCTAATCTTAAAGATTAGGGGTAACCGAACTAAATTTGAATTAACATAACGACACTAGTGTTAAACACAAATATGGTCCTGGTTCGATTCCCGCGGCTAAAAACATTGACGTTAATGTATAAAAAAAAACAAAAAAACATAAATATATTTAAACAATATTTAAAAAAATGTTTAATACTAGTGCCGTTTATGAAAAAGATGGTAGATATCAATAATAACCGAACTAAATTTATAGCCAGAATTTGTGATTCCCCCACGACTGGTTCGTACCATTCTGAATTGTTTACGACACGGATGGCGATTTTAGCTTTATTCTTCAGTTTAATTTCTAATTATAATTACAAAGATTTTTGTGTTTTTTTCTTATTTCTTATTTCTTATTTCTTATTTCTTATTTCTTATTTCTTATTTCTTATTTCTTATTTCTTACTTCTTATTTCTTATTTTTTTGGGGAGCGTCAACTATGGATATTAACAAATCAGGTCCAACCGAAGGAAATATCGCTGCTTGATCGACTACGCTACTATAGTAGCTGGCCAAGACTTTTATTTTGCAATACGAATCTTGTTTTGATGTGTTTCGCTATTTACTCTCGTTATTTTACGTAAAATTCAAAAACACGCGTAAACATTAACGCAAAAGATAAAAAATCAAAAAAAACGACCAGACACATACGAGCGATCCTCACAGTTTGCGACCCAAACACGTTGCGCATCGATCGCTAAACTAAACAACATATAGAAGGGCATATAGATGACTGGAAATAGAATCTTGCTAACACTGTGGCCGATGATCCTTCACCTGGTTCGCACAGGATTAACGTTTGACTCCGAAACTTACGTCAGTCTAGACTACTCGTTTTTCGTTTTCAAATTAGTCGCCACGTTCATCTTCTCCGGACTGCGATTTTTCGATGATATTGTGGGCATTCGATTTTGCCTTAGGGACTAAACCGCTCCTTAAAATATAAAGTTAAATTATTTCAGTTCATTTTTTAATTGCTTGAATTGCCTTCGCGGATTATCATGTGTGCGTGTTAACTTTAGTACTTTATATCAATTCTTTGCGCACGTGCATGCGTGTATATACATATATATTCATTTTAGCTATGCATTGTTAATCGTACGATTTCTTTTATTTGCTTTTGGCAAATTATAAAATAAAACGAATATATATTGCTTATCACATTTAATAAACATGTAGCTAGCGACGGCTTTCAATAACATATAATGAATAGGAAGCCAGATCTGTTGTACCGATTAATAACTTCTCTTCCGCATGTAATGAATATCGGACATTGTCCCGCAAGACACCATGATTTCCCCAAAGTCAAAGTCCTCATCGGCTACTAAGGAGGTAAATTTATATATTGTAGCTGCGCATAAATGGAATCCGCATGAAGCCATGCAGCACATAATGCAAATTTTTAAAACACTGATATTTTAATTAACGGAATGCCCGCTAAAAACCTCCGTTGGAACGAGCTGAATCGTTTCTTACGAATGAATAAAATTGCTCTGTCCACGTTCATATTATTCGCTTTATTTTTTCTTTATTTCGTAAGTTTTTAATATTTTTGTTAACATTTTTTATTATTATTCTATGTTCATTATTTTTATCCGATGTTTATTATAATTAATTTTTATCGCTAAATTCTCAAGAAGCTGTGGCAGAAAAACTACTTTAAAAATCGGCAACCGAGAAATAGAAAATGTAGACCAATTCAGGTACTTGGGAGTGATGATAAATACAGACGGAAGAGATCGTAAAGAAATAAGAACCCGGATTGGTGTGACGAAAAAAGGCATTCAATAATTTGTACAAGGTGCTCGGAAAGCAAAGCTTGAGTTTAAGTTTACGGAAAAAGAATAATGGAATAGTGAAATGTTACGTCTGGAGCGATACGCCTGCGAAACATGGACAATGGGAGCAGACTGCGAAAGGAAGATAGCCGCTTTGGAAATGTGGTGCTACAGACGGCTGATGAAGATATTGTGGACCACGCGCACAACAAATACCGCTGTATTGACAAAAAAGCTATTAAATTGATATATCGTAATGGTCAAAATCAAAAAATTTTACGTTAATAAATAGTAAAATATTTAAATGTATAAATTACAAAATAAAATTATTGTCTAATATATAAATTAACACATAATGGGCGTATAAAATTTAGTTTACTGTTTTTATATTTTAAATAATTTGTTATTATTCGGTGTTTGTATATTTAATGTAATACGAGTATGCTAAATTTATAAGTGCAACACGCTTCAGCGAAATCTAACATTTTTTGATCATTAATTACTTTTAATATTTTCAAGTCTTTATTGATGTCCATGATAATATTACGTTTAGCGATTAGTGTGGTTGATTTCTCAACGTGCCACACCTAATTTCATAAGCATTCTCTTTATAACGCATTCTGAAACTCCTACGGTTCTGTCCTGTGTATATTTTACCACACGCATACTGCAAATAATTTTTGTACATACCAAATTTATCATATAAGTCTCATTATCACTGTTTGTATTACTATCGGTATTTATGATTTTGTTAAATAAATTGTTGTTGGTTTTAAAAGACATTTTGTACAGTGGTTTAAAGATATCGGTAATTTAAATGATGTTTTTATTGGTATACTCGTATGCAAAAGTCGATGTTTATTTGGTGTTTGACCGTGTAAATGTTTTTTTTTTTTTTTTTTTTTTTTATTTTTAACGGCTATTCCTTTAAATACTTTTTATTCAAATTATTTATAAGATAACTATAGTAATTATTATCAACAGCAATTTTCTTTATAATATTTAATTCTTGGCTTATACAATTTCGATACAAAGTTATGATGTAATTTATGTAAATGTTTTTTTGTTGTTTTTTTTTTTTTTTTGGTATTTATTGCGGAATATACGCGCGAATAATAAAAGCCATTTAATATGTCCTCTTACTATGTTATCCGATTAATATACGAATGTTCTATTTTTTTTTCCTTCGATTTTATCCGTGTTTAACACGCGTGAAAAAATTATCCGAGAATATTACACCACTCCGGGAATTTCATTTTTTACCATTTCAAGCGCGCTTGGCTGGTTATTCGGTTGTAATTCGTATTCCTCGCATTTAGGAATTCTGAAACAATATCATCTTACTTCACTGCCCCCCCTACTCCCCGTTTGAATATCGCGGGAAGAGTGGGTTAATAAAAAACTGACGACTCATTTTGCGTTTTTATCATGCTCGTCTAGAAGAATTTGAAGAAAAAGCCTTTCTCAACCGGGCCAACGTAAGTTTCATAAGGCTGGATTCTAACGAATAACTCGACGAAGACGTCTGTACCACGCCCGAAAGACCGATTCGCAACACTTCTAGTCGGTCTGCCGAGTACGACAAGGTTGCATTCCGCCGATGGTACCCTGTTGATGGCGTGTTTCGCAAGGCGAACCATACGACGAAAATATTGGACCGATATTGACTCGGGTAAAACCGTTTCAGCGTTGCAATAAATTTGGTTTAACTTCACAACCCCCGACGCCCAGTCAAGGGTATGGGACTTGCTCGCTTGCTATCCACAGCATTTTATCATTCATTCATTTCTATACCATAAAAATGAATACAAAAACTATATGTAAGCACAATTGCGTTTGGATGTCTCACTTTTTTCTTGTTTTTCTTTTTTTCTTTTTTTCTTTTTTTATCTTTGTTGGTACATCTTCTACGCCGAGTATTGTTAAAATATGTAACTAATAGATCAAAATAAGTTTCCGTAAGATGGTGGTGAAACGGGTAATCACCGTGGGGGCAGAATGAGCCTGGAATAGAGAGGTAGGCGCCACCGCCTTAGTTAGTTGTAAATTTGAAATATTTAAAATAGTACTAATGCGAAGTTTGGTCTAAGAGTTCGAAATACGAAAATAACTTACGGTAGAAAATCGTAGTTATGTAACCGCTTAATCTGAACTGTTAACCAGCCCGCTATGGTGTTGTTTCCACAACACCATTTGTTAATCTGCGCTCAGATCGTTGACAGCTCTCTTCAGTCATGTTATTCTTCTTAGTTCTCCGGCGATGGTTCTAAGAGGAGATGGAAAAGCTGTCGGGAAATTTGCATTGTTAGAATTTGCCATGTGCTACGGGATAAGTTATCCAAAGAGATGTGTGAAGAATATGCAAAACTGTTTTTGATATATTTTTCTTATTGAAATAATCGTTTTCGGTTTTTGTGTGAGTGGCTTTTCGTGTGCGTCGTTGTAACTAGGATTAGTACAAAAATCTGGAAAGAACACACTTGGTTAATTGGAGTGTTTGCGGTGTCGGAGCGGTTTATCATTCAAGTTAAAACCGGTATGTTCGACCGTGAAAGGTTAAGAAGAAAGGATTGGGGAAGTTTAGGGATTAGCTCGAATTGACGGAGCAAATGTTAAAATGAAATGTTAAAAAGAAATGTTAAAATGAAATATACATATTATTTAGAAGGTGATAAAGAAAGAGAAGGAATAAGATTTATAAGCTGATCCGTACCGAGTCAAAAATATCCATTTTTATTGCGGCACACGCATATTTTTGTCTAGATTCTAATTATCCGCAAAGTTATTACATTAATGAATTTATCGACACGGTTTAGCTTCTCCCGTTGAGCTTCCCTATGTTTCCTATTATCGGTATTTTGTAAAAATAAACACAAACTCTAAAAGTTTTTACTAATATTCCTTATCACTTCTTTTTTGTTTTTTTTTTTGCGATTAGTATGACCGGAAGTCCACACTTAAAAAAACTTTGATAAATTCGCACTCGCCAGTTGGTCAGTGTACCACCTTAAAAGATTGGTTTTTATGCGGATTATTTCATTATGTGTTGTAAACAAAAAAGAAAAAAAAACAGAAACAGAAGCATAAATATAGACTGGTGGGCGACTGCTGGGTAATGCCCTTGACTGGCGATCCCCCTAAAAAAAAAAAAAGAATTTTTTTTTTTTGTCACTCTCACTCCCCGCTAAAGTGAACGGGCATTAGAAAAGAACAAGCGGAGTTTAACAGATTTTGAGTTTACTCTCTATCTCAAAACTCGTAGTGTCCTCCCAAAAGAGAAGTTTCACTTAAAAAAAAAAAATTAATAAGATTAAATTACGAATGACTGCGTCATTTTTATCCTTCCCCGCAACCGGACAGGGGCGATAACATAGTCTCATGTAAACGAATTAGATGGGTAGTAAAGTTTTTCGATAAACCTTTAAATTTTACTATTGATAATGACGCAATAATTCAAAACCAACTCTTTAGAAATTACGTGAAACCATTCATTCGGCGAGGGTCATACAAGATGAGATCAGCGAGTTGCGATAATATAAAATAGCGACGTATTAATAATTACGCATTTCGACGCAACCATTCAGACACCCGCACAACGGTCAATCAAAGCGATAAAAGCTTTTCTCATCTGTATCATCTGGTAGAAGGTTCGAAGGTAGGATTTTCGATTACATGAAGTAATGTTTAAAACATATCCGGAAACATCGTAAAAAAATCAACTCTATTCTTATTTTTTGCATTTCCCAGAAGCCGGCAATATCATCGTGTTGCTTCACAAGTTCGGAAAAAACAAACACCCATAAAAGAAATCCACACTGATGAAAACAACCATCATTGAATATCGGTCAGAGTAGTGTTCGCCTTTGCGGATTAAGTTGACACAGGCTACTTAGCGAAAATGTATCTCCGCCGTCTTAATCGGCAACAGTAGTTGCCAACGAACAAATCTGGACGAACGGATACGGAGTATTTTACGATCCGCATGTCGCTACTGGAAACACAGAGCCACCTACTGCTAGTTCAAGTGGAGTGCTCGCTAGTATACCGCGGCTGTAGTGAGGAATAACGTTTGCCCAAGAGCCACTTAGCACACGTACGCCCTTGCAGCACTGATTGCAATAATATTCACAATAAACGTGGGAAAAGACCAATGGCACTCGAGCAGTTTGATACTGCTGTGTCTAGCCTGCGATGGAGGCTCCATAGGTAGCCACTTTCACGTTTTCGTTTGCAAATACGGGCGCCGATGCGACCAACGCGCACACACTCGCATCAAATCCGATATCGCGTACACTGGCCGCGATATTGTTTCTTTTTTTTTTTTTTGTTTCTTGCAATATTACGCTTCGGTCTTATTATCGGCGTGACGTTTTTCAATACAGCGGAAAAAACCGAATCAGATTTTTATCACCGGGAGCGAGCAGACCTAGATGGCGTGAAGAGGCGTAAAGTAGCTTTATGTTACAGCCGGCCAGGACAGTTCCTTTTCCTTTAGGCGAACACGGTCTAAATGTAAAAATCGCTGCTGACACAGACTGCGACCGGCATTCATTTCGACCGCGCTACGCACAGAATAGCCGAAATCTGAAAATTCGCCCAAAACTTAACCGCATTTATCTGGAAAAATCATCTACAGCTGTTTCCGATTGTTACTACTCGCCGCGACCGCACTGTTCACCACCGGTCTTCTCTCTTCGTTTTATCGCTTTCTCTCGAAATTCGGCTTTTGTTTCCCGTTTTCGTGCATCCGAATCGCTTTTTGTTTTTTCTGTTTTGTTTCCGTTTTTTTTTTCTTTATATATTCGCTTTTTTCTTTGCACGCGGGGGGAGTTCTTTGAATTATTTCATCCTGTCCCGAAGTGGAACGACGACATTTTTAATTGTTTCTTTTCGGAATTTTTTTTTTTTTTCTTCTCTGCACATTGCGGTAATTTAAAACTGTACGGGACGTTGACTTTTTCAAAACAATATCTAGATATACGCGAAAAGGAAATGCACGCTTTTTAATCATTTCGGTTAAAATCGCTAAAACCAGGCAACCCCCCCCCATGGCGTGTAGGTAAAGGCTAGACCGATTTCTATCGAATTTCGACTGATTTTATTCGAAGATTATTTCAAAAACACACACACACACAAAAAAAAAACGACGTGTTTGATAACTTTTACGCGGCTATTTATTTTCCAAAAAACAATAGCCAAATTCCGTTGCGCAATCTTCTAACGGAAAAGAAAAATTGTCATTCGAACATTCCGAGTAAAAATGAGCCTTTATTTTATTCGATCTACCGACCAGATGCAATTCTACCTTTTTCAATAATTGGATTTGAATCGTAACAGAACTGCCCATAACAGCTCCCGTAAACCGTAAGACATTCGTATAGTACAAGATTTGTTAAACGGAAACATTCGACACGCTATGACTAAATTCATGAAAATAGTATAAAACACTGACTAAGATTTTCGGACAGTTTGCACACTTCGATTATAGGACTGTTCGAAATTTTCGAAATCAGTGTTTTATCAAAAAATACTACGCCTCTTTAAACAAAGAAAAAAAAATGGATTCGATTATAATCATTAATTAAAAGTAAAATTATGATTTTTTTTTTTTTTTTTAGTTTGGAAGGTAGTTTGCGACGCTGAAACCGACCACCTCCTTTTCACGTAAATTAGTGTACTCCATTTTCATATAAATTTAATAAACAAGTTTCATATAATATACATTTACATATACGTATATATATATATATATATAGGTATAAAAATTCGGCTATTTGGGTCTCGCAGGGGGCTGTACCCCTTGATCCGTCTTGCTTTCATTTCTGTCTCTTTCTCTTCTATACTTTGCATAAAATGATCAAAATTTACAACGTAATTCTTACTGGCATCAACACAAAAAAAATAACATAATCACAAAAATCCTATCCTAACATTTAACTTTCATTATATAAAATTAAGACATTTTTTCGTTACATAAAATTTGGACATTTTTTCTAATGAGGGGTAGCCTAAGAATTACGCTGTAATTAATATATATATATATATATATTACGAGGGAATAATTACTCATATTTAACATACGACTGATGATTGAGAAATCTAGAGAATATTATGTACCGGTTTATATCGCATTTATTGATTACGCCAAAGCCTTTGATTGTGTGAAATAGGACAAATTATGGGAGTGCCTGAGCACGCTTGGAGCACCTAAGAATATTTTGTTCTGGATTGCTAATCTTTATAACGGAAGTAATGCATTAGTAAATACAGATAATACTATTAAGACCGTTTAATATAATATGCGGAGTAAGGCAACGATGTATCTTGTCTTCCCTGCTATTTAAGTAGTTAATGACTAAGAAGTACAACATTTGGGTTCTTTAATATCCAGTAACGGTTATTGCAGAAATGAAATTAGGCGAAGGATAAATATGAGTCGCGTAGTAATGTATAAACTACATAAAATGCGGAGAGACTCGTAGGCATCGAAGGGTACTAACATTCGTTTTTTTTTTCGTTTTTACCTATGGCTGCGAAACATGAACTATTCGAAAGGAAGAAGAAAAAATAATTCAAGCTTTTGAATTATCGTGTTGGCGGAGACTCTTAAGAATATCCTGTACAGAAAAGATAAAAAATCTGAAAATATTGCACAGGCGAAAAATACAGTATATTCCTAGGGACGTTAAACCGGAAAAAGGCTACTCTGCTGTGTTCGTATACATATATTTGTCACAGTGAAACATCAAACGGTTGACATCTCCGGAGAAGGTTAAGTGCAAAATGGCTATCACACTGCAATATCATTTGTGATAGGGAAGTTTCGAATCATACAAGAATGATGTGCGCCCCATACCGGCAGATCAACATATTTACATGTATTGATTAGAAATATGCGAATGAAATCAAAAGGCAGAAGTGATCATTACTCTGCCTGTTCCCGTGGCTGGCACTTGTGTCACGATAATTACCTTTGATTTTTCCATATAAGTCTGAGGACGGGGAACGGAAATGTAACTGCAATTGGGACAGCCTCTCTTGCCGTTCTAAGGTTTAACCTGACACCGCGATGGCCGCGTAATTAGCAATTATAATTTGTACCTATTTCAGTGAAATATTTTTCTTTAATTTAGTACATGAAAAAGTTCAGGGGGTATAATTTTAAAGAGACTAGAAAATGTATTAGAATAGATATGTGAACATTCTAAGGCTCGCACAATGAGCTCGGCTTTGCGTGATTGCGGAACTAGATTAAATTCCTCTGTTGTGTCGGTATTTATAGTGAAAGCGCATCAACCGAACCACCGCGCGCTGGGCCCCTCAGCTTACGAGTGATCAGTAAAAATCGGAGTAAAATTTGCTTACTAACTTTTAACTGAATCGGTGAACTACGAGAGTTGACGAATGTTTAGTCGAAGAGCCACCTCGTTCTTCTGCAGACACACGCTAGAAAATCGCCGTGCCCACATACGATCGTTAACCGCCATAACATGTTTAAATTCGTTTGCAGAAATAATCGGGAATGGTGTAACTAATATACCGAGGGAGTTTACGATGGAGGATAAATCAACAAAATAATATGAAATAACAGCGAGAAAGTATTATTATTGTGAATAAAAAAGCAAATTTAAGACAGTATAATTATTGATATTTATTAAATTTTAAGGTATAAAATAAAATGCTACTTTTAACCAACAGCGTGACATCACCGTAACCGATCTCCCTCACGTAGCAGCTTTTATCGGGAGTATCCGAATAATTCGCGAGAGGTTCTTTCTTCATGGGAAGAAAAAAGATACCAGATTCTTTTAAGGATTACTCTTTATCAAAAGATTTTACACCGATAAAACTGCCGAGTCGGTTCTTTCGGATGTGGTTTAAAAATTGGAATACCCCAACTTCATATTCCGCGCCGATTTGAAATAATCGTTAACATTTGTTAAAAGAACGAATCTGATATTAACTACGTTTGAATACAAATGTTTCTGTAGACACCAATTTTTTCCCTTGCAAACCTAAATTATGACTGACCGTTAAATCGTTAACAGGTGTTCTTTACGAGAAGATCAGAGCAGACGTATGATGTTCACCGCTAAATAACTGTATCCGAACATTAGCATATGTGAAATAGAAACTTCGAATTTGTTAGTTTTTGAAAATATCCGCTACAATTAGTTGAAACAAGAAACTAAAAAATACACAAATAAGTAAGTAAATAAAAACGATAATGTTAATTTTTTTCACACCGCCTAAAAATATTAATGAGCAGAGATAATATTAGACGGTTCAAGGAGAAGCTAGTTCGGTTCCCGCTGTTGCGAAGTTTCAAAAAAAAAAAATTGGCGATTACAACGATTTTTTTCACGGTAAACATGTTTCCGTATTTTATCTAGCTCCGCTTTTTGCGCTGATTAAAAACGTGGCCCGTATCGAGGACATCGAAAAAATTCTCCTAACCAAAGGTTGATCTTCAAACAAATCGTACAAAGAAAAACGTAACTGTCCATCAAAGCAAACCAGCCGGAACTGCATGCGATAAAACTTAGTTATTGATAGCTATGCCTATTCAATCTTTCAGTATTTTATTCTTGTTCGTCTTCTTCCTTGCACTCTCCAGAGGGCGTGGTGGTGTTACGAAATTGCCGCATTAGTTACGGTTCTTCGTGTTGATCTATCTTGAGCTACCATTTTTTTTTTTTTTTTTTTTTTTTTTTAAATAATTTGCGGGTGCTCCCACAAGGCAATTGCCCGTCTGTGGGTTCCCAACATAATTATATCGTTTATTCATCATATACATCTTAAGTCTAATACATCATATTCGTCTTATATATAATTACTTAATTCAACTTAACTTCTATTTTTACTATTCTACGTCTAATTTTTAAATCAATACATTTATATACCCATCGCACATCGTACCACAATATTTTCACATAAGCCATAAGTAATGCAGCTAGAACTGAGCACCAAACATTAGTTTGTTGTTTTTTTTTCATTACATGATTTATAATTATTTACTCTTTCAATCAATTACCCGTCTTATCGTTGTTCCTTTCCTATGACTATCCATTTCTCATTCTTTGCACCACGCAATCAACCATATTTTTATTTTGTCATTCCATATATCCAAATTGCATTCGTCTCTTAATTCCTTCGGTAAGTTACCCCTAGTAAATGACTCGTAACTTCCTCTTCAACATTATCAATTTTATTATTAATCCCTTTAGGTCTTATGAAACACAAATTGTCATAGTTCCTAGTCCCATATTTCCCTTGTCGGTAATCTTATTTTTTCTGTTTTATACCTTAAAATTTTACTGTAATAAAAAAACATTTATGGCGACATTTCTTTATTATTGTCCCACCAAGTAGAATTCGTTACAAGATTCGCACTTGTCCAATTCGGTAACGAAATTTTTAAACATCTTTTCTGTAGCCTACTAGTTTTCCTTAATTCCGTTTTTTTTTTTGCCTCCCGCCAAATTTCGAGTCCGTATCTAATCCTAGTCTCATTATTAATGAGTGTCAAAATATGCAGTCTGGTAGTTTTGTAATTCATAACTTGTTTTAATTTGTATAACGCCGGCATAGTCTGCCTAATTTTCCTAGCAATGTTATCTATGTGAACTCTCCAAGTTAACGCCTTATCGAATGTTATTCCCAGGTATTTGAAATTATCAGCCGTTTCTAACAGCTCGCAACGGCATACTTCCGATCTATGAAGGCAATCTACCTTGTGCAAAACTATTTTAGGCACGAACTTTCTAAATCTACTCGGTGTTCTTACGTACATCAGTTTTGATTTTTTGGCATTTATTAATAATTTTTTATCGTGTACCTATCTGCAAACCATATTCAAGTCCTCCTGAAGCAGCCTTTCTGCTATTTCTACGTCTTGGTGTTCAATTACCAGAGCAATGTCATCAGCATATGCGTAAAGTTTAATGCCTCATGTAGGCTCAAATCAGTTAATGATTTTAATTGGTCGACCTAACGTGTTCTCAGTCTCCCTTTTGTCCTCTTCCCGTTAATTTTTCCAGTAATAATCTGGCGTTGTAAAGGGTTTACGTCTCACGCCACATAGCCGAAAAAAACTTAAAAATCTTTTTCTTATCTTGTCTGCTAAGCGCGTATTGGTATCGTGTTTAAAATGTAAGCATTCCTTTTGCGGCCCATCCATGATATTCTTAACAATTATCATTCAGTATACGTTATTGTAAATGAGTCGCAATCATTTAAAAAAGTTGTTAGTCAGTGCGCTATAAATCGATACCCTTTTTAACTCTCGACCTAGAGGCCAATTATGAAAGTACGTTCGCATTACAAGGGCCGGCTGAGAGAGGAGAATTGTTAATTAAATTATAGGCCGAATAAGGAGGTGACAGTTACGTAGTAAGTCTATTTCGATTCACTTTTCTCAGTTCGATTAGGTCCTTACGCAGGCGATACTTTCTTATGATATCAGCGTTTTAAAAGCGCTAGTAGTTTTAATCTGTTTATCGAAATTTATTTTGTCCATAGATATAGCTTTATCCGTGTCGCGTACATTTTGAAATGGATTTGAACCGGTTCGTTTTCTTCATTTTTATATTATCCGTTTTCAATACAGGTATCACATTTAAAATCTTTTGACGAGAATTACTAATAAAGTCATTTGTACTGTCATTCGAAACATCATTTATGACGCTATTAGCGATAACACCTCCGCTAAGATTAGTGTAACGATTGAGGAGAGGAGGTTCATGATTTTCATTTAACGCTTTTTGCAAATCAAAGTTAGTCATTTTATAAAGCATGGTACACCACACTCATTAACAAGGGTGGGGCAGTGCAAGTGCGTGTCGCGGGGGTTTTAAACGAAGTTAGAGCATAACGATCAATCGGTTAAAATGGAAGTTACAATTTTAACGTGCAGAAGGACGCGATAACTCAAAGCGCAAAAAAGTTCTCTTATTTTACAGTTGATTTATATATAAACTGAGCCCTTACATTTACATCCTTTTAACAGTCTTTTTCTATGTGACCCGGATCACATAATGTTTGAATGCTCTTAACTTTCAATGGGAAGATCTTCTTCTTTTTACTCATTTCTTTTGTCAAATAGTATTTTCACTCCCTACAGCGCTCTATTTACTCTTTCCCTTTCTCCTCCTTCTGTCATCCAAGCGTTTGATACATTTTTGTTAGATATTTCACGTCTCATAAAAATTGAATTCTCTTTCTTCTCTTTTCCCCAGTTCTCGAGCCAATGTTTATGTTAACGAACCCATTTAAGAATAAAAAAACCTCTTCTGGTCTCGCAGAGGGCAAGAAGCCCCCTTAACCGCCAAACTTTGTTTCCAAATTATTTTAGAAAAATCGTTTTTAATTGCCTACGCCATTCCTCTCCATCTTCAACGTTTGTTATCCTATATAAATTAACGGGAGATAATCATGGAATAAAAAATTAAGCGTTCCCCGGGCTAAAAAAATGACGCAATCATAATATATATATATATATATATATATATATATATATATATATATATATATATATAAATCCCGTGTCACAAATGTTTGTCCGTGATAAACTCCGAAACAACTCAACCGATTTTAATGAAATTTTGCCACTATGTGTGATTTGGTCCAACTTAAAAGATAGGGTAGTTTTTATTTCGATTAATGACCTCAGTATTTTTTTTATTGCAAATACCATGTTTTATAGGATAAAGGGTTGTAATTGGTTATAAAGTTCCATAAGTGTCTAACAGATGGCAGCGTAAGTGGCGAAGCGTATAATTTAATTTGCTCGGTGCGCCGGGTACTATGCGTGATTCGGGTACGCAATGATGTTCTGTTCGATGGAGCATTCGCTGCTGCAGTTAACGGAAAACTGTAAACAAAAACGATAGTGCGCGCTAGATTAATGTCCCGATACGATCTTAAAAATAAATAAATAAGTAAAAACAAAAGGTTACAGATAAAATTCGTTTGTTGCGTTAATTATTATTATCGAGGGAGGTGATTATATTTACATATATATTATCGTGCGAACTGCAGTGTCCGAATTATTCAATTAACTGTGTAGAACGTGCGGCGGTCAGTATGAAAGACGACTACGCGAGCAAATGTAATAATTTAAGTGACTAAAAATAAAGTAAATAACGAAACGAACTAAATAAATAAGAAATTTAGCGAGATACGAAATGGAAATTGCAACGAAGTTATTTATATATATATATATATATATATATATATATATATATATATATATATATAAATGAATGTATATAGACTCCGAAACTATCCATCCAAGGGTTATGAAATTCGAACAGTTAATTTGTGGGGTCATGAGGAACAATATAGGCTATTTACTAGTCAAAAAAATAAAAACAAATTACAAAATAAGACTTTTCGTAAGTTTTATTTTTAATCATTTAAATTTTGCTGGCTAGGTAAAATGTTTTACTGTGTATTTTTTATGTTTATTTACGTTTTATAAGAAGACTAATATTTTTATTATTTAAAACTAAAGCTTATCATCGTTTAATGTGAGTGTTTTGTTTTTCTTTTTTTGTTTAAAAAAGGGTATTTCTTTTATGTAAAGCTATAGAGGTAAGCGACGAAATTTATTTAGTCTAATTCGGACTAATCGGCGAATCTATTAATAGATAAATTTAATTTTAGTATTATATTGCACTCATTCACATTCCAGCTGTGTGTAGGCCTTCATTTTACGATTAAATTAAATTTATTTAAAACATTTTTAAGTTTCACGAGAATTGAACGGCGTAGGATAACGAGAAATTGCACTTGTTTTTTGGATTTTGCTTTCGTCAACAGTAGAAAATTAGAATATCGAAAAAAGCGTTTCCTCAATCCGCTAATAATAGACAAGCCAACGTTCAGGCAGAACAGAGTCGGCCGGCAGGTCCGTTAGTATGTACATATATAAAACTCAACCCTTCGGGCCCCGAAACGAGGCAAGTTCCCTTGACCCCTAATATTTTTACTTCTATAATTCTTTTAGAAAAATTATTTTCAATTGACTGCGTCATTTTGCTCGTCTTTTATTTGAAAAACTCATTATTTTCCGATTACGATACACACGGATGTATAATAAATACTGTTCACATTAAGTAACAGGACATAATCGGACTTAGAACGACATGGAATTAAATTTAGGGTACAGCGATAGTTTCACGTGTGTAACTCTTGATGGGTTTTTCACTTGTGGATTCCACTGCGAGACACAGCAAAAGAGGGAATTACGGCAAGAACAATAGACTGCAACTGAGCAGTCCAACCGTACATATTAAGCATCTCTTGCAATGTATTACTCTATGACAGGATAGACACGTGCCCGGTCTAGTTTCTCATGCCAAAAAAAAAAGAAAAAATGGATACCGCTTTTAACAACCTTGACGAGGAAACTATTGCATTTTTGAAACTTTGGAGAGCTAGAGGCATTTAAGCTGATAGCATATACTACGAGATGTGGCTACTAAATAACGAGACCACGCGCGCTATCGGTGCCCTAGAGGAATAAGAAGAAAAACAAGTACAGTAGGAGAAACCTTGAAGTGTCTACTAACACAGTTCGAAACCATATTTTTGTAGCTATGGTAGTATTTTTTCTATCGAGTGTTGAAGAGTATGTGATTTTTTTTGCGCGTCAGGTACAATGTGTGACGGATAACACGAATATCAATCAGAAATTTCTCACTAAATCGAAGAAAACTCTAACCGAGTGTTATGCATTACTGAAAGAAGCTTACGGTGAAAATTCTCTGTCACGTGCACGTGTTTTTTGTTTTTTTTTAGTGTCGACGATTTTCTGAAAGTCGAGAAAGTGTTGAAGATGGCCAACGTCCAGGTCGATCTGCTTTGATTTCAACTCCTGCTCCCATTGCCAAAATCAATGAAATTGTGCGCGCAGATCCTTCGTTTGAGCATTCGGATGATTGCGGAGATGGTGAAGAAACCGACAGAAGAATATTACATGTATAAATTCTGTACGAAGCTGGTACCGAAAAACTTGAGTGCTGATCAAAATTTGTGCCGTCAACAAGTTTGTACTGACGTTCTTGAACGGTTAAACGAAGAAAAGCCGGATTTGCTGAATAGGATCATATTATATGTGACGAAGCATGGATTTTTCAGTACGATGTTGTAAAAGGCAATCGATACACTGGAAAACACATCCGCTTCCCCCAAAATGAAAAAAGCGAGGGAGCGATAAGAAAACTTCGTTACGTTTTGCCGTTATCTAATCATTTTCTTATGAAATCTGTTTAATTTTTTATAAGACAAAGCCGACCACCGATGTTTATTATCGTTCCGAAAGATACTTTTCTTCCGGCGCAAATCAACGTATACAAATAAAAGACAAAGAAATACATTTCGTAAATAGTAAAAATTGACCCTTCTATAAGTATTGAAGGTATATCATCATCCCCCCGTTGACTTAGTCCTCTGTAATTCACACGAAACATTTTTAAAAGTAACATATAAAATCGATAAGACGATTTTTATGAATGCATATATGTTCTATGTATTGAAGAAGAGGCAGACAAAAAATTAAATATTCTTTACGAAATTAAAATTTTCGTCAAAAACCACCCGCCACCGCTATTAAAAATACCCCATTTAACGTTTCGAAATATGCGCTTCATCATCTGAAAGTAAAAACTAATTCGGTTGTTTCTTTCCACCGTTCGGTAATTATATAGTTTTCCCTTCAGAACGGACTTAGAAAGATCACTGTTATCACTGGTAACGTCGATTACTCGGGGCCATTTTCCGTGCTGTCCCCATATCGCGTTAGGAACATATTTTTAGCGCGGTACCTGTTATAGCGGACAAATAAGACACAAGTAGCACTCGAAGGAACATAAAGCGTCACATAATTAGAAAAGTTGACGTTTGAACACAATGGTCACGTATTAAAATTTGACAAAACGGTCGTTTAACTAAAATTGGTGGGCACTTAAAAATAGTCAAGTTAAGGAAGCCATTGGAATCGTAGTAATAATTTCACCGGGAAAAATGGTCGTAGCTGAGTTTCTTCTTCACGGAGGACACCTGTTGCAGCCTATTAAAAAGAAGATAGAGACAAAAAAAAAAAAAAAAAAAAAAAGAAAATAATGCAAAATTCAGAAAGATCGAAAATTTCGCGAGAATTTATCAGTTTATAAAACAACTTGCTACGGAAAACTAACGACCAGCATGAAACCAATAACATTCCGGTTACAGTTTTCTACGGGAAAAATACATACTTACCTAATTAATAAAGCGTGGAAGGAAACGACCAAGTTAGTTTTTAGTTTCAGATGGATGGATCGTTAGTATTTTGAAAATTTTGATTCTATGGACGCAAAAAATCAAAAAAAAAATTCAACGGTTCTCGAAACGGCTGGTGCTGGAAGAGCCAGCTTTTATCCAACATAAAGTGGCGAAAGTCAAGTTATCTTGGACACACCCTACTTGCAGAAAAATATTCCTTACTGCGTTTAATTTTGCAGGGCAAAATAGAAGTTCGTCGACGCAGATTCGATCGTAGATCAGTGTGTGTCATGATGCCAAAATATCTATAAATGGACACGGCCATCCGTTTTCGAGGAGCTATGAGAAAGGAACTGGCCCCGCTACTCTCATTAGTGTCGTTGGGCTTTGTACCATTATGGAAAGCTTAACTTTGCAATCCCAACGCCCTGTCGAGGGTATGGAACTCACTTTTTACTTTACTTATGTAGAGCGGCAGAGACACGTTCGCCTAGTGTTGTCGCTTGAAATTCACGTTGTGATCATCTGTAGATAAATCTATCATCGCCAACACTCATCAAGGATACCGCAGTGTAAGAAGGAAAAAATATTTCGTATGTTATTGAACTATTTTTTCGATTTTTCGAAAAATCAGTTTGCGACATTAATCATCAACGGAGTTCCGGGTGATTACTAACTTTTGTAGTCGGGGAATGAGCGTCGAATTGGCGGGTCAGACGAACCGGGAGTCTACGCTCAAGGAGTTCCTTTTGCTAAGCTGAAGGATTCTACTAGTCTCTCTTTCTCTGTTAATTTCGTAGCCGAACGAGATAATAATTATGGGGGCCGTTGCAGTTGTAACTACCGAATGAGAGAATGATTTCTCAAACGGCGTTCCAATTCGAAATATAATCTCTGACAGGTAAATCGTTGCAGATGCTTCAGAGCTGGTTCGATTAATTCGTAAGATGGGAATCAAATGCGATAATTTAATACATATTACATTAAAAAATTCGGAGTGTAGTACGATTATTAGAATACAATTTGAATCGAAATGGAGGGGGGTAAAGACGAATACAAGTTTGTAAGGAACGATGAAATGTAACCTTTATCAGCAGTAAAGTCAAATCGATCCGGTGGTTCACCGAGTATAGGGATGGTAGCCGGAGAAGGCAATAAAGAATGCACGGTTAAAAGGCCGATGAAAACGGTCGATAAAAAGGAAAAGGTAGTATACACGCTTTTGTACTGTAATATTTTGTGAATGTAATGGCTGTCTGCGATGGCCGCTCGCGTTAATTAGCCAATGATGATAAAAGATGATGGCCTTTGTTAACATCGCTGCTAGTAGATTGCCGAAATAAAGGGTCCTTCGCCAGTCGTTCTTTATCCTATTTCGGGCGCCAATTGCTGGTAATTTAACTTCGTTTAGAATAATTGTGCTACGCTTCTGCCGATAAGTTATGCTCACGCTCAACTACACCTATAAAATGTACCAACGCTTCCCGGAATAAAGACCGTCCTACTCGGCGATGAGAAACGGCACCTACCATCGTACACAGAGAGCCGCTCGACATAGGAGGAGAGCTATGAAGAGTCGTAGGAAGAGAGCGGTCCGGAGGAACGAATAAAAATTCTTACCGATCGGGGAAAAAAGAGGGTTGTTGCTGGTGAGAAAATTAAGATTGATTCTCTAGTGGTGCGCGATCGCTGTCTTTCTAATATCGTTCTTACGGCCATCGCGATTGTGAAATTAATTCGAATAAAACGGAACGAAAATTACGCTATTTAACGGAACACGTTAAATTGAGAAGGACCAAACGCGGCTTTAATTTAATCAAAAACGTGCACGCTCCGGAAAAACTCCCCGCAAACGCGATTAATTATTAAAAATTGATATATAGTTTTTCAGCGATAATCTCGTCGTACCGAATTACAAAAATTTCACTCCTTCTACAGAATGTTAACGGTAAATCGCCGTCATACGTCAGCCGGTTTTTTAAGTGTGATCATGTTGTTCCGGCATCAACACAGAGGAGCGACGGTTGATTTAAAATTTACATTCCCTTTTACTGAAATCTGTTTCGATAAGGGAACTCGATATGCGATCACAATGTGACTACGTCTAGCGCGGACGTTTAAAAGAAAGAAGAGAAATGTATTTTTTTTAATTGTTTTTTTTTAAATTTATTTTTAATTAATTGACCGTACGCTGCGTGTTATAATTAAGTAACGAGATTGATCGTAAAAAAAACACGTATATTGAAAAATTAAAGGCGCATCACTATGATCCCCTTTAAAAACACTCGCCATTTTCTAATTACACACTAGCGATTTTTCCGATCTTTTCGTAACACTTCTGAAATGTTTCAACCGGCACACTTCGCTGAGTATCCTAGTGTTGTGAACTTTTGGATATCAGTTCCCGACTACTGCTCAAAATGTATTCCATTAGCGAGAGACGTGCTTGATCCGAGGGAACTGCATATTCGTGGGATACTTGGGGCAGCACCGGAATGCGCTTCGAGGTCAAACACTGCGTAAGGCCGAAGGCTCGTTGACATGTCGCATTGTCGTCAAGAAGGTTTGCACACTATCAAACTCTGACGACTTTTCTTCGCAACCGTTCGAGTACTTCGAGCTGAGAAATGTTAACTAATAGTCTGACGAAGTGGCACAAATTCCGTGCGCACCATATCTCTTTGCTATCAAAGAATCAACTCATCATTATTTTAACTTTTGATATGCTGATTTTTGCCTTTTTCGATCTTAGACAGTTGCTGTTGACTTTCGGATTATACTGGGGGAAAAAAAAAAAAACAAATTTCGTCGCCAGCAATTACGCCGCCTAAAAGAGTTGTAATTTTTCAAACTGTTGGAGACAGTCTTGCGTGACGGACATTCGCAAACGATTTTACAGAGTAGTAGTTTCTTTTTTTTTTTTTCTGGACAAATCAACTAAAATCGAACTGTTCCGCGGCCAATGCTCATCTGTGAGCATTTGAACAGTTAGCCGCCGATCTTAATACGCAATAGTTCGCACACGCTGCACGATACTGTCGAACTTTAATAGGCCTTCCAGTTCACGGCTCACTCGATCGTTTTTAAACTCTTCACGCCACACATCGGAATAGCTGAGTGCACAACTGAAGGCTTCACCATCGAACCACTTTAACCGCTTTATCAAACGTTTCCTTCGTAGACTTGCCAAGTTCTGCGCAGAACTTTATATAACCGTGACAAGCAATAAGTAAACAGGCACACTCCTCTTGAACAATACAAACTAACGATCGTTCAAGGTTGACAAAATCGTTTTTGTCAAAAGAAGAGACTTAGAAGGTTAATTCACAGTGTTATACGTTTCATGCGCAGGAAAAAAACAGTTTCATTACTTTTAATTGTCAGACCTCGTAGATTATTACGGCAAACAGCAACCATCGAGGATTAAACAATCGAGGTTATCTTATTTATTTCGATATTCGTCGCGGTACTGGAGAGAAAAGGGAAAGTTTAAATTTAGAACAGTTGGAAAGAGTGTGATGGATCGACGAATTACAGAACAAAAAAGGAGCGGGTTGAAAGAGCTGGATTCTTTTTTTTTTTGGGGGGGGGGGGGCGTTAATATATGGAAATTAAAAACCAGCGAAAGTGAGTTTTTTTGAAGTTTCGGTGTGTGTCAGGGGATTCGAACTAGGTCCTACCTGAAAACGAACCATCACTGCCTAATTATACATTCGGCTAATATCATGTACTGATCACTTTTTTCTTCTTTTAATAGTCAGTAACGTGTCCCGTGGAAAAAGGAATTTCGATAGCTCGTCGGTTTTTCAACGACAATACCGTTAATCAGATATATAAGTAATCTGTCATATGTGTGTAAGTGATCCCATTTCCCCCGGTAATCAGTAAAATATGGAATACACGGGAAATTGGCTACATGCTGATACATGCCAAAAAGGTGTTCAAGTGGACACTGTGATGACTGCAGAACAACAGAGCGCATTTCAGATGCCTGTAAATTCTGCGGCAGATTAGCAAGAACAGAATGAAACTTAGATTGGCAAATTATAAGAGAACAGCCATTTTTTTATTAGCGAGAAGGACGTTAGAGGACAAATATTGTCCGTTCAAGAAAAACTGAAAAAAACTTTGAATACGATAAACCGCTGTTTCTATGATTTATCAGTTTCCATAAAGCATTTGATTGCGTTAAATGAAATAAACTACGAGTTAGCGCCAGTATAGGGTACCAAAATAATTAAAGTTAATAACTTCCCTTTTTTTTTTCGTTTACCTTATATGTACTTCGTAATAAACTATTTCGGATTCAGAACTAGTGCTAATTTTTTTCGCGCGTTTTTCGTTACAATCACTTATATTATTTGTACGGCATTTGACTAATAATTAAAGCAGCACAAATCATATGTATATATATATATATATATAGGTCAAAAGTTTGAAAATGTTAGGACTATCGAATTAATAGGCGCATCAAAAATTTCTGGATTATTAAACATCGACGATGTGTCTCTCGGAAAATTACTGGGAATCCTTACGCACGTTGAAAGTCCGCTACAAATGTTAGGTCTGTCGAATTGTATGCATTACATTATTTACATTGCCTGTCGAAAAAATATCGAGAACTTTTGAATTACGGCTACATTAAAAGACTCGTGACTGTTGTACGTCGTCATGTGATCGTGAAAAAATGACGATGTCGGGAATTCGGATTTCCATGTTGAACGGCATCTATAAAGCGCATAGCGGTGTATATACACAGGTGTATGTTAAAAGTCTGCTGCGAATATCGGTTGCAGAATGATACGTTGAATTGTGTACACACACATACGCTCGTGCGTTTAAAACCTCGAATACACAAAAAGTTACTAATGGGACACAAGCCGTCGCCGAATGAATAGTCGTTGAACTTCGTTAGAGAAGGAAAAAGCGTAATATCGGCATCACACGTCAGTACAAAATTATTATCAGGCCTGCCCTATGCTAATATAGGTCGTCTACTTAACCGGTGAAAAGAAATTCACCCATTTGTGGAATCATTGTAGGTTGTCTTTTTTTGTTGTTTTTTTTTCGGTTTCCAAGATACCAGCCGTCACACGGTGGACGAACAAAGTAGTTGGCGGTGGTCGCATCCGCGATAAAAACGAAGAAAGTTTTCATCATGTTAATTCAGTTAATGTAATTAAATGTCGCTCCGAAGTTCAGCGACACAATATTAAAGAGGCGAACAGTTCCGATAAATTTTTATCCTCTTTTTAATTTATAGTTTTCTTTTTGACTCGGACACAAGCCACTTAACGGAATAGAACTTTTAAAATAATTCCATTAGGATTATTCGTCTTTTTCTGGTTTCATTGCGGATTTATCGTATCGAATTAACCGAATTAATTTTTCATGAAAAAATTTGTAAAGCGCGCCCATACTGTCTACTCTGTGCGATAATCGCTGAATTATTGCTCTGTCGGACACTTTTTTATCGCTCGGCGTTTTCTTGTTTTTTTCTTTTTATCGCATTCATTTTTCATCGCCCGGTTCCGATTTCGGTTTCGGTTTCGGTTTAGGTTTCGGTTTAGGTTTAGGTTTAGATTTAGGTTTAGGTTCAGGTAATGACCATGAGAAATAAATCGACGTTCATCAGATTATGCGCCGACCGAAATCATTTTTCATCCGGTTTACCTTATTGTATTTTAGCGTATTCGTCGCTGATACCGCAAGGAATTAATGACGGCAGTAGCCTTTGTTGACGGAAGGCAAGAATGCGCTATCTTTCGGAATAGTTGTTTTTACTTGTTTGTTTTGTGTTTGTTTTGTTTTTTTTTTTTAAATGTTCGAAAACTAAAAAAGAACAGAAACGGGAAAAAGAAGAAAAGGAGAATTAAAAAAGAGTTGGACACGGAAAAGAGGTAACTTCTTTTAACAACTTCTAGTAGTAGTAGTAATAGCTGGTAGATGGATGCGTCCGAATCCGAGTGGGACCGCAATAAGAAGGCGGTAAATTGAAAAACTAGTTTCCGAACCGGCAGAGGAGAGACACAGAAAGATGACGTTGATAATTATAATTTGTTCGCGTTAATTAATTTCTCCGGCCCGTGACTCGGTAATTACAAGGGAATAATCGGCCGCAGTCGGAGGATTTACTTTTCCACCTATCCGATCTTTACGTAATACTTTAGCGCTTTTGCCTTTTGCCTTTTTTCTCCTCCTTTAATTCTACTCTTTCTTCTTCCTCTTTTTTATTTCTTTCTCGTACCTCATCGTAATTGTCGGACGAATCGGTTTTGTTTCCCGGTTTCGTACGATTCTCCAGTTAATTTCGGAGCATAGCAGGACTTGTCGCTTCGGAACGGTGCGCATATATTGTAGGTAGATTTAGGCGATCTAAAGAAGCCGAAATAAACAGTTACACGATAAGTCGGCCGAAACAGTAAATCTTATGATACCCGCATATTCGTATTATCTACAAAACGGCTGCCTTGTGTGTTGGTCCTTCTCGGTTAGTACGGCTGCTCCAAGATTGTCAATCAAGAATTAACGGAAAAATCCAAAACTGACTTTCAGCTTGCACGTGTTCTCCTCTCTCGATTATATACACCCCTTCACGACGACATACTTCGGCACTTCATCTTCATCTGCCGTCTTCTGCATCGCTTCATTCATTTCACCTTTCTTTGCCACTGACCTAGCTCCTCATCTTTCGCCAAGAGGCGTTCGGATGGCTTATCGAAATCGTTCATGGTCGACGTCTCTGTTACAAACATTGAAAAATCCGAATTCGTGCACATCTGTCTTCTCCGCGCAATTCTCCTAATTTCACAACGGCAACCGATTAAAAATGTAGTGTACCTGTTTTTGGTGAAACTGCTGAAATGTTAAGCTTGATTTTCTTCTTTCAATAAAATCTTCCCGATTCGTAGTTAAAATTTTTAGTAAATTTTTACTAAATTACGATCGACCAACTCGAATTTTGCGTTTTAACGCCTTCGCCGACGCGATAAATCCGTCATAAATTCGAACAGAGGCAGGAGTCGATTATTGTTTTTCTTGTTCGGATGGAAAACTTGTTATTTGTGATAGCATAGTAAAATTTTGTTTTTTCCCCCTTCTTTTCAATTTAAAAAAAGTGTGAAATTAAGTACAGAATTTATAATTTTTTCGATCTGCATGATTCTGGAATCGTTATTACAATAGATCTAACGAGTCACTAATTATTAGATATTTTTAGATTTTATTACTTGTTAATAAAAAAACCGCGTTAAGTAAGTTTATATCTATTATTATTATTATTATTATTATTATTATTATTATTATTATTGTCCTCTTCACCGCTTTTCGCAGGTTTAAGTTGTAACTTCTCGGGCATGAACCAGGGAGAAGTATATTATACATTACGTTTCTTTAAACATTCTGCATATATTATGAGTAGAATCTATGATGACTGATTTCTGAATATTGACTACTAGTTTTTCATAGTTTAGATGTAATTCGACGGTACTTTTCCTTAACGTTACTGGTACGACCGCCATTGTTTAAATAACGAATTGGGTGTTATCCTAAGCCTATTCATAGTCCAAAATCTTTTAACCTCCATGGCTAATTCCCCATGTATTTATTTATTTTCATACAGTATCCATTTTGAATGTTTTCGTTATTCACAACTGTAATATCAATAAGGACCGCGTGTTTATTCTTCTTATCGACTAACGTTATGTATCAGGTCGGTTCGCAGCGACCGTTTTATCTGTTCTTATTTGTATGTCCCAGTATATCTTATGCGTTTCATTTTCAGCGATATCAAGTGGTTTACACTTTATAATACGGTTCATTATTAATTATTATACCCCGTGTAATTTGCATATCTTTTTATATATTATAATCTTAGCAACATTATTATATCTGTGTGTGTATTGCGTTTGTGCCAGCATGGGGCATTTTGCGAGTATTATGGTCTCCAGGTTTCCGTTTCACTTTCTACAATTTTCGTTTTCTATCCTTTCTTTTAATATTCTCTTCTTATATACACGTGTTTCCCATATACACCATCTTGTAATGCTTACATGAAACCCTCTGCCTCTGGATAAATCTTATCGGCTGCTAACCATTTGTGCGTGTTTACTTTATCCACCGAGTTTCGTTTATCGCTGCCCAGTATTTAGAAGGGGATTTTTTCGTTTAGGGCGTTGAGCATGTTCTTTTCGTTGTTATCAACTAATATCTGTATTTCATTTGTTACTTCCGGAGACGCCAGCTTTAATGGTGTATAATCATCATCACAGTCCCTGAATATCTTGTATATATTTTGTTCTACTGCCTTTGTATACCGATATTTTCTTGATCCTAGCAATTGTTTATTGCGGACGTTTTTAAGGCGCATTATTCTTCTCCCTCCTATCACTCGGGGGAGAGTCAAACGTTCCACAGCAGCATGCAGGTGGTGCATTCGATGTTCTGTTAGAGATGTTCTTATTTTTCCTTGCACCTCTTCTAGCTCAACATTATTCCATTTGACCAATTCAAAAGAATATGTGATTATTGGTACTACAAACGTGTTTATTGCTTTAACTATATACTTAGCTTGTATTCTAGTTGCAAGTATCATTTTTAATCGCTTTTGAAATACATCTATTAATATCTGTTTCATCCTTTTATGTTGTATACCATGTTTTTCGACCATTCCTGTTATCCAATAGTACTGTTGGCGGTGTGATTTCAGCTTTCCCTTTAACTGTATTTATAATGGCGCATTTTTCTAATCCAAATTCCATGCTATTGGACATCGAGGTGACAATATCTAACAACGCCCTCAATTGCGTACTATTCTTAGCATAAAGTTTTAGGTCATCTATATAAAAGAGATGATTTATGTTTTATTAATAAGATTAAAATCAATTTGAAATTACTTTTTATGTCATCAATGTGAATTACTATTAAAATATTGCCCACACACAGATTGAGGACTTTGAATGCACCTAAGAAAAATTGCGTATTGCTTTTGTGTAATAAATATGTATATCGCATTTCACTCATTTATTGAAAATCAAATGCTTTAGCCTCACGTATTTTTCGAAATATGTTCAAATAGGCTGCAGTCGAATCTCGATTGGGGGGGTGAACATAGTAATATATTTATATACAGAAATATAATTACGAAATAATTTTACTTGGAAATTATTTATTTTATTATTATTATTATTATTATTATTATTATTATACAAAACTTGCTTGCACAGTCTTATCAGTAACATTATCTTTCATTTTATCGGTGCAATAATAGAATGATTAAATGTAGGTAGAATCCTTCTACGAATTTTGTTACTATCAGTGAAATTAACGTAAATAATACTATCGTCGTATTGTCTGTGACGTTAATTTGTCTTGAACTTTTAGTACGTTGTAAGCGTGGTAAGTGAAATAAACAATTACGTGAATCCTATATTTTCTGTTTATGGATATTTCTGTTCCACTAGTTAACCGAATAACAGTGCAGAAGTAGCAGTAATGGTAGATTGCTGCGAGAAATGTAAATTAGAAAACGGCTTGCTATTATCAAACAGCAGGAGGAACAAATTAAAAATCTACTAGCCAAATTAGAGAAGTATGGAAAGAAAAAGGCTGAACTGCGACTGCGATCGTATAGTATAATTTTCTGCTATTACAAGTATTAAAAAGGATGTGGAGCCTTTGGACGGAAATTCCTTAACGGACCAAGTAGCAGCTAATACTTAAATAAAAAAGCAAAAAACGACAGATGGGAAAAATTTACACCGCCAAAGATAACAGTCAGTGGAATAAATGAGTTCAACACCTTTTCTAAACTAGTAGAGGAAAAAATTGGTAAAATTCTGTAATATTTAAGGCGCTTGATAACGGTGATATCTTGGCTGCCGCTAAGACAAATGAAAAACATTTAAAGCTTTTACGAGCCTAGTAAGAGCAATAAATAAAGAATTAGAAAACCATTTGCAAACAACCCATTACACGGTATAGTGTATCATAGGTACCAGTTAAAAAATGAAAAACCTTATCGTGTAGGAATTACCACCATACACAGAAACTACGAAAGTAGCTCAAGAATTAACAAATTCCGGCGGACATGAAACCGTAAGAATTATTAACATTAATAAAACAATTAAAATAAGAGATAAGGATAATAAAATTATTGACAGGAAAAGGAAAGCATATCCGCTGCTCTTTGCAGATTTAGTTCCTAACCTTAACAATAAGGATATTTTTATGGAATTTGTACATTTGGCATATTGCAAGGTCAAGCCGAGGGGAGTGGTCAAATGTGTCAGTGTACGCGCTGCCAACGGTGGAAGCGTATGAGCTACTTTAAGTCATACAGATGTTTTAAATGTGCAGTGAATCATAATTCAACTGCTTGCCGCTTGAGAGATCCCACTAAATTTGTATGCGTTAATTGCGCTAGCAATCCTTTAGTTGATTATCAAGGATGTGAAACACACAGAGCCATTGAGCGTGCTATCAACTCGTCCAAGATGATTGATTTTGTATGCATCCAACGCAAAAAGAAAATGTCGAAAAAAGTAGGACAGAAAGTGTCTTACACATCTGTTGCACAACCTGGCATTCAAACACACGCACCTGTTCTACACAGCGCACAAACAACTAAACAGCAAACATAAAATCCGAAATTGACAACTAAACAGCAAATACAAAAACCAAAATCAACTATTAAGTCTACTTTGGAACAAGCTGTTAATTCTTTAGAAAACCTCGTCCAGCAAATTCAGCAACATATTACTGAAAGACTTAGTAAACTGGAAACCTTGCAATAGGTTTCACAGCACTTAACGAGTAACAAAAATTCTCGTAAACAAAGAAAGAAAAAATGATGGATTCCGCAATTAGAATTATAACGTGTAATGCTTAAGGGACCGCCTTAAGGAGATCGAGGTTTTTCTAAATTGAAACAAAATCGATATCGCACTGATCTCAGAACCATATTTTGCTACAAAAAATTGACCTAAAATTCATGGGTACATGATTTATGATATACTACTCATCCTGATGAGCAATGATAATAAAGCAGAATGTAAGCCACTATCCTGAGGTTACATTTAGTAAAGAATTCGTTCAAGCTACAGTCGTAGCTATTAATATGAATAATACAGTCATCGACATTGTATCTGTATATTTTTCTCCTAAGCATAATTTGAAATTTGAACAATATTTGCAGTTTTTGAATCACTTTGGCAATCGCTTCATTATCGGAGGCGATTTTAATGTAAAAAGTGAGGCATGGGATTCGTGTCGCCCGTATAAGGAAACTTCCGCACGTATTAACGGAAAAAAACTGCGCTCAAAGCCATACAAAGTTTGCAATTTAGTATTGCTACATCTAGCAAACCATTATGCTGGGGCCAGCGGATAAACGTAAAGTAAACGTAAAAAAACAGATTTAATTGATTTTTTGTCATGAGGAACATATCTAGTTATTTTATATAGATGTTGTTAAGATCTTACCTCGGATCATACACCTGTTTTACTCACTGTCACTATATCTATAATACGAAAGGAAAGTGAATATACACTTCGTGATGAGCTTGACCAGCGCATTCATCTACAGGTTCGATTAAAAACTACTTTTGAACTGGAAGAATGCTCTCATCGGTTAATTGAAGTAATCAGAGAAGCCGCTAAAATCGCGACACTCCACTTCCTGAAACAAATGCAAAATAAGATATATATTGTACCCTCTCGAAGTCAGTCTCAAGATTGCCGATAGAAGAAAAGCTCGTCGTATACGACATAACACACGTACTAGTAACCCTCAGGATAAAACTATTTTCAACCGCATTAGTCGTCAACTCAGCAAGCTAATAAAAGTAATTCAAAATAAAACGTTTGTATCTTATTTAAAAAACCTCAGACCTACCGCCGACAGCGAATACTCCTTGTGGAAGGCAACTCGCAAACTAAAACGACCACCAGTTGTCAGAATTTCACCCTGACAGGATGAAAATGGCTGTTGGGTAAAAGACATGATGAAGATATAGCTGAACTGTTCGGCATATCATCTATCACGCGTTTTTCAACCGTATAATATATTCGTAATTTTTTTAGTGATTTCTTTATTTTTTTTATAAATATTTTTTGTCGTATAAAATATAATTATTTTCCTTTTAGATATACATGTATGTTTTACGGAACACGATTCGCGAGCCGTCACAAAGTTGTGGTTTTAGCTGGTTACATAAATCAAAACGAAATAAACCTAAATTAGTATCTGTCTAAGTAAAAATAAATAAAACCATGCGCACACATACACACTCATTATACTCCGCATCAATATACTAAGAAGTTCGAGCAGGAACGTAACGAAAAAAGAGAAGAAAATCCAAAAAGAAAAAGAAAAGGAAGGACGAAAAAAAAAAGCAACGAAGAAAATATATAAACAAATAAAAGCATAATTGAGCAACCTCCTGCAATGGAAAAATTCGGGACGTAGCTTCGGTTTTAATCTTTGCGCTATTCTTTCAACCATTTACCTGCTTCCTTTTTCCACGCCCCAATTCTTGTTTCGTTTAAAATATGATTAGAGATAGTACTCATTAGTTTAACTAAAATTGCATCATCTGTATTATCAATTCGTAGATTTGCTCCTCATAACTGATCGAATGCAGGCTGGGGCTGAAATTTTCGTATAATAAATTTTTATTTCCGCAATTGTGAAACGTATATAAATATTTTTTTCTTTATAACTTAGACCAATTAATAACGTGTATATAGAAACATACAATCTATTATGGTTAAATTGAAAATATGAAATATAAAAAATGTAAACCATGACTACTTCCGAACTGCATATGTCGTTTTCATGATCGCGAACGATATAGGTCGAAACTAGTCATGGTTTATATTTTTTATATTTTACATTTTCAATTTAATCATAATAGATTGAATGTTTCTATATACGCATACGTTATTAACTGAGTGAATATATTATATGTTAAAATGGTTACGATTATTTAGTTTAATCACCAAAGGCAGCTGATTGAAATTTGAAGTATCTATTTCAAAGTCCGGTTGACAAATGAACTTTGGGGTTTGAAAAACGCTTCGAAAAGCAGGGAAAATTTAGAACATCTTTCTAAAACAAAACATCAAGATGATTTTGAAAAAGAGGATATTAATAACGGTATTTAATATTTAATTTTGTAAACTCTTTGCGAGATGCGCCTTCATGCAATGTCCACGATTCGGCCGATTCAATAACATCGCTGGTCTAATTTTACGCACTGCGATTTTTTTTGCAAATACGTTTAATTTTTTCGGTTTCAAAAATTAATTAATTTTGGCTTTTCGACTTAGAGCACTATGAAATCAGATTTTATTAACTCAAATAAGCGAGCTTTCATTATTATTATTATTATTAGTATCATTATTGTTATTTTTATTGTTATTATTATTATTATTATTGTTATTATTATTATTATTATTATTATTATTGCAACATAGCAGGAGGGAATAAAAGAAGTAATATCAAGTTAATCCATAAAAGTGTAGCAGCAGCCAATCGAGATGTATTCTTTGAACCGGATCGTAAATAACAAAATTTGTTCGGTGTTGAATAATCGATTGTGAAGAGGGGGAAACGAACGTCAAAAAAAAGCAAAAAATAACAACAAATAAAATTACTAATCGCGTAATCCGCTATTTTATTTTTTCGTTGGCCAAACAATCATTCCGTTTATTACGAGCTATTGCGTCAATCGGCTTCTATTATCGTCTTTAATATTTAACTTTTATAACGGATGGAAGGTTAATAATACGCGCTTAATAAGCAGATATTTGTCCGACAAATAAAGTCGACTTTTTCGAGAAGATTACCAAAAAAACGCGTCAAGCAAAATACATAAAAGCAATATTATTACTACCATTATTTTCCTCGCGATTGATCTTTTGTAATTAACAATGATAAAAAAGAAAAATACTAAAAACCTTCTGCGTCATAGCGTAATTCTTCGAGTAAACCTCAGAAGTTTGTTAGTGAATTTTGAGGTTTTGTTCAGCGGATTTTTATTTATATTCCTTTTTTTTTGTTGTTATTTTAATTTTTTTCGATACCAAAATGAATAAAATACCGCAAACATTTAGAAACAAAAATAAGAAAAACTTTTTAGCCTTTTATTTATGCACTAGAAAGTACAAAATAACTTTATTAGTGTGAGATACCAGATACGCATCTTAACATTAAAATCTGGAACTACAAAATATTCTGTAATTATTAATCTGCGGCCCCCGCTTTTATTCTACAGAATATTTTGTAGTTTCAGATTTTAATGTTAAGATGCGTATCTGGTAGTCGTACACTAATAAAGTTATTTTGTACTTTTTAGTGCATAAATAAAAGGCTATTTTTAAAAAGTTTTTTTATTTTTTATTCTGGACTTTTTACTATGTACTTCAATAAAAAACAATAAATTTAGAATTGTATTTTATTTTGCTTTATTTTATTCAATATCTTGATTATAGGACATTTACAGAAATTTGCGTTACATTTTATTATTAAATAATGGATCGCATTTTTCCAATTATATCGTCTTTTGTTTTTCATACAATACATACGGAATCCTCAGCACATGAAACACAATGTTTGACTAATAGCGATCTTCCCATTGATATATCACATGACCGAAAAAAAAAATATTTTTTTGAAACTTTCGAGCTTTCGGCGCCCCAAGGGTCCGGTTTTAAAGTTGGAAACCCAAATCTACCAAAGTAAAGAAATACATACGCATTTTTTTAACCTTGTTCAAAATTTTTAGCTATAAAGCTGAGCCACAAACGGGGCTACAATGTCGTTTTTTGTGCTTTTTTAAACTTTTAGTAAACTTCTAATGTTTCGTTAAGAAAATGAAATATGAGTTTGCTCCTGACAAATAGCGCTCTTTCCAATAGTATATCGTATGCCTGAAAAAAAAAAATATTTTGTTCCAAACGTGTTCTAAACCAACGAAATATACGTGCATGTGCATATTTTCAACCTTGTTCAAAATTTTTAGCTATAAGACTCGCGCCGTTAAGAGGGAGATTAGATCTTGCGCTTTTTTGAACTTTTCGTAAATTTCGAAAGTTTCATTAAAGAACTAAAATATGGTTTTGTTCTCGATAAATAGCGATCTTTCCAACAATATTTTTTTTCCAAAATTTCGAGCTTTCGGCGCCCCAAGGGTCTAATTTTAAAGTTGGAAGCCCAGATGTTGCATAATATTGTATTGTCATCTATGACAAGCATTTCTGCAAAAGGACACATTATTAATTCATCGAGAGGTAGGTGAAAAATCGTTCGCAAGATTCCCCACAGACAGACAGACTGACAAAGCGAGTTATAAAAAGGCTATAAAAACTTATTATAATAGACTCATAGATTTGTACAAATGACAAGTGAATACAAAGTGGAAGAATATGTGGCTTTGCAAAGTATATGCTGTTACGATGTATCGCGAGTTAATTGCATATACTTTACCGTTGAATACTATTTCGGGTGCTGCATTCGATTTTTGAAAAGTAACAACATAACTTTATAATACCGAAATTCGTTTTCGATCAAAGTTCTAACAACTTAAACGTAAATTAGTCCTCGTATATACAAGAAATTTAATCAGTTAAAGTGTATATTCGAAGAAAGAAATAGATAAATCAGGCGCTGAAAAGGAAAAAAAAAATATATATATATACGATATACGTATAAAATATATTTTGTTGTTTCTTCCATATTTATTTTGCAATCTTATTTCGTCATTATAATATGCGGGTTGTTTGCAAGCATACTGGGACGTTATAATTAGCGGAGCGATAATTAAAATTATTATTAAAACTAAATAATCGTTAACGGTCGCACGAAGGACAAGGGAAAGAATTTTCAACGGTAACGTGTGACTATTTTAAAAGAATAAAATAAAAGATAACTCCTAGCAAATCATCGACAGTTCCTCAATATCTGCGCGCTAGGTACAATCGTCTGAAAATCACCTCAGTTTCTTGGTTCATAAGGAAATTTTCAATTCCGCAGTTTGCATTTACTGCTCTTCCGAACCTTTCATTCATTGTTTAGAATTTTTTGGGCGAACTTTAAAAAAAAAAAAGCTGGACCATTAGTACTATTTACTTGTCACATTTCTCTAACATTTAGAGAGTTACACATTTTCATTATTTACTCGTTAGTTTTTTTCAAATTTAGATTTGCATGTTGACAGAAGATTTAAATAATGCTATCGTGTTGCCGATCGGCTTGTTGCATTTCTCAATATCAAACTTAATAAAAACTAAACTGGTTCTGTAGATGGCACAGTTATAAATAAGGAAATAATGACGACGGGTGTGACACATGTATCGATAACAGTTTACTTTAAATTTGTATAAGTAATTTGGTTATTTCCATTAATCGATAAATATGCAAATTGTTCAATTACTTCACAAAAATACCCTTAAATAAACGAGAAAGCCTTAAAGTACGTTTCCGCCTACTTTGTTTAACACAGTAAGACATTATTTAGCGCCGAACTACTCTAGATTTTCTCTAAAGAATTTAATAATTAATTGTACGAAATTTTAAATTTCGAGATTTTTTTTTTTTGGTGGGGGTGGGGGGGGGGTATATGTAAGACAACCCATCGGCCATTATTATATTAGAGCAAGGTTAAATTACAATTTTTGATGATATTGTAAATGAGTATGTAATAACCAATATAAGGCGATATTATTTGTAGCCAAGAGCGAATTTGTTTTACATGGAAGGTCTACTCTAAGATTAACCAAGATGAATTATACAATACTGTTTGAGTGTTTTTGTATCGGCTGCATTCGAAAAAGAAATGGTCCGCGTCTGCCAACTTATCTTTATCATCCGGGTGTGGACAAAAAGAAGACTGACTAAGATCCTGCTAATACATAGAATATGGCAATCTGTTAACCCCAAATCGTAACCGACATATTGTCATTATATATTTCTGAGTATTGTTAATCCCCCTACCTGAAATCGAAACATACCACGGTAATCTAGGGATATGCGGTTGAACAGATTTATATAATTTTGATTTATATGGATTGTACTAAAGGGAATTCCAATATTCTTTGTAGGCAAACTTAATGAAATATAAACGATATTTGCTAGGGAATTTTGGAGTTAGTGAAGCAACCTCATCGGTCGCTAATTTTTATGTTTTATTCATTATCTCATCAACATCCATACCCACATGAGCCGGAATCCACTTCAGTTTTATATTAACACCCCTTTTTCGCCAATTCAATCGAGTGTGATCTTATTTTAAGAGTTAGCAGGGCGGTGCTTTAAAGTTAAAGGAAAGACCTTGAAGAGACATTAAGCAGCTTTTGGAGTCACTTGAAATAAGTAAATTCCCTGAAAAATTATGCTTAATGGCGAATAATAAAAATTTAATAATTGCCATGACTCCGCAGTGACAACTATGGAGAAACGAGGCAGCGTAAATTTATTTATTACATTTAAGTGAGAGATATAAACAGCAGAACCAACTTGATGTGAATTTTTTGACCCATCCGTAAATATATACCTATATCCCGATCAATTATGAATCGCTATGCTACACAGTAGATTATTTAAATTTATAGTTGGGACTTAAGTTCTTTAGATAAGAGAAAGAGAAAATGTTAACTTGTGGGGTGAAAAAATTATGACCATAGGACATGGAGAAATATATTAAAGAAGAATCATTAAGAGTAACCAATGCAAAGTCCTGTATAGTCTTAGAGCCGACAAAGCCAACTGTGGAATTTTTTTAAAATTAAATCTCCAACTAACGTTGATTTCTTTGAACTTACTAATTCGATTATAGTGGTCTACCGGATTGTGTTTAAATAAGAATTTGTCTCCCAGAATGGAAAACCTAATCTCCAATGGTAATATATTGGTTTCAACCTCAATGGCATCTGCTGAGGTAGAACTACACGCACAAACGATTACCCTAAGACGGATGTTTTGAAGGACATTCAGCTTATTTTGATAGTTAGCGGAGCAATTGCTAAACAAAAAGGAACCATAGTCAATGACACTTCTAATATTTCCCTTATGTATAATGCTCAAAACTCGTTGATTACTACCCCAAATGATATTGCCTAATGTTTTAAACACGGCAATTAATTTAGAAATTTTTATATTAATATAATCAATAAGCTTCCTCCAGGTAAGCCTCGAATCCAGCACACACCCTAAGTACTTATATTCTAAGCGTAAAGGAATAACTATTCTATCTATTGCAATATTACATAAACCTGGGTCAATAGTTCTATAAGCGAAAACCATATTAACACATTTTTTTGTCGAAATAGTAACATTTGACTTAGTTAAGATATCATGAACTCCCACCAAACCATCGTTTATCATCTAGGAAACCTCTCTTAAATTCCGCTGACAACTAAACAGTACCACATCATCTGCAAATGACAAGATTCGGCTATTACCAGTATTCAATTTTTTAAGTTTCAATACGTAAATATTAAAAAGCACCGGACTCAGTAAAGAACCTTGGCACAACCCTGAGAAAATCGTTCGGGGCATATCTCCTTGTATAGGATATGAAAAGGTGATTTTCCTATCGGAGATTAAAAATTAATCTGGAAACTAATATAGGAATCCCTAATTCCATTAACGTATGCTATAAAGTCGGTAGGTGAACACCATCTAAAGCATTAGAAATATCTAGAAAGCAAGAAACCGGATATTTCTTCTGAATAAACGATAAATAAATATCGCCTACTAATGTAGCCATGCAGTACCCATACTACCTATTCCGTTCCTGAACCCAAAACATATTGGGCAGAAAGACATTGCGATGTTCCAACCACCAGGTGAGTCGATTCTTTATAATCTTCTCAAATTATTCTCGGAGGCAAGAGGCCAACGAGATTATCTGCTTCATCAAAGGTTTATTACATATGTTTTTTAACAGCTATAACCTTAAATTCTTTCCAACCACCAGGCACATCATAAGACCTGAAAATATAGTTAAAGCATCTATGCAATATCATTATATCTGTAAAAGGAAGATGATTTAGAATTCGATAAGATATTTTGTCTAAGGCAGGGCTTGAATGTTTTTTAAAGGACAGCTAATATTTTACCTCCTGTAAAGTGATGGGCGCTGTTAAATCAAGAAGCTGAACACTGAAACCCGAAGATTGGCAATTTTCAAACATTGTTTCTTGCGCATTAGGAACATAAGCAGGTGCTATTCGATCGATAAAATTATTAATCCAATCAAAAGACGTGAAAAAGTACTCATCTTTTTCATCAAATCTCCGACTAATTCTTTTAAGTTTTGCCCAGACAGTGTTCAGCGGGCTATAAGCAATAAATTTTCTCCAACTCAAAACCTTACATTTCAATATATATCGTTGCGTGATCGTTTCCTGTTTTTTATAATTCAAGTAACCTAACATACTTTTACTCTTACAGAATACTCTACACAATCGGTTTTTCTCGTTAGTTAATTTAACACAATTCAAATCCTAACAGGACACAGGGGGACGTTTACCAAGATAGAGTTTGCTTCAATAAGCACAGCTACTAATAGTCCTATTAATTGCCTCCATAACGCCGAAACTTTCTATTCAAGATTGGCGGTTCTCACACGAACAATAGAAAAATCTCCGAAAGTAAGGGCGCCAAAAATAGTTATTGAGATAAATACAGGGACCGAGAAAAAAGTTTCACTAAAATCCGTTCATAGAATAATAAAAAAGAATAGGTATAATTCAAGGACTATACAAAAAAAAATTTATATTTCCAAAGTAAATTTAAAAAAAACGTTTGAAATTTGCAAAAAAAAAAACACGCTTCCGTTAATAAATCGTTTTGGAATAATATTATTTTTACGGACCAGTTTAAGTTCAACATTGACGGAAGCAATGGCAAGCAAAGAGTTAATACAGAATTTTTGGAGAAAAATTTAAGTCCAACTGCAAAACATGGCGGCGGTTGGGTCATGGTTTGGGGGTGTTTTCCGGCAAGTGGAGTAGGCGCGTTGGTTTTTATTCAAGGCAATATGAATAACGATATGTATATTGATATTTTAAAGAACAATCTTAAAGTGCGACTACATTAGATATATCGGAGTCATTAAAATGTTACCAGTATCATTGACCCGAAGCATAAAGCTCGAAATTCTATAACTGTCCGAAAGTATTGGAAATACCTCCGCAATTGCAACCCGATTGAGAATTTGTGGCACTACTTAGATAGAAAAGTGCACGAAGCCCCTATTTCGAATAAAAACCGGTTAAAAGAACGTCTTAGAGAAGCAGGAGAACAAATTCCATCAGATTACCTGAATAAGATAGTTTCGTTGATGCCTGATCGTTTGGAAGTTGTTATCAGAGCTAAAAATAATACAAAGCATTAACAACGTGTTTCAGTTTTATTCTGTTGATGTAAATTTTGCGCGAATTTTATATTTCCGAATATTTTTGTTGCCCGCTTTTTTGAACCGATATTTTATTTTTAACAAAGGCTGTGTTAATTTATTTAATTTTATTATAATATTATTTTTGTGTTATATCGGATACACTAGACGAGTATATAACATTTTTTTTATTAATAAATCATTGCTTGTTCATTTATAAATAACAAATCATTTCTTTCAACGATTTCCGGATATATTTGGAACTCACTGTATATATACATATATCGGATCAGTAAAAAGCAACAATTCCAAGTAATACCCTGTATGTAACAAACAACATATTCACACCAAAATATAATTATACTTAATTTAAACATTCAATAAACGAAGAATAAATTGATCAAATAATTAATAAAACAAATAACAACACGACCGAAGGAAATATAAGGAATATATTTTTTTAGAAAGTTCCATAATGAATATAAAAACGTATTAACAAAACTAGTCAATAAGCTATTTCAACTGAATTATTTTCCGCTTCGGTGGAGGAGAATTCAAAAAAAACAAAAAAAACAGTTAAGCCAGAATCATATCGCGCTATATCTATTATGTCAAATTTAAGTAAATACGAACAAGCTATTTTATTGAAATTACAAAAATTTGAAACGGATAACAAAATCCTACAGAAAAATCAACTTGGATCAATCAAAAATAGATAAACAGAACAAGCCGTTTTTTGAAATCATTCACACACCGCAATGGTACAAAGATGGTTTTATATTAGTTTTAGATATTACGAAAACTTATGATAATGTTAATTTAAATAAGTTATTAGAATTAATGGAAAAATTAAAATTAGATAAAAATTTACTTAATATATTAAATGATTTCTTTAGTAATAGGAAAGAGTATGAGTTATAACCCTTCTTACACAAGGTCCGGGTAAAAATGACCCGATAAATCTTTGCATTATTATTACGCGACATTGTACATTGGAATTTGGCCTTCAGCAACCTTTAATGAACGGCACATTTTTTGTAAATGACCCATTTTATCGCATTTGAAACAGGTAACATTCTTTGCAGAACACTTTTCGTTATTATAGCATAGTGTTTGTCAGAACCCCGCACCGATAACTTTTCCCTGTTTTTTTTTTTAAAGAATTCACACTATTGGATTTATGATCTGCAATAAATTTAGGATCATGATTTTTTGAAACAATGACTCATTTAACTGCCTCTGAAGTAGTAGTACTAATTACTACTGAAGATTTAACTGCTTTGCACACTTGTTCCAAAATATAATTGTCAGATGTAAGAGTAGCGGCAACTAAATTACATTTCTTAGCTTGTTGATGTACACGAGTAACGAACTGTGAAAATGGTTTATCGTTGTTCTGCTCTTTAATCTGTGCAACATACACCGTTCATAAAGATCGTTATGGATAGCATTAATAATTTGCTCTGTAAGCGTACGAAGAGCTTGAGTGAACTCGTTGTTACCTGGAGGGATTTTAGGAACATCTAATGAATGAAATAAATTAATGATTTCTCTACCTCCATAAAACAAAAGTTAATATTTTCAGCGATATAATTACGTTTCCATCTATCGCACTCAGCAGTAGAAGTAACAGAAGTAACTGAAAAAGGTGGTACAGGATTTCTACCGTTCTCCATTTTAAAATACTGTAAATAAGGAATATGTAAATTGTAACTATAACCTCACGTTTTTCTTAAACGCTGACTGTTTCACAAGTTTCGTAAATTACAGAAAGAGAGGAAAAAAAATGCGTTTTTCGATTTCCTTGTCATCTATAGAAATCAAAAATGCTTAACTTTGCATCTTTTATAATCAAAAGTCTAAAACATTTATACAGCGTTTATAAAAGTAAATGGCTGAAATATGCAGAATTATTTAATGTAAAAAAAATAATTAAATAAACGTAAAAATATGCGTGAAATTACTAAAATAGTAACTAACTCACAGAACTGGTATGAATAACAGTTATTGCATCCTCACCGCCATTTTTGTAATAATCAGCTTTGTAATAAATGCGTATTTTAAACATTATTCATTAAAAGTACATTAATCTTGAACACAACACAATGTAAACATATATCCGGCATTATAATCAGAACAAATGAACAAGAAGAAAACTGAAACGATTCAGCTTAAATGAATCATTCGAACAGTCACTAAATGAATCAGCAGATATTACATACAGATGGGGTAATTTTTATCCATATAATATAACCTCAAATGAAAAAGATTAATTATATATATATATATATACATGATTTGTACAATGAGAAATTATCAGAACTCTAATAATATGTTATTAATTTTTTTTCTCCAAATGTACAGTGTAGATTAAATAATACCTAATGTTTTCGTACCGAATTTTTTTATTAATCACTTCTTAATTGGTCGTGGTGTTTTTAAGGATTATTTATTTAGGATTGAAATATCGTGTAACAATCTATGCATTATTTGTAATGAAGTTGATAATTGGTTGCAATCATGAAAAGAAACAAATAAGTGTTATCCTACGTCAACTACATTGATTAATGATAAAATTAATTATTTTTGTGAATTTTGTTACGCAGAAGTGACACAAAGAACAAATAACGTAAATTTCATTTTATAAATATTTTTCCAGGCTCTGTTATAATTTGAAGATAAAATATATACTGTTAAAACATATGACGATTCCAGTGTTTTAGTACGCTAATGATGAGGTTTTTAGCATTTTTCTGCATCCAGTTTAATTCTTTTGGCCTGCATGTGTCTCCAGAAACTTCCGTTTCAAAATTTTCCATTTTCTGAATCTAGGTAATCTCGTTTCGAGAGAATCAAAAAAAAAAATCTCAGCTATGTCTTGTTGTCCGTTATAGTTCATTAAAAAATTGAAATGGCATTGTAAATTTCAGTTTACTACTCGTATTTGAAATTTGAAATGTAATCATTCTTCGAGTGGGACCGATTAATCCACTCTTCCACGTAAACTAGCCTCGCTTACGGCTTAAAATATCCGTATCTAGAGCAGTAACAGCTGAAATATAATTAACTTTAATTATATTTTCGACTGTGTGTACTTTCTGCTATATTAAACAGGCCGAAAAACGAACAGTATATAATCAGCCACAAAAGTTCCCTCGAAAGATTTCTGACGGGATCACAGCACTTCGAAAACCGTTTCGGATCTCAAGGGGGGACAGAATTGGGAGAATTTGGAAATTCTTTTATTTAATCAAAAGTCTATTACGGCTATTCAAAACGTGTAGACATCGTTTTATCGATTTTGCTACAGTAATTATTTCGGTATTATATACATTTGCTTTAGAATCGATTATTAAACCAGACGCAGTGTAATCCACTGATTAAATTGAATAATTCGAAGATACATTTGTGTATCAACTTTTCATTTTAAACGAATCGATGCGCGTTACAGCTAAAATTAAGTTCAGTAGTCCATCGTCTTTGTTATAAAATGTCGTTATCTTCCAATACTTTTAGATAGCTATTTGTTAGATTCTTAATTTTATCCTTTTTTTTCGTGCGATATATAAATTTAATTTTTCCATTCTTGTTTATATTCTAATTCCTATCGAAACTCGATTGAAATAATAATACGCCGCGAATAAAAGGAATCATTATATAATTTGAATTAATTTTTTTAAAATCAGAAATTATTTCTGACGAACAATAGCGAAGAAAACGATGAACGACTGTTACATGAAACCCTCAATTTGGCATGCGATTTACAGAAATATTTTTCAACACAGGTATCACATATAAAAAATAAAAAAAACCAAAACCAAAAGCGACTTACTTGGTCAAGTGATTAGATCGACTCAAATTTCAAATTAAATTTTCCACTTATCATCACCAGTTCTTTGCACTAGAACCTTTCTCATTATTCAGAATTTTCGGGGTTTTATGCTGGTTATATGTTTCCGTTTCATTATTATATATAGATGTGTGTTTATTACAAATTTTACGAACACGAGAAAAATAAATTTACCGATGCAATGTAGAAATTATTTTTTTGAAAACTGCTTTATTTTTTAAAGAAAAAAAAAAAAAAAAGAGATCTAATTCGACATTTTTCTGTGTACATCCGAGAACTTTTAGATTTTTTTAATTTAAGAAAAAACGCTAAGCCGAATTCCTCAAAATCTAATGAGCGCAAAGGGATCATAAAATTTCGCTATAACTCATACGGCGAGAGAAGGACAAATGTTTGTTTAAATAGTATATGCGCGCGTGTGTGTTTTTAGCGTTTTTTTTAAAATATATATAGTATATCACACAACGTGCTATTTTTAGTTACCAAGGCTATTACAGCACGTGAATGTGCAATTAGTATTCAGAGATAATTAATTAATTTGGTCATTTTAATAAACTGAAGGACAGATGCCGTTGCCGTCGATGAATTAGCAAGGATACTAGTGACGTTATCAGTGCCGTTCCATGGGACTTGATCATGTGAAAACGCTAGGCACATACATAATATGATGTGGGAGACGGTAGGGTTTTGTAGGTAGAATCGAGGGACCTGAGCTCCTCGGAACATAAAATCGTAGGACAGGGATATATGTTCCGTTCGGAGCTGATTCAGAGTGCAAAACTTTGCGCGAGATACATTTTCCCCTGGCCACTGCGGGTATCAGTTGTGGTTTTAATGGATCTTAGAAAAGTCTGGCAGGAGGCCACGAACGCCAAGAACAAGGCCGAAACACACGATGTTGTAACGCGTTTTCAGGCACGGGAGAAAGAATTGCTGATTGAGCAGATATATCGACTCGCTCATATCCGGGGGGATACTAGCATGACTGGGCTCGCAAAACCACGTTATTGGACAGTAACTTTTGGGCAGTCTATATAGCATGCGGTGGATTTGAATTTAGTGCAAAGGTTTTTGATGTGAGCAGCTAGAGCGGCTAACGAGTATAGTTAGCGCTTTTTGAGCATGGGCTGGAGAGAGAAAGTACTGACGATAGAAGAATATCGCGTAGAATTGCGCGTCCACAACCGCACAGCTGTCATTGAACCCCACTGCTTGTGATACATCGCATGACTCAAATGAACAGACAGTAGGCGATGACTCCTATCAGTTCGATGGGCTTTAGTTGGACCTGTGTAGAATGGTTACATAGTCCGGATTTTTTTGAATTATAGCTCGTGCTATTTGCGCAACATCAGGGTACTGCGGTTTGTTACATATTTCATTCGGGAGAAATCAATATAGATAGTTAAGGATTCCCATGGCGGTATCAGCGTGTTGAGCGCTTACTCGGGGAAATTATTTACGCTTATTCTCTGTTCTGGGTAGTGGGTCGTTAGAGATGAGGTTTTTTGTGTGGCTAGGGAAAGCCAGTTACCCACGTGAGATGCAGCTAGGTTTCTCGTTGTTTCACCTCCCTAGGGTTAAAATATTTAATTTTCGTAATGGGCGATAACTCTATTAGGTAACGTGCGATTTACGAGACAGCATATCATTCGTCTCGTCACAAAAATAACATATTTCACATCAACACTTTTCGAATCAAACCGCTCAAATTGTTTTCCCCTTCTTCTATATTATGTACACCTGAGGAGACATATGAACTTGACAGATTCTCGATAAGCTCCACTTTCCGGAAGTTAAAACTTGATTACCGTACCTCCTATTCCATTAAATATACGTTCCTAGTGGTTTCTGAGGCGTAGTTGGTTATTTCGTTCGGTCAAAAAAGAAGTAAAAACAAGAAAAAACGAAATTTTTAGTCAAATAAAAAATTTTAGTTTTCCTTCAAATTATTCGATCTGCTTACGAAATGGTTCTCGTTTAGTTCATTCAGCGTTCTATTTCGTCAACTTGGTATAATTCTTGATTTTACTGATTTCTCCTTTTCAATCGATCTGGGCCAATTAGGCGCGGACCTATTCTATAAAAAAAGAGGAACCGGAACCAAGGAACTTCAGATCGGTTTTACTATTTTGTCTAAAAGTATCTTTCCACCGCACGCACGCTACAACTTTTTTTCTCCTCTTCACTTTTCGCCGGTAAATTTCGTCTTGTTCTTATTTCAGGCGGTGCTCGGAGAAAGTTTCTTAGCGCTAGTTGAAATGAAAAAGTGATACCCGTCTGGCTATCGAGCAGCAGCACCGGTTATAATCGGTAGTTAATAGTATTAGCGAATAGAAATAAATAACAGATTTATTAAGCGAATAAATGGAACAGAGAATGAATTGTCGGAGAAAAATACGTATCCTACTGCGAAATAACGAGTTAGTCGGAATTACATGCAACAATCGGAAAACTGTGCGAGAAATAATTAATAAGCCGAATTTAAATTACGCCGTCCGTTCAGCTTACTAACGGTTTACTTAAATTCACCGCGATGAAAATAACACCATGTTATCGTGAAACCGAAAAAAATAATATAGAAAAAAAAACTGGTCTACAACAACCGGAGATTTATATTAAAGAATCGAATTAATAATAATAATAATAATAATAATAATAATAATAATAATAATAATAATGATAATAATAGTAATAATAATAATATTGCAATTGTCAAAATAAAATTACGAAATAATGAAAGATTAAACAGGTTATCGAAAAAAAACGAAAAAAAACCAACGAAATGAGTATACCTTTATGATAAATTATTCGAAAACTGTTAAATTTATCATCTTAAGAAGTGGTCTTATTTTATCTGTAACCTGTCGCAGAATTTCAAACTGGGCCACCAGAAATGGTTTCCAGTTCTCACCGATAAAAACCTGTGCTCTTCATTTCTGCAGACTTCGTTACTGCGACTACTCTCTTAATCGGAAGCTCCACAACAAACCAATATGTTTTCACAGCAAAATATTTAGGACTTTTCTTTGATGAAAAACTTACTTGGCAGAAACAAATCTTGGCCCTGGTTAGTAGCTGCAATCCTAAGCTCAATCTCCTACGCAAAATTAGCGGAACAAGATTTGGAGCACACCGTACCACCCTTCTCCAACTCTATAATACATTGATAAAAAATCTTTTTCCATTCTGTTTGTTAAATATAGAAATATAAAAAATTAATAATAACTGATATAATAAACAATTATAACGAACAATATAAGAACAAAATAAATTTCTTACTTAATAACGTTTTCGGGCATTATCAGCTAAAACACAATTCACTATATGTGATCAGAGACAAGTTCTAAATCACACTGAGGTCAACTAGGGAATAAAATGGGTTATATATAGGTTTAAATGTAACATTTAAACCTATATATATATATATATATATAAATTTATTCCCTAGTTGACCTCAGTGTGATTTTGAAATTGTGGCTTTTAGCTGCATCTGTGTAGAATATTAGATAGTCTGAATATTCTGTATTGTAGCTCGTACCATTTGTGCGATATCAGGGTGTTGGGGTTTGGTATATTCCATTACAGAAAAATCAACAAAAAATCAACGCAGATGGCTAGGGAGTCCCGTGACGGCATCGGCGTGTTGAGCGCGTGTTCGGGGAAATTAATTATTCTTATTCTCTGGTCGGGGCTCTAGAATCTCAGATAATGGGTCGTTAATGAAATTTTGGGTACCGGTGAGTTTCTTTGTATGGCTAGGGAGAGGCAGATTAGATGTGAAATGCAGATAGGTTTCTGGATAAGTGTAAAGTTTTCTGGTATATTTTAAAGGAGGAATGCCTAGAAAGAGCGCGCAGACTAGTCGATGAGGAAGTTCTATATGCGCGCAAAATTGAGCGAAAGGCAGCGTGGTGCACTGCGTCAAGGGATTTCAACAAAGAACGGCTGGCTGATGCGCAGACCTGTGATCCATAGTTGATTCTGGAGAGGACGAAAGACTTGTAAATAGGAAGGGGGGTTTTAGGGGGGAAATTGTATTTTACATTTACCAAATTCTTGAGGATTGATAAACATTTGTAACATCGAACAGTAGGCTAAAAAAACTTAGCAGTAGGCTGGAAGAGGTTTGGAGAGTTTTCAAGTTTTATGGAAATGCTAGGAGGGGTCTGACGTCCCCATGGAACTCAACATAAACAGGTTTGGATGGAGAAAAGGCAAGGCCATTATGGATATACCAGGATTGCAATTTATTGACAGATTTTTGTAGAATCTTTTGAGCATTAGTTTGGAAGGGAGGAGGGTAAGGAAATGTTTAAGTCATCAATATAAAACCGGGCAGTCGCAGGCGGCGCGATACATTCAGCTATTCCGTTAATATGGAAAATAAAAACTCAGGGTAGAGCCTTGTGGTACACTATTCACAGTTTCAATAGCTACCGGTGTTGCCAGACCAATTTTAACATGGAACGTTCTATTTGTTAGGAAATTGTGTAAATAATTGGCTATATTCACAATTATGCCAAGACGGAGTATGCATGTTGTTGGCACGGGTATTCTGTTAATATTTGCCTTTAAAGGCTTAGTAAGTGGTTAACTGTAGTATGTATTTTTTGCCCTCCGGCTTGTACTGTGGATAAGAAATTATTTTGCTCGAGGAAGAAAAGGAGGCGTAGGTTAACCATCTTCTCTAGAGTTTTGGAAAGAGCCCTCTTAGTAGTGATATAGGTCTGTAATTCTGTGGATATAACGGGCTTTTGTTTTGTTTCAGGACGGGAATTTTCATGGCCCCGGGAAAGAACCGGAAGACCAAATCTGATTATAAATATGCAAGAGAAAAATTTTAGCAGAAGACGGCAAATAATTAGCGTAACGGGACATAATCATAGGACAGAAAATGTATATGTGTGTGTATATATTTATAATTAAAATTGGAGAAGTGAAAAAGAAGGGAACAGAAGAAAAATCAACTTTTACGTTCATGGAGTGTAATACGAAAAATACGTATGTTTTTAAATGTTTTTGGGAGCGGAATGTCCTTAAGATAGTCTTTTTTACATCCATACTAGAATTTGCAGTCAATCGCGTTCTGCAGGGCAATTAAAAATAAACAAGATAAAAAACAGTAACGACTACTGTTAAAGAGGAAAATGTGACGAGACTTATAAGAAACGCTATAAAAAGTAAGAGCCCAATTTAAAAAAAACAAACGAGAATACACGGTGAAACACTGAAAAGCAAATAAGAAGAATGTTCAAAAGTAATAATGAACGGAGTAATAAATAAGCAGATTGTTAGGTTGTCGAGGGCAGAGAAGCGAGAATAAATTTAAAAAAAAGAAATTGTGATCAGGAGTCAAAGGAGGGTCCAAGGGTGCACGAGTGGCACCCACTCCATTGTGATAGGCACCCCCAGCGAAGGCTAACGTTTTAATTTAACACCAATTCTGCGCAAACCAAATTTTATTGTAAGACCACATTTGAACAGCTGAGCGCAAATTCTAATGAAATAAAACGTAAAAAAAAAACAACTTAAACCTGGCGTCACATTTGTAATTTTGAAAAAAATTGTTATCCTTTTTTTATTTATTTTTTGGTCGTCATCTATAGACACACGCTTTAGGCAGCCATTCACAATGTTAGGTTGTTGCGCTTCTGATGGTGATAGTTATTTTTCCTTCAACTTATATAATGCAGAAAGTTTAGAGTCGAGAGTAAGATGAGTAAGATAAGAAAACAACGGCTTGAATTAATTTTTTGGAAACACCAATGAACATAAAATAACGTGTACATAATTAAGGTAGTAGCGTGAGTTCGATTCCCAGTGACAGCTAAAAATGTATAGACTGATTTACAGAAAGGTTAATTTAATAATTAGTTAGTGGCCGAATGGTATTTAAAGCCAGGCCGAAAACAAATTAAGATCTTAGCACAAACTTCAAGTGAAGGAGTCGGGATGAAATGTGAATCCAGAAACTTTTTCTGAAAGAAGCGGCTTTCGTTTTTATAAAGCGCAAATGAACTTGTATGTATGTATATATATTTATTTAAAGACGCTCGACTTCTAGGTCATTTGCGTCTACCGTACATTACAATTTATAGATAATAATTACAAATAATTCTGCCATACGTAAACTAAATCATATCTTCCGAAATAGGTTGACAGCTTTTAGGAATCTAAAAGTACTTTGGACTGCAGCTTCATCATTTCCAAGCGCCTCTTTGACAGTAATTCTTGTACATGCCGATGAAAAAGCTTCCTCGCGCTCCTTTTGGAGTTTTGGACATACGGAGATGACATGTTCGATGGACAGACTTTGAGTGTTACAAAGTGCACATGATGGTGGAGGTTCATTTTGTAGCAAGGATCCGTGTGTTAGTTTTGGAACTTGTTTAACTTCGTAATGTCTTTTTCGAATTATTTTATGCGCGCTCATCAAGCCATTTCATCTCATTTTTCCGCTCACTCCTGCGACTTTGTTACTCTTCGCATACGCTCCCTTTTTTTTATAATCTCTTCGCAAATCATTCCATTATCTATCTACTTTAGTAGCCACAAGAGAATAGAAGGTAACGAAATGGTAGATTCAGTTTTAACTGTTTACCTCGGGGGACAGTTAATCTTGATCCAAAATAAATGTTTTTTCCATTGAAGTCTCCTCCGATTATATACGTATTACCCAACGTCCTTAAGAATTCATTAAACTGCGCTTTAGTAATGATATATCTTGGAGGGCAATAAATTGCTGAGATAGTGATGTTACTTTTTTCATTCCTGTCTATGACTACGGTTGTAGCTTGTAAGTAATTATGTTCATATTTCCTTAGTACACGATGTTTGAAACTTTTTTTTATTATAGCTCCTACGCCATTGTGTGCAGTGCCATTAGGGTAATTAGTAAAATACAAGTCATATCCTAGAAAATGAGCAAATCTAGAGCTTATTAAATGTATCTCTGAAATTAATAGTATATCTACATTATTGGATTGCGTAATATACATTTGAATTTAATTTATATGGTTTAGAATACCACTGGCATTCCATGTGACAATTTTTAAATTTTTCATTTCTGATTAGTTTCTATTGTCATGATGTTTTGGATTACACCATTTAGTAACTAAGATTGCTGATGCATTGTCTTTAAGTAGATCTTGTATTTCTGTCGTGAATGTTTGCAACATATTCGTAATTTATAAATTAGTATCAAAATCAGATGAATTTTGAGTGGTCTGCTGTCCTTGTTATTTGTGAATATGTTGGTTTTTGCGGTGCTTGGTCTGTGTGCATCGTTTGTCTCTGACTGCCTAAATTAGGCCAATATCCGGGGAATATTTGATGATTTAAATTTGAAATATCACTGGGTGTTTTTGATGATTTCTTCAAACGTACTTGCTGAAGTTTCCTGTAGATTATGCACCGTTTATAATTGGAGGGGTAGTTTTCTTGGCAGTTAGCGCATACTGGTGGTTCTTCGCGTTTCTTTTTACAGTGAACAGTATCATGACATCCGCCGTATTTAATACATACATATGCTCTTCCACAATAGGTCTTGGTGTGTGTGACCATATTGCTGACAACGAAAACACTCCGAAATTATATTTTTTTTCTTTAGCGCTTCCACTCTAATTTTCATTTGGAGTAATATTTGTAATTTATATATATCACTATTATTGTCCTGCGGTTCTAGGTGCATAAAAAATAAAGGAAGTGGTAATTTACTATGTCGAACATTATTATGTCCTAGTTCTTCAATAGTCATTTTAATATCATTTGTGTCAATGGAATGGTGTAGGTGACAAATTACTATACGAAAGCTTCTTTCAGATTTCATCTGATAAGTGTGATGTTCTATTCCCTCTTCTCGGAAGTATCTAACTAGTAAAACGGTAGTTGTCGGAATTGTTTGTTTTAATTTGCACTCGATTATCTGTGAATGACTTACAGGTGGAAGAGTTAAAAGGCACAAAATTGTTTATATCGGTTAACATTTGAAGGTAGTCAGCCATGTCATACGCTGTAATTGTAGGTGGCTTAGGTTCAGTTCTATTATCATTATTTGTCATTTCAGCACGTTAGTTATCAATATCATTATCTACTATTAGGGATGAAAATCTGTTAGTACTTCTATATTGATTATCTGTAGTATTCTCAGAGGAACTACTTGTTGTGTTTTGTTTTTTCCTTTTCCTTTTATTTTTGACTATGTGCCACGGATGTTTATTTGGCTGAGCATTTAATTTACAACTACAACCTTAAAATCGGAATGGAAGTATGTCTATTGGAGGAAAGAAAATCACAAATTGAAGATACCCTGATGATACACAGTGCTTTTATCAAATACAGAAGAAGAAATGAAGGAACTCTTGAGCGGAGTGGAAACAATTAGTAGACAAGTAGGGCTAAAACTGAATAGAACAAAATATTCTTTAATAGTGGTTGATAGAACTCGGAAATTTTCAGTAGTTTTTAATTCAATAGCGGACATAGAACGCAAGGAAAAAGTGACATATCTTGGATTACAAACAAAGAAGGATACGAAGATGAAATAAAAAGATGACTAGGAATGGCAAAAAGTGCAATATCAAGACTAAGTAAAATATGGAAAGACCATAATATATCCAAAGAAACCAAAAAGTGTCTAATGAAAACATTAATTTTTGAATCCTGGACGTTAAAAACATCTACTCGATGTAAAATAGCAGCCTATCGATGAATGATGAGAATATCATGGAATGCATTTCGAACGAACAATTCTATTCTGCAGGAATTAAATATTACACCTCGCTAGAGATTAGTAATGACAATACAGCGGCAGTGACTTCAATTTTTCGGCCATACCTTCAGATGAAATGGTATAGAGAAGCAAATCATTCAAGCAAAAGTAGAAGGTAGCAGAAGTAGAGGAATAACTGCCACACGGTTCACGGACTACACATCAAAAAATTAACAAAATTTCACATACCGAAAATTATGCATAAGACCGAAGATCGCCTGACGTGTAGAAAACTTACGAATCAATTTTCTGACTGCCTGTGTTAAGTCACGACATCTGAAATCAGATTAACGCATACGATGAGCCAGTGTGCGCAGTAGCGAGGTGCGATCTTTTACCATATCTATCGACAACGCCGTTTTTACTTTGTTTTTCCAGCTCGTCAACTACGGGTATTAACCCAGCGACGCAAGAGGAATTTTCCGCAAAATATTCCACGGGATCGCGATGACCTACCTGAACATCACTGCTTAATCTTACGCTACCAGAACTGACAATAGTCTAAAATGTTTCCAATGAGGGGACCCGTTTCATTTTGAAATAATCTTGAAATTTATGGGGTTTATTATATGATCAGGCAACATCGCATTTTCTTCGTTTTCACAATATCAAAGTTGTCCAGCTTTTTAATTTAAATTCACTGTAAACAAATCACACTAAAAGCTTAAAGTAGAGTTCCCTTCGTATTTATTAAAATATTGTTTGAAAAGAAAAGAATCATTTTCTTAACATATTTCAAAAATCATAGTCGCTAAACGCATATTACAGTTGTTTTCATTTGTACATAACCGTAAATTACAAAAAAATATTATTTTTCATATTTGTAATATTATTTGTAACATTTTCACAAATTCAGGACACACTACCTTATTTCGCTAGCCGAGAATCCTACAAATTCAGGGGAATATTTTGAAGTCAAATGGTTCCTCATTGGAAACATTTTGGACTATTGCATTTTGCTCTGGCTATTGCGCTTTTGACTGTGTATTCAATTTTACGTCACAGAAATAACTGATAATGAACAATGAAGAATGGCGTTATATTTTACCTGCACCAGGAATGTCAATTGAAGTGATTTGCTTGTTTTAATAGCCCTCAGGGATGCCAACCACGAGATTCCTCGACACTCGTAGATTTAATTTAGTTTGAATTTTAATTTATTATTAAATTAATTTTTATGTTTTATTTTAAATAATATGTTTTGGTTAAATGCCTACACCCAATCTCCTTAAACGGCCGACCACGAAAACATAGTTATAAAAAAATATATAGACGGACATACGTTGGTGGTTCAGCTTGAATTCCTGATAAACGCGGGGAGGAGACGCGATTATCAACAGTGCAATCCTTTAAGGCTGACTAGAAGGTTATTATTTAAAACGAAAAAGCGAATTTCAGAGCGATCGGGTTGCTAGGACTTTCTTCGATCGAAATCGTTCCGGTTAACGAACGGACCGCTGTAAGAAGGTTAGCCTGTGTTGCGAATTGACGGATAGTTGATGCATTTGGACTTGACGAAGACTGACCGAAGACTAAATCAACATTCCATACCTTCCTTCCGAATTTTTTGTATTTTCCGTTTTTGCCTCGAACGACCCTTCTCTCACCGCTGAAGAAGATCCGTTCCTTTGCCCACCGATAACCGTGCGTATCCGTTAAAGGCGGGATCAGCCAGCCAGCAATCGACTCTCATTTACTCACATATTCTTTCCTGCTGTAGGTTATAATTAATTTTTTATTTCTTTATTTTATTCATTTTTGATGTGAAACATCTAATGGCGCGCCTCGGGAGTAAAACGGATGGCAAACGGTTTGACGCTTTCGTGCCGTCAGGCCCGCCCCCGCCTCCATATCCTACTCGCTTGTGTGTGTGTGTGTGGCGCGTATACTATACCGTTCGCTGCATTTACGCGGGAATGTGTACTGCGTGCGTCGCGCCAATATAATGGAGGTCACGGGTTCAATCCCGAGCGACGACAAACTTATTACAAGAATTAAATAAAATAAATAATCGCTAATAATCACGTGGAAGGCGATGGAAAACCACCACGTACAACATCATATGCGCGCTAGGTAAGTACACAGCAGACCCACACGGGACTGCACTTGAATAACGATGTAAATCAAACGATTACTAATCAGTTCCGAAAATGTAGTCTTGCGTGTGTACACCTGCGTTGCATATAACAATTGCCTAGTACACTATGCCTGTGTCTGTACAGCTGAGATGTACGAATAGTCGTTGACGCTCAGGAATTAAGTATGGCACTATAAAGAAATTACCATTCTAGTTTCCGGCAATTGCACACAAGAAGCATCAAGAATACCCCCGGCATACAAACCTAGACCCATGTCTAGAAAGTCAGGTCTCTACGACCCAAATCAGTTATTGCCGCGCGCGTTAAATAGAACAGTATCTTTTATGTTCTCTGACGAGGAAATAAAGTTTAACGATAGAAGATTAATTCTGAAAAACAGGGTTTCAATGAACAAAAGATGGAATAACTCCGAATCTTCTGTTGCAATTGGTTCAGATGGCACTAAACCGATGGCTTCTGGTACAAAGAAGGATACTAACGCTAATAAATCTAAAAATAATAATCATAATAGTACTGAAAGCATCGGTAACAATAGTAATAACAATAATACAATTAGCAAGAAAAGCACAGATGTAAAAGTTAATAAAAATACTACCGTTAAAGAACATAAAATCAATAAAATTAATAGAAAATAACTTAGTTAATAACACAAATAAAGGAGAGTGTTTTTTATTTTAATTTTAAAGAAATTAGCATAATTTTATGTTTAATTTACTTCAGCTATTTTTAGTTAGTTATATCAGTATTGTTGTAGCCACTTAGTTGTTTCCCCTAAAGTGCTTCGAGTATTGCAGTGGAATGCCGGAGTATTCTCGCTAATAAGTGTGATTTGGAGTTATCTCTGTTTAATTACGACGTGGATACCATTTTAATATTAGAAACGTGGCTTACTACCGATAAATACTTTCATATTAATAATTACAGTTGCTACCGGGATGATAGACAGGATGGGTACGATAGAGTGGCTGTTCTTGTCAAGAAAACGTTTACTCACCGCCCAATTAATCTAAACCTTACTGATTTCAACAACAATACGAAATACAATGCAGTTTCAGTTTTCGTTACTAATGGGAGCTGCTCTGGAATTTTTATTTCCTATCCCCCCCCCCCCCCCAACACTTATTTAATCTGGAAACCATCCTCGGAGCCTTAGATAATTTGGGCGAAACACTCATCATTCTGGGTAGGGATTTCAATGCTATAAATAGATGTTGGGGATGTAGTTGGAATGACAGAAACAGTTGGGCAGTGATGAATATCATCTCTAATTCATCATCTTGTCTCCTTAACGATGGTTCGGCTACTAAGTTTGGGAATTCGCAATTTCCAAATAATCCAGTGGATTTAACGTCAGTTTCAAATGATATTTTCCTAGATTGCTCTTGGAGAGTGCTCCCCATTTCATTGGGTAGCGATCATTTCCCTATCATTGTTGACATTGGTTCAAAGTCTTCCAACTCTACTGCCTCTGACTCATCTTGCTTAGATGATAATATCTTACGATGGAAACTCGCAAAGACCGATTGGAATAGATTTCAAAATGCAGTGGACTTAGGAATTCGTGAAGTCAATACCATAGTCGACCCCATGGATAAATATAATCTATATCAGCAGGCCATTCTGACGGCTTTACAAGAATCAACCCCGCGAGCGACCCTATATAAGGGGAAAAAACAATCTAAGCCCTGGTGGAATAGTGAGTGTGAATTAAAAATTAGAAACCGTAATGAGGCTTTAGGGAAATTTCGGTTAGAAGGTTCCATGCAATCATACATAGAATTTAAAAAAGTTGCTGCCGAAACACGTAAACTTTTAAAATCAAGCAAAAAAGCTTCCTGGAAGAATTTATGTAGCAAATTTAATAGGAACACGCCTTTAAAGGAGGTTTGGTTTTTGGCTAAACACTTCAAGGTCAATAGTAGACCGAGTAATGTCATAGGTAATGCTGACTGGTTTCAGTAGTTTGTTAGCTTGGTGTCCCCTCCGTACGTGCCTATGGCGGATGAGTTAACTGAAATCAATCAGGCGCCACAAACTCATACGGCGGCGAATCACTTTTTTACTACAACCTATTTCTTATGAGGAACTATTTGTTCCATTAAATAAGAAGAAAGATTCAGCACCTAGCCTAAATGGCCTAACATATTCTGTCCTAAAGAACATGCCTGAAAATGCCAAAATTATTCTTGTCGGCTTCTTTAATGGTCTGCTGCAACAGGGTTTGGCTCCGGAAGACTGGTGACGGTTTTTTCTAAGCCCTATCTGAAACCCGGGAAGTTTCCTGCTCAAGCATCTTCTTATCGGCCAATTTCCTTGGCTTTCTGGCCAAGAAAAGCGTTTGAACTGGTTATAACGAATTGTTTAATATGGTGGCTTGAAAATAACAACATATTTCCGCACAATATGTTTGGGTTTCGTCTACTTTGGACGGTATTGCTAGCTTTTAAAATGATGTTTACCAATCGTTCATTAATAGGGAGTTTCTTTTGGCCACATTTTGAAATGTTAAGGAAGCTCTTGACAACGTGTCCATTCCCATCCTGTTTCAGCAATTAACTGAGTTAGGAATACCAAATCTCATGATAATAACTCTGTGTAAATTATTTTCGTAAAGATTTATCTCCTAAACCCTGTTTCTAAATAAACAGATCTCCGTACAGTTTATCGGGGACTTTCTCAAGGATCGGTTTTGAGTCCTTTATTGTTCAACATTTATATCAGATCAATCCTTTGTGCCCAGCTATCCTCTGCATCAAATATTTTATCATTTACGGACGATGCTGTTGTATATAGTAGAGATAAAAATCTTTCTTATTGTATACAGAATAATCAATTTTCAGTAAACGTTTCCCATAATGCCTTTCAAAAGAGAGATCTAAATGGGTGCCAAGTTCTGCAGATGGTGATCCTGAAATTTATTCATAAGAACATACAACATTCTAAAATAAATTTAAAACACAATTTCTTATTTTTTTCATAGACAACAATGTTTGCTATTTAAAAATATAACTTCTTAAATTTGAACAGTCGAATTATTTACACAAACCAGATATTTAGGATAAATTCTAACGATTTGACGTGGCTAGTTTTCATATACAAGTTATCTTATATTTGGCTAATCAACGATATTTTCTTTATGTTATACACAATTTCTTTTTTTTTTGGCCCGGCTTTAGTTAACTATTAAACCATTTGGCCACTAACCAGTTGATATAGAAATAATTCCAACTAATGAAAGATACATAATAATTAATTAGGAAAAAGGTTACAGACAATCATGGTCGTAAATGTTTAACATTACCCACGAATGTCTGCATAAAATCATAGTGAAGGGGAAATTGTTGAAGTTGTTTTTATATTGTGAGGTCAACATATCTTACTCTTCTAAAAATTTGGTTTGCTGGTAAAAACTAGCCAAGTCTAATCGTTAGAATTTATCCTAAATATCTGGTTTGAAAATTAATTCGACTGTTCAAATTTAAGATATTATATATTTTTAAATAGCAAACATTGTTGCCCATGAAAAGAACAAGAGAAAACGTTTTTTTTAAAATTTATTTTAGAATGTTGTATGTTCTTATAAATAAATTACAGGATCATCTACAGAACTTGGAACCCATTTAGATATTACTTCTTTTGTCGGCGAAGCCGATAACTACGAATATTCTTAATATTGAACTTGGCTCCCATTTTTACATTTATGTTTTTGATAGGATATCATTAATTTTTGTAAAGAAATTATTATTATTATTCATTCAAATTCAAATTCAAATCGTTTATTCTTCAAAATAGGCTTATAAAGTGAGCACTTTTTTTTTGAAAGTCAAGTTATCGAGTCCGTCTATCCCCTAACTTTAAAACTACCGCCACTATCCGTTTAATATTCCGAAGAACCAAAATGTTTTCGAACGACGTTTAACACAATGTGTACTACCGGTCAATTAATAAATTTTTTATTAGCGAAATATGATGAAATACTCGATATTGATTAAAAGTCTTAAAAGTCGACTGTTTCCGAACCGATTAAAAGGCGTAAATATGAAATAAACTGCGATGCAAAGATTGTGACAGAGATACGGAATGACGAGAGGCAAGACAGCGTTTTTCGAGGCGACATACTGAAGAAACGAACCAAGTTAAACAACAATAATAACATATTAATGGTTAAAAGATCAGCGAGCCAGTTATTTTTTTAACGCAGCGAAACTTATCAATTCCCGGAGTTTCTTTAATTTTATAACTTTACCTCCAGGAAAATCTACGTGTGATATAAACTAAATTAAAATAAACGAAATTACGTAAAAAAATATGAAAAATTCACTGCTTTTCTGAGATTTTTTCCCTTTTTATACACAAAATTACCCAGCTGGACGCTGAATTTCAACTTTCTAGGTCACCTGGAAGTGGGTTAGGAATTTTGATCTATATTGACCAGTCGGTCAGTGATAAAAATGACGATTTTTAGACATTAATATCTCAATAACTGTTTGAGTTGTATTTATGAAATTTGGGGTTAGGTTTTAATAAATAAACCAAATTTCACGTGTTTATGTTTAATTAAATATTAAGTTATTAAGGGGTTAAAAGTGGCTCCAATGAAAATAGGCTTAAAAAATCGATTGCTAGGAAAAATCGTAAAAATTCACTGTTTTCTGATGTTTTCCTTTGTATACACGCAATTATCCAGCTGGACGCCCAATTTCAACTTTATAGGTCACCTGGAAGTGGGCTAGGTTTTTGATCTATATTATGTCAGTCAGTCAGTCAGTCAATGATAAAAATGACGATTTTCAGACGTTAATATCTCAATGACGGTTTGAGTTGTATTTATGAAATTTATGTTTCTAGTTTATCTAAATGGTTTTAATTCGGTTCGCGGACAAAAGCGCACAAGACAAAAGCGCACAGGACAAAAGCGCAAATGATAAAAACGCATCGGACAAAAGCGCACAGGACAAAAGCGCACAGGACAAAAGCGCAAATGATAAAAACGCATCGGACAAAAGCGCACAGGACAAAAGCGCACACGGATAAAAGCGCACACGGACAAAAGCGCACACGGACAAAAGCGCACACGGACAAAAGCGCACACGGATAAAAGCGCACACGGATAAAAGCGCACACGGATAAAAGCGCACACGGACAAAAGCGCACACGGATAAAAGCGCACACGGACAAAAGCGCACACGGATAAAAGCGCACACGGACAAAAGCGCACATCGATTTGCAGAACAGAAGCTAATTTATTAATTTTTCTGTTCTCGGCAATTGCATCATTTGTGAAAAGGCAAAACTGGACAGTTGCCCCGCAAAGAATTTAAAATTCAAAAAAATTATTGGTAATCAGCGAAAACAAAGTAAAAATAATACAATTTTTTGTATGATTCACTAGTCATTTTTCTGTTTTTTTTTGTTCTTATATGTGTATTTGTTTGTTAATAATCATAGTGTCTATTGACTATGACCGCTAGGAAGTTACCGTATATAAAAAATAAAATTTGTATCAATAATGTATTCAGGGGCGTCTCAAGCACGCCAAGTTGTGGGAGTGGTGCATAACCCAAAATACCGATTCATGAATTCATATAATTTAAAAATAATTTTTTTTTATACTGTATAGCTTATATAACAAAATGTTATATGGTGTTTTTTAATGATTTTCTTTAAACTTTTACAATGCGGGTCTTTTATTTTTTACTTTTGCAGTCAAAACTGATTTAGATCGAACTGTGAGGACTAAAAATATTTAAAAAAAAAAATTTTATTAAAAGACATCTCACCTTTTAATGCTAAGCCTATAAGACTTTGTACTAATGCTTTACTTTTTCAAACAGTGAGGATAACTTTTATTTTACACTGTTGTATACTAACCGTTTCTTTATAAATTGTTTCAACTGGTCTGAATTTTCTTAATAATTTTTGCTTTTAAATTAGTATCGAAAAATCCGCAACTCTTTGTTAACTTGGTAAAAGTTTTCATTATATTTGACACTTCTATATCGTCAACCGTTTGTTTGCTTATTTCTTCTTCATCATTTTCATCACTGTTGTTTATTTGACTCTTTGATCGCGGTTTCATTGCTGATTAAAACAACTGTTGCAATATTTTTGTCAACGTTTAATTATTCCTTTGATAATAAATTTCCCGATGATCATTCTAATATTGTGAAAAACTTGAACTCTGTTTTTATTCCGCAATACTTCAAACTTTTGTATTAAGGGAATTTTACTTACTTTCATTTTAATATGATCAGAATAAAATATATAAATATAATGATTGAATGATTTAATTCTGAACAGAATTCGCTGTTGATTAAGCGGCTTCTATTGTATAATTCTTTAAATTTCTACAAGTCTGTTTTAGTGACCTAAATTGTACGATTCTTGGCCGTTGTTAAGAACTTCGCAATTCGACCATAGTTGCAGACAAATACATAAATTAAATATATTTGCACTTCCTTGTTACTAGGTTAATATGTTGATGCAGAGGGACTAAAAACGTACACAAAAAAAATCTAAAATTTATTTCAATGAAATAGTTCGGAAATTTAAATTATGGTGAAGTTGTGAAAGAGTTTCATGTAGAGTTGAGAAAAAAGACGTCAAGAACATTATGTTTGGTTTACTTGTTACTTGAAATAATCAAATTTCGTACTTTCAGCTAAAATTCATCTGCTTTTAAAATTCATTATTTTTAATTTCTAATATGGGAGAATTTAATTTTTTAAAATAAAATGAGCAGGGGCCGATGCCTTCTGTGATTTTAATAATTTAATATTATTTTTACTAAGAATTCTAAACGAAACGGTTATTTGCTTTATTATTATCTGGAAATGCCATTCGTTGTTGGAGAAATTTATTATTATGTTTTGTGGTGAATGTGGTTGACGGGGAGCCAATAAGTGGCCCATAAACGTAGGAAAAAGATGTATAGAAGAAAAGAAATTAAAAGTATTGTAGCAGAAATACAATTTTGTAGGCAAAATACTTTAAGGTGGATAAAAAAACATTAATCATTTGGCAAAATCATGATGTTTTCGTTATAAAACTCTTAATTCAAATATGAGATTTAATGTACTTAATTTTGAATTAATAATAAAATTGATAATGTTGAAGAGGAAGTTATGAGTCATTTACTGGGTAACTTACCAAAGGAATTAAGAGACAAATGTAATTTGAATATATGGAAAGACAAAATAAAAATATGGTTGATTGCGTGGTGCAAAGAATGAGAAATGGATAGTCATAGGAAAGGAACAGCGATAAGACGGGTAATTGATTGAAAGAGTAAAGAATTATAAATGATTTAATGAAAAAAAAAAAAAAAAAGTGCTCAGTTCTAGCTGCATTACTTATGGCTTATGTGTAAATATTGTGGTACGATGTGCGATAGGTATAAATGTTGTGAATTAAAATTAGACGTAGAGTAGTAAAAATAGAAGTTAAGTTGAATTAAGTAATTATATATAAGACGAATATGATGTATTAGACTTAAGATGTATATAATGAATAAACGATATAATTATGTTGGGAACCCACAGACGGGCAATTGCCTTGTGGGACCCGCAAATTATTTAAAAAAAAAAAAAAAATATATATACATATATATATTTTATTGAAATTAATAAAAAATTTTTAAAATGGGCCGAATTTGAAAACAGCAATAAGCATATTATAAAATCTTTAATTAAAATATAAAATCTCCGAATTTAATGAGTCCTACTTTAAAAGTATGTATTTTATTTAAACTTGAAAAACTCTTTCTACTTTTGATCGACCCTGAAAAGGACAATATGCATTGAATTAAATGAAGCAAATGTTATATTTTATAATAGAAATTAATTGCGAAGTAAATTTCGATTTTCGTTTTTATTTTTTAAAGTTTAACTTTGATTACACAGTTTGACTGTTTTATGAGTATTTATTTTATTTACTACATTTTATCAAGAAAAAAGTAACATTAATGAAAACAAACGGTTTCCGCTTATCATTGTATGTGAATGATCGGAAATTAATTTCAGCGCTCAAATGATCGCTCACAAGACGGTGACAATAAAAAAATGATAAAATAAAATGACCAGATTTGAATGCAAAAGGCAGTACATTTTATGATTTAAATGCAATTTTTGAAATACTTAAAAAACTTGTAAAATCTTCGCAAGAGTTGAGAAGCATTTGCACGTCAATATGTAAACGTTCTATATGTTCCTTCAAAAATTTAAAGTTACATCTATTATATCTATTATTAATTTGATTCAAGAATTATTTTTTTTACTGGAATTGTAAATATTTTTCGAAAAGGTTAAAAAATTGAAAGAATTTTGAATAAGTCGTCATAAATACAAGAAGTAAAGACTTCAAAAACAGCTCTGTTTTTTTAAATCGAATGTTATAAAATCTACATCACATGTAATCTCTCCAGGGCTTCATCACAACTTTTTAGCGCACAACGCACTTTGTATTTGAAAAATCAGTTTCGCGATTATGAATATTTTTTACAAAAAGAACCAGAGAGTTGATCAATGCAGTAATTTGTTTATCATTATTCATTTTTTGAAATATTTTTACCGTACTTCGAATTAGTTGTGTAACATCAAACTTATTACTGAGCTCTCTGTTCAATGATTCCATTAAATTTTTGATTTTAAGCATGATACTTTTAGCAAAAAACAATGAACAAATAAAATCAAAGATTAACTTTTTTTAAGCGGACTAAAGGTATAAACATGTGTTTTACTGTCAAAATCTTTATTTGTTTTAAAATACGAATTCAATTTTTTAAAACAATTCTCAGCCTTAACATTGTATTATAAAGAACTTTATCATTTGAAAATAACGTTTTCTAGTATTGGAAAGAAATTGAATTAAAGTCACTGTTGTCAGCCGAAATTTTAAACTAACGAATTTATTGTTTACACAAAAAAAAACACAACAGATGATCGAAGAAAATAAAAAAAACAAACAAATCTACTAAATTCTACTCTTTATTAATTTTTCACGCAAATTAACAGAAAATAACTTTTACAAACAACAAATATATGCATATATAAATTGACAACAACGCTGTATATATTCGAACACCTAAAGGAGACACGTTTTCTCCCGCAAACAAAACACACAATGACCCACACCAATTCGCTACATACGCGTCTCTAAAACTAAAAACTACTTGATGCCGACCGCGACAGCCATACTGTCCTTAAAAAAATACATACCAACGCTATCCTGACAATATGGCAACCTTTTAAATTTAGGCGCTGGCATACAATTATCAAATAAAACAAAAATATATATATTGCGGCGAAAATAATAGAAATAATAATTAAATATAATCGGACCTTGTTACGCAAAATTAAAAATAATGAATTTTAAAAGCAGATGAATTTTAGCTGAAAGTACGAAATTTGATTATTTCAAGTAACAAGTAAACCAAACATAATGTTCTTGACGTCTTTTTTCTCAACTCTACATGAAACTCTTTCACAACTTCACCATAATTTAAATTTCCGAACTATTTCATTGAAATAAATTTTAGATTTTTTTTGTGTACGTTTTTAGTCCCTCTGCATCAACATATTAACCTAGTAACAAGGAAGTGCAAATATATTTAATTTATGTATTTGTCTGCAACTATGGTCGAATTGCGAAGTTCTTAACAACGGCCAAGAATCGTACAATTTAGGTCACTAAAACAGACTTGTAGAAATTTAAAGAATTATACAATAGAAGCCGCTTAATTAACAGCGAATTCTGTTCAGTTTTAAATCATTCAATCATTATATTTATATATTTTATTCTGATCATATTAAAATGAAAGTAAGTAAAATTCCCTTAATACAAAAGTTTGAAGTATTGCGGAATAAAAACAGAGTTCAAGTTTTTCACAATATTAGAATGATCATCGGGAAATTTATTATCAAAGGAATAATTAAACGTTGACAAAAATATTGCAACAGTTGTTTTAATCAGCAATGAAACCGCGATCAAAGAGTCAAATAAACAACAGTGATGAAAATGATGAAGAAGAAATAAGCAAACAAACGGTTGACGATATAGAAGTGTCAAATATAATGAAAACTTTTACCAAGTTAACAAAGAGTTGCGGATTTTTCGATACTAATTTAAAAGCAAAAATTATTAAGAAAATTCAGACCAGTTGAAACAATTTATAAAGAAACGGTTAGTATACAACAGTGTAAAATAAAAGTTATCCTCACTGTTTGAAAAAGTAAAGCATTAGTACAAAGTCTTATAGGCTTAGCATTAAAAGGTGAGATGTCTTTTAATAAAATTTTTTTTTTTAAATATTTTTAGTCCTCACAGTTCGATCTAAATCAGTTTTGACTGCAAAAGTAAAAAATAAAAGACCCGCATTGTAAAAGTTTAAAGAAAATCATTAAAAAACACCATATAACATTTTGTTATATAAGCTATACAGTATAAAAAAAAATTATTTTTAAATTATATGAATTCATGAATCGGTATTTTGGGTTATGCACCACTCCCACAACTTGGCGTGCTTGAGACGCCCCTGAATACATTATTGATACAAATTTTATTTTTTATATACGGTAACTTCCTAGCGGTCATAGTCAATAGACACTATGATTATTAACAAACAAATACACATATAAGAACAAAAAAAAACAGAAAAATGACTAGTGAATCATACAAAAAATTGTATTATTTTTACTTTGTTTTCGCTGATTACCAATAATTTTTTTGAATTTTAAATTCTTTGCGGGGCAACTGTCCAGTTTTGCCTTTTCACAAATGATGCAATTGCCGAGAACAGAAAAATTAATAAATTAGCTTCTGTTCTGCAAATCGATGTGCGCTTTTGTCCGTGTGCGCTTTTATCCGTGTGCGCTTTTGTCCGTGTGCGCTTTTGTCCGTGTGCGCTTTTATCCGTGTGCGCTTTTGTCCGTGTGCGCTTTTATCCGTGTGCGCTTTTATCCGTGTGCGCTTTTATCCGTGTGCGCTTTTGTCCGTGTGCGCTTTTGTCCGTGTGCGCTTTTGTCCGTGTGCGCTTTTATCCGTGTGCGCTTTTGTCCTGTGCGCTTTTGTCCGATGCGTTTTTATCATTTGCGCTTTTGTCCTGTGCGCTTTTGTCCGATGCGTTTTTATCATTTGCGCTTTTGTCCTGTGCGCTTTTGTCTTGTGCGCTTTTATCCGTGTGCGCTTTTATCCATGTGCGCTTTTATCCGTGTGCGCTTTTGTCCGTGTGCGCTTTTATCCATGTGCGCTTTTATCCATGTGCGCTTTTATCCGTGTGCGCTTTTGTCCGTGTGCGCTTTTATCCATGTGCGCTTTTATCCGTGTGCGCTTTTGTCCGTGTGCGCTTTTATCCATGTGCGTTTTTATCCGTGTGCGCTTTTGTCCGTGTGCGCTTTTATCCATGTGCGCTTTTATCCGTGTGCGCTTTTGTCCGTGTGCGCTTTTATCCATGTGCGTTTTTGTCCGTGTGCGCTTTTGTCCGTGTGCGCTTTTGTCTTGTGCGTTTTTGTCCGTGTGCGCTTTTGTCCGTGTGCGCTTTTGTCTTGTGCGCTTTTGTCCGGTCACCTTTTAATTCATAAACCAAATTTCATGTGTTTATGTTTAATTAAATATTAAGTTATTAAGGGGTTAAAAATGTGCACCAAATGATTCGTGTAATATAACACACGGCTGCTGCGTCGTCGCCAGTTTCATTTTCTCGGCTTGAACTTGGCTTGACGCGCTGCCGCGTGTGTCTAGATATGAATAATATAACAATCGTTTTTAAAAAAACTTGTTCTACGTACTACTACAGACTGGCCAGGTATTATCTAAAATAATTAGCCAGAAGCTTATTTCATTAATCGTATATATAAACTTACTTTTTACCGTTATTACTATTATTATTATTATTACTATTACATGTTGCCGGTTTTCTCCTGTCTTATACTCCGACGAGAATTTCCTGAACTTCTGTGAGGTATAATTATTACCTTATCATATTTATAAATTCCTTTTATGCTCTGTTATGGCTAGAACACCATAATATATATCTATATATATATATATATATATATATATATATATATAAAAAAATCCCGTGTCTTTATGTTTGTGCAACTACTCTTTTCGTGACGATTTTTGTGTATCGTGCGATGTTAATCAAAATGCAACCATGTTTATCGCTGGCGCATGGCGTTTTTATCGATGAATGATAAAATAAACTTTTTCGCTGTTGTTTACAAAAAAGTTCGTGGAATATATGTATGTATGAATGTAGAATTAATATGTGCGTTGATGATGCAATAGTTCCTCATTATGTAAAATACATAGATAGGGATGGTGCATCTTTGTTTTCGTCTCTATCTTATTTATTATATAATAATGAATTATTCGGAGTAGAAGAAAATGTATCGTACAATATTGTTGTAAAAACTGGAAGAGATTTAAGCAATATACTCTATTGGACTTAATGGGGAATATATAAAAATAAAATAAGAGTATTTAACTGATATGTCAAATGTTCGAGAACTTTTAGGCCAAAACCGCCGTATAAATTTTTTAAATTAACCGTTTAACTTTTTTTTTAATAATTTGCTACAAGAAATATGAAAATCTTTACTCAACACTGTTATTTTGATTTTATGATAATAAATTAATTATAATAAAACGCTCGAGACAGAGCGGTTGAAATATATGAGTGAAGATGTTCTCTTAAACGTGTAATTTTATGGGAGATCACCGTGTGAATAACTCGGCCTCTTCAAAACGATGGCTGTGTGTGTTGTTTAGTTGAGCAAAACTTTTTGTTAGAATACGACGGACAGGTTATAGAAAAATCGACAATCTTCAGCTAAACGTGAAACATGAAGACTATTTTTTGTTAGACGGTGATAAACATCTTTCACCCAAAAGAGAGAGAAAGAATCTTTACGTAAATACAATTCCAGATAAAACAAAAATTTTTTAATGAATTTCCAAGTATAGATTTAAACGGGCATTAATACACGGGCGAAGGCGTGGGGCACAGCTATATATATATATATATATATATATATATATCTTAAAGTGGTATAAAATGCAATAACATGCAACATATGTAAATTTTAATTCAATATATTACTTATGTATGACGCTCTTTTACATGAATTTTTGGCGACACTCGAATTGTGCACCGGAAGTTTGCCGGTATGAAATATAAAAAAAGCGAACGAAAACGGCACCGAGACCATGATATTTGTTGGACTCCAAAACTGATGGCCGCTTTATAACATTTGAACGTTCAATGGCTTTCAATATTTTTACGTATCATCGTATGCTTAAAAAATATCCTATTTTTCGCAAATCCTTAAGGAGGTTTTTTCTAAGCAACCAAAATGTGTTATTCCAAATAGCAAACGCCCCTCCCCCATCGAGATATGATAAGATATTTTGCAAGTCACTAAAAGAACGGCACTTTTACTGATTTTATTCCTTGGTCGATTTTATAAAATCCGTTTTTTTTTTTTTTTTAAGCGGTACGCAATTCAAGTCTCTCAGCAGGCGGGATTTTTTGGGTCAGTGCGCAATTCGAGTCCGACTTGTCACGGTGTGAAGTGTTGGTGCGCAATTCGGGTGTACCCGAATTTTTAGATGTCTTAATATTTACTCTTCAAAAGAACTATGAGAGTTATTCGTACGTACGTTCGCTCGTTTTGTAACTAATTTCACTTCAAGAAAAGAGGATTTCATTTTCATGTATGTAAATAGGCGCGGCAATTGCGAAATAAAATCATCGAACGGTGGGTGGGGGGGGGGGGGGGCTAACGGGCAAAATACAAAAGTGTTATATTACTGAATAGCGATAGCACGGTGAGGAAACTCGACACGGTAGTCTTCGCTGGTCTCCAGTGACGTCACAATCACATTACACCGTGTGGCGTGGTCCCGTTCGGAATATCTGCCGACGAAATAGATGAATTATGTTGCGCGCGGCGTTTAATAAAGCGGTATCCGTTTGCGAGCGAGTGTCGCGCGAATTAATTATTTTTTAGACCGCGGCATTGAGGGTCAGTGCGCTCGCTGTAATTATCGTGAAATAGGCTTTTAATCGGTTCGGACGATTTTGTCCCAGAGAGCAGCAGAGTATATACATAGGTAACGATGAATGTACGTACTTCACATCGGAAGCAGTACGGTCGAGACCGCCGACGAAGCGTTCGCGTGCAGGTTTATCGCGGATTCTGCCGAAGGCAGAAGGATAATTTAATCAAATGGATTCGGAGAATTGCGGTCTGAGTCGTTGAAGGGTCGGCGGTGGCGGCGAAAAATAATTACTCGCAAATGTGGAACTAGTCCCCGTTTTGTTTTTCTGCTGTTTTTTTTGGGGTTTTTTTTGGTGGTGGGGGGGGGCACTTTAATGTGTCCGTTATTTCTCGGTTTCCCGTAGCCGTATTTACGACGGTGAATTAGAATGCGATTCACGTACGTGTATCGGCCGCTAGTTGTGTATATCGTCTTCAGCTAGGACGCGCGGTAATGAAGTTATAAAAATTACATTTGATCCGTGTTCGGAATAGCGATACGCTATTATATCGGAAACACGTGTTGTGTGACGAATGCAATAAAAAGCAGCGATCTATCGGGAAAATTTCGTCGTGTCGGATGAAATTAAAAGAGAAACAACAACGACGACCACGATGACCAGGCTACCTGGAGAAGAGAAACTGGAAGAATGTAGAAGAAAACGATTACCGGTGGTGAGCCGACGCCCGGTGGTGACCGATATATATTTATGGGATACCGGTGGACAGGCGGCCGGGGGGAGGCAGGTTGCAGAATTTGATAACTTAATTCGGTTTCGATGTTTTTTTTAGCGCTGCCGCTGAGAGTTTCGACTTGCGACACGGAGGGAGAGTTCATTTGCCCTTTTTTTGGCTCGTATTTTTTTGCCGGTCTTATATTTCCTCGGATGATAATAAAATCTGTCAAATTGCGATCTATCGGACAGCGGCGTATTTTGATAACTGATACGTGAACATCAATTGAGCCGGACATTACGAGCGCGCACGCACACACGTCCTCGCCGCGATCAAGACATATTAATTAACGAATTTACTGTTATTATCGAAAAATCAAACATTTCCATTATCCTCTCTCCTTAGTACCGAATTATTACTTCTTTACACTTAATTTCGTGTTCTTCCTTTTTTTCCCTTGTTTTCTCTCCCCCCGCCCCCACACATGACGCGCGTACACACACGTATACTCTTTTTTTCGCTTCCGAAAAATAATCTTATCGCGATAATTATTGAACAGGAGGGCTCCTATGTAGGTAGATGATGTAGGTATATATAATTTAATAATAGTGCCCCGAACACCGGAGTGTTCGCGGAAATGGAAGAGTGAAAATAATTTAACGATATTAAATTAATAGGAAATTATTGCGACGCGCGCGCGCGCTCGCGAAAAAGAGAGAGAGAGAGCGATAGGCGGAAAGAGGGGCAGACAGATAAAGCAATTCGGGCAAAATAAAAAGCAGTCTAGTAGCGTTTCGACCATTAAGTGTGCGCCAATTAACCAGAAGAGGTTATATGTATTAATTTTTTTTTTGAGGGTAAATTAGTAATGGGAAAAGATAAAAATTGAGCGGGACTTAGAAATTAATAATAAAATTTCAATCGGTATACTTGTAACACCAGTTTTTACTTTTTTTTGTTTTTTTTTTTTTTTACTTTTTACCTATGCGCCGAATTTCTCATTTGGAAGAGGACCGATATCGTTGAAAAGGAAAATGTTATCGAATTTTTCGGCATAATTGCTCTTTGCGGACGTCCTAGAGTGACGTGTCATACTTATCGAGAACGGTTCGACTATTGGCATTTCGCCGACCAAGCCAGCTCGCTATATTAGTAATAATTTGCTAATTTGTTAGATGTCAAGCTGGAGTGAAAAATTTTAATTGGCCGACATCACAGAACCGGAATTCCGTTAATCGCACGCTGCGAAATCATTACGACGGACTTTTCGTATTATTTATAATTAATGAAAAGAATTAAGCCCCCGTTCGAGATTTTCGGCGGCTGCTCTTTCGAATGCACGCACACGTGCGCACATTTACATATCTGCGCGTAAAGCGACCGCTATCTTATCCGACGCAACAATTAATAAGGCGAATTCGGAAAAATCGCCTTGTGTACTTTTCGCCGTTTTCAACTTTGCCTCGTTATTACGAATATGGCGAAAAATTTGCATCTAACAACGCGCTGATTTTAAGGACTTTCAAGCGGTTCTTAATTACCGACGGCACTCAATCGCTCCGCTTCGGCAGATTTCCGGTGCATTGCGGTCGGTCCTTCGAGGTGACTTGTTATCGCGGTTGTTTCGCGTTAAAAACCCGGATTCGGGGCATAATGGAGCGTGAAATTTCAAGTTCGGTAAAGCGGGAAAGAAAAAAAAAAAAAAAAGAGAAGAAAAAAGCAAACGGTAATGAATTTCGCATCGTGAAATATAAAGTTTTTAAATAAACGAGTATCCCCGGCTTATTTAAAAAATCACGAAGAATCATAAAACATATGAATAATAAGGTTGAATTTTGAAGTAAAAAAAAAAAAAGGAAAAATGTCCGGAACGTCTTTCTGGGGGGAATTAAAAAATTACCCGAATATATAGTGAAAAAAATTACCCCGCCTAATTATTACATTAGAAATAAGAGAATCCCGTGCCTATTCGCCGACCCTCTATATATTTGGACCTGTCGTTTGCCAAAACGTCTTCCACTTACATCCATCCTCTATACTCCTATCCCCAGTTGCTACGATTTCTATACTGTGACGCGGTGGTTTATATCCAGACAAGAGCAACTTACCTTATTTCCCCCCTTCTCTTTGTTTCTCAGTTTATTTTGGCCTCGCACACTATCGCGATACGCCGTTTTCAGTCCACTCCCGAACGTAGGCGTTTCCTTTTTCCATTCTGTTCCGCGCCTTTCGTATCTCCGGTTCCTTACTCGCATCACGTGTGACGTAGGTCGTCTTCCATCTATCCCCGTGAGGAACCACCACTACGATTGATTTGCTAGACGCTCACTTCGGTTATCCGTTAGCTCCACGCCGTATGCAATCTCCCCTTGTTAATAATCTCCCTTCGGTGTTTGATCTCCCTGAAGTACTTTTCATTAAAATCCCTTTCCGAAGTTGAGCCGCACTTAAACTGCAACTGTAGGCAGTGCCCTGTCAAAGTTTTCTTTTAGTCGAATTTGCATTAACGGTTCGAGGGCGGAGTGCCGTGTCAAAAATCTTTTTTATCCCCCTTTTTCAGATTTTAACTTTTTTAAATTTTCTTTTTTTCGTCTTTCTTTCGTCCTTTTTAGGATTCCGTATACATATATAATGTACGGAATCTTTATTTTCGTCTTTCTTTCGGTTTCATATTTTTATCCGTTATCCTTAATTTCTTTAATCGTCTTTCGCCCAATTTGTTTAATCATTTCGAACCTTCCTTTCCCGATCCGTTTTCGGCACTTTATTATTGTATAAAACGACTTATTCGTATATTCTTTCTTCTGTCGCCGCCCCATTCATACTGATATCTCTCATAGAGCCGTTCGGGTTTCCTGTTTTTGATAATGAGGCGGTTGTTAGATCTGGTTGTTAGATCCGGTTGTTGCCTGTTTCTTCTAGCCTTTTTTTTCCTTGTAAAAATTCCATTCTCTAACCTTATTACAGAGGCCTATATAAAAAAGTATCCATTTTAAATTTGGCCAGAGCAACAACTCCATTTGCCCGAACAACCTAAATTCTTTTAATTCATGTTACTCTACCGTTCTGTCGTACTATTCGCCTGAATTTTAACCTTTCTGCCGTTTTATTAGTGTTCCCTTTTCATTACGTTCAACTGATATACAACTGATCATTTCTCAGTGTTCGTCTTCTTATGTAGAGCGTTATCTCATTATTTATCGAAAAGCAAAGATACAATAACGCCATTCGTACGTTTTCATTATAGATTTCGAGAATGAAAAATAATATTGTCGGGTTCTTAATTTGTATCAGTTTTGCTTGAAATTTTACAGATGACGGGAAAAAAGATCAATGTATTTATATACACGATGATAGGCAGCACCTTTCATCTTTTTCCATGCACCAAACGCAATTCCCCGCTCATAAAAAAGCCTAAATGAAGTACTTGGTCAGTAGGTGTGTTGACAAATAAAAGTATAAAGTGGCATTCGGCCGCTGAGGCGATTGCTAAGTTTCACAACGTCCCGAGTCTAACGATGAAACTAGAAAAACACGCTAAATTATCCTACCGACTTAATAAAATGGCGATGATACGATCATACGCGGTGCAACTACTATTGCGGTTTCTAGCACACCGATGAAAATTAAAACCACTTGCAATCACTGGGACGCAACCATATGCTTACAGACAAGATGGTCGCTTATTTTATTATTATCTCGCAGAATCTACCAATTTCTCACTTTCCCCATCGCGTAGCGATTATTGAGTATGACTCGAAAGCACCGATCGTAAACTGTGCATATTTCCCTAACTAGCAAACACCTCTGGTAATTTATCGTCAATTTACGATATGGTTCTCGAATTACATTTAATTCTTTCTCTCACACGACACACTTTTACACATTCCCACCTACCGTTCTCAACTCTCAAATTGTAGGTGACTCATTACGTTTCAATGAAATTTTTCCTACAAGAAAAAACAAAAAAGCAGTCAGTTTTCAGTATTGAAAAATCCGCATTTTACATTGCCACATCCGTCTTTCTAACAATGATAACAAATGATTTACTACGATTGAATATATTTTCGGAGACCTATATTACCGGGCGAATCCCATGCTAAGGAAACATAATCCGCCTTAAAGAACGAAAACCTTATTACAGTTTGTCTCTTCCCTACACCCTTGTTAGAAATAAAATCCCTCCTAGAGATATAAATATCATCTCACTCTAGCTTCTATTCTATTACTTGAGCTAGCAGAACAAAATCTAAATGTTCATTATGTAGTTTACTCATTTACACTCTCTGTAATGTAATCAACTATTTTCATTAATAATAATAATGATAATAATAATAATAAATTGCCTATTTCGCAATATTCTAGCGCATGGTATAATTTCAAATTCAAAATTTCATCGCGTATGTGTATCCCCGGTATACTTAATATCTAGAAGCACCTTTCACTCCCAGTTGAACTTTTCCCTTTAAACGTAATCGAAAAAGGATTACTGTGGAGTAGAAAATAAATGAAAGAGGTTCTGAACTGATATAAACAAAAACAGGATATTTGATTTTACTGTTTTTTTTGTTGTTTTTTTTCGATTTTATCTTTCTGAAGGAAGCAAAAGTTTTTGCTTCGATTTCAGAAACTGAAAAATAAATTAGAAATTAGACTTTGAACCATACTAAAAATCGCTTCCTTTTAGATATTACAATCTTGAAAAGCACCGGAGGTGATGGTTATTACTGGTGAACGTAACAATCTTCATCATGCGCAGAGGAGAATGAAGTCTGCCGGCATGTAACACGAGCAGTTACTGCTTTCCGATGGAATAAGAAATATACTGTTCGGCTAATATAAAGATAATAACAGCCGTGTAATGCTATATTAACCGTTTTGTATCTCGGCTTTACAATTTCAGTTTTTTTTTGTTGTTTATTTTTATTATGTAATTTTACTTTTAGGCTCTTCAACTATAGAACAATTTTCGAATATTTTTAATAAATGGAAAACGGGATTCTTTTTTTTTTTTTTTATTAATATATATATATATTGCTATAGCCAACAGAGACGACTATCCGGACACAAGCTGTAGGTTAATTAGAGGAATTAGAATTTAATTCGATTGTATATGGATTTCATGAAGGAAGAAAAGACACTGGGATAACTTGTGCAGAAGGAACGGTCAACACATAGGAAGCGCAATAGGAAGCCCCAGTTCCAGTAGGTGTGCACGCAAAGTATTCCGTTCGTTAAATAGAGAAGAGCACTCAAACAAAATATGGTTGGGGTCATCTATAAAAGAAGAATCAGACGTATGCAGCGGGCAGTGCGGCCTTGGAGCAAGAGAAAAACGATAGCGGCAAGATGAAAACAGAGTGTGACTGAAGCGCAGATATCGCCGAAATTAAGGAACAACTAAGAAGAGGCTGCGGGATTCGAACGGGCTCCTATCGGTAAACGAAAAATCGCTGCCTAACCGTAGTTACATCGCGATTTCATAGAGCAACCGTACCGATAAAAAAAAAAGGAAAAAAAAGAAGGAAGAAGAAAGCGAAAGAAAAACTTTACACTTTCAAACCAGCTCTTGTCTGATGCTGCTCCCATCAAAGTTCTTATAAAGACTTTCAAAATCAACTTCAATCTCCGGATTTAAACTTTCTCTTCAAATAACGGTGGTGGATGCATTTGATCCGTTCCAGAGATGGGTGGAACTAACAATAAGTGAAAACAATTTATAATATGTTTAAAAAACTGAATATCCTAATACCTTAACCTTGATCGCAAAGCTTATACACGTGCCATCATCAGAAACGAACTTCCGTTAGTTCAGTTTCTGTTCTGATGATGGTAAGCGTATAAGCTTTGCGATTAAGGTTAAGGTATCAGGATATTCATTTTTTGTAAACATATTATAAATTGTTTTCTTAATTTATATCTACCGTGTTAGTTTTAAATGTTTAATTAAGTAATTTAAAGTTTCGTATTAGCGTATACATTCCAACAAGGCAGATTATTCCTGCAAGGATAATGTGGCATACTGAACGCTGCGATAAAAACAATAAAAGTTTGCTTTCTTTCTGTTGATGTAACGATAAGCTTATTTCGTCGCATGTTCCGTTATCTAAAAATCGGCCGACATCGTTCTAGAAAGATACACCGTAGCTGGAATTAGAAGCATAAATATGTATCTTAAAAAGCAGCCGTTATAATCTAAGGCTAAGCACGTGGTGGCGCGTCGAAGATGATCGCGACAGATCCATCATCAACGAGTAAAGCGGAGAATTCAAACTGTTATCGCATTCCCTTCCGTTCTTTCGCCACATACGGCAAGCGGGCTACTATCAGTTTCAGCATACCGCGACATGTTGCCCCGTTCGCTGACGACTGGAGGAAATTCTCATGCATCTCGTAAATAACCGGGCGGCACATATTTTTGGAAAAAAGAGAGCGCGTATGTAATTATTTTTATTCGATCTTTCCTTATTCATCGTCTAGGAAACCATGAAACTTATTTTTAAATATATTTATTTAACGTCGCGTAACCGATAAGGTTATTTGCGACGCAAGAAATAGATTTACATCAATTTAAGTAGTATACTTTACAATCAAAAAACCACAGTCTTACAAGAAGTTGAAAATAGAGTTATCGTTTTCTCCGACTGTCACCTCCGGTTCCGAGCCGACAGAATCTTTGATCCGAGTAATTTCTGCATTCCAGTAGGATATGTTGAATTGCGATTTGTACTCCACACTGATCGCAATATGGAGCCGGTGCGCAACTTGGCAAGTACGAGTGCTTAAGATGGCTGTGACACCTACTCTTAGCCTGGCTAGGATAGTTTCCTCTTTTCTTGACGTGCTGCACGAGGATTTTATGTGTAGTTGATTATTATTTGCTGCGTCCCATTCTGCCTGCCATAGATTTTCCACCAAGGTTGCGATTTTTTGAATTCAGATTTTAAAATAGTCTTTCCCGAAGATGCGTTGTTAGGTGGTTCAGTCTGGTTCGAGGATTGCAGTTTAATTCTTCGAAGTATAGTCCGCATCTGATGCCAACTGGTTTCGGTTTTTTTTAGTTTTAATTGCATGTAGTCTGACGTACTTTGTGGGTTTGTTTTTGTAGGTGTTTTTGTAAGTAGATTTCACGATAGGGGGAAAGATTTATAAAATATTTCAAGCAAAATAACATTCTTCTAGGGACTAGCGGAAGTATGTTTGCTTCTATGTGCAGACTTGGTGTTAGGCTCGAATATATAAGGGGTTCCCCAGTAATGATTAATCGTATCGCCTTGTTTCGAATGACATTCGATTTTTGAAGTTCCGGTTTCTTATCGTTATCGTACACTATTGCTCCATAATCTATCATCGAAGAACGCACCACAGAGAACTATATAAAATTTCCGAATTTTTTGCGATCTGTTCCCCAATTTCTATGAGCCACCATTTTTATAATATATCAAGAATTATACTTATTATCAATAATATTCGCATACTGATAGGTTTTCTCTTCACTGTCACTTAAAAATTCGGCATAATTTATTACTTCGTTTTAAAGATATAGCCGCGATCTTGAATTATTTTCAAATCTTATAATTTTTTTTTCTTTTTCTAAAATTATATGGAAATGAATAAAGAATTGCTTATTGATAATGTTTTCGTTTGAAAAAACCACTAAAATGATGATCATTATATTCGCTTTATTTTAGATAAACTCCGGGATGAAGTGGCTAATGAAATGAAATCTACAAGTTTGTATGTGCATTAACATTTGATTTAAAAACGTTTGTGTAAATATTTTCTAATTGTAAATTATAAATTGTAAATTGTAAATTATAAATTGTAAATTATAAATTGTAAATTATAAATTGTAAATTATAAATTGTAAATTATAAATTGTAAATTATAAATTGTAAATTATAAATTGTAAATTATAAATTGTAAATTATAAATTGTAAATTATAAATTGTAAATTATAAATTGTAAATTATAAATTGTAAATTGTAAATTATAAATTGTAAATTATAAATTGTAAATTATAAATTGTAAATTATAAATTGTAAATTATAAATTGTAAATTATAAATTGTAAATTATAAATTGTAAATTATAAATTATAAATTGTAAATTATAAATTGTAAATTATAAATTGTAAATTATAAATTGTAAATTATAAATTGTAAATTATAAATTATAAATTGTAAATTATAAATTGTAAATTATAAATTGTAAATTATAAATTGTAAATTATAAATTGTAAATTGTAAATTATAAATTGTAAATTATAAATTGTAAATTATAAATTGTAAATTATAAATTGTAAATTATAAATTGTAAATTATAAATTGTAAATTATAAATTGTAAATTATAAATTGTAAATTATAAATTGTAAATTATAAATTATAAATTGTAAATTATAAATTGTAAATTATAAATTGTAAATTATAAATTGTAAATTATAAATTATAAATTGTAAATTATAAATTGTAAATTATAAATTATAAATTGCAAATTATAAATTGTAAATTATAAATTGTAAATTATAAATTGAAAATTATAAATTGTAAATTATAAATTATAAACGGACAATTTAACACAATTTCCATATAGGGAAAAATTTATGCCCGGGCTATTAAAAACCTTTTATCGTGTTAAATGTTTTAGAAACAAAAACGGCCAGTTTTAAAAATTAAATTTCAATTGCCATAGTTTTAGAGTAATATTTATTTTTCAGAAGCAATATGTTTATTTTACCATAAGGTCTTATGTGTATTTGACACAATAAATATTTTATAATGTACGAACTTCAAATTTAACGACGAAAAAATTACGCATATTACAACTGCATATAATTTAATTATTTACAAAATCTGTCAACAATAATACGAGTAAAAAATAAGTCTTTTTAAAAAAATTCTTATATTTATAAGGAATGTATACATATAAATTTCGTTAATAAAGTTACCACCCATCGGATTAAATCGAGTTGAAGGTGAAAAATATCACCGATTTATTTAATTTTATCCCCCCTTTATACCAGCAAACTATTAGTAATAATTTCATACAAAAATTATTCAGCTGTTAAATATTTTCAAGCTGATGTTTGAATTTTCTTGATAATGAACCTTGTGCTTTTTTTTTGATTTAACTAATTTAAATTCTTTTCCGATACAAATTTATTTTGTAAAAATAATCAAAAGTTGAAATATTCACGCGTAAATATAAATAAAAAAATTTTCCGTCCGGTGTCTTCAAGAATTATTCGTAATAAATGATATAAAATTCGCCGTGTATATTTCTATTTTTATTTATTTCGTGTACATCATATTTTCGTGTACCTTTTTTCATTTTTAGCGCGGGGCATTTTCGGTCAAAACAACGTAGGTATTTTTTAACTTTACCTCTACCGGCGGCGGCCAAATATACTACTAGTGCGTTGTCTGAAAAACGCTTTATCGTTCTTCGCTAATTGAGACGTTACTATTATTATGATTCTCTGCTCGTTGACGCTATTTTCGCTTTGCTCGTTTACTCATATCTCTCTCTTCGACGCGTCACTACTATGTGCTTAGACTTAGACAGTCGAATATACATTGACAATCTACATCGGATAAACACTCGAACCTCTGTCTAGGCTCCCTGCCGAGTTAATCCCATTGAGCAGCAAAAATTTGTTTTCCACACAGAACTACGGTCGGGGAGCTTTTAATAAAGAAAGCCGTTTAAATGTCTTGGCCGCTGTTTGTACGCGACATTGCAAGTTCAAAAGTTAAACACGACCACCATCTGTAGGAATGGAAAAAAAAAATGAAGGGAAAAATATTTGCTCGAATGTTTTTTTTTTTTGTTTTTTTTTTTTGTACTAATCTCGAATGCAATCGTAGTGCGTGTGTCATAAATAGAGTACTTTAAATGTCGCAACGTACGGACAGTTACATAAGAAAATGTTAACCTTCATCGGCGAAATCGTAAAAAAAAAGTATAATAATTCAATAATTTGTATCCGTTACCGAGGCGCAAAACGTTTAACCGAGCGTGCAATATTTTACACGAAACGCGGTCGGAAATTTCGTTCGATCCGCTGAAAGATAAAAAATTCATCGTTGTAGCTGCAAATTGAAGATTGTAAAAAAAACTGGAAAAAAAAACCTGTAAAAAAAAAAGTTCAAAAATGTTCTCTTGGCGACCGTGTTCAATAGTTACTACGTTAATAGGATGCAATTTTACATTTTAATGGTAAATTTCTAGCATAATTTATGCGACCCTATTAAATTTTCGGAAATTATTCTAGTCCAAGGTTTCCGTAATGAAGTTAACTTTCGTATTAAATGAACTGTCGTGGAAGAGAGACTTTGTTGCGAGAACTGCACCAGCTGCAGAATGTGTTTGTATGCAAGACAAGCGGTGCAAACAAATATGTAGAGCTATTACAAGTCGTAAATATTCCCGCTAGCAATATATACCGTCGTCCACAGAATTATTCTCGCATTATGCGGATAGAAAAAATTTGCATCGATCTATATCGTTGAAAAATGTGTCTACCAATTCTAATAGAACGAGTGCATTTTTTGCGCGGCTGAGAAATTTTACGACATTCGACGTTTCTTATGCACGTCGGTGTATTTTTCATTTTTTTCCCCGCCACCCGCCCCGCTTGCCATTCCGTCGGCTAGACAACCAGAGATGATTTGCTCATTCTGAGAATTTTAAATAGTACCGGTCGAGTAAATATATACTTTCTATCCGGTTTTTAATTAATACGCCGCCTAGTAAACGCAGGGACAGATTCAGAGAGACATTTTGGGCGAATTTATATGTAATTACGTAATATTTTACACACGGTAGATGGTCAATTTTCAGAAATACCTCGATTCATAAAGAAAATCAAACAGCGATCTCTGTAGAAATTTAAAACGGTTTTGTAAAAATACATAATTAATTTAAATTTTGTTTTATTTCTAGGTGAAAAAATAAAACGAAATTATAAAATTATAACTGAAATATGGTAGTTTAGAATTTGAATAGTAAATTACTAGAAAAAATAGAACGATATCTATTTTTTATTAGACTTTAATTCTTTTTTATTTTCGTTAGCAATCCGATCAGAATTCTCTTTGTCTGTGAGCAAGTAAAACAGATATATATATATATATATATCTGGCGGATCCACGGGGGTCGGGATCATTTTTGCCCTCTAAAGAACCAAAGCCTTTATGAAAATAACAGAGAAACTTAATTTATGCTATAAAAGATTTGTATAAATGTTATATACTTAGCGATTTTAATAATTAATATTTTTAATACACTGTTTCCTAGTAAAACTATTAATGTTCCTTAATTAATTCTCTTTTAAATGTTGTCGATATTTTGCCGTTTTTATTTATTTTTAATTTTTATTTTGCAATTTTAATTAAAAATAGAGTTCAATGAGAAATATTTAAACTTGCTCACGAACAAAGAGAATTCGAATCGGATTACTAGCAAAAATAAAAAAGAAGTAAAGTGTCCAATAAAAATACTATCTTACTATTTCTAAACTACCATTTTAGAGCTAGAATTTTATAATTTCGTTTTATTTTTCATCCCTAAATATAAGACAAAAGTTAAATTAAAAATTTTAATAATTACGTATTTTTAAAACACATTTTTATGAATTTCCATAAAGGTCGCTATTTGATTTTCTTTATGAAAAAAAGGGGTATTTTCCAAATCTACTGCTTACCGTAGAAGATTTTACGTAATTATATATATAATTCTCTCCCCCCAAATGTCCTTCTGGATCCGCCTCTGGATATACATATGTATATATTTCTCATTGAACTATTTTTAATTGAAATTGTAAAATAAAAATTAATAAAAACGTAACATTAATACTTTTACGAGAAAACAGTATTAAATATTAGTTATGATTAAAAATATTCATAGGTGTAACATTTATACAAAACTTTTAAAGTATAAATTAAGTTTCTCTGTTGTAAAAAATTTTTTCATCGGGAATTTGGTTCTTCTTTTTCGGGGAGCATATGTCCTCTACTCACCCGTCCACGGGGTCATGGATCCGCCGCTGGGTAAACGCAAAAGGCAGGCCGAATCAAAATTAAAAATTCGGAAAGCTGTTGCAATAACAGTATTCCATGTGGTGAAGGAGTTTATTAAGGGACGACAAAATTCGATGGACATACATCGAAAGCGATCAAAAATTTAAAAGGTGACCGTAATCGCCTTTTCGTTCATTGCTGCAACTGAGAAATAATGCGCTAGCATTTCGATAATCATCAAAAACCACCCTCAAAGTATCAAACCAAAAGATGAAAAAAAAAAATGACGCCTATTTTTTTTCCTAACCAAGAAGAAGCAGCGGTAGAGATTGGACTAATCACGGCACATACAAAATTAAATGAATCACTTAAGGATATAAAACGATTTATTTTTGAGGTGCTACTTGGTTTGGTGTGTTATTTCGGTGCGTGATAGAAAATTTTGGATAAAATTTGCGAAAATAATGCAGAATTAAATATTGAAACTAAACTGAATAAACGTGTTGGATATCAATATATATATATATATTGAGACGGATTCGGCAGCTGAAGCGAGTTTATTACGCTTTATACGCCTTAGATAACGCTGTCCGAGGTAGAAATTATTATTTCGATTTAATTTCATTTATATGTCGGGTTTTTCTCGGGCAGCGGAAGACAACGGTGAATTGCAATCGGCGACGCGGTTTCGGCCGAGCTGTGTGGTAATCCCGAACGCAGCGGCTATCGGCTGTGCTCGCGGGGTAGCGAGCGTGGTCGAAAATCGCGGAGAAATAGCGTTTACCGTTGATAAGCATATAAGTACAAGTACATGTACAAGTATAGAGCGTAGAACTGCGAGAGTCGCGACCGAATTTATAAAAATCCCGGAAAGACAGGGATAGCTGCCGTTTAAAATATATATAGAAATTGAAGAATGTTCTAGAACAGTCGGTGGTGTGATATATATATGTTTAATTTACAAGGTACCGGGTAATTTCGACGATGCGTATATGTCGATCGGCAAAAAGCCCCGTCAGGTACCGAGATCTATCTAGTCGCTTTCTTGGCTAATCGATAGCCAGTCGTTGATTAATTGCTCAGCAATTAACTAGTCGCATGTTAGTGTAATTACGGGTCGCGCTTTTGACGGACCACCGAACAGTCGATTGCGACTGACCGATTTTCTGGTGGCCGCATGTTTTTTTGATCGTGCACATCGACACGTGTTACGCCGTTGTCGCATTCAGTCATTTTTCTTTATTAGTTTTTTTAGTCATTACATACGTATATTATTTTTGTTTCGTCCGCGTTTTTGAAAATACACAAAAAAATTTTTTATTATTAAGTTTTCGTCATTTGGACACGTGGTGGGCCCTCGTGCTATCTCTGTTCCGAAGAGAGTGTATCGCCGTCGTGAGACGGGTTCCGTTTTTTGGTTTTTTTTTTCTTTTTTTTTCTCTTTCTTTCTTCCGCGATTAATTAAAAGCCTAATGCTTTGCTAGACAGAGCTATTCCGGTAACGGTGAACCGATATATCACCGTTGGCGCCCGCACAAATTTTCTTTAATTTGCTTTCGCGATTTCTTTTTATATTTTTTTTTTCTCGACTTTCTGATCATTAAGCGAAAGGAGGTCGTGATTCTTAACAACTGGCGCTCGGAACAATATCGATTTATAACAACTGGAGCTCGGAACAGTGACTCCATTTTGTATTTATAACAATATATATATATATATATATATATATAAATAAAAAAAGTACTCTTTAATTTCCTCTGCAAAGGCAATAATCAGTTCTTTTTGAAGTACTTGGTAAATGAATACATGCAAATGCATACGCTATTCCGATTGGTCCAATCTCTACCATTGCTTCTTCTCGGGTTAGGAAAAAAAAATTACACCGAAATATGAAACTTACTTTTTTCGTACTAACAGACACAAAACGTATTTTAAGAATGAAAAAGAAAATATGAATTTACACAGTACTTAATCATTATAGGGGTAGACTTGGAGGAAACGGATTTATTATGTATACACATATCGTTTTTTTTTTTTTTTAGCGTTATTATAAATAAAAATTTTATTTCTCTTCTAGGTGGTACTACCATTTTTGAAAATTTTAAAAAACCGTTTAAACTATAGAACTCTAACTGTGACGAATGAAAGAGTTAATGGTATTATTAAAATCAAGTTCGGATTCGTGAACAATTGAAATTTTTCACCTGTGTCGTCGCTTTTGATATGAACATTTTAAAATTTCCAGTTATTGCGATGTGGTTTTTAGTGTCAAACGCTTGTAACATTCCAGTTTATTCTAATACAATCGAGCATCTAGTTGCGATTCCATTTCTTTTCGAAACACTCCAGCTTCAGATTATTCCAACGATCTTCTTCTTCTAACATTCAAACGGATGTGCTGTTTAAATTCCGTTTAAAGTATACACCTTATACGCAGGGGCGCATCTGGAAGGGCATTGGGGGGGGGATTATATAATTACGTAAAATCTTCTACGGTCGGCAGCAGATTCGAGAAATACCTTGTTTAGCGCAACCTCTTTAGAAATTTAAAAAATATTTAACTTTTTGTCTTATATTTAGTTATGAAAAAAATAAAACGAAATTATAAAATTATACCTTAAATATGGTAGAAAATAGTAAGAAAAGAGAGTATTTTTATTAGACACTTTACTTCTTTTTTTTTTATTTTTGCTAGTAATCCGATCCGAATTCTCTTTGTTCGTGAGCAAGTTCAAATACATGTATATTTGTCATTGAACTCTATTTTTAATTAAAATTGTTGAATAAAAATTAAATGTAAATAAAAACGGCAAAATATCGACGACATTTAAAATAGAATAAAAAAGGTAACATTAGAGTAGTTTTACTAGAATGCATTAAGTATTAGTTATAATTAAGTCCATAAGTAACATTTATACAAATCTTTTATAGCGTAAATTAAGTTTCTCTATAAGAAATTAAAATAGATTATCATTCTGCAATATGGCCGCAACTGCAGAGCAGTGCCCACAATGCCTGATGAAACTTAACAAACAGAAATAAGATTTTTTCCTTTCCAGGGAAAAACAAAATTAAAAATTAAAAATTAAAATTAAAAAATTCCCATCTCACAATATGACTAGAATTCATAAAACCTACTAAACCGGAGTTTCATCTTAACAGTATAATTATCAACATATCGTATTAATTATGAAAAATTAAACCGGCGGTAAAATGCGAACAAAGTCTTCGAAATAACGATAATTGAGAAATATTTAATTACCAGTTAAAGTGTTCCCTTCAATTATCTGACCACTTAAATTATTAATGGTTAGAGTACTTTTCAACGGATAATCAGCATTCCCTTTCCCTTTTTTTTTTTTGTAACTGATAATTAAATTCTAAATTATTATTTACTGCTATTACAAAAACTCCTTAAATTATAATTCGGTACTTTTTATTATTAATGTAATAAAATGTACTTTCCGTAATGAAAGCATTTGTGATACTATTTTTGATAATTTCTTCAGGTGTTACGAATTGAAAAGTTTCTCATCTTAAAAAAATGCTTAAAATTCTTTTACGCATAAAATTCTTACACGCAGTTATTTTATAAAAAAAAATTTAACTTTACTCGTTTAAGGAATTTTATCTCAAGAGAAGATTCAATTGGCATGCAATACATTTATCCAATTGAATTAGAATAAGAACTCGAAATTTAAAAATTAATCGAGATTCCGCATTTGAACTAAATAAACGGTAGGCCGCGCGCAAAATGAGCACGTTAATTATTTTGAAAGGCCAAAAAATATTTATAACGCTAAATAAATTTTGTGTGAAAAAATTATTTAAACGCATCACGTAAAATCCCTGGTCAGTGAATCTCGTGCTCGGTTCACTTCCCGATATTTTTTCTGCTCCGTGTTTATTGCTTAAACAACGGTGAAATAAATGCTACTCCGGTAGTGGCGAAGAACGTGACTGGAAAAATTTCCGAAAAGTCGGGTACAGTCACACTGAAATTGGAATTTTTATAAAACTTTCACGTTAGTTAATTGAAAGCTCGACACGAATGTCTGAAAAAGATGAGCAGATCGATTACTTTTACATAGAGCTGCGCTTAATGAAGGCAATTTCTTACTAGAAAAAATTTTATATCCGCCAATCGTAATCGACAAATCGCTTGCCGTAAGGGAACCGCCATTTCAAGGTTACTCTCAGAAAAATTCAAGAATCTGCTCAACGGTAATTTTTCTAGTAGCCTATATCGCTCAGCCTTCCGCTCTGAATTTGGCCTATTTTCGGCTAACGGTTTGAATTGCTCATGCAGTAAATTTTGCAAGTATCACATGATACTTGCGCAAAAAAGGATTAATACTTGCTGAATAAAATCCGTACTGAACAAGCTATAAAAAATACCTATTAAGGAATTTTATTGATTACTTGACATCGCGCGCGTAGATCAACCTACAATAAAATTATTCTAAGATAAACACGTTCGTGTAAAAATATGAACAAAATAGTAAAGAGAAATTTTTAGAGAATTTCTTATCACAAAGCGGTCTCGACATAATGATTTATTCGAACGGTCAATTTTCCGATTATGTCTGGTATTTATTTTTGCGGAGAGGGATGTTTAAAAACAGTTCATTCTTCGGCTATTATCTTTATACCGCGCATTCATTAAATTGAATAGGTACTTGTGTAGTTGAATTGGTTTTTTCTTCGCAGAGGTTGCATAATTTTTTTGTCTACGCATCGCGTCCGGCGATTTTGAGCGTTCAACGTCAACAACACGATGTACGAGAAAGAATGTCCCGGTCTATGCTCGAAGCGTTTTTAAGTGCAGATCGGAAGAACCGGTGCACTACAGACTAAAATAGAAGTCATAAAACAGCGATTCTAGTCGTAATTCGAAATTTACATCGATTACCCAAAATCGAAAATTCACCTATCAACCGCTGTTGATACACAATTCTTTCGCTATATTCTGAACTTTATGAAATCAAAGCTGTAGAGTTCCGCATAGGGCGAATTTGGGCCAGTAACGGATCCTCGGGGAAGGAAATAGGGGGGCGTTTCCCCTTCCCAAAGAACCAAAAACTGGCGATCAAAAAAATTTGTTACAACAAATAAACGTAATTTATACCATAAAAGTTTTTAATAAATGTTACATCTATGAATATTTAATCATAACTAATATTTAATACTGTTTTCTAGTAAAACTATTAATGTTACGTTTTTATTCTGTTTCAAATACAACTCTGTCGTTGATCTTTTGTCTTTTTTATGTTTTTTTTTTTTTTTTTTTTTTAATTTTGATTTTGCAATTATAATTAAAAATAGTTCAATGTGAAATATATGTACCTTTTTTTACTCGCTCACGGACAAAAAATTCGGATCGGATTAATGACAAAAATGAAAACGAAATGAAAGTCTAATCGAAATATCATCTGGCTCTATTCTTTCTAGTAATTTACTATTCAAATTCTAAACTACCATATTTAAGGTATAATTTTATAATTTCGTTTTATTTTTCACCCCTAAATATAAGAGAAAAGTTAAATTAAAAATTGTAATAATTATGTATTTTTAAAACACATTTTTATGAATTTCTAAAGAGGTGGTCGCGCTATTTAATTTTGTTTATGAAACAAGGGGGGGGGGGTATTTCCCAAATATCTACCGTTTACCGACGTAATTATACAATTTCCCTCCCGAAAATGTCTCTCTGGATCCGCCGCTGATTTGGGCTGTACCTTCTCTTCGCTTCAAATCTACCGTATGGTGAATAAAACGCCACAGTTGCGTTTGCGGACGACACCGCATATCTAGCTATCGGCGAATACACAAATGAATGAAAACGTTTTATCTCTAGCTGAAAATTCAAGATTGGACCAGTAAATGTTAAACCGAATGAAAGCAAATCGGTGCATCCGGACTTCGCGAATAAGGATGTCCGTTTCAACCTTAACAACTAGTACATTCGCTGAACAAGTCGGAATGAAGACTCCAGGCTACGCTGAAAGGAACACGCTAAACTAAAAAAAAAACGAATACATTTAAAACATAGGAAAATATGTACGGACTACTCGTATGAACGGTCTATCTTTTTGCACTTGATGTCCCTGCTCCTTATTGTGTGCTTCGTATATCTTGTCATTCCCTTCTTTGTCCATTATTGCTCTACTTGGTTCTTTTTTATTATCCACCTCTGACCGAATTGTGCTATTTAGCTTTTGATTCTTTCCCCTCTATATTGCTTTCGGGCATATGAAAAAAAAAAAAAAAAAAAAAAAAAAAAAAACGGCCATCAATCAAAACTTTTGATCGAATAGACTACTTCTCCGCGAACACGTCTTACGACACAACTATGGGGTTATAGCCGATTGACCGAGCACAAAATGTGCAAATTACTCCAACTTTTCCGAACAAAATACTCCGGAATATCGCTCCCTGGTACACTCGAAGTATTCTGTATCGCGACCTCGAAATTAAGACTAGTGACTCCATGATTACGTTTTTGTTTTTTTTTTAAATCAATTTATTTTTTATATGATTCATGTGTTGCGTGTAATTTCCGAGATTATTACAGCACATGAACCAGTGCGGGTTTAGAGGTTTTTTAATAATTTTTCCGCTCTCGCGTATAACGTAGAATATCCTGGGCTTGTTTTAGTTCGTCTGACAACGCAACAGCAAGTTGAAGAGTGCTCGGATGTCTGTACGAGGACAGTATATCAGGATGTGTGTTCAGCAGTTGGCAAGACGGGCGGATTACTTAAAAGCGAAAGGGTGTTCCTTCTAACAAATAATTATAGCACATTGATGTGCGCTCTAGTCTGGTCAGTATTGCAAATTCTCCGCCGGACATAGGTATCGGTGGTCACCACGGCTAAGTACTCACCCAGATCGATTTGAGCCACGACGTTTGAGATGTTCCGCTAAAAAAAAAAGATGATCGTAGTTGAGGAAGCGGGACGCCTTCGGGCATCGGTCTATATATCGCTGCCTTAGCGGACAAATTTAAGCGTTCGTTCCCGGGCACGCTAGCACGACTCCGGGACCCACGGAGGAACGTAACTTGTGAGTCAGCCCGGGAAAGAAAGTGTTATATTGCGCTTTATTTCTCGGGACAGCTTGTGTTTTCGGAGTCTTGTCCCCTAATAAACTGCAAAGAATTCGTGACCATTGCATTTCGGCGTCGACCGTAAGATTTCAGATACTCCCTCAAGCAGAAGAAAACTTCATATACATAATCACGTTACTGCCAAAGCAATTCACTTGTTAAACATTACGGATCCTTCTGGAAGGTTAAAACGAATCAAACTGCATGAATTAGTGTAGTTCGATTATTTTAAAATTGTGTATACTAATTTTTTTCTTTTTGTAAATTTTAGTTTAAAATTACTTTTTAATTTTTGAACTAAATTGTAATATATGTATATATAAAAAAAAAAAGATATTATTACCCCCCATTATTCCGAGTGTACACACGGCCTAGATTTATCGAAACCCAAAAAATGACACCAACAACTCCGGAATAATTTTTTCAAAAATTTGTCGTTCAAAATTGGCATGAATAAATTTCGAGGGAACAAACAGAAGGATTAATCGAAAAATGACGACGCGGAAAAAACATTAAGTGATGCATTTGCAACGCTACTTGAAGTAGTCATCACAACAGCGAATAAAGATGGACGCTCTCTGTATCGAATATTTTAAATTCTCACGATCTCTGTGATTTCTGTGTCTAAAGATATTGCTTTACACATTTAAATATTCCTACATTAAATTGCTCCTCGGAGAAATATTATTTGTTCCTTTGAAAACGGTGAAATTGCGAGCGAGCCTAATCCAAGACATAGCCAATGCCTTAACGCTTTTTAAAGTAAAATTAATACGAGAAATCGGTGCGATGATGTCACTGATATTTTCGCACGAACCGTCTAATGAAAAAGCTCTCCATACAATAATATATAGCTAGATTCAAGAACTTTTGGAAAGGAGACAATTGTACTACAGTGTTGGCATCGCATGCCGGTGATTTTTTTTTTTTTTTAATTTTCAATTATATTTCTGGAGAAGTTATAAATTAAATTATTGGACGCACGCGCGGAAAAGCAAAGTATTCGAAAAATGACTCTGTATGGCATTCTGAAAGAAGGAACGCTAAGGTGTTACGTTTCAAAGGTGTACAGTTACAGCCGTAACTTAAGAGTCGATTAATATAATGGCCAAAGGATCGCACCGCTTAAAGTGGGCAGCGCTAGATTATCAACATACGAAAACAAGGATTATCGCAAATGCGTAAAGTAATATGGAACGAAAACAACAGTGGTTCAAACGATACAATAATTAACAGTTACTCTAATACTACGAACCAAAAGACAAACTACGAAGCAACATACTCCGATACGAGTAAGATATGGAGGAAGAAGAATAATGTATAACTCTACCTCAGTGACCTCTTGCAAAAATTATAACACCTATTCGGCTTTTTTTTTTTTTTTTTTTAATAAATAAAATTAAAATATAGGAGAAAAATAAATGGTAAATTAGGTAGAAATTAAAATTTGAGCTAAAAATAGGCTTGAACGATTGAAGCATTAATACGATAAACTTTATTTGCGTATAAAATCGTTTTCTTTTTGAAAAATACGTATATATTTATTATATTTTGCATAACGTTTAGTTTGTGATCTCTATCTGAGTGCTAAATGACTGCTATTCTCAGATTTACCGATATTTCGGTAAAGAATGTTCGTGCGCATACTGTCGGGCAATGACGTCATCTTCGGAGCAAAGTTTATCACCGGTTAACTTTTCGTGAAACTCGATTAATTCCGAATCAACTTTGCTCTTCCCGATGCTATTATTTTGTGAATTCTAACAAAAAATTCGAAAGCGCGCAATGGAAAAATAGTTTTTAGGAAAAAATATCGATCGCCTTTCCGCGAATCCACAGTGTGTTTTTCCAAGTACGGGATATTTTTCTAACCGAAGAGTATGTATTGCGATACTAATTAAAACGTTTTTTTTTTTTTTTTTTATATGTGGAGGGATAAGTTTATTTTCGAATTCTTGTCGCGGTTACTAATTGAATTATTTTTCCTCGACTAAAAATCATTATCGGGCTTTTATTAATGTCTCAATTGAGAATCCGAAATTTACTAATCATCACACGAAATTCGAGGATTTCTTTTTCCAACATTCAAAAAAGGTCAGTTTTGTTTTTTTTTTAATTTTCTAATTTCCGATTATTTCCCTCAGACAGGTACGAAGTTTGCAGATATTTGACTTTTTGCAGATTCGATGATAAAAATAACGTTACCTCCATTTAACTTTTATTTACAGATTTTAAATGTCGCTACTATATGTAATGATATACATATATATATATATATATACATATTTTTTCTTTTTTTAAACCATGTGCGATACCTTAGCCTCCAACAAGTCCATTGACTTGTCAGCGAGTTCCAAAAATAAATAGACACGTGTATATTTATTTAATAAATATTACAAACTTAGTTTCTATATCATTATTCATTTATAACTAATATATGTGCATAAACCACTAAATATCTACCTCACACATATATTATCAAAACAATCTTAAGTAGTGATCTACACATATAAACTTTTACAAACCGACTTATATATATACACACCACACACACACACACAACAACAACAACAACAACAACAACAACAACACACACACATATATATATATATATATATATATATAAATATATTTTTTTTAAATTTTTGTTCAGTCATTCTATTTCAAATAAGAAAATTACTTATATTTCGTTTCCGTACATTGATGGTGCTGAATAAAATTTAAAATACGAGTAATAGGGCCCTTGATTCACTGCTATACGACTGGATTAATAAATGCTCGGAGGAGAATTTTACGCTGGATAAAATATTTTTTTAATTTCGTAAAAAACCTTATGAAGCAGCCAAAGACGACAATACTAAATTTATAATAGTATTAATGAAATTAAAATTAAAATTAAAAAACGTATATTTCAAGTTCACTGTTATTATTTGACACTAATACCATATTAACGATAATACTAAATAAAACGACAATAGACTATGCCGAGAGAACGGGGAGAAAAATTCACCGTATACACATGGGCGATTTAAAAGTACATTCTAAAAACACGAAGGAGCTAAAATCATTTTTACCATGGGGGGATTCGTCGACATTCATCGAAATCGATTGATATGAGTAAGAAAAAAGTACTTTCCGTGTCGACGAAGACCAACTCTCGAGTATTTCGGCTTCCGGTGAACAAAAGTCATTAGAACTTTTTAATTGCTAAATAATGTAATTAAATTCATTCATTTAATTCATAGTTGAAACGCGCAAGAAGCCCAGATGCACAAATATTTGTCTAGTGATATGTTCGAAGGATCAGTTCAATTTTAGCGGTACATGTTCTCCCACATTGGTGACATTCGAATCCGGACTAGTATCTCTTTCTTTTTTTTTTCTCACGGAATTTCTTATGGCTATTTCTAGTGGATCCTGAGTGAGCCTCTTCCATTTCGGCCGGCTTCTTTCCCAGTCCTTTTGGTGATATTTGCATCCCGAAACATATTACCAATGTAAACTTTATAACGTTTTTGTGGCCTTCCACGGGTCCTGTGTGCCCTTTCACCAGTTCGCCATAGAATACGCGCTTAGGCAAGCGATGGTCTTACATTCGCACAATATGGCCTATCCATCTGATAGGATATATCGAATTAGACGCTGCTTAAATTGTTCATACAGATATGGCGCATATTTCACGAGTCGAATCCATATTACAATTATAGCGCGGAAGACGGTGGATTTCGTGACTATGGTTAAGCCTCTATTATGGAATAGGCGCCGATTTTCAATTTCACGAAAGCTAACGTAGCGCTTTTAATTCGGCGGTGTATTTTTAAGGTAAGATCCGAGACCCTGAAAGTTTGTGACATTCTCTAGGATTCGCCACGAATTAGTATGTTACTCTTGGTAATTTGATAATATTTTGGTTTCTTTTGACGTTAATGTTTAGACCAAAATCTGTGTATGTTTCATCGAAGACGTGCAATGTAATTCACCTAACGACTGTGCTAGGATCGCGCTTTGCATATTGAATTGCAGTTCTTGTGCACCTCGATGTTTTAGTCTTTGCTTTGAGAATGGGTAAGTGCAGTAATTCTGTAGTTTATGTTAAATTTCTTATCGATAATGATGAGCAAGACTGTCATAAAGACGTTGAAAAGAATCGGAACTGAAACATTGACTTTACAATTGCGCAAGCATTCAGCGGTTTCGTTAACTTTTCTCGAATTGGAACTTTGGTTTCATTAGATGTTCGCTAATTTTTTTGGACAGCCTAGCGTCGATAAGTATTTGGAAAAACATTATTTTGTTAACTGAGTCAAATATACAAAAGCAAGTTCCCGTGTGTTGCTCAACCGTTTTTTCTTGAAGTTGCCCCTGGCGATAAAGATATCGCATCAATGCAGCTGCGGCTTTGACGTTTGTTTCGGTTATCATTTGATCAAGTGCTGGGGCAATCCGATAGATTTTGGCTCATTCCATTTTTAAATTGGCTCATCGCATTCTCAACTTTGTGAATCTTCGAGTCCTCGTTGAATGCTACGAAACGTGCGAGTAGGCTGATTACTTCATTATTTATTTTTGGAGTTTGGTTAAGTAAGTCTGAGCGATATTTCAAGTATTCCGTCATTACTGATGATTCTGTTAATTATCTCTAATAGGATTTAGAATATTGCAAGCGGAACCGTAGATTTTCTGAAGCGTAGAAAAGAAGCTTCTTGTGTCATCTCAGAGCGGATGAATTGTTATAGTTGATTTACCTATCTACCGTGTTCACCTTTTAAATTTCTTGCAGTCTTTTAGAGCAGTAATTTAGCTTTTGTTAATCGCTGTCCGTTTTCTTCGGTTTCGTTGTTGAGGTATCTAAGATGTGCAATCTGTTTTTCTCTAATTAACTTAACGATATCCCTCCGATGATAATCTTTCAAGTAGTCATTTTCTCGCTTTTTTTTTTTTTTTCTTGTGTTCCGCACACTGAGAGGGAGAGCGGATAGATTATGTTCTTGACTGGGCTCCAAGCCCGTTCCGGGTAAATTGTTAATTAACATTAACACGGGGTGAAGTATCGACTGTAGTTCACCTCTGAATTCATCGCGAACTACAGGGTTTTCAAGAATTTTCCTGTTCAGTGGGGTGTTTTCTATATTAACTGATGTCAACATGATACAAGGAAATGTAGACGCATTTTGAACGGTACCATATCTGCCTCTGCATCGCGCGCATGACTCTTGTAATCTTGATGTCCCGTAAGTTTGAGCGTTTAATGATTATATAGTCGATGAGATTAACCTGAACGAAGATGTCTCCAAGTGGTTTTATACTTCGCGTTTAGTCTAAAAATCGTATTTGTGATGATAAGTGAGAAGTAAGCCGTTATCGTTCTTATCGCCAATGTCTCGTGTCTTCTAAAAGTATAGCCGACCGTATACCGTTGCTTTTACCCCTTCGAGCATTAAAGTCGCCAGGAAAGATGATTTTATCCGACTTGGGGGGCTGCTGTGCGGTATATTGTGAAGATCCTTGCAGAAATTTTCCTTGACTTCGGAGTTCGGGGGCATATGCAGAAATAACTGACGCATATTTGACGAAGTGAGATTCTCATCTTTATTAGCCTTTCATTTAATGTTGGAAATTTTAATAAAAATTCCATTACGGGATTTTTTACAGTAAAGCCAACTTCATAAATCCTGACCTTTCCAAAAAAAAAAAAAAAAAGTGTACAATTATCCATTGTTTCCTTAATCCTATCGTGTTCAGTTTCACACAGCGCTGAAATATCGACGGCACATTTTTTTATCGCATACGCAACCATTGCAGTATTCCTCCCCTTTGCGGACGTTCCGCATTTATATCTAGTAATGTCCGGACATTCCAGGTGGCTATTTTTAGATCTAAATTTTTGGGGTTTTCCCATCATTTGTCTTATTATTTCGACTGCGGATGCGGTTTCTTTCCGTAACCCAGGCACGGATGTGTGGAAGGTTTCTTTAACTGTTCTCTTAGTGCGTCCTATTTCTTCATCGCACATAATGCTGCTGAGCGCTAATTGTGCCGTTTTTATTAGCGAGCGACACCAAAGTTATGTTCCACCTGCGCGTGTAGAGCTGCAGCTAAAAACTTCCCACCAACCTGGCCTGCTTTCGTTACCTCCGCTTCTTCGCCGTGGGGACTTTTAAATGTGCATCGTGCAGTGCGTGTGTTTATCGAAAATTACACATCTACACCTACATCTACTAGAGAAAAGTCCATCTGGTGGTTCAATAGCGCACCGATGTGAGACAATTGAGGTGAGCACTAGTCAATTGAGCGGGAGAGACAGAATTGATTTGAGTGATTTTTGAGTCTGTTGTGTGCCGGCCATCGTAACTTTCCGTTCTGATGCGTCGCGACACAAATATTTACAAACTCACTGACTATAAGCGAATTTTATCAGCACGCTCGATTCATTATTTCCTTCTTCTAATACGTACGTATAATAAACTTTCGTTCATACGTATTTCCTATTTTATCACGTATCCATCAAGCGCGACTAATGTATAAGAACTAATAATTAACTTAGAAAATCAGATTCATATCCTGGGCGTTACCCGAACTCGATCGATACCGAATCCAGTCTGCCCGGTTAACACACCTAAAAGTTTGGTTGGTTTGTAATAATCAGTGGTAATTTCGGACTTTTATCGGTACATTGATCACAGTTCGCTTAACCGTCAAAGCTGTACAAGTATAATAAACGCGATTTAAAAGTTCGTTGTCTGTTTATATCAACTTGAGCACCGGGTCGTCGTCGTCATCGTAACCCTTCGTGAATACAAGTCACGAATTTAGTGATTATTTAAGTTTGCTGTGTACTGGCGCAAGTATGTGATCCACTCGGTCCTTTCCACATATGTTATCGCCCAACGATGTTGCTTGACTTAAGTGGTTCGCCACAAGAAGGCTGTGGATAGGGGCGTTTGGCAGTGCAAATGTGGCACCACTTCTTATAGCCGTGTCTGAATATATGTATCTATCCACTTCGGTAATCCACTGCGTGCCGCCACGTTAAGATCCTGTAATTAAATTAGAAAGGTACTCGATAAATTACCAGTAAATATAAGTCAATAATATTTACGTAATTAATGAAAATATAACGCTTTGTTCCGGTATTAGTAGTTAACGTGTCATCATGGTGTGTGATTTCCTCCGTAACCGCTTATTTGCATGTATTCATATGAATATGTCTAAAACAGACGAAACCAGTCGGACTATTTTATATATTTTGTGAATCTAATTTTATTGTATTGTATTATTTTATGTTTTACAAATAACGTTATGTATTTTATGTAATTGTGAATACTTAATTTGTTCATATAGAAAAATACCTCAACAGTGTACCGGTATTTTGAAGTTATTTAAATTTTTAAAAAAATTTTACACAAAGTTAACATGCCGTTATGACGTTATTAGATTATATAATAAATCTCGGTAATATTTTCGCGCGAAATTAAATCTTTTTCTACTTTTGCTGTTATTATATAGCTCTATTAAAAATATAGGAATTTATAAATTCCACTGATAATTGAAATTGCTATGAAATTCTATTATAAAATATAATCTCTAAAATTTAATTTCGTAACACTTTCAATATTTAAATTATATCGGCTGAAACTGAAAAATCTAAAGTAGTAATTCATTTCTGATACATTGAGGTTTAAATTTAATAGATTATTAATTGAATTATGAGTGTACATATTTCGGTAAACTTCGAATCAACCGAAACATTTACTTATTATTACTGAAATATGATCTGCAAAAATAATAATTTTAAAATTCTCAGACATAAATTTTTTTTTTAAATTTGCGAAAGATACTCTACAAACATAGACCTAAAACGAACGGATCCTCGAAAAATTTTCATTTCAGTTTTAACTTATAAATTTCATACTATATCGAATCTTTCACTAAATTAATTATTTAAAATATTTCTTATTTTACATCGTATATTCCTTTGTAACATTTAAAGTTATAACATGGCGCAAATGACGGTTATTACTTTTATATTATTTAACTACCTTCATAAAATACATAGACTGGATTTTTTTTTCTCTAAAGCCGAACGTAAATTTTACCGATTTATTTATTTTTCTTTTTTGTTTTATTAAAATATACATCACACGATACCACTCCGAACGTTGCCCTGTACAAATTTAAGTTTATCGGATTTCAGTAAAATATTACTATCCGAAAGGGATAATTAAATTTAAAAATTAAGTTAATAAATTTCATAATTCTACCTGCAAACGTAATATCAAAAATTTTACAAAAACCATTTGATATATCATTTCATATTCTTCTTCTTTTCTTTTTTTTTGGAATTCAATTGCTAAAATTAGTAACAACGTAATTTGGAATAAAAGTCCTTAAATAGAATCAAACAGAGTTTAACGCTTTTTTTTTTCTAATTACCGATTGTATTTCGTCTAGTTTTTGACCTATTTAAGAATATTCTACATTTTAATTAAAAAAGCAAATTTTTCATAAATTAGTGTAGTCTACGCACGTACTTTTTGTATTCTTTAAATTGTAATTTACGTTGTTTTATAAAACAATTGTTATAATCGAATTTTTACTTCTTTTATACTTACAATAATATTTATTATTTTATTTTTTTGTTCACTCTTTATTCCGCCACCTCTTATTTTATTATATCATCTGTCCATCTTCTTGAGGGTCTTTCTTCTTTCCGTTTTCCTATGTATGGTCGTCAGTTCAGTACTTCCTTTGTCCATCTTCCGTCTGTTAATCTTACGACATGTCCCCTGCTCCAGTTTCATTTGTTTGTTGCAATTTCGGCTACGATATCTTCAACTTTGGAAACTAATAATTAAGCAGTGGCTGGTTGATATATAAATGAGTGATAGTAAGTTAGTTCTTAATTGTACATATATAGGCAATTGGTGGTGAGAATCAATCATATGTATATAATTAAGACGGATAATAATATGATGTATGCCTATTTATAATGTAAATTAAGTATTAAGAAGTATCATAACTTTATATATGAATAAACGATGATAGGAGTGTTGGGCACCCACAGACAGGCAGCTTGCCTCGTGGGACTCGCAACTTATTTTAAAAACAAAAAAAACCCTGCGGGGTTTATTGGAGTATAGGGATTTCTGATTCTGTCATTTAGTCTTACTCACAATAACACACGTTGTTCCATTCGTCTTTCAGCCTCTCCAATTTTATTCACCGATTCTTTTGTTAAAGGCCAGGGGTTTCCACTCTTCAGCTGAGCACCGGTAGAATGCACTAATTAAACAGTTTGGGTCGGTTCGCTGGACTGATCATTTCGTAAAATCCTTTTTATTCTTCTAAACATCCGCGAGCTGTATTTTCAATTTCCCGCATAGTATCGTTTTTTTTTTCAGTTATAATACCTAAATACACAAAGTTGTCGACACCTTTTTTACATTTTTACAAAACCTTTCCTAAATCCATATTTATGTCGTTTCCCTCTGGTTCTCCATATTTTATAACTTTCGTTTTCCCCGGGTTTATTCTTAATCATATTTTTCCAGTATTTTTTCTAATCAAAGTATCATTTTCTAAAATTATTATCTATATATATATATATATTTGGGGGGTGGGTTGCAGTTTAATGAAAAATAGCGCTAACAGGTTGTGCCGGTCAGATGACCTAGAAACCAGAACCATTATAACTTTTGCGATGTGAAAAATATAGGTAGCGCATAAGGCTGCGGTACTGAGGTTTAGGTTTTATTCCGAAGCAGTTAATAGTTTTGGTTCCATTCGGAGGTGGCCACAGTTATACCTGGTTTTATTTCACGGAGAAACAACCAGTTGCCGTGCCTCCTCCGAGAAAATAGCATATCGGGTGGAAGTTTTGCAAACGACAACTTTAAATGAATTAACGAAAGTTTCATTCTCGTCTGGCCTAAATAATTTACATGGGAAAAACGGAAGTTCAAAAACGGCCGATATTTTTTAAATATCCTCGGTAAAAGTTAAATTCTACTAATAATTTTTGTCTGTGAAACGTGTCTTTCCTTACGCTGAATGTAATAAAAAACCCGATTGAAATCTGCGGTGGTCGATGACGATTTTCATATTTACTCGTTACGTCAGTGTGATCACAGATGACGCAAAAATAAATATTACGATCGTATTATCATTCATTCTCTGTTTTTCCTTTCTTCGTTCCAGCTATCGTTTATGTTGAAATTGACGACTTTTTAATTTTTATTTGTTTCCAAGTGTAGGTCGTTAAGCAACGCCTCCTTCCCAAAACAGAAACTATTTCCACGTCAAAATTCAAAAAAAATCTAAATTCGAATAAATTATCAATTATATAATTACTTTACGGTTCGTGCAATCCTCAAGTATAGTATTTTTGGACAAATTTTAATTTCAATAAATACATCGGCGAGAAGGTTTTTCTTTAAATTTATTTCATGGCTTTTGATTGAAAAAAGAACGAAACAGAAAAAAAACCTGAAGAAATTTCTAGTTTTCCTGCATACATAAGTTGTAATATAAATAGAGAGTTTCATTTAAGCAGACATCGAATAACATCCTAAAAGTTGTGTGGTAGCATTTAGGGAAGAGGTCTCTTTCACTATTTTTCTGGCTGGTCAACATTGAAACCCGGGGCTACCATCAAATTTTAATTTGCTCTGTGTCCCGGAATTCGTAGTCATCTCTGTTAGAACGAAAACTCTCATTTAGCGCATTTAATTATCGAGTTTAAATACCGAATAATTAAAAAAAAAAGCGAAAGAAATTAAACATTCATTAAAAGAATCGTTTTCCTGTAACTCGATCGCGTTTTATAATTTTCATTTATCTTTCGGAATTTTGTTTTTTCATTCAGATAGATATTTGATTTTTGTTTTTTTTTTTTTTTTTTTTTGATTTTTTTGGCTCGTTAGATATGGACATCAGAACAGCGGCGCAAAAAGAATTTTTATCTATATTTTTAATTTATAGGAACGAAAAACACCGTTGCTTAACCAACCACACCTTGGCGTATAGTCGGCAATGATGTAAGTGGAATAGGTTTTAAAGAGTTTGTTCGCAACCGATTATAGTCTACATAAATGAAACAACAGAAATTCGGTTGTAGGATGCAGGTATCTCCGCATAAACAGAGCATCCGCTGGATTGTATGGACATTTTTTTTTTTTTTTTATTATTATTTTAAAATAAAGGTACAATCTTAACCGTTAAATTAAGTAAGTACCGATAATAATAACGAGTGTTCAACAATTATTAATTAATAACATCGTTGACGGTATCCACCCGAAGATCTGTACAAATATCATCATTACGTGAATGTCGATTAGCATCTACAATTACACGTAAGATGATATTTTGACGCCGCTGGATCATTCCTCGATTGGAACGCGCAGTAGTATAAGGCAATTCCATACGTGTATGAACGTAAGATGATTTATCTCGGAAATAATGAAAAATTAACTCGAATGAATTGTAGACGTGTAGTTGCGACAATGATTGACTTATTATTTTTACAACCAGGTGGAGCTTACTAAATAACCAGCTAATCTTCGTTACTGGAAGTGCATGAAAAGATAAAAAAAAAAAAAACAAATATAAAGAATATTTATCGGATTATGGTGGAAAGACGGTAAAATAAAACTGCTGCGGTTTCGACAGTGGATACCGTTAGAAAGAGCAACACACGAAATAGTAATAGTGTTAACACGAACTTACGGCTAGGAGACGTTCCAAATGTTCCAGATGAAAAAATGTTCAGAAACAATTTGATATGCCGATATATAAAAAATTCGACATTTTACATTCTTTTAAGTAATATTATTATAAAAAATACATACGTTGTGCGGAACTATTTCGCAAACTTCAATTTCTAAAAATTTCTGTACTAATCTGGTTTTAATGATAACATCAATGTATTCCTCTATATGCAGTAAATTATTTCACGAATTTCGGCTTAAAAATTCGTTCCATTTTTCAACCATTCTAAATATCATCGTAAATAAGATGGAAGTAATTCTCACCACTCAGAAACAACACACGAGCAATGTAACGACCAGAAAAAATAAACGGTTTTGCGTGAAAAGCGATTAAGGAAAAAGGAAATGAGCGTGTGATATGTGGAATATCAAAATGCTGCAACATGTCCATGTTGGAGCAAAAAAGTCGTCGTTCTATTCCATCATCAAAATCAAAAATAAGACTGCAGAGTAAATGCTTTGAACGGGAAACATTTCGAAAAAATTGTTCCGCTCAAGAAAGTCGTTTGTAAAACACTATTTGATTCCGACCATTCTTGGAAGTGATTTAATCGTCCATTTGAACGAGCAAATCATATTTCACTGTATTTATTAATTAAACTCGTTGTTCGTGTATATTCGCAACAAATACATTTTTAACACGTAATTAAAACAATTATATATAATTATTTTAATTACGTGTTAAAAATTTGTTTGCTGCAAACCATATTTAGTGATTTTCGAATTTTTAAATCTGGATAACAAAACCCATTTTTTCTAGCTGCATTTAATAGCACACTTGTGTATCGATGCTCACAATATCCACGCGTGCGCCATGTTAAACATTAATCGCAAAATTAATTTAGTTACCGCTAACCTTTGTTGACTATAACAAATTATACGAATTATCGCGGAGTAATTTTATTTGCAAAGGAAGTCTTAGTTTTTTGAATATTTTTATTTTGAAAATTTAAATACCTGTCGAATAAAACTGATTCTATCAATCGTGTACTACTGACTCTGAACACCACGCTCGTTCGCAGTAATGTGCGGATCTTTGAAATGTAAAACCATGAAGCGTGTGTTCATGATATTTACATACTTCTTTTTAAAAAAGAGAAAAACTTTCTTTTAAGATTTTTCTTAAAAAATATCTAGTGTCACGGGGAACGCTTACAAAGTGGTATACAATTGATAAATAGCAAATGACAAATGCCACACTCTTCACCGTCAGATGAACAAAAGTACGATTAATCGTTGCAATTAATACGATTTATTTCATATCATTATTAAAACTGCCACGTGGTATCAACAGTCGCCTGAACAGGCACCCGGTACGCCGTGAATCACTATAAAAAGTAATGTAACAATACTCGTAAATTAATCAGCGCGCCACAAAAAAAAAAAATCTGAAATATTTTGTTTTTGCTTGTTTTTATTTCATACCGTTCCGTATATTTGTGTCACTTCTTATTTATAGTATGTGTACGTTATTGATGAGCTTTGTGAATCGATCGTTTTAATTACTTGAAGAGACTTTATTGTTTATTATGCATACATACTATATATAACATATATATATATATATATATATATATATATATATATATATATATATGCACTATTGAATACTTTATAAGTATATCCATAATAGATTACATTAAATTGTAAAAGCGATGTTCATGTTGTTTGGGTAATTTTACTCGATTTTGTAAAAAAAAAAAAAAGAAAAAGAAATAATAAAATTTATTTGATTATTATCAGAGAATTTGGAATAACGAAATCCGCGAAAAAATATTTACACAAGATACATGACAGTCTTCTTTATTTATTTGGAAAAGAGCGAACATCATAAATTGGCGAATACGACAGGATGTTGTCGTGAAGGTTTAAATAAATAAAAAGTTACATGACAATATTCAGATATATATATATATATATATGTCTGTATCGTGTAAAGACTTAAATTTTAATTTAAATGTCAGTGTTTTAAAGAACATGTTATTGATACATAATATATAATATTGAATAGTGATTGCGTTTATTTTTCTTAAATTAGTTTGTTGCACGAGCAAGGATAACCAGTCGACTTATTAATTACTTCCTTCGCAACTTGTCCCATATCATTTTCCCATTAAAAACGATAATCATCGCTCGTCATTCTTTTCTCAATTGCTTTTCTGTGGCACTTATTTTTCTTTATCTTCCTGAAAGTTTTACACTAGCGACTGATTCTTCTGCAAAACGGAAGTTGAATAGCATACTAGATGCTTTCCAGTAACTATTATTTTAACTTATTCTTTCTATTATCTTTTTCCCCCTCTTCAATTTGGGTACCACTACCGTTTACGGAAGATTTATATCAGTGATTTTTGTTGTTTTTTTTGTCCGGTTTGCTTTAGCGCTTGTCCGCCGCCGGGCATTAACTTCTTTCCAACTAACTGCAATTACTCTCCACCGTGTACTATTTTCTTTCCCTTAACTTCTTTCACATCTCTCTCTCACTATACTTATCCACTATTCCTGTTTAATTTCCCGTAGTTAGTTTACTCAACTTTGTTCCTAATTTCCCGGTTCGTTCTCGTTCGTTACTCATTCCATTTGCAAAATTTAATGTAGAGCAACTCTATTGCAGTTTCAACAAAAATTCTTTAAAGATGCTACTAGAAACTTTCGTAAAACTTATCGCGTCGTATTTCGAAAATGGTCGCCTTGATGTCAAGATTTGCCAATTCTGAAGAAAGATAACACACTACGTTCGTGCATAAATCCACGAGGTTGGTTTTATCGTAATTTTATCAATTATAAACGGAGTTCACATTTCATGGCAGCGTGATATATTTTTCAACGACGATATTAATTTAGAGATTGTTAAAAGTAAATTTTTGAATTATTAAAAACCATCGCTTAATGGAGAGTAGACGCATGCGCGTGCTTTCACCATTTTTACCAGCGTTACATGTAGCCTCAGCAGCTTTTAATACACTTTTGTGAAAGTTCTTTTTCGGTAACTTTTTATTCGGAATAAAAATTTTTTTAAAGTAATCATGCATAAAAAATTAGTCAGTTAGAAAACCGTTCTTTTCTTATTATTTTTTTTTATTTTTTTTTTTTTTTTATTTAATTTTTGGCACTAATGTATCAGTTTAAAAATTGATAATTTTTTAACGATTTTAATGTGTTTTTTTAAAAAGTTTTCGATATATTTTTCTGTACTTTCGGATCATAATTTTTACAAAATCTATTATTATTATTATTATTATTATTATTATTAAGGATTTAATAATCCGTTCGAAAAGTATTCTACGACGAAATTCAGCAACGAAACATTCGTAGTTTCGAGATATAAAATTGAATTATATCGAGAATATTTTAAAGCATAACTTTTTCCAGTTAAAATTCGTGACATATTTTTAAATGCGAATTACAGATGGGAGAAGCCATTTTGAAATACCAAGGCGCAGCGTAGAATACTGGTCGGCTAGCAAAAACGGTATTTGTAAAATCTAGCGAGAGAAGTAAAAGACGAGGAATGTTTTCGCAAAGAAACTTCTGACAAATAATTACTAATTCCCCCCGGGACAGCTCAAACGATATTACAAACTCCGGAAAAGAGAGACGCTTTTGCAGTAGATTTAATTGGTTCTCCGAAATAAGCTGGAAAAGATAAAAAACGGGTATATTAGGTTGAGGAAGAGCCTTTGTGTATTGGAAGATTATTAACATATTTAGAAACAATTTAGGAACATCGAATGGCAGATAAACCTATACTGATTTGTAAATATCTGCGATGATTCTCACCGGCAACAATTTAAAAAAAAAAATTCTCGTTAATAATTTTGATACTTCTAATGTGGCTCACGCTATAGAGTCAACGTTAACACCGAATGAAAAAAATCTTTTTCTACGAAACTTACACAATGCTGTTTACTCTATAGTCTGAAATCTTTTAATGCTGTTATAATGTTCTTACAATGCTGTTATATAGTTCACAATGTTGTTATTATGCTGTTACATAAAAATGATTTCAACAACGAAATACTATGTAACTTCTAAAAATAGCTATAAAAAAAAAAAAAAATCGTAAAGCCTTACACGGCAGGATTCATTTTACTTGAATGCTAACTACTTTTTTGTGAGACATTCGTAAAGCCAGTGATCGCGGGAATTCAAAAATTTGACGAAAAATAAGATTGGTTCCATTTAGTGACAAAGTAACGCGGACATTTGAGAAGAAAATTCGACTTTTTTTCTTTTATATTTCTTTATAAAGTGAAAATTCTTACGGAGCAAAAGTAAAATTATTCGCAACTGTTTTCGCATGAATTACAACACTGTTAATGTGATTTTTTGAAATTGCAATCGGAAGTTTTACGCTAAAAATCCTTCAAGAATGAATGTCAAATCGGTTTAAAGAATTAATTATTTCCCGGTGTTTTATGCACAACTAAAAATAATTTTACTGTGGCTGATCGTGCGTGAAGGTGGGAGGTTTAAAAATTAATTACAATCAACATTTCCGGTGAAATAATTTTGATCAGCTGAATATGTTACACTGTGTGATTTTTCGCGAAAACGAGTAAAATGCGTGGTGCCGACTGACCGAAGTGAACACATTTCAATTGTAGTAAGAGATATTCGGATAGCAAAAGGAAGACTGTCTAAGAGAATCGCATATACTATATATATGTATTTCCAAAAGTAGTTTGGAAACAGTATCGTTTGCAAATTCATATCGTTTGAAAAATACGAATTGAACATAACGCTGGAGACACCTCACTCGCCAAAAAGTTTCGCCGAAGGATTAGACATTTCTTTCACTCTGAACACCAACACAGAACGTGAAAATCATTTCCACTCTTATTGATTTCGCAACTCCCTCGGTATGTTTGCGAATAACAACAATGCTGGAAAAACAAAAAAAAATGCCCGCAAGTACGTGACGCGGGGGCGGCTAGATGTTGAAATAATTTCCGGCTAACACTTAATTTCAGTACTTGCGAAATTGGATCCACGTATATTTAGATTATTTTTTAACTAAGCCGGTCGGTATTAAATTTATAATGGATATTATATTGATCTTTGAAAGTTGATAAAAGAATTCAAAAGCTGCTCACTCCGCTAATCATCTTGCACACAAATTATAAATACTGATACTGTATACATGTAATGATATTCAATTCCTCCGATTCGTATCTTAAAAGCCCGAGAAGTAGATGCCTCCGATTCTTCTCATGATACGGTTTTTGAACTTATATTTCCAATGTATTGAACTTTTTTCAATACTTTTTTAATCTAAACTCCACCGATGGCTATTTTATGTTTACCTGTTGATATACCGATAAATTTCATAAAATATTATGCAATCTTCCGTACTACGAGTATTTTTACGAGTAGATTTAGTTCAATGATTTCTGTAATAAGGAACACTATTACGATTAATTCGTAGCATTAATTTGTTAATAAATTCTTCTTTCCGAATGGAATAATAAAGAGAAAGCAGTTTAATACTATTTTAATTTGACCGCATAAAAAAAAAGGAGGGGAAAAATGGATAGTTCCAACTATATGAGGTACCGTGGAAAAAAATGCAGTTCATAAGTTCTTATTCGTTAAATTATTTAACAAAAGAAATAGTCGGATTGGCGCTGTGAAAATATAAAAATCGCCTTTAAAAGAAAAAGAAACATTATTAAGCCGTCGCTTACGATCGCTGCACCGAGAAGAATTGCTAAAAACATTCTAGACCGATATCTTCTATCGGTGAATTCAAGTGCGTTCGCTTTTGTAACTGATGAAAATGAGGTATTTCCTTCACAGTATATATAATTTCTGATGAAAATGAGGTATTTCCTTCACAGTATATATAATTTCTGATGAAAATGAGGTATTTCCTTCACAGTATATATAATTTCTGATGAAAATGAGGTATTTCCTTCACAGTATATATAATTTGTAACTGATGAAAATGAGGTATTTCCTTCGAAGAATATATAAATGTATCTTTTCTAGACCCCCCAATGGTCTATAATTTTTTTAGAAGAGTCGATTTCAACTATGTCATTTTTAAATGTATAATTGATACAAAAACAGTACATGATTTTTATCATATTAGTTCTAGCATAAAAATGACACTCCCATTAATATATATATATATATATACATTATTATTGTAAGTGTTATTAAAATGTTATCAGACTAGTTCTTCTATTTCTAAACACCGGAGCGAACGATATCCAGTTTATTGTTGTCACTTTTAAAAGCATGTAAAATTTCGAAGAAAAAAAAAAAACAGCAACAACAACGAAAGTACAACTCTAATACGGCATGTTGAAATTCGAATTTATAAGCATGATGCCGGTTGTTTTTTGCTTTTTTTTTTAGGGAACTGAGCTGTGCAGGCAATTGTCGCGGTGTTAAATAGGTTAGGCGATCGATAATCGTCTGGTGGCAAGATGTTTATCAAGAAAAAATAACTTGGCCGCTAATTGGGAGACGCTCGTCAAAACAAAACCGAATCGGACACCAGCAGACAGGAGGAATTACAGGAAACTGTCTCGAATTAACTAACTACGATTTAAATTAATTCCCCGCGACCCCCGGACAGGAATGAAGGAGCATTCCCCGATTTTACTACTTCTTCATTTTATTTCCTTTAATAGGAGCGCCCGGTTGTAAATTAAACGAGACGTTTTGTTTTTATTTGACGCGCGCTCCGCTCACTAATTAAACTAATCGCTTATACCTCTGGAAACTGTTAATACCTAATTTTTTTCCGAATATTTCTCCTCTGTTGTAGCCTTTTCGTAGGATCGCGCGCCGAAATACGGAAGGAAAGCAAGCAGTCGAGAGGATGATAAAGTACGAATGAGAAGACAAACGAAGATGATATCAGCACGGAGGGGCAACTGAGGCAGCGCCGGACAACGATCGGCCATCGTACGGTACTAATAATGCCAGTTAAACGTGTTCCCCCGGTGCGTCGGTCTTTTTCGACCATCGCCGCCGAGCAGGACGACGACAGATATCGGAAGATTAGTCGTCGCTTTCGCATGTGACAGGTTGATTGCGGCTATTTCGTCCTCCGATGATATTAATTAGGAGCTTAAATAGTAGAGCGATTTGTTTGAATATTAACCAAGTCCGGGCCAGTCGACGATTCCCCATCGACCCTAACCACCTCCAGCATCATCGTAATAGAGGACCCCTTGCCTTTGCCAGTCCGTTTTCTTCCATTAGCTTCATAAAAATTTGTCTGTCACATGAAATACGAACGTTCGTTAGAGAAATTTTTATTAGCCGGACACATGTACGAAAGTGCGGACGGGTCGCTTTTCCACCGTCATATTAATTTTAATTAGTGAAATGGGTACATCACGCACGCGCAGGGCTTCACGCTGAATCTCGCTCGGTGCGCTCGTCGCCATTTCCAAGAGGTGAGATCTGTTTCCGCGACATTTTAACCAATCTCTATATTCGTAAATTGGCCTAGTTATTGAATTTCACATTTAAATTCTTCCATAAAATTTATATTTCCACGAACTGTGAAAAAGATTCACTCATATATATATATATATATATTTATTTATTTATTTTTTCTTTTCGCATATTTTATTATTCACAATTAATATTAGTTGATTCATATATCCCGTCGAATTCAGTTTTGTGGACACATTAATCCCATTTTTACATACACCATTTTTATACTGGTATCTATTTAAAATATGTACTTAATATACTATACAGTGTGGTCTTTTCACATAAATGAGTATCCTATTTTTACGATATTTCATTAAATTTATTAAATTCATGAAAAAGTTTTTAGTTCATCTCTATGAAGTAAAGTAAGTCTTGTATATGTATCGTGGATTAGTTAAAATTTTCATAATGTATTTAAGAGTCTAGTGAATATCTAAAGATTTTTACTTTTCCAGATTTCTCCCCGGTATGTTCAGTTTCAAATTAGGTATAAACCTAGAGAGAGCAGATACAAGCTTCGAACTTACGACACCTCTGGTGGTCCTTAACTACTAGGCTCATGCCGTCGGTAAATATTACGTTATTGTTATTGCATCGTTGTAAAATGTGTCGTCCTATATTATATCCCGTAAATTATATCTAATACATCTATCCGATTCTGAAATTTTTGAACAATTTTTAGATAACCCTTAAATACTCGTATATTACATAACCCAATAATATGAGAGAACTGTATAGTTAAAATGATTTGGTATGTGAGATTATTATTAATTAGTTAAAATGATTTGGTATGTGAGATTATTATTAATTAGTTAAAATGATTTGGTATGTGAGATTATTATTAATTAGTTAAAATGATTTGGTATGTGAGATTATTATTAGTAATTCTTCCAATTATGCTCGGAAAAAACTGAGATGTTGTGTTACTACGCCCCACTATATTTCCCGGAACTTAATAATATAATATTCATTTATTATCTTTTTGAATTACCTTCATTTAAATAATTTATTTCCATTAATAAAATATGCTTTTTCACGTATTACGTTACTATTTTATTTTTAATTAAAAATAAACACATACGCCTATCTCCCTATTTCTAATAGCATGATGCCAATAATGAGTAAAAACTAAAATTGTACTAATTTAATTCATTTCATCGGCAATGTCGTTCGATAAGTTTATAAAATCTTGTGAAATTTTTTAATTTTAATCGTGCCGATACAGATAATACCAGCGTATAAAATGTTAGGTACTATACTACAACAGCGGTTTATATTGTGATTCCTTTCTTATAATTTAAACGACTATCATCGTATAAAGTTTTCGTTAAAAATGTATTTTTACAAAAAATAGATACCGACTTCGAGGTTTATTATATAAAATTTAAAAATGCACTAAAAAGTAAAAAATAATTACTCCCGATGAGAAAATATATATCAGAGTGTAATATAACACTTAAGTGATGATATTATCGTAATTCTTGTACAACATTAATACCTTAATCAGAGTCGACATCAAATTAATATTAAAATAATAATTAAAAACTGCATTAAATGTTCATTAAATAGGTCCTAGATATTGTAACATGAATTTGATGTCGACTCTGATTAAGGTATTCATGTTGTATAAGAATTACGATAATATCATCACTTAAGTGTTATATTACACTCTGATATATATTTTCTTATCGGGAGTAATTATTTTTTACTTTTTAGTTCATTTTTAAATTTTTATAATAAAACCTTGAAGTCGGTATTTATTTTTTGTAAAAATACATTTTAACAACTTGAATTTTTTTCTTGTTAGAAATCAATTTTTTTCACATTATTCTCCGTACTCTTTATACTGAAAAAAATCGATTTCTTTATTTTGAACTGCATTTCCACGGTAAAAACGTCAAAAGCTATATTTCCATGGTAATTTGGCAAGTAATCATGAAAGAAAAAATAACTATAAAAAAAAAAAAGCAAAAAAAAAACGAAGCTAAATCTAACCTGACGGTGGTGAAACCAATCATGAACGAAAAGCATCCAAAAAGCTTCAATTTCCCGCATTATTAAGGATAACTCAAAAACTACCAGTCGGATCTTGATCAAATTTAAATATAATCACATAAGAAGCACCAGTTTTCAAATAAAAGAAAGATCGTCAAAATCGGTTCACCTATAAAAAAGTTCTGAGGTATCACACATAAAAAATAAAAAAAATAAATAAAAAAAATAAATAAAAAAAATAAATAAAAATAAATAAATAAATAAATAAAATTAATAAAAAAAAATACAATCGAATTGAGAACCTCCTCGTTTTTCTGAAATCAGTTAAAAATACATATAAATTTCGTTAATTTACTTTTAATATAGTTAAAATGATTACCATTACTTTATCTATAACATATTTTCACCTTTGTGTGGCGTCCATCTATATTACAGTGATATCTCTGTTCGAATACGAATTCGTAACTATTATTACTTAAGATACACCAAGTTGTGTGTAATTTTGACACATTGTAGTAGGCGCGACATGTAATAATTTTTTCGTGTTGACGCCTATTCTCGCTTTAATCGAATGAAGAAATTAGAACGATTTTAATTAATTCGTCCCCGCGTTGTATATTAGAATCGTACACTAGTGTGACATTCTAAATTCGCCGATCTACGCATACAGTTCGCGCTTTCGAATTTTCATCTTTTTTTTCTTTTGAATTTTTTTTTGAAAATAAAAAAGGCAACGACAATAGTGTTTATTTTTTTAAGAAAAATTATGCGAATAAAACTCTAGTTTCGGATTTCGCTCGCGAAAACTAGGACGTTTATAATGTATGCGCGAGAGATATTTTTAATTTCAAGGAGACTTTTAAACGCTTGCTTTTTTTCGGCATTTCACTGTTGTAACGGTTCTAGTCGTTCACTTTGGTCCTCAGGGATGCCAACCACGAGGTTTTAAGCTCGTGGGTTTGATTTATTTAGATTTTATTTAACTTTATCGGAGAATGTTTCTTATTATTATTATGAAAGGAAAACTATTTAACTGAAATTTGACGAAAAAAAACGATATATTAAGAAAAACTCACACCTATCTTTCGGGGCCGGTCGACCGGTGAAAAAACACACAATAATTATACCGAAAATAACGATTATACAGTTAGGCACGGTAATGATAAAATATAATATTAAACGTGACGTATCACCATTGTCGGTGTTTATCCGGGATCCGTAGGTTGAGGATGCGGCGGCAATCGGACGGAGAAATCGGATTCAACGGCGTGTTATTTTTCTGGCCTTTTGATTGTTTTCGATTTTTCTTTTTACGGTCGCGAATCTCGAATTATATTTACGGAATCAAAATCACAACTAGTTTATTACGTTGATAGAAACGTGAAAAAACTTCCAAGCAACGAACAACTTCTTAGCGGAGGTAGACAAACGACTCCTTTTCTGAGCGCAGGTAAAAAACCAAAATTCTTCACAAAAAAAACGGAACTCTCTTTTTCTAAAAAATCATTTTTTGACCACTCTACATTTCTCCCGCCTTTCCGCTTACCACCCCGGCAGGCGACTGAATCAGATCGATCCTTTCTTCCCGGGTCCCTGGTGATTGGCCACCTAACCGACAATAGTTCCAGGCACACGCGCATTCACACTCGCACTCATTATTCTACATTATTATTTTTTTTTTTATTTTTTATTTTTATTTTTCGGAAATATATACAACCCATGTAATGGACACATTACACTGTTAAACCAACGTCGACATATAATATGTCGAATATTCCCTGCTCGGGATATATCGACGATATTTTTAAAGACGAATTGTTCAACTTCCAAAATTCGAACCGTCAAATTTTACAATTCCGTCCATTTCGCAGTCTTTCCTTATTTTCATGACGGAAAAAGAGGCTGATCAAAAGCGAAAAAAAAGAAACACAATTTTCCATAGAATGGGGACTGCAAACATTCTGTTTCCCAATTTTTCGTCTCGCCGGCTGGATATTTTTTTGCAATTTTAAGGTTCTCATAGTTTTTCTAAAAATCGGTGATGAGAAAGAATATATAAAAATCTGAAAGTGGGTAATCAAAAATCGACCGGTATTAAGTGATGAAAAAAAAAACAAATTAATCTATACAAGCCGCGTTTCTTCAAATAGGCCCTACATGTCATACACTATAAACCGCGTGAATAAAGTTAAATATTTAAGAATACAATTTTCGGTAGTAAACGAAATGAGCACTCTACATCAAATAAGTTAAGAAAATGATAAATTATTATTATTTTTTTATTATGGCCTAAACGTTATACATTTCTCGTCAACGTCTCTAAACCGTTTATATTTAACTATGTGTAACCGGGTTAATTTTAATTTCTCTAGGATTGCGACTAGCAAGATAATTTAAGAAAAATTCCAGGAAATTCGAAAATTTCTCGGCGGAAAATTCTCACCGTGATATAGAAGAATTCTATTAAAAACACAATTTATAAGCTTCGATTTGCAATATTCAGGGCATTTCTAAAAAAGTGTCTACAAACCGGAATAAAACTGGAGCAGTTCTCGTACTCTTCGAGATACTTTGTTCTTTAAGGTGCTAGTACCAATTTATAATCTAAAATAAGTCTTTAAAACATTAATACATATATATATATATATGTATTCGAAAGAACTATAATAAAAAGAAAACATTGACGACCTTTTTCAGATATCGGTCATTCTGCGAACTATAAAATTAATTCCTGACATTTTACATTATGTAATACAGTTTTATTATCATAAAATGTATTTTATTTTATTATTTCAAATTTGTTTTTATGCTTTTGTTATATATCGGCATATCCGGTTGACACGGCCTTACACATTAATGACGTATTAAAATACTATTCCAATTGCATTTTAATAGAGTTCTCCGTACTTTTGTTGAAACAATGTCATTTTATCATTGTTTTATCTTGTTTTTTTTATTTTTATTTTCCACGTATTCGATATAGCTTTTTTAATCTTGGCTAGATTAAAGTAGCTGACCAGCGTAAAATTATCAGATTAATTACAGTTGTTACTAACATTATCATAAACATTTTATCTTTTCCCTTTGGTTTTTTTTCGGATACGTCAACTATAGATGTTAACCCATATAAACACCATTACGCTCCATGTTTTATCACGTACTAATATTACACGTATAATTACCTAAATTAAGGTATAATTTTTTTCTCATTTATATTGAGAGTAAGATTTATGATGCTCCACAATAACCATAAACATATGTGCATATTACAATCATATGCGTACGTCTGTATTTATGGATACTGTAATGGATACACACAAATATGTTTATATAAACATATGTATACTTACGATTTTCCCGGTTCGTGAATATGTATTTCACTTCTTCGATATGTGTATACTCGCGATACGGGTTTATTTACATTTTGATTTTAATTCATTCCGGTTTATTTCGTTTTCTTTTGTCCTCTTTTACCTTATTTTGCGCTACCATTCGTTATATATAACTTATTTACCTACCATTCCGGCGTCCGCGCAATTTCGCGTGTTCCGAATTCGTACTAATAATGGTAATATTAAAGCAATTCGGATGTTTGGAGAGACACAACTAATAGAAGACATCGATAACCAAAAAATTCGCGAAAATGGATTGCTGATGGTGACTATTGAAGGAAAAATCAACTAAAAGCCGGATAAGAGGTCGCAGGAAACTAGAATGGATGACAACAGGCACACAGATACATCGGAAGCTGCAACACAGATGATCGATCTAGCAAAGAAGCCGTTTAGTGTAAACCAGCAGTTATTGCACGCAATCTTCTACAACAGAAGAAGCAACATAATGATGATGATGATGATGATGATGATGATGACGGAGAAATAAGATCAACTTTTTAAAACTACGATGTTGGACGTGCACTTTCGGGTGGCTCTTTTATATTTCCTCAAAATTCGAGCCTTTAAAGTTTCCGATCAAACAGAACGGGCTGTCGACTTCTTTTCTTAATTGTTTTCTTTTACAGTGTGATTGTTTTTTTTTTCGAAATTCGGAGCCTTTAATTCTAAAATTTGAACGTTTGGTAGGGTTTCCATAAAGGTGCCAGTTAACGAAAAAGAAATTAATCCTGTGACTACTACGGAAGAACAGGCTCTGTAGATTCATTTTTCGATTTGCCGTTTTATAGAACGTAACGATGTAAGTTTTTGTTGGCAATTTCGTCGCATACTAAAGCCGAGCAAAACGAAGTGCCTATGTACGCATCTCTCTCGATATCGCTGATTAGTGCGTCAAGGACAACGTCTTATCACCGCCGTTGGAGCCGGAATTCGGATTATCATCGGTAAGATAAAAAATAGAGACAACAGAACAGATAACGATTATTATAGGTGCGGATCATGTCTTGCGTTGCGATTAAGCTATGGATTTTTTGACGGTCAAATTTTATGGCTGGCGAACATTTGACGACGACCCGCCCGGCCACCGAAAGTCACCGAAGAACGACGTTCGCGTTTATTTTAAAAGTCGTAAAAATTTCATTTCGATTTTACAGTAAATTCGCCGTAACGCGAGAGATCAATAATTGTCAATAATCTACCATAATCGCGTTAATGTTCGTTTCGACGCCGAAATCAACGTGTCGACACTTTGACGTGTCTCTTTCTTGTCGGAAGAAGGAAACAGATTTGCCGCATTTCATCCTTAAAATTCACGGTATACAGTCGTGCTTCATTCGTAGCGCCTTTTCTGGAAATATCACGGAACGAAATGACCTCAGCGTGTCACGCGAATTATAGCCAGTAGGAGGAACCGGACGAAGGACGCTACACATATTTATAACCGATTCGTAAAATTGCAAAGAATTTAAAAGTGAAATTTCTTTAAGCGCCTAACTACAAACTCTTGCCGAAGCACGACAACGCGACTGTCTTTCTTCGCTGCAGAGTCGCTTGCAGTTCGTTAGTTGATCGATTGCGTAACTCGCGCGACGGTTTGAATGTCGAATTTCGAGGTATAACTGATATTCGATTTCAGATTAGGTATATTATCTTGGGAGTGGCTTGGATCCGGAACGAGAAAACGACCGAAAACCCATAATCCCTCCCCGGTTGGGTAGCCAAGCAGGACACCACTAGGCTACCATAAGTAGATTTTAAATATTATCCGGGGCTGTTGTGGCGTGAGAAATTTCTTCATCTTTAAAATTTCCCCCGAGTATTTTGACCGCCTTTCAACAGTTATCGAGACGAACGATCGCTCATTAATTTTTAAAGAAAACTTTCTTTACTTGAATTTCAATAGGGTTCAAAAGAATCTGTGTACTAGATAATATACCACCGTTTTTCGCCTAATAATGTTTCGGTTTTTTTCCTCCAGTTTTCCAAGTCGGACTGAAATATTTTTAGATTAAATATAGACATATGCACTTTTTATATATATTTTTCATACTTATACTATAGTCGACTGCAGATCCCAATATTAGCTTCTCTATGTTGTCCAATCTTTATCTGAAGTCGGTATTTGATAATGGAAAAAGAAATGTCCTCGTCGTTGTATTTTTCGAAATACGTGAGTTAAGCTGGATATCTGAACACTATCGCCGATAGTGAGTTGACCGATGAGGTGACCATGAAATCCAGTCTTCAAGGTAGCCCCTTTCGTCGACTAACCGATCTGCTTTTTTAAACAAAAACGGCGATAGCAGCAGAGGGTGCTCCGAATATAATAAGAGCAGACTTCGTTTTTCATTCGTACATCACCAAAGGTAATTGGTACGTTCTTATTGTAAACTCGTGACGATATTCTGTGTCTAATACGATTGCGTATCCGTTGTAAAACCGCAGTTCGATTATACATGCGGCATCATTATTATTCACCTATATGTGATGATAAGTACGCACATTTACTTTAGCCGCGAAAATATTAAACGATCATTTTTTAATTTTTTAATAATTTTCACTCGTCACTGCTAAATCATTTACTGACTCAAAACTTGATGCCGGCAAATTTTGTAATTCAGCTTTTAACTACCCTAAGCTATCATAGCATTCCGGTAAATATCCCGAGAGTGGATTAATACGAAATTTCATCTCCACCATCAACAAGACTCGCGAATATGAACATCCGGTAAAACTTCCTAAACAAAAGCGTAACAGTTGTGATAGCTTCTATATATACTTCGAAGATGATGTCGCTCACTTATTTACACACTACGCGACTAGTTGCGCATCATGCCGGAATAATACCGCGTTAGACAGTATTTCCTCTATACGTGTTTCGGGCTGGCTTTAACTTTCCTACCGAGGCTAAGTTCGGCGACAGCGACTTTCGTATCCGCTTGTTCTTTTTGTAGTTCTGTCAGAGCAGAGTACAGGTCGGGGTGGTGTTTGCCTACTACATACTAGACGAAAGCGGTTATGCCAACCTTCACTGGCGTTGTTAGTCTTGTGCGTGTTTGCGAGCGCGGCGGTGTGTTGATTCCACAGGGAAGGTGGATATCGCGCAGGAACGGCTCTACGTCGACCTTTCGCTGGAACGCCAACCACATAAGTGCGTGCGATATATTCGAAGACAGGAAAAAAATCGTCTGTACATTCGTCGCGTAATAAGTTGAAGACTCGGAGGACATCTTCAAGGGGAACCTACACCAAAGCTAACATTGTGTGGGTGAATGCCTTTAAAGTGCGGTTTTCCGGATTATTATTGTACGCTTCCTGGAGTCCTTCCGCTTGCAGTCTTCTGTAGACAGCTTGACTTCACGGTTGCGTCGGGGAAGATGTCCCTGCAGGCGTTAATGATTCCCATTTCAAAATCTGTCATAATTCTTGCAGGGGTACACTCACGCATCCTGAACTCTTCGGCGGCGTCTCGAACTGCTCGTAGAACCGCGTCGTACTGCTTGTCGTCCCAGTCAATAAAGCGTAGACTTTCGGTGGTACATCCTTTTCCGTACGCCAAAGATGGTGAACACCTGCGTGAAGATGGTGGAACTAACCTTAAACGTCTCTCATCGAGGAACCACGTAGAACTCTCACACAGCAATTCGATATTCCACCGCGTCGCAAAGTTTACTCTCTCCGCTTCTTCGTCGTCGTCCGTCTCCTCATCTTCAAAGTATTCTGCTCGCAAGTCGTACATCAGAAATGTTTGTCCTTGAAGCGTTCGCTGATATTTATCCGGTAGCACATGTAATTCGTTCAATGACTTTGGATTCGGAGGCAAATTTCGGCGGCGTACTTTTCTCATCATCTTTGAAAGCGCTTATCGTTGGGAAGCTGGCTGAGAACTTCGGCTGGCACAGCAGCCAGTTCCGTACGAAGCATCATGGCTGGTGGCTGTTCCGGATGAGCCGCGGTCTTTCGCTTGAGTGTATTGGTCACAGCCTCAGCCCGGCATTGTTCTAAGTTCGGCGGATGTTCGTGCGGTGATTCCACAGGTCCTCTAATAAGGACAAAGTCTTCTCCCGGGCGGAGGATCATTGGCAACACAGCTTGCCGTACATTCCTTTCCTCGCAGCTTCTGGCAGTCCCAGTATATTCGTTCTTTCTGCTTTCTTGAGCGGACGTACAAGTACCCTTCCACACACAACTTACAATTAGTTCCCACTAAAGTAGCCATTTCAACGTTTCAGATACTTACGATGATCACTATCGGTGTGAACGACGACCGACATCACTTTCATTAACGTTCCATAGAAATGATGAAAATAAGAAAGCAACAATTTTGTACGTAATTGGGGAACCTTTCATTTCGGGAAAAGTCGTTCGGGAGAAATTTTATTCGGGAAAATAAAATTCGTTAAATTATCCATTCGGGTAAACAACCATTCGGGAATTCGTATTCGGGGAAATGTCCGGGAATCAATAGTCATGTAATGATCTTTTAAACTGCTTTACGTTAAAGGTGGTTTTTTATTCTCATAAGTAAATTTACCATTTTCGTAATAGACATTATTGAAGTTAAACGAGCAGATAGTAATATTATTTTTAATGCAAAATAAATTTATGTGTTTACTAATTTCAAACTGCAGTGTGGCATAATTCCAGCTATAACCACTGATACGCTAAATAACCTACTGTTTTATATGATTTAATTAATTTAATGGCTAGTAATCTTTGATAATTTGCTAACACTTTTTGAAGTCTTTTAAATTTAATCGTATCTGCGTAGATTATGCTATTACATATATAGTAGGTTTTGGTAAAATGACCGCCTTACATAAAATAATCCCTTTAGTATAATTTACTTTGCTATATAATTATTATAAAGTTTTTATTAAAGATAAACAAAAATTTAGTTAACTTATTTTTAATGCTACTAAAGTGATTGTAAAATTTCAAGTGATTATCAATTAATATATCTAAGTATTTAGTATTTGATACTTTATTTATATTTTTAAACCATGTTGTGTTAAATTTAATTGTCTATTACGAATTCTAGAATTAAATAGCATGTAGCTTGTTTTTGATATGTTAATTTTTAGTCCATATTCATTTAGAATTTTTTCAATATTTTATATATATATATTATATATTTTATTACTTAGAGTGTGTTCAGATGTATCTCCTATAATCACTGCAATATCAGCCACGAACGTTATTAGTTAACAGTGTCAAGGTAAGATGATAAAGTCTAGAAAAAACTATATTCCACAAATACGGTCCCAGTACAGATCTTTGTAACACTCCCGTCACAATAGGATATTTCTGGGTACACGATCCGATATTAATAAAAGTAAATCTTTTATGAAAGTAGTGATTTAATATAGTTAATAAGTTATCGTCTAAGCCCAATTCGGATAGCAATACAATTAATTTAAATTTATACTATCAAAAGCTTTTTCGTAATGTCTAGGTTTAATATTCATAAGTTGTACGATTTATGTTTATAACATTTAATAATTTGTAAAACATTGAAGATAGCCAACTCCGCCGACTTTTTTTCAAGAGCTTCATATTGATCGTTATTAATGTTATTTCTACGATCGAATTCTTTTAATTTACATTTAATATACATTTCTCATAGATCTTGCTAAAATTTGAGAGCACAGATATAGAGCTCTCTATACGAAGAAGAATCAGAGTTAGCGGTTTATTTATTTAAGATTATATTACAGTCTTAGATATTTTTTAGTGACCCGGAAAATAGTTATGCTTGAACAACAGGTTAACAAATGTCGCTATAACACGAGGAAATCGATTGTTAAAAAATTTTAAAAATCCATTGGAACTTTTTTTTTTTAAATTTTTTAACAATCGATTTCCTCATGTTATACCGACACTTTTTAACCTGTTCTTTAAGCATAACCATTTTCCCGGGTCACTGAAAAATATCTAAGACTGTAATATTATCTAGAATAAATAAACCGATTGTTGCCTTAATTGCACTATCTAGAGTTTTCCCCTTGAAAAGTTAATACTTTTATTCGACTTTTTGCAGCATCCTCATAGGTTTTTTTTCTTCCTTTTTCATCTTATTACTTCTGCCTTTCCAACTTTTTAATTCCACCTTCTTTAGCAAACTACATTTTCGGTTTCTCCGTTCATACTTTAACACCGGCTTAGTTATGTAATCAAGTCTGGAGTCGAAGCGCTATTTTCCACCTTAATAGTTTTTCCAGCTGCCGCTTGACAATGCTGAGGTCTGTTCGAAACTTATCTCTAGAAGAAAAAGTAATATCGACAGCTTTATTTGAGCACAATTCAACCTGAATCAATGACTTGGCGCAAGAAACTGTACCTCCTTTTTCAACTTAACGGTTATTTTATAGAATTTTTCATTCCATTTTATTTATTTTTCCCGCTCAAATCGAACCATTTACAAACTTTGTTTGGTTTTTTAGTTCCATGAATGTTTAAGTTTTTTAAAAAAAAAAACGATGACGAAACGCTCGATTCATGTCGTCCGTACGGTTGTAAAAGCATATTAGTCTTAGGCAGCTATTCCGCGATGGAAGAGACACTTTTAAATGTTTCAAATTTGGTGATTGGTGAAGATTTCGGCTGAAACGAAAATTCAAGGTTTCATCAAAAGCATTTTAGTTAGATGCATGCTTTTTAATAGGTTGCTTTCTGATTCGGCATTAGCCTAGTTTTTCGAAATACTCTCTCGGCACTGTGACAAAAATTTCTCACTGATTTTTGCGGCATTATTATTATATATATGCGATTTTCGAGTTTCCTGCAAACTTCGCCTCACGGAAGTGACTTAATTGAATTTGTGATTATTATCGTTGTATCAATAATCCTAATGCCTTCATAAGCCGGAGAAGTTTATTATCTTCAATTTTCTGGCTTACACGTGTCATGTTTTGTAAATGATCAACAGGTACCCTGCCGCTCAACTATGAAAGTTAATGAGTTTATCCTGGTACGATACTTTAAAAATCCATCCTCCGAATCTTGTGAATTTCCAATATACTAAGTAATCGCTTCCGATGGAATTCTTGTCGTCTGCTTTATTTCTGCCCTCTTTTATGTTATTTTTATCATTTGTGTATGAAGGAATTTTTAATCATTCCGATTTAACTATTTTAGGCCTTTCCTAATTTTATATCGCGTTCATTAATTAATTCAGTTAACAAAATAATAAAATTATAAACATAAAAAAACGTCTTCCGAAGCTTCTTTTATCCTTCCAGATCTTATCGAATTTCTGTTTTACCTTTATAAATGAATTTATGACTATCCTGCGTTCCTTCACTTCCTTTACTCACTTTGTTCCCAATCATCTCTGATTATTATTTGTAAGTCCGTGACAAGCAGTTTTCTGCCCCTTTCATGATCACACTTTCTATTTTATCATTCTTCCCTTAGACTGTCCTATTCATTTACTTTCTTCTCGCTACTCCATCTGTTTTCAGCCGTAAGTGTATTATTGAGGTTAATGCGGATTCGTTCGATTACTGCTTTCTTTCCATTCTTTCTTCAAAATAGTTATAAATGGCGGCAGATTTTTATTTTTTCCTACTCTTGAAGACATTTTTAATTTTTCGATAGATGAGTTTTTTCATAATATTTTTGGGTAGTGTTATGCGCACCGCTGGGGTTTCTATTAATTTTAGAAATAAGTATTTAATGCTAACAACATAAGCCAAACACAAAGAATAACACAATATGTGCCTGCTCTGTAATAAAAGTAAGTCTCCTCTACCCTTGACAGTTGCTCTATATAAACTTTATGTTTCCATAAGAAAAAATCAAGGAGCGATTTTCTATTTGTTGCATTTTTCCGCAAAGACTTTTCAAAGTTAAGTATCACCACGCCCTTGACGAAATTATTTATCCGCTTCCTGAAATTTCGGTCGTAAGAACCGTTTTTTTCTACATTAATCTCCACCGATTCCACCAATATTGTTACGTCGCCGTATCACGCTATAACCGATTCTATTTTTTCCAACCTATTGTTTATCATAAAATAAATATTTTAAATGAAGACATACTAAGAAAGAACATGAAAACTCGTAACTGAATTGAAATATCAACGTAACAATGATATAACAGGTAAAACATATTTTTTTCATATCCGACATTTATATACACGACTGAAAAATATAATAAATGATTAATTTTTCAAAAACAAAATTCATTATGGCTCGTGAAAATATTTAGGCGAATATTCGTAAATTGAAGATAACCGAAGGTGATACTTGTAGGCAATACAACGAAGGCATCAACCACATTTCTGAAAATTGAAAAGAATTCAAATTCATTAGAAATATAAAATTTGTAACATAAACTTCGCAGAATGTTCAAAATGCAGCACGACATCATCATCACTGCAGTTTTTTCTTGCCGAAAAATGACAAACACCAACACTCGTCTAAATTTCTTTTTTTCCAGCTGATTCTATTATTTCTGCAATTTTTTTTCTCTTGTATAAGTCATCATCATCTCCATTTTCTTTTTCTCGTGTCTTTCTTCCTTGAATCTTTTCCTAAATAATTCTTCTTCTCTTCTTTTATATGCTATTTTTTTCCCCTCTTCTTGTATGTCCTCGACTACGACCATCATCACTATTCCATTTCTGTTGAGTCCTTCTTTGTCATCTTTGTCTTTCACCGTATCCGCCATATTCTTCTTAGCGTTTTCAAATGTTTTCTACGTATAAAATACACATTTTTGCCACGTACGTATATCACGGAAATTCTAAAAATTAAAAAAAAAAAATGAAATTATTCTAATACCTTTCATTAGCTAAATTTAAATCATAAGTTAAAAATGTAAGCGTGTTATGAATTTGAAACCGGTAAAATTTGGTTTCCTATTACCTTTTCGATAGTCTTGAAAAATAAATAAAATAAATATATATATATATATATATATAATATACAAGTATGTATACAAACAAACCGAGTTCCTTCTTGTATCGCACAGAAAATAACTGGACCAATCTTAATAATTATTTAGAGGCTCCGCATTTATCCCTAAGTTACAATTATTCCAACGATATTCCTCACGAGAGTGTTGCTTTAATATTTTTAATTCAAAAATTGATATATATATACATTTTATAAACAACGGACATTATTAATTCATGTACTTTTTATTTTAATGTAACATAAAAAGTTCACGAGGATACAACTATGTTACACTGTATCCTCCGTCTGAAGCTGCGATAAATTTGTAGCGTTAAATGTTCCACCAGTTCACCATGATGTTATTACAAGAGGGTAAGGTGCGCTTTAGCTATAATGCAAGCCGACCATAGAACCACATTAGCGTCGGTACAGAATCATTTTCGTTTTGTAGTGCTCCAAAATGGAAAAGGCAAACTCCAAAAACAATAAGAAGTCTTCAGAAAAGGTTCACTTTCCACCAATTCAGCAACCAGCAGATATAGCACCGTTGAATGTAGACCATTTTAAATAGAGAACATTTCCTAGACAGTATATGTAACAGCGTCTTTTGGATTAATCTTCGTTTGGAGCAAATGAAATTATCGCATTCGTGCCAATCTTTAAAGTATACAAGTCAATCTCGGCTCTCCAACCTGGCTAAATTTTCGCAAATTTATTTCGTAGCGGATTAAAGCTAACAAAATATTTCCAACTTGAATCCGGTTTCATTTTCGAGTTTTAGATTTAAATTCGGAATCCAAGTTTGTCAGTAGCGCTAATAAAACACCGTGGTTTTGTTCGGGTCGATGTATTAAAAGCAAACGGGGGAGCAGAAATGTGACGAAATGGATATCGTCTTATGCAAGTCTCTTCAAATGATTAGCGAAACACATCCGCCATATAGCTACTAATATTTTGTTATGGCAGAGGACAGCTGTAATTTTGTACATCGTGAAATTGATCACTGAGCAAATGTATAACAGCGTCCTTCAAAGTGTGAACGAAAATGGAGGGAAAATGTTTTTTCCCGCGTGCTCCCAGTAAGACCGAAAAATTTTCTTTTTTTACTATAGTTATTCCGGAAGAGGTGAGAAGACAAGGAAAAATTTGTAGTAGCATCTTCTCGGATGATCGCTATTGCATTGTTGCTCGGCAGCGAAACTACAACGTTAAAATCCCTATAAACGTAACCGAAACTCTTGTGTGCGCATTTTATCACGCATAGTGATAAAGTGAAAGTGTTTCAAGATTACTGTCCACTTTTATGGAATACGAAGACCAGTGGAAAAACCGTCGAAGTTTTAGAACGGGCTTGTAGGACATTTGCAGAAATAATCTTGTGACGATTTTCGGCAAACGCTACCTAACAACATTATCGAGGTAAATGCCTCGCTGAAACGCGATCCTTTGTACCGTTCAAGATACAAAGGCTCAATATGTTCTGATGTGTTGCTGAAAATTTTCAGAGAAAGTTTACCGCAGGAGAACAACTGGATAACATTACGGACGTGTCAGCAAATAATACACAAAAAAAATGATTTTTTAAAAATTTGAATACGATTAATTCAAGTTCTTTGTTGAAGTTATTAACGTCATAATATTCGGTTATATCTTTTGCGTGAACTATATTTCGTCTAACAAATGATACTGTTTAATAACTTTTTGCATTAAAATTGACAGTTTTCATGAAGTATTCTTTTCTACAAATCCTACCAAAGCTTATTCAAATATCTTTCTTAGTCCCGCTCGCAACTGAAGACATCACGTTGTAAGAATCCGTTTGTATTTTGAACTCTTCCAAATTTCATTTCGCAATTTATGTCCAATCCATCATAGGTCATTGATTTTTGTTTTTTTCGATACTAACGAGCACATTTTTTTATTTTCGTCAGTTCGTAATATTCTAGTTCAACACTTGAAGATTTACGTACGACCAAAAATCAGCTCATCTCCACGGTTACGCTGGTACAGAAAAAAACAATTATTCTCGAAAACATTCAAATACCAACAAATTAACTTATAAAAAACCAAAAATGTTAACTTCTATTCAAATTTTTACTACGAATAATAAAAAATATCACACACCTATATATATGTACATGTATTATATGTAAATGACATAACTTTACCTGGTGGAGTTTGCAGTGTAAAAATTATTGACCGTTTATTTCACAGAGGGAAATTGACGAAGGTCTGTGTTTCCTTTCGTCCGGCAAAATGTAGTGACCGAGAAAGAGTGCCTTTAATGATCGGTAGAAACCGATAAAGTAGAACAGGAAATAATTGCATAAAAAATACACCGGATGTTCGATATTAAACCGTTTACATTACAGGAGGATACAGCCGCCAATTGTTATGAATTCAGGCGCTATTACAATTAAATTGTCGCTCGGTAAGTTCGGGTTAGTCGGCGCTGCAATATTAAGAAATAGAGCTTAAAAGTACGGGGTAGTATTTTAAACGCCTCGTAAAAATCACTTATATGTTCGCATTTACCGAACACAACGGGTAAAGTCCTTCAAATACGAGCCTCTACGATTTCCGCTGAGAGAAGACCGCATGACAGGCAGGAATCGGCAGATTGGACGGAAGTAGTAATCTGTACGACTGACAAATAGCGGCGGATATTATAAATTTTATCGCTACCGAAGGCAACCGGAGATATACGAAGAACATCGATATTAAATACGGCGAAGCGAACTTTGTTAGTTTTTGATTTTTGTAAGGTAATTTATTAAACTTTGGCTCATTTCAGCGAAATTCGTTTATCGACTTCGTTTTAGCTGAAAAGTCAACCTCATCAGTGGTCGTTTTTGGGGGCGAATGAGAAACCGAAATCATTTACTAACATGATGATTATTAGCGTGATACTGAAAGAAGCTAATTGCAGCATGGTGAATATGTCACTTTTCTTTATTGTCTGTGAATTTTTGTCTAACAATACTTACATCAAGGCGATGATACGAATTATTCGTTGCGGCATTATAAAACCAGAACTGAAAGCCGCTAACACCGTTATTAATTAAAATATTCTTAAGATTTTCTTAACGGTCGCAGCTTGTTTTGTTATTCTAAGGAATTCCCATTAAATCCTTCACTCTTTCTATTATAGATAGCTCAAATTTAAAAATATAGGTTACCCTTCATAATCTCGGTTTTTCAGGTTTAATCTGCCCTTTTTTTTACATAAATACCAAGCGTTAACATTTTTGCTTCGAAATAATTGTAATCTTTACAATGCAATGATTTCGTTATCATCTGAAACGAAGTCAACATCAATTCGGACTATATGTAACCTTTAAACCACACTGGACTTATTATTCTGATATTATTGAATTTTTTTTATTTCTATTTTTGAAATTATAACCAAAACTCAAATAATAAAAACAATATAATACACGAACCACACTGGGCTTATTATTCAAATATTTTTGAATTTTTTATATTTATATTTTTGAAATTATAACTGAAACTCAAATATTAAAAACAATATATATATATATATATATATGTGTATATTATTTTTTATTCTTCTTTTGTTTTCTAATCAAATCGGTATTTATTTATTAGCACGTATTTCCACTAAAAAGTAGTTCCAAATTTTATTTTAAATACTAAAATTAATTTTAAGACGTTAATTAAAATTTTATGCGCGCATTTTTACCTTATGCCGCTGCTCGCGTGTGCGCTTACTGCCGGTAGAAATTTTAAACGGTAAATATATGTACTTAAGGGATTTTTTTTTTTTTTTTTTTCATTTAAAGAAAGTAAACAAATTGTTTCCGCTTTCCTATTTGATCAGTTCACTCATATATTCTAGTTATTCATACCTATTTAACATTTATTTATTTTTTTAGCCTCCCCAGCTCTCACCATTTTTAGCTTACTATGTATATGATCTGTTCACCCGTTGCAATTTTTAAAATATTTACCTCATCAAATCCTCTTACAACAGTTCGACCATCGTAGCGCGCATGTTTTTAAATTTTTAAATTTAAATTTATTTATTCAATTCAATTCAATTCAGTTTATTTGAGGAAAAATATAAAATACGCCCGAAGGAACACAATTAATGCCTACTAAATGAACAGCATTGCGCCAACTGCAGGTCTAAACGTATATGTATGGATATGAAGGATAAACGCGCTAGACAGAATGTGGGCTTATTTTTATATATCATGAATGAGCTAATGATCCCGAACCTTAAAACTCAATCAAGGTTAGCTTTTTTTTTGTGCGGAATAATGAAATATGAAATACGTAAGATACACAACTATAACAAAAGTTTTTGTTCAGAAAGGAAATAAATTAATAAATAAATGAACAGATTTATGAATGGAATTGAGATTTCTGCTGGAAGTAATGAAATAATTTTTAACCTAATATTATTTAGTTAATACATTAATAATGGTAAAAATTTATTTAGATATTATTTTACTTCATTAATCTCGACGGTGTTAATTCAATCATTATTTTTATGCGGTGTGTTAACATCGCCAAGATTAATAAAACAAAATAATATTTAAATACATTTTTACCATTATTAATGTATTAACTAAATATATTCAGTTATTCATTTTTATAATGTGTAAAAAGTAATAGCGATCTAAGAAATATATAATTAAAACGAAAATACAAACTGATGATGAACATATAATTCATAAAAAACTTGGCACTTAATTTTTCATATCACAAACTTTTTTTGCTGATAAAATGGCTACTTGTATAATATTTTTGTACAAGTAGAATTCGAAGCAGACAAACTTGGCTGTATTTTTACAATATATCATTTTTGTTGTGATATTTCACTTCATTTACACGTTCTCTAATATGATATCCTTGTCTACTCTTAAATTTACGTTACTCCGGTCAACTAAATACCAAAAATACATATAGGCAGTAATATAAATAAACCGCGCGCGCACGCACACTCATATATCTGATATAACTGATTCACATTTAACAATTCACACTAAATGAATTTGTACACGTGTTAAATATTTACTCGTAAATGCATCTTAGGAGACATCCATTAATTACGTGAACTGTTTTTTTTTTAATTTGGACCCTCCACCCCACCCTTTGATGAGATTTAGGACAATTTGGTGGAACCCACTCCCTTTCACGTAAGATTTACGCTACTATAGTTGTTAAAGAATTTACTACGCGGAGTCGTTTGCAATTCTACGTGCCATCGAACTCACTAGTTCTGTTACTAACTACAAAAAATTTTCTTTTGGTATCTGACTCTAGAAGCGTTCTTGATCGTATTTCCTCTCCTTATATTCATCCTTCTTCAAATGCAGTCATCCTTCATATTCGATCCTTAATTTCTATCCTCTCTCACTCATGTCCATTGCATGTAAACTTCCTGTGAATCCCCAGTCATGCTGGGATTGATAGTAATGAGACGGCTGACTACCTTGCTCGTTCGGCTTTAGTTTCCGGGCGTCTTGTCCGGCGATTTCCCTCCTCCGAATTGCTAAGTATAGCAAAAAAAGTTCAATTTGAAAAGTGGAAATCTTTGTATGGTCCTCCCTTTACAAATCCGCGGTCCTTATATCTGTTTATTCAACCGTCTCCACCCTCACACCCTTGGTTCCTAGATTTTCCACTCCTTCGTCGTTCTACTATATCCTCTTTTTGTTGCCTTCGCTTTGGTCACAGCTGTCTTCCTGCTTCTCTTTATCGGTTTGCTATTATTTCTCTTCCTCTCTGCTCTTTATGCGTAGATAACACATCCGATTGTGACGCCGATCACATTTTCTTCGAGTGTGCATCTTTGTCCTCTGAAAGATTAGTTCTACACTCAGATCTACTATCCCTTAATATCCCAACCCCGTACTGTGCATCATTTATTCTCGCCTTTCCCTCACTGTCAGTTGTTCCTGCTATTGCTAAATTTCTGTCTTTAATCCGCGACCATATAAACATTTAAGTAAGTCCTTCATCCTCTTCTTATCTTAATATTCAGGTTCTTCCATCGCCTTTACCTAATGCATTGTGGGTCTCTTTGTTCGAATGGTAACCATAGTGATACTGGGTCAAGGTGGTGTGTATCTTCCTGGGTCAGTATAAACTCTGCGGTAACCTTTAGCGATCATGCTGGTCTCTTCCGATGTATAATTGCTTTCCTCCCTCTCCTTAATGTCGTCTGCGGCTGCCGTTTGAATGATGGATGAACAATCATTTTGCTTTTCTGAACGGGAATGGCGAGCACTGCTTTGCAGTCGCAACCGTAGTGCGAAATAGCGATTTCTTGTCTCTTGTTTCATCGAACACTGTGGGCACTGCTCTGCAGTTGCAGCCATATTGTTTGATGAGGATCGTTTTGTAGGCGCTGCCCAGCAATCACAGTCATGGATAAATACTTCTCTTTTGATGCTGATTACATCGCATTTAGTTTTATATAGATATGATATATCATAAACAGGTAAAACGGCTAATAAGACATAAGAGCTTCCCTTTCCTCTAGGACAGTCCTCATATTTTTCCTCTCCTACATTTATTTCCCTTCGGACTGCTAGTTGTACAAGTATCGATCTTTTTTGATTCCTTAGCTATTTCCTCATAGTAGTTCTGGCCGTTTCCTTCTTCCCCGAATAACTCTCCTAGCGACCTCATTTTCCTTTTTTCGTCTTACGAACTTCTTAATGGTTGCTGGCAAGCACAACATATTTATTAAAAAAAAAAATAGTTAAATGATTTTTATAGAGGAAAAAAATAATACAACGTTACTATAAGGAATTTTTTTTTTATTATTTTTACACTGGGTGTTTTTAATTGCTATGAGGAATTTGTTTAAATTTAGTAAAATTAAAAGTAAAAACAGTCAACAACATCATCTTTCCTAATTTTTCACTCACTCCATGGCCATCCATGTACTATACCATTTTTTTTTTTCTTTAAACGACTCTGAACGTTTTTTTTTTTCTATTTTTTTATTCTCAAAATACAAGTTTTTAATAGCCGTGAGATTTTTTCGGCGCGCAAAATGGGGCCTTCCAAAAAAAGCAAAAGAAAAATTGAATAATTTTTTTTCTGTTATATGTATAATAATGTATACTCTTTAAAAGTTGAAGCGAGATTTTCAACCGCCCCCCCCCCCCGTTTAAATAAGATTTGATGAAATTTTTCAGAACTTCCCATTTCAGTAATTAATGGATATCCCCTTAGGACGTTAGCAGCGAGAATATACGATGTCGCTGTTAATAGCATTATTCACTTTGGAACATCGGCCGGTTTAACATTAGTATCTTACGACGATGTTTAAAATTATTTAATGAATATTTAAGACCTAGAAGGTAATTTTATATTTAACATCATCAAACACACACAAGCACACATACAAAGCCTTTACATCCGATCAATACTCGTAATAGTAAGAGTCGATCAATCTGGAAAAATCGAAATAAGATGTTTTGATGTTAAAATTGCGAGAGCGTTAAAATAAACTAATCAATAAATGTGCTTGTAGCGATGTACCGTGTCGCATGAGATACACTTTCATGTTGTTTATTATTTTTTAATTGCAATTTCGGAACGGCAAATAATCAATTAAAAACGACGAAGCCATTAAAACAGCTCTCTCTACACCGGAAAGTCTAGTTTTACCACACAACTGAAACGTTAAGGTTTTTGCTCATTTTTAGCCACACACTTCGCATAGTTTTAGGCAATTTTAACGAATTGATCGAGTTCAGTTCTGAGAAATTTCCTCTGTAATTGAAAGACTTGTTTCTTAAGCGGTATTTTGTGTCATTACTCTGAGGTATTGACTCAAAATTTAGTGTTGTTTAATAAAGCGTTAAATATGAACGAAAAATAAATCAAGGAATAAAATACGTAATTTAATCGGCATAGTTGGGTGATCACATAGAAGTAATGTTTGCCCCGGATTAATCAGCTGTCTAGGTAAATAATTCCAAGACATATTTTTAATGTCGTAAGCTCTTCATAGGGATACATTTTTATTCTAAGAAATTTATAGATTACTCCAAATTGTTTTTAGTAAATTACGGTACACGTAAGTATCAAAATATACCTTTATATATATATATATATATATATATATATATGGTAGATAATAAAATACGGTTATTATAAATAAAAAATATATATAAAATGCTTTTTTACAAAAAATAAATACCGACTTCAAGGTTTATTATAAAAATTTAAAAATGCACTAAAAAGTAAAAAATAATTACTCCCGATAAAATATATACATATATCAGAGTGATATAACTTAAGGTGATAACGTAATTCTTATACAACATTAACTTTTTGGAGTTGGAATTAAATTCATGTTAGGAACAATTTAATCAACATTTAATGCAGTTTTTAATTATTCTTTTTTTAATATGAATTTGATGCCAACTCCAAAAAGTTAATGTTGTATAAGAATTACGTTATCACCTTAAGTTATATCACTCTGATATATATATTTTATCGGGAGTAATTATTTTTTACTTTTTAGTGCATTTTTAAATTTTTATAATAAACCTTGAAGTCGGTATTTATTTTTTGTAAAAAAGCATTTTATTTTTTACTTTTTAGTGTATTTTTATTCAATTAAATTAAAACATTTTAATAAGAACAGATATTTCCACGGTAAAAACACCAAAAGTTACATTTCCATGGTAATTTGGCAAATTTATAGTATTTTAAGTCAAAAATCTAATCCGACGGTGAAAACAATCATGAATGAAAAGCATCCAAAAAGCTTCAATCTCCCGCATTATTAAGGATAACTCAAAAACTATCGGTCAGACCTTGATCAAATTTAAATGGGACCACATGACAAACACCACCTTTCAAATAAAAGAAGAATCATCAAAATCGGTTCATCTAGAAGAAAGTTCTGTGGTAACACACATAAAAAAAAAAAAAAAAAAAAAAAAATACAGTCGAATTGAATACCTCCTCCTTTTTTGAAGTCGGTTAAAAATGAGCAATAAAAAAAAAAAAAAAAGCGAAATAAAACTGTTTTTAAAAAAAGAAGGACAGACTTGAAGATTTACTCTAAAATTTGAATAACAATACACTAAAAAAGGAAAAAAGTAATTTTTTGCAAAAAAATAATTCAGGCCCCATAATTATCCTTAAGCTAGATTAATACCTATTAGAATTGGTCCTAAATTCAGATTGCAATAATAATTAAAAACAGCATTGAATACTATACATATTTCCAATACCTGGGTTTATAGAAAATCAGTGATGTGTTGGTATACTCATTTAATGCGATTGATAATTACTGTTGCAATTTGATCTGATGCCGACTTTACTAAAAGTGATTTAAAAATAATCATAACAACCCCTTCAAGTATATATTACTATAAAATATATTACCTTCTTAATTCTTTACTTTTTAGGGCATTTGAAACGAATTGAAATCGGTATTTCTTTTTAAATAATTTTATATCACGGTGTAAATAGTTTTTTCAGTGACAATACGGTAGACCAGCCTAAAATAATGCTACTACTTTCTGTGCTCTTTAAAGCTAGATATTTGTTCAGAAGTAGTGCCAAATTCTGTCAGTGACGAGCGTTTAATTCGCGCATTGAGGCTTCCGAATTCATTACTTTTATTCGAATGCCTGACATCGGTTATAGCTTCACTGGCGTTCATCAGCCCTTTAATTTAAAAAATTTTTGTGTGACCATCTGAGCTGACTCTTCTTTGCTTAATATAATCAAGTAAAAATCAGTTCAAAATTTTTTATTAGAATAAAGAAAAAAATTATAAATCTCTTAAAATTTAAAACTTAAAGGATAAAAATTTTAAATTAAAGGGGTGATGAACACGTGTGTGAAAGTATAACTAACGTTAGTTTCCGAAGAAAATGTAAATTCGAATAAAGGTAATGAATTTGGAAGCCTCAATGTACAAATTAAACGCTCATCACTGACAGAATTTGGACATTACTTCTAAACCAATACCGAGCTTTAAAGAGTACAGAAAATGGTAGTATTATTTTAGGTTGGTCTACGGTATTATCACTGAAAAATATTTACACCGTGAGATAAAAATATTTAAAAAGAATACCAACTTTAGGATTTACTCAGGAAATTCATTTAAAATGTTCTAAAAAGTAAAGGGTAATTACTCGATAAGAAGGTAATTTTGCAAAGTATACTTAAAGCGAATGTTATAATTATTCTTAAACAACGTTAACCCTTTTAGTAGAGTCGGCACCAAATCAAACTGCAACAGTAATTAGAAACCATAATTAATATACCAATACCAACACATCACTGGTTTTCCTTAAATCAAGTATTGAAAAAAAAAAAAAAATATATATATATATATATGTATATATAATCTGTTGTTCCATAGTGAACTTTATAAAGACACCAGAAAGAAGAAGAAGAAGAAGAATTGACACTAAATACAGATTGCAGCAATAATTAAAAACCGCAGTGGGAAATTTAATAATAAATGTTTTTTTATATGTTTTGTGTTTAGTACAATTCATATATATATATATATATGAATTGTACTAAACACAAAACATATAAAAAAACATTTATTATTAAATTTCCTACTAGTTTTGATCTTGATATATTGTTTAATGGGGTTTTTAATTATTGCTGCAATCTGTATTTAGTGGCAATTCTTCTTCTTCTTCTTTCTAGTGTCATAAGCAGACATGTGTGCATGGACGATCACTAATTGGCTAAATTTCCTGGTTATCCGCTGCTTCAATTAGGTTGTTTTTTATTATTTTTTTCCGGTGGTCCATTGTTTTATATTCTTGGACCCGATGTTCTTCTTCTTCTACATGCTCTTTTTCCATTAATTTTCCCTTCTAGAATTATTTGCAATAATTTGCATTTCCTGCCTCTGATAACATGGTCCACAAATATCTCGACTTCCGTTTCTTAATTATGTCAAATATTTTCCTCTCGGCTTTTGCTCTCACGTCGTTTGTCAGCTACTGCATCCACGATATTTTCATGGTTCTCCTGTGTAGCCACATTTCACACGCTTCCAAATATTACAATGTTTTACTCGTGTATGTTGCTGCTTCATGTAACATCTTATAATAAAATCTTGTCTTAAAATACAAACTTAAAGATGAGTCCGTGAGTAATTTTCGCATTCTTCCGAAATCTGTTTTAGCGTAGCCACATCTGCGCTTAACTTCAGTAGATGGATCAAGAGTGTTTATGATATAGCTACCTAAGTTATTAAATTCTACAACTTCTTCTATACTATTTCCATGATAGTTACATTGTGCTGCTTTTTATAGCCAATTATCATAAACTTCGTTTTCTTTTCATTAATTGAATATTACCTATCAAGTCAATTCTTTCCATTAGTTGCTGTAATTCTTTGCAGGAGTTCGCTAACAGAATGGTATCATCCGCATATTTGATATTGTTAATACGTTTTTCATTTCTTTTAACTATCAACTTTTTGTTCTATGATGCCTCTTTATAAATCGCCGTCAGTGGATAATAATGGCGACAAAATACACTTCTGTCTTATCGCTGTGCAATTCTAATAAGTATTATTGTTGTTTACGAACAGTTATATGGGGCATCCTTATGTATATACTACTCTGAATTATTATCACTTCCGCATGACTAGCGGCTAATTGTGCGGTTTGAAATTTTGAATTTTCGTATAATGTAGAACTATCTGCAGATACACATACATATGTATGTTTTCTTCTTCTTTCATGCAGTTCTGTCTTCCTTTAAGTTTAGTTTTGCTTTGGTAAAAAATCATTTCTTAAATTTAAAAAAGTACAGAACTATTATTAAGCGTTATTTCGGCAATTCAAAATTTTTTTTCCCCGTTAGGAATTTTGCATTCGTAAACCTGTCCTTGATTACCGATACTTATTTATTTTCATACATTTATTACTTAATACGAATAAATGTTTCTTTTTTAATTGAATAAAACTTCATTCTGTAAGCATTTCATGGAAGTTCACATAAAGGAATGATCCTTTAATTACTCTAAACAACATAAACTTAAGGATTACACTGGTTGTTTATTCGATATCAGTTATAACAACCGACGCGTTTGTAAATTCGCGCAATTTTGACTGCATATTTATAACTTATATCATTATTAATAAAACGCGATCAGTTTAACTAAATACGTTTCTTTACATTAAACCTAAATTATTACAAATATAAATATTTTGAGCAATAAATAGTTTTAAAAATTCACGTATGACCAAGTAGATTCCCCCCACCCCCCCCGATTTTATAAATTTTAGAATTCATTTTTTCACTTCAGCTTTCGCGTATTTATTCTTAAAAATCTTTATTCATGTTTTGTTTAATTAACTTTATTGACTTTTTATCGGATAAAATATTTATATATACTCGTATATATATATATATTTATACGAGTATATGCATATAAACTCTGTCCTGCGAACCTCGTCAAGAGACAAGCCCCTTGAACTCACAGATACTTGTTTTTCTATAATATTTATAGAAAAGTTATTTTAATTATTTTCGATTATTATGGAAATGTAAAATATAGTTTTTTTTTTGTTTTTTTTAATGTAACAGAAAAACATATTATTTTGTGATATCGTTTTTTTATATTACCCTCAGCATAATATATATATATATATATATATATATATATATATATATATATTATATATATATATAATTAGAAGTTTTAAAAACTCTAATAATCGAAACCTAAAACCCGTTGCTTCATTTTGAAAAAAAATCCGGCTATATACTGTTTTCAAATGAAGGGAAGGGTGCATTTAATAAATGCGTTTTTGGTGTTAGCCGTTAATAGAATTGATGAAATTTTCTTTACGCAGCGGTTAAAAATAAATTAAAAAAAAAGAAAGAGAACAAAAAAAACTACAAAGTTTCAACGGCAAACGAGTAAAATTAATGATTTATATTTTTTTCGTTTTCTCGCATATTATTCATTCGGACAGAGCAAAGAAAATAAACGAATAAGGAGAACGTATAAGATATTCCGTTCTATGCGGTAGGTTTATGTAGATAATGTTCACATGCATGCTCGTATGTTGTTCCGAAAACAACCCGTTTGAACTATATTATATTTCTCAAATACATGTATACTGCTTTTATCGTGTGCCCCTTCTCAACGCTGAAATTAATTATATTATTTCATTTTATACGGTAGTCTATTTTAAACTTCGAAATTCCTCCACTACGATCTAAGTCATCCTATGGTAATATTACTAGTGGTAGCGGAAGTAGGTTTACTATGGCACGGGATTAGCAAGAGATCTAGTTGTAGCCGCCGCGACCAAAGCTAGTGAAGCCGTTCTCGAAGATTACTTACACTCTGTCAAGAAAGTATCGGGAATTGTTAAATAAAACGAACAATTTTTAATTTTCATCCAAATTTATTTTGTCACCTTCAAAATAACATCCATTCGAAGCGATGCACATATGCCAACGCTTTTTCCACTCGGCAAAGCACTTCTGATAGGCGGTTTCCGGGATGGCCTTTAGCTCTCGCGTCGCATTCGTCTTGATGTCATCAATCGATTCGAAGCGCATTCCCCGTAGCGGAAATTTGAGTTTTGAGAATAGGAAGAAGTCGTAGGGTGCTAAATCTGGTGAATACGGCGGTTGTTCGATGATATTTACCGAGTGTTTGGCCAAAAACTCATTCACAATTATGGCTTTGTGAGACGGCGCATTATCGTGATGGAGAATCCAAGAATTGTCGACCCACAAATCGTTACGTTTACGACGGATAGCCTCTCTCAAACGTCTCAAAACACTTAAGTAAAACTCTTTGGTGACTGTCTGTCCGGCTGGCACATATTCATAGTGTACCACGCCTCGAATATCGAAGAAAACAATCAACATGATCTTCACTTTCGATCGGCTTTGGCGAGGTTTTTTCGGCTTTGGCGCGCCAATTGGCCGCCATTCGGACGATTGCTGGTTCGTAAGCGTGTCGTACTCGTACACCCATGTCTCGTCACCAGTAATTATCTTTTCCAAGAAGGTAGGATCCAAATTGGCTCGATCCAGCATGTCTGCAGCTACCTGTTCTCGGTACTTTTTTTGAAAGAAATTCAGGTCTTTCGGAACAAGCCGAGCCGCAACGCGTTGCATACCCAATTTTTCGTGCACAATCGTACGTACGCTCTCGTGTGACATGCCCAATCCATGAGCCATCTCTCTCAAGCTCACATGACAATTTTCAGCAACGATTTCCTTGATTTTATCGACGTTATCATCGGTCACACTCGTTGAAGGCCGTCCAGAGCGAGGCATGTCTTCGACCGTCTCCCGACCATCCTTGAACGCTCTGTACCACTCGTAAACCCGCGTTTTTGATAAAGCAGATTCACCAAAAGCCTTCTGTAACATTTTCAGTGTATTGGCACAAGAAATTTCGTTCGAAACACAGAATTTAACACAAGTACGTTGTTCAATATTTTCACTCATTGTAAAACTTCGACAAAACACTTCAAGGTCGACTGATTTTAACAGCTGCTGTAAACACACTGGTTGACAGATCGCGCTAAAAATAGGCATCATAATACAAAACAGTTGTACCAATCTGGAAAAAAAAAATTATCTGCCTAGCTATTACCCGGGAGATTTAAATTGACAATTCCCGATACTTTCTTGACAGGGTGTATGTTTAGGAACTCTATTATTTATACGCTCTGTAAGGAACTGAGCGCATAAATATTCGGATTAAGGGACCACGTAATTTAAAATCGGCCTCTTTCTATTAATTAAATGCCCGTGCAAGCATCGACATGTGCAATGGTCGCTTTTGCAGCTACAGTTTGAACTTAAGATTGTTAGCTTGCCTGATTACTTTGCTACGTAAGAAAGCCATGGCTAGAGTGCGCAATGAAATACAGCTCGAATTAGTAGAATATAACTGTTTATATCCTTGTCTATCTATTTGATTTTCTGATAATTTGCCGGTGATTTTCACGCTGTATGTCTAATAGCGAAAACTTTGCACTCATATAGCAGTTTTTCAACTACATAAGATTAGTCGTCGGCTATTGTTGTAGCAACAATTTAATGAATATTTATGAATTTGGTGCCGACTCCAAAAAGTATTAATATTATATAAGAATTACGATATTATCACCCCTTCAATTATATTACTCTGTGAAGTATATTTTTTGTCGAGTAATTATTTTTTACTTTTCAGTACACTTTTATTAAATTTTTACTGTAAATCTTAAAAAGTCGGTATTTTTTTTTCAAAAAAAAAAAATTCTATTTAAAAGTTTTTAGCATTATACTTCACTTTTTTTTAAATAAAAATTAAATTTTTGGTATTTCTTTTTTTTTGTTAAAAAAAAAATCTATTTAAAATTTTTAATATTATACTTAAATTTCTTTTCTCGCTAAAAATCAACGTTTTTGTGACATTATTCTCCATATTTTATACTTTTAATAAAAAAAAAAAAGCGATTTTTTTATTTTAAGCTGCATTTTCACGGTAAAAAAATCTAAATATATTTATTCGAAGTTACACACTTCTATGTTAATTTGGCAAATTGATAGTATTTTAAGTCAATCGCCTCTTTTATACCAATAAGAAATTATCTAAAGATATCAAAAAAATTTTTTAAGTTTTTACTGACGAATACTCAGTTTATGTTCACCGATTTTCATCAGGACTCACGTGGTCTGATACTTTTTAATGGACAGAGAATCCGTAAAATCAATGGTCCACGTGAATGTAAATTATGTGCAAGCAAACAAAAAAACATATAAGACAACATGTAACCTCCTTTTTTTGCGCAAGTCGGTAAAATATATATATATATATACCTATAAAAAGGGCTTTTGTTTCACTTTTACCTGGTTAAAAATAAAACATGATCATAAACGAACAAAAAGGAACAGCGATTATAAAAGACACTTCACGGTAAACTAAATTTTGCGAATTGTAGTTTTCTAGTCGATCGAAAATATCAACTTTTGTACCCTTGTCGCATTAATAACTCCTCATCGCGAAGATAACATTAAAAAGCCTAAGTGATTTACTAGCGTTTTTGCTTCGCAGTTAGCGACAAAAGATCAGGACGACAATTTTAGAAATGAAGAAATACTATCTCCAAATCACTTTTGAAACTCGTGAATTTAATAAAGATTGTAAGAAAAAGACTCGCCATTAAACGAATAATCAAGCTCGCGCTATAATACTAATAAACATGTCCGTTACCTCCTTCGGCTGGGAAAATTACAAACATTATCGTCCTGCTTAAATTTCAAGAACTATCAACGATCTGTTAAGGTTACCGCAAAAATTGTTCTCAAAAGCCTCAAACATTTTTCGCGGAACAAAATTCTTTGAGAGAACACTTCCGTGTTCCCGGTTGGGCTTATCAGTCGTTTCAATTCGCGAATTACATTACTAATTGTAGCGAATGCGTGCATGTTTGGTTGTTTTCCGTGTTACGAAAGCATTTAACTGGGTGTAGTGCGAAGGATTGTTTTTAGAAAATCTCTTTTCGACGAATAAAGTACTCAATGGAAACTAGCCATCGGACGGAACAGGTTCCGTGCCACTGTACTGTGGAATTCTTCCAAAAAAAAAGAGTAAATGTTCTGGTCTTCTTTTTCTGTTTATGCTTTATTTATCGCGTTACCTGTTCAGTTACGTAATACTAAATTTGCTTTCTACGTACCGTAACACTACGCTGTACCAAGTACTCCTTAAACAGCATACACGCTACGTACGTAACGTTCAAGTTAATCGGGTGTCGAATAAAAATAAATTCCCCTTAATAACGAAACAAAAATAAGTATAATTTACACTTTAATAAATTTTAAATACCTCAACTTAAAGAAACGTTTTCAGGCACATAACCCATCATCAGCTAATAATGCGGAGTACGTAATCAAAACAAATAAGTGCGTTTTTTAATTTCGATTGAATGTGTACTCCGCATTATTAGCTGATGATGGGTTATGTGCCTGAAAACGTTTCTTTAAGTTGAGGTATTTAAAATTTATTAAAGTGTAAATTATACTTATTTTTGTTTCGTTATTAAGGGGAATTTATTTATTTTATATTTATAAATTTTAAAAAAGAGGTTATGTAACTAAATTTAATTAGGTATACTTGACATTTTTATAATTTATTTTTTAGCAATTATAAAAATCAGTCGTGGTGACGTTGGTTAATTTCTTATGCTACCCTAATAAAACTGGAATTATCAAAATAAAGACCATCTTTTTTATTTATTTATTTTCTTTTTTTTAAGCGCGTCAACCAGGGACCTTTGAAACAAGGAGAAGGAAAAGAACCGTCGTTTAAATTTTTTGTTCAATCAGATATCTACAATATAAAGGAACTAATAGCTGGGATGATGAAAGGAGAAGGAAAGGACATGGTGTAAGATGCGTAATAAGGAGTAGAAAGCCCAAGCTTCAGCAAATGAAGAAAGAAAGGGATGGGCATTCAAAGAAAACGTAATCAGCGCCGCAAACCACTGATTCGTTCAGAACTAAAGAGATACGGTAACGAGAGGATAACAAAAGAGAACTATTAAAACGTAGACGAATAACGGGAACAGCAATAGAACGAGGGAATGAAGGAAACTCGAGGAACCATGAAACAGAAGAAAGATTAAGTTGTACAGATAGATAGAAGGAACTATCGTTACAGAAAGAAGAAGTGTAAAAAAATTTGACCAAAATTTAGGATGAAACTTTTTACATAGAGTGACAAAGGATTAGAGGACGGGATTTCGTTGTAAAAGGAGGAGGAGGAGGAGGAGGGGGAGGCAGTAATAGAAGCCAAAGAATGCGCCGCCTCTTTACCATCGACACCTATATGGCTCGGGACCTACAACAAACCAACACAGATGGAGTGACACAAAGATAGAAGACGGATATAGCATGATAAAATCGTAAGAATGAGTCGGAATCGGTAAGCAGATCGCCTGGAGGACACTCATGGGGTCAGAAATAATTAAATAGTTAGAAGAGAAGCGGTTAGACGAAATGAAAAGAATGGAGCGGAGGAGTAGAACAAAAGGTAGAGGCAAAATGATTCTGAAAAGTTAAAATCTAGAAGGATAAAAGAAGCACCAACACCATTAGACCCCCTAGGGATATCTGTGAGAAGACAATCAGTATGGTTTAAGACCTGACGACAATAACAATCAAACGCGACATGTAAATCGTAAATCTTTATCAAATTGAGATTATATTCTCTTAGCGTGCACTGCACATTATCAATGTTAAAATCGGTTCCTTTTTAAAATTTTTCAAAGTGTTACCATAGCCGTCCAACATCTATGTCGTGGAAAAATTAATTTTAACTCTTTTTTTCTTAATTTCACCTTTTTTTTGTTTAATGTGTTAAAGGCGGCTGCTCGCTTATACATATATATATATATACATATACTAGGGGGCTTCGCTCCCTAGCCGCTTTGCGGCCCAACCCCCCACGGCAACGCCCCCAAACCCCTGTTTTGTGGGAGTTTCGTCGTGACCAAGTTTACTCTTAAAACAATGATTTTTTTTTTTTTACTAAATTCGTACTCTGCTCTCCAATTTACCTTATTGTTATAATCATGCAACAGAACTGTTTAATATTTTTTTGTAAGTTTATTGCTCACGAAACTTGGTAGATGCACCCTGATCTGATTTAAAATCGTCGAAATACACCAATAATACACCACAGAGGAAACAAAAGAAGGATCGTTAACAAAAGATGTTTCATCTTCGTCCACTATGAGTAATACACGAGGAACGAAAAGCCAGTACCGGTTGAGGGGTGGGTGGAAGCGCGGTACTCCATAGATAAATAAAGCAGTACCGCGTTATCATGTGATCGGTAATGATCTTATTAAATTAGCGCTGATCTATTTACTTTTTGTTTTGAGCCCCAAAGTATGAAATTTTTGGATATTCTATAATTTTCCTAAAAGCCACTGACTTAGAGCTGTTGATTTACAAAAAAAATAGCTTTCCGAGTGCCATAGAACGGGCTCAGGACTTTTTTTTTTTATTTATTGTATATTTTTTAATTCATTGATCGTTTTGAGCCCTAAGGTATTAAAAATTTGGGCATTTCATATTTTTCCTGAAAGCTACCAACCTGCAGTTGTTGATTAAAAAAAAAAATTAACTTTCTAAATGCCATAGAACGGGCTCAAGACTTTTTTTAAATTTTTAGTTTTTTGCCTCATTTTCGTCTATTTTGGTAGATAAATTTGATACACTGCTCGTTTTGAGTCCCAAGGTATGAAAATTTTGAACATTTTAAAATTTTCCTAAAAGCTATTAACTTTAAGCTGTGGATTAAAAAAAAAATTAGCTTTCTAAGTGCCACAGAACGGTTTCAGGACTTTTTTTTTGATTTTTCGTCTATTTCTTCCTAATTTTTCGTCTATATATTTCCTTAGCGCTTTATTATATAGATATATGAACTCAGCCATTTTGGCCTCCCAAGGGGCATCTTGCTTTCATTTCTGTCTCTTTCTCTTCAATACTTTGTATAAAATGATCAAAATTTACAATGTAATTCTTACTGGCATCAACACAAAAAAAATAACATAATCACAAGAATCCTATCCTAACATTTAACTTTCATTATACAATATTAAGATATTTTTTCATTACACTTTTTGCTACACTTTTCATTACATATTTCGTTACATAAAATTGGGATATATTTTTAGGACATTTTTATGTAACGTTTGTTATATTTTATAGGATTTTTGTAATTATGTTATTATATTCATATGGACCGATATAGAATTACGTAGTACATTTTGATCATTGTATACAAAGTATAGAAGAGAAAGAGGCAGAAATGTAAGCAAGAAGGGTTATGGGACACAGCTCCTTGCGAGGCTAAAATGGCCGAGTTGTATATATATATATATATATATATATATATACATATGTATGTACACGGCCGGATTTGACCATAATGGCGCCCTAAGTCCATGCTGATATACTGCTCTCCTCATAACGTCAAAGTATACATATAATATATATCAAAAATTTGTAGATATTAATAACGAACTTACTTCAGTTATTGTAAAAATATATTATTATTCTTTGATGGATACAATCACAATATATCATAAACATTAGCTATTTATAACTTATAATTAGAAAAAAAGCTTAATTAAGGAATAAATTACTAATATATACAATTATGAAATAATGTTTTTTCTTGCTTGGCTTGTACAAAAACATCAATGATATTATCATACTTAATATCCTGTACTAATTGTGCATAATAATGCCAGCGCATTGAGTCTATCTTGGTTCATGCTTGCACGCAAATAATTTTTCACCCTTTTTTAAGTGGAAAATGATCTTTCCCCACAACAATTTGTTGCAGGAATACTGAGGTACATTCGTAGAACAATATCTACATTCGGATAGATATCACGGAGATTACGTGAATTTAAAATTGCACTTGTATAAAAGATCTTGTGTAATAAATAGAAACAATATTGTAACAAAATTATAAAATTTTATTGAAATAATTAAGTTAATAGAATTTTTCTGTATATGCCATTTTTTTCAACTTTTTTAATGGTAAAAGAAAAAATAATAAAATTCTATTTCACAATTGATGGAATACTTCAACAATTTTTGCTTTTAGACGGACGGGAAAAAATGTTTTAACGTTCAGGCACCTTTTTAATTTTAGTCATCTTTTAACTTTTGGCGACCTTCAAATTTTGCCGCCCTAGGCCCAGGCCTCGCAGGCCTAAGCCTAAATCGGCCACTGTGTACATATAAATCTATATTATATATATAAAAATCAAACGGTGTATGTTTGTGAGTGCAGAACTCAAAAAGTAGTGGACGGATTGACTTGAAATTTTTACACAATGTTGCATTTCTATACAAGATGGGTTGTATAATTTTTTTATCACTAAGTTTCCCCGGGAACAGGAAATTTTAAGCTTTTGTAAGGGGCGCGATCTATGATTTGCTTTCGGCGTTATAGCGAGGAATTTCAGAAAAACGTATTGTGCCTGTATATGCGGGAAGCTCTGTAATTGCACAAGTGTGTGTAAATTAAATACGCGGCGACAGTCTACAATCAGTGATGAGATGAGTGACGGAGAATATATATCGATGAGAGAGAGAGAAAGTGTGTAACAACAGTTTCCTGGAAAGGAACCGATCATCATCGTCGAGCTGCTAGAAAAACAAAAACGTTTTTTATGACACTGTTTGTGATTTCGATGGGTAGAGTGCTGGAGAATGTTGAACCACATGGCATTTGAAATTGTGATCTGCGCTGTGCATATTGTTTTTTTCCGAAGCAGTTGTCATTTTTGCGTTGCCATTTAAAATTTCACTCACGCGGTCTGATTATTGCGTCATCCATCGTTTACATTTATTGCGGTAAGTACTATCACACATTGTTTATTTTTATTACATTTTACGTTTTATGCAATATTATTTGTATTCGGTAATAAACTTTTCAGTCCAAATCTAATTATCCACTTGAAATATATGCTCAAGTAAACATTACCGAATTTTACAAAATATGTACAATAACAATTTTCATACATTACTAATTTTCTATGTATACGATGGCAATCAATAATATACAGAAATGAAATAATAGTTTTTCACTACTTTTTCTCACAACATATACGTCTAAAATATATATTTTTGTTTTCTATTAGCGAAGGAAAGATTTAATAAAAAGTACTTTATATTTTATCTTTTTAACACATGTCGACGAAATTTGGTTCCTTCACATTTATGTACTTTTGTACAATACGTACATTTTTATTTTTAAAAACGGTTTTAATATAGTTTTATGAAAACAGTAATAGATACTACTAGATATTTAGAAAAAGAAAGAAAGAAAGAAAAAATTTTTTCACGCTATGTGCGGAGTAACAAATTATACTTTCTACAACATTATTATTTAAGCGATATGTATACATATCTATTTCTTCTATTTTTTATTTTACTTTACAATATCTATAGCTATCGCACCGGCAGCAGCTCAGTTATATACAAGAAAGGCCCATACACCAATTTTACATTTTCCAGATATTTTTTACTGTTCAGTAAGTACATGAAATTATTTTATTTACTTATGTGTAAAGCAAATATGTATTTTAAGTCCAATGGAAATCAATTTAATACATTTTTTTTTTTTTCGCATCAAATTTCTAATCAACTATTTATTTCTTTTTCCCTCCGAAACATTTATTTTCTAAAGTATTTCATTTTAGATTTCGATATTTTTATTGAATTTTTAAATTTCATTCACTTCATGATGTTGTTTTCATTTCATACATTCGTCGATAATTTAAATAAGTTTATTTATTTTACATCACAATTTTATTTGATCATTTCAATCGTTCTGATCATGTATTTTTCAATCACTTTGTTCTCTCCGTTCGTGATTTATTTTTTTCATACAAATTTATTAACCTGATTTTTCAGGTGTTTTTTTATTCATTTAATTATTGATACTACATATTTATTCTACTATGTACATTTAAATAAAAGAAAACTGGTTGTATACTATTTCTGTATACATATATGTATGTTTACATATACAATTTATGAAACTGAATTCTAAAATTAATTTTATTATTGTCTCTTTTTTGTCTTATGCTTATTTTAAAAACACTCAAGAAATCACATTGAAATATAAAAAAGAAATTACACGTTTATATTTTCAGCTATATATTATGTTACTTTATCTAATGTGTATACCTTCAGTTAATTATGATCTATAGGCAGATTATACAGCCGCATAAATATCATTTAAATAGATACATGCAGATTCAAAGGTGAATGATGTATTTATATCGAACACTACATCAGCATTTTCAAGACACTTGGTAAAAATGAAAGTGTGACCGTATATTAACCTTTTAATTAGTGATAAAAAGAAGAAAAAAAAAACTATAATAAAGAGAAAAAGGAGATGAAAAAAGGTTAGAATTGATTTGATGAGAAGGCATTTGATTATATATCGTTTTCATTTCACACATTCTCTGATAATTTCAATTAGGCTTATTTATTTTATATCACAATTTTATTTTTTTAATTCTATTTTAATTTTGTTTTTTTATTTCAATCGTTCAGATCACATAATTTCAATTACTTATTTCTCTCTGTTAAATTTTCTCTGGGATTTATTTTTTTTATACAAAGGCTATAGCCGGATTACTATAGTAAAATTTACACCATTTGATAGGGGCTGAAAAAAACTTCTACAGACAAATTTTCAGCTCTCCTATCCCCTGTGCATGCGTAGTAAAGTCAAAAAACATTTTTTTAAAAAAAAATTTTCTGAAGCGCTTTTGATCTGAAAATTCTGAAAAAATTCACAATGGTGGGTTTCCATGTAAGAAATAACTATAATATTTTTCAAATCTCATAACCTCAAAATTGGCCCTTAAAAACATTTTTACCAAATACCTTCAAAATGCAGATGAAGTGTTCGATGTAAATAAATCATCCATCTTTGTATCTGCATGTGTCTATTTAAATGATATTTGTGCGAATATATACTCTGCCTATAGATTATAATTAACTAAAGGGATACACATTAGATAAAGTAACATAATACAGGGTGCGGCAGCATAACTTCCTTTTTTAAAATGCGCCACTTTTTTTCTACTAAATTTTTTAAAGAAATAATAACAGAAAATCAAAATAATCCTGCAACGGAAGAAGAATAGCCAATGGGATTTAGAGTATGTATTTCGATTTTCTGTTATTATTTCCCTTTCACAAAATTTAGTAGAAAAAACGTGGCACATTTTAAAAAAGGAAGTTATGTTGCCGCACCCTGTATTATGTTACTTTATCTAATGTATATCCCTTTAGTTAATTATAATCTATAGGCAGAGTATATATCTGCACAAATATCATTTAAATAGACACATGCAGATACAAAGATGGATGATTTATTTATATCAAACACTTCATCTGCATTTTGGAGGTATTTGCTAAAAAAGAAGGTGTAACCGTATATTAATCCTTTAATTCAGGGGTGGCCAACCCACGGGCTGCATACGGCCCCGTTTTGAACATTTTTGCGGCCCGCGAGATGGCCAAAGTAGTAAAAAATTATGCTTTGCGAACTCATAATGCACACGCATGTTGGAACATTTAATATAACAAGTTTTATGTTTCACTCTTAAGTGTGTCTATGGTGGTTCTAAATCTAATATGGCGATATATGATTTTATATGCGACCCGCGGAGTTATGATACACTTTCAAAGTGGCCCGCAAGATCATTTAGGTTGGCACCCCTGCTTTAATTAGTAATTTTATTTTAAAAAAAAATAAATAAAAAACCATAATAAAGAGGAAAAAAAGATAAAAACAGATTCGAATTGATTTGATATGTTGATTTCATATTGAATGTTTTGAAAATTATCTAATTGTCTGTTCTCGAAAAACAAAGCGTGAGTACTCAATTCATTTCTTTCATTTTTATATAGTTACTCATCATCTGTGTCTCCGCCATCCGTAGTACAAGTCACATTCATTAATCACCTGTAATGCTTTGGCAACGTGCAAACATAAAGCGCCGTTCTCGACACACAATCATAGAACATCAGAGAAGATCAATGCGCACTGATCAAGAACGTTCCGATAATAATGAACATGTCAGAATCAGAACTTCTCAATGGCGAGCAGAATAATTAACAGATCAGTGGGCAGAAAAACTTGAAGTCTTACGGGTAAAAGTGAGAAGAAGAAGAGCAGCACGTTCGTCTCACCAACGCCAAGAAGCAGGAGATCAACGGCGAAGACATATTCGTATGCAATATCTAATTATGCAAGCATGCAATTCATCAGCGAGATATCTCTGGAAGCGTTTGATTAAAATCACCGGCCAGTGCTCCATCAAGTGGAACCTGATTATTTCGTAAATTGTTCAATTTATATTCTAAATTTTCAGGGAAACGTTTTTTTCTTTCTTTCCTTTTATTTCCATTTCACTATTCTTTGTTTATATTTTTCTCCTTACAATTTCTACGAATGTAATTATATCTATATTATTTTCTCGGCTTCATTTTTATGAATAGGATTGTTTTCATGGGCATGCACATTATTTTTATAGTACCTACAATAGAAGTATTATTTGCATTTACATAACGACAATTTTTATTTTTTATCGGGTTATTTTATATTACTTTTACACGATTATTTAATTTCACTTCTTTCCGTCCGGCTGTTTAATTTCATTTTGTTTCACTGTTTTTTTTGGGGTTTTTTTTTTGTAATAAATAATTTCGATATTTGTTAGTAACTTCTAAATTAAAATATCCACATCTCGCGCAACGTTGCATGTTGTAGTCAAAACGTGTAATAATAATAAAGATTATTTTATTTCACTTGATTGCATTCCTTAGCATAGCCAAAGCAACACAAAGTATGGTATTAAATTGAATGGTGTCTTTTTTCAGTGAATCTATGTTTACTACAATACTTTTATCTACTTCCCCAATCATTAATATCATTCTAAGCCACAGCGAAGCGTGGCCGGGTTCAGCTAGTATATTTATATATATATATATATATATATATATTTAAAATCATTTACGTATCTCGTGGGTTCCCAACATTTACATCGTTTGTCGATAAATGTTTACAACAGTTTAAGAACTATTTGTTTCATTTCTTTAGAGCTGTATACTGTAAATTGAAATTTGTAATCTAATCCGTGTAAGTTATTTTTCTCGTAAAATAATATTAAAACTATTCTCTCATTTGTATCCTAAATTGTACATATATAGCAGCATCATAGAAAATCATGAAAAAATATAGGAACGGGTAAGAAACAAAAGCGAGAAAAAGAGAAAAGAAAAAGGAGATACCTTTCTTTTTTCATTATACTCTGTCTACCTTGCTATAAACCGTATTTTTTTTTCGAATATACTTCAGTTTGCTTCGTCTTAAATTCCACTCAGTGTCATCATTTCCGCTACTGCTTTTATCGCAGCTTTTTCCACTCGAGTCTACTTTAAACACCTCTAGTACGTCTTCTGTTTTATACCACGTTAATTTAATCGCAGTAAAAAGCAATGACTTTGTGCTGCATAACTTATTTTTTCATTTGGTCAGCAAGCTGCACTATGATTAGATATGAAAAATTACTAGTAATAATAGAAAAATAAGGAATGGAAAGCAGGGAAAGGAAATCCATTCTACACGCCCGTAATGGCCCATGAAATTAGCCAAAAAAAACAGAATAAGAAATTAAAATAGGTAATCATTCTGCAATATGACCGCAACTGCAAAGCAGTACGAACAAATAAGATTTTTTTTTCAGGGGAAAAAAACCCAGAAAAAAACAGTGTGGTTTTTCTTTTAACCTGTTTTATTTTATCGTATAGTTTCTGAGAGTGACTTTATAGCTAATATCTACCAAAAAGAAAAGAAAACTTCGTTCCTACCGGGTATGACACGGTTTTTTTTTGTTTTTTTTTGGCAGTTTAAACAAGCTGCGGGGCGAAATCGAAATGAGGAGTGGTGAGCCTCCTGAGGAATTCGTGAGCGAAGCAGATAGGGAGCCGAACAGTTCAATAAACGACAATCTTTCATTTTAGGTTATTTTAGAATTTTTGGCGACTGTAACATTTATCGCCTATTAAGGAATAAGAAAAAAAATATTAAATAAATAAAAACATGCATGGTTATATATATATGTATACAAATACACACATACCAATATATATGTTATATGTATGTAAACACATATATCGACAAGCGCGAATAGAATAGCGCGTCTCTATCCGGTAGAAAAATGATCTAATTTGTTGGTAATCCGTGCTAAAATTGCCATTTGTCGAGTCGGAAAAATGTGGGGAATAAACAAAAGAAACAATACTGTAAAGCGTAGTATGTATTTCGTTTACAAGAGTCGGACGTACAGTGTGTTAAGGAGTAGGCTGCCATGCCGGATTAAAATACTATTTGTAACTTGGAAGTCGGCATTAACGGTCCTCCGTCGACTCGTGCAAAACGGAGGCCTTAATAAACGGCCTTTTTAAATGGCCCGAGTTTATCTGAAAGACGGCAAGCAATAAAGAACTTAGCCACTGTCTTCGCAAGTTCTTATCTAGCTGGCCTCTTCTTCCATTCTTCTTTTATCTTTATCCTCGTTTTCCGCAAAAGATAATTGCCGGGAAATGTGTTTATCTTGTTCCGCAGAGCAAACCGTACCAGATTACTTCCAACAAGGCTAGCTGCCAACACGGCCGCTTTTCCCTACATGTCTTTAATTATATTAATCATTTTATCGCTTTTTTCTGCTTTTCCGCGAGGAACTAAGAATAATCGGTACATAAAATAAATTTTAAAAAAGCAAACACTGACGCTATAACTGTAAATCATATTCTTAACTAATCCCCAACTACGATACGTAACACGCACGGGAGGAATTATTATTGTGCGTTTATCAACCGGTAATAATAACTGATTAACAACTTCGCAATATAGAGAAGTCGCAATTACGGTTCGGATGATAAATGTTCACGAAAGCTTTTTTTTTCTTTTTTTTTTTTTGCAAGGCTAAGAATGACATTGTTATTAATATATATGTATGTATATATATATATATATATAAAATTTATCACTTGTTTTGAAAAATTACAACGGAGTATATTAAGTTGTTTTTGCAAATTATTTACAAGTCAAACGACTGGTATGATTCTTGTAGACTTACAAGAAAAATGAGCGTATTGATAACTGCGATCGAATGATACATTTTATTTGCACAATATAACGAAAAGCTGAAGTCTAATTTAACGAATAGACGAAATTTTCAAATGATCTGCCAATAAAAGATCGATTTCTGAAGAAATAACCGACATTCAAAAGAGATATTCACCGAGAGAGGCATGCCAGTAATTAACGCTATAAAAGTACATTAATGTCACCGATGAAACAAAATAACGAATAATTATGAATAACAAATATTACACATAAAGATAAAAGTGAATTTACGTTATAAACGTATTCGGAAATATCTCATCTTTAGCTAAAAAAAAAAAAAAAAACAAAAAAGAAATATTATTAAACGACTAATGTAGAACGTATTGTCTAAATGACTAAAAAAAAATCGCCATCTTTATTTAAAAAATAAATAAAAATTTGACGTAGACCTAAATCGCAAGAAGGTACAATATAATTAATATCACCCGACGATTTTCAGAATATTTTTAATTTCATACTAATTTAAATTAATAAATATGGTACATAAGAGGAGAACATTTTCTTTTTTTTTGGCCTGAACAAAATATAGTTCATTTAGCTAGCAGGCTAACGTTCAAAAACATATTATCTAAATTAATATATTCGTAATAACGCACTATATATGTATACACATACATGTACATATATATATATACACATACATGTACATATATATATATATATATATTCATATATTCGTGTTAACACAATCTACCATGAATACTGTGCATAGATCATGAAACACGTAGCGGAACATTAATTTAAAAGGTACTTGTGTATATATGTATACCTTTCGTTCAGTTGTTATTTATTAATCACAATTAACATAATAGCATTAATGGATATTAACTGTTTCTACCTTTGTAAGCTTTATAGTTCGGTACCGTAAATCTGTATCGACGTGATCTGTAGAAGCCTTTTAGTGAACCGGCAGCTTCGATTTGTTACCTAACTGTGGTCGGCAGATTACACGTCTGCCGGTCTCTTGATACACGACTTGTCCTACTCCCGCAAAAGTAATTTCGTGTTCTTAGATGTAATGCAATCTATCGAACGTAACCACTCTTTTTAGTTACAGACAAATTATTGATAAAAAAATGTCGGACAGTAGTCCGTTCCTTCACAGTGTATTGGGGATTACAAATACCCTGTCTTTTTTCTTTTTTCATTAAATTTTGTTAGCCATATTTTTTTAGTCCTAGTACTATGTTAAGCAGTCTTCACAAAACAACTACACAACGGGCACCCTGTAAGACCCACAACTTATTTCTAATAAAAAAAAAAAAAAAATGCTCCGAATTATTACATGTACACATTTTAAGTAAATTGTATAAAACAGGTTCAGGCGCTCTACGAAACTCTTGTTTTAGTATTCGACAGTACGCTAACGTAACACGTTTATCATTGATCGATAATAACGATCTGGTATAGAGTGTAATAATCGAAAATTATTCTTCCAGGGAATGGGAAAATCCACATCAAAAGCAGTCGGTGAGCTTACACTGAAAGTATAAAAGGCAGCTTTAGAGAAGGAAAGATGGTATTGATTACGATTTTAGATCTTTCAAGAGTATTTGAAACAGTTGATCATAAAATACTTATAAACATCTTGTGAGAAATAGGAAAATAACGAATATTAAAAAAAAAAAAAAAAAAAAAAAAAAAGCGGTTTCATAATTATTTAAATCTGATGAAAATAGACGTAAATGTATTAAATGTTTCAAGGTATAAATGAGGCGATGAATGACCCCGCAGGATAGCAACTTGGCGTCAATACTCTTTATTACATATAAACAAATGGTCTATATAGGCAATTGAATTATAAGTGATATAGTCTCATTTGCGGATGATATAGCAATAGTTGCAGCACATAAAGGTATTAAAGAGGCAAAAATAAGAATACATTTAATAGCAATAAGTAAAAGAAATCTAAGAATTAATATAAAAAATACTAAAGCAATGGTGTTACGAAGGAAAAGGGACGACAGGTGAGATTCGTATTGTCTAAATATAATATAATGCATTCAAATGAATACGTACACTGGATGGGAGAAAGAAACGATTGTGAAATGAAAAACTGCTACAAGTTAAAATTAGTGAACGCGGTATAAATATTTTTGGGGTCAGTGATCGATTAACTCTTAAGTGATATATGGAAAATGTTGCGAAGAAAAATTATAGCGCAATATTTCCAGCTTTGTATGTACATTAAAGAAATATGCAACACGTTAAATAAATTGAAAATAGTTTATTATGCGCCAGTAGATCCCGAGGATCAGATATGGAATTCGGTCATATGGTGTGAGGAAAGCACACCTGGGAAAAATAAATAAACTGCAAATTATATGCTTGAAATTAATAGGAAATCCTTAAGGAAGAAACTGAAAGTGAAGTAATTAAAATAGATGCACTGAGCATAAGAGGAATATGAATAGAGGAAAAAATTTACGTACCAACACTGCCGTTAGCAAGAACAAAGGTGTTAAGGGAGCAAACTGACAAGTGTATGTTATAACTCGGGTGTCAAATAAAGTAGCTAAGGAAATGGCAAAGAGAGGGAAAAATAGGGGAAAGAAAAAGACAAATAAAGGAATGACTTCAAGAAGAAAGGAATGTAAAAATAAATAATAAACATGAAATACGAAAATACGTAACAAAAACGTAAAGATATACATTGCAAAAGAAAATAGGTTACAGTTTTTTTGCTTTTTTTTTTTTTTTTTTATCTATGCCTTTTAACCTTGGTTAGATACCGGGGGTCGTGTATAATAATATCTAGACTATTACGGCCCAAGAGTTTCCGGTTACAGGACTGCCCTTAATCCATTGTCCCTGACGAATTGAAAAACTGTGTTCTGGTTCACTTCTGAATTCGAGAGGACGTGGCTGAGATTATCAAATCCGTGTCTCGTTCTGGAGGGTTGGAATGTAGAGAAATTTATGTGATCATTATTGATAAGTACAAAAATAGATTAATATGTAGTAGATATTACAGGAATATAATTTAAGTTACGATGTCAGAACGTATAAATATAAGATAATTCGTCGGCAAGTAGCTTGTCAAAAGAATAAATATATATATATATATATTTCAAAAGAAGAAAAAAAAAAGCATAAATATATATAGATATAAACTTGATCCCTAAAAAAGCAGTGGCCTTTTATAAGGGCACACCGGAATTGCTCACTTTCGTTTGCCCGAACTAAGGGCTAAAAAAAAAACACTAATTTCCGCACCGAAATTGGGCACTAGATTTTTAAAAATATAAAATATAAAAATACGAATAGCCCTCGAATAATCCCTGCAACGGTCTTTCCGAAACTGACGACCGCTTCATTACACCACATTTTTAATATTCTTCACAATCCCCCCGACGCCCTGCTAAGGCTTACTTTACTTTATGCGGTTACTAGTGTTATATTTTTATTATCCAAACGACATTCACAATTCACAAAATATATTACATTATTTATATTGTAATATACTTAAATCATTTTAAATTATTCAAAACACATTAAATATATAAAATAAATAAATAATATATATACAAAAAAAAAAAATAAAATAGTTTGACCGGTTTCGTCATTTATGCGACATCTTCTTCTTCTTTGGTCGTAATCCCCCGAAGGAATGTCGTGTCCATTACACTATAGCATCTTCAAATTCAACAGCTTTTAAGATCATTTTCCCTCCACTGTACCAACCGAGAAGACTACAAACAGCGTGCCAGTGTTGATTTTAATATTTGTATTATGACCATAAAGATGTGAATTGATCCAAATCCATCCGATCAGGGATTGGACCCATAGTATCATTATCACAGATCATCAACAGATGAGAGGAACAGTTAATTAACAGAAAGGAATAAAATGAAGGAAATCAGACGAATTACAGTAAACAGTACAGGTGATAATAAGTTTGTAGGAAGGAAAAATAAATTTTGCGGAATTTAATTTTGAGTGCTTTTTTTTTTTTTGGAATTTGGAGTGCTTGAAGCACAGGCATCGTGAGACACGGACACCATGGCAGTCAATTCTGTTAAACGTGTCCTATATATGCCTGGTTTATTTGTTTAAAAACTCGGATACCATGGAAACCAATACAGTTACAATTAAGTACAGAACATAGATATTTAATCATAGTATTTGAACTTGTGAATCAGAATAACGGCAGATGCTATTAAACATTGCCCGTAGGAATCAGATCAATCTTGTCGATGGCTACAATCAAGCACTGCTTATGAAAGTATAGCGGTATCGAGGTATGTTTTTCAAGTTATAGGAAGAGTATCGCGGCACCATTTCCTTCTCTTTAGTCTTCTTTTCTAACTATCCGGAAGAATATTTACATACATGTTATTAACTTTAGGATAAGGATGTAAATTTGAGTTTTTAAATAATTTACTATACTGTTGTGTATGGATTAATTTAACAAACGGAATATTCAAATCATTATGAAATGTTACGTTTGAGACATACTTTGGCGTTGACGTGATCTTTCGGAGGATAATTGACTGTTGACTCTGAATCTGGGCAAGGTTGCTCCTAAACGATTCAAAAGACCGTATTTCCACATCGGGGCTCTATGATCATTAAATAGATGTACGAGGGTGGTTCAAATATAAACCGGAATTTCGTCATAAAATTTTTTATTTTATACTTACAGTGTTCATATTTTTTACAATTTTTCGAGATAACCCCCCTCGCACGCTACGCACTTTTTCCGCCTCTCCGGCAATTTTTTTATTCCTTTTTCGTAAAAATCTCGCGGCTTGTCACATAGCCATTTACGCACGAACGATTCCACCTCATCGTTGCTGTCGAAACGTTGTCCACCAAGTGCTTCTTTCAACGGGCCAAACAAATAATAATCACAAGGCGACAAATCTGGACTGTAAGGAGGATGTAGGATGTTCAAGTGTTTCCCAGCCCAATTCGGCCAATGTCTCCATCGTGAGCCGAGCGGTATGTGGCCTGGCGTTGTCTTGAAGCAGTATCGCACTACGGATCGGAATTTCGCGCCTTTTTGTTCGATAGGCCGGTTTGACTGTGTTTTTTAGGAGGTTACTGTAATACTGCGCCGCCGTCACAGTACGTTGTTCAGTTAGGAAATCGACTGCGATCACTCCCTTCATGTCCCAAAACACCACGGTACACAACACCTTCCCAGCTGACTGTGTAACCTTCGCTTTGACTGGCGCTCCCTCTTTTTTCTTCCGCCACTCCATAGACGAGCGTTTACTCTCCGGCGTATAGTAGTGTACCCAAGTTTCGTCCGTGGTGAATATTCGCCGCAATAAATTCTCTCCTTCCTCTTCATACCGCTGCAGGAGACGCGTACAAACTTCCCAACGAGTGAATTTCTGTTCAAAATTCAGAAGTCTTGGCACCCATCTGGCTGCAATTTTGCGATAACCTAGCCGATCATGAATTATTGTCTCAATACTTAGCTATGCTGATGCCCAATTCGTCGGTCATATCGCGTACACTGACGCGTCGGTCAGCCAAAATGAGTTGTTCGATGGCTTTGACGTGTTCATCTGTAATGCTGGTTTTTGGGCGCCGCGCATGTGCTATGTTTGACACCACTTCACGTCCTTTTCGAAACGCGGAACACCACTCGTACACTTGAGTTTTGGAGAGACACTCATCGCCGAACTGTTCGCGTAATTTTCGGTAAATTTCCACGGATTTTACGTCGTCTTTGACTACGTAAACGAATAATGATGCGTTGCGCAACAGACACTGGTACTTCTTTTTCACTCATGGCTCTAACTACACTAAAAAGTGAGCTTAAGCGGTTCTAATTGCTCTACATAACAAACCGGTCTAACTGCCAGTGCAACCACTTTTTCCACAATAAATTTTTCGCGCGTTTATTTAAAAATTCCGGTTTATATTTGAACCACCCTCGTATTTTTGTAATTTTAGTCTAAGTTTGGATTTATTACCTATTAATAGAGACAGCATTTTAGTACATGCGATTAACTTTTTGCGTGTCTGTGCAACATGAAAGCGCCACGTGAGCCAACGATCGAAACATATATTCCTAAATACTTGACCGTATGTTTAATTTCCACATTATTTATTTTTAATCTAGGGCATGTAACAACGGATCTGTTTGTAAACGTTACGTGTTGTCATTTTTCCTCTCTAAATTTGACTCTCCATTGTTTTTGACCTAGAACTCTACCCTATTTCTATGATCCCGAATAGCACTATTAGAATATGTACTGTTTGAAGACGGTATGGCTATATCATCGGCAAATGTGGCTAAGATTGTTTGATTTGATATGGGAAGGTCAGCCGTGTAGATAAGAGTATAGAATCGGGCCAAGAAGGCTGCCTTGAGAAACTGAGGCCGATATTATTCCTTTTCTAGACATGGAACCATTAATTTTCTCTATAAATTACCTATTTAGTAAATAAGATAGAAAAATTAGGTATAAGTCCGGTGGAAGTATCCAAGTTTATGGAAGAGCCCGGTGTGCTACACCCCATCAAACGCCAAAGCAACATACAAAAAGACAGCAGAACATACCTCTTTTTTTTTTCTAGTACCGATGCGATCGCATCTACTAATTTCTGTGACTGTTCTATAGTAGACTGCTGTGATTGAAAGTCAAACTGAGGGTCTGGTCTGATTTTTTTACCTTTAATTATTAGCGTTATTCTTTGTAAAATAACAAAAAATTATAATTTCAAAAATTTGAAAATTTCAATATTTCATCAATACTCTCTTTTAAACAGTTCAGAGATTTTTATTGTTTTCAGTATTTTCTGGAAATTATTGCGCGTAATTGATTTATAATTTTAATTTTCTGTTAATATTTAATTTTGCACATTTAAGAATATTTATTGTGTTAGTGGTATATGTAATGAATTTTCAGAAGTTATTTTTATAATTTCTGTATCCCTTTAAGATTTTCTTTTATACATTTAAGAAATTTGTATTGTTTCAGTTATTTTCTTACGAAGCGATTTTTAGAGGTTACTGTTGTAAATATGTAAAAATGCTAACGCTTTCATTTTATTATGTTCGGTACATGAGCTCTTTATTTTGTAAATAGTTATAGGTGTTAAATTTAGATAATTTGCTTGAATGGACCATCGCTCGCGTATCATTGCGCATAGATGGAATATGTATATATATATATATGTAATAATAATAATAATAATAATAATAAACGTTATTTGATTTGATTTGAAAATCAGTTTCTCAAGAATTTTAGATAGGGCATTTAATAATAAGCTAATTGGTCTATCATAATAGGGCTCGGTATTTTGTAGGTTTTTGTATTGTCATAGACTCTTTTTCCACAATTTCGGGTAATGGCCCATTTGTAGAATGACATTAAACACATAACAAAGAAGCGTGGCAACTTTTTTTGGGTAGGTGTATCAGAATTTCTTCAGTTATTCCGTCCAGTCCAGCTGCTTTTGTTTTTGGAGGAACTTTTTTTAGATATTTATATATTTGTTTCGGCAAGAATGGCCCGGTAGGAGGCTTAAGCCGCAATGGTTGCTCTAAGAAACGTTGTATGAGATTTTTGTGCGCAGAATTCCCTTTTTTTTTAGGCGTGACTCTCGAGGTAAGAATGCATCTGCCTTTTGTTTATCTGTTCTAGACCAGCTACCATCATCCATTCTTATGTTGTGATCCTCCCGAGAAGGCTGCAGTACGTACCACATTTTTAATCTGGTAACGAAAAATAACGCGCCTATTTATATTAAAAGTAATCTTCGCATTAGATTTTTTTTTAAAGAATGCGCTAATTTTACGAATCTGAAATTGTGTAAACATTTAGTTTCAGTTTCGGTTACGAATCAAATATTATATTTCCGATGAATCTACATTTATCATTGATCAAAAATTGACTCCAGCTTTTCGAATTTGCCCTCAGTTAGCTTTCCAATATTTGACGTACTAACTTTCCAATTATATGTTTAATCATATTTTAGGCTCTCTAGTTTCAAAAGAATTATATTCCTGATTATATTCTACCATTTGACACAGCAACCGCTAAAATTTTTCTTTACTTACCATTTTTGATAATAGTATTTCACTTCGAAATATTTTAATATTAATTCTATATGTTGTTGTTAACATTAGGCAATTATCAGTGTTAACTATGCTTTCAAAATGAGCACGAATAAAAGCACCGAAATATTTCAACGGAATTTGTAAAATTACAATTCTGCTACATCTTTTTATTTTTTTGTGCTTAAAAATTAAATAGTATAATAAATAACCGGATATTATATGATTTACCAGTGAAAGTCGAATAAGGAAAATATGCGGTTTCATTACTACAAATAACAAACACGCCATTCAGATTACAGCAAGTTCGGAAAAAAGCATACTTTCTCCAGATTTTCAGATTTACATCGTTCCGAGGACTGAATTTAATGTTGCAATATTATGCGTGAACTGTTCAAAAGAAAATCGAACTTTCGTCGTAAAATCTTTTTTTTAATATTCATAATTTTACACATGTTTGTCTCCTTCAAAGTACTCCCCCTCGCTTGCTATGCGCCGGTCTGATCGTTTTTTCCACTGTCCATATGCTCCCTGGAACTCGTTTGGTGTTATGTCTCTCGTAGCTGTGCTTGCGATTTCTCTTGAATTTCTTCTATACTTCGAAAACGACGTCCTTTCAAGATGGATTTTAGTTTTTCCGAAATAGGAAAAAGTCTACTGGAGCCATATCTGAAGAGTAGGGAGGATGGGAAGTACGGCTGTTCCATTATTGGCCAAAAATTGGCTAACAAGCTGAGATACCTGGCGCATTGTCATGATTTTTGCTGAGACGCGATGCATGCCAAGTTTTTCTGTCAAAATTTCGTGACACGACCCAATGCTGATCTCGACTGTTTCTGCAACCTCCTGCACAGTTAAATGACAATTTTCACGAATGATCGAACGACATCAGTGTTTTCATCATTTGTTGAGGTCGAGGGTCGTCTTGAAACACTGTGTACGGCTCATACAGTCCTCCTTATGGGCTTGCTGAAGCAATGCCCATGTTTCAGAAAAAGACTTGCCGATGTTAAAATTTAATGTTACGACGGTGCTCCACGAACTCCTTCATTTCCACTTTTTCACTACTTCGCAGAGCACTGACTGCACCTGTTCACTTGATCGCTCTATTCGCTAACTGTCTACCATAATGCGGTAAGCGTCTTATTTTGTTTCGAAAGAATGTCGCTCTAGGTGTAGCATGACGCTCGAATTTAAATTTTACACCATTCGGACGTAATTTCAAAGTTCGGTCTTTTTTTGAGCAGACCATACACACACACATATATATATATATATATATATATATATATATATTAATTTTTTATTTAAACCTTCCTTTTATGTATTGTTTTCTTTTAAGCTCGATAACCGAGCTACTACGAAAACGCACTTTTTAAAATTATTTTTGATTAATATAAAGATGAAGAGGAAAAAGGATTAATTATCGTAAATGTTTTTATGGTATGATAATTTTTTTGATTTCATTATATATATTCTAAATTTCATGTTAATGAGTTACTGGATAGGGAGCTGTGAATTATTAAGGGTGATTTTTAGGTATAGTTTTAAATTCCATACCATGTAGTCTTGATGGGTTTTTTCTCAGCGTCCAAGTAAGCGACTGACCCAAAGTTATACGTTCCTTAAACAGTGTTTTAGTTATGATACGTGAATAATTTCGAGATTATATGTTAAACTGTTTCGCAACTATTGCGTTTTAATACCGTCTTAGTAAAACTATTCGGTACATCGTGCGCATGGTGCGTTGAACAATATTGTGTTGCAAGCAATTAAACTATGAATGTGAAAATCATTGAAAGAGAGCAGCTTCTATTCTATCTTAATTACTTTGCCGATTTTATAAAATTCTATCCCTTCTTTCGAAGATGGAGCATAATTCCAATTCTCAGCAAATATGTTAGCTATTTAGGTCCTAGCGCGCAATTTCGGTTACACCTCCGCTGGGTTTTAGGTTCCGATATTCAGATACTTCGTTCTATAATTCTTGCAGAACAGTCAATTTCATTTGACTACGTCTCATCCTTCGCAAAATGAAATACATATAATAAACACCCTGTTTCCTTAGAAAAATTTTCTGGATTACGGAATTTTCATATTACTTTCGGTGTCAGAATGATGATTAGAAAGTGTAGCAACATTTCCTTGATGTTTAAATGATTAACTTAAAAATTAAGCTTGCGATATTTTTCAATCGTTCAAATAAAATCAAAAAGAGAGGAGCATGTTGACCGCATAACAATTACAAAAAAGAACTGAGCCTCTCACTTTAATGAGCAAGCTGTTCAATCAAAAATATCGGTCTCTGTCGTTTCGGGCTCAACTTTTCAAAAACAAATCGGCATAACTTTCTGTACTGATTTCACTTGACGAATTTTTTTTTCGGAATCGGAGAATCGGCATGTTGACACGAGAACAATTCAGTTTTAGTAGACGGGTCGTACACAGGTAGGCCCACGTTTCATCTTCTATAACTACACGTGACAGGTAATGTTTACCATTCGCGACTTGGGATTTCCATTCTTGACGAGTGTCGGTACGATTATTCAGCTGCTCTCGCGTAAGATGATGGAGCACCAATAGCGAGCACGTACGATGCAGCTTCATGATCGCGTATACAGTATTCGCGCGCTTAATAGCCATTATGCTGCGATTTCGCGAACAGAAAGTTTACGATCTTCATTAAGAATAGTTTGGATCGTGTCGATGTTTACTTCAGTAGAACAGGTGGATGGGTCTTCTCCACCGTGCGGTATCAAATCACCTGATTTTCGTCTGGCCTTGCATTGGCGATACCAATCAGAAATGGCACTTTTGGATAATACCAACTCTTTGCCTCGCGCTTCTTTCATTAACTGGTTCGCATTTTTCTTCAAATAAGAAACAAAAACGAAAATCACTTTCGCGACGTATCATCAACCACATCATACTTCTAACTAGTTTAAAAAAACCGAACACACGTTACATAAATTAGGAATAACTTGAGAACTACTTAACATTGCGGTTTGAAATTTTTACTGGTAGCGTAGAACTAATCGCACTTCAACACCTGCCATGGTTCAGCATTGCCTCGGCGTATAAAAATGAGTGCAGGTTGTTTCTGAACGGCCTACGAATATACCGAAGGAAATTGAAAACGTAGAAGATTTGAACACAAACAACCGAACAAAATAGTAAGTACTTATAACGAACTAAAAACGAAAAATCGCAAAAACAAAGTTTGAGATTGTTCGATGGGATTTTAATTACACCATCTAGTAAAGGCCTATTTTCATTTTCCTTTTATATCCCATCAAGTGTAAAAACAAAAGCAAAAAAACAGAATTATGTATTTATATTTAAATAATTGGAAAATTAAAAAATATTTTTTAGCCATAACTATGGAGTAATTTTAAAAATAGCCGACATTTCTATTCGATTGTATTTGTTTATTTATACTTTTTCCTTTTGTTTTTCTATCGTTTTTATTTATTTTTTCTCTTTCTTACCTTTCGAATTACTTACAATCACCTTCTGTATACGATTTTAAACGCCTATAAAAAATATTATTTTGAAGAAAATTCAATCGATCGAGTAATGTAAGTTAGAAATTTTAATTTGAAGAACACGATGTTTAAGGGCTGATGTAATTAATTCTCGAGTTTGTTTTATTATATATTTCGAATAAACGGTATAAAAGTACATTATAATAGTGTCTTTCTTTTTTTCCGCCTATTTTCGGAACTTCGCATAGGATCGTTTACTACTTTCATTTAATATAAATATAAAAAAATTTTGTGCCGGGTTAATGTTCATAGTTGACGTCCCCGCTCAAAAAAAAAAAAAAAAGATAAAATAATATTATCCATTAGAGCTTTTGGTTTCCCGTAATATGCAATTTTACAATATTCTCATTAATTTATCAACAACTATTTAAGACTTCTTTTTCCTCTCTGATTATCTGCTCGCTTGTGCTGTGCATAATTACGTCATTACGGCACGACGAACAAAGGAATTATTTAGAGGAATTATTATAGAATGTCTAAAAGATTGTTGGTATTAAGCAAAGTTAGAACCGTCCAAGCTTGTTCTGTGTGATTGGCTAAGAGAATGGGTAAAGGTTCGCCCTTAATTCTGCTAAAAGGATTTTTAAAATGTGTTTAACGAAAGGTGTCACTGCTGCACCGCAGAATGTGCAAGAAGTAGGAGAAGAGACTTCGCGAAACATAGGATTGTGTGATACGAGTGTGTGTCCTAATCTCGATCTGTTGAGGGCAGACAATTATTTTTTTGACATTTGGATCGATGGTCGCCAAAGTTCAATGTTCAATTTGACAGTCCTTAGAAAGATTGCTTGTTGGGACTAGAGTAAAATCCGATGTTCTTTCATACTCCTATCCAGGAAGGACGCTATTTCTGGTGGTGCAGCATCAAATGGCACAAAGGCAGATAACGTCGCCTTGGTGACTCGGTCTAAACTTCGTTTCCGGCTACTCCGACACGTGACGGCACCCAAAAAACCCTACCTACATGCCCTCTTGAGAGAGTCCCTGTACCGTTGTTCTTATTTTATATACTAGAGGACCGGTTACGGTAAGTAATCTGATAGCTTGGAAGGAAGCCAGAGAATATGTAATAATAATATATTGCTTATTACCGAACTCACACCAGTCGAAAAAAATAATTCCATAGATAATATTATTCTTTTGAATATTTTGGAGAGGGTGTGGGAGTTTGCTGGCCATTAGGACGCGAGTAGATGACCCACCTTTCCAGGTTTACGGAGCATACACAGCAGGTTTCCACTGAGATGGGAAGCGAAATATCTTAACAGTAAATAACACTTCTTTCATCGGGAGGGCTTTAACTATTCGACCGTCAATGCCGTCCTACCCAGGGGGGTCTTCTTGACTTTTAATTTGTTGATCTGTTCTATAACTTGGGCAAGTGAGACGCGACCTGACTGAAGTAGAAAGAGTACTCTCCGCCTAAAGAAACTCTTCGCTGGATTGAATGTTTTCAGCGTCGGTCAGGTTGAAGTACGTGAACTTCACCACCAGTTCCTCAGCGAAAGCGTTTACATTTTGCTTTTTATCGGTTAGTACGGCGCCACGTATACCCGCAGTCTCGGAGAATGGTGCATGTCTCGGCGGCTGTTATACTTGGTTGCCGTCCACAAGTTGTAGCCAGTGATTTTATTCGGATCAGCATTCCAAAGTATTCTGAGCGCGTGTATCAGTCAACCGCTTTTTGAGAGCAGCAGCAGTTCTCCTCCAAGCGTGTTTCTGCTGTAATCATAGAAATGATGACTACGCTGTGTGATAAGAACTCAAATCAGCTACTTCTGTGAAAGCGAGACGGTTGGGATTTAGTCCGGCGTAGGTTACAAAGTTAATTGCGCCAGAGAGCCTATAAAAAAAAATTGATTTACTTTTTTTTCAAAAAGGAGGTGAAACCTTTATTACGAGTTCTGTTCGTTTTTCTATTTCTAGAGATGTCTCGTTTCGGATCCAAGTGCGCTCCCAGGATTACCCAACCTGAAATAATTGGGTACCGAAGAAATCTGGGAAAGCAGAGGTGGAAGAAAATTAGAAACGAGTATTCTCTTCAGATCCATTAAACCCGTAAGTAGATTGCGAACTTTAACTCCGCAATCCCCAACACCCTGTCAAGGGTACGGGACTTCTTTACTTTTATATCCCTACTAAAAAATGATAACATAGTAAATTGGGCGCTAGAATTTTTTCTTCGTTCGAAATTTCTTTCAGAAACGCAAACTCGTTCTGCCGAGTCTTCACGAGGGAGGTGTGTTTCGATAATATTTAGAATAGTTTTATGAAGTATAATGAAAAAGAGTAATATCCATTTTCATTTAATTAGTACACTTAAAAAATGTAATTAGAAAAATATTTCTGCGTGAGAATATCACTTTCAAATGACTCCTTTACACTATTCGGTAATTCTGTCCAATTTTTTTCTGGTTTTCGACAACGGACCGGTCACTGGCCCAGAAACTAAAAATTGAAGGTAACTCCAAATACAAAGAAGAGAGGTAAGATTTTAATATAAGCGGAAATGGTGAAAAAAAAGAATCCGGCTAGAGCGGGAACAACATATTTAATGAAAGAAACGGAAGTGTGCATAGTCTCCCTCAAAAAGAAAAAAAAAATACAACCCGGGGAGTTAATGACCGTGCGAAATCAAGTGATGAGAGCAAACAATAAAAAATCGAAATGAGGAAAGGTAGCTGAAAGTGAATTCGAATTATAGAAGAAACAATGAAACAATTGAGAAAAAATTACTAAACAATAGCCGAAATGAAGAAAAAATTGAATTAGACGGTAAAAGGATTTAAGCATTAGAAAAAGAAAAGTAACCATAATTTGGAATACGCTTTGATAGAAAAATAATATCACGAGCAGGAAATTTATCAATTAGTTGGTCGTATTGTACACTTTTATTTACCTAGACCGAAGATTGAAGAGGTCCGCCGATTTCCTCTACAAGTATAGAATACAAAAAGAACTAACGAAAACATCACTGTTCTTCTCCGGACATACAGTTAGCTTCCAAAACTGATAACCGTTTACCACATTTTTAATGGTCAACGGTTTTTGAGATTTTTACATATCACATTTTTGAAAAACATTTTTAATCTGGTAACGAAAGATATTAAAGTATTAAAAGAATTTCTCTTTATCTACCGGTTTATTTAAGAATATTTAAGAATAATTTAACCAATATTATATAATACTGTTTTTGAAACGATCGATTGTTTGGCTTGACGTCTTTGTTTGCGTTCAAAATTTAGAGTAAAAGTTCGATGTGTTACAATCAGTAATTAGCTACAATTTCACGTAAATATTGATTGGTCAGGTATAGTGTTTATAATTATATAATAGTTACTTTAAAAATAACTTACAGTAACTCATTATCATAAATTGTTTCGTGTTTAATCAATAAGTTTTGGATCTTCAAAAAAACTTTTTTGGCTTTATTAAATATGGAAAATTTGTGCGATAAATGTTGCCAACAATTGCTCGATGATGGCGAATATCTGTCTTGCGCCGTTTGTACAAAAGATTTGCATTTAAATTGTGGCGGTATTGCACCGCGCACCCGGGCGAAAATGAGCAAAAATAAAAGAGAAAACTGGACATGCGCGTCATGTAGAAATAACAATAAAGAATACACTAGAGAAATGTTAAAAGAAGAATTGCAACCGATGTATGAGAGGATCGGTTTACTAGTGGAAAAATTAGAAAATATGGAAAAGATGTACCATGAGCCACAAACACAGTTAATAGAGGCCATGAAGGTATTGCAGACTATGAAAAAGGAGAACGAAGAGCTAAACAAAATAAATAATGATTTGCTTTACCGGGTTAATCAGCTCGAACAACAAACCCGAAAAAATAATGTAATAATCACAAACATACCGACCAGCCCGTAGGAGGATTTAAACAAAATCGTACTTAAAATTGGAGAAGCTACTGGATGCAATTTGTCGGAAAATGATATAGATATTTGCCACAGGCTTCGTAAATCAGCAGAATATAAATTCGCAAATATTGTACTTGGACTTTGTCGGCGTGAGAAGAAGTTTGAACTTCTTCGGAACTGCCGACTTCATAGACCAGCACTTAGTGACATTGGGTTCACTGATGTAGGCTCCAAAACACAATTTTTCGTGTCGGAGCACCTAACATTTACCAACTCAAAGTTACTGAAACATGTGAAAACCTTACGTGATCATGACTGGAGGTTTATATGGGCGAAAGACGGCAAAATTTTGGCCCGCAGGGACGAAAAATCACCTATTATAAGAATAATATCTAACGAACAGATTGCCCTGCTAAGAGGGCAAGCAAATTGACTACGACAAAGGCAAGAAATACTATCACTATTTACATATTTATCGGTAAGTCTACCTAATTACAGATTTATTTTTTATTGTTCTTTATTTAAAAATTCTCATCTGGTAGCTTCAATAACAATGCTTATTTTTATTTTTACTTTTACTTTTACTATTATTGTTAAACTTACTAATAGTTATATTTATATTTATATATTAATCTCAATTCCCGATCTCCTATCTATTACATTTATTAGAACTCATTTTGCTCGTATAATTCTGTTAACTATTCAGATTAATCTATTTTTAAACATTTTACTTTCACTCATCAGTTTACCATATCAGCGATTAAACAATATAATTCATTACGTTCATAAAACACGATTTATAACATTATGTATATACAATGTTTATTTTGTATTAAGTAGGTACTGTATTTAACTTTTTGGCGTAATTCACTTTAGTAAAACATTTATGCATTACCAGCTTATCCTCTATGCTCAATTTTATTATTATAGAAATTTCGGAAATAGAGATCTCAATTTACGGAGGGTATAATGTAAATTGCTTTTATTCATTTTCATATATATAAATAACAATAGTTTTAATATTTACTAACAGGAAATTACGCTATTAAAAATTAAATTTAGTTACATATCTAAACTATAAATATAAACCATTTTAAATGCATCATAACTCATTAAACATTCTTACATTAAATACAAGTAGTTTACGAGCTCATTTTAATGAGCTAGTAATAATGCTGGGTGAGAGTAATACAGATTTCGATTTGTTAGTCTTAACTGAAACTTGGTTGACTGATGAAGAAATAAATCGGTATAACATTCCAGGATACGTTACACGGTCTGATTGCAGAACATATAAAAGATCGGGAGGAGTAATTATATATGTTAAAGAAAATTATACAATTACAGACATCGATGTAAAAATATCAACTGGAAATGTCGTATGTTTTAATATAAAGCTAAATAATAACAATAATTTTTCAATTGTGGGCATCTATCGTTATTGCGATTCAAACTACTCTGAATTCTTATCAAATTTAACTGACGTTATAACGAATTTAGATCGAATTGCGTTAATTACAGGAGACGTAAATATAAATCTATTGGATAACGTTAAAAGTTTGAACTATTTAAATGTATTAAGTTCGTATGGATTTAAGAGTGTACATAATCAGCCTACATATCACGGGAATAAAGATTGCTATTCATCCTGCTTAGATCATGTTTTTATACGGGGTATCATAAATGCAAGCACGAACTTAGATATTAATGTCGAAATTATACCTTGCAGTTTTTCAGATCACTCGATTTTAAGTATAAGTATCAAAATAGATCTTACTTTCCGGACAAAACATAAAGAACCTGCCTATTTCATCGATAAGTCACTACTACAAAATAATCTCAAATTGTGTAGACTAAACGAAATTTATAGCAATTCTTCATCAATTGACACAAAGTTCGACACCTTTATACATATTGTAAGAAATGTATTAGAGAATTCTAAAAAGGGACTTAAACCTCGGAATCATAAATGAAAAAGATCAGAATGGGTTACTAATGAGGTTATTCAGTTGTCGACAGAAAAAAATTCGCTATATAAATTACTAAAAAAGTATCCCACAGATAACACTATTCTTCTCCAATTCAAAAAAATTTCTAAACAATTACAGAAATCAATGCGAGTGGCAAAAAAAGAATATTATTCCCGCAAATTACAACATTACAGTGATAATCCAAAAAAAATATTGGGCAATAATTAAGAACGTTATAGGTAACAAAAATTCTGCTTTGAAAGAAATACGCATTAATAACGAGCAAATTGCAGTAAGTGAAAATGAACACATTATTACGAACCATTTTAATAATTACTTTGTAAACATAATTAAATCTATAAAACATAACTCAACTTACGAACCTTACATATCACATATTGATAATTACTGTACTAAATCTTTCGGTTTCATTGATTTTACCACGAATGATATTAAGTATGCTATATCGTCGCTCCCAAATAAGAGTTCATATGGGTTCGATGGAATCTCAATTAACCTCATAAAAAAAAATTTAGAATTTTTCATAAAACCGCTAACGTTCATGTTTAACGAATCTATAAAATCAGGAGTCTTTCCATCTAATTTAAAACTCGGGATAATTACACCGGTATTTAAAAGTGGAATCACATCAGATGTAACAAATTATAGACCAATTTGCTTATTGTCAACTTTTTCAAAATTTTTTGAAAAATGCTTAAAATTAAAAATTTTAAATTATCTGACAAATATAAATTTTTTCAGTAGTAACCAGTACGGTTTTCTGCAGCATAAATGCACGGATGACGCTTTGTTTAATCATATTACGGCTATTACTGAAAAATTAGAGTATGGTTGCTCGGTGGCAGCTGTATATTTTGATCTATGCAAAGCATTTGACACAGTTGATCACGATATATTGTTAAAAAAATTGTACGCTTGTGGTTTCCGCGGTTTTATTCACAGTTGGTTTAAATCATATTTAACACATAGAAAAGTAATCACAAAAATAAATATGTAAAACCTACAGTGATAGTCTAATACAAGAATTTGGCGTACCACAAGGGAGTATTCTAGGACCCATTTTATTTTTAGTATATGTATATATTAACGATTTATGCAATCTAAAAATATCAGGAAAAATTTACACCTATGCAGACGATACTGTATTAATTGTAAGTTCCCGTTTTGTAAACATACTCCAAAGTCAAATACAGAGTGATGCAAATACAGTACGTAATTGGATGAATAGAAACCTTGTGAAGTTAAATGTAAAGAAAACGAAATACTTAATATATAGTCATCTTCCGCAGCATAGATGGAATCAAATACAAGTAAAATGGGAAGATAACTATCTGATAAAGAGAGTGTATAATGTAAAATATTTAGGATTATATTTAGATTGTAAACTCCTATGGGGTAATCACCTTTCTTACTTATCTAAAAAATTAAGAAAGTTAAATTACCTATTTTATTATTTAGGACAATTCTTTAACAATAAACAGCTGCGTACTTTGTACTTGGCATTATATCAACCTTCACTGACCTATGGTATCATAAACTGGGGAGGGGCTGCGAATTATCACCTTGCACCAATAATTTATTTACAAAAATCACTATGCAAAAAAATTAACCAGGGTATATATCCTACCATAGACAGAAGTATACTGGATGTTAAAAAATTATTTGCAGTGCATTTACTACTTTATGTATTAAATAATAAAGAAAAATTCAATATACAAAGTTGCACCGGAATAACAAGAGGTTCATCACAAGAGAAGGCGAACTTACCGGGCTTTTTTAAATTTCATAGTAGAACACAAGCTAGATATATGGGTGCAAAATTATTTAATTCAATACCACAATCTTTAAAACATAAACTCAATAACCGCAAATTAAACCGTAGATTGTTACTAAATTATTTTGGAGCACCTACGGCTAACACTAATTTGAAATATATTAAATCGCTCAAATTAAAAAATTTGCAGTTAAATATATCCCAAAAATTCAAGTCTTTAGCTATCAATTAGAAAATATTAAATTGTTGTTCATAACGCCGGTTGCATATTATAAACTTTATTGAATTACAGTGGAAGATTTTAAATACATAGATATCGATATATAATTATTATAAACACCTAAATCTTTAATTTTAAATTCTTCATCATTTAACAATTTAAAATTATACTTGCGTTTCGTAATTAATCGTTATATAACATAAAGTATAAAATTATTATTAATTATAACTAGAAAAGTATCATTATAATAGCAATTATTAGCTACATAACTGTAATTTTATTATTCGTATGTACCAGCTAACATAGCTGGCGTGTAAGTATTATTTAACTATAATATTTCACTTTAAGCTTAATTTCATTGTGATCTATCACTACTACAAATACTTATATATGCTTTATTACTTAATTTTATGAATTGAAATTACATATAGCAATAACTATATTTATCTCTTATTTTATTATTATTAGTAGTTCCATCATTATTTAATGTTATTATTATAACTATCAGTATTGTTATTAATTTTAAACTTGGATAATAGTTATTGTTATTTTTATATTAGCTTTTAATTTTGATACTATTATATATATTATCAATATTATAATTAATGTTATTATTATTATTATTGTCATTTTTAGTTTTAGCTTTAGCTTACGTATTATTGTTGAAGCCAGCTACCAGTATTTTGGGACTGGGGAATGTGTGTGATTAATTTAAGATTTTATTCTAGATATTCTTTTATTTTAACTTTTATTAATTTCTGCGGCTTTTTACTGATTTTTATTACTTCTTACTTGTTTCCTTGTTATTACTGACTTGTAAGTAAGTTGTAAATTTTATCATTTAAGATTGTAAACTTCATTTTTGTTTTTGTATGTACCATATTCATTAATTTTGAGATGTATTAGTTAAACCAGTACACAATAGTGGCCCACGTATAATAATTTCAACACGCATGTTTTTAGTTTAGCTTTCTTAAATCTTCATGTCAAACACAAATTGTATTCCTATTACATTCGCTACTTGCGCTAAAGGAGTGCATTTGCGACTTCAATTATTATTTAGTATATATAATTACCGTTGTACATATTCCAAATATATGATTTGATTTGATTTGATTTGAAATATTTCATTTCATTTTTGGTTACGAAATAAATATGGTACTTTCGATAAACCGTTTAAAAATTGACTCCGGATTTTACAATTTGCCTGGTTAGCTCTTAATTTCGAACAGTTTAACGTGCTAACTTACTATTTATATAGTTGTTACAAATGAATTATGTTTGCGATGTATTCTACCGCTTGACGTAGTGACAATTAAAATTTTTCTTTATTTGGCATTTTCGGGCAATTCCGCTTTCGTATGTATTTTAATGTTAATTTTATCTTTAACATTAAGCAAATTATCGCCGTTGACAGTTTTATTCTCAAAACGGGGATGAATATTCTCGAAACACCGGAGAGTACTACTTTGGCGGAATTCTACAAAGTCGCTGTAAAATTAGTAATATGCTCGTATTTTTTTTTATGACCCGAAACGGAGTAGCAATTTAAATAACCGGTTTCATATGAGATTTACCATTGTAAGCCGAAGAACAAAAAGAAATCTGGTTGCGACACTAACGTTTCATGTACATCCGGTAAAAAAATTACTTTTCCAGATTTTCCGAAATTTGATGTTCATAATGTTCGATATATATACATATATATATATGTATATATATATGTATTTCTCTTTTTTTAGAACTTCCTGTTATATATTTAAGATGTGTTTGTTTTTTTTTTTCGAGTTCGATAGCCGAGCCGTTACGAAAACGTATCTTTTTTTAATGTTAAGATTTCTGTGACGATTAACGAATCAATTTATATAAAAAATATACGCTTTTATAAAATAATATTTTATTTTATTATACACCGACGCGTTTCGAAGCTGATGGTTTCATGGCCACAGCATGTTTAACACTCCAGTTAAATATCCTGTGGTCTATTTGAAAAGCCGGGCCGGGGTAAGGATTTAATTAATCGATTACGGTAAATGTATTTGCGTTATGGTTCCCTTTTTTTTAATTTTCGTTATATGTTTCATAGATGGGGAGTTGTGAATTTTTAAGCATGATTTTTTTAGACAGTTTTAAATGGCCGTCGCAGAGTTCTTCTTAAAGGGAGTTTCGATGTCGATATTCACGCGTGTACAATTTCGACTTAACATTTTCAACTGTTCCGGAACTATCATCGAACTCTATGCGATTTCTAAACCATTATTTTAGTACGATTATTCGGCCTATTGTGTACATGGAACAATCGCTGTCGTTTAATCCTTCCTAATTACTCGGGACCGACTTTGTCAAATTCGATCGTTTATTTTAAAGGCGATGCTGCGTAAATTCCCGTTTTTTAGCGAGCGATGGGCTACAATTTTGGTTATACTTTCCGTCGCGTTTTGTAATTCCGGTGCAGCCGCAGCAATAACGAAGGAAAATCATTTCAATGGAACCGACTAAAGATGGGAACAACTAGAATACTAATCCGATAAAGATGATGGGAAAGTGTAAGAGGTCAAAATGAAAAGAACGGCGCGAAATTATAAAAATTAACCGTAAAAATGCAACGGGAAAAGAAAATTTAAACACTCATTTTCAGCAAGAAAAACCCCGTAAAAGGATCGACGCCCTTTCTCACCTAAAATCCCGTCAGTTAAAAGGTTAGAAGGAAACAAAGAGCTTAAAATGGTGATAAGAAGTGAGGATTTAGCGTGCGATAGAAAAAAACACAAGAATATCGTCTTTATTTACTTCTTATTTACTTTTTTTTTTAAATTTATTATGTACGGCTTGTTAAACGCAACTGTGTGGTTATTCAGCGGAGCCTGTTAACTTACGAGAACATTGTACCTCATAAAAATCTGATTTTCTTCCTTCTCCTTTTCCCAGTTCTTGCGCCAATGTCCATGTTGATGAACCCATTGTATTGAAGCGACGGATTCCGTTATATCCAGGAACAACGAATTTTCTCCTTTGGCCACTTTCGTTGCCGTTTATTCCTTTATAACTGAGAATCGAAATGAATAGAATAGTCCGATCGAATGTATTTCTGTCAAGGAATTTCTAGTGAATTACAGCAGGATTAATAATACTAAATATGTTCCGGATATTCGTGACTGAGTCTGTTAGAATGATAATACGAGTTCGCAATATTTCTCGCAGCGCAATATATATTGAATCAGAAGTGGAGTAGCTAAGCACCAAAACGGTAATTTGGCCAACCTTACGTGTTCTACAATCGGAAAATAGAAAGCTGCTCCGGCAGATGTTGTTTTCTTTGCTCTGTCGGTAGTTATAACGGCGCGCTCTGTTCATACATGTATCGAAAACGTTTATTAGCCCTGATTCCAATATATCTGAAATACTTGAAGAACGGTTCATTAACTTCAAAAGCTCCTCGATACATTTAAACTGGCGCTATTAACCGCGGTGCAGGACGTACGAAAAGATACATGTATGTTTTCGGCGTGCAGAAGATCTGGATGTTTTCGCCAAAATTTAACGCAATGTGTTGATTAGACTTGAACTTATTTCGATAATAGTTGTCAAATAATAATAATAATAATAATAATAATAGGTTTTCTATCGGCGTATATAGCTGCGGTGGAAACTAGAAGATTTTCATTTCGAATCGTTCGTCGATATCTCAGAGGGAAACCCGTTCATTTCAGTTTTCAAACTGTTCAATAATATTTCCTTCTATATATTTTCGCGGCAAAGATCCGCCGGGCGCAATTGAATACACGACCTCTTCCGTAAACTGAGAATACTTGGACCAACAGCGACATTTCCAAACGACTCGCCCGGAAATTCGTCATAATGTTCAAAACAGTTTCGCAACACCATACAAAATGAAAAAGAAAACCCCCGTTTTTTCCGGTGTACAATAACCCCACTTTTCACTTCTGCGTATGCTTTTCGGAACTGCCCCCGAAACAACAAGAGAAAAATAAAGAAAAAATAGAGCAAAGAGGATATTTCTTTTCGTCCTTTTTTTGCCAGCCGCAGACGGGGATAGATAATATTCGCCCGAACAGACGTTTCTAACAGACGTCTATCACTCTTAAAATGTGTGCCGTTAATTAGAATTATTCGTTATTTGTATTAGAAACGCTTAGAGGTAAATGCCCCGAATTATTCGTTATTTGTATTAGAAACGCTTAGAGGTAAATGCCCCGAATTATTCGTTATTTGTATTAGAAACGCTTAGAGGTAAATGCCCCGAATTATTCGTTATTTGTATTAGGCGATATGTCGACTTTAGGAAAAATCGTAATGTCGAATTTGAAAGATATCACCAGTCTTCGCGAAAGCAGCGATTTTCTAATTAAAGTAGAGATCCAGTTTCACTTTGTGTATTGCTTTATTATTTATTTAGTGACAACTGACGCCAGACCCCACATTTTCTACGTCGGGAAATAAAGTTAAAATACGGCAGGTAGATATTTATGAAATAACCTGCCAAGCCGGAAAGTAATGAATTTTTTTCCATAATCGCACTCTCGGCATCTTGACTACATTCCAATGTTGCGCACAGCTAGTAGTGTTCACGGCTGAATCGGTCGAAACGAGATAAAAGGAAAAAAAAGGAGAAAATGTATATCTATTTTGTTTCGCTTTTCTTCCTTTTTCCGCAAAACAATTTTCGACTTTTTATGCGAAGAGCTTCCCCGAGGAGTTTTCGATAGACATTAAAAGAAAGAGAAATAAAAGCGTTTGGATATATATAGTTTTGTTCGTGTTGTGACGGTTTAAAAATGTGAAAATTACTTTAACATTAACTAAACACAGCCGAAAATAATTGAAAAATTCAGAAACTATGCGGTTTTCGTTGAGATCACGAGGTGTCGCAATGATTGTGAAGAACGGCAACGCAATATTCTCTGCATCGAGAAGAAAAGTCACGAATTGGAAGAGAGCGCGCGGAACATTACGCAATTCCCGGTAAATAAGTGTATTGGCAAAGGGGCCGTTAGAATTTTAAAAGCGAAAAGCTGTACACCCGGCATCAAAAGCAAATAGTAAATTGGGCGAGCTTTCATAAAAGTCGAAGAAACGCTATTAACGATCAGCGCCTATAATGAGTTAAATTTTCTCGTACAATATAACTATTGCCAGTAAGTCGCGGAAAAAAAAATTGAAAAATTAATTCCAGTTATTCCCCCGAGTTAAGTAGAATATCACAGGTCTACTAGGGGACAGAAGGCGGCAATGCTTGAATTTACCTGCGCACATCGAACCGACGCTATTCCGATGATACAAACGGTAAAAAAGCCAACGCTTTATAATAATTTTAAAAAAAGGATTAACATTAAACCGAAAAATTCCCCTGCCAGAGCTTGAAGAGAATTCGCGGTTTTGACGGCGAAAATTATCACGCAGAACCGCGTCCTTTTGGATAACGGGTTTGCAGCGGGAAAAGTTCACAGGAGACCGGGGCGCGCATTTTCAGAAATGAATATTTAAAAAGCAAACGATTAAAAGATGATCGAAAGTTAACGGTCGTCAAGAAACGCCTTTATCGATAAATCGGCGCGTTGGATGTTTGGTGTGCGTGCTGGTGGTGGAAAGAGATAAACGAGAATGCTCCGGCGTACAGCACATATCGGCACGATGGACGGAATTATCACCTGCTGTCCAACGTGCACGGCCGAGCCAGCAAACGGTCAAAAGTAAGTCATCAATATTTGTGCACTACCCTCATCTTATGGTAATGAATAAACTATAGCTCATCTGGTTTCTGGTGGCTTCTTCAGATTCGGACTTCAAAGTCAGACTTGGCAGCGAGAATTAATGTACGCGCGCCAGTGCTCTTCTCCCGCTCTCCGTGACTCCGCGACTCCGTTCAACGCCAGAATCAACATCTTTCACCTCTTCTCTTGCTGCTGCTGCTGCTGCTGCTGTCGCCCCTCGTCCGGAAATGTGTATTTCCATCAAGAAGACCCCGTTCCTTGGACCAATTACCCGCTGACCTTCTTATTTTTCGTAAGACGAGGATTTTTTTCCCTTCTACAGGTGACCTGCCACGCGCCGTTACTGCCATATCCCCGGTACACACCGAAGACACACAAACTTGATTTACGACCTACCGTCCGATAAATCGCCGCGTTCGCCGTTGCGCTCGCTCGCTTTCGGTTCGGGGGGCATGAAGAATTACCATGCTCCGCCAACTAATAAACGTGTATTTACTTACATTCGCTACGCGCGGCCTAGGAAAATTCATAATTTATTACCCCCGCTGCCGTGTAATCGGTTAATAATACTATGACAACCGGTCAAAATGGCCGGCAAACCCTAGCGAACGTTTAAAAAAGGGCTGATTCCTAGGACTTTTACTTTCCCGTCTTTTTTCTCCGCGGAACGAAATTACGAATTACCCCACTCAGAATGCGTTTAAAGGTGTTTTTGTTTTCCGATTACGAAAAGTATCGCACAATATTGAATTCCTATTGAACATACATCATTTTTTTCAAAGTTCTAATTTCTGATAAATTCAAATAAAAAAAGTGTAAATTTCTCAAAATTCAAACAATTTTACGCGATTTACGCTAAATACATTTACGCTTTGCCTTTAAAGAAAAAGCGCTGTCGCTAATGCATAGACACACACACTCGGGGGAAATGTCGATTTTGTAGTTTTTTTTCAATAATAGAAGCGACGTTCTTTTTGCGTTTTTTTTTTTTTTTTTTTTCGTTCGTATCCTTTTAGTGTTAAACGCAAAATAATTTTTTTTTATTTCATCTTAGTGTATCACAGACTACCGTTTTTGGCTACTTTTTCTGTCGAAAATTCGGATCGACCCTTATAGAAAATTTTGTCGAAATATTTCGAAAACCAAAAAAAATTGTATCCATTTAAAACTACGCATACAGGATTCACTTCGAAATAATTTACGAGCGTTTTTGTTTTAGAATGAAACGTTGGATTTTCTTGTGGCCGATAGATCAAATTTTTTGAAAATTTCCGCAAGTTTTTGAAAATGTTCTCATTCCACGCTATAGTGTTTTTCTCCGATGCTCTTACATTTTCGTAACAGATGCGCTAAATATTATATATGATCGTGAATACCTTTTGATTCTCTTCGAGTGCTCTGTCTGCAGAGATTATCGTCCGTGATGTAGAATTTTTTTTTAGGTGAGCCTCTTGGTTAAGTGTTAAAAAGTACTTGAATCTTAAATTTCTGTTGTTTCGAATATTCGGTAGCCTGGAGTATATTTTTTACATTGCCGTTTCTTTTCTAGATTTCGATCGTTTTTCCTTCCACTTTTTTAAATATCTCGTTCGCTATTGTTCTACTATGTATATCTATTTTGAGTTTTGTTGATTAACCTATTTCATCTAGAGATGCTACAAAATACAGTTCTGTACACGTGTATAATAGGTATTAATATTGGAATTCGTAGTCATTTTAAACTTTCTTTTCGAAGTGCGTTAAAAAAATCCGTATTCTGTAATTAATTGAAAAATATATACTTATTCATCTTCTTCTTCTTCTTGCTTTATTTATTTATTTATTTATTTTTGTGTGTCTGTGTGTGTGTGTGTGAAACAATAAAATTTATTATTGAGTAAATTTAGCGTATTTTTTTTTGTTTTTTTTTTTAGTTGTATTTATATAGTATACTCGTTTGTTATAGTTCACGTTTAGATCAGTTATCGTCAGAAGATGTACTGAATGATATAATATTCCTTTTTTTCGTTTCTTAACTAATTTCGTATACATTTATATAGCGATATTTTCTAATTTTATACGCTTACTCTATATTTAACGTTTTGAACCATTATTACTGGAAGACATCTGATTTCTGCGCTGAGTGGTATATTTTGTTGATTTACTTTCTTCCTCTATCACCTGTAAGAATTCTCATTCTTCCTTGGTTTTTTCTAGAGCTATATTTGCGTAAACGGCTTCTCATTCTTGATTCTATTCCTTCCCTCGTCTGCGTCTGTCCATAGTTATTAAATAATCTCATCTTCGGTTTCGGCACAGTGTCTCCCTTCCTTTTAATTTAAATCGCTTTCCTTGACTACATCTCCCTTTTGTCCATTGCATCCTGAAAGTTCCCGGCATATTCGTGACACGGATCGCGTGTTTTTCAACTGTTCCTGTTTATCCCGTGAGCGTGATTTACTCTATTTTTAAAACTCGGTCTGCCTGCTCCTTACACTGCCTCTCCTGTGTTCTTTCTCTGTCTATTCTCTCGACTATATTTCTGTCCTGGAGGAAGTGTTCCACATCCGATAAAATAAACATATAGCTCCTACCCAGTTTCATCCATTTTTTTCACTTTGCCTGGATGCTCTCTGTTAGAAGGAGTAATACATATATAGGACTTTAATATCGCCTGAGCTACAATTCGGTGTTAATTTTTACAGCTGTGTAATGATTAATTTCTGCTTGAAATTTTCTAGTATCCACACGATCGGCAATTAACCTTTTTATAATCCATATTTTTAAAAAAAAAAGGAAATATCTAAATTATTTTTTCTATACACGAACTGCCTACTTCATTCTCTTCGACGAATTTGATCACTTTCTGATAATAAGAATATGCCACGGGGCCGATTCAAAACTGCTGGGTATAAAATGTTTCGCTGCATCTCGACTTACGTTGAGGTGACTGAAGAAGACGACGGAGCTGATCTCACTGTACAGCCCTTGTTATCGTGGTTCGACTCTATTTTTGCCACACTTACTTATTGTTAAAGTAAACGGGAGTAAATCAAACTTCTTTTTAAAAAGTATCAATCTATTCGAGACTCTTCAAAAATTACCTGACGGAATTGTCTCCGCGTAGCACATACTGCCATATCCCGTAACTGATACAAACAACTCCTACTCAATACAACACATTTCTAGTTATGTGAGATTCCCGCTGAACCAACACGATGACGCTATCAAAAGTTTCCATCACACGAGCTGTGCCGTATTTAAAAGGCCTTGTTTAACACATACTTGTACGGCAACGGCATTTGAGGAAAGCAAACTCTACCAATATATTTTCACCTTACGTTGTTATCCGTACGCTGAAATAACCTTAACAGAGTTAAATACCGTATGATGAAAGCACATGGAGGCGAAAAAGAAGGAACTAATTAGCTGCAAGATTTTCTTCTTATAATCGTTTCCATTGGTATTAGAATACCTTTAAACAAAATTCTGTGGAAAAAAATAGCTTGCGCTCGATATTTGTTTCGCTGTTCTGTGACGTATATTATTTTTTTCAATTTCTACTTAACTTCAGTGAGTAATTCCGCACAATATTTGAAACGAGCTGTTCTATGCATTCCTACGTTTTCAGAGAGAAAATACCACATTTTTAGAAATGACAGTCAACTCAAAACGTAAATATAAACACATTTTGAAGTTTCATTGTTTAATAGAAGATTTTTTAAGAAGCGTTAAAAAATCGTTTTTTTTCTTTCGAAAATGTACCGGCTTGAGAGTTTACTGTAAACATTTTTTACTAAAAACACGCTAAAAAGTAAAAAAATGGATTACTCAGTAAAAGGGGGGGGGGATATTGTGATTATTACTAAACAACGTTAACGCTTATGTTTATTGTTTCGGTAACGCGGTAGCCTAGCGGTTAAGGCGCTTGGCTAGCAAACCAGAGGTCACGAGTTCGAGACTTGTCTCGTTTCGGATCGAAGTCGCTCCAAGGTATATATCCAATCTGAAATTGAATTGGTTATACGAGAGAAATGTGGGAAGGTAAAGGCGGATAATCCAAAAGTAGAAAGGAACTGGCCCGCCTATTCTCATCAGATCCATTAGGTGCTTAAATACCATTATGAAAAGGTTAATTACACAATTCATGAAACCTTATCAGGGGATATCCATGGGACTTACTTTACAAGATTAGTTCGCCGATTGATTCATTCTCCTAATTCGGATCAATCTTTACACCGTCGGCTCTGTTCGAATTTTTATATTTTTCGAATTTACTTCTCAAGCATTTACTCGTGTTTTCAACTCTGCTCCATATTTCAATGTCGTGAAACTTTATTTCGTAGTCGTTATGTTCCTCGACTAGCGCGGATGTTTCAACGCTCTTTCAACAAGAGCAACATGCAAATCTATGTGAATGCCCATCACGCATCAACTGTCACATAAGAGCACCCTACGTTGTTCCATACCTTATTTGTTGAACTTATTATAAAGACGCTTTGATTAATTTTAAAATAAAGTACACTTCCAATGGTACAAAAATTGCAAATTTCGTAAATTTTGTAATTTTTTTATGTATATTTTCTTGTGGAAAATAAACCCTCATAGGACTGTCGGCAGTTAACTAACGCACTTGACGAGAACAACTCCTCAGGCAATATATATTGAATGTATTTTTACGCATGTGATAGAGACAACCGAACACATAAAGGCACGCTTGATAAGGCAGCACAAATACGGATTTCTATACTTGCTCGAACTACTCGGAGCGGACGGTTTGCACGGCGGTTTCGATTATACGAACAAATCTTGCATCAAACACCAATTTTGTCGCTAGATTAACTCTAAAAGAAAGTTGCATATTTCTTTTTTAGATGATGAAAATTATTTAAATTAATGACAAACTACTGTCAAACTATCGAGGAAAATAGATTATTAACATTTAAGAAATATTGCGTAATTTTTTTTTTTTGAAATCGCAAATTAATTTCGGTTGAAGATTTTAATTTTTAATAATAATAACGAAATATTAACAATGTGGGCCACCCATGAAAACGCAATAATAGGCGGAAAAGAAAAAGTAGATGACAATTATTATTATCATCGTCGTTTCTTATTAATAACGGTAGCATTCTAGAAGTACCGAATTGGTAATGAGTCTGCGAATTTCGTATTCCTTTCACATATGCGCTACTGCGACTTTATCGGGAAGTGTAAAGATGGTTTATTTTTCTAAGAATCGGTGTTGGAAAACGATGATAATTTGTAAGAAGAGGCACGTTGTTTTTATCCGTCGTTCGAACAATATCGAAGTCTGGATCGTGCTAGGAATGATTAATCGACGGAAAAAATCGAACGAAAGTGTGAGCGCCTTCGCCACGTATTTCGATCACTGCTCGTAATATCGCATGCAGAATAACAGCGCTCAAGGATATTGCTTGCAAAAAATCGACCATCGTCGATGATTAATTTGAATTGTTGCTTTGAATAATTTTCGTTCGAAAAACTACAAAGAATCCTTTACATAGACGTAGTTCCCGAAATTTATATAGCGTAAAAATTCTATTATAACGTCCAACCATTTAAAAACTCGATACAAATATATACAAATATATATATATATATACAAATATATATATATACACATATTGACGATTCACTCAAAAACTCGCGCAGATTTAATTATATGCACGCGACATGCCGCTAAATTATTTGTTCGACAAAAACCGTCCAAATATTAAAGAGGTTTTTTATGTTTTTTTTACGTTGTTTTTTTTGGCCCAGCTTACGCCGTTTGGCCGTTTTCCTTCTGATTAATTTAAAGCTTTATTTTCGCGGCCTTAATAAATTTAAATAAGCATTTACATTTAAATGAAGTTGCCTGATCGACAATTTCCATCACAGTTGTCAGGGGTAAAATCGCTTCAGTAATATAAGCCTAATGAAATTCCCTACACACTGCCACACTAAACGCTCCGAACTTCCAATTTCCCCACAGTTATGGCAAACTTCGTTATTTAATATACCTAACTGCAATAATTTATCCGTGGTCTGATAATGGTTCTCTCTTAATCAACTTATGCAAATTACATAATCTCTACACACTCCTCGTTGAATAGTCTTGCTTACCATACAATATCTTTCCCTTTCTGCTTGTATATTCCTTTAGGCACCAATTCCCATCTCTCGTGCATCTTATTCGTTATTCCTATCATATCCCATTCCCAGTTCAATTTAGTAAGCCGCATTATCACCAGTGCCTGTCCTAGTTAGAACACTGGCCATTTCATTTCCCCGGATACCCGCACGTCCAGAAATCCAGTTAAAACGTACTATGACATTTTGAGTTTGTAATTTATACACTAATTTCTTAATTTTTATCTCAGTATTATATATCCTCTTAAGATTCAAGGTCCCTCGTTTAATCAATACCGCTAACGAGTCTAAGATTATCAGAATTTTTTTATCTTTATCCCTCTTCACATACTCAAGCGCCATGCTGATTGCATATAATTTCGCCATAAATGACGATCCAACGTATGAAAATTGACACACGATAGATACATTTTTTTTTCTGAGTGATAAAATGCTAAAGTATAAATACCCTATCTGTCCGACGGTAAAAAATGACTCGTAATTCCTGTAATTTTCCTATACCTTTTCGTTAAATTGAGCACTATTATTTCAGCTTTACAATCTCTGAATGTCTCTTTTCCTATATCGACCTTCAAGGGTGTCATTCCATACTATACACATGCGGTTTTGGATTACGTAGTATATTTAACTGTCCAAATAAGCCGTAAAATTATTTTTCGCGAACATTTTCAAAAAATCTTTATTTGAATAACGTATTTTATTATACATGTCGAATAATGATTGATCTTCTTCGGCGCGTAAAATAAAAAAACATTTTTCCGCATCAGTTACTAAAAACAAAAAATCATAACCGAATCCGCGTTTTTTAAATTTAATATACGTAATATACGTAATATACATATACACACACACACACATATATATATATATATATATATATATATATATATATATATATATATGTATATATATATATATATATATGTATATATATATATATATATATATATATATATATATATATATATATATATATGTATATATAAATTCGGCTATTTTGGCCTCCCAAGGGGCTGTGCCCCTGGACCCCCTTGCTTACATTTCTGTCTCTTTCTCTTCTATACTTTGTATAAAATTATCAAAATTTACAACGTAATTCTTACTGGCATTCCTGTCCTAATATTTAACTTTCATTACATAAAATTAAGACATTTTTTCGTTACATTTTTCGTTACATATTTCGTTACATAAAATTGTGACTTTTTAAACTAACAATCACAAAAATCCTTTAAAATATAACAAACGTTACATAAAATTGGAACATTTTTTCTAATGGAGGGGGGGAGGGTAGCCTAAGAATTACGTTGTAATTAATATATGCATATATATATATATATTTAGTCCGATTATGGGCATTAACTAGCGCAAAAGAAATTTCATTCCACTTTCAAAGTACAGCGCATCGTTTTAATGCATTGATTTTAATGAAACGAATCAACTATACTGTCATATAATGAAGTACTCTGCAAAAACGTATGTAATGCTGGATTGGAAAGAAAATTCTCCAATATTTCTTAGTTTGTGCATCTGTGAAAAGTTTATCTTTCGCGTATTTCGTGCTATCAGTTTCATTAGTTCTAATTATATCTTTTCTTTTCTTATCAATGTAAGTAACATCTTCTTATACTATCTAATATAACGAAAACATAAATATTGCTAGCGGTCTTAGAGCGCCAGCCTTTCGTAAACGATGACGGTAGAGGCGGAAGGTGATCCGCCAGACGTTGGAGGACTTTATTATTCCGATGAAGGTCCTGATAGTATTAACCAAGATGTAGAAATGGAACTAGATCATGATAATAAAAAGATTAATAATAACGAAAATAACTATAAGATACATAAGAGTAATAACAATATGAATAATTCGAACACTAGTAATAACCAATACGTGTTAACCGAACAAAGATTCTCACTTATGAATATATATATTATACGTATTTTAAAGTAATCGTTCAATCAAAGAATCTTCACACTAATACTGCAAGTCTTCAAGTACCAAAAAAATTTAAAAAAAATCAAACTATTTAAATAACATCTTGGAGATCAAAAAGGTAGGAAAAAGGAGAGTTATTACTGAATGTATGAAGTATGGCACTATAAATCGAGTATTTAACAAGATCTGTAGTCATTAAAGATGTTGATATAGACATCACGGACGAAGAAATTATGAAGGGAATTGACTGCGCTATGTACATAATACACAAAATAGTTAGATTAAGTAGAGAAATATACCAGGAAGGGAAGGTAGTCTGCATACCTTCAAAAATTATTCAGATATTTTCCTGCGGGCAGAACATTCCTAAATATGTATACATAAATACAACCGATTCGATAATGCTTTCAATGCTTTCGTTTCTCACACTCTTCTACAAATTGTAAAGCTCCGAAAATAATATGTATCCAATGCTCCTCCGACACTCATTTTGGAACACGATGTGCAGAGAAAAAGTATTGTATAGATAGAATTGCAAGAACCGCAGTAGGTAGAACAATTGTTCAAAAATTAAATTGGTGGGATATTTTACCGGTAATTAGAGAACACACTATAACGTAGTGGAACTTCGAGTACCAACAGAGTAGCAGTCACAAAGGCTACTCAAGAATACAATAGTATGTCCCAAGGGTGCCTTGGTTTAAAGGAGCGAATAACTTTGGAAGATTCTTTATAGTAACGATAACGAGATTGAAAACAGGACACAACAAAATCCCCGTCCACTTGGCAAAAATTAATAATATCAGCGATAGTGCATGCAATAGTTGTAGAACAGCGGGTACAATAGATCATTTTATTTGGTTACGTAAAATTTACGAGTAGGGTAGGGAGAAATCCTATCAGAGCTGTATACTTTTACAGTTTCAGTAACAGTGATAGATCCAACGTCGAATTTAGCTTCACTGGTATATAAATTTATAAGTCCACAACAAGATACAAATGTAGAAATAATAAATAAAAAAGTTTTCCAAAATACCCCATTAAAAAGGGTTAAGTAAAAGAAAAAATTGGATGAATAGTGAAGGCTAAGCAAGAAAAAAAAGATTCTCTCGGTTTTTTGCCATTTTATATAATGCTCTATTTTTACCGACTTTCAATAAGAAGGAGGTTATGTATCTTTTTTTTATGTACTTGTTCGCGCAAAACTCATATTCATATGAACTGATTTTAATGATTCTTTGTCCATTAGAAAGAGTACGATTCAACTCATGTGAATAACGATAATATCACTCTAAGTTACATCACTCTAAAATATATTTTTCATTGAATAATTATTAACCTTTTAGTGCGTTTTAATTAAATTATTGTTTTTTAATTTTTTTTGTAGAAAAACATTTATTAGGATTACGTACACATGTAATATACGCAATCCTAATGAAATGGTTCAGGAACGACAAAAAAATCAAATAAAAATCAATAACTCACAAACGGTTTCACTTATAAACTGCAACCGCTCCGAAAATTTGCAGAAGCCTATTGAAACAAAGTAAAAATCTTTGCAGCACCTGACAACTTTAGACGTCCGTCAAAAATTTGCGAAATTTTTGAAAAAATAGTACTAAACTAAAGAGAGGTGCAATCTCGATATACTACTTATAAAAGCTGAAAATAGTACAGACAGAAGCTGGATAGTTAATCGATGCATTTTCTTCATTGGGTTATAGGAAAACTATAAAACCCCAAAAATTGAAAGACTCGGATTTTGAAAAAAGTGAAAATAATGTTTAAAAAAAGAAAAATTTTAAAATTCCATAGCCCGTTTTATGGTAGCTCTACGGAATTGATTTATTTTTAATCACGTATATTCGATCTTCTGAGAATACCGCAAAAATACAAAAGGCAAAAAATGTTGAAATTTTATGAGAAAATATGCACCCAAGTCGGTAAGACCGAAAACTATAAAAAAAGAACAGTCCACAGATCTTTCTGTAGGAGGCTAGAGAGTCTGTACTTTTTTTTTTTGTTACATTTATCGCCAGAATGTAAGAAAACTACGAGGCTACGGAAAAAAACAATTAAAATTCCACAGCTTATTCGCTCTAAACTTGATTATTGTTTTTTTAATCTATGGCTGTTCTGAATCTCTTATTCACAAGCTGGATATCACGTAGAATTTCTACCTCTGTCTCTATCTTGGTCTTCGTCTTAAGTCTTCCCGAATAACTGTAGTCGTTGTTGAGTCCAAAACACCTTTTTTTTTTTTTTTTCATTCGCAGGTCCTATCTAAGCTACTAATTCCTTTCTTAACGTCTGTCGTTGACTTCCTCTAGACCTGTATTCCAATTTACAAAACTGGCGCTTTACTCCTTAGGAAATTCCTAAGCTCGTATTTCTTGATGTCTAAATGCTAGAACTTATACCATATTTTCCCTTCGATTTCGCCGTTCTCTCGCATCCTACCAATGTATTCATATTTCTTCTTTCTGCCAAAATCACTTCCGAAGTGTGTAGTCGAGCAAGAATTCCGCAGTACCATTTCCGCAAGACGATAGTTAGCGATAGTTCGCGCTGGGTAGAGTTGGAGTCTCATTCATTTTTCCTGACATTCATCATTTTGAGCCCTTTTTTTCGTCCACCTTCCTTCTGCACTATCTTTACCGCTAAACCTATCTCCTACGTAGCATTGTCTATAGTTCATCTTATCGCTCCTTTTCCGACTATTTGATTATCAACGACTCCATGAGTGCCAAGCTATTTTCCATTAAATTTTCCCATTCACTTCTGCGATTTTATCACTCTCTCTTCGTATTCGATTTCTTACGTAACAGTCTTCTCGCTCTCCATTCCGTTCACGTTGATTTGCTTTGGGTTCCTAGTCATATTGTAATGAGATACCGGATTCCTTATAGTTGTTTCTTCCGCCTATCTCTATTTCAGTAAAATCCCCGTTTCCAAACGGCTACCCCTCATTATGATTAAATATCAGATTCTGGTCAGATACTTCTTCTTTCTTCTAACCAGCTTTTCTTCTATCTGATCATCCGGCCGAATCTTCCTATCTACCTTTGGTTTTATGATTTATTTTCTCTTCTACTATCATGTCTATTATTCGTTTACGCCTTAACCACACTCGGTGATTACCTTCCTCGCGTTTATTTAACACCCTCTCTTAATTGTCATCTTCTCATACTAATCACGAAACAGTCTGTGATCTTAGTCATATTCCTGTAATGTAGATTTAAAGAAATGGTTAATATAAAAATCAAGAAACAGTACAATGAAAGTGATTTTTTATTAAAGAAACACAGAAGATAACCGATTAGGGCAGGCTGATTCGTAGTGGACAACATGTGTGTATTGCATTGAAACGTATCAAAAAAAGTAAATGAAAAACGCTGAGACTAAGTTTCAAACAGTGATTTCTTCTAGATTAAAAGTGGAAACTTTGAGAAAAATTATCGGGAATAAATATAGGGTTGTTGTATGGTAATAGGCCGTTAGTTTCATGATAAATCTCCCTTATTATAAAAAAAACGTTGAATTCTTAATCGGTTCTGCGTTAATTTACTTCAAATGTAATCCAGTCCTCTTTTTTCACGGTGCTAAATGTAATGTTCCGTTCTATCCCTTATTGTAGCAGTTTCGATATATCACATTGCCGAAAGTCTCAGAAAAGAAAAACCCGGCGAGTGCATTTAAAATACGAATTAACGAAATTAATAATTTTCACGACGGGATTCCTGAAATTGTAACGACAATTATTAAACGAACCTGCTTTAAAATTTATCGGTTTTAAACAATTTTTCGACTATGATGAAAAAGAAGGATTAAGTTGCGGGGAGAATTAATCGATTAAAGTCGACTTTTCCGTAAGATCTACGGAAAATCACCATCCGGAGCGGTCTAGCGGGTGTCCCCCCCTGAGGCGAGATCCGAACACGATCGAACAATGTGCGAGTAGTAATAATCTACTACAAATACTATTTTGTGTATCGTTTCAAAAATGACGTAGTTAATTTTAAAACCGATTTTCGCGCAAAAATCCATAGAAGACGACTCGGAAGAAGGGACCCACGGGTGAGAACACAACTTTTGTGTAACGTAAAAAAGGTAGCAGAATTTTCATATTACCGCCGGCGCGTAATAATAACACACACACACACACACACACGCACAGAAAGCCATTAATGTCTAAAATCCAATTTTTTACTTTCATTTCAGTCACAGCGCTATAGAGAGAACTCCGAATAAAATTCGCGCTTTAATTAATGCGCCAATAAAAACAACAGTCTTAAATCATTCATTTATTTTACGATCGCGTTCGCTATTTTTAATCAGCAACACTGTTCACTGTTCCGCACGTTTTATCTTCTTCATCTCGCGATTAAAATACGTTGGTCAAATAACGGGGGCCTTAGTCCGCGCACTGTAAAACAACTCGCCAACCCTGCTTACGGCGCACACATTGTGTGTGTGTGTGTGTGTGTGTTAACGTTTCGAAGCCTATAGCCTAGAAACGGAATTATCGACCGTCGATCGCGTTTAGAATTGAGAAAACAAACGGTGGTCAGCGGGCCGCGTCTCATTAAAAAATCGTCAAACGGCCGAAATAAATTTAAAAACAAATAAAAAAAACCGTACGGTCTGTGTTTTCCGTTACATTTATTGAAAATGAATTTTTTATTGCGGCCGCTTTAAGATGCCGAGTTGGAAGTTCTTTTAATCGGGCAACATTATCGACATTCGGTAGGAATGGCTGTTCTCATTAGGTTAGAACTCGGTTTTTTCCAATTATTTCTCTAGACGCCGCGGTATTTTCGTTAATGGTAAGTCGTAAAATTTCATTAAACGAAGCCAGTTCGAAAGAAAACACAGATATCGTACGAGGTAACACACTCACGCACCAACTGCCCTCCGATCGACGAGCTCACGTGAACGAACTGCCCGAGCGAGTGAACGTGAAAAAATTGATAAGGTGCGTCACCGTAGAAATCTGTTCGACACGCTGCTATCATCGATGGGAAATGTGTTTCACTTTGATCTTAACCGAGAACGGCCGTCCTTTTTTGGCTTCCTTTGAGACAAGCAACCCTGTCGCGCATCGGTGGATCAAGGAAGCGAATGTCACACTCTCGAAAAGAAACCGTTTTTCATTGGTTAATCAAGTTTTTCGTCGATACGGAAATTAATAAATCCGCTTCAATTAGTAGACGTGAGTGCATCTCGTGCATTTTTATCAAGCCGGTGTCGTCCTCACATTTATTTATATACGCGTCTGTATAATAGCCTCTTTTGTCGCATCGCACTTTCCCGATCGTAATTGCACCGAAAAAGGTTTTTTGTCGTAGTAATTAACATAAACAGAATAACGAATAAAATTGTAATCATTTAAAGTCGGTTGGGAACCTTTTTCGAGATGAACCCGAATTGGTCTTCTTCAGATTCCTAATCTACGCGCCCCTTTACTAATATTTCTCGATGTTCTCTAGGCGATATACGCGTCCCGTATTAATCGTTTAATAGAACTTTTGCCTTCTTTCTGGAAATGATGTTACCACATAACACGACTCATGTTCATTTTAAATCGCTTAATAATCTGCCTTTATAATTTAGTCGAACTACTGCTACTTTTAACAGGTTCTACAATAACAACGCTAATAATTTTCGTAATAAAAAGTTTCACAGCTCATGACACTCAAACTTTGTTTCCTCCTAATCCTCCTTATCCCAATTTAGTTCATATCTCTATTCCTAACCATTCTTCTAGTCCTCTAAATGTTATATCTGCTTATATTCCTCCTAATTACGATCTGCGTAATTTCCCTTTTCAGACACTTACTAACTCACTTTCTCCCCCATTCCTCATTGGCGGTGATTGGAATGTCCATTCACCCCTCTGGGGTTGTAATTCTTACAACAGCAATGGCACGATTTTAGAGAATTTTATCCTCCAAAATGACCTGTTCCTCCTAAATGATGGTTCCCCTACTTGTATCCGAAGTCACTCCGCTCTTAGCTCTATTGATCTTTCCTTTACATCTCCTGGTCTCGGTCTTAGCTGTTCGTGGAGTACTTTGGACGGTACCTTTGGTAGTGATCACACTCCTATAATTATTTCCTTCAATGAAATCCCTTTTCCATCTCCTGCTAACAGTCTTCAGACTCCAAAGTGGATCCTTTCTAAAGTAGATTGGTCCAACTTTCGTTCTCTTGTTGATTCCTCACTTTCTTCAATCCCAACAAACTTGAATCCTTCCTCTCAATATGATTTCTTCATTGACTCCGTCTCTGCTGCTTTAACTTGTTCTTCCCGCCCCCCCCCCGTTCGAGCTTTTGCCCATAATAAATCCAAAATGTCTTCCTCCTTGTGGTGGAACCAAGATTGTAAAGTTGCTTTCGACCTTAGTTTATCTACATTTAGAACCTTCCGTTCCTCCCCCACTCTCAACAACTTTATCGCCCATAAAAGAGCCAATGCGAAAGCTAGATTTACCTTGAAAATGGCGAAAAGAAATTCATGGAAAAGCTTCTGTTCTTCCTTTTCACGCTTCACTCCTGTTTCTCGTATCTGGAGTATGGCCAAGTCCTTTAAGTCCTCTCTCTCCCCACGTTCTTCTAATCGGAATCTTTCTCCCGATAAATTAATCCCTTTTTTGAATTCTATAGCTCCCAGTTACGTTCCAAACTTTCAAGAATCCTGTTTCATGCCGTCCACTTCCACCTCCTCACATTTTTTGGTTTCTCCATTTACTTTTACAGAATTAGAAGCATCCTTACGTAATTCAGGGAATTCCTCTCCTGGAAAAGATGGAATTTCCTTCCCCATTCTCAAAAACCTGTCTGAGTACTCTCTTCGGTTCCTTTTGAACTTATTTAACTCCTTTCTTCGTTCCTGCTCCACTCCTTCCTCTTGGAATACCTTTATCATCATCCCGATCCCAAAGCTTAATTCTTCAGCTCTTCGTCCAATTTCTCTTGCTTCTTGCGTTAGAAAGCTTTTCGAAAGCTTAATTAACAGACGTCATGTCTGGTGGCTCGAACGTAACGATTTACTGCCTAATAACATGTACGGTTTTCGCCCTGGTCGCGGCCCCCCGGATTGTATCAGTTCGTTCTTGGTAGACGTCTACGCGGCATTCATCCGTAAAGAATTTCTTGTTGCTTCTTTTGTTGATATCACTGCGGCCTTCGACAATGTTCACCTCCCTACTTTGTTTGAGATAATGCTTTCCTTTAATATTCCCGCTCACTTCTCTTCCCTCATTAGTAATCTTTTTAAATGCAGAACTGTTATTCTTTCTACTCCTTCTAAAACCTACATTAGGTCAGTATTCCGCGGATTGCCGCAAGGTTCCTGTCTTAGTCCAACACTGTTCAACATCTATTTTATCAATATTGCTTCCATTTCTCTAAGTTCACCTTCTCTTTTTTACGCCGATGATATCCTCATTTACTCCTCTCATCGTAATATTTCGGTCGCCAGCTCCCAGCTCCAAAATTCTTTAACATCATTAGAAAATTCTCTATCAAATATACATCTTTCAATTTCATCCGTTAAATCCTCTGTTGTTGTTTTTACTCTCCGTCCTTTTGACCCCTCCCTAATTAGCCTCGTCATCAATAACGTTGCGATCCCTCTTTCTTCCTCTTTCCGTTATTTAGGTATTTTTCTAGACAGTCGCCTTTCGTTCCATAATCACATCAACCATCTTTATCTGTCTTCCCTAAAAACGGCTCAACCTGATAAAGTCTCTTTCCCATACTGATTGGGGTGGAGATCCATGCATTCTACTAATGTTCTACAAATCCTTTATTCGTTCTATCCTTGATTATTGTTGTTTTATATATGGAAATTCCTCCAGATTCTTGCTCTCCAAACTAGATCGTGTTCAAAATGTTTGTCTTCGTCTCTGTCTGGGAGCTAGAAAGTCTACTCCTATCCCCGCTCTACATGCCGAATCACTCATCCCTCCTCTTTTCGTTCGAAGGTCCTATCTGGGTTACCGCTTTTCAATCAAACGTCTTCCTATTTCTTCTTCTTCCCTTGTTAATTCCTATTCTTATATCCACCGCAACTGGCGATTTGCCACCAACAAAACGCCAATACTATCTCTCATTTCCACCCGACTCTCTCAGTTTTCTCCTTATATTTATTCATACGACAAGTTGCCATACTTTTCTTCCAATTTTTCCACGCACCTACATCCTATTAATTGTTTATTCTTAATTTGCCCTACCAAACCTTTCCTTCATCATGTTGTCCAATCAGAATTCTTAAACACCGTTGGCTCTCTTTTCCCTAATCATTTTGCAATCTTTACTGACGGTTCCAAAGGACCCAATGGAGTTGGCTCGGCCTTCTTTTGTCCTTCCTCAAATTATTTCGAAACCTTCAAACTGCCTTCCTTTTGTTCAGTGTTCTATGCCGAGTCTACTGCCATCCTGCGTGCCGTCCTTTTTGTTGCTTCTTCCCTAGTTTCGCATAAAGTCCTTATTATATCGGATTCCCACAGTGTCCTTCAAGCCATCTCCTCTTCTTTTCCTTCTTCCTCTGTTGATTACATAATCCTTCTCATACGCTCTCTTATTCACAACATTTTCCTTTCTCGCTCTATCCAAATTGACCTACTGTGGATTCCAGGCCATTCTGGAATCGAGGGTAACGAGTCGGCCGATACACTAGCTCGTTCATCCTCTTCTACCGGTGAATTCCTCAGTGTCTTTTCATTTCATAATATTAATCTCCTCTCCACTTCAGCTCATTCCAAACTATGGTTAAATTCGTATTCCTCCTCATTCTCAAATCCGGATTCCTTCTATCTCTTTATCCAGCCTAATCTACCGTCTTATCCATGGTTTTTCAATTTTCCCTCCATACGGCGTTCAACTCTCTCTGCAATCTGTCGCCTACGCTTTCGGCACAGTTTGCTTCCTGCTTCCCTATTTCGCTTTTCTCTGGTCCCCTCTCCTCACTGTCTCCTACACCCTTCCTCTCACAACTTTATAGGTGACGCTAATCACATTTTGTTTGAGTGCACCTATATCGCTTCCGAACGTTCTTCCTTTTGCTCTTCTCTTTTGTCAATTGGTCTTCCAACTCCGTATTGCGCAGCTTTTGTCCTCTCCTTGCCATCACCCTCGGTCATTCCAGCACTTGAGTCTTTCCTATCTTCCATATCTGATCGCATAAACATCTGATTCCGCTTCTCATTCTTCTCCCTCTTCTTGGGCCAATGTCTTTATGACGAACCCAAAAAAAAAAAAACAAAAAAAAAAACAAAAAAACTGACATGCACTAACCGCGATTATATATAAAACAAAGTCGGCTTAGTTACACACACACACACACACACCATTTATAACTCGAAGAACGGCCGGACCGATTTTTATGATTTTTGATTTCGCCTCCGGCTCTGAATAGCAGATAAGAGATAACAAAAAAAAAAAAAAAAAATGTATGAAGAAAATTCATTTTTTACTGTTTTTGGCCCAAAAGGGGGGTTTGAATAATTTTTTAACCGTAATTTTTAGATTTTATGAAAGGGCTTCTGTGTTTTGTTTTTACATTTTGATGTTCACTTTTAAACGGTTATCTGGTGATGAGTTATGAATTTTTTAAGGTCGTTCTAAATTCCTTATTATTATATATTCTAGATACGAGTTTCTTGCCACCCAGGATAATCAGCTTAAAGTTGTAAATTGTCATAGTAGTTTTAATAATTTATAATCCAATTCTGATAAATCAAGCCGTTTCCGAGCTCTATTGTATAATTGAATATTTTTGCCATCTTATTAGGATTATTATGTACATTATATGCATACGAAATCCTAAAAAATCGGCATAAATTTACATTAGGAAATTAAATTACTATTAGAAACACGTTGTTTTTTCGTGTATAGAGAGTCCTTCATCAGCTAACAGCACAGAGTACACACTCTATTTAATAAAATATATAAATTGAGTGTGTGTACACACTCTGTGTTGTTAGCTCTGATGATATAGTCCGAAAAAACATGCTTCCAAAGTAATTTACTTTAATTTTTTAAAGTAAATTTACATACTGGTTTTTATTATTATTATATCGGGGGAGTACAATGTGCCTTGCTGCCACGTGAAATTCATTTCAATGTAATTAAAATACTTTTCATTTTGTACATTTAGTGAACTTAATACATTTTGAGTAATTATTTTATCTTAACAAAAAAAATTCAATAAAGAATCTTTTACTATCCTGTTTGTTAATTAATTAAATTCATCTATAATAAGTTATTAACGCAGCATTTACTGATTCTGAGGCGGTACGAAGTTCGCCGAGTCAGCTCTAGTTAATAATAATTTTCCGATGATAATTTTTTATTCCGAAAGCACCGCAGGCGACCGGATTTTCAACGATAATTTTCCGTTCGATAACTAAAAATAGACAACAAAATTTCTTTGCGGAAATCGATGAAAATTGTTTTCTTGGACAACGGTGACGCAACTAACTGTTGCTTCGAACGATTTACTAATCACAACTTTTTTCATATAGAGAGAAATAGCGACATCTGGCGAAGAATCTGGGAAGAGATATTGCTATCCATAATCTCTGTTTCAGGTCCCTGTTGCCGCCGCCAAATTGTTTTCCTTCATTCTTCTGAAATTAGAGTGCAATAAATTTATGAGCAAAAAGTTTTCATCGGTCGGAAGACACGTGTATAAAACACCAAGCCAACGTTTTAAAAAGGAAAGAACGAATGTATTAATAAAAACTCGAATAAGTGTCGTTGTCGCAATGGTTAGCGAGCTGCAAAAATATTTGTAAACAAAGAAAAAGAAGATCGAAAGAGTTGACGGGTGCGTGGGGTCCGGATGATGACGTGTGGTTTTGAGGAACAAATCATCGCGATAGGCCGGTAATATGAAAGACGAGGAATTTGGTAGCACGTTGGAACTGTTGACAGTCAGTATCGTACGAGGTGGGAAATACGAGCATCGTGGAGAATACAAACACTTCCCTAATGTACATAATGTAGAATCAAGATTGGTGTAGCCTATCGTGTGTGCGCATTTTAGCGAATAGAATAGGGCCGGCCAATGCTGCAAAGAAGCCGTATTGAACATAGGCGCGCTTCGTGGAAATAAACGCTCGACGTGGAAATCGACTGCTGGCGGACCTTTATCGTCTATGTACAACGAATTGTTACGTACGGGATATACGCACTGGATAAATTCGAACGTTCAATATGCGGATTTTTAAATTCAATCGAAAGAACAAGAGCGATATATTTATTTTGAGCCAAGAAAATCTGTGTCGCCGATTTAATAATATCGAACACGCGGTTTACACGTAACGTACTAAAAATATTGACCCTTTCGCTATCTTTTAATGGAACCATCTGCTGAAATAGGACATTATTAAGTGTCTCTAGCCTAAGTTGCTGTATATGACACGTAAAATAAATAAATAAATAAAAATTATTAGTCTTAAGTGTTTAATAAAGTCCGCGATCAATTAGTGCAGTCTAGATAGTAACCCTCCAAAGCAAATACATATATATATATATATATATATATGTATATATATATATTGAATACAATTAAGTAAATTATACATTTTAATTCCAGGTTCTGATTATGTTCTGGAGAATTTTAGTTCCGAAAGAGATAAAATTCTAACCGGGAGAGGAAACACAATTCGTTAGATTACGAGTAAAAATATTTTTCTCTTTATTTTTTTTCTCTTCGAAAATCAAGTCTGTTCTTTAACAAAAAAAAGGTAATAGATGTAACTTTTGTTTTGTTTTTTAAATTCCGGCTCGTCGGCAAGAGCCAGCTCTAATTCGGTCGACTGAATAAAGGAATTAAGGAATGAAGCATAAAGATGATATGGAGAACACAGTGTAAGAAGCGCAATTAGAACTACCCTGGGAAATAAGAAAGATCAATTACGGTGCGGGAAGAATGCTAAAAGGGGAAAGTTAAGCAAGATAGCACGGTATAATAATCATTACGCAAACGAATAAGAGAGAGAAAGCACGGAACGACGGAAAACCATAAAAACTTGGCCGGATAGGAAGATTCGATACAAATCGGGGAAAGTTTGTCGGTGATGTAATTTTTATTATTAATTTTCCAGCGAGAAATGAAAATGGGATTTTCGTTGACGATTCGTCTGAGCGTTGTTTCTTCAGTCTAGGTTTTCCACTATTTCTTGATTCGATGCCATCGGCCTTTTACAGGAGACGTCTCCTGTCCTGCTTTCGTTTAACTCGCCGAAAGGCACAATTACTTCTAAATAATGCGGCTGGAAAATTATAAAATCCGTTTCCACTCTGAAGAAAAAATATCTTTTCTTGAAATTTATTTCTCTACTATTGTGTCATTCGTTCTGCGAGCCTTCCGGGGCGGAAAATTTGGAAGCCCGACGCCGAAGCATAGTTTAAGTTTTTTTTTTACGTGTTCAGATAGACCACGTTTGTATGTCTGCAGATTGATGTTTGCCGTTACTGCTCATTTATGTCGTTTGTCTGCAAATTCATTTCTGCAAAAGTCGTATAACTTTCGCATAAACTTTAAAAGTTATCTCATCACGATCAGGTTATCCTCGGAGTTTTTTAATTAGATATTTCAACGTGAAATTCGGTCATCAATGGTTCGCGTTTTGAGCACGCGACGAATTCTAGGAAAAGAGTCGCACAACCAGTCGCAATAATAGCCGCGATTTAGTTCAGGGACAGTACGACGAAAGTGCGTAAGCCGGTCTAGAAAATTTGAGAAACGTTAACGGCATAATCCGCTGCCAAAACGTTCCGAAAGCATTTCAAGCACACTTTTAACGGACATTCGCAATTGCATCTGGCCGGCAGCAGTCGGTCAATCGTGTTCCGGTATGTTAGCAGCCTGGACGAGACGTTATTTTCTCCGTGATATTTGTCGAGGAGCATATCTCTTTAAGAAGGTAGTTAAACCAGGTGCGCGCGTGGAAGGGTTCAAAGGACAATTGTAAAATTATCGTGTATAAACGGCGAACATGTACAAACGATCAGAACTACCATCGAGGCGGAGCTAATAAATAATGACGAGATAAAGTAGTGATATAGCACCGTTGCTCTTCTTCTATCGATTATCACACTTCGGCGGGGGCACTCTGTTGTAGCCTAGTGCAGTATGCTGGAAGTTTGTTAATTTTAATGAGCACCGCCCGCATCAACGTCCCGGTACAGCTGACTGAATTTCGTCTCTTTCTCGACAGTCGTACTCCCATCAGGTTAAAGTCAAACCGAAACCGTTCTTAATCTGCACACCTGTAAACCACTCGGAACCGCTGTTAGCACGCGCCCGGTAAACGGCGTCAGGCACGCGCATGGCCCATCCATCGAGGAAACCCGTGAAGTCGGCTGCCACTTACTGCGGCCTATCTCTCCGCTTCTGTTACGACAACAATATCTACCTGGAAAAATAAAATGTCACCGCGCTAGCGCGCACAGCACAATGCCGATTGCGTCACGGATGATAGCGGGAAATAGAGATAACCAGTGCGAATAGAAAGAAAAGGCGATTAGAACGCGAAGGAGGAGACCGGGTGCGAGGTGATGAGAGGCACGTGTTCTGCATGAGGTCACGGCGAGCGCCGGCGAGTGAGTACCGCCAGTGGATAAGATTAGCATCCCGCATAAATTCTCTCTCCTATACCTTTAACTGTCGCCTCCCGCTCACACACACACACACACACACACACACACACACACTTGCACGCACGTATCGCAGCGGCGTTTCCAGTTGATTGTTGCTTCGTGTGCAATCACCTAGAGCCCGTTACAATGATGGAAAAATAAACGTATTCCGAAGAGCTTTTTTTTCTTTTCCTTTTTCCTTTTTTTTCTCGCGAATTAGGTTAAATTAACCGTTCGCGCCGTTAAAAACCAAATCGTGCCGACGATCGAAATATTTTAAGAAAGGAAAAATTAATCTCCGACTGTAATTAGAACGCGCGAGACCGGTACGATCTATGAGCGCATGTGCGGTGTAGATTTCTTCCGATCCCCTGAGCAAATTGGATGGGCGTTCCTCGTTGAAATTGCGAGCATTTATTTTATGTTAAATGTTGAAAATGTTTTGATCGTATGATGAAAAAAGTTTGCTCCGAATATGGCAAATTAAAAAGATTACTATTATTAATCATTGCTATTTCATTTATATAACATTAATAATTTCCCGTAATTCTAACGCGAGTAAAAACATTTAAACAAAAAGGAGCCAGGTAAATATTGTTTTTGATTTTTTTCGTCTGGTCAATTACGGACATTAACCGGTCAGGGGAAATGAAAAATGTTCGAAGTGTGCTGCAGCAAAATTCTAACCAGGTGCGGCTGATTGAAACACCGCGTTGCCTAACTATGCCACGCGGTGGCCTGGCTACCGTAAATATTTCGAATTATTCTATTAAGAAAAGCGAGTTGCTATTCGAATCAGGTCCTAGCTGACCGAAACGCCACTGCCTAACCAACTACGTCACACGGTAGCCAGCTAATGTAAATATGTAGAATTATCGCATACAGAAAAGAGGGTTGATATTTGAATCAGGTACTACCTGGACGAAACACGACTGCCTAACCAACTATGTCACACGGTAACTCATCGTCGTCATTATCGTTACTATTGCATCTCCCATTCGGGAATTTGCACGTCACGAACATTACAAATTCCCGCATTCGGCTAATTTTATTAATAGCAAGAGGTCTCGTTAATCCTCCCGTGTTTTTGTATTTAATTCCATTCTCCTTCTTCTTCTTCTTCTTCTTCTTGGAGCTTTTCCTTTATTTTCCCCTGTGTCTGGCCAGATTGAATAAGCCTTCTTCTCTAATTTTTTGACTGTAACGCAATTTTTCTTCTTCTTACATGATCATAAATTTTTTCGACTTTACACCTATTTTTTACCTGATAGTTTGTTATCAAATCCGTTCACGGGATTTTTGAGCATACCCGTTTGTATGCCCACATTTCGACGATGTCGATTCTTCTTTTACGATCTGCACTTACTGCCCCGATTTCAGCAGAATATTGCATTACGGAATATTCATTTCTTCCTATCTAGATTTTTTTATTTGTTATTATTTTTTCCAAATTTTGCCAAAAACTTGTCTAGCCGTTGCCATTCCGAATTTTATTTCTTTATCGTCATGTCCGCCATCAGTTATCAGTATAGCTAAATTTGTCTACATTGTTCAGTAGCGAATCCACTATGGGGAGGGGCGACATCCCCCCACCAAAGAACCAAAGCCTCTATGAAAAAAATTTGTTCTAACAGAGAAACTTAATTTATGCTATAAAAGATTTGTATTAATGTTATACTTACGAATTTTAATAATTAATATTTAATACAATTTTCTAGTAATAATTGTTGTTCCTATTTCATTCTATTTTAAATGTCGTCGATATTTTGCCATTTTTATTTATTTATTTTTAATTTTTATTTTGTAATTTTAATTAAAAACAGTTCAATGAGAAATACATACAGTATTTAAAGTTGCTCGCGAACAAAGAAAATTCGGATCGCATTACTAGCAAAAATGAAAAAGAAGTAAAGTGTCTAATAAAAATACTACGAGTAGTTCGTTCTTACTATTTCTAAACTACCATGTTTAAGGTATAATTTTATATTTTCGTTTTATTTTTCACCCCTAAATGTAAGACAAAAGTTAAATTAAAAATTGTAATAATTATGTATTTTTAAAATATTTTTAAATTTCTATAAAGGTCTCTATTTTTAATTTTCTTTAGGAGACAAGGGTTATTTCTCAAATGTACTGCCTGCCTTAGAAGATTTTACGTAATTATATAATTCCCCCCCCCCCTTCCAAAAAAAAAATGTCCCTCTTATAATTTCCCCTCCAAAGTGTCCTCCTGGATCCACCCCTGATATTGTTGAACATATTCTAGTTGCTGTCCCTCTATTTGCATTTGTGTCTCTGTGCTTTTTGATCTGGAGCATTTCATTAATTTCGTTTTATTTGTATTCGTTTTCATATCATACCTTTTTCCTTCTTCATTTATGATATCTAGCGGTAGCTAGCTAACGTAAATATTTAGAGTTATCCTTGATGTAAAGCCTTCTATTTAGTTGTATAAATAAAAATTTACTTTACGGAATATAGAATTCACAAGTGTACAAATACAGGAATTTCATTGGAAAAATTTTACAAAAAGAATTTAAGTTCCCTCAGAGTTGCAACTGGTTAACTAGTGGTGTTTTGTTGTATTTCGCTGCCATCGCACTGGTTCGTTCAAGAGCGAAAAAAAAGAATCATAAATTAAACATTATACCAGTTAAAATAACTACTTAAGTAAACAGATAGTTGTAATGCAGTTAGCTATGGAGGAGAGGAAACGGCGCGCAAAAATCGATTTACTGTATTTCATTATTCATTTTTGAAAAATCGCTTATTAAATTTTGCTGACAAGTATTATATATTAACGAATATAACAATATATTAATTACAAATTAAACATTAACCAGCTAAGCGTATAACAACGTTTTATACGTTTCGACACTGAATTCAAAAATATCCCGTTAGGCCTTTTCCAAAGCGTGCATTTTTTCCTTTTTTTCTTTTCTTATCTTTTTGCTGGTGGCTTACGCACCGTTGACTATTTCAGCTGAGATTATTTATAATTAAACGTATTTAATAATAAAGTTATATTTTCCATTAGACGATAGGAGATAATGATTTAAAACAAAAAGAAAGAAAAAAAAAAAAAAAACGTATTTAAAACCACCATTATTGCGTTGAAAACTGTGACATTCTCCAGGAGCTCGTCAGACTTTTATTAAAAGGAATGAAACATCAGCAATAATTTATACGCTCTGTGCAAACAATTTTTCCTAGATATCGAAATGGTATTTTTCAAAAATTATTCACGCTTATCGCAGGGTGATAAATATAAAATTTCAAGTGAAAGGATAAACACCTCGACTTTATAGAGGGCAGCCAGCATAAACTGAGATATTTAGAATGTAACGCGATTTTACCGAGATTTTTGTTTGTTTTTCTTCTTTAGGGGGGTTATCGGTTATTTTAATATGTATACAAAATGTATTGGAAAAAATTATGTTCGATTTATCGGTAATTAATAAGCATATAAAGTATTTTAAAAAAAAATAAATAAAAGAAAAAACTTCAATCGCATTGCGCAAGTACAGTTGTGTTAAAAGGCTTGTAAGTAAACACGTTAAATTGAATAAATTCGGTCTTTTCGTACCAGCAGATGACTGAACACTTTTTCGAATGATCTGTTGAAGTTTAAAATTTTTAAAAGTTCCCAACACAAATATTACACGTATTTCACGCATATTACAAAACGTGTTACACTACTAGCCGGCGCACATGTCCGTCTTTCGTTTGCGTTAAAATACTTCTTTTTCTAAAATTTACTTTAGCTCTGGATTTAACTCCGTAATTTGTTAGACAGTGCTGTTTCGTTCGAACAGAACCTGTTCCGAATCACGGTAAATTAAGAATACGAAAAAAAACCCTCTTACGATGTGTTAATGTCTAATCACCTCTCAAAAGAAATAAAAAAAAAAAACGCTTAGAATTTGTGTTTTCGATGACGAATAATGTGTTCAGGACTACAGTTTATATTCCGCTCACTTATTTAAACGTTTCATTTCTAATTATTTTACTGCAACGTTTTTGTATTAACAGTTTTACACATTTACAAATGTAATTTCCTTTATTAACGTGTAACATTAATCGCCGCGTAAAATTTTTAATTTATCCTTTTAACGTAATGTTTCCTTTTTTTGATAATATTACCAAGGTTAATGAATGGAAAAATATCAAATAAAAACATTTCAACTAACTAACCCGTTCTTTATATCAGTCCCGTCCGTATCGTAAACATTTGTTTATAGGTATATAGCTTTCAGAATTACATCCAGTTTTATAGCAATTGAATATATAATTAGCACTAAAGTTACCGATGTGTTTTACATAAATTATTGTTCACAATTTAAACATTTACGGTAATAATGTCGTTTTTACTGCACCGATTTCAACAAATTCGAGTTTAAAACTTTTTCGTATCGGTGGTACATTTATTTCTTCAGCATCGTTGACGTAAAATTTATTGCAAAGCCAAATAATGGTACACGTCAAAAAATGTCAATATCCGTTTAAAATTTTAAAACTAAAAACTTCGTCTACAGTACGCTTCGAAACCGCAAACAACTAATTAGCGAGTTCGCAATCAATTTTCACGTTCAAAAAGTCGTTTAACGTGCACGTATTTTTATTATTCTACACGAAGAAGAAGTCGTTCACAGACAAATTCCTCAATTTCCCGATGCTTCTTAGCCTCAGTGCGAGCACTATTAAATCGCTTTCGAAGAAACTCCTCCGTTAATGCCCTGATTTAGTGAAAGAGCTTTCATCTCGAGTTCATCATCAACTGGCTGGCTCACATTTTACAGGAGAAATAATAGAAAACCAGCATTTTTCAAATCATAAACATCCCAAGTTAAAATTAGTAGCTGGTATTCATGTAATATATAAAAAATTTTACAAACGTTGAAATGTCATTAAAAATATTGCAAACACCAACAGATTTTGTAGTAATAAACGCATAATCATGCTATCATCGGTGTTATGTAGTTTGTTACTACGAAACATGTCGACGTTTATAATATTTTTAATAATATTTCAACATTTACAAAATTGTAATTTCTATTTAATTGCATCATTTTCGTTTTACATTAACAAACAGCCTATTAGTATTAAACATTCCTTTTCCTTAAAAAAAAGCCTCTTATTTTATATGGCTGGCCATCACTGTGCGCTCATCATATCTGTTAAAACATTTTTGTAAAACTTATTCTTCTACAGTGATTTTTTGTTCTTTCCCCTTTTGTAAAAGAAATATATAATTTTTTACTAACTTTCTAGAAGATTGTCCTATTACAGTATAATAATAATGATAATAATAATAATAATAATCAAATCAAATAAACGTTTATTATTATTATTACTGAAATAGCCCATCTATGCGCATATTTGCGCGAATGATGGGACTTTGAGAAAAATAAAAATTTCTTTACAATGGATCCAAATGAAATAAAAGAACCGAACAAATGCTTACAAAAATAAGAAAAATTAAAAATAAAAAAGCGATACTGTAAATTAATACATGTGTTTAAATAGTATTTGTAAGTTGTATGTACTTAATGTTAACTTAGTCTACTTCTAAAGAATTGTTATGCTTGCAGATATTAAAAATAATGTCACACACTACTCCGATATTGAAACACACCAAAGGAAACACAATGGAGAAACTCACCGAAGGGGACATTTAATGCTAGTATTTATATAGGACAAATGTATAGGGTTAATTTTTTCCGTAATAGTCTATGGATATAAGGAAATGATTTCAGATACGATGGTAACGCGTTGAATTTAATTGGGGCTTGATACGTGATTTGCATTCTTGTGTGATATTTATTATATAGGGGAATGTTTGCATATAAAAATCATTACAGTTTCTAACTACTCCTTCCTTAAGTGAAATATTAAATTTATTTTTAAATTTAAAGACAAAAATGAGGGTAAGCAAATGATATATTGCATTAAAGTGCAATACATGTTTATTTTCAGTATATGATGCCGTAAGTATAGTTTTTATAACCGAATTTTGAAGTGATTTTATTCTACTGATGTGGTAGTTTGCAGTTCCTCTCCAAAAAATAATACCGTATGTCAAAACTGGCTGATAAAGTGCAAAATATATTCTAATTAAATAACTTTTTGTAAAGTATTGTGTAAGGTAATAGATTAAAAAGTTTAATTTTCGTAATTTAGCGGATACAAAATTTGAATGAGCTGACCAGTTTAATTTTGAATCGAATATTATACCGAGATATTTAATTTCTGGAACACATTCTATGTTGTAATTGTTGGCTAAATTGAGTTTAAGAATTTTACCAAATTCATGCTGACGCATACCGTATATTACATACTTAGTTTTAGCTAGATTTAATGTTAACTTATTACTATTCACCCAGCTTTCTATTAAACGTACACTATTTTGAGTTAATTTGTGTAGAATTGATGGGTACCTTGAACTTACAAGCAAGACCGTGTCATCTGCATATACAAGAAGCTTTCCATCAACTTTTAGCCTACACAAATCGTTGGTAAAAATTAAAAATAAAATTGGACCTAAAATGCTCCCTTGGGGGACACCAATATTCTGCTCTTGTTCAGTACTATATACATTATTTATTTTAGTAACATATCGTCTATTTAAGAGGTAAGATTTGAACCAGCTTAGTATGAATCCGTGGAACCCAGCCTTTTCTAATTTCAGTACTAATAGCCCATGATCTACTGTGTCAAATGCTTTTTTAATATCGAAGTATACAGCGGCTATGAACTTCCCCGTTTCTAAATTATCAGTTATATAGGAAGTGTGTTCGAACAGAGCTGCCTCCGTTCCACGCTCAGGTAAAAACTCAAACTGATTGGTACTAAAGAATTTTGTTTCAATTAGATATTTCAAAATTTTGGTTTTCATACATTTTTCAAATACTTTTGAGATTGTAGAAAGTAAACATATAGGTCTATAATTTTCTGTGAGCTCTTTGCTACCATTTTTAAAGATTGGAACAATAACCCCAATTTTCATAATCTCCGGAAAAGTGCCTGAATGAATAGATTTATTAAATAGAAATGTGTTAATGGCTTGATAAAGAAGGATAGATTTTCCTTAACAAGTCCAATAGATATCATATCTTTCCCGTAGGATTGCTTATTTGGTAGACTAAGAATAGCACATTTAATATCATCAGTGGTAAAATCTATAAACCCAAAGGATTTTATGCATACTTGTTCCATCTGTTTACTTGTAGCATTTAGTTGAGTCTGCTGAAAATTTTTGTTTTGAATATTACATACACTCTCTTTAAAATATTTATTAAAACAATTTGCCACCAATTTCTCGTTTTCAGATACTTGCACCATGTTATTATTAATTTTTATTTGGTCAATATTTGGTGATTTGATACCGATTGTACTATTAATAATATTCCAAAATTTTTTTGGATTTGTCCTATACTTACCTAATAACCTATTGTAATATTCGGCTTTCGCTTTTCTGATCTCTCTATGGATTTGTTTTGAAATCGATTTAAATTTTTGTTGTAAACCAATATCGCTTCGATTTTGTTTGTGCGCTTGATAAATGTTTCTTTTTTGAGCTGAGAGTTGTAAAATAGCATCGTTTACCCGTGGATTTCTTTTCTTTTGCTTGTCTTTAATATGGATAATAGGGACTTTACATTTATTAACTATTTCGGACAAGTTTTTTATGAACCATTCGAATTTGTTATTTATGGAGTCAGGACTGTGATATATGTAATCCATATTCAAGTTAGAGATTTTATTTGTAAAAGCATTTTTGTCAAATGTGTAAATAATAATAATAATAATAAGAACAATAATAAAACGACAAAACTATAAGAATATTGACTTACAGGTAAGTCACATACACGTACATCGGAATTAAAGGGAAATATTCAAGCGTTACATTTGGTTCCGTCATATTGTATCGTAAATGCGAAGCTTTTTAAATGAATTCCTAATCACCATCTCAAGTATCGGTCACCATTGAAATTCATCGCATGAGAAATTTTAAAAAACTGTATGTTTTACTGTAGAATAATTGTCAGGATAAAGATTTATATAAATAAATCTGAAGTAAAAGTAAAAGTAGAGTCTCGTATAGACAGGACTGTGAAATTTCAAGCTAAAAAAAGACTTATTTGCAAATTTCACAAATCTTATTTTGTAGCGGAAAACCCGTTTTTCATTTTTACACACACGCGATATAGCAGTGTTATAAAGAAAATGTACTGTTCGAAGATGCCAATGATTTTTTTTTTTAACGATGCCAGAAAATCCGGCTTTTCCTCAATCGGCCAAATGAAATGTTAATAAACACTTTGAAATTTACCTTTTTTTAATGAAAAATACTATATTTTATAATAAAATATACATAAAGACATGATTATTCTTAAACAATGTTAATACTTATTAAAGTGAGTCGACACCGAATTCATAAATTGCACCAATTAAAAAACTACATTAAATATTCCTGATGTTTCCAACACTTAATTTATAGAAAACTAGCAATTCTCTTGCTAAGCTCATTTAGTATGGTTTTTTTTGCAGTTGTTACAGTTTGAATTTGTTACTAACTCGAATTAACGTTGTTTAAGAATAGTCGTAACATCCGCTTTTAAGGTTGGTATATTTTACTGTACAAGATTCTTTTATACAGTAATCATTATTTACTCTTCAGAGTATATTTTTATTAAATTTTTAGAGGAAATTTCAAAGTTGGTTTTTTTTTTCTTTTTTTTTTTTTTCTTTTTCAGTTTTTAATGTGAAAATATTTTTGTGAATGATAATACGGATACTTTCTGTACCGCATAATAAAGTTGGGCATATAATGTTGAAATTAACCGATGTCTTTGTAAATCGTGCTTTTGGGTTTCAAATTCGTTATCCTTATTTGAATCTACTTTCTTGTAAACCAACAATACTTTTGATCACTGAAATTCATCCGCTCCTTTAATTTTAAAATTTCTGGTAGTCCCATTTTCTATATAATAATCGAAAATACTTTTGGCCAATTTTTATCCCGTTATATTAAGCAAAGAGAGTATATATCTAAGAAGACTTTATCTTTTTGTTTTAAACGTTTATTTTAATGACTAATCATTCACCGATGATAAGAATGAAGAATCTATTCACGCGTTATGGAACTGAGAATCAGACTACTGAAGTGCTACATTTTCTCCATCCTACTATATGGTTGTGAATGCTGGACACTAGACTCAGCATTAGGAAAAAAGATCAGCGCTTTTGAGATGTACCGCTACCGACATATCCTGAAAATACCATGGACTCAAAAAGTGAAGAATATTGAAATACTTAACAGACTGAGAAAGAATCTTGAACTCTTAAAACCATCAAAAAACGGAAGCTACAATATTTGGAACACATCATAAGAGGATCGAGGCATACCATTCTAGAAATACTACTTGAGGGTAAAATTGTCGGGAAGAGATCGAGAGGAAGACGTCAATGTATGGACAATCTTAGCAAACTGGTTCAACTCTTCCTCAACAGAATTTTTCCGATCAGCTGTTGATGGAAAGGTATTCCAATTGTGGATCGCCAGTCTTCAAAATGGAGACGACGGATGAAGAAGAAGATTCACCGATGATACTCATTAATATACACTCATGTGACACTCCCATTAACCGCACCAACAAAGAGAAGAGTATCATCGTTGGAATCACCCAACGAACAGTCAAAAGTTACACACACACACTGGTAAGATCTATAACATTTCCGTCAGTGATGCTATGGGAATTTTAATTTTCCTTACTAGAACCCCCCTTATACATTTATCCGTCAAAAATTTTTTTTCCTTTTACCCTCCAATGGGTTCGTCAACATGAACATGAGCCCAAGAACTAGAAAATGAGAAGAAAGAGAATCAGATTTTTATACGACGTGAAATATGCAACAAGAATGTATCAAGCGTTTCGACGGCAAAAAGAGAAGGAACGGAAAGAATAAACGAAGCATTATAAGGACTGGAAACACTGCTTGACAACGGAGAGAAGTACAAAGAAAAGTGACAAACATTCGAACATTATGTGGTCAGGATCACGTACAAAGTGACTGTTGAAGGAATGTAGGGGACAATATGGAGATAGCGCGAGAGAGAACCGGAAAAGCGACGAAGAGAGCAAACTGTGCCCAAAGCGCAAGCGGGATATCGCTGGGATACTAGAGCAGCGCATAGAAGGGAAGTCAAGAAACTAGGAATAGAGAGAAGGCTTCAAGACAAGTAAAATGAATCCAGGTTAACGAATGAGGAGGAGCAGGAGTTGAACCACAATTTGTAATGCGCCGCAGTAGACAAAAAAAAATATTGATGGGTGGAAATGTAGGAGTTAATGAGTCAACTAACTCATTTCCTTCTATTCCGGAGTGACCAGGAATCCAGATTAAACAAAAAAGGAAGAGGTCTTGAATCAAGGAACGTATAAAAAGGATTAATCGGTGAAGTGAGAAGACAGGGGAGATGCAATAGCCTACAGCACACTCTAAGAATCTGATAGAAAAACGATATTACGAGAGTCGCTAGAAGAAGCAATGGACTCGGCACAGAAGATTGAACAGAAGGAGAGAAGTTTAAAGGACTCGGCACAGAAGATTGAACAGAAGGAGGGAAGTTTAAAGGACTCGGCACAGAAGATTGAACAGAAGGAGGGAAGTTTAAAGGACTCGGAGTGATTTAAAGAAGGACAAACAAAGGCTTCGCCAACTCCACTGGGCCCCTTGGAACCGACAGTGTAGATTGTTATGTGGTTAGAAAAGCGAGAGTTTAGAGTTTGTAAAAATTTCGAACTAAATGGTGTAGAACGGGTTTGGGAGGAACAGGAGAATAAAAATGGGACGAAGGAAGGAATCCGATTAATATTAATAGTATTTTAATTTTTAAAAATTAATATTCTTTTGACGTGAAACGTCTTGAAAATCGCTCGTGAAATGAAATCGCGCAACGCAACGACTATTATTTTTCACCGCATATATTTATATATATCTATGTGTATTTATATATATCTATATATATTTTTATTTTTATATATATATACTTCAACTGATATAGGCGTTTCACGTTAAATCAACGGCCCTGTGCCCCAGCACAGCCGCACCCAAATTTTTTCCAATTTACCTTTTTGATGTTAAATAACACCCATAGTGTTTCAAATGGTTACCATTGCGAAAAATTTCTCCGCAGAAGCAGAGCCCCTTTTTTCACATTATTTGATGACCACACTGGTGTTTGTATTGACCCCGATACTTTATGATGGACAACTACAACTGATTGGTACACTTTCGGAGCGACAATGGATATCATTGGAATCACCCCCCCCCCCCCCGCAAAGGCATATATTATACGCGAACAAGCTTAAAAAAGAAAATTACGCAACAATCACACAACCTTCTTTTTTTGAAGACGGTAAAAATAAAAGTATTTTTCTTTTAAACGACTTCTTATTTTTAAAAAAATTACTAAAAAGAATAAATGAATGGTAACCGTTTTAATATTGGCGGCTCTAAATTTGCACCCAGTTATTCACACGGATAAATCCTAATAAGATAATTTAAAAATTATCTAAATTCTACCATACAAATCACGAGTGTCGTATATTTGTAATAGTTGTATTAGATATATGTTTGTTCATGCCGATTTCTGGGCGTATACTATTTAAAATAATTTTTATAGCTTTTTTTACAAATACAGTACGTCATGAATCCGTGGTATCGTGCTTCGAAAAATGTATCGGTAATTTTTTTTTTTTTTAATTTTTCAAATTATATTTCTCAAAAAATTATAAATTAAATTATTTTAAATAGTTACATTAATTTAATAGATACGAAATATTTTTAGCAAAAAGTTGGGTGCAATAATTCATTTGTTCCATTATACATCACCTTGCGAACAAACTTTTACATCCATTAAATCATTATAACTGTTATAGATATATACGACGTACGATATAATTTCGATATTACCTTTATTAGGATCAAACCGTGTATATACGACAGGGTCGATTCGTTTCGGCCGCGACACGTTTCGGCCACGTCCTTTTCCAGGTAGACCTGGTTTAGTGTTAATAAGTTTTTAATTTTCCTACAGTTAATATCAAATTTAAGGCGTAAAATAATCATTGAATCAGGAATTAATTTGCTTAGAAAATAAATTAGTAGTTTTTAGTGGGTTTTTTTCGTTCATATATCGCTTAAAAAATTATTATTCTTGCTTATAAAGACTTGAAATGCTGATTATATATTCATTTAGCGGGTTATTTTAATAAGAAATTTCGGAAAAAATTGGTCAACCACGGCAATAATCTCTCATTACGGCCGAATTTTTGCTTTCAAAGAAAAACCATGTGCTTTATTATAATAAATTTTTACATACAGAAAAAATGAAAAATAAACCAACTACTAATTTGAAAAAAGCCAAATTGATCTGGTATCTGAATTTTATTGAAAAAATTTATTTGTTAGTCTTCAGAAGTTAATCTCCCATTTTCATATTTACTTTTGACGCGAACCATTTCAGCGAGATAAAAGCTTCTGTAAATGTAGCATTCTTTTCGCTGGAAAGATAAAAATAAATTATTCTCGCTTAATTACGAATTCGTAAGTATCCAAACTACTATTAAGGACACATTTTATCAAAATACAACGAAAGCATGGTCTGTTGAAAATTCAAGTGCAATAACCGTGTAATCACAGGAATCATTGCCGTTTAATTGTCAGTCAGTTAGTCGCAATGATTTCGAACGTGATGATTATTTATAGTACTTATTGCATAAATGTATAATATTCGTAAGAATATTATTTTTTCAATACCATTACCGATTCAGTCTGGAACGTTCAATCATCATACTACACACACAAGCGCAATTGGACATGTCTATATAAAGCCCAGTGCATACTATACTTAGTTTCCATCGCTTTGCTCGCGTAATCGTTAAACGATTATTAATTTTTAGCTATTTTTACCTGTCGGTACTGATAAACTGAGGACCACCGGCACTATTAACTAGTACTTCGCGTATACTGTACCCGTTATTAATTTCAACGAGACAAAGTAAAACGGCACATAAAGCGGTAAATTTAAACAATTATTATTTGTCAGCGCTATACCATATGAATTATGGGCAGATGACTAATGATAAACAGGTAATTTTTACTTCTTTTTTTTTCTCGGCGTGGATTTTATTCTGAGAAGGTAAACTTATAAATCTAAAATCAGTAGCCAAGTCCGAAAAAGTTACACACCCAGACAGGAAAATATTGCGTAATAGTTGGCTGCAAAAAACAAGTTTCCTTTTTTTCGTTTTTCGAAACATTGATAAAATATTTTTATTTTTAAAGAAAGTATAATTGATTAAAATCATTGATCAAGTTAGTTTTCGTCCAGTTACAGGGGGAGAATATAGAAAAAAACAAAAAACAAAACAGAAAACGCTTTCTATTACGCAATCTGAAATGTATAGAAATCCGGAACAAATTCCGATTTCTTCTTCCATTAGAAGTGTATGAAAGCGAAGTCACAGAAGTGACGGGTTAATAAATGATTGGAGTCGTTTATTACCTAACACTTAAATATGTAAAATTGTTTACATCTGTAATTGTAAGAGATTTCCACTTCTGCTAAGTAGGTGCAAATTGAATTTTAATAATACAATAAATTAACAAAAATCTACACATGTTCGACGTTTGGAGCATTATCTGTATGGTTAAAAAGTTGTAATATCTATCGAACTTATATATAATGTGTATATATACATACATACATATATATATATATATATATATATGTATGTATGTATGTATGTATACTCTGTCCTTCGTGCCCCTTAACCCCACTTCTATACTTCGTATAGAACGAGGAAATTCGGCATCATCAAGCAGTCCATTTTGTCGATACTTTGTCATCTTATATGTACAATAAATGTAACGTTTTGGGTCGAAAAAAGTGATGGGGGTCGGACTAAGAATGACGTTGTCATTAATATATATTCTGTTCAATCTTTTGGTTTTTTGCGAATATTTTGCAATTTACAGATAATTCTGTGAACTTTTCAATTAACACTTAATTTATCATCGAAATCGCACAGAAATCACAATTTTGTCATTGCCATTAAAACATTTTTAACTGCAAATTTTAACGTTTACAGAATCTTCGCAATTTAAAAGAGGGACGTTAGAAGAGAATTTTTCAAAAGTTAACAAATACAACCCACAAAAATTTCGCAAAATAAAATTTTTCGGAGCAGATTTTCATTTAGAAAAAGAAATCTAGCTCTATATTAATAGAGGATATAATCCGATCTAAAAAACGAGTAAAGCCGCTCGGAAAAAAATGCCTCTCGAGGTCTGATAAAACTCGTCAGTTTCTTTAAAATAAATCTTGTACCAACGTTTAATAATAAATTTATTGCGTATAATTTTTTTACACCTCATTTTAAAACCCGTACACGTGTGGACTAGCATTTCTAAATCGATTATTAAATCCTAATATTTTCGCTAAATATGCTTTAAAATAATGTCGTACGCGCGCCTTCCTGTACAAATATTAATTTCGCGCGTAATTTTCTCGAATTACAAATATGCAAAATCAAGTAATACGGCATTTGTCTACTGCAAAAATAGGTGAAAATTTATAATTAATGCAAACCAGAAATAAAAGCCTAGCACAATCGAGCACTTGCACTTCCAGAATACACATATTATAGTTTCTCCTTACATAATTAACTCGAATATCTACGAGTATAGAACTGTCTAAAAAACAAAAATATATACATATTACTAGAACGCGATTTCTTATATATTGGTCCGCGCTTGACAAATTCCTGATGATGGAAAGTGTAAGCTTTCGGAAATGTTAAAAATAAAAATTACAAATGTCCATCCCCCGCGTAAATTGTTTTCCCAAATAATATCCGAACGTTTATAATTTATAAGAATTATTTGTCGGCTGATAACATTCAGCATTATTTTAATTTATTGTCGAAACTTTACAGTAGGCACAGACTTTTTATTGGTACCGACAATACGATGTTCTAACGTGGAACCTCGACGAAGTCTCGAATGTTTACGGTGCCAACACCTATTATAATTATTAAAACGACCTGCAGGCACAATATATCCGAAAAAATTAAAGCGGTTAATACAACGTCATGCAGCATTCTCTGTGATCCATAAGGCGAAGCCTAAGTTCGCACTGCTCCTCTGCTTGTTCATTGTACATATAGATATTAAAAAAAAATGGTATGTAATTTATATTGTTTATTCGGGAAGAAAGTGTATGTTATACTGTTACAATTAAACCACATGGTCTGAATTTGTGTTAGGTAATAGTCATGTAATAATCTTTTAAACTGCTTTACGTTAAAGGTGGTTTTATTCTCATAAGTAAATTTACCATTTTCGTAATAGACATTATTGAAGTTAAACGAGCAGATAGTAATATTATTTTTAATGCAAAATAAATTTATGTGTTTACTAATTTCAAACTGCAGTGTGGCATAATTCCAGCTATAACCACTGATACGCTAAATAACCTACTGTTTTATATGATTTAATTAATTTAATGGCTAGTAATCTTTGATAATTTGCTAACACTTTTTGAAGTCTTTTAAATTTAATCGGATCTGCGTACATTATGCTATTACATATATAGTAGGTTTGGTAAAATGACCGCCTTACGTAAAATGATCCCTTTAGTATAATTTATTTTTCTATAATTATTATAAAGTTTTTATTAAAGATAAACAAAAATTTTGTTAACTTATTTTTGATACTATTAAAGTAATTGTAAAATTTCAAGTTATTATCAATTAAGATACCTAAGTATTTAGCATTTGATACTTCATTTACATTTAACTCATGCTGTGTTAAATTTAATTGTCTATTACGAATTCTAGAATTAAATTTCTCGGCACGCCGACAAACGGCGCTGTGTTGTGGACTGTTATATTGTTTCAAAAATCTTTGAGTTTAGGGTGGTGTCTAAATAGCTCCGTTTATCCTTGAATTGCAAATGTACCTCTCCCGATGCACAACATAGCCCTTTTGATTATTTTTTTTTTTCTAATGAGAACGTGCTTCTATCATGACGACATAACTGCTGTACTCTGTGTACTATAGCTACAGTGTCGTCCTTATGTGTCCCAAGATATCTGTAATGACATCGAAGTAATTTGCGAGTTAACAGTAGTGTTTGGAGACGTTGCGCTCACCATTAACAGACACAATCCAGCTATAAGTAAAAAAAAACATTCTTTTCGATGAGAAATAGGAAAGGTTAACTTCTGTTTCTCGATAGTATCCTTTTTTAACTTTTAACAAGCCAACGTTGATAGATAAAATAAAGAATTAAACCGTCGAAAATAAAAGAACTCATTTTCGTCTTTAAGCTGTATTAAATTAATATCTCTGTGTCTAACTTTATTCTTCGAGGATGAAACCAGCTCGGTCCTTTCGGCGGGCACTACGCTATTTTTGGTTTACGTTTAATATACACGGCTCAATTTTGTTTCATTACTAACGCGATGTTTAAAACGAAACAAATTTAGAGAAAGAAAAAATGCAAGAAAAAAGCAAATAAATTATATGTAATTAAATTTCGTAAAGGCGCTGCAGTGTATAGCGGTAAATGAATTTTATGAGAAGGCCACAATGGAATAAAAAGAAAATTTTACATCCGAAAAATATGTGTTTTTTTTTTGGTTTATTTTGGCTTTTACAGTCATTAACTTAGGGCGCAATGGAAAATTTTTGACATTTTCAATAATGAAATTCGATTTCCTTTAACGTCGCTGAAGAAAAATGAAGATCTACACTCGACTGCAGAGAAAAGTAAACTACGAATAAAGTTAGAGCAAGCGTTGGATGTGCCAAAAGGACCGGAATAGGCGAAGACTTTAAAGCAACCCTAGGCAGAGACAAAGCTTGATCCGAGGGATAAGCATTACCGCAGAGGTAAAAGAATAATAATAATAATAATAATAATAATAATAATAATCATAATCGAGCTCATCTATAAAGCGTAAGAAAATCTGCCTGTAGAAATGGCTTATAATCGCTACCTGATAAATACATCTATGTAGGAAAAGGAATTAATTGAAGAATTAGGAGACTGCCAGAATGTTAATATATATATATATATTAATCAAAGAAAAAATGATTGTAATAGAAGTAGTGTAATAGAAGTCGCGTAATGAAAGAGGAAGAAAAATAAATACTACGAAAAAACGATGTTTTCATGAAAATTTCTTTTCAGTTTATTAACTGCTATGAAATTGTCGGAATAATAATAGTGAAGTATGTTAACCGCCGGAAAAAAAATGAAATAAAAGTGCACGAAGCCTAGAAAGTGGCGAATCTGAAAGGAAGTAAATAATGAAAAACCTGAACCTGGAAAAGAACGATGATTAAAGGAACATAAACAGATGTCATCCGTTCTGGAGAGTTGTCTCGTCCCGGACACTCAGATCTCAGTGGTATATGCGATGTCTGAAAATGGGAGATTAGTTACTCGAGAAAAATTAACTGAACGAAAATAACGGCAGATCATTGCAAAAGGCAAAAAGAACGGATCACAATATTCTCTTCGGATCCACTAGATATTTAAGTAGTTTATAAAAAGAACTTAATTCCATAATATCTCATCCAAGATAACTCAAAGAAACAAGAAGAGGAGAATAAGCAGAGAGTAGGGATATTAACGTTGGGACGTAAAAGTTGAGGCAACATACGTTCCAGAAACAGTGAATGTTGGGAAAGATGTTAATCGGTACAGGCTCGGACTGAAGTCGCTGTTAACGGGAGAAACATGTTTTACCAGCACCGGATAAAAGGGTTTACTAATTTTTTCATAAAAGTGTTTATATATATTTCACTTTTACAACATTTTTTGGGTACCTTGGCGAAGTTACCAGTGTTGGCCAATTCCTCGAAGATGTATTTTCATATGTACCCTAAAATAGAGAGTTACCAGTTGGCGTCCGCCCAAAAATTTTTGTAATTAAAAACATAAACAGATTTTAGGCAAAAAAACCCGTCGCCATAAATATAGATCAAGTTATCCGAAACTAGTCGTATGTTTTTTGTAATTTTACAGTATATATTTAGACGGACATCGAGAAAAGTATAGAGATTAAAATATAGGTTCAAAAAAAAAAAAAAAAAAAAAATTAATAAAACAGAAGAAACTAATAATAATCATAAAAATTCGTACAATCAAAAACATAACCAAATTTTAGATAAAAAAAAAATCGTCCCATAAATATTGATCAAGTTACCCGAACCTAGCAATATAACATGTTTTTCTGTAATTTTATCCGTGGTGTAAGCAAAACTTCTTCCATTCCTTATAATTCACCAAAAATTTAGATTTAGAAACTTTATGTGAAAAATCAATGCAAAGTAAACTACAAAAGGTGTTGGCTCCCCTTCATTTTTTTATTTTTTATTTTCACTTCATTGTCTGATGGTTCTTCAGTTCGGTGTCAACGATCTATTTGGTTGTTAACGACGGTTACTTTCACTAGATAGATCGATCGATTTAATTCGGTATTTTCGGCAAGAGCAGGGGCCGATAAAGATTTATTCTGAGGAGGCAACGGTGCAACGAAAACGCAAGTTTCAGTTTACAGTATAGTTTCTCCGCCGATGACACGTTACTATAAACGAATGTAAAGAGATGCGATAACCAATGGAATAGGTGTCTGCACGCGGATCGCTTTATCTCGCTATTAAATCGATTATTAAAAGGCGTTGTACACACACACAACTGTTGACGCCGACCGATGAAAATATTATATAGAACTCTGAGGTTAAGCCGTTACTTAGGGAAGTCTCTGCGGTCGAGCTAGGCCTCGAAAAAAACAAAAAAAAGAAAAAAAAGAGGACCGTTCAAACCCTTCTTAGCATCTAAACGACAACAGCTTCTTTTTTTTTGTCAATAGCAGCACATAGATAACACACAATATCTCACGGATTTTTCACATAGACCGAAGACAGCCACAGAGACTGTGTGTGTGTGTGTGTGTGTGTGTGTGTGTGCACAATCTTTCAAAATGTTTAAAACAATTTTTTCCATCCGTTTATTTACATTGTTCGGAACAGCAATCACGGAGGACAATGCTCTTTGCCAATTTGAAAGAATTATCACGGTCCGATCAATTTGATTCGGGTTCTCTTTGATCTGACGTCTGTCTCGTGTCATACGAGGAATCCGTGCGCATTGAAATCCGATAATCGCACTACACAAATTCTACATTCAACGACGTTCGTGTGCAGAGAGAGAGAGACCGTTTATCGATTTTGTAACCTACATCATTCGCATTGTCCGTTCACAATAAACATCATGCCACACAAAGCGACCAGTCAAAGGGTAGTAAACAACTTATGCCGAAGGTGCGACGACCCTCTGTCAATTGCTTTTAATCGATTGTATATTTCCTAAGCAGATTATCCCTTTTTTGAATTATCTCAATAGGAAATAGTTTAAAATGTACGAAAATCAGGAAATACATATCGTATAAAAAAGAAAAGCGAAATGGGAAAAAAATGCATTTGCTTATGCGTATTTTTTTCTAACGTTTTTTCTAGTTTCTATATTTTGCTCTGTTTTTTTGTTTTTTTTCATTTCGCTAAATACATCACGATAGAAACCCAACAATTACACTATCAAGCGTTGTCTGAAGCGATGAATTTGTGGATAGGATCGAACATCACCGGTTTTCCTATATATCATACGAAAAGGCCACAAAAGTTTTAGCAATTGAAGTTCTAGTTTGTTACATATATTTCATTATTACGCGTAATTTTTAAATCTCACAAGTAAAATTTTAAACTTGATCTCATTTTATAACTGAACGCGTTATGGAGAAACAAATTTGCAAGGTACCCTGCATTTTTCAGCTTTAAAATGTGTATCTCTTCCCTTGGATCCGTGTGACCTATGTAATATAATTACGCCGCATGTATATTAACTTAACTTTTAGAAGCTATTTGAGATGGAATTGCAAAGTAAGTTGAATAGACTGCGTCAATATACAAATTTATTTACTTCACGTTTAAATGATTTCCTTCAAAGTAATTTCCATGCGAAACACAACCGGAAACGTTCACTCTTTCAGTGCCGGTCCGTCCTTTTGGATATTTGCAATTGTTCTAAAATGACGTCCTTTGATTTCGAATTTTACTGTAGGAAATAAGAAAAAGTCGCATGAAATCACGGAAATCTTCCTGTACCGAAATCCTCCTTTTTGAAGTAAGAATTGAATGACAGACGGTACTGTATAGCAGGAAGCATTATCACGCACTTTCCACATTTCCAAAGCATCGATTAAAATTTGGTGAGCTGTTATTTGAATTTAACTCACCGGCTATCATTCTGATGGTCAACCGACGACGGCTATTCATTACAAGACCTTTCACACTCTGTACGTGTTTGACGTTTGAGGTCTTCTCGAACGATATTCATCTTTAACTGATTTTCGGCTACCTAGCGCACATTGGCTCCATTAGCTTTCTTTAATTTTGCAAACTATCGTTCGCATTTCCTCGTGATTAAAATTTGATGGCGAAACGTTGTTTTTTTTATTTCTATCATTTATTTTCGTAATTAGAAAAACAGTTTCATAAAATTAACGCCACTGCTCACAAAATTACTTCCTATTCCTTATCGTGCGTCTTACATCCTGTACTTTCCTTCTCCTTCCATTCAGCTATTAGTTCCTTTATATTGTCTATATCTGATGGAATAAAAATTCAACTGCCGACTCTTTTCCTTCTCCTTGTTTCTGGGTAAAGGTTTGACGCGCCCGAAATAATAAAAAAGGAAAGAAAGACATCGATCTGAATTTCTAACACACCATGTATGCTGCCAGTAGGTCTTGTTTTGGCCGCATTCCCATTTCGAAGCGCATCTAATTTACTATTGAGTATTCAGTTTTTTTTAGGATTCCGTACACATATGTAATGTACGAAATTCTAACAAGATGGTTCAGAAACGACGAAAATATTCGATTAAAAAATGCAATAGCTCATGAACGGTTCGACTTATGAACTTCAAATTTGGCAATTAAACTTCCATCTATGACAATCTATAACTTCAAACTAACCGATATTACCCTGGGCGTCAAAAAACCATCGAGAATGTACAATATGAAATATAAAACAACCTCAAAAATCACCCTTAAAAAATTCATAACTCATCACGAGATAACACGCTTTAAAAATGAAATTCAAAATATTAAACAGAACGTAGAAGCTCTTTCATAAAAGCAAAAAATTACGGTTAAAAAATTATAAAAAAAAAATAGAATAAAAAAAGGATAACAATTTTTTTCAAAATTACAAATGTGACGCCAGTTTAAATGTATTTATTTCATCAATTTACACAATTGTTCGATTTTCATTAGATTTTGTTCTAAACTGTCCAAATGTGGGGTTTTACGACAAAATTTGGTGACGAAGAATAGCGCTGGGAGTGCCCATTACAATTGAGTGGGTGCTCGGCCACCCTTGGACCCTACGTTGTTACGCCCCTGATGACAATTATGAAAAGTACAGCTGCTAAATATCAAGAAAAAGCATTACCGATTATTAATCATACAATTTCAGGTATATCACAAATCACGCACTCCGAAATGTCCAAGTTATTATAAAACAACGACTTTGTAATGTCCGAAATTAGTAAGTGAAATATCCACTATCAAGGAATACTAAAAAAAAAAAAAAAAAAATGTAAAATTCACCAAATATCAAATAAAAGTAAGAGTACTGAATCTTTATCATACTATTGCCGTGCAGGAAATCAAGGAATTTATTGAAAAGATTAATTTAATGATTCCAAATGGTATTTAAAGCCAGGCGGAAAAAAAAAAAAAATCAAGGAATTACGATATTTGAACACGAGACTCGGTTGGGTAATAAAAAGTACGCCTAATTTAGGTGTTAAAAAGAAACATTTTATTATCCTTTGTGTCGGACGATACTAAATCATTTATATTCAAAAATGATTATTATTATTTAATTAATTTTTGCTCGCTAATAGAATATTTAACGCTTCAGAAAAACGCTTACTTGAATTATAGAAACAAAAACGCGTTTGAAGAACAAAATTTTGATATTGAAATTTTTAATAAACCTTACTCCTCGTCGCAAATGGCTCCACTGTCGAGCGACAATAAATAAATATATTTAAAAAAAAAAAAAAAACCTTACTCCTTCATAAAGTATAAATTAAAAGACTTCGAGACATTCATTTTTTTTTTAATCCCCCCCCCCTCCATTTGGGAATGTTAGCAACGGATCTTCGCCACGAGGGAAAGAATCAGTTAGATGTATAGTCGGTGTCAAATACTGATAGAATAAAAGAACTGAGGAGGATACATTAATAAATATGTAAGATGGCATGAACCTGAAAATATTCATATTAGTGCATGGTTTTTAACATGAAATATAACCAAATGGCATTATTCAGATGAACGATAAGTTATTGATAACTGTTAACCGCGTTGATTATTCTACGTATTCAATTTTTTTATTTCAGCTATTGAATAGCAGTTCGAAGGCGGAATTTTTTCTTTAGCCCGCCATTATTTTCGCAAGTTTTTATTATGCTTCTTAAACGGCTTAGCGCATTATGTACATCGCGTGTTTTACTCGCAAACAAATCGAAGAATTGCTGCACTTCTATGTTTAAATCGATTAAACAGTTACATAACGATAACCTTAAATATTTCAACTGCGATTTCGAGATAGCTATAAAGTCACTTGAAACAGGTACAGCAAGTTTCCTTTAAAAATCTTTCTGGAAATATTAAATAAAAAAAAAAAAAAAAAAGAGTCAGCATATAAATATCGGGAAAAAAATACTCATTTTAATCTAGAAGTGAGGAAAATTTTATGCCGATTTCTGACTTGCAAATTAACATTAGGTCATTTACGCGACAATTACTAAAAAAGTATTTGTCCTGTATTAGACTACTTTGAACAATCGTGCAAGCAAACCGACTCTATTTTCACCCACAGTATGGGATACGTGTAATAGAACTTTTAAAAGCCGTCACCGAACGAATAATTATGTTGAAGCGGCTCATAACAGGCTTCAGACATACAACATCTGCCAATGTGGAAATTTACCAAAGGCCTTCGAGTCGTTCGAAAGAGGAAGAATATATTATTACATAAATTGTTTTATCGAACTATTTACTTAAAACTATCAGTCGCTCTTTTTTGTAATTATTTACTTTAATTGTAAAAAAAGAACTAACAATTCAGAAAAACACGTGTACGTAATTATATCGAATGTAGTCTTGCGTGCGTACACTTTTGTACCGCATGTAACAATTGCCTAGCACTATGCGCCTATATCTGTACAGCGGAAGTGTACGAATATCGCTGACGCTCAGGAATTAAGTTTAGCACTATGATGATGATGATGATGATGATGATGATGATGATGATGATGATGATGATGATGATAATATTGCATAGATAAATATATAATTAAATAAAATTTTTGAACAATTGTATTATTCATTAAATCGATATACTGCGCTATAAAACCTATAAAAGTTAAATAATGAAAGTTATCTACTCGTATATGGGATTAAAATTAATTTCTTTGCTCGAAATAAAATAATTAAAACGCAACTTAATCATTAATTCATAAAAAGTTAAATTAAACTTCCTTCAGTTTCGTTACGAAAAATTAAATATTTCACTAAGGTACAATTTTGTAATGAATATTCTATTAATAATTAAATTTACACATTTTTTTTATTTTATAGATCAGCGAATAACTCGAAACGGTTTGCCAAAAACAAAAAAGAGAAAAAGAAAGAAAAATATTTAGAATGTAATGAAAGACTAACACTAAAGATTGTCTTTGATTACGCGAACAAAAATACAAACGAACATCTGCAAACAGTGATTTACAATTTCGTAATTTAAATATTTTTATTTTATTTTAGAAAAATGTATTTTATTAAATTTATTTTATGTCGCTACTCCTTTTCAGATATGCGTATGAATTTTATTAATTACATTTTTATGCTTATACTTCGGTATGATTCGATTAAAACTCATTTACATTTATCATTAACCGGCCGATATAATGGCAAATACAATTGCTACTGCGCAAAGATACGTCTACTTTCCATTATTTAGGATAAAATATCATAGACACACATCGTGTAGCAACCAGCGGCATAAAAAATAATTACAAACAATACAATATTAGCACCAGTGTTTAATTGATGGCACTACTACACATCTCAATAGTTCACTCGATGAAATAAAAAAGAAAAAACATTTTTTTTGTAATAAAAACGAAAAATACGAAAAAATCATTAATTCCAGATGTACAAACCAACAGGTGGTCCAGATCAGTTACGTTTCTCCTACTTGATTGCTCCCTCGTCCGGACCAGGAAGATCTTTAATTGCGCCCGCATTATTAAAAGAAGTTAATCTAATTTGATAAATCAGGTAAGGAAATAGAATGGCTCAAAAGCGTTTTTTAAGCGGAACTAGCGGAAACTAAAAGAAATATTTCAACGGTTAAATACTGAAATTCGTATATTTCGTTAATATTTGCATCTGATTTATATAAAATGATAATTATCGTATGTAGAAACAAATTATTTTGCCTTAAATGATATAAGGCCAATAGACAGACATATAAGAGCTTCCAGCGCACTGTCACCGATTACGACTTTAGTTACGACCAAAAAATAAACGTGCATTCGTTAAGAACCCTATACTCGACAAGATCGTATTTTTTTTTATTTTTTTATTTTTTTTTCATACGTTCCATACGCTGCGTGTAATTGCCAAGATTATTACGACACAAATCACATTTTTTTAAAGAACTGCTCGATAAATGAACAAATTCCCGTTTTATAGTATACATTTTATGTTTCAAAATTCAGAAACTTTTTGCATTATATAGAAATTTCATCAAAATTTTACTACTTGTAAAGTAGCAAATTACACGAGGGATGTATTATATATTGGGAGAATCTATAGATTTCAGAATCGAACGAGTTTTTGTACATTTTTAATATCATTTTAGCCTTTTTATTTTTACTTCAGACCTAATTAATGCTCGAGGAAATTTGTATACTTTTTTCGAAACCTCGGACCAGATAAACAGAAAGGTACAATTAATGCTTCAGCGATATGATAAGAAAGTTCTCCGTGTTGTAACTGCTAAAAAAAACAAAAATAAAAAAAAAACATTTTTAAATGAAATAAAAAAATTATTTGCCGTGTTTTGATTCTGACTATATGTTTTCTTTCAACTTCAAACGATAATAAATAATTGAATGTTAAATCTATGTCCCTGCGAGAAATAATATAATTTCAAAAAAAAAAAACAAAAAAAAACCAGTTCATCAATTTTATTTTTTAGTAAAATTCAATCTCGCAAAGAGACAATTTTATCTAATTCGATCTTTTATGGCGCCGCGAAACCATACTAAAGAAACTGGATACGGTTCAAAATACCGCCCTCAGACACAGTCTTGGAGCATTCCAAAAAAGCTCCAACCATTAACATCCTCGTAGAAGCCCAATAAAAGCCTCTTGAATATCGAAGAATGGAACCAACTATTATATATGCTACCAAAATCAAAGCACTTAGCCCTATGCACGTCTTTCTGGCACAAAATGCAGCAAACAACGTGTACCAAAGCCATCCCAGACTACCAAAACCACTAAAAATCAGACTAGTTAAACCAAACGAACAGTCGGATGACGTTCGTATGGGTCCCTGGACGTATCCGAGTAGCTGGTAATGAGAGGGTCGATGTGCAAGCGCGCTCGGCGTTGTCCTCGCCAATGTCAGAGGACGTGAACCTACCATCCTCGATGATGCATATTTTTCTAAAGAAGTGCCAATGGAAAAAAACAGAATGGGCAGCTACGGCAACGTTCTTAAAAAACATTAAGTCGAACCATGGTGGCCACCGGAAGGAATATCCCGGCACGATTTTAAAAGTCTTAGCCAGCTACGAATCGGCCACATCACTATGTCGCACAGTCATATAATTAGTAAATATTCGCCTCCAGCTATGTGCTTCTTCGTAGGGCCAGGCTGGTATACCGACAGTTCCACACATTCTTCTCACGTGCCCAAAGTTCGCCACGTTCAGGACGCAACATAGCCTACCCAATAACATACAGGATTGTCTGGCAAATAGTACAACTAACGTCACATATAGCCTTCGTCAGAACGAGTGATTTGACCGAACACATATAAGTTAGCTCCATATACGTACTGTAATGACCTTAGTAGTTACAAACGGCGCATATAAAAAAGGTGAGGAGGAGAATTTAAAAAAAAAAAAAAAGTAGTATTTTAAATTAATCGCCTCTGTTATACTAACCAAAAATAATAAGAAAAAAAAAAAAACGATTCAAAGGGGCTACATTTTTTCACGTTTTTTGACGAATACTCAATTTATGTTCACAGATTTTCAACAGTATTCACCTGATACCGGAAAAAGAAGCACTCAAATAGGTCCATATGAATATGAGTTATGCGCGAAGAAATATTTGAAAACAAAAAAAAAACTATCACGACGAAAAAATAATCTCCTTCTTTTTGGAATTCGGTAAAAAATCTTTTTCGACTTTTACGTGTACATATGTGTTAAAAATAAATATGAAGACGGGGGAAAAAAACTTCCGAAGACTATTGAACAAAAAAGTTTTACAACAAAATCCGAAATCCAGATCGATTTTGCTCATTTCCCCGGGTGTGACCCTAATTTAATTTCAGTTGCTTTTCATAATTATAAAAATGAATTTTTCGTTTTTTATTCATTTTAAATAATTTATTGCAAGGCGCGTTGTTTTCTTTTTTCGGAAATACAAAAATTTGTCACAATAGGAAATTATTGCCGAGATCGACTGTTGTTTTTTTTTTTCGCGAATTTTTTATTCGAATGATACACTAAACACAAATGTGCAATTAATAATTCTTTATAAGAGAAAAACGTTTTTTAGGCGATATCAAAAACCACCGATTTTCGCGTGCAAATTAATTACTAGATTTGATGATTATTTTACGCCTCAAAAATGATTTAAATTAAACATAAAAAATAAATGAAAAAAACCGAAACTCAACAACAATAAACTATAATATATACTTCGAAAAAGGACAACGCCGAAATGGAACGTGGCCAAAATGTCGGGACCGAAACGGTAGACAATCGTAACAGTGTACACAAATCAAAATAGCCAATTACATATTTTACACGATAGCGGCGAGAGTAATAGAAACTGAAATCGTGTCCCACTGTGAATGCGTCACCTCGGTATGCAGTTTAGAGGTATTATCGCACATCATTCGTCGATAGAAGAAGTAGTCCCAAATTAAAAGCATCAGTAGGGCATTTAATTTGTGAAAATGGAAATTTTTTTGGTTTTCTTTTCCATTCTACCGAATCGGCATTAGAATACCGTAGCACGGGGCCGGAGTTCTCACTATCGCAAAACCAGAAAATAAGGGTAGGCTGGATCTGTCGAATACTGCGATGAGGATATTGAACATATTCAGACTTCAAGGTGACAAATGCATTCAAACATTATAGGAAACTGATTGGAACAACATCTAGTGGCGGCTCTGTGGCAATGAATACAATTAAGCTTGTACGAGTCTCATTAAAAATGTTTAAGGCTGTTGGATGCCATGGCAACAAATGCAATTAGACACATCAATTCGTCTATGGGATTATCGGCGGAAAATTTAACTGACATTATTACGATAACTGCAATAAAGCATCGTCCCTGATAAAGTTAAGCGGAAAGCTCGAATGTTCTTCATAAAGCGAATAAGTTCTTCGGAATAACATCTGCACCGTTGAATACGATGTACGACACCTTTTTCTGCCATCATTTGAATTTTTATTTGTAATTTCTCTCAAAGAATCATTTAAAAGCATATTTTATATAGTATTCGGGTATTTTAGAATTAATTACGATTAAAAGATTACACGCGTAGTTTTCAGTCAGAGTTGGGCATTATCGATTTTGCTATCATAATCAATAATAGTTATCAAATTCCAAAATAATCAGATTTGCAGGGGGGACAATTACATAAATGGAATGAATAATTAAATATTTCACCGATGACAGCTTTAATGTTTTAATAATAGTACGCACACAATAATAACGATTGGTAGATTTATTTTCTTCGTTTAATAATTTTGCATGCAGACATATTTTTGTGTATATGCATACTGTTGAAAGATTAAAACTACTATCCAGATACTCAGAAAATTTCTTTTATTTTTCTTATTTTTTAAATTTACAATTTTTCGCGTGACGAGACGTTTACAAAGATAAATACGTAGAACAAGATACCACACGGGGTATTGCACAACTTCATATTATGGGAAATATCACAGCTCGTCTCTTTTGAGACTCTGCAGCTAGAATCTTATTAATCATTGTACGGCGGTGGTGCAATCCTGTACATTCCCTACTAATTGGTCAAACCGCCAATGTATATTTTATACACCACTTCCTACAATTCCTCAGAACTTCCTGGAAGTGCTATGGAATTGCTAATTGCTATGGAACTGCTATGGAATTGCTGTGGAATTGCTATGGAATTTTCTGGGAACTCCTATATGTTGTACATCTTACCCTTTGTAATTGGTTCATTTCAGCAGTATGTCTGCACATGTAATGCTGCACAGACGAACTATTTCACGAACCTCTCTCTACACCGGAATTTGGATGGATAGGGTTTCATTCGGTATGCAAAACAGGGCCGTTTCAGAATGCATCTTAGAACTTTTAATTAATGGTCCACGTTTTAAGATTGCTTTATAAGGTAATAGGTTAGATTCCAGCGATGATCAATTTTGATGCTAGCATATATAATAATTTCGAAAACTTCGGCGTTTCAGTTCCATTTCTGGTTTGTTTATAATAATACAGCTTTCGCCCTGGGCCGGTTAACTTCTTGCCGCTATTAGAACCAAGGTGTTTCATCGGTTCGAATTTTTATCATTCAAGTTGACCGCTGATAATTGTGTAGCCTAAGAGGTAACTTGGTTTCAGAAAGGCACTGCTCTAATTGACCAGGTGACCCAAATCGCAGGTGTTTCCAGGCAACATCAGAATTTTCGTCCACAGCCGAAATTGATGTACGCGTAATTGTGATAGATCTGACGCGAAAATCATACACAGCACCGCACTAAGAAAGCACCTGTGATGTACGATAACTCGATTCCTTTGACAAATTTCCCTCCGATGATTATTTAGTTTTGTTATAAGAATTATTATTTATATTACGCTTAATAGAGTGTATTCGATTACACTGAATTATCGCAGTTATCCCCCTGTTTTTGTAATTAATTAGCCGGAGCAAGGAGAATCGATTACGCCCCTGGTCGGGAACAAATTCTACGTGCAATCTTGTAGTCGCGACGATTACAAAATTTCCAACTCTGATGTATGTACATATATGTCTTTTCATATACACTCTAGGAGAGGAATACTTTAATTTAAAATTTAAATTTAATCTTCCACCATCCGGGATTAAACGATTTTCATATCCCTTCGGCGGACGGTTACACGGAGCATTTTTTTGCTGACAGATGTATTGCAAATATCGAAATTTCCCGTAAAACCGGTTGAACTCGGCGTTAAAAAACACAAATTTAGAATCGGATTAAATTTAAGATACGCGGGTTTTCGTAGATACCATTCCGATAGACATTTCTGATAGATACAACCGCGTGCTGTTTGAGAAGATTTCATCTTTTCGGAAAATACGCGCGCATCTGATTTTTATGTCGAAATTCGAGAGATTCGGCCGCAGTTCCGATCAGCGCGGTTTCTCCATCTCATTTCGGGTCTACATCATCGATAACATCGTGATCAGATAAAGAGAAAAAGCTGTTAACAAGGTTATCAGTGAAACAGTCTAGAAGGCTTGCGCGATTAGGCTGCCACTTTGTTTGCAACGTTAGGCAGAAGAATATTAAAAAGTCGTAAAAGTGGAACATTTACGCGACAAAAATAATTATGCCAAGAATTCTCCGCTCTAGCTGTGTGGGAATCTACGAAGAAGTTACACGGTCCGTCAGTTTAGTTCGTTTGATGTGAGATGCCCGTTCACGGAGAATTGACGAATCGAGAAACGATTTTCGAACATGTAATAATTTTATAACAGTCGCGGTCAGTTCTTTTATTTCCTCTTCTTTTCGTGTCGGCATTCGGTGTATTTTAATTAGCTCGTTTATTATCGTGTTTTTAAAGAATTTTTCATCATTTATCTATCTTTTTATTTGCCATCTTTAAAAGAATCGTACACCATCGTTCACAGTTCGGGACTAGTTCAACTTCGTTAATAGTCGTTCCGAACGAGTCTTCGAGCGACCATTTACTCCGTCACCTTCTATTACTGATGATCATATCATTTTAACGCCAGCGGTGGTAGAAAAAATTTGCCTTCCATTATATGTAACATTCAGTGAAATAACGTTGAAATTGCTGCCCAAAGCTTAAATGATTAAAATTGACGCTTCTACAAGAATTACCGAAAACTTATCTCTCTAGCGATCGAGTATCGCCGAGACGAGCTCTGAACCATCATCGGCTATTACGTTTACGCTACCTCACCTAGCGGACGCGCAGATAATAGGTCCTTCGTAATTCTTACGGAACCACTTCTCTACACACTACCCCTTATGGTAGTGATCGTGTTTTTTTGCTTGAATATTCGACCCTTTCCGCTGCCGAGAACAATTGTCCTTTAATTTTCCTCTTTTAAAACTTGCTATTCCTCCTATTCCCTTACAAAAATGCCTATACTCTCATTTGCTTCTGCTTCCGTTATTCCTGCCCTCGAACTATTTCTAGGCGGTTACTTTTTTCTATTTGTTTTATTCGATTAGAATTTATTTAAGTACATATAAAAATTTGAAGCTGGTCAGCGGTGGAAACCATCTAATTAAGTTTTGTATTCCCCCACACCACATTTTACAATCTTCAATCTTTATCTTAATATACTTTAATTTTAATATAAGTCAATATTAGTCTCTTTCTATATTCCAATTCTTTTTCGGCCAATTCATTGAATATTTTCATTTTTTTTTTCGTATCAAATCTCTGTAATCTTCCACTATTTCTGTATTTAAAATATTGCATCCATTCAAAACTGCTCGTTACATCTAATGTAATTACCGGTTTTTTCCGCTATATTCAATCTTTTGAGGTAGATTTTGAAATTTCTATATGCTGACATGAATTGTACGTTGTAAAAGTTTGGAGTATAGTACGTGTTATTAAATCTCTCTTTAGTTGTTGGAAAAAAACTTTACGTTATTCCGTCATGACGCTTATCCGCACCCTTTCAAATTTTTCCATATACTGTTTGCTGATATTGTCTAGCTGTTAAAATTTTTATTCTCTACTAAATAATATCTGTTATTTGTATATGTGATATTTTCGAAAGTTTGTTCTACCTTTAATTCATTTTCGCTTTCAAATACCGTCGTGATATGTTCTTCTATTTCTAATTGTAAGTATAAAGGTAATATTCCAGCTATAACTAATGTATTTGTTTAATTTATTCTTTTGTAAGCTTTAATTATAATTTGATTTTTATGGTGCTATGTAAAATGTTTGAAATTCATTGAACTTTAGCATTTCCTTATAAATAATACTACCATATAATAGAAATTGTTGATAATAGCACTGTTTTGTATGTGTATAATATTATTCCTTCTTTTTTTTTGTAATTTATTTATTATTGTTAAACAGCTTTGTGAATATAATAATAAATTTCGTAATTTTATCATTTATGTACTAGCAGTGATTGTAAAATTTGAGGTTTTTATTTATAAAAACGCCACGGTATTTTAATTGGTCCTTTTCTGTGATCTGTAGTCCGTATTTATTTAGGTTCGTGTTAATTTTTCTGTAGCTGAATGTCATCAAATTTATTTTGCTCATATTTAAATTGTATATTTCTAGAAACTCTTTTATATTCATATATATATATACTATTGCTATTTTATAACTTTTCTGCATTTCTATCTGTTACTATAATTTACGGATTCGTATACAAACGTTATAATTTTTACATCGTTCGGTAATTCTAACTGATATATTTGTATTCCATAAATATGGACTTAAAACCGCTCCTTACGATATAGCCGTATTTGCGTGTACCGTTTTTTTTTTTTTTTTGTAATTGTTTATATTGATTTCTGTACATCTTTGATCATAATATTAATCTAGAATCTGCAATAAGTTATAGTCTAATTATAAATTTTTCCAGCGGTTTTATCATCTGGTTTATGTGTCATAATGCGATCATCAAACGCTTTTATAATGTCTATTGCATTGCCGTTTTATATGACTTATTTTTGTATTCTTTGATAGCTCTGTACATATTCCAAATTGCTAACTCGGTTCCAACGCTTCAGTATTATGGTCTTTATTAATAATATTTCGTTTTACACAGAACTTTTTGATTTTACTTAGTATTCATTTCTCATAAATCTTACCGAAATTCAATAATACGTTAATCGCTGTGTGTGCTCTAGATTCTTTCTTTGGTTTACCGGTGTTTTGTATTATTGCTGTTCTAGATAATTTCCGTATATCTGGATAGTATTCGCCTGATTCTTATTCCGTTTGGTCCCTATTTCGTTTGATCCCCATTTCGCTTGATTCCTATTTCGCCTGATTCCTATTTCGGCTGATTCTTATTCCGCTTGATTCCTATTTTATCGAATAGCACAAAAAGGAAAAGTAATAATAATTGATCGGCGGAAAAAATCAACTTGGCAGCACCGTATACTAATGGCTTGTAGGGAAAAAGAACACGATAAAAGAAAAATAAAACAATTAGAGAAACAGAATACATAAAAAAGGAAATCCGACGATGGTGTAGGGCCAGAAAAAAGAGAAACACCTGTTCCTGTGCTACCGGTGTACCTCCCGTGTTTTTAAATAAAATAAAAAAAGTAGTGTTGCCAAACTGATTTTTCGTAAACTTGACGCCGTTTAAGTAGCTTAACGACTTCTCGACTAGGTAACGTGCTGGTTTCGGATTCGGTTCTTAGTGACGGCAATAATAGGCAACGCTTTTTTTTTTCTTTTCTACTTTTTAATTTCACAAAGGGCGAAAAACGATTTCGATAAAACGAAAATAAGATTTGGCCCGAGATGCTTTCTTAATGGCCATACCGGACGATAGGGTCCCACTTCATCCGTGTAAAACGCTACAACGTGAACTGAGGCAAGAGTTTCTAAGACGTCTCGTCAATTTCAAGAAATTAAGGGAACGATAACCTTCGTTTGAAATAACTCGAGTTTTCCACGGTCACGTTTTTAAATTCACCATTCGTCAGCTAAATCCGGGGTCAAAATCATTATTGACAAGTAGCTTATCCGTCATGGAACAACAAAACGAGCGGGCCAAAAGTGGGGAAAAAATTGCAAACCTCAAACAGTTCGGAAGGCAAATAATAACAGACAGGCACACGATCGAAATGGTAATAACTGATTAAGAGCTAACCATAATCGAACTTCGCTAGTCACTTTCATTTTCACCTTCCGACTAGATTCCGCAGTCGGAATTCGGTATTGAAATGTTTTCGGTAGTTTCTGTTATAAAACGTACTGACTCGCGTTCGCAACTCCGGACAATATTTCATGGAATTTGCCGAACCGATAATGTCGATAGCTTCGTAGTATCATCGGTCCTCCGACCGTTTATCTAACACCGCGGACTGTGTAAGAACATTGGGATCTCTATACGCATTTATCGGATATATATAGGTGTGTAAATTGTCCTCGTTAGGGTTTTTTTTTTTTTCTCTTTACATTACCATGAACATTTTTTAAAAAAGAAGTAATAGCTTACCTCCATTATTATTCATAGGATTCTACATTCGTACTAGACCGATAGTACATGTTCGGATTAAAGAACACGAAACTGTCTACTACGACATAAGTAGCCGAGTATAAAAAGAACAATTAAACATGATTTCACGCGTTTGATAAATACCATAAAATAGTTTTTTTTTTTGTTTTTTTTTGGAGTTGCGAACGCGAGTTAACACATTCTCTATTAAAAAAACCATCGAAAAACTTTGCGTTAAACATTTTCAAAATTTAAATATTTAATTGCGTTTTATGTTACCTGAATTTCTTTATTTACGATTACGTTATTTATTCTTTACTCGCTTCAGTACTACTATTAGTTGTTTGTAGTTTATCTTATTGTTAACCAAAAGTGGAGAAATGATAATTAAAGTTGTTCAAAGTTATTCACTTTTATATGCTTTAAATTCCTTACTACTCCGTCGGACAGTGAAAAAAAAAAAAAAAAAAACGAAAATTTTACAATACACGAAAACTTAATTACATATCGAAAAATAAAGACAAAAGTTTAAAAAAACACCTCAATAATTTAATCACGCAATTTCCTCGTCTAGCGAAAATAGGCAGTTAAAAAAAAAAAAAGGACATTTCATACTTCACGTTCCTGGCCTTAAATACGCAATAAAAGCCTTAAAATATAATTGCGAATAGATTAAAAGACACTTTTTTTTTACTCACTTTAAATTAGATTATTAGTTATTTATTTTTAACTGAACTTATAAATTATTAAAAAACAGACAGAAATTATTGGTTTTTAAATGATAATAATAAAAAAAAAATATTGTAAAAAAATAAATAAATAAATAAAATTTGGCAACAAACAAAAACTTAATTAAACGTCGAATGACAACAAAAATTCAAGTGATTATGTAAGTTCTAGTATCCAATTCGAAAACTCCACCCCAAAGCAATATTTAAAATTTCATTTAGTGCGTATCTGTACTTAGATTTCCATAGCGAGTTTTTTTTTTTTTATTTATTTTTTCCACCAGCACTGTCTAACCGGGTAATAATATTTATCACAACGATATCGTTACTAAATTAGGTGAACTGTTCGCATGAGAAAAATATGACAATTGTGTTTTTCAATTTTCAATTTTAAAAGTCGTACGCATAAAGTGTTTCTGTGTGGAAATAAAATGCATCATTTGCAAAGTTACAAATCCAGAATTTCGAAAGCACAACATTTTTCGCATTTAACTATTTTCAATTAAGTCATTCGGCGAACGTTAATAAATTATTCATTTTCAAAAATTCTAAAATTCCTTTCGTATTACGAACGTTTTCGAATTATTAATCTTTAACAAAACATTTTGATTCCTTTTTAAATTCTAAAAATTCCTTTCGTATTAAGAACCGTTTCAAATTAATCTTTAACAAAACACTTTTATTCGGTTTTTAATTCTAAAATTCCTTTCGTACTATAAACGTTTTCGAATTAATCTTAAATAAAAAAAAAAAAAAAAAAAACACTTCGCGATATTTAATTTATTAAACGAAAATAAGTTGAAAGCCATCGCGAAACATAATCGCAAATAAAAACAAAAAAATTTCACGCACAAGAGGGTAAACGGCTCAAACGGTTCCTCTCATTTATGGGAAACAAATTCGTGGTCACACAGATAAATGCAGGGGGTGGGAACATTGCTTGAGAGCGAGCTTATGAGCGGTACGATTGACAGGATATCTTTTGCGCATGCGCCGTTTCACTTAAACATTCGTTGTTCTATAAGAACCGCCGACAGCCAAATTCGAACATTGACCGAGGGCGGTGCACATTCGCTATCGGTTTACTATTGCGCGACTAGAATTTCCGTAACTTTGATATTTCATCTCTGTGTTTTAGTACTTTAATATTTACGAGTAATATGAAATTTAAAATATTGCTTCCCGACGTCATTCCACCTTTTCTACTTAAAAATTCGCCGTGAAATCAGGACGCGCGCTCATTTCCAAAAAAACCGATAAAAATGGCCCGAGGGAATCGAACGATACGAGCTGTACGAGGAAGTGTGATGATTTATAGCTTCTTCTTCTTTGCGCATTAGCGAAAGAGAACTTGCTCGTAGCATTGTAAACGGTTTTCGAACGGATTTAATTGTCGATATTTGGTAATAGACATTCATTCGATCATAAAGTCTGTACGTTGAAATAAATAAAACTAGAAGTATATAGGGCAAACGACTGCAGACTTGAGTAAAGCTGGTTTCCAGAGTTGACCGCTATACTTTTAATTTGATTTTAAGCGGGACGATAGATTTCTCCGTAATTAACTCGCAAGTATGTTGTTAAATCTATCGCAGTTGCGTTCTTGTGTTGTTTTTTTTTCTTTATTTATTTAAACGTATCATCAACAGGTCTCGATAACCGCTTTAAAATTGAAATGACCCGCCATAAAGAATGTCGAACAAAACAGCATAATCCCGCCTTTTCGATAAAACGAACATTCGATAATGCGAAAAGCAAAAAAGAAGACATTTACACCAACTCGAACACGAACTTTAACGGTTTCGTTTCTTTCGCAACGGCCTAAGCCCCCCCCCCTCCATCCTCGAAATAACGTAAAAAGTGGAACGGCGATAACAAAAGAGGAATGAAGCGAAGACTGATATCATAAAAGAAGATAATATTACTCGGACGTTTGTATTATCGATAAAATTTATTTTATGCAGCGCCGAATTAATTGTAATATTTAAAATACTCCGATACGTTTTTCTTATTTCATCAAATATAAATGCGATTAAATTTTACCGATTACCTCTGCAAAGTGATTGCCTATTTTCCTCTGTAACCGCCACTCTAACACTGATGAAAATATAGTCAGCCGCTGTATCGACAACAAACGTAAAATAGGGGAAAGAAAAACTACCTACCAGTTACTAATTCGAGGAATAACATTAAACACCGGCACACACTCCTTCGAAGTCATTTTCCGCAATCACTGACTAACTCCGAAAAATGGCCAGTTTTATTTCCGGAATATTAATATACACTTTAGTTGCGCTTATTTCATATTTACTAAAAAGAAAGTTCTTTTAAAGCTCGCAAGAACAAAAGAAACCGTAAATGTATATTTAGCGTAGGATTACTTAGAAAAATAATGTAGTCCAGGTCGGAAAAAAATGAAAATAAAGTAAACTCGGGTCGATTGCGGAACTAAAAAATTCTACAATAACTTTTAGAATAGCACAACTTATCCGAATCATACTTGAAGACTATTAAAATCGCAAAATCACACAATGCAAAAAGAACAGCCGCTCTCGATGATAAACTTGTTAATCGAATTAGAAATCGGGAAATCCCTGATAAATTTACGATGCTGATGTTTTTTTTTCGTTTTTTTTTTCTTTTTTTTTCAGAATAAAATGTTGACAGCAGTCGATCGATGTTTTAAATCTTTTTTTAGACTCGCATCATCACGACGGTGTAGGTTTTTAAAAGTGCAAATTTCGCCATATTAGGTTCGGTCCGGTGGAATTGTAAAGATTCATCAAAGACCGTTTGACCGGCTGTAACGGTGGCGCTAGATTAGTCAGAGCGTTAGAAGTAGAAATCTGGTGGAAGCGTAATAATAGGTGTTGTTGGTCACAGCGTGAACACTGGAAAAACACTGTGATCGAAACTGACGGTGATCTCGTCGTAGATATCGTGTTATTTCACGACGACGACTGCTATCGTATTACAAATTTACAGACGATCTCAGCGTGATCTGCTTTTGCTTCTCTTCCTTAGAATAATAAATACAGGCTCCTTTATTCGAGCAAAGGCTTTCATCGCACCGTCATTCCGATTTACTTAGATGCTGAGCCTAGATAGTGCAGCACCCTGGCGACATAATATTTCCGAACGGTTAAAGATTTTCATTCAGATGCGACAGTGCCTAATTCGATCCTCCCGGGCCGCCGATAAATAAGTAAATTCATAGCGATGTTCCCTTCCCGAGGCGCACAATTCAACACCTCTGCATAGCCAAAGTGTTTTCTAATACGTATATTTATTGTTTATCGTCACATTGTCGTTCACGATATCGATGTACATACATACATATAATAATAATATATATGTATATATATATATATATATATATACATATATATATATATAAATATACATATTGTATGTACGAGAGAATGAGAGATTCTGCGATAATTTATTCAGGGTTTCTGTGATTTACGCGCTCAACCCTTATTCCGAAAACGACACAATATCTTATCCTGCTGGTGCGAAGTTCAATTTAACGCGCTGCTGAACAATAACAACACGAATACTTTCCACCAATATGGTCTTTTCAATATTATGAAAATTATCATTTTATATATACGTTTCATGCCTGCTGATTAAAGTTTTGCTTACTTAAAAGAAACAAAACGTTAATTTACACCTTTCAAAAATTAACCCTTATTTTGTTTCTAGCGGGTCGCAGATGAATATTGCTCTGTTTGACAAATAAATAAACTAAAACTATCCGAAATACTTTCGAGAGCAATAGACTTATTAATTCAGCGCGTGCACTAGCGTGTGGATTTGGCCACTAAGCTAATGCCCAAAGATGTAAACCATTCGTTTATTCTCCGGCAGACGAGTAAACACGCCTCCCCCTTCTTTTCTTCGACTTAGTAGCATATGTTTTTCACCGCCACCCTATCTGACTTTGAAAAAAGAATACCATTTCCATTGTCCCCGCTGACATACTATCCGCATTTAGTCTCTAATCCCATCTGGTGGCTAGACAGTATTTAATCCGAGCTTTGGCATGTGGGTGTCAGATCACTGAATTTTTTTATTTTTTTATTTTTATAAATAACTGCAATGGCAAAGCCTGTTGTGTGGGTGCCCAAACTCTTATTATCGTTTATTATATTAATATATAGGGTGCATGATAATATTATCGTCCGATCTGCGATAGATCCTTATGCCTAAGTATAAGACAGTACATTGTGCAATCTTACATTTTTCCAATTTTGTTGTACGGTATAGAATCAGCGACGCTTAATAAAAGACATAAATTGAGCGACTAGAAGCAGTGGAGATGTGGCTACATAGGAGAACGTTAAAGATTTTGTGGACAACCCAAACATTCGATAAAAGAGTACTAGAAATGGCAAAGACCGAAAGAATGCTAGTGAAATGGATAATAGAAAAGTTAAATATTTTGACTACATCATAGGAGGACAACAATTTGAGATCCTACCGCTTATTATGCAGGAGAAAATGGAGAGAAAAGAAGTGCAGGAAGACGGAGAACTGGATACAAAACTTTAAGAACCGGACTGGCATCAGCTCAATTCATGATCTTTTCCAAGGAGCAAAAGGACGCAAATTTTAGCTGCCATCTGATCGCCAACGCTCTGGGAAGAGTACGAGAAGAAGAAGATATACTAAAAATATAAATATTATTATATATAACGGTGTATGCGAATAGCAAAGCTATACAAAACCAATAATCGAATAGAAAGTAAACATAATCTTCGTAAAATCAAACTAAAGTCTTATCCTATTATTATAAATACGCTTCCGATCTTATAAATTACAACTATTAATATTATTATACGGAACGTTATTAACAAAGCGAGCATAATCCAACAATATCAAAAACCAACGAGACGGAAAGAGAGGTATAAAAATAAAATGTTCATAAAATCAACTATTATCTTATCCCACTATCATATACAACATACGCGTCCGATCGTAAACCTTAGAGCTCTATTATTATTACTGTACAAAACGATATTTATATACGAATAACAAAGCTAACAAAAATAATGAAACGAAAGGATAAGTTTAAGGAACACAAATCTTCGTAATATCGAAATATATATGTTATCCTAACACTGAATAACTTTCTATATAATATGCAATAGAAAAGTAACAAAACATGAGACTCTGTATATTGTGTTAGTCCTACCGTCCACGCCCATTAACCAGATTTGTATTTTTTTTCTTTTCGGTCTGCTAAATGCCGTTCTAGATATCGTTCGGTATGATTAGTAATAGATTCATTATGATGTTTTCTTCAACATTATCTATTTTTTTGTTTACATTCCGCAAGAATTGAAAGGAAAGTTCCTCCTAGGTGGTATCCTCTGGTATTTCGCTTTTTATCTATTCGTGGCAACTGAATATTTTGCAACTTACATTTTAGCAATTTGTTAATATACATCGCTTTTGGCGGCAATTCCTTATTTTCTATCCACCATATCGGATCTGTGTAACATTCCTCTTACTCCGCTTTTTTTTTTCTTTTTTTTTTAAATTGGGACTATTAATTTCAAACTTATCGCTAGTAAGTTGCTAATTTTTCTCGTTTCACATTTGTTAGCCTCCCCCACACTTGTATGGCGTACTGGGGCCTTAATTAGTGCCTTATAATACATCCTTAGCAATCAGAATTAGGACCACAAATGATTAGAAGGCATTTAGGAAAACATAAAAAAGGTCACCGATCTACGTTAATTTTATGCATCATTTGTTACCGCTCACCGGTAAGATTTCAGTTGAATTTGGGATCGGAATAACTTGCAAAACTTGAAAAAAAGAAACAAAAAAAAACAACATACGCTACTTTTTCTGATCTTCGTGAATGCTAACCTGATAATAATCAGACAGTCGAGTCGAATCGTTGACAGTTTGAGGAGACCAAGCTGTCCTAAGGGTCGTCTTCGTCTTGATTATTCCTGTAATGCTATTCTGAAGCCCCCTATAACGCGATATTATAAGCTACGAGGCTAGAGGCCCCGACTATTTTTTGAATTAGAGATTTCCATGAATTTTCTTTAAGGTCTCGTAACTTTTATTTTCATTTTATTTTTCGGCTTACTAGCCTCCTTACGTCCGGTACTCATACAATCCTTTGATCGTTGTACAATTTATACTATAACACGGAAACAACTAGAAAATTTTATCATTCGCGCGTGCGATAAACAGGAAGCTGTCAAAAATCGTCTTTTCGTCTACTCCAACAAGCTGAGTTGATAACAAAGTTAAATGTAACACCGTCAGCACTATATTTGTTATATATTTCTAAAATTAATTAATTCAGAATATTTTACCAAACATAAATAATACACAAAACATATTAAAAATAATTAAAAAACTTTAAAAAATTAACATCTTGATAATGACGGTAGTTTGTCGAAACTAGTCGATGTTTTTATGTTTTTTAATAATTTTTAATATTTTTTTTTGTGTATTATTTATGTTCGGCCTAATATTGTGAATTAATTAATTTTTTAAATATATAAGTAACATAAATCAACTGGAAAAATATTATTCAGAAATGCGTATCAACAGAATTTCTGATGATATTCTGAAGGTATTCTGAACGTATTCTGATCGTATTCTGATCGTATTCTGATCGTATTCTAATCGTATTCTGATCGTATTCTGAAGATTTTCTGAACATATTTTAAAGTTATTCTGAAGTTATTCTGAAAATGTTCTGAAGGTATTTTGTGAAGATATTCTGAAGATACTCTGAAGGTATTTTATAGGTATTCTGAAGATACCCTAAAGGAGGTATTCTGAAGATTCTCGGAAGATATTCTTTGAAAATTATGTCAACATACATTTTTAAATAGCATATTTCCAGTTGTTTTATTTTATTTAATTAGGAAATGCCAAAATGGCTAACACTTTAGACACAATTATTGCCGAATAATCCTCGGAATATTAAATGCTTTTCATTTTAACCGATCATTTCTATGTTTCACTGTTTTATTGAGATCTATCATTTTATAGGACTTTCGTTTATACACTTTAAAACATATGTTTTATCTTTGTGGAAAAACACTTCCAAATTGCGGAACTAAATGCAGTGATTCATCGAGCTAGATCGATATCGTCAAAGCAGAAGAATGAAGAGGCAAGCAAAGCCTTAAACCGGCAAAGATACTAAACGTAGCTACTACTCGCCAGCGGTAATAATTTTCAAAGCGAAATTGCCGCAAAGAAAAATCATGTACTTATGAGAAAACTCGTATTTTGTATTTATATGATGAAAACTCGTCCATTTTTCATCGCTCGAGTTGCGTAATGCGTGCTTTCAGCTTCCCAGAATAGTCATATTTGTTAACAGGAACTTATTGTATATAATTATATTGATTAATAATATAGTCAATAAAAATGCTCGGCTCGTTAAACAACACCGCCCGCTCCAAAAAAAAAAAAATGTTACATATACCTTTACACATACACAATACATATACGTAGAGATAGACGCGTAAGTATACAGGCATATAATCTATTACACACGCGCACGGATAAAAAAGAACCATTTTCACGTTGATTTATTTACCGTTACGATGGTGAAGGTAAGCTGGTCCTTCATCTGTGTAGCCGGTTGATGTACCGGATCTAATTGGATAACTGTTGATCGTGGCAGCGTGGTGTATACTACAATTTATTCCGTGTTAATTTACCACTTAACGCGGAGTAGCTAAGCTAAATTCTTCTTAATGTCCACTCGACGACCTGTTGTATTATTAAAATGTTTACAATTGCTCGGTCCGCGTACGTGGGTGGTATGGAGTCTCGGAGGGACATAAAAATCGGGGGATAATGTTCTACTCGACATTGTTTCTAGTTTGTATTTTTTAAACGAAATAGAACGCCATTAAGCGGTCCGGACACACGGTCTCGATGTCGTTTCGAATGGGACCATTAAAAAAAAATTTACACCAATTTTTAAATAGGCTGAACCAATAAAATAACAATTAAAGCTACCACAATATACCTGTTTCCTGCCATATACCACCAACGGGCTACGTCCGTAGTTTACACCGTTTCCATCACTTTTTTCATACCGATTTCGAGCGATTTTTATCGTATCCCCCCGTTACTCATCCGGATTACTCGTTTTTATCTGTGTCGTCTTAAATCGCGTGGAGTTCACTCTAATAATAGAGGTCACGTTGAAGTCGAAGATATTTATTTAAAAGCGACTTTAATGTAAACCTTCTCCGCGACTATTAAATTTTCAAGCGTTGTAAAATAAAAAAAGAAAGAAAGAGATAACAAAATATGAATTTTTTACTCTCTTGTGTAAAAGTTAATTTCTTTCATTTTAAACGAATAGAAATAGAGAAAATCATTTTTCCGCCGATTAGTAATTTCATGAACATGAACGATAGGCTGGTAATTACGAGGCCGTTACAATTGTAAAATAACTTTATCAGTGCAATCCGCCGACAATATTATGTTGCTAAAATTTTAGGATTTAAAATATGTTTTTTAAAAATAATACGTTATTTTATTCAAGATGTTTGTGTTTAGCATCGCACCTTTAAAACCGGGTCAATCATCGTAAGGAAGAACGTTTTTTTAAAGAATAGGAACGATGATAAAAGAATTCCAGGCGGCAGAAGAGGGAAAAACTGAACCGGGTGAAAAGATGAGAATTAAAACGATTGAAGATTAATTGCTCAGTCGACTTTCTAAGAGCAAAATGAGGTAGTATATCAAGGCTCTACAGGATTTCGAAACTCGAAATAGCAGACTTTAATACATTAGCGCCGCAGTCCGAAGTTAAAAAACAAGAAGGAAAATTTTCCGGAGATGGAGTAGAATAAAATTTACCAAAGCTAGAAACACGTAAGCAGAAACGAAAAATCGATAAAAGGTATATTAGAATCAACAGAAATATGAAAGTTCGGAGGATGGTAAAAGGTCTACTGGTTCGATGCGCGAAAGAGTGTAGAAAAGGAAGAAAGTTCTTCAAGCGAATTTCTTCTAGGCTTTATAAAGTAAAGTAAGTCCCGTGCCCTTAGCAGAGCGTCGGGGATTTTGAAGTTAAGGTTCACAGTGTACTTAAGGTTCTAATTTATCTAATTTATCAGATGAGAATTCTGGGGCCAATTCTTTTTCTACTTGCGATCCGTCTTTACTTTCCCCCAGATAATTCTCCGCTACCTAATTACTTCAGGCTGGGTAAACCTGGGAGCGAGTCGGATCCGGATTGAGACAAGTTTCGAACCCGTATCCTCTGATTTAGTAGGCAAGCGCCTTAACCAGTAGACTACCGTGCTACCTAGGCTTTATAAACCTAACCCTTATTACGTTAGCTCATTTACGAGCCAGAAAATTTCCGATCGTACAATCAGACGAAAGCTTTACAGGTCATTTCGGACAAATGCGACGTTACATTCCTCGTGCTGATGAGACCGCACTCATTAATTAGATTACGGAGGATGAGGAGAAAAGGGAAGATAAACAACGAGCAGATAGAATGTAAAAAGGAATTTTATACGCATGTCGGGAATCAGAGTCAGATTACGGATACTAAAAAGTGAAGAATCAACAAAAGAATAGGACAGAAATTTATTTCAGAGAGATTCCATCGAGAATAATAAAGAATCCAGAACAGTTTATTGGTTAACAAATAAAATTCGCATAAAGTACGCAAAATAATATTTAATTATTACCGCCATTCGGACGCATTTCCGATGACTTCGTGGTCGCAAAAGAAATAATTAAATATTACGATATAAAAAGTGTACTTTCCGTAAATTTTATTCGCTAAAACTGAGAGTTGTTCATGTAGGAGAATATTAAGAACCCCGGGTAAAGATTCTAAGATCAATGGTGGAAGGAAAAAAAACGAAATCGAGGTAGCCTAGAGATAAATAAAATCGTGAAAATACAGATTAAGGAGAAATTATCAAAAAGGATAGTATTCTCAATGGTGGAATTGTCAGTATTACGCAGTCCCAAAAGAAGCAGAGGCGTTCCATTGTCTCCGCCGATAATAAACGGTTGCGCAAAAATGAAAAAAGAAAAAAATGTTCATCGTAGAACAAAGATGTTTTTTTTTTTTTTTTTTACAATTACCAACTATATACAAGGGGAATTGTTCCAGTATTCTTAATTTACAGAATCGACATCTGAACCAGGTCCTACTTAAATGAAACGCCACTGCCTAACCAAATACGTAGACGGTAGCCGTTTCAAAAGATGGACAGAAACAATGTTAATAGAACGGATAAGGAATTAAAGATATAAACAATATAAGGTAAATTAAGAAAAACATCCCGAAAATAGAATGGAATGTCATTTCTAACGAGGATTGCGAAACTACTACAACCATCATCACGATCAAATCTAATTAATCCGAAGCCTCGGATAACCGAAACTATGCTTCCAGGACAAAAACAACACTAACGTTATAAAAATCCAATAAACCCTCTAACGAATTTTTACTGGCTCTGAGGCTACGACATTTTCATTTACATGCAGCCAGCATCATGAAGCAGCAGGAGAAAGAAATAGGAAGAAAGAAGAAAGGACCAATAAGGAAGTGCAAAAATTAACATAAGATGAAAGGAGTTTCTACTAGAAAAATTGAGTCTAGTAGAGACTGGAGAGAGAAAAAAGATGAACTGTAACGATGTTAGAAATTAGGAAGTAAGTCAAGACTAATAACGATTTTTAAATATGCAGTATAATGTTAAGAATATACTGAATGCTCCTAATTCGTTACAGTCTGACTAATTGGCGAGTTAAATAACGTTGAACGTGTTCCATTAATTTCCTACAAATCATTTTTTGCTTAATCGAATAAGCGAATAAGCGGCACCTTCTCTCTTGAATAAAATTCAAAGTTTTTCCATTTTTTCGCTTTTTTAAGTCTAGCACAAAAACACCATTTTATCGCCGCCTGATTAATGAATAACGATGTTGTCATAGCCCGTTCAACAAAAATGTGGCGATGGAAAAATTTCGATAAAAGTCAATATTTCGGCGTTGTTGCCAAATATTAAATATTATTCAAATTCCAAATTGGAATTTTTATTTCTTTATTCAAAATGACGCATTTTTTAAATATATTATACAGTCATTATTCCAATAAAAAACAAATCTAACACGCGTTTATTAATTTATTAATGAAATTAATTAGTTTATTTTAGCGTTATTTTGTTTTAATTTTTCTCAGTTCACATGTTTAGGCTCATTTTATAATCATTAATAAAGTTGCATAATTTTTATCCATTATAAACACAAAAGTGAAGATAATGTAAATACCAAACAGTTATGATGATTATTATTATTATTATTATGTCGCTTACGTGTTCAATTAAATTAGACACGATGATAAATTTATTTGAGTATTGATCAATGTCAATAACACGATTTTTATCATTTTTCGGTATTTTTGTTCGTTAATTTGATGATAAATGGAGGCAGATAGTGTATTCGTTTCAGTGATTACTTAAGGTTTATTATGACATAAATAAGTTAAGCTTATTTACTACGGTCGGCTAGCACCTGGCGTTTTCCAGGATCGGAATGAGAAATATGTGATCGGCCGTGCCAGTGGGGTGAACCAGCCGCTTCATGCAAAAAATATGCCTGGGAAAAATTTTGCAGAAACCATGTTAGAGGACTTTTACAAACCGGAAACCTTCGTTTTTCGGAAATGGAGATTGAAAGATTAGCAATTGAAATATGCGGTTTATCGGAGACCCATTACAGCCAGTCTGGGCATTTCCTTACAGATAAAGGAACACTTTATTGCTCCAGTACGGACACAACAAGTTTTAGTGGCGCTGCTATATGGGTGTCAAAAAAATTTAGCAGGATAGTTACCGGTTACAAAACCAAGAGCGACAGAGTCATGATTATCAGACACTAGAAGCTAAACCGGTTCTTGTTCATATTTTCCAAGTATATGCACACCCACTTGCGCAGTGAATGAAGAAACAATAGAACTATTTTATAAAGATGTTGAAGAACTTTTATGAAGGATAAATCGAACAGAGAAACTACAATCGTAATGAATGACATGAATGCTAAAATTGGCAGTCAATTCGATACACAGTTAAGAAGAACAATCGGGAAGTTTGGAATAGGCAGCAAAAACGGGCGAAGTGAAAGCCTATTGCAATTCGCAGTGGAAAATAAACTCAACTTAATGAACACGATGTTTAAACATCGTATACGGCGTTTGTGCACGTGGAATGCTTCTGGTGATCGCAGAGAAACCAGATTGATTTTACATTCTAATGCAGAAACGATGGAAATCATCGTGCGATAATGTCGTAGATTATCCTGGAGCAGAATGCGGATCGGATCATAGACCATTAATTATGACAATGCGGGTAAGGTTGAAAAGCAAATTGCATACCTTGTCAAGAACAAGAACAAGGATGGAAATTACATGTCTACAAGATTTGAAGCAAAAATTTTAGCAAAAATTTGAAGAACACGAATAATCGGAGAATACAGATATGCAAATTCATCGAGCCGATCTATTGTGGCGTAATTTTAAAGAGAAAACTACTCTAGCTGTACAGGAAACTCAACCGCAGAAAAAAGAAAGGAAACGTAAGCAGTGGATATCGTCCGAAACAATGCGATTAATAGCGGTTAGAGGAAAATTGAGAAATAGCATTTGTACAAATGATCCAGAAATAACTCGTATATCCTCGAAAATTCGTAAATACAGTCGCAAAGATAAAAATACTTATTACTCAACCATGTGTCAAGAGATTCAGAAACCTCAGAGAAAAACGAACCAAGGGATTTATATAAAAAGATTCGCGTAATTACTAGAGAATTCAAGATGAGAAGTTGAACAATTCAGAGCAAACAAGGAAGTATTGAAACAGAAAAACTGGAGGTAGCAGAGGTGTGAAGACAGTACTGTCAAGAACTATATACTGTTATAGATCTGTAGGAAAAATAATATCAAATTCGTTAGCGGAGCTTGAACCGAATATACTCAAATGTGAAGTAGAAGAAGCGATAAAATATTTAAAACCAAATAAAGCAATCGGATACGATGGAATACCTGCAGAAATAATTAAACAAATGAATGAGGCAGGATTTGGAAAAATACATGAAATATGTGAAGAAATTCGGGGAATTGGAAATTGGCCACAGGAATGGTGTAAGACAGTTTATATACCCATTTTTAAAAAGGGAGGGCACGCTACAAAATGCGAAAATTATAGAACTATTTCATTACTACCGCACACCAGTAAAATAATGCTTCGAATTTTGGAATTCTGAATGGAAGGTTATCAAGATTTGTATCCAGACAAATTCCGGACGAACAAGTGGGATTTGTCAAGGGAAGACTCGGGAACAATTATTAAGCATACGCCAGCTAATCGAAAAAACTAGAGAACATAATGTTCCGTTAGTGTTATGCTTTATCGATTATTCAAAGGCGTTCGACAATGTTCTTTGGGAAAAATTGTGGCCTGCTCTCATTGAAATTGGAATCCCGAAGCATCTGGTATATCTAATAAACCAATTATACGAGTATAGTATAAATACCGTGCGTATTGAAGGCGATATATTGTCAGGAGAATTGAAGACGGAAAAACGAGTAAGACAAGGATGTGTCTTGTCTCCTCTACATTTTAACCTACACATATATGTAGTGAGTGCATCATGAGACAAGATGCTGATACATATCTATTGGTGGAAGAATCATTAATAATCTACGCTTTGCAGATCATATAACGCTTATAACTGACTCTATTGGCGATATGAGAATACTACTGGACCAACTGGATAAGATAGGCGCAAAATATGGATTAAAGATAAATAAGAGTAAAATAAAATTGATGGTAATAGATCGAAGTTTTTTGTTTTTTTTTTTGAAATAACTGTAAAGGGTCCCACGAGGCTAATGCCTATATTGTGGGTGCCCAAACACTTATTATCGTTTATTGTATAAATATAACGTACAATATAATATCAACGTCCGACTATAAACTAAGCAATTACTAATAAAATAAAACAACAATCTTCTTAAATGAAGCAAATATCTTATCCTCTTAACAAAACGTATACACTTTCGATCTGTAAATTTATAACTAATAATATTATTACACAGTATCACCGCAAACATATTCCAACCCATACAAACAACCAGATATACAATCGGCAGAACAAATACAACACAGATGAAATAATCATAATGTAGCGCTATTAATGTTAAAAACCGAATAATATACGTCCAACGCAACATAGTTAACTACAATAAATACTCTATACAAATATCAAATAGGTAATTATGCTCTATTATGCCACATGCACTCAAGCCCGCATACCCTTTTATATTGTATTTGGGGGGAGACCAAGAAACCTGCAAATTATTACTCCTATCTCTGCAACCAAGCAATTAACCAAATTTTTATTTTTTCCTTCCAAACTGCTAAGTCCTGTTCTATCCAGATTTCCTTCGGTACCTTTAATAATAAATTCATCAATACATTTTCTTCGACATTATCTATTTTATGATTTACCCCCCGTCTGAATTGAAAGGAAAATTCTTTAGGTACTCTGGTATTTCGCTTCTTATCTATTAATGGCAGTTGCACGTCTTGCAACTTACTTTTTAGCAGCTTGTGATAACAATACATCGCTTTTGGAGGTAGTTCCTTATTTTCTATCCACCATACAGGTTCAGAAATATTCTTGTTTCCCAGATTTCTAGAGGGAGTTATTAATTTCAGACATCTCCTTATTAAATTGCTGATTTTGCTCATTTCCGATTTTTTTGCCTCACCCCATACTTGAACAGCATAATGTACTCTCGATGCTATTAAAGCCTTATAATACATCCTTACTACATCGTGGGGCATCAGAAATTTTAATCTATATAACGCTGGTATGGATTGCCTTATTTTTAGAGTGAGGTTATTTATGTGCATTTTCCATGTTAATGCGTTGTCAATCACTAACCCCAGATATTTGTAGCTCTTAACAACTTCAAGTAGCACACAATCGGAGCAATTATCGCAATGATTAGCATTCCCGTGTAACCAACCTGGACAGCGTAATATTATTTTCGGTATAATTTTTCTATGACGACTGGGGGTCCTTATGTACATTATTTGTGTTTTTGATTTATTGATAACTATACCTCTATCATGGGCCCACCTGGTTACATTATCCAAATCTTCCTGCAGTAATTTTTCAGCAACATGTATATTTTTGTGCTTTGTCACAATGGCGAAGTCATCTGCATAAGCAAATATAGTAGAATTTTTTACGGCAGCAAAAACCGAGTTCGTGTAGATAAGAAATAATAATGGCGCTAAGACTGTTCCCTGCCCTAAACCCGTAGTAACGACTGCTTCTGAGCTTTGTATATTTTTGATTTTCACTATAATCTTCCGATTTGTCATGTAATTGTGAAACCATTCTTTTTGTTTACCTAATATCCCTATGTTTCCTAAATCCCGCATAAGTAAGTCATGATTCACCGAATCAAAGGCTTTGTTTAAGTCTAAAAAAGCTACTAGAAATATACTACCTTCAGCCATACCACAGTTAACTTGATTTACAAACGATTGCAGTAACATTGTAGTAGATTTCCCCTGCCGAAAACCAAACTGATTATCCGCAATAAGATAATTTCCTTCGAGAAATTGTCGCAAATGCGACGCAACATACTGTTCCAGAATCTTTATGCAGAAATTAACGTTATTGGCCTATAGTTTACAGTTTTTGAGCAATCCCCTCGTTTATATATCGGTTTAACGATACCTAGTTTTAAACCTTGTGGTATACAACTAGTTTTTATTGTGTAATTAATAATTTTGGCGAGGAGCGGTATAAAAATCTTAGAGTTACTCGTTACGTCTTTAACTCGTATTTTATCCCATCCTGGCGCTTTATTTTTGTTTAATTTCCTCAATATCATTTCTACAGATCCCTCCGTGGCTAGAGGTAAATAAAAGGATGTCAAGTGATTGCTTATTTCCTCCACTGTTGATAACTGCCTATTACAAACCGAAAAACACACATCGAGATCAGCCGTAAAAGTTTCCCGAAATTCCTCAACAGTTTCCGCTGGGTTAGTAAAAGTTTTAACTAACCGCTCGTCATTAGAAGTAGCCTTTGCCCCATGTAAAATATTGTTCACCAGTTTCCATGTACTTTTTATATCATATCCTGTTTCTTTTATTTTAGTGGTGTAAAAGTTGTACTTCGCTATCCTAATTTCCTGTATTATCCAACTTCTATACTTTTTGTAGTTTCTCCTGTAAAAGTGGTTAGTAGGATTGCCTTTGGCTCTCCTGAAATAAAAGTCTCTAATTTTTATTAGGTTCAGTATTTTTAAATTTATCCATTGTTTACTATCTTTCTCTTTTTGGTTTAGGCCTCGGCCAGGGTCGAATAAGCTAGTTCTATACAACTGATCAAAAGTTTTTTGTATGCTATTATATATCTTATCCGCTGACTCATCCTTCAACATTTTATCCCATTGGTAGGTGCGTATTTTACTGTTTAAGAGACTCCCCTGAATTATAAAATCGCGCGATTTTCTTTGACAAAAATAATTTAGTAGAGAAGCATAACATATTATATAATGATCAGCGATTTTCGTTGTAATAACCCCAGAACATATTGTTGTTTCTTTATGTCGTACGAATATGTTATCAATGCACGTCGAGGTTACCCTATCTCGATTAATTTCTTCCCGTGTAGGTAGATTTATTAATCTAACACACCCATAGCCATTAACGATGTTTAGGAACCGATCTCCGTTACTACTTTCTTTGAATAGATCAATATTAAAATCTCCACATACAATAATTTCTTTGTTACTTATTTTCCCTAATAAATCGTCAAGTAGCACTAAAAATTCGTTGATTGGTTTATTAGGCGATCTATATATGGCCAGTAACATTATACTAACTTTACTATTTATCGATATTTCAAAGTTAATATAATCGCAAGCTCTGTTCCCTGTACTAATTTGGGTACAATTATATTTTTCCGAAACAAAGATCAGTATGCCGCCATTAAACCTTTCTGATTTCTCAACGAAAAATTTACCATATCCCCTCAGATTATAGTATTTTGCTTCTAGTAAGCTTATGTTAATTTCTGTTAGTACCAATATGTCAATTTTTGTGTTGAGAGTAATTGTAACGAATTCATTCCAATATTTTTTTAGACTTCTAATATTAAGGTGGAGTAACTGTAAAGGGGTCGAACTATCATTCCCCAAATGGCTAAAGGTCCTCACCTGCTCCTCCCATTTACCTAAACTTTCAAAATTCTGACAATTTAATATATTGGGTATTTCGCACATACCTACTGAAATTAATACTTAAATTCTATTATCATAATGTTAACGTACGCAAATAACATAAACTATCTATTATACTACTATAAGCTAGATTCTATTATACTATTTTATTGAGATCGTCCGAGGTTTTTATTTGAAAGGAACGCTCTTGCGGGGTTTTACGAACAAAAATTTTACCATTCTTCAGCCAAGTGAACTGGTAGTTTAGCAGCTTGGTTTTCTGCTTGGTTTCCCAAAACAAGGTCCGATAATATCTGGATAGATTTTCATTAACGAAGATTTAGAGCGTGGATGAAGTGTTGCCAGTTATGTCTTTATCCCAGATAACCTGCGCCTTTTTCTTTACCATCAGCTCATCTACGATTTTACGATTTGCTTTAACTATTACTGGGTTTGGGAAGTTTTTGTTCCTGGCCGGAAGCCGATGTACGGCCACGATATCCTCCTTTCGTATCTGACAGTTCACTTCCCCGCCAATTTTTATTACTAAATCTTGCAAGTCTTCATTTGGCATCTGCGATACTCCATGTAATTCGAAATTTTCCCGTCTTCCGTACTGCTCTAAGAGGTGAACAGTAGCTGTTAGTTCGATTATTTTTTCGTCCTTCTGTTTCGTTTCTAGCGTCAGTCTTGCAACTTGCTCCCTCAAGAATTTTAACTCTGCCATTATTGACTCATTTATTTTTAGTGTTTCATCATATTTATTAGATAAAAATTCCATCGTGCGCACCATTTCTGCAATGTTACTATCTATTTGCCTTAATCTGTCGGTCACATCTGCTCTTTGATGTTGCTCATCAATTTTACCGCTCTCTGTGTCTTGATTTTTTCGTTTCTTCTCATTCTCGTCAACACTATCGAGGCTTATTTGTCGCTTAGTCCTTCCCTTTGGCATGATTATTAATTTTATGTCTGTATTGAAATACGAAAAACGAATAAAATCGGTTTTAACTTACTTCTTATCAGTTTGGTTCTTATCAGTTATTACACTCGTATTTATACACCGAGACTCAATTAAACGATAACAATATTTCTAACACGTAACATACGTCTATTCAAATTAAACAATTGATAATTCAAATACCGGAACTAGAAAAACAAATCCAAGTTTATGAAACAGTACATGGCTATGTGTATATTTGTGATCTCTTATTGAAGATAAAGGCACTTCAACGGGTGAAATAAAACAAAGACCTACAACTAGCCTGAAATCCAATGAGTCGGTTAAATGGAATATGGCGCGACACATCCATCACAATTACGGTAAAAAAGAAGCTAGTGCGATGTTTGGTATTCTCCGTATTTATGTACGCGGCAGAGACATGGACGGTGAAAGCAAAAGTAGACAACGTATCGATAGCTTCGAAATGTGGGTTTCGAGACGTATGTTACGGATACACTGGACAGCGAAGCAAACGAACATTTCCATTTTGCGCAAACTCGACATTAAGCGTAGATTGTCCAGTGACGTTTCAATAAGCATATTACATTTTTTTTGCCATACTATTAACGAGCACTCCATGCCACGATTATTAATTGATGGGAAAGTGTAGGGAACAACTCGCCCACGAGGCAGACTAAACATCAAACGGACGGATATGATTAGACATTTATTAAAAAAGTCAATTGTCGAATGTAAACGGATGGCTGATGATCAAATACAATGGCGAGGAAAAATTGAAGATGCTGTAGTGTAATGGTCATGACATTCCTTCGGGGGACTACGACCAAGAAGAAGAAGAAGAAATAACAAACTGAAAACAAGTAAAGATAAAATAAATTTACAATTTACATGGCCATTTTAAACATTAGACCAATTAAAGTACACCGGTTATTGTCAAATTTTATCAAATGATACTCTTTCTGAATTTTTTTTTTTTTTTTTTTTTTTTAATAATAAATGTGTATTGAGATCTTAAACTACTGTTTAAATAATCAATATATATGACTAATTAGTTTAGACATGTATAGAATGTTAGTTCATTATCTAATTTCTATTATTTATATACATAAATATTATTTACAAAACTAGATCGTTCGGCGTTAATCGCTTAAGACGTCTTTTATGAATTTTGAATTAAGTTTTAATTTGTGTAACATAAAAATATTTCACAATATCGAAAAATAACGCAATGTTATGTAACTTCCATATTACATACATATTGTTATATTTTTAAATGTTTCTGAAATTTGTTAATGTTTCGATTGATCTGCAAATTTAAAATAAATCAGAAGCAATATTCATCAGGTACTAGAATATTTGATTTTTATGTTACTATTTTTAACTATTTATATAAAAACTGAATACGCATTGAAATTATCTGGCCCGGTAATTAATTTTTCTTGTTCATACGTCTTTGCGACGTTCTACAAATTATAGTTTATTTTCCGATTTATCAGTATATAACTTTTTTAATATTAGAAATGCTTTCACTGCTATTTGACATTCAGCAACAGTGTTCTATTGTATGTCTTTAAAATTTAAAGTTTTTAATAATATTTCTGGGTTATCAAGCTAAATTCCAGAAAAATTTTATAAACATTTGCAATTCGCATTTTACTTTGCTTATTGAAATGTTTTATACCTGTTCTTGATCCCAAATTTGATAGAATGACCAATTCTTCATATCTAGTGCTGGTCATTTCGTTTTTCTTTTTGTTTTTAGACGTTAAAGAAGTAGAACAAAGTGGAATCTACTACAGGTACAAACAAAAGTCCTGAGAAGAACTATTTCTAGAAGAATGAAACAAAAATGTCCGGTAAAAGAAAAAATAGGATAAAGTAAATTAAGATAAAACTGGAAAAATACAAGAATAAGGAAATCAGAACTAGTGAAAATACTTTGCATATCATTAAAATAACGAATAAGCAAATAGGGAAACTACAAAAATAAACACATATCACATATGTATATACTGAGAACAAAAAAAAAAACGAAAATTATTATTATATAATTACAAGTGTATTCAACGTTTTAATAATTGAAATGTATTAAAATATAGTGTAATTTATTAACTAAGCATTATTTAGTTACGAATAATATGTATATTTTTGAAAAATGAAATTAACAATATACCAATTCTGTGAAAATTTATAAACGTTGTGGTGGTATTTATTTTTCATGTTTCAATTTATTTCATTATTTTTATCGCTTATAATTAATCTAAAATAAGTTATTGTTATTTATAACAATTTTAAGCAAAACCTAATCAAATTCGAAATAAAAATTAAAGTTACAATTTAAAATTAATTCTGTTATTAAAAATTATATTAATGAAGTGAACTAAAACCACAAAAAAAAAAATGATCTTCCTACGATTTAAATGAACATTTAATTTCGACTTAAAACCGTAATTACTATTGGCAACACCTCATCATTTTTAGTGGATAATAAATATCGATTGATTTTTTCCATCATTGAACGGACGACTATAATAAATTTAAGAAGGATAAACACCGAAAATTACAGAGATATTTAAAAATTACAGAGATATTTAAAAATTACAGAGATATTTAAAAACTACAGAGATATTTAAAAATGACAGATATTTAATGGTTTTTGAGAAAGATATGACACCGCATCCGTCACAATAAAAATGTTCATTATTAACTCGAGAGTTCACCGAAATAAAGGTATATAACATCGCGTTTTTAATTTTAATCGAGTGTACTCTGTGTCGTTATTTTTCTTTAAATCGAAGGATTTTCTATTAAAGTAAATTATTTTATACTTATTTTTGTTTGCTATTAAGGAATCTATGCGTTTCATATTTTAAAAAATGTAGCACACGTATGCGGAGAAGGATTTCATAATTATTACTAGTTCAACTACCGACTCTGTAATAAGAGTTAGACTATTTTCGATTTAATTAACCATTTTGTTATCCTTTACTTTTTTAAACATTTTAAACTGTTTTAAAAGCGACCAAACTGTTGTTGGTACTCTTCGTAATGTCCACCCGCGGGCTAGATTCTACATTCTTAAATAAGCAGATACGTGATCTGAAGGATGTTTTGTTTCCTTCGTTTCCGCGTAATGGCGATAATTACCTGTTTTTCTTACCTTATTATTTATTGCATATGTAAGAAATATGATAAAAAATTATCAGTCTATTACGCGCGATTTCCGACTACAGTATCCCGAACATTATAGAGAATTAATTTGGTCGTGATATGTAAATTTTAACAGGGCCGATTGGAAAAAAAAAAATGCAGGTAGTTTTCGTGGAACAGGGAAATACGGTCGCGCTTGAAAGCCACGAGCTCGGTAGCGGTGCAATAAAAGCTTGCAGGAAATAAATGATTGACAATACACAAATGGCAGGTAAAGGTATGATTAAAAGGTTGTTACGGGACAAAGATGCCGTAAAATTAATAAACAACTAACGATACGTTATAAATATTAAGCTTCGTTGAACCCTACTAGTATTATTTATTTATTTTTTCGCCGTACAACATATTGAATCATATATTATTTAATATGAAATCGTCAATATACGTAATAATGATTCCTCATTTATTATAATATAACATCGAAACATCAAAAATCGATTATTCAGTGAAACTTCTTTTCGTCAATCAAAAAAATCAATATTAGAAGCGCGATTCAGTGGATAATAAATACAGCTGTGAACAAAACGTAAATTATTCTTGCTTGTACCCTTCACAATAGATTGAAAATTACTTCTTTCGTGCGTGGGATATCTCGTGGCGAATCATCATTTTTAATGGAAATCTGGCTGTCCTTATAGATTACGTTGAACATTACAAAAATAAGAAAATATCAATACTGACAGATCGCCTTGCAGTATACTTACGAAAATATACAGCTTATCAAAGCAGTAAACCTGAACACAGCACCGAGCGTAATATTAGAAAATGAGTTGCAAGACTGAACGGACAAAGTACGAAGGATAGATTTGTTAAAGTCCATCTCGTCCCAACATAGAAAGAAACGAATTTAACTCGATCACAGAAGATTTAAAATGAGTTAAACTGACAGGAAGTAAAAACTTTATGTAAACGAACGCAATGGAAAGGAAAGAACATTTTTTACGATATCCTGGTTTCATAAAAATCCACTGTAAAAATGTATTAGTCAATCGCCGTCCAATCTAAGAAAGAAAAAAAAAATGGATATAATTGGGAATAATATCAGTATTGCGAATGTTCAAGTTCAGCTAATTCGGCATGCAGATAAAAAGTTATCAAGCCCATTTTATGGGCAACGCTGTGAATCATTTCGCCGCGAGCTTATAGATTTATTAAAAATTGCGATTATTTGAATATTCTGAAAAAAAGCTCCATCTTCGCATGCTTTTCTGTTAGGGCGAATCGACGTCTATTACAATTTTTGCCCGTTATTGTCGGCAGCGAGATTGACGCTTATTTCCGCGAAATTGAAATAAAAGAGAATATACGGGGAACTTGACACGAAAGATGAGACAGAAAAAAACAAGATATACATATATACATATACACATATACATATATATACATACATATATATATATATATACGTATGTGTGTGCTTTGCGAATAGATCCGAAATTAAAAATTTAGTTAAAATCATCAGATACACATCATAAAGTGATCTGTGAAAATTAATAAAAAAATGTGTCTGACGTTAAAATCGATTTTAGTAATTTACTTTCAGCACACTTTACCTGCAGCTTAGTGTGTTGTCGGAAAATTATATTTTCTATAAATGAAGTCAAGTGAGCCCCGTTAACGAGATACATACTGTAAAAAGGATGACGGTAATTCGTTTCTCTTTTCGATTTTATTCAGATTCCTAACTGATTTTCAATAGGAGAAATTTCATTCTGACGACCTCCAACGTGACACTCCCATAAACAAACTGACGAGTGTAAATGTAATTTTTCGTACGTTATAAAATAAAATAAGGGAAGGAATAAAAGGGAGAAAAATGGCCGACGTTGGAAGTTCATGAACCTGGCGCGTATTGTTAGGCGATAAGGCCGAATTGCACAATGGGAGGACGTCTGGACAGCTTGCGAACTTGAGCGCACTTACGGAATAATGTTTCATCACAGCTAAGGCAGTGGAGCGGAGTGGAAGGCTAGGAATTTACGTTTTACCATAGCTTCGTTAAAGAAAAGCGATTACGACGACCAGAGAGACATTTGCAGAGACGAAGGGGAGATTGTTTGGAAGCTGCGACGCAAAGGACCGATCGAACAGGTGGCGTATTTGCATAATGCGGCAGAATTTGAGCTCCACTCCGAAAACTGGTCTTCTTTATAATTATTTTTCGTGCCTCTTTCGGGACGGCTTTTGTTTTTAATTTCAATCGTTCGTACGCAGACACAAGACTGTCTTCAAAGGCGCGTGTTCAGCTGGCTGCTCTATTCAAGCGAGCGCACCTGATGAGACGCGAACAAGTTCTTCAAGACACAGGGCCGTACCGAACAAAGCGGCCTCGGAGATGACAGGACACAGAGGGAGCCTTTGTCTTTGACGACGAAGAAGATCTCCTCGTAATTATACCGTTCGCGACAACGAAACCTCGCCTATTGAGGCTCAAAAGAATCGGACGAACTTTCCTCAAACGACCACCGACCACCAACACCGTGCGCACCATTCTTCAATATAGATTCGCCCGCTTTGTTCTAGCCTGCGATTCTTTTACCCGTCTCTTTTCTTCTGCATCAAAGACTCGGTGCACTGGCTAAAAACCAATCTGATCATATCACCACCCACAAATTCCTCCTATTCACCACGTCTCGGTCCGCGATAAATTACCTCCACTCCTTCTTCCGCGTCCTCCGATTTCCCGCTCGCTAGATATTTCGTGAACTGCCCTAATATTCTTCTTATCGATTATACAACAGCTGAGAATTGTTAAGACGACGACGAGTGATAATAAAAATCGGACAGCTTTGACAAATATCGCGCTTAACAGCCAACTTGTTTCATATAGGCACGGGTAAGTTGTGCATGGTGCCGTTTCTTCCGGAAAAAAAAGCAGCCAGCAGATTAATTTTTTCGTCTTTCATTTGAAATAAAATCGCTTGCGAGAGAAATCATTCTAAGCATTTCGGAGATGCAAAAAAGTTTTTTCACTAAATTGATTTCGTTTATTTTATTTTTTTATTTTATTTTTTATTTTTATTTTTTTTCGGGGAAACATTTATTTTTGTTGTTTCTTTTTTTTGTATCAAAACTGTTTTAAATTCTTATTTTAAAGATGTCTCTTCCATTACGATCCGGTACATTTTCTATAAGCAGTTCGACCCCGGTTAAAATCTTCTGATCGGTACTGCAGTTTTGATAAAATTAAATTCGCATCCGATTTCGTGGAATAAAAATAAATTAGACTGCATTCACGCTCGGCAAAAAATCACGGCTTTTTTTTTTTCATCGATACTTTATTTATTAGTCTCCTTGATTATACGCGACGTTGGTATTTCATTAAAATTCATTATACTTTTTCTAATTATTCTTATTAGTCTAGTTCGGAAAGGGGTAAATTTAATTAACTTCTTTCGTGATAGCGCGGTAGCCGTTAAGGTGCTTGACTACTAAATCAGAGGTTTCATAGGTTATCGAAACTTGTTTCGTTCCAGATCCGAATCGCCGTCCCACTGGTATATATGCTAAATCTGAAATATAATTAGGTACCAGAGAATTACCTGGGGGAAAGTAGAGATGGATCCCAAGTAGAAAGGAACTGGCCCTCCTACTCTCATTAGTACCGTTCGGCTTAGTACATTGCAAAAAGCTTAATTTCACAATCCATGAAACCTTATCAAGGGTATGAGACTTACTTTACTTTACTTTTTAATTTACTTCTACAAATGTCGCGAGTGACTGTAAATTTTAAAGATGAAAAGTGCCGATATATTTTAGTACAATTTCGCATTAGAAGCAATAATACCTTTGCTTTGTAAAAAAATTAATACTCGATACTGAACAACAAATAAATGCTTGTCGACAGAAAAATAAAAACTAATTATATAGTAGACATAATATAGCACTTTTATTGTACGCATTCTTCAATTTATTATGTTGAAATTATTTCATCTAATATTGCGTTCGATTAATAATTGCTGTAATATTGATACAATTTAAAAAATTTTCGTCATTTAAAGTTTCTTTTAATACCTACAAAAAATCTGCATCTTTCGAAAACCAAAAAAAAGGGGGGGGGGGGACGGCTAATAATCCAAAAAGTTACCGACCTTGGTTGACGATGAAAAATAAACGCGTTAACGTAGAAATTGATTTAAAAACGTCTAAAATAATGAATCCGATTGCCTTGCACGTTAGAAACAAAAAAATACCTAGAAACGGCGCGATCGGACAAAGTAACATTTCTAGACTGATGAAAGAATTTTATAAAGTATACGTTAAAATTAAATTTATTTCCCGCAAAAATTCGATAACATACGACTCCATATAAATTTGTTTATACTTGCATAATTAAAAAATCCATTTTTTACATAACCAGCGTTGATAACGAAACTAAAATTCCACGGTAAACGAAAAGTGACAGTACGGCAAAGATGCGATACTTTTTCACTGTCAAAAATACGTTCCTAATTTTAAGTAAAAACACATAGCCTACAACAAAAATGTTAATTAAATTTGTTAATTTGGAGCAAAATTCTTAAATCGTACGAGCAATATATAGGAGCGCGGTCGACGGTCAAACGAGTTTCATTCTAAGAAAATTAAATTTAATTACGGATGAACTGTTCTTTTTGATCTTATCGGAGCTAGAGTCGAGCAACGGTAGATGTAGAGACTTCAACTGCGTATTAAGAACAGAAATAAAAATCATCTAAACATCTGAAGAAAAATACAGTAGCCAGGTTATGAATCGTGCCCTCTTGTTAATCTCCCAACATCAAAAACAGCCGAATTAATCTAAATCTTTTGCCTATCTTGATTTGTTTGCCTCCATTACCTCCCATATACACATATATACAATATATACAATATATACAATATATATATATATATATATTGTATATGTATGTATATATTGTATATGTATGTGTATATATAGAGACAATATTTTACACTCGCAGACGAAATAGTATAAAATACCCACCCTTCTACAGACACTTTAAAATCTATTGGTAAAATTACTTAGTAACAAAATTTGAAAATTTTGTAGCCTCATTTACGAATCGCAGTTATTAGCACTTGCCAGCCTATCTCTGTGATATGTTGTCCGTTCTGGGGCAAACCCAAGTGCGAGTTATTCAGAAAACGATCGGATTATCCGAAGAAAAAGTTCGATCGAAATTTACTTCGATACAACTTTTCAATCGTACAATGCATTTCGAGTGTAACTATAACACCGTTTTAAGAATAGTGAAGTTTATTGCGTTTGCGTTATTGTTCATTTCATTGTAATTAGAAATTAATATCATTCAGTTAAGGGTTAATAAGATGGGCCTATTCAACCCGGTATGGCGAACCAGCACCTACGATATCAGAGATAAATACAATTAGAAAAAAACATTACGTTCATACTAATGCTAACGGTTATATTGATAGCGCTATTAACAATAGTAGCAGTAATAATAATCATAATCCGGGCGAAAATAATTTTCCTAATAATTTCTACGATCCGGAAATTCGTTCCATTCTACAGCAGTTAGTTAATATAGGAAATTATTGTCTAGTAGCAATAAGAAAATTAATTTCGCACTCCAGTGGATTGCAGTACCAACAAAGAAACAGAGCAAAAAAAAAATTACGACGGTACTCGATTCGGCATTAAGCGCCGATCTATCTTCGGTGTAGCTAATAATTCTAATACTAAACACTTAAATATATATACATTTTTATCATTCGAGGAGTGAACCTAAAGAAATGTCGAAAGGATATCTACTGAATTAGCAGCGATGTACGAGTACGTAGTGGTCGCAGACTTAAAAGATGAGTAGATGAGGATTTCATTCTGACAGGCAACGGTAGAGATGTAATTTCAGAGAAAATCTTTCATTCTACCTATATACCTGTGTAGTAAATTGAGCCGTATGCGCTCTCGCCTGGTATTAGAACACCGAGGCAATGTAAAAATTGTTTTCGTTTCGGCCAATTTACGACTCAGTGTAGGTCTAAAAGGCGCTATTTGTACCCTGTTAAAAACAACACGAAACATATTCTTATAAATCGTTTAATGTTGATGAGATGTATATTTCCGAATTTTTAAATGTATTAATTGTTCGGCTAATCACCTAACTCTACGGATGTGTGCACTTTTTGTAGATGGAACAAACAAAAAGATGCAGAAAATAAAGGCTTCCGATAATACAAACGACAACGGAAGCCGTTAGAAGGATAGAAAAAATCTCGCAAAAGCCTTATATACACGCAGAAATATTTCGTTCAATAAACCAAAGGCCGATTGGAGAAAATAAAAAACGATATATATTATATATGTAGGTAAAAATTCGAAAAAATTCTTCTGATCAAGTTAACTTTCTGCATTCTTACTGTTATTACCCGCTGAGAAACCAACGGCTAAATTGTATGAATCTTCCGATAATTAATGCGACACGGTCTTTATAATACACCAAAAGTATCTTAATTGTGTATTTTAATGGCTTTTTAAATAATGATTCGTTTTCTATACGACTACTCTCCACGTCTACAATACATACACACATATATATATATATATATATATATATATATATATATATATATATATATTTACCCTTTTTATGAACAATAAAACGTCTGTAGGTTTTTAAAATACAATACGGCATTCCGTTTGATATATTATCTATAATCGTACGTCATTTTTTTGGTATAAAATTTATTCAATTTCCTCGATAAATGAATACGCAGGTAAAGTCAAATTGTTTCACGAAAAGTCAATTTTTACTCTTAATAATAAGATTCAACTTTTTTTCGAACGTAATAAAAAAAAATTCCCCAGCCGTAAAAGGATTAATATATTTTGCTATATTGTTCGTTTAAATGTTGTCTATCGAATAGTAGCGCAAAATGCGTCGAATTTTCATAATTCGTTACTATTAGACGAGAAATAAAATAGGCCAGGAAAAATTCGGAAAACGCGTACAATTTATACTTAACATCTCGCGGTGTATGGAAAATCATTTATTTCTATATTTTTCACTATTTCATACGATCCGGATGTCTTGTTTTTCTTCGGCTATTAGTAATAAAAATTCGTATACGAATAAACTTCTTTTTTCGTTCGAAAATGAAGACGTTTACGGAAATTGTTTATTGAACTTTTTTTAAAATTAACTGACAATTAAGACCCAAATGAACGCTATAAGCGAAATGGACTTTTACCGGAAAGCTGACGAAACTCAGCCCGATAATTATTATACGTCCGTGTGAAAATGTGTGACTGGAAAGGCTAGAAGCCGTTTATGTGTTGTTTGCCCCCCCCTTTTTTATATAAGCTTTGGTATGGTAAAACGTCGATACAGTTACAGGAAAAAAATAAACAACAACTTTTGGTCCACGAATCATGCGCCCCAACTGGTTTTGCATCAAAAAGTAAAAAACATGCATATATCAATAAAAATGTTATTTTCAATATTCCGCCGCCTAATAAAAATACATTCTAAACTTACGACCGTTTTTTCTAATAGTTCGGTAAACAAAATTTACCGCGTTTTTCAACTAATTCACACTCGTCTACCAACACGATAATAAATAATTATTTTCAATGTTTCGAAAGATTTAACGCCCAGAAATTATACTTTTCCCCGCTTTACATTTTTTAATTTTACATTCGCTTACTACCACGCTGCTGTTTACCTATATTTCATTATTTATCTCGAAACGTTCTCGTCCTTCATAGTGACACCGTTAAAATAATGAAAATGATTCGTTTTTTGTTTTTTTTTCAATATATACGTCATCACCATGTACCGAATATTTCGTTGCATGTCTATATATGTACATACATATATATGTATATATATATATATATATATAGGTATATACTCAAAAATAATTTCCATCCCTAAGTGTGATTCAGCATTATAAGGTGTCTGAGTTTCGCGTCAACAAAAACGTAACGATTAAAGAACAAACAGTTCTCGTCCAAGGCGAAAAGTGTAAGTTCCACACGCCCATACCCGTAAAAATTTTGTTCATCAATGCGCCTCGATCACTCGCCGATCATCATTTAACAAACGGCGAATGATTCATTAATATTTACGTCATTAATATCCTCGGCATTTCAGTCGAACATACGTCACACGCGAATTATTGTACAGAGATAGTGAACGACACAAGTACCAAGCAGACAAAAAGCGTGCTCGACTAAATACGTTTTATTACCGCTGTAGGGTGGACCGTCGGAGTTAACGGTCGCGAAAGGGAATAACGACTCTTATCACATTTTGTTTTGCGACCCTCTTTCGGATGGCGAGCTGATAACGCAAACGCCTAAATAGGACACCATTAATAACGGGGTTATTTCTGTTCGCGAAACGGGTCAGACGCGCTGCACGGAAGACCTGGCTGCTGGCTACGAAGAGTAACCGATATTATTATATCGATATAATATTTCAGTGACTGTTATTTTTTTCGGTTTAGCCGCCGCGCTCGTTAAGCGGTTAAAACTAATTTGATGATGGGTCCGACGCAGCTCTCCACAGGTGGTCGCTCGACGTTTTCCCACGAATCTCCGGACTACCCCACGCCTCTTCAAAAATAAATTTTCTCCTCTGCCCTTTTCATTTGCCTATCCTTTTCTTTTTTGGAGGCGTACTTTATTGTTTTTCCTCTCTGTCTCTCCGTAGAATATTTCTTTTTTCTTTTTTTTATCAACAACTCTCGTGTACATTTAACGAACTATTATCTGTGAATTTATTGTCGACAATTTTACACAATCACAGTTAATAATCCCATGTTTTCATTCGATATCCGAATAATAATGTTTATATACGCTAAAAGTTGCTGGGAGTTCGACTGCTTTCCTGGCTAATTGTGAAGTATCTGATGTCCGCGATGGTTTTGTTCGGAATCATCGAAAAATAAATAAATCGTATTGTGACAGATTTGTTGAATTTTTTTTAAATAAACGATAACACATAAAAATATATATTAAATCGTAACAATAACAAACAAATTAAAATTTTATAAACACTATAATAATATCGAAACGTTTTCGGGTACAACTCATCATAATTTATAAAATAACACAAAGTATATTAATCTCAGAAGAAAATTCTCTAAATCACGCGCTCTACGAATAGATATTTATGTAGAAATATGTAATAAATAAGAAGATACCTAAAACGGATTTTGTTCTAAACCGCTCGAATATTTTTCACGTTATTTAAAAAAAAAACGAATATTACACTATATCTTCCAACTAAATCCCTTTTAAGCTACTCTGTTTATGCTTCGCTTTTCGCTAATCCGAATTCCCTTTATCTGTTGCTTAACCCTGTTCCGTCTTCTCGTCCGTGATTCTATTATTACTTCCCTGATTTTCGTCGGCCCGTAATTATTAACCTATCTCGCCTGCGTTTCTCGCACAGTCCCCTTCCTTCTTCGCTAAATTGCTTTTCCTTGGCTACATCTTTTAATTATCCATTGCATCCTGAAGGTTCCTATCATGTTTGTGACGCAGATCACGTGTTCTTCGAGGAGGGGATTTGGGTTTATCCCGCGAGCGTAAGTTACTTTATTCTCGACACTTTTAAAGCTCGCCTCCTCCTTCCAATGCAGCCTGTGTTGCTTATTCTCTCGCCTGTTCTAGAAGTTTTCCTCGGTTCAATTACCGATAAAAGAAAAATATATAGCTTCTAACCGGTTTCATCTATCTCTTCCATTCGGCCGAGTTAATAGCCGAACCAAGGGGAAAAAACAGTAGAATTATCGATATATTTTAGTGACCTTTGTTGACTTTGTATTTTTATAAAATTTTAAGTTACAACCTTTTAATTACTATTACGCGTCTCAATTGCCATTTTCTTATTTGTCAAAATTTGCGCTTTGTCAACTGTACTCCAGTTAAAATTTTACGCGATCGTATTAATTCGACGATATGTTTGTTATTATTGATTTAAATACCATCAGTCACAGACTTAAATAATGATGATCTATATCAGTTAAATTGCTGGAGTTAATTTCCACGTGTCATTTTAAGTAAAGTAATACGTATTACATCTATCCCCGCGGTGTAAACCTACGAATTGATAACACTGATGATTCAGTTTTGATTAATTTAAATAAGTACAATCCCTAATCGCATACTACACGAAAAAAAGATTGGTGTGTGGAAAAAGGAGGTGCAAAGACTGAACATCAAGTTACGTCCTTTATCAATCGCTACTCTTTAATGCTTTTTTTTTTTTTTACGGTATGTCAGTTTTGACTTTGTCATATCCTTCCTGGGTTCTCTCAGATCGTGTCTTTTCGATTTTAAATATTAAGCTGTCTGCATGTTTTAAGGGTGATTTTTGAGGTCGGTTTAAATTCCATACTATAATATTCTTAATTGGGCTTTTTGTCACCCAGAGTAATCAGTTAGTTTCAAGTTATAGATGATGCGTATTACGCGCCATGTTATGTATTGTCATACGTATATATACTCTTACTTGAATATAATGATAGGTTAATTATTAGTATTGTTATTTATGGAATAAGTTGAGGTAGTTGTAATTTTTGTACTTTGTATTTTTTTTTATTAAACGTTGATAAGAGTTTTGGAATAACGAAAAATAATCACCCGCCCATTAATTTTATTCTTATTAAAATTAAATCAGCGATACGATCAATTTGTAAGATGTTAACGGAAAAACAGAAGCGAAATATATAACACATATCTGCAATGATGCACAATAAACTAATGCAGAAATAAAAAAATGTGAATTATTTAAAGAAACATTCAAATTCAACAAAACATTAAGTATGTATTATTAATTACTTGTAAGCCAGCTGCAGCAGCGTGTAGTTGGTTAGAGGCACTCGTGGGACCTGGTTAGATATATAAATTTCCCTTCGCCCAAAATGTACCAGATGAGCAGGAGCCGTTTTATTCGGAAAGTATCATTAAATTTGTGGGCTTTTTTAAAATTCGATCAGGCAGCAGCACATTCTATTCGTTCCGAAATAAACGTAAATTTGTACGGTTTTATTTTAAAATATTTTCTTCTTTTGTAATTAAAATTAAATATATGTTTAAAAAATGCCATATATTTCTTAAAATACATAAAAAATAACTTTTTTTCTTCAAATATTTCTCTTTAATCTTAATTGCTACACACTAATAATTATTTTAATATACACTTAAAAGACTAAATTCGTAAAAATACCGTATCTTTCTTAATTATAATATTACTTTTTATAACTTTCAAAAATTCAATATTGCTTTATTTCACTACAAGATCCCCATAAATTTAATGAAACTTTCCGAATAAAACAGCTCTTCATCTGCTACATTTTTAATGATTGTCCCTTGCGCTAGTGGTAATATCTGTAATTGAAGAGTACAAAAAATAATTTAATATAAATTTTAAAAAAATAATTGAAAAACTAATTACATATATATATATATATATATATATATATATATATATATATATATTAATTACAACATAATTCTTAGACTATCCCCCATTAAAAAAAATGTCCGAAAAATATGTTCCAAAAAAATGTCACAACTTTATGTAACGAAATATGTAACAAAAAATGTAACGGAAAAATGTCTTAATTTTATATAATGAAAGTTAAATGTTAGGATAGGATTTTTGTGATCATGTTATTTTTCTTGTGTTGATGCCAGTAAGAATTACGTTGTAAATTTTGATCATGTTGTACAAAGTATAGAAGAGAAAGAGACAGAAATGAAAGCAAGAGGAATGAACGGGCTAGCCCCTTGACGACCCCTCTTGCTTACATTTCTGTCTCTTTCTCGTCTATACTTAGTAAAAATGATCAAAACTTACAACGTAATTTTTAAGCCGGCCCCCACTGGATTTTATAACGAAAAAATGTCCCAATTTTATATAATAAAAAAAAAATACGACCAATAATTTATACCGTAAATGTCATTAAATAATATTTTTTTTTACGTTTCCATGGTATTATTAAATCAGCGATATAGTCTTTACATGCTTCTCCCTATGGGGAGACTTCTTATTCATCAACCTGCACGGTAATAAAAAGTGTATTCATTATGTTTCCAAAAACGAAAACCGCCTCCGAACACAAAAGTGAATTGCGGAAACGCAAACGGGACGACAAACTGTGCAATAGCGAAGAACTTGCCACATTTATATACGTGATAGGCATTTTGGTTCGAAAACGACAAATGCCGAAAACTTTGAAGTGCAAACATTTTGAGTCACCCCACCTCTGTTATACTAATAAAAAATAATAAGAAAAAAAAAATTATCTAAAGGGACCATATTTTTTCAGGACGAATACTCAATTTATGTTCACCGATTTTCAAAATGGTATTCTCTCTAATGGACAAAGAATCTTTTCTTTTTTTTTTTTAAATATATTTATTTATTGTCGCTCGACAATGGAGCCGTTTGCGACGAATATATTACATCTTAACAGTTAACTTATCTGGATACTATTATACATATTTACATTTTTTAGATATGTTAGTACATTTTCACAATTTGATCTGTCGTTGTAAAGGAATTTTGGTATAGATTTTCCTACCATGTCGCAGTCGCTGTGTTTCCCACTTTTTGCATGTGAAGAGGTGGTCTACCGAGAAAGTCTCTGCGCAAACTTCACAAATGGGCGCCGACTCCCTGTCGAGGATGTACTTGTGGCTAAATGAGCAGTGCCCTATCCTTAGTCTCGAAATAACTGTTTCGTCTTGTCTTTTTGGCCAATAGTTGGTTTCCCAGTCGGCAATTTCGTTTTTGATGCGGCGTAGTTTGTTTTTGATTGCAGAGATTCGATTCCGCTCTTTTTGCAAAGAACGGCAAATTCTTGTGAAGCTCGCTTAAACCGAACCCAAGGTAAAGCCAAAAGGGTCAGGCATGGGCATTGCATTTTACGGAATGCTGAAATAAACCTTAAGAGAGAGCGAGAATGAAAAAGAGATTAATGAAAATTAAAAAATTAAAATGTACCGATACTTACTGACACGCCACCGTAAATTTATATAAGAGATATATGTAATGTGTAAACAGTAAATCGGGCGACTTTTAAATATTGATTTCATTAGTTTACCTTTTTTTATAGTTGTTAGCGGCAATTATAGCCGATAAGAAACAGCGATAAGAAAAAGGTGTACGCACTGATTTTTAGTGAAGTTGGTGTTTAATTTATAATTCGTAGTTTATTTTCAATTATTTTTGGCGTAAAAGGAGACAAAATTTAATTTTTCGCCAATAAGTTTTCTCACTATCCAATTTATATATGTATATACGACGCTGGATTTTTTCTTTAACGTTTAATAACATTTTCATCAAAGATTTTTTGACGTATCAGAAAAATGTTAGAAAAACCGAAACAAAACGGAGCAGTCTAAAAAAGTGTTCAATTAAATCGTAATAGCCTCTGCAGTTGTGCACGTCAAAAGCGGGAAAAAAAAGATAAGCGAGCCGGAATAAATACGTAACAATAAAACGGAACTAAAAAATGCTTTTAGCTTGTTGTGTTTTTGGAACATTGGCGGCTATTTCCGAAAAAACAAAAAAAAAAAAAAAACAAAAACCAAAAAAACCCCAGTCTTTCCGGGCTGCGACAACAATACTAAACGGGTATCGGAAAAAACTGAAAAGTGAACAGAAAATCCGTGCATGCATTTGACAATCACGTCGTGTCGCTGTAATTCGCTTCCTCGAATGATATTTCGATATTTCGTCCTGTTCTATTTCTGAATTTTTTTTCGTGCGTTTGTATTTTTTATTTAATTTGAAGCAGTTAACGGTGGTGTGGCATTCTTGTATCTGCCGTTAACTAGTTTCACTGGCCTACTGGTCTATTCATATACATCTCCGCTCGGTACAATTTGATGATGAAACAAGTTTGACCAGTGCCGAAAAACTGGAGCGTGTTGATACCGGCGAGATCGAATCGGGGGAAATCTTTTGCCTATGATACGGAGAATAGAAGTTGTTCGGATGGATATTAACAAGAAAATGAAGATGCTCATGTAAATAAAGTAATGATAATAGAGAATTCCTAACACGGGCGAGCAGCTCTCCGAGCTTCCTTTTGATCGTTTTTTTTCTGAGTGCACTTTTCGATTCAATGGATAATTAGATAATATTATTATCTTCAAACAAGTTTTTCCACTCTGCGCTCCCTCATCTAGATCCACCGATTCAGATAGTTACCGAACCGATATCGAGATTGAATATAAACATCGTTTTTTGTTTTAACCAAAAAACAATATAACAATCATTCGAGATCCCCCTCCCTTTTCTTATTATATCCTTCTTTACTTATTCTACATCGTTATTAATATTATTATTATTATTATTATTATCACGATTATTATTTCTTTATTTTTTTCGGTCTCGAAACATTTTTTATTATCTGGAGTATTTGATCGTTATTCGGAAATTGCTTTGGAAGTACTCCGCGCGTAAATGCAACTTTTAATATACAATTCCAGTTTTTTTTACTAAAATCGAATGGAGATTACGATTTACTGATAAGCGGAAATGTAAGCGTACTCGTTACGATACATTTTCCGAAGCATTTTTCAGCCTGCGCGAGAAACATTCGAGATTTTGCTCCAGTTTCCGCTTTTTATTTCATTCTCGATTTACCGCTATTTGTAATATTTCAGAGTTAAACCGAATAAAATAGACGGCTCGTTTTATGGTTTGCTTTTTTAAGATTTTTTTAGGGTTTTTTTTCTTAAATTTTTAAGTTCTTCTAAGTTCTTTCACCCTGTTTTTTTTTACCCCGTTCGTTTATCCTTTTTTTAGGCTTTGAACGCGTGTTAAAAGTCGGATCTAATCAAAATAGCAGACTATCTCATAAAGATTTTCGAAAAATCAATCTGCGTGAAAATAGTTACTTCAAAAAAAAGAAAATTAAAGAACTCCAGTGGAACAAAGTTCCTTCAAAAATCGTTTTTTTTTCAACTATATACGAAATCCACATGTCCGTTTAAAACATCTTCTTACTCCGGCTATTTATCGTTTTCTCGCTAAAATCGGCTTTTCCGATTTCTAAGAACGGCCGTACGAAAACTTCTTTTTAATCATTTCCTTCTCGCACTCACTCTTTCCCAGAGTATTTTGTCTATTTTAACTAAAAAAAAATTTGCTTTTGAGAATGATCGGCAAAGTTAAAATCATTCGCTGAGTGTAATCAAATTTTTTATTATTTGAAATTCACAGCAAACATCCGTCGTCGAATATACAGTGGAAACTTTTCATGAAAGAAAATTCGAATAAATCTAATTTCGAATTCTGTTTTGTTTGCAACCTTTACTGTTCCGGTATCAATAATGTTACATTTCTGTATTAAGTATTACTCGCAGTGTAAAAGATTTAAAAAAATTCCAAATCGTTTAAATGTACGACCGAGTTCTATTCGCATTATTTAAATTTTCTTCCGTTTAAAGTTTCTTATCTGCGACTTCCATTGTAACTACTTCTGCACGCATTAATCTCCTTTCGCATTCTTCACTAGTGTTGTGGACTGCGCTCAATTTTTCCTTCATTACGTTAAAATTTTTTTCACTCCTCTGACTCGAATGTTCCACATTAATCGCTATTTCATTCGGAAACTCTATTTAAATAATCGATGGTTCTCAGAACCCAGTCGACACTATCTTTCCGGTTCCCATCTCTTACATGTCTTCAACCTTTCGTGCTTTCAGAGCGCAGGATCCATTCGCACGTTTCGCCACATTCCTGATGGTGGTACCAACGAATTATTTTTCTTTTTGACTCCTAAAATAATTCTACTCCCTTCCTTCAAACACTGCGCACAATACATTATTTCTATTCCCCAGCAATATTCGAATTAATTTCGTAAATTCCTAATCACGTCGGTGTACTGAAGATCAGACTGACTTGTTCTTTAAGCAGTTCCTTTTAAAACTCTCCTCCTTTTATTTCATTTTTAAATTTTCACATCTTCCTATCATATCGTTTTCTTTTCCATCCTGTCTCGTCTTTAGTTTGTAACTCTTCGCGTCCTGATCATGATCATGTCCATCGAGTGATTTTTTATATTTAATAAGCGCTTTCCTCCAAATTCTAGCGCTCCTTTCTTTTCCTACTCTTTATAATTTTTTTTTTAACGTTCTATCCTTCCTGCAATCTCTTCCTTCGTACTGCTGGCGAGTTAAAAAAAAATAACGAGTTACACGTAACATTCTATTCTGCAAATATTAATTTTTTCCCCTTTTTTTCTATTTTTTTTTTTTTTTTTTTTTTTCCTCTTAGCACGGTACATTTATTAAACAAAAAGTATGTCATCAAAGTCAGTTCAGACATTGCAAAAGTTGTACTCAGAGTAATGTCCGTCACTTTTGTAAATTACGCTCGAAATAGATTTAAATTTTCTATATTCGAATCTGCGTATTAATCGGTGGTAATTAACATTGTTTAAATTTTTCGTCTGACTATATCAAAAATTAGTTGTTTTTTTCCCAACTTCCATGATGAATAACACGGATAATGTTCTAAGCGTCAATGACGTTTATTATTAAAATAAATGTTCTTCTAAAGAGACGGACTCCGCTTCTTTTACATTTTAATGACTAGCGAGTATTTGTGCTGACTGGAGTACTCAACACGGTGAGCTTATGGTATGGTAGCAGCGCTGAAATAAACAAAAGGCCGTATGAATCTAATCAATCAAAAAGCATTTACAAAACATATACGAAAAAAGCAAAAATATACGGGCAATGATTATATAACCTATGAACGATTTTCGTGTTTTTTTTTTTTTTTTAGCTTTCAGCGCGCCTATACGGAATTTCATTATGCTTGTTTCCGCAAAGTTAAAAAATTTTATTCGGAATTTTCAATTAGAAATGATCAAACGCGTGTGTGCTTGTATGTTTGCGAAATACCGAAAAGAATCGGGCCGACATAATTTCAAGGAGAAGCTAAATCGGTATGCTTAAAAGTGTAGCGCTTCGGTTTAAATATTTATCGGCGGCAGCTGTTTATACTGAACGACATTCGCACCGTTTTTTGGCTTTCGTTTAAATTGTGTTGCTATTCCTGTTTTTAGCCTACAGTATAATCGGTTCACTGTTAAGCCGTTTACGAATGCAGTTCTCTAAACTGAAAAAAAAAAGAAATACGTGAATGTCGATAATTTCAGGTAAAAGGAGAGAGAAAAATAAACAGAATTCGCAAAAAACTAGCTAGCGAATTAAATTAGAAATCAAGAAGGAATCACCAACGTCAACGTCGAGTGTAATTGCGAACACATTAATTATCGACTGACTTTGCGCACGATGCGACGGAGAAAAAAAAAGAATCACCCTCGAATAAATGTTAAAACTCATCGTAATGTAAATTAATCGGATCGGTTGTACCGCAATGATGATATAATTATTCTTTACATTATGTCCTGAAGATTCGTTTATCAATAAAAAATAAATAAATAAATAAATAAATAAATAAATAAATAAATAAATAATAAGACACCCTCATCGCTTAGAAGAAAAATATTTTAGAAAATGCTTACTTATCTGTTAAAAAAAAACTTCTTCCTTCGCTGGAATGAACTCATCTCGCATACAAGCTGACGACACCGGAGTTATCTTCGCCCTTTCGAAATAATTATGTAGCTGAAAATTCATTGGAAATCTAAAAATGTTTACACCGAATGGTCAGAATTTAATGGAAAAATTTATTTTCAGTTATTTTGCAAATTAGTGCTCACTGGCGATAGTATTGATTGTTAGTTTCCCATTTCTATCGGACGGGCAGGCGTTTCGTGGCATTGCTGTCAGTTACGATACAGGTGAGAAGAGGAATATTTTAAATTTACTTCATTTCGTTGTGTCTCGTTTTTTGATCCTATCTGCTGTTCTAACTTCTTAGTTCCTATATTGTCTTTCACTACCAATCTCGCATTCGGTAATTTTTGTTAAACGTTGGCAACCCGGAAAGAAAAAAAGAAAAAATTACTTGTTAAGGGGTTAAAAGTGCCTTTGAACCAAACTTTATAAAAAAAATACATGCATACATGTAGGCATGAAAAAAGTAGTTGATGCTAAAAGTTTGAAACCCCTAGTCCCGCAGGGGGCTGCTGTAATTACCATTTTGCGATTTTCGATTTTTTTACTATATCTCAACCATTTTTCGATCGATTTTAAAAATTCTCGTTGGAGGTTAAAGGTAATGGAAAGTTCTATAATGGTAATTTTTTTTTTCCAGATTTTTAGACTCCAAATTCAAATCTTTAGGAACGTTCAAAATTTTTAAAATGTCATAAAAAGAATTTAAAAAATGCACTAACGACGAAAAATAATTTTATTGTAAACCATCTCCTGAAGTTTTTTCAGATTTTTAAAAGTGGTGGAAGCAAAAAAATTAAAAATGTGCATTTTTGGCTGAAAAACCTCTTGCAATTCAACTAATAACAACGGAATATATATATATATATATATATATATATATATATATATATATATATATATATTACGTATTTGAAGATAACAAGTTTTCCTGAATTTGTTCAAGTTTTTGAAACCAGTGAAACAAGTTGAACAAGTCAAAAAATAAATAAAAACATGCATTTTTGGCTGAAAACCCTCTTGAAATTCAACTAATAACAAAGAAATAGATCTTACGTATATTATAATAAAATGTTTTCATGAATCTTTTTTCTCATTGTTAAAACATGTAAAGTAAAAAAAAAAAATTAAAAAAAATATTAATCAATAAATAAAAACTTAATTTTTAGCATTAAATTCTCCGTAAATTCAACTGAAAGCATTTTTAATTCCCAGGAATAGTGAAACAATTATAATAAAACCAGAATGAGAAAGCTTTAATTAATAATGTACATTTCGTTTCAAAAAGACTTTAATTTTTTTTTATTACAGATGGTAAATAAGGTACATTAATAGTGACTTCGATATTGATAATTATTTAAATATTTGAAAAAATACACATAATATGTTAGAAAAGATATAAATACAGAACTGTTTATGTGTAATAACTTGGAGCCAATACCTATAATTACATTTTAGTAAAATAAAAATAATATTTACAAAGATAAATAAAGTTTAAATGTCATGTATCGTCTTACGTGTTATTTGAAAACTCTTACGCTTCTCGTAATAAATCACTGATAAATCTCAATCACATTTAATAAAAAACCGTTCAATACACTAACGTATTCTGATGAATTAAGGACAAAAGCATTTTTAATACATATTTAACTATAGACTTTAAAAATAAGCAAAAAAACAAGTAGATACAAAAATACGTTGATGCACGAAATAGAGAGGCATGCTATTTTCTGTGCGCATACGTCAAGGTTCATACGGGGCCCCGCGACGGAGGAAACTCTCTTCGATTCACTTGAGGCCGCCGTATGAGAGCCGTGGCACATGCGCATATAAAATACCATGCCTCTTTATTTTGTGCGCCAACGTATTTGTTTTTTGCGTATTCTTAAAGTCTGTAGTTGAAATCTTACGCGTAAAATCGACAAAAGTTTCTCCTGTGATTCTTATTGCACAGGACTAGCTCCGAGCTAGCTTAGTTATTACAAATCGTTAAAAAATAACTAAACGATGGCTTTCGATTTTTTTTTCATTTTATCCATTTTTAAAAATTTTTAAAAAAACTTACGTCTTTGTTCTAAATATGACACAAATGTATTTAAACTAATGTATTATAACTGAAAAATAATAATACTTTAAAGGAATAAAAAAATTAAGAGATTCTGCGCGAATTTAAATTTCCCATAACAGCAAATTAGGTAACACACAATAGCAAATTAGGGAACTTACACACTTTATAGTTTGATTAAGTTTCAGAGGTTTTTCAGCCAAAAATGCACGTTTTTATTTATTTTTTGACTTGTTTTTCATCTGTTCTAAAAATCCGAAAAAATTCGGGAAAACATTTTATTATAATATGCGGAACATCTATTTCTTTGTTATTAGTTGAATTTCAAGAGGTTTTCAGCCAAAAATGCATGTTTATATTTATTTTTTGACTTGTTCAACTTGTTTCACCCGTTTCAAAAACCTGAAAAAATTCAGGAAAACTTGTTATCTTCAAATACATAATATATATATATATATTTTTTTTTTTTTTTTTTTTTTTTTTATTATTACTTTAATAAGGAAATATAACAAACTAGAGTAGCCTGCGAATTAGCTTATGGCTACCAGTAGCGATTATTTGTATATATGTTTAATTTTAAATAATTCAGAAATGAATACAGGAAATTGTTCTAGTAGAATAATTTCATTTAGTTGAAGTGCACAGTCAATCATATACAATTGTCGCAGGTGGTTATACTTGCTACACGTGTATATTATATGCTGAACATTTTCTACTTCATTACTTTTACAATTACAACATTTACTGTCTGAAATAATATTTAATTTATTTAAAAAGTATCCAATGGAACCATGACCAGTGAGTATTTGAGTCATATAATAATTTACTGTAATGTTTTTATTTTTAAAGCGTTTTATTACGTTAGGAAAGAACTTATTTATTAATTTACCATTTGATAGAGTATCGTATCTTGTTTTAAATTCATTAAAAATTTGTAAATCAACTTGCTTGAGAAGTTCTTTACTTATAATACCATTATTTTCTTTTTTAACATTAAAAATTAGAGATCTCTTTTTTATGTAAAGATCGATAGGTAAGACCCGTGCTATGGTCTGAATTGCAATATTTGAAGCAGTTACGTATGAAGAAGTTAAATCAATTAGAAATTTCCGACAGTTGGAGTTTACGTTATGTATTTGTTGTTTAGTTAACCGGTTATAGTAGACACCAGCACAATATGAGTATAATGACTGCACTAAACCTTTATAGAGTATTATCTTAGATTTATAATTTAGTCCCCACAGCTTACCGCCAAGGGATTTAAAAATGTAATAATATTTATTAACCTTATTATTTATGTACTGTATATGCTTATTGTACTTTAATCTATCGTCTAAAATGAATCCTAAATATTTAATATGGTCAGTAGAACTGAACGTATGATTATTAATTTTAATATTATTGTAACAAATTTGGTCAAGGTTTTTGTCTCGACCAGATATCACCATGATTTGAGATTTGGTGATCTCGAATTTGAGGTTTAAAGCATTTACTATTGTTTTAAGTTTACAAATAACTTCATTACAATTAGCAATGTGGGACGACTGAGTCGAGTTACTAGATAAATGTACGTTGTAGACCAAAAGTAAATCATCAGCATAGCTGTATAAACGTAGGCCTGCGTATATATTACTTAATTTAGAATGGATATTAGAATATAAAATATTCCACAAGACCGGTCCAAAAACTGAACCTTGTGGAACGCCAAAATTATTTTTAACATCAACAATGTCGTTTTGATAGGCCCACTTTACTCTCCTGTTAGTTAAATAATCGTATATTAGGGTTATTACGTTAAAACTAAAACCATTTACAATTAATGTATCAATTATCACTTGACGATCACAATTATTAAATGCTCCCTCTATATCAAATGAAATAATAATAGACGGATTATTCCGTTGTTTGTTTTGTAATAAATTATCAGTTACATCTGCAATAGCAAGTTCTGTAGAAAAGAATTTTCTAAAACCGTATTGGTATGCATTAAGCACGGATGTGCTGCTAATTTCATTGTTTAAAAATTTAAGAATAATTTTTTCATAAACTTTACTTAAGGAATTTAATAAGCATATTGGCCTATAGCCATTTACTTTACTCAAATCCCTGTTTGGTTTGTTTAACATAATTAAAGTAGCACATTTCCAAGCGGACGGAAACATATTAAATTGTAATAGTTTATTGTAAAGTGTTAATAATAAATTTGGAAAGTAAAAAAATATAATTTTAATAACCTTGTTAGTTATACCATCCGAGGACGGTGCTTTTCTATTAGTAAGATTTTGTATAATTTGTTTTAGTTCAAAATATGTTACTTCAAACTGCTGTTGTTTATTTATATCTGTGATTTTATCTAATGAAATAGAACCAGTTTCTTTAAAATTAAAAAATGTATTCATTAGTAAACTCATTTTGTCTTTATTGCTAGTAATAGAGGAACAAGTGTCATTATTACCATTAATTTTTAAATCTGGAAATTTAAATGGTTCAGAATTCGTTAAAATTTTATAAGGTTTACCCCAGGCCCTGGATGAACTACAAAATGTTCTCCAGGCCTGTTGCTTGAAATATTTAATTTTGTTCCTGTACAATTTTAAAGTTACTTTATATATGAGTTTATTTATAAAATTTTTGTGTTTAATATTATTGAGCCTTCTGACAAGTAATTTAAAATATTCTAAATCTCTGTTCCACCAGGATTTGTTCGTCTTAGGCTTTTTAACCTTGGACTTATTTACGTTATTTGTTAAATTATCATTAAATTGTTCAATAATATTATTTACTTGAAGTTCGGTACTTGCAAGTTTTAAGGTCGTTTCGAAATTTAACATTAAGTCGGCATTAAGATTACTAATAAATATATCTGTATCCAAGGTAAGAATATTATCATTATTAATAATATTTGTATCTAAAATTTCAATACTGATATTTTTATGATCACTTAAGTGAAAATCTTGAAGCATAACACTAGACAACTTATACTTAAAGTTAATGTTTACTAGAACATAATCTATCAAGCTTTGTCCATTGTGGTTTTGAAACGTATGTATATTATAATCATTTTTAATTGTTAAGTTCCCTGAGTACACAAAATTTTCAAATTGTACATTTCTGGGCGTGTGTGGGAAGTTTTTGCTTTCCATAAATTTTAATCTTGAATTAAAATCTCCCAGTATTATTACGTTATGTCTCCAGTTTTGTTTTATATGTTTAAGCAGTAGTGTAAATTGATAAATTAAGTCAGAATTAGGTGGAAAGTATATTCCAAAAATAACAATATCGTTTACGTTAACTTTAATAATGTAATCTGAAATTTTGGTACTACTAACGTTCTTAATATTACTACAGATAGCAACATACTTAGTATGCAATAAGAAGTTGTACTGTTTTTCATTACCATCTAAATAAGGATCGCAAATGACACATAAGTAATTAGTGTTATGTTGATTATTTAAATTTAATACTGATTGCGCTTCCTTGCAGTGATTTACATTTTGCAAAATTAATTTAATATTAGCCATAATTTATATTATGTTTTACTTTATTTACGATTTTAATATACAATGGACAAGCATAAGAAAAAGTGTTGTGTGTAATATTGTTAATAATATTTTTCTTAGCTTCTAGAGAAATGTTACCTTTTTCTTTCACATGCTGTAAACAGGCATGCGAAAAACAATTATTACATTTTGCTTTAAGTTGATTTTCATCCAGAGTATATTTGCTACGAGTTGAATCAGTTTTACATTCATTTTTCATGTGGCCGAACCGGAAGCAATTAAAACATCGGATGATCGGAATATAATCATACACTTTGCATTTTGACCAGTTCACAACCATGTAACCAGCCTCTATTAATATATGGTAGGCATCAGGATCCAGGCGTACAAATGCACGTAGTTTACCATCATTAGTTTTCTTTAACGTAACAGTTTTTGGATTTTTACCCGTTTTGTTGTTAATCGCCATACTAATATCTAATTCTGTAGTTGAGGAATGAAGACCAACTACCGAAATCATTGGGTCCTTTTTTAATGCAGTTTTGGTTTTTATATTTGTTATATTGTTTGAAACTTCTTGTTTTAAGGTTTCAAATTGGTTTACATCTTTAACACCAATTATAACTTTACGTTTATGTTGTTTTATAAATCCAACATCAACTCCGATTTTACTTGTGTTGATTTTGTTTAAATCATCGTTCCAATTCCTATCATCTGAATTACTTGTATCTTCGATGATTAAAGTTTCGTATTTATTTTTAGTTATTAAATTACTATTTGTAAGCAACTTAGTTTTTAATTTGGAAGAATACGATGGTTTTTTATCTGAAATAACCCCGGAAACTATATTTGTTATGTTCTTTTCCGTATTTTTCTTTAACTCATTAAAGTTACTATTTAATTTATTTACATGCGTCTTTAACAAGTCTAAAGTTGTTACCAGGTTACCAATTTTTTGAAAAATTCCTTCTTTTAGTTTCACTTTCATATTGTGCGATTCATTAAGCAGTTGCTTAATATCATCTATGTATTTAATACTAGTGTCAAAATAAGTATTTTCGACACTAGTCATATTCGCTACTAGAGATATGTATACATATACACGATGTATAAGTTAGATAAAAACAAAAGTAAACCGCTCCAATAGATTTAAATTATCAAACGAACTCACCAAGTTAAAATCCTTATCAGCTAAACTGAACGCGAATCAATTAAACCGCACATCACAAACATCGATAATGTATGATATATATATATATATTCCGTTGTTATTAGTTGAATTGCCGGAGGTTTTTCAGCCAAAAATGCACATTTTTAATCTTTTTGCTTCCACCACTTTTAAAAATCTGAAAAAATTTCAGGAGATAGTTTACAATAAAATACACATGATATATATATTTTTCGTCGTTACTGCATTTTTTAAATTCTTTTCATGACATTTTAAAAATCTTGAACGTTCCTAAAAATCTGAATTTAGCGTCTAAAAATCTGGAAAAAAAAATCACCATTATAGAACTTTCCATTTCAGAAAATCACCATTATAGAACTTTCCATTTCAGAAAATTACCATTATAGAACTTTCCATTTCAGACTGATTCACCGGTCAGCGGTGATCCTGTATAAGCATAAAGTATCGGTGATTATTCACTAGTTATCGCGAACACGCGAATAACAGCGGTCGGGAATTTTTCAGTATTAATATATACAGTCAGTGTTATTTAGCGCGGATAAAAAATAGGAAGAAAAACGAATTCTACTTGATATTATAGCCGGATAAAAATTAGCTAGAAAATTTTCAAAAAAGTCCGAAGCCCATTCTATAGCAGCTGAAAAGAAGTGTGTGTTTACCTTCTTTAATCAGCGTTTTCTCATCATCTGAATATAAACGAACTTCCGAAATTTTAAAATTGAAAGCCAAAATTCCGAAACTGAAGTTATGATCAACGTTAGTTTCCATCGGGTTTGAGGAAAGGTAATGTGTACCATCCGGAACATCACTGTCGAAAATGTTATGAACATTACTACCAATTTCGTTACAGAGTATACGGATATTAGCAAAAAGTGTATGTTCAAAAATATTTCTGTTAAAATTCGTGATGTAAAATTGTTTTCTAAACCCCACTGATATAATAGAGAGAAATCTCAAATGTGTCCCCAGAGATACGGTGAATACCTGATTTATAATGAAATAAAAACATTTTACAAAGTAAATATGAACACGTTTCAAAAACATAGCTCCGAAGGTTAAAATTGAGAATTTGAAAAAAAAACATTTACAAATAAGTCTGGAAAATAAAAACCGGACCCCAATTATTTCTGACTATTAATTTAACCAGATCCCACGTTGTTTAAGAACGGAGACGAAAAAACGATATACGGACTGCTTTAAAATTTTCTCTAAAAAATTTAAGAATATATCAAGAAGCATTAAAATAATTACTCGATAGAACACGGTTGGAATATTATAATTATTCTTAAACAACATTAATAGTTTAATTACAAATTGCGACAATTAAAAAACCACATTAAATACATGTGTCCGATGTTTAACACGGCTTGTGTAAAACAAGTGATTCTATCGATTTAATGTGTTTTTTTAATCAATTTTAATTATATTAGTGTTAATTTATCTCATATATGTTTTACTCTGAATTAGCTTTTATCAAAATTTTTTTTTTTTTTTTTTGTTTTTTCATATCGGCTGCTATACACAGTGGTCAAAAAACAACTACATGCGCCTGTGAAAAATGTTATTAAAAATGTATATTCTTATTTTTTTTTTTCAGAGAAATCATTTCAACCACGAAGCCTTGTTAGAATTTCTCGTAATGGTTTTTGCTCGAGGTGACTTGGACGCAATTTCTTGTACCGTAGGCAAACGGAGAAAGTATGTAATAGTGACGTTACAATGAGGACAAAAAGGCGGAACTTTTGCAATACGTGCCCATGCGTCAACCAGATGTGTCCAATACGAAGTCGGCCCAACGCAACCTTCGTTTTTCCGAAGCACGCGCGTGATAAGCCACGGTTTTCCCGGATTGCGTAATTACTTGAATTCGTACCATTACTGGCACTGTAATGTCTGCGTTCTTTTTCGCTGTATTATCCGCAGATCCATTTCCGGAAAATCTCATATGCACTGATAATCTCACAACGTTATTGATTTGTAGCAAAAAGATAGAAGATTTAAGATGGGTAACATCTTAGTGCATTTACTTATTCCCCGTGTCTTCGGCAGGTGTTTCGTGTAAATTATGTAGAAAAAGTTCACTCGTCCGCCGAGTTAACAAAACCAAAAATAAAAATAATAAAAAAAGATAGCGCGTTTTTATTTAGAGGTGTACACGAGTTCCGTCCCGGATCAAATAATGAAACCGTTGTGAGTTGCGTCCTACGGTTTAATTTTCTACCTGAAATTCCGTCCAGATGGTTTCAAATTTCACCGGCATAAAACCTTTCCCAATACTATACACTGCTGGGTCTTGCGTTCAAAAGCACTTTGCAAAAGTGTATTTGATTTTGTTCCGGTTCAACGAAAAGTTGAAGAATTTCGTGATGATTTATCGAACGACTACAGTTCTGATGATGCTTATATTTCCCGCCTGAAAAGCGGGAAGAATTTTCGTCTCGTCCATAACCCATACTTCGGAATAATTGTGAGTATCTTTGTTCATTCAAAAAGTAATGCACCATTCCGTTCGTCGAATCCGAATTTTTATTAAATTTCCAACCTTGGTATACGATAATACGATCTATATGTAAAAATGCGTAGTGTCGCGCTAACTACAACTGCGCAAAAAGAGCGATTTCTTCCCGAAAAAAGTACTTCTTTAGAAATGTGATGATATTAGTCGTCAGCAGTTCGTCACATGAACGTATCGTCAAAATTCTTACCGGATAATTGAGTTTTTTTTTGTTTTTTTTTTTTTGGAACGAAGTTCTTTTACGAGTAGGGAGTAAACTCTGGCCGAATAGGCGAGATAACGAAAATCGCGTTAACGTCGTCCGGCAGGCGATCTTCACTCTCGTTCTCTTTCACACTGTCTCTTTCTATTATATACGAATGTGTGTGTGTACGTTCGGACGAGTATCGAGATTCGAGCAGTAAGCATCGTACGCGGTCAGCTGTATAAGCTCAATTCTAAACACGTGTAAATTTTATTGAATTTGTAAATTGGCGCGTTTTTTTTTTTTTTTGTGCGACGTTAGCACAATTTAACAAATCGGATGATTTATTTTTTGTTTTAATTCATACGGGATTTACATATATATTGTGTAATTTTTTTTTATCGTATACTTTACGAATGACTTTATACTTGTAAGTGGTGAAAGGAAGTTCGTTCCTACCGGCTGTTCCCCTCTAGACGCCACTTCACTCTTTTTTTTTAATTCTAGTTTTTACGTTTCTCAATTTTAATTTTCTTACACATAATAGTAATGACACGGGCGTGAAACAGTTATCTCTTTGAAAATTGTTTATCTACATATATTTGTTTTTAGTTACAATTTCTTTTTTTTTCCAATTTTAATCCTAATTTTTTCGTTCCGCAATAATTTTTTTTGGTGTTACATTTTTAAACAACCATCGTAATTAACCTCCAAACGCAACTCGAGCGTGAGAAAAAAAAAGGTACTTTCTTACTGAACTCGAGATCAGCCATTTTTAGGGAAAATTATCCAGGCGGTTTCCTTGTTTTTTTTTATTTTTTTTCAACAAACTTTTATTATTTGGTTTGGTAATAAATTTTACCGTCAAATTTCGGCCAAAACAAAACTATTGCCGGAAAAAATACAATGTGTGTTTCACCGTACAAAATGAAAGGAAAACAAACGTACATACATATATGGAAGTAAAAAGCTTCGATAAAAAGAGTAAGCGAAATGACAAGTAAACTCGAAATGCCACACGCTATACAAAATGACCCACCGATAACGGTACAGATTATTAAAATTACACACGTTAATCGCCTTTTACAGTATAAAATATCGGGCCAATCTGAAGTTTACAGTAGAGTTATTTTGTTTCAATTTTAACAAAATTACATCGATTGAATTTTTTTCATTTATCGAGTCAAGTTCGCAGCACGGTAGCGTACGACGATATACATATGTATGCACATAATTCCCCTTTACGTCTGTTACGAAAGTTAATATTAAGCGCAGAAATATATAGACTAAGATAGAAGGGTGGTAATTTAGAAATGGAAGGAGAGTCGGAGGACGATTGTAAAACTTGCCGGAAGAATTTATCGATATACGTGCATCGGTACGCAGAGCCACATGGCAAAAGAAGAAGCGATGCCGTTGGGGGTGCGAGCGTCCAAGCGTGACTTAGTGGCAATTGTGCTTCAAGAAGAACAAGTTACGCGTACAAGATTATTCGTTTCGTGTTGCGAAGAGCGCGCGGGCGCGCGCGCGGTAGATGGTGAGGCTCGGTGCGGTGCAATATGGAAATAGTATCCCGTTATCAGTAACGGACGAGTAATTTTTGAACACGTCACGCCCTATTAAAGCGAAATTAATAACTTTCAACTATGCTAATGTTCCAGTAGCGATGGTACATCGAGCGCATCGATATGTCCGCGCAGATAGCTGCTACACTGGCGGCACGAGTCATCGCTGTCCAACGGCGTCCACGTCATCAGCCCCGTATGACGTTGGACCGTGACCAAAGCAACTGATAAGCGAAGCGCGCCACAGCTGGCACCTTGAACGCTGCCAGAGCACCGGGTCCTCCCCGGGTACCGGTCGAGAACGTTCAATTAAAAGTTCGACACGACCGCGCGGTGATGATCCACGTGTTTCGGCGGTCGAGTTGCGCGCAATTGATGCTTACCAGCTTGTGGATTTTATTGTTTAACTCGGCACTATCGGACTGGAATTAAGTGGCACTCTAGAGCTCCGAAGCACCGCCGGCTTCTGTAATTAGCCGCGGCTAACCGGGAATTATCTGGTGCCACCGCCCCGCCGTCGGAACTAAAGAGACAGAACTGTCAGGCGAGCATATCATCGCGCCTATTGCGATCGGCAGTTGTAGCCACTTAATGAAACGACAGTGTCAAATGAGCAGATACGAATTATCAACAATCGCTCCGAGCCGGCCACAGGCCACGCCGTCCAGCCTCTCTACCCTCTGTTAGTTTCCGATGAACGCGATTATTTTCACATTTGCGCCGTATCCGAGTGAAAAATTAGCTTAGGGGGCTGTTGCCGTGTCGATAGAGAAAAAGTTTAAACAGAAGCGATAAATATGCGCGCCAAATGTAAAATGTTGTCGTGTGTGTGTGTGTGTGTGTGTGTGTGTGTGCCCAGGTTAGGTTGAAAACAACATTAAAGTACGTGTACCAGCTGCGCTTCATTTCTTAACCGGGAGAGGATTAATTGCACGCCGCGACGTCTAAAATTAATTTGGTTAATGCGAAATTTGCGATTTTTTTCTAGGTGGAATTTTGCGTTTTTTTTTACCCGAGGAACTCTAAAGAAATCATCGTACACTCCTCCGGTTATATACGGACGCAGGGCAATGGTCGTGTTGAATTTTAAAAAGAAATCATTTGCATCGGGCTTTTGTTGTATTTCGTGTTATACTTTTTGCGATGGCGAAGACAACTGTTCACCTTCGTTCGCCATCGTTGATAGCCAAGCCACTGTCACTGTAATATAATTCTTACCTGATTAACATCCGAGATGAACTGGACGATCGCAACACACTTACGAAATTATCTTGGCACGTTAAGTTTACGGATTTTGCGCGGCCGAGAAAAAATTGATTTAGCAGATTCGAATGATGTTGAAAGGTGTTTCGCTCTCAAGTTTTTAGATTTGCGTTTTTCCAAAAAAAAAAAAAAAACAAAGAAATTATTTTCCGTTACTAAAATCTAAAAATAGTTTAAATTCAATTTCAGTTTCCATCTGAAATAGATCGTTTTTTTTTTGTTTGTTTGTTTGCTTGTTTGTTTGTTTGTTTTTTTATTTATATATTTAATGGAAAAAGAAGAATAAGAAAAAAATGGCTTGATTTCACTGGAGACGTTTTGGGCGATGATGGTCGAAATTTGGGCGAGAGAAATTTTTCTATATTCGTAATTTACAGAATCGAAATTTGAATTCGAACAAAACTCGTTGGTCTAACGCTGCAGTATATTTCCTTTTCGACTTAATAAGTATCAGGCATTTACAATTACTTAATATTCACAAGTAATGCATTCGCGCATTTTTTTATGTCAAAACATATGAGCTGGTTTTTGTTAAATTACTGCGAATGAATTGAAACAATTTCGGAAAAATCGTTGAAACTCGACTTTGCAAGTACCGGCAAAAAAAAAATTTTATTAAAATTCCAGAAAATAATCCAGAGCGGATATTAAAGATGCCCCCCCGTTATATTAGTTAATATTTTTATTTTAGAAAATAACACGAAATACTTAGTGTGTGTACACATTAGATGGTAGGCGAAATTAATAACTACTATTTTGTAAATAACTTGTTTTAAAATTAGAAAACCTCGTTATTTTTTTAATACAATATAGTATAAGTAAGCTGATTTTTATTGATTTACATTTACTTTTAATAGTAATTTTAACTTTATCGAAATAAAGACATTTTCTAAAGGTGAAATGCCCCAGTCAAGTAAAAGTTTTTGAAATCAAAGAGCACTTCCGGACACCAGCGTGTAAGAATTTAGAGTACTCCGTGATTTTCTCGTAAACCCGCTCTACTACATCTACAAGCACATTCTTAAAATTTGTACATAGCTTGAAGCTTCGAAGAAATTACCACGGTTATTATTCCGAAAAATAGTATATTGAGCGACATTCCAAATCTATAAGCATTCTGCCATGGTCAAGGGATAGTCTTTGAGGTCATTATTTATGAAAGATTTAAATAATATTTTCTCCCAACTGCATGAATTGACGGAGAAACGTTCAATAGTTACAAATTTAATGTATATAGATTTCTAGAAACCGTTCGATAAAGTCGACCGCAGTATTCTCATAAACTTTACCCCGGTAAATCATTATAATTGTTTGACAGTTACTTGGCAAGCATTACAGTACATAGTATCATAAGTTAGTTTGATCATATTTCTTTGGTGCACGAGTTTTTATATTTATAAATGTCTAATGTGGAGTTATATCAATATTTAACTTTATCAAACTGTAATTAACCAAAAGGCTGTTGCTTGTGCATCATTTCAAATAAACAAATAATTCATGCAGTTATGTAGTATTCACAGTTTTGTGTCAAATATATATATATATATATATATAAACAGTGAACCTTCTGAATAACGGACAGTCGCAGGACCAAAAAATGTGTCCGGTATTAAGAAGTGTTTACTAATGGGAAATAATAATGTATGTACAGTTTACTGAAATTTACATTATTGTGTATTGTAACGTATTTAACAAGAATATAAAAGATAGTACGTGATATAAAAAATACAGTGCATATTTACTTAATACATACGTTTAAAATATAAAAAAAAAAAAAAAAAGTTCGTGTAATATAAAAATATATGTATGTATGCACAGTACTACTACAGTATTTACTTATGTTTGTATTCCAAGATTAGTTCGTAAACAAGTTAGATAATAGAGTATAAATAACTTTTTGTTTTTAGGAACGCAAGATAATCTATAATTTTAATCACTTATGTTCAAAATACATTTTTTTGGTTTTAACATATATTGTAAATCTTATCGAACATATTTCAGTTTTGTATGAAAAAATTGGTAATTTTACTTTGTTTCTGTTCATTTAATATCCGCGATTGGACATGCACTCGCAGTTCGGATATCATTTTTAAACTTTCAGCATCAGCTTTATGAATGAAATACGATTTTTTTCTAGTTTTTCAATAACAACTAACGAGTCAATATTATTTAAAGTTTCACCGTCAACTTCACCAGTTGCGTCTTCTTCGCCACCATAAACATTATTGCATCATGACAGTTTATTGCATCATCGGATAGATTTTGTTGTTGTATGAATTCAGCTGCTAATTCATTTATGTCGGTAATGGATCTTCCACATGCAATCCCCCGTCTATTAAACAATAATCTGGGGCACTAATTGAACCTTTTTTGACAAACTTTGTCTCCGTTTAACAGGAATCGAATTTCCAAAACCATCCTTATTAAAGTGTGTTCGTGTCCGTAATTGGCAAGGTCCGTTATTGGGAAATATTTTTATATTGCGTCTTATAGGAAAATGCCGGGAATTTTAAAATTGTCCGCTATTAGGAAATGTCCGCTATTTAAAAATGTCCGTTAGTAGAAGTTTCACTGTATATATATATATATATATATTAATTACAACGTAATTCTTAGGCTACCCCCCATTCGAAAAAATATCCCAATTTTATGTAACGTTTGTTATATTTTATAGGATTTTTGTTATTGTTATTTAAAAAATGTCACAATTTTATGTAATGAAATATGTAACGAAAAAATATCCTAATTTTATATAATAAAAGTTAAATGTTAGAATAGGACTTAGAATAGTACTTTTGTAGTTATGTTATTTTTTTTTTTTTGTGTTGATGCCAGTAAGAATTACGTTGTAAATTTTGATCATTTTATACAAAGTGTAGAAGGAGAAAGAGACAGAAATGAAAGCAAGAGGGGTCAAGGAGCACAACCCCTTGCGAGGCCAAAATGGCCGAGTTTTTATATATATATATATATATTAATAATTTGGAGCGTCGAATTCCATTATAAATAATTCTTTTGTTTTGGTAATCACTACTTATACTGAACTGTTGATAGCTGTGATGTGGAATGCGAAAATTTTGGCTTAAAAAAAAAAAACAAAAAACTATCAGCACATGTAATGAACGTTCTTTGTTTTCATGGTCGGTAAGTATTTTTTTCTTTTCCCGCCTGCCCAGATGTTAATGCGGTCAAATTGCATAATTAACTCCCGTAAATCATCTGCGTGCCGGATCGGAATGTAATTTTTAATTGTAAAAATTCGGATAATATCAAACTTATGCTTAGTTTAACTGTCGGCGAAATGGATGTTAAAAAAATTTACCGAGTTCACGCCCGTATAAAAATATTTTTTTTTTCTTTTTTTTATTAATATCTTCAGATCTATGGGAGTAACAAGTGTTAACTATAAAAAATTTAGCATATAAACAAAAAAAAAAGAAAAAAGCTGCATCAGACAGCACAGATTTTTATATTTTTGAAGGATTCTCTATTTTCGAAAGTGTTCAGATTAAAGTAGCAAGATTAGCGAATAAAAGTAATGAAGTGACATAATAACGGACAAGTTTTTTTTTTTTCAATGAAAAATTATGAGGACAGGTTGATAGTTGAGAGGTTGAAAATTATTTATGGAGAATCGAGTTACCCGGTAAATCTGATTTTATCTTTGTTGATGAAAACGACAGAGCACCTTTTTTATTATTATTATTTCTTTGGGAATCAAGAATCAATAGAAAAATAATTGCGGTATATTTTTCAGTAATTTTGGAATTTTTGTGTTTTTTTTTTTTTATTTTCTGTAGATGGTAAGATTAAATTTGTTCCGGTAGCAGTTACGGTGTATTTTAACTACTTTTTTTTCTTTTTTCCATTTTTCGTTTTTTTCGTGAAATATATATATATCTTTTAATTCTCTTAACCAAATAAACCTCTGTTATCGTATTTTTGTGGAAATTCCTCCCCAGTTTTAGCTAGGTACGTTAAAATCTCGATAATATTTAATACTGTCACGCGGGTATCTAGATTTCTAAATATAATAAAAAAAGTGATTACGACTATACACGATGATGCCGTTCAAAAGTAGCATAAATTGGTGAGTACTTCGAGATTATCGTCTATATCAGCTTTATAAAGTATCATTATAAGATCATTCCGTATAAATCATATTGAAATTTTTACCTTGCAGTGAACTGAATTCCATCTTTCCTTGTAATTAATTCTTCGATTATGCTAATGAAATACAATGAATAATTAGAAACATAACTATCAAACGATGAATAAAACTACATACTTCGCTAGTTATTTTTTATTTATAATTTTTTATAAATATATATATATATATATATATATATATATATGTATGTATGTATGTATATAAAATATACATATATATACATTAACCAATTTCTAAAATAACTGCGATTTAGATCCTCCATAAATGCCACTTTCTTTTTGATTAATACGCCTTTTCGTTTCTAGCTGTAGATTAGACATTCCCGTAAACTCTTTTTTAACATATGCCATTTATCGCTTATTTAATGTTTAATAATTTATGTTTATTCCTTATTTCATTTTATAAAACTAATTTAATAAAAACGGGAGGATAGCATTTAGTTGTTTTATATATGGAAAACTAATTTCTTTCGAAACGATAACGGTACAACATGTAAGCGATCAAGCCAAGTCGATAAATTTTTAATTAACAAGGTCAGTCAAGCATGATATTTCATGCGCTGGGCATTCCGTATAAGTTAAAGATAACCGTAATTTACATTTACGTAATACTAAATTCGAAACAAAGAAATCTGATTTTAAGTTTGTAATATTCTGTATTTTTCACTTAGTATTCTATTCTTATAAATTCCTTTTTTGCGCTTTTTAAAACTTTTCGCCAATTTTGAAAGTTTCGTTAAGAGGATAAAATACAATCTCGTATAACATGCCCGGAAATTTTTTTTTTTTTAAACTTTCAAGCTTTCGGCTCCGCAAAGGCTTACATATAAAGTTGTAATAGTTTTCCTATAAAGCGGTCCTCTATGCATACGATTTGGTTTTCTCAACTTTTTTACTCGTACCATTGCTTACGGAAGCATCCTTTTATGTGCTGTTTTTGGCCCGAAAGGGGGGTTTAAATAATTTTTTAACTGTAATTTTTCGATTTCATGAGAAAGCTTTTTCTGCGTTAGTGTTTTATATTTTGAATTTCAACGGATTATCTGGTGGGGTAAGTTATGAATTCTTCAAGTGTGATTTTTGGAGTCGTTTTAAATTCCGTATTACATATTCTTGGCAGTTTTTTAGATTTTTTGCCACCCACGGTAATAATCAGTTAGTTTGAAGTTATAGATTTCCTTAAAGAGATTGTTAATTGTAATTTATGATCCAATTTTGAAGTTTATAAGTGAAACCGGTCGCGATTTTTATTTAATATTATTGCTGTTTCTAAACCATCTCTTATTATGATTCCTCGTACATTACGTGTACACGGAATCCTAATAATTTTTCTACACTTTTGGAAGCTTAACACACAAAATTTAATAAAAGTTTTTAGCGGGTGCTATTGTTTTACTTTCTTTTTTTTTTTTTCATTTTATTTTTTGCCGTTTGCGATTATGTAAGAAGTTTTGTAATTATTTAGATTAATAGTATAATATGTTCTCGAAAACGGAGTTGCCGAGTTTTAGAACCTCTATAGTTCAATTTCTACGATCGATTACGGTAGACAGATTTTCATCGCAACGGAAAAATAATTATAGGAAATACGTAATTTATTTTATCGAACAAAAAAAAAAAAAAAAAAAAACCGTATACGACAAGAAAATACGTTATAACAACTTATTTGCGTAGTTACGATATCATCATCCACGGTAGGTCATTTACAATCTGGTTAGTCAACGGAAATGTACACGAAGCAGAACGAACGATTATAAAAATATACGAAGGGCGCCAATTTTATTTAAAGTTTATGCTTAATCTGCCAAACGTTTAAAACATGCATACTTTAATTGTAAATAATATTTCGTGTTCTTACAATAATTCATTTTATTTCGTTTATATTACGTCTAATATGATTGGACGTCAGATAGACAGCGCAAAGCCGCTACGCTGTTAATTAATCTTGCAACAGAATCGAAATTATTGGGGTGGAGGGTCTAAACAGTTTTCAAAAATGTAATAGTCCGATTTCCATCGAGTATCTTCACTAACGGTGAAATCTTAGGGAAAAATTAATTGTTAAAGAAAATGAAAAAATATGTAATAATCTGCAAAATTTCAAACATTAAAATATGGGTCGAAACGCTTGGATAAAAAATAACTTTGGTTACATTAATTCGGTAGTAACAACAAAACTAAATGTAAAATTTCATATCTTCCGAAAATTCTCTAAAGAACTTGGAAATTATTGAACGTCTAGAATTCTAACGTAAAATGTAAAATGATAATTAAAGTCCAGTAAACAGTGTAGTTTAAATGCGCAGATATAAGTTGTCGATGATTAAGCATATTTTTCGAAAAATTAAACCTGCAGCATCTCGTACCTTTTGTAAAGAAAAGTATATTGCGACTTACATGCGCCCGTCGACTGGTGTGTAAACTGCGATAATATCATCTTAGTAAAAACGTTAAAATGTTGATCATAATACGAATAAAATAATTACGCTATGGCGTATAAATAAGACTAACACTTTTTGGGTTATGCAGGAATTTTTCGGGAAACGACCGCAAGTCATATCCATGTCAAAATTTAAACGTTCTACACATGACTCTGCATCATGTAAAGTGTAATATGACTGTTTCGTTGAGAATTGGCGCCAACTGGTAACTTAATTTCAAAGGTAATTAAGGAAGACACGACACCAAATCGTACCGAAAAAAATCAGGTAATTTCTTTGCGACCCAAATACATAATCCCGAAACTCATCATTGACGACGGCCTGATGATCTCGGGACCATTCTCAACGTTTCTTTTATCATTGAGCATCTTAATTTCGACCGGTAAATAACTCGCATACAGGCTAGTTTATTAATTAAAACAAATAAGAAAACCTACATGACAAAAGTACATTTATAATGTAATGCCCCATGTATTTATATTTGTTGCGCATACAGCGACATTTTATCGATATACTAAATTCCTTACAATCGCATTAAAATGTTGGTAAAAAAATAAAAATTAATATTAGATCAGCTTTATTTTTAAGCACGTCATCATGATACAGATATTACGATATAGCAAATATCGATTTTTTTTTTATAGGGAGCGGAAACTTTTTGAGTTTTAAAAAATTTCAGAAAAGAGAACGATAATCGCACAAACATTTTTATAAGTACTCGTGTATTTTACGAGAATGCTGCGGGAAAAATATATTCCCGCGAGAATATTATAAGTTCAAAATAAGAATGTTTTAAATTTGTTATTACGCAAATGTAAATGTTTAATTGATCTAATTATATTTAATTGTCTAATTTTTAGGATTCCGTATACATATAATGTACGGAATAATCCTAATAAGATGGTGCACAAATGACAAAAATATCAAATAAAAATCAATAATTTACGAACGGCTTGACTTATAAACTTCAAATTTGGAACATAAATTACAATTATTATTTCTATTCCTTAGTAATTTAATCGTTCATCGATAAATTTTTCACGAATGCTCTCTTATAAAAATAATTAACGTATATTATTCTCAATTACACAAAAAATAGCAACGATGGGCTATTAATTTAATAATTTTCCGTGACAATGAATAATAATAATTCGTCGTATTTTAAAACACAGCTGAATGAAATTCGAACAGTCATTTCTAGTTTTCGATACTCATTCGGGAGTCTTTAACCGGCTCACGAGGAAATAAACAAGAGATCACGTTGCCTAGTCGGTGTCTGGTATAGGATATGTGAGGAACATACTGGTGTCGCAATTATTCACTTTTATAAGATTTTTTCGATAGGTCGGTGGCCGGCTATTACCAGTTTTGGCCATTATCGGTCGGCCAATTAGCCAATTACTCGGTTTATGTACCCTAAAATATTGTAGTTACCAGTTGGCGTCCGTCCGTTTCGTTTAAAATACAGGAATTTTTCGATCACAATACGAATAAAATAATTACACTATGATGTAAACATAAATATGAAAAAATTTAAATGAAATCCCGTAAAGCATCAGAGATGCGGTTCGCCAATTTCTTCCAGATGGCACGCAGTATTAGGTAAGAAGCGGAAACAAATTTCATCTCTTTTTGTATTAGACCGCGAAACCCGGAGAAAAGCGTGTACTTTGAAGTTCGCTCGAGCTACGCTATACACGAAGTGTGATCAAATTTGTAATTGCGCTCCCTTTGACCGATTACAAATTTTCACCGAGACTGATTGTACGGTTAATAAGGACTTACAAGTTTTACGCAGTTTACGTGAGACAATCAAACTTTGCGGAAACAACTGTCGCGTGGGGATTTTGCATCAAAAGCACCGGCGCATCTTATCCGATAGTTTGTGACGAAACGTAACACATCGCTGTTAATACTGCAACCATATCCTTGAGACACGGCAGACTTTAGCCTATTTCCCAAACTCAGGGAGACATACTTGACAACGTTTCTCAACAACAGATACGAGATGTAGGCGAACTCGCAGAGCGAGATAACACACCTAAAGGAGGCCGTTCCAACAGTGTTTCTCGAGACTACAATGTAGCATAAGTATACATCATATCAAAGAGGCACCACTTTGAAGGTAAACATTGAAGATTAGATAAACATTCAATCTTCCGTTGTTGTTGCGCTTGTTAGTACATAATAGCCACGTCAACGTATAATATACTTTGACCGACGACTAAAATATTCGCGATGGAATTAAACTTAATTCGGACTAAGTTGATTTTTCCTTTAAAAATCTCTTTTTTTCAGTCGATCTTGTTTGAATTGAACGGTAACGTTTCGACCTTTGCTTCCACCATTGTTGTTTTCTTCGCATGTTGTTCTCCTATTTTCGCTGTAACTCACTGATTAAATCAAAGGCAAACGTCGCAGCGCGATAACCCGGTAACTGTGCTGAATCGAATTCGGACAGTCGTGATTCTTACATCATGCCAGATTTCAGTCGTTTCTAGGTCTACGCATCTTGAAATCGAAGAGGATAACAGAAAAACCGGAGCGGTAAAAATTCCACAAGATCGAATAAACAAGAACCAATGGTGAAGGTCGGACTAAAACGGGAAAAAAAAAGCGATTAAAAATACACTAACAGCAGAAAGCAAATACGTAACATTTTAATTATTCCCACCCTTAACAGTGATATCGAGGTTTGCTTAATTAGTCTGACATGAATGTATGCGAGGCTCGCCGTCTTTAGGTAAAAGTTCAAGGCAATTTTGCAAGATAAACGATGTTTTTGAAAGGGAATTTAATAGCGTGTTTCTGAATCTCTTGTGTAAATTTAAATTTTAGTTTCTTTGCCATTTTATGCCGCTGAAATGCGAGGAAAAAATACATTGTATGAATTTAAAATTACCGAGAGAAAAAATTGGGGGAAAAAAAACGCGAAAAAACGTGAAAAAAAGGAAAAGAACATCAAAAATAAACTACTTTTGAAAATCTGAAAAAAATAACACCGTTTTTGGGTAAATAAAATTACGATAGGAAAATCACCTGTCGTCCCACTTAGCAATCGTGTCGAACCATATTCGTCGTAAAATGTTGTCATAATAGCGCCTAACACCTTATATGTATATATATACCTGTGTATATATATATATATATATATATATATATATATATATATATATATATATGTCTCGCTTCATGTCTAGCTTCTATGCATACATTAAATAGACATAAAAAATTCTCGGAAACGCCTGCAAGACTTTCAATCTTAACGCGAACATGCAGCAGCTTCTGCGGTTAAATATACCGTGTTCGAACCTCACGGTCGTGCAAAATAGACGAACTCGAGTTTGTGATAGACGAATAGCTCTAGACGATCGAGTTACCAAATCCGGCTGTTCAATTCGGGATCTAGCGACGACGATTTTACATTATTAGAAAGAAATAGTCGCTGGAAAAATGACAAACATAGCGTATAATAATATGCGATACAATTAGCGCTTACATGAAAAATATCCTTCCTCTTCACCATAGTCTCCTAAATACCAGCGCTTTCTGCATGCGCCAAATCTGTATAGGAAAAAAATGCACGTAAAGATTTAAAGGAAAAATCAATGGTGACATCTGAATTAGCAGTCAGGAACTAATTATGAATATCTATCTGTGAAAAATATAGAGGTACGGCGAACTAGAAACAACAACAGCAAAGGAGCAAGACGGTCGAAAGAGACGTTACAAGGACTACACATAGCGGCCCTCCCTATCAAGAAAAACAAATTACTTACAAGGGGAACACATGGGAACGGTGAGTCGCCCCGATTTTTTCCAAATAGTAATCGGTAAGAAATGAAAACAAATTTCACAGTTTTGTTTTCATTAGTAGTCCGTGAAACTCGACCAAAGCACGTCTAAAGTTATACAATCTAGGCTATGTACGAGATGCGGGAAAAAATGAACGAGAATTTTTAATTTTTTCTTTTAAAAAAGTATTTATTTATTCCATGATCGCTTCAAATTAGTCAGTTCTGCCCCCCCCCCCCTCTTTTGATATTACTTATGCTACACCGTAGTTTCGAGAAACATTGTTGGAACACCTGTATAAATATATGGTATCTCGCTTTGCGAGTTCACCTACACCTCGTATCTATTGTCGAAAAACGTTGTCAAATATGTCTCCTTGAGTTCGGGAAATAGGAAAAAGTCTGCCATGTCTGGAGGATGTGGTTGCAGTATTAACAACGATGTGTTACGTTTCGGCACAAACTATCGGATAAGATGCGCCAGTGTGCTTTTGATGTAAAATCCGTTTAATTGTCTCACGTAAATTGCGTAAAGTCCTCATTAACCGTATAACCAGTCTCCGTAAAAATTCGAAATGAACTATTCCCCGGTCAAAGCGCGCGCAATTACAAAATTCTCGTTACTTTTTTGATCATACCTCGTGTATAGAGTAGCTCGAGCGAACTTTAAACACGTACTATTCTCCGGGTTTCGCGGACTAATGCAAAAAACGGTGAAATTCCTTTTTCGTTCGAAAAAAGTTGGACCAAATCGGTGACCCACACTTGTGATGTTCCCGCCTTGTTTTACATTCTTAGTTACCGCTCGTGACCCGGTAAAATGGAGAAGGTTATTAGGAATAGCTGCTAAAACTACAGCACGTCTGAAACCAGCAGCAACATACATCACGGATTTTCGAAACTTTTTTCCAAAATCGCGATTATTAAGCATCGTCGAAAACAAAAAACCCTGAACGTTTCGATATTGCGGCAATGAATATATTTAAATTTTAATTTATTTCCGCAAACGGTATAGTTATTTTGTATATTTAATTTTATAAATTTGTAATGAAAATTGTTTACTTCGGTTGTTGTAGAAGAATTCGAAACATATATCATAGAATAGCGCGAACTTTATTTTAATTGTATATTATTTTGCTTGCTCAATTACTGCGGATTAAGTTGGAAATCGTTTAAAACGCAAAAAGCGCAATTTCCAATAAGATATATAAAAAAAAAAAAAAAAAAAAAATCTATCGATAGTTATATTTTAAAGCGTTTATAAATTAACTAAAAAGTTTCAACGTCGTACCTACTAATATGAACCGAAGAAACTAACCGAAATTGGGGCAGCACTAGTGTGTGGTCCTTTTCTCAATTTTTATTGTAAATAATTATGTAATTTTAAGCAAAAGGAAAAAAATCGACCTAAAAACCAGACCTGCTCACGTGCCAATTTTAGAAGATTTTTGGTAGCTACAACAGCTTCTCATCAGCGGATGTTCTTACTAATCGGAACATCCCTTTTGCTGACTGCTTATCTTTTTGATTTTCGCACTTTTTGCTTCCGCCCGTGCACCGATATTCCGTATGTGATTCTAGACAGTACAATAGCATCGTAGTAGACGGTTATACATTATTAATTGACCTAATCTTTATAATACTGGTAACAACGTTAGTCTAATTCTGTTAGATAACCTTAAAATATACTCATCTCAACATTTTATTAATAATTGCCCAGATATTTAGAATCCTCCGTCGTTAACAACGGAACATCTGCAGGTCCCGGTGTGAGGAAAACAGTTATGTAGGCTATGCTGCTAGTAGATGGTTAGTCTGTTCTATAGCTTCTAGAATATGCGAAACCTCTGATTTTTTTGATTTTTTTTTGATATTAATCGTTAGAGCTGTTTATCATGCACCCATCTACATATAATATCTACATCCTCTTGCAAACGTTCCTCGGCTCTATGAATATTACGATGTTCGATTAATTGCGCATACCGTCGAATTTTTAACAAGCAGCGGGGCTAAAATATTTACACCCTCCGCATGCTTCCATATACGTCTACTCATACAGTTCGATTAACATTTAAAGAACGAACGTAATATTCTTCAACGGTAATATGTGCTAAATCCAGTGAATTACGTTTGCGGTTCCACGTTTTCAGTTCTCCATTCCCTTTTCATTTCAGGAGTTGTTTTAAATTTATCAAACTACATCGGCAGGCCTAAAGTTGACTAGGTCGTATTTTATCCCGGTCAACCATCAAATAGAACGAAAGCTATGGGGCTCCGTCCATCCTCACCTTGAACAAAAAATCGTTTATTAAGTGATACAACGAAATAGCCGGAAACGCAGTTAGGTTTTTATTGTTGTTATTTCTCTGTTCAACGAACTTTTTCCGGTGTCCGATATTCTAAAATCATTAATTACTATTAATAATTCACGACTATATTCGGTGAGTAAATTTTTCACATTCCTTTACCGGATCACAACCTGTTTTGGTTTATTTGCCACCAAACGATGGTAAAGAAGTTTCATTTCAAAAAATGGCCAAAATCATTACAAAGAAACAAAACTATCTGGTGGTTTTATAATCATCTACTATAGGCTAATAAAAGTAACCCTATTCCGGTATTCTTTCGCAGAATGCACCAATCAATCTATCCGCGCTGGGACAGTCCTTTTTTTGTTAAAGTCCCTTGGCACAGTTAACTGCAAAGGTAAAGAGAGAGATGGTAGTTCAATTTTAATAAATCGCAGAAGAATTTGATTCAAAAAAAAAAAAAAAAAAAAAAAAAAAAAAACGAAAAGAATGACTACAAACAAGGATAGGTAGCCAACGGCTGGTGGTCGAAAACGTTAAAATGAATCACCTTTCTAATCGTATCGGCAAAGAATTGGCGCTATTAAGGTCATTCCGAAAATACTGGTACATTTTTCTTAAAGGCGCTGACCAATGAAAAGCTCTTGACAGTCCGCGTCACAGCTAAAAAGGGACCAACATCACCACTTGTTACACTGCTCGACAAATGGCCCGTTATTTGAAGTAACCGACTAGTATTCTACCCCATTCTAAACAAAAAGTCTTCATTTTTTTTCACACTACTGTTATAGAATTCTTCAGCGTGTATTCATTTTAACCTAAATTCATCGCCGAGACTTTTCCAGAGAAATACCTTTTTTTAAAGCGGTGCTCTAATAAGGAAGAACATTTGTTTCTTTCATTGCTTTTTCTGGTCTTCGAAATTTTCTCTAAATAAAACTAAAAATCAGCGTAACCTCACGAGCTCACAAGAATGAGCGTATCTGTTGACGGACAAAACATTATCCGCGTTATTACCCGTTTATTTTCGCGATTGCGAGCGGATTCCGGAAATTACCCATAGAAAAGAATAAGAATCTAAAAGGAAACGTCACAGGAGGCGCGCCTAGCTTACGCGAAAAACATCGCTAGCAACTCAGCCAAAGACAGTTCTAGGGTATTTTGTTGCAATAGAAGTCAAATTTCGTTGCTGCACACTGAAAAAAGTTATCGCTGGTTAATCGTATCCGTTGCTGACAAGATTTAGAAAAGCAAAACATCCTAAAAAAAAAATGCATGCCCTTACGGAATATTGTTCCTCAGAATGAATAATCTATAAGCTATTTCTTGCTAAAGACTTCGTGTTTCTCAACGTGTGCTTTATTCGAAATGGTCTCCGTGAAAAGATAAAAATGATTCGTAATTTTTTAGAGATAAAAGAAAAACGATCTAATGAAACAAAAAAAAAAAGAAAGTGCATTATTATTAAGAATATATATATATAAATATATTTTTTTTTTTTTTTCGTTATTTATTTTTCAATGTTCTATAGTTTGTTTTGTTGTTTTTGATTTTCTTTTTAAACTCGTGTAATTTTTATTTTTTGCGATAAAATTAAATTTTTTTCTTAACAAAGGTTTTATTCATTTATTTCATTTACTTAATTTTTGTACTCATTCACTCTATTTATTATATTATAATTGATTTATACTTTTGCACGAGTTTTTAAAACATTTTTATGTATTTTACTCGAGGAGTTACTTTAACATTTAAGAGTGTTGGGTTAGTTCATCACGTTTATTCGATGTTTTAAGCACTATAGCCACCTCTTCGTACCAGGCGTAGAGAATTCTCGGCACTTAACCGACATGGTACATACCTGTCATAAAATGATGTTTTAAAGTGTGACCCATTTTCGTTTAACTAATGTCTCTAATCATCAGTTTCACCTATCATAAAAACGTGTAAGCAACTTGTTAATTTTTCATCTTCGTCAATTTCTGCCAGCTGGACAAATCTAACTGGTCGGAGCAGGTGAAACTGTTAACGTATACACCTTCCCCGACGAAACAGTAACCTAATAAGATGGTACTTTACGAGTGTCAGACTAAAAATTACACACGACCGACACGCCACAAATGAAATTAAGGAAAAAAAATGTATTTCCGTTGTATCTGATAATTTAATCAGATTTTAATTTATCGAAATTAAAATCAATTCGCTGACAGCGAACTTTATACTATTTAATGAAGGCCTGATAAAACACCCTAAAGATGAAATGTTCATTTTATACATAAATTTAGCGCAGGTTGCGCAATATTTTTCGTTTTTTCGAAATTTTTCGCATAGGCTGGAACTATGGCATTTTACGATTGATTGTCTTAGTGGTTGACTGTACTTTCAAGGATCACTGACAGAGCTCGATAGTAATATTTACACTACATAAGGATGTCAGTAGGATGCTTTCAGAGGTTCGATAAAAAAAAAAGAAAAAAAGTACGGATCGATTTGCTTTAAGTCAACGACAAATTAGACTAGAGAAATTTAGGCGATTCCGTACGTTCGAAAATTCTGTTCAAACTATAATACGTTGTAACGTTAAAGGCACAAATATGTATGTATATTATATATGTGTGTGTGTGTGTGTGTGTAAATATGTATATGTATATGTAATTTATATATATATTAAAATTATTTAATCACAGTAATATGCCGTTAAATTCAAAACATAAAAAAAAATCATTAAAATACCGAATAGTAGTTTCGACGTTTTAAGAAGGCCGTCATTATCAAGGTAACTTATCGAGTTATAAATCACAACTCTTTAATACGTAATCGTAAAGTTGCGTTAAAATTTAACCAATTATAAGTTTCTTCCATAAGGAAGGAACTGGCCAGCCCCTAACTCTCTTCAGATCCGTTAGGCTTAGTACAATATGAAAGCTTAACTTCACAATTCCCGATACCTTATTAAGGATATATGGAACTCACTTTACTTTTACGTGGTACATAAGCGAATGCGTTTGAGATTTTATACCATATATGTATATATAAATATATTTAATCCGCCTATTGCTGATTAATAAGAAGCTATTTCGCTTCTCGGTTGATTTAATTTTTTCTCCCCCCTTGCATTATCGAAAACTAATCTGGGACATTTTTATTTGTTCTATTTTTCCCGTATAACCATCCGTTTCGGTTATTACTTCAAATTGTACCTGACGCAGGTGATTTAAAAATCAAATGTAGAGTCTTTGCGATTTTTGACGATTTGAAAGAGTAGCAGTTTTTTTTTTTTTTTTTCTTTTATACTTTTTCAGGCTTGCAACAACACCTGTTGTAGATGGAAATAGTTTTTTGGTTCAGTACAAAAAAAATCTGTTGCGATAAAACTATATTGTAAACGAAAATAACGAAAACTGTGCTCAAACATAAATCACCGGAACACAGACATGACATTGGTCGAGGATTTTTCTTCAAATCTAGATCGGAACAAATGAAAAAAATAGAAGAAATTAACGAGGCAAATTTATATATGCAAGGTAAACACCTTAGTCACTGCTTAATCGATGGAATACAGTGTGTCTGCGATAGGTATAAATATCTAACCGGGTATACGCGTACACACACACACACGCCATACAACGTACACGAAGAAAATTATTCTTCTCCTAATACTTTACGGAAAGTTAACAGAACGTATATACACATTGATTGTAATCGGGAATGAAACGTGTTGAACATTCAGAAATAGTTTCGGCATTCCCTAAAGAAATCTTTCAAAATAAATCTTATTCGCTGGCAACATAGTTTACCGTCCATTGAGTTTCCCGCGTACGTCTATGGTTTTTCAACATTAGTTTATCGGTTTAAAGACGAAATATCGAATAAAATTTAAAAAATCGTTGAAAATTCTTCGTGAGCTTTACAAACTGGTTTCTCTTCTATTTTATTTAACTTTTTTTAAAAATTTACTTACCGATAGTCAATTTCTGTTACTTTGTATGCGTATTAACAAATCTATAAATATGTGTGTGTCTATACATGTATATAGTATATTTTTTTTGGCCACTTTTATTTGGTTTAATTTTTATTTTTATTCTTGTTGACCAACAGTAACACATCGAACCGCTGTGTGATTTAACTGGAAATGTGGATTTAAAATTTTACCAAAATTAACGAGAATTTCTTAAAAACCGCATAAAATTTTCTTCTTCTTCTTCTTCTTCTTCTTCTTCTTCTTACGTCGTCTCCGAACGAAGATTGGCGATCCACATGATGTAAGATTTACACATGGCTTTCCTGAAAATCTTTTCAGAGGGACATTGCAGCGAACGACGCAAATCTCCCATCCATGAGTTCCGTCTCCTACCTGGATTTTTCACAAATTTTTCCTTAGAGGACTAATTTCAGTAGTCCGTACCTCCCGCCTCTCGTGACATGTCTCAGATAGCTCATTCTGCGCTCTTCGATTGTCGTCAGTAGCATTTTTCTTTTCCTACCAATTCGCCGCGAGAACTTGGTTATTTTCTGCGTCCAACGTATCCTCAGCATTCTCCTGTACAGGAGCATTTTGAAGGCGTCCAATTTGGCCTGCAATGCTTTGCTGTGGGTCTATGCTTTACATCCATACGTAAGAACAGATATTGCAACATAACATTGTATTATTCGGAGACGTAGATAGTGGCTCAAATCGCGGTAGTTGCGAATAAATTCTTCATTGCTACGAAGGCGCTGCTTGTGCCTATTCGATTCTGGATCGCACTTCTTTTTCTGGTCTACAGCTTTCATCAACTACGGTTCTTCCCGGATGTTTGAAAAGTGATACTTGTTTAATTACTTCGTTATTAAGCGTGCAAGTGGTCAGTACGTGCTTTTTTTAAAAGAACCATCACTTTAGTTTTGGCTACATTTAGGAATAAGCCCCAAGCTTCGCCAGCCGCGACCACTGCATCTATCAGTGTCTTTGTAGCTCCCGCTGACTGCAAGCAAGAAGAACCGTATCGTCAGCATATCTTACGTTGTTGATGATACAACCGTTGATGGCTATTCCCTCTTTTGCAGTTTTCAATCCCTCTGAGAATACTGCTTCGGCGGAATAGATATTGAACAATAAGGTGGAAAGCACGCAGTCCTGTGTTACGCCTTTCATTATCTGAATACTCTCTGATAGCTGGTAATTAGATCTCACTTTTGCTGTTTGGTTCAAAATACAGATTTGCTATTATGCGAATGTCACAACAACTATCAATTCCAACCTCTTTCGTGAAGACTTAAATCAATTTACCGTGATTTATGCAGTCGAATACGTTCCGAAAGTCAAGGAAACAGGCATATCCATATCACGGCAGCGTTGGATTACCATGTTCAATGTAAAAATTGCTCCGCCGGTTTCAAGATCACTGTGGAGGCAGCTGAAAAAAAAGGCATTTAATATTTTCAATCAGTTAAATTAGTTTTGCACATTCAATACATAAGATGTATATTTAGATATTTTCCATCCATCTTTAATAACACGGCATGGTTTTTTCTAAATTAAAGACAAGCGAAAATTTAGATAAATTCAAAGAAGTACTTTTATTTTCTCTTTTCCAGCTGAAAGTCTAGGACATTGCAAAAAACGTTTCCCGGCGCACATTCAATTTTAAAATATTTATTCTTAAGTTGTCATTTATAATTATTTTTGTTTTACGCTTAACGTACATCGATTAAAATACACTTATTACATTTAATATACATTTAATATGGTAGATGTAATAATTTTAATTTAATTTTTAACCAGGTCGAGAATCTAGCACCAGACTTTATCCAAATTATCGCTCTCTAAAGGCTCTGGCACAACGTTATGTCCCCTTTTTCGCGATGCTTTTTTATGTTCAACCAAAAACTATGTGCATTTTATTTCTATTAACGCTTCTGAAACGTTAAAAATAAATAAATCCGGAACTCGTTATCCGAAAAGAAATATCATTTCTCGTCCGGCCAATAAAAAAATCAGAAGTTTGATTAAATTCTTGTTTTTTTTTTTAAGCACATCTACAGCGGATCCTAGCCCGGGAACGATGTAAGGGAAAAGAATCAGTACGGTATGGGCTCGGTGTTAAATATTGATAAATTTAATGAGCTAACAATCGGAACAATTAAGGGGCACAATAAGAATTAGAGAGTTTAAGAAGTGACAACAGATCAGAGAATATAGCTCTCTCATTCAAAAGAGATGGACATTCGAAGAACATGCGAAGAACATGCGATTAAAATATGAAGAGGACAATTAAGAGAAAGCGGAAAAAGAAAATGAAAACATAAAGAAAGAAGGAGAGTATGATTAAGACGTAAACGAATAATAGAGATGGTAGCGAAACAGCGAAGCAAAGGAAAATCGTAAAAAACCAAGGCTGAGTAGGAAGATTAAGTGTTGAAGTTGGTTGGGAAAGGAAAAGACATGAATATCTGACACCAGAATCTAGCATAAAACATTTTTTACATAGTAGAAACAAATTAAAAGCGGGAATTTTTGTGAAATAAAAAATACGCAGCAATCTGAGCCAAGGAATCTGTCATTATCCCCATATTATGGCTAGGGACCCAGAGCAAATCGATGTGAATAAAATGGAAGCGAGAGAAGATCGTGAATAAAAGAACAAATACAGAGAATGAAAAAATCGAAGCAGTGAACAGGATACGTAGATTAAAACGGGATTGAAAGGACGAAGAGAAAAGGCAATATATGAAAATTTTAAAAAAGTGATAGAAGTAGCTAGGGATGAACTGATTTTTTCGTTCACGTTTACAATATCGTGGGACGTGGGTAAGATAAGAATGTCATCGGCAACGAAGAACAAGCGAGAGGAATAAATCGCTTTACAAAAACGTCGATATATCCGGCATTTTGCCTCAGAAAGATGAATTAATCATTAGACTAAAAGAAATTTTTTTTTCAGCGGGACGTGCTTGAATTTATACCTGTTTTCAAAGTAATAGTTTCTTATTTCAGTGAGTATACATAGTTAAAAAGTACGGGAATCCGGAACTGTTGCTCGTACCAAGGGAAAAAAACGTCTATATTAACTGATTGCGTAAAGATAATTTGAAACTAGTTCAATGTTACACCAATGATGATGAAAAACGATCAAGCTAGATAATGTTGAAAATTAAATTATAAACCAGTAATAACACACACACACACACACACACACACACACACACACACAACCGGTTTATAATTAATTTAATTTTTAAAATCGCTACGAAATGACACAACGAACCGAAGATGTTCATGACAGTGAAAGAAAATTACTTTTACGAGGTATATTAAAACTAAAATTTCAAACGCATTTTAGCCCGGCTTTAACCCTGTGCCCATTTGAATGAGGAATACAAAACGTAGAATGCGACATTTAGCAAACGATTAGCGTACATTTAAATGCAAAAGTGAAACTACTACGGACATAGTCGAAAGGGGCAAGTCGGGAAAAATGTGTATTCCCCCTCGCTCAATAAGCGAATTTAATCTTTTTTTTTTTGTTTTTTTTAAAAACACATTATACACGCGTTTTTCATTAAAATTATTCAAAGCTTAAATATTCAGTTACGTTTCAACTTCTCTGTTCAATCTAGTTTACCATTATTATTTACCCTTTATTTACTTTAATTTATATTATTATTTATTATGTTTAACTTATTATTATTCAACAGTGGAGAAAAATTAAAGTTTTATAATAACAAAAAAAAGCTTGGTATTTGAAAAAGAAACGAACCTTTTACGTAAAAACCAATATTAAATATCAAATAAAAGTAAACTGCATTTACCGCGCACAATAAAGTAATAAAAAAATTCCAACAATTTTATCATCAATTAAAATTTCCTTGCCGAGCGAACTCTTTGAAATGGCCAGTCGAAAAAAAATACATTTCGCATTCCGCATTCCAAATTTTACATTCCTCGCTCGAATAAGCCAACGAACCAAGAACTGACACAATACCGATCAGATTAAAAAATTACAAATTTCCGAAAGAATATATTTCTGTCTATTTTCTTATTTTTTTTCTCTTAATTATCATCTAGATCGGACTTTCAACTCCGCCAATAGAAACGCATTCCTATTGGTGGAGTTGATAACATATTTAGAAATTCTTACGCTTGGAAAATACTTGCAATTATAGCGGTTGCAAATAAATTCGAAAATTATCAAATCTGGATTATTGAAAAATTCACAAACAAGCGACCCCGGTGTTCCTTTTTTTGGGTGCATCTCGTCACAGGCGTATTGCCCAGCATCGCTGTTTTCTTCATCTTCAATCTGTCAAAAGGTCTTCTGTTTTGAAAAAATATCAGTTGCAACTGATTCTACAGATGCAGTCAATCACCTTTACTTAAAATATATTTCTATTTCTTATTTTTCGTTTCTCTCCATGCCTCAGCCACTTCGCGGAAACCGGTCCTAACCATATTGTTTTCGTCACGCAATATCAGCTTCCTCATTTTAAATTCTCTTGCTACTAGACCACAGTGGAGCTATTGGTCTAGCACAAAGCTAGTGACTTTTTTTAAATTAAAAGTTCCTCTGTAATAAAGTAAAATAAAATATATTATTGAAGTATATTGGATACTTTTACAATTAAGTAAGCAGTAAATAAGCGTTTACAAAATACAATAATAACCAGACTGACACAAATTCAAAATATGTGAAAAAACAAAAATGCTTTTTTACAAAAAATAAATACCGCCTTCAAGGTTTATTATAGAAAATTTAAAAAAGCACTAAAAAGAAAAAATAATTACTCCCGATTAAAAAAAATATATATCAGAGTGATATAACACTTAAGATGTGATATTATCGTAATTCTTATACAACATTAATACCTTAATCAGAGTCGGCATAAAATTCATATTACAATATCTAGGAACAATTTAATGAACATTAAATGCAGTTTTTAATTATTATTTTAATATGAATTTGATGCCGATTCTGATTAAGGTATTAATGTTTTATAAGAATTATGATAATATCACATCTTAAGTGTTATGTCACTCTGATATATATTTTTTTTAATCGGGAGTAATTATTTTTTACTTATTAGTGCATTTTTAAATTTTTATAATAAACCTTAAAGTCGGTATTTATTTTTTGTAAAAAAGCATTTTATTTTACCATTTTTTTCTTGTTAAAAATCAATTTTTTTTCACATCATTCTCCATACTTTATATTTAAAAAAAAAAACGATTTCTTTATTTTGAACTGCATTTCCACGGTAAAAACATCAAAAGCTATATTTCCATGTTAATTTGACAAATTTATAGTATTTTAAGTCAATAAGACTAACCCGACGGTGAAACCAATCATGAATGACAAGCATCCAAAAAGCTTCAATCTCCCGCATTATTAAGGATAACTCAAAGCTACCGGTCAGATTTTGATCAAATTTAAATGGGACCACATGAGAAGCACCACCTTTTAAATAAAAGAAGAATCATCAAAATCGGTTCACCTAGAAGAAAGTTCTGAGGTAAAACACATAAAAAAAATAAATAAAATAATAATAAAAAAAAAAAATACAGTCGAATTGAATCTTCCTTTTTTGAAGTCGTTAATAAAATTCTAAAAGTATCTTACGAGTTGTATAATTAGTAGGTGAATAGAAAGTATTGCCGCTTAATAATTAATTATTTTAAAGAACGATTTTCAGTATTTAGATAATTTATATATTTGAAGGAAACATTCTATAAAATTATCTTGCACTAAGACAATATATCGAAATTGTCTTATATTTACATGCGCAGTATTTTTCTTAAGTGATTTAAAATGAAAAAAATTATTTGAAAAATCAAGAGTAGTCAAATGTATTTGTGAATTTTTGTTAAAAATGATGAGCAACTAGGACGTTAGAAAAAAATAATTACTTGAGATGCTTTTATGTTGAAAGTAGACGATCTAACGGTTTTTTGGATTTTTCGAACTAGAAAAAATCTGAAAAAATACATTTTTGATGTATTTGTGTTCTTGTTCTACAAGATAATAATACTGACCGTTCCAACATCGGAACACGGTTATAATCGCATTTTAAATATTAAATAATTTTTTTCGAGTTCATGTTGGCACTTGATCATTCTCAAAAATTTCCATCTAAAAGTTATTAGTTGAAGAGTACTCGAGAATTTTTTCAGATTTTTCTAACCATTAGAACGTGAGAAAAAAATTAAAATGTAAAAACCGATGTTTTTGGTACCTACGACCCGGTTCACCCTTCATTTTGTGTCCCAACAAATACTTTTTCACATCAAAAAAAAAAAAAGAAAGAAAAGAAATTAAGGGCATTACACCATTGTTTACCCTTTGATAAAAATTAATTTCTTTTTTATTCGTCCCGTATACATTCCTGTACCGCTAGTCTCATCTTAACTATTTAAAACCTCATATTCCGTGAAGCATAGGGGGTAGAAAACTCAGCCACACCTTAAAACCATCGTTGGGACAACACGAATACACCTTGAAAATAATTTTAGCATGATCCATCCAGCGGTACAGGAACGCATAGTACGGTACAAACATACATACAAACATTCATTTTTGTATATATATATATATATATATGTATGTATGTATGTATATCATGCGCCATTTTTTACCAGTCGCAAGATGACATTAAAAAAAGCCTAAGTTGAAGTTACTACAGCGAAAATAAGCGGTCACACTGTCAGTTTCGTATAAAATGTAATTCGCCGGAGGAATTTCAGCGGAACCTACAAACCAGTGCAAATACCGAGATGTCTTTACCAGAAATCCGACTTTTTTCTGATTAATTTACGTCTACTATAGTAACCGAGCATAAGTGATAATTTTCGATATTTCCAATAGCCCGATTTGAATTACACCATTTTAGCTAATGACGTGGCTGAAAGAATTATTTCAAAACTGTTCATTTCATTGTGAACAAGGTAAGAATAGAAATATTACAAATTCGGCATTACCGTATAGTGGATCGATTTGATTTTCGCAGAAAACAATGGTTGTGTCAATTAATAAACTAGATCGGAGCCGGTTTTTTCGGTAATACGTGAGTTGAATTTATTTACAACAGATAGAACTGAAATTTATTTGTTGTGTTGTTCGTAAACATAAATAAACGGGTAGCAACTGAAGCGGTGTAGCGGTAGGAAATACAAGCGGTGGATAGTAGCGAAAGATAAGTGGACGCGGATGAAAGATAGTGATAGCGGCGTCGTCCGATCGACTGAACTCGCCTCCGAATCCGATGTTTTCGTTAAACCAATGCAGCCGGGCTGCATGCAGTTCGACACTGTTTGGTAATGAAGTCTGTTGCTTCGACAGAGAAACCGAGTGAATTCAAACAAATCCGAATAATCAGCTTTTGGGGTGTGTGATTAAAGGCGTGCGTGATTGTCACCGCCGATTTCCAATCTAGTCTACACAATGCGGAGAATTACACGCGTTTAACATAAATACAGGCACGCACACGGGCACACGTACATGGAATGATGTGTGATGTTTAAGGACAAAGGAGTATGCCGTCCGATGGGTATCTAGATGCTAGAGGAATCCGAATGGGTTAATCAGTACGACTTAGGTTGTGGTGTTCATTACTGTGGGAACGTAATCTTCTAATTCGCATCTGGCAAACCCAAATTCGTTTGTTCCAGTGTTCGTCTTTTCGGTCCAAGTTTCGGCTTTTGCGACCGAATTCTCTTTTGTTTACCATCGCGCTTTGATGAAAACTAAACAACACCGTATCCCCTTCGCAAGCTCTTAGCCGACGCTTTCGTCAAGTTCAATCGGCAACTCGGCAAAAGTTCATTAAGAATGCGGACTAAACTTCGCTGCTAGTACACATTCCTCAGACTGACGGCAATTGGCAACTTGAAAAACAGGTTTTTTAAACAAATTAACAGCGCTTCTCGCAGAAAAAATGAGAAATTAATTAGAAAAGTGTCTAATCAAGGAGATCTCATTTATAATCACGTCAGTTACATTGTAGTCCTAGTCGGTGTTTTTGTATCAGCGGTTTCGTATGAAACATCTAAAACACGACTGCAGCGATCAACAAAAATACACATATATATTAATATGTATTAATATATATATATATATATAGACACCCGTTAATAACAAATATTAATTAGATGATATCAGCTTATTCTGAAATTGAATAATTTAAATTCCATAAGCAGTCATGGCATCTTATTAAAATCATTCGTGCGGTAAAATACCTATAACAGAACTCTCGACATAATACGAAATAATTAAGTATCTCGAATCGTTCACGTTATAAAAATCAATTCAATTTAATATTAATAAAAACGTAAATGTAAATATAAAATTATATTTTATATTTAATAATCATATTTCGAAATGAAAATTGCCGAAAATCTAGTGTATTATTTCATACTACAAATTGACCACCACGTACGTTTATGCGATAAACGTAATAGCGATAATTTTAACAGTTTCCTTGTATTATTAAAACTCCATCAGTCAAAATTTATGACTCGCTATGGAATTAGGTAGTAATTTACGATTATCTAAACATAAGAAGCTTTTAGAAACCCGTCTAAATTAAAACAAAATAATCTATAAAAGTAGCCAAACTACGTATAACATAACTACAAACGGATTATTCAAATCAAGTGTAGGCATATATAATTATCAGATCATTTATACGGATTAAATAAAACGTCACTTACTAGGGATATAAGAAACTGACGAATCAGACATATTTTCGGTTTACGGAAAACAGGTAATATGCATAGCAGCAGAATTTTTAACTTTTAATTAAATAAAAAGTTTATAAAAGTGTTTGAAGACACACCTTTAACAACATATACATATGTATATATATATATATATATATATATATATATATATATTTATTTATTTTTTTAAAATATATTAACACATAATATTGTTTGAAAAAATAGCGATGCTTCCCGCTCGTTTAGGGCTTCAGTCGAAACCTCTTGTGGTACTTTTAAATAGAGTTTAAAAATTACTTGAATACTATTAATCATTAAGTACGTTAAATTTAAAAGCAAATCTTGATCCTTAAAAAGAAAAAATAGTACAAATTATTTTTCCAAAACAAATTAAAATCATATTTCAAATATGTATACCTGATCAATTTGTAGAATGACCAGACATTTCATGGAATAAGCAATATCGGCGTAGTATAGAACAATTCATATATAACTTTAAGTAAAAACTAAGCAGAAATATTTTTCTTCTTCACTATCGTAAAAATCCAATTTAATCTTTTTAGATGCTTTTTTTTTTTTTGCTTTCGTTGTTTTAATGTTTACATTTATCTTCCTTCACAAAACAATAAAACTTTGTGCTCTATAGAGAACAATTCATATATTTTTTGAAATATTTAAGGTGAACAAAGAATTTATTTTCCTGCAACCACTCCAATACACTCCACTAGACACCATTTCAAACAAAATGACGATCGTAACGCATACGCGGAAAAATGAACATCGATGAAATTTATTACCAATAGCATCGACCATTAATGTAATGGTCACCACTGTTCCTCGTTCTCCTAATGTCAAGGCATCAGTTTGTCGAATTCCTTTTACTGCAACAACTTTATTCGACTTTTGTACAGTTGTTTCGCCAATTTCGTCAATATTTGCTTCGGATTGGTTTCGATCCGTATTTATTATATTTTAAACAATATTGTAGCTTTTTAGCCTGCCGACTAAAGTTAACTTTTTATAATTTTTATATAGTATTTAATAAAATTGTTGTAAATTGTTTTATAAGCAATACTATTTACAAGGAGAACCGCGAAACTATGTGGGGAAGCAAAAGAAAATACCCTGAACAATATATAGAGCGTATAATTTTATATCTGCGTTTACTGGTTCAATTGTCCCCGTAGTAGATAATTTAACAAAATTATCATATTTTCTAAACTGACTAAAATTTTTACAACCAAATTAATTAGCACCATCAACAGATCAATCACTTTCTTTCTCGGTGTATCACAATTGTAATCACAGTATAAGATTTTTCAAAAACACAACATCGAACTTATTTAATTATTCTGCACGTGGTTCTGTCGGTTTTAATCGGAAAACGAGTAATAATTGTAAACTCCATGTTTGAAACAATTCATGCCAGTCTGTTCTCACACGAATAAAAAAATCATTGTTAGTACTATTTCAGAGTACGTTTTAATTGTCACCAGTTTCCCCTACAGTTTTGCTACGGCATACTTCGTAATATAAATTTTTTACAAAACTTCATTAATGTATAGTTTATTCCTGAACAGGGAAATATTAAAGTGTATTTAAAAAGATTCTAGAAATGGCTAGTCAAAAAGATATGGATCGCGTAACTGGTGAATGCGACATTTTGAAAAAATTCAACATAAAACTAACTATATTGTAATTTGGTAACAAATAAACGTAAACAATTTAATGCGCTAAAATAGTAAGGAAAATAAAAATAAGATGATTTAATGAATATAATATATGCACATATAAATACATATTATATTATTTATGCCATCAAAATAATAATTCTTGAAAAAAAATAAAAATTTTGGCAAAAAAATTAACCCTTTGAGTTTAATAATTATATAATATTTTCAATTTGTTTAAATTAAAATTTTTTTGCGTATTAATTATGTAAAACAAAAAAAAAAAAAATAAATAAATAAAATAAAATAAAAAAAAAGGTCTAACAACCCATGTACGTTTACTTTATATTTCCGCTACTCGCGCTCCTCTGCGCATTAGCGGCATCTGAATTTTATATTATTTTTATTTGTTTTGTGTCACATATATAAATAATAAATTGATTTGATTTGATTTGAAAGCATACACCTCCTTTGCTCTACTCTATTTACATAAGCTAATGTATTTATGTATTTTCCGATTTCTGTATTATACATCTTATGGATACATTATTAATTTACCGATCCAGTTTAATGTAAGTTTTCCGTGTAGTTATTGATCCAAATCGATGGCTTTTAATTTGAATGATAATTCTGTAGATGATGTAATAATGTAAATGTCGAACATTTCTTCCTACTGTTCGAGTTCAGTTTCAAATTCCATCTCTGAACCGAATTATTATTATGCAAAGCTAGTCTCCGGAAGAAATCTTAATAAAGAACAGAGAAAGTTTCTTCTAAATATTTCGTTCCTGTACAGTACAGTTCCCGCATCACCTGCCCGTGTTGTTACTGGTGGGGGGTATTCCCGTTGGGTTTGTTTTTCATTGGTAGAACAATTACAAGTAAATATCAAATTCTTGGCGATTTGAACATGCTCCCTAAAACTCTCGGAGAGTAAGATAATCATAATACACCAATCGAATTTTTCGAAAAACATGTTTTGCGGGTGTTAAAACAATAGAGAGGCAGAAGAGATAGGATGTTGAGCCCGCTGGGAGAAAAACATACCAATTCTTTCCTAATATTACGCAAAGAATGAAAATGAGAAAAGTTGGCGTTAACTTCTACAATTCACAAGTGCTCTCTAGTCAAAGAAAGTTCGCAACCTAATCGCATAGGTTTCGCCTTGCTAGTGACCGATGGAGGGGGGAGCTTGCTGCTCTGATAACTCTGTGGATGGTTTGAATCATTTTGTCTTTGAATGTCCAGCATTTATCGCATTACGTACTAATTAAAATATTGACAAAATGAATTCCCCCTTCTATTTAATAATAAAAATCAGTCTAATTTTCTCACGCTCTGTAAAGATGCAATGCGGCACAAGATTCAGCTCATTCACTAATTTCTTGTTAATAATAGAAAATGTAAAATAAAATTCGTAACGCTATTTCGAATTTCTTATAGTTCTTAGTTTTAATTTTTTAAATATTTGTAGTTTTAAATGTATTTAACATAATAACAACAGTAAATAAATGAGAACAGTGATTAGTAGTAAAAGTAACGGTGGCAAGTATTAGTAATAATAGAATTAGGAACGATAGGATTAAAATTAATTCAACCGTGAATTACTGTGTAACTTCTCAATATCTGCCGCATTAGAGACCAAAAGTATTTATTATAAAGTACACTCCCAGAGGAGACTACTCACATACATATTTTGTTTCTCGTAATAGTTAATACATACACATGTAGAAATTATGTCCTGTTAGTTTTTTGTTTAAATGATAATGTTCCATAATTTTATACCGTTACTTTATATAAGATTTCAGAGGTTAAATGCTGTGTTGCGCAATCGATAAGATTTTTTTTTTTTTTTTTTTTTTGAGGCAGATAAGAGTGGCATATAGTCAATTGGAAACGATTTTTCTAGAAGAAATTTAGAAGAAAAAAGATTTTGAGGTCAAGGAAGCTTACCCCCTTGCACGGCTTGAAGGACAGAGTTTTATGTAAATAAAAATCTAACCAGCTCTCTAACGGTTTTAGGTTCGACCACGATATAAGTGTTCTTTACGGTTGTTTACGACTGTTACATTAACAAAAGCTCGATTGCTTAATTTCTCAAACACGCCCTCAGAGCTTTACTGACAAATCGTCGAAGGTTGAAATACGAATCAGCAAGGACAGTCCAAAGTTGCTACTGCAAAAAACAGTAATGTAAGCTAGAAGGTGCGTAAATTTAGCCAATGATGAGTGCGAAACCTCCAATGATAGCGCGGACCCATGGCGAGGTTATATTTTATTTTTCCACGCCTGCTGCAAAACTGTCGACGTCGTATAATGGACAAATGAAATTTATTTAAAAATTTCCATTCGAGATTTTCAGTTGTCGTTCATAAATTGCTTTAATTCGTTCGCTTTCGTCAGAATTGTTTATTAAAAGGAAAAGCAGTAAAATTCGTTCGGAAATAAAAATGACGAGGAAAAATTGTTCATCAGAAATTTTCGCGTTAACACAGGAATTATTGAAAATAAAACGAACTGATCTGAAAACATGTTTTGCGGTTTAATTCGTAGTAATATAATTAACGACATTAAATGATCGAACAACTCTGGGCACACATTCGCGACCGAAAGATATTGCAAATGATTTATGATCGCAGTATGTTTTATTTTACGAAAGCATGTTAAGCATAAAAAAACATACACATATACATACACATATACATACACATATACATATACATACATATACATACATATATGATTGTATCTTTAAATGTACAAAAGCCTGATAATAAAAAAGTATTTGTAGATTTTAATTTGTATTTTCGTTTTCTACACCTTAAAGTTGCACGCACAAATGTTTATGTTCTAATCGCGTCCATTCACTATTATCTTTTAATATTACCGATGTCATTATACACATCGACAAAGTGCTATATTTCGCTTTCTGTGTTTATAACTAAATTTATATAATTCACCGTAAGTATCGTTTGGCTCCGAAACATGTCGATGTTTTTTTTATCGTTTGCTAAAATTTGTAATGAAACAAGAATGTAGTTTAGTCTTTATTTATAAATTGAAAAGAAGCCAAACTGGCAATAAATCTTTTAACCAGTTTGTAAATAGAACGGAGATAAAGCAAATAAGACAGATATCGGTAAGTTTAGCGCGTAGAAAACCGCCGACGATCGGGAAACAGGAATGATAGCGCAAAGTATAACGTAAAAAAATTTCTGTTAGGAATTTGATGAAAGATAGTGGAGGGAGGTTAAATGAATTCACGACTTAGGAGACGTAAATGACTATGTATGAAAATGACATGATTACCTTTTGCTTTAAATCATTTTTATTGCCATAAATGACAGTAAAAACAAATAATATATCGCAGAAAAATTATAACCATAACAATTAACAAACTCGGATATTTCTTTTTTTTTTATATATATAATAAACAGACCAGTATCAGAAATGTATTATTTAAAAGTAGAAAACCAACTTGTTTCACGTGGCATTATATATATATATATATATATATATATGTATATATATATATATATATATATATATATATATATATATATAATATAAGAATTTAAAATAATTGTAAAACGATATTTAAGATTAATAAAGAAAGTCCGCCGGTAAAGTCGAAAATTTAAAACCATTAATTTAAAAAAATAAATTAAGTACGCTTTATTTCGACCTTTGTTTAATTATCGTTTTGCAAACATTTTAAACTGTTTCATATATAATATATCGTTTGTCACGCTATTTAATTAAATTCACACAAAATACGATATACTGATCAGATCCTTTTCGCAATTTTTCAGGCATATTCAATTTTCCGAATTGGCGGAATAGGACTAATTTAGAGCGTCTAGCAGACAAGAAAAATTATATCTTAAATTCCCGAGAAGAATAATGATTGCGCCAGTGTCATCAACAATTAACGATCAAAGATAAATCAGATAGCTGCGAAAGCCGGATACTAAAATTAAAAAAAAAAAAAGAGAGGGTCGCTACATTGACACTTTGGTGGCTGAAAAAAATCATCGATCTTCGATAGTTTTTCTTTCTTGTAAGATGTCCGCCTTTCTTCGGCTACGCAAAATTTTATTGGTTTAAATACTTTTGATCGATAATAAACCAACCTAAAATACTGTGGGGGCTGTCTTCTGTATTCTACATATCGCTGGGTTGTTGAAATTAGGTCGGTAACGAGCTTGTAAACCGCGCGTTAGGGGTTTCAGTTATCTTTATTCGAATCTACATATAATAATGGTTTAAATCGCTAGTGTTATCACTGTTTCAATATTAACGTTTTCCCTCCTTGCATCTGATGATAATTTTTTTTGGCTAATTTTTGTCCGGTTTAAATGAAGTTTACAAGACGCGGCTGACAAGCCCAACCCAATAAAAAAAAAAGCCTATAAGAAGGCTCATTATTTAACATTTATTTTAATGATCCGTTCACTGATCACCGATCCTCACCTGTACTCTTACGTGAGCACTGCTGATCGATAAAATTTCCAGTAACCGAAGAAAATCATTGAAATCAGTCAGTAATACAAATGTAATATTTGCGTCAGTAAAGGGCTTCTAAATAGCGCTATTTCAATTGTTCGAATCTATATATATATATTTATGCGTGACAATTAATACTGATATTTTAATTTAATTTTGTTTGGCTATAATTGAATTTTTTTCCAATTAAATCGATAAATGTATCGCCGTGATAATTTACTTAATGGTCATCGAATATTAAAGGAATTTTTATTAGTACGGCAAGCGTGTCATTGTGTCACTTAAAATATCGCCAATGATTCTTGCAGCGGGGAAATGTAAATTGGAAAAAACAGGATAATTTCTTAATACGGCCAGATTAAAGAAAAAAAAAAAAAGAAAACTGAAAAAATATTATATCAAAGTTAATTACTACGGATAAATGCAGATTCGAATAAAGAGAAAATTAACTTGAACCCCCAAAGCGCCATCTACAAGTTCATCACTAATGGGAATTTTAACATTATGGCGTACAACTTTCGACACCATCTGGACTGACTCCGATCATGTCTTAATCCTTATTATTAGGAACTGCATCGGTCATCGGTGGCCGCATTTAAGTATATATAAGTGTGGTAACCGAGCGGTTATTATGATGAACCTCTAAAATCGGTAAATTAGAGGAGCGACGAACGCGAGTGACTTAAAATATTATCGATATTAATTTGTATAAACGTAGATTCGATTAAAATTTCGAACATTAAATCAATGTGCAGCTTTATAGAGCACGCAAAGTAGCAAAAAATTGTAGGCTCCCGTATTATCTCTGAAAATAATTTACATAAAAAACAGTGTAAAATGTAATTATTTACACAAAACAAAATACGAAATTCAACATTTACTCTAAAAATGTAATAAAAACATACTAAAAAGTAAGAAATAATTACCATATCTTAAAGCGGGAATATTATCTTTAAAACATTTATACCTTAATTAGAGTCTCCGTACAGCAAAATTAACAAACTGCAACAATCAAAAAAATCGTGTTAAATGTAAACGATACAATTTAATCTCGTTTTCGATTAGCTTAAAAATCAGAGAAATATTTAATGTTTCGTTTTTAATTTTCATTTCAGTAATAATTCAAATAAAGGCAGTGGAAATCCTTGTCGCTGGATAAAGAGCTCCACAGATCAGTCATACTGTGTTTAAAAAAAAGTTGCTACATAGCCCAGAGCTAGTTGTAAAATTGCTGGAAATAAAAAAAAAATTAAATGTACCAGACTTCTTCTAAAATGTTTTATGTTGTTTAGATTTTACTTGGATTTTTACGATATAAGAGATGTATTATCCTTTATCGAGCGATTATTTTAACTTTTATTTTTATTAAAATTTTTACCAAAAATCTTCAAAGTCTGGTTTTTTTGTTGTTGTTTTTTTGTTTTTTTTTTTTTTTTTTTTTTTGGAAAAAATTTTTATTTTTGAACGAACTGAGCATTTTTTTTGCTTTCAAAATCTTTATTTTAGTGCCAATTTTTTTGGCATTTCTTAATGTGTAGACTAACCGTTAAAAAAAATTTCAAGAGTAAACTTTTTAAAAATTTCCCCTTCATTATAATGTGAAATTTCGAAAAAAAAAAAAAAAATAAAAGTATATGCCCCTTACGGTATTTCGAACATTCTTTTCAAAAACTCAATATCATATAAAACTACTTAGAAAAGCGGCAATTTAAATTTTACGAAAAGGCTCCGTCTAACCGAAATTAACAAGTAGAAGAACTACTGAAATTTCTTTTCTTAAAGATGGTGCTGGTTCAATAACCGTAATTTAATGATAGCCGGGGAAATACTAAATATTTTTAATGGCCGATATAGTCGAAAAAGTCATATTTTAACCACACGCAGATTAACTTAATAATTAGGATTTTTCGTTTAATTTCGTTGTATAAGAAGAAGCATCTCTTAGCTAAAATTATGATCGAAAAATAATCGTTACAATCTGCAATTGCTTTTCATTTATCATGTTTGCATATAGAACCTTAATACAGAGTTGTTCTAACCTTCTTCTCAACGGCACTATCATTAAATAATCTAACGGTGTAATAAGGGTAAAAAGTTATAAATTGTATAACGCTTGATGATAATTGCTTCGGATTGAAAAAATTTCTAAAAATTATAATCGCTTCTTAATTTTTCATCAGCTTAATTTGGATATTCGTGCATATTTTCGTGGTATTTTCAGGATGCCAGTGACTTCGAGACCGGTGAACCCATAGTGAGCATGAAAGGATCGAGATTATACATTTTTTATTTATTAATGCCATGATTATGGAGTACGTAACTGCGAAACATATCGGTTCTTTTTAATATTTTTTAAAATACAATTTTCTGTAATACATGTTTTCATAAAATTTTTAATAAAGTGATGACGGAAAATGGACACAAACATTTATTACTTAAATATAAAAAACATTTATACATCTACATACATATATATATATATATATACACATTTATATACAATATTTAATAACTCGGCCCTTCGTGCCTTTGACACCGTCTGGGGATACCCACGGAACCGCAACTCTATCACTTCTGTCTATCGTATAGAACGAGAGAAATTGACAACGTCGTTCTTTCCAAATGCGTGGCAAAAAATAAATAAATAAATCTTTATTTAATGTACATCACCTAGCAGACATCTGAATGTTAATCAATCTATTGGTACGGTAATTTTTAGATGTCCATCGATCGTTATAGTCCGTTTGTCGAGCCGGCTGTATTCATCGTGGAATTAATTGTTGACATTACTGTCGCGTCGCTATTGTTGTTGTTACGGTTAATTAGGGAGTTGCATTTTTAGTTTTTCTCTTTTTTCTTCGGAAAATCTACAATTTTCTCCGAATCTTATAACCTTTCTTCTTTGCTGCTGCCCGTCCGAAGTCACCGAAGTGCTAATTCAGCTATACAGCGGGAAAGGGATTTCAAGATGTTTCACGGAAAAATCTGTTTTTTTTGGGAATTTTTGTTTATTCGTAAAAAAAAAAAAAAAAATTAATTAAACAGGCGTGGAAAATACAAGAAAAAAAAATTAAGAAAAAACGTCATTTAATTCGTCAGAAAACCCGTCTTCTAGTCGTATTTAATATATTCGGAACTATCCGATTTCAAGTATATTCGCCTTCAAACGCAGGCTATTCGGTATAAAGGAGTGGAAAAGTCTTTGTTTTTCCACCTGGAATGCGACAGATTCGCTGCAGAGAGCTCGTTGAAAGTTCTTGTTAACGGGAACGGGGGCGTTCGTCAATCAAAAATTAAGAGAACACGCGAAATAACGGTATTCGCTGCGTCGACGAATTTCCCGGAACCGTTGGCCAGCCAAAGAAAATTCGGACTTGCACTTAGATCGGTAGTGCGGCAAATTAGACGTTGTTAATTTCGATGAGTTGGCGTTTGTTTCACCCGTTAAAATTCGATGATCAACAGCGGCTAATAAGTAGCGCGGCTAACAGCGAGAATAAATAAAACGTTTATTAATCGGCTAAAGGGAGAAACAGAAAGGAGGGCTGCAAAATCTCGGAAAGTTTCACGTAACACGCGGAACACACACATAGACAAAATGATCGGATAATAATAGTTCATTTGGAGCACTGGCCGCCGAGACGGAATCGGTACGTCAGGGTGGCCACTGACAGACTACCAGCAAGCCACGTGGCGCTGACCCTACGCGCACAAAGACACACCGACGAACGCGAAACCGCACGATATTTGTTGCGCAAGTCGGTTTAATATGTGAATACGGATAGGCGGCTAACGAGCTCAATATTGTACCGGTCTACGTACACAAACACGCGTATCCCCGCGCCCCGGCAATCGGACGCAGCGCCGGAATCAACCCCTCTTATATTTGGAAACAACAATCTGTTCGTTGTCACTACCACTTAACCGAACCACCCTCTCGCCCATAACTATATATCTGTCCGAGGGTAGTCAGCGCGGAAATAATCCACGCACGGCCGAGAGATAGCGTGTTATTGTGCAGCGACGCGAGAGGGTACTTAAGCGAAGCGCTCTGGATGGATGTAGTTTTTTAACTCTTTCATTTAGACCGGTAGCGAGGACGATAATTTTTCTGAATAGAATAGACTGCGCCGTCGCTTTGGTCCGCGATCGCGGTTGTCCCTAAGTAAACTGTAAAATTAGATCGCCCCATAATAAATCCCCTTAATGAAGTATTAAATATCTGACCAACAAGCACTAGCATCGCTCCTATTAATTCTTTCGTTCCCGATTATCGCTCTGGCTCCTCTCCGTTCATACTCCGCTCCATGCGCACTTGCGTTTCCGCGACGTTTAACTAAATAAAGCGGTCGCATCACCGCACACACACACACACACACACACGATAACCATCTTTCATACTTTTTTTCGTTCACCTCGGAACGCCGATGATAATGCATGTCGAATATAATAATGGATGTCGAATATAATAATGGATATCGAATATAATAATGGATATCGAATATAATAATGGATATCAAATTACGATGGAAGCGTACTACGGGGACGGCCGGCTTGTGGCTTCCATAAATATTTCTGTTCACAGACTATCATTACGGAACGGATCGTTTTATTGCCGCGCCGCGCACAGTTCACCTATCATCTCTCGCTGCACCGCTAATCGAACTGATAAACTTTCCGAAGCGTTCTAATTGACAGGGCGCCTCCGAATCACGCTCGAAATTCGTTCGGTTGCAAAATCTCGAAAGGAACTATGCGTTCCGAGTGATTTTTTTTTGAAATACTACATACACAGAGCGGCGATTGAATCGATTAGAACCGGTTCGTTTTAGAGTAGATTCCTTCGTATCCTTGCCTAGTTCGATTTCAATTATTACCGCCGCAAAATAATGCTAGCGATATTTGCACGTTAACTTTTTAGGCATATTTTCGAGCCGACGGTGAATATTCTAGTTCTCGTGACGTAAGGCGTGATATTACTCTAATTTGGGATTTTGCAAAATTTGCAAAGCAGTGAGACTATCTCCAATTATTTCAGACTGGGGTAAAGCTGGGAACGACTTAAATCCAGAATGAGACACGTACCTGCGACCTCGATTTGGCAGCCAAGCACCTTAGGCTACCACGCTGCCATATTCCGAAATTATTTACGCCTATTTAATATTCAATCGTAATCGTGTTTATAATTATTCGACTATAACAGTCAAGTATGCTACGTTTAATGTTGTTCTTCCGGGCCGGTCGCCACGATAGAATTCACCCGCTCTGAAATTATAATTCCTGTAATTTCGCACTTGCACGCTTTTGGCACCAAGTCCCCTTTTTCAGTCTGCGCAGCTGTCGGTTAATTTGCGCCACAATGTGTTCTTAAGTAAAGTTTCGAAAGTTCGCTCTTCTATGTTTTCTTTAGCCGGAATTACAATTTCAGAGCAGGATATTTTTTATCGTCGCGCGGCCCGGAAGAACAACATTAAACGTAGCATACTTGACTGTTATAGTCGAATAATTATAAACACGATTACGATCGAATATTAAATATGCGCTAATAATTTCGGAATATGGCAGCGTGGTAGCCGCCTAGTAGTTAAGATGTTTAGCTGCCAAATCGAGATCACAGGTATCTCGTTCTGAATTTAAGTCGCTCTCAAGTTTATACCTAATCTGAAATATAATTAGGTACCAGAGAATTATTCGGGGGGGGGGGGGGGGGGAGTAAAGGCGGATAATCCAAAAGTAGAAAAGAACTGGCCCCAGTATTCTCATCAGATCCATTAGGCTGAACCTTAACTTCACAATGAAACCTCATCAAGGGAATGGGACTTACTTTACTTTTTAATTTCGGAATATACAGCGAAAAAAGGAGTAAATACGTATTTTAGTAAAGATAAATGTAGACTGTGTTTTTATAACAGGAAGGGATTGTCGTCTAATTCAGGGAGAACCGAAGAAATATTCATCAGAGACGTTGTATATTCTTCAGTTTTTTTTTTAAAAGATAAGCGAGTCTGAGCGTTTTTGTCATTATTAATAAAGTTTTTTATTTCCTCCGTTCCAAATGGAGAATGTTAAAAAAGTATTTCGTATTCTCTATTCAATCATTGATGTCGGTTATTCGCCATTTTATGCTATTAACAATATTGTTAATTTCGTCGAAACATTGGCCGGTCGCGGTTAAACGATACTAAAAGGGACTTGCAAAGCCTACGCATAGAGCAAAGATTTCCTGGAATCCGACATTGCTGTTTTGCTCCCTTCGCTTTATATTTACAGATTCTCGAAAACGTTTTTGTCCGAACACTGTTTAATGCGATACCAGCACACGCCGATAGAATTAAATTTTTGAACTCCGTTACTACGTCATTCAGCTTCCGCAGCAACATTTTAAACTGTTTAAGAAAGAATCTAGTCGATAACTTTGCAGAAAATACGTGTATTATACAAACTGATCACCAAAAATAATAAAATGGTTTGACTCCGTAGGAAGAGAAATGCAGCCTGCAGCTGAAACAGTAAACAAAAGAAGTATCATCTACAGGGAAAATATAAGGCTGAAATAGAAAACCCTGATCAAGCATCGAATATATATAGAATCGGACAATTTATGTCTGAAACAGAAGGCTTCAAGACAAAATCAAGTGTAATTGCCACGAAAAACTATGAACATGTAAATGATGGTACCTAGAGAATATATATACATACATATATGAACCGACATAACGATTTCGTTAAAATATTGTACATATTATAACGGTGGCCCAAAGGAAGAGTAATAGATATTAAAGACATCAAAATATCGTATGACAAGAAAATAATGACCGATTGGAGAATAATTGAAAATCGACCAGATTTAATTGTTGCAGAAAAAGGTTTGAAACGGGCAAAAATAATGAATGCAGCAGTCCCGCTTACTTTTAGAGCTTTAATAAGCGGAAAGAAAATATATCGATCTGGCTAATAAAATCGAATTTAGAACATCGATAAATGCTATCGGCGATACAATCGCACTGATTAATCGAAACATTACTACTGATAGTTAAATGGTGGACTTTTTAATCTTCTACATGTAATTTTCACTTGTGCAAAGATATTGTGTGCATCTATAACATTCTTTACAATATTGATGTTGCTGCATATATTACGATTTCACTATTAGCAGATAAGCATGAAAATTAGTTCAACAAAATGTTTGCCTTTTTTTTTCGACCGTCCACTCGTAATTATTACCTTCGACAGCGGTTACCGACATTATTTCTATTCCATTCGGCACTATGTTGAGTAACGTGGGCTGAGCGAACCCTGCACCATTTAACACACGTACAAATTCTACTTCTCACCGAGGCTTCCGCCTAGTTAATAGGTCTCAGCTGATGCCTAAGATAAAAGCTGCCCGTCGTCCGTTTTTAAATCTCACCAGACACGAAAAAAATAAATAAAAAAACCAAATTGAAGAAGTAAAAAAAAAAAAAAAAGCAGCGGTCTAAATTATTCGAATAAAATTTCCCTCATAATCTTCCTCCGTATGACAAACGCCTTATCGGTTCGGTCAAGAACAAATATCCACCACGATCGCTGCCTAGAGCCCGATCTGTATTTTTCACGCTTCCTACGCTATCAGTCTGCCGACCTATCTTCCAATCTAGCTCGACTGCTCCGGACCAAAGAGTTTTCAGATTGACCTCACATAGTGGAACTGAGCAATTTCAAAGTTAATCCATCATACGGTAGAAGACACTGATATTCGTGTCGTATCAGATGGCTAGTGGGCTCTTAAATGACTACTATACGCCCGTTACATCTAGACAAATCATTTCAGGGGCTATTCGGCAAACGAGTTCGAATGTACAAACTTGAAATTGATTCGATGTAGCGGGTCTAAATTCGTTTTAATTAACCGCTTCTGCCGTGCTATCAAGATTTTAGAGTTAATTAGTGCGGATTATTTTTTAATGGAGCAATTCGATCGATGAAGAAAACAAGACGTTGCAATGAAACCGATCCCATTTTTTACCGTTAAAAATGAAACGATGTAAAAAATTATTTATTTTTTTTTTTACAATTCTCTTTTTCCGTAATTTCTTTTCCCGCGTTAGAATAAAAAGGAAACGAAACTAATAAAATATGTATCGAATTAAGAATATATATATATATATATTTTTTTTACATCGAATATCTTTGAACTACGATTATTTTGCCAGCTTGATTTTCCTTTTTTTCTGTCCTACTAGGCCCATTTTCTCCCTTATTTACTACGAAAACTATTCAGTTTTTTCTTTCGGAAATAAACTCGTAATCCTCGTTTAAGTCTTGTAATTAAACGGTACATTCCAACTGCTCTTTGTTGCGTTAAAGAAAGTGCATAATAATATTCTTTTATGTGAAGCTTTGATAAATTATCTGCGTAAAACATAATTCCTCGTTACACATCAGTTAATTTCTGTCTCCTGCATTGGTCGTTTTCTTTCACTATTCTTAATATTATTTTCCTCAATTTATAGCTTTTTATTAATATTATTATTATTATTCGTCGTAAATAAATTACCGGACATAACTGTGTCAGAAAAAAATTATATTTGCTTAACGTTTCGGACAGCATACACACACTGACCCATAGACTACACTATTGTGAGTCTTTGTCGTATACGTTATTGATAGAAAAATAATCACTTCAGTTAGAAACAATGTCGTCCCTTTACTTTTTTTTTCAGTTGGCTAGTGCATTCATTGGTCATCGACGAATAAGGGTGATTAGGAGTTCGCTTCCGATAATTGTCAGTGTAAGCTGTCCGAAACGTTAAACGAATATAATTTCTTTCTAATACAGTTGTGTTTGAAATTTACTTAGTAAACACTGTGAAAGCTTTAAACATTTATTCTTAATATTGTACACCAGCGTGTATAATTTGAATATTCGCATTTGAAAATAAAATTAAAATAGTCCACTATGTATGTTTTTTTGTTCCCTGATATCCTACTTAACGATTTGAACTAGTTTTTTACCGTTCAACAAAGCCGCCCGAGCTTTATTAATTTTGTCAGAATTCCCTTCTTTTCCACGTACTGTTATTATGTCCCTATAATTCGCCTACGCTTCAATCACACTCTATTGCCCTCTTCCCGTCGTTTCGTCTCCCTTTAGTTTCCCCTTATTGTCATCCGAATGAGGAACTTATCTGTGATGCTAATCACATTTTCTTTGAGTGTACTGCTCTTTCTGCGGAACGCTCTTCCCTTTATTTACTCCTTTTCAAGGCTTTCTGCCCACTACTGGGCTTCCTACATCCTGTCCATTCCGTCTCAGACAATTATTCCTGCCATTGGTTCCTTTAGTTTTGCCATTGCCGATCAAATTAAGTTTTAATTAGTTAACTCTTTCAGACTATGGTCATTCTCTCCTTCACTCTTCTCGTTTGTCTTTTTCTCTTTCACCTTCTCTCTTTTGTCCTCTCCGCTCTACTGATCCTCCCTTTACATGCGCGACCCCAACCATATCCTTTTCGAATGTCCTGCTCTTTTCCCCGAGTGCTCTCATCTATACGCCGAACTCTTGGCGTTGGATCTTCCTACCCCTTTCAATGCTTCCTTTATCCTTCCCATCTCTAGACGTTATTCCCCTCCTACTCTCCTTTACACTCTCTATCTCCGATTGCCTCAGAATCTGAGTAGGTGATCTAAGCTCGTGTAGTTGGGTCAGTGCTGGCACCGAACCCATTTAAAAAAAAAAAAAAAAAAAAACTCTTCTCGCTCTGGGTGAGGTCCCCGGTTGACGAGCCGGAAAAAAAAATTAATATCTTCGTTGATTATACATTACTCCCGCTGTGCCCCTTGATCCCTCTTGCTTACATTTCTGTCTCTTTCTTATATATAACTCGGTAATTTTGGCCTCTCAAGGGGTTGTGCCCCTTGATTGACCCCTTTTGCTTACATCTCTATCCTCTTCTATACTTTGTATAAAATGATCAAAATTTACAACGTAATAATTCTTATTGGCATCAACACAAAAAAATAACATAATCACAAAAATCCTATCCTAACATTAACTTTCATTATATAAAATTAAGACATTTTTTCGTTACATTTTTCGTTACATAAAATTGTGATATTTTTTTAATAACAATCACAAAAATCCTATAAAATATAACAAACGTTACATAAAATTGGGACATTTTTTCTAATGGGGGTAGCCTAAGAATTACGGTGTAATTGATATAACAATATTCATTTTCGTAAAGTGAGTAGATTTTTTTAAACCGAATAATGGAATAATATGCACGAACCATCATTGGAGCGAGAATTTGTCCAACCATCTTATTCCTGCTTTCTTTCTTTTTCTTTTTCTTTTAAATGTTTTAAAAAATCTCGTAAATATACAAGGAACACGTATCGAAGCGTAAATAAAATAATACAACTAGGAAATAACTGGTTGTGAGATGGACAATAATTGTGGGGGAAGTGATCGTTCTGCAGATAGTTGTGAAAAGTGTATAATTTGTTCAGATATAAACGCGACAAAAGAAAATAAACGCGAAAAAATTAACTCCATTGACGAACTACTTAATATTCTTCTAACCGATCTCACAGCGAAGATGGCCGTAATGCAAAGGACGGTGTTCCAGAGGTGAAAGATTAATTAATTAGTTTTAATGATCAGCATTCGCGGCTCGCCCCGGTAAGTAAATTAATGGAGTAACGAGTTCGAGATCGGTAGCGGTTTTAATAGATCATCGGGTGAAGATTTTCTTCACCGAACTGTGCGCTGGAAGGAGATTCCACGTTAAAAAGACGGATTCTAAGCGGGGAAATCACGGATTGGTCCGGTAATTAATAATGACGAATTAGCGGCAAGGAGATAGGAAAACTTTAATTTCAGCTCGGTTCCCACGAGGAGGCGATAATAATCTGATTAAGGCGTATTCCATCTGCCAGAGTGTCCGATCGTTCATCCATCATAAATCTTTTGGAGCGGAACGGCGTAGGCTCGGCGGTATCCATCGAGAGGACACCGTCCGCTGTTTCCTACTGAGACGTCTTTTGGAGTTTCTGAAAACGTTAACACAGTAATAATCGGGCATTAACAATGACCTGGTTAACTAGCAGAGAGTCGTTTAGTCGCACACACATTCGATCCACGCAGACCCCGGGGTAGCTCGGCTGCCATCAATCATAAGCGGCATGCCGCCGTTGAACGGATAGTGGCACTCGGAGCATATGAGATGTGCTTTGCGGTTATCATCGCTGCATCTGAGTTGACTTGTTCGAGAAACGTGTACATTCGATTTTTATGTCGCTATAACTAACAGCCATTTCACGCTGTTAATCCGGAGATAATAATATTAGTTAAATTTCCATCGCTCCGCGTTTCTTTATGTTCCCGGCCGGCTACCGACGCGGACGACCGATGCCGCACCGAAGAAATATTTTAATTTTTTAATCGCGCTCCGGCTTTTCTTGTATACAATTTCAAGCCTGCTACCGTGTTGTGTATCTTTGTAAACAGGACAATTAATAAGGCGGTAATGCCGTTTCTGGTGCGGCCAGCGGCCACCATCCATCTACTCGCATTAGTAACCCCGCCAACGGCAATGTCGGCCCTCCCTGTTCTTGCAGGCTTATTTTCCACTATGTCATTACCGGGTACAAATTGTAATTGCTCGTTTAATTAATTACATTTTGACGCCAGGTAATTTCTCAAAACATTAACGGGCGTGTTTTTTTTTTCTAGCCACTAAATTTACCGAAGATACAGCAAAGCCGAAAGCTTCTAGCCGAGATGATATCGCTTTAGTTATTAATAATTCACTTCGAGTCGTATGACGTTCTTTATCGTTGGACACAGGTTCTCGCGTTCGCGTCTCACGTTCCGCTTCTCGCATCGAGACCAATATAAGACTCGGACAGTGGTTTTTCTAGGAGGAATCTTTTCCAAAATTTTAATATTCAAAAGAAGTGGAAAACTATTATATATCGGTACGAATAGGCTTGTAACATGTAACAGTCGTATTGCTCGAATTCGAGCGTCGTGACTACCTCTATTCGTACAGTCTAGTTGTACAGAATAGGTAGCGCTCATAGCAATTGTTATATGCAACGCAGGTGTGCACACGCAAGAAGACTACATTCGGAACTGATAGTAGCCGCTTGTTATCGCGCCACTAGTGCAGTCCCGTGTGTGTCTGCTGTGTACTGACCTAGCGCGCATATGATGTTGAACGTGGTGGTTTGCCATTGCCTGCCACGTGATTATTAGCGATTATTTATTTAATTCTTGTAATAAGTTTGTCGTCGCTCGGGATCGAACCCGTGACCGCCATATCGGAAGTCAAGCGCTCTAGCAACTAGGCTATCGCGACGACAGGCTTAGAGAATGATTATTCTTAGGGAAGAATTACAGTTTTCGAGGTTGCACGGCGTGTTCATTTTATGCCGGGTTTGAATGTAAAAAATTACCCGACAGCTAACCATTCCGGAAATCTGCCTATGCTATTGAGATTGTCTGGAGTTTTTTTTTTTTTTTTGAAATTTCGGCATTGCGGTGTACAGATTTTCTCAACGAACTTATTTATAATTGTTGACCCAAAACCGATGTGTATAATGCGTTCAATTTTTCTCTAATTAAGATTTACACTGCGAGTCTTCGTGGTACACGTTATTTATCAAAAATGATCTCTTCGGTCAGAGATAATGTCGCCCCTTTCTATTTTTTTAGTCGGTTGTAGTGCACCGATCGGTCACCGACAAATAAGGTCGATTGGCTCGATTAAGTGTTAAATTTCTAAACTCGAACCAAATCTTATTATTATTAAAGATGCCTCATATTTACGCCAGGGGTCATCAGGAAAAGAGTTCTGTCACGAAATTTGTCCCAAAAAAATTTCACAATTTTATGTGTAACGAAAAAATAAGTTTACTTGGACCGATTTAGAATTACGTTGTAAATTTTGATCATTTTATACAAAGTATAGAAGAGGATAGAGATGTAAGCAAAAGGGGTCAATCAAGGGGCACAACCCCTTGAGAGGTCAAAATTACCGAGTTATATATATATATATATATATATATATAGATAGATGAATGGATAGATATAAATACAATGTAATCCTTCGAAACCGCAAGCCATATTGTTGGATAACGTAACAGTGTGTTCATAGAAGCGAGCAAATAGATAGCAACTCTATAATCGTAACAAAGCGCGCGATAAATCTTATGTCTACACCGATCGATGTATGTGAATATGTTTCCTTATTAGATCGCGAGCGCAGTTTCTTTCCATGTCGATTGTTTTCAGGTTAAATTTTCTGGTTAAATGTTAAGCTGGCAAATCTATACCGGCATTGTAGTTGTTTTGCTTAAATATTTAATTAATTAGCTATCTGGGAAGTGTTATTAAAATGAAACCGAAAAAACGAAAGAAAACGCAAAAGAATACGGTGAAAGGTTTCCAGCTTTTCTAGGAAGTTTTCGCAATGTACGGATACGATATACACTACTGTTTTACGATAATCCGGCGGAGTCGCTTTGACAAATTAAGCAGCGAGATTATGATGCGGCATTTAAAACGGACCAATAGAACAGCTAAATTACATTTTTTCTGACCTTTCTACCGACCAGCCAATTAAAAACCGACTGATACTTAGATACGAGTATATAAACATCTCTCGTAATAATAATAATAATAATATTAATAGTAATAATTAAAACAGTAATAATAATAATAATAATAATAATAACTGCGCGACCGGTTGATTACTGTTCCCATTGCGAATTCCGACGCGTTCCTTCATCGGCTCAGCGCAAAATTTGTAAACCGTTCCAGTGATATTCTGGCAGTGGTTGACCGAGGAAAAAATTTAGAGCTCCAACTTACACAGAACCTGTGAGCACAGTGCGCGTGTTTATAATTAGTTTCGGTCGGTCGTTCGATTTTCGCATTGGCTCTGTTAATTAATCTTAACCGTTAAAAAAGGTAATAAACGGCCGGGAATAAATTAAGCGCTGCGCCGAAACGATATATTGCGCCGATAATAATTAAAACTAGTCGATTTCCGGGAATCACAGACAAAGAAGGAGGACGCGACGCGCACATACATAGAAGTCGCGACGACAAAGTCGGACGAAGAATTAGCAAAAATAACGTTGTCGTCGTCAACTGAGTAGAAAGTTGACGAATACAGAGTCTCGAAGCACAGCAGCGACCGTCGCGACCCTCATCGCCGGCCAATCTGCTAATTAGCTCGATCGGGCCAAGCGGCCGCAGTGCGAAATTAATAAAGCCGCCCAGAACACTTTTGATAATTAATACAGGCAGCGCCGCGGGCTAATCTCGGGCCAACAAAATTCGGCAATAAAAAAGGAATGCAGAGCTCGCACTGTCCGAAGACGGCAACAGGAGATGAACTTGTCCCAATAAACTAATGTTTCCACTATTCATTTAAGGTTCATTCCACTTTGCCAACGGCCAGCCATATTTTTAACTCTATCTGCTCACTTACTTTTATTAATTATAATCATTAAATACGAAAATGCACACGCGGACACTTGCGCACGCACACATACTATATACATATATACACATATATATATATATATATACGTATCGTCGTCTGCGCAGATTTTTCCTGTGTTTCCCTAGTGTGCTTCGCTGGCCGGCGCGCAAACTATAAAATAATCTCTTTAATTAAACGAACATAAAAATTTGCATCATAATCTTTTTTTTTATTATTATTATTATTCGCTTCTACTGTACGACGACCATCGGCTGTCGGTGTGTGTTTTAACGTTCGGACGCTGCGCCGTTGTTCGCAACTAGCAATCGCGCGAACGGCGATCGTCGGCTGGCGCACGATAGCCGAATAAATTAGGAAGCGGTGAGCCAGACGATTCCGAAGATTAAGAGACAGTGCGACTCGCACGCACACGCGCAGCCGGACCTAACTTGAAACATAATATATATACTTTAAGTATCAAAAATGATAATAATATTATCGTTGGGCCGTAGAGCATGTCATCCGAAGGGCTCGCTGCCGGAGCCAGAGCCGGGCAGCGGCTAACTGTTGACTGCCGTTTTCTGGTAAACAAGTCATCGGAGAAAAGTGAGCAGCGAATTACAATAAATCAACCACTCGTTAATGTGGCCCGGAATTTTAATTGCTTTCTACCTGCTCTCGCAAAGCCTGACATTCTCACCGATTCGCTTGTCCCGAGCCCAGCGTTCGTCTTTGTCTTCCTCCGATTCGGATCGCCCGGCTATCACTATCACCGCTCTAATTGATCAATCTGTAAAAAAATCTCCCAGCTCCCCGCTATTCTCTACACGAATACGTACAAGTTTCACCTTGTCAAAAATCTTAATAAACACCGGCAGATACACGGGTGCCGTCGTACGTGCTTACATCTCCTCTGAAATCGATTACCACAGCGCGCCGAACGATCCGTCTACATCGATCGAAGATAACACACGCGCTTTTTTCACACTGCCACCAAGCACGCGATCTCGCACCTCTCGCTATCCCGCGTCAACATCCGAGTCTGCAACCGTTCGTTCAGACTGCCGCGACTCTTTTTTACCCCCCTCACATGAACACAAAAAAAGAAATCACGAAATCCTTAGCGCATCGATTTTCTAACAGCGCGCAATCTAGTCGAAAAATCGATTTAACAACTAATACCAAAACCAATTAGTCGATATCTATAAGATAGAAGAGTGAAAAATCCATATCGTCCGCATTAACGAAAGGCGGAGAAAACCATTTTCCCTTCGGAATACATCGAGAAAACATTTTCCTGCTCGCGATTTTATTCGCTCCCCTTCGTTATACATTCGATAAATTGCGCAAACTACATGTAGATTTACGAAATGTTGCGTCGTAGTATGGACATTTTTACTCTTAACCTTATAATCCTCTTCTTTTTCTCAATCCGCGGATTGGTGGATAACACATCTTTATATAATTTTCGACCGTAATAACTAAAACTAAGCATTAGAATTTCCTTTTCTCTACCAATTTCCTTTTTTTAAGTCTACCTAACTCCGACTACTCCTGTATCCTTTAGTATTTGTTCGATATATGTTTTCTTTGGTATTCCTCAATAACGTTTTCCTTCCATTTTTCCTTCAATTATTTGCACTAATTTAATGGTTATAATTGACGCAACTTTACTTTCTTTTAATGTTTTAATTAAATTTCTCGATTTATGTATGTGTGTCTTTAAAGACTTTTCCGTTTATTGTTTTTCGCATTCAGCTGATTTTTTGCATGCCAACACCATGTTTCGTGGGCCCCACCAATTCGATTGTACATTTGGCTGCTAATTGTCTACATTTCCGACTCGTACGGCAATGTGATATCCGTATGTATGATTTTACGAAATGCTTTTTTCTAGTTTCCAAGTTTGTGTGTTTTTCTAGGTCAGTAAGGATTTCTTGTTATCGAAAGCAGCTTTTTCTAGGCTCATTCTTGTTGTTATCTTTTTATCGTTTCTTCCGTCATTAGTTCCCCCCCCCCCGGGTAGTTATTTACTTGTTTTACAGTTTTCCGATTAATTTTTAACTATTCCTTGCTTTTTATCACACTGCATTGCTACTGTCTTTTCTTCGTTTATTACCCTGTATTACATTTTTCAACTGCATTATGTTGTATCGAAGAAACCTTGTAATCTAAATAAATACCGTAGGGAAACAGAATCAACCGCTAAAACTCGGTCACGAATTTCACATATAGAACGTACAATTGCGTCGTATCGATTGAGTTCAATGCGAGCAGACATCTTATTCTATATAAATAATAAAAATCAAATGCCGTTCGTTAATAAACGCACCACTTCAGAACGACTGGGCTGATATGGCTGTTTTTTGTTTTTTTTCTTTTTTTAATGTTTGTAATAGTCCGAATGGGGTGAAAGAAAAATTTGTTAAAGCTGCCCGGAACATGTTTGTATGAACATATCAATACGCGTAATTATTTGTTATGTTCGCTATTGGAAAAATTTTCAGCAAAAAAGAAAAAAAAAAATCGAGATAATTGCAAAGAAAAGTCGAAAAATTCGAACAAACTGCAAAAATCATACTTTTTCTACATACACCCTCGATCATAATAGACACTAGCAGCCACACACATTTCGTCGATTCTGGTTTTTTGTTTTGTTCGTTATGCTCCTGGAATGGAAACGATGTGTACAGATCGATATGCATGTACCTGATGGTTGACCGATTCAAAAATTTAACTGACGGTTCTTTTCTTTCTTGTTGTTTCTAGGTGTAGGTCCTTAGCTGACGTTTCCACGGGGGGGGGGGGTAGAAAAAAATACCTGATGGTTTTCGGCCTAATCCACCCACTATTAAAAGTAGCTTCGGGTCACTTTTTTTTTAAAAAAAAAACGATGGACAAAAAAAAATCTTAGAAAATAGTTTATTTTCCGATTTTTTTCTTGTTTTCGCCCTCCTTATACCTATGTGTATCGATCCGCTGGTGTCAACATAACTTAGTCATCCGCTCTACCTCTGCCACTCCGAACGCGCCTTCGATCAAAACAGTTCTTCCGTTTGTGTCCAAAAGTGACACATTACACGTATACGAATATTCGTGTGATATTTATTAATCAGGCGGCAATGTATATGTTGTCATTGAGACTAACGTAGTCGAACGAAAATCTACACATTGATGATATACAACGAAAAAGCACAGGTTTTCTTTTTGATCTTCTTTTCTTGTATCGTTTCTGTGCAGTTCTGTGTCCTTTTGTACTTCAATCAAAAATCAATACACTTTTTACGCTGCAGACCATCGGAAATGGCAGTTAGATTTCACTGGGCTCACCGAAGAAACCGGACAGAAATTTAATCGCGATTTATTAAAGTAATTATATTTGTTCTCTTCCGCCATAATATCTTAATTATGTTCAGTCGATCGACGCTTCTCTTCTATATACTAATACTATAGCTTAATTATTCCCAGTCGATCTGTATTTTCAAATGGATCTTCGCAGTTACTGTCTTCCTGCTGTTATTAACTGACACGCATATATGTATATATGTAATCTACGGGAGTTGAAGATCTATTTACGTCATCTTACGCGGACATTGTTGCGTCGCGAATAACGTTACAAATCTTAAAGAATCGATTAATTATATTTGAAGAGTACGAGACATTTTATATAAATTACAGTATTAACGAACGTATTTTTTTTCACATCGACACTAATTATCGCCACTGGCTGCACACTAGATGGGAGCGTAGATGCCGACAAACGATCGAAAAGAGTTAACGAAGGGATACGCCAGATTTCGGAAGACAAAGGCATATTCAACCGCGGTCGTTGTTGAGTCGAAAGAAGAGAGAAGACAAACGCGAATGTAGAAAGAAAGAAAAATTCGAACGAAAATTTTTATATTCGAGTTTGATATTATTGACATGGATATTCCTTATTCCGGGGCAAAATGTAAAAATGTTTTCACTAAGAAATTTTGCCTGTCACGAAGAAATGTTACTAAATTTTATAACGCGGTTTTTACCATCAGAGCCAGTCGATAACCTGGGAGGTGTGTCATATTTACACTATGGTAAACATTTTATCCAATTTGTTACCAACAGTCTGCGGTTTTTACCGAAACGAAATAGCCGTATCACAGTTTACGCACCATCCCAATAGGCGTACATATCTATGTCACAATGTACTTCTGTATGGTCTGGTTTAATTTTTTTGTTTAAATTAACTCGGGAACCTTCAACCGAATAATTGTGGATCATGTTCGCAGTCTCATCCTATTCAAAATGGAGTTCGAAAACACGCGACGTAAATAACGTACAGGATGTACGATTTTTCGCTTGTAGACCGTAAATTTCTCGATGAATTTTTTTTGTTTCTTCCGTTACTTCTGAATTTGCCCTACTGTTAGAAGCTGAACTGTCGCTTTTATTGTAACAGTGCCTCCTTTGAGGTGTCCAAAAGTTTTAAGGAGGTGATTTTCCCGACTTTAGGTGCGCGGAAGGAAGAGAATAAATTCGAAAGTGGAAACAAAATTTAAAAAAGGAAAAAGTTAAATGCGCACATTATAAAGGTATTAAATTAACAGAGCGGTGAAATGAAAAATGAAAATTCCCCACAGGTAAAACATATTTAGTGAGTAGTTTAACCTTTTTCTAAAACTCGATATTTCAACCTTGCCATAATGACATCCCTGTGACCGGCAGATGATACTAAGAATTATAAAAGAGTCTTAATTAACTGCGCCATTTTTAAACATAAAACGTTACATGATTTTTCATCACTCTTACCCCAAGAAGTGATATAAAAATCCTATAACTAAAAATCTCCAACTTTTTTTCGTCGCGCTTAAAACACATTTACTTTATTTTGCTAAATTGAAACCGACAGACGGCCAGCATCTGGTAATCTAAAGGTTATTCCACGGCGAACTTCGAAATATTAATTTTGTTAACAAGTTTTTGTTTTTACTAACATTAAAAGGAATTCATTAAAATTGTTTTTTTGTTATACTTCAATACTCCAGAGGAGGTTTCAATTCCAGTTTCTGCCGCTTATCGAAAATTACTAATCACGATACGAGAGTCAAGCCTTTAACTGTCAAAGTTAAAATTAAAAAATTAAAAAAATAAGGAGCAATAAAATTACATGTACCAACGGCCTTACTAAGACAATTAAAGTGCTTATATAGCCGATAAAAAATGTATTAGCCGCTTTTAAAATCACCTTAACCGTTTACGGATTTTCAGAAGCACATCCTTCAGCGCGCGTTGTTAGTTAAATTCGATTCAAAAAAAGTGCGCAGGTTTTCTGTTGAACCGTTGAAGAGGTGATTTTTTACAAGATTCAGTTTTTACGCTGTCCCACGGGTCTTTTTACAGACAACCATAAAGTATTTCTCACCTCGTTTCTAACGCGGACCTATATCATCGACATCAGCCGAAGCTATCATGCAAGCCCATTAAAAACGGAGACGTCCCATTATCCGATCCGGTCGAAAAGGTTGGCTTGCTGACAAGTGTCTCCAGTCACATATATCAAACAGCAACATTTACATCGAACATGTATGTATAAGAAGGTAGTTCAATAGCCTTAATTTACAAAATCAATTTCTCCCCAATTCACTTGATTTTTTATATGTATGTTATAATTATATATATATATATATACATACATACATACATACATACATATATATATATATATATACATATACATATATACATATATATATGAAACTTTTTACTTAAACTTTTCTTTAATCATTTATCAACGTATCCGTGTTAGCAAAATTGCAGAGGTATGTAAAATCCAAAAATATTTTATATGATATTTCGCATTTTATATAAAATAATTTTTAGACATTATACAAAAGGGAAATCAACATTTTTTCTGATTATCTAATTAGACGTTATTGGTAATATGTGAAATGTAACTTAGACGCTGGATAAAAAGAAATAAATGTATAATATGCTGTGAAATAATTTCGTATATCATTAAATGAGCCCGGTAAATCGCTAAGAAAGTATATAGTGTCATCTGATGTATATATAAACATAAAAACATACGAAATAAAACAACCATATATGTATATTTAAAAAATTCTAAAACGTTTTGGACTGCATAATCACGGAAATACCGAGTTATCCGGAACTAGTAGGCATTTTTAATTATGTATGTTTTTGTTTATTATTTATTTGTATTAAATTTGAGGTTCATGCATAATTTTATTATTTAGTTTGACTATGGCAGCAACTCATTTCACCTACGTTCGAGTTGTTACTTAATATTTGTGAATCCGGAGACATTTCTGAATAGTTAAATTTTAACACGAATTAATTTGCGGCTTACAGTAAACTTTGTAGTAGTAAGAATGTAGGTGAATACATCCTGTTTGTTAAAACTGTATAATAAAACAAACTTTAATAACAAACAATATAGAACAATAAATTAGATAAATACCTATTTAGAAACGTTTTCGGGCATAACCCATCATCAGCTAAAACTAACTTAAAGGAAACTTAAAACATACATTTATTATAAGTAGTAAGAATGTTTTATTTTATAGAGCGAAGTTTCGACATAATCTTAAAAAAATTGAATATTTATATTTTTAGAAATAGCAACAGTTCAAAACTTCTTCTTTGCTATCAATTTATGTATTTTGAGAATATACTCGTAATATAAGGAAAATTAACCATATATGTATACATATATACATATATGTAAACATTTCGTTGTCGCAATGGTTTTTTGAACGTTTTCGAATGCTAACACAGATGAGTTCCCGTAGCATTAGGAATTAATTTAATTAATAATATCACATAAAAATAATTTAACAATTAGTTAAAAGACAAATGATATTATACATATACTAATGATTGTGCCAATTTTACGCCGTGGAATCATGTAACATTTTCTACAACGTTTTCGATTATATATACTTATATATATATATATATATATATATATATCATTTAAAAATGACACAGTTAGTTAAAACTATTCCTGTCAACTGTTGATACGAAGGTTTTTTTTTTTATTAAAACGCGTTTATTCTCTTAATGATGATAATGCAGCGGAAATAGTTTTAGCAATAATAATAGTACAGTAATAGCAGTGAATATAACGATGCAATAAAAATAAATAAAAATAATAGTTAATATATGTATAATAATATTTCAATTGTTGAATATAATCCTTAATAGTTGTGTTAATAATAACAAAATTAATGAAAATAACAAGCAATATCGAATCATATATTCTTAAGAAGGAAATTTAATAACAATTAGCAGTTTTAAGATCATGATTCTAGCGAAGATTGTAACAAAATATGAAATTTTTGGTGATAGCAGTAACGATAATAATAATCATAAAAAAACGGTAATAATAATCATTAAGACTTTAAGGTACAATAATAACCACAAATGTGGTTACGTGGATAATTGTGTTACGATGAAGTTGACTGTCAGTCATTATCACTATTGAAAAGAAGATAATGTTTCGTAGTTAAAATTAAACTAAAATTATAACAATAATTATTCAAGTGATGAGGAAATTAAATCGTTATTAATCGATCAATTAACTATGGCAGCAGTTTCACACCCAGGTGTATCAATAATAACTCTACTCCATCTACATTGGTGCACACGTGATAATATAAATATTCTTAAGACATCCTTACAATATTTTAACCCTTTCGTTTACAATGTTATTAAATTCATTTTAATTCCATGTATTATGGATACATTGTGACATTATGTTACCATTTGGTAACAAATTATATTTCCCAAAAATAAGGGCCGGAGAGGGGGGAAATATGCATAAAACATCATTTACACATCCAGGAATTGAAATTGAAATTTTTTTTTCTTAAAACAAAGGAAAAAAATGTGTGAACGAAAGGGTTAAATTAACGTGTGCGATAGCAGTTAAATACCGATGCATAATAATATATTTGGAATTAGCCTCTCTATACATTAATTTTTATTCGTAATTATGCATATGTAATAAAAGAAATTTGAATTAGCAGTAATTTGATATAATTAATATTTTTAATTTTATAAATTAAACAATTTTTACATTTAACATTTATTCCCAAATGGAAGAACTGATAAATTAAGTTAGATATTAACGAAAAATATTTCGCAACCTGTAGAACACAAAACATATATTCGATTAATATCGTTTATAGATTTACCTTATAATACTGCAAGGATCGTGCAGCACGTTCTTTAAATTATTTTTTTATTTAATTAGCGTATAGTCTTCATCAAAAATTGTAAAAGAACTATTATAAAGTCCCAAAAATTATTAAAAGACGCCAAATTTAGGAAACATTAAAAATCAAATTTTAAGAAAACTAATTTTTAAAATATTCCACAGACCCCGTTCTATAATAGTTACGGAATTTGTTTATTTTTTTTTTTTTTTTAATCGCCACAAAAACACGGAGGTTCGAAAATTTCGAAATTTAAAAGCGCAAATTAAAGAATACACACCTAAAGCGGTAAAACGGATAACTAAATAAAAGTCCGCAACCATTAAGAACCAAAGAATCATTCTTTTTGTTTTATAATTACGTATTTTCATCACTAAAGTATATAGAAAAACTATGGGACCTCCAAAATTTTTATAATCAAAAAGCGCTAATTTACAAAAAATGTGAAAATTAAGCACTACAAAATTTTTTTTTCAAAAATCCCGCTGCTGGATTGATTTTTTTTTAATTGACGTATTTTGGCCTATAGAATAGCGCAAAAATAAAAAAATTTAAGGGACAAAATTTAGGATCATATACATCTAAAACAGGAAGACTGAAAACTAAAAAAAGTTCACAGCTCTTTTCCAAGGCTTCAGTAATTATTCACCGTCACAAATCATTACCTAATGTATCAAATAAAATCAAAATAAAAACTCGATAATATTGAAAAGGAGAAAAAAAAATACTACTTCTACATCTACATTATAGTCCGGGAGGCAGTGAATTTTTTTTAGTATTTATTTTTGCAGTTGGTGTACATGAATTAGTTTGTTCTGTTAGTGAAACAAAGCAATTATTTTTGAGTCTGGCTAAAATTTTCGGATGGGTTCAAAAGATAAAAAATAAAAACAAGTTCACTTATTTTCCCAGTCATAAATATTTTACATTTACTAAAGTTGAACATGAAATTTATGAAAATAGCAGTCTGGCTTGTCTCAAATGGAGGAAAGTATGTCTGGCTGAAAATTTTCGAATTCAAAAATTTCATCGATTTTTGGGATCTGTAACCCTTATTTTTACACGCTTGAAATTTAACGTATAAATTGATACTATCATTAAAAATAAGTCTGGCTTATTTACGAAATTGGCAAATAAGTCTGGCGGCATCTTCAAAATTTTAAAACTAGAAAATTTTTGCTCTTATTTTCCCGGGTTTGAAAATTTATCACATACTCTATATAAAATGTATTTGCTTTTTTGTATTTGATTGTTTAATACTCTCATGATAAAAACATGTAGGTATGACACCGATCACCGTGCCTAATTTAGCGCTGACGAGTATTAGACGAGTCTAGCAAGGCTTTCGTCGGGGTGTTCCACATTAGCCAGATTGTATTTTAAACTATTATTATAACATGGACCATTATCTGATAAATGTTCAAAACTGCGAAAATAAGGGAAATTGTTCTGATAATATTTTTTCAGTTTTCCACCTGTCATTTACTCACAGATTAGACAGACTATTTGTTTTACTTACCTTCAGTATATCTCTTACTATTACAATAATCTGTATCACTGAAAAAAACAAGTACACTGCATTTGTATGTTGTAACGCATTTTCCGTCTCAACCCATCGGACCCCCCCCCCCATATATATATACATATGAATTTTACTTAGAATTACTAACTGAATAATTCTATCGATGCTTGCTGACTGCGAAAATTAGTACCTAAAAAATTCACCGCCTCCTGGACTTATAGAGTAATCTAAAACTGTAGCCGAGGTGGTTTTTATTTAATTTCCAAAGTATTATCGAATTCGCGGGGTTCTTGCAATGAAATAAAGCGGCATTGAATTTTTTTAAATTATAGAATAATATTATAGTTTAAAAAAAAAAACGTTATTTTTATGAATTTATGAATTTGCATGTATTTTAAAATAATTATTAGTACGTAGCAACTATAATTAAAGAGAAATATTTGAGGAAAAAATTATTTTTTTTATAAACTTTTTTCGGAAGAAATACATGGCATAATTTAAAATAATCGATTTGTTTTTATTCATATTTAAGAAGGACGCTCTGAAAATGAGCTGCTGCTTGATCGCGTCTAATAAAAACGCCACAAATTTAGTGGTACTTATTGGAAATCAAACCATCGACTACATTTTCGATGCTTGTGGTACGTTATAAAAGCCGAGAGCCAGTTTTTCAGCAACTTGACATGGAAATTCCTTTAAATTTGAACATACTCGAAATTAGTTTAAAAAATGAAAGTACTGATACATGAAACATACCACACGATGTACTATGGTAAATAATATTGTAAACATGTATTATTTACTTTTCATCAAAACCGATTAAGTGTTGTGTTTCCTTAATGATTGTATTTTATTTTATTTATTTAAAGTTAAATTTAATTATCTCACAGTTTACGTTGAAAGTTACTAGTTAACAAATAGTACATTAAAATTCACTCGAAATTTTGGTCCGATATGTATGCTCGCTAGTTTTCCAATCCGTACTCCTTCTATCTTTCTATTTAACCTTCAATTCCTGATAGTCCATGGTTCCATGGCTGTCAAGTTCTTCAACGTAACTCCATTGTATCCATATGTCGTCTTGAGATTTGACCATAGTGCTGTATAAATCCTACCCGCCTTATCAGTCAGTATATAGGAAGCCCCTTATTGATATTTAGTGTGACATGAACATTGAAATGTTCGGAGTTCCAGAAAAAAAGAAAGAAAAATAATCTAAATAAAGAGTTGTAAACGGACAAATGCTTTATTACAAATTGAAAACAATGCACATTTATGCGAGTTCCTCGTTAAAAAACAAACAGAATAATTTTTTTCGTTTTGTTAATTCTCTTTTTTGAACAGAAATTTGTTTCTAATATTTTCTTTATAAATCTTAAGAAAGGGGCAAAAAGTGTATTTATTTGTTTATTTGTTTTTTCTTTATTGCGTTAGACTTGTCAGCAGCGGACGATCACCCATCAAAAAGAAGGTGTAATTAAAAAGTTAATAAACGAAAATTAAAGTTAATACAGCTTTATTCAGCAAAAATGACTTATTAATCTAATAGTATACTTTAATTTTTTTATGTCAATAAACTTGTCTCTAATTTTTGATTTTTTCCGACTTACAAAAAGAAAGAGGTTATATGTATGTTCGTCACGTATGTTTTTGTTTTTTTATGTTTGTTCGGCTTAACTCATATTCATGTGAATCGACCATTTTACTGGTTCAGACGCCATTTTTCGGCAAATCCAAAAGAAGATAAAGAAAAAAAAACCTTCTATTTTACTATTTAAAATGTCATAATTCAGTAAATTGCCAAAAGATCACGATTTAACATTACAAAAGGGAAAAAGAAAGAGAATATAAAAAGACGCTATTCAATTAACCAAATATTTTATAATGTACTTCTGACGTACAAAACAAAAATTTATAGCAATTAAGCGAAAATAATTTTTTAATGGATGAAAATTTCTGTTATTCTCTGTTGGCGAAATCTAATTGAATACCATTTCATTTAAAGCGTAATTTGCAAATAAATATTTCAAATATATTATTTACCTGCTCGATTTATTTTTATAAATGATATACATCCATTACTATATTAGACTGACTCAAAATTTTTGTTTTATTCGCAAGCGACAACTTATAATATTCAAGATAGAAGAACAGTTTCCTTCAGAACGGTGATACGCATAACACCCAAGCCAGAACAAATTGCGACTTCATAGCGTAAAGACGTCAGTATGCAGACGTATTCGGCATTTCTTACGACCTTTAATGACGCGCTGTCCGAGCTAGCAAAATAATAAAATTTGGGTAACAATCATTCAATTTCTCGGACGGTCTCGGCAGCGGGCAAACGCGGCATTGTTTGTCAAAGACGCTTTCTTGATTAAAAAATCGAGGGATCCGCCGCTGCGTCAGGGTAATCTTTTTTTCTGCCTACCAAACGTGACCGTGTTGCCAAGTTGATTTTTTCAAATTATTATTATTATCATTTTTTTATGGGTCATTCCATTTTTAGGCGAAATGGTACCAGACCAAATTAAAGACACCTCCGCGTAAAACGGTGAAAAAAGAAAAGGATTATAACCTTCCTAGAATATTTGCTTTTTGGTGTTTATATTATTTCATAAAAACTGATCTGCTGTTATAACAATAACTTTTTTTTTTTTTTTTTTCATATTTTTTATTGTGACAACAATAAAAGTTGACTACACGTGGAGAGAGTTACACTTCTAATGAAATGACTCCGACTTTATACATCATTTCACTAAATCGTATGGTTTTCAACGTTTAAGCCGCCTTGTATCCTCGGAGTTGTCAAGCAGTTGTACGACTTCGGCATTAGTATGTTTCTCCAGCCGTTTTTCGTGTTTGCAGGCGAACTTGCTAATGGGGTATTATCTGCTGATTCAGAGTCATTGGAATGTTCTCAGCTTTCCGTTATCACTACTTCCATTTTTTAATGCAGCAAGCAGACGAGCGATTGCCAAATAAAAATACTCCGTTACGCTGTACGATTTAGTCTAGCCATCCGATAAATCTATCTCAAAAAGGAAGCATGAAATTTCGGGAACGACGCATCATACATGATCAATCATCCGGTAGTGAGTGACGGCTTCGATATAGAACCGCCTAGTATAGATGACGGAAACCAGTTTCGAGACGAGGTTCCATTTTAAAATTTCTTTCACTGATTTTCGAAGGTGGGATTAATCATCTTTATAATGTCTTAAAATATTACGCAACAATAATTTAATGTTGAAAATAAAATTAGGAAATTTCTCGAGAAGGGGGATATTTTCGCACCGGTAGGCTTTGCTTAACATTTAGGCGCAGTAATTTCTTTAATAACGAATTAACTTAATTGAACCTACTAAAAATTGTAATATCTTGAAAAATTAGCTATTTTAGAAACGATGTACGTGCATCTGTTGTTTTCAAAAAAGGCCCCGCGTGTAAAAAACCGGACTATATGAAAGAGGTTTTACTATCGAAATAAGATCGTGTTGAAATTCGCGTGTTTATTAAGCATTTATCTATTAAGAATTCTGTTTCTTATTCCAGTTTGCAACGACTTTATTATCTTCCTTCTCCGTATCGTGCTTCATAGGTCTCTTCCATCTCCACACATTATCTCGGTATATTGATCACATCCTATTAACACCACTTGACATTCTATAAAGATATTTTCCGGGTAAAGGTCGTTAACGAGTTAAAAAAAAATATGAGAAATAATTGGCTAACGGAGAAGTTTAATAAAAGCAACCCCTCTATGTTCTCTTCAGATCCGTAAGGAACATTGCAAAAACCTTCATTAGTTGATATTTTTCTCTTATTTTTTTAATTTGTTGTTTAATATGTTTAGTTTATTTCTAAATATGTATAAGTATGATAAATGCAATTTGCCTTTATTTTAAATAAATTTTTTTTTTCACTGGAAAATTTTATTTTATTATTAAGTACTACTATAGAAGAGGTAATTTTCTTTTTGTTACGTAAAAAAATTCATAATTTGATATTTGTTGTATCAGAAGTATGAGACTTTATTTTATACTTTTAAAGAAAACAGCATTATTTATATCTTTTATTTATTTTGTTTTTTATTTTTATTTTTTATTTTTTGGTAGGAGGGGGTTCGTCGCTGGCAAGTCCCCCGTGCGAAACAGAATACGAAGAACACTACTACTTTAAGAACTTGCCGTCCAATAATGCGCTCCGTTTTTGTTAACTGGAAAAACTGATCGGTATTCGATAGCCTATCTGTAGAATGTATAATTCAGGTAATTAAGATAGTTTTAATTTTTTACGATAACCAATCTTCTTTATATTGCGATAAATCCATTTCTAGAATGAATAGACACCAACAAGAAGAAGGCCTCGTTAGAGGTATAAATTAACGGATGATGGGCTCCGGTATATAGAGACATGAATCAGGGAGGGTTTACATAGTCTGGTTGTTTCAAAAATTAAATGATTTTCATGGCATCGGTACTGATGAAAACGATTATCGATGACTTCTAAGTGAACGTCTTTTTCGATTACTGAATTTTAGAGAAGCAGCTGTTATTATTATTTTTTTAGAATCTCGTCATAAATTTCGTTAAAACTCCAAAGTTCCTCTGTATGATAAAACGTGCCAGCGAAAAATTACCGACTGACCCATGAGCGTCGCCAGCGGGGGGGGGAGCTGACCCCCTCCCGGAGCCTTGAAACTTTTTAATCATGATGAGTATTCATAGGCGCGTAATCATGAACAATTTGCCAGAAACCTGCGAAAATTATGTTTTAATTAAGATTTTATACAACTTATAAATATTTTATTTTTCCTAATGAACTCATATCCTCTTTCTGTCACCTTGCCCCCCCCCATGGATTATCGGCTGGCGACGTCCTTGGACTGACCTTAATATTCACAGCGCTGAAGGCTTAACATCGTCACAGTCCCGTTGGTCGCTTCTGTTACTGATCGCATAACGCTGCTATGTTTTAACGTCCAGTTTTAACACGCGATAAAAAGGATCGTTTTCATTTATCACCCAGGTTTCGAACCCGTACAACATTATACTCCATATATAAAATTTGATTAGTCGCTTCCGTACGTTCATATCCATACTTTTACTATTTAACATCGCGTATTTTTTCATAAAAGCACTTTATGCCAGATTGATCCTTCGCTTTATTTCCTCTGTGCTTTTTCCATTCTCTGTTATCAAATTACCCAGATATATTGCTTCTTTGTTTTTGTTGCGGACGTGTTTTCTCACATAAAAGTATTTTCATCTTGTCTACATTTATTTTCATATTATAATTTTCTAGGTGATTTTTTGAAATATTTAATCTCTTCTTCTGATTCCGCTAAAATTACTATATCATCCGCAAATCTGATCAAAGCTAGAAGGGGCAGAAATGTGGTTCTGGAGGAAAATGATAAAAAATAAAACGGACCGAAAATGTTAAAAATGAAAATGTCCTTAACAGAGCGGCGGAAACTCGCAGTTTACTGAACACCATCAAGAAGCGATCGGGGTCATATAGTGCGAAATGATGGAATATTGTCGAAAGTTATAGAGGGAAAAGCAAGAAAAGCCAGACAGAGAGGAAGACCGAGAAATAGTTATATGTCTTAAGTAATTAAAGATATGAAGCGGTGCAGCCAATTAAAAGCAATAGTATGGAATAGGAGCGAATGGACAAAAAAAAAAGAACCAAAGGGTTCAATGATTGATGATGAAAAAGGATCGAAAAACTTATATCTTGATAGTAGAATTCAAAGTGATGCTGCAAAGCGATTATTATCCGAACACTTTCGAATTCTTTGTTGCTAACAGCAACAAGTAGAATCTACATAATTTGGCTAATTAACCAATTTGCCGACACGCGGCGTTGGCGCCACTGATTATCTGACTGACAAAACCTACAGGGACACCTACATGGCTCGAGTTACTTCGTTCAATTTTAAATTTAATTTTTTGAAATTTCTTTTAAAATATTTTTATTTAGGAAAACTGAGGCGAAATTAAAAAATAAAAACAAATAATAATTGTATACATTTTTATTTACTTGAAATTTCTCGTTTCATCCAAATAATAGACGCCGATCTTTCGTCAGTATGTTCGTTTTTTCCTATACAGGTTCGGCGTCAATCTGTGCTGGTAGAGATTATTCATTTTAATGTGTATACATATATTATGTACATAATCCGAAAATAATATACAGTTGTGGACTCGTGCCCAGTTGTTCGCAGCAGTTATTCCTCGTACAAATTTTTTTACCCGCATTACAGGAACTGAAGAGAAGAAATGAAAAGGAATAAAGTTAATTACAGCAATGAAGGTAATTCGAGTGAACAAAATAAAATGCTACCGAGACGCGGATGATTCGAAATCTGTCCGATAATGTATGCACCGGTCTAACGCTATAGCGCTCTCTTCAGGAGGTTCTAAATGAAACGGGTTAAAATAATAATGTGCCCGAACGATGTTTACTCTACCTCGAACGATAAAAGCAATGCGAACAAAACGGGCGGGGACCGAATTTCGTTTACACAGCGCATATGTTGAAAACATGTCGTCGAAGATGAGCAAAGGATTATATCGAATAATGAAGCAATAACGAAGAAGTATAAATATGTGTACGTGGCGCGTCGATGACCAGTAGTAAATATCGCCTATTAAACAAAACAACGAGGGGAATAATAAATAAGAAAATAATACCGGAACGAGTAGCCATCGGCAGAGATGTTAGTCACGTAGGATGGGCTCGGATCTGGACAAAATTATTAGCGCCCCATTGCACAGTCATCAGCGCAAAATCACGTTTGCCCATTACACGACCCATTATCACATCTCAATTACCGCCGTCGTCAAACGGTTCGACCGACTCCTGTTCGCTCTGACCGACCTACTCGAGGCAGCATTTTCGATAATTAATTCGACCGCGGGGCGGCGGCAAGGGGGGACGCTTTACTACACGGCCATCAAATAGGTATTACGCAAATGCAGATACCGGAAGAACGACAACTCTGCCGCAAGTCGGACGCATTGCAAATCTTTTGTCCGAACCGGCCCGGTGCTAATTTGCACAACATACGAAAAAGTTCTTTCGGTACTTCGCACGGTTCGCAGTTCTAGCGGAAGAAAAACTATCGCGGCACATGAGAATTACATAATGGAAACGGTTGCGTAAGGGTGTGCTGTGTGTGTAGAGAGCTTTGAGAATAGTAAAGAGCATCCGATTAAATGAATAATTTGCGTATTTTCCATCGTTGGGTGGAAAATACCGTCCGAGGAAAGCTCCCGGACGAACGATTCGGCAAACCATCGATCCTCCATTATATCATCATCGGCTATCGTTCACGGTATTTCGGGTTTTTCCGGTTGTTAATATTATTTCCGATAAGCCCGTCTCGGCAGTAAAATCAAGCGTGTTCCGAATTGTCTCTTTCTAACAAGAACTAGTCGTAATTATGAAATTATTCCGCGGAAACTTCATTTATTGACGGTAATATCGCGAACAACTAAAATAAACCAAAAAATTAGCAGACATTTTAAAATTGCACACACCTGTAACACAACATTCCCTTAAATAATAAAACAATCGAACACGAATTCTTTTAACGATGTACTTTGTTCATCTTTCCCTTTTTTTTTTGCATTCAGTTCGCAAATTCACTATTTCTATTAATGGCACTTTCCGTACGCGGACAATTAATTACGCTCAACATAAAAATGTACGCTTATTTATCAGTGGCATAATCTAAATTAATATAATTTTTCTAATTAACAGTCAAAATAAATATTCCGATTAAAACTAATCAAATCACGTTTAATGCGCTATAAAGTTTCGCAGGCATGTGTATGTATATCACAAGGAAATAACGAAAAATAAACTTTAAAAAGAAAACAAAGAGTAAAACTTATAGCAATTAAACAGAAATAACGAAAAATAAACTCTTACCGATAATTAAACAACGCGTACCTTGCCGAACGCGCGTACCTTGCCGCACGAGTGACAAGAATACTATCAACTTGAAATTTTATCTGGCAGTTAGTTTTACCGATAATCTATTCTTCCAGAAATACCCATCACACACACGCGTAAACTAATTTTATTAATAGATTAAATATCATAAAACATGAACGAATTCTCATAATAACTGATACAAACGGAGATAGAAAATGGGGCATCGTCCACATTCAATATCATGTGCTTACCGTACCACTCTTAATATTATATTCGCATGCTCACCGAAACTATTCCATTCATGCGACCACCGTAATTTCATATTTTCAATCACGTCAATAATAAAGATTTCACTGAAACTTTAGTATTTGAATAAAAGTCACCGGCATTTTAATAATTTTTAAGATACATACGTATATAGTTTTAGTTCCTGCGGCAATTTGTTATACATAAGTACAGGGCTTGCCATCATTATTAACTTATACAGATTAGGTACTTGAGAATATTTCGTTTGACACATTCTCTAGTTTTACTACCTATGTTTAGCGAAATTTTAAATAAATTTTCATGTTTTAATATAAAATGTGGTAATTGTATTTTATATATAGTTCATCATCGACGACGGTAAGAAGTTTATTTTCCTATAAAGCACCAGCCTTTAACATATATATTTTTTTCAACCACTGGCTTCTGTAATTTTTCTAAATGCAATTTATGACATTTAGCCAAAAATTCCGTATGCTAAAATAATTTCAAAATTTCGATCCTTAAATTTCGAATACAGTAAACAAACTAATTTCTAACACTTACTTCTTTCAAGATTACATTTTGATCTGAATTTCCTACGTTTTCGAGTCCGATGCAATATTATCGGGATTACATTTTTTTTTTTTTTTTTTCTTGTAAATGTAACTAGAATTTGCTAAATACGACTTTTATGAAATTTGACAATGGCATCGAACAAATTTAAATATCAGTTGACCTGCATGTTCTCTGCCTAGGTAGCGTGCAATAAAAATCGGCTCAATTTAAATAACATCTAATATATTCAGCAACCCCCCTAATTGATAGCTCAATAAGCTGTTGTATAATTCCCATGTCGATTGCTATTCTTATCTAATGTCGTACTACTCGAACAGTGTTCACGTCTACACTCGGCCGAGCGCGCGCATATGCACACATAACACAACAACATATACATATATATATATATATATATATATATATATATATATATATATATATATATATACATGTATGAATAGCTTATTTCATTTTTGCGTCGCCGACGATAAACGTCATGTAAATTATATAATGGAAAGATTAAATGTTATTTTATTTTTATTTTTTTTTATTTGTTTTTCAACTACAGACATTAACCCAGCACGAGTGTGAATTTTTTGAAAGTGCCATTGTGGAGCAGTGGGATTCGAACCCGGTTCTAGCCGAACGAAACACAATTAATTAATTAACTACGCCCCGGTAGCTGGCTTAACGAGGAATACGGAAATATTTAATGTGTTTTCTAAAAATCGATTAACGTGCATTTAAATAATACCCCCTATATCTATCCTCGACAGCGCAAAAAGTCGAAATCAAAAAAGGCGAAGTTAAAATATAATTTAATTTTTTTGTCTGGCTATATTAAAAGAATCGTTTTTTTCCTTTTCTAATTTACATTTCAATGATAAATAACACTGATACAGTACCTTTTTAAATGTCGGCATCGTTTGCTTATATTAAAAAAAAAAAAATTCCTGACAGACCTAATTTTTTCATAATAATATGATGGGCACTACCTGCACGGCGACTTCTCGCGATATTCTTATATGATGTTGTACCCCATCACTGACGGGTACACACTTCCGAATGAACGAGGAATTATTAAAATCAGGCTAAATAATCAAAAGTTCCTCCTGAACAAACATTCAGAAAATGTGGCACCTCCTTTTTTATTTAAATAAAAATTACGAGTGAAGCGGGCAGCGCCCAAAAAACACTTCCCAGCGAACTCAAGCGAGTGCAAACGTACACATTAAAAAAATGTATCTATAATAGACCTTTTTCAAGAGAACTTAATTAGAATATTATTTGTAAGAAACAAGGTAAGAGCCGAAAAAAAAGAAAAGGAAACGATGCTACACCAAATAGCTCCATGATGACTACGGGGATGTTCCTAAAACAACAACGGGGCAAACGTAAAATGTATACAACCGCACGAGTTAAAAAATATCATAAGTAATATTAATTTTTTTAGTAAGAACTAGCCTATTTTTCTTCCTGTCTTTCCTTCATTTCCTTTAATGCCAAGCCTCGTCGTATGTTCTTTATTTACTTAAAGATTAATATCTTCCTTGGTTCTTTCTGTTTCCTTCACTTCGTCGTTTTGTTGTTGTCGTCATTGTGCGTTTGCTTTTTAACCATTCTTTGCTGCCTTCCTCCCGCTTTCGCCTCTCGTTGGCCTCTTCCCCATGCTCTCCATTCAAATGATGCGGTTGTTTGTGACGCCGATCACGTGTTCTTTCAGTGTTCTGCTCTTTCGGTGGAGCGTTCTGCACTCCCACTTGCTTAGGCTGAAGCTTCCTGCTCCTTTTTGTGTCCCCCGTTATATCCTGTTTTATCCTTCTACACTTATTATTCCTCCAATTTTTTCCTTCTTATTAACGATATCTGATCGTCTCACTATATATAACTTTTGTTTTCCTCTAATTGTTTCTGGGTGAAGGTCCTTGGTTGACGAGTCCAATCTTATTCTCCGTTTTTTTTATTTAAAAAAAAAAAAAAAAAAAAAAAAAAATACTTTCCCTCGTAGCTGGGTCAATGATGTTATTAATGAAAAAAAAAAGAAAAAAAAGGTCATCGGGTCTCTTTATAAAAATGTAATCATTGTATCGCGCTTTTACAATAATTAAATAATTTACCGTAACGGCGGTAATGGGCAAAAGATTGGTTGGCTAAAGGGGGAGAAAACCGTTTCGACACGTCAGCTGTTACGTCGCTGGCACCCGAATTTCTTCGATATTCCGCAGAATGATGCACTCTCTCTCCGCTAGAACTACGATCTAACATTAAATCAGCGTAAATTATTAGAACGAGCGGAACTAATAATCAATTTAAGAACTTATCAAGTAACAGCGCGATCGGACACAATAACAGCTAAATGAAAAACAAAAAAAAAAAACTAAACTAAACCTAGTGGATGCGGAATAGCGCGTGCTATTCTACTAAAGCATGCTCTGCATCAATAAACAGCTTATTTCGATGAGTGGACGTATGCTCTTTTCAAAAACAAAATGCCAGACTATCGCATATTCTGTCCAAAGGCAGTTATGCGTGAATTTCGACGAATACGAATTATTTGTAAATACCGAGCAACTGACCCAGACTTAAATTTAATCTCTTAATTCTTATGAACTAGTACTTCCCGACAGTCATGTAGAAAACCGATTTTCTAATTAAAAACCGAAGCATGTTGAGTACCGAGGATCTCTGCAGCGTACATTATACAAAAGACTAATGTGGTAAATTTGCAAACATATCGTAATAGTGTCTCGATAATGTAACACATAGATCTGAGGTGTACTGGTTTTTTTTTCTTGTTTAGAAGGAAAATAAAGGTACCGCATTTTGCGCTATACTATGGGATCTGCAACTTCAGTAGGCGACATGAAGAGCAAACTGGAAGAGAATGGTATACGTCAGTGTGGTCACAGTTGCGTTTTCGATGAAAGCTTCGAAGATCAACCGAAACTGATAAAGTTATATTCCATTAGGACCGTGTCTTTCGATAATTACTTTTGACCTAAGCTTACCCGCAATCATTGGTGCTTTACTCGGGCCCCAAACTGAAGGCTCCTAATTTTCTGACGGAGTTCGAAAACGCTCGTACAAAGAATTATACGCAAAACTCCAATCACAGGCCGTATTGTTGAATAATGAATTTCAATCTTGTTTGAAATATTACAATTACATTCGCTAACGGTTTTATTGTCCGTTTAAATTCTGTTACAATTTTGAATTCATGCTAATTCACTCTTTCTCATAATAAAAATAAATCGTTTTTATAAAAACAGTAAATTACATACATACACACACATGTACGTATGTATGTGTGTGTTATGTTATTAACGTGTTTGAATTAAAAATAAGTTACACTTATTTCGAAATCTGTATGGGGGTATAATAGCTGCTATTATTATTAACGATAGCTCGACATTTTTTTATATTCTTTTATTATTCTAACACTACGGGACTCTTTGAAAAGTAACGTTTAATGGGTTTAGGATATATGGAAACTGATGACTCGAGTACAGATACTCCATTTCGTTCGAATCACAACGCGGGAAAATACGACGATGTTGTAACTGCGCAAAATTACGTCAGTTTCCTTAAAAAGTAAAGTGAATCGAATACCCTTAGCAGCTTACCATATTCAAAAATGCAACTTATTTTGTTATTCTTTTCATCGAGAGTTAATCTGCCCGCTCGGTAATTTTCGATTTAGCAACTCGAATTTTTTTTGCAGCTCTGTTGATGTTTAAAGCAATGACGTTGACAGTAATCGTAAAAAATGTACGCCCCCTGAGAAATCGGCGATTGCCAATGAAGATCGGGGCTTTGATCGTTCCTTAGTGATGATATTGAACGGGCTAGGACTAATTTTTGGAAAGATCCCAGTAAGGGTGTCCGGTTTTCGCTGTGTAGCTCCTTGTAAAGCTCTATCGCCCTCCGTCATAATCCTTATTTTGCGTTTTTTCATCTTCGCATATACCTTCTCACCCCTTCTCTCTGATTATCTTTTCCTGTTCGCGTTTGTTTTTTTTTTTTTTTTTTTTTCATTATTCCCATTCATTGACATCTGGGAGGCATCAAAGTATTTACGGTGTTCAGATACCAAACCGGGGGGAGGGTATCGTATACCCGAAATACTCCATTTACTTTCAATGACGATATGTAAAACCAAATACTGGTTGTACCGGAGAAATGTGGAAAAGTAAAAATGGCTACCGCGACAAAAAGCAACCGGTCCACAATGTTCTCTTCAGACTTCCGTATGAGAGACCCTCCTCGGGTACATTATGAAAAACTGAACTACACCATCCGTGATACCTTATACCCTGCATTCTTTCGCTTCTTTCCACCGTATCGATTTCAAATTGCGCATTTTAATAATAAACTTCGTCCTTTTCTATGAATGTTACCGGATGAAAGTCGCGTCCCCGATTAATAAGCCCTTCAAATTTAACGACAAGAAAAAATCTAAGAAAAGACTATTTCCTATTTCCTTTCCGAGTCAAGACACAGTCGAGAAAAATTCGTTACAGTTTTCTTAAAGCCAAGTAAGTAACGGGGTACAGGAATCGATCGTACCGAAAGAAACCGTAATAATGTTATACATTAATTTTGACTTGAAGAATTTTTCTTTCTTCAGCTATTCATTTTATTTAGCGATTACTGGATGTTAATCTGGAAATGCAGCTCACGTGTTGACATATTTCCGACCACTACTCGCTATAAGAAGCATCTTGCTCGTGCTTAAATTTCCGCGGGAGATAAATTCCGAGAAGACAAAGTATAACGCTGAGGGACGGAAAGAGGGCTGCATTTGAAGAGACGACGGTTTATATCAGCGCGTGTCTGGCTCGGAGCTTTGCCTACCCTTATCTTTAAACCTACTGATAAGGCGAAATAATTAATTAATCGAAGCTGTTCAAAGAAATTCTAGCTGAAGGAAGAGTTTAATTACTAATTAAGTTGCTACGGAAGTTTCGTTCAATTGTTAACTTTAGGAAAAGTTCGAGCTTTACGTCGCTAATGAAGAAAATTCCCGTTATTTCGTTGGCGCCGTCTTTTGTACCCGCAATCGAGCTTTTCTATCTAATTCGGAATAATTGCATCAAAGGAAAACTTTCCGCCATCCTCCTAATCGGTTCTGGTTTTTCATCAGTGCTGAAAGTTTCTTCACTTCCGAAAAACGTCCGGATTTAGTTGATTTTCACGTATAAAATGACGCACGCTACTTAAACTGTTCTCCTTGGCGGTGCCTTATTATTTTCATGTCGAGAAAAGGAATAAAAAAACTACCCCCCCTCGTGCCAGAGGAACCGTTTCTTCCTAGTTGTAACTGCAATCCATTTCGAACTGCGTTGAGTACAAATAAAAGGGTCGTCGTGTGAAAGCGCGGTCGAAAGTCGTCATTATCGATAACTATCTTTCCTTTTCTCTTTCTTCGCTGAAATCCTTCTTCATCCTGCCTTAATTTGCTGCTGTCGTTTATTTTTTTTTTTCTACAAATAGGAAGCTGCATCTTTTCTTTTTTTTTTTTTTTTTTTCGTTTTTACTACCTTCAAGAGGCATTTGTTTGAGTTTTTTGCCGAATTATTTTTAAAACAATTTTCAGCATCCATTATTCAACTGAAACGAACTTTGTACATTTGGTTCCTTGTCAATGTCATACGTGCGCGCTGGCAATAATTCCAGAAGTGGCCTTCCGAGGTGAGTCGTTCAGCCTTTGAGGACTTTTTATTTGCGTCGCAAAAAGAACTAAAAAACCAAATACTTTGATACGCACAGAGAAGATTCAACGGGTTCAAACTCCATTCGAGTTCCCTTATACTAAACAGTCCTATAACAGGCAATGTGTTTGCAACTGAAAATCGAATAAACAAAAAAAAAAAAGAAAAGTTATATCAAAAATTTAAATTTGAATTTCTCGTTTTTTCGAATACACTTGGATGTGTTGATTTTTCTTTATTTTCTTTTTTCTTTTAATGTTTTGTAACGTAATTTAAAAGTGCATTATTAATTACATTTAATATCCTTTTTCAATGATCACAGAGACGCGTTAATCCAGTTCGTATACCACAAGGTATAATTCCATCGTTCTATGAATAACAAGCGGGGCAACTCTTACTAGATTCATACCTAGTAATTAATTTCATTAGTTTGCTAACCGGGCGGTCATTAAAAAAACAAGAGAAATCCTCATCGTTCTATGGTTAATCCAAGAAGTATCGTTTTACCAAGGCGAAGATCGGCGAAAATTTAAAAATTGATGCTATTTTTCATAGCGCAAAATCGTTCAGAGTCTATTAGTAGTAAAAATTAATTGTAAAAGCGTTCAATTTTCCGAACATTGTTATCAATGACCTCTTAGGCATTCGAGTCATCGACTGCTCCAGAAAGAGATTGAAGACACCGCATTGAATTAGAATGTAAAATTTTCTTCAAATGCAATTGAATAGTATTACTTAATTCGAAAAGAAATTAATTTTACACATTTTATGAAGGACATTGCGCAGGGGGTGTGTAAAACTTTTCTGATCAAAAAAGATGGTAGAATTCGCCATTTTTAATAACCTACATCAAAGCGGAAAGTACGAAATCCGCATACGCGAATACCACGCATAGATTGTATTACTGTAGTTCGCGTGAAGATCTCCCTCATTGCATTATCGTAGTAACATATTTTCCAAATCGAACGGTAAATTTACCGGTGACGGCTTTCTGAAAATCCGTTTCAAGAGCTGTATCATCAAGTTTCGAAAGAGTGCACGTAATCTCTGCGTGTACACTATCTGCTGCAGGGGCATTGTTCTATTTTAAATATGTATATGTATATGTATATATATATATATATATATAAACTCGGCCATTTTAGCCTCGCAAGGGGCTGTGCCCCTTGACCCCTCTTGCTTTCATTTCTGTCTCTTTCTCTTCTATACTTTGTATAAAATGATCAAAATTTACAACGTAATTCTTACTGGCATCAACAAACACAAAAAATAACATAACCACAAAAATCCTATTCTAACATTTAACTTCCGTTATATAAAATTAAGACATTTTTTCGTTACATTTTTCGTTACATATTTCATTACATAAAATTGTGACATTTTTTAAATAACAATAACAAAAATCCTACAAAATATAACAAACGTTACATAAAATTGGGACATTTTTCTGGGACATTTTTTTGGGACATTTAGCGTTACATAAAATTGGGACATTTTTTTGGGACATTTAGCGTTACATAAAATCGGGACATTTTTTCGAATGGGGGGTAGCCTAAGAATTACGTTGTAATTAATATATATATATAACTCGTGACTCTTCTTGCTTAGATTTATGTCTCTTTCTCTTCTATACTTTGTATAAAATGATCAAAATTTACAAATTAATTCTAAATCGGTCCATATAATATAATAACATAATCATAAAAATCCTATAAAATATAACAAACGTTACATAAATTTAGGACATTTTTTGGGGGCATTTTTCGTAACGAAAAATTGAGACATTTTTTCTAATGGGGGGTAGCCTAAGAATTACGTTGTAATTAATATATATATAAATATATATAAAAATCAATTGTCGCATGACTGATCATCACCTGAGAACGGCTTGACCGATTTGGCTAATTGCTTTTTGTTATGTTCTTGTAATTGCCAGGACAAGGTTTGTAAAAAATGAAAATTTTAGGAAAATCCACCGGAAAAGTTGGAAAATTGAGATGCAATCAACGGTGCAGAAACACGCACGGGACGAATAAAAAAAATAATAATTTTTATAAAATTTTAAATAAAATAATTACCATGATACATATATAATATTTGTAATTATAGGAGGTGATCGCCGTGTAAATAACTGGGACCCTTCAAAATGATGGCTGCGAGTGCTATTTAGCTGAGCGAAACTTTTTGTTAGATCACGACAGACAGGTATTATAAAAAGATCAATAATCTTCAGCTAAACGTGAAAAGGGAAGACCATATTTTGTGTTGTGCGGTTGTAAACATGTTTCCCCCCTAAAAAAAGAAAGAAAGAATCTTTACATAAATATAATTCCAGATAGAATAAAATTTTTTTTATTAATTTCCAAGTACAGATTTAAACGGGTATTAATACACGGAGGCGAAGCCGTGGCTAACAGCTAGCAGAATTGATAATAGAAGAAGAAAATTTTCGGAAAGTAATTTTGGTACTATTGAGGACACAAAATTAACTGCACAAGTCTCGATGTAGAATTTAGAAGGCACGATAAAAGTCATACATTTAACCGGATCATGCGACATAATATTGGCGAAATACGAAGAATTTTTAAAATTAAGTAAGGCGATTGCAGATTAGTTGTTATCATGTGTGCGATGAATTCGTAAAAATCCGACCATATTGTGTTTTAGCTAGTAGAAACGGCAGATTTTTATAGCATTATTTTAGATCGACACCTGATACAGATTTAACGAACTAGCAATACTTTCTTTCGAATAGGTAAAAAGAGATCAGCGTGTTTTTTACTGATAAACTCGACGCCGCCTATTACGAGAAACAATTATAATCGCAAAATTAAAATAGCTGCATTAATTGATATTCCTGTCGCAGACAGTCGTAACACCGGCCGGTATGTCGAGGAAGTGCACACCGCCAAGTCGTATTAGAGAGCGTGCAACTGCATTCCTTGTTTAGCTCATTAATATCGGTATCGGATACATCAGTGTATTCCAGCGACAAAATTTAATTACCTTTTTCGGGACTTCATGTTCTTCAAAAAAAAAAAAAAAAAAAAAAAACCTTTAAAATCCCAACAGGAAAAAAACCAGCGGTGAAAAAATCGGATGGCCGACGCGGTTCTTGTTTTTTTTATTAAATGTAGATAAATTAAAGCGGTATCGATTGATTTCACTAAAAACATGGGGGAAAAGAAGAGGATCATCAGCGAAGTTTTTATTACACGAATAAATAATTGCCCTTGTGACAATTACCTGGAATGAAATCATTTAGGGAACGAATGCGACCGATGTATGTGTAAATTTTTGCAGTCAATAAAATGCGATGTACTTCAAAGACTTTTCACTCTTGAAATTCGAAATTACCAAAAATGTTATTTTACTCGGAAATGTGAAGAATGAAAAAATGAGGAGAACGGAATCTCTCCCTTCCGACTGAAAAAGTGACACTGATTGTTCAATCGCTACAAGCGAAAATTTCGTTTATAATTTACATTTATCCGATTTTGATCGCACTTAATTAGTAAAAATGCCAACGGGGCGAAGAGAAAAAAAAAAAAACAAAAACAGTATGGATTCTATGCAATTTTTAATTGACGTTAAAAATCTGAAGGAAAATCATGAAAATTACGTAAACATTAGTTCAGAAAACAAACTTGAACAATTGCTTGAAAGTCGAAAAAAGTGTCTATATTCGATTCACGATAAAGCGACACAAGAAGAAAAAAAAACGTCATCAAATGTTTTAGTAGTTACATTAAAAAATATTGTAAACATTACCTGCCAGTACATATAGAACGCGTCAGCAAAACGAACTGTTTCTCATTATTTATGAAAAGAATTTTAAAAATCTCTTAAGAAATGAACACAAATCAACGGCACAGTATGAACTATTAAAAATACCGGCGATGGGATTATTTTGGAACGATAAGTTTTGGAGGGGACAATTTTTTTAAATGTTAATTACACAATTTTTATATTACATAAAAAATTTACTAAACGTGATTTTTCGATATTTTTTATACACATTTAAATTCCTGAGCGTTATCAAATAATCGACTTGTGAAACATAAAACGGGCGTTAATTTTATCGATATTGTCTTCTCTTCTATTAAATATATTGTTTAATAAAAAAGTTCAAATATAGAGAGTTATTACGTTCGACCAATTACGGTATAAAAAGTATGAATATTATAAATAAATCTCCTTTTAATTGTATAAACACCGAAATCCGCCGCTGAATACGTAAAACGAATCGTCCGTTCACGTACTCTATAAAAACATTTCGTTTTCTATACCGCTCTACAGTTGCAATGAGCGCCGTCTCACACAGGCGATTAATCAGCTTTTTCGTTTAAATAATTTATACAGTGCGATTAAAATTGCTAATCAGACATTTGAAATAAAGCTTTTTTTTTTTTCTTTCAACATTATCAGTAGTCCAACATTTGCAAAAGGCAGCAGCATTTTACAAAATTTATCAAGTAACTCTCTACAGTAAGTCTCTACAGTAAGTCTCTACAGTAAGTCCCTACAGTAAGTCCCTACAGTAAGTCCCTACAGTAAGTCCCTACAGTAAGTCCCTACAGTAAGTCCCTACAGTAAGTCCCTACAGTAAGTCCCTACAGTAAGTCCCTATGGAACGTTATTAAAATTTAAATACATCGGCTATACTGCTCCAGGACACGATACCTAATGAATCGTAATTTATAGCGGCACAAATAGATATCACACCGCTGCAAATCTGCCTTTTGTAATTTCTCAATCTATACGAGAGTAGATTAATGGACATTGGGGGGCATTTTTGAGTTCCCAGACAGAGCCATTTTCTTCGTATCTCCGTATACACTTTCCTTTACACCTTTTCCCGTATTTTTGTTTTATACGTATATATTTCCGTCTGGTCTAATATGTGTAATTAATTAAAACGAGAGTAATTATCGTTGTTAAAAATCTGGACTACGCCGTGCAATTATTTAAAAAATTTTGCCTTCAGTTCCTTCGTTTGTTACCGATTACACTGGGATTTTTCGATTACAGTTCGATCAAGTTACTACTCACCGCGATGTAAATGTCGTTTTTAATAATACACTCATTATTATTTCTTAATTGTGTTCATGAAATTGCAAAAAAAAGGAGTTTCTAAGTAAATCAGAGGGAGATCGTTGATAATTTATAAAAAAAAAAGATCAAAATGAAAAACTAATATAGAGATTGATTTTCAGTAATGAAATTTCAAAAAAAAATTCGAGCGTCGAAGTTATTCGCCGCTAATTTTGCGTGAATATTGTAACGAGTAATGGACTAATTAATTCCGAGATAATTTTAAAAGCCAATTTCCCAGCTCCATTTCTACAGGCAAAATATACTTTTCAAATGCCACCCGTTCCCTGCCGAGGGAAAAATCCTCTGGCACTACCGCTAAATCTTCTTCGTCTTCAAAGTTCTTTATAAAAAATACAAACCGTAAATTCCTAAAATTACAGTTAAAATTTTCGGTGGAAACTGGTAGGTCACTATTCGCCGTGCATTGTTTCTACACGTCAGAACCGGTGTTCAACGTTATAAATAAAATTGAACCTCAACAGCTCGCCTATTTTAGCAAATCATAGCGGCTACTCCGTGTATAGCATTCTTTTTTGAAGTGGCGTGTCCACGATTAGTGTGGTGTGCAGAGTTATCTTCTGCGCACTATTGTTGCCTCCGCGTGGTGTTGCGTTCTTGCACTCAAGAGTACAACAATAGAAGCCCGGTAAGCCCTCGTTGGCGTGAGCAGGGTAGGTTTTGGTGGTGCCATTACAAAATCCAGACTTTATAACCGTGTTCGGCCGAGACTTCTTAAATTATCAAACTGAACGTAGTAGAGGGATGCAATGCCGAATTTCTGCCAACTCTGTTCTTCCTATGTGACAGATCTCCTCCAATATGAACTCGGACAGACTGCTTTGTTACACAGTGTTTTATCTTTTTTTTTTTTTCAGTTTGCAGCGCTTCTCTGACAAGCGCCTAATTTTTAAAACGTTCTATTTATGAGAAAAAAAATAATAAAAATGTTCAATGTAAATGTTGCTTGTCAATCGTTTGTGTTGTTTTCTTTTTTCCTTTTTTTTTTCCAGTAATTTAGTGGCGCTAAACTTATGAAGTTTTCAGTGGAAAATTAGTTTTTGCAAATATGTTGCGGTCAAGACGAAACTTTAACTATTCGAAAATCATTCACTGGAACGTAAAGATCATAACTGTACAGACGAGAAATCGGATTGAAAAAAACATTACGATGATAAGAGACGAGGTGTCACGTGAAAAATGTCACGAAAATACCGACAGAATCGGAAAATAAACGCAGAATATAATTTTAATTATGGCCATTTTACGTAACAGTGTGAGTTGCGGAGAACCGTGAGGAAAATTAAGACAACGATGAAAACAATCTAAATTCATCGCTTTTTCCTATTTACTAGTTTTTGGCTGACATAAAACACTCGGCGCGTCTGTCGTATCGAACGAATGGCGGGATGCCATTAAGTAATTTAAAGAATAATTAAACATTTAAAACTTACTCGGTGGATATAATTAAAAAAACAATTTAGGGTAGACATCGTGTTTAAAAAATTCATCTTAAAACTGAACGTTTCCGAAAAAAGTTGGGTAAACTGTTATATTCAGGGCACCAGTTCGTTTTGCTCTGTTATAGTTCATATGGATACGTACGTCGTCACTACCTTTTAGTTCATTTCAACTTATTTCATATTTCATTGCAAATTAAAGAAAAATATTAATTTATTTCGAAATAATTCAAATTAATTGTTTTTTATTTACTAACAACCTGAACTAACGGAATCATTTCCCCTGTATTTTACGTTCTGTTAGTTCAGTTTGTTTCTGACGATGGTAACAGCTTTTTTCGGAAACGTTCAGTTTTAAGATTAGATTTTCAAAAACACGATGTCTACCGTAATTTTTTTTTTTAATTTAAAGGTCAGTTACGTTTCAAAATTTGACGAAACATAAGTTCTGGCGAAATACGGGGCCGACATTTTGGGAGCAGAAAGAAATTAATACCATTTTAACAGAGAAAGAAACGTGCCAAATTCAGTTCATCTTCGGGGAGATAATCATCAGATTGCTACAATAACTGAGGAAAATAACAACAAGCATTAGGTTGACAAAAACGGTATTTGGCCAAATGAGGATCTTTATGTGTTCAATTGGATTGATTAGATCTTCAAAAGCCGACCGAATAACCGGGTATGGTTCAAGGTGCAAACATTTTCGGAACATCATCGGGTACACTATTGTTTTGAAAAGCGACGTGCTTTCTCGGCCGAAAATTTAATTGTAATTTTAATAACACAAAACTACCCGCTTCTATCATCCATCTATATGCATAAACACTTTAGGGGGGCTATTGCAGCACACTGATTGAAAGTCATTTTTCGTCGTTGACCGTTAGTTGGATAACCCTGTTTTATCGAACCTTCTCTGCTCCGGGTTTTGTCAAATCTTTAATAATTCTCAAGCACCTATAATACCGAAACGGTTCACATGTGAGATTTGATTGTAATACCATCCTCGATGAAACCCGCATCAGTTGCTCTGTTAATCGGATAAAGTGTGTACCAACTTGTTATAATAGTTGACTCTAGCCTATAATTAATATCTCCGGTTTTGTTCCCGTGTTTTAAAGTCGACGCACGACTTTACCGATTTTCATTTTTTGATGGTATTTTTCATTTTGTGTAGCAGTTATGAGAGGAAATGTTACACGGCATCGGTTGCTATAGATTTTAGAGAGAACCCTCTCTGTTTTCGTAGGATCGTCAGAACCTTACGCGTCTAAAGGCTTTCCGAAGGTCGTTGTCGCTGGAACCTTCTGCAGATTGCGATACGTGTATGTATTCAAACTACGTTTATGAATTTTAAACCCTTTTAGTTTTACTACAAATGTATTGGGTTAAATAGATCTCTTTGTAAAAAATAATCGAAAATGGCAAAAAACAAAAGAAAAGAAATGTAAAACAAAGATTTTTCTTAAATAATTAATTATCATTAAGTAAGCGTTTTCATCTTTGCCGCCAGTTCATTTTTGCCAAGATGTTAGTTCGCTCGTTTAATATTATTTTCCACTGTGGGGTTGAACTAATTCGATATTGAACTAAATCAAAATTGAACTAATTCAAAATGTGGAAAACGTTGAACTAATTCGATATATTTTTGCCAAGATGTTAGTTCGTTCATTTAATATTATTTTCCACTGTGGGGTTGAACTAATTCGATATTGAACTAAATCAAAATTGAACTAATTCAAAATGTGGAAAACAGCATTAAATGAAGAAATCGAAATAACCACAAGACATACGAATGAAGAAGACAATATTTTAAAATTAACGATAACATAACGTAAAAAAATTTAACAAAAAAAACAAATGCTAAGATGTTTAAAAAAATATATATTAAAATAAATTTAAAAAAGCAAATAAAAATAAACCTGAAATAAAGAGAAGAATCCAATGTCTCATCTAAAAATTAAAAATTTTCTCTTCGAAATATCGGTAGACCTCAACAAATGAAATTTCATATGAAAAAAAAAAAAAAAAAAAACTTAAAACAAAAAATATTAGCAGAACAAAAAATAAATATAAATATAAATATAAAAGATATGTAAATAATAAAAGAAAAATACGTACTTCTTAAATTAAACTGGCGATGTGACATAATTCAGACTTCAGATAAATTCAAAAGAAAGAATATAAAAAACCTGAGTAGACAGTGGCAGCCGGTAAATAGAAATGTAATTAAAAAGAAAATAAACAAGTCGCCGAACTAAACTAATAGTGTAAAGTGATAGGCAGTAAATCAAAATTTAATTAAAAATAAAATAAACCAGCCACCAAACCTATAAATAATAATATAAATAAAAAGAAAATAAACAAGCCACAAAATCGCAACTATATAATGAATTATTTGTCAAACAGACACATTCAAGTAAAAATTGGCTCAACTGTATCCTCTCCTGTCCTAATAGAGAATGGTATTCCTCAAGGCTCTCCTCTAAGTGTAACACTCTTTATCCTATACATAAATGATGTGGCGGACTGCATACAGCCGCCGGTAACATCCCGATTGTTTATAGACGACCTCAATATATCCTTAGCATCAAACTTTCCTTCCAACGCCAAATCTATACTACAATCCACAATCAATAGGTTATATTCGTAGACCGAAAGTAACGGCCTTACTTTCTCCTTAAATAAAACTTCTTGTGTAAAATTCCAGAAAAGTCGTCGAGTAAACCCAAACCATGATTTTTCCCTTACCCTAAATGGACTTCCTCTTCCAGTCACATCCTCAGCTAAATTCTTGGGTCTAACATTTGACTCCCATCTGACATGGTCTCCTCATATTAAAGAACTCAAACGCAAATGTAATAAAATCATAGCTATCCTAAAATGTTTATCACATCATAAATATAACAATAATCCAAAACTACTTCTATCTGTATACAGATCACTTATTCTAAGCAGATTAACCTACGGCTGCCAGGTGTTCTATTCGGCTAGTAAGCAGCTCATAAAATCACTTGAATCAATCCATCACGCTGCTTTAAGGTCCATCCTTGGGGCGCATCGAACATCTCCCACGCAGGGTGTCTGTGTGCTATCAGGAATTCCGCCATTATCCTATATATTTGACTTCTACACCTCCCGTGATCATCTATACTGGTACCAACAATATCACCTCTTCGAGGAACACTGTCATTCCTCCTCCAGCCTTTCAAAATGATCCAATACCTAATATTCTAAATTTTTTGACTGAGAAAAACATCAAATACAATCCAGATCTCCTCCTGTTCCCAAAAGAACCACCATGGGAATACCCCCCATTGATGGTAGACTTATCACTCTTTATCCACCGTACACCTAACGAGGACCAATATACAGCTCGCCAAAAAAGTATCGAAAAAATACAAACTTACACACATGATACACACGTTTATACAGATGGAGCTAAAGTAAATGTCGCTGGCACACTGTCCACTCCCACAGCATGTGCCTACCTAATCTCAGGTGAAGCCGAAGCAGTGAGGCTACATGATGACAGCTCCGCATTAGAAGCCGAGCTATACGGAATTCTCTTTGGATTGGAAGCATGTGCGTGTTGTAAATCTGAGAACAAACAATACATAATTATCACAGATTCACTGGCCTCCCTTCAAACTATTCAGTCACTTACTATAACCAGTTCATTAGTCTATAAAATAAGATCTACAGCACATCGCCTTACCCAAGAGGGGATACAAGTAGGCTTCTTGTGGGTGCCGGCACATGTTGGAATACCCGGAAACGAATGTGTAGACCGGGCCGCCAAGTCAATGTTGTCTGTCCCTATGCCACCCAATGTCCCACCACCAGAAATCACTCCCTTCTTCCACAAAAATATGAAAGAACATTGGATCTCATCCTGGTCCCAACATGCAACTTTCCTAAGGAATATTAAACCAAATGTTGATCCTTGGTGGCCACCGATCCGAATGTCCAAAAAAGAATTCTCTGCCCTTAATAGATTGAGACTGGGACACACATCGATATCTCACAACCATGTCCTCCAGGGAGCCCCTCCACCGATTTCCTGCCCATTCTGTAATGCAGCAGTGCTACCTTCGGTGGAACACATCCTGAAACAATGTCAAAACTTAACAATAATCAAGGACGAACCACTACACCTTCTTTTAGATAACCGTCCAGAACAGGTTCAGACAATGCTAATCTTCCTTAACCGAAATAATTTAATAAACAAATTGTAATAAATCCGATACTCGTTGTGCCGTAATGACCCTGGCAGTTATACATGGCCAACGAGTAGATTACACACAAAAAAAAAAAAAAAAAAAAAAAAAAACCTACCTATATCAACAAAATAAAATAATATATTACTAGTCTCTATTTAATAATTCTAAAATATTTCTATTATTTAACATTTCTAATATATTTCTATTATTTAATATTTCTAAATACTGAAACGATGTATGAACTAAAATTGTCATACAACAGTATGAACGAAAAAAAGCAAAATGAACTGCCGGCAGACAAGTAAAGTTTTCCCACCAATAATTATCCATCGTTTTTTAACGAACTTTTTAAATCTAACAAGAACTTCCCATAAAAAGGCAAATAAAAAATTTAGAAAAACGACAGTTTAATTAAATTTACAGAAACCCTTTACGATGAGTAAATGTCCTGTGTTGACGCGCCCAAAAAAAAAAAAAAGTGGTGTCTAGAAACATCCGGTAGGATCGAAGTTTCTTTCGCTTTTTGGTAGATATTAGCTATAAAGTCATAAAGTATACGATAAAATAAAACAGGTTAAAAGAAAAACAACCACACTACTTGTATTTCGCGAAGTTAAAGAAAAGGCAAAATTAAAAGAACGGAATTTTACTAACAGAAAACGTCGAAAATTTAAACTTACCTGCTTGATGTTAGAACGCGTAAGGTAATTTGTCGACAAGCGTTTGGCTTTATGAAATAAATCGATGTAATTAAATACTCAAAAATAAAATTTCAAAGGGCCAGTTATTTGTCTCATTCGTATACTTACATTTCTGCTGCACGGCGTATGTGTGTATGACGTATTCCTGTTTTTATAATGGTCGAATTTATTTGCCAAGCGCCGGTCACTGAAACCAACAATAAGGAAGTTCGTTCCAAAAAAAAAAAAAACAGAAATATTACTATTTAAACATTTTTTGCGCGGTCTTATATCATTCAAAAAAACGAAAAAAAAAAAAAAAAACATTTTTGGACACACTCCGCGCCTTTTTAATTAACGAATACCGTATTGCAAAGAAACAAAAGCTAGAATACCTTTATTGGTGATCCTCTAATCACGTTCTCTTTAAGGGTTCGACTTTTTCTCTCATTTATCATCAGTTTCCAGTTCTGAGGCCGATCTTTAATTTCAGTATCGGTAATTTGTTCATAATTTCCAATCGGATTACTAATGGCGCACCCGAAATTAAAAATCTTGTCATTTATTTAAAAATCGTTGCAATTTGTTACCGTTTCCCCCTGTGTGTAATTATATTGTACCTCTATTTTTAGAGTTAAATCAACCTAAAATTATTAATCACGCGTGGTGATACCTAGTTTTACTCTAGCATACAATCGGGGTATTCCCAGCACGCTGTTTTACATGCGAAAGAATGATCCGGAAACATTAAATAAACGCGAAATAGCAGGAAAGAAGAAAAAGGAATATTATAAGTAATCATCCGAATCGGGCGGTCAGTCGTAATTTTTATGAACTAGCTAACAAATATAATACGTCGCATTAGAATTTATGCTGCTCTATTCTGACGTTAACAATTCAACTGAAAACCGAGTCACGTTTTCTCCCATATCTTAAATAGAAAAAAAAAAATAAATAAATAAAAACGGGAGGGAAAAGAACATCGAACTTCATTGATTAATATTAGGCCGGCGCGCATAAAAATGCCAATAAAAACGGCTGCGATAATGAAAGTATCCGGTTGCTGATTAGACAACTGCGATGGCCATAATTCACGATGGACAAAGGAGCCTGTGTCCAAAAACAGAGGGATGGTCTAGGACAGTGGCGGATGAGGAAGACAATGAAATATGATTAATACCGGCAGAGACGCTAGCACGTGTGCTGCTGCATGCTAAAAGTCAGTAATTATGCTTGTACAGTATTCGCCGGTCGCCGTCGTCAGATTAAACCCTTTCATTATGCAAAAAAGGTTCGCTATTAATATATTCATAACTGACTACCGAGTACTGACCTGGTTCAAACATTTACACACAGTACCGACACACCCTTCGCTGTTTTCAAAACATTGCCACTCTTCGGCCGCTCCAACAGCATGACAATTACACACATATTATACACCTATATATATATATATATATATATATATACATACATTTTTATATATATACATGAATATATACATATATGGACGGCGTCGTTTTTCTTTATGTCTATACACAAAAACAACAACAAAATGATCGTCTTAAAGTGGCTTGGCAGGGTGCCTTCAGTATCGTGCCGTGGGAAAAGCTCAAACTCCGTCCTGGATATAAAGGCTTCCGCTATTCATTCGCTGTTTGGACGAGCAATATTTCCGCGCTATATCGAGCACTTTTAAACTGACTAGCGCCACCATAATGCCGACTATTAAAAACGCACTTGAAAGCGGCATATTTTAAACGCTTCACGCCTCTACGACTCTATTGTCCTATCGAAACATTATCGTTTACTTTTTACACTGGAAGAAGGTACACAGCAGCAGTATTTCGCCGGTGAATTGTGAACGAGCGAATATTTCGCAGACTGTTCCTAGAACAATAATCTCGATGAATCGGAATCTTTCGGTATAAAGTGATTTCCTAGAAGCAACGATGTTCTCGAAAGCGTTCCCGAAAATAGCAGACAGTCACGGAGATCGGCTAAAGTAGTCTAAAGAATCTCGGAGGACCGATAAAAAGTATTTGTAGTGAAACAACTTTATTTCGACGAAAACAGATCAGGTTATAACACAAAATAGACAAAATTAGGCGAACGAAATGGTACTAACAAAGCCGGAATCAAATTAATTTTACATTTTTGTAATACGGGATATGGACGGAACAAACCGGTAAAGTAAAACGGAAATGTAAATGAACAACAATATTAAAAGGCAAAACGAAAAAGTATTTAACGGAAAACAGAACATAATTATTATAGAGGGTGCGGAAGCATAACTTCCTTTTTTTTAAAATGCGCCACTTCGTTTTTCTACTAAATTTTGTTAAAGAGAAATAATAATAACAGAAAATCGAAATAACGGATACTCTAGATCCCCCATTGGCTATGCTTCTTCCCTTCTCGCAGTTGTATTTCGATTTTCTGTTATTATTATTTCTCTTTAACAAAATTTAGTAGAAAAACGAAGTGGCCCCTTTAAAAGCACCCTGTATTATTAGTGCCCTGGATTCATTCGTTAATTCGAGTCTCGCGCACCCAAATTAACCGGTTGCAACAATTCAAAAACACCGCATTATCAGTAAAATAATACTGAAAACAACGTGAACATTTAATGCGGATTTTTCTAATCATTTGTGAAATTACTAATGTTAAAAATAACTTTAAACTGTCCCGGTTTTTTGAATTAAACATTGCTCGTCCCTATTTTCGATACAAACCGCATCCCACAGCGAAGCTGATCGTGTAACATTCCCTCTTCTTTAAGGTATATATTCTATTAGAATGTAACATCATTTATCGAGTATTAATTTTTTGCTTCTTTGTACATTTTTATTAAGACTCTGAATCTCGCAGTCAGGCTTTTTCCGAAGAATAATTTTATTTCGCAATTTTTAGTGGAATATATTTTCCCCTTAAATATGGATGTAGTCTGAAATAACACAACACTTTTAAAGAACTAGGAGCATACGGTTAAATTCCCCGTCAGTGACAAGCTTATAAATCTTACATTAGCCGTTTCGGTTATGTATGTGACTCGCGTTATCATTCGTTCAGTTTTAAAATTTCCGGTGTTTCTATTTTCTCAATATTCTGCATACGATTTTTTGTCTAATTTTTGTCTCATTTTTATCTTATTTTTGTCTCATTTTTATCTCATTTTTGTCTAATTTTTGTCTCATTGTTGTCTCATTTTTATTTCATTTTTGTCTAATTTTTGTCTCATTTATGTTTCATTTTTGTTTCATTTTTGTCTAATTTTTGTCTCATTTTTGTTTCATTTTTGTCTCATTTTTGTTTCATTTTTGTCTCATTTTTGTCTAATTTTTGTCTCATTTTTGTCTCGTTTTTATCTTATTTATGTTTCATTTTTGTTTCATTTTTGTCTCATTTTTATCTTATTTTTGTCTTATTTTTGTCTCATTTTTGTCTCATTTTTATCTCATTTTTATCTTATTTTTATCTTATTTTTGTTTCATTTTTGTCTTGTTTTTGTCTAATTTTTGTTTGGCCACATTAGGCGAAAAAAGTACTTCTGTTAAAGAAACGATCCTTGTCTAACGTTTCTTTTAATGACTACTGCGACAAATAATCATAATATCGATATACTTATATGTAAGAACGACACTTTCCAAAATATTCATTAGTAAAAAAATTGTCAACCAAAATTTTCAAATTCACACTAAATTTTTATTTCGAATAAAAATATATTAAGGAAAAATATTCGATTTGTAATTTCTATTTTTCCAGCTCTGAGGTGATAGGCTTTGACGAGAAAACGTTTCTGCAAATAAATATATTTCTATTTATCAGTTTTTTTGCTATTTTGTATATATATATATATATATATATATATATATATTATTTTAAATAATTAAATGTGAATTATTTTAACATTTCCACCACTAACCGGTATACTCTCGAATCGACAAAGGGTATCATTCAAATTACATGGTCTAAGTTACACGCGGTAATGTGACGTAATATGTGACGAGCGAAATGAAGATTTCAGCTATTTTTATTCGAATCTCTATATTTTAGCATAATTATCAGTGATCATATTTCAAGCTTCAATTTCCGTCTGTTATATTACTAAAAAATTCTCTAAGAAGATATTTTATTAACTGCTCAGCAAACAATCACCGATACTTACGATATACTTTCACGTGGTACCGCTTTCAGATGAACAAAAAATCATTAAAATTGGACTAAATAATCAAAGGTTATACGCGAACAAAAAAAACACAAAAAGGCAACGAACGTGTAAAATTTATTTTTTTTTTACAAGATCAAGCGCATTGGAGATTTTTCATCTAAGGAACTTCTTTCAAAGAGTCGCGGAAGAGAGTAGAAAATCGAATATCAATCCCAACTGCTTCGTAAGAAAGAATTCTAGATTCTAATCGGCATCCTCCAAGAACGAATTTTCCTTGAGACCTTTTTTTTTCTTAACACATCTATTCCAGGATTTTTGAATGTATATTGTTGTCGATACCGGATGCACAACTGTTGTTTCAAGTCACTCGGTGTAAATGAAATTTTGCGCCATTTTTTAATGCGTCACAAGTAGGAAAATTGTGTGATAAAATCCGAAATACATGCCGGCATTACGATAATAATTTTATACACGATGTACATAAAAGAATATGTTTGCACCATTTGTGACGCTTTTTTCAATGTTAATTACACCGGATGGATCATTAAAAATAGATGGAACCCAATAACTCATGATTTTCAAAAAAGCTGTCAAGATAAAACCATAAACATATATCACGAAATAACTACAAAAAAAAAATAAATAACCTAAACCATATCCCCTGTAAAATCATGTCCACTGTAAAATCATGTCCCCTGTAAAATAATGTCCCCTGTCAAATAATGTCCCCTGTCAAATAATGTCCCCTGTCAAATAATGTCCCCTGTCAAATAATGTCCCCTGTCAAATAATGTCCCCTGTCAAATAATGTCCCCTGTCAAATAATGTCCCCTGTCAAATAATGTCCCCTATCAAATAATGTCCAATGTCAAATAATGTCCCCTGTCAAATCATGTCCCCTGTAAAATTATATCTTTTGCAAATACATGTCCCTTGCAAATACATATCCTTTGCAAATACAAGTCCCCTGTAAATTCATGTCCCTTGAAAATTCATGTCCCCTGCAAATTCATGTCCCCTGAAATTTTACCGCTGGAAATAATGCCGGTTAGAATTTTACTTTCAGTTCACAAATTTGTACTGAACAAAATCAGAATTAACTCTGTCCAGCTGGGATGACCTGCTGATGATATTTCGTTCGGATAGAATTTGCTAAGTAGAAATGATCATTCCACGCCGGCCTAACTCGTAGGAGTCTAGAAATAAATAAAACGAAAAAGTACAAAAACAAATACAGATATCTTTTACTCTAAAGTTCATCGCAAATAATGGATCGGTATTATTAAATAAATTCCAATTCGTCACAAAGAGCATGTAGAGGGAGGGTGGTGACCAGTTTTTACGACCAAGTTTTACGTAACAGTACTCTGTTTTATTTCTACTGAACCCTAAATTCTGCAGTCGCACCGCTATGCCATGTAAGAACCTGCAATAAACATACATAACAGCCGCCCAGCTTATATCATCGAAAAAATCATTCAGCATTCCAACGATAATGAACCTGTAATAGAAAGCGATATTTTACCTGCCACAGAAAAAAATATAGTTATAATAGCGCGCAAATCGACGACAAACTTGCAAACCGCCACAGCGAAAGATGTCGCTGAAAAGGGGGCTAAAAAAAATTTACCAAAAATCTCACTACGAATCTGTAAAAAAAATACAGGTATATGTGGCGTTTCAGCGATGAAAAGCGCAGAAATTAACACGTTTATAGAGTTATTTCGAAAAAATTTAAGGATTCATAGTGAAGGAAAATTTATTGTTTTTATCAGAGGACTAGAAAGAACTGCAGGTAATTAACGTGCGAATTTAGTAAGCTGCTCGTTTAAATCAGCCCCGAAAGCAGTTATCAAAATTATTAGTTACCAGGTAAGGATTGTGGAAACACGTTTCTGTTGAAATCGACGTCATCGAATCCTACATACATATATCAAGTCGACAGACCACGCCAAGGGCAGAGTAAATTTCAGTTGACTACGTTATGTTCTTGAAAAAAATTATAATAATTTCCGGTTCTTGCAATCTATTTCAAAGCCAAAAATGCTACATATTCCGTAACGTTTTCTTTTTTTTCTTTTTTCTTTTCCTATTAATCTTAGCGTAAGAATGGTATTGCCCGATAATATGTATATTCAAGTCTTCAGATAAAAATTTTTTTTTCAATTTTTAAAATTTCAAGTTCGTCCAAATTCAGAGCGCTTACGTTATAAAAATATGAAATGAAATGAAAATAAAACTTATCAAAAATTGAAAAAGATTCAATCATAGTTTGCTTCCGGCTTCCCTTTTCCGTTTTCCTATTGTTTAATCTCCTTTGTGTGACCCTCCAGAGCTCAACTATACCTGCGATGCGAATCACGTCTGGTTCGAATGCTCCTTTATTTCCTCCGAACGTGCTCCTCTGTATTCTAATCTTCTGCGCCTTGGCCTTCCCACTCCTTATAGTGTCCACTTCATTCTTGCATTCTCCTCTTTCAATGTAGTTCCTTTGTTAACCTTTTTTATCTCCTCAATTTCTAATCTTTTCCTTATATAATGTACAATTCTCTGCGTTGGGTAAGTTCCACTGTTGCATGCCCAAAAAAAAAAAAAAAAAATTGAAAAACTTTTATATAAGCGCATTCCGAGCATTTTTACTCCTACCGTGTTACGATATCAACTTTTAATAATATATAAAACTTTTAAGAATTGTATAAAACTTTTTAAAAAAAATTATATATATTTTTTTTTATTATTATTCTAGCAGCAAACCATCTGGCCACTATAAAAAAAAAAAACACGATTATATTATAGTAAATACAAACCAAATGAAAAAAAGAGAAATAAGAAAAAAAATCACACCGATAATGTAATATCACGACCTGTCGTTAAAATAAAAAAAAAAAAAATAGGTATGATAATTAGAAAATACAATATGTTAATAAATGTTGCCGAAATGCTAACAACTGTCAGATTATGCCCACTACACGTTCGCGTTTATACTGTTTATACTTCAGTTGAAGAGTGCGTTTTTGGTTTTAATTGAGCGTGTACTCCATCATATTCTTGGCTAGAAAACGTTTCTTTAAATTGGGGTACACAAATTCATTAAAGTGTAAATTAATTGATACTTATTTTTGTTTGTTAATTAACAAGGGGAATTTATTTATTTTATATTTACGAAGAGAGATTCTCCTACTATATCCGATCTCATTTTTTTTGTTCCCTATGCTAACATCGTACCCGATCATTACCATTGTTTCAAATTTGCTTTCCATGCCGGTCAATCTTGTTCTTTTCAAACTCGCTAAAGATTCGTTGTAGAATTTCGGAAGAATATAGTTGCAGACTTTTGCAAAAAACTCCCGGTCTTTCTTTCATTCGCTCGATGTCACGCTGCATCGTGCTAATGTCTTCAAGAGTGCTTCTTGGAAAATTCGTTTAGAAGAAACGGAATAAAAATACACGGGTAAAACCCGGCGATGGTGATTTGAAATTTTTGTATTGCGGAAATAGTCTAAATATTATTAATTTTCCGTCAATCTTTGCGACGAATGAAATATCGCGGAAAAAAATATCCGTAATTAATTTCTAAATCTGGGTCGAGACCGTAAAATAAAATCACCGCGTTTTAATTAGCTTTTTTCGAGTCGGATGATAGGTAGTAAAATTTCTCATTAACGGCTCTGCGGGCGTGTTCGATTCCCCGATTGCTTTACTTTTCGGCGTCGAAATTTAACGAACTAGGGTATACTTTTTGTTATAAAAGTAAATTGAGCATTAGTTCACTCGTAAAAACTCGTTCCGTTTTCCGACTAAAAAGAACTACTTCGTTCCGGCTGTGAGACAGAAATGAACGAGTTGAATAATAGAGCGCGTTCACCGAACGCGAATTTGTCTGCCGTAAACCGAGATGATCGAGTCACGAGAGATAGAGCAACTCTTTTTCTATCCAACTGTTCGCTGTCGACTCTTGCGCGTCGTCTTATCACCGGGATGACCAGTTCACTTCTCTGTCCGTTCGAAATGTGTCCGCGCGTTGATTATTAATTACTACTACGCCTTTTCCAGGCGTAAGCCGAATTACGCTAATCGATATTCGTCAAATATTATCATCAACAATCTGTATTATTAAGTGAATTTATAAGACCTTTAGACAGTCTTTCCCAGGCTTTCAATTCTTCATCTCCACCACACAGCATGCAGACATACGTGGTCAAACAAGCGAATCTTTCCCTGCCCAAACTGAACTGGTTTTAGACATTTTTTTCTCGTGATGGTTATCGTGAAATTATTCAATTTACTATCTTCCAAGAAACATGTACGTCACTAAGAACCTTTTCATTCGAGTATTACGGTCGCGAAGAGTAATCGAAAGAAAATAAAAAAAAAATGCGTGCGTCAGAATATAAACGAAAATAAATTTATTTTTATTGAAATAAAACTAATCCTCCGCATACGTTTAAAATCAAAATCTTTAAAAAGACTTATCACTTTTTTTCTCCATCAAGCATGAGCCAAACTCCCTATCTACACTCGAGTAGTATTTCTTCTTCGTGATACTATGAGATAAAAAAATATTCTAATTATCAAAGAATTAATTCGCCAAAGAGACTTATATGTAAAACTGAAATAGAGTATGTAAAAACTGAAAACTACCATTATGAATAGAATTAAATTTTCGTTTGAAAAAACAAAAAAAACTGGATCCAGAAAAGAATCCTCGGAAAAACTCTTAAACAGTTCTCGTAACTGTGAGATATAGAATAGTTAAGGAAAAGAACTGTGAATGATCTGATTGTACATGTATAGACAAGAATTGCTCATTTAATGTCTAAGGAGTAAACTTTGCTCGCATCTGAACTTGCAAATCAATCAGCGCGGATTAATAAGTTTCACGAGCAGTCAAACATTAAGCAATAATACGGCACGCGAAAGCTCAATTTTTCTATAAATTACATTATTCGTTTTTATATCGAAGCATTCTCGCGTGACTACTAAAAAATAAAAATAAATTCAAAATTCATTAGGCAGAAATATTATTACAAATGATCGTAGCTCTTTAAATCCGTTGTGTAAAGCGTAAATATTTAGCATCATAAAGGAAACATATTATATCAATTAACAATGTAAAAAATCAGCAGGAAATGGTAAAGTAACAATCGAAATAATAAAATTAGCCGGACCAAAAACATGGCAATACCTAACAGATGTATACCATACTTTCTTAAGGAACCCAGCATTCCGGACCATTTGAACAGTGCAACTATTACATTAATCCGTAAAAAAGGGGACAAGGAAGATATCAAAAATTATAGACCGATTAGCCTTCTAACGATGGTGTACGAAATATTTACAAAAGTATTATATAATAGGATAAAACACATATTACATCAAGAGAACAAGCAGGATTCAGACGATGATCTAGTACAGTCGACCATATCACAAGTTGTTAGAGAAATAATCAGTAGAAGCAAAGAACAACCGTTAGCGCTAGCTTTTATAGACTACGAAAAAGCGTTCGATTCCGTATACAAAAATGAACTAATAAAAGCACTAGAAGAGCAAACGAGTAGATTATGCATAGAACTATTAACGAACATCTATACAAGTGCAAAATCTCAGCAGTAAGATTACATGAAATGACAACGGAATTTAGAGTAAAAAGAGGAATCTGACAAGGCGACAGTCTATCGTAATTATTCGCAGCTACCTTACAAAAAGTCTTCCAGCAACTGAAATGGCAAAACCTGCGAATTAACATTGATGGGGAATACCTAAACCATTTAAGATTTGCTCATGACATAATCCTGATAGCACAAAGTACAGAAGAATTACAAAACCCAATATAGAAGAATTAAATGAAATCGGCAAAGCGGTAAGCTTAAACATTAATCCGTAAAAAACTGAAATAATGTTAAAATTAAGCTAGAAGACAAAAGTCTGGAAATAGTTCAAGAGTGTATACATTCAGGCCAACAAATAAGCATTAAGGGGATCACTAATCCAAGAGATAAATAGTAGAATCAAACTAGGGTGGACAACGTTTAGTCGAAACTCAGTTAACTTTAAGTCAAAAATGCCATTATACCTGAATAAATGCATATATATTCTAATGGGGGTGGTCTAAGAATTACGTTGTAATTAATATACATATATATATATATATATACCAAAAACAGGGGAAAAAACAATCTATACTAGCTCCATTTTGGCCCGACAGTCATTCATTTAAAAAAAATTAGTTATAAGAATTTTAAAATTATTAACGAAACTACAAAACAAATCGTATTGAGGCTTATTAGTTATTACTAATGTTCGCGAAGGTGGTAATTCCAGTATTATCGGCAGAGCATAATCAGCGAACAGTTTTATAATTAGTGATCTAAAATTATGCAATGCAACCGACGAGAGTTAACAGTCGTTCATAAGGTGTAAATTTAGGTAAAGCGCCAGTGCATATTTTAAAAGTCTCCATTTAACAGTGGCACCTTTTGAAAAAAACTGCAGAGAACTAAGTAGAATTAAAAATACAAAATTCTACGATTAAACTGCTGTCTAAAATTCAACGAAATTTAAGTGCAAAATTTTTATTGTACAAACATGAATAGGAACGCGATTTCTATTCCTTCAAAACAGGTTAATTTAATTTTTGTTATGTCAGTTATAAATTTTAAAATTATAATAACCATTTCCCTTGTTTGTCTTTTTCTGGGAGGGGGGGGGCATAGCCAAAAGACAATAAACACCGCCGTTAAAAGTAATTTAAGAAAATAACATACGAAACCCCTGATTTTTCTAGTTACTTATAAACATTAGTACTGTAAAAAAGGTTATGCAATTTTACTTAAAAAACCGTACGAATAAAAATTTCCTTAAAATGATTGACTCTATCGGAAGGCCATCTCTTTGAAGAGAAGAAACAATTTAAAATAGAAACTGCTCGGTCGCAATTGCTGTTGAAAAATTTCCGACTCGAAACGTTCACGTGGGTTTTACCGCAATCTCAGCCATTACGAACCACGTTGGAACAATGATTTGAATTAGGAAATATTAAATCTTCACGTCTAAAGAATGAAAAATGGATGACTCCTTTATCGAAAGGACCGAAAAAAGCTCAGTTTTACCGATGAAAAATCGAAACGTAATTTAATAACCGAAAATTATAAAAGTCAAATTCAGCCGAGTTTTCACTGTAGAAGAAAATATTTTAAACACAAATGCCGAGCAAGAAAGTAGCAACAAAAATTTATGCTAAATATAAAAATTTTATTTATACGACAATTGTTACATTTTTTTCATCATCATGCGAGTTGCGAGAAATTTTATTAACAATGTAGTTTAGAATGTGACTTTTAGAAAATTCGGTACGACATTGTAGGCTTAACTGCTGCGGATCGTAAAATTTAATTTAAAATCAAAAAAGCATATTATACATTGAACGAGAACGAATTTCTATAAAATAAGAAATAAATAAATAAAGAAAGAAAGAAAGAAAACGATTTTTTTTTCTCAAGCGGCCTATACTACACAGCGCGTGGCTCCTTCGATCGAGTATCAAAAACGTGACTCCCCGGCAATGTTGATCTTTTTACCGAAGTCAAACTGATGACCCTCTCAAAGCGATAGGATATAGTTATATTGTGCCGGACAAGACGATGTAGGCTGAATGTCGAGAGCCGATACCGAAACATAACATTTGAAATTATTTTCGATCTTGCGTGAAAATTTCCGCCAATTAATTAGGCTAATTTCACTTTTATAAATGAAAAGACTCGTCTCTTGTAGACCCCTTAAATGAAGACCACTTGAGCGTGTCTTTGATCCAAACTTTCACTATTGCACCGACAAAATAAGATCAATAACGGTGAACGAGGGTAAAAAGTAGGGTCGAGAATGAGCTGTCAAGTACAATCTGTTTAGTATAGCACCCTTGTGTCCCTCTCGTAAAAACATCTGTAGGCCGGTTATCAACCGAAAAAAAGCCTATCTCTTTTTATCGTAAGCGTCGTCTGTACATAAAGAAAAATTAACCTTTTTCCGTTATCGCGGTAACTTTTCCTCGCTCGGTATTTTCCCTATCGTTTCATTTATTCAAAGTTTTCATCTCCCGCCATCGGATGTGCAATTTTTTTTTTTTTTTTTTTTCTAATTTCATTACATGTTTATGTTCCGTCTTCAACTGCCCCGGCTATTATAATTACCGTTCATTATTCCTGTACCCTAGTTGAACTGGCCTATTTTTTCCGATCAACCTAATAATCTCTTCGCAAGTTTGCAAGTTGCGTCTTATTTGAAAATTTTTAAAATACAAACCGGACTAAAATTAAAATTTCCAGCGGACTCGCTGCAAACTTTAATTCAAAAATATAACCATTTACAAAAATTAGTAAATAAATATTTTAACCAATTCGACAAATCTGCTGTAGAGGAAGACATACGACGCTATTAATAACCGAATAAATGAATAAATAAATAAATGGTTGTTCAAATGTTGCAGTTACGAACTGTTATAATTATATTAAAAAACGAATTTTCATTCGCAAATTTGCACATAAGTATATAACCTAAATTATTTATAAATAAACGTAAATTAAATTCATTGATAACTTTTAAAACTTTATAAACATTTATAAGATAGACGGAACCGGTCGGACTAGAAGATTAAAATGAGTTTTATATAATATTATAGCTGTTTATAAAGTTTTTAAAAGTTGTTAGTGAATTTAATTTACGTTTATTTGCAAATAATTAATGCTATTATATATGTACATAGGTGCAAATTGTGAATGAAAATTCGTTGTTTAACATAATTATAACAGTTAGCAACTATTTGGACAATCATTTATTTATTTATTTATTTAGTTATCATTCAGCAGCAGCTTACAGTGAGTAAATTTATTATAATACGCTATTAATACTTTTAACAAAATTACAATGTAGAATTGTAACCGATTGAGTTTATTGTAATATTAAACAACTTTCGGTAATTTTAAACAAATTGTTATTACTGAAAATACCTTAAGGGATTAGAAATGGATGATCGCCTCTTGCAAATCTCGGTGGTACAAATTTTGTGCCCAGGAATAAAGAAATATTACCGGGATTGGTGTTAAAAAGGAAGAAAAAATATCAGCGCAACCATATTCTAAAAGTTTTGTTTAATTTACATCGTGTCTAAGAAATTAATGTTTACACGTAATAATAATTTTATTGCGACGAATTCCGCCAATAGGAGTTACGCACCTGTTTCAGACCTCAGTGGAGCCCGAAACACACTATGATTATTACCGCGCTAATTGCATTATTGTCTTTATTCGAAAATAAAGTTACTGCCCTACAACATCCGGAATCACCTAAACCTTTACAGCGCAACTCCCCCTTTTAATTTTTACCTGACATTTTAACGTTGATTTTTGCACGGAAGTGTTTACTGACAAAGAATAAAGCGTCAGCACATGGATGATAAGTTAGTGACTGAACCCAACGAGGAACCGGAAGCAAATGATTTACACAGATGAACTATGTACGCTGAATATAAAAATGAACAGACTTCCCATTCCGCGAATAATTCCGGTAGTTCTATGAGATAAGATATCGGTCTGAAGTCAAATTTCGTCAGCAACAAAAACAGCCATCGTACTAAGATGAAATAATTTTTTCAATTAGACTTTTTTAATTTACGAGTATTTTATACTTTTTCAGTTACCTTCTGCGTCGTAACTTCTATCATAGTTACAACGTTGAGTATACGAATTTATCAGCCGGATTCTGCATAATTTCATTATTATATGTATTTTTTTTTTTTTTTTTTAAGTTGCGGTGGGACCCACAAGGCATACTGCCCGTCTGCGGGTGCCCAACACGCTTATCATCGTTTATTAAAAAAATATGTTACAATATTTCTTTACAATTATACTATTAATTTTCATACTTATAAATAGTGAGAAAAAATAAACTAAAAATAAAATAATAATAATACAACAAAACTAAAAAAGATAAAAACAAAGAACTACTTATCACTATACAACTGCATACTACATGTTCGACAAATACGAATGGTCGATTCTCCGCCACAGCCAGTTCCCAGTTTATCTAACCTAATGTCACTGATTAATGTTATCAACTAACCACATTGCTTAATTAATACTTTCCTAGTTCCTATTTCTTTTTGCATTAGATCTTTTGGGATACGTTCTAGCAGCTTAATTAGAATCTATTCATCCGCATTATCAATTTTACTCTGTTTATGCCTTTCGGTCGAATAAAATATACTTCCCTATTATTCCTCGTTGTCCTGCTTCTTGTCTTCATAGCTATTGATATATATATATATATATATATATTTGTGGTGTCTTATATTCACTTGTAATCGGTGATAAAAGTAGCATATCCTTGGAGACATTTCATTTCGCTCTCTTCACCAGCTAATATTACCGTTAACCTGATCATATTATCTTTAAGCATTTCTTTTCTGACTGCTAATCTCTTTTTTAATTATCGTCCTTTTTGCTTCCCCCAAATTCATGTCCCATACATGATTCTTGACAATACTATATAGCGTCATAATATACGCGCAAACTACCACATGGTATTGAAAGAGCCAATTTATCAAGTGCCGGTATCATTTGCCTGATTTTATTCGATAAATTTATGACATGCTTGTCCCAGGATAATGTTCTGTCGGTAATTAAAATGCTAAATATTTAATCTCTTCTATCGTTTCCAGTTGTGTACACACACACAGTTCGAAGTAGAAGTCAAGTAATTATCTAAACAATTATTGTTATGTAATTTAATAGATGGTTTATATGTTTTCCATATCTACTGGACATTCTTATTATACAGAAAGACTTCGATTTTTTTAAATATTAACAGTTAGATGTTTAGCACGCCCCCACCTACACATACTATTCACATCTTCTTGTAAGAGTTTTTCGGCCTCATGGATGTCGTGGTGCTCGATAACGAGTGCTATATCATCATCCGCATAAGCAAAGTCTGTCGGGTTTTTAACGAAATTATGAAGTGCGAGTTGGTATAGATCAAAAATAACAGCGGAGCCAAAATAGAGTTCCTTGTCCTACCACTGTTGATGCAATTTCTTCTCTACTTAATTCTTCATCGATTTTTACTACGCTCTTTCTACTATACAAATAACTTTCAAACCATTTATTTTGGTTCCCTATAGTACCATACCTTTCATATCTCGCCACAATATTCGATAGTTTACCGTATCGAATGCTTTATTGATGCCTATAAAAATTATAATAAATTGTTTGCCGTTTGCAAACCCGTTATTTATCCTATTTGTTAATACTCTTAACAAAGACACTGTTGATTTTCCTTCTCTAAAACCACTCTAACAGAGTACTTTTGTAAACGTTATACTGTGATTATTCATCATCATCATTATATCCTCAACCGTTCGCGGTTGGTGGACAACCTATTCTCACATTTTTAGATGTACAGATATAGGTTGTATGCTAAGCAATTAATATAATATGCAACGCAGGTGTACACACGCAAGACTACATTCGGAACTGATAGTAGCCGCTTGTTATCGCGCTACCAGTGCAGTCCCGTGTAGGTCTGCTATGTACTGACCTAGCGCGCATATGATATTGAACGTGGTGGTTTGCTATTGCCTTCCACGTGATTACTAGCGATTATTTATTTACTGTGATTATTGGCTATGTTAAATAAGAATTAGTAAAATTAAGATTTCTATATGTTCCGGTACTAAAGAGACACATTACCTTGTCTTTTATAGAGTATTAAAAAAAAACAGCGAAGATTACATTTCCCTAAACATTTTGGAAATAAAAAAAAAAAAAAGAAAACAATTAGGCTTCCAAACAAAGAAAAATATTTTATTAAATAATTCGTTTTAAAAATTTTTCAGACGAATGCAGTCCGTATTTTAGTTGACTGTACTTTTTTTTTAACGTCACTGGATTAATCGACAAATTAGAAATGTAGCGAAATATAATTAAATATCTTTATTATATTTTCAATACTTAACTTATTATATGTAGAAAAAACGAGTGATTTTGTTGGTAAAACTCATTTAATATGGGTTTTTTTGCGTTGCAATTTGGTAATTTTGTGTACCAAGACTCGAATTAAGGTACGAATGTTGTTTAATCATATCCCCTTCAAACATTACACTCGAGCTGTTTTTTATCAAATAATGATTGTTTTTTACTAAAAAAATTTTTAAAGCAAACTTTGATGTCAATAATTTTTTTTTCTTTAAATCAATTTTATTATATTAATTTTTACCGTAATTAATGATTAGCTTAAATTGTATTTAATTTTAATTCTAAATTTATTTTTTTGTTGGGCTATAAAATTTAAAAATCATTCAGCTCTAATCATTTTTAAATCAGGCTCCGTTTTGTTTTCTGTTTTGTTTTTTTTTTTTCTTGATCTTCGGCAATAAGTAAATACACAAAGTGTTATACTAAAATCCCTTTTTTTTTTTACAGTAAATTTAAATACTACAGGTAAAATGAGACATCTCGACAACATAAAAGACGGTTCAGGGTGTATGGGAGAAAGATGTTATTGGTTCTTCGAAAGACATTATGATACCCAGACTTGTCACAACGAAACAATATAGACGACTAATGTTATTTAAACGGCGTGAAAACATGGCCATTATTACACGTCGAGGAATCGGAAAATACAGAACGAGCCCGAATAATACTTGTAGAAAAGGTAAGATGTCAGAGTGCGGAAAGGATTGAAGATTGAACGATGATAGCGATGCTTTGCGACTTTCCGTATTCAATCCAATTAGTGTGACTATCAAATTTTATCTTCTGCTGTGCATCGGAGCAGGGAATAAACGGAAATCGTATTCCACTCGAAACCGGCTCCTTAGTGACGCGGTCTACAAAGAACTAATCGCCTCTACTGATGATTTCATTGCATTTGTGTTTGATTTCGTAAACCAACGATTTACACGTTTAAAATTGAGCCAACCAAACGTCGTTAAGATGTTTCTTCTTCTTATAAACAGCTGAGGAACTCTTGTTTCTGCCCGAATGACTGGGGACGAACTAATATTCTCCCCCTAATTAACCTCGTAGAACATTCCGAATAGTGTTCAATTTGTGGAGGCTAGTTTCAGAGGCAGAACCGCAAAATACAGCAATTAAATCCGGATAAAATTAGTAAATTGTAGAATAGACGTAACATTAAGGGATCCGAACTCCAGGCGGTGTTGCTGATGGCTTTAGACAGATCAAGGATTTTATAAACTCATTTTTGCGATCTTAGGTGTGATACGGCCATTTAAGTCTAGCTTCAAAATGTAAATCCGAATACTTAATAATAGGAACTGAAAGCGGTTCATGAAGAATCTGCAATTATATAATATCAGGAAACAGCCTAACAGTAAATATAGAAACAGTCGACAAAAAAAAATTTTATGCTGATTCTAAGGAAATTGCAACGGGATTAGAGCTCTAGTTGATTTTTTATCTGCAATTTGCGATGTTTTTATTAATGTAAATAATGAAATCGTCGGCCAAAGAAAGAATTCGAATATTACCGGGAAACTGAACACTAAACAGTGGCCCGAGACAAAAAATTGTATAAGATGGTGTTTTGAAGCCAACCTTTCCACACGCGTTTAATTACGAATTCCCTTGGAAGGATTTTCAAACAATAAATCTTGTGATAGAATAAATCGTATGAAAGTGTAGCCAAGGAATCCTGGAAGACGTTAATTGTTCAAATAGAAGTGGGATGGATACGTTATCGAAGTTCCTATTATGTCTGAGAATGCAGCTAAAAATGAACTAAACGTTTTATAAGCGCGACTCAAAAACGTTACAGATTTCTTTAAAGGATTTTTTTTATTATATATATATTGTTGTGTTTCGGTTAAACTAGAAGATAATAATAATGTAAATTACAGGTAGCAACACTGTTGATATAATAAGTCGCCGGCGAGCAATGCGAGCCAGCAACGTGATAACGGTTATCACCGATTAGCGAAAAGGCTTTTGTCTCGTGTTGCGTGTGGCGAGTGAGGTTAGACACGTTTTGGAAGAGAGATCAAGCGAGTTGACGTTGACACCATAAACGGAAAGAAATACGAGTTAATTTCTAGTTATTAAAATTGCATTGTGAATTTGTTTGTATAATCTGTGATAATTTACTTAAAGTAAAAGCACGTTGGAATATTCCTTTTCAGCAGAAAAGAAAATCCTTGCAGCTAAGGTAGGAACGCGCACCAAAGCTAATTCATAATAACAATTGTCGAAACGTTTCCTCAAGTAAAGAAAAAACATAACAAACGGAGCGGTAGCCGGTTAGGATTTTCGAGACTGGGCATCGTGATATTCACCAACAGGAACCGGAATAACAATTGAAGAGCAAGTTTTTCAATTTGTTATATACATATATTTATTGTGCTTGTAATTAATTGTTCATGTGAATTGTGCGGTGCGATCGATGTGGGTGTGAGTGTGTGTGTACGCAGCATTTATTTTTTAACCAGAGTCGTTAATGTAATTGTTCTGTGTAGATATAATTTTTTTGAAATCAATATATATATATATATATATATATATATATATATATATATATATAATCGTCGAGTAATTATTTCCGTTGATGGCGGTTTACACCGCGATATAAAAAAAAAAAACGATTAAGTATTATATAAAAAAAAAATAAAAGTTATGGTCCGCTCATTATACCACGAGGGAAATTGAGTGGAACATAACAATATATATGTATATAACTCGGTTATTTTGGCCTCGCAAGGGGCTGTGTGCCCCTTGACCTCTCTTGCTTACATTTCTGTCTCTTTCTCTTCCATACTTTGTATAAAATAATCAAAATTTACAACGTAATTCTAAATCGGTCCATATGAATATAATAACATAATCACAAAATCCTATAAAATATAACAAACATTACATAAAATTGGGACATTTTTTGGGGCCTTTTCTGGGACATTTTTTCTAATGGGGGTAGCGTAAGAATTACGTTGTAATTAATATATATACATATGTATATATATATATATATATATATATATATATATATTGAAACAAATTTATGAAACAACCGTCACTCGGCGACTTTACTTATTTACAACCGGACTGTTTGTTATTTAGTTTCGACCATGGGACTTATATGTCTCTTGAATTAAATTTTCTGTATTACGAATAAAAGAAAAGAAACGCCATAAACACGAAAAAAGAATTTACACAACTACGAACACAAGTGCCAATATTCTTCGCGAGAAAAAAAAACGAAAACGATTAATTCAAACGATAAACGAACAGAAATGAATATAATAACAAGAAAAATCCGCTGGGTACGAATTAAATTACTTTACTCAAAATTCTAAAAAGTACATACGGGAAAAAAATAAAATCGGCAAATATGAACGACTATGGAGTAGCGACTTTCGAAACTTTCTTCAAAGGAAACAACACCTTATACATTGATTTTCTACCAATCTATTGTTATATCCCCCCCCCGCCCCCGCAGCGTAAAACTACTTCGACAACACGGCATTTTACAACAACTTTCGTCGCTCAATGTTACTCGATATCATCGGCGTGCCCTCACTACGACTAAAACAAAATACGATGTCCGAAAGAATCGGAATAAATCAAGATAAACAAAAATTAATTTATAATTCGAACATGGTCGCAAGATAGCGGTACACAAACCAAATCCGTATCAATATATATAGAATATATATAAAATATAATATTATAGGGATTCTATCTGTGGACAGTAGATGAGAAAAAAGTTTATTGGAACATCAAAACCGATAAAATAGATTCGAATAAAATCCGATGATCTTTATTGGAAATCATATAAAAATTCAGAAATTCCGTTTACAGTCGTTAATTTAAAAGCATGAACGAAAGGGGAAATCGAAAGAGTGAAACAGTTGAAGGATCGGCACGTGTCCGTAGCTGAATATGTACACTGAGAAATAAGACTGGTCTAAAGTATCGTGCGTAGTGGAAAAGCAGATAACCGATCATTTGACGACGACTTTCTTAGAAAATAGAAGCGAATTCTCGGGTTATGTGAACAAGATAGTACCTGATTAGTGTGATAAGGGACCGGTGGGTACGTCAGAATTCGTCCGGACCCGGTATAGTGGAAATCTTCCGCAGTTTCGGAAATCGGCACTCGTGAACGTTAACCATGGCATTAATAATCGTTATCATTTTCTAGCCTGTGGTTTAATCGTTTCATTAAATTTTACAACCGTTTAAAATGCAATGCAGTCGTAATCCACCTAATTCGCCACGATATAACTCCAGTACAATTTAAAACAGATAAACGGAATTCGATTTTGCAAACTAGTTATATAGAAAAAAAAAAAAAAGAAGAAGAAAGTCAACAACACATAGTGCTAGATTTTGCTTGGAATCTCCGAGGCAAGTGACCGGAATCTACGTAACTTTTAGAAGGCGGAGAAGCGGCGTGGGTCCTTTCTTCATCGGGTAGAACCAGACGGTCCAGATATCATATTTTCACTTTTATACATTTTGTACAGTTGTGATGATGTAATTGGGTATATGAATAACGTTTATCCTAACTAGGCTTTTTGTGTAGCTGTATCTTTTTTGTTGTTCCGATGTAAAGAAAATATTAAATTATTAAAATAATGTAATTTGAAGAAAAAGTATTCACACGATCGAAATTCGTACTGTAATAGCCACAGCAGTTAAACACGGTGCGTCTGCAGAAGAAAAAAAAATTAAAAACTCTTAACACTAAACTAGGTTTACTTGGAAAAAGAACAAGGCCAAACCGTGTCGCGGCCGAAATATAACGAGGCTCAATCGTGTCGGGGCCGAACCGTTGAAGCCAAACGATACGACCTCCCTGTAAATGTACATGAGCGGATACTTAAAAATGTTTGCGTCATTATCGATCTTTTCCGAAATTTTTTAATACTCAAAAAGTTTGTTTTTTTTTTTCTTTTTTAATATAAAATAATAATAATAATATTATTTTATATATTTTCTTTTAGGCGCACCAGCGGCTTTGACCCAACAACTACAGAAGTTACAGAAAAAGTTAAATAGAGAGACGATTAGAAATAGAGCTTAGGAAAGTTTCCACTCCTTATTCGTAATCAGACGTATTGAAATTGGGATCGCCGTCTTCCTAAAAAAAAACACAAGGAAGAAAAATCACCGCGGTGTTGCATAGTTTATATTTAAAACGATCATCCCCTTTCGAGTTAGTTTCACTTCTAGAACGTCACCCCATTTTATTTTTAGCTCCTACAAAAGGAAAACAATTGACAAGTGTATGTAACTACACATCGGCGTTTTATATGCGTATACGCATTAATATGAGTATAGTGATGATCACGGTCAAGATAAAAATTTGGAAACGAAAAATATTTTAAGTTACAATACTTATATATAAGCAGCGGGTACTGAAAAAATTAAATTAAAAATATTTATTTTTTAAACGTGTTTGTGTAAAATCTACACTTGCTTTTTTTTTAGAGAAATTTATTAAGTTTTTAACTTTTGTCATGTAGGTTTTCCTATTTATTTCAATTAATACTGGTCCCCGCGTAATTAGTGATTTTTACTGATCGATGATGATCAAGTTTTTACCGGTTCATAGCCGCGGAGCATGATTTAAAAAAAAAAGGATGAGAAGCACCAGTCCGGGACCACCAGGTCGTTGTCGGTGATGAGTAAGTCGACGTGTTAGGGTCGTAAAGAAATTATCTGATTTTTTTCGATTATCAGTGAATTCGGTAAGAACGTAATAATTAATACGGAAAAAAGTTATATTTCGAATGATAGCCGTATCGATACTGAAAAAATGATGAAATTCAAATGGAGGCAATTGAAGAAATGATAGCCTCGCTTATTCCACGATCCCGAAAACGTGGAAATGGCCAGAATTACAGAACATGATAAGTTAGACGATTTAAGCATTAGAATTCGACTCAATAATTATATTTTTTATAATTTATCTACTGAATTAAGTCACCACACAAGTATATTACATATGCTATATGTTTAAAGACTTTCAAGAAAACTAGTACCAATTTAATCTTTATATGTCCTTAAATATACATGTATATGTATAGTCTTTTACTCATTTTCGAGACGTTACGAAAAAATTTAGTCTATACAAACAAGAATCGTCTTTTAAACTGAATTAACGGATGAATTACAAGGGGAACATCTCTATTCCTCATAAACAACAAGGAATCTAAGATGTCATTAACTCAAGCGCCGCTGTTCTACACTTAATACCTGCAGTTGAATATTGGTTATGGCAGAGAAATCTGCTGGAAAGTGGGGACGGATCATCTCAAAGGGAAAAAGCAACTTGCCTCTAATATTGTCTTCGGATCTCAATTAGAGATCCTCGAGTACATTATGAAAAGCTTAATTAACACTTTATCAAGGATGTATGAGATTCGCTTGATTACATGCACATGATATTCACATTGACGATTCTGCTTTTCCCGTAAACCTTCATCCGATCCGCGGACTATTCAATAAAATACGGTCATAACGATACGCTCAGCATATCGGATATTCGGTTTGCGGTGCAGTAGCAAATTTGTAATATTCCCTAATCGTAATTTGGAGACCATATCTGTTGCATGCGACGGAACAAATGTTCAGTGTCGTTCGGGAAAAAAGGTTGCGCGGTATCGCAACACTGTAAAATCAAAGCATCGGCAGATAACGGTAATTGGGGGAAGGGAAAGCGAAATTAAGAGCGACTCCGAAATAGACGTGGTGGGGAAAAAATATTAATTCAGACTTACCGGCATCGGCAGTTGCTGTGATTTCCAACGTGTTTACACGAATGCTCGCTGGAAAGTCATGCTTCCAGTTTAATCCAGAGTAAACAAAGCCACAGCTAGAGACCGCTTACGAATTCTCAATTGTACAGGAGAAGCGAGAAAAAAAACAAAACAAACAAGTACGTTTTAGTGTCCAAGGTGCAGGGAAATGTAAATAATAAAACCGAGAGAACAAACATAAACTGTCAAATTTCGGAACCGGCGGGCACAATGAAGAATTGCGCGGCGCCGTCGAATGCAGAAAAGACGTACGGTCTAGATTTCGAGGAGATACCAGTCGGCGTACGAGAGTCGAACGGTTAGAATTATGTGCAAGACGTTTAAGCAGTGGTAGGGAGTTTTGCTTTATGGATACGACCGTGACAATATGCTTGACCTACGGCGGCCCGTCCATATTGCTACTCCGGATACGTTCGGTGTACACGCGTGTGCTACAGGTAGGGTATAACGGAATCTGACGATGAGGGACACCTGGCGGAAAATATGATAGCGCGCATCCGATGCCGATGAGTTAGTTAACCATACACGACCTATACACTTTTCACCACCATCGTAAGTGCCTACTTTGTGTTGGCGCGCGCGTGCGTGTCTGCCCGGCTTTTGGCGCGGTGGCTTTATACGATTTTAATGACGGGACGATTACACAGAGGTACGTTAATAAAATTAGTTCGGTGCAACGGTGATAAATTGTCGTCGCCTAGAGTTAGTGTACGCCGAGAGCCGCTAGACCGACCAATGCGTATACCTTGTGTGCGCGGTGCTCGAAAACTAGTTAGTCTCTGTACCCGAAGCGCCCGCCGGTCCACTCTGGCAATGGTAGCCGAGAGAACCCCCTTCGATCAAGTAAAACATTAGCCGTGTTCGCTAGGAGACAACAATTAAGCGCCGAAGATGGAACTAGATTACTGTGTTATTCGGCGGAGCGGGCTGGGCTAGTGCTTCGCATGAATTATTTCAGCTGCAGGTTAAATTTACACCATCTTCAACAGACTTATTTATCTATCTGGCCGTACCATACTCTCGGAGAATTTTAATTAAATAACCCAGTTCCGCTGCCGCAATCCGGTTCCAGCTTATTTATTTATTTGTTTTTTTCCATTTTTTCTCCCCCAGGCCAAGCTCTCATGTTATTACGTGCGTTTTCCAGTAAACGTCATTAAACGACAAATAATGATTTACCTTTTTTTTCTTCTTCGTGTCATTATTATCATCATCTCGCCATTGTCCTGTTTCGACCATTTTTCCCCTACACGAAAACCGAAACAATTTGTCGCCGAAAACCGTTCCCGCGCGACTACCGCAAAAATTACTATTATCAGGGCTCGCAACTTCCGGGGTAGTATATACTATATTTTCCAAGAAGAAGTGTGTGGGAGTCATTGTTGAATAATCGGCAAATTAAGAAAAAAAACTGCATCGTTCTTTGTTTGTTTATTTTTTCTGTTTTGTTTTGTTTTTTTTTTTTTTTTTTTTTTTGAGAGGGGGGCCTCAGCTTTACCCAAAAATAATTAGAGAAGGAAGGAATCAATTACATGTGTAGTACGTTGTTAATACGAAGCGACGGGAATAATGTGTGGGAAAGGAAGAGAGACAAGAAGCTCAATACGGAATAGTAGGAAGATCAAGTCTCAGCGAACTTGGGATACAGAAATATAGAGGGGAACACTTAATAAACACATGAAAGCATCGCAAACATGCACTTTGTTTAACTAAAGAGAACAGTAGGGAAAGCAACGATAAACGAAAACGAGAGGAAGATAATATGGCTTAAGAACGTAGTTAAATAATGGGGACAATAACAGAAGGACGAAGTGAAGGAATCGAAAAAAACCAGGGATTAGCAGGAAGACCCGTTTGAACGAACAAATAATGAGATGAATGGAAAAAGCGGAAGCGTACGTATCCGACCGAAAGCTAAAAGTTTGTTTTAGTCTGTTTCTGTTGACGATTCAATGCGTACGGAATGGTGAGGAAAATAATTTTTAATCGTATGAAGTCGGTTCAAAGAATATTATGCCTGCGAATTAATCGAAAAAAACATGTTCTTTAAGCTTCCGCTCTTTGTTTAAGTGTTAGCTGTGGTCGTTATTTAATTTGTTTACTGGCAATTGAAGTCTCCTACATAAATAGAGCGGCCAGCAAAAACGGTCGAAAGAAAGCTTTGAATTCTATATAATTTGATTATTATAATTTGAACCACTTAACGTAGGAGCTTTTTTATTACTGAAATAGTCGCATTAGTTTTATCTCCCGACCGGTTTCGATGCTTCACATTCACGAGAAACACAGGAATACTGCTTATTATTGAGTCTCCTATGAATAGAGAGCACTGGTCTTCGAAACATGTCGGCAGATCAAAACTAACGCGATTGTTTTAGTAATAAAACAACTCCTACGTTAAGTGGTTCAAATTACAATAATCAAATTATTTACAATTATTCATCAGGAGGTGCTTGATGATGATATTCAAAAATCGAGAGGTTTATAATGAAGAAACGTGACCAGGCGTTCCCATCATAAAAATTGAACATTGAAGAAAAATCTGCGCCGAATTACGATTGTTAGATCTTTGACCGGCCTAAAATTTAACAAGAATTTACGAACGTAACGATGGATTTAACAAACTGACACAATCCATATTCTCTCGTTCAATTCCAGTAACCCTCTAATGCAGACAGTAAAAATCCGCATATCGAATTTTTTAAGTAAACCTTATACTTTCAGGGCGGCTCACTAGCGACCCTTAACATTATATGCAAAGACGCTGATTCTTCTTTCTCGGTTAACAAAAAGGAAAAATTGTGTAAGGCGACGAAAAAGAGCAAAAGGAAATATCCCTTGCCACCTCCGAACGTGTAAATTATTAATCAGGTATACAAGCAATTACCTCTTTACAATTTACTACTTACCGTGTAAAAATAGCCTATTAAGTAAACATATTATAATAAATTCATAAAAATTCAATAATCACTTAAACGCTCGGTGGTGTTGCCGGCCGATTTATATTTGTTCGTTTAATAGAATTTTCTTCAAGACACAAGAACTGATGGCAACCGCTGATTTGTTAATTGCCATCAAAATATCGTTGAAGCCGTCTGCGAGAACATACATACACACATATATATATCTTATAATATAAGTAATAGTTATATATATCTTCTTTAACTGCCTTTTCGGAAACGGCTGTAACGATTTTAGTGAAATTCACGAATCAGAGAAATGAAAGATAGATCAACATCTCATCTTCGAGAAAACTCTATTAAACCAGAAATTTTAAAAGAGAAGTAAAATTACTAAGTAACCGTTATAAGTTATGGGGTTTGTTTTAAAAATTAAACGTCTTTTTCTCTCTCTTTGAATCATGTATCCCTAGAAGGGACATCGTGACACAGAAATGCTCTGTTATCGTCGGATACGCTGTTTACGCCATCTATCTCTATTGTACGTTTCATGAACACATTCATTTTTTACCGCGGTAAAAATTAATACGTTTTGTATTTACCGCAGTAAATAACAAATTAAAAACAGTTAAAGGCAAAATGTTACACGAATTATAATAACCGGTAATAATATTTCTGGCTAAACATTTAATTTTGTATAACGTGAGAATTCTTCAATGTAAAACAATGGTGTGTGTATGCGGATCTGCCCCTTTAGTAATTAACATGCGTATATTTTCGTATGTTTAAATGTTTGTGGAACTCATTAATAACAAAGCTTGGCCACCAGGTATCATTTTTATATATTGGAACGGATTCGGTATGAAAATCGCCACTTGCAACGATGTCTAAACTCGAAATTATTTTTCAGGGATATCTTAATCTAATCACCTCGAATTCGATTTACCCGACTAGATCAAGCAGTATTGAGAGTGACTCTTACATATAAAATCCCATAAAAACAGATTTGAACAAAATTAAGCAGACAGTTTAGCCAAAGTCGAATGTTTAACGTATTCAGAAAAATAACTAACTCCGTTCGAATTTCGAATTATATACCTATGTAGAAGAAGCGTTACTTCCAAGGAACGCAAATATTTTTAAGCTTTGCGCGATTCAGTGTACCCGCTTACAGTTATTTGTCTCAAAAAAAGCTAACTAAGAAGTATTTCATCCGCTCCTCAGCGAGTGAAAACTTGTTCAATGTTTCGAACAAATTTATTTTCCGATACGAGAGCTGATTTACCAAGGGAAAATATTGAAAAAATTTTATTTTCAGCGCTTAATATAAAAGTGTTTCAGTTTGCCCTTTTTATTTTAAACCCGTTTCTATTTATCAAAGCCATCCCGAGGCAGACAGTTGCAACCAGTTGCAAACCCCCTTACCAACGAGAATGAAAGTCGTGATATACCGACTTTCGCTACCTAATTCAAAACGTCACGTTCTTACAGGTTCCTGACTATGTCGGGGTTCCAGGCAACGAGCGGGTTGACTTGGCTGCTAAGGCAACTCTTTCTAGTCCGATGTCATTTACAGCTGTGTACTTCTTCGATTGAGGCCACCATCAGTCTTCCAAATGCAACTGTGATCGAATCAAACAACTTAACCTAGGTCCATAAAGTCTAGCACCGATTCGTGGTGCCCGCCGCTCCCTATCTCACGTAGGAATGTTCAATTCTATCGAGATTGGAGCATTGTCTCAATGTCTTTGACGGAACGTCTCCTCCATCTTCCTACCCTCTGTGTAGGTTCTTAGCCTCGCCAATTGTAGAGCGTCCGCTTAAACAGTGCTAGCGTACTCTCCGCAGTGCTTTAAGTAATATCTCGCTCCACTGTCTGTTGACAAACTGTCCGCGCAGTTTTGAATTTTGTCATGATCCAACATGCATCGCCTACGCTGTAACTTCCACTGAATCTAGGCGCCGTACTAACCTAAGCAGTTACACATACGACACCCACATTTATAATAATAATAAAAATAAATAAAAATAAATAAATTATCCGTGATATTTTCTTCACGCTTAATTTTTTCGTTGTTCTAATTTTTACTACGTCATAAGTATATTTTTCGTAATTTAGAATAATTGTGATAATAATATTTTTCATCCAATAACATTTTTCCGTTTAAATATCACTCTCATTTTTCCGTTTAAAAAATATGAAGTATACTGAAGCAGCACGTTTAATTTGTATACGCAGAAATTTAAAATTAATCGCTTTTTCAGAACTGGTTATTAATTTGTTATTTACTGAGAAAACTAGATGCGGAATATGAAAAAATTAAAAAAGCGGATTAAAAGACGGATTAAAAGGCGGATTAAAAGACGGATTAAAAAACGGATAAATATCCGGTGAAATATTTGAAACTGGGCAACCTTCGGCCAAAATTTTACCTTCGGTCGAACACTAATTATGAGGGGTGGGGCATAAGTGGGAAAAAAATCTTATCTTTCTTTTCCGTTTATATTAAAAATAAATTATTAATAGATTTTTGAATTCTATTTATCACACATTATTGCAAAAGATTTAGTACGCAATTCGCACGGTTAAACACGAGCACATGTAATACGCATAAATCGTCTCGGTCTCCAGGTTACGTCACAAGGCAGAAATTCCTACTACACACAACAATCCGTGTTTTCATAGTTTTTTCGTTTTTTTTTCTCGGAATAGGGGCTCACCAACTAAGGTTAATGGCTGCGACGCATGCGTACTTACGAATGTGTTCTGTATCGACACAAAATCATTACTCGATCGTGCGCAAGAACGCCTAGAGAATCGCCCCACTCTGTTAAACTATAAAATTTGAATAATCTGAATAAATCCTTCAGCCACTGTTTTTGAACTCTAACAGCTCTCCGTCAACATTGAACGCTGAGGTGTATGGTTCCAGTTTTCCTATCGATGCCGGTTACCGAGCTAAATTTTCCTGATATTTTGTGCGCTCTGTCAACCATCATAATGGTGCATTTTGATCGGTTTAATGTAAGATTAGCTTTCCGGGTAAAAAGTTCAAGCCGACCTAATGAAATTATAAGTTTTTTTTCATCAGCAGCGATTACGTCATCGGCGTAACGTAAGTTATTTATTTTTCTAGCGTCGCTGTTGACTCCTCCGGTTCGGTTACCACCTGGCGCGCATGATCCATTCGCTGTATATATTGAATAATACCGGGAGGGGGGGGGATAGAATGCATCCTTGTCTGAGCCTTGATTCCGTTTTGAAACTTTCGGATATTTTATAACACAGACGCCATTATTTGCATACAAGTTCTCGATTAGTACGATGTTCTGGTACGCCTATTTCGTTAAGGACTACCCACAGCGTGTTCCAGTGCACTTTGTCGAAAGCTTTGGTATAATCCAAAAGACAGAATATAGTCCGGAACGTTGTATTCATAGGCTTTTTCGATTATCCGTCTGATATTGACTCACGCGTTCTTGGCATGAAACCTGTTTGTTCTTCTGGTATTTGTGTAATAACAAATTGTCTTTAACCGACTCACTATTACGTACAACAAAACTTTACAAAGCGATTAATCTATAATTTCTGCAGTCTTGTTTGTTTTCCTTTTTATATATTAGGATGTACATTTATTCTATGTCCAGTCTTTTATTCGTTATTTCCACAAATTTTATTGCATATTTGAAGTAATATATCAATATATATTTTTCTGCACTTGATTTGAACATTTCCGCTACTATCGCATAACATCCCCTGTCGACTTCTAGTTCGTTAGTTTATTTATTGCACTTTCAATTTCGACCTCGACTCGCCAAAGGTGAGAAATTCGTTAGGGTTTTGTAGAATTTTGCCAGTGTAATACTGCAGGCTACCCCTAAATAACTTATTTCTCTGTCACTATTGAAATCGCCTGTCTGAGACTTTCCACCTGTAATCGCTCTTGATTCGCCACTTTTTACTTATATTCCAAAGATTATTAACTGAATATTACGCACAATCAGACACCTTGTGGGGGACAATTTTAGTAGTATATACAATTTTTCCCACACATGCGAAACAAAATGAATTGGTTACATTCTAAATATTTTGAACCTATGCGGTTCACCACCGGCCGCGGAATTTTTAAGGACCATCGGCGTAAATTTAAAATTGCCGAGTCAGTGAATTGCGTTGTAAGTGTAATTTCCCAGATATACAATTTCCCGTATCTTAACTGATGTAATTTGGTTTCAATTTCCAGTGCTCGGCAAAAGACTTGGTAGATAAGGATTTTCAAAAATTTAACGAGTTTACACCGTTATAGAAATTAATTTCGGTAAGCAACACATATATGCACTTGTTACTAATTTAACAAATTCGATGTTAAGTGAGGTCAGTCTGACACCACAAATTTGACCAAATGGGGATCATTTCAAACTAGAAATCCTATTTTAACAGCGTGAAATTTGTTTCAAACATCCGAGGTGAGGGCAAAAAAGAAAACAAAAAAAATACGTATAAGTGAAAAAACTACAAAAACTAAACTCCATCAGCTCGTACGAAAACCAATTATCGTGAATTTCGCGCGGAAATCTTGATGTTTGCTACTTCCGCAACTTAGGCCAAACTTCCAACAATGCCGTAGAGCGAAGAAAAAATTCGTCTAACGTACCGATCTTCCTCCAGAGCTTTTTGGTCCCCCGTTTTTTTTTAATTGAAACGCGGAGCCGGCCAACCGAAAATCGGCAGCTTTCGGTCACTTCGCATCGTAGCGATCTTAATGCAGGTAATTCCAACATCCAAACTACCGAACTCGGAATGAAAAATTTCACCCGACAATTTATAATAAAGGAGTTATTGTCGGTAATAAAAACTGCAGAGCACCATGCCCCTTTTCGACGGCGGTAGGCCGGAACCGTCAATAACATTTACAGAAATACTTTCATCATCCGTTAGTAGCGAAAAAGTTGCGCGTTCTTTCAGTCACTTGCATCCAACACTTTACCCTGCTTTCTCGTCTGTCCGACTAAAATTCAACAATCAAAATTCAACAATCAAAATTCAACAATCAAAATTCAACAATCAAAATTCAACAATCAAAATTCAACTATCAAAATTCAACAATCAAAATTCAACAATCAAAATTCAACAATCAAAATTCAACAATCAAAATTCAACAATTAAAAAGCAACAAAAACCGTTCTCTAGGCCTATAGCAATCACGGAGGCGCATAAACAAAGAAAGTAACAGAGAAATGTCCCAAGGAGAATGATGGACCGATTTTTCATAAATTAAGTATACGACGATTTTTCGTCTTACATTTCACGTTCGCTTCTACTCCTAATTCGGGACGATACCCTCCGAACATGTCCGCTGACAGTATTTAATACGAATACGGTATTTCTTCGTTTTCGGCACATTATTCGCTCTTTCCTCTTAAGATGTTTACGGTATGTTTAGTTCTTCTTATTGATTATTCTTCATTTTCAATATACTTCACGGAGTAATGTTGTTCGCTATCAACAGCGCAACTTTGGCCTAGCCGTGTGTGGCGGCCGCGCGCGTATCCGTTTGTCGGTAAACGCGAGTCGGCCTCGAAGACGCAATCGACGGCTATTAACGCAGAAAGTTTGTCGGACATGTTCCGGAGCTGGACGGATAAATCTTGTACCGAATCGGTCAGCAGCAGCGAAACTTCAGCCTACGAGGCCTCTGCAATTATCGGCTAATTCTGGTCGTCCGAAATTCGCCTAATGCCGCCGGCAACCAATAATTCTGCACCGTGCCACAATAGCGCGACAATTGGTAAGTCGCGTGCCAGCGCGTCCGACGTTGGTAAATTATTCAATTAATAAAAGCACCACGGCCCCCGCCATTAATATCACGTCAGCCTCCCCCCTACATGTCTAACACTGTATTGCCGCTAAAAAGTAGACTGGCGCAACGAGCAGAAGTTTTCTATGGAATTATGCGGGTAGCTGTTCACAATATATCGTCAAAGTAAATTCGATCGAGAAAACAAGCTCCTATAACGCGAGCAATATCCTCCTCCAAATCTGATTTTCAGCTGCCATCTTACACGTTGAATTCCGTCATTTGTTCCGTTTTTGTTTTTTTTTCGTTTTTTTTCGTCTCCATTCCTCCAATTTAAATTTTACACTTCTTCAAATAATAATTTCCAGTTTGCATCTGCCGGTGTCGAGCCCGACCAGCGCGCGCCTTTGTACCGACTGACTACTTTTAATAATTTTTACTAGAAAAGAGACGGATAAAAATAAATAGACGAGAATAAAAACACGGGTGGAGGGGGAGGGTGGGGCATGCACGATGGGTGGAATTAGTTTTTAAAGTCAAAAATAACAAAAAAAAAGGGGGGGACCTGCAGGGTCACTGCCACGCGCCATGTGCGAATTCGGCTTCAACCAAGTATCGCTGCGAATTAGCTTCGTCGTCGCTAAGAAATATTTCCATGACCGGCCGTGGATTTCTTTTTGTCGGAAAAATTTAATGTTTAGACTGGCATTAGGGTGCTTTTCAGTAGGATAAGAATTATTAAAAGTCATTCGAAAGGTCTAGCTTAACTTCGCAACCCCCGACGCCCTGTCAAAGGTATGGGACTTGCTGCACTTGTTTCTGTTTTTTTATATTAATCTGCGAAAATTCTAGCTATACGCAAGCTATACCCGGAAACCGAGAAAAAACCGATTCTCTAGTCTTTCCGGAATATATTCGTGTATATGGATAAATAATGGTTCTTCCCAGGTAGCCACTAAAAATTAGTTTCCATTTAAATTAAAGAGGCTATACTTCGCATAAATATCGAAGGGCCGACGTATTAAATTAAAAACGACTTTAAAACAGAAATTCAAACAGATACGCATTCTTCGCGGTAAGCGAAAAGTAATGGCTAAAATCCAACATAAATGCGGATAGGTCGTTTGTGCATAGTCCAGTTTCTACACAAAAAGTCATTTAAAGAAAGTTAATGATGTTTTAAGGGGACCTCCTGCTGTTACTTTTAGCTCTATTATATTTGGTTATGCATGTATATATATATATATATATATATATATATATGTAGATATATATATGTGTGTGTATGTACGCGCGCGCGTATATATGTGTGATATAAAACAGAAAAACATAAAATCGGAGAAAAAATCCGCAGCCAGTTCTATAGTAGAGTTGATTGTCTTTTTAACCCGAGAGTAGTCGCGCCTTTCCGTGAAACGTGAGTGATCGCGTGGGGAGCATTTTTCCGCCCATACTTAAAATAAGTTTTTTTTTGGCAAATAATAGTTAAATAAATTTACAATGATTTTAAAAGAATAGAATAAAACAGAAATTATCAGAAAAAGTAATGTATATTAAAGTTTTATATTTAGTATTAGAAAAGAAACAATGCTTTGGGAAATCTTAGTTAAAATTTCTTGGATTTTAACATCTTTATCTTAACCTATATATAAGGAAAAAATAAAAATTAAACTTAGTAACAAAATTAAACGTTTTCATCATTTACGACATTTATTTCAGCAAAACAGCCCTGACACGTGTGTACATATAATGTTCGTTGCACAGTAAACTTTGCGCATCTATTGCACCCTTTCTTGTGATCCTTCTATTTTTCTTGGACGGACATACTTTACCTGAGAGTATATTTTGTTGATGTCCCGATGGCACAAATCAGGCGATTTGGTTTCTCAGCTGTTTCTGCAAAGTATTTATGTCGAATCTTCTAATTATATGTGCGGTCTAGTCATAGCCAGAGCAGTTTCTTTAAAAAACATTCGTCCTAATAATAATTTGACTGTTCATGCCGGCAATATTCCGAATTGAGAAAAATAATCTCATCGGCCATCTGCGAGTCAATAGTCTTCTTTCATTTAATCGACTATATCAACCGCGCCTTCAGTCCCATTGTAATATGTTATGATTTCTGGTTTCTCAGCAGCACCGGGGTATAGTTTTATCGATCTTATTATCACCTTATTAAGTTGACAATAGTAGAACCACTTTTTTTTTACTTTTTATTAGGCACATCGGATATTAGAACCGTCTTCTCACCAAATCCGAACATTGTACTCGGCTTAACTCTATTTTTAGTAACTAGAAAGCAAGGTTGAATTTATGTTTTGTTTTTTCGTCACACGTCATTTACCTAAAAAAAGGTACAAAATAAAACAAAAATAGAAAAAAAATCCCAATAATTAATCAAAACTAAATATCAATATTATTACGATATTTACATCAAAACAATGATACACAATGAGTAATATTTCAACTATAGTAAAAAACCAGACATGCGAATTTTACTCACCTGAGTAGTCGCGCAATAAGCAATATACCGCTAAACGCGACTTGCAGCCACCCGCGCACTGAATTTCTCCAAATTTCTAAAACAAGTAGGTGAGCTAACCTGGCAACTACTAGGATGCTTTACCGTGACAAATGCATTGTGTACAACGAATTTTTTGCCGCAGGCGGCAAAATGCTCATAGCGCGAGCACTCTAGGGTTAATCGAAAAATACAGAAAAGGTAAATTTCGAGCATCAAATACGCATCAATCTGTAAGACGAAAAATTGCAAGCTTTGCGTTGATTCTCAGGTGCTTTCCCGAATTATGTCGCAACATTATTAAACGTTTTAAAATATCTTTTTTTTATTTTTGGGCGCGCCAAGTCAATTACAGACATTAAGCCAGCGCAAGTGAAATTTTTGAAAACATCAACATTCGGCAGCAGGAATCTAACCAGGGGTCGTAATAATACGACACAGATAATTGGAAAATCTAGAGAATACGATGTATACCGGTTTATATCGCATTTATCGATTAAAGCTTTTGATTGTATAAAATGAGAGAAATTATGAAAGTACCTGAGCACCCTTGGAGGCATCTTTTGTACTCGTCGTCGTCGTCGTCGCAGCTCTTGGAACAAGAGATAGCGTGCAACTCATATGATCCTATTTCTGGCATCCGTCACTGTTTTCTGAAATGTTTTGCTAATCAGATTCGATGTTACCATTCCCAGTCTTCTTCTCCCTCTGTAGGGTTTTCCTTGTATTTTTCCCTGTGCTGCCAACATGTAGATTCCGTTTTTTCGTATTTCATGAGAGCCATGTATTTCGCTTTCCTTTTCTGGATACTGCCGACTATTACAGGTTTTCCTTCTTCTACTCTGGTTAAAACAATTTTATTACTGACGAAGTCTGTCCAGGGAATTTTTAACAGTCTGCGATAACACCACATTTCAAAAGAATTTATTCTTTTTTTACTATATGCACTCATAATCCATGTTTCGCATGCATATTGTAGTATTGACCGTACGTAACAGCGCATTATTCTTTTTTTGAGTTTTAAACTTAATCTGGAATCCTTTAGTGCGTGACTCAGGTTGTTGAATGCCTATTTCGCCATTTCAATTCTTGATTTAATTTCTTTGTCATCTCTGCCATCATTAGTGATGAGGCTACCTAGATATCTAAATTCAGTTAAGTTTTCTATCTTCTCTCCGTCTAAATAAATATGTACATCCCTGTTTTTAGTTCTGGTAAATGTAATGATTTTTGTTTTTTTTTGTATTAATCTTCATTCCATATCTTAAACCGATTTTATTTATTTTGTTTACCAATTTTTGTAGTTGTTTTTCTGTTTCTGCCAGTAAAACTTCATCATCCGCATAACTAATTTCGTCTTTTGTACTGCTAATCTTTATAACGGCAGTAGTGGACTAGTAAATATAGATAATCGTATACTATCAGGAGGCCGCTTAATATAAAATGTACAGTAAGACAAGAATGCATCTTGTCTCCCCTGCTATGCTTATGGGGAACTTATTATGAGAAATATTTTAAATGGTTTAGAAAGAAAGAAGAAAAAAGAATACAAGTTTTTGAATTATGGTGTTGGCGGAGACTTTTAAGAATATCCTGGACTGAAAAGATAACAAATCTGAAAGTATTGTATAGACGAAAAATATAGTTTAGTGTCAACAATAGGGTTATGAATTTTACGATACTTCGGACATATCACTAGATAAACCGCTCTCCAGATGGAAAAGCAAATATTAGAAGGCAGACCGCCGGATAAGAGACGCAGAGGAAGGCCACTACGAGGATGGTCAGATCAAGTGCTGGTTTTGATGCGTCCAAAATTAATAACATTAACAGAATTCGGCAAGTTGGCTATGGATAGAACCTTACGCAGAGAAACCATTTATCAAATGGTAGTCTCCTCATGATCACGGCCTCCTGCGAGACTAATGACGATATTATCATCATAGAAACTAAAGCCGCCCTCGGACAGGTAACATTCGAATTTGCCTTGAGGTTATTTCCAGTCCCGCTCATAAAATTCTTTTTAGGCAATTCTAATTGGTATTACGAAAGATGGAAAAAGTTGTAACGGATACCGTTCACCGTTGTGCGTGAAATTTTGCTATTTGTTTGTATGTTTCGTTAGCTCAATTTATTTTAATTAAATATCGCAGTTTTTTTTGTTTTTTTTTTTCGAAATATTTATTTAAAAACGAGTGTAGTACGAAAAATTTTAAAATTAAAAAGGAATTATTTATTAAGAATTTATTAATTTTAAAAATGTTAGTTGTCCGGTTCAATGAATCACAGAAAGAAAAAAAAATTAAATAGTATTATGATTCAGCAAAATGAGAATTTTCCGCTGTAAAATTATATTGCCGTATTTTTATTCAACACAGAAATACCATACGAATTAAAGTAGCTGCTAACATTTTTAAAAATTCAAAAATGAAACTAACATAATCTTTTCCTCATACAAAAAAAAAAAAAAAGGTCCGTGTAATTTAGCAGTAATTGGTAAAATAGAGATATTAATCTTAAGCAGTATATTTATTATAGAAAAAAATTTTGAAAAATTCATCATGAAAATGTGGCTCCAAAAAAAAAAATTATCAACATGGATGTAGTCGAATCTGTTCCCGTAATAAACTAGAATTACTACATTAGCTGGTCGAATTGGTTCCCGGATTAAATCAGTCGTCAATTTAAAATAGTCGAATTGGTTCCTATTGTTACTAAAATGATTGATGAATCAGCGGGTTTATGTGCTTATTAAAACGTGATATTTTACAAAAAAGAAATATATTTTTGATAGTAGTAGTGAATTTCGCATAAGAAATGACGTTTATTAGAATTAATTTACGCCTGATTGCATTTAATTTTTTTTTTTTTTTTGAACATATAGACGTGAAATATAAATCGCGAATAAGTACACAAGAGTTGAGAGCTGCGTGAACATTCATTCATTGGTAAAGTATTATAAAAGTGCTAAATATAGTTTACAATTATTTATTTTCCATTTAGAGTTCAGATTTTTTTAAAACAGATAATAATAATACACAAACTGAAGACAGCTTGCAACATAGATGTGCGATATCGCTTGCAAAGTAACGAGAGAAAAGTGTTTTAAATATATCCATAGTTAAAAGTAATATAAGCTTTTCGGTAACGTGGGCATTTCTCTTTATTCAGCTGCACACAGATTTTTCCGTAACCTGTCCAAATCGTGCGCATTCAGTGACTCACCATTGCTGTTGGAAATAATTTTGCTACGAATAATTTTCGATGATTTTTCACTAGTTTTCTCCCTTTATCACTAAACATAAATTCCATTATAAGTCGGAGTAAATAAGTAATAGTTTGATACCTAACACAAGACACAAATATTACAACACCTTATATCAAAAGACCGAATACTGATTAAGAATAAAATCGGAAAACAGTCTCACCCGCATACAAATGAGAAACAGTCGTTCTATTACGACATTCATAATGGTCATATGTGAAGAATAAGAACGGTAGTAATATCAACAATAACAAACATCAATAACAACAGCGATAAAAGACTTGGTCAGTTTCATCTCAGGTAAAAAATGACCCTTAAAAAGGATAGATTTGACTCATGAATAGAACGGGAACCAATTCGACCAGCAAAATCTTACCCGGGAACCAATTCGACATCTCCAATCGACTTACGCTTCTTCTCCAGAGCCTTCCTTTTCAATTTTGGTTATTGAATTTCTTTAAAATAAGAAACATTCAATACAAGTTAAACTTTTAAAGAAATAAAATTAACCTAAACTCCCCCTCGATTTTTAAAGTAGCACCACCAACCCCGTCACCTATATACCTTTGTGCGTGTTTATTCAAAAATATAATCTAGTTTCGTTTAATTATTGTTTTTATTTTATTCCACTTATTAACTACACGAATAAAAAAAGTATTATTATACAGCAGTGGAAAACTTATTTTTACCACTATGTACTTGGTTCTCTAACCTTGTTAGTAACTTGAGTTTATGTTGATATTTAAAATTTCCCCTTCCCCTGATTTAACAACCACGCAATGCCACTAACATTTCAGTGAGACACAGGTAAGCGATCACCAACGACCTAGAAATTCATCTATCTTAGCTATCAATCTAAAATTGGTTTATTTTTTTTATTAATATTTATCGGGGCACGTGGGCAATAATAATTTTTTTTCTGTATTTTCCAAAATGTTCTACTGCACGAAAAGCCACTGCCTAAATGCTAGGGCTCAAGCTTCATTCGGACAAAAACGATGTATCTAAAATACGTTTTTGAGTTACTTGTTGAAAAGCTCTCATCTTTCGGCACAACCTAATCATTTTCTCATTTCAATTTTTTTTTTTTTTATTGCTTTAGTAAAGTCAATTTTATTACAAGTTGAATTTATAAAAAGGAAAGTTCTTCTTTAAATTTTTTATACCTCTAAATATAAAATTGTTTCACGTTTTAGAAATTATTACTTCGACGTTGGATGACCGAAAATAAATGAAACCAAAAAACTTACATATATAAAGCTTAAATAAAACTGCGTTACTGCACCGTTTCCAAACGTTTCTTCCTGCTAAACTTTTCGATTCAACTGTCCGAAAAAGAAAGAAAAAAAATTACTCCATTTTACTAAAACCAAATTAATATATTTTAAAGAAGTAATATTTAAAGAACAATATTTTAGCTGCAACGTTAGTTCGGGAAACTTGAAAAAGCCTTTATTACGAATGTAACAACAGCCCACTTCCAATGCCTTTATTTTTATCAACTTCAAAAAAGGGAGTTTGTGTTTGTTCCGTATTGCCCTTTTTTTGTTTTATTATCGACTTTAAAAAAAAAGTTTGTGTTTGTCGCCTATTCTCTCTTTTTTTATTTCCTGCTTTTTATTCGGGTATAATTTTGCTCATGTGGACCGATTTCAATTTATCTCGAAAGATATGCCTGCGACGGTGATTTGGAGAAGAATCAAGTCGTTGTGTGGTAACTATCGTCCTCCAACTACCCCTTCCTTACTCATTAACAATGTCCTGCTCACAGACACCAAAAAAGTGGCAGATGCCTTTGCGCAACATTTCGCTAAAGTATCTTCCTCAGCATCCTACACCGATTCCTTCGTAGAACACAAATCGAAACTAGAGGAGCAAAAAATATCCTTTCCTCCAGATCAAAAAAAAAAATACAATGATCCTTTTTCAATGTCTGAACTAAATTACCAGCTCGATAAAAAGCTAAAAAACAGTGCACCTGGAGCCGACTCCATTCATCCATTCATGATCAGATACCTACCTAATCCAGTTAAACAACTACTCCTTGACGTATACAACAAAATTTGGACAACTTCCTCCATTCCAAAATCCTGGAAAGCAGCTTTAATTATTCCTATCCTCAAACCTAATAAAAAAACCTTCATTCCTCAAAATTACAGACCTATCTCCTTACTATCTTCACTCTCCAAGAGCATGGAAAAAATGGTGAACAGACGACTATCCTCTTTCCTAGAATCTTCAAACGTTCTCTCCCCAATACAAATTGGAGGTCTCAAATTAAAATCCCCAATGTTACATCTCCTGAGCCTAAAAAGACAAATACTTGAAGCCCAAAAGAGGTCACAAGCTCTCTATACTGTCTTTTTTGACATAGAGAAAGCATTCGACCGGATATAGCGATATAAAGTGCTTACAAAGCTGAAGAACGCCAATATAAAAGGCAATATGGGAAACTATATAATGAATTATTTGTCAAACAGACACATTCAAGTAAAAATTGGCTCAACTGTTTCCTCTCCTGTCCTAATAGAGAATGGTATTTCGCAAGGCTCTCCTCTAAGTGTAACACGCTTTATCCTATACATAAATGATGTGGCGGACTGCATACAGCCGCCGGTAACATCCCGATTGTTTATAGACGACCTCAATATATCCTTAGCATCAAACTTTCCTTCCAACGCCAAATCCATACTACAATCTACAATCAATAGGTTATATTCGTGGACCGAAAGTAACGGCCTTACTTTCTCCTTAAATAAAACTTCTTGTGTAAAATTCCAGAAAAGTCGTCGAGTAAACCCAAACCATGATTTTTCCCTTACCCTAAATGGACTTCCTCTTCCAGTCACATCCTCAGCTAAATTCTTGGGTCTAACATTTGACTCCCATCTGACATGGTCTCCTCATATTAAAGAACTCAAACGCAAATGTAATAAAATCATAGCTATCCTAAAATGTGTTTATCACATCATAAATATAACAATAATCTAAAACTACTTCTATCTGTATACAGATCACTTATCCTAAGCAGATTAACCTACGGCTGCCAGGTGTTCTATTCGGCTAGTAAGCAGCTCATAAAATCACTTGAATCAATCCATCACGCTGCCTTAAGATCCATCCTTGGGGCGCATCGAACATCTCCCACGCAGGGTGTCTGTGTGCTATCAGGAATTCCGCCATTATCCTATATATTTGACTTCTACACCTCCCGTGATCATCTATACTGGTACCAACAATATCACTTCTCTTCGAGGAGCACTGTCATTCCTCCTCCAGCCTTTCAAAATGATCCAATACCTAATATTCTAAATTTTTTGACTGAGAAAAACATCAAATACAATCCGGATCTTCTCCTGTTCCCAAAAGAACCACCACGAGAATACCCCCCATTGATGGTAGACTTATCACTCTTCATCCACCGTACACCTAACGAGGACCAATATACAGCTCGCCAAAAAAGTATCGAAAAAATACAAACTTACACACATGATACACACGTTTATACAGATGGAGCTAAAGCAAATGTCGCTGGCACACTGTCCACTCCCACAGCATGTGCCTACCTAATCTCAGGTGAAGCCGAAGCAGTGAGGCTACATGATGATAGCTCCGCATTAGAAGCCGAGCTATACGGAATTCTCTTTGGATTGGAAGCATGTGCGTGTTGTAAATCTGAGACCAAACAATACATAATTATCACAGATTCACTGGATTTCCTTCAAACTATTCAGTCACTTACTATAACCAGTTCATTAGTCTATAAAATAAGATCTACAGCACATCGCCTTACCCAAGAGGGGATACAAGTAGGCTTCTTGTGGGTGCCGGCACATGTTGGAATACCCGGAAACGAATGTGTAGACCGGGCTGCCAAGTCAATGTTGTCTGCCCCTATGCCATCCGATGTCCCATCACCAGAAATCACTCGCTTCTTCCACAAAAATATGAAAGAACATTGGATCTCATCCTGGTCCCAACATGCAACTTTCCTAAGGAATATTAAACCAAATGTTGATCCTTGGTGGCCACCGATCCAAATGTCCAAAAAAGAATTCTCTGCTCTTAACAGGTTGAGACTGGGACACACATCGATATCTCACAACCATGTCCTCCAGGGAGCCCCTCCACCGATTTCCTGCCCATTCTGTAATGCAGCAGTGCTACCTTCGGTGGAGCACATCCTGAAACAATGTCAAAACTTAACAAGAATCAAGGACGAACCACTACACCTTCTTTTAGATAACCGTCCAGAACAGGTTCAGACAATGCTAATCTTCCTTAACAGAAATAATCTAAAAAAAAAAATTGTAATAAATCCGATACTCGTTGTGCCGTAATGACCCTGGCAGTTATACATGGTCAACGAGTAGATTACACAAAAAAAAAAAATAATAATAATTTTTTAGACCACCTGTGTTGGTACGATTAAGTATCTTCAGCCTAGATCACTTCGGCCTAGGTCACTCTAGATCATTTCAGTCTGGATCACTTCGGCCTAGACCACTTCGGCTTCGTTACGTTTCGGTTTCGTCTTTTTTCAAAGTAAATCTAGTTAGTTTTAGTTAGTTTTTCACTTCTTTTTCGCTGTTTTTAGACACACGTTTTTCTTTAAAAGCAAAAAAATCCTATCATACTGAGAAATTATTGCCGAGATCGACCAATTTTTATTGAAATAACCCGCCAAATGAATATATATATATATATATATATATATATATATAATCAGCATTTCAAGTAAAATAATCTTTTAAACGATATATGTATGAACGAAAAAAAAAGAAAAAAAAGACATTCAAAATCTCTGATTTATTTTTTAAGCAAATTAATTACTAACTTGCCGGATTGGTTTTTGTTTTGATTTAATGATTTTATTTTACACCTTAAGTGTGATATAAATTAAAGAAAAAAATATTATTCACTTACGCTAAATATTAGATCTGCTTGAAAAAACGTCAATTTAGCGTCATATGTAATAAGTAATATGTGAAAACTAGTATTATGAATTCGCAGATCTTCCTCAATGTACGGAAGAGATGAAGAGAAATTACATTAGTCATATTACTAAAAGCTAATAATAATAATAAAATAACGATAATAATGGTAATAAAGAGGTTATTTGGTAATTTTGTCGTCGGGGATTTAAAGTTAATTGATTAAGCTACATTTGCGTGTTAAACGCCACAATGCGGGTTTATTTAGATTATATTAGTGATATTTAGAATCTTGAAATTAAGGTGTTTTAAGTATAAAAGGTCATTCCGTTTTTTCTTGTTTATTGATTTTTAAACAAAAAATCACTAACTTTTCATCAGTATGGTTTCAGAAGTAAACTTTAAATTTTAAATTAAAAACGAAAAAAAAAAAATTACAGAAATAAACATTAAAAACTAACCGAATAAAAAATACAACGAATTTTGAATTAAATTCCGTTGCAGTTAGAGGAAACCCGACTAAATCACCGCTGGTGCAAGTTCATTGCAGTTTTAAATTTTTTTTTTATCTTTTTTTTCTCATTTTGGATTACATTTACACGAATTCCTTGAAGAACAACTGTCCGAGGCGGGGCTTGACGAACGGCAAAAATGTACGCATTGCAACGTACCACTCTCTAAGTGTTGGTAGTTAGTGGAAATATCATGGTCTGCAGAAACAAATATACCAATTGGCAGCACTAAGGTGGCACATGCTCAAACTACCTCTCGATTCAATACTTTTTCCAACGATACATTTTCTTTTTATTTACGTAGAGGACACTTTAAATCTAGCTTCGTCCTCTTTATTATTATATCTACACACATTACAGACCTCCATAATAGGCTAGCTTAGTCACCGTTACCATTACGGCGTAGTGAATAAATTTATTAAAATTAAGTAGTCAGCATCGTTAATCAGCGTCGACCGCTTAAAACCTTCTCAACTATTTCCTAAACAGGCTATCAGTCTTCCACTTTCTAAGAGCTTATATTTTCCTTTCAATTTCATTAGCAGCAAAACTAAGGTCCGTTCAACCTCGACAACAGCTATCTTCTACATCCGTCTGAAATCAACGGTAACATCATATTCCGAAGGCGTTTATCTTTTTCTGCGTTACTTTGCTAGTATGCCCGTATCTTTAACACACATTGTCAATGTATCCTTAAACCGAAGATCCGAATTTTATGGCTCTGAGTATTCGCCTAGAATTATCAAAAGGAAGACATGCCTATGCGTGTATTTATTTCTTGATCATCCTAACCACCATTCGTTATCTCAGATAATACGTGTACTTTCGGACGTTCTCGAGTTGTATTCCCTCTGCGGAAATACGCGATGATCGCCTTCATTGACCCCTTGCTATTCGCGTTACTTTCGTTTTCACGGGATATATCTTCACCCCGTTTTTCGCGCTCTCCGCTAACCATTCTCCGCAACTGATACGGCGGCCTCCGCAATTAGCACCTTGTCATCTGTGCCTAGCCAATACTAACGATCTTCTTGCGGTTCACCTTGAAACCTGTATTCGTTAAAGCCCCCCCCCCCCCCGTTTTATTATCTCCTCTATTTAACAGTTGAATAACCGTCATTGAAATTGAAATTTTAACCGAGATGAAAATAGTCGCCCTTCTTCAGCTATCACCCCGGGGGGGGGGGACTTCTTTTATCACCTTTACAAAAATTTAACTTTACCATCTGGATCGCTTTCGCATCATATGCGCACGCCGATGCTTTTAAAGCATGCTACTTTTGAAGGTCCGCCCATTCTCATCCGCTAACGGAATTCGTACGTATCGGGATAGAAAACAGCAAGACTAACCTTTTTTTTTTTCATTAATACCGCGCCCCAAAAGGTAAATTTGACTTGCTTTAACCGGGGCCGGCTTGAATTTTAAGTTTGGTAGCTTCGTAAAAGTTTTAATAATACTTAAATCCTGCATTCTAAAACGTAAAAAAATGTAACTTTCGTAATCCTGTACCGTACGGTTACCAAAATATTATTAAATGAGCGAGAAGTGCCTTTGATCAACTTGATGAAAGCAACTGCAACGGTTTTACGAGAATGAAAAAAAAAATCGTGTCACGCATCAATTTTGACAAAAGAAAAAAAAGTCGAAAAATATTTCGATTGGTTTTTGTAACGAAAGTAGTCATAAAACGGTATACAAGTTGTTCTCCGACTATCATTCGCGACTACTTTCAGTTTCATCGGCCAGGACACTTTTGGCAGTTGCTTTTCTTCGATATACCCCGTATTATTGACCTAGAACAAAAATTAGTTTGCCTAAGAAGTATCATCAGCAAACTTAATTGATGCGCTGATAAACTGGCATAAAAATAGTTTATTCCTTTTTTTTGTTTAAGGAACACCAGTTTTAAGATTTACACCAAAACACTAAAAGGTAAAAAATAATTACTCAGAAAAAATGTATATATTTTACATATTTTACAGTAAAATATACTTAGAAGGGATACTATGATTATTCCGAAACGCAACATTAATACCCGTAATTGGAAGTTTCGGTACACCCCAAATTCAAATTGCAATAAACAAAAAAAAAAACCACATTAAACGAGTTAATCCGAAATATTCGATAACTTTTTTAAATTATTGTTGCAATAAATAATAAATCTATATACATTTATAAAAAAGTATCATTATCATTGGTCTATTTCAGTTATGCTTAATACATATCTACCTTACGTTTAATGCGTAATGCGTAACACCTAACCAAAATTTTTCCCTACCGTGCCGTAAAAAGTTTCACTTCAAAAATTCACTAAACAGACTAAATGTATGAATACCTTTCTATAGAGTGGTATGTACACGTACTTATTACATATGTATATATATATATATATGAGAATGCTCATAAACTATATACTATACGAAGTGCCGTAGTATAAATACTTAACTATACATTTACTCGTTTTGATATACTACTAAAACCTGACAGACACTTATACTTACACACATATACAAATACATACCTACCTTACGTTTAACGCGTAACGAAAATTTTTCCCTACCGCGCGATAAGAAGTTTCACTTCAAAACTGTAATGTTATCTCTTATTTCCGCTCATCTTTTTTAGTTTCCACCGTATATTTATCGCCACGATAAACTCCCTCATTTTTTTTTCAATTTGTCCAATTTTCTTCATCCTATTAAATATCTTTCTCTTTAATCATTCTAAACAGCATGTCGACAGAACTAAATTTTCCGCTGCTTTAAAATTGTACCGGATTTAATTTCCTTCACTAACCGTTCCAAATAGTCAAAAATCAGTTGGTTGCCTTTTTTGTCTTGCCCTCAATTCGATTCGGAGTCTTAAACTCCACTTTTTCCATACAGGGAATCTGCTACTGTTCTCTTTAAATTTTCCTTAAAATGCTCATAATCTCGGATTCTAAAAGTGCTTTACAGGCTATCACATCTGACCTTCCTTCCAGCTCTTTCGATTATGTAATGTTTCTCATACGCTCCATCATCCACGATCTTTTCCTCCTTCACTTGATCGAGATCCATCTTTTCTGTTGATTACAGACTATTTAAGCACTAAGAGCAATGTTAGCTCGTTCTTCCCCGGGTGGCAAATTTATGAGCGAATTTTCAACCCACAATATATGTCATTCTTTCCTTAATTGCCTAATTCCAGACTATAGTTCAACTCTTTTACTTTATTTTCCAATTTTAGCTACGTTTAATCTCTTTCCTCGATCATCTCTTCTTCCGCGTCCATACTTTTCTAAATACTTGCCCTCTCTTAAACACAATAATAAAATATGATTTTAAAAATTTTCATTTTTTTCGACTGAAGCGACCTTAAATGTTCAAACGGGTTCGCGGTAACCTTATTTATTATCAAATAAAGTTGTATTCCTGGAAGCCCCTATTTAGGTGTGAATTGATAACGAGCAATTATATTCGGCTGGTCGCAGCGCAACTGAAATTGAACACAAGGTCAACAAACCGAAGTGAAACATTACGAGCGGCGATATTAGAGCGAGAAGCAAGGTAAACAAAGGATTTTCTTCAATTCTCGCTAGAAACTTTCGATTCTTCGAATTCACGCACGGAAATGCGAATTTAATTTACAATTCAACAATGACCGCTAACCGCCGCAACTTTTCCGAACTGTCGAATGCTCAAAAACCGGGAAAATACGCATCATAGTTTCTTCGGTGATCAGCGTCTTCCCCGCTGACTTAAATTGACGTCATCATTCCGAATCAATGAAGCGAAGCGAGCCATTGGAAAAATAAATAATTTTCGAAAATTCGGAATAAATTTTACTGTTTTTATCGTTCAGTACTTCACACTTCCTTCCAGCATTCTCCAAAGCCACCAGCGTAAAATTAACGTACTAAGTGTAGCATATTTATACATTCTGCTTGTTCAACAAAATAATAACATTACGAGCATTAATAAACATCTTAAGACTGAACATTAAATAAAATATACCGGAAGAAGGGAGAATAACCCGTCTCTTTCGCAAGAGAAAAGAGAAAATATGGATCAATTCAGCATTATAGATTTTTCCGATGGAGACTTACATAATCGTCATTTAAACAAGAGCAAAACAAAAAGAATATTAGTGAGAAAAATTTTGATTTTGATAAATGAAACCGAAAAATATGGCAATATACATAAAAATTGTTAATTGGATTAATGTACATTATGCACCGAAAAATAAAAATAAAAATAAAAGATAAGAAATAAATAAAATTGTTTGCAAACGTTGCAAATGTACTATTTTACTTCAGTAATATTTTAATTTAATTATAAATTGCTTTCGGTTATCGATAGTGTTCGCGATAGTGATATCCCTCTACGTCTTTATTAGGTAATTTCCAATCGTCCGTTCGCAACATTTAAAAATGGCCGTTAACAAATTATACCCGTATCATTGTTCCGCTTTTTTTCGTTATTTATTCCCCGTTCGTTGTTTCGTTTATTTATTTTCGGTTCCATTTTTAGTAATTCCTTTTACTTTTCTTACTTATTCCGCTTTATTCTCCGCTAAGTTATTGTCTCTTTTTCTTTATTCCGCTGTTTAATTTTTTTTCCTATTTCCTCATTTGTTAAATCGCTTAGTAGAAATGGCCTATTTCCGGGCTCCGTTGCCGTTTTTGTAAGCGCCGCGCTAAGTAATTATCACGAGAAATGTTTGGCGGGTGCCAACTGATGACTATTTTTGGATGCGCACGAAAATGCGTCTCCCGATGATTAGCCAACTGGTATCCGGAAACCCAAGCGACACTGACCAACTGGTAACTAATAGCCGACCACCAGGATAGCCCATAAATCTTGCAAAAGTGAATAATTCCGACACCTGTACGTTTCGCAACTATTTCTCTGCACTACATCGGACACCGATTAGGCAACGTAAACACTTGTTCATTTTCTCCCGAGCCGATAAAGACTCTTAATAAGTACCGAACTCAGTTCGAATTTCATTCGGCTGTATCAAGAATTATTATTCACTTTCACAGAAAAATATGAAATTATGAAATTTACACAATTGAGAATATACCTGTTAATCGTTTCTATAAGAAGAGAGCATTTGCAAATTTAATTTATCGAGCAGATACAAAAAAAAAAAGAAACAAAAAAAAAAAAAAAAATAGGCACTTAAATATAATAAGATCAATTAAAAATTTCCATTTGCATAATAATAAATTCAAAACATTCTCATTTTGAACTTATAATATAACATTGTGATGACGTATTTTTCCCGCAGCATTAAATGTACATAAAAGCGAGCTCTTAAAAATGCTTGCGTCATTATTGCTCTTTTCCGAAATTTTTTAAAACTCAAAAAGTTTCCACTCCCTATTCGTTATCAGACGTATTCAAATTGGGATCGCCGTCTTGCTAAAAAAAAACACAAGGAAGAAAAGTCACCGCGGTGATGCATAGTTTGTATTTAAAACGATCATCCCCTTTCGAGTTAGTTTAGCTTCTAAAACGTCATTTTATTTTTAGCTCCTACAAAAGGAAAACAATTGACAAGTGTATGTTAACTACACATCGGCGTACACTACTTTAACCAACACACTCACATTCAGTAACGGAACTTGGAGTTTTTTCGCATGACGGACTATACACGTAACTCTCAGTGTCTCTCTACTTTATCAAATGAAATGAAAAAGTTACCGAACTTCCACAAAAAAAAACAATTTTACTACGTGATCCAGAGTTCAATTTGTCGAAGATAATCTATCTGGCTGTGATTCTTAACAGAGCCAAAAACCGGCAAAAAATTACGATTTTTCCGAAAAAAAACATTTTTATTTACTTGAACTCGCATTTCTTAAGTGTGAGCCAGAACTTTATTCGATCGCTTTTGTTCTTATAGTTTTAAATAGTATTTGTAAGAAACTTTTCAGCCACAGGGTACCTTTTAGGTTGGAACTTCTTTTATGAGAACTACACATACTATCAACCGAGTAATTCGCACGTTCTCAATTCGCAATCCCGATGTGTACCGTGGTGTTATATGAAACAAGTTCATTTTGAGGTAAATACGGTGTGATTTTTTAATATTTTTAATGCTTTAATTCCTCCCAAACGTTAAAAACTCCGCAGATAGGCCTATATAGAAATTTGTTTCAGGGAAACTGCGGAGCTGAATACAAATCTGATAAGAATAGCGGCTGTTTATTAATAAAAACGGAAACAATATTAAATGCGTTTCGAAAAATTTACATTATGTTTAAAAAAATATAATAATATGCTGCCGGTAGGCGCAATTAAAATTCAACGATTTTTAGCGTAACAGGTATTTCATCGTTTACGTTTTGACGCAGCATCTATCAAATGTAATCTAATGAATTTACCAAATATCAGCTGAATAGATTAATAATATAGATGAAAAAAATACAATTTCCAATTAATGTTCACCTACTGGGAATAATTTTGTTCCATTAAACACGCTGTTAATGTGATATTAACACTTCATGGCATTTTTTTCTCCTCTTTCGCCATTTGGCCATTCAATTTTCTTTTTATAAGTTTGTATTTTACACATACACACACACATATGTATATATATATATATATTAATTACAACGTAATTCTTAGGCTACCCCCCATTCGAAAAAATGGCCCAATTTTATGTAACGCTAAATGTCCCAAAAAAATATCCCAATTTTATGTAACGTTTGTTATATTTTATAGGATTTTTGTTATTGTTATTTAAAAAATGTCACAATTTTATGTAATGAAAATGTAACGAAAAATGTAACGAAAAAATGTCTTAATTTTATATAACGGAAGTTAAATGTTAGGATAGGATTTTTGTGGTTATGTTATTTTTTGTGTGTGTTGATGCCAGTAAGAATTACGTTGTAAATTTTGATCATTTTATACAAAGTATAAAAGAAAAAGAGACAGAAATGAAAGCAAGAAGGGTCAAGGGGCACAGCCCCTTGCGAGACCAAAATGGCCGAGTTATATATATATATATATGTAATATATTTTAGGGCTCGTAAACTATGGATATTTCTCTATTATACATATAGAGAATCGGGGTGTCAGGTCCTGAACATCACTGCCTAATCAACTACGCCACAATAGCTGGCTTTTTCATGATTTTATTCCTATGTTCGATATACTGATAATAGATATATAAGCAGCTTCTCCGGTTGCTGTACAACCTGCCGTTATCAACACGATCATCAGAATGACGGTATTTTATTAATAAAATCCACTGCATGATAATCGTATACTACACATGGGGGGGGGGGGGGGCTATGCTCAATTGAGTAGGACTGTATGAACTGATCGATACGAGTACTCGTATCATATCGAGTTTAATATTTCCGCCGTTCTGTTCGGCCTACATGACGTACAAGCATTCTCCGGTTTTTTCAATAAGAATGCAGCAAGAAAGAATTCGTTTCAAAAAATATTCCGGGCAGGTCCGAATTAATTTCTAAGGCTGCTGAGAGTACGGACCACGGTGTAGAAAAATGTATTTCGTTACAATAAATAGAAGAAAACCCGGGCACAGGTAAAAGCCGTGATTTCACATCGAATATACACACGCTCGATACAGTGTACCAAGACCGATCACGATGTTGAAAAATCTGGATAAAAGATTGCCACTATTACTCTCAGTTCCCAATTCAACGAAACGATCAGCGATCCAGTCGGTAATTCTGACGTCTACTACGAATTTATTAAGAGGAAGAGAAAAAATAGCACCAGCAATGTGTATCGTGCAAGACGAACTATCGTTGTCGCACATTTTGCGCTCCAGTAAAACATTTTATAAAACATTTCAGAAAGAAAAAAGAAGAAAAAAAGCCAGCTAGGTTACTATTAGAAACTGGTTTGAAAAAAATGCGATTATTTCCCGTCTACGAGTTTTCGTGTTCTCGCGAGTTCTACTGCACCCGTTCCAGCATATTACCATATTTATGCTACTATACAAAGAATAAACAAATCGTAATAATAAACACGTCAAGAGAATTTATGTTTTTTTAATTTTTTACCTCGGCAACGCTTTTGCTTTATTAATTCTTGAAGATTATATTTTATATAGTAACCGATAGATTGCACACGTCTGAAATAGAGACGCCTTTTTCCTTCTATCGTGCGCGTTGCGATGCGACACTCCCGTGCAGTCATAATGCTGCTAACAGAGAAAATTACCGTTACCTATTAGGTTACCGAAATGAGCAGCAAATTGTTTCACAGCTGCGCGCGGTTCGATATTTCAGCGTTTTGAAATGTACCACCTTTAATTTATTATATTTATCGACGATCCTTCTTATTATGCAATTGCGCAGTGTGTTTTGATGTACAAGTGAGACGTGGTAGTTTGGATTAAAAAACAAAAAAAATTAAACAATAATAATGATATGTCGATCGAGAAAGTTTAATGGAAATATTAAAAGAATTCGGTATAGATAATAAATCGACAAAATTAATACAACAAACACTATAAGACACTCTAAAGCTAAGATAAAATTTATGGGGGACAAATCTCCGAAGCTTTTGAAATAAAAACGGGCGTACGGCAAGGAGATGGACTTTGTCCAATCCTGTTCAATTGTGTCCTAGAAAAGATTATAAGAGAGTGGGAAAAATTACCGGAGACAGAAAATATAAGTAAACAGATACGCCTGGGATACAAGAAGGAAAATATATGTAGCCATTAATTGTTTAGCTTTTGCAGATAACTTGGCAGTTTTCTCACACGATGTAACCTCAACGATAAAACAAATTAACCTTTTAAAAGAAGTAGCAGAAAAAACTGGTTTACAGATTTCCTTCGAGAAAACAGAATATATGACAAACACATTAGAAGCTCACCCCGATATATAGTATGTGTACAAAATATAGAAAAATCAAAAAAGTTAAAAATTTCAGATACCCTAAGTATGGTTATTCAGCAAAACGGATTGGACGGGGAAGCACTGAAAATAAGGGCAAGAAAAATGGAAACGGCTTTCCAGTTAACACGAAATATATACAACAAAAAATCAATGTCGATAAATACGACAAGATAAGAAATTACAACACAGGGTTTAATACCGGAGTGGCTATATACAGCTGACTGCTTAGAGCTAAATAATATAGGAAAAATTGAAATATTGGGGAAAAAAAAGGAAAGGAAGATCATAAGAAAAATTCTTGGCCATCAAAAAATAAGAGAAACATTCAGGGTCAAATGAGGAAATATATAAGAAAGTCGAAAAATTATCGGACGTGATGAGGAAAAGAAAGTTGTCATTTTATGCGCATATCCAGAGAATGGATGATACCCCCGGTTAACTAAAAGAATTTTTCAACATTTTGATAGACTAAAATCCAGGCCGAGATGGTTCTCGAATACGAAAAAAGATCTTAATGAAGATACCTATATGAACTATTGAAAACAAGACAGAATTTAGGAAGAAAATTAAAGAACTCGATGGTTTTAATAAAATCAAAAGGAAGAGAACAAAATGTGGACAGATGATCGGAAGAAAAAGTACAGTGAAATAATGAAGAAATACTGGGAAGAACGAAAGAGGAAAAGTTTGCTGTTTTCACGCGGTCCATAGATGGCCAAATTCGAAGAGAAGAAGAAGAATGATATTATAGTAATAATTTTTCTCGCTCATTTAATACACGTGCAAGGTCTGACACAATTAAGTAATGAGACCGATTGCAAAAAACACATGTATATTTAAAAATTAAGCAGCGACTTTTTCCAGTATTTTCGTAACACTTCTGAAAAGTTCCAACTGGCACTGCTCTGAGTATCGTAGTCGCGAACTTTTGAATGATAGTTCCTGACTACTCAAAATGAGTTCCATTCGTGAGGCGACATATCTGGGCAATACAGAAGTCGGGCAGCACTGGAATGCTCTTCGAGATCGAAAACCACACTGGAGGCGAAATGGCGCATTGTCGACAAGAAGAATCCATGTCTTCGCAATCTCTGGACAAACCCTGACGACCTTTTTTTCGCAACCGTTCCAGTACTTTGAACTACTGGAAATGTTAATTCATAGTCTGCTGAGGCGGCGCAAATTCAACGCGCACCCAAAAGAAGCAAATCATAGTTGTTTTAACTTTTGATTGGCTCATTTTTACCTTTTTTTTTTTTTTTTTTTAGTCTCCGCTTTTTTGTTTTCAGATCGTACTAACGAAAAAAAAAAAAAAAATTAATTACGCGTTCTAAAAGAATGTTGAATTATTATTATTTTCAACCTATACGAGGTAATGTTTCGCGACGGATCTTATGTTTTTATTGCCACGATTTTTTGGAACCATTTTTAAACAAAGTTTTTTCATAGAGAAATGTTCAACTAAATTCTTTTTAGCTCATCGGTCTGCCAACATTCGAAACTTCGATCAGCCTTCCAGTTCGTGACTCACCTTCGATACTTTCTCGACCGTCATTTTTAAACTCTTTACGCCACACGTAAGCCCGACTCGAGACTTCGCCACCAAAAACACTTTAATCGCTTCACCAAACGTCTTCCTTGCAGATCGCCGCGTTTTGCGCAAAACTCCGAATCACGCCGCTCCATAATCGTGACAAGCACGTACAGCGAGATACTTGAACCGACACACGATACAGCTGGAGAACCAATGAGATTGCCTATCGATAGAAGAACGATAGAAGAACGATAGAAGAACGATAGAAGGTTAATCTACCGGAGTTTCCGGTTCGCAGTGTTACCACACGCGCGACAACAGGAATAAAAATCGTTACTTATTTGTTAAAGCTCGTATATGCGGCCAAAAGATTTTACACACATTTCGTACGGTCACTGTTGATGAAGATACACTTAGACGAGCCGCTAGATTCAAGTGTCTAAGCATAATTTTTATCACGGTTTTAAATCTATTACGCTTACACATATCAAAAATTCGAATAGGACACAATTATTTATCTATTTATGCCAGGTGAGCGACGCGAGTAAAAAACTTCGATTTAATAATAATGCAACTAAAAAATGGTTAAACTAACAACAGTAGAATTTCACAAAAGTAGGCTTAGCGAATAATGGAATTGGTAATTAATTAATAATAAACGATAACGTTAGCGGTTTGTATGCATTAATATTTTTCCAAGAAACATTTAGTGAATTATTGACAGTTTCATTACGAGCCTTGTGTATGCATTATAATATAATTTTCTGCGTTAAAATATAAAAAACATTCAAAAAGTTTAAATGTTTAAAACTTTCTCAGTGATTATTCATCGTAAATAATTTTCGGACACAGCTGTGTTAAAGAAATTGGTGGTTGGTTATAATACTTCCGAAACGTCAAGTAAATACCATATTAATTACAACGCAATTCTTAGGCTACCCCCCATTAGAAAAAATGTCCCCAAAAAATGTCCCAAAAAAATGTCCAAAAAAAATGTTCCAATTTTATGTAACGTTTGTTATATTTTATAGGATTTCCGTGATTATGTTATTATATTCATATGGACCGATTTAGAATTACGTTGTAAATTTTGATAATTTTATACGAAGTATAGAAGAAAAAAAGATAGAAATGTAAGTAAGAGGGGTCACACAGCCCCTTGCGAGGCCAAAATGGCCGAGTTATATATATATATATATATATATATATATATATGTACATTTATATATATTTCTTTAACACAGTTGTGTCTAAAAATTATTTATCATGAATAACGAAAGTTAATATTTAAAATTTAGTACAAAACTTAAAGAACAGTTTAGTTTTAGGTAAAGGTACAAGAGAATCAATATTCTGTATCAATCAATGGAAACGGAAACCAATTCCTGGAACATAATTAATAGGTTTAAATGATAATCTACGTTGTTCCATACACATGTTGCGTTTTATTAACGAAACACTTTAAATAATGGAAATTATTATTTAATTCCTCGAGTTTTTATTGTAACGAGTGCTATAATTTGTCATAGATTTTTTTTTCTTTTTTTTTTCTGGCAAATATCAGTACTCAAAAACCTAGACATTTAATTCACTCTACCTAACTGAATTTTATCGGCCATTGCGATTTTAACGATCATTTAGTTATCGTTGTATTCGCAATGAGGGTGATTATTTACCAGCCGAACTCATCTTTCTAAATTAATAACCGCGAAATATGTATTACCATATCTGACTAATATCATCGGCAAGAGCGAAAACTCTTAAATCGTGCAAGCTCTTAAATATAAATTAAGCAAAGATAGTATTTGGTCGAGGATACTTCCCCTTTTGGTCTTGTTGCAGAACCATTTTGTATAATGTAATTAATTAGTACGAAATTTATTACAGTAGCGTGTTTTCTTTTGGGTAAATATTAACTAAATCCGAAGAAGTTTGGCATAAAATAAGCTCAACTCCATAAACTGCTACTTTCGTATTTCACAGTCTATAATACATCGGTTACCTCAACCACAAAGTAGTTATTCGAATTCCGGGGAACGGACTCGTTCATCTTCGATATTCTTTTAGCTTCGTTAGTTTTGATACGGCCTTTGTATTGGGGTTGTTTTTTAATCAATCTTTTTGTAAGTCGTTACGCTTAACAGTACAATGTTTTTGCCTTTCTGGCTTTTCTTTGTATCGTTATTTAGGGAACTTACTTACATTTCGACACACAAAGGCACTGTCAAGGCACGACAGTTTCAGTAGCGTATTTTGGTCGTCTGATCTACCCCCCAGAAAATGTTGATCCCTTCTTCTCTCAAATGCTTAGATCTGACTAAACTATCGGTTAAACATACTCGTACTTAAAACCCGTTCAAATCCTATTAACCGCGGGGATAGGATGCTATCATTTAATATAAACAATATTGCGAAACATTATTTAAATTTTACGAATCGATGATTTGTCGAGATCATTGACGGGGCCGTTTCGAATGCGTACGTTTATTTAACAGCGATATTATACAGGGTGTTCTGAAAATAAATTCAGGAAATTCGCTTTACGCTATGAAGCTCGTCAAAATGAACATCCTGAGGGAAAAATCATTTCGCGAACAATTAATTAGTTATAATTAATTTAATTAATTCATTGTAATAAAAAAATAATATTTTTTTTTTTTAATATAATTCAATAGGTTTTGAAATGAAAATTAAGTATTGAAAAGAAATGTATTAGATGTAGTCGTAAGTGTGTATAGTCAACTAAGTAAAAATTCAGCCCGATTTGTCGTATTTTTTCAGATCAGCGGTATATGCATTTTATCACAACGTAGCCTCAGTGTTCATTTGTTTTTCTTTGCTGTTTTGTAAACACGAGAAAGACTAGATATGCTCTGTTTCAACAAAACAAAAGAGGTGTTAGAAGGCATTTAAATGAAGCCTTCCCGGACAATAGGGGGCCTCGGACCGATTGAATGGCCAGCAAGGTCTCCCCCGATATAACTCTTCTGGATTTTTTCTTGTAAGGTTCTATTAGGGAAAAGATGTATCGTACACCAACCAACACACGAGACGACTGCATACAGCGGATCGTCGCAGCGTTTGACGATATCCGACGAACACTAGGACTTTTGCAACGGGGGGCTGTAAACAACGTTACGAGAAGAGCTGAGTTGGTGGTACAGCAAAATGTTCAACATATTTTGCTCTAGGCCATTGACAAATCATCGTTGACCATACATTTACAACTACATTTAATACATATTTTACTTGTTTTCAATATTCATTTTCTTTTTATTTTACAAAATATTGATTTATAACAAAAAAAAAAAACTTTTTCATTTAAATTAAATTAATTACGACTAATTAGTTGTTCGCCCAAATGATTTTTCCCTGAGGACTTCTTTTTTGTTCATTTTGACGAGCTTTATAGCGTAAAACAAATTTCCTGAATTAGTTTCAGAACACCCTATATAAGTATAGATGTTCCGAGAAATTTACGTATAAAATTTCACTCCGTTTACTTGGATCTAGTAGAGTTTATTTTCTTTAAATATTAATTTATTCCGGAAGGCGTTTTTTTTATTTTTTTATTTTTTTTTACTTTTAGCCCCCTCACGTCGAAAAAAGAAAAAATAAAACAATTCCCTCCCTCGTCCTCGTTAATTGTAGGTAAAATAAAAACACTTTCTGTATTCTACCTAAATGCGAAATTAACGAAAATATAGTTACTTCGTAAGTGGAAAAATAATTTACACTTAAACAATGTAAATTTATCAATTTTGAAAAATTAAATTAAAAGTGTCTACTGCAAGCCATCCGTCAACTCAGAGGCTTATCTCAGAAATGCAGTTAGCTACTGAAATATGTTTTTTGTTTATTCATACATCACTACTAAAGTATACCTCGTCAGCATTAGCATTTTGTTTTTACTGATGGCTCTAGAGGACCCGGTGGGGTCGGATCGTCTTTTATTCTTCCCGACTCCAATTTCTCCGAATCCTTTCGCCTCCCATCTTTCTGTTCTATTTTTACGGCCGAATTGATGGCTATCCTTCGTGCGATCATACACATCTCGTCCAATCGTTCGTCCTCCGACTATCTAATCATTTCTGACTCCATGGGTGCTCTCCAGGCTATCAGTTCACCGCTTCCTCCTCCCTCTTCTGACTTCTTCATTCTTCGTATACGATCTCTCATTTATACGAGGGTGGTTCAAATATAAACCGGAATTTCGTCATAAAGTTTTTTATTTTATACTTACAGTGCTCATATTTTTTACAATTTTTCGAGATAACCCCCCTCGCACGCTACGCACTTTTTCCACCTCTCCGGCAATTTTTTTATTCCTTTTTCGTAAAAATCTCGCGGCTTGTCACATAGCCATTTACGCACGAACGATTCCACCTCATCGTTGCTGTCGAAACGTTGTCCACCAAGTGCTTCTTTCAACGGGCCAAACAAATAATAATCACAAGGCGACAAATCTGGACTGTAAGGAGGATGTTCAAGTGTTTCCCAGCCGAATTCGGCCAATGTCTCCATCGTGAGCCGAGCGGTATGTGGCCTGGGCAGTATCGCACTACGGATCGGAATTTCGCGCCTTTTTGTTCGATAGGCCGGTTTGACTGTGTTTTTTAGGAGGTTACTGTAATACTGCGCCGCCGTCACAGTACGTTGTTCAGTTAGGAAATCGACTGCGATCACTCCCTTCATGTCCCAAAACACGGTACACAACACCTTCCCAGCTGACTGTGTAACCTTCGCTTTGACTGGCGCTCCCTCTTTTTTCTTCCGCCACTCCATAGACGAGCGTTTACTCTCCGGCGTATAGTAGTGTACCCAAGTTTCGTCCGTGGTGAATATTCGCCGCAATAAATTCTCTCCTTCCTCTTCATACCGCTGCAGGAGACGCGTACAAACTTCCCAACGAGTGAATTTCTGTTCAAAATTCAGAAGTCTTGGCACCCATCTGGCTGCAATTTTGCGATAACCTAGCCGATCATGAATTATTGTCTCAATACTACCTATGCTGATGCTCAATTCGTCGGTCATATCGCGTACACGGACGCGTCGGTCAGCCAAAATGAGTTGTTCGATGGCTTTGACGTGCTCATCTGTAATGCTGGTTTTTGGGCGCCGCGCATGTGCTATGTTTGACAGCACTTCACGTCCTTTTCGAAACGCGGAACACCACTCGTACACTTGAGTTTTGGAGCGACACTCATCGCCGAACTGTTCGCGTAATTTTCGGCAAATTTCCACGGATTTTACGTCGTCTTTGACTAAAAAAGCGAATAATGATGCGTTGCGCAACAGACACTGGTACTTCTTTTTCACTCATGGCTCTAACTACACTAAAAAGTGAGCTTACGCGGTTCTAATTGCTCTCTACACGCTTCGTAACAAACCGGTCTAACTGCCAGTGCAACCACTTTTTCCACAATAAATTTTTCGCGCATTTATTTTAAAAATCCGGTTTATATTTGAACCACTCTCGTATAATCTTTCTTTCCATCACTCTATACACATTGACTTACTGTGGGTTCCTGGTCACAGAGGCATCGAGGGTAATGAAATGGCGGATGCTTTGGCTCAGGTTGCTGTTCGTTCTCGCTTCTATTTTAAAAAAATCCCGGCTGTTAATCTATTACCCCTAATTAAGAAGCTTCACTTCAGATTTTGGTCGGATGTGTACCCTTCTTCTTTTTCCAACAATCGTTCCTTCTACCTTTCAATCCAACCTACACTTCCTTCTCATCCATGGTTCTCGGAGTTTCCCTCTCTTTCACGATTTATAATTTCCTCTATTGTCCGCCTGCGCTTTAATCACACACTGCTGCCCTCTTCACGCTATCGTTTCTCTTTGCTTCCCTCTCCTCATTGTCCGTTGCATCCAGATGAAGCAGTTGCCTGTGATGCTGATCACATTTTCTTCGAGTGCTCTGCTCTTTCTGCGGAGCGTTCTCTTTTCTATCTTCACCTTATAAAGCTGGGGCTTCCCACTCCTTACTGTGCGTCTTACATCTTGTCCCTTCCTTCCCAGTCTGTTGTTCTTGTCCTTGGTTCCTTTATTTCAGCTGTCTCCAATCGAATTAGGTTCTGGTTAGTTGTCTCTTCTTCCCATTGTGTCTGGGCAATGGCCCATAGTTGATGCGCCCAAAAAAAAAAAAAAAAAAAAAAAAAAGCATTTACCGTTTAGCGTTTTGTTTATTTTCTGTAGTGCTTTTACTTCCCTTGCGATTGTATTTTTTCATTTTGGTCCGTGATTTTTTTTATGCAATTAAACGTAATGTAATTTTTTGGGGGGAAAAGTAAAATCGTACGTGATAAACTATCATGAGGAAAAAAGCAAGGTGTTAGATGCCGCCCGGAAACCTTTTCAAAGGCGCTTTGACCATGCGTATAATTATATTAAAATCTTGAGTGTTCGTGTTGCGGACAGGATGGGGTTTACAACTTAATATTCAGTAAGATGCCACCATGTCATTTTTCCCAAATTCTAAAATACATATTTTTTTTTTTTTTTTTTTTTTTTCTAGAAATATCGCAACTTTTGTAATAGTGCTAATTTCTAAAAAAAAAAATAATAATAAATAAACATCACAATATTAGTTTTTAGAAAAATATGGGGAAGTTAGATTCTCATGTTTCCATTTAAATAAACCAATTTGTCTCTCCCCATGCATTTTAAATTCGCTAGTCAAGCCCCCTTTCAATCGAGTAAATTATATACTCATTACATTTTAATTGTACTAATTTTACAGAATTTTAGTTTTCTAAACTCGGTCAGCACCAAATTTTGAAGCAATCGGCCGAGTCCCTGAAATAAAAGTTTTTTTTTAGTTTTACAGGCCGTACTACACACTGCAACCATCAATGGAAACAACGTTCGAATTTCTGAATTTCTTAATTTTAAATTTAGCCAGAGGGACAGACCGTCGTTATTCTCGCTTTATATCCATTAAATCAAGAAGAATCCCTTCCAGTTTCTCTTTTCACGGAATGGGTTTGGCTCTTCCTCGTCAAGACTTTTATCCTTAATTGCTGCTCTCTGATTAGCCGAACACGTACTTGTTCCGATTAAAGCTCAGTTCACGATGGCTCTTTCCGACTATCGGCTATACGATCTATCCGGATCGGATATACGGATTATTCTGCCCATCCTCATCAGCGTGACATTGTTGAGCTTTAGCGAGATAAATTTAAATACGGCGTATTTTGTGTTATATTATTTTTCGGATAAATTTCACGGCCTAAAATATAATATTTCAACAGGTTCAGATAGATTTTTGTTAATTTTTCTCGGTAGTCGTTTTTAGAAAAAAACCAAATTTTTAATTTAACTATATGACGACACTTGTCCGAACACTGTCCAAGTCGGGAAGTATATAAAATTGAGCGATTTGTCTGGTCATAGACGTCCGATTAAACTCCAGAAGCGCCATCTATTCGTTCGTATTAAACTTTTTGACGAACGCTAGCCTATCATTTCGCAAATTTAGACAACTTTTAGCAATTAACGCTAAAATGTCGCTTGTAATTTTACGTAATTAACAGGTTTATTTTTATACTAGGAAATCGGTTGCCAACCGTCGCCGCATCTTCGTATTTAGCAGATGTTCCCGAAGGAAATACCCTTGAAGAAAATATCGCGTTCTCTCTGGCACACACGGATAAACACACACGAATACATGTACCGATGCGTGGAGGAAATAATAACCTTCATCGCTAAATTCTCTCGAAAAGTAGTCAAAAAACAACAAACGAATCGGCGGAAAATGCGACGACCAAACTCGACGGTAAATAATCTGTTCCTGGAAATTAATGCACATATAGACCACGAGATTCTAATCAGCGCCCAGGCGTCCAAATTTGTCGTGCCCACAAATTGTATTCAGCTCAACTACTCGGATCGCTCGTAAAATGTGATTTAGTACGATCGTATAATAAAACGGTAATTACCGAAAATGATTTTCTTAATGCGTTAAAGATTTTTTTTTTCACCGATATATATATATATATATATATATATATATATATATATACATACATACATAAATATATATATATATATATGTGTAGAGTGTTCCTACTTTGAGTATGTTGTTTTTGAGTATGTGTCCGCTTATCCGGAATTAAGCCGAAAAAAGTGAAGGAAAAAATAGCTTTTAATTATAACGATTTCGTTTGTCGTTCCTTTTTTCATTCTAACGATGTTTTTCACGTTATCGCTTTATGCCTCTTTCGATCCACTGCTGGATGTAGGGGCATTCGTTGGTGCTTAAAGTTGGCCTAATCTCTCATGCTGGCCCTCGAGGAAATTGGGAAATATTTTTTTATATATTTAAAAATTAAGTTTCCGAATAAGCTACCGACATATCAGTGTTACAATGCAAAAAGGTTGCCGATTCTTTAATAAATCGTCAATAAACGTTAATTGTATGAAAGAAGTAGCGGTTACAAAAAGCACAAACATCACATTTTTCAGAAATTAATAAAATTAGATTTCAGTGATTTGTCAAAAACTGGCCACCCGCATCAAAAAAAAAAACAAACAAAAAACGAAACAGATTCAAACAATCGAAATGCTACTCTACACTATCACCGATAAAAACTTTCAGATCAATTTATGTGACTGGTAACTTAAAAATTTTCCTCGATTAACCGCTGCTATTTAGGGCGAAATTTTTAATCATTACGATCACTTTTTTCCCCTTACGTAGCGTTACTTTTATGTGGATTTTGCTCGCAGGATTCTAATGAAAAAAGCCTATAATTTCACATCTTTATTACCGAAACATGCGGTAATTCGTTTTTTTTCTTTTTTTCATTTTTTCATGGATTTGTCAGCGAGTACATTAGCCCAAGAAATGGAAACATGCAGTTACAATAGAAATATTTAAATGATACAGCGTTACTTCTAAACTAAAGCCCCTGCACCATCTGAAAAAAAGAATAGATAACACGTTTTGCAATCGGATTATTTATAATACATCGAACGACTTTTTTCTAGCAGCTTAAAAGCTCAAAAGGATCTATAAGAAAGGTATGACTACATATTATTTATATATTCGGAACATGTAGTCCAATCGTATTTTGAACTCGTTCGTTATCGTTTGAAATTATGATATCATCTCACCCGATAATTAAAGTAAAGTTTTCTGTAAAAGCCATTTCTTTAATTATTTTTATTTAGGATTCACGTTGATACGTTTAGGGATAATAATAATTCGTTTAAAAGTTCGATTATGTCTATTTCGTTGATTATTTCTTCATTCCGAAAAATGTCGCCCAATTGATCTTCGTTTCCTATTTTTTTCGCATGCTATGTACTCGTCGCGATAGCCTAGTTGCTAGAGCGCTTGGCTTCCGTTACGAAAGTCTCAATCCCGGGCGACTACAAAAATTATTACGAAAAATTAAATAAAAATACTCGCTAATATATTCCTATGGAAAGCAATGGCAAACATATACGCGCTAGTTAGTACATAATAGACACACACTTGGGACTGAATTTGTATATCGATACATTAAACGATTACTAATCAGTTCCGAATGTAATCTTGCATGTGTACACACATTCGTACTGCATGTGAACAATTGCCATTAGCACTAATCTATACAGCTAGAATGTACAAATAGAGGTATTCACGACGCTCGGAATCAAGAAATACGACTGATGAGAGAGATGTATTGCTAGAGTGGTCAAAAACGCCCGCCATGTATTCCTGTGGGTATGTTAAAAGTTATTAAAATTGTTTATTTTCCTATTTCTTTTTTTTTTCCAAGTTATTTCCAACACGGAACTTTACTTCGAATTTCCCGTAACGGGATTTCGATGTACCGCAGTCAAGAAGAGCATTAGAATCATAAGTAGACTTACGATACAGTAAACTATTTGATTTTTGTAAGAAGCGCGTATGTGTCTTTCGAATAATTTCCTGCGGAAAGATGAACATACTTTATCCTTTGGAATGGGAACAATTATGAAAGAATTCCACGAAGCTGGAGTAGAGCCAGAAAAGAGAATGCAGTTAAATATGTTTTGAAAAGAATTCCATAGAATGGTTTAGGAAGATTCTGAAGGACAAAATAACAAAATTCCGTTTAAGCCTGCAGATAAATTCGTATCTTTAGGAGGAGTCACAAGCTCGTTCACAGTACAAGGAGGGCTTAAGAAATGTGATTTGAAATCTGTGAGAAGGAATGTAGTTCGTCAGCAGTAAGAACTGTAATATGTACATTACATTATGTAAAAAAAATAATAATAATAAAATAAAATTAAGAAATTACCGAAAAAATGTACGTGTGTGTGTGATCCTGTTGTTGGTCGGGGTTAGCCAATCATCAATCACCGCAAGAAGAAACGTGTACCCGATTCGATAAAGGCCAGCGGTCACGGGGCGAAAAGAAAAAGGAAATGACCAAAGATTGAAGGAAGATTTTTAGTTTAAAATCAGTCGTGTTTTTACCTTCGGTCAAAAAAAGTCCTCATCCGAAAGAGTTCCTGTCGACAATCGAACAAGTAATTTCGCCGTTCGTAGCAAGTCGCTTATTTTTGTCTTGCCTCGGTAATTGTTCTCATCAGTACAAGTTAACGCTTCCCAGGAAGAGTTATTTTATCCGGTATAAAAAAGTTTTTACGGCGCGGTTAATAAAAAGTCCATAGTCACTAAAGTATCGTTCGCGTTGATCGCGGAATTTCAAATAAAAATATAAAAAGTATCCTATTCACCGCCGAAATCCTGGACGTCGCAGCAGCAATGGATTCGATCGTGTTCTGCCGCCATCGGACTCGCCGCCGACAGCAGTGATGCGTACCATTTTATTTTTATTTTTTTTGTAATCGTTATTTTTCGTTATATCATATACGTATAATAATTATAATTAATAATTGCTTTTCAGCGGTCCACCGGTAACGAAAGATTCGTATATCAGTAAATATATAGAAAAAGAGGTCAAATTGATAATTTCGTCTCAACAATAACAATAATAATCATTACAATAACAAATAATAATAATTAATAAATAATGCAAAATCCACGAGTTCTACAAGATCTCGTGGTTGGCATCGCTGAGGGCTCGAATACGGTAAACGTTACAAAACATACAGGGAGGGCTTAAGCGACAAATGAAAAAAGTCTATCTGCCGAAAAATCAATATCGGAAGGACGGCTGGACAGGGGATTACGAAAAACTTTGGCCAACTTCCAAATTCAGGAAAGAGGAGTACACCTAGAAAAAGATGAGCAAAAAGCTTTTTGACATTTTTATAAACATATTCTAATTTAGAATTTGCCGGTTTCGTATGCTGAGAAATTATTTACGATAGGATTAGAGCGAAAAATACAAAATTCGGATAAACTGGGTAGGTAAGCAACGTTCAACAATCGACATTTCACCGAAAGGGGAATAAAGCAGAGATATTTCTGACACCTGTGAAAGGGCTGTTTTGAGATGCAGAGGAAAAGGATAAAGCCGAAGACATTAACTGAATAAAATGCTAATGCTGAAGAATAATCGAGGACAGGGAATAGAATCTAGACCAATTAATTTAAAAAAAAACAAAAAACAGTGAGATGTATTAGAAGCATAGGTTGAAAAGAACAAACAGTGCAACAGAAACGATTGTAGAAGAGTAGTCACTACGAAAAGTTCCGCCCCGGGTGCTCTGTTAACACTTCAAACTTTAATTAGAAGAGAAGAAGGTAAGACTGTGAAAGTAGAGGCGTTTTTGGAATATGTTGGAGATCCATCATTAATTAAGAAAGACAAAAAATTATAATCCGATAATAGGATGAATTAAAGGAAAAAACCATTCTGGTTTAGGAACGAACGACCCCAAGAACAGGCGTTCCGGATAAGGAAGGATGTTGGAGAAAATGGAAAATGTAGTTTTTGGCGATTCCAGATTAAGAGAATGGCTGAGTTTAGTAAATGAGAAAGGAATAGAAATATGATCGAAATTCGGAGAATGGAAAGTATTAAATGTGATTGGAAGATTAATACTGTGGGAAATGAATGGAACGCCAATTCTAATCAGGATAGCGGCCCACTATAACCATATTCTCGATCCGAAACAATTATGGGGAATTTTATGTACATTAAGTATCTAGAACGAATCTAGAGACACATTAAAAAAATCCTAATCATGAAACTAAAGCAAAGGTGTAGAGTAAAAAAAAAAAAGAAAGGGAAAAATAGAGAGAAAGAGAGAGTGAAAAGAAGTCTGATTTTTGATTAAATAGTCATTATGATAGAACGAAAAGAAAAAGTTACGTAAAGTTTGACGATTTATCGCAGGATAAAGAGAAAAATTGTTCTGAAAAAAAGACGAGAGCTAGGTTTCAAAGTTTTGCAGATGAAGCGGTATTATATTCAGTGAGCAAATTGATGATATGAGAAGATAGTGCTTCCATAGGAAGAGTAGAATTCTGGATATTCCGATTGATTAATATCCGAGTTTTTAAGAGCCGAACCCGTTTGACCGGCTGATGATTGAATGGAAGGAATTACAGAATGAGATTTGGATGAAGAATAACTGATGCAACTAGCAGATAAGAACGAAGAATGAGGGTTATTAGAAGATTTCATCGGTAGTGAAAGACAAGGGGACAGGTGGTAGTGCGGTCTGCATAATTAAAGGTCGGAGTTAGAGCCGAAAGATTTTTGAATTCTCTGGCTTCAAGAAATACCATCCGTAGCCGGGGCGTAGCTACCGCCATATCAATGATACTGGTCCCCCGGGGCACGAGGGTCCCGAACGTGTGTGAGCAAAAATTCGTAAAAATGTTTCAGAAAGATAGTATTTTACTGAGTAATCTTTTAAATGGACTGAACGAAATAATAATTCAAAATTCGTTCCATGCCTTACTAAACGAGTCCACAGATTCAGCAAAAGAGTGGGGAGTAGCTAATGTTTTGAAAAATAAAGGAAGCGTTTTTTTTTGATGAGCTAGCAGAAGATGGGAGATTTTCAGACCCGGAATTCGAAGTCAATGTGTACTATTGCTTTTTAGATATATTAATTTCTCTGAGAACTAAACAAAGATTTCAGAGCCTCTGTGACCTGAGTAATACCCGGAGAAACTCGTTATCTTTTTCGAACGAAATGATAAAAAAGTATGCCGGGAAACTAAATACAGTAAAGACATGTCAGTTGTGCTGTATTGTTCACAATTAATTGCTTCGGAAACACGCTTAAAATCTGAAATTCAGAAAATTCACTCCATTTTATCAGAACTCGCGGAATTATTACTGATAAAATTTAATAGTCTTCCATCCAGTTTTCCGGAGGTTGTTATTGCTGTCTTTTTTTGACCCTTCCGGTTACAACTGCCACAGCTGAAAGAAGTTTCTCGAAATTAAAACTGATAAAAAATTATTTTAGCACTTCAATAGGGTAGGAATGGCTTTCAGACTTGTCTTCATTTGGTCTCCATAGAGACAGGAAATCTAGAAGAGCTGAAATCGTCTTTTTTTTTTTTTTTTTTAATTGGGCTTGTCAACCTAGGACCTTCACCCAGAAACAATTAAAGGAAAACGAAAGTTATATATAGTGAGACGATCAGATATCGTTAATAAGAAGGAAAAAAGTTGGAGGAATAATAAGTGTAGAAGGAAAAGACAGGATCACAAAAAGGAGCAGGATGCCCCAGCCTAAGCAAGTGGGAGTACAGAACGCTCCACCGAAAGAGCAGAGCACTCAAAGAGCACGTGATCGGCATCACAAACAACCGCATCATTTGAATGGGGAGGACAACATGGGGAAGAGGTCAACGAGAGGCGAAAGCGTGAGGAAGGCAGCAAGGAATGGTTAAAGCGCAAACGCACAACGGAGACAACAACAGAACGAGGGAGTGAAGGAAACAGAAGGAACCAAGGATTTGAAGGAAGATTAAGCTGAACGGACAGATAAAAAGAGCGACAATTAGAAAAGGAGAAAGGGGAAATCGTCTTCATGTATGGATGATTTAATAAATAAGCTCGCCGAAAAAAAGGGACATAGAGTGTATATTTGATTAAAGTGGAATTGTTTGGATTGAATTGTAATTTAGCTCCTAGCAGCATTTATTGTAAGCAATAACTTAATGATCAGTAAATAATTATTTTAATTTAATGCGAGCGTTTTTGTTTCTTTTGTGAAAAATCTTTACACTTTATTAGGGCCCCCCGACAAATTTTGATACAGGGCCCGTCTAAGGCAAACTACGCCAGTGATCCGTAGTAACCTCTGCGGAAAAGGAAGGACTCGCGATGACGTCATAACGAAATAGGACAAAGCGGGGGATGTACGATATTTTCAAAAAAAAAAAATTGAAGGAAATCAAACAGAATTGCACAGGGCGATCGGCGCGAACAGGTATATTGCGTTCGCTCGGAAGCACCGAACATTTCGCAATAATCGCCTTCTATACGAATGTTCGGTCCCCGATTGTGTAGCGCGCGATTCTCTCGCAGCCACTTTGTTTTGGCGAATTCCATTCATCGGCGCGCGCGCGCGCGCGAGCCCGCGCGAACACCATTATTCGCGTTTCGGTCGCGCGTAGCGGTAGACTAAATTTTTGCGATGGGGCCGGTGAGGCACCGGCGAACATGATGATCGGTTCTGGCAACGAGCAACTTCTTTTATCGCAGCGTTAATCGACAATAAGTAAATTAAAATTACGTCCTATTTACACGGCGTAAAACAAATTACAGCGACCGCGTACCCGCGCGCTCCGCCGTAACCAGTTAGGGTACCGTCCGTGCACCGTCGGCAACCTGCCCACTGAGAGACGACAAATTGCCCCCTCCCACGTCAAAAACAAACACGTCGTAGATCACCGTGGTCCGCGCGACGGCGATGGAAGCGGCACAGAAACGAAACCGAAATACAGTTACGTAACGAACAGCGAATCAATGCGATTCGGCCGCCGGCATTCCTAGGGGAGGTTTCGAGGAGATAAACGGGAAAAAAATCAACGAAAAAACCCGCCGAGTGGGAGGGGGCAGTTGGAGAGACGGAATAACGAGAGTGTGCGGCGGAACATGAATCGTCGCGAGACGGGGCCAAAGCGAAAAAAGATTCGCACCGACACGCTTACAGTGGCCAAGAGGAAAAAATAAAACAAATATGTAAATAGGTGTAAAAGTAAGCAGTGCGAATTTCGCCCGAAACATCTGCCGATTGGTAATAAATTCATTTGCGCCACTTATTAATTATACACGTACAGACGCGCATCGCACTAAGTGCATGCTGAAACGCATGAGACATGCAGAAACGAGTTCTTCTGGCTCAACTTGCACAATCTTCATTTTTTCATAAAACTTAAAATCAATGTCTCCCCCCCCCCGGCCGGCTGTCGCTGAAACGATATCCATCTGTGTTGATCCGAAGCGATGATACACGCTCATTCCGAACGACCGTTTTTCGGAAAGCTAAGTGCGCTCAATTCGAATTGTCCGTTGTCTGACCGCTGTAAACCTGGGCGGCCCGTTATGAGGCATCAGCGACAGTTTGCAAATTTTTCTTTATTATGCCGTATTCTCGCCCCTGAAAATGTTCGAGTCGAAAGTCCCATCATTTCTTTTTTCTTACCTCTCACTTCTTCCTTTTGATGGGTCACCACGCAGTTTCAGCTGTCTTCCCTTCTTTTTCCCTTAATATTCTTTCATTCTTCCGTACTTCTTTCCCACCGGCTACTTTATATCCTTTGAATTTTATTTTTCTAACACCAACTTTCTTGGCCGGTCACTTTCAATTTCCACTTCTGATATTCCGCTTTATTTGTCGATTTTAAGTTTATTTGAAAATATTAGTCTTCTAGCCGTTCATTGTGTTCATTCCCGCAATATGATTAAAAAATTACAATTCTTCCTAATTTTCCGTATTACATTTTCAACCATTACGTCTTCCTTTATGTGTGGACACCGTCTCCTTTGCTTGGACCAAAAATGTTTTTCCTTCGTTTCACACAATTTTCTCTGTGAGGTATATTTTCCGCTGTCCGACGCATAGAGCGCTTAAGACTTTAGCATTAAAGGACGGCGACTTTGTATTCTTTTTCTCCGTCCATGCTTCTTATCAAATGAATCAACGGATAATGTGCACCCTTTTTTATGAAATAATAATCGTACATTTAAATTAAAACATTCATGAAGCTATCGGCTTCGAAACGTGTCGTCAGTGTTTTTAATTTAGACAGTACGATGATCATTTCACAAAAAAGGGTGCACATTATCCGTTGATTCACATTTAATAAGTATTAAAAATAATGCGTTCAATTTTACTCCGTCAGTTTCCTTAATGACTAATTTGAAAATGCTTTCTGCATATGTTACTAATATCTAAATAGTTCCACTTTTCCCAGAGATTTCATTGTAATCAACGTTAACCATAAAAGGTTTGCAGAACTTTTGCAACCTGTCTATCTGACGACTCGTGTCACTATAGACGTTCGCGGTAATGCGAAAGCTGGACAGTCGATCTTAATAATTCCTTTATTTTTATATCGTAATTTCATTGTCCGGCTTTTCCTTTTCCAATGCGCGATTGAAAAGTAAACAGAAGTGCTTTGATTGCCGGCGTAACTGTATCATTTTGTCGAGACTTAATTCTATCTTCGCCCAGCCTCCGCTGTCACCTTCGTCACTATTGCATGTAATTATGAAATATTTTCCGTATATTTTTCGACGAGTCGTAAATAACTACTGTTATTATAGCCGTCGAGGAAAATCCATTAGAGGAAACAATTACATTCCGAATAGCGACATTAACGTACTCGTGATAATAAGCCAAACAAGCCTCTTACTTTTCTTAATAACGAATTTAAGTTTCGTGTGTCTTCGAAAGTAAATGAAATCATCTGAGGACGTACTTATAAATTACTAAAATTGCACTTTGTAGAATCGCTATAAATTGAGTACAAAAGGTAAAATATTAGAAATTCGTAATTTAATACACGTATTAGACAGTGAACGAAGTTTTTGCAATGTTTACGTAAAAAAGAGAATATTTTATCGCCACATTTTTACTTTTAAGTATTGAATAATATCAATTAATTACGATAAAAATTTAAATTACAATAATTACACGATTTTTTTGAAAATCATGGATTTTAGTAAATTTTTATTACACATAAATCTCCGTTATATAATTAACGCGTGAGATGTCATGAAAATAACACGACAACCTGGTAAAATTTAAATAACCGTTTATTTATCATCAGAAAATTAATACATATTAATATATTTCAAATAACGATAATAATACTGAAATAGTTTTTTTTTTTTTTTTTTTAATTAATACTTTAAAAATTTAATAAAAATTTTTAAAGTATTTATTTAAAAAAAAAAAAAAAAAAAAAATTAAAGTAAACCAGGAGTGGCCAGCCCAAATGACCTTGCGGGCCACTTTGGAAATGCATCATAACTCCGCGGGCCGCATATAAAATCCATGTTAGATTTAGACTCACTATAGACATTTTTGTTATAGTGAAAAATTGAAACATAATATGAGTTATTATTATTGTGTTTACTATTATTCTTACATGTAAACATAGATAATATAATAATAATGATACTAAAATCGCAAAGAAATATCTAACACTAAAAATGAAATATAAGAAATATATAAATATATAAGTGAAATAATAAAAAATGAAATCATTAAAAAATATTTATTTTACTAGTTCTACTTTGGTCACCTCACGGCCGCATGCGGCCCGCGGGCCGCGGGTTAGCCAGCCCTGCTTTAAACGGATATTACGGTTATGCATAAACAACATTAATATCTGAATTCGAGTCTCGCTAAATTCAAATTATAACAATAATTATAATCCGCATTAAATATTTCTGACCTTTTCACTAAACATTTCCTCAAAGAAAACGGCTGATTGAATTATTATATCTATGCGATGTTTTTCGCTCTCTCAAGGTTCGAGACCCTAAATAATTTGACATCAGTTCTCCATTCGTTTTTGGCTTTGCCCATATAAAGCGGGTTTAAAGTACGATACTTATTTATAACGGTGTTCTTTTTGCGTTTTCATGCAAAAAGTTAAGCAGAAATTCTGCTCCGTTGTGTTATTTTAATCAGAATTTTTAGGAAACAAAAATTGCCCGATCTGTTAAAGTTTATCCCGAAATAAATAGAAAATAGTTGAAAAAACCTCAACATTTACGATAAAAATTTAATAGAAATGCGCTGAAAAGTGAAAAATCGATAAAAGATAACATGTCTTATACAGCAAAATAGCTATCTTAAAGGAGGCATCTAAACGACATTAATACCTTAAAGTCTTAATATACCAAATTTAAATTGTCATAATGAATAGAAACCGTATTAAACGAGTGTAATAGCGGATCACTCTTTCATGGAAACATCAGGAATGTTTAATACGATTTTTTAATTATTACAATTTCTGAATTTGGTGTAGCGAGACTCTAATTAAAATATTAATGTTATTTAAGAATAATTATAATATCCATATATATATATATATATATATATATATATATATATATATATATATATATATATATATATATATATACATATATATATATACATATATATGGATATGTATGTATGTATCGCATGAAAATATATTATCCTTTACAAAATAATTATTTTTTACTTTCGAATATATTTTTATTCGATTTTTGGAGTTGGAGACGGTATTTTTTTTTACAATTTTGGTGTAAATCTTTTTGTGAGATAATACAGATAGGTCAAACTAAATTTTTGCTATTTTCCGTATTGCTTAAATCTGAGTTAATGTTCAGATTTACATTATTACTGAAATATAAATTTAACTTTAACAAATATGGTTTCAAATTCGTTATCTTCATGCGAATCCACACTTATATAAACTAACTAATTAAATATTTACGTTTATTTACATTATTACAGAAAAAGAAATTGATATATTTAATTATAACTTAATAAGTTATGGTTTTAAATTCATTATCTTCATTGGAATCTACATTTGTATTAACTAACACTGGTAATATTTTAAGCCACTCGCGTCTATCGCTCATTTCATTTAAATATTTTTCGAGTTCATATTTTACGTATATTCTAATGAAAATTTTATTGTCCCATTTTTATCCGGTTCTATTGAGCAAGCCGTTTTTTAACTTTTACTTCGTTGACTGCTCAGTAAATAATCGGCGATACTTATCGATATATTTACATTTGGTCGGAGTATACTTTCGAATCAACAAAGAGTATCCACTAGAATCAGTCTACATGGTCGAAACGCAGCAACGTTTAATAAAAATAATCATCGATTAATTCGTTTTTTCTGATTTTTCTCACCTCTCCTTGCTCGGTAGTTAAGCAAAAAGAAATGTGTATGTGACTTGAACAATTTTTGCCAACCACTTGAATGATGTGTGTTGTACAATTGCTAAGAATTGTTTTGATAAATGATAATTTATAATCAGTTGAAAACGAATTTTCTACAAGAATTTTGAAATTGAGGGTTAAAGGGACTTCCCGAAGGACTGATTTTTATATATATATATATTAACAGTGGCGAACATAGTCGACTAATTTCTATAATCGAATAATTAGCAATAGAAATTTTTAAAAAATCCGAATGCTTTTTCGTGTTATCAACTTGGTGATTTTTTGATAAAAAATTATTCGAAAATTATTAGAAAAAAAGAATTTTTTTAATGACCATTTGCATTATTTTATATTACGAACTGAAAAAAATGTTTTCAGCTTAGCGTCTTTTTATGTAAATAGGTAATATATACATTGTCTAGTTACACTAACATCCAAAATGTGGATTCATATTATTTAAAAAATGTGAACTTTAATAGTACTCCGTAGTAAAACGTTCAATTTGTCGAAAGAATTGCGTTTATAGCAATCTGTTCAAGCAACTAATTAAAAGGTTGACATCATTTGTAAATCCTACCTTGCTACGAACTCAGTATCGCTTAGTCTTACACTTATGCTGTACTGTTTACTGTAATGTCGCCTGATCTTCTTTTTCATTCTATTCCTTTCTGCTAATTAACTTTTCTTTGAAAAATCTGTTAATGATTTGTAATAATGATACTATGCGTCCAATCCCTCATTAGATGGATTTGGATCAATTCACATTTTTACGGTCACGATACAAATATTAAAATCAACACTGGCGCGGCAGCGCTGTTTGTGGTCTCCTCGACTGGTACAGCGGGGAAAAAAATAAATAATAATGATTACTTCAAGTACAATTGTTTCGGCTATAAATTTTTCATAAGTGCAAATTATAAACCGAATGAAGCGGTAAATTTTTTATATTCTTAAGTCGACCTAGAGAAGCGATCATAAAAATATCGAGTTGGATTCATTAATTAAAGTGTTTAAGTAATAAAACAATATAAAATGAAGATAAGTGTAAAATACATACAACTTAGAATATGTAACCGGGAACATAATAATTTATCGCCGATGGATTTACCGACCTACACACGCGTATTTAAAAAACTATATTCAAAATACAGATAACTGATTATTTGTCCCTATAATAGAGAGTAAGAGAGTTTTATTTATTATTCCGCGTTTTTCCTTTTTGGGCTTCAAAAACATACTCGTATATATGACTTAAAAGTAAATTAAAATTTTCGTGGCTTATTGAATTCATTGTAAACTTTTTTTTTTTTCGACAAAAACCACATCACTGACGTTTTTCGAAATATGACTTTTTTTTTTTTTTTTTTTTTTATGTTTAACAGTGTTTTATGCAAAACTTTTTCGACTTACATCCTCCCTTTTTTATTAATCATTTAATCTTAACATTGTTTCATATTTTTGCAATAAGTCTATTTAGTTCCTTCATCCATTACGAATACACCAGCGTCGTAACTCTCGCTTTAGATTTAGTTCAAGCTAAATGACATAGCTTTCCGCTTCTGGTGCTCGTGTAATAAGCACAGTGATACTCAACCGTAATGAAAAATGAATATTTACGCAATGTCGAAAATTAAATACGTACACACAATCATACACTGTTAATATTTCATCGAAGGAATGTAATATTAAAAACTTAAACTGTCCTCAAATTGTGTAATACACACATATAACGCGATAGAACGGGGAAAAAAACAAAACAAATAGTAGCCTAGCACATGGGCGTCGCCAGGAGGGGGAGGCCGGGGAGGGCCGTTGCCCCCCTGGAGCTTTGGAACTTTTTGATGAAAATGGTCATGATGAGTATTCATAGGCGCGTTATCATGGACAATTTGAATTTTATAATAAAGTAGTAGAACAATTTGCCAGAAACCCACGAAAATGATGTTTTAATTAAGATTCTTGTTTAATAAAATATTAAAAGCCTTTACAAATTATAAATTTTATTTTTCCTATAACTGATATCCTCTTTTTATCATCTTGCCCCCCCCCCCGGCTCATCGGTTGGCGATGCCCTTGGACTGACAGACTATTTTTAAATTGAAATATACGGTAAAAACTAAAAACATTATAGATACAGACGCTAATTTATTCGGTAATTGAAGATTATAAAAAAAAAATCTATAATGATAATCAGAAAACAAAGTTTTATTCGAAGTACTCTCTACATTACAGCGATTTGAGAACAAATTTCAATGCATTATAAAATTTTTAAAGTATAAATTACTTAAACAACATACCGAAACCAACCAATAATTTTATCAATGTCATTTTTAGAATCTGCTAATTTAGCGGTTTTCTCGGTTTTTTAAAATAATCGAATTATTCATTTCTGGGGGGAACTTGAAAAAATGAATTAACAGTTAGTACGTCACTACTAATACAATTATGAATCCATCGGCTGCTCGGTAAATATTTTGTTTTAGCGCGGCGATTAATAATTAAATTTCCGATTAATTTTACTTCTTTTTTGGTTTTTTCTCAGTCCCCCCCCCCCCGGGGCGTTCTTTCAATTAGTCTAAGAAATCATTATTATTTTACGTATTTACGCGCGGCATAAGCTGAATTTTATTTTAATTAAGTTATAAAACCGTTCCAGAACCGAAAAAAAGCCGCTGAATTTCAGATTGCATCGCCGATACATATAAAACCGTTCGGTAACGCGTAACTCAACGTGACCCCTCTTCTTCTAGAGTCGTTCGACTCGCAATAAATATTTAAATTTATAAATGTTCTACAAAATATTCGCGTCCTTGGGCATAGTCATTCATATTAAAACGCGATTATTTTAATAATAAAACGGTAAAATAATAATCAACGATTAAAAATACTTCCGCTGTTTAACACCGTAGAATCGTGATAATTTTAATTTCATGAGATTTTAATTTTAATTTATTTACATCGCCGCCGTTATCTAGATGGCATATTTTAATTTTTCATTATTAAAATGGATACGTATTAATATGACTAGCCGTTATCATTAACCAGATCTATCTTTCCTGTCTCTTCCGATGTTCCGCATTCTTCGCCGAACGAAGTTGCCTTTCCGCTTCCAACTCGTATATGTCTTTCTCTTGATTTATCTTTTCGCTTCCTTCGCCGTTTACTGTTGTTCCTCCGGCGATATTTTCCGCTCTTTCTTTTGTCCCTGGCGGTCGTATTAAAATCTAGTTTGTTTCCCCTTTCTTCGGCTGGTTGCGCGTCAGATCGGCCAAGTGCCAAGTTAGGCTAATTCGATTACATTCGATTAAAAACACTACTGAAGAAACAGACGCAACACCTACATTTCACGCTGATTCAGTACTGCATAATGCGAATTAGTTTTCGATTAATTAATTTCGCCTCGTTGAACGTTTCATTACGCCAAACGACATTTACAATATCCGTAATTTTTTCCCTTTTTTTTGGCAAATAAATTATGGGCCGCCTCGCAAGTATCACTCTTATTATCGTTTATTCAAATCAACAAAGTTACAATCTATTCTTCACTGTTACATAAACATTATGGTAATAAACCTAGATTAATACCTAAATAAATGTGTATACATGCGTATATGTGTGTACACGCAAGATAAATACGCATCTATACACAAATACATGTAGATATTCAGAATACATCTTCGAAAGGCAAGAGCAAGTAACGAAAAAACGGAGGAAAAAAATGAACACATAAATAAAGATTTAGGACGTAGCTTGGTTTTTATAGACCAATTCTTTTTTCGTTTAATATACGATTCGATACTTATTAATTGAATTAAAACTGAATCATCAATTCATTATTCTCTCAATTCGTTCTCTTACCTCCACTTTGCAGTCATCCCGTTCTATTCTCATTGATTTTTTGTGGGTCCCCAGTCATTCCGGAATTGATGGCAACGATGCAGCCGATTCTTTGGCTCGTTCTGCTGGTCGCCTTGATTCATTCCTCAACCATTTCCCTTCTTCAGATATCCTTTCCTTATCCACCTCCAATCACGCCAGACTTTGGCAGGATATTTATCCCTCCCTATTTTCTAATCGTCATTCTCATTACCGTTTCATTCAGCCAATTCCTCGTTCCCTGTCTTGGTTCCATTCTATTCCTCTCAGTCGTCGCTCTTCTATTGTCTCCCTAATTCGTCTCCGGATCAATCATTCTCTCCTACCTTCCTCTCGCTTTCGATTTGCTCTATCGCCTTCTCCTGATTGTTCTCTCCACGATTGTGATCCTCCTCGTACATGTGATGCTAATCACATTTTCTTTGAGTGTCCTGCTCTTCGTAACGAATGCTCCCTTTTATACAATCAGCTCCTGTCATTAGGTCTCCCTACTCCCTATAACTCTTCCTTTATCCTCTCCTTTCCTTCATCTTCTGTGGTGTCCGCACTGCTGTCCTTTGTTGCGTCCATTTCGGACCGCTTAGTTATTTAATTTCTTAGCTTATTTTTCTTGTTGTTGGGTCAATGCCGCTGGCGCGCCCAAAAAAAAAAAAAAAAAAAAAAAAAATCAATTCGTAGATTTGCCTCTTGAGGATAAATGTAATAATAATTTATTGCTGTTTGATTTCTTGTTATTCGAGTTTTTTGCCGGTCCGGTAATTTTATATAATATTAAAAATTCTAGTAATTTATGACGGTACATCTTGGAAGACATTTTATTGTTTTCCTTCCACCAAGTAGAGATCCAGGAGGGGCGTTTTGCTTCCAGCGGGGTAGTATATAAGTTTCACACACCCCCTTTCTGTATTTTACTTATTTCGAATCGAATCAAATCAAATATTTTTATTATAAAAAAAAAAAAAAACGGGAACAGTAGTGCAATACATATTACACGTATCTACAATATTTTGATGTAATTTAGGATATTGAAAAAGATTACAAGGCAAAAGTGTTCTAGATTTATCGTACAAAGAGAATAAAGAATATCAATATCATTTCACCGTTTATTTATTTCTTTTAAATTTTTTTTAACAATTAATTAACTGATCGAAATGAATTTTATAATTTCTTTCGTACGTCGATAATTTATTTATTTATTCGAAATATTAAACTTCATTAAAAGGCGAATAAGGGAGCAAAATAAATTATAGGTCACAAGTGATATTTTCTCGAAAAAAAAAAAAAAAAAAAAAAAAAGAGAAACGTTTAAAAATTGTTTCTAAACTACAAATATACTATATTGCTTAAGACCACGTTACTCTACTTATAACTGGATTTAATTTTACCGGTGTAAATCTTAATACTTCAATGTAAGTGTATGAACAACCTATAAGGGTTTCATAGATTTTTCTTTTTTTAATACACGCTAAATAACTTTTCAATCGAACATAAAATATATTGTGTTATTCAACGATTTTGTTATTAAAGAATTTATCCCCAACAATTATGACGTAAAATTGTATTGGAGAAAAAAATACTTCTCAACATTTATTCTAAAAATGTAATCGAAACGCGCTAAAAAGCAAGAAATATTCGATAAGAATATGTATCTTACAGTAATATATACTTGCGAATATTACGATAATTCTTAAACATACTAAAATCCTGGGACACACACCACTAAGCTCAGATTAAAACACAATTACAAGCCGATATCAGTTATACGCTCATTTTCTATCGAGCATTGAACATAGCGGGAATATTTAATGCGGTTTTTCAATTGTTGCAATTTGTGAATTTGGTGTACCGACGATACTCTAATTAAGCTATTAATCGTTTAAGATCCTTCCCTTATTACTATATACTAATGTTATTATATTTCTTACATTTTGGCGCGATTTTATGAAATTTTTAAAGACGGTATTTTTTCTTTTGTTAAATAGATTTTTAACTTCTCACTTTCCCTTTCCGGCAAGCGATTTCGATAAAAAGTACCTTCTGTAGATGTTTTAAATGTCATAAAGTACGTCAAATGTGTGGCCCCGTAGAATTTTCGGCAGACGGTACTTTCGTCAGTTGATAAAAGATACTAAAAAACCGCATACGGTTCGTATTAAAATAAGTTTTTGTTTATTTCATAGTACTCAATTAATACGCAATATATGATCATCGAAAGATATAAAGAACATAAAACAACCGACTAGTTACATCATGAACGATATAGTTCGAAATTAATCGGAGTGTAATATTTAGTTTTTTCGATTATCGTACTGCATTGTGTATTTTATATCGGTGTTATTAATTGAGTAGTAAATATATATTATATGTTTGTTAAAATGCTTACGATTAATAACACTTATTGCAGCTTAACGATTAATGTGTTCTGCAGACGCATTCAAGTGCCACAATTCCGCCAATATTTCACGATGGTATTGCAGGAGATTTAACGAAATTGCGCGAATAATATTATTCTTAATATTTTCGTTTGTGACTGTGTTTAAAATCGGAAATTTTGAAAAATAAATAAATTGAAAAACAACCAAAATATGCCTTATTTTAATACGATGGCAACTAAAAAGGAGCGTAGCCGGAATTCAAAACGACACAATACAATGGACACAACAACTGACGAACCTACAATATATCGATGATGTTACTTTAGTTTTCCCGCGTTGGTCAAAAATCCCCGCACTAATACAGTTAGTAACTGCTATACCGACGACTATACTGAATTTCCGGACTTTTTCATACAAAACCTATCCTGAAAGTTCCTGATCGGGCTCGGAGATTTGTAGGACGAGATTGCGTCAATCCATTAATGTTTCAAAGTGTCACAACCAGTTTAGCGGGGCCAATGCCCGAGTTCCGTTCGATCGCTATAATCAGTGTCTTTTTTTTTGTTTTTTAATCTTTTTTACAATAAATTACTATAACTCAACAACAATAACAAACTAGGACATCTAATGTAGCGCATCCATATGTTCATTAATTAGTTAATCAAAAATAAAATGAAAAATTATCCATAAACGTAGGTATGTCAGTAATTTTTGAGAATACCTTTAAAAAGTGACCGTTCTTATCATCGCAGATCGATTCGCCGTGGATTGATTTACCGCAGATTGAACTAGCCCTAAAGTGAACTGGCCGACCGATCCAATGGCCGCACTCCAAAGACGAACATTTCAAAAACTTTTAAATTTTACAAAATTTGCTTGTATTTTCCGAATCGTTTCTGCGTATTATTCGCGTATGAAGTCTGAAAAATTACAAAAACGCATCAATTTATCTTCGGTTGATGCATTTATTACGATGTTTCAAATCAGTTATTATTATTATTATTATTATTATTATTATTATTATTATTATTATTATTATTATTATTATTATAATTATTATTTATTATTATTATTATTATTATTATTTACTTCGAAATTAGTCGTAGAGCGCAGAGTTTAAATCGATGTGGAAGGAAGTTTGAGAATCAATTCATCTCATTAACACATAAGAATCACCTTTACTCGTTGCGGAGATAGAACAAAATAGTAGGGTAGCTTAAAAATTTTTTCAGAAATGTTAGTTTTTCGACGGACAACTCTATACGATCAGACGGCAAGTTTGCCCTACGGCGAGATACTGAACCCTCTAATACACAAAATGGTCGAAGCTGAAAAATTTCTAACAGCGTGACGTCATATGCACGTCTGTAAATCTTACCAGAAAAAAATTTTCGTATTTACTACTTCGCCGTTTTGTCACTAATACTAGAACAGAGAAAAGAAAAAAAGTATTTGTAAAGATGTCGATTTTCGATCACTCGCGATGTACTCTACATTTATCTTTACTAACACGCTCTTGTTTCGTCCTAGCTGAAAGTGGGGTGATATTGCCGGGAACTAACTACCTATTTATATGCAATTTAAACGTTACGCTCGGGTACATCGGTTTTTTTCCATTTTTATTAGCACATCCGTATATTTCAGTATTGGGCGATAACGCCATAAAAATACTTACGGAGATTCCCCGATAAATATATAGTGTTATTCGGCAAGCACACGAAAATGGAATTCCTCCCTCGTCACCAGCCGTGAACTGCTCTAATACTGTATCGCTCTTTAACGTCCAGTTAAATTTGACGTGTCCTGATAAGACGAATTTTCCGAAATATTTCCCGGGCATTTTTAAAATTACCGATTGCAAAAAAAAAAAAAAAGAAATCTTTCATTGAATCCCGAAATATTTGCGCAATAACCTACAGTATAATTTTAAGTTAGTAATCTCTATAATGATTATTAGCCGAGTTCCTTGCCGTAGCGATAATTCATTACTTTACCCTATAAAAAACGTACGACATGAGAGACGACCACATTAAAAAGCAATAAAGTCAAAACAGCGGATAAAAATGTAACATTTTTCCTTTCTTTATTTAATTTATTTTTTCATTCAATTGTCATTTTTAAATTTTTTATTTTTCCGCCGTTCGACTGCAGACCTCATAAAAAAGAAACGAAAAAGGAAAAACAACAAAAAAACACATCTCATCTTTTACGCTAAATTCTCATTTAACCCTAAAATACGCCACGCACGGCAGTGTCCTATTGTACTTTACGATGTTTGAACATTATTAATGTTCTACAAATATGTTAATTATGTAGCGCATGTACGCAATATTCACCATTTATGGTTCTGCCTCGAGGCGCAACATTATCCGCGTCATTCCTACCGATATTCCTTCCATCCTTTATTTACCGGAATGGCGACCTTCAATTCTACGCTCTTCCGTTCGTTTTAACCTTCTTTTTCCTCTCTTTCGTAACACTTCTACACTCTCTATTATCCCTATTTTCAATGTAAACTATCATCCCTTAATTTTAACTAAAGAACTCATCGTCTGCGACACTTGTTTATTTTCCACTTTCAAGATTTTTCGCGCATATTTCCGAAGCCTCTAATCTTTTTCAGCTTCCGTGTCTCGCAGCTTTAGAACACGCCATGAAAAACTTTTTACCGTCTCGTCGACATAATAAGTTTCTTTTCCCGCCAAATCTCTTGCCGTATTTTTGATCTAATTTTCCGATTTCAATGCAACTGTACACATGAGTTTTTCTCCTCTTTGCCGGTGTTCATTAACTCTCTCTTTTACACGTTGATATTTTTAAAACTCTTCTTCCGGTTTTAATTTCTTCAAAATTTTCTTCAAACTTCAAAAGCGTCATATCGTCAACCAACTTTTTATCTCTGCAATCCTTCCGCCAATATTTACTCTCCCGCGTTCTCTCCCGAACGTGTTTCTTCCGTCACTTCGACCACGCATAAATTAAATAATTTTTCCATTTCAGCAATATAAGAATATGTATATAGCGTTCCTTTAATTTTAACTCTCTTAAGGAATCGAAAGCATTTTTTTCTTTTAGACAACACTATTTAAAAAGCCTTTTCGACAATATTTTAACAGTATTCTCTTTTCGTGTGTGCTTCGCTCATTTTTTTGATCCCCAATATCATCGCGAAGCAATCTTCCTCTTTCGATTATTCTTTTCGTTCCAGCAATTACAAAAAGAAAAAGAAAAAAAAACAAAAAACAAAAGCTATTTGCCATTTTATGAACCATTCGAACTGAAACCCGCTTCTTTATTCGCAATTCGGACCCGTTCGAAGCACACGATGAGGTCGTCAGCAGCCATATCGCGGTTAGTGTATGATCATACCCAGTGCGACCACATACTGAAACTTAGTCCTTTGTTAAATTTTTTTTCGAACAACCTTTCATTTTATAAGAACACTTAGCGAATGTAGTTAAGCACTCCGTGCTCATAGCGTTTATCGAGAAGTTTAGTTAATTTTACTATCCGATGGTTAACCGAACTCCCCAACGAAGCAATCAACGCTAGCGCCACAGTGCCGGACATTGTCGTTGCGTTAAAATCTTTTGCCAGATATTTGGTCAAAGTGAAATGTAAACAAAGACCGCCGGAGAGTATCTTTCCAATGCTTCTATCTATTGTCGAACTTTTTCATTCCACCCGCTTTCAATCATTGCGTATTTTTTTCCTTTCCACGTGGAAATTATTTCTCCACTATACCGCGGCCGATTTTCTTCTAGTGCCTTCCTTTTTTTCGTATAGTTTTAAAACATTTACAGAGTCGTAATCATCATTCCCTCTCTGTATTATTTGATTCTGGAATTTTTTTTCTTTTTCAGCATACGAATTTTCCTTATGTTGCTTTTTTGGCTGGGGGGAGTTTTATCCGCCATTATGACCGGTAAGAAAAAAAGAGATGTTAAGATTACTCTACTTTTTACTCGTACGCACTGAAGCATTTACGAGCAAAAGAAAAAAGGTGATAATAATAATAACTTTAATAGGTGCCGTTTGAAATTTCGGTACACTACGAGTCGTCGACTAAGAAATTAATTGTATTCTGCGTCTACGTAAATCTTGTTTTTGTTAATTATAACGCTCCTCACGTCGCGGATGACAAACACTGGACCAGTAGGAATAGTTTTCCTTCAACCTGCAGAAGATGGAAAGAAACTCACGAAAGTGATAGCGTAATAAATAAGATTAAATATACACATCGATACGTGTATTATTAGCGAGTTACCCGAAATTATATTCGTCAGTGACGACAGTGTGTCAAATCGAATAAGAATTATAATAAACTGCTGTTAAGATCTCCGACGACTTTCCGTATTCGTTCTACGACGGGTAATATTGGGAGGATAGTTTTAGGCGAAATTTTCGAAATCAGATTTCCGTGTACGTTGACGCAAAACGGTATATCTAACGGGCCCAAAAGTTAGTACGATGAAACAAAAAAAATGCTAGTAGGACGGTATGGTAAAACAAGAAAATCGAGTATGATGAAAAACAAATGGAGCGTACAGCGCTACTATGATGTTGTAGGCAGAACATCGCGATGTCACGAAAATAGGTTTACGTACGCTGCCTGTTCATTTGAATTTGCATAAATTTAATATAGATTTCTTTTACTTTTTTTTTTTTTTTTTTTTTTTTTTTTTTATCTGCTTTAATTATTTTTTCAAAACAGCAACAACCTTTCTCTTTTCGTTTTTTTTTTCCTGTTTTTTCTATTTTTTCATTCCGGACGACCGCTGGAAGTTGTAAACTTCACCGGCGTGTAAGGCATAATATCCGTTCGCATTAACCGACGATAAGGAAAAATATCTGGAAACCTATGTTTCTGTTTATTAATTATGTAATTTATTAATTATGTAATTAATTAATTAATTAATTAATTAGTAAGAACAATTCGAAAAATTAATAAAAAGCAATGAAAATAGACGGGTCATTTTTTTTTTCCTTTAACTTTATTCTCAGTAATATAATTAGGAAAAAAATTAAAATACATATTAATAATGAATGTAGGACGCAAATACATCTGAAGCAGATAAAAACCGAAAACACGTGTATAATAACGCAGTATTTAAATCTGAAATGGCGATCTTTCAGGAACGTCGCCAGTGGATCCTCAGATGCTGATCTTATTTATATAGATTTACCGGTTGTAACTGATTGTATCGTTCTTAGTAAAGACAAATTTTTCAACTTAACCCATCGGTTGTCGGTTTATTTTAATTCAAAGCCGATGAAATTACTAAAGAAAAAAATAAAAACTATGGTATTAATGAATTTTTCTCTCTATTTATTTATGAAAATTCCATACATATTTATCATTTTTTTTTTTTTTTTTGAATAAAAGAAATGTTTTTCAGCTAGGAGCCAGGAAAAATTTTGTGATGAAACTTTTGTCCACAACAATATCTATATAACTTCAGGCTATTACCAAGAGTGGTAAAAAACTGAAAACCCCGTCAATATGGACTTTAAAACAACTGCAGAAATTACACTTGAAAAATGTGTAACTCATCACCAATCTCCGAAATATTAAAACGCAGGAACTCTTTCGTAAAATCGAAAAATCACGGTTAAAAAATTTGTTTAACCCCTCCCCCAGCAGATACTGCACAATCTGAATTTCTACACAAATATTTGCAAGCCTACATGTGTATGTATATAGAGAATTTAGCGCTGTGAAATGTGACTCTTAATACATTTAAAACTTCCATAGTAGATGATATAATTAAGAAAACAATTTACGGTAGGCTCCACCATATTTAAAAAATGAATCTCTTAACGTTTCGGAAAGCTTAACACTTACCATCATCAGAAACAAAAAAACAGTTTCGTTTCTAATGAAGGTGAGTGTGAAAGCTTCCTGTAGCGTTAAGGTTTTAAGATTAGTTTTTTAAACGTGGTGCCTCCTACCGTAAATAGATTTCCTAATGTTCAGCAAACGTGCGCTACCCTGAAGATGGATTTTAATAGTTATTTAACGTTTGTTACAGATTTTCCATAATTTCCATTAAAAACGTTGTGTTCAAACAATGCCACAATTCAAATAGACACTATGTATAAAGTGTGCGGTGGTGGACAGCGGGGCGTGTAGAAGTGCGTTCTGTGCACAGATCTAGAGAATTGTCACAATGAAATTTCTGCTGTACCTCTATTCGTTCGGAATCTAGCCGACTAGCCGATCAGCTGTTAGCCGAGCAGAAGTGAGGTAAGACCTGAAAATATGGAGCAGCCTGTTAGATGAGCCGCTAGAAATCCGGTAAAGCCAGTTCTGTTTAAAAACGAAAAACTAAAAAAAACTAAAAAAAAAAAAAAAAAACGAGAAAAAAAAACAAAAACCCGGGAAAAGGAGAAACAAGAGCGAGACGCTAATCGGTGATCTGTGGCACGCGAGACGCGGTGGCACATGGGCAATACCGGTCTTTCCGAGAAGTGGATTAGTAGTGGAATGTAGGGAAAGCGCGAATGGGGCGGAGCTTAGACGCGATTGGTGGCAACGTCACCCCTTTTCGTGGGGTTGGTTGATCGCGATTGCTATACGACGGAGGTTGCCGAGCCAGCACCGTTTCCGGACAATCGGAAGACGTAACTCGATCGCCGAGCGCTTTGCTAACGTTTCACCGGTTCCGCGGCGGTGGCTCGTACTCGCGTTCTTCTCGGCTGATCGCGTATTTCTCGGTACAATCGTACGCGCGTATATTCGTTCTACAACTTTCCGTACATCCAGCGATCGCCGGAAATTCCAGCGTGAAATTCCAGGAAATATACCATTGATCGACGCTCTAGAGAAGCACCCATCCCGCGGATATGGTCGTTATTCTGTAAGTAGATCAGTACCGGCTAAATTCCGAATGTCGAACAAATAAATACGTAATAGATTTAAGAGTAAAAAAATTAATCGTTTCCGGTATAATTTCAACGGCGTTACTAAAGATACTCCCGATAATGTTGGTTAATTTTTTTTTTTTTTTTTTTCTAACAGAAACCGTATAATTTTCCGTACCGCGCTACGAAAATAATTAATAGATAATACAAAACCGCCGAAATGTGGGAATTTATCGAAAAAATTACGCACCGTATTCGCGCGAAAAATTTAATCAGTTTTATAAGAAAGAAGCCGATTATAAAAAAAAAACACATATTCGGAAACGTGATGTAAAAAAATTGATGCACTCGGTAGAATTCCGAAATTTTAACTCTCTTCGTTGTAGCAGTGTGGCAGTGTCGGAAATACGAAAAAGAAAGAATACTCATAAGACCATAAGCGCAAAATTCGCTCTCGACAATGTAAGCATTTTTATGAATTTATTAAAGACTATAAAATACGAAAAGCGAAATAGGTTCGTTTAAAATATAGCCAAAAAAGCCAGGCCAATAAAGACGAAAGAACGAGAAATTTGTTTTTTTCTCTCTTTGGTTTTTCCGCGTTTTACATCGTTTCGAGTTTTGCCCCTAATTATTTTCACCTGAACTTTCTATGTAGTAATGATCAGGCGATACTACTGCCATTAATGATGTTCAGTTTAATAAAATGCATCGTTGGGGGGGGTATTCGCGTTGTTATTATTATTGTTACGAATGAGACTCATTATATACTATTATTGATTGTGCGAAAAAAATATCCGGACACACTGGAAGCGGCTCTTATTGATTTATCCGTAAACAAAATTGCGTTAAAATTCCCTATAAAATTCTATACATTTTAAAAACACGTTGATTAGTACACGCGTATACGAGCGCCTTTATTAAGCGAGATGGTGTTTTTGGCGAATGATAAGTTACGCAACTATGAGCGTAATTAATAAATCGTCGCAATTGAATATTCGAAAATGTTCACAAAGTACTGTCGCAAAACCATGAAAGAACGATAAGAACAAAAAAAGCAGCTAATTTTCATCCCCATAAATCACTCCGTTTTCATAATATCGTGGCGAGCACGGTGCCCATTACTTTGTAAATGTTAACATTTCGAAGCATATCGACATGTTTAGCTGGTAAAAAATTCTTACATTAAAATTAAAAATCAAAAGTAGATAGGTTAGAATTAAAAATTATTTTCGCGAACACGTGCATTTTTCAAACGTTTTTATTTGCCGTTTCAGTCTATATTGACCACCATCAGAAAATGCTGGGCCTTTGTTAATATATCCGAAACGTAGAACAGAAATACGTCTTTTAAAACCATCGTGAAATTGTAATTTTATTTCTAATACTCGCTGCCTGCTTAAATTTGTTATACATTTTTTTTTCTTTTGCTACAAGCCTTTAATTTCCTGTTCGTGGAAACACGTGCCTACTAATGATGGCCACTCGCGACGGGCAAAAAATCCATTTTGATCGCAGGAAGAGGAAAAACTTTTTAGTTTTCTCTTCTTCCTTTATACCGTTGAATGTTAATTTTTTTCGCTTTCGACGAACGATGATTGTATTTCTTTTTTCATCGCAGCGGCGAACCACCTAAACCCTCCGTTTCGCGCATCGTACAAAACTGAGCTGGTTTTATTCACCATTTTGCTAGGAAAAGTTTTTTTTCTGGTTCTCTTGTACGCCCTTCAATCTGGCATGGCGTTTTTTCCGCCTTTTTTTATTTATTATTTTTTGAAGACCTCTCTCTACCGATGATCTTGAGTTTTCTAGCCACTTTTGTACTTATCATTTTTGACGCCCAGGCCTAATTTAAAATTCGAAAAATAAATGCAAGGCCCGTTGATGGTAACGCAATTTTTAAAAAATGTTAAAAAAGTAGGTCCTTTCCTCTTCCGTGTCGGTTCCGCATGCATTCGATTGTTAAAGTAAAATATATCTACATATATATTTATATATCTATATATGTATATATTAAAAAAAATCGGTGATGATATAATTTCTGATGATGTATCACCGCGGTGCTACATTTTATATAGTTACCAGAAATTCTAATTTCGATGAAAGTAAATTAAATTAATTTCGCTGGTTGAAAATTTTAATGATTTCCCTAAAAGTGAATGTAGAAAATAGGGAAATGGAAAAATATTTAAAAACCTTTTTTGTACCGTATTTTAGCATTCGTTTTCATGCAGCGATTTATTAAATTGTCCCCTGCGCTTAATGATCACCGTAAATCAACGCATTTTTTATACGCATAAATACGCGGGGGGATCAATAAGTTAAGACTCGCGCGTAGTTTCTACCTAAATTAACGTACAAGCCCCCCGCTCGGACTTAAACGAAACCGATTTTCATTCTCTATCCCCTTGTGAAAGAATGAACCCGGTAGTATCACAGTGGCTGTTTGAAATGGAGCGTCTCGTGTGAATAAGTCATCCAAAACATTAAGAGGTGAAGTGTAGTGCGGTTTTTGTGAGCGAAAAATCATAATCCCACTGTAATTCATTGACAAATATGTGGAGTGTACGGTGATAAAGAAATTTCAAGACTTACGGTGTCCAAATGGTGCCCCGTATGCCGGAGGAAGAACGAGATTATGTGGAAGATGAAGCGCTAAGCGGTCGGCCGTCAACTTGATGCATTACGCGTGTTGAAACTTTCATTCTTTCAGATGATCGTCCATGTGTTCGATCATTTAAAAAACAGCCCTGGGGGAAGGAGAGTGCTTCGCGGACGACGAAGAAGTGAAGAATTTCGTCCAGAATTGGTTAGCCGAAATTGGACGGACGTTTTTCAAACAAGGCATCGAAAAATTGTTCGTACCACGTTACGACGAGTGCTTGAATATTTTAGGTGAATACGTGTCGTAAAATAGATAAAAGATTTTAGATTTCAATAGTTTTTACGATTTTTCGTTTTGTGTTTTTTTTTTTGTTTTTTTTTTTTTTTTTTTTTTTTTTATCGCCAAGTGTAACTTACTTATTGGTCGTCCCACGTATTTATTTATTATTAAATTTTCGTTAGCAGCTATTTCACGCGTGTTTTTAAATTTTTACTCGATCAAAAATTACTTCGCGATAAATCGATATTTACGGCGATTCTATTTTAGTGGTCATCGTAAAATCAAACTCTCTGCAGACCGAAACAAAATCTATTGCTCGATCGAGAGAGGATCTGGAGATGTTACTTTCAACCCCTTTTATGCACGGTACCAAAAAGGTAAGCCCGAAAATGTTACCCTATTATCGGGAAAACAACTGTAAACTCTACAGGTCGCCTACGGTGAATCTAGTTGTAATAGCCGCGGTAATTGTTACACAAGACCACCCTCCAGATGTTGAATTTAAATAATACACATTAACGATAAACGCGCTATTACAATAGTGTCATCGTTGCAACATTGACAGAAAAATTTGAATACACACGGTAGTATGTAATTTTTTTTCTGATTACCGAAATTTTGAATTTTCAAAAAAATAACACATTTTAGTTGATTAAAAAAACGTTTTTTTGTTTTTGTTTTGTTTTTTTTTATATTTTTAAAAGTCACGAAGCCGACCAACGCGAAGTTCGTTAGTAAATATAACTCTAACTAATAAAGAGCAAAAAATATTTAGAGCCGGTTTTTTTTTGTTAATGAAAAGAATTAAAATGAAAAACAAAAAAAAATCATTTCGAAAACTTTTTGCTAAATACCTCGTTACAATTCGCCTGCTCCTTCATGTCAGAGTACCTTGCATCGAATTAATTTCATTTCATTAAAAACGTATTTTATAATTAAATGTAGTCTCTTCGTGCACAAATCATATTTGTTAAATAATCAATAACGATCTTGCTGAAATGCACACGTCTAAATGGGTTACGGCGAGGCCAGATCACATCGATTGAAGACATCCTCTCAAATACCCCTACTGCTTTGAACAATCTTATGACTTTCGTTCAGGCTAGCGAGCTAAGGAGTCTGTTTTAAACGTGGGTCCACTCACTGCGATAACCTAGGTAGTTACATGCAGCGAGTGGTTTAGTACCCCTTCTTAAATTTAAAAAAAAATAACGGCAATAAAACTAAAAAACGCCGTGGCAAACATCGGAAAGTTGATTATTTAATAAAATGTACTAGAAAAGTTTTTTTTTTTTTTTTTTTTTTGAAAAGGAATTAGAAACAAAAAGGAAATGTTTTAAAAACGGGATAATAATATTCCAATATCTGAGGAGATTTGTAAATAATTTCATTATTTTGTATTTGATCAATTGTTTTTCGAATTCTTCTCGAAATAATTGGGAAAGAAAAAATAAAAATTCCCGATTTTAACTCTTAATTTGATTACGTATGAGAAAATGTTCGACTGGTTGCGTTACTCTATTTTCAATTTTCCGAATATTTCCATCAGTTTTTTCGCTATTTTATTTCATCGCAGTCGTTTACGCCAGTGATAAAGCCTCATAATTTTACACGGTACATCGCACCTCATTCATTTTAGTCCAAAGAATAAATGAATCTATTATTTGTAGAGATCGGAATGGAGATTGCAAACGTTTATTTCGCAGGAGGAAATATATTTATTGAAAAAAGAAACCGATAATAATAAAAAGCAAATTTAAAAAAATAGCTCACTTTTTTTTTCATTTATTTCTTTTTTTTCGGGTGGAGCAGGATTTTTTCGTTAAGAACATCTGTACGGATGAATGTGTTTCAACTCTGATAGCCAATAGGTTAAAATTGCAAAACCGTGAAAACTTACGAAAAAAAAAAAAAAAAAGAAAAATCCTTTACGCTGAACCGAAGTAATATTTTTCAGAATATTCGTGAATTCTTTTTTTGTTTATATATTCTTCTTCACGCTCTATAGAAACGATCAAAATTTTTAACGGTAGAATTCGAATAAATTTTCACCCACAATCGGACAATACGCCGCTGCTTAAACAACAACGTTACATAGCTGTAAAATTAGCGAATCGGTATTATCGAGCTAGTACCGTAGAAATACTAAAATTAGTTTGGCCAAATAGGATTTTTTTCGAAAACTGAAGATAAAATCCGGACAATAGATTATTTGGAAAAATACTTTCAAGATGTCCACTTCGAAAATTAGGATACGGATTGTGAAAGAAAAAACAAAAATACAGAAACAAATCCAAACAAGCTTTTTAGGCTTTAAATAAAGTAAAATAAATCCGATACCCGTTACAATGCGTCATAAATTGTGAAGTTAAGGTACACAAAATATACTTAAGAATAGGTTTGAAAAAAATATTCGGTCCTGGGACCCCTTTACTTATGTCCAGCTTTGCTTTTCCAAATTTTTCCGGTATAATTCGATTTTTAGGTATAATACCCGAAAACGACTTGGATCTTGAATGAGTTCTCATCTTGGCAGTTAAGCATCCTAGCTGCCACGCTCTACCGCGCTACCTTGTGTTTCTACAGAACAACAACACATAGATTCTCCTCTCTCGCTGTTTGATAATCCAGAATAAATTCTACCTTTTCCGCTAATGTAACAACATTTAGATAACTAATCAAACTGGTTAACTCTACAGTATTCTGTTAGAGACAAACCGAAAAATCAGTGACTGTCTCTAATAAAATAATAATTAAGAAATAATAACGCAACATTGATTTACGTTTAAATTTCGCGATAAAATGTTAACTAAACATGATGATTGACTTCACACACACACACATATATATATATATATATATATATATATATATATATATAAATGTAAAATATACCACATATATATATATCGTTTTAATGTTTATAAAAGTTTATTCTATTTTTCCGGGAACGACATATAAACATTTGAAACTGACTGAAGTATAAGGATTTCAGAAGACTTTTATCTGGTGGTGCAGGATTTCGCCCCATGACGAAACGAGTTCTTTAAGCAGTGTATCTGGCACGAAATGTAACGCGGTGTTCTTCGTGCAACCTCCTCTACATTATTATTTTTATCCTGTAGTATTACGCGCGAAAAAATAATTGTATATTGACTTAATCAATTACTTCGGAAAGACGCTATTTATGTCTGCAAAAAATGCTATTCGCTTATCAACTATAACGGATCACCAGAGAGAGAGAAACGTACTTAAATTTAACTAGATAAAAATTCGTGGAAGAGCGATTATTAAAATGAGAATTTAAAACGACACGATTTTTAAAAACAATTTTCGTAAACATGTACATATTAATGAAATAAAATAAGAACATAACAAATTGCGAGAAAGAAATTATTAAAAGAGACGATTAACGAAGATTAATAATGTAAAAAAGGATGGATAACAATTTTCAAAGATAATTATCATCATCGTATGTTATTAAAATTATCATTTTGAAACGGGACTATCATGTTATATATCAAAAATCACCTGATTAACTGGATTTCGAGTGTAATAATCAGTCCGAAATGAAGGTTTCGGTCTGCACTTACCGGTGATAGGATGCTGGTTGTTTGCGAATTATATGACCGTTTAGCATTGTCAGTTTTTGTTTCGACAAACCTCGTGCAGCCACTATATTTCAGAAAACAATTGAAAAAAAAACAAAACAATAACTGTTTTCATAGAATTTCTTTATCCTCGTATGATACAAATAATAATTATAAAAACTGAAATGTATTCGTTAACATATAGGTATATAAAATAGAATTGACGCGCGTTAGACCTACGTAGTAATTATTGTTAAATTAATAATACAGATATTTCACACCGTCAACCATATAATATATCTCTGAGACATTTCGATCGTATTAAAGTTAACGAATAATAAATTCCCCTATGTAGGTATAATAATTATCAGCTTCATTCTATAAATGTTTGAAAACTGTACAGAAACAGTTTCGTGAATTTTCCAATGTATTCTACCCGCCTTTTCTTACGAAGAAAGATATCAAAGGAGCTGGTTTTTAGTTTTTTGTCTTCTTTCTTATAGGGGCAAATAAAAAAGAAGAAAAAAAAAAGAAGTTTTCAGTTCTTATTATGATACTAGGTAAATTTTTATTAGGACAAGCCCAAAACGGAAAAAGCGGCATCCGAGAGGGGGGAAGCCAATCAGATGAGATTAAAATAAATCGCAAAAATCCTGAAGCGCAGCGAAATTAGATCTTATATAAAACACTTCGCAGGCGAAAAACTACGTTTTTGGAGAATTATTCCGAAATTTTAAATTTCAGAGGAAATCATAAAAAAGATACCAACCGGCTTTTAAAAAATAAATTACGAAAGATAATTGGAAATCGATTATCATCACACGGTACCGAGCCGAAATCAAAATCGCGTCAAATAATGATCGACTTAAATTTCTTTTTTTTCTTTTCCGGAAAACGTTACAAAAATTTATGCGCCACGTTTACGGATAGATCGGTAATAGTAATTTTTAATACAAATTTCAATGGCGAGATATTTAAAATGCGTTTTTTTTTAAAGCAACATTTGAATAGTAAACGCGACATTTCGTTCTTGCTTAAGATAAGGGAAATGTTTAAATACTTAAAATCCCCCCCCCCCCCCCCCGAAACACTAAACAGTCCTTTTTTCCAGTACAGGCGTTTCACGCAGAACGTTACATTTTTACGTTATTCTTCGCAAAAATGCGTTTAATGGAAACGTTACATCGAAATGTAACTATTGTCTCATTTGTCAGTATTGAAAAATAATTTTAGTTACAGAGTGCTAATGAAACTTTGAATTCAAACGTGACGTAAAAGTATGGATCGCGACTGATTGCAAAATTTTCAACGCCGCTATCAATAAAAATATTCGCTGACATTCCCTAGCATTCACCAGCCTTTCGCTGGCGCACTCATTAACTTTCGCTAACCTTTCGCTAGCACATTCATTAACTTTCGCTAACATTCGCTAGCACATTCATTAACTTTCGCTAACATTCGCTAGCACATTCATTAACTTTCGCTAACCTTTCGCTAGCACATTCATTAACTTTCGCTAACCTTTCGCTAGCACATTCATTAACTTTCGCTAACCTTTCGCTAGCACATTCATTAACTTTCGCTAACATTCGCTAGCACATTCATTAACTTTCGCTAACATTCGCTAGCACATTCATTAACTTTCGCTAACCTTTCGCTAGCACATTCATTAACTTTCGCTAACCTTTCGCTAGCACATTCATTAACTTTCGCTAACCTTTCGCTAGCACATTCATTAACTTTCGCTAACCTTTCGCTAGCACATTCATTAACTTTCGCTAACCTTTCGCTAGCACATTCATTAACTTTCGCTAACCTTTCGCTAGCACATTCATTAGCTTTCGCTAACCTTTCGCTAGCACATTCATTAACTTTCGCTAATATTCGCTAGCACATTCATTAACTTTCGCTAACATTCGGTAGCGCATTCATCAGCATTCACCAGCCAGCGTTTATGGATGCTCAATGGCATTCAACGGGCGCGTGAAATTTGTTAATAAAAACGATTTCGGTAAATTCAGATTTCGCTGTTAATCAATAAAAATCAGATTAATCTCATTTAAACGGAACGGGCGGTGAAATTTTCAAAGTACTCGTATAATATTCACTATTAACACATTTCGTTCCAACCTAAAATAATTGTTGTTGGAATCGGAATGGGCAAAATTGATAGTCTAGCGTATTGCAGGGTTTGTTTGGACCGTGGTGCCGTGAGCCCTGGAACCGTCGTTCGCACAACATCTTAGTTTAGACCACTGTTCGTGCACGTTTCTAAATGCCTTCGAAGAAGATTAAACGAATTAGCAGTTTCGAAATGTGATTTTTAAGGAGCTGCGATTTTTTAACGTGCGTTAGGCAAACAAAAGATCGAATTTAGTGAAAAACTAGAATAAAGGCTATAGAATGATCTCGGCGTAGGACACCATTCTGAAAGAGAACGTTTAACGGCAGAAACTATCGCGCACTTCACACTGCGCATATGCATACCCTTTCCTCAAAGTAAAGCAAGCGATATCCTTGACAGAGTGACCGGGATTGTAGAGGTTACAGCGTACCGTAAGCTACGTATAACATTTTCATACGAATCAGCGGTGTTAACTAATAATTAATTGCGAAATATTTTACAACTACGTATTATATGGAAAATTTTGAAATATCTTATTACACGACATATTTCGTAGATAACAGCCCATATTCATAAGGGGTGACCATGAAAGAAAGTTACAAAAGAAAAAAAAAGAAAACTATATAGAGTCACCGTCAGTATGTTAACTCCGAAACACGTCGGTATAATATAATAATGTTTTCTTCCCTATATGAGAGTTGCAAAACATTTTATAATTAATTATAATAAACAACCGAAACGTGTATAATCATAAACATTTAACTCTGCACCGTCTTGAACCGCAAGGTTTATTAGCGTCGTCCTTATAATATTGATTGTTAGAAAGTTACACAAATACCGATGCAGTGGCGCGCGCGTGTGTATGCATCGAATCGGTGTAAGACGGTAATTTGCGAGTTTGCCGATGATGATTTCATGCATATTCGTATAACAGGTGGAGCCGGAAATTTGTTCTGCTTCCCTTACCTATCATTCTTCTACATTAGTTTCTTCATACTAACAATATCCGACCGATATTTATTCTTTTTTTTTTTCTGGTCGTCAGATATTGACAATGTAACGGAACCAATAGCTCGAATGATGGATGAAAAGGAGAAAGGCAGAATATAAGAAGCGCAATAGGAGTTCAGAGTGGGTTGGAATGTAGAACGCAACGCAGAAAAGGAGTCAAAGCAGATATGATAAGAATTGCGGATTGCTTCATTCAGGTAAAGGGGAGAAAGGAAAACGGCTGGAAGACGGAAGAGAATAATTAATATAACGTGAACGAGTAATACAAATGATAACCTAACGGGGGAGCTAAGAAAACTCGAGGAACCAGGAATTAGGAAGAAAGATTAGGTTAAATGAGCGTATACAAAAACAAAAAAAAAAAATCTAACGTTACGAAAAGAGGAAGAGAAAAATATCTGACCAAAATTTATGATGGAATTTTAAAATCCGATGCCACTGCAAACTACCTTTATTTTTGGGCGGAAGCAATGATAATAATAATAATAATAGTGATAGGCAGCAAATTTTCCAAAAATCTGTTTGATTAGTAGAATAGATTCTCCTTGGAGGAGGAAAGGACTACAAAATTTTATTAGTAGCATTCTGTCGATGATAATAATAAATCTAACTTAAGCCAACGGAGTAAACTAAAATTTCCCGCATAATTGGGTAAAAGTAAAGGAAAGTAAGTCCCATATATGATCCTTGATAAGATATCATGGATTGTGAAGTTAAACTTTCCATAATGGTACTAAGCGTGCCTAATGGATCTAAGGAGAATACTGGGGCTAGTTCTCTTCTCTCGGCCGCCTTTACTTTCCCAGATGTTTCTAGTATAACCAATTCAATTTCAGGCTGGGTAAACCTGGGAGCGACTTCGATCCGGAACAAGACAAGTCTCGAACACGCGACCTCTGGTTTGGTAGCCAAGCGCCTTAACCACTAGGCTACTGAGGTAGTATGCAAATTGGGTAATTTTTTTAAATATAATGTATTAAATATAGTTAGACAGCGACTAGCTAGCAAAACCGGGTTGTTACGCCGGAGGTGATATGTGTATGTATTACAGACTAAACCGGGTATTATTTATTATTCTTAATTCGTACAAAAAGTTCTAATATGTGCCGCAAGCGACGCTTAAAAAGTTAAACCCATTTGTCGATAACAAAACATCTTCGTAAACGGGGAACTTCTCATGCGAAGTGCAACGTTATTTAAACAAATATTCGTGTAAATTATTTTCATTCGAATTTTTCCCGTAATTGCACCGAATTAGAGCCCTCTTTCGTACCCATCATCATACATGTTTACAGTTTTGTTTGTTTTTTTTTTTTGTTTTTTTATTATTATTATTTTGTGATTCTGAAAAAGCAAAATGAAAAAGTATATCGCTTATAGAAATTTTTCTACCGTCTGTTTTCGTCATAGGCTGAGGAAGATCAAAAAGAGGAGACTGAAAGTTTTGTAAGGCGAATTTTGGTAAGCTGTTTCTCGAACTAAATACTTAGTCAGACAGTTAACTTTGCCTCACAATTCCGTACGCAGAGAAGAGAACGCAACAAATTGATATATTATTTTTTGTCTTTAAACTGTTTGCTAGATCAGCCGCTGAGCGACCGTTTTAAATCCGGTACTACGGTAGAAACGTTTTCAATATTCTTAAAATTCAATTTTCAAGACACTACGCTTCGAATCGTCCTAGTAGAAGTCGAAAGTTTTCCTATCAAACAGTAAACATACTGTAATGCGCATCCGATGAAATCGGGGAAATGGTCCCCCACATTTCATTATTAATTATTTTCAATGTTAATTTTTACTTTTTTTCGAAATATTTGACGAAATTCAAACGGCGTAAATGCGCCGGCGCCATTATTTTTCTTGCATGAACAAGTTATAATACCCAATAACCGGTTAACCTTTGGAAATGCGAAAGAATCGGTAATAAGACACACGTAAAGGCGAAAGTTACAAGAAACGAAAAGTAAAAAATAATTAAGAAACATTCACATTCACAGACAGGTTACCCCGGTCTTAATCGAAGTAAGCTGAATTTTACAAATGCGTTTTGGACATACGAATTCGCGGCACGTAAAACCAATTACGTGTTTTTTAATTGGCGCGCAACACTATCTCATTCATTGGCAACATTGTATACGCGCCATCGCGCGCATTTTAAATACACATTCAGGGAATTACAGAGCTCGACTGACTTCTTCGCGTCGACATCGCCGACCAGATCCCGTCTCATCATTTCGCTGTAGATTCTGATTAGAAATCACCGCTTTTCCACTTTCCGACCGCCACATTCGTTTCGTAAACACCGGACAAAATACATGTATACGCTAATATACAAATTACCAGCCAATGCTGCAATTAATGTAGAATGAAAACAATTTACAATGTAACAGTTGTAATGACAATTTCGTTAACATTATAATGGTTTTCGTTATTTAGCCCTCACGGGTATGTTTCTCGATTAGCATCTCGATTTAGTTATTTACTTATTGTTATTAATGTTATTTTCAATTAATATTCTAATAGTCGAATTTTTTAATTATATCTGTGACGTACGTGCATCACTGAGTCGCCTAAGGGGTCCTCCGGATCAAGATGTTTCAATGACGAAACAGTGATATTTTATATTTTCGAAAAACTACCATAATATACTGTGGCACGTTACTTCCGAAAATAAAACTAAAAATAAAACAAAACAAAAAAAAACGACCTTTTAACGACCTTCTTTTCATTGGCAATTATTTCGGTTTCGAGGCGACCTTTTCTTTAGAAACTTCGAAGAATCATCCGCAATTGTTTTCTTCGCACGCCTTTTTTCTCAAACTTGCCCCTCTCTACAAATCGGCCGCCTCTGATTTTTTACTGGCTCGTTTCTTCACTACTTCAGCAATAAACGATGGCCCACCTACTTCAGCCGACTACAAAGCCACGCACTCTCACAACCCACTCTGCCTTTGTTGGACATTTTTTATTCTTGTTTTTCTATTTTAAATGCCGTACGATGTAATGGGAGGGTACGCATTACAACGTAGCGCGTAAATAATGAAAATTTAATGTACAAAAAGATAAAAATAAGAACAACTTTTAAAAACAAACCACATGATATTTTGACTAATATTCGTTTACACATTTATTTATAAAATCGCGAAAACGTTTCAAAAAGCAATATTATTAGAATACCTTACAATGTAAATAATACACTTTGTTTCAAAAATGAGACAAATTTACGATAAGTATACACTGGCTTTTACAAAGTAACGTGCAGTGCCTGTCAAAAAAAAACAAACATATATATATATATATATATCAGAAAAGTAAAAGGATCGTTTAGAATAAAACATAAGGAACACATGTTTGCACGTGTATATGCATATATATATATATTTAAGAATCCAAATTTAGCGTAACATTAAGAATAATACAAGAAACTATTTTTGGAAATTATTTTAAATAATTACAAACGAAATTAGATACTGTCATTTGCGGAAAATTATTACATTCATAAATTTGTAGAAAAGTTAAACAATTAATATATAACAATCGGTTACTTAATATTTAATTACGATATCCATTTACCTGTTTATTTATTTTGCAATTATCATTATCGCTTATCAAAAATACTGTTGTAATCACTCAGTAATGCTTCCACGTTCTCTTCAATGGAAGTATTACTGAGTGATTACAACAATATTTTTGATAAGTGCAGCGTGATATCCTGGGTTTCCGTAATTTTAAAGATCTTGGTCGACTGTCGCCGAGCACTATAAACTGAACTACAACTCTATTTCTCCGTTCGCATATCCACTAAATTTATTATATATTGCTGAGACTGTGCCGTTCGTTTGTTTCGAGTACATTTAATACTCTTGTCTTTTCAAAGTTTATAACTACTTGCCAACTGAAGTTTTTGGGGAACTGGAGTGCTAGTACGTGTATATGGTTTTGAGTAGGTGTGCATGACCGGGTTTGAATGTAGATGCGATTGCAAGTTTTAAGGGATATATGTCGGAATATTATAATACCGCTATAAGTTTGTTCGGTCATACTGTTTTGATTTGTCAGTGTGGGCTTATGTGAATTTGTCTCAGCTAGATTAATAATTTATATACTGTTTTGCTTAGCTCTATAAGTCAAAGTAAAGTAAAGCAAGTACCCTCAGCAGGACGTCGGCGATTGTGAAGTTAAGGTTCACAGCGTACTAAGCCTAATATATAGGTCTGATAAGAATACTGGGGCCAGTTCGTATCTCTTTTTGGGATGATCCGCCTTTACTTTCCCCCAGATAATTCTCTGGTACCTAATTATTTCAGACTGGGTAAACCTGGGCGCGATTCGGATCCGGATCGAGACAAGTCTCGAACCTGTGTCCTCTGATTTAGTAGCCAAGCACCTTATAAGTGCAAATTCTAATTGGCCGAAAGGCTGTTATTTGTACATTGTTGTAAATAAATAAATATCGATTTTGTATTTGATTATCGACTTATTTTAATATCAATGTATATTTGTGAAAATATTTACGGCTTAGTATGCGCCGTGATTATGGTTTCATATGTAACCGAAACTAGTCGACAATGGTTTATTTTAATTGTAATTAGTAATTTCGAAATTCATAAAGTCAGTTAAAAATACGCACAGAAAAAAACCCACTAATTTCGAATAAACGGTAAAAAAAAAAAATGGAGCTCTTCGTTTTATTTTATCCTTGTGAAGCAAAATTTTGGAATTACTTTTCCTTTTTTTAACCAGTTTTCTGATTTCAGAGCATACAAATGTAACACCAAAATATTTTAAATGAAAACATTCGAATTTTTGATAGTCCCGTGTGCTACCGAATAATAAGGAGCTCCCTCGGATTAGCGATTAATAAAAAAAAGTTGCAAATTTTTCTGTTTTCGTTCTTAAATAATTGTCATTGAGGGAAAGAGCGGCCTTAATGTTGTGGTTTGATGCACAAAAAGAGCAGTCAGACCAAACCCCTTATTATGCGTGATGAAAATTTTTAATTCGTAATAGCGGTTTAATTTTAATTCTTTGACAAAATGTATAAAATATTTGTCGATATTTATCTAAAATCGGCTTTCACGCAATATCCGCGGACAGATTGAAAGAATAATAGAAAAACAAATTATGTTGTTGACCAACGTTCGAAAGCCGTAATCCAACCGGTGAAAGAAAATTTGGAAGAAAAAAGTTAGTTGTCCCCTAGCGATGCCCGAAAGGCAGAATTTATATATACATTTTCAAACAAACACTGTAAACGAACCAAACAAGATACCGGTTTCATTCTTTCACCAGGGGATAGAGAATGAAACTCGGTTTCGTTTAAGCCGGAACGGGGGGTTGTACGTTAATTTAGGTAGAAACTACGCGTGAGTCTTAACTTATTGATCCTCCCTCGTACAGGTATATATCCCAAAGACTAAAAACCAATTGGCAGAAAGTTTACTTTTTTTTTTACTCTCTTCCACCTTGAAAATAATCTTACAGTAACTAATCATTTGAAATCAACAGACTCAATTTCAACATGATTGCCGAAATTGTTGCTAATGCGCAGCTATTGCATCTGTACTAGGTTTCGTAAAATCAAGTGGGGAATAGTTTGCCTTTAAAAACAAAACCATTAATCTATTTTAATTAGTTCTCTTATTCAAAACACAATAAATAAATACAGCTATGCGCGTGTCTTGAATTTCTATTTATAATGATATGACAAGAAGGAACCCTTTGTACGTATGGACTTAAAGAACCAAAACTTACAAAACAATTTTTAATGCATTGTAAATACATTAAAAACGTCTGGATTCGTTTAAGGAAAATAAAAACAGGTGTATATATATAATGGAACTTGTCTAAAATCTGAATTGAAAAAATACAACTAACATATTTTAAAAATCAAAGACATACAGCCGTTTGTCTGATGATTTCATTTAATAAACGGTAAAAATATATACCGAAATGCAAAATTAGAAATAATAAATTACGAATAAAAAATAAAAAAACACGTAAGACCCCTAGGGGGTATAATATATATATATATATATATACACATACAAAAGGAAAAAATTAATGAACAAAAATAATTTGTATTCATACGTAATTACTAACAGGTGCACAACTAGAGCAGTATACTTTTGATCCCCTAGCTTCCCTTAAATTTACTTTACTTCGAGATAGCAAGGACATTTCGGAGCTGTTAAGGTTAATTACCACTCTTAACCACTCCTTCTTGCCGGATGTCACGTTGCGCTACCCAGAGTCACATGATTATCTCCGGTAACAAAACCGGTGCACTTTACGAATCTTTGCTCTCTTCATTGTCGCTAGCAGCTCCACCGCTTCGTCATTGTATTCGAACATTCAAAGTCTAACCAGGTCAATCACATCCACGGTAGGGTCATTGTTTTGTAAAGTCAACAATCAGACCATGGTGTCTACCTTACGCGCAAGGAATACACTCGGCTCCAAACCGCTTGCCAACTGGTCACAGCATAATTTCTCACAATTAGATGCATTCGGTTAGAACAACTCCTTTCAACCGCACGATGCCAATGGTTTTATCTGATTCGTTTGTTTACTTCGTCGAAAATTCTTCGATCTGTCTGGCTTTCTGTCGTTGCGCTATTCCCTCGTCTTCATTGTTGATCTCAAATGATCCCGATTAAGCGCTTGAACACCGCTCGGCTTTCAAATAACCGGCACCGGGTAAAATTTGGAATTTCTACCTTGTCCTAATTTCTTTAAAAAAAAAAGCAACAAAAAACCCTCATTAAGTTACCGGTATTAAGGTGAAAATAAACAATTTTCCTTTAAATTTTAAAATGTGTACACGGTAAACGAAACATCTGTAACGGCGAAACAAAAAACTTCGAGAAAGAATCGACGATTTATGTTACAATAGAACTTTCTGTAAGAGAAAACCAAAGAAATCCTACTTATAATGGGAAATTTTAACATAAACGTACTCGACTTATGGGTTTCCGATATTTAATTATTTTCGATAAAAGCGATATGTAAAGCTGAATAGGTGTGGTGTATCAAACATTTAGCGCAAACCCAGTAAATTTAGATTTAATTTTAGCCTCTGCATTCTTATTCGCATTTTTAAAAAATGTGTTTTTTTATTTATTTTTTTTTGTATTTTGTTATTTTATTAATTTAGTCGAATTCTTTATTATTATATCTGTTTTGGAATTTATATTAAACGCGCGCCAGACGAATCATTTGGCCATGCTTAGTACAGTCTCGCTATTTAACCTGTAAACTTAGGGAACCTTTGCATCAATTCACCACTCTCATCATAGACGATGGTGCTGTGTTCCGACTTAATCTTGGGGTTAAAAATTTATTTTCAGAAAAATCTGTTTCTTTATCGCCATCATTTTTAATTCGGATGGCATTAAATATAACAAGTCGGATAATTAATTCTTTTCCTTCTCCGAACCTAGATCCTCCATTTTCATCAGTGTCATAATACGCCAAATTCGGAAGTTACGAAGGTTTACCATCGAAGACTCACACTTTCCATTTGCAAACATAATGAAGTCACAGTACAACCGAATATAAATGAAATGTTTGTTTTTTGTTTATACATATATATATATATATATATATCATATTAATGTGCGTGTGTACGTGTGTGTGTGTGTAACATACATGCAACCTCCCCTTCCTGCGTAGTAAAGAATAAGAGTTAATACTTGTTAAACGTGTTTTTTTGATGTTATTTTTTTATTTATTTATTTTTTGACAACTACTAAATTATTTATTATTATGTACACAACTTATTAAGGAACTATATTAAAAATGTATAAAACAATTTTTAATCTTATTTTCGAAACACGGTGAAACTTTACTGCCCGCACTCGCGATAACCTCAAAAATTAGTTCGGCACAGAGAAAAATGCTCGCATCTGTGCAAAGTGCACCTTCTCCCAAATGCTACATCGCGCCGCCGTTTTAGAGACTCACGATGGTCTTCCGAATTCGAATGTTGAAGAAAACAAAATAAACCAAAAATACATTTTTTTTCGTTTCGATGAAAATATATTTTTGCAAAATAATGAATAAACAAATAAGTGATAAGCGATCTGAAAGCTGTTTCGAACGCAATCACTCAAGATCACGTTTTAGAATTAGAAAAAAAAAAAGAAGAAAAGAATTAAAACCATTCGACGTGTTGGCATGCCGGAGGAGATACTGATTAGTCAAACCCGTCTGTCGAATCGAAGAGCAGGAAATAAATAAATGTTTAAATATCAGATTTAATTAATAATTTTTTAAAATTACATACGAGACGCAGTGATTTTCGCGCATTTAAAAAAAAAACAAAAACAAAAAGGCAAGGTCTCTTTTTTCTAAACCGATCGTTCGGCTGCGAAGCATTTTATTTAAATTTATTCGTTTTCGCATGATCGTCAATTTTTGATAAAAATCGAAACTAACTTACGTAATGTTATTTGAAATAGAACGATACAAAAAAATTTTCCGATACACTTCGTTTAAATTATGCAAATGTATTCTCGTCAATGTAGCGGCACCTCTAATGGGGCAATAATTTGCATTTGTACATCTGCATTCACTTTATAGAAACTAATTTTTTTTCATCCGGAGTTATAAATTTTTTCTCCAGTTACCGTATTAAATTAAATTAGTAATTAAATTAGTAACCGAATTGTCGGAATTTCTTAGGAAAACCTGAATTTCTAATGTGCAATAATTGCACATTAATTACGGACAACAGGCGAAAATTAATAATATTCGTCCCCACGTCAGAGTTGGCTAATTGCAAAATTTAGAGGCAACACGTATAAGCCGTTTAAGGATGACGTTCTTTTTTTTTCTTCTTTTTTTTCTTCTTTTTTGAAGTGAAACTTCTTCAGGTACACCTTATATATGTATGTGTAAATAAAAATAGATGAGGAGTTAACACGAAAAACGAGCGAGCGTACGTTACGAATAACTAATAGAGTTCTTTAATACATCTAAAAATACGTAATAGACACGTAACCAGTAATATATCGAATTCAAATTTATGTTGCTTATTACTGCATTTTATACCGCTTTGAGAGATATAGAAAAAACGGAAAAGAAATTTATTAGAACTTAAAAATAGAATCGGAAAAAGAAAGGCATCGTAGAGAGAGAGAGAAAAAGAAATGAAAACGAAAATGAAGATTCTCAAAGCGGATATAAAGAATCGAAAAAATAAAAGCATCGTAGAGAGAGAGAGAGAGAGAGAGAGAATGTCAATGGTATCAAAGGAACTGTGACTGTAGCAATCGCATTTTAATCTTAACAGAGACATGGGTGAATAATGACGATAATAATTAAAGCCTTGCCCATAGGCTTCTCCGTAGGTATTTTAAGAAATTGTCCAAAACCTTTTAGTTACTCTTTTACATTTTTCATTCACCTTAAAACGGAACCGATTACGAGAAGGAACAATGTGAAATCGACTCTCGCCGGGAAATTATGAAAGAAAGAGGACACGAAGAACATGATGCTCGAATTAATGCAGACCACCGTTGCGAATGAAGGAATAAGGTAAATAGGACGAGGAAAACTGCACTGTTTTAAAGGAATCTGCTCCAAGTGTGATTAGAACAAGGAAAAAAACCCTAGCGAACAAACAAAAATAATAAGACCCGCTTTACTTGTAATGTTTCCAGGTTACTTATAAAAATGTATATTTCCATGCAGCGACCACCCGCTTATAAAAATAAAAAGTGGAAAAACAAAAAAAAAAAAAAACCCGATTTGACTTGTAGCCATTTTGCGATAATTTTCTTATACGTAACGAAAATAGCGCAAAACACTTTAATTCCAGAAAGGTGTAATATTAAAAGATAATAGTGCTACGGACTTATACGAAACTAGTTTTGCAAATCGGAAGTTTTATTTTTATTGCGTCTGTTTGTATTAATAAAGCGTTCGCAAACTTTAATCGATTATTATTTTTTTATTCTACATTTTCCACTTTTTTACTTTTTATTTTTATAACGAGGGTTAATTGCTGAACCCGCTATGCTTTACGCGATTCGCGCTATCTTAAGCTCACACCATTTAGCCGAACAGATTGAACGAATGTCCAGAGAGTCCAGTCGTGACGTATGAAACATTAGAAAGGATGTCGGTCAATGCGAATTTTAGAGATCGCCTGAATAAATTGCTTTAAAACTGCAGAGATATCTTTTCCTCTTTTTTTTTTTGGAATAATTCTGACAGAACGGCAAATTAGTTGAAGAGAGCTCTACGACGGAATTCATCGTTAGCGCGTGCTTTATTTACACTCAGTCCAATCTTAAATCCAGATTTATTATTACCTAAGCATTATTCGGAATAAAATTCGAAGTAAAATTTCTCTTGCGGATGAGGAATATTCATGACACAGCTCGAATTTTTGGCACATTTCATTGTCGCATTTCGAAATTGCCGTTTATCAGTAAGCGTCTCCCATTTCTGTTTCAGAATTTGTGATGTTTTTGTTTTACACTTTTCGCGCGTGTAATCGAATGACGCCACTTGTAAAAGAAAAGCGATCGAATCAATTGAGGATATAAAAACAATTTATTTTTCATCTTTTAAACATTGATCGTGCCGCCATCTGTCTTTTTCTTCAAACGACAGCGAGAACGTATTTATAATATTTATATAAATATACGCTATCCTTGCCTTTTTTTTTCGGTTTTACGAGCATATATTGACTGATAACCGGTGAAGATTAGACGTTTTTTCGGTTAACAATAATGCCGACCCTATTACAGAAAGAAACTTTCGCCAATTTCGTTCATGTCTAATCTCGATGTCTGCATTTTTTACTCTTTTATCTTTCGTTTATTTTACTTCATGTATTTTTATTCGTTTATCGGTTTTTCCTCTTCGATCGAGTATCGTTAACATGATGAAACCTTTGCCAAGGTAGAAAAGAAGACCTTTCGATTCGATCAAAAGCCGAGGGGACGTGACGACAACAGCGATATGGAAACGTTGAAAATTTATGAATAGAAAGAACGTCTCTAGCTCTCTGAAGTAGGTTGAGAAACATGGGATCCTTGTCCCTTGGAATTTGGAAACAAAAAGGAAAAAATCGAAGCGAAAAATTGGTGCGAAATAAAGTGTTCTTTTCGTTTAGGAATAAAATCTATATTATAACGTAAAAAACCGAAAAAAGCTCACTTTTTTTAAATTTTTTTAAGAAGAAAAAAAAAGAAGAAATTTCGGTGATAATGAAATTATTCGCGATTCCGATTTCGAGAGTGAACCATACGCCGCTATTAATGTAATTTTTAATACGTTTGTTATAAATTTTACGCGATAAAAAATTTTTTCTTTTTAAATTAATTCCGAATTTAATGAATTAATTTCCAATTTTGCGACGCATTCAAAAATCCTGCGGGCGGCCGTGATAGGAACAAAAACGGATAAGAATTGCGATCGACATCCGAAAATTCGTTTATCATCCAGAGTTAAACGTCTTTTACGCTAGTAAGGTCAGGTTTCAATAAAACAAAAAAAAATGAAAAACAAAAGAAGGTGTTAAGAAAAAAATATCAGCAGAGAACTCTAGCAGTCTGATTGATTGATAAGCCTTTAAGTAAATAGTGTAATTGTGGTGAGCCAATTTTTTTTATTTTCGCCTTTTTTTTTACCCGCCTCCTATACCGGTGAAATCATAACTGGAGAAAAATAAAAACGAAAAATAGAAAGTAACCGCTTCCCAATCTTTCGGATCCATTAAACGCACTTAGAGAGGCGGTACATTAAGAGAACAGTTTGTCATCATCCCTTATACAGCTCTTACATCAAGAATTCTCTGAAGTACTCAACTTCTACGCTTTTAAAGTCTATATTTGGAGGGCCTTTTAAAAATTATCCGGGTATGACTCCGGAATCAAGAACTCGCCTCTTTTTTTTCTTCCTACTCCTCTGAATACATTCTCTTATTATCATTCGGTTTACCGTCACGATCTGCTGTTTCTGTGTGGGCTGCCTTCATTTCTTCTACCTCTAATCGCTTCCTGATATAACCTACCACTTCTTACGTTTCATCATTCTACTAGTTCTCTTTACGTTGGATAAATGTCCTGTGTTAAAGCTCCAAAAAAAAAAAAAAAAAAAAAGAAAAAAAAAAAAAAATCATTCTGTTCGCGTTTATGCGAATCTAACAAAAACATATAACAAGAGAGCAGCTTCTTTTTCGTGCGTGAGCCTTCCCCGATCGCTACGTTTAAAAAAATTCCAAAATATTCCACACCAATTTAAGACTTTACTCAAACACGTTCTTTCTCTTTCAATTATTTCTACCCATCTAGCTACGGTTTTTTTAAACTCCTCAGTCGCTTTTTGCTATATCTACTTTTCTACGATTTTTTTAAACTCTAAAACCGCTTTTTGCTATATCCACCTTTTTCGTCACACTATGTATCTTTTCTCGCGATTTCCGTAGCTTCGCTACATTGCGTCTACATTCGGATGATGAACACATCGCGATCATGCTTTTCCGTTTGTTTTTCGCATCGTATAGAGTGGCTCACCTGCAATTCTGCTCGCATTTAGTGTGATGACATAATTAAAAGTCGGAACGATAGAATCGAAACATCACTGTAGGGGGTGTATATTAAATATCGGTCAAATGAGGAAACAGTCGAAGAGACATTGGATACGTTCTATAGCCACTCGAACATTTCATCGAGATAAATTTTCTCGCGTTCATCTTCGATCTTGATGATAGACCGTTCGGCGCACCCGTCTACGGTCTACTTTACTTTTGAAACACCTATGTACCGGACGACACTATTTAGTCGTTTGTTCATGCTGCTCTTATTTATGTCGCGACACCATTTTACAGATGCAAAGAACGAGCAAAAAAAAAAAGTCATAGTGCAATATTCGATCGGCGACAACACGCCAACAAAGAATGCATCTCTATTAAGTGTCGTAGTTTATTATTAACGCTTTGCGAGGGAACGAAGTCGATTTGTAATGGACGGCACGAACAATGTATGCGACTACATTATATGTAGGGATTTTCGGACGAGCCGAGTTTCCAACGTGAATAAGTGTGTCCGGAACGTGAAATGGCAAACTGCAGTTATTTATGGGCGACCAGTTCCCGGGTAAAGGAGGAAAAAAAGAGGAAGGAACGCGCGTTTGCGAGCTCGTCCGAATCGGTACATAGTATGTAGGAAATAGCGTGTTGGTAGTTTTTTTGATGCGAAAATGGAGAAGGAACACCTTCCGAGCGCAGACAAATAGTACGCATTCTTTCAAATTCGTCGTAGTAGCCGGACTGTGCAAATCGCTCCGGCAGGACCATTGCCGAGCGCACTTTCCAGCTTAATAGACTGGCACAGAGACGACAAGGCCGGTGCGGCGGCTGCTGGTAGCAGTAAACCGGCGATAGCACAGAGAGCGGGCAGCGCACAGGTAAAAAAGCGAAGAAGTCGCTAAGGTGTTATCGGATGCGGCGCACTCTGGATAGAGATGGCTCGGGCATGCGTGCGACACAATGCGGCCGGACGCGATCTGACGCACCTGTAGATTCTGTGCGCTGCGGGAGATGTTGCTCTGTTCAGAGATTACAGGTTCTTCTTCTTCTTCTTCTTCGAACTTCTTTCGCAACCGGTTCTATTTTGTGTATAGATTTACATAATTTTTTTTATGGGGTCTCGGCCGTCCTCGGTGAATTATTTTCAATCGCGTCGATAATATCGCCGCCAAACGATTTTCCGAATACTAAAACGGATTAGATTAAATAAATAATTTTCGGATTTCTCGTTTGCGACTGTGTTCCTCTGTCGATTCGCCGCTGATCGAAATCGACAGCTCGCCTTTGCACGAACATTCCGGCCAATCAGGATTTTATGCTAAAAAGTTCGCATTATCGAATTATACCGTTCCCCCGGTTGCTTAGGCGAAAAGCGTCCGTTTGCCGATTCTGTACTGAGCCGGTTAAAGGTAAACAAGTGAAGAGACGTGCAGCGTTTTACCATGATACAGGAAGAGAGCGAGAGCCGCGCGTCCGATAGTTGAAAATAACGCGTCACGTACACAAAAAAGTTGTTACACAATTCAATTGCAACTCCGTATCATTAATTTCAGTTGGCTCATTTTCGATCCTTGTCAACGCCTTAACCATACTGATTCGCCGTACTATGTGAGAAATCCGCTCCAAAAAAAATTCCATACTTTTACACACTCGAAAATAACTTTTCCTTTCATTTACTGATTATCTGTTGTCTTTTTTGTTTGTTTTTTTTTGGTAATCTACGCCCAATAATACACTACGGCAGTCTGGTATTCACTAAAAACAGACGTATGTTTCAAACATTTCAGGTCTGCTTTCCCGACGGAAATACACTACTAAACGTTCGCATTGAAAAGTTGTTTTAGCCTTGACATTGTTGAAATTTATTTCGTGTCACTGATATTTTACTTAGGGCGAAAAAATATTACGGGCCGTGTCGTGTGTTTTAGGAGGTCTCTACTGACTGTACTTAAACGCGATCAAAAAACAATTCCTAGAGTCGAAAACTTTCACTTTCGATGATGTCAATTATAAAGAGCCCCGTTGTTCTGAAACGTGTTTCTTTTTTTTTTTTTTGTTTTTGATATTCTCATTTTATTTAATTATTTTTCTTCCATTTTTTTTTTTTTTTCTGTCTGTCTGTCGAGGAAAGGGCCTCGAATTATGAGTATAAGGAGCGTTTATGAAACGGAAAAGAAAAAAAATGTACGAAAATTAGAACGATCGAAAATCCAAAAAACTTTATGCGCATTAAAATCCGTACATAATTCGCGAAAAATGTGAATAATGCAAAAAAAGTTACGATGAGGGGTATATTCCGAACGACTCTCATTTTTCCGACTCCTCCTTTGGGAGTAGATTCATATTTGTAAAAAAAAAAAAAAAAAGGCTCTAAACTGACGAAGGCAATTTTCCCCGCTGCTCCTCCGACATTAACGTCTTCGTGTACATTTTTACTAAAACAAATACGAGCCATACCTTTCACTATAATAATTTTACTCCACCCGACTAACCAATTTTAATCGAGTTTATATAAAAAAAGAACGTACATAATATATTTTAAAGGTAAAAAAATAATCATTTTAATTGTTAAAAATTCAATTCCTACACAAAATAAATAAACCAAATTATTTCAATTGTACGTGTTATGTTTTAAAAACTATAGAAAAACATTATAAAAAGACTGTAACAAAATTATAAACCCACTGTTTAAAATTTCCCTATAAAGCGTACACGGTATATATGTATGTATATAATTGTTGCGTACATTCTCTCTCCTTAATTAATCTTTCAATTTCTCCCTCTAAGTCTTCTTATAGTATTTTTACCCTCCGTCCCTATAACCCTGCTTTAGTCAACCTATCCTTAAAAAACTTCCATTTATAGTTATAATGTCTAGAATAGTGGTTTTTTTTTGTCTTTTTTTTTCTCGCTAAACATCCCGTTGTGTATTTTGGTCCTAATATTATAGTTACCCCGTACTTGGAAATTGTTAAACGTTCCTCGAAAATATATGAAAAATTAATATACGCAAAACATTGAGAAAAAAACGACCGTTAGCGTGAGGGGAATTACGCGTGTTTTATTAATTATTTTTACGACATTTGAGAATACTGTCCAACTAAACGTTACAATAATACCTAATAATAAAGTTCGGAGAAATTAAATCCTTCGCGTAACCGCAACATTATATATACGAAAAGTCCGGGACTACGATAGAGAACGAGTTTTTAGATACAGCTAATTTTAAAATTTATTTAAACTTCATTTCTCGTTCTTTTAAAAATTATCATCGAGAAAAATCGTTTTTATCTTCGGATGAGAAAGTTCACATAATATTTCTGCTACTACGTAGACGTTTATTCTTCGATGGTTCAAATCCGATCTAATGCGTTTATAAGAGGATTATCATTTTCAAATTTAACGTACTATAAGCAATAAAAATTATTGCATAACCAACAAACACGGGGCTATGCCAGCACACACACACATATATATACATATATATATATATATGTATATATACATGTATATATGTAAATAATTTTTAGTTTTGGGAAAAAAGTAAATGAGCAATTTTAACCGGTTGCAAGGGCTTTAAATAGGGGGAAAAAAAAGTGTGCAAGCAAAAAATCGAAAGTATTTCAAATTAACATAATCAGAAATATTTCCCTATTTAAAAGCAATACCAGAAACATTCCGATCCAGTCAATTCGACATATTTCGAAAAAGAAGGTAAAAAAAAAGTGGCCAATCAGGCGCGCAAATGGGAAGCGGTAGGACCCCTAACCGCACAAACGAAACTAAATTAAGACGTTTGACGATACGATATTGGAGTTTTTACATTCTTTCGAAAAAATCAAAGCTTTCGCGTGATGCTCCCCGGAAATTATTATAACGAACGGTCGTCGGCAGATTAGTAAAAATAGGAAAAACCGAATATCGATTTAAGAGCACTTCGATCGGAGGCGTTTTTACCTCTTTATTATCCCGGGGTCCTTGTCTCATTCGCATTTATGAAATATTATCCCATTTCGATTAGCTCTTTCTACTGCAACTATAGATGTAACATACATTACATATATATATATATAGAAGAGAAAAACAAATAAAAATAAATAATAATAATAAAAATAGATAAAAATGAACCTCGAAATAAGGGGTTTTTTTTGCTATTATTCTGCTTTAATAGTTCGACAAATTTATGGAGCAAAAACTGGTAATAATAATAACGAGCCGTCCGTAGCTGTAAGCTATATTTTTCGATGTTTTTGCCAGCGACAAAAACATTTTCTAAGAAATCATGTAGACTAGTTATTAAATTATTAATGTTTTTGGTCTCGCCCGGGAATACTTGACACGATTATTACGAGGTTCGGTTTTTTCGCATGTTCCAACCGATGCAGTCAGAGGCTAAGGTATAAATAAATAACTTTAACAAAAAAAAATCGTCCGCGAACAACGAATAGAAAAGTTGCGCGCTGGTAGCCGGGTTTACAAAGTTGCGCTAAATGTTGCAGATAAAAATCTAACAATTCCTGTTCTGGCGCGGTTCCGTCCGCTTTTTCTGACGGTGTAATTTATTCGCTGGTTCTTCGACGTCCGAACCGCGATCTGTAGACTCCGCTTCTAGATGCAACGACGCATCCGCACACGGTCTATCCAGGTTGTGGTCGAAAAGGAAATTGACACGGATCAGCACTAGAAACCGTTAAATTCCTCAATTGCCTTTCTAGGTCTGCTCGATGATGACGACACTTTGCACGAAATCTAGTTAACATTAGGAAAAGTTCCTGTCGCTATCGTTGCATAGTTCTCGTCCAGCTAATTAATTTAATCGGGTTACCACCTTCGGCTAGTAAATAAAATACAAAGACCGATGTTATAATTAATGTCACCAAGCTTTCCACACCGCCGCCGACTGGAAATAAGACATAAAGACTTTTTAGCCTTATCAGCGCAACGGTAGTAGCTGATAAAAAAAAAAAAAAAAAACAAGGAAAAAAACGAATAAGTAAGCCACCGGGAAGAACATAAACACCACCGGCGGAGAAACAGAATCCGCTCCAGAGCTAAAGAATGCAGAAAGTTAATTTCACAGGTAGAGAACTAGTTTTTTGTTCCGAACCACACCGATTCCGGCATCGTAGCTAAGCGGTACAATTCTGCCGGCGGCTTACCAATCGAATTAAGAAATACACACTTTCAGCCGGAAAAATGCTATGTTCGTCGCGAAACCACCGAATTACGTGCTCTTCCCGTCCTGTCGCACCGCTCAAAACAAGACAATGTTGCACTTCAGCAGGCCCAAAATGTTAATTTCACTGTTTCCCCCCTTCGGCGCCATTTTCCTAAGAAACCAAAAAAGCCGCAGTAACAATTTGGTTTATTTCAAAGCTCGAATAAAGGTGCTTTCCGAAAGACGCGAAATCTGATCAGCTGCAGACATTTGCGCTGTGCTAGATGTCGAAGCGTCTCGCTATTACCGATTATTTAGCCTCTACATTTAATCTTAGACCTTCAAGGAAAAATTTCTACCCCTGGCCGATACTTTTTGATAAAAAGGTTCATTTACCAGCAATTATCATCGTGCAACAGAATTTGTGTATAGCACGCTAAGCTTTAGCATGTCCTGTTAATACAAAATTGAGTATCTGCAATTTAAATTTCAATTCATAGTACCGTTAAAAATGAACGAATAAAAATGAACCAAGTTTCTCCCCATCCGGTCAAATATGGAGTAGTCCCGGAGGCCATGCACACGTATGTACTACGGTTACCTTCCGGCGTTGCTTTTAACTTGTGATTATATACTATCGATTTTATTACTTGTTTGTTTTTTTTGGCCTCGTATTAGTCACTTCTTTGACACGAACTATCTGTGAATACGACTGAAATTTCGTGCTTATTCCATTCATCACCAAATTTGAACGAACTAACAAACGTTGTTACCTCTAACACATAGCTGTAATGTGTACGACTGAAATTTCTTATTCCGTTCATCACTAAATTCAAACGAACTCGATACATATCTGTGTATCTGCGACTGAAAGTTCATCATTCTTCCTTTCTAATCGCCAAAATTCGAACGAACTAATAAACGACATCCTTTCTAATCGCCAAAATTCGAACGAACTAATAAACTACATCTTTTCTAATCGCCAAAATTCAAACGAACTAATAAACGACATCCTTTCTAATCGCCAAAATTCGAACGAACTAATAAACGACAACCTTTCTAATCGCCAAAATTCGAACGAACTAATAAACTACATCTTTTCTAATCGCCAAAATTCAAACGAACTAATAAACGACATCTTTTCTAATCGCCAAAATTCAAACGAACTAATAAACGACATCCTTTCTAATCGCCAAAATTCGAACGAACTAATAAACTACATCTTTTCTAATCGCCAAAATTCAAACGAACTAATAAACGACATCTTTTCTAATCGCCAAAATTCAAACGAACTAATAAACGACATCCTTTCTAATCAGCAAAATTCAAACGAACTAATAAACGACATCCTTCCTAATCGCCTCAGTATGGTGCGCGTTTAAATGTGTACTAAAATAAAAAAACATTACTCATCTAATGTGATAAATGTTTTTCATTAATGTATGAACTAAAAATCAATAGTAACAATAAAGCCAAAGAAAAGTCGACAAGAAAAAATCATAGGCGATTTTCCAGAAATTTGTCGATAGGAAAAAAACAAAAAAAAAAAAACAATGCTCAACTGCGGTCCGGAACATTGTGACGGTTTTTTCGAATTTGTTTTTTTTTTTCGGTGCAAATTCAATGTAGAATTCGCATTTTTTCAATGCTTGCCTTGGCGGATTTCAAGGTTTTCTTTTTTTATGATTTTATGTTTTCATCAATTTCATCATTAAGCAAAAAAGCGAAATCGATTCTAGAAAATACAATAATTCACTAAATATGTATTAAGAATTTAATCGGATCAGAAAAAAGCCGACGTCATTTACTGTCAAAATAAATAACAACTCTGAAACACGTCGATTCTTTAAATTATATTATTAACATATACTTATCTAGTGAATTATTATTATATTTTCTGTTTCATATCGTTTTACATTTTATATCGACATACAGAAATTGCCTATAATTTTAAATTTAACAACGTATATCTCTATAAAATAAATTTTTCTACGCATTAAAGCTTTTGATAAATTTTTTCGCGAAATTGCATACAAAACTTTTTTGGTTGTAATAAACAAAAATTTAATCCAAAGTTGAAAAATAGACTTTTTTTTTGGTTTTTCTGTTTTATAAAAGCTATGTCAAAGTTCGCTTTTTCAGTTTTTTCCCCTAACGGAAGATTAGTGTTTTTGAAGAAAACTACCGTAATATTAACTGTCATGTAACAAATGAAGATGCAGTATCAAAGATCAAAATTTACGAGTAAGAATAACATACCTATATATATATATATATATATATATATATATATATATAAACTCGGCCATTTCGGCCTCACAAGGGGCTGTGTGACCCCTCTTGCTTGCATTTCCGTCTCTTTCTGTTCAATACTCTGTGTATAAAATTATCAAAATTTACAACGTAATTGTTACTGGCATCAATACAAAAAAAAAAAATATCATAATCACAAAAATCCTATCCTAACATTTAACATTCATTATATAAAATTAAGACATTTTTTCGTTACATCAAATTGTGACATTTTTTAAATAACAATCACAAAAATCCTATAAAATATAACAAACGTTACATAAAATTGGGACATTTTTTCGAATGGGGTGTAGCCTAAGAATTACATTGTAATTAATATATATATATATATATATGACTATACGTAGAAATTTAAACACGTACATATAATAATTCTTTTAAGCTTAGTAGGTTAAAAAAAGTATTATGAATATTCTAAGAAGCTAATCCAATCACGGCCCTATGTTAATCCAGTACTGCGCAACACTGCCAGCTGTAGGGAATATTATGTGTGACGGGAAACGGATTTTTTTCCCTTTATTTTTTTAAGCTCAGTCACACTAAAACTTTGAAATGAAGTTGATGAGAAAAAAAATGTATACATATACAAAAGCAAAAAAGGTATGAGTTTTATTCTTTTTTTAAAAAAATTTCATGAAATCCGCGTAATATATATACAGCGCTCAAAAAATTTATGAGAGAAGCTGCTTAGTGGATTAGTTAATTTTGTTTCATTCGGATAGTACCGGGTTCGACTCCCGCTGTCGCACGTTGACAATTTCGAAAATTCCATTTGCACTAGATTAGTGTCCGTAGTTGACGAGCCCCAAAATTTGAAAAAAAAAAAAAATTATATACAATAAGAACAAATGCAATTGGGAGAAAGTGATAAAGTAAAATTGATGAAAATTTCATCTTTACACACAGCTTATATACGTATATACGGCCCTATCCGAAGGACGCAGTTATAGGGGGGCACCCTCGCCCAAAACGGAACAACTGTTGCGCTGATATAGATGACAGGCGAAAATTTTGTGCCTACGGTTCTCCCTACTACCCTTTAAGGGACTTATTTTTTCTTGTCGAAATGCCTAAGTCGGACTTTTAATTCGATGTCTAATTAAGGCGCGCTTTATTTTAATAGAGCAAAATATCAGTTTTGCAAAGTTCTTTAGGTCAAAAGAAAAAGAAAAAAAAACTCTGATTGTTAGACGATATTGAAGAGTTATTTTAAAAATCAGTTTGACAGTCGAGGTTTTCGTGGATTTTTCGCCGCAATTATAAAAACGACTTTGCAACTTTCCAGTTTACAAATTGTATTGTCCGTTGAAATGTAATAAAATACAAACGGTGTTTTTAGAACGAGGCAAATATAAATTTCGGACTTTACACCACATATTTGAATGAAAATTAAAGAACAATACTAATCGATTAATTTAAAAAAAAAGAAAACTCCATAAAATACAATTTTAACTGCATATAAAAATGTGCATCTTTTTTTGTTTTTAAATATATATATATATTTGTATGTGTAGGTATGTGGAAGAATAAAAATTTACTAAATTTATATTCAACCACACGAAATATTATCACACGAGTTATACGCTGCAGAGTTAAAGAGTAATATATATACCGATAGACTTATGATGGATTTCCGGAAATATTTTTGAGGAAAGGGGTTCAAATCAATTTTTGTTTTAAAAAAAATGAAACGTGTTGGAATTTATAGCGCAAAGATCATGCCGGATCTCCTCCGAATTTACTGCGAAAAACCCCGTCAAAACGCGAATGCGCCAATAATCCGAATTTCCGGAACACATCCTCCGTGTTTTCGCATTATTTCAAAACCATCTCCTCGAGTAGATCTGTTTAATTAGAAACAGTTCGAATTCGGATAGACAATTATTTTAAAAATCTCCTCGAAAACAAAATTCTTAAATTACTTTTTTTGCTTTTCTATTTGTTCTTTAATTTATATCGCTATTATTAGTTGGTTAATAGAAATTACGGCTTTTTTCCGTAAAAATGACATTATTTCCAGAACTTCGACAACGAATCTCCCCGTCCGGAAACAATTAAAATAAAAAAAAAAAAAAAAGGAATAGATTTACCGGTACAGAGGGTAAGAAACTAAGAGAATGAAAGAAGAAAAACTGGAGTAATGCGAACAGACAAACACGGAAGTGACAAGATACATAATAAGAGACACAATAAGGAGACTAGGAAGGCCGAGAGATAATTAATGATCGGTCGCGAATTTACGTGATTAGCGATTTGGTTTTTTCCAACAGTCGGAATCCTTGAATTATTTTACGATGAAAAAAAAAAAAAAAAAACAGAAAAAAAGGTTATTAATAGATAAAAGTAAAACTTACACTTAGCGCCGGTGAACTCCCACCGCGCGCGCATTTTTCCCCCTTTAAAAAGGTATAAGCAGAAATAGCGGATAGATTGCTTTTGTGAGTGTGTGTGTGTGTGCGTATGCGTCGAAAGGACGAACTAATGAAATAATAAAATGTTAACGCGCGGAACCTTTGAATCGCTTTATGAGATCTCTTGAACTGGCCTGAAAGGTTCTCTAGTTGTTAATAGAGTCTGCCTGTAGTTCAGTGTTCAAACGATCGTCATTATACCGTGTTCGGTTTGGTTCTTTACGATCTCATTATAAACAATTTAACCACCGAATATCGCGCAATCTCCACTGTGTTCAACTTCAACAAGGTCGCCTATGTGTGTTACAGGTACTTAAGTATCACGTCCTAGTCAAACTAGACGAACTACACACGCTCGCCGTACATCCACATCAAAACAAAAATCGAAAAAAAAAAAAAAAAAGCAAAAAAAAACGCTAATACGCATACAATGTCGTCGTAGACTCGGCTTGAACTTACACCGCCATAGCCGATGCGGTGTCGTTCCCGCTCTTATCCTCGTTATTCCTCCGGCACTCTTCCGACCTACTCCCCGTTTGCGTCATATCGTCGTTCTTCTCGGAAGGTTTTATTACGGCCGAATCGGATTTTATGCGACCATCTTCGGACGTCGTGTTTTAAATTTAAACCAGCGGACACATACACACACATTCGCGCCGGGCACATAAATTATTTCGCGTGCGTGTAAAAGTAAAATTAAACAGAAAAAGTGAAAAAACGCGAAGAAATTAAAAATACATATATACATCATCGTAGTCATCTGTTCGCGCAACCGGAATAGCCGACGATAATGTATGAAAACGTTAATATTTATCGCATTAGCCGTCAGGCAATTTTTCAGCACGTGTAAAAATATGTAGTTGCCCCTCTTTTGATAAGCAAATTAAACGCGAATAAAAATTAAGAAATATCGTAACCGGCTAACTCGGTTGCTTTCTAGAAGCCAGATTTATTTTCGAAGCGGCCGGCCCGACAAAATTATCAATTATCAAAAATGTAAATATTTTGACAGTTTAAAATTATACCCTCCCGAAAACCTTCATTCGCTGATTCTTTTACGTACGCTTGATTCCGATTGGTCGAACAATTCGGCGCCCTCATTTTCCGGCTTCCTTTTTAATCGTTCGGTAACATACAGACTCTCCGGGAGGTACTAATGATGTGTAATAAATTTCGAAAGTAATTTTAAACATCTGCAAACATCGATCGATCTCAAAACACCAAAATCAATTTTATATATACATATATTTATTGGAAATATTACGAAATTTACTCGCACGCGTGTATAGCTGATAAAAAAGGTTAGAGATATTTAAATTTAAAATTTTACCGAACCTTAAATAATAATTTTATTCGACGTTTATTAGCGATAAGTATTTTTCATTCGACCGCTACGAGTTTCTGATAGTACGCGAACGTTACACAAACATCGCTCTATTTCTATATACTACCGCTTTGTAAGACTTAGCTACTAATAATGCGACACAGTCTTCGGATGAATATGATGGTCATCGTTCGTCAACGCAGCTTGCCGACGGCACACCATCATAGTTATGTCGATTCCGAACGTTCTTCTATTCATTCCGCCATAGAACGAGATGATAATTAAATGTTGTCCGACCATTCCCACATCTTCTAATCATCATTTGTGACTGCTTTTCTTTAAAATATACACTAAACATATAAATTTGCTCTCTACAAATTTTAACATTGTTTTTTGCCTATAAAATTCACTTTCCTCTACTCTATCGAAAGTAGAAAACTCGCATTTCTTCCCGATTCGAAATTCCTATTTTCATATAATTTTTATAATTCACAACTGATTTTCTTAACGTAGTTCAAAATTTATCTTCGCTATTATTCACCGCGCAATTTAAAATCACGCAGCTTCTTCCAGGGAAGAATCCACGATGATAAAAGTGCCACCAAAATATCATCATCGTCCGTGTATAGAGAATTAACCCGGAAAAACACATATTCGAAAACAGAGTCATTCTATTTATGTATATATATATATATATATATATATATATATATATATATGTTCAATTTTTTTCGAAGATAAACGTATTACTGAGAATTTTCGAAATATATACTCATTTACACTCCGTGACGAAATCTGCGCTGTTTTTTTTATATCACGCTTATAAGAAGGCGTTCATTTCACTTTACAAAGAACGAATCTCAAAACTGATCCTTCTGTAAAAACTATACAATATTAGAGTCTTCGGGAATATTCAGTCACGGTCCGATGGGTCGATAGTGGTGTATACGTATAATAATAATATAAGTACCTATTTGATCAGTTACTCTTCCTGTATGACATCTGTCCAGCGATTATTCAGTGGGGCGACCTATTTGCCCCGAAATTTGACTGCGTCAGCTAAGTTTCCAGTTCCTACTCGTATACATTATACGTAGTTCCGAAATGTTTCATCGCACAAAAAATAACAATATCGAAATGTCGTTAAGATTCAACTGCTGCACTGCGTGTGTACTTGTGTTCGCCTCTTCCCACGCCACTCGGCAACCAAATAGGTATTAACAGTTGCGGCCATAACTAATGAATAAATTTAAACACAGGATCGTCACACTTATAAGTGATGTCGATTTTGTGGTCACAATTTAACGATAAAAAATTTAAAAAAAAGTTTTTCGGGAAAATCGGAAATGTGTTTACACATTTCCTAAACGTGACTGATTATTTTATAATAACGCAGTTCTGGACATTACTCCGCTTTTGAACATTTACTGTGCCGTCCGCATTTTTGCGAAATTATTTCACAAAATGCACGAACCTGGAAATTTATATAACATTTATTTGCATCGGCTATCATGAGTCGCCGGGGTTTCGATCGAATTACGACGAAATACGCAACGACTATCGTCTTTTGCAAAAGAAATAAAGCGAGCCGGAAATTTTTGAAAACTATAGTTTTCTATGCAAGCACCATTAAAGCTATTCCGGAAAAGTCGGCCTTTCAGTATTATTTTACGGACATCAAAGAAAGAGGGTTGCACAATCACGTATGTTTTTTTGTTTTTTTTTTGTTTTGTTTTTTTTTTTGCTACCGTTTATTCACGTACTGATTTAATTGATCCTTTTCCTTTTTTTTGAAACCGGTTAACGATAGTACTCCCTCAAAATAGCCCGAGAAAAATTAACCGAAAAATTTCCGTTAGAAAATGGGGAAAATAAAAACGCTGAAATTTTAAAATTGAAGAATACAATTTTAAAACTAAAGAGAAACGACTTAAATATTAGCCTATACAACGTAGATTCGAAAAGAAAATAAGGAATATTTAAGACCCGCTCATCATGGACGGAAATATTTAAAGATTTTAACCAATTCTCAGCTTTATCTGTACTCAGCAATATTTACACTAAAAACTATGAAATAAAATTGGTTTAGAAAAAAGCAACACACATATAATATGTATAAATATATATATATATATATATATATATATATATTGACTCGATTTACCCTAAAAAGTAAATACTTGGTAAAAATATATATATATATTTCGGAATGATTACTAAACGGGGATTTATGATTATTCTTAAGCAGCCTTTATGAGAATCGGCACGAAATTCACAAATAGCAACAAGTAAAAAAAATTCATCAAATATTTCGATATTTTCAATACTTTTTGTGTTTTTTTTTTTCTACCTGAGTTTTTTCAATTTTTAATGTTTAAATTTGTATCGGACCACTGCTCGCGCAGTATTGCGCATATGTGGTTTCACCTGTAGAAATTCCGAAATATATTTGATTTGATTCTCTTTTTTTTTGGAAAACGAGCGATTATTATACCATATTCCAATTAAAGTATTAACGTTTAAGGATAATTATAATATACCCTTTAAATGTATTTTTCTGAATTATCTTATATCAATTTTTAGCTGCACTTTAAATTAAATTTAAAAATCTTAAAGTCGGTGTTTTTTTGTTTTTTTTTTTTTTTCGTTTTCGTACGAAACGATTTTATTTAAGAAAGTAAAATGTGTCTCTGCAGCCAAAAGCGCCGTTCTATAATATTCCGTTATAATTTTCAAAGCGCAAGAATCGCAAAATCCTGCGTGTAGAGCTGTAATGTCCGAAAGACAACTTTTGCCGTAGACCTGAAAAGTTTTTCGTTATTATTCTCTTTTGAAATTCTTCGGATCCGACTTCCCGCATACTGTTCAGAATGACGTGGAAGGACATCTTTTCATTCATTTTCGAAGTAAAGTCGGACAAAAACCAGACGTCGCGGAAGTCTTTAAGCGGAACCGGAAGCGATTAATTGTACAATCTCGACCAACTTTTTTTTTTTTGCTTCCCTAGATTTTTAACATTTCCGGTCGTCTGTCTTTAGATTAAATAAAAGAAAATAGAAAGTCGTCAATTATTTTACTTAATTTTATTTCGGATTGAATTAAAAAAAAAAGGAAAAAAAAAAGAGAAATAAATCCGATTCCGAAAAATAAACGTTCTCAAGTTTCTCAAGCCGTGATGCTGGAAAAATTAAGTGTATATTTAATCGGGCAACGAGGCTATAAATAATCGGGACAAATAAATGTCAAACGACGTGTCACAATATAAATGCTGAAAACATTTAAGCCGTCAAAAGTTCGGCCGAAAGGCCTCCAAAAACTAGAATAGACACGAAGTTTTGAAGGGAGTACGAAAATTATAAGCTAAAGTCTCGTGCAGATAAAATCTATTTTTTTTTTTTTTTTTTTTTTTGTTTTTGATGTTAAAAAATCAAATAGATCAGGCTAGTAAATTTCGGGGCTGACCCCGGAAGCGAGTCTCACCTCAGTGCACTCAGCAATTACGCTAGAAAACCACATGAAGTAATTTAATAAGCTGGAAATTAGGGGGGGGGGGCGTTCAGATAATTTTACCTTTTTAAACTGTGGCCCACTGATGGTACTTCTTTTTTCGCCGGCGATGCCTACACTGGGTCGTGATTTGCAACGACCAGACGGAAGTTTTTGAGCAGTAGCCAACAAGAATTCCAGAGTCTTCTTCCGAAATTTCCGAATGAAACTAGCAAACGCATCGTCAGACAATAACGCAATTTTAAATGAACCTGTTCTGTATTCCGTACCTGGTGTTACTCGAAAAATCTAGCTCCTCGACCGGGACCGCGCACGCACGCGCGCACAGACGCAGAGAAATCACGTTTAAATTGGACAAATGCCATTTTTTCGGTGGAAATTTTTTCAATGACCATCTGCCGCTAGACGGTCGCTACAACAACGGTTGACCTTAATCAGTGGCGCGTGATCGCCTTTTTTTAACGCAGCAGGTACCTTCTTTAAACGTCCATAACCAATTACTTAATTTGTTTTAGCGCGTGCGGCGCGCGCACGCTACTTTCTGCCGCGCACCCACCTGTCCGGGAAATAATTTAAAACAAAATCCCTCCACCGCTCGTGAAAAAGAATAAATTCCGAGATTAACTCGTGCCACGATGACGTAACTAGGAGACGAGGGGGGAGGACGTGTTGAATAAATTTGTAGAATACTTTAATGAACCACATTTCGCCTTATTAAAATTTATCTGGAAGCATTTTTAAAGTTGTCTTTATTTATTCACCTTGCTTCTTATTGACTGCCTCGGATCCAGTTGTCGCTGCCGATTTTCAAGAAAAATTCTTAAAATTATGTCGCGATTAACTCGTAAAAACCGACAACTACTTAATAGACGAAGACGACGTGGTGCCACTCTTATTTATAGCCCGACTAGTTTGCTCAGCTCGAGTTACATAACGGAAGAAGAAACTGTCGCGAATTTTTCGCTTCGCCGATAGCTGTTGAAAAATTTTTAACCGACTTCTGTGCCCGAAGAATAGACCTTCTGTTCGACAGAGCTCGAAAAAGACGAAAAACAACAGAGAGTTTTAATTAAACTAACGATTAGAGAAAGGCTTTCTCATCTTGAACCAGCCCCCCTCCCCCGCTTCGTTTAAACGCACAAGTGTCGCGCTATTTAAATTAATCTTTAAAAGGTGCGTATAATTTCACTTTTTCGTAAGCGTGCCTCTTTTGGAAATTCGCCAACGACGGCCTTTTTCCCTTCCTCGTGTATCTATAATCATTTATCCCGATAATACATTTTTTTCGAAAAAAACAGCCGCATTTGCTTCTGCTCAAGAATCGCTGGATAGGGGTTTCGTGTTTTTTAGGAGATGTAAAATTTACGAACGTCGATTACGAACGTTTGTTTTTTTTTATTACTTATTTTTTTCCATTCAAAAAATATATATTATTCACTCGATATTGTAGAAAAATTATTTTCAGCATTTTTTTCGAGTCATAATTTTACCAATCGTTCGGCCGAAGCCGAAATTTTGACCGAACACTCTTACTGATTCAAAACTTTGATCAAAAATTAAACTCGTACTTCAACGAGGTTTTCCGAAAATGTCGACTGAAAAACCCACCGTGTCTTCTTTGTTTTTTTTTTCATTTCTGTGGACGGCACCCTCGTAAGCAGGTCCCCGCTAATGTGTTGAAAAAAATTAAAATTTCAATTTCAAAATTATTTTTAAAAATTAAAGAGACTCTTTTCAAAGTTAATTTCCCAACCGGCTTCTCGGAATAACTGAAAATATCCATAAAAGAAGGATCTTTATCAGCTCAGCCTCCGAAAGTTTTAAAACTCTTTGGAAAAAAATTTTATTCGATTTTGCTATTTTTGAAAAAACTTGCGCACGTACACGAGTTTTTAAAATTTTTCCTTTATTTTTTTTTTTTTTTTTAAACGCTCAATTAATGCTTCCTAATTCTATGTACATCTTCGTTGAATGGTACTCTCTCGTATTAGAGATTTGTAATTACTATTTTGTAGTGCACTAAGCAATTGAATAAATATACTTGTTTTGTGAGCGGACATGTTCAGAGCGATCCACAATTATTAAAATAGTGCTCAGAGTTGGTTTTTTTTTTCCTTTTTTCTTTTTATTAATTATTACTATATTATTAGCAACGATTAATAAAAATTTTAATGCTTCAATACGTGTCTAGATGTTTAACTTGCTTTTTTCATTAATCCATTTATCGTTTTAAGTATTTTTCTCTAATTATTTAGATACCGGTTATACTCGTTGACAGTATTGTTTTAAAAAATTCTTACGAGTTTACATTTTACGTATTCAATTTTAACAATTTTGTTAAAAAAACGAAGAAAAAGAAATTAATTTCAGTTAAATATAAAATTAACGTATAATTCGTTACATCTAGTAGTAATTTTTTTTTCCAATTTTTTTTAGCATGTCGACTAAGGACGCAACACCTAGTATAGTATATATGCCGTGTAGGTTGTATGAAGAGTATCGATGTATCTTTTCAGAAATAGAGAAGACTTTTTTTCTATAAGCTGTCTAGTTGAAGAACGGTCGGTCTGAACACGATCTCTTTCAACGTGTAACCCCGGATAAATTTATTTAACTGTCGCTACAAACCCCTCCGAAAAAAGAAAAAAAAAAAGTTAAATTAAGAAAACGTTATTTTTATTCTTTAAAATTACATAACTATTTACTAATTCGAACGATTATTATTTCAGAAGGGAAATAAATTCACCGGCGGGGATGGAGTCTCCGTATGGTTACAGTAACTGTCAGCAAAGAATGGGCTATAATATTAATAACCGAAATATCGATTGGGACATTAACGATTCCACCATACCTAGGGTGAGTCGTAGATTTAAAGTAATTATTGTTTTGTTTTGTTTTTTTTTTCTATTTTTTAAATTTTTCAAAATTGATTACCGTAGTAGATAACGGCGTATAATGAATAAGGATTTAATCTCGTACTTACACGTAACTATTGTCGACCAAATATATATATATATATATATATATATTTGATCGCTATTTTCTTTTCTTTAATAGAAGTAATCTTCGGGGGATGTAAAGCCGCACGTTCGTTTGTAAAAATACCTTCAGTCGCGTATTAATAAAAAAAATTACAAAAAAATTTTTTTTTGCGTTCCAGTTAGTTAATTTTACAAGCTTCCCGAAAAATTCTACAAATTTTAGAATTTATGAAAGAACCTAAAAACAACGGATATCTCGATGAATCTAAGTAAAATTAAATTGAAATATAATTACGAAAATGATAAAAATAAAAACTTCTCCAGTTCTAGCCTATCATCAGCTTGCAAAACGCTACTTGAAGAAAACAAGTTGAATATTATACATATATATATATATATATAGTGTAAACAAATTCGGAACCACGTGGGAATCATTAAAATCATTAATAAATAAACGGAACTTTAAAAACAACCACAGTTAATTTTAAAGACAATCGCAGTTAATTTAAAAGACAACCACAGTTAATTTTAAAGAAGACAGAACGGTGCGAAATTGCTAGTAGGTTTTGAAATTAAAAAGAATTTACCTAACATCGATCCCGCTTTTGATTTATTTTTTTTTTTCTATTATTATTTCCTATTTTTTCGCTTGTGTTTAGTTGTATTTAAATCTTCCAGTGCGTTTTATTAAAATAGGACTTATTATTATTATTATTATTATCAGTTCAATTCGAATTTAGAATAAAAATTTTAAAGTAAACCGCCGAAATGGCGGTTACTATATAGAGAATTCTATGAATATTGCTATTTTCATAATCAAATATAACATTTAACATTTATAGCATAGAGGATACTTTTTTATAACCAAGCAGAACCTCTGGATGAAATCTGAACAAAGTATGTGAAACGATGATATCGCGGTGTTTTTTATATAAATGAGGTTCTCGATGAAACCTAGACAAAATTTTTCCTCGAACCGAAATTAGCCGTAACAAAAAAAAGGATATTTAAAAAATAGATGTGTCCGCGAAATTATATATATTTCCGATTACAAAAATAAATTAGAAATTTTATTTAGCTAACAGCAGCCTAGTTTCGCACAAATTCAAATCTGAAAATATCGAAAATTACCATTCGCGCTGAGAGTTATACAAGACTAAATTAAAAAAAAAAAAAAAAAATCAATCATATTAAATCGGGAAAAGAAATTTCAGGCAGCAGTTTTATTCCAATCTAGTGACGGATTGCGCACAGCCGTAATGGAATTAGGGTTTACTAGCCCGTACCAAAAAGTGAAACTAGAATTAAATGCAAGACGACTTTGAAAAGTTTTACATTTTTTACTGCTCTTTTGTACATTTATTCGGAATCGTAATTTTTACACCAACACGGGGGAGGGGGGGTATTTATTAAAATTTGGTGTATACGTTTTGGCTCGTCAATCACGAACACGCATTAATCCAGCGACGCAACGGCGGTACTTTTCGAGAATTCAACTTGATAACACGGTAGCTGACTCTGGTTACTAGAGCTTGAAAAGTATAAAGGAAGACGCGGAAAGCCTTAAAAAATAAATAAAAAACCAAAAACCTTTTTAGTAAAAAAAAGTGTTGAAATTGCTCAAAATGGTATTTTTAAAACATGGATAATTTAGCCAAACTGCGCTAACCCTTTTTGTAATTCTTACGCTGATAATTACTGCGGCAACCACCGAAAGGAACAATGCAAAACTTCAAGACGACCTGTTTGACGAATTTAATTCTCGCAGACGCGGAGGCATGCTCTACATTTTTCGGATAAAGTCGCAAACTAACACGAACGGGTTAACAGATTACTTCGAACAATAATTTTTAGTTCGCTCGGCGATTCTCAAACATGAACAGATTTTTTCACACATAACTCGCCGGAATTGCGATTAATCATAAATTGAAACGGGAGAGGACACAGGTGATTCTTAGTAATGGCATAGCGAGCCAAGAAAATGAAAGTATTAACCAATCGCAGCATCATCGTAATTAGCAAAATATAGTTTTTTCATCATTTATGTCACGAAATATCATTTTGTGTCAACAATATTTTTTGACGTTTTTCGGGACCCATCGATTATAAAATGATGCCCCGCATATGGAAAGTCATTTTCCAGCAATACGCGCAAAATAAGGTCAATCCTGTTTTTAATAAAAGAAATAAACGTACGTATCCACTATGAACTTATCATCTGCAAAAGCTTAATTACACCTACTTTATTAAGTGCTAGTCCCGTCTGGCGTGTTGTATATATTTGAATCTAAAACGATACACAAAAGAATTTTAGATTATGCAACACCGTTGTTGCGGAATAATACTCGATGCTCTACTATTTACTTCCTTTTTCTTTTTTTTTCTGTACACGTCGAGGGACCTTTACCCAGAAGCAATTAGAAAAGGAAGAAATCAATTATGTGCCTTTAGGCGATATCTTAATATTGTTAATAGATATACCAGGAATAGTGTGTGGAAAAGGAAAAGCCGTAAGAGACGCAATACGTAGTAGGAGAACCAAGTTTCAATAATCCGGGATACAAAGTAAAACGCTTAAAAAAGAGAGACAGGGATAAACATTTAATAAACACACATGATTAGTATAAGAAACACGTGCATCCCGTTGGAATAGTGGAAACCAACGAAAAACGAAAACGGCAGGAAAATACCTTAAAACTGCAAAAATGAGCAGGCACCTTCCTCTTATTACGGATATTATACTTAAGCGTTCAAATAAGTTCTTCGACAAATGTTAGTGTGAGCACAATCGACGAATACACAAGAACATCTCCCTTTATCGGCAGAAGAATAAAACGTATATTACTTTAAAGCATTTCGAGATTATTTACGTTACTACGCACGATGACCTGTTGCGATGATCAACTGCTCATTAAATGTCGAATCTGTTTTTTTTGTTTTTTTTGTTTTTTCTTTATTTATTTAATTATTTATCGGTATTCTTTTTTATTTCTCCATTTTCTCTCGTAGAGTTCTTTTCTTTTTTTGTCTTTTTTTGTTAACGGTGTTTTTCCTATAATTTGATTTTTTGATTTGCTACTTTTTTCTTATATAATATATTATTCCGTCGCGATATTATATCATTTTATTAAATTATTCATTCATCTACTTACAACTATCCGAATGTTCCTATACAATTTTCGGAGAAATACACCCTTCCTGCCAACCCCGTTCACTTTGAGTAAAAATTTCATCACATTTTACTGAATCCTTGATTTTTCGTTAATTCGTTTATTGTCTTTATCGCGTTATAACCATTAATCGCTTAAACGAATGTAACCCGATTTTGAGTATAAGTTTGCAGCGTTGGTAATCGAATGGAAAATTTTTCACTGAGCAATTGCCATCAGTCGGCAAATTAATGATTTCTTTATTATGAAGATAAAAAATTATATTATGAAAATATTATACGTGAATCCCGTTATTTGTAATACTACTTAAAATAAAAATGCCTTAACACTGAAATACAGAGTAATTTCCAACGGAAAATTTGTTGTTAAAACTATTGTTTGTCGGAGTGTTATGATGAAAAAAATTGATACATAAATACAATTACATCGATGAAATTATAACACCTATATTATTATCTGATTTACGTAAACAATGCTTAGTATTTAACCTCTGTAAATTTTGAGACTTCTGAAAAAACCAATGTACACACTTCTTAATGTAAAATTTGAAATATGTTTTGTTTCAGAAACTGCGATAATTAGTATTTATCATTACTAACTTCTACCTACTTAAAATTATCCTGTTAGATTCGGTTGAGCATAATGTAAACATAAATAATTTTCATCACGACCACTGATTGCGTTCTAATCGCTCCGTAAAATTTTTCCGTTCGATTACCAACGCTTCAAACTTGTACTCAAAATCGGGTTACATTCGTTTTAATCGTTGGTCTCCGCAATTTATCAGCTTCGATGTGTCGATTTTGCTGAAATTCAAAATGTTGAAATGAAAAACTTCGAAATTATCCGCGGGATGAATGAACCAGATAAAAAATACGAGTATAGAACCGAGCAAATATTCTTAACAGGAAACGCGGTGTTAACCATAAAAATCTGATGGCTGTTCCACTGAACCCGTCGTCCCAGTCAACGTCATTTCGTAAAAATTATCGTGTCGGATTCTGCACTTACATATATCGCTACTATGTGCGGATCTTGGCTCTATTACAGTCACAGTCGGATTTACAAATCGTGTCTAGAAACTGTAGAAAATCGCAAAAAACACCAGCTCGAAAAATTTATGTCGGATTAAAGGAGAATTCTATGTTGTTCGGCGAATTTCGAAACAAGCTTACTACGAAAAGCTACGTCTACATGAGAGAGGAAAGATAATAAATTAACAATTCGGTGGAACAGGCAAACAGTATTAAACAGCGTGTAAATATAGCGTTAACATAATCGCAATGATGAAAATGATCGGTTGGCAATTCGGATTCGGACGGATAATGGGGTTTTATTAAATTGCAGCCGATTCTATCGGTACGCGTACTAGCACGGAAACACACTGGTAGCGGAATACACACACCTACGATGATACATTTTGAATAAGCCTCGAACAAGGCGCTCACCTGAATGGCCGGTAATAAAAAATGCTAGTAGTCCTGCTGACATTTGTACGATTATGTCTTTATAATTTTTCTATCGAGAGTCATAAAAGTCACGAAAACAAACAAGCCCGTTTTAAAGGAATTAATCCGGTTACAAGAGTGCGCACGGCAATAAACCGAATGATCGCGTTACAGAAAGAAACGAATAAATAAAACCGAAATATGATAAATTGAGACTCTCTAGCTTAACACTGGCACACACCGATCGTCATCTATTCGCTTTTTTCTGCTTTTTTTCTGCTTTTTCTGCCTTTTTGTTCTTATTTTTCTGCCTTTTGTTCTTATTTTTCTGTTTACCGTATAAAATTGTCATTTTATTCATTGACTAGTACCGTAATAATAACGCGTATGCCGGAGTATAATAATAATTCGGGTTCGGATGAACAATGGCAGCGCTGCTTTTCCAGCGAATTTATCGTCTCTCGTAAAAATCTGAGTGAAGCTAAATCTCTCTAAGCTACCCCCGTAAAGGTGCGCAAAGAACACGTACTGGTATTACACACATAATTCTGTCATTCTGTACGACGATCTCGAAAACACATTATGTGCCATATTGAAGAAAATCTTAATACTCTCTCTCCGCTATTATTGCTTTTATTTATTAATTTATTTATTCTTTTTAGAAATGCATAAAAATTATTACATACCCAGTTAGTAGTGGAATCATTTTTCAATTGGAATATAAGCTCATAAAAATTTACTAATAAAATACTTCATATATATATATATATATATATATATATATATATGTATGTGTGTGTATATATAAAAGAAAGAGATAATGTAACTTAAAAAAGGAAGGTACATAAATACTTATTGTTTTATTGTGCATTTGATCATCGGTACTTTCACCAATTTTTCACTCGTTAGAAATCTAGTCTAACATGTTGCTAACAGCAATAAAAGAGTCTGCTTCCTGCCTGGAATATCGCGATTGCATCTGTGAAAGAACTTGTTGGTGAAAATAAAAAAAAAAAAAAAAAAAAAACACAAAAATTTATTAGCAGTCATGAACAATTTAGAAAATTTTTCAAACGAAAAGCAACAAGCATGTTTAAAATTGCATACTTTGTAAATTTTTACTATTGCGGCGCGCCCCACAACGATTTTACCAGACGGCAATTTTTCGGTTTCGGCCAAAACATGAAATTTCATAGATTTGACTGAAACGTGAAAGAATTTAAGTAGTACAACCGTTATTATATTGAAAAAGAATCAATATTTACAATGAACATTTAAAAAAAGATTTGCCTTAACATAAACTTTTCTCTGCTTGAGACTATGGAAGAATTATGATAATCAGAAATTTGACTACAGTACTAACGAAAATCCAGAACAATGCAAGAGGAAATTTTAAAAAAATTATCTGGTTAAATTATTATTTACATAAACTGTTCTCATGTAGAATAGGCAAAATCAGTGCGTTAAATTATATTAATCGAATATGTTTAGAAATAGAGTAATATGGCAATCAAAACCTATATCTAAAGCCCACAATATACATACATATATGTTACATATATATATTTATAATTAGAAAATTAAAAATATAAAAAAAAGCAAATTTCAACAGTGTTTACTGTGGCATTAATTTAGTCGAACATCTAATATGTTGACTTATTTTTATTTTATGTTTTTTCTTTTAAAATGTATCAAAATTAAGTTCTAGAAAAAAAAGAAAGAAAGAAAAAACATCCCCCGATGAAAAATAGATTTGTAACTACATCAGTGAAACAGTATTTGTACGTGATATATCATGTGAAAAAAACAGTCGTCAGAACAAACGTTTAATCTGTTTTTCAATTCGATTAAATTGTTACAAATTATGATTTAATTAATATCGCTTTCGTTTACACGGAAATGAAGTACTATAATATTATTATACAGCATTTTTTTAAAACGAATTGTAACTATTTATAAGATTTAATAAAAAAACGTTATGGCGAGTTTGAATCGTTTTAAAACACGCCTAGATCGGGTAATAATTATATTTTTGCGTTTGAAATTCGAAATAATCACGCGAAAAATCTAAAATACGACAGGTAAACGAATTCAACCGTTGGGAAGAATGGGCTGACGGCCATTGCAGACTGGTGTATCCAGCCAGCAGTGAAGAAGCCAAACGACACGCTTCAGGTTGGGCGATGAGAAATACTAATAATCACAATGTGCACATATTAAAGAAGTCTTGTCTGGGCGTGCTAGTGTGCTCGCGCAGATGTATCCTACCCAACGGCGAATCGGTACATCTACGGCCAGCAATTTGCGATAAAGCTCGCAGAAAACAACAAGGTACGATATATACGATAAACCTCTTTTTTCTTTTTTTTTCTTTCATAGATTAGCTTAATTTATGAATTGTATTGCATAACGGCTTTCGCTCATTTCACTTATATTTCGTACAGTTTACGTAATTAAACAAACACTAATGTTTAAATTCCTTCGTATTTACACTTTTTATTTCTTAAATCACAACATATAGCGCATTAGTGTGTGTTAAATGAAAATAACAAGTACTAGGCCGATCAGTGAATAAACTTAAAATGTGTTGTTTTTGAACTGCGTGTAGCACATTTAATTAACAGAACGGGGTCGGGGGGGACATTAATAAGAAAATAATTTTATTATAAAAATTTGAAAATGTTCAGAAATTTTTATCACAACAACAAATATGCTACAGAGCAAACCCCGTTATTTTCATAGATTGTTTAAAATTCTCGTTGTACAACAATGGTGATTTCAGGAAATATTTTATTATTTGCAGATTTAAGCGATAGGTATCTCTCTCTTCAAAAATTTAACTCTTTTTCGGCAACAATTAATTTTTACCTTTTAAATACTTCTGTATACAAAGAAAAGCGCGTGTGCACTTTGCCCTGGTATTATGTTGATCAGAGGCAGCGTAAGGCGTAGGCGACGTGGACGACCGCCTACGGCCTCAAGATCCAAGGGGTCTCGCGCTCAAAGGTTCATGCATTAGATACTTAAAAGTCATGACGGCGACGAAAAAATTTTACTCGTCATAAAACGATAAATATAGATAGCAACTCTCCGAACTGTCAAACCTTTTTTTTTTTTTCGTTTAATTTTAATAAAGAGCGATAGGTAGATGTCGCGACACGTGGAATTTGAGTGTTGCTCTGTTAGTCGTCGATTTATGAACATTTTGGACTGCCAGAGTAAACCAATCAAACATATATGTAGATCACAATAGAAGAAAACTTTATCGTATTTCTTGCTGTCACTGAAACGGTCGGAGAATATTTAACTAATGCAACATTGGGAGAACTTGAAAAAAATGGCTTAAATATTCAAAACTTCGAATATTAAATATTAATCCCAGGGTATTGTATACGCCCTGCGGTTGTCATAGCTGGAATCTATTGTGCTGTTGGGAGACGTACGAAATTTTTCTGTGGCAGCAAAAAAAACTTTTGGTTTTATTCCGGAAATTTATTTGCTATTTTCAAGTTCCAGCAAGCGCTGGAAATTAATCAAAAAGGTAAATTAAAGCTTACTATGATGAAGCTTTTATCAGACACAAGGTGGGAAAGCAGAATCGGAGCATTGAAGGCCGGATTATTGCAATTTGATGATGTTGTTGGACGCATCGAAAGCTTAAAAAATCAAACTGTACAATCTGGCGCACTCAGTTATTGTGATTCGGTTTTAAACGAAATGCCCAGTTTAGAATTTATATCATATCATTACATGTATGGTATGAGATATTATTGCGAGTTAATGTCGTAAGAAAATTATGGCAATTTGTACATGTCCATTTAAGTATTGCTTTTGAATATTTGCGTTCATTTTGTGACTGGGTCAAAGAATACCGAAAAACTGGGTTCGAAAAATGCTTGTCTGATGCTCGTCAATTTATTGAGAAAAGCAGTACCGGTAAAGCGTCCACTGAATGGATCTTTTCAAAATTAAAACAAATTAAAAATTATTTAAGAAATATAACGGATAAGGAAAGACTTTTGGTAGTTCTATCTATCGAAATGGATATGGGATCTAAGCTGAATTACAATACTATTATTAAGGAATTCGGTAAGATTAAAAGTAGGGAATTTTTGTTTCTTTAATTCATTTCTTTGATTTTTTGTCAAATAGTTTGCCTTTTTATAAATAAAAATTGGACAGTTTCGATAGTTTTCTATTTTATAACATTCGCCTTCTTACCCAACCAGAGAGCCTCGCAATATCTACCTTGCCCACATGAAATTTAGGTCTTGCCCCGCCACTGATGTTGATCGCCATTCAGAGTAATTACGTAATTAATGCAGATTATTCGTGCAAATGTTTCCACTCTTGCTTTCAGCTATTTGACCTATACATAGATGGCCCGTAACTGGAATTAACATTCCGCAAAGATCAGTGCGCTCCCGGAACGCATTAAGATCCGTCAAATAGATGGAAACTCTACAGATATTACTATAGTCTAATTTTATCGCGTTAGATAAACGGTTTTTACCATTCGAATGTGAATGATTTCATGATTTTTCTATAGACCCGGTTCATATATTTTTATAAAAATTCCGTTATCGCAGGTGCTGCCCTTACAGAATAAAGAATGCATGAAAGCGGATCTTAACATTTTTATTATTAATTCCATAAACACCTTTATCCGTTTATTCGGTAAGATAATTCGAAAAAGTTCCGGAGAATTTTTGAATCTTCATTCCTGCCTCCTTTATTACGGGCCAGCGTACACATATAAAGAATACATGTTTGTGTAGCACTGATTTCTATAACATTAAAAATGGATCAAGTTTATAAATCGCAATTCCAGTTCACATTCTTCGAGTTAAATTAGCATTTTTGTTATCTAGTAATTCGTTTTAGCTACATGAAAAAAATAAATAAATATTATTTTAAGCTTGATTATTCTTGTTACTCGGTTGCAGTAAGAAATGTACAATGACTACAGAAGTACCTTCGCAAATATCATTCAGGCTGAATTTTTCCATTATTTTTGTAAGGCAGTAACGCTTTAAACTTTACAGTAGCCTCAAAAGAAATGAAAAAAAAATAAATAAAAACACTAATTATAACACACACGGGGATTACATTTTTATCGCAGTTGAAATTTGTCACTGTGAAACATGTTCAACTTCAATAGTAAACTGGTTGCCGCGTACTAAATCGTTCGGACGTCTCGTTTGTCCGAGAAAGCGGATTTGTGCTAAATAGAATGTCAACCGAACATGGATGAGACACCGAAGCGAATAAAACGATTCAGATTTCAGATCGGCCACTCTCAGTTAAATTCGCCCGTCTTCGCTTTTAAACTCGTTTCGAATATTTTCTCGACACCATCTCGAACACTCTGCTGCTATATGTGCTCTTATGCCGTGCCTATTTGCGCAACACTGTTCTGCTAATAATATAACATAGGTAAAATTTTGCAGGCAATTCTCGATAATACATCAAAAGCGAACGCGCTTCTTTTTCAAACACGAACGTAGCTGAAGCATTTTTAAATATATTTACACTGGCCAAATTAAACCTTTCCCTTCTGCTAAATATTGCAATTACTGCTCCTAAATGATGTAACTAATGAAACGCGAGAAGAAAAGATTCATGATAGCATGAGGAACTTAAATATCTATTTAGTACCTCGTATTTTATCTCTACTATATTACGCCAAAATCGAACAAAGATGAATGTGTGTTCCGGGTGAGAATTGACCCTTTCGTTCCCAAAATAATGATAAAATTATGTAAAAAATCGCACCGGATGACTGATAAACATCGATGTAAAGCGAAAACCTTCTCATTCGGCATCTAATGCGTGACTGTAGCGCTACATTTATTCTTGTAAATTTTAAAAACTAAATCAACCGTCTATGAAATTCTTCATATATTCTAAACTGCGCCATAGCATTTCAAAACGACATTGGTTCGAAAGGGCTACAATTATTGAACATGTTTCTAAAGAAGGTGAACATTTTTACCTGGTCGTATACTTCCCAAATAATAATTATTTTACCTTCTTAGAAGTGCTAGAACCTCGTTCAGGAAAGACGTATTATCGAAACGGCCGAAACGTGTAAAGGTAGAACAATACTTCTACTAATAGTGATAATTTTCACCACGTGAACAATTTGCAGTCAAATATTACAATTTAAATATACAAATAATTTAAAAAACTATAAACATATATATATATGTATAGGGTGTTTTGAAACTAATTCAGGAAATTTGTTTTATGCTATAAAGCTCGTCAAAATGAACAAAAAGAAGTCCTCAGGGAAAAATCATTTGAGTGAACAACTAATTAGTCGTAATTAATTTAATTTAAATGAAAAAATAGTTTTTTTTTGTTATAAATCAATATTTTGTAAAATAAAAATGGATATTGAAAAGAAGTAAACTACGTATTAAATGTAGTTGTAAATATATGGTTAACGATGATTTGTCAATGGCCTAGGGCAAAATATGTTGAACATTTTGCTGTACCACCAACTCAGCTCTTCTCGTAACGTTGTTTACGGCCCCCCGTTGCAAAAGTCCTAGTGTTCGTCGGATATCATCAAACGCTGCGACGATCCGCTGTATGCAGTCGTCTCGTGTGTTGGTTGGTGTACGATACACCTTTTCCCTAATAGAACCTTACAAGAAAAAATCCAGAGGAGTTATATCGGGGGAGACCTTGCTGGCCATTCAATCGGTCCGAGGCGCCTTATCGCCCGGAAAGACTTCATCCAAATGCCTTCTTACAACCCTTTTGAAGTGTGCCGATGCTTCATCATGTTAAAACAGCATACCTAGTCTAGTTTGCAGAGGAATGTAAATCGTTTTGGAGAAACTCGAAATATGTTGCACCGGTCAGTCTGTATAGTAAAAAAAAGGGTCCAATCTAAATTACAAAATTAATTATCAAATAAAAAAAATTAGTATTTTACGAAATAGAGATAACACATAGAATAAAATGCCTTTATGGTAGCTAAAGTTTTAAAAAATTTTTACTAACCAGCTTATCATCGCCAATCATTCCTGGCCAAACATTAAATATCTAAATATGGTTTCCCGTGTTAAATTGTGTTTTTTTTTCGGCCCAAAAATGATAATTACGTTAGGGGTCAGCATTCCGTTTCTCATGAATGTACACATTCGTCAGTCCACCAAATTTTTTTTTTTTAATTTTCCTTCTGACGAATCCAGCATACACTTACAACTACATCTAATACATATTTTACTTCTTTTCAATACTTAATTTTTATTTCAAAACATATTGAATCATAAAAAAAAAAAATATTATTTTTTTATTACAATGAATTAATTAAATTAATTATAATTAATTAATTTTATTCGCCTAAATGATTTTTACCTCGAGACTTTTTCGTTAATTTTGACGAACTTTATAGCGTAAAACAAATTTATACAAATTTTGTTAAAAAGTGATGCAAATTTCTTTCATTGCAAATAGTTTAATCGCGATTAAAGATAAAATAAATTAAAAAACATAAAGAAATATCATGCAGCTGACCAAAGCTTATTTTGATTGATTTATAAACCGATTCAGTACATAAGCACTATAAACTATTCAACATTTTCCAAACAACCTTTTATTTCATGCCGAAATTTATCGATAACAAATTTCTATTAGAGTTTTCGATTCTAAAAATGTTTTGTTATCTATTTCCTCTCCCTCTTCCTTCGCATTCTGTATACTTCACAATTCTCCTTATTCGCCTTCTCATCGGTAGATTATATATTTCACGTTCCGTACAAATTGGTTTTTTGTGGATTCTATCGAGATTAATGAATAAGCTGATCCATTGACTCGATCTACTGTCAGACTGGTCAACTTTTATTCCGATTTTCTTCTTCTACCATTAATATTCTTTCTAGAAAATGTAATCTTAAAACCATGAAATTATAATTATCCTCCTTCATTTTCTAACCCCGAGTCGTTTTATCGTATCATTCAATCAGTCCTTCCATCTCACCATTGGTACAACTTTCCTCACTTTTCTCGTTTTGATCATAATCGGTTTTCAGCATCTTCTTCTCATTTTTCTATCTTCGCCCTTTTGTTCTTTCCACAATCTGATGATTCTAATTTACTTCACGATACAAATCGTATCTTCTTCGAGTGCCTATTTATATCCGCAGCACGCCCCTACTTTTATTTAGAACTCATTTCCATCTTCGCTATTATTCCCGTAATATCATCTTTCATTTTTTCTATCTCCAGAAGTGGTCTGTTCTAATTTTATTCCTTCTACATCCCCCTCTTTCTGAACATTATAATCTAAAGCTCGGTAACGCCCTCGGCTAGTGAGCTCAAAAAAATAAAAATAAATAAATTCCTATATATGTATGTGACTAAAAAAAAAAATTGAATTAACCAGTTCGAAGGCGTGATTTTCCTTGCCGTTACAATTTTCCATCAGGTTTGTAACATCGTTTAAAAAGTTATTGTTTTTAATATTCTTTTTTAACAAAATTCCGATATAAAAGATCAGATATAACCGCAGCCACGCGTTAATATCATTTATATACATTAGGATACACACGTTCTTACAATTCTCCCTACACATTCATAACTATAAACAACTTCGTATTTTATCATGACGACTACTATAAACCCCTCCCATTATTCGACCTTGATGCGCTACTAAATTATGGAAAAAAAAATAAGGAAATTATCGAGCATGACAAGCGACCGTACGAATAATTCGTAATAATTTATTTTTCAAAATTTATACTTTATGACATATCTAAAGTCGATTAAAGTACTGCGTAAAGTTATAAATTTTTCTGTGCGACATACTTTCTTGTAATTTTCAGCTGCTGCCGCGTTTTTATTTTATTCGCCTTTTTAAATAATAAATACCCTTTTCGTTTTTGTTTTTTTTTTTCAATTTCGCGGGACGGGAACTTATTAGTAAAGGCGGCAGAATACATTTGAAGAATAATTTTTGAGAACCCAAAACGGCAGTCAGTACTCCGAACCTATTGATTATATAACTTTTAAATTCTGCGGAGAGTAATTCTAACGAAATGTAATTTCACTTGAAAAATATACGCTGAAAACTTAAAAGAAAAAAACCCGACGACACCCAGAGGGTATGGATACCCTTAACACGCGATAATCACGAATAATTTTTATATTGGAATTTTTGACAAAGTTATAATATCCGAATTAAAACAAAAAATCGTCATAGGCTTCTTGCGGATTATTTTCATCAAAGACACCCCCTCCCCCCCCCCCCCCGGTTGTGGTAAAAAAAAGCGAACAGATAGCATACTCTACACGGTAATATTTTAAGTGTTCCGTATAAGGCGTTAAATTAACTGCGTTCGGGTAATTAGGTTTCCGTCTTTTAAAAACGCACGAAAAAATCATTATACAAGTATATACTGACCGTCTCGTGTTATCTTCTTCTGGCTAGCCTTTCTTTCGTGTTATTCGAATTCAAAATGTGTTAATTGCATGAATAAGAAGACTACCGGAGTTTCCTACATTTTATTTTAGTCAACAGAATTATGTTTGGATTGTGTAAGAGTATAAACTTTGTTCAGCCGGCGGTGGTCAACGAAAACAAATTGTTCACGAGCTGAACCAGATAAAGAGACACAGTTTTATCCGGTCAGATTATCAACAGCGAACGCATCAAAGCAAAAAAAAAAAAAAAGAAGCTAAATAAACATTTATCTTAATGCGACATCAATCGGACCACCGTGAAGCAATGCTCGAAGAAATTCCAATTAAGACTTATTCCAATCAGACCTCTCCTGTATCCGTTATGTGTTGTTGATACTATTTAAATTATTTGTTAAGATCTCACTCGGCTTCTGGAAAGATAATTACGCAGCGCACCAGTGCGTTCTTCGTAGCGCGTCTACTCCTAAAAAAACTTCCGTTATAAAAGTTTTATACTTTATGTAAATCAGATTGACTTATCGAGATCGAAACGAATTCATTAAAAGTACGTTTGGAATCGTAGGCGCGCTTATAAACCAACTGTCCGAACTTGGTATATTTTAATTACATACATCAAGTCACCTTTTTTCAACACCAATCGTCATAAAATAAACGTTAACTTCAACCCGTTCGTAAATTCTTACATATCCGTGCGGACACAATACTAAACATTAAACAGCGTGTACAACTATTTCATTTAAAGTCAGTTTTATCGAGATTTATAAATCCTGCACACGCTTGCGTTCGACCGACGAATCTCCCCGGCACAGCTGCCACAGGCTGACCGATTAATATCTTACATCCTGCAGAGGATGTGATATATACCGTGTATCCCTGTCGTAGCAGCGATCAAAACAAATTAATGTTTTTCGAGTTCGCCTCCTCAGTAGTACACACCACCGCCGTCCATTTTTGAAAATATACGCAATTCAACGATTTGCAAGTAAAAATTGTAAAATGAAATAGTTTTCCGGAGGAGCAAACATCAAAACCGTAACACCATATAGAAAATCTTAATTAGTATGAAAAGACTATTTTGAGGCAGACGGAAAACAAAAGCGACCTTCAAATTAAGTTCTTCAAGAATCGGCTCTCTCGGTGAACTAATTACAAGTTCTTTGCACATTTCATGCGCACGATCGCTCACGATGTTTCACGAATTAACAAAAAAAAAAAAAAAAAGAACTGTATACGACAGAATTCAAGTAAAGGTTCGAATGACCGTATGTTCTTTCAAATGGTAACTCGACTTTCAGCTTGAATTTCCTAATTACGACTTCCTTACCCGAACCATAAATGTGTCCAAAAAAATACTTCAGCTAAATCTAGTGCCCCATTTTGTTTCACGATGTTCCATTAACGAATTTTACTATGCTTTGTCTGCTAAAGCCGTTTACATTTGTAATTTTAATCATTCAAAACGTTACAGCCGCATCATGTAAATGTCCCTCTCAGCTTTCATCCCAAACAAAATATTGTACAAGAACAAATTACAGACTCAGCTTTTAAGTTATTTAAAATCCGTCCTGGTTCTTCAACATCGATAATGAATGTCACTCTACCCGATTACGCTGTGAATTTGCGGCCTTTTCATGTAGTGGGATATCTTCTTGCAACAGCTCTTAAATTCCTATACGTTATAATTCGATTTAATTAGCGCGTAATCGTACTTGAAATTAAAAAATTAACAATTCTCCGAAATACTTAACGAAAAAGTGATGAATAAAAAGAAAAATTCTTATAAATTTATGATATAGCGAACTTTTTTTGTTTTTTTTTTTTAATTTACATTATGTTTTTACGTGTAAAAACAAAACACTAACCTTTTTATTTTTTCATTTGTAACGTTAATAATAGGCCCTAAAGCTACGTTAAAAATGAATTTTCTACTCGAAGAAGCGAGAGCAGAGCCCTTGGACACCCCTTTGCTCTTCCACCGCTACTGCAAAGGTCACAAAACGACAATTAACTTTAATAGAATTACACCGATAGAAATGTAGTTATTCACTAAATTCTCAAATTAATTATAATTTTGAGCGAAGTTCTACCAAACTACTTTTTCTGCTGCAGACAGAATATGCACGGGAACAGATGATATTGAAAAAAAAAAAAATGAAAAAAAAAGAAATAAAAAAAAAAGAAACATACATGCAAAATTACAAGTATAAAAATATGTATACACGGTGAATATTAAAAAAAAAAAAAAGTAAAAAAAAAAAACAAATAAATGTTAAACCGGCATTTAAATCAATCTGCCGAAAATCCGACACATATATATACTCGCATGCCGGTACGTGTCAAGTGTAAATATAATATTCAAACAAGTTTTAAAGGACTCTTATTACAACTATATAATATATGTAATAATATTTTATAACGGAAAAGCCATAAAGTAAAATTTTAACTTTCGAGAAACACACACATTCATAATGTTGAAGAACAATTCATTCATTACACCGAACTACGAATAACAAACAGATAGAAGAATATTTATTTATTCTGTTAAACCTATTAATTGCCCAAATTTAAAGTTTCAACAACACAATCGGCCGACTTTTTATGTGCTTTTAACACGAACCGACCAGCAGTGCGAGAACTGTTGACCGAAGAATTACTTCCAACTGCGTCCAACTAGTTTCTGTTGCCATTTAAGAAAGGAAACGAACGGAAAACATAAACGTTGTTTCGTTTAATATATTCCTCCATAATTTACCTCTAATGGTTGTTTTATTATTTGAAAATCAGATAAGCTGCAAGAATAAAAAACTAGACAAACAAATGAACGAGTACTCTGCAAACGGTAAGCTCCGTATTTCCCTACAACATTAATTCCGATGATTTTTTATAACGCGCCATAGATCAAAACTGATCGTCGTTACATGTTCTGTCCTCACGAAAGATTATTTACAGCTTAGAGAACACATTAAAAACGTTTAATATTTTAATATACGCCAGTTTGTTCGTTGTTCGTACGTTCGTTTTTTGGTTTTTTTGTTTTTTTCTGTTTATTATTTCTATTTTTTCTTTTCTCCTTTTTAACTCACTTTTTTTCTACTTACCGTTTAAAACAGGAAAGCCATGTCCAAATAAACAATGTCCTGGACGATTAGAGATACAACCTTGCAGAGGACACTGCGGATACCCGGTAACACATTTCTGGAGGCACACCGAATTCGCCATATTTTTTCAGGTAACTCACAGTTTCTATACAGCATGTAGACAGATTAACATTTCCAGTATCCCCCTTTCTGCATCCTGATGATTTCTTCTACAATCCTCCGAAAATTCTATTTCCTTAATAATTTAAAAAGGCAAAACGAGAAATATCCGCATACCCAAAAAAATCTATTAATAATTAAATCATTATACAATATATATCCGCGAAATAAGAACGTGTAAAAAGCGCAGCCAAAAGTTCTGCAGTCTACAAAAATATCCGATATATAACTTCCAACCTTGACACATGTCCTCATATTAACTTGACCGTTTTTAAACGCATCTACTACTTCGGTTACTTTACCCCTGCATCCAATTAATTTTATAAAAATAAAAGAATACGATTAAATATATTTTGATGTAACTCAATTATAAATCGGCCATGCTGGTTTTATTTATTACCTTTTTTTTTACATATAAAAATATTTTGAAAAATTTTAAGTGACGAAATCATAAAAAATCAACAAAAGTATTTCTTGTAAAGTTTTTACGCCGTTAGTTCCTCAAACAAATATCTCGGTAGCCAGAAGGAACTTTTTTCAATTATAAAATTATCTTCTAATTATTATTAACAAAAAGTGAAATTTACTTTTCATTACTATTTTTAAAAAAGAAAGAAAAAATTGCAATTCATTTCAGTTTTATTTAAGTTGATAAATATATTTCCTACAAGTGTTTAACCATCTTTAAACAATCTGACCTATAACTTTTCAGAAAGCAATCACTTTAACTCGAAGTAATCCACTCGCAATTTCCGTTTTTAATTTCTTTTCGTCAAGTTGAAATATAAGTAAAAATTGTTAAAATTATTTTTGAAAGTGATAAAAATACAGAACAAATTAACTAATCATAAAAACGAGAAAAAATTTACCGCCCTTTACGTTTTTAATTTACTAATTTACTTTTAACAGTAACCTCATTTCATCCGATCGTGTCTTTCTCTTTCAACATCCCAAATTATTTTCAACATGCTCATTCGTACAACAATAGTCACAATCTTCTCGGCGTATGTTATTTATGACAGCTTTTATTCGATTAAACATTTTTGTCTAATACTTTTAAGTTAAAGCTATCGTGTCCCGAAAATTATGTTTTCCTCTTTGTCAAAATTAAAATTATCTACACCGTATAATAATAGACTTCTAATTATATATACATATATAAATATATAATATATATGTACATCATAAAATAAGTACATATTGGTCTCCTTATTCAGATTAAAATTATAACAAATCATATTTAATTAATCACAAAAATACATAATCTACTTAAAACTTTGCAAAAATACCATTAATTTGTAACCGATCATGACGATCGTACCTAAAAGGTGGTAGAGTAAAAGGAGCAGTTACTTCTCTAAGATGAATGAATGCCTTGATTTTTTTAATATTATGCTCTATTTCCTATTATTTAACTCTTAAAACTCTGTTTATAAAAAAAGGTTCATATTTTTATTTTTAACTTTTTTTTGGCTTCTCTTAAATTCAGCTTCGCCAGTCGCAGAAAGCTGGGCCATACGCACATTAGTAGAGTTACACTTTTACCCTATTAAAAACAAACCGGTGTAGCACATTATATATTATTCTTTTAAAATTTTTTGTTAAACCGAATTGGCCTACAACGAGCTTGCAACGCGCAAAAAATTAAATAAACAAAAATAAACGAAATCTTCGCAACATTCTAAACTGAAATAATATACTAAAGAGACAATAAAAACATACCTTCACTTAACTTTTAGGTAAATTTACATATATTCGCATATTTTTTTTTAATTTGAAATTTTTCGTGTTATAATGAATTAATATCTGCGATAATCCTCTGACTAAAAATAAAAAAAATGACCCGTTTATCTAGCACAAAATTTTTAATATTTTTTAAATCTCAAAAAAATGTATTCCTAATTTGCAGTTTAATACGTAAAACAGCAAAAGCAAATATTTATTTCTTGCTATTGTTTATTTAAAAGAGATCGAAAATCCCTCTTGAAATATTTCAATTTCAATAACAGAGATAAATTCTTTCTTGACGCTTTCAAAAAATTACACAATTACTATTAATACTATTGACATTTGTCACGACCTTTTATCAATTTTTACTTATTCTTCTTTATAAAATATCGAACGTGCTACGTCCAGTTACAGCACCGGACAGGTATAAACAATTGAACTATTAATACGAATAAAACTTTAAAAAAGTAACAAACTTAAATATATTTTATAATTTAACGAAAAATTTACGATTCCACTTCTAGTTATTTAAACGAAGATCTACACAATGTATGCGTATTTAACATTTCGTAGAAACAATTAAACGAAAATTAACTAAATCCGTTTTAAAGAACATTCTAACTACAGCGTGGATTAATTGTTGTGTTACATTCGTAATACGAGTATCGAAAGTAAAAAAGTAACACACAATCATTATTTCAACTTTTATTCGACTTGCATGCACGTGTGTATATTACAAATTATTTTTAAAAGTAGGTTTCTTTTTTTTTTTTTCTCTCTCTCTATAAGTATTCCCGTGTCAGAATAAAACAAATATAACACAGAGATATAAATCGTGACCGTGACAATCTCCAGATAAAATTAGATAATTACACGGTACGTTTAAGAGAAGGTGTACCCGCTAAGCTAAGCATATAATTAACGGTAGATCGTAATTGAATAATGATTATTCATCCGGTGTGTAAACCCGGAAAGATATAACCATTTTACGATAGTCTACAATGCGGAATATAGGCGTATAATGAAACTATCGATCGATAGATCGGAATGAAATCGATCGTTTAATCGGCCGTTATTGGTCAATCGGTTAAGAATAATTAAACTGAATTTATGATGTTTACCTTTAGGCGAAGGGAATACACGATCATCTAAGACCGGAGGCGAAAAATACTGCTGAAGCCAGACGAAGCTTGGGCTCCGGAAGACGTGTTCGTGGATTAGCCATGCTATTGTCCAAAGAAACTTCTCTAACTGCAAAGGTAAAAATACATCATCAGTTGAGTGGTAAATTATCAATTTCAATGTTTAATATATGACGACCACACAGAAGTATGACTGAGAAAAACTCATCGACAAACTATTCGCGCTTAGGCAGAATTCACAACAACCGATAACGATAATTATAACATCACAGTGTATAAAAATAATGTACGAATAAAACTCGAAATAGACAAAGTAGAAAAAAATTACCACACACGCATCGTGCAAATTCTCTTACAACTTTCTAATTCATAGCGATTCACTGAAAACAATGACGTAATAGTTAATAACCTCGTTTGTAAATCGAACGAGAATTAAATCAAACACTCGCAACTTGATTCAAATAACAGCACATAGCGGGACAGCCATTACTCGAATGAATAAACATCGGTAAAGTAACCTCTCCTCTAGACAAACTCCTTTTGTATTCAACGAGATAATGAAAGTCCATGAAAAAAAAAACAACATAATTCTAAATAAAGAAATTATATTTTCAACCACTAACAGCTCGATTACTTATTTTAAATCGCAGCTCCCCCCCCCCCCTCATTTTCCAACACGACAGTCTAGTTGAAATCGAAAAATTTTAGATGCTTAATCGTAAATTGTTACACGGATCTGGAAGTATTTTTATGCACATTTTTTTGCTTAAAATCGAAGAAATAATACCATTATTTTAGTATTCTCTGTGTATCTTTCACGTCAACGGTCGCGAGTGTTGCATTATCAACAAATCTAAAATTCATAATTTTTTTATCGTCTTCGCGAGAATTCCAATAGTTCGCGTCGTCTAATGCAATTGCCGAATAAAATTAAATGATAACTGAATAATCTGTAAAAACGAGAGAAGATACTTTCGATAAGGTTTGCCATTGTAAACGTTACAACTAAACAGCGACTTTCGTAATAAATACGAAAACAAAATTTTGTTATTATCATGGAACATGCTTTAGCCGTGACACCTAACTAGCAGAAAACATTACACTAAATTGGAACGCGAGAGGTAAATAAGAATACAGCCTTTTCTTCTAAATCAATCGTGCTCGAACCGCGCTCCGATGATGTTCGTCTGTCACGGTGATGATTGTCGTTAATCGACGTCTATATGTAAATGTACTATGCATTATAATGGTATATCTACGGGGAAAAAAAGATACAAAACGGTGTTGTCGAATGAATGAAAGAAATGTGATTACGTAGAAGTATTGAAAAATACGGTTTTGATGAAATGTACGAAATAAAGAAAACGAAAACTTTTGATGAACGAAAGAAAACATGAAAATCACGCAAATCTCTCGAAAAAACAATTTCCAGCGAAAGTTGTCTTATCGATTTATAGTGTTATACATTTACATATCCAGTCAGTCGCGTTCGGACTGTGCTCCGATGATGTTCATCTGTCCCTGGTCCTGATTGTCCTCCATCGACATCTATGGGTAAATGTACTTTACATAAAATCGTTAAGATTATTATTTTCTTTGAAATTCAAGACATTCATTATCGCATCTTCAATTTTAACATATCGTACCAGAAACAGTTGAAAGTATCAGAGATACTAACAGACGGCAAACGGCTAAAGCATGTCCCATGTTTTTTGAATTTTAGCCGTAGTCTCTAAACAGTGAGCATTAGGGAGTCCGGGGGTCTCCAACAGAAAGGCGCCCAGCGCCTATTTTCTCTGATCTTTTTATACCAAAGGGAAATTTTAACTTAATCCGGTATTAGAAAAATTTTATTTACATACGTATTACATAAATTACGTATTCCACTTTTCTAGTCCATAAATTAAACAATTTTGAATTTATCGATTTATTTTTTCATTTTAATTTCCGTTCTTTATATATTTTTTGACGATTTTTCAGTTTTTTCTTTGAAGAAAGTCTTTTTTTCTTCTTCTTCTTCTTCTAAGACGTTACTTTTAATTGTACCAATTTTTATGCGATACCTGTAACTGCCAAATGTTATACAATTTTCATATTTATTTCCGAAACTATCGCACAATCAATGGCAGTTGGGGTTCACAATAACAGTTAAAAAACGAATAGGTGTCGGTCACGTAATTTTTTTCAATCTTTCGCATTAAGGAATAACGAGAGGAAATTCTATCTTTTAAGATTACAAAAAGAAAAATTAAACAAAATTTTATAAACTCGAATACGAATTATGTTTTTATCACTATTCAACAACCGTTTCTTTAAAGGATTTATTCTAATATGTTATATTAAATCTGTTTCCATTTATTTTGTTTTTCTTTTACAGATAATGCCATCGAAAGAAAAAAGAAAACTGCTAAATTTTGGAAGTTCCATGCAATCGTCGAAATCAGTGTCGCCGATGACTGTTAATTTACAAAACACTAACAACGGTAAATAGTTTAAAATGAATTATAAAAATTAATAATCGTTATATTTCGATAGCTTCGATTGAATCGCAAAAAAATAAAAACAAATAAAAACAAAGTAGCTAATTTAACGTTGTTAACTAGCGTTAACAATGTTAATTTATAGGTGGTTAATTAATAAGACTAATAGGCACAAGGTAATGTTATGTTACATCGTTGAAAAAAATTTTAATTTTCATTGAAACTGTTAAACTGGTAATGAATTATTTCAAATTTTACGGGTCAAGAATAAACCATTTTAAAATTTGAAGAACACGTGCATCACAAACAGCCTGGGTGAGGAGCAAGGCCGCCCCCGCCCACCCATGAGAACTGAAATAGTTATTATAAATGCACAAAAATCTGAAAAAAATTAAAATAAATATTGATGATTTTTTAGAGTGTTCTTACCTACTTTTAAAAGAAAAAAGAAAAAATATGCTTCATATTTTTAGGTACTTCATTAATATTTTATTACATGTATATGTGATTTTTATTAATGTTTTTATACGGGGTAATTCATTTAAGTAAATTATTAATATATAAATTAAAATGATAGAAATTATTAATAGTATGAATATTAGTGCAAAATGTATTGTTATTTATAAAATAAATATGTAAAGAAAATGTTCACCCCCTCCCCCTCCTCTTTAAAGTTTTGACCTTTGAAAATTATTTTAACATATTATTTAGTTATTATATAATAAACTGCGACCATCGTCACCCTTGTTTTTACGTATAAATGCATTTATTAAAAAATATCATCATTATTATTTCATGTTTCGTGATTATAAAAAGTTTGATTAGTTAAATTCGACTTTTAAATCGCTTTCAAACAAACATATATGCAAGTTAAAGATGAGATTTTATTTTTTATTTTTTTATTCTTCTTTTGTTCTTTTTTTTACTTTTTAAGGTCCTCTTATCAGGTGCGAAAAACTCGTCACTATTATAAAAATACACGTTCCACCAATATATATGTATATATATATTTTTTTTTTTTTTTTTATTTTTGGTTTATTTATTTATTTATAATAATTCGAACATATTTCAAGCAGACATAAGCCTTATTATTCGAAATATTACCCGCAATACGGTTACATTAATTAGCAATACAGTATTTAAAAAAAAAATTAAAAAAAACAATAATAATAATAATAAGAACAATTTTACTACTGTAGATGTAAGTTATAAAACTGCATCAAAAAGTAACAACGTTATAAATACAAATAATAAAGGAAGGAAAAAAAATAGTATCACGATGCACACTAAAATGTAAAAACTATTGGGTGAATAACACTACTTCCATGATAATACACCGGAATTTAGACGAAGCCGTTTCCCTTTTAAAATTTCAGAAAAATTTGTCATTTTACAAAATCGAAATTAAATTCGAAAATATGGAGATCAATTTCGAAAAAACCGAATATATTTCAATTTATTCTAAAATAAATTCCACGGCTGATTTTTGAAGTAAAATAAAAACTGGTAAAATATGGATCGGAAATCGAAATCATTCGAATAAATTAAAAATGAAATATTTAATATTACAAATAATCTGTTGGAAAACTTCTGCCTGTTCATTACTGAACGATAAAACAAGAGTCATTGTATTACTTTTAATTAATTTTCAACTAACGGTTTTGGTTACATTTGCAACAAATACTAGCTGCTATTTATTCTTAATTACTTCTTTTTCGAGTACTATGCATATAATAAAAAATAACTCTGTTTTTACTTGTAGGTTATTCCTGTTCCTGTCCATTGTATAAATGTAATTGTTACAATACTAGTCACTATGTAAATATGATAAATAACCCGCAACTACAATATAATCAGCGCAATAACAGTCCGAAGGAAATGATTGTGGAGCAGACGAATTACTTCCCGGCAATACAGCCTGCAGTTCAAACGTTCGAGTTCTCGAACGACATTTTTCAGCAGCAATCTGTTGTTCACGCTCCCTCCGAACAGACGATACATTCATCTCCGGACTTTAGCGGTTATAATTCTTCCGACGGTGCCGACAGATCACCGATAACAGTTCTCGATTTAGGCAGCGGAGCCATTGAGAGAACTTCGTTAGGCCACGAAGAGCCGCCAACGCCATTCTGGGAATCGTCCGATATAAAACAAGAAGAGAATAGTTCCGACATTATAGAGCCCGTTATCAGAACGATTTTCGAGCAAACCGAATTCAGCTCTGCTAATCCATCGAGCAACAGTACCATCGCGCCACCGTCCAACGTTAACTTTCAAAATTACTACAAAAATTCCGAACAGCCTTCTTCATGCTGTTTCCAATATGAAGTGAAAAAAGAACCAGCCGTATTCATGGACAGTGAAATACATTTCCAAGAATATTCGAATACATTATCGTCATATCAAAATAATAACGAAAACGATAAATACCAAATTAACAGCTCCTACAATCAATGCAGCGATCCGTTTTCCGAAATAGACATTTCACAGCTCGAGTACTCGTCTGATAAGCATAGCTATCATGCGGACGGTATAGACGCATCCGTATTGTGCGACGAAGAAATTTTCGCCGAATTTCCGCTCAGCACTTCGGAACACCAACCGCTGAACAACACGGTTGCAGCCTATTGTTTAAACAATGAACCTAGTTATCAGAATTGTATGTTTATGTCCCAGCAGTAAATGCAACGGTTTTTAGTTATCAGTGTTTTCTTTTCTTTTTGTGATTTATTAATTTTATCGATTTTCGTAATTATTATTTAATTATTTGTAAAATATGTAAGTAAAATACTACGAATACACGAATTATTAGTCAATTTTAATAATAATGGTAATAACGTTGTAGAATTAATGACAGCGAACTGTTTTTCAGTTTAAATATTTAGACGACATATGTACACTTCAAACATTTTTTGTTACCTACTACAATTTTTACATTACGAACACACATGTTGTATATTGTTATTACGCATAACATAAATAGTACCTATTATTTATGCAATTTACAAGAAGTGATGAAACATTTAGAACATATCCGTTTTACAATATATTTCGACGACAAAATTTGAAACCATAACAAACGTATATTTTAAAGACTTTAAAAATGCATATTTACTCCTATTAAATGAGATGGGTATATAAAATTTTAACAAGAAACGATTATTTAGAAACCACTGAAAATAAATATACATAGAATTTAACGCGGTATTTGAAGCATCCGTTATCGTAAAATAATCTACAGTATACATCACTTGAAAGTTCAAAAATAATCTTATCCAATAAAGTGTTACCGTAGACTGCAAAAACTTTTATAATTTAACTACAGTCAGTTTATTTTGCACATGTGCTATACCATATATGTATGTATATGTAATTCTATTAACGACAGCTACCTTCGTTTCTTAAAGTTACGTAAAAGGTAAATTTTAATATCATAAATTAAACTGACATTAGAAAAGTTTAAAAATCCAGTTCACGGCAGACCTCCTCCATAATCTCGTTCGGCTACATCTACATCACGCCGTATTTCCTATAAGCGAACAGAATCGTCTCCTTGCAATATTAAAAGTGCACTGATGGAGAAATAGGACTGCGTCATTTGTACTTCTCCATCAGCTTATTCTTTCTTTAATTGTGAACACAGCGTCAGATTAACTTTTACACCAGTGCTGATTCCTGTTGATATCCAGTTGTCTGCTGTTATTGATAACTCGAAAGGTGGCAGCAAAGCCTTTACTCTGTTTACTTTTGCATATAAGTTCGTAGAAATTGCTCTAGATTTGACCTACAATACAAAAATGAAAGAAATGTGCTGTGACACGATTGAACTATTTTCGCATTTAATACTATAAAGAAGTACTTTAATGCATTTGCTTAAAGTAAACTAATAGTTTGATGGTCAAGTCTGTAGAAAAGAAGTCCTGTGCTATAAAGGTGTTTGGATTCAAATCTAATTGTTCTCTTTGTAATTTTAATTTTAAAATTTTAAATGAATACTACGTAAAATATTATACAAGTAATGGAGACACTAATAAGATTATTATTCCCTACTTATATATGTTTTCTAAAATAACTCTTCGTATAATCATAGCCGTATACATAGTACTTGTTAATAAATTGAGAAGCACAAATACCGAATTTTGTCTATATGTAGAAAAAGACGAGTAAAAATCCCTCTGCATAGATAGCAATAGGTCAATTTTTTCTTACTTTCAAAGAAATTTGTAATTTTTAATTTTTGATTATAATGAGATAAATGATAGTATTTCATTAGCATTTTTTATTATGATCTACGCCACTGGCAGGGCCGGATCTAAGGTGGCGGGGGGCTAAGGAGGGCTATAGCCTCGAGCCCCAGCTTTCGAGGGACCCCGTGCTTTCAAACAGAAAAAAAGTTTAATTTTCCACATGCAAAATTTAAGTTTCTTTTCCCAAAATATTCAATACTGTAAAGATTCAAGATTTTAAATTTGCGTTTTTTATCCTAAAAAAATTCAGTTCATTTTTTTTACATAAAAAAAGGAGCCATTAATTATACCTTTTCTCCCAATAAACTAAATACTACACATAACAGTAGTGGATCCACGGGGGAAGGGGATAAGAGACCCCCTCCACGACCAAAAAAAAAAGAATTAAAGCATCTATGAAAAAATTTGTTATAACAGAGAAACTTAATTTATGCGATGAAAGATTTGTATAAATGTTACCTATGGATTCAATTATAACTAATATTTAATACAGTTTTCTAGTAAAACTATAGATGTTACGTTTTTACCTTATTTTAAACCCAACTGTCGTCAGTCTTTAGGCCTTTCTTATTTATTTTTAACTTTTATTTGGTAATGTAAATGAAAATAGTTCAATGAGAAATATATACATATATATTTTTGTTATTTGCTCACGAACAAAGAATTGGGATCGGATTACTAATAAAAATGTAAAAAAAAAGTAAAGTCTAATAAAAATACTATTTTTCTTACTATTTCTAAACTACCATTTTAGCTAGAATTTTATAATTTCGTTTTATCTTTCACATAAAAATAAAACAAAATTTTAATTAAATTGTAATAATTGTATACTTATAAAACATTTTTAAACAAGTTATTTCTCAAATTTATTGCCTGTCGTAGTAGATATCACATAATTATATAATCCCCCCCTCCTCCAATATCTCACTGGATCCGCCCCTGCATAAAATTAATATAGAAATTATACAAGATAAATCTAATTTATTGTGTTGAAAAAATAAATAAATGAGTTCTATATTGAATAATGAAGAAACATTCAACAAATTGATTAATAACAATTCTCTATTCAAATATTGATACCCATGCAATCGTTGTAAATTTTTCTATGTAAAAACCTTTTTACGATCTGAAATATTCTTAACTTTACCAATATTTTATTTTTTTACTTTTATTGGAAGTTAATACGTTATATTTTGAACTGTATAAAAATAGTTTTAATCGATTGCTGATTTTATAAATATATTTGTGTTTCGAAAAATGTAATAAACCAAACGTTTTATTCACTTTTTTCTGATCACGTGAACAATTATGGAATTTTAAACATGCATGTTTAATTTGTGTAAAGAAAAGAACACGATCAAAAACATCGCATGAGTATATCAAAATTAGCTTGAAAACCGCTGTAGCGACAATACCGCCGCCGCCATTGTAGATAATGCATTATAAATAAAGTTTTTATTTTTATTTAAGAAAAAAACGATTATTTTTTTGCTACCCACAATATTTAATTTACATAAAGGGTACAGGAAAAAACCGGGTAAATCACAAAATTTCGAAACGGAGAAAAACTAATTTTTAAATTTAAAACGTAATTACACTTGTATAAGACTTCTTACAATTAATTTTATTGCATATAAATATAATGTTAAATGTAATGTATTGAAAAAGGTTTAAAAAACAATCATAATATGTATTTAAATTCACATTAAACTCGTATAACCACTTTTTGCAGGGAAGAAACCAGAGGTAAATCATCTAAAACAAAGTTATAATGTACAGCCGATTATTTTTTAAAACTCTGATCAACAAATCGTAGTACATTTTAATAAATAATAATCGGAACAATTTTATGACAGACTTACTTACTAATTAGTCATGAGTTAATTTACCGAAATAAGGAACAGCTCTTAGGCTACATAATTTCATAAGGCTCATTATGTGTTTGTATTTAGCCTTGGAAATTAGAAGATCGCCTAAACATAAATGATGAAAAAGACGTATGTTTTTCTATTATTATGGTGGTATTGTACTGATACCCACGAAAATTCTTTATGTAACTTTTATTAATAATTTCATTGATTCATTAAGCCTCCTGTGGTGGCAACTAGCATGTTTACCCCTTTGATCGCTTGGTACGCAGTTCCACTCTGTTTTAAACTCAATATTGAATTTTACTTTTAGATATTCTGTGAATCGAGCAAAACGCTTTGGCACAAATGTCGTTGTTTTCACATCCGCTCACACAAACTCTATATGCGAAACTAGCGTCACATAAAATAGCATCTCTTTCATCTGGCCGATGTCTCCTTTGCTGAACAGGAAGTACAGTTATGAGACCGCACAAATAAGCATTTCGTTTATCATGCGACTTCAATTTATTAAACTTACTATATTTTCCCTTACCTCTTTTGACATATTATCAAAACATATTAAACGTGAACAGTTACAATTAGTTCCCATTTCATGCGTACTTATTCTCAACTTTTTATCTGTATCAGAGATACATCCGGTTTTCGTTTTTTTTTTAGTTTCTAAATTAATTTCAATTTTTTCTAAATCGGAAGACATTCTGTGTTATTAATGAAACAAAAACACGACAGCATACACACTAAACGAAAAACAAGATAAAATACATAAAACGAAAAAAACAGTAGAATACAAGCCGACTATTACGATAAAAAAACGCAAATTATTCAACATGGATATACATTGGAATGATAAAATTTAACAGAACATGCTTTAATATTACTATATTGACATATTCCATAAATATTGCACTATCCATGATGAAAGTAAAATTACACTAATTGTGCTGCCATCTTTCGTCATATGACAAATATTAATTGACTTGCATGGTTCTTTCCGTGTTTTGCTTGACTTAACCGGTTTTTTCCTTGTACACCAAAACTTCAACAGTGTATAACACTTGACTAGTTGGTTTTTCTTGCAGTTTTAATACTCTGAAAGGTAGTTTCCGTTAACGTGAAGTAACTATAATGCAATTTTGAAAAAAAAACTGACTTACTCAGTTTTTTCCCTGTACCTTTCGTATATATAATTATTTTTTTGTAAAAAAAGAAAAAATGCTATTAATAAAAAATTACAAATATTAACATATGTATATATATATATATATACTATGGGATTGGTCTCACTGGCCGCTTCGCAGCTAGTTCCCTCAGACTTTAAATTATTTTACTTCGTAAATTTTCATAAAGACTGCAACGTTCATATATAATACTTTATTTATTTTTTTTAAGAAGTACATGAATACGTCAATCAATAAAGTGAAATTTATATTAAAATATCTAAAAAACAGAAACCGCCAACAGGATAATATATGTAAGAGGAATATAAAGCAGGTAAAAATAAAGTAAAGCAAGTCCCATACCGTTGACAGGGCGTCGGGGATTGTGATACATTTAATTCTTTTTAGGGACGTTAGTATGCAGGTTAAAAAGAAAACCAATACCGTAACTCACATAGAACAGGATATGGAAGTTTTTAAAAACTTTTTTCTTAAAACTCGATTTTCACTTTTTTCTAAATTTTGACCCCTTAATTTAAAAATTTTTGGGGTCTCATATTTTTCCTATATTCTAGCGAATGAAATTCATTATTTAAAAAAAAGAGGGACCTTCAGCTACCATGGAAAGGGCTGTTGACTTTTTTTTAGTTTCCAGCCTTACCACTTTTTGCGTGTATTTTCTCAAATTTTGGTTCCTAAAAATCAAAATTTTTCGAATATTATAATTTTCCTTTATTCTGAAGACCTTCTTAATATGTAGGTTAAAAAGAAAATCAATACCGTAGGCGGTGGAATCTTTTAAAAACTTTTTGCTTAAAACATGATTTTCACATTTTTCAAAATTTGGGCCCTTTGATTTTAAATTTTGAGGGTCTCGTATTTTCCCTATATTGTAGTGATTGATATACATCATTTAAAAAAAAAAAATGACCTCCAGCTACAACGGAAATGGCTGTGGACCTTTTTTTAGTTTTCAGTCTTACCGCTTTAAGCGTGTATTTTGCCAAACTTTGTTCCCTAAATATCAATATTTTTCGATTTTTATTAATTTTTCTGTATTCTAAAGACCTTTGTATGCAGATTAAAAAGAAAATCAATACCGTAACTCATATAGAACCGGCTGTGGAATTTTTTGAAAACTTTTTTTTTAAAACTTTATTTTTACATTTTTCAAAATTTTGAGCTCTTTAACTTTAAAATTTTGAGGGGTTTATAATTTTTTTTATGATCTCACGAAGAAAATGCGTCGATTTAAAAAAAAATTAACTGTGTAGCTACCATAGAACGAGTTGTACGATTTTATTTTTTGCAGCTTTATAAGATAGATATATACATATGTGTGTGTATAAAATGGTTTATTTGACGTTAAATTTATGTATTTTTTTTTTTTTAAATAGTCGTTCATATGTGCACAGTAGGTTTTTTTCTTTGTTTTTCACATATATGATAATGAATTCTTTCACCATTTTTCTTTAAAGGGGGGGCGGGGCCCCCTCATTCAAGATTAGTCCTGGGCATCGTAAATCCTTAATCCGTTCCCGGTCACAGGTTTCTATCAGTTCCGTTAAATTACAATAAATATTTAATATATTAAATAACATAAGCTAAACAAAAAAAATATTTGTGCAAACAGCTGGCAAAGTTAAACTTTGTGCCACCAAAATAATTTTTTATCTACATATGAAACTTCTGGTTGCAATAATCGATATCGTTATAATTAATTATCATGTACTTTTACATGTAATTCTGCCAGTTCCAGCAATATTCGTCTCTATAACTGAATATGTCACTTCAAGCAATGTTTACTGTTTCACTAAAGTAATATTTAAAAAGTTAACAAATATTCTTTTCTAATTTTTCTGACAAATAGAAGTCGGTAACCATCAGAGAAAGAAATATCATAATTTAAAATGAAGCGGGCAGAAATGTAATAAATAAATAATACTAGAAAAGGGTGATTTGACAAAACTTGTTTATATTAATGTTCTTAACAGTGTTGGTCTGGGAAAGCTCGCGGTCTTTTTGTTAAAACTGTCTCCAATTTGAGCTTTTTATTTGTTTAATATTTTTAAAAAAGAAACATACGTATTTCTTACAATGACCGTACTTCAAATTACACTTAGCCTTCTTTTTCTTATATTTACTTGTTTGAATTTTATGTTTAATGATAAAGGTTAAATAGTTTTTAAAAAAATCGCGAAAAATTATGTGTCCTTCCTTTTGCAGCATGATTATTACATTTAAAAATTTCTAACTAATTCTCAAATACTCGCATTCCTGGATACTTGACTAGTTATTGGAACGTTGGATTTTCTGCCTAAAAATTTATAGTTATCTTTCACTTAGCATACAGTTAGCGCATGTTGACTGACCTTGTATTAATTAATTTGTTTAATAAGTACAAAGTTTGAAGAATATTTTTTTTAGCACAAATTCATTGAATAACCCCACATATCATATTTGTTTGTTGTTAGGTTTCTATTTTAAAAAAAATAAGAATTCAAGTGAAAGAAGTTTCTCTTTTGGTAAATTTCAAATTAGAAAACTTTTTAATAGTATTTGTTTATTTTAGCGACCTTTACCTAAAGGAAAATTTATTCTATAAATTAAAAGCAAATTACGCATCATGTTGTTTATATTTATTTAAAATCAAAGGAAAATTATCTATTTTTAAAACCATATATGGCCTAAATTTAAATAATCATATCGAGATATTGTAAAAAAAAATCATTACACAATCACTAAAGAGATTATAAAACAAAGGTTTTGATTTCGGTTTTCAGTTTGGCTAAAAAAATTTTGTTTCAGTTGGACACTGTATTTATTAGTGCAAAATAATTTGTAGTAAATAAATACGAATAGGCAGAAAAATTTGTTACATTACAAATGATTTAAAATTTTCGTGGCTATTGTTATTGACCATTTGTCTACTTTAAGGATTGAATTTTTCCGTGTTCAATTCATTGTTTGCCTGGTTCTGATGATGAATAGAGCGGTGATATTCGAAACTTAAATGAAAATAAATTGTGACGTCGTTATTACCGAAAAAAGTAGACAAATTTATTACATTACATTTAACATTAGTCTACTGCACATACCTTAGTGAAATTATATTTCTCATATTTCCTATTACGATTTACCCTAAAAGTTATAGTAATTAAGTAAAGTATTGAGAAAATAATATAAAATAGTTCATAATTTTCTCGTTCACAAACGGGCAAATGCGAGAGCTAGATTTATATTGAAATCCGCAAAGAAGTCCTCTTGGAAAAAATTTCCGTGTTAAGTTCTCTAGATTTGGAAAATGGCCAGAGCCTTCAAATTCTAATCCTCTTCTCACCCTTCCAACTTCAGTATTCCCGACGATAGCCATTTTCCTTTTATTGATTCCGTCGCTCCAGCTTATGTTCCTTCTTTTGATGAATTGTACTCTCCTTTTCCGAAAAATTCTCCTCCTCAATTCCTAACTTCGGCTTTCAATTTTAATGAATTAAAGTCTGTTCTCTCCAAATCGTCAAGACCTACTCCAGGACTTGACGGTATACCCTATCTCGCTCTTAAAAACCTTTCTGACAATCCCTCAGTTTTCTTTTTAATATTTTTAATTCGTTCCTTTCAAAGAGTATAACTCCTTCCTCCTGGAATTATTTTATCGTCATTCCCATTCCTAAGAAAAATTCTTCTCTACGTCCTACTTCTCTGGCATTCTCTATTAGAAAACTATTTGAGAGTATGCTCAACAAGCGCCTTGTTTAGTGGCTGGAGCATAATAATATATTTCCTATTAATATGTTCGGCTTTCAGCCTAGTATTGGTCCTTCTGATTGTGTTAGTCTTTTCGTTTCTCACTTATACAAGTCTTTTATCCAAAAACATTTCACTCTATAGCTTCCCTTATTGATGTCTCCTCTACTTTTGATGATGTTCATCTTCCCACTTTAAGAGATAAAATGACGGCAATTAACATCCCAATTAAATTCACTTCCCATATTATCAATCTCATGTCAAATCGTTCTATCCACTTCACCTCTCCATTTCTTGACGCTCCAAGAAAGGTTTTTGCGAGGTCTACCTCAGAGTTCCTTCCTCAGTCCTACTCTTTTTAACACCTATACTATCAGCAGTGGCGGCTCGTGTCAAGTAAATCTGGGGGGGGGGGGCTCTAATATAAAATTACAATAATTTAAAAAGTGTAATGACATAAGCTTACCTTGCTTTTTTGTCCACGTTTTAAACTAAATAAAACTGGTTTAGTGCATTCAAGTTCTGATTTAATTAAAAAAAGATGATAATCTATTGAATACATTTTGTATCTAGATTGAAATTTATTAAATAATATTTTCTAATCTTTTCCTTATATAATGTATAATTCTTTGCGTTGAGTAAGTTTCACTGTAAACGTGCCCAAAAAAAAAAAAAAAAAACAAGAAAAAAAAATCTACATGTGGCATAATTTTATGAAATAAGGTAAGCCAAAATATAAAATCTGGGTCTTCTAAGGTTCTTCGTAAACTATACGCTTCCTTGCATGTAATATTTTTATTACATTTTTCTTCTAGTTCTTCGAAATATTCTATTAATTTTTCTCGATTTTCGAAAACAATATTCACTGTGCGCATATTATAATTCCAACCCGTAGTGACCGTTCTAGGTAATTTCCGGTTTACAATTTCTTGCAGTACATCACATCTATGAGCAGAATTTGAAAAAAAGCTTGTTATGGCGGACAAATTTGAAAAAAAGATTCTAATTTTGGAATCCCTATTCGTAACACTGATTTTTTTTCTTGAAGTAATGAAATATTATGTATTTTTTGAAAACACACAGGGAGGCTCGCGCCCTTGAGCCCCCTAGGACGAGCCGCCCCTGACTATCAGTATAGCTTCTCTTCGTTTAAATTCCTATTCCTTATTCTTTGCGGACGACATCCTCCTCTTTTCCCGTCTGAGAATGTTTTAGCAGCCGATGAAGCACTCAGTTCATCGCTCATTGTGCTGGAACATTCTCTCTTCTTAATTAATCTTTCAATTTCTCCCTCTAAATTTTCTTATACTATTTTTACCCTCTATCCCTATAACCCTACTTTGGTCAACCTATCCTTAAACAATGTATCTCTTTCTCGTGTTAATTGTTTTTGTTATCTCGGTGTCTTTCTTAATAGTCGTTTGTCCTTCTCTGAACACATCAAATATCTTTCCGCTTCCACTATTAAAAGGTTAAACTTGCTGAAAGCCCTGTCGCCAACTAAATGGGGTGGCGATCCCTATATTCTTATTTCTCTTTACAAATCTATTATCCGTTCCAAATTTGATTATTGTTCTTTTATTTATGGTAGTGTGTCCAAGACCCGTCTTTCCAAACTAGATGTAATTCAAAATTCTTGCCTTCGTCTCTGTCTTGGTGCTCTTAAATCCTCTCCAAGCCCTGCTATTCCTCCTGAATCCAATTCGTCACCTCTATCCATTCGTAGATCTTATTTAGGCTATCGTTTCCTTGTTAAACGTCTTCCTCTCGCATCCCCTACTCTTGTTCAGTTTTTTCTTTCGATTTATAACAGCTGACGCTTCACTCCGGGCAAAACCCCTATTCTGGCATTTATTTCACATTGCCTCAGTTCATTTTGGCCGTATATTATCTCTTTCAATAATCGCCCTTATTTTTCCTTCGACTTCACTGATATCTGCCATCCTCCTGAGGTATTTATCCTTCCCTTATTTGCTAAAAATCTCCCCCAAACCGTAATTAAACGGGTATTCTACAGCACTATCAATTCCCTATTTCCCTCTCATGTTACCATTTACATGGATGGTTCGAGGGGGCCTGAGGTGGTGTTGGTGCTTCCTTCATCCTTCCTGACTTTAACCTCTCAGAATATTTTCGCCTTCCTCATTTCTGTTCCACATTCACAGCCGAATTGTTGGCTATCCTTCGCTCTATTATTTTCATTTTCTCGAATAATTCTTCCTAACTCTTTGAGCGCCCTTCAGGCCCTTCCTGATCATTCGTGTGACTTTGTTATACTCCATATACGTTCACTCATTCACAATCTTTCCTATCTCCGTTCAATCAACATTGATTTGCTGTGGATACCTAGCCACTCGAGCATATTTGGTAATGAAGCGGCTGATTCCTTGGCTCGGGCTGCTGCTGCTTCCTCTTGTCTTTTTTTAAAAAAATATCCATCCGATAACCTCCTATCAATTTGTAAAAGCTTTCTTATCCGATTTTGGTCGGACACGTATGTTTCCTATTTTTCCAACAGTTGTTCCTTTTACCTGTCAGTTCAGCCTACTCTTCCTGCATATTCATTGTTTCTTTTGCATCCCTCCTTTCGACGTTCTGATGTTGTTTCCATAGTTCGTATGCGCTTGGGCCATTCTTTGCTGCCTTCATCCACATTTTGTTTTTCCTTGATTTCTTCTCCACACTGTCGTCTCCATCCGGATGATGCAGTTATTTGCGATGCCAATCATGTGTTTTTCCAGAGTTTATCTCTCTCCGTGGAGCGTTCTGCCTTGTATTCTTATTTACTGTAGCTTGGACTTCCTACTCCTTATTGTGCTTCCTATATCCTGTCCTTTCCTTCCCCACTAATTATTCCTGCTATTTGTTCCTTTTCAGATAAAATTTCTGATCGGATTAAAATATAACCGACTTCTTTCCTTACCTTTTGTTTCTGGGTAAAGGTCCTTGGTTGACGAGCCCAAAAAAAAAAAAAAAAAAGTTTATATTTAATTCTTGAATAGTAGTTTTTTACCTCTGGCTTTGCCACACATTTAGACCTATTTTCGAACAAGGTATCTATCATTTAATTAATCCTATTATAATAAACTAAATATCGTGGATTTTATTTAGATGGATAATAATTATTAGGAAATACTTTTATTGCACCAAATTAGCACCTCATTTTCAAATGTATTTTTTATTAATTACTCAATTAGGCATTATTAGATCTCACGACTTCTCGCAATCTTCATCAGTATTAATTCTACGATTTCTCAGATCATCAGATACAAATCATCTACAGTATACGTAGCGCATTTCATGTTTCAATTTCTCTTTCAATAATAATTTTACAAACTCTATAGAGATTATTGTGTTTGGTTACATTCAAGGCGATACAAACGTTCTTCTTCAGTTCACGAGGAGCAAGCTTAACTTTACCTTTTTATTTTGTTTGCTTCATAAGGATCGTTACTTTTTTTTCTTTCCGGCATTATCAATTTTAAATTGACATTAGCACACACAATCATGAAACAAAAACATTTGTAAATAAATATTTGTTTTTAAAATAAATGAAAAAATACAAAGGTATATTAAACAAAACTGCTGAAATAGTGAAGTAAATTTATCAAAAAAAGAAACGAAACAAAATAAATAACGATTGATGAACAATAACCTATACTAGAGTTGTTTTACAAAAACTAATTTCCCTGAAAAACAATTTGAACGAAAATTTGTAACAAAATTATATAGAAACGATTGTTATTAGTGTCACAATGGTTGTCATGAAAAACAGTAAACTAAAAGAGACAGAACTTACAAAAAAAAAATAAATAAAAAATGTATATATGAAATGAAAGAATACTTTTGGATCTGTAGAACAAAGTTTTAAAATTCCATACTCCACTTATAGCGTAATTTTTATTGAAATGTGTGTAACGTTTGTAATATCAATATATGAATATCTCACACACAAAATTTAATGAAAATAATACAATTTATTATGCATATAAGTTTCGGAATTCAAAGTTTAGAATGTAAATATACATAAAAAATGACAATGAAAAAATGATAATAAAAATTAAGCGAAAATAGTAAATAATATATACGCACATAAAAAAAAACAAGACACAATTTATGATACATATAAAAATCTAAATCTAGAGAAAAAAAAATTACTGTAAATTGCGTTCATTGCGGTATTGTAAGGAATGAGGTGGACGTCTTCCTCTATTATTAGCATAGTATTTACTGTGGTCACCTCGTCGCACAAATGTCTGATGTAAAATCGCATTATAATGGACACCAATACGCCGAGTAGAACGCATTCGTCTTTTCATCAGAAAACCACTGCTTTTGCTAAAAGAAAATAAACTGGATATGGCATGTTTATTAAATGACTTCGATTCTGATAATTTTTGATAAATTGCTTAATTTAATTTTCCCCTTCTTCTTTTAGTTTTAAATTTTCATCATTATTTGTTTCAATTTATTCACAGTGGTCCTCCAGCTTAGTAAATGCTTCCATTTTTGACTATTCATTGTTACATTCCGCTGGACTTAATGGAGTGAAAAAGTATTTTTGGCACTGCTCCTGTTGCTAGATAGTACAGTTCTAGTTTTGTTTCCTTGTCTAAAACTAGAGAAAGTGGATAGCAGAAATCATCCATTCTGTCGCTCACGAATTGCTGGTGCTTACAGTATGCTCCACTGATGCCTACATAGCAAGAGCACATCCCTAAATCAATATTAATGAAATACCATATTTCTTTTTATAGCCTTTTATTTAACTCACTTCGTCAGTCTGTCTGTATGTCTGCGGAGAATCTTGCGAACGATTTTTCACCAGAAGCGGGTTAGGACTTTACATAACACCATGGTCGCGGGGGAAAAAGTTTTTTCGTCATTAACCAGGTTCCTATGAACCAACTGTTAAGTAACGTGGACATTGCAAAATACTTCCGACGTTTGTGGGTGCCCTATTTTCGAGGAGTCTTCAATAGAGATAGTTTACCAGACAAGCCGAGATGTAACGAGGCCGCTGTTATCAATCTAGAGACCGCACTGAACAGCGTACACCAAGCGGAAGGATCGGGTCAAGTATTTCGATAGTTTCGACAATACCTCACCCTTGCGGGAGTTGATCGATTTTCAACACTATCATTATCGGGGAGTGCGCATCGAGTATAGTAGAAAAGTCTGCTGGACGATCGACAAAAGTGGAGTGTCAGATTAGTGTCCTTCACTAGTTACAACTCTATACATAATGTAACCTCCTCGTGCAATGTATTGTACTATTCCGAAGAAAGTACACCGGGTGCGTCAAGTCCATTAAAATCGTTTGCTCCAGTTTCTTTTAAATTTACAAATCAATCGAAGTATTACTAAATTTCACAAACATTTAAAAATATAGAAATGTACGTGTAATATGAAAGTTACATTTGCAAACGTTGCGCTATTTTCTTATACTGAAGTACTTTTATGTTACACAAAATAAAACTAAATTCAATATTCATAAAGTATCGTTTGATAAAATTTTACAATAACTGGTGTACTTTAATTGGGATAATGTTTAAAATCACAATGTAAATAATAAATTTATATAATCTTTACTTGTTTTCAATGTTATTTACCATAGTGTGAATAAATTTAATTCATCCACTCCTTAATAAACCTTAAATACCGGTGTAATTACTAAAACGAATACTGTCTGCCTCCATTTATCATCAGATTAGCGAATAAAAATACTGAAGAACTATAAAAATGATGTTGACATTACACGATCAATTACTAAGATAAATTTATCACCATGTCTAATTTAACTGAATGTGAAAATAATAATGACAATAACAACTATTTGGTATTTGCAATATTTAAATTCTTCATTTGTATTCATAATTAAAGTAAAAATTATGCAGTTTTATTAATGATTACACAATGAGCCTAAATATTGAACTAAGAAAGTAAACGAATAAAATAACCTTAAAATGAACTAATTAATTTTATTAATAAATGCGTGTTAGACTTGTTTTTTGTTTTTCTTATTTTAAAAATATGTCATTTTGAATGAAGAAATAAAAATTTCAGCTTGAATTTAAATAATATTAAACATTTAGCTACAACGCTGAAATATCGACTTTTATCAAAATTTTTCCATTGCCACATTGTTGAACGGAGTAGAATTTCCTTATTTTTTATTGAAACTATTTTTATAGTATTAAATAATAAAAAGATGAAACATAATTTATAAATTTTAATATTTGCTATGTAACACTTTTTTTTTTATAAAACTTTTGTTTTAAAACTTCTTGTAATTCATTGTTCCAATAAGAACAGTTTTTGTTAATAAAAATTTAGAATAAATAAATTTATATTTATTTTTTAAAATAGAACGGGTATTTAAATTGGTATTTACTTATTTTTCTTAATTTTACAACTCAATTAAATTTTCCAACTACAGCTTGTATTTTCGTTTTAAATATACAAACTTCATTATTAGTATTAAATAAATTAGAATTTAATAATTGCCTTATAAATCAAATAAAAGCGTGATAAAAATAAATATTTTATTATATTTTATTACTGCACAAGGTATGCAAGTAATTTATTTAAAATTTCTTCTTATATATGATCGATGTGTGACAATTAAATAAATCTATGGGAAACGTAATTTTTGAAATTGAGGTTAGTTATTTGATTATATCATCGTGTATTGTAGTGTTTGCAGTTGATTGACTACTGCGGTAGTTTTTTTTTAAATTCGTTAAAAATGGTCGCTACCAAGAAGTCAGTAAGTATTTTTATGTATATGTTTTATTTACGTTAGCTTCGATTAAGTACTACATGAAACTAATCTACATTTTTGGATTAATGAGATAATCTTTGTAGCCTTTGTTTCACGTTTTTTTTTATTGTTCCTAATATATTTTGTACAATCATGTGTTTATTTATTAACGATAATTTATGATGTACGCGAATATAGCGGTAATCTGTTACTTCAATCTGATTAATTCATTCAAATGATTCTATACCTCTCATGATATGTTTTTAAAAAGTAGTGTTTAATACTATTTATTTTGAAGATACACTTGAATCGCCAAGAAGAAAAATAATATAGTACTGTGTTTGAATCTCACTGATTTGCGATAGTCTTCTATTTGTCGCATAAAATTTTTGTCTACCTTTTTTTTTAACATTGGAAAAAATATTCGATAGTTTCCTATTTTCACACATGTACAATGAACAGTCGGAATATTTATATATAATTTCATTGAAAGTATTTTTTGGAAGTATAAAATTTTGATATCTAACAAATTTAAAAACCTAACAGTTTTTATTATTATAAAAAGCAAATGTAACTATCACTCTCACTTACATTTCACGATTTCTGGTATTACATTGGTAATGAAGAAAGGTAGACAAAATTTAACTGATAGTATTATTCGTAATAAACATTGAAGTTGTTTGCTTGGCATGATAAAATTTCTAAAATCGTAATGTCCATAAACATTACAGTGTAAAGAAAATAATGATTAGTGGAATGGTGAGCTGTTGATGGGTGCTCTCAAACATAAATTGAATATTTTCAAGTGTGATACGTTGTACTTGGGAAATTAAAATTTTTATTAAAGCACATAAAATGATTCAAAAGGAAAAAAATATGTTTTACGATTTATAACGGAGAAAACAAATGTATATAATTATATCATTTTTTTTTGCCTTCAATTTTCAAATAATTATAAGGACTCCACAAATGTGCAATTTTCACGACTATTAGAGTATTCTAAAAATTTTAAAAATATATACGATAAAAAAATGATTATATATGTGTGCACCTTGCCAGATAAATAATTGATGAAGTATTCGTACATACACTATACATCTCTCCCCTTATAATAAGCTTGAGTTCTAAATGTTACATTACACAGGATGGCCACTCAACCGGTAAACGGGAAATAAGCCGGAAAGTTTTTTCGTAAAACAGGGGAAAAAAGTAAAAACAGCCATATCATTTAATTATCGGTTGATTTTTAACAATTTAATTGCATTAAATTTTGTAAAAGGATACAATCTCTCGGAAGTTACCGTAAGAGCAGCTTCGTCGGCATGAAAGGATTTTGCTAGGAACATCTAAATCACGAAGATCATTAATATAAACCAAAAACGAGTGAACTAATAATAATTTGCTGCTGCTCACTGTGATAATACGATATAATCTTTTTAGACGTTATTAATTTTTGTAACATTCAGGGCCAATTATAAATATTGTCATGAAATCAAAATCTCTTTAAAATTTACGAATTTAAATTGATCGTGTCAGAAACTTAATAGCAATGTAAAGAAACCTCGCTCTATTATTTTTTTTATTTTTTTTTTTGCTTCTAATGATATGCTGTCGAGCATATCAGCGTATTTCTTTGGATAAAAACTATGTTGGATTTTATTAGGGAAAATAGTATTATTTAAAATGTAATATTTTTGATATAGTCGGAAGAAAACCCGTAATTAAATAAATCAGTTTTCATTGAATACTTCTATAGATCTAACAAAAATTGAATGTTTTCTTTTATTAATAATATAAATATTCCGTTAAAACTAAAAGAATTTAATTTTCATGGCCGACATCCCATAAGAAAATTTATTTTGAATTTTCCTATCATTATTTTTATGTAGAAAAATAATATAATCATTTAACACGCTTTTAACAATATCAGAAAATAATTATTAAAAAAAATTGAAATCACTCGTACTTTTTTATTACTTTGTACGGGGAACGATCAATAAGCAAGTTACACTTGGCGATAAAAAAAAATAAATAAAAAAAAAAAAGTTCGATGCCTTGTTTGCAAAATGTCCGTCCAACTTCGGTTAACCAATTCATAACGAAATTCTTCACTTCTTCGTCTTTGGCGAAACGCTCCCCTCCCAGGGCTGTTTTTAAATGATCCAACACGCGGACGATCCGAAAGAATGAAAGTTTCGAGTTGACGGCCGACCATCTTCCCCATAAACTCGTCCTTCCTCGAACATACGGCACCATTTGAACATCATGAGTCTCGACATTACTTTATCACCACACACTTCTCATATCTGTCGATGAATTTCAGTGAGATTATGATTTTTTGCTCACAAAAACCGCTCTACATTTCACCTCTCGATGTTGGACGACCGATTTACACGACGCTCCATTTCAAACAGACACTGTAAACGAACCAAACGACGTACCGGTTTCATTCTTTCATGAGGGGATAGAGTGTAAAAACTGATTTCATTTAAGTCGAGGTTGAGGGTTGTACGTTAATTTAGGTAGAAACTACGCGCGAGTGTGACTTACTTATCGATCCTCCCTCGTACATCGAATTTGGAATCATTAAATGAAATTTTTTTAATCGGATATTCACTGTTATCCAATTATTTATTTTTTTTTAACGATCGTCTTAAATCAGGTTAAATTTCTTGTGTAAATGACAAATCTTGTCATCATAAACAACCCTTTATTTGTAAAAAGTAACTTGTTGACTGATTTAGATTTTATGAAATAAAATAATTAATTTTCCGTAATTAAGTCAACCTTTTTTGAAATTTAAGAAATTTGAATAAAACAATTACAATATTTAATAGAAACCTTTGAATTCATTGGAAATGTAAATATTTGTTTTCAGAAAAAAGCTTTAGAAAGTATAAACTCGAAATTAGCTTTGGTAATAAAATCGGGAAAATGTGTATTGGGTTTTAAACAGTCGTTAAAGACGATTCGACAAGGAAAAGCAAAGCTCGTTATTGTTGCCAATAATACACCACCTCTAAGGTAAGTAAAATGTTTTAATATATTAAAAACACTTTTCAAGTACGATTTTCTAATTTTCTATATCGATTCGAAGATGTTAAATATAATTTAATGCAAGTAAATTTATCGGTTAATGCCTGGTGTGACTATGTGGTTGGGAAAAATTACTTAGGCTTTACATTTATTCTTTTGAAACCGCGATTCAGTGATTCGAGTAGAATCTATAGTCTAATAATGTATTCATTTGCATTATACAAGGTAAACATTTCTTTTTACGTGATTCTATGTGGTTTTTTTTTTCAATTCATGTAGACCAGACATAATAGGACCCTCCTGGATTTATTTTAATACCGATTAAAGCACTGGCGTCGAAGATGAAGATCTAATATATAATTTGAATAGTTAATCATTATAAACCAGTGCTGAAGTTCGGTAGTTAAAATGTTCGGTTGACGTAAATACTTCTGAAAGAAATCATAACATTCAGACTAGTAACACTAGCCGACTCGATTTTATGGAGCAAGATGGCTTTCGTCAATATTTATCCTACTTTTAAGCCTTAGATTATTCAAAATTTACGAAGTATTAAACATTCAACTAATACAGAAAAGCTCCTTCTAAACTCATCAGGGAAGAAATATTAATTTTGTGATTGAGGAAATAAAATAGTATTGTAAATCCATTGAAATGTTAAAGTTTTTTGAAAAGTAATTGACGCTGTTACTAACTACAGAAATATCTTGTGATATTTTCCTATGTGACTGTGTGGTATAGATTTTTAATCAACATGTAAGTGGAAAGAGAACTTTGCTTTGGACGGCATTGACACATTTATATCTTGAAAGATGTTGAATTAGTTCGCAGTTGGTGTTGTGAATTAATCACTCTAGAAGGAAGTAAATTTGGACCATCATTATTATACCTTTGATTGCTACATGAGAATTTATATATTTTCTAATCAGCTCAACATCTGTCTTACGAAATGGTTTATCTATGGTTCTTGTTATTTTTTATATTTATTTCGTATATTCCGAACAAATTTCTTATGATTTTGATATTACATTTTCATAAATAATATAAGATCATATATTGATAAAATTTGAAAGTTATTCGGAAAGTAATGTACTATTAGACAGAACGTGGAATGATGGCTACAAAATAAATGGTACTCACAGGAAGTGTAGTATGTAAGTGTAGGAATCCATTAGTAAAACATAGTAACAGTAGCCCTCATAAGTAACATGTACAACGTTATTCAATCATAGAGATGCTAGTGTGAACGTACACACAAGGTAAAATCTAAATGATTATCTGTTTTCTCGGAATGAATGGGGACAATTTCCCTGCTACAGAAAAAACAAAATAATTGTTTGGATGATTCGATAGTATGGAGATGCGCGAAACAATTTTGGGAAGAACAAATAAATACTGACACAATGAGCTACGAAGGAAGAGGTCATTAGACAGCGTTTCCGAAGAAAATATTAAACCCACCCTTATCTGTTTAACGAAGACATCCTTCACGCTTTCAGAGGTTTCTGTGGAAAAGCCTCTGGATTGTCAATATTTTATGCTATCGGAAATTGTCAGTGCGATAGATCCTCAGATTACTGCCAGATAAAAGCAAACAACAGCATATGGCGGCTGTACTCTAGACCTTTGGACACTTGACCACAAAATCAGACTTGAGTTTATGGGCAGTGTGGTCGCAAGATTCAAGACCTGGGTTCACTATTAGACACACGAACAAAAACAGCGGAGTAAACAGTGGTGTGCACCCGACAAAGCGACTTCCAAGAAAACAAAAGTTGAATACTAGAGAGTTACAGGCTATAGTATTCTGGGATTGTCACGGACTGTTGTTAATCCGTTACATGTTGCGAGGTTAGACGATATTGCGTAATTTGATGTAAGCAGTCAAACTAAATCCAACGGCGATCCTCTTTTTATTCAATAATACGCGCCTACATATGGCCCACGAAACGCAAGAATTCTAAAAATTCAAGTGGACTATTAATCAGGATGGCCATCCAACCGGGACAGTCGGGAATTTAGTCGCAAAATCAAGGGAAAAAATAAAAATAGCCAAATACGATATTTTTAATAAGAACAAATCATTTGAAGTGGAAAATGAATGCATCTTTTACTGGGCTTTACTTAAAATAAATTACGAAGTTGTTTTATTCAAGTGAAATATGCTCCGGCGGTGAAATATTATCAATAGTAACAAAAAAATTCCATTCTTTTTATACAGTTCCAGTAATCAGGGAATCGGGAGGATTTGGAACAGGAAAACCGGGAATTTCAAAATTATATTTGAGTGGCCACCATGTTGATGCATTAACCGTACTTGTGTTGCGTCACTCCCAGCGGGTTTCGTTTTTTTATGGTTCTCAGAAAAAAAAAACTTAGGTGGACGACCATTTACCACGGATGCGTTTTTGAAAAAAGCAGTAGGTGAATTTTTCAGTTCGCAGACACAAAGGGTACTTCTGGAGAAAAAAGGATAATGATAAATGTTTGGCGTTTTCGGACGAAATATTTTTTCTATCTACGTTTTTGGTAATTTTTCGGTATACCTTATGATCCTTGTAGTGGACTTGTACATTACTTTCCAAACAAATTCTCATAATTATAGGTTTTACATTGTTAATTCTTACTAATATCATATTCAAGAGTCAACTGAAAAAAATGTTCGCGTTTGGTGAACTTACAATAGTTTGTCTATTACAAATATATGCAATTTTGATACAGATAAATAATTATCGCTTATAACAATTTAGAGCAAAAAATTTGATTTTAAAGGATTTTTATATAATTTAACAGAAAAAAAAAGGTTTTTTTCTACGTAAAAATAAAATTTGTGTAAATGAAACAAATATACTACTGTTCCTTGTTCTGCTTATGTTGTCAGTGTGGAGTATTAAATGCTTATTGTAAATTTAACAAAATTTGTGAAAACTTCTAGTACAAAAAATATTATTTTGTCGTGATAAAAAATCAAACATTACAACTTTCTTCAAAAATAAGAAAAAATTGAACCACTGCCACTTTTACATGATTTATTCCTCTATTTTATTCTTGTATTGATTAAGGTTTTATTTTTTTAACATCGTACTTCCATATATAAGAAATATCAAGTTTTTGTGCTTATAAATTTAGTAAAAAAAGTATGTGTGGCTATGATTATAAATGAATAATTATTTGTCTGTTCAATGTAAAGTTATTTCGTAGAATATACTTTATAGAAATTTAGTAACGAAGTAACTGTTCAGTTAGAGTAAATCTTGAACATTAAAAGATTGTAATCCTTTGTTTGATGTGTGTATGTATGTATGTTTTAATGATGTAAAAGTGTATGTGTTAACTTAATAGATTAAATAGAGTAAATATGATACATTTAAATGAATTTTTACGAGTTGTCAAAAAATTGTGTAATATTTTTAGGAAGTCGCAAATTGAATACAATGCCATGTTGGCGAAAGCAGAAGTACATCACTATACGGGAACAAATACTGAACTCGGAACGGCGTGTGGAAAATACTTCCGTGTCAGTACCTTATCAGTGACAGATCCAGGTGATTCAGATATTATAAAATATATAGGTACTCAAACAGTTGCCAAACGATAGATTGTAATGCTATAATCTGTTTAAATATATATTTTTAAATTTATAATTTTCATTTTCTTTTAATCAATCATGTTACTTTATTCCTGTTTGTGTAATTTTCAATAAAAGTAAGCTTACGTGTGGTCACTTCCTAAATAACAAAAAGAATATAACAAGATTTAAAAAAAAAAAAAAAAAAATGTTAGAACCCAATTATTTAAAATGTTATTTTTTCGTTTTCAGTATTTTAAGAAACCAAAATAAGCGATTTCAGTAGATTGTCGAAAATCTAAAGTCCAGCTGTTGAAACAAATAGTTCTTAAGTTATTCGGGTAATTTTAAATTTGTTAACGGGCCCGGCCGGATAAAATAGTGAAAAGTATCTCCAAAAAATTCTTACAACAAAAATATCTTTCGGGTATGACGGAAGAAGTATTTCTCAAAATTTTTAGTTTTTGGTGTCATATAGAGTTGCTATATGTCTACTTACGCGATTTTCAGTTTTTTTTAAAGGTATCAGCCGTTTTTATGATTCGCGGACATTTTCCCGAAGGAAAATTCCCCGAACGAAAAATATTTTCCCAAATACTGATTTATATTTGCGTTTCCATGGAATGTAATAGAAGGTGATATACACTTGGTTGCAGACGTTGGCCATGCATTCAGAAAAGTTCTTGATCATGGCGAAAATTTTAGAAGGAAAATTGTTTGTAGAGAGCTTCGTTTACGTACGATCGAAAACTCGTAATGAACGTACGTACTGGGGCTGTCGACTCGTGCGAAACATGGAATGCACGCCGCGTGCAGTGACAAACGTGCCGTTGAGTGATAATAATATTGTCGTGATAAAAGAACCCACTCAGTCGATCCGCCGAGCAGAGAAGAAGGCACTACATAAGTGGTAATTGAAACATTAAAGCGGAAGGCAGTAGAACATACGGAACCGGCTCTGACAAAGATCTTAAGGGCAGAGCTAGCAGGCGTCTCCGAGGGCGGGTTAAGTCAACTACCCAAAAGCGCATGCGAAGAATGCGCCGATGAAGATTACCACCGAACCCGAGGAGCCTTGATGAATTGGAAGCCTTACCAGAAGAGTACCAGCACACTCTGCATGGAAAACGGTTACTGCTGTTCGACTCACCCCGTGCAGAAAACGATGATGAAGACGAGTATGAAAATTTCAATGAAGAAGGAGAAGGCCTCGGAAGAGTATTCGTGTTCGCGACACGAAAAAATATAGAAATATTGTGGAACAGTCCTATGTGGTTCCTCGATGGTACCTTTAAAGTAAGTCCAACCATCTTTACTCAAGTATTTACAATACTGGAGCTACATAGAAGACAGGACGATGCGAGTGAAGGTGTTCCTGTGTCTCGTATACGCTCTGCTCTTGCTCAAGATAAAGGATCAATAGCTTCTGTTTTGACCGCCGTAAAAACGGCTGTTGAACAGTACCGGCTACACGATTGTATGCCTCTGAGGATTATGATCGACTTCGAAAAATTAATTATCAATTCCTGTGATCGAGTATTTCCAGGAGTGCCAGTAAGTTGTTCGTTTCATCTCGGGCAGACCTTATACCGGAAAGTACAAGACGAAAGACTGCACGTAGCATACAACGATGAAGCCGATTGCACTGTCAAGGTCTTTATGCACGTGATACTCGCACTCGCTTTCGTCCCAATCAACGATATTGCGACATAAATACCCGGATGAATGGCTACCTGCTATTTGTTATATTTGATTACATATAGATATGTACATGGTGGATCAGCGAGGGGAAGACGATAAGCAGTCCCGCCGCGCTACCCAGCAGTCCTGTGGAACTAGTACAAAGCGGTCAACAGAAGTCATCGCATTAATAATGCTAGCGAGGGAAGGTTGGTATAAAAGATTTCGGGTGGTAGTCGGTAAACACCACCCCGATCTGTATCCTGCTCTAAAGGAATTTCAGAAAGAGTGTGTTAATAAAGTAATGTTTTCATGCGGGGATTGTCTTTCGGGAAAATTTTTAGGAACCCGTTTTTATCGATTTTCAACTTTAAAATTAAAAGGATTCAAAAACTCTACCAGTGTAAATTTTTGCAGAATTTTTGTACTAAATTTAAATTCCTTGGAGCATTTGAAAATTTCAAAACGCTGTAGAAGATATTATTCAAAGGTGAGACGCTGACAACATAATTTTAAGCTGTATTTTTGCCTATTTACATACCTAGTCTAATTTTAAAAAATGACAGTACTTTCAACGAAAATACTGCAAAAACAACACATGATGCAAATTCCGAAAAAATAAATTCGAAAAGCGCAAACCTTTCTTGTTAAGAACATGTATCACTTAACCATCTTTCTGGGTGATGCACAACGATAAACATTCCGACCACCGAGAAATGCATATACGCACCGTTTCTAAGGGAATTTTTGCTACTACCTCTCGTATGCTCTTCTTCAGCAAATACAAATTTGCATGACGTTTTCGACAAGCCACTTACTTTACTTTTACGCATTAATTCAAAAACAACAAGTAAGTATAATTAAAATATGTTACTATATTTAAAAATAACATAATAGCATCTTCCAATGAATAAACTTGGAAATAATTTAATAATCTTAAATATTTAACGAAAAAGAATATCATATTCTCCTGTTCCGTTAGCAACGAAAATAATATTGCTAACATTTTTAATTGCTTTTAAAAACCGGTATTCTTTCTTCTGAACCAATACTAGCTTCATTGGACTACAAGAATTTAAAATATTCCTTTTTTTTTTTTTTTTTTTTGCAATACATATTGTACTGACAAAATAATTTTAAACTGTATTTTTGCCTATTTTGCGCTATAGGCTTAAGAAAATGCTTGGAAATGTTTTGAAATCAATATATGTTATTTCACTTGTAAAAGGAATCAAAAAGATCTACAGGTTTTTAAAATATGGTTAAAAAAATTAAATAAAGATTTTTTCAATTTGATGCATACAAATTACAAAGAACTCACGTTTTTTTAAACCCCGATTCGTAATTAACAGTTCCCGGTATTTTTTTATTCTATTTGATATTCAGTAAGGCAACGCCATATTGCTTTCAGCATCAGTGAATTCAATGTGCAGAACCTGTGAATTTAAAACAAACCTTAGTTATCATTATAATTCCATGGTAATTGGCGTTGCCGTATTTCATTACGCAAATAAATACAAAACAGATGCCATTGCTGTTAATATTATAAAAACGTCAATATCATCACTATTATTAAAACTGTATCTTATTTTAACACATCATTTTTGTTGTGATATAATTTTTGTTCCGTTGATAATTTAATGTGTTTAGTTGTTTACTTGATTCTTCTTTAGTTATTCCGCCTAACCTATTTCTTCGATTATTTTAAAGTTTTATTTTAAAAACTGATGCTCAGAGAAATACAAACACCTCAACTCAAACATCGAATAAGACCGTACTGAGTCTATAAATCAAAAGTCGCCAAATTCAAATCAATTGTTTTATTGTTCTAGAATATAGACTTCAAAATAATCAATTTTTTACTTTGGCGCCTATGAACTGTAACATGATTTAGAAGACAATTGCACCAATCGTTTTAATATTTACATTATATAATATCACGAATGCATATTTTTGATATTTTGTTAGAAGGTGTAAAGGAAAAGAAGAAAAAAGCTTAAATTTTTTAATAGTTCAAGTGCAATGCTTAGAACAAATTTAATCGAATTTAAATCATTAATTATTTTCCAGTATATTTCATTATTAATAATGATAATAAAGTTATGGAACAAAATATAACAGCAGAATTTATTTAATGAAATTAATACAGTACATGAAAAAGTTATTAATAAGTAAAATCATAATCATTCAAATTTGTAAATAATACATTTTTAATGGCATATGAAAACTATTAGTTCTATTATTAACAGGAAGGCTGACTAAAATGTAGGATAGTACTGATGTCTAATAACCAATAACTAAAAAAAAAAGAATTAAGAAATCAGTATTGTAAATGACGTCATGAAAAATCAAATATTTTCATTAATTATTTTAATGTGAAATAAAAAATTAACTGTTCATCGGTAATATATGTAATTAAAGAAATAATAATTTCTTCCATATGCTGTCTAAAACTGGCATTTTAACTTTTTCATTTATTATATAAGTTTTAAAAAATTACAGCTAACAAATTTGGGCAATTAAAACAAAACAAACATTTCCAGTAACATAAATATTGCCTAAAATAAACACTGTTACCAAAAATCTGCTCCTTGTAATATTTTTATACCTCGTTTCAATCAATTGTCTTTCAAAAAGAGTGTTTATTCAAAAAATTCATAGGGTACTTTTGGGATCCTTAACATCACAGAAATTATGATTCATTGTAGTTTAAGTTCAGCTTCGTGTTTTCTGTATTTTTTTGATTATTATCTTTTTTCACATTTTGTACTAGTAAAACACTAAATAATTTAATAATAAAAAGAAGTTTCATTCTTTATTTTCTTCTATTATTATTTGTAGCCGTGGCAGAGGAAATAAGAAATAAATTGATAATTCTAATAGTATATTTTTGAGCAATGTTGAATGTTTGTGTAAAAAAAAGTGTGAATAAGTAGAATGCAATTAAGTAACATAAACTGTATGAATATTAATAGTAAAGAAACTATTTTTGTATTTAAATTCATATATTTGTTATTTAGTACAAATTACGGGTATTTTAATTTTTAATGTTATATTTCTTACTGATTTGTATGTCTGTGCGCGCTTAAATTTTATAGTGAAATTAAGTTTAAGTTAAATAAAATTTAATAATACATTTGTACAATGCAGAAAAGAAAAAATTAGAATTCACAAATCGAGTAGTTGGTTCTAACAAAAGGAAAACAATAATGAAATGAAAATAAAAAAAAATGTAATACAAAGTTGACAAACAAAGTATATTTATAAATGTACATATATGTGTAGTCATATAAAAGATATATAGTTTAACAAAAACGTATGGATAAAAGTAGCATGTAGTTAAGATTTATATTTTAGTTCATATTGAAAAATACACCTTTACCTGTTCTTTTTTCTTTTTTTTTATAGCCTTTTATTTAACTTGGTTTGTAATTCCGTCTGTCTGGGGGGAATCTTGCGAACGATTTTTCAACTACTTCCTGATGAATTAAAAAAGTGTCCTTTTGCAGAAATACTTGTTATAAATGACAATACAATATTATGCAACATACGGATTTCCAACTTCAAAATTAGACACTCGGGGCGCCAAAAGCTCGACATTTTGGAAAAATTTTTTTTTTTTTTTCGGGCATGTGATATATTGTTGGAAAAATCGTGTCGAGAACAAAACCATATTTTATTTCTTTAATGAAACTTTCGAAGTTTACAAAAAGTTCAAAAAAGCACGAGATCTAATTGTAGCTCCCTCTTTGCGACACGAGTATTATAGCTAAAAATTTTGAACAAAGTTTAAAATATGCACATCTACGTATATTTCTTTGGTTTGGAGCATCTAATTTTTTTCCCGAGCATATGGATATATCGGCCGTATCTAAACCAAAATTTCGGGGGGAGGTACGAAAATATATTTATAATTGTACATACATATATATATATATGTGTGTGTGTGTGTGTGTGTTATAAAATATATTTATTTATAAACTAGCGGACCCGGCAGACGTTGTCCTGCCTGAACGTTGGCTTGTCTGCTATTAGCGGATTGAGGAAACGTTTTTTGTTTTATACAATTATAGGAATCTCTTTGATTAGATTCATTTTATTGATAACAGTTGAAGCTCCCGCTATAGTAGGAGAAAAATTAGAACTTCTTTCCTAAAAAAAATCTATTATTTAATGTATTGTTGATCAATATACTTCGTATATGTGAAATCTATTAAACAAAGTCAGATTTTGAAAGCTGTAGTAAAAGTTATCAGTATGGTCAGAAATGAAAACGAAATATGAAGACCTTATTTTAAATAAACAAATCAAATGATTCATTGCAGGAAATAGCTTGTAACAATTTTAAATATTTAAAAAAGAAATTGTGTAATTTTTAAATAAATTCATAACATCGGACACTAAGAAGTTTAAAGAAGAACTACAAAATTTAAAACCATTATTATAATTCATTTCAATAAACTTAATTTGAAAATATTTCATATTTAATTGGACATATAGATGGATTTTGTAATAATTTAATAATTTCTAAGTGTTTTGGGGGGGGGGGAGTATTCTGTAAAATGTTAAAAATTAGCGGATTTTAAAAAATAGTATTCTACTTTATAACTGACGAATAAGATTCTACTTTTGTACTTGAATTTGTAATTTACAAGCAGATAATTTTCTTCAAACAAAAACTGAAACTGGGCCAAATATTTTCAAGTTTTTGCAAAATATTCGGTTTTTAAATTCAAAAAAATTTGGTTTAAAAACAACTTTAGTTAATAACGTAAATATAAAGACATATTATGATAATCAAAAAACAAATGTAAAAAATATAAAATGTTGAAATTGCGCTCATTGCTCTTGAATGATATAGTTTGAAACTAGTCAAGTGTTTTGTACTTTTTATGCAGTGTTTAAGCACATGCATTCGTGAACTATAAAAAATAAATACGAGAATTGATTCTTTAATACATCGTTTCTTCAGCAATCTTTTACATTCTTTTGACCTAGTTGATAGCGTATGGTACGTAAGAAGGATTAAGAAGTGAGTAAGTATAAATATAATTTGTAATTGAAACTATATTCATAATTTCTGTACAAATTGTTTGATAAAGGATTTCTTTAGTGTAATCTGATGTATTGAATAAAGTTATTAGTTTTCATATATTTATTAGCAGTGAGAAATATTAATGAATTTATATATATATTCCAATTATGTTTTACTAAAGTTAGGAATTGATTATATTATTGTTAGACTGTTTTTGAAAAATATATTTTATATTTTCATTTGAAATTTCTAAACAAAAATAGCTACAATTCCTTTACAATTTGAACCTTTTATTTATAAGTAAAAAAGGGTTCTTGAAATTTATTTCTTTCTCATCAAAAGAATTACATTATATATATTTTTTTTTTTTTAGTTGTAACTTCTATATCACTAATATGTAAATGTTAACATTATTTTAAATCCAATATATATTTAGAAGAATAAAATAGATAATTTAAGTTTTCTTTCAAAAATAAGCTACATAAATAAAAACTGAAGTAACAACTTCCTCGCAGTAATGAATAAAATTATTATACTTTTTCAATGTAAATACTCTACCTTAAAGTTACTATTAACATTTCTTCATGATAGAAAGCTAAACCTTGAATTAAAGATCTGTCTTTCATCATGGTCTTTTCAGTTTGAAAAATTCATAAAACGATTTAACTGATATTGTAAAATAATATAAAACTTTTATTTCTTCCTTTAATTTGGTATATGAATTATAAAATGTTCTTTACAAAAGTTTGACAATATTTATTAGATGAGTCGGTTATCTTTTTAGGATCCATATTTATAAGTGTATATAATAAAATGAACACAGACGGATAATGATTTTCCATGATAATCAAAATTTTTGTGACGTAATAATTTTTTTATCACTCAGCTTCTGTGGCATATGTTCAGTTTGGGAAGTTAGTTTGTTTTAAATTGTAGATAGAATATTCAGTCAATTCACATTTATAGATTTAATTAAAGATTCGATTAAATACACACATTATTCAGCATAAGGAACTTTACCAAAGCATTACATATTGTTTTAATAACGTGCATAAAAAACGTAAAAATAGAATAAAAATAATAACTTTAAATAAACACATGATAACAGTGTAGCTGCACACTGATTTTGAAAAATATGTATTTATAATTTTAATACAACTATTGAGTTGAAATTAAATAGTATGTTTAATTCCCATCTTTATTTTTATAGTTTGTAACTATTTCATGCTTATTACCTTGGTCAATACATCTGTGATATTCCTTTTGACGTTTATACAATCTAGCTGTTATCCTGTTTTTTACATCATATGTCATCTTAAACACCTGTAACTATGTATTTTATGTATTTAGTTTGATTAGTCATTATATTACTTTCTATCATACTAATGGTTGCTATATTGCCAATTTTTATTATGCGTTGCTTCCTTTTTCTATAAATGTCTCACCCAAATAATCTTTGTGTATTCATTCAATGCAATCATTGTGACTTCGCAGCTGTACTCATGCCACTAATTTTTACTTTTGACATTTCCATGTTAAGCTCCACTTGCTAATTTTATAATGCATTTACTGAAAGATTTCTGATTATTCACATTGCTATCCCGATCTAAATTTTTGAATATTTCTGCATATCCTTCCTATACACCAATCCATTATTTATCATTCCTTATAGATAACTTAATACTTGTTTGGCTACCTTTAAATATTACTTTATTGGATTTGAGCAGAATTTACTCAGTTTTTTCACAAAAAAGTCTTTGTTTGGTTCTGTGTTAGTTGAAAGATATGAAACCCTATCAATTATTCCTTGATAATCGAGTACTGTTTTTTAATTTATATCTCCATTGTTCTTTATCACTGTTAACCCTATACAAATTGTATCTGTGTTTTATTACGTCTACCTATTACATGTTTGTTTAAAGTTTCCTGTATTTTAATTTTATACAGCTTCTTAATCCTGTCACATTTATAGAATATTTGTTTTACATTCCCTAGTTCTTTAATTTTGAATTCATGTTTCATTAGACATTTGATTTGATTTATCTCTTGCTTTTTATCACAGTAAAAAATATTAACATACATTGTTAGTATGCATTTGTCAATGAAATGTATGCTTGGCTTTTCTTTGTTTCATATTATTTTTAAAAAAATATGATTTCTCTGTTCTGTTTTATATATTGAATGTGTGTAATTTTCTTCACCTTATATAGCAAATTTTGATTTATATTCCTATTTTTATGCGATCTAAAATGTATATACTGCTTCCAAAATTACTATCTATTTTAAACAAACTAAACATAATATAGAAGCTTTTTACATTGCATTAAATATAATTCAACAATACATTTCAATATTAGTCTCTGAAATGTTAACACGCAAGACTGCTTTACAGTTATTAAATACATTTGTGAGTTCTCAAAATACTTTGCACAATATAAATTGTATTTTTATAATCGATATAAGAATTAAGTTTCAATGGTTTCTATTTCACTTTTTTCACTTAATCGAAATGCTGTGATGCATATTTATTAAATTATTAAATAATATAAAAGCTACTTTCCTACATTATACCCAAAACTGTAATCGATAAATCTCTTCTAAATATTTTCAATTACTGTAACATAATTATTCCATAACATAATGATTTGTGAAGAATATATGGTTATATTTAATATAAGCTTTTACACCCCACATAACATAGCTGTTACATTGGTGACAAATTAAATATAATTCAATAAACATAATAGTTTTTCAAGCATTCAGGTATTAATTCAATAAACATACTTTGAAAACAATATAGAAATCATAGTTGCTTAATAAATTTAAAACGTTTTTTTTCTTGTTTTAAATATGAAATAATACCATTAAATGATTTCACTTAAGTAAATATTACTAGTAATTTTCAACCCTACTCTTCCAATAGAACTATAACAATTTTTAAACAAGTAAGCTTTTCAATAACCGATAAATTATTGCTTAAAAATAAAAATAAATTGTTTTCATTTACATAAAATAAATAATACTGATACGAATAATGAGACTACTGTGACGTCACTATATCTAATGACGTTTATGTTTGTCGCAGTTTTCCCGCGATTCTCGGAATTCGTTGATGCGTGTAGGGAGAACGCGGTGGCGTCTAAAGCGCATCCGCAACATTTTGCAGTTTTCATTATTTCCCATGAAATTATATATCCATCATTATTATTACTGTTCAGCATTCTTTTCCTAAATTTTGTGCGGGTTGTAATTGCGTACTTTTTAAATACTTGATAATAAATAAACTTGTAAATATTGTAGTAAGTATTAGAGTATTTTTAAAGATGACTGTTTCCGTTTTTTCTTCATTGATTTTTATATATTCATAAATAAAATAATTTCTAACAACTCTGAGTTTAATCTGGAATATACATAGTATATTTTAATATTACATAAATTCGAGTAATACCTTAATGAAGCAAACAGGTTAAATAATGTTAGTTCATTACTTTATAATAGCGAAATTTAAAACACGTTCTAATTTAAATTTAAAAATGATTGATATTAGTGCTTTTTGACATTTTTTTCGGGAAAACCGAAAATTTTAAAGTTATATTTGGCTGGCCACCCTGGTAAAGTACTAAAAGTTATATAGAAACAGCGCAATATTTTTCATTCTTACCAAAGTTGTATACTTTCTTTGAAGGATAAACATTTAAGGTGCAATATTCTGACAACCAAACTGAAGGTAACTGAATTGGATTTAGTAATTTTCCTAACAAATTATTGTTTGTTTAAGCAGAAGAAATAAAGGCAAAGAATGTCGTTTTTAAGCGGTGTGCAATTTTTTACGGAATTTATACAAAAAATTACATTTTTTAAATTACATCACAATAAAATCAAATTTTCAGGAAAAGAAAAATATTGATATGAACATGTTAACTGTGACAGTTTAAATTTTGGGTTTTTTAAATATACTAGTATTTACTAATTCCAATAACAAACTATTGAATTAGAACGTGTTTTCTCAAAATTAGCTATTACAAAAAATAAATAAATAATTAACGAGTTAAAATAAATCTTCACTTCCAAAATTGATTAAAAGCACATGTGCAGCTATGATCGTAAATAAATAAAATATTTTATAACACAGTAACTGTTTAGTATCAGTAAATCTTGATGTCATTAAAAGCTGTGATACTTTATATAATATTGGATATAATAATTGACCCCTTTCAATATTGTAACAGATATTCACCGTACTTAATTTTCTACATGGCAATCCCAGTTTATTGTTTTCTACAGTTTGCTAAGGACATTTTATCCGTTGTTTAAAGTTTTGGTTAGTCTGTATCCGCTCTTCCACGCTTTACTAAACAATAACTGATGTACTAGTATCGTTCTGAAATCATATTTCATTTATATTTTTCCTTTAAGTTTACATAATTTTCCACTGTTAATATATTCCCGTATCTTCATCAATAAATAGATTCACTTTATATTTAACATGTCTTTCCTTTGTTCTTTAATTTTTGGTATTCCACTGTTCATCTGATACCTGTTACAAACGTGTTGTCTTTATTTTATGAATTTAATTACAAATAACAAATTATTCATATTAAAAATTTCTCCTTGTGCCTTTTAATGTAATAAAAAAAAGTGGATCGGTATTTGGCAATACATATTTTTTTTATATTATTCTGCTTTGGTTGAAATTAATATCAATCGCTGCCAAATAAAAAATGCATTAATCACGCTGGAAACAATTTTTAACTACTTTATAAAATCGTTAAGAGGCAAAATATTTAGCGTTGACTACAGTCTGATTATTATAACAGTATCATTTTCAAAAGTTCTGATACATAAACTGAGTTGTGTCAATTACGTGTGTTATGTATAAAGTCGAAATGCTTATGTACGCAAAAAAATTGAAAAACTTCTATTTTCCCATGTTACATTCGTGAAATACTAATTTTTAGAATTTTTCATATTTAGAAATTTCAGTCGACTTTGAAACTATTTGAATGTACAAGTAAAATTGTCTGAACTGATGAAGGGTAGATTTTTAAGGACTGCAATAAATATTTTGCACATAAGCAAGTTGGAAAATTAACTTGATGCTTCGAATGAATTCTATACAGCTTAATTTTTAACTACATATGAGTATATTTAATCAAAAAAATATGTTTTAGGAACAAGAATAAAAATTCAATAACGTACACTTCATTTTATCGACATCAAACATGTGAATTATAGTAAAAAAGTTGCATTTAAATTTTTAATTGGTTCAGTGCACAAAATTTGACTCAAAATATAATTTTTTAGAAAAATGTATTATACATATTGCTGACATGCTTTTTGCACTAAATTTCAAATCAGAATTCATTAACAAATTAGTCGTTTAAAATATTACAGTAATTAGTATTAACAATTTAAGAATAAAAATAACTAATTGTGAATAATTTTCATTAGTTTTATTCTATTTTTCTGTAAAATGATGCATATTCGAACGAAACGGATTAATTATTATAGGATTTTTTCAAATTCTGGAACTCAAAAAATCTATGATTTTTTAGCAGACTAAAAAATACAAAGTAACTATCCTCACACATAAAGTAAGAGATTATAATAATATATTAATTTTCAATTTTAATTTATACAAAAATAAGTCTTATGATAAAATTTGAATTAAAAGCACAAAATAGCACTCAAAAATGTTCTTTATAAATCAGTTAATGGAACTTTTCACAATATTACATTACAACTGATGAATGTTTGAAACATTTTGCAGTTCTACGCAAGTGTGTACAACATTTGCGTCAAGAATTAATGCGAGTTGTAAAATTTTGCGCATGCGCTTTAAACCTTAACGTTCTCACTAGACTCCTGTGAATTTGTTTGCTGGAGTTAGACGCTCGTAATTATAATCATTTTAAATGATTTTCATAGACATTGTATTAAAAGAGTTTATTAATTTTTGATGTTTCATATTTTATTAATTTGTAAAAAGTGGTTAATTTTAATATAGTTTAGTGGCAATATATATATATACATATATATATATATATATATATATATATATATATATATATATATATATAAATGTCTATGTATTACGCTATTTTTAAATATGAACTTATATTTGTATTGTCATACTTCCTTATCATAAATTTAAAACAAATTAGAAGTTAATCGGTGTTAATTTCACATTACACAAACGCATAATAGGCTGCAGAATAATACTGCTCTCAAAGTTCATCTTCGAAAGAAATAAAATTAACTCGATAAACAAATTTTTCGTTGTTATGATTGTTTTAATTTTGCATTTATATTTTTTTAGTATAATGAGTGTGTAATAATGGGAAATCAGTTAGTTGGTATAGCACCGTCGCAAATTTATCCTGTTGAACATTATTTAACGGACCATCTGGACTTACAATTTAGTAAAAAGTATGATATTTTCATATTTCAAATTTTTACGAAAAAAAAACGTTTTTAACTTTCATTTGTAATTTTGTTTGACAGTAATAAATAGTAGAGTAGGTTCTATTTGTTATTTTTCTTGGGTCATTTAATTTAAAACATTTTTCTTTTGTAGTCTCGGCAGTACTAGATTTTTTAAAGTTGCAAGAGCACAGTCGCAAGAAGGTTTAATTGTTGTAAAAGTATTTGTCATCCATGATCCTACGTTGCCGCTTACCTCACATCGAACTAGAATAGAAGAAATTCGTTCCAAATTATCATCTGCGGTAAATTGTTTACCGTTTCGTAAAACAATTGTGAGTAACATATAAAAATGAAATTTAAATTTCTTGACAACAGATAAATAAGAAAATTCGTCTTTTTACTGATTGATATTTTGCAGTACTTTACATTATGTTTATTTATTATTCCGTTTTTTCCTTGTATTTATATAAATCAGTAGATAGTAAATTTTCATAAAATTTTGTTTTCAGTTAACAGATAGAGCTGCGTATTTAATGAGAGAATATGTAAAATATAATTTGTACGATCGAATAAGTACTAGGCCGTTTCTTACATTGACTGAAAAAAAATGGATTGCATTTCAAATTTTATACGCTCTGCATCAATGTCACAGAGTTGGTGTAAGTGTTTCAATCAAAATGTTTGAGTTCGTTTTTATATTTTTAGTGATTTATTTAACTGTTCATATATTAGCGGTTTAAAGCAGTTGTACATTACGATAATCAAATACGAAGCTAAAAATAAAAATTAATCGCTTTTTCCAAAGTCAAATTGAATCTTCATTTGTAGTAAAAATAGAATGTAAATGGCTGAATCCAAAATGTTATTGTTCAAACTTACAGCTGTTTCCAAAAAATTTAGAATTCTTCTTCATGAATTTTCTAGAACATTCTATTGCGTGAAATCAATTATTGAAGTAAATAAAATTGAAGTATTATAATTTTTCCCTCCCTAAATGCTATGTATGTGGATGTATATATGTATATCGTATAGTTGTTAACAAATTAAAAATTAAACTATTTCACTTGTGAATTCATTTATATTTATATAATAAAGAATTTACAATGATTGTCCTAGAATATGATTTCGCATTATTTAACAATTTAAGTACTTGCTGTAAAGATAGAAGTTTATTTTTAATATTAAATTAAAAAAAAAAAGAAAAGAATGAAAAAGTAACAATAAACAAGCTAAACATTGTGATCAGTTTTTATGTAAACCGTATACAATTTCCTGTGTATTTATATTTATTTTGGTCTAGATAATTTACAGTTGTTTAAATACTACAAAAAAATTAAAAATAACAATATAATTATTTCACTATATTATATTTCATATCTTAAATTTTTTTTTATTTTCGGGGGTTATGCAATAGTCACAATATTCAATTTAAGCTTAATCCGAAGTTTTTCCTGATTTTCACCATTGCGGATGTAGCTAAATATTCTTATGTTTACCTCGCTTATATTCATCTTTTTATTTCCTTTTTCTAAACATGAAATAATATGCGAATATCTTTGTATGTAGTACGAAATATAACGTTCAGTACAAAAACCAGCGAAATTTGACAAGATTATGTCTATCTATTAGACGTAACGAGAACAGGTCAGCACTGAATTTATTTATTAGTATGAAATCGCTATCAGTAATTTAGAACTTTTAATTTGAATCCGGACTGAAGTAAGGAATAACAGCAAAAAAAAAGTTTATTAAGAAAGCTCGATGAAATTGATCTATAATTTATTTCATCTTTTCAGTCGCATAGCTTGTGTAAGTTTACGGCGTAAAGAAATTTTTTAATTAAAACAAATGTACGGAAGGTTATACATGAAAATAATTGTTACGTGTTTTATCTGTTTTTTATCGTTATACAAATGCGGTCTCAAATGTACCTTTCTGCATCCTGACTAGTGTTCATTACGATAGTATCCAAGATGCGTTTGTCATTACTTTCCACGTAAAATATTAGTAGAATTACTTTTTTTTTTTTAAATTTATTTTTTATTTTTTCGTTCCCGAGAATCGAACTTGAGTCTACTATGTTGTCAAATGTTTCGACTCCATTTGTGACATTAATTTAATTTTTAGTAGACATAGAACCAAATAACTTGTTCAGTATACTATTTTTGTTCTCTCACGATATGAGCACGTTAATCCTAATACAATATAACGAAAACCAGCGTCTGCGTCTAGCGGTAGGTTATGATCATTATAAAATTACAAAGGAAACATAGTTCTATTATAACGAGTATTGAACATATTCCGTGCACACTTCTGAGGCGTCATGATTATCGTTTAAAGTCATTTTTAACTGCTTTCGTTCCGTACATCAGTATATTAAAATTTTTCATTTCAATGTATTTCAACGTAGTTAATTTTTATATAATATCACGAAATAATAGTAATAATGTATTGTGTAAAATCTTAGATATGTCACGGCGACATAAAATTAGAAAATATATTAGTCACGTCTTGGCATTGGGTGTTGTTGTCAGATTTTGCATCGTACAAACCTACGTATCTGCCAGATGACAATCCTTCCGATTTTTCTTTTTTTTTCGACACTTCCAGAAGAAGAACCTGCTATATAGCACCGGAAAGGTTAGATCTGTATTTTTATCAAATTGAAATTGTAATTTCCATAAAATTTAATTTAGTACAAATTAACATTTTTTGTAAAATTTTCAGGTTTCTGGGAAGTTTAAATACAGATAGTTCCCATCAGTTACCATTACTAATAGAAGATAATATAAAAAAGGATGAGCTTAAACCATCGATGGATATATTTTCAGTCGGGTAATTTAAAAAAATTATAATGTGAGAACTATTTTTATGATGTTTACCAGACATGTTTAGACATTTATATGATGCCATGACCGATTGTTAAAGTAGGTCGTCTAAGGGTAGTAAAAATTCTTTCTTCAAGTGAATTTTTACCATACAAATTTCGTATTATTTGATAAATTCCATTAGCGACTTATTTGTTTCCTATAAAAGATCGTCGCTTAAATATGTAATAATTTTCACAATGAAAATTTAGTTGAAAACGAGAATGTTTACTTACATAATAACTGTTAATTTGGTTGAATTCGAAAAAATACGGTATCAACTAATATCAATCATGAGGGATCAAAAAATGTTTTTATTACCAATTAGACGTAGTTTAGTGCGGTAAAAAACAATGTCTACTTGTATTCGCGATGGTAGCCGTAAAAACGGTCGTTTAAAAATAATAATTAAAATAAGATAAAAGAAAGTAACAACCGGAAAAATAAATGAAAATAAAAACGAATAATAAAAAAAAATATTAACGAATAAAACAATAATAGTCAGCAATATAAACATGAAAATAAGAAAAGAAAATCGGCGGCCTGACGACATTCGAACGAAAAATTTTTCTGTGTAACATGATAAGGATCAACCTATACTATCGTACAATTTGACGAACTGCTAATTCTTGAGTAGTAATTGCCGCGAGCCCGAGAGCGAATTTTCATGACGTTCACTTTCTAAAGTTTATCTTTGAGTCGCAACAATTTTACGTTAGAATTCACATTAAAAAGGTTATGAGTGCGAATTAAAATTTCCTAATACCATAAACTGCTTGTTTCAAAATACGTTAAGGGGATCGTAAAACTTTATTTTAATAATTATATGAAAATGTTAAAAGTATATTAACAACCATGCATACAAAATTCACTGTTTCAGTTTTGCGATTGACTGTACATATATAATTTTTATTATTAATTGAATTGTACATTTTTTTTTTTTTTTTTGTCAATGAGGGGAAAAAATTTTTGATAGTTTTTTGTGAAGTACTACGGCATAATTAATGTTACATTTTGAATATTCTATTTTTGCTGAATAATAGATTAATAATTGTTACAAATCATGTCTTACAATTAGTAATATTTATTACTAAGTTTTGTCTGAATTATTAATTTACCGCGTAATAGTCAGAGTCTAATAAAATTTTCGACATGAGGTCGCAGATTTGACAGGTGCAAGGGACAAACAAGATAAAAAGAAAATGGAATAATTGAAATGCTTTCAGTTGGTGTAAAGTTAGTTTTCTTTTGTCGGTTGAGAATGAAGTTTTGTTTTTCGCCCTCTTCTTCTTCTTTACTGGTAGATAAGGATCAATCTATTTTTTCATTATAATTTTTTCATTTTAATTTTTTAGTTTAATTATGTGAATATTTGGCGTAGAATATTTTAACATTTAAAATATATTTTTAATATTTTTAAATTACTTTTGCAAAGTTGTTTACATATTCAAATGTGAAATTTCGTTTCATGATAATTGAGATACATAGCATACAAATGAAAATTTCAAATGGTTATGTCCTCGTTTATTTGAGTTATTTCGGTTTATTGTAATTGTTTGGTACACGTTTTTTTCGTCTAAAATGGCAAGTAATTGGAAACGAATCAATTCATTATCTGTGTGTAGTTATAGATCTGCGCTATTTTTGTAAAAATACAGTTTTCGGGTAGTGTGGTTTTCACCCGTTATGTTCAGAATAACTATAATAAACGATATCTGCACTATAAATGTATTAATGACGGAATCAAAACATTAAAAAGATATATTTTATAGAAATATACGCGTGTTCGCATAAAACGATCGAACATTTTTAAAACGATAAGAAAATTGAGAAATGAATACAAAACCGAAATTGTGTAAAACACGCCCCAGTCGAAATATACGTAAAAATTGATTGAATCGTCAACTGCTCGTAATTTCGCTTCGCACGTGTGCTGCAAGGAAATTAACTAACAATTGAAGTAATTCAAATGTAATTGATCATAATGCCGTTGTCTATTTTTTTCTATTTACCCAAGTCGAACGTAGAAGCCAAAGATGGTTACTATCACATAGAAATATTTTGCCACACTCCGATTATTACATTAATTTAATCTAACTGCGGATGGTATTGAATGTGAATCACTATCTCACATTCAGATACATCAACATCCTAGTACATTTTTCTACATTTAGTACATTTCATAATTAATCAGTACCTCGTCATGTTAAAAAATATTGTTTAGTTTTCTGTTACTTTAATATTTTCTATATACGCTATATTTTAGCAATATGCAGAAATACCTTATTTAATCGTGAAAGATAACAACCGGAAATTTTTGTCATAAGTTCGTTCCTTCACAGCCGCTTAATAGATTTTCAAACAGTTAAATCTGTTCAACTTGTTTTTTTTTTTAAATTTTACGGTATTAAAAAAGAAAATACTTCTATGAATTTTTACACCTATAAATTTCACCGCTAAATAATAAAACTTCCATAGAAACAGAAATAATTCAATTAATTTTTGTGTTAGATCTTCAGATAACATCGAACGAAGGCAGTAGGTTTATAATAATTAAATTTTTTTAATTGTAGGCTGCAAAAAAATTCGAATTTTGACTTTGGCTTTGACCAAGATCTTACCTTTGATAATATTTTAAGAAGTATCAAGTATTTTTTTAGTAGTGAAAACGAATTGTTTATTGCGGAAAGCAAATTGTGACGCTCGCACGTATTATACTTGCTCAATAAACGTACTAAAAATAATTAACTTTGCCTATATTTACCAGTTAATAAATTAAAATATAGACTGTTTACCGAAAAAAACGTAGCCTTGTTTTTATTTTACTTGCATTTTGAAACGAAATATAACCATAAGCAATTACTAATAATTTTTTATTATATAACAGATGCGTTCTCGCCGAATTATTTTTGGACGGCCGACCTCCGTTTGATTTATCTCAGTTATTAACTTACCGTAATGCTGAAACTGATTATGTTCCTCAGTTCTTAAATGAAATTGAAGATACAGCAATTAGAGTAAATTTTTTACACTTTATTTTGTTTATTTACGGTTTTTTTTAATTTTTTTATTCGCTATTAATGCTTTTTTGAATGTACTTAGCTTGTTTAGTTTAGTTGAGATAAATTAACCGCGTTGAAAGTTTTGTATTCAGAATGTTTTTTGTTTTATATATATATATATATATTGATAATATATTCGAAAAAAAAGGATGCTCCAGTTTTTGCGTTTTCTTTTCATTACCAGCTTGATCTTGAAAAGACTACCGCTGCTTAGTGAAAAACCCTAGTTGTTACAAAAACATTAATTTTTACGAAGTATTTGATATTAACTTTATTGGTTAATTTGAGACTGTCGCACGACGCGCGTGGAGACTCATTACCTGTGTTGGTTTTATTGAATAATGCAACTAAAACGAATACGATATAATATAATGAATTTATGAAACCTCTCAATTTAATTAATAGGTAATTAAGAACCATATTATAGCACCGGTAAGATAATACGGATTTTTTAGATATTCAATATTTAAAATAATTTATTACTTTAATTTAGAAACATTTTAATGGGTATAAAAATTTGTTCAATAGGAACTGATAAAAGCGATGATCAATAAAGATCCAAACAAAAGACTGTCCGCTGAACTTTATTTAGCTCAAGAGAGAGGAAAAATATTTCCTCAGTATTTCTATACTTTTTTACAGTCATATATGTTGATTTTTTCATCCACATCGCCGATTTTATCGCCAGATGAAAAAATAGATAGGTATATATAATTTATTTAGTTGCTTTATTTTTACAGAAATTTATAAATGATTTTATTTTTTTATTTCCAGTTATCTTAATAATCGTGTGTTATTATTAAGGTTACACAAAGATATTGCGCAAGTTGTAAATTTGCTAAAAAAGGCAGAAGAGACTATCGATAGTAATTGCGAAGATCCGGATGGAACAAATGATTGCGAAGCTTTAATCTTAATTGTAACACTGGTTACATCATGTATACGGTATTCGTGTTTTCTTACCTTTATATGTGCATTTGTATTTATAATGACTGAAAATTTTTAACAACTATTGTATCATAGAAACTTAATCAATTTTATACTGAATAAGCTTAATTTAAACTATTAATTTTTTCGCATTTCAACAAAATGTAGCGTGAGAAGACGATCATATTATGGGTTGATAATGTGGTGTTTTGTATAGAAAGTAAACTAACAGCTTTATAATAAAGCTGCACGACCATAAATTTTACTGAATTATTATTAGAATCTTCGGCTCTGGTTACTAATCCTAGTATGATTTGTATTAAAAAATAAATTCATACATTATTTATACTCACATAAATGCGTGCATACACACAAAATATATATATAAAATTCGGCCCTCGGGGTCTTGCAAGGGGGCAAGATCTTTTTTCTTCTAAACTGCTTTTAGAAGAATCGTTTTCAATTGACTGCGTTATTCTTAGCCGTCTTGTACAAAAAAATCTTTATTATTCAATCACATTTTACACATATATACAACATTATTATTTACATTTATTTGTAAACAATTTAAATATTCTTTAATAAGAAAATGAATTATGCCGCACTGAATATGTGTTTTGATTTAAAAAATGTATTAAAATTGATCAATCTAAACAACCGAAAAAGGATTACATTATTATTACATATAGTTAGTGTGCAATTTTTCGTTTGCATTAATTTAATATTTTCTTTTAGAGGATTGCATTTGTCTTCGTCTAAATTGCAAGCATTGGAAATTCTTTACCATATCACTCAGCATACAGTTGTAGAAATCATTTTGGATAGAATTATACCGTATATTGTGAGTATGCGATTATTTTGTATTAAATAAAGAATTAAAGAAATGTTTTTCATATACATCTGACCGAATAAAAAAATATCAATTTTTCAAAAATACAGTTTTATTCAATTGTACAACGTTTAAGTGAAATTTTCTGATAATTCCATGGCAAAATTTAACATCGTTCGAGTGTGATGAATTATATTCTCAAATTATATAGCAGCAATGGTGAGATAAAAAGTTTGTCGGTCGTGTACAAAATAGAAGATTCAATCCGTCAGTGTGTGGAGGTAAACAAATGTCTTGGTGATTGCAGTAAGCTAAATGATAAATTTGATAAATTACCATTTATTAAAGATTTCTTGTAAACAAAATTACGTTGATGTTGCAAAAATAATTAAAAAATGCCATTTTAGATTCATTTTATTACTATGGAGCAGTCAGTTACAATTCGTAAGTTCTTAAATTTGATACATGCAATGCTCATGATTAAAAACAAAAGGAGAATTACAACTATGTCATTAATTATTCACTATATTTTGATGTTTTCTCCGCAATACAACCGTCTATTTCCGGACAAACGATCGAGTTCTCTATGAACGCGTAAAGATAACAGCAAAAATTTGGCTAACTTCATAAAGAACATAAGTTCTAAAATTTGGGTATATGTCGATAGAAATTTTCGCAAGCATTGTTGTTTGTGCTTTTAATAGTGGGATAAAATAATTATTAAAAATAATGCAAGTCATGAATGTTAATATTAAAATTATCGCCCGTTAAAAGTTTCCATGCGAATCCAATCAATGTTTCACCTTAGCCGAACGCGCACTATCACTGTTATGCCTTATTTGCGAATCAACGGCTGTGTGACTCAGATGTTAATCATTTAGTATATCACAAAGAGTAGTACATTTTTTTCTATAGAATTTTAACGCATCTTGGTTTTCAAAATAGTAATGGTGTTTTGAATAAAATTTTATCTGAAACCTTCTTATTATTATAATATAGTAAAAACAGTTGTTTTATTTTTTACATTTTCTACTTTTTTTTTTATGCAAAATGATTAATTCTCTCCTTACTCTCAAAATCATATTTAGATGTTAGGAGAAGCTACAATTTTGCAAAAGGTTAACAGTTTAAAAATTGGTTGCACTATAATTATTGTTTTTATGTGTCAGAAAATAGCTATTCGTTTTTTTCGGACGAAAGATAAAAAAGAGTTGCCGGAAGTGTCTCATCGTTAATGACTTAAACGAAAAAAAGAAAAAAATGATCGAATTCGAATCTCCTCGCCACGCTCTTTTTTTTTTTTTTTTTTTTTTAACCGTCTAAGTGTATCTAATCGTCTAATACTAAAATCAAAATTTTAAATATGTTATTTTATTTTACAGTTACATTTGCTGCACGACGAGTGCCCACGTGTAAGAATTTACGCTGTTTATATTATTCATAAATGCCTGATGTCGGTTACTTCAGTTCCTCCGAGCGATGCAAATATATTTCCAGAATACGTGCTTCCAGCATTAATTCCGGTAAGGTACATATAGTTATTATATAATTATGAAATACAGAAAGTTATTCATTTATGTATATCATAACTATATAAAAGATTGTCATACCAAAGAAGTTATAGAATTTTTTGTAATCTTTATATCCATGTGAACATTTAATAACTTTTATAAGCCTTATTTCGCTAAATTATTTACGAAGGAAACAACAATGTCTTCAAATTTTTCAGGAGAGCATATCACTTGTACCAGTGGTGGAACCACGAGGGTGGAAATAGGGGACATCCCCCCCCAAGAACCAAAGCCTCTATGAAAAAAATTGTTATAACAGAGAAACTTAATTTATGCTATAAAAGATTTGTATGAATTTTACCTACCGATTTAATTATTTAATACTATTTTCTAGTAAAACTATTAATGTTGTTTTTTTATTCTATTTTAAAAACAACTGTCATCAATCTTTTACCGTTTTTATTTATTTTTAATTTTCATTTTGCAATTTTAATTAAAAGTAGTTCAATGAGAAATATATATACTTTTTTTACTGGCTCATGAACAAAGAATTCAGATCGGATTACTAACAAAAATAAAAAAGAAGTAAAGTGTCTATTAAGAAATACTATCTTTCTTACTATTTCTAAACTACCATTTTAGGTAGAATTTTATAATTTCGTTTTGTTTTTCACCCTTAAATATAAGTCAAAAGTTGAATTAAAAATTGTAATAATTATGTATTTTTAAAACATTTTTAAAATTCTATAAAAGTCGCTATTTGATTTTCTTTATGAAACAGAAGTATTTTTCAAATCTACTGCCTACCGTAGAAGATTTTACGTAATTATATAATTCCGAGGAAGGAACTGGCCCCCCTACTCTCATTAGTGCCACTGGGCTTAGTACCATTATGGAAAGCTTAACTTCAAAATCCATAATACCTTATCAAGGGTATGGGACTTACTTTACTTACATGTCCTTTTGGGTCATCCTCTGCTTATACGCTAATAATTGTAGGCGAAAATAGCAGTTTCAAATTCCTGGTTTTTAAAATAAGTTATCCTTTTATTTTTATGATTTTGTATTTAAAATCTAATTTGTCTTGTAATCATGATGTTATAATGTGACCCCGGCGGCTGATAACCTACCATTTAAATTCTAATATACGTGCTGCAGAATTTATTTGGCACTTTATGTTGTTCCCTTACGAAAATATGTTTGTACATTATTTAAAAGTTAAGTGTACAAATAGTTGGCAGTTATTGTCAAGATAAGTAAAAAATATTGTGTTTTTGAGTAATAAAAGGGTCTTTACCAGAAGACTGCATTGTGTAAAATAAATAAATAAATGATAATTTAAAGCTTAAAGAGTCGTTTTTCCTTTAACAAATTAGGTAATTTCAAATTACATTCTAAAAATTTCCGTTTTATTCATCGTGAATCGTATTCAGATTTTCTAATTTTATTCCGCGTTTACAAAATTTACTGTGATGGAATTATCACATTTAAATGATACAGATATATATTGATTGTTTAACAACATGTGTTTAACAACTATCAAAAAGTATCTATATATGTATTAGCAATGTTGCTTTATTTTTATCTAGTGGAATAACAATAAGTTACGATGTGTTACATTTTATTGTTTGTTGGTTTCAAAAAAAAATTTGAATCAAAACGCACTATGTGAGTTTTTTAAGTAAGGTATATATATACCTTATGGATTTTGAACAAATTATGGCGAAGTATATTAAATCTGCAGGCAGATTTACATGTTACATATGAAACTAGCTTACTTAAAAACATAACGGCACTTGAATTTTAAAAAAGAAACAATTTTTTCATATGACATTTTACTCGGACAATGTTTGTGTTTAGTTACAATTTAAACTTATATATGAAAAAAGCGTACTATTATCATAGTTTATGTATTATATTTTTATAAAAAGAAAAATGGAAATTTTTTTAAGTATCTCAAAAATATCTTAGTAAACGCAAGCATTGATTGTGAACTGAAAAAAGCAAAGAAAGTAATGACAAAGACTTCCGAAGTTCGGACGATCGAAACAGTTCTAATTCTATGTGCAAAGAAAAGAAAATAATAGAATATGTATTCAAGCAGGAAAAAGATTAGAAGGATAAAAAAAAAGTTAAAGATGACAAACGATATGGAAAAGGGTTGAATTCAAATACATTTGGAAAGAAATGGGTAAAATAGAAAGGATTAAATTAAAGGAATAACATAACAGGCTATCTTGTCTGACCAAGAAACGTTAATGGGTAACTAAAACTTTTTAGTTCAATCGTTCGATTCCGAGCATTGTTACCGCCTCTGTTCGTAGGTTCCTGTTGTATAGATGACAGTAGTGTTCGTGATAAAACTTTCTATATATAATGTGAATAAGAATGTGATTTTTCAGACCAATTGTAATCACTTGTTTTCGAGCATAATCAAGTATGTGTGTCTGTACTGAACTTTGCATATGTAATAGATTTGTGATCTGTGCCATTGCGCTCTCTACGCGACTGTTAAAATCACTGATTCTTTAAATCACTTTTATTGGCAGTTACCGTCCGATTTCTAATCAATAAATTTTCAAGCGGATTTATTTATTTTATGATTATTATTTGTTGCATAATACTAACATTATCGTGTACCACACTTTTAATATGTTCATTGCATAACTTTCATGTCTGAAGATTTCGCAAGATGAAGTTGTATCTGTCCGCGTTGCTTTAGCTGAAAATATTGCTCAAATTTCAGAAACTGCCCTTAAGTAAGTAACAGGGATTACATACAGTAAATGAAAATTATTTCTTAATCTATCCGTTAGTAAAAAATAAAATTAGAAAAAAAATATGCATTATATTTTTTCGCGTGATTAATTAAAATGGAAAAAAAGGAAAGGGAGAAAATATCGTTTCTTGATTTATTTTTTAAGTCAATTTTAAAACTTAACATTCGCGAGGAATACGTTCCAAAATTTCTTCGCAAATGTTAACTTTTTGAATGCTAAGTCTTCGTTTTCTACGGGTTACATAATAAGGATAGGGACCGAGATGGCGGAAAAAATTATTTTCCGTTTAATCGATTTATAAAAATTTTAAATTGTTTTTTTAAAAAAGAACAAGGAAATATTAAATTACGTTTTGAGTCTTTTCATCGTGTCAATGCCAAATTAGTTCAAAAATGCATAAAAATAAATTTAAAATAATCAAAACAACAGGCTATTATTTTTTTCATACCGCTGTTGCAAAAAACTTAAAATGTCAATTAAATATCTTATTTCATATTAATGGAATCTTGATCGGAAGTTTAATTATTTAAACTCCTGATTTAGCTTCCTGCTATTTTTCGTTGCAATCTAAAAGTAAAATTAGCCGAATTTTAATATAGATCTTACTGATCTGGGCATGATACACATGTTTAGAATTTTACAATTCGTGAATGTTAAAACCGTTTACCATTTTTCGGTTCACGGATGTTAAGGGTTTACTATGTATATCTATATAATGATAAACAACTTTTTTCTTTTTCGGTAAAGTAAATAAAAAAGATATATTCGATTCAGACTACATGTAACTCTTTAAGTGAAGACAATTTATATTTCTATTCAAATTTTAAATGTAACATAAAAGAAATATATACATATAATATATAACATTCAGTTATATCATCAGTAAAGCAGTTGGATATTTTAATAAACTGATGGTTTTCAGTCTTTTTTGTCCGGAAAAGTAATTCCCGCTACACTTTCCAAACATTTTTTTATTACTCTTGCACCAGAAATAAGACTCAATTTTTTTTGCCGTTTTAATCCAGCGTCGCACAATTTGACTAATCGGTTTCAAGTTTTTTTTAGATATGTATTTTTTTAGAGTGGAAATTTATTTTGAACGTATCATTTAGATCGCATTGTTTTTTATAGAAATGCAAAAAAAAAAAAAAAAAAAAGATTAAAACTTAATTTTTGCATCAATATAACCATTTTCCCCAAAACTGTTTGGAATTTACGCGTTCGTTTTTTTAATTTAAATTTATAAATAATTATATTTAAATTTAATATAACTAATACTAATAGGAAAAAAGTTATCTTTTTTATTTTTAAACTTGTACATCAAAGTACTCATCAAATTAAAGAATTTATCAATTATTAATATGGGTGTAGCACAGTGAACTAAATAAAAGCAGACGAAGTTTTAAATCTTTTCTACGAATTAAAATTATAAATCTTAGCATCAAAAAAAGTAAGAAAAAATAATAAATACAGAACGTAAAGCGATTACACTGACGAATAATTTATAGTTAAACAACGGTTTTTCTTTTGTTGTTTTCCCGAAATTTTGCTGCACTGATAGCCATACACGGGTAAATTTGAATTCGATTTTACGTAATTTTTTTTATATTAAACCATCAGAGGTTATTCGGTTAATAAATGTACCGTTTGAGATGCCAAGTTTTACCAACATCTAAATTTGTATCAGATTATTTAAAATAATCAGTATTATTTTAGGTGTTGTATGTCCGTAGTTCGTAAGTATATAAGCAGTACGATACTTTTTAATTATAAGTATAGTTCACGTTCATTTTTTAGATTTTTAGAGTACAGCCAAACATCTACATTAGAAAACAATGAAATACCATGTCACAGTTACGAAAACGAATTATCTACATTACATGAAATGATTCAGCAGTGCGTTTTGTCATTGCTTACAGATGTACAAAATATCGTTAAACGAACCTTAATAGAGAGTGGTATTGTTAAATTATGTATATTTTTCGGAAAATATAAAGGTAATAACGGTATTTTTATTACTGAAAAATATTATTTATATTTGTTTAAATAAATTGAATTCTTTGCTCTATCCTATATGTGTATGTTATGTGTTCACACGCATTTGCTTCCTACCATCACACACACACACACACGCACACACACATATATATATATATATAAACTCGGCCACTTTGGCCTCGCAAGGAGCTGTGCCCCTTGACCCCTCCTGCTTTCATTCCTGTCTCTTTCTCTTCTATACTTTGTATAAAATGATCAAAATTTACAACGTAATTCTTACTGGCATCAACACACACAAAAAATAACATAACCACAAAAATCCTATCCTAACATTTAACTTTTAGTTAAGACATTGTTTCGTTACATTTTTCGTTATATATTTCGTTACATAAAATTGTGACATTTTTTAAATAACAATAACAAAAATCCTACAAAATATAACAAACGTTACATAAAATTGGGACATTTTTTTGGGACATTTAGCGTTACATAAAATTGGGACATTTTTTCGAATGGGGGGTAGCCTAAGAATTACGTTGTAATTAATATATATATATATATATGTATGTATATGTATATATAAAAAAAGATAAATGTAGAGAGGGAAATGGACATGAACTCATACGAAAGGATAAAATATGAAATATAATTGTTGCAAAAAAGTAAAACATTTATATATTTTATTTGCAGTGTATACTTGATATAATTATTTCCAGTAAAGTTAAATGAGTCAACGTTAATTTAATAATTTTTATCATGATTGTAACGTAACTTTAAATGGACTACACATTAAAAAACAGTTTTAGAAAGGAAGACATTTTCATTGATAATGAGTATTATTAACGTTAAGGCTACATGTTTTATATTAAACATATGCAATTTCTAGTATACTTCGTAAAATCTTAGAAGTTACAAATTTTATACATTTATCAATTGTAAATTATGTATTTGGAGTTACGCTGTAATATTTAATACATACATTTTTCATTTTAAAGATGTATCATGTTGTGAATAAGCATAGTCAGTTTTCTACGTGAAAAGCTTAATACACCCCCGCTTCTATTGTTACTAATTTATAATTTTATTAATGAAAAGAGTTTTTCAATTTTACGAATTGTTCTAAAAAAGTTGAGAAATGAAATTGAATTTACAAAAAATGAAGAATTTCGTGTCAGTGATGCACTGCAGTTTTATATTAAGAAAAATAATGAAAGGTAAAACAGAACAATTTGAAAACACCGTCTTTCAAGTGTAATTACTGCTCGAAAGAGATGTAACATTACTAAATATCCTCACAGCGGTATTTACCGTTTAGTGCTTGATAGTGCAAGATTATTTTCGAGTATAGAAAAAGAGGAAATGGAATAAAATTTTCAATTTTATCGTTGTTAAATACAGTTGTTTATCGTTTGAATTAGAAAAGGTAAAAATTATTGGGATGAATAGACAATTTATTGTTCTGCTCCTTCCTAAATAAAATGTACTTATGAAAAAAAATTAATAAACTAAAGTGCGATGAAGCGGCAGACAGGATTAGAATTAAGGGTAACTTTGTCAATTAATTAATTTCTACAAGTATTTTTCTTTAAAAATAAATTTGAAACCTTTCTTTAAAAAAAAGTTTATATCGTTCTTTTTTGATATATTAATAATAAATGTTAATTGTTTTTATTTTCATTTAAACAAAATAAAAAGTAAATAATAATAAGATAGTTATGCGTTATTGATATTTTTTACTTTTAAGAGAAAAAAAATTCTGCGCGATTAAGAGAATTTTAATAACAGACCAAATTTAATGAAAGTTTATGTTAAAAGAAATAATAATATATAATACAGACGTGATAATAAAATTTGAAGTAAATAACGTTAATGATAGAATTTATAATTACTACACTAACAAAACCAATGAATAATTCGAATGTTAAATTAAGTTTTAAGATTATGAAAAAAAATGCTGATATACATTTCAATTAATTTCGTTATATTATAGTAAGCTGAAAATTTCATTACATTTCAGCTAACGATCTATTATTGTCCCATATGATAACGTTTTTAAACGATAAAGAAGATAAACAGTTAAGAGCTTCATTTTTCGATTGCATTGGTGGTGTTGCCGGTTATGTCGGAATCCATTGTTCAACAATTTTAACCCCGTTACTTTTACAGGTACTTTGACGAATAATAATTTAGAAAAATTATTTTCACACTGTGTTCGTATAATTGAACACTTTAAGATGTTTAAAAGCATTGTCATACGCAGATACGTGCGGGTTAACGATCATTTGTTGGCGAAATATCGTATCTCATGTTTGGCCGTTGCGTTCACCAAGCCTCTTGAATTAATAAAACATGTTGCGAACTTTTGTCAGACAACCCTATCATAAATTTCATATACTTTCAAAATGTGTCGTAGCCGTTTTTTAAATACAACGCGCCAAATTTTGCATTCTAAACATTTTAGATGTTCTAAAAAGCCATGGTATTGTTTTTTTTTCCAATACGTAATTCCGATGTTTAAATCCGATATTAATTTTAGAAAATATTTTAACAAAAAAAAAAAAAAACCTAAATGTCCAAATTCTGAGTACCGAGTTTTTCACGAAAATTTCTTAAGTTAAAAAAATCTAAACGGGGTAATTAATAGAAAGTAACTATTAGATGGTATAGACAAAATATAAATAAAAAATTGCTTATATTAAAATATGAAATAGTTCGCAATAAATGTAAATTTTGTCTAGGACACGTTGTCTGGATTAACCTGGCGTCATTGTGGCGGCCAAACAGAACACGGCCGTTGTGGCCGGGCATCTAATACCCCCACATGTACATTATTGTACGCTGAATCCAATCTTATGTCAATATTATTTTTCTATATTAGGGAATATTAGGTAGAGCTATATACATCAATTAATGGAAATTAAACATTTATTTATTATAAATTGAGCATATAATCATCGAAAATTGAAAAAACTAAACATTTTTCTCACCTGAGATCAATTTGTTAGAACCTAACTTAGAATCAAAAACAAAAAAGAATAACAATAATTTAGGTACAAAACATAAAATGGTTGTTTTTAACACTTAAACATAAAATTATGAATTATGCAAAACAAAACTTATTTATTACTTATGTACTAAGTTAATATCGAGATCAATTTGCCATACTGGGATAATGTGTTGCATACAAATAGGCTTGTTACATTTATTGCAATTATGCCACTTGTTTTTTTGTCTTTGGCAGAAGGACAGTCTATACATCTCGTATATATTTCCGAACTTTTATTCGGAGGGTAGGTCATAGTTTTCCCAACCTATTCGTGAATACGTGTATACGTAAGCCTCTCGATAAGTTCTCTATATTCTTCCTCACTCGTCGTCAGAACTAAACCGTTCACTGTCACTGGTATAAGTTGTTCAAACAAGGCTAGAAGTCGGCTTGGTTCATTTTCGTATGGCATCGTTCGTAAAATTGTGAAAAAGGATATTCAATTCATTAATAAACATTAAAAAACTCAATAAACACGTTGTATATCTAAATGTTACGTGGCCATTGTGACCGGGTATAACGTACCCGGCTACAGTGACGCCGGGTTAAGAATGAATTTCTTTTTAATAATTTTTGAAAATTATCAATAAAAAAACATTGTATTACAGGGTTTCGCAGATTCGGAAGAGTTCGTTGTCAGAAAGGCTATAAACGCTATGTCATCATTAACTCAAGCCGGGCTTTTACATAAAACTGCTTTGTACGAACTTTTAAATAATACTGCTTGTTTTTTAATACATCCCAATCTTTGGATCCGACAGGTACTCTTCTTATGATTTTATTTATGCAATTTTGCTTTTATAAAAAAAATCAAGCTGTTATATATATTTAATAAAATCGAAGCGTTTAAACTTTCACCTTATTATTACTGAAGATGAAAATAAATTTTTTAGGCGGTTGTCGGTTACATAAAGACATTAAAATTCATTTTAAGTACAGTCGACATGCAGTGTAGAGTAATTCCTGTAATAAGTCCGTATCTTAAATTTCCAGTTATACAAGTCGATAAGCAGGTATACCATTAAATTTATAAATATAACTATCCGTATTTAATATCTATCATCGTCTATTAAGCTTATTAAGAAGGCGAAAAAATTAACATGTCATTTTACTCTATACATTTTTTTTTCTGTTCGCATCCTCCCCTTCTTTAAAAAAAAAAGTCAACTTTAATTTGTTGTGTTTATTAATTACGTTATAAACTAATTGTAATGATGTGTTTCCTTTTGTAATTATTTTTAATTTTTTACTACGATTTAATATTCTTTTATAAGCGGCAGAAACCTATTTTTTCCGAGCTATGACACTTAGAAGTGTATGAATTGCTAAAAAAAAAAAATCATTAAATCGGTCATGTTCGGAAAATATACACATACGACATTCGGAATAACTATATAAAGTAATATTCGTAATAAAGAAATTTATAAATAATGTAATAGTACGTTTGATTGCATTAGGATACTCCGGAGAAGGAGTTCTAAATTAAAAATTATATTTTGTTCTTATTAAATTTGTGAAATTAAAAAGAAGAAAAAAAAAATCATTCACTGAGATCTAATTAAAAATGTTTACTCTTGTATTTGGTCTGTAAAAAAACAATAAATATCATTATAGATCGAACTTTATTAAAATATAGATAAAAATATAAACGACGAATAGTTCGGTTAACGCAAAATTTTTGGTTAATGAATCATATGATATATATATTTTTTTTTTCGTGAGAAAAAAAGCAAAAAAGTAAACGATATATTATAATTTAAATGTTAAATAAAAGTTGATATTTAAAAAGTAATACTGACTAATTTCAAACACTTTCGTCCACGATCACAGTTTGTAAAACGAATGAGTTCAAAATGAGTCAATATTATTTTTTAAATTTAAAGTTTTATTTGATGTTTAAATTAATTAATATATTGATTATTTACTTGTATTTAAATGATACAGCAAATCATATTATTTATATAATAAAATGTTTATGAGGAAAGAAGAATACCGAAATAATTAAATAATCGAAAAAAAAGTGTATGTGTGTATGTATGCTTGTGCACGCGCACGTTACGTAATATAGATACGGTGCGTAAATGAGAAGTACAGTGATGTTTATTATCGGATTGGTAGAATATTTTTTTTTATTGCAGCTCTAATTATTTTTAGGTTCTTCTGTTAAATGCTTTGAAAGATCCGGTACCAAGGATAGTTTACGACAGTGCGGTGAAGTATAATGATTTAGAATTATTTCTAATAACATTATCCGAAAGGCAAACTAAAAAATCCGATTCACCTCATACACCGTCCATGTCGTGTATTCCTAGTTCTGGGAAGCAGAATTCATCTTTTCAGAATGTAAGAATAAAAAATTTTTTATCAAATCGGTTTTAACAAATCACTCTGGTTAATGATGATATCGCGAAAGCAAAATAAAAAAAACAAGAATATTATTCAATTTATATCGAACCTTTTACAGTTCTTTCGCCGTCTATGTTCAGAGGGGATGTCAGAAATGGTTGAAGATCAGTTGTTATTGATGTCTGATCATTTAAGAAAATTAAACAAACATTATACCTTGAGCGATCATAATAATTCAAAGCCTACGGGAAAGGTAAGATATATTTAATTGATTAAAAGTTATAATTCGGTGAAATATGAATTTCAGTGAATTTGATTTTTTCTCTTCTGCTTTTTTAGCTGTTTATGGAATATTAGAAATCTTATCAGTTACATTTTGTTATCCTCTTTTCTCGTATGTTTAATATGAATTAATTCTTAACACATATTTGAGTGATATGAGGGTCATTAAATACAGCGTAGTAAAATTGAGCATGTCTGCAATTTAGAAAATGTGGACACTTTTATTTATAATAATTGATTTATTTCGACTTTTTATACATCTGATCAATTTATACCTCATTGCCACTTTCTGTGCGATTGTAGTCTAAAATGTTTGAGCAACTTATTGCAACGAAGTGCGCAAGTATTTCTATTACTTCTCCGGCTTTTGAAAAAAATTTTTGTTTTTCAATGGGCTCCTTCATATTACCGTGTGGATAAAATTTTTCGGTAACCTCAGGTAAACATTTTCTCCACTACATGAAAAAACAGATAACAGTTATTTTTTTTGAACTTAAAAAATTTAGAATGACCGTCAGACCAAAAATATATCATGTTAAAGGATAGGTAATAAAAATTTAATTGGTATCCATTTTTTTAAATGGTGAATGTGGAAACAAAGATTTTAAAAAATACGTAACAATAAACAACAGTTCGACCGTGGTGGTAAGTCCAGACTCTTTGATGGTTAGAACTTTTTTTTCAAGTGCTGAATTAATTTTTGTAATTTTTATACGTTGCATTTCAAAAATGAAGATTAAGAAGTGTTAAACCTTAATGATCGATTAAAATTTTAGATTCGTCAGCTTGTGTTGTTTATTAGTTTATTTTTACTGTATAATATGGAGATATGAAAAAAAAAAAAAAAAAAAAAAAGTGCGTTTGAGAATAGGTCTGCATTATACGGAAATAGTAAATTTTTTAGCCTTACCACTGACAATCACTCAGACCCTGCCTTCATGCAAACCCCTTAATCTTCTACATTTCAACCAAGTGTTCTTTGTTTTCGTTTTCTAATTTATTGCAACTTAGCTTTCTAATTTTTTATGATTTAGTAGTTTCCATTTAATTTTGCCCTTTTTTTTAACTGATTTTTTTTTTTTTTTTGTAGTGTTGTTCGATATGAGTATCTGTGAGTACAGCATGAAGAAAAAGGGTCTCCTTAGAAAAATACTTTTTATTATGTTTAATATAACAAATGCGATTGACTTAAATATGATCAATATTATTTACTGTGGAAATGTGGATCGGAATAAAGAAACCGATTTTTTAATTTAGTCAGACAAAGTTAGACTGAAATTTAAAAAAAGTATACAGCTCTTTCTATAGCAGCAGAAGAGTTGATTGTTTTTTGTTTGTTTTTTTTTTTCGTCATTAGAATATAAACTAATGACGAAAAAAAAAAAAACAAACAAAAAACAATCAACTCTTCTGCTGCTATAGAAAGAGCTGTATACTTTTTTAAAATTTCAGTCTAAATGCACACCCCCAAAATTTTAAAATTGAAGAGCTAAAAGTTTGAAATTAAACGATTGATGAACGCGAGTAACAAAATGTTATCAACTTTAGTTTACCGCAGGAATGCAGATTCGAAGAAAGAAAACGAATTTGAAACCCCCAGAGCGTCATTTGCAGTCTCATCACGGACGGAAATATTATGTCTTAGCATTACCGCGCAGAATTTTTGACTATGTGAACTAAATTAAATAATCTCTCTTTTATTATATAAGTGTGCCGGTAAGTGGTTGTTCCGTATGAATAGCGATGAGCATTTATTTAAGTACCAACTGAGTAGTCATTAAAATAAAAGTTAAAAAAGAAATCTTCTTAGAGGAATGCTTTCTTTATTTAAAATATGGTCAGATAAGAATTGTTTAAAAATTTTTCATTAAAATGTAGGTAAAATATGAACCTTCAAAATTTTAAAATTAAAGGGGCAATGAATGCGAGTGACTTTAAGTATCACTAATACTAGCTTATCATGAAAATGGAAATTCGAATAAAGGTAACGAATTTAAAATTTCCCGTAGCGCGATTGCAAGCTCATCACTGACGGAAATTTTACGTTTGAATATTATAATTTGGAAGCATATTCGGATTAGTCTATCAGCGTTATCACTCAAAAATATTTACCCCAAAAATTGCGAACTAAAATTTGTTTTTTTATTTTTTTTTTAATGCCGATTTTAATATTTGCTCTAAAATTTTAAAAATGAATACGCTAAATAATAAAAAATAATTAATAAAAGATAAATCAAATTAATATACTTATTTAAATAATATTGACTTTTTTGTAGTCAGTATCAAATTGAAATTGCTATAATAATTAGAAATCATTTAATGAGCATGTAACAATTGAATGTTTTCGATGTTTCCAAAATTTGGCTTATTGAAAACAAGTGATTACTGTTATACTCGTTAAACAGTTTCTGGTTATTGTTATTTAAATTTGGTGTCGTACCTAACAATGTTAATGTTATTGAAAGATAATCGTAATATTCTTATGTTACTCTGAAATATATTATCTTTTATCAAATAATTATTTTTTACTTTTCAATGTACTTTTTTTTTTTTAAATTTTTGGATCAAATTTTGAAGTTGGTATGTTTTTTTTAGAAATATTTTTATTTTACGATTTTTATATTTATTTTCATAGCGCAAAATTGCTTTCTGCACTTTAACTGCTTTTCGTAACTTTTTATTGAATTCTCTTTCCTAGCATTGTAAAATAATCATCCGTTTGTTGTTGAATATACATACTCGTAAAACCGTTTTATGAAAATTAAGACTTATTAATGAAACAATTTATCAAACGTTGGCCATCCTACTTCTACAAGCTTTTAATAATCTTAAATTACTTTTTCTTTTTCTCACAATACTGAGACGCACTGATTAACTGACGCTGTAATCTCTAAAATCGTCACTGATAGCTTTCCTTTTAACAAAGCACGATGATCCATAGACTGAAACCGTTACAAACCTAAACGTTAGTTTTCAAACATAGTCAACTTAACAAATTTGACAACTTTTGTTTATTGAATTTTATTAAAAGACTAGGCATTAACTTTTTTAAATTCTTTTAATATTAATCTGAATTTTTATTCTTTCTTTACGCCAGATAGACGTCAGTAATCTACAGCACCGAATTAAATATCATACAGTAAATTTTTCGAAAAATATTAACACTAAAGAAATTGGAAGTGTATTATCCTTAAACAGGTAAAGTATAGCAGTAGTTCAGTATTCACGATGCGAATTAACACGATTATAGTTATTTTTAATAACTTATTAATCTCGATTTTATAATTATCGGTAGAAAACGCTGCCATATTTAAGTTTACGCGTTAATTTACAGATTACGTAATTTTTTTCGGTGTAACTTGTTAAATCCGCTTCGATAGAATCGCAAAACATTTTCTGGAGCCTTTTAGTTTCCAGAAGGCTTTAAAACAAAAAATTTTTTAAAAGAACATTAAAATGTATCGTTCTTATCTTTTCTTTTAATACTAAGAAGCTGATTAATTTTGTTTCATTTTACTTTAATTCTTCTCTCCCCCAGAATTGTTTGCCTCGCACAAACATATATTTAAAGGTATGTGTTAGATGCAGTCTGAGAATAGTTTAATCGAAGAATTGTCCAGTTACGTTAAGAGTAAATTTAAATTGTAAAACAGATATTATTGAGAAAAAAAAAAATCGTATTCGTATTTTTTTTTTGCTCTGATTACAAAAAATTTGTTTATTTTAGTATATTTTTCTATCAAGGAGATGTGTACGTTGATCGATTTATATTATAATCTGTATTGCTAAACTGACTGAATAATTTTAAATTAAAATTGCTTATAATTCAATTAAACTATTCATACTGTTATCACTATTAGACAGGAACAAGAGTCATCAAAAAAATTCAACGCATTTAGTTCAAATGAAGGTAGTTTTGACACTGATAGTTTACAAGAACGATCCTATATTCAATGTAAGTAACAAACGTTTTAATGCTAATTAGATATTAGTTGCATGTAAGATGTTAAATTTTGAGGTCAAATGAAATAATGTTCACATTTCACCGTTAATGATGTTAAAATTCGTTAAAAGTTACAATTAATCAAAATAAAAAATAACGGAAATTAAAATTAATGCAGAATGTTTCAGCTGAAATGAAATAATGAATAACAATCTTCTTAATTTGATAACGTACAGTCTACAAAGTAATGTAATCGTTTATTTTTACAATAACTTAAGTATAATAACAAATTTAATAATTTGTTTTCTAAGAATTGCGTAAACTGTTCTAATCGTATTTTTCACTGTGTTTGTAATATGGTATGACTGATTTAATTATTTGATTCTAATTTTATCTGAGATGAACTTGACAAAATCAAGTTCTTTCCATCTGTTGTTTATCGTTACAGAAATTATGCGTGAATATCAGTTAAGAGAGAAAAAAGTTAATCGAAAAAGCACAAGAAAATCATATTGAAATTTTAAAAATAAATTTTAATTTGGCTCAAAGCTAGTTTTGTGACAGAGAATTTTAGAATGTACGTTTTCGAAAATAAATCATACTTTATCGTTGCTTTTCTTTGCATAACGTAAAATGTATTTTTTAAGTTGCAGTTAAATATATCGAATTCCATTTTTGTAGCGATGTAAATAAATATGAATATAAAATCATAGTAACGGAATAACTATGATTATACGTTGCTCCGAAACATGTCGATTTATAATTTGTGAATTAGTAAATATATTTCTCTTATTGTAATTTTATATTTATATTTATTTATAAAATACATTAATTTATATTATCAGCGTATTTTATTGTTGACCGAAATAGTCAATATCGTTTTTCTTTTCCTCTTTCTCTTTCTCTCTTTCCTTTTCAAAGGATTATTTTTTATTGCTTTTATATTATTTGCCATATTTTTCATTTCAAATTTCTCAAGATTTTATCTATTTTCTTATGGAACTGATTAACCTCCTTTCTTATTTGTGAACATTATCAATATTAGCTCCTCTAAGTAGGTTCGTGATATTTTCTTCTGTGGTTTGATCTTTTCGTTCCAATGAAATTTTTTTATCATATTTTTCTCTTAATAATTTTTATGTTTGTCATCTCGTTTTATGTTTTATCGATTTTTTCCTAACAAATTCCTCTACTTGTTTTCTCTTTTATTTCTTTTTTTACATCTGGAGCTTTTGCTGTATTTCATTCTTTACTATCTCCAACGTGTGTGTTTTATAAGGTTTTTCTTCTTTGCTGTTTTCTGATATATCCTTTACGGTCCTAAACTCTTGTTATTTTTTTCATATTGTATAATTACTATTTTTAATTTATGTTTTAATAATGTTTTTAATTTAAATATTAATCATTTCACAATAATTGTAAGCTTTTTCCTTTTACAACGATAGATCGTTATCCTCCGTGCAGATCAGAATTAAGTAAACTCATACAACGAAAACAAGAACAATATGAAACGATTGTCAGGAAACAAGAATGGTTAGAAGACGAAGCTTGGCTGCCCTGCTTTCCACCTTCTAATTGGAAATTTAAATCATCCCTTGTTGCTCACGTACACGAACATAAAGGTGCTGTTAATAGGTAATAATTTCCGTATTGTTGATTATAAATTCTGTTATTATATATATATATATATAAAGTTTAAATTACTTTTATGACCGATGATTATTTGACTTAACAAATTATTGTTACAAAAAGTCCGGAAAAATAGAAGAAAAAGGTTATTAATAGGATATTCACATTTATCCTTACCATAAACGTTCATTTACGATCAGAAATAAATCTTTGAAACACGGCCTTCGATAATTTGCCATTGCGAGTAGCTCATTGATCAAACAGAGTCAGTAACGTTAGACTGCGCATTCTACAAAAAACGTCATGATAAAATAACGTGTTTAGCTCTCGAGTAACATGTTGTTTGCTAATTGAGTATGCACCTTTTTAGTAATTTGTGCTATTTAAACTTAGGATCGAAAACTTTGTAATAAAATTTACTTCGTAAAAGACATTTTTTTATTTATGCTAAATTAAGGAAAAATATTTTTCTTTATATTCCTTTTTATTCGCTATAAATGATGCTTTTATTACTGATCCATAACTTCGAGGATAAATTATGAGATTCTACTGCAGATTTGAGTGCGTTATGCGCGATATTATAGGTTTTTATTGGCTTATATGATGTTTAATTAATATCATTTTTAATAATTGATATAATTTAATCGTGAATGTATTAAAATTCGATTTTTTATCAATCATTAATATGGACATAAGTGAACGCCGTTATTTATAAATTTTAAATTTTATCACATTTTTAACAGTTTATTGAATGTAAACAGCTGTGTAATAATTTATATTTATAAATAAATAACTTAAAAAAAAAAAAAAAAAAACATTTCACTAGAAATAAAAAATTATAAAAATTTTCTTGTTTTACAACATACTTTTTTAATATTAATAGAAAAATATTAGCTATTAAATTTATTCGTATAATAATCTTTAATATAATTATTTTTATCCATTTTTGGGTAACACCACACTATTGTCAATTGTAGAATTATTTTACAGTTATGTTCAATCAAAAAAAAAAAAAAAAAAAAAAAAAATGACGATTATTGTATTGAAGGTTAGTTCATTAACAGATAACTGTAACGCTACAATTTTTATTATTGTATACGATTCGGCTTTTTAATAGTTCTTAATTTTTTATAAAATTTAAAAATATTCTATAAATTTATTGACGATAATAATCAGACTTTTATAAACTGAACTATCGAATAATGCGTTATTTAATATTACACTTCTATATGTAACATTTTCGATTTATAAAATATTTTTCATTCAGTTAATATTATCAGTATTAAAATTAAAGATTTGTCAATGCGATAATTTGTATTTTTGCACTTTTTACTGGGAAAGCATCTAAATTAAATGTGCAATACATAGTTTTCAAGGAAGTATTCAGTTTTTAACACATGCTTCGTGTAATTTATTTTATAATTAATACTCCCTAATTTGAATAATATTTCTATATTCTGTACAAAACATTATGTAAAAATAATCATTACTGCAATGGTCTGTTTACTGGCATTTTCTTTATTGAAAAATCATCATGTGTTTTAAAATTAAATATTTCAGATTATAATTGCGTCACTTTTTTTCCAGGCTGGTTACTATTCCACGTACAGTTTTGTTTGCCAGTTGTTCATCTGATTCGTGCGTAAGGTTATGGGATTGTGCGAAAATGGAAGGTCAAAACATTGTAAATCGATCTCGCCAAGTGTACAATAGTCGAAGTGGACCTCTTAACAGCATGACGATATGCCGCAGTAATCAGTCATTAGCTACTGTGAGCAATCAAGGAGCTGTTATAGTCATGAAGTAAGTATAACTTGCAAAATCTTTAGAACGTTTCAATCAACATCACATCATTCTAATAGTAATCAACGCAAAAAAATACTAAACATTAGACATCTTTTGGAATTTATTTTATTTGAATCTAGCCATTATCGTGTAATTTTAAACCATATAAAGAACTGAATTAGAAATAGCTAATTGCATAATTTTAATTTTCGGTAAAGTTAAAGGTGGATAATATTAATAGTAGTCCAATCGTTGGAACTTTTTCTATCCGATTATTCATCATCATGACTATTCTACTTACTAGTTGAATTTATCTTTTCGACTGTTTATGGCGTTATTGCTGTAGCTTCTTTTAATTCGTTCGTTTTTCTTTTTCTTGATTTTTTTCGTTTTATCATTACGTCAGCTTACAATTAGATAGTTATTTTTCGCACAATTTTTTTTTCGTTCCTATTCTTTCTTGGAAAATTTTCCTCCAGTAAACCTTTGATATCTTTTCGTATTTCCCTTTCATTTTACATCCGATTAATGGAGACTTTTATTTCCTCGGTACTTTCTTCTTTCAGAAATTTCTTTTATCGAATAAAAGTAATCATTTCATCATAATATAGCGTTTCTTTTGACTTATATAAATCAGGTTTTTATCTAAATATCGATTATTGTGCATTTACGCGTGTAGCAATGTTATTAATCTCATTTTTTCATTATTAGATCAAATACACCATGATTTTATCTATCAGCGTCAGTCGCACATTTCTTTTATTTATATGTTTATTCAAACTTCAAAATTCTCACTGAATACAATCTATATATGCCCATTTATTCAAGAGCTGTCTTTTTCATATCTGAAATTTTGCCCCCACCCTCACCCCCACCCCCCCAAAATCTACATCTTAATTTGCGTACGTCTTCTTCAGCATTAGTTTTTGTTCCTTATATCTCATACTCGTATAAACCTTGGTGTTTTATACTTTCAAAGTTGATTTTCTGGTTCACTCTTTGTTAAATCATAATCTTTCTTTCATCATTAGCTTCCAATCATTCCTGATGATCAATTCTTTCCATCAGAAAGGATAATTAATTACGGCCATCAGAGAGCTTCATAATTTTCTCTTATTATTATTTAGAACTTTTTAAATTTCTTTCTTTCTATCTTATTCTCAATGCTAGATTTGCAAATAGTTGTATAGTATTCTGACACTACCCCCTACGGCATAGAGCGTTTATTAGAAAATCCCTTTTAGCATTTACCTCCTAAATAGTAGTGCATGTACATCTTTTTTTGACACTTTTGATGATCCGATAGAAGTAACGTTTACCTGTTTCCTAAAAAAGCTCTAATGATGCATTTCCTGTATTTTATTAAAAAAATTTTAAGGGTAACTCATTTTCCAATTTTTTAGATGAGTCTGAAATAACTTCTACGACTTTCATTCGTTTATAAATAACGTTGCATTGTATGGAATTACATAACTTCCGTATACTTCTATTTCTATTCTGCTGTGCTTCGGATTTCAAATATACGTCAAAAAAAGAAAAGGAATAGTGATTGGTTTATTATGAAATCATTACGAATCGTTGTAAAAATTATCTTTGTTTATTCACAGTGTTGATACAAATAGCAGTAAAATGACAGTGTTGCAGAATCGCCAACTTGATCTTCAAGAAGAAGGTTGCGCCGTTGACATCGCCTATTTTGACCCAGGTAATATAGTTTAAGACGTTATTTTAATTAACACCTTGTTGTACAAAACATTATGGTAACTATAAGAAAGTTGGATTATTTCATTTCACTTTTCTCTGTTAAACCGATAAATTATTTTAATCCGAAATGATGAATATATTGCATAGGCGAATCTCATTCGTTCACTTGAAATTTTATTTTATTTATTAAAATTTCAATATTGTGTATACTATTGTGTAAGTGTGAAAATCTGTCTTTAGTGGTTTTATTTAATTTTTTATTGTAATGTGTATAATCGGTAAGGAAAATTTAAAGGGCATTCAATTGTTGTGTATTATGTTGTGTAAGTAGAGAAATTACGTGATTAAAAAGATTCATATAGGTGGACGTGAAAATTGAGGTATAATAATCGATAATTCGTTGATACACAGAAAGTAACAGAAAGATCTGTAAGCATAAAGTCTGAGCAGTCGTTTGAACAATATCATCGATTATACTTCAATATGAATGAATCAGTTCTGCCAATACATATTAAATATAAATAAAAAAACAGTTTTTAATTTCATCTGTGAAGAATGAACCGAATGTTTTTGATAATTTCTTATAGTTTAAGTTATAAATGGAAATCACGCGGAAAACGTAAACGTCTCGTTAAATAAGTATACACATAAAATACGTGAAGGTTGCTCACAAAAAAGTTTAAACGTTCCAAAATTCACAAAAAATAAAAAAAAAAAAAACGTTTAAAAGATAATTTTTTTAATGTCGCCGTGTATATTTTTAGGATCCCAAGCTGTTTTAGTATACGCCACGATGTACGGATGTATTATAGGCTGGGATTTACGGGCTTGTGGTAATGCGTGGAAGATCGATAATAAACTCAAACAAGGTATCATTGTAACAGTTGTATATCCTACATTCTTAGAAATACTATAACACTTTTTTTAAAAGTTTTATGCACGTTATTGAATTAATCTAAATAATAGCATTTTTATAACTAAAACATGAATATAATCGCGCTCGTTAATACAAACTGGACGAAAAAACAGAGTATTCTTTTTACGGTATAATAATTTATGTTATTTAAATAATCCTTTTTAAAGCATGAACTATATTATCACGTCGACTGACATTATAACAATTATTATTAGTAGTGGTAATATTTCTTTATATAAATATAGACATTTTTTAACAATGAACGCTTCCTCGAAATTATAATTCATCAGTTCATATTGAAAGAGCGTTAATTTTATACGAATTGTTGCTCGGTGCACTTAGCCTATTTGTTACAAACTGCATCGCTGTTCTAGGCGTCTCTTTGATATGAATTTGTACGCAGTTCAAAGTTAGCCTTACAAATTTTGTACTTTTCGAAACAATGTAAAACGAACTTCGGACTAACACATTTAGTGGACTACAACAGAGGCTTTAATGTTACCGTAGTAAAAGAGTGCAAGTGTTTTTTCTTAAACAAAAAAAAAGGAGGGGGGGGGGAGAGAAAAAAATGCAATGATGATTATTAACTAGAGAAAAGGATATTTAAAAACTAAATAATAAATATTTCAGAAATTTGTCGACTATGAAACAATATATGAGTAGTAACGATTGAATTTTTTAAAACCAAAAACTGTGAGAAATTAAAAAATAATTCTCGACCCCGTTACAGTATCTCTTATAAAGTCATAACTGATAAATATATGCCGCTTTAATTTAATCATAACTGCTTCATTATTTTGTAATTTGCTCGGAATCATTTTTGAAGATAATGAAGGTTTTACAAGAACAAATTCGAAACCCTATTTTTTTCTTATATCTCGCCCCTAACCTCCTGTTAGTGAGTGTGGTGTACCAAAATTCTCTGCAAATAGACTTATTGCTGCATTAATAAAATTTCAACATTTAAAAGAATAATTATTAGCCAGTGGTAATGCCGTGATATTTGATTGTTGAAGTTTTTAAATTTTTATATTTTGAAGTTATCATTTGTTTTACTCACGTATGTGATCTTAGTGAAGTGTGTGTAAAAACAGGATGGATTTCACGTTACATAATTCAAACAATAACATTTCGGCCCAACCCCCCGCGGCTCTGCCCCAAATCCCCCATTTATTGCTCGTTTTGAGCCCTAAGGTATTAAAATTTTGAGCATTTTATATTTTTCCCGGAAGCTACCGACCTGGAGCTGTCGATTAAAAAAAAGTTGTCTTTCTAAGTGCCATAGAACGGTCTCAGGACTTTTTTTTGATTTTTAGTTTACTTTTTTTCGATTTCGTCTATTTATTTCCTTGGCGCTTTATTATATAGATAGAAGAAAATACCGATTTTTTTTATATTGATTTTGTAACAAGAACGAGCAGAGTAAGTATGTGAAATTATAGGTTAGTTAATATTCAAAAATTGAGCTGTAACACGCCTAATGGCACTTTATTCTGTAAATAAATATAACATCTTATCGCTTAAGTAATAAAACGTAAAACTTTTTAATAGGCTAAATTTAAAACTGAATATTAAATCGTTCCAAGAAATATTGCTAAATATGATAGACAAAAGAAAACCGTAATCGGCAAAATTCATTTTTTTTTAAACAATAGTAGCTGAGAATAAGTGATAAGAGAAAAATATTGCATCTTCCGATTTCATCAGTTTCTGTTACATAAAATTAAAATCAACTTTTATTGCTGTTATTGCGGTAAATTGGAATAACTAAAAGTGTAAACAACACTTCCTCTCTTTAATTACCACAATCTTTAAAGTAAAACTACAGTACTTTTAGCTTTTTAATTTTTCTTCTTTTTTATGCGAAATAAAATAAAGGACACTTAATACTTCTGTTTAAATGAAACATTCTAGGCTTTTAGCACGTTTAACAAAACTGTTTGAAATTGAGGGTGATATACTTTAGATATTATGATAAATATGAGTAAATAATGCCTTTATCGCGGTAATAGACAAATTATTTTTATGGATTATCTGTGTTTTACTTAACGTTTTTGGAAGTGATGAATTCGAGGAAAATGAAATTTATTAGTAAAGGATAAAAAAACATTTTTCGGTTGTGATGTTTTTAGTAGTTTATTAAAATTGGCATGTTACTTTCAACAGGGATGGTAACTACAATGTGTATGGATTCATTTCAAAATTGTTTAATTATTGGAACTGGGTGTGGTTACCATACTTGCTTCGATTTGCGTTTTCGATTGCCGATTACCTCGATTGTCCACCCCCACTGTAAGTTATTTTGCAATTTTTATTATATGTTATTTATAAGTATTTCATATTAAACGATTATTGAATAACACAGAAAACAAAAATTAACGCAAAAAGGGTAAAAAATCGTTTCGAATGCAGGTTCATTGACTTTTGATTTAAGAAAAAAACAAAAAAAAAAAACATTTAAAATATATTTATCACCAGCAACAGCTGGTCTGTCTAGAACAGAAGTTGCGGTTAGCTTCTTAAAGTAAAATTCCTTTTTGGAAGATTTTAATAACTGAAAGACACATTGAATATTGGAACGATAAATCAAGTTGTTGAAAACACAATGTAAAAATAACATTAGGTTTATAAAGGTTGATATGTTTAAAACGATTAGTTCTAAAAATTTATACTAAAACAGAAAAAAAAGAAAAAGAAAAAAACTTGAAAAACATATAATTATTGTGACTTTTATGATTGAACTGTCACCTGGGGATTCAGTGCATTAAGCATATGTGTAATCGAGGTTCTTTTAGTTCCTAATATTGCTTTGGAAGAACGCCTTCGGTAAATTCAAAATAGAATAAGTAGTGCAAAAAATGATTAACCCATTGATTCTCGGCTATTTACAATTCTTAGACATATCTATTTCGCCTCGAAAATTATTCGGATTCCTTCAGATTTTTCACAGGCACATGCAACTGTAATTAATTTCTATAATAAAATTTCTTTTATTTTTATTCGTGTTGACATGGATATGTCTTACCGGCGGGGGTCAGCCAAATTGTTTGTCACGCTTTTTTTAAGAGCAAAAACTGTAACGCTATTTAATTAAAACATATGAGTTATGTCAACTGAACCGTGTGATATTAATTATATGGGTGATCAAAATAACGGTTGCTACCATAGTATCAAGGAGTATCATAACCAGGAGAGTGAAGACCTCCTGGAATTTTACATTGGACATTTTTTAACTGAGGAAAAATAAGACATATCCATGTACCGACGATGTATCTGCATGCAGTGGAGATACTTTACATTTTTTCAACTTTTTAACAACTTTGTAAATTTAAAATAACGAAAGCCCTCTTTGAAATTACTTAAATCAAATTTAATTCTATCAATTGATAAAAGTTACGTAAGAAATTTGTTTAATATTTCTTTTTTAAGTAGCTTTAAAAAAAATAAAACTGAAATTACATTACGTGAAATGTTACAGAAGCTGAAATCCGTAAAATAATTTCAGTTCAATAATTTCTAGACATTTTCTAATATTCGAAATGGTTTTCATACTTTTGTCAGCAATTCAGCATTTTGTGTTATTAAATACAAAATGTAAAATAGTACTAATGAAGATATATAAAGAAAAAAAACCTATTTATTCTACACTTTTGAAAATTTCCAAATTTATTAATAACTGTTTTCAAGTCTATTTTGTACTCATCGCCAAACCACTGAGTTATATCATTAGGTCGCGAATAGTTTTTTTCCAAATTTAACTATTACTCCGACCTTTATGTATTGTAAATGAAAAAAAAACAATTTAAAAAGACTAAGTATTTAATTAGTTGACGTTTCTGATTATTTATAATATTAAATTTTAATGTTTTTTGTATTTTAAAAATTGTAAAGATCAATCATTTTTTTTAATACGGAATTGTAACATCATCGTAATCTGTTCCGGAAATAGAAAACAATCGTGTGAGGCGAATATAACGTTGAGAACCATTTTACGCATTATCAGTGACAATTTATATATCGAAACATATAAGTGTACTGGTTGCTATCGAAAATGTGGAAGCACATGTGTATGTCAAAGGGACTTTAAAAACATGTTGTACGCGGATAAGAAATTTTTCACGATTGATTAGATATTTAATAAATAAAATAATAGAATTTACGGTCTTTCAGCTCATGAAATAAAGGAGAAGAATCTGCTTATTTATTCGAGATCGACGCTTTACCTCAGTAATGGTCTGATGGAATGTGTCCGAGCATAATGTCGTACCTATTCCGTAAAAGAAAATAAAAAGTTTGCCAAAGTGTACCAAAAACCATGTGTTGCTCGTTACAAACGACTTCCAATATTACTTACGGGAACTAAAACCTAAACCTTCTCGGTTATGAATTATGAACGAGTGTAGAGGAGGCGACTTTCAAAGAATGCGATAAAAATTTGTAGTCACATAAAAGAAGTATTTGTGAAGAAGAGGCAAAAGTTTCCTTGAAAAAGTTTCATATATGTGTAAAGGAGTAGTGAAAGCTTTTGAGCTGTGTGCCCAAAATCAATTCAGATATTTTAAATGAAACGTAGTATTAGGAAGTAGTAATTTTTTATACTTTGCAGGTATCATTTTTTTTTTTTTCTCGGTTATTATCATTCAACGTACTGACGATATTTATAGGGCTGAATTATTAATGTGTATATGTGTATCATCTGTTTACAAGTGTATATTTTCTTAATAATTTAAAAAACGATTAAGAATGCAGTTGTATCATACAAACATACTTAAAATGTTAACTTTTATTGTATTATTTTATACTTTTACAATTGTCGATACATCGTTGATTTTCTTTTTAATTCTGTTTTATATCGAGAATTAATCTTTAATACTGTATGAAAATTTATTTTTTCATGTCTGTTGTTAAAAGTATGCATTTGTGTGTTTTTTCTTTTTAATTATTTCTGTTTTGTTTTTGTAAAAATAGCTAGTAGGGTTCGAAGAATAATAAGACATCCGAAAGAGTCATCCTGGATAATTTCTGCAGTACAAGGCAATAATGAAGTATCTGTGTGGAATTTAGAAACTGGCTTTCAACAGTTGTGTTTATGGGCCAGTGACGCACCGCCATTAACAAAGCCAAAAGTAATTTTAATGAATTATAATTATTGACGTTTATTCTTGTTACAAATAAACACCTGATTTTTAATAAAGCTAGGCGGATGGCCGGAAGTGAAATACGAAATATCAGTACCGAAAGTATTGGTATAGTCGATAAAATCTGCAGAATGTATTTCGAATGTTCATTCGCATTCGTACAGTTTGCAATAAAAATCTTATTTTAACTGGCACAAGCTTTGGACGTTATTGAAAACTGATCGAATGTTTTTATCATCTCTTTGCCGAAATTAAAGAATAGAACAGAATCCATAATACATTGTAATGAATTTATTTTTATGTTTTTGTCGCTGTCCGATTAATGAGAAAAATATCTGCGTAAACTTTCGTCATCGAAAGAATTTTTGAATCTCGTAATTCGTTTTACCATGGACGGTCCTCTAAATTATTTACATCGATTTTGTTAGTTCGTCTGCAAACGTTTTGTTTTGAACTAGTAATTTTAAAGAAATCGTTTCTAACGAAGAAATTGATAGAACTACGGACTAAGGGAGATTGAAGGATAACATTTTAAACGTTTAGCTAAAATTTTTGCAGAAGCCGCAATGACGGCCATAAAAATTTGTGGTAAAATATAATGTAAAAAGAAATATTTCCTCTAAAATATTCACATCAAAGTTTTGAATTAAAGCCGATTTTAAAGTAACTGATAATTAGTTTTTTTAATTGAGTATTTTAGCTTATAATATTTTGTCGTTTTATTATTTTGTCGTTTTATTATTTTGTCGTTTTATTATTTTGTTGTTTTCATTTTTAATTTTTAATTAGGCTTATTTTAATTTGTCGATTAAGCATGTGTGTTACTCGTCATAATTTCCGGGTATGTTAGTAAGATAAATAATTTTCGTTACCAGTTAGCAAAATTTTACAATTTAACGAAATCGCAAATACCAAAATTCTTTTAAAAATAAAACCAATGTCACGAATTCCTCCAATAGTTTAATAAAAATGCACTAAAAAGTAGAAAACAAAATATTTCAAGGTGTTACGCGTAAAAATATTATGATTTTGCTTAAGCAACATTAATACTTATATTTGGCACCAAATTAAAGTTGTAGCAAAAATTATTAACCATATTAAATGAGTGTAACAACACAAGTACTTATTTTCTCATTGAAAACGGCCAAAAACGTTTAATAGGATACTTTAGTTATTACAGGTTGAATTTGCTGCTGAGTCTAATAAGGATTAATACTGCGTAAGAATAGTCACAATATCCTTATGTATATTGCACTGAAATTTATTATTTTTTATTTCACTATTTTTAGTGCAAATACTATTTCAGTGATAATACAGACTGACCAATCAATAACCTCTTTGGGGAGGGTAGTCGGTAAAAAAGAACTATTACATTAAATCTCGACATATATTTTAGAGGTAATATAGTTCTTTTTTTTTTAAAGTTTATTTTATAACTAGAGCTATACATGTTCAAATAATGTACGCACAATTTTACGGCGAAAAATTAAAATATTCAAAACGTAAATATGAGGTGCCAATAAATCAGAGTATATCCATGAGCGTAGTAATATAAATCAATACACGAACAGTAAATACATATGCGTGTATTTTACCTCGAAATAAGATTGCCACACGCAACACGTGTGTGAGCACGCGTAGACAGAAAAATCGATTTTCTTTACTTTATTAATTCATCGTACATATAGTAGTAAAACTTATGTTTCCGAAATGTATCGGCACAATGTAATAATGTTACAATATTTGCGGTATAGTTAAATTGTATAATTTTCACAAAGTAATAAGGAAAATTATTCATTTTAGTATTATTTAAATATTCTCGTTTTGTTCAATTAATTTTTAACTAAACCATTATCCACACGCATATTAAGACACAATTGAAGTCTATTTTCTGTACGAATGATCTATCCTAATTTGCGTATTACATATTCGGTTATGTATAAGTGAAAATGTTGTATATAATGAAATAATACTGTAAGAATATATTTTTCATGCTTGTTCGTTCACTCTTAATTAGTGGACCTCTGATCGATATCCTTCCGTTAAAATGTTATCGACCGACTTACAAAGTGCTTCATTTACATCGGATTTCTGCTATCTTATTAACAGGAATCCAAAAACGGCTGATGCTAAATACTATATCAAAGTTTTCTGGTAAATTTAAAGCATTTTTCAACATTTTCAGTATGTAACAAAGTTAAGTGACGTTTTACAAGTTCTTTAGGTAAATGTGTTTTGCGGCTGAATTAAAACGAATTCGTTAAAATTGCTACATGAAAAAACGATATTGTAAATTCTAGGAGAACAAACGAGGAGGCGTATGCGCTTTGTACGCTTACAATTCGGATCTCGGTACCGTATTGCTAACTGGTGGAACGGATCAGCGCGTTAGAAAATGGTGTTTGCGACCAAATTACAACGAATGCCATGTTGCGATTCCGGCTGGCAGCGACGTTAACAAGAATACTACTTATACATACGAGTTAGTATATACAAAACTTACGTAAAATTGTACCACTATTGTTTAAGACTTTAAATGTGCTGAATGTATGAGATGTTAATCAAAATCAACCTTCGCAATTGTGTTTTCTTTAAAGTAATACGTTCTGAAATAAATCACGTCAAATTAAAAGGAAAAAAAACCGGCATTTTGAACGCACTTTTACGGCTTGCATTTTTTATTCTGTTTCCAAAATTAAAATGGAAATTCGGCTTCAATTAATTGGTTACACTTGAGAATAATAAATTGTAATCTGATAGATTATATTTTCTGTATCATGCGAATTTCCAGCCAGCTTTGCCGTATGAATATTACAAAGGCTGTTCAATAAGTAATTCCTCCACCGCTATATCTCGTGAACAAAAAAAGATTACACGCTGCTTTTGGTTTTAAAATATAGGAAATTTTATTTTCTACAAATTGCAAACGATAAGCTGCCACATAATCGCCGTTTAATTCAATACAACGCTGCCACCGTGAAATAATTTTTCTAATCCCGTTCTCGTAGAATTATTGTGGTTGTTCGCGCAGCCAAGCGGACGTAGCGGTCTGTAATTCATTATCCGATGTAAAGTGAATACCCTTTAGATGTCTCTTCGTGTGTTTAAAGAGGCAGTAGTCGCTAGTAGCGAGATCAGGACTGTACGGAGGGTGTACAACAACTTCGAAACCAAGTGCAGCCAGACGTGTGGTAGTCTAGGCACTAGTGTGAGGGCGTGCGTTATCGTGTTGCAATAGGAACTCGGTCGCACACGTCTTATTCGTCGTTTCAAGGACGTCAGTGTGACGCAGTATGAATCTGAATTTATTCGCTTGCCTGGCAGCATGAATTCCCGATGCACGACTCCTTCCATATCCCAGTACACAGTCAACATTAGCTTACCGGTGGATCTTTCGCTGCGCACCTTTTTTGGTCGCAGTGAGTCGCTATGCCTACATTCTTTTGATGTTGACGGTAGTTCTGGACCGTAATAACTGATCCAGGTTTCATCCCCTGTGACTAAATTCTTAAGAAAATTCTCGCCTTCTGCGAAGTAGCGCGATAACAATTCCTCAGCGGCAGCTTTCCTCTTTGCTTTCATTTCATTCATTAAGAACTTGAGCACTCACTTTGCGCACAACCTCCGATACTCGAGGTTTCTCACAAACTTATTCGCAGTCCCAACTGCGATACCAAACTGGTTTGACAATTGTCGCTGAGTGACCCGTCGATTTGGACGAAATGTTTTATCGATTTTTCTACGCAATTCACCTGTGTTTGGCAGTTCCGGACGACCCGGGGACAATCCCTGTCAAATAATGGTATCCAATCTTTCTTCGCTTCACGAGCCCAATTGTGCACAGCACTAATGTCCATCACGAATTCACCATAAATAACCTTTAAACGGTCGTGAATGGCCTTTGGTTGAAGTCCTTCACGGGTTAAAAACTCGATGACTGCCTTCTGCTTGTACCGATGCTCATTACTTCGTTTTACGTATGCTGCCATATTTAACGCGAGAACACACGTAAGCCTTCAAAAACACATCACTAGAAACTAGATTCCGCCCTTTTTCCAGTGAACACATGCGCGACACTGTAGCAGTTCGCAGTGTTGAGATCTAGCGGTGGAGGAGTTACTTATTGAACAACCTATGTATTTCCCGTTATCTTTTAGCTGGTTTATATTCTTTTTAATAAGCTGCTAATAATTGTCTATCGAGCTTAATTTAATTTTACACAGTCTTTGCTAATGACCTACTTTTACTGAAATTGAATTTTTACCGGTACACGTATCGTCTTTAGCTTGAAATTATCGTTTTGTTCGCTATGTAATTTCTTTCGTTACTCCCAGCTTTCGATTTTTCCTATTGTTCTTACTTCATCTATCTATTCCATTTCTACTTAAACTTTAATTAAATTTATACTATTGCAACTTTATTTCGTTTTCCTTGATCGGATTATTACAGTATTTCATTTGAAAAATAATAGTAATAAAAGTATTTTTATTACTGTTTAATAACACAAAAAGGAAAAAACCAAAACATACGTTTGCTTATTTATTAGTTATTCAGAAAATGTTACTTGGGTGCGTAACACTCGCAAGCATTCCTATTTTCGACCACTTCAAGTAACTTTTTAACATGTTCAGTATTTTATAAAAACTAAAATGATACATGTTTTTTGTGTTTTTTTTTCAGTCTTTCTGTTAATGTTTTTTATATACCACCAGATCCGTTCGAATGGAGTATAAAAATTATGCTAAAGTACTTTTTCTGGTTTTCTATATCCTGAATTTCGTTAAATATTGAAATTTGACAATTGAAAACGTGGAACTTAAAACCTTATTTCGGTTGTTTAAAAAAAAAAAAACTCAAATTTGATATTTCCGAGATACAATGATACTCGTAGTTCAGTGGTTCTGGTATATCGAAACAATTATATATATATATATATATATATATTGCATAGGCGTACCGAGGGGTGGATGGATTTAGGAGTTTAAACCCCTCCCGAAATGGACTTTTACGTACGTTGCTGTATTGTCACTTTACAGCCGTAAGATGTCTTGGTACCAGGCATTTTGACAGTACAACTAACTATGTATTAATGTAAATTATTCTCAACATGAAAACGAACGGAAGTAATCCTAATCCTTACGCATTTAGAACTATTGTTAAAGAGATTATTAATAAAATATAATTACTAAGTAAAATCCTTTTCTCTGTCAAGTGTTTTTTTTAAATGGATCGACCCCTCCCGAAAAACTCGCCTGGGTACGCCTATGATATATTGTATGAAATAAAGAATATCGTATCATTTATTAACAATATCTGTTTTTAATAATGTCGGGAATATACATATAAAAATAATAAATATTGGTTAAATTTAATTTCAAACGTTTGATGTATTTTGGAGTTAGGCATACCGAATGTTATTCAAATTTAATTTAATACGTTTATTATTGTTATAATCACATATGTGACCCTGTCTTAAGAAAAAAAAAGGCTTATCGTTAAGTCATATTTTTCAGAAACAATCAATTTAGCTCTGGTTCAGTGCAAGATATCGTTTTGAATCTTTTTAGTAAAAACAAATTGAAAAATTTATAATTGAAGTGAAATTTTCGAATTACAAAAATGATTTTTTTTAAAATCTACTGCGAAATACTTTATAAAATTTAACATCCAATTTTATGATTTTGTTAGGAAAACGTCGTTTTGAAATCGTCTCTGAAATATCTCAAATATTTCTGCAAAGAAAGATAGGAGTTGGAAGAACGCCTTCATTTCTTCTTTGAGAAAGGGGGGGGGGGTGAAATTTATTTTGAAAATTTCCAAATATTGTTCGAACTGATTTTTTTTTAAATTCGTTAAAACCTACTTATTTTTAAAGTATTATTCAAACTCCGGTAAGTATTCTAAAAAAAAAAAAATTCAGTGATTTTATTGAAAAAAATGTTTTTTTAAATTTATTTCCTCTTGAAGAGTCGAAAAATTCGTTAAAATATTACAAAAATTGTTGTAATTTAATTTTTAGTAATTTTAAGAATGTTTGTATTTAATACCAGTAAAGGTGATATCTTTAACTATCCATATCTCGCTCAATTTTGAAGATAGAAAGGTGGGACCAGTTCTAGTGGAAAGAGGAAGGTTTGAAGTGTTAGAAACCACCAAACCCCAAAAATCGAAAATTTAACGATAAGCCTTCTTTTTTGGGGCAGGGTCACATAGTTCGGACATTATGTTAATAAGGTTATTGTTATTTCGTGTCTACCCCAGTTTTCTTTGGCGGATTACACGTTTTGTTTACTGACGACGTAATTATTACATTAGAAATTGTTATGCACCCGGATAAAACAGCAAATTTATTCGAATTTGAGAATTTTTCTAGATTTTTACTTGTTTGTTATATATATATATATATATATATATATATATATATATATTTTAACTCATAATCTCACGATGCTCGGAACGAGCCCGCGACTATGATGATGATATATGTCAGACTTTTAAAACAGAATAAAACTATTACGAGTATCCACGAAGTAAGTGTTATTTGTTCAGAATGAAAAAAGCACCCGCAGATACTTTATTCGTTTTTAAGTGGGCATTTCAGTCATAATAAATTTTATTGGACTTATAAGCTCGGCAGATATGAAGTATATGAACGGTTAAAATCCAAAATATTAATAATGTAAACGTTTAGTGTGCATAGTAACAAAAGAATATAGGATTTCTGGATGCATTTTTAAAATATCATTAACAACAGCGTAACAAGGCATAATCGTCCTAATTGGAGATGCGCTTGTTTATATTCTATCAGTGTTACAAAATAATTGTTTAACTAGTTAATGAAATAATTTTGTCTTTATTGTGGAACTGAAATGGAGAAACAATTTTAGGGTGACCCTGTTAAATCGTATTAATACCACGTTATATACTGTTCATTTAGAGGGCAACCTAGACGGATAAAACAGATGTTTAACATATTACAGTGTAGTTAAGAATATATATGTTCGTAGCATTATGACAGCATAGTGCGAAACTCCCTTATTCGAGAGTACATCCACGATGTATTATAACCTGCGTTGAGTATTTTAGATCATTTTTTACTTTACTATACGGCATTAATGCGACAATTGTGGAGCCGTTGTTAATATGGTGCTTCTGATTATAAATATAATACGCTGTATTATCATCGTCGATATTTTATTGTAATTGTTTATTCTCCTAGCAATAACGTAAACCTGTTATTTTTTCCCTGTAGGGATCGATTAATCGACGGAACAAGAGTTATTCAGGAACGTACTCAAGTATCACTGCTAAAGGACAAAAACAACGAAGGTTCCGAAAAACTAAGTATGAATGAAAATATGCAAGGAATAGAAGGACCCGAGCAGCCGGCTTCTGGACACCGTGATACGATTACTGATATAACCGTATGTAAATCTAATCAGTACTTTTTGTTAACTTCCTCCAGAGACGGTATTATTAAGGTCTGGAAGTAATTACGATACGTAGAGCGGTCTATGTAAAAAGTATAATTCGGAAAAATAATTCAGAATAAGTTTCAATTTGGTCTCAAAAATTTTCAAAAAAAAATCGCCATCCGTTCAAGTATTGCATCGGAGCGTTATTATTCTTGTTACGGTTACTAATTTTTATTATTATTATTGTCGTGTATCGAAATCAGTTTTTCTTTTATATTTATCTTCTTCTTCCTTATTCCTTTCGACTGAATATGAACATTAAAAAGAATACATTCATTCGATCGATATAATTTCGAGTAATCGTTGCTCGAATTTTTTTAATACTCGTAATGGCGGACTTTTTCAGTTGTTTCTTCGCCGCTGCATGTGATTTATTAAGTTACCAAATTGACTGTAAAATTATTGATGTACTTTTTTTTTTTCTCTTTTTGTAATTTATGTTTAAGTTTTTTTTAAAGAATAATTGTCATTCGCCTCTTGCCAAACAAAACTACGAGCAGACACAGAAAACGCGTAAAGACATAAACACACCGTATACTTACTATAATTGTACTAGTTTTGTCGATTATTTTTTTCGTTTTGTTTTATTACTTTTTTTAAAATAATTGTAAGTAATTTTTAATCACTCAAACGCAAAAACACGTATTAGTTTCACTGCCAGCGGCATTGTTATTTTATGTGTACGTTTTATTCGAATTCGAAATATTTTTCTAATAAACACTTTTGATATTTACGTTCAATTTTTTTTTTTTTTTTTTATTAATTACTTTTCAGCCTAGATATCGGGAGAAAACCCTGTAGTTTAATTGAATACGTCGTACAATGTCGTCAGCTATTAAAGCTGATTAATAATAGTACATAATTTTTAAGTATCAAAGCAAGTTTGCCTGCATCCTTTGGTTTCAGAACAGGTTTACCAGGTTGTCAATCTTAACCTGATTATTCTCGGCACAAAGCTCTGTTGAGACTACGGGGCTTTACTCGGAACGCGATATTTTTGTCTGACGTAACATAATTACTTTGTTTAACTAGAATATGTTTGGTCAACGTTTTTTTTTTCTCTTTTCAACAGATACATTGTCACGTCGACAAGACTGTCAGACCATATGGTTAAATCTATATTCTGCTCTGCAGCTAAAATGCGATACTTCCGATTCCAGAATGGGTAAAATGTAATACAGTTCAGTGATGATGACCTTATTCTAAAAAAAAAACCTCTTCCCGCGCAGGTATCAAATTTTTAGGGATTTTCTTATAAGTAAAATATTTTTCCCCTCTGTCGATTGCTTAGTGTCTTTTAATTAATAGGTGTTATAGGAGTTTTCCGGAGGCACTGAACAATTCCGCGCGCGGGTGTCCAGCTATGCTGCGATTCATGGAAACGAACGAGCTAATGTAGCTGCTCGCTTAGCAATGCTCACTCCGTACCTAAAAGTGCCTTCTCACCGCTGTGATCGTCAATGACCAAATGATCGTCCTCGTGGAAAAAACACTGGTTTTCTAGCCAGACTTTTCTGTGGTGCGTCAATTAACTGAATCGCGGTGACCAGGGGGAGACATTTCTCGCGTAGACTTTTGTGTTCCTAGTCGCCTACGGATAGAACATATAGTCTTATGTCCCGTGATTTTCGAGGAGCTCCAACCCTTATAATAAGATACCCATTTTTCCTCCAAACACCGACTCTTCCGTTCTCCACAAACTGTGCCAGTGCTCAACATTTTCAGCTCACCGATTTTCTTGGAACAGCGATAATACTTTTAGAAATATACTTACTAATTCCTCAACGGCAACCGGATCCGTCTTGCAGTTTATTAGAGCTATTAAATTAATTAATTATATCCTAATACGAACCACACATCCGTGTACACTGAACAGTCGCAGTAGCTAAAAACAACGCGTTTGACGGTCTGCTAGAAATGAAAAAAAAAACAAGGTATGATAGTTCAATTACTCCAGCATCTATTTTTTACAATGTTACTAATGGCCGTATTTTTTTCGTGGACTGCTTGTGTGTCTCTCTCTTTTTTTTTTTTAACTAATAGATACGATACTATGCGAGATGTTAACAATACTGATCGAAAGTGAGTAAATATTCCTATTTGACCACCCCGGCTCTGTTGCCCGAAATGCATTTATATTTCTTTTTTCCTGCTTTTTCTGAGAATATGTTCTAATTATTTTGTCTGATTTAAGTAGTCCATTCTTAATTAACATAGCAGTGACATCAAGAAACCCTTTCGGAATCCATATGAATTTTTGGAAATTTATTATTTTTAGATTAATGCACTACGAGATACTTTTTTTTTCTCATAAATTTCGTCTGCCCAATACACAATAGCAGTGATTCTGGTTTATAAAAATGCTAAGGTTTGCAGGTTATTTATTTGATTTAAGTATTGGATAAAAATAAATAAGGTGGCGTGGTAGCCTAGTGGTTAAGGCGCTTGGCTACTAAACCAGAGGATACGGGTTCGAGACCTGGTATCGTTCCAGATCCTAATCGCCCCTAGCTTTACCCAGCCTAAAATAATTGGGTACCAGAAAAATCTGGGAAGGTAAAGGCGGCCAAAAGAAAGGAACCGTGGCCCCCCTACTCTCATTAGTGCCGTTTTAATGCCGCATTGGAAACATTCATCAAACTTTCCAACTGGACAAGTTTGTGTTCCACCGTGCTAGTTACAGTCCAATACCATTGCAATCTTTTCGCTGTTCAGTTTTGTTTAAATATTCGTTACGGATTTTTAGTAACGGCTTTCTCTTCCTTTTGTAATTCGTACAATTCCCCGTCGAAGGCTGCTTTTTTAGATTCTCAAATTGCAGACCTTCTCAGAATACAACATATCGATTACGCTTTTCCTGCCACAGATTTAGCGGTAAGATTGTTCCAGTATATTTTCTCATTTTTTTTTTTCTTCATCATAGTCATCCAATATTGGCGTTAACTAGAACTGCATATATTGTTCTATAGAAAACGTTGCAGTGGCCGAATCTCAATAGCTTTTATCATTAACCATTATTTTATATTTAACTGAGTTCCTACTACGAAGATTTACCATTGGCTATTTTCGCCGCAGTTATCTATCTTCTTATCCACGCATTTTTAAAATTGTAGATAAATGGTCACCTACGATTATATTCGATAAAATCTCATTTCCGACAAAAACATGTACATGTTGAACTGTATTAATAATGTAAAATTAAATTCTTCCGCGTGTTTCTCTCCGATATTTAATTTTTTACTGCACCCTGCCGTATGCGCGACGCATCTAAATCTTTATTAAGAAGAGGTTTTTCATAGCAGAATTGCGTCCTAAAGAGCATTAAAAGTTCCCTTTGCATATCGTCTTCAAATAAAATGAAACTTTTAAATATTGAACGTTGTTCTCTTCAATTTGATATGCTAATAAAATTCTGATTGTAATGACAAAAAATGTAACAATAAAACTAGGCCACTTTCGCTGTTATTATCTCGGTCGAATAATCGGATTATTGTTAAATTTCCGACATATTTCGATATTAGACATTTTCTTATTTTATTTTTTACCGACTTTAAGAAGAGAAGGTTATATGTTTTTTTTTTTTTCTCAGACATCAAATTAGATGAAAAAATAAGGCTTCCCTACAGAAGTTTTAAATAATATAACAAATGCGATTGACTTCAAATATTATCGATTTACTGTGAAAACGTAAGTTAGAAAAAAAATAATTTTTAATAAGATAAAATAGAAATATTATCAGTGTTAATTTCGATTAGTAGGTAAAAAGGTAGCACAGGCAAAGGAAGGATGGTTAAGCACAAAATGCAAGGAATTTGAAAAATATCAAATCAAACATGATGAATTTGATGTGCACAAGAAAATAAGAGAAATAACACACATTTATAAAAAAAAAAGAGACACGCAACCGTTTTTAAGACAGATAGTGGCAAAATTGTAACTGAAACAACTGCAAAGACAAAAATCTGGGAAAAATATATAAAAAATCTCTTTAACGACCAGAAAGGAGAGTTAGTCCAACAAGAAGAAACAGATACGCTGTTAATTTTAGAATCAGAGATGGAAGCTGCAATTAAGCAAGCTAAAGTATGAAAAGCAGCAGAACTCGATAATATACAGCTTGAACTTCTGAAAATGTTGAGACCTACGTTAATCAAAAAGGTGACTAACTTCTTCAATTCAATTTACAGTAGCGGGAAAATGTCTGAAGAGTGGTTGAAGTCCAAGTTCATTGCCCTACCAAAGACCCCAAATTCGTCCAAATGTGATGACCATAGACTGATAAGTCTTATGAGTCACGTCTTAAAAGTATTTTTACGCATAATTAATCAACGAATATCAAAAAAATGCGAAGAAAACATAATGCTGAACCAATTTGGATACCGCGATGGTATGGGAACACGAGAAGCACACTCTATTCTGCATGCAAACAATAATACAAAAATCACTTGATTTTCAGAAACCAGTCTATTTTTGTTTTATTGATTTTAATAAGGCATTCGACAAAGTACAACATGCAGAATTAATGAAAAAATTAAAAAGTATTGGTTTCGATGATGCAGATTTAAGAATTTTGAAGTTCCTTTCCAAAAATCAGCATGCAACAGTACTAACAGACGACCAACTAACCGGAGTAATACCAATACGAAGAGGGGTTAGGCAAGGCTGTGTGCTTTCGCCGATGTTATCTAATTTGTACTCGGAAGTGATATTTGCACAGACTTTAGAAGGACGGGACAAAGGAATAAGAATTGGAGGAGAAAAAATTGCAGTGATACGTTTTGCTGATGATACTGCACTGCTGGCAGAGAGTACCGAGAACCTACAGGGACTACTGAATTCAATTGCCCTTGAAAATGGAAAAAAAGAGCTCAGCATAAACATCAAGAAAATCAAGTTCATAGTGGTCTCAAGGCAACCGGCTGTAGATAAAAAAAACTATTCCTTAACGGCGGAGAAATCGAACGGGTAGGAAAATACAAGTATCTAGGCTGTTGGATAATGGAAGATAATTACCCTGACATAAAAATAAGAACGCGCACCAAGATAGCCCAGGATGTATTTCTGAGGCTGAAGAATGTACTTCGCGATAGAAGATTAAATCTGGAAATCAAGAAGAAGCTGCTAAGATGTTATGTATGGTCCGTACTCGTATATGGATGTGAGACGTGAACAATAAAAGGATATATGGAAAAGCGTATTTCATCGTTCAAAAAGTGGTATTATCGCCGGATCTGGAAGATATAATGGATCAAAAAATATAAAAGATGCGGAGGTGCTACAATTGATGAAAATGGATCTGGTACTAATGGACATACTCGTAATTAGGAAAGGAAAAATAAATTTCTTTGGACATTTTATGAGAGGGCCAACATATCACCTTCTGCCAGCAATAACGATGGGGGCGGTAGAAGGGAAAAGGGGACGAGAAGAAGGATTTCTTGGCTCCAAAATATTAAGACATGGACTGGAGTTACAAAATTAGGAGAATTATTTCAGGTCGCAAGAAGTCGAGACGTATTTCGGGATTCCACATCCATGAAAAGTGGTTAAGCTACACCCGAATCGAGTTGCACGAAGAAGAAGAAGAAGGTACACGTAATATAAAATGAAAATAATGCAATTAAATAGAAATTTTAATTTTATAAATGTTGAAATATTATTAAAAATATTAAAAACACTGGCATGTTTTGTGGTGACATTAGCGTTAATTACGCCGTGGATAAATATAGATTCGACTAATTAAAGCCCTCATAGCGTCCTTCACAAGTTCATCACTGACGGAAATATTACATTTTATCGTAACCGCGCCTAAATTTCAACCATGTGGTCTTAATACCATTTGCTTATTCGAAACCGATATGAGTATATCGGTGTCAGTGAGGATACTCAGTAGTCATTGTAATAAACGTTAAAAAAAAACGCAGTCCCCTTAGAGATATACTTTCTCTTTGCTTAATATAATCAGAGAAAAATGAATCTAAAAATTATCATTAGAATATAGGAAAAAAAGCGTGAACGCTTACAATTTTAAAATTAAAGGAAAGGATTATTAATAATAATGAAAGTGTAGATTTAAATAAAGACAATGATTTTGAAACCCCCAAAACGGGATTTACAAGTGCTCGTTGCTAGCAGAATTTAAACATTATACTCCTTAATCAAATACCCAGTGGCGGATTTAGGCCCAGACCTCACGGGCCTAGGGCGGCACATTTGAAGGACGCCAAAATTTGAAAGGTTGCTAAATTTCAAAGGGAACCCGAAAATTTTTTATCCGGTCGCTTAAAAAAATACAAGAAATCGAATACGATGATATCATCGATGTTTTTACACAAGCCAAAGCAAGAAAAAAATTAATTTTGTGATTGATTATATTACTCTTTAATTATTATTTATTCTCTTTTTTTTTTTTTTTTTTTTTCCCTACCCTGGGCGCGCCAGCGGCCTTGACCCAACAACATGAAAAATTAACAGTTATAACTAAATAACCAGGCGGTCAGAAATGGAGAGGACAAAGGACAGTAGCAATGGGATAACTGAAGGCAATGGGAAGGAAAGAATATAGGTAGCGTTAAAGGGAGTAGGAAGACCCAAAACTAGAAGTTGGGTGTAAAGAATAGAGCGTTCGTTAGAGAGTGCTGAACATTCGAATAGGATGTGATTTGAATCACAAATACAAGAAGGCTCAGAAGCGTGAAGAGAGCAGAAAGGAGAAGGGGACAAAGCGAATCGAAAGCGAGAAGAGGGGAGAAGAGAATGATTGATTCTAAGCCTAATTAAGGAAACAACAGTGGAACGACGACAGATAGGAATAGATTGAAACCAAGGCAGGAAACTAGGAACCGGTTGAATAAGACGGTACTGAGAAAAGCGATTTGAGAATATAGATGGATACATGTCAAACCAAAGTCTGGAATGATTAGAGCGTGATAGAGAAAGAATGTCTGAGGAAGGGAAAGAGTCGAGGAAAGGACCAGTGCGGGCGGCTGAGCGAGCTAAAGAGTCAGCTGAGTCATTTCCCTCAATATTGGAATGACTAGGGACCCATAGAAAGTCTATGGAAATGGAGCGGAACGAGAACAAAGAGGAGACAAGAGAACGGATAGAGAGGATGATACCGTCAGAAGTATAAGAAGGAGGAGAGGAGATGGCTTGAAGAACGCCTTTGGAATCAGAGACAATCAGGAATTTGTGAACTCCACTCGTAGAGGATATGAAATGAATTGCACGAAGAATTGAGATCGACTCGGCCGAGAAGATAGAGCAGAAGGAAGGAAGTCTGAAGGACTCAGAGTGTAGGAACGTAGGAGACGTATACGCACCACCCACGCCCCCATCACTCTTGGAGCCATCCGAGAAGATTAAGGCATGGGAAGGAAAAGAAGAGTTCAGCAGCTGAAAGAATTCGAAGTTGACTACATTGTGAGAGGAACAATTAGCTCGGACTGGAAGAGAGGAGAAATTGATGGGGTGCCATATGCTATTAAAGTCGAAAGAAAAGTAACGAAGACTGTTATAAGAGGAAACGTAGGGAGAAAAATTGGAAACACGAGCAGCTATATGCGATAAAATCGGAATTCTATGAGGCGCCAAGCGCCAGTGATTTTTGATATAAAGATAGGAAGGGATAATATTGGATGACAAAATGGGGAGGCGTTTTATTAAAAATCGATAACCGAGGAGTGAACGACGAATGGAAAGAGGTTGAGTGGAAGATTCGGATAGAATCGCAGGAATAGGAGAAGATCTTAAAGCGCCAATGCATAGGCGAAGGCAGGAATTCTGAATTGCGTCAAGTTTCGAAAGGAGAGACTTGGAAGCACTGCCATAAATGAAGGAACAATAGTCGAGTTTGGACCGAATAATCGATTTATATAGAATTAATAGAATGCACGGGTCTCCACCCCATCTGAGCGGTGATAAAGATTTGAGGAGATTAAGTCTTTTGATCGAGGAATTATAGATATAATTAATATGTTCATGAAATGTAAGGCGACTATTTAAGAAAATACCTAGATAACATATGGAATTAACAGTGGGAATAGGTGTACCAGATACGTTGATGTTTATAAAAGCACGATTAAAGGGGCGGAGAGCAAAAATTATACAGGAAGACTTGGAAGGGGAAAGAGAGAGGTGGAGTGTAGATAGAGCATTGCTAAGATGGGACAATAAATGGTTTAACTCGTTGGTGGCAGAGGACAGATCATCTGAGGTGGAATAAACTAAAATGTCATCAGCAAAAAGGAGAGAGAAAGAGGGAATAGGAAGCGAAGCAATATCGAAAGAGTAAATATTAAAAAGAGTGGGGCTAAGGCAGGATCCCTGGGGAAGCCCACGATAGACGCACCTAGAGGTGGAAAGAAAAGGAGAAGATAGATAAAGAGTTCTATGTTGAAAGAGGTTGAGTATAAGAGAGATAAAAACCGGTGGGAGATTAAGAGAGAGAAGTTTGGAGCCCAGAGAAGGAAGATGCACATTGTCGAATGCAGAGCAGACATCGACAAAAGAAGCGACAGTAAATTTTTTAGAAAGGAATGATTTATAGATATCTGCAAGGAAGGTACTGATGCAATCTACCGGGCCAAGCCCGGGGCGAAAACCGAACATATTAGAAGGAACTAGATTATTATGCTCAAGCCACCAAACAAGACGGTTGTTTATTAAACCTTCAAAGAGTTTGCGCAGACATGAGGCTAGGGAGATAGGACGGAAGGAACACTGACTTTTTTTCGGAATTGGAATGACGATGAAGTTATTCCAAGACTCAGGAGTAAATCCAGAGAGTAGGAAAGAGTTGAAGATATTCAGAAGGGAGAGCAGCGAGGAAGGAGAGAGTTTTTTAAGAATAGGGAAAGAAAGACCGTCCAAGCCAGGAGCAGAAGGAGAGGTTTTGTTAAGAACGGACAAGAGTTCCTCGTAGCGGAAAGGGGACGATAGGAAATGAGGTTCTGAGGAATTTGGGAGCGAAGGAATGATCGATTCCTCGAAAGTGGGGACATACGGAGGAGCAATAGAGTCCAAGAAAGAGTGAAGTTCAGGCAAAGAAGGATGAGAGAAGTGGGGACGCTCAGAAAGAGGAGATCTGAACGCTTTTGCCATTTTCCATATCTTAGAGAGAGGCGTATCTCTAGAGAAAGATGAACAAAATGATTTCCAAGAGTTCCTCTTGGCAGATTTTGAAACGTACCGAGCCTTTGCGTTGGCTTCTTTGTGAGCTAAAAAGTTGGATATTGAGGAACAAGAACGAAAGGCTTTGAAGGTAGCGGTGCTTCTTTGGAAGGCAACTTTACACTCTTCATTCCACCAAAGAGAGGAGGCACAAGAGGAAGAACGACCGCGCGAAAAGGAAGAAGGAGGGGAGGAAGCGGAAAGAGCAGAATATAGAGATTGAATGAAGAAGTTGTACTGGGATGACGGGTCGGGAAAATCCAGAATAAGGGGGAGTGAGGAATCCACCAAAGATCGGAATTTAGTCCAATCTGTTTTGGAGAGAAGCCAGTGAGGAGCGTGCAAGGGCCTGAAAGGTTTAGAAGGAAGAGCGTTGTTGAGAGCTAGGAGAATGGGGAGATGATCACTACCAAAAGTGCCGTCGAGAGTTCTCCAGGAGCTTACAAGACCAAGATTCGGAGATGAAAACGAGAGGTCGATTGCACTAGAAGAAGATGGATGTTTGAAGAAAGTAGGAGAACGATCGTTGTGGAGAAAAAGATTATGGTTTAGGATGAGATTTTCCAGAGTCACACCGTTAGGATTGCGCCCTGTGCAGCCCCACATAGGAGAGTGCGCATTCCAGTCTCCACCAATAATAAATGGATCAGATAGGGATGAAAGGAATGAAGACAAAGGAAGACTAGAGACGCTGGAGTTGGGAGGGATGTACACGCAAGCAATATGTAAAGGATTCGGGAGAAGATTTTCAAGTGAAATGTGGATCATGTTAGGGTGGTTGGGAAGGGGCGGAGGAAGAAATGGGATATTGTGGGTGTGATAGGATAGATCGTGTCTAATTAAAATCGCAACGCCACCATACCCATCCATACGGTCAGATCGAACTAGAGAATAACCTTTGAAATCAAGAGATGAGGAGGATTTAAGCCAAGTTTCAGATAACAGCGCTACATGGATATTGTAGAAGTCTAATAGACATTCTACACTTAGTTTATTAGCTCGTAAGCTGCGGCAATTCCATTGAAGGATGTTTAAGGCGTAAGACCGCGACATTCTAGTTAAAAGGAGAAGAGGAATTAAAAGAATGAGAAAAAGTAGCGGGAGAAGATAGAGCTGAAATTGAAGTAAAAGAAAGGAGGGCAAGGGTAGTAGGAAAGGTATAATAAATGAGAGGAGATCGCTTGTAGACGATCTTCCAACTTAAAGGAGAAGTTGACAATGGAAAAAAGAGTAGAAGAGAGAAGACGTGTCCGAAATTGGATACAGGCAAAATTGAAGATACCTCACCATTAGCGGTACCGTCAGTAATTAAAAATAAACCGGAGAAATACCTGCACGAACTGGGTTGATGCCCAGTTTGTAGGCTTCCTTCCGACATAGTGTTGAAAAAGAGACGAGAGAAATACCTGCACGAACTGGGTTGATGACCAGTTTGTAGGCTTCCTTCCGACATATTGTTAAACCAGAGACGGGAGAAATACCTGCACGAACTGGGTTGACGACCAGTTTGTAGGCTTCCTTCCATAATGATATAGCTATGTAGCATGAAGGAAAAATGGAATAAAATTCGAACTAAGGAAAGTTTTGAGTTGATGATTCCTGAGCGAACAGTTATCCTTGGCGAAACGGACGCAAAAGAAAAAAGGAGAAATAAGAGTAACAAGTATAGAATGGGGTGCTGGAAGATGGTGAAAAAGGAGAAAGAAAGAACAAAGGATGAAAGAGGTGGTCTAGTTGAAATGAACGTGATTGGATAGGAAGGCTGAAAGATTATCAAGGAATGAGGAGGAGGAGGATATGTTAAAGGAGGCAAGGAGTTCCATGATAGCTGCGGAAATATGGGAGACAACAAAGGAAGAATCGTTTAGAGAGGAATTAGGAGAAAGAATAGGAGGAACTAGTAAGGGACTGGAAGATATGGGGGGGTTGGATTGGGGGGAGTCGTTGCGATTCAGTGCACATCCATTTAGTGGTAAATGAGAGTAAATTATTCTCTCATTATAAGTTGTATATTACTAGTGTTGATAATATCTTGTGATTTTATATATCAAAGAATAATATATTTTTATCGTAATTAAAGTAAGTTTATTACTCTTATAATAGGATTGTTGATTTTGGCTTTAAAAACTGTTATCGAAACCCGTCGACGTACATATATATATATATATATATATATATATATTTTTTTTTTTCATTACAAGAAAGTTGCCATATCAGCACGGGCCTAGGGCGTCGTCACCATCAAATCCGTCACTGCAAATACCTAGCTGTTATATACAGAACCAAAAGAAGCATAATTTTAAAAATTAGTTTTTCACCACTAAAAAAAATATATATATATTTACATTACAAAGTTATGAAATAAAATAATTATAAAAAAAATAAAAACGGAAATTCTGTCTACAAGATATACTTTAAAATTCATTTAAAAATTACCCGATGAAAGATGATATATTTTTTATTGCAAAATATACTAAAAGGAGGGGATGATATTCTGATAATTTTCCTAACAATATTAATATTGATTACAGTCAGCACGGAAATCACAAATTGCGGTAATAATTAAAAACGGCAATGTAAAAATATTCCGGATGTTTTCAATACTTGCCTTATAGAAAACGAGTAAATGTCATACTGGTTTAATATGGTTTGGAAATACTGTTGCAGCTTGAATTTGGTGCCTATTCCAAAAATTTAATATTGCTTACGAATTATCATAATAACCTAGTATGTATTTTACATTGAAATACATTATTTTTTACTTTCTAGTGCATTTTTAGTGCGTTTTTAGAGTAAATGCTACAGTCAGTTTTTTTTTTTAAAACTATTTATTAATTCTTCTTCTCGATTAAATATGCCTCTACAGCTCCAAAAAGATTGTATTTTCAAAATATAAATTACCTTTTTGAGAAGATAACTTTTTCCGTTTTTGATGTTTGTCGATAAAAAGAATTTGGTTTAAAATCGAATTTAGCGTTTCTTTCTTTTGTTTTTGTGTTTTTGTTTATCAGTATTATTTCCGAGTATTGCTTTGTGCAGACTTTTTGTTTCCTTAAAAGTTCAAATCTTATTCATTCTCGTCCTGGTTACGTTCGAATTGCAGTGTATTTGTTGTGCACTTCTTTTACTTTAATTTTAATTACGGATAGAGTACTCTTGGTTATAGTTTCCAGTTGCGTTGATTGGTTAATTTTTGTAAACAGCTTTCGATAATCAGGAATTTATAAAAATTCTAACGGAATATTTTTAACATCTTCTTCGTCACTTATCGTGTTTACTGGATGTTTCATCGGTTAAATGTACATACAAATATATATACTAATATCGTGAGTTATAATTACTAAATTATTGGAGTTCTACAATATTTTTCTGTTCTTATTCTTGGAAATTTTTCAAGAGATTTTGCAAGAAATAAATTTTTTTGATAGTGTGGTTTTTTAAATTTCAACTTGCACTATTCGGAGCATTTGTAATAAGTCGATAATTCGTAATTTATCACTTATTACATAGTTCGACTTTGCTTAATTTTTTACCATTGATTTTACGGTCTGTTAGTGCCACCAACCTACTCTACCTCCCCTGGAAAGATCTCGTTTGTTCGTTTCCTATAACAGTGACAAAATCTGTTTTGAAGCTAGATAGTAATCCGGTAGTTCACAATTTGAAGAAATAATTTTCAGAATTTTTATAGGTGGATCACTTTCTTTCCTTCAAGGAGCATTACATCGATTCAATGTAAAATACTAAGCACAGCTCTTATTTATTTATTCTCGATTGCATTCAGTTTTATTCGTTCATAGAACAAAAATTAAATCGCCAGCGGGTTTCAGTTAAAAGAGCGCACAAAATTGAGTTATTTAAAATTCATCACTAATTTATTTATTCCCGTTTACAATTAAAGTTTTTTTCAAAACTGTGTACGTACAATATAAATAAAGGACGGGTCACTAAAAATACATTGGATTAAGCGATTTTAAAGATTCATTCCGTTGAAAAATAGAAGAAAAAAAAACAAAGTAATTAATTTAAGATTTTTTTTTTTTTTTAACGCGGTCGCTTAGTAGTTAAAATGGTTTGACTACCCCAAATCGAAGGTCACAGGTTACTTTTCCAGATTTACATCTGGAAAAGTAAAAAAAAAAAAAGGAACTGTCCTGATTACTTTTATCAGTGGCGTCGGTTCCAATCTTGTGCAAACTTCATGACATTTCTGACGATCTGCCAAGGGCGGGCACTTACTTTATTTAATACATTTTTACTGTAATAAAAGGTGATCGATATACAAAAAGGTTAAATGAAAAAATCTAAACTTTTATAACTGTAAGTAAATTAGTTATAACGCAGAAGAAGATACTGTGCATCAGTTAAATTTACAGATAATAAAAATTATCGGTAAATATTTCCGTTAAACATAGAAGTAAACAAAAATGTTCACTTTTGCCTACAATGATAACTAAACAAACCGTACACTTTTGGTTAAATTAAATGATAATATTTAATTCCTTAATTATTATTATAAAATGTATACTTGAGTTTTTTACCGACTTTCAAAAAGAAGGAGGTTATACGTTCGTCGCATATGTTTTTTTTTGTTTTTTTTTTTACCTTTGTTCGCAAATAACTTATGTTCATATGGACCGATTTTACCGATTCTTTGTCCATTAGAAAGAAAAAGAAAAAAAAAGTATACCATTCAGCGGTGGTACCGTGTGAGTATAGATGAAAATCGATGAACATAAAACTGAGTATTCATCAAAAAACGTAAAAAAATGTGGTCCCTTTAGATCATTTTTTTTTTCTTAATTACTGTAACGGAGGCGATTGACTTAAAATACTATCAATTTGCCAAATTACAATGGAAGTGTAACTTTGAATAAGGAAAGCGATTGTGTAGTTTGATGTTTTTCCGTGAAAATGTAGTATAAAAAAAAAAATCTGCTTTTTAAGCATAAAATATGGAAAATAATGTGACAAAAAATTTGATTTTTAGCAAGAAGAAAATATAAGTGCTAAAAATTTCTGTCGGAATAAGCGGTATTCGTGGAAGTAATACGTCTTCAACTTTATGAGGTCCGATCAGAATTGTTGCTTCAATTACATTATTCGTCAATTTATTAACTACTTACTAAAAAAATATTTTCTCTCGCAAACTGTCAAGATGGAAATAACTTATGTATATCGAATTTCACATTTCTACACGATCCGGCCGGTACACGCGCAAATAGTTTCTTTTATTAGTACGGATTTATTTGAGTGTCTAATTTTTTCGAGAAATAATTAACAGCGTGACGAAGCATTTATTATTCATTGAATTTCGTATATTTTCTCTACATATCGCGCAGGAAAAATAATTCACTTTTTTCTCATGGTTAATTAATTGGGAGAAAAAATAAATATATACATGTATAGTAAATACAAATATAACAAACGAATTTAAATATACTAATGTTCGCTCATTGGTTGAAATTTGACCATAGTTATTATTAAAAATTTAAGTATATATGAATTTGTATATTTCCGAAATTTTTTTTTCTACTCTTGAACATTCGTTCATTGTACATATCTGAGAAGATACACTTCTATGTGTACTTACAATTCAAAACAGTTCAGTACCATTATAATTGAATAAAAAAGAAATTCAATAAAATACATTGTAAATCACAATTTAAAAATCCTCATTTATTGGGATATTAAATGTTAAGATTTAGTACACTATAAAGAAGTTAATAATCAGGCCCGTGCCCAGAATTTTGGAAGGGGGGGGGGGGGGGGGGGGGTTGAAAATTTTCTTCACATATTTATTTTTTAAATAACTATACATTTTTCATTAATATTCGTACTATTAATAATTTCCATCATTCTGATTTATATATTAATAATGAATTACCCCGTATATGAACATTAATAAAAATTACATATGTTATTGATTATACTCGTAATAAAAAATTTTGCACAAAATATTAATGAAGTACCTAAAAATATGGAGCATATTTTTTCTGTTTTCTTCTAATAGTAGGTAAGAACTTCCTAAAAAATCATCAATTTTATTTTAAATCTTTGATTTTTTTTCAGATTTTTGTGTATTTATAATAACTATTTCAGTTCTCATGGGAGAGGGTTACCCCTAAAACCCCCCCGTGGACACGGCCTTACAAATAATGATGATTATTTAGAAAAATTAAAACATTTTAATAAGAACAGATTTACTGGCTATAACGATTTCATTTTTCGTCGTTTTTTGTATTCATTTTTTACTTAAATAAGAAAAACAAAAACAACTGTTTCCAAAAAATTTTTATTGATAACACTAAAGATCATCAATAGAGCTAATAAACAAGAAAAAAATCAAAAAAAAAATCGGTTAATAAACAGGAGAAAACGGTTGTTTTGTCTTTGCCTATTTATATATACGAGTAGATAAACGATATTATATACTACTTAGAAACCTTTTTATTGGGCATAAATGATCAGCTAAAAATCAATAAAAGCACACAAAGTAGGCGATCGGAACAAACTGTAAAACAAGAGTTTTTTTCGAGTTTGTTCTGATCGCATACTTCGTGTGTGGCTTTATTCATTTTTAACTGATCATCCGTGACCGAAAACGTTTCTGAGTAGTACATAATAATATCGTTTATAAATCGAAATCACAACTTTTAGTGTAAACACCACGTCAACATTAACACACCTATTTAACGTTTCGAACATGTTTACACGGGGTCTCCATCATCATCAGAAACAATGTTGACGTGGTGTTTACAACAAAAATTATGATTTCGATGTTAATATGAATCACGAAAACTCTTTGAGTGTTGTTATCGTTACATTTTAAATTTGTTCGTTACATTTGTATTAAATGTTCGACATTATTATATTTACATTTAACAAACAGTATGTTAAATGATTTTCGAAATTAAAAGAAATATTGCTTTTAAAATGCCGGGGAGATACCTGAATTACATACAAAAGCGATAAAACTTACAATAAAACAAAATATGAACTTTTCCAAAAATGTGAAATATATCTCTCCTCTCAAAAAGATCTAAACACTTTGAAATTGCGCAGTTATCGTCGTGATAAAACAGGTAAAATAATTAAACTAATTAAATAAACTTCATAACATTTACTTTGCATATCACATGTTTAAGTCGTTTTGACACGTCTGTAATATGATTTTTATTCAACTTTGATTTTTGACCATTCTCTTTTGGTGGTGCGGATCTTTTCCCAAAAATAAAAGTCTACACCGTCTGGCACCCGTAAATTTTCAATAAGTGATTTAAATTAGGCGACTTCGATATACTGTAACAGATAGAAATTATTTTTCGGTAATTCTTTGGCCTTTTTCCTTTGCATCATAGTCCTCGTGAAATTTAAAATTATCTATAACGGTCAATTTTTAGTAAGTTAGCACGAAAAGGAAATTTAAAAATCTTCAAATATGTTTCGGTGTAGTCAGGGTTTGATTAGTAAACAGTAATTCCCCGACACCGATAAAAATATGTGAGTCTTTTCTACGAGCTTGCACCGTTAACGTGAATTTTAAAGTTGTTTTTTTCTTCTTCTTCTTCTTCTTCTTCTTCTTCTTCTTCTTCTTATTATTATTATTATTATTATTATTATTATTATTATTATTATTATTATTATTATTATTATTATTATTATTACATCTCTTATATTTTGTCTTTAACTGCCCAAGTTATTGCAAAAAAACATAGAGAGTTGTGTGAAATCTACACGTGCAAATGTAATCCGGTTTCCTTGGCAAAAGCCACAATTTTGACTATAGCGCCAAGAGTATTGGAGAGGATCTCGTAAATAGGTCCCTCTCCATATTATGGGCTCTTCGGTGTTGCGCAAGCTTCTTGCAGTTATAAATGAAATGCGTCACAGTCGGTTCATTTCGCAGCTCACATACGGGATAGCTCGTTAGTGACGGTTGTTTTGGTATAAAGATATATAGTTGTGTGACTCAGCAGTATGTTCCGTCCAGAGACGATTAAGGATTGAATACTCTTTCCTGCTTATTCCATCAGGAGGTCACCAGGAGTCAGTGGTTACGTTAATGTTTCTCAAAGAAGTTTTTTGTGCCATCCACTGAGAACTCCACTTCTATTTGTACATAAGGGCTAGATTCTTTTTTATTTTTTATAGCATTTGCGCAAATTGTTGTAAACGATACGTTCCTTTCAAATTTGTTTATGGTTTTTTCGAGTAACAAGTTGAGAACACCTTTTTAAACGAGTGGTCGTATTTTCAGAATAATTAGCGCACGCTGGTGTTTTCTAAAAGTCGTTCATTTTGTAAAAACGAAATTAAAGAGACACATTTTTTGGCCTTCAGGTATCGTCTTTTACGCAACTTATCGCTGTTTTCCGTCTGCTACGAAATTGGGATTACCCGATAATGCGAATCTAACCGAATATTTTTTGAACGTTCCTCTTTCCATATTCTTTTTTCCGCTTGCCTTAATTTTAATTTATTCTTTTTCGCTCTAAACAGCACCTCCTTCTTTTGCGCTTAAACGGTTTCCTGTCATTTATTGAATTGAGAAAAAAGGCCTGATGTTTTTTGCTAGTCATTATATTTTAATGACTATGGTTATTCTTGCGCTAGAATTAATAATAAGAAAACCATGTAACCGAATCCGTGACATTTTTGTCTGACATTTATATATTTATTTTATTTTACACGAATGATCAATTGAAATCAACTACTTTATAAGAATTATAGAAAACTATTATTGCAGGGTCCTGAAGATGTTCCATGTACATATATACATATATATATAAAACAAAATCGGGTTAGTTTTACCATTTATAACTCAAGAACGGCTAGACCGATTTTTATGATCTTTGATTTGTTGGGTTTGTCTCCGCCACGAACAGCAGATACTAAATTTTTTTTTAAATTTATGAAGAAAATTCATTTTTTTTTTTTTTATGTTTTTAGCCCAAAAGGGAGGTTTAAATAATTTTTTAACCGTAATTTTCGGATTTTACGAAAGGGCTTCCGTGTTTTGTTTTATGTTTTGAATTTTGCTTTTAAAGGATTATCTGGTGGTGAGTTATGAATTTTTTAAGAGTGATTTTTGAGGTCATTCTAAATTCCAAATTATATATTCTAGACGGTTTCTTGCCACCCAGGATAATCGCTCAGCTTAAAGTTGTAAATTGTCATAGATAGAAGTTTAATTGTAATTTATGATCCAATTCTGATAAGTCATTTCCGAGCTATTGTATAATTGAATAATTTTGTCGTTTCTGAATCATTTAATTCGGATTCCGTACATTATATGTGTACGAAATCCTAAAAATCGGTATAAATTTACTTTAAGAAATGAAATTACTTTAGAAACACGTTGTTTTTTTTCGTGCACAGCCCATCATCAGCTAACAGCACAGAGTGCACCCTCTATTTAATAAAATATATAAATTGAGTGTGTACTCTGTGCTGTTAGCTGATGATACAGCCAGCCCGAAAAAACATGTTTCCAAAGTAATTAACTTTAATTTTTTAAAGTAAATTCATACTGATTTTTGTTACTGAGAGGAATTTATTTATTTTGTATATATGGAACGGATTGGCTGATATCGATGAATTTAATGTCGTATATCACAAGGTGCTTCGATGAAGGGAATCGACCCGAGTACAAACCATCCAGCAAATAGTTTAACGGAAAGTAGTACAACAATGCTACGCGAATCATTTCGATTCGCTTCAGTAGAGCAAATGCCTTGCTGCCACTCGAATTACATTCACTCAAATGTAATTAAAATACTTTTCATTTCGATTTTTGTACATTTATTGAACTTAATTCACATTTTGAGTATTAATTTTATCTTAATAAAAAACTGAATTTAATTCAGCTAATAAGTTAACACAACATTTACCTTCTATGGCGGTACAAATTTCGCTGGGTCAGCTAGTGTATATATATAAATACATACCCAAATAATATATGCTTGTATGTGTATGTATGTATCGTTAAATTTTATTTTTCCGTTTATTTATTAATGGATTTGAGAATTGCTATTTTTACTTCACAAATGGGATCACGACTTTTGAAACTAGTTGTCTCGTCAATTTATTTCATAGTTTTTCCTTCATCCTGATCTCTCGTCTTGGTTATCATTTTATGCTTATCGCATTCGTTTTTCGCGTGTACGTTCGTTTAGCATCCCTTTTTTTTTCTTTTTTTTGTTTTGAGGGAGGGCTTGCTCTTGGCTTTGACTCAACCACTTGAATATATTATATGCTAGAAAATTAGATTCTGAGACGATAAGAGCTAGCAAGAACAGAAGACTGAAGTGAAAGAAAGTTTATTGATGGAGTTGGAAAGAAAAGGATAAAGGAAGCGTCGTGAAGAACGGAAAGGCTAAGAACCAAGAGTCAAGTTTTTCGTATACAAAAGGAAACGTTTGCTAACGAAAGCCGAACATTCAAAAAAAGGAGAATCAAACTTGTGTAGAGGACATTAAGAAGCAGATAGGAAAGACAAGCGTCTAGCTTGACGAGAAAATGTGTAAATATTGATAAATATACAATATATATATATATATATTTTTTTTTTTTTTTCAAAAAAGAAAAAACGAAAGCGAGAAACGACTATCATTCTGCGATTTATATGTATGTTTTGTTTTTTTTCTTTTTTTATTTAATTAGTTACAGTAGTAATAATAAAGGAGATTCATATAGAGACTCTTTGTTCATCGGGTTATCTTTTCGTGTTTTAATTATATACGTAATCTAATATAAAATTTAGGTCGATAACAAAACTTTTAGACTCCAGCCGGTTAAACTGCGAAAAAATTTTGGCGGCTAACAATTTTATTTGCGCATACACGTATTTTTATTCATTTGCAGTAGAATATTTCCGAAATTTACATGTACATTCTGCATCTAAACTGCAAAGCCTCTGTAAAAATATTTGTAAACACAAATTATTTTTGAATATTCTGGCTACGGCCGATGCAAAGTTCTCAATAACTTCAAATGAGAACATTTCTTTGTCAAAATTAAAGTAAATACCAGAAGAACTCATTTCAAAACAAAAAAATAGACAGCGATAACTTTACTTTTTTCTACGTAAATACCACTTTTTTCAGCTGATGAAGCAACAGATTATTTACGAGTGTATGTGTATTAAGTACTTTGCGAAAATACACCGGAAAAAAAAAAAAGAAGCCAAAACGTAATGCAATGCAATGCAATGCAATGGTGGGTGTTGCCTAAGAGAGGAACTAACAAATTTCGCGTATTTCGCTGGTCTCCCGCTCATTTTACTACATATATAAAGGCGTAAAATTAAAAGGATTATTACTACTAATGTTAAAGTCATCGCGTGGGTGACAGAAATTTAAAACTGAAAATATCGCTGACCGTTAATTACGACAAATGTTTATTTTACGCCGCATTTACACATGAACTGTTCTTAACAAATCCGTTCGAATCTGAGCAAATTATAATAGCAACTTGTATTTTAAATAACTTCGTAAAAACATTTTAACATTTGAAAAAAAAAGAACACGAAAACCGCGCTGTAATTTAAATTTTAATGTAAAAAGTATTACATTTTGAAAAATAAACTTCGTACATAGATGGGGATGATTAAAAACGACGCGAACTGGAAATTATCCCGTCCGATAATATTAATTAAAATATTTACAAAATCCGGATAAATTATAAATTACCATTGCTCCCTTTTGATGGCGGTCAGTTTAACACATTTTTGAAATTTAAATTATTTGCAATATATTTTTTTAATTACGATACGATGTTCGTTTTTTTTGTTTTAATCAGTGTTCCGGAAATATGATTTTATTTTTATTATTAATCGTTTTACATTTTACTTTTTTCCCATATTAGTTGCGCCCATGCCAGCGGCGGACTTATGGTGAAAGGGCTTGTTGTACTTGTTTGTTTTCATCGAATAGAGTATCTTCCTAAAAGTCCTGAGAGACGCAAGCCCTACGAACACTCGTTATATTTCTTTCTTTTTTTTTTTTTTGAGTATTCATTTAGAGAAATCTTTTTGAAGTTTCTAAACGTTTTTTTTTTTGTTTTTTTTTTGTTTTTTTTTTTTTTTTGTTTTTCTTCGCTCTATTCTATGAGTTAGAAAAAAGAAAATTTTATACGTTTAAATCATTATTTTTATACCCGTCATAGTTCGCAAATAATTAGCCGTGTATGGAGTTATTAACTCTCACCATTATCTCAAGCGACCTTCAACTGAGAAAAATACGAAATAATAATATTAATAATAGCAAAAAAAAATATTCGATGCATAATTTTATTACCTCACCGTACAATATTAAAGGCTAACTGTAGATCTGTCCTGAGCGAATATTATTCCCCCCATAGGTGATTTTAAGGAGTGCGCTTAAGATGAAAGAAAATCTTCACGCTATCTTTGAATAACGTGGGGACCTGCGATGATGAAGGCGACGAGATTTTTAATGGCGATCTGAAGAAACGTGAATGACACGAAAGAAGAAACAAAACGAAAATTATCACGCTTTATTAATGTAACTTTAAATAGAAAAAAGGGAACCGGCGTAAAAGTCGACTAAGGAAGAAAAAAGAAAGACGAAATGATTTGCTCGCTCGACCTAACCGCAATAACGATAATCACCGATAAAACTTTTCGTAATCTTTCGTAACACTCATTGGCCGGCTAGACGTAACGAATTAATTCGGCGCAGCTCCATGCATAAATGTTCACGTTGGCCTATTAGTAAAATTACCGCTGACCGCAGATCTTCGTGATATCAGCGCGCATACTAGAGATTCGTTATGATTATAATAGCGTTATATACGTGTATATGTTGAGATTAATAAAAGAATGATATTACGCAATGTAATGGCGCACGTCGTTGTACTGAAACTTCGAAAAACCCCATCGGTCCGCCGGCCGATGATATAGCTGTAACTAGGAGACGGTTGCGATCGCGTTCAGTAAGGGCACAACGGAGCAGACGGGTACGGTACCTGATTCGGGAAAGCGTAATTATCCGGGTTTAGCACTCTGCACAGCGACTTATAACGTTCCTTACCGCTGGCTGCCGGAGCGGCTGCCGGAGATCCGGATCTCGGGTTCCGGTATCCGCCGTAGTCCGCCGCGTAGCCGTTGTAACCGTTTCGCTGTCGATAGTAGTCGTAGTACGGATCGGACGCTGAAGGCTGATACTGCGATCCGAGCAGCAAGTCCCACCAGGGCGCGCAATTCGCCAGCTCGCAAATTACCAGTAAACCAACGACGGAAACTATCGACGTTACGAACAGCTTTGACATTGTTCGCGGCTAACTCTCTTAACGCAGCTGCGTGTAATACGACGTATTTGGAAATGGCGCGAAAAATCGTATCGGTCGCAACGGAACAAAAAACCAACCGCGCTGTTGTTTACATGCGGACGAAACTGACACGACTATTCTCCTCAATGGCAGAAGCGTCTCTTACATTTAAGACTCGGGCAACGACTGGATAGGCCCAGAACGAACCGTCACTTTTATTACCCGTGCTCCCGCGGACAACTCTGTCTAGCGCGAAATTGTGAGCGTTCGTCGCTATTCAAATGACTGACCGTACCCCAGCATTGCCGTTCGCATCGGAATAGATAAGGCTGCCGTCTCGAAGTTAAAATCTTTTTGTAGAGCCTCGAACTTGTTGTTGTTCGCTTCGTATAATTTCCCATCATCATCATCATCATCATCATCATCATCATCACTTTTGATATATGATGACTAAGTGTGAATTGCGGAACATACACATTTAAGTTAGTTGCATGAACGCCTGTTATCTCATTTTATTCAATATCCTTCGATTTTCCATTTGAAGAAATTTTAAGGCATTGCGATATTCAAAATGGCGCGCAATTTAAAATTAAGTACAACATGACACAGGCACACAGAGAAGTAAACGGAATAAAAAGTTTTCATTTCGTTTAAGTAAATTTCGTCGAAAAAGGTAGCCAATTTTATACGGGAGCCTGCGAGCTTCTAAGGGCATTGTGTTAAAGAGATTAATCAGAAAAGAGTAATTTACAATGATCGAGTGACCTAAGCAATCCCGCCGCCAGGTAAATGTCGCGGGGGTTCCAAAGTAATTGCGTTGCAAAGGTGTTTTTCCATTAAGACTAAACAAAGAAACATAATGCCAAAAAAAAAACAAACCAACTATTTAAAATATTAAAAATATTTATTCTGCGCGTGCATGAAACTTGGATCACTCTTTATATACATATATTTATCTGTTTTGGCAAATTTTTCGTGTAATAATTTTCGTTGTTTTGAGTAACGTAATAGCCAGGAATGATAATTATTGGTTGAATTTTTACTTTTTATTATTTATTAGCAAATAATGCTTGTCAACCGTCAGTTTTAATTTATTTCTGGCTGTATTTTATATATGTACGCTTTTTTTTTTTTCTATTTCTTTTTAATTTTTGGCCGCGTCAACTATAGGGACATTAACCCAGTTTAAATGATTTTTTTTTTTTTTTTTTTTTTTTTTGGGAGTTTCAATGTTTGCGACACTGGAATATCATATGCGAACCACATGAAACATTGTAAGTAGTTTATTATACGCTAGTAGATTCGAGGATCAGGTATTCAGGCATAATGACAAGGAGAGTATACCCGGGAAGGAAAATAAATAAACTGCAAATTAAATGCTTGAAATTAGTGGCCGATAATCCTTAAAGGGAGAAACTGAAAGTGAAATAATTAAAAAAGAAAACACAATGAGCATAAGAGGAATGTATACTTATTAGCAAAGATACGGGAATACATAATGATAGGTAAGGAAATAGAACTGGAGGAAAAAATTAGAATACGAGTTTAGGAAAAAACTTAAGTACCAACTGCCGTTAGCGAGAACAAAGATGGAGCAGCAAATATATTATAACTCACAGATGTTGAATAAAATACTCGAGGACGATAGAATAGAGAAGGAAAAAATAGGAGAAAGGAAAATAAAGGAATGCCTTCAGAAAGAAGGAAATGTAAAAAAAAAATAATGAACATAAAATAAAATGACAAGGCGTAGAAATCAGGTTAACATTAGCTGGTCGAGAGAGAAAAATGAAATGTCCCCGATGATGTACTACTTTTATCATCGATTACTTGAATATAAGACACCACAAATATATATATATATATATATATATATCAATAGCTACAATGACAAGAAGTAGGACAACGAGGAGTAATAGGGAGGTATATTTTATTCGACCGAAAGCCATGAACAGAGTAAGATTGATAATACTGATGAAATATAGTTTTAATTAAGCTTCTAGAACACATCCCAGCAGAAGATATAATGCTAAATAGGAACTTGGAAATTATTAATTAAGCAATGGTTTGTTTGATAACATTGAGTGACATTAGATAAATTGGGAACTGGCTGTAGAATCGATCATTTCTGTATCTTTGTCGAACATGTGGTTATGAAATTGTATAAGTAGTTTTTATTTGTTTTTATCTTTTTTGGTCGTGTTTTATTATTATTATTTTATTTTTTAGTTTATATTTTCTCACTATTTATAAGTATGAAAATTAATAGTATAAGTAAAGAACTATTGTAACACATTTTTTCTTGAATAAACGATGATAAGCGTGCTGGGCACCCGCAGACGGATGCTTTGCCGGACCCACAACTTATTTTTTTAATTAAAAGAAAAAATACATGTTTATCTTTGGAAACGTTTTAAAGTCTATTTTCAGTTGGAAAAGCAAAAATTACAACATGAACACGAAGCGAATGAATAATAAATTATAAACTAAAACGCGAACAGTGTGCCGCCAAAGAAAAGCAAATGATGCTGAAAATTAGTAGGCGGACTATATGATATTTGTAATGGACAAATTTTAAAACAACGCGGTTACACGTGATATATTTGTTAAAAACAGGGGAAAACCAAAATTGGACACTCCGGAATCGAAGGTAACGACGCTGCTGACATACTAGCTCGTTCGTCCTCTTCTACCTGTAAATTTCTCAACGTTTTTTCATCCCGCAATATTAATTTCTTCTCCATATCATCAACCGATTTCAAACTGTGGTTGAACTCTTGGTCCTGCTCATTTTCAAATTTGAATTCTTTTTACCTCCTTATCCAGCCTAATCCACCGTCTGCGCTGGTTCTTCAATTCTCTCGCTGAATAAACTTACCGAGCGATGAAGCAAATAAATGGAGACTATGTTGAGAAATAAAGCGTTGTTTTCATAAAAATATGTTTTTTTTCAAACCACCCTCGTACGTCTATGTACAGTTTAAAGTTGTTTTTCGTCTTTTTCTGTCTGGCTGTTTGTCCACCACGTTATTTCAGGAGTACCGAACCGATTTTATTCCGACTTTTTTACCAGTAAATACGCCGATTCCGGAAGAATGTTTTAAAGCACAATTTATAAGTTTTTGGTATAATAAAGTTCATTTAATAACAAAAAAAGAAATGTCTAAACATTAAAAAAAAAAAAAAAAAAAAAAAAAAAAGGAGTATATATTAATTTCTAGCGTGAGTATAACAAAAATGTTTTTTTTATTATTTTGATGATGATAAATTTCATTAGTTTTACTACATTATTTAGAGATAAAACGTAAAACATTAAAGTAATGCGTTTTGTAAGAAACAATGAAAATGATGAAGAAAGGAAAAAATTTATTTAGGAAAGAACAGAGGGGCCTAACAAAGAATAAGTTTAATTGCAGGAAACTCTCGTCGACTTAGCACAAGATCACAAAGAAGCCGAGAATCTTCAGCTACACGTGAAGAGGCACGTTTTCCGTAGAAATAAGGAATATGTTTACGCGAACTTATTATCGGGGGGGAAAAAATAAAAATAAACCACAAATTATTTACATTTCCAAATGGGCGGAGGAGTAAAGTAAGTAGATGCACAGTTTATACAGAGATAATATGAGGGAAATGAAATGGCGAAGAAGGAATAAAAAACAGTTGACTACAATGAAAACAAATAGACCTCTATACAAAGCGTGGATTAATATTCGGGTGAAGCCAAGGGTAACGGTAAATACACATATACAGATATAAGTATGTATATACATATATAATACTAAGAGAAAATTGACCCTGCTGCTGCCGGACATTTAACGAAGCAACTCAATCGCCATCTATTATACCAGATGTGTTAAAATCATCGATGTCAACGTTGATGAATTTATTATTAATGGCGGAAAAGCAGAATTCCCCGAATCGTAAAGAGTACGGGGAAAAAAATACCATCGTATATTTGTAAAATTTCGCTTAAAGTTGTGTAACGCGGAGTGTTGGTACAGTAGGAAGAATGAAGTTATTCGGAAATAATTTTGAAATTGAAAAATTGTTCTACGCAATTCCAGCCACGCAAGTAATAAACCGAAAAGACTATATACGTTGGTTTCAGCGATTTTAAGGAAAAACGTCCGATACCGACGGCAATTGGGCGGAAAATAATTAAAAACACTATATGTATAACGCCGAAATCAAAAACAGCAGAAAGAATCATTCGGCACGAAGAATTCGAGCGAACAAAAAGTAATTAAAGGCCTCAAGATTTTGTTCCGGAAAAGAACTGCTCTGAGAAAGGTGACTTGGCACGAATGCGAAGAACGTCAGACAAAGATCAAACACTGAAATTAACGTCTCAACCGTTAGAGTTCTTCGCTCGTACAAAAAAAAAAACAAAAATACGGAATACTAGCTTTCTAAATGTGTACACATAGGTGGCACCGGATGTTCATCACGGTTTGTGACGAAATTTCAAACGAAAACGGGGTATCGCAGCAAATTTCAGACGGAGAAAGCGAGTATTATCGGCAATTTAGAAGAATTAGATGGGCCATCAGAAGCAAAGAACTCATCGGTAAATGGTAGCTTTTTCATATTAAACGGATATGGGTGTAGTGAAGATGAAGGAAATCGTCACCGTAGATGGACTGTCGTAGACTACGGTAAAGTCCAAGTGCTGATCGTCAAATTTCGGTCGATAACGACGTTTTTCGAAAAAAAAAATAGCCCGATATTCGTTAAAAATACACACCGAAAAAAATGAATTTAAACACGACGATGTGTTTTACTTTTCTAGAATTTACTGACGACAGGAAGTTTCGAGACTGAGGCAGCTGTTAGGGGGGAAAATCGCGGCAGCCCGAAGTCGTTAGGACAAGGCTTTCAGCCAACATTGAACCAATAAAACGGCAGATGAAGAAAAAATTATTGTTAATATTTAAATATTTAGGTATTCGCGGCTGAGAGGACACCAAATAAAATATTAATTAATATCCGATGGGGGGACGATAAATCATAATTTAACATATCCCTGCCCTAGGATAGTTTCGGATTTTATTGTAGATTTGATTTAGTGAAATATTTGAAAATTATAAAAGTTTTTGTTCAATTTATTTTTGTAATTTTATATATATATATATATATATATATATATTTATATAGATTACAATGTAATTCTTAGGCCATCCCCTATTATAATATATATTAATTACAATGTAATTCTTAGGCCGGGCCCTATTAGATTTTGTAACGAAAAATATCACAATTTTATGTAACGAAAAAATTGTTCTAATTTTATGTAATGAAAATTAAATTTTAGGATAGGATTTTTGTGATTACGTTATTATATTCATATGGACCGATTTAGAATTAAGTTGTAAATTTTGATCATTTTATACAAAGTATAGAAGAGAAAGAGACAGAAATGTAAGCAAGAGGGGTCAACGGGGCACAGCCCCTTGCGAGGCCAAAATGGCTGAGATATATATATATGTATGTATGTATACATGTAAATATATATATGTATGTATGTATACATGTAAATATATATATATATATATATATATATATACGTATACTTTTTTTACCGGTCAACCAGCTATAAAAAAATCAGCGCATGTACGAAAAGATATCGAATTTTATACAGAATTTATACGTATCATTCCTTTTTATTATTACGCGAGTATCGATTTCCATAAGACGAAATTGTTTTGTTCTGCCGATTCAACTCTCATCGACTTTTTAATAAGAACCGACCACTGATAAATTAGTAGCTCCGAGAAAGTTATTTGTAAAGCGAGAACTACAGGATGAGGAGTGTAGAATTATAAAGATAAACGATTTTTTATCATTCTCACTCTTTTTTTATTTATTTTTTTCACTATGAAAATAGAAAAGCTGTTTAGACCGAAAAATTGTTTGTTACCACTGCGTGAGTTGATAACTGACGGCCTCCGCCGAATTGTTGCTTTCGATCGTTCAATCTTTTAATCAGGAAGCACGCCGCATACCTTTTACGTCTCTTATCAATTAAATTTCCATTAGTTTGTCATTTAATTCAAACTTTTATTTATTTACTATCAAATTTTTTCAGTGTAACATGTGTCGGCCACATGTTATTACACTGTCGGGGTTTAAAAATAACGGATTAAAAGGGAAAGTTGTAAGCAAAGTCGCAAAACTAATAAGAGTGTACATCGTTGAAAGAAAACGAACGTTTTATTAACACACGTATGTTAGTATGCGTTCTCGCATGAACAGATAATTGCCTAAGCGTAATAAGCACGCGAACAGTGCCTAAAAAGTCATGTTATTCGCAGCTAGAACGCTTTGCAGTTATCATTTGCGAACCGGTAGAAAAATCGTGACGATTAGGTTGAAATTTTGACATGTCATCATCGAAGATTTCTAAGAAGAGTGTGCTAATCTCGTCTAAAACGTGCCTATAGAATTTACAATAGGATCGACTTTTATTTATTGGCAAAATGATGCCCGGGAAAATTTATTCGATCGAGTTCCGTTTTATTTAACGAAAAAATATTTCTACGCTAAAATTGAAATTATTCGTCGTTTTACAAGTAACAAATTGTATACTTCTTATCTACATTCGTATAGCGGAAGGATACTTCAACAGTAAAACTTTATATATGTAGTTCGATTATTCGTTATCTCGAACAATTATTAGGTCAACCGATCGTCCGTCGGCTAACTTTAAAGTGTTTTCAGTTTGTTTTCAGTTTTATTATCAGTAGACTTTTTCGTGCTTTTTTTTTTTTGTTTTCGTAAAATAACAATTGTTTATTTGCAATATATTTTATCGTATATATTGAAAGAAACAAAAAAAAAAAAAAAAAGTGGTGTATTATTGAAATCACTGGCATATGGTTTTTACAAATACAGCGCAAGCTGCTGGAACTTTTTCCCAGTCTAAATTTAACTGCAATTGCCGATATTTTAAAAGGAAACTTTACAACTAAATCGCGCACAAAAAAAAGGTATTACGGTCGTCTTATAATTTTCCTAATTAAACAATTTGTTGCAAAGTGTCGAATTCTAATTCTTAAATTCTTCCTCTAGGCAATTTCCCGCAATTTTCTATTTTTTCTTTTGCTCTGTCAATTTATCGCGTCTCCTTCATTTCCCCGAGCTCTCTTTTTTGCAAAGTCATTTTTTCTTCTTTATCTTTTAAATTCTCTCCCAATTATCGATATTTCTTCTTTACATTTTAAACGAGATCATTTTTAGCCGACACTACTGCACTGATTTTCTTTATTCTGTCGGATATCTTCCTCCTCTTATCTTTGCGGTTGAAGTTTGCGGTTCCGTGTTATTTACAGTTCGCTTTTTTCCAAGGAATCCGTAAGTATCTATCAAGACACTCTTTCATTGTTACAATCAGGCCCGTGCCCAGAATTTTGAAAGGAGGGGGGGGATTGAAAATTTTCTGCGTATATTTTATAAATAACAATTCATTTTTCATTAATATTCACACACTATTAATAATTTCCATCATTTTGATTTATATATTAATAATTTACATAAATGAATATTACCCGGTATATGAACATTAATAAAAATTACATATGTGTTATTGATTATACTCGTAATGAAAAATTTTTCCTTAAGATATTAATGAAGTACCTAAAAATATAGAGCATATTTTTTCTTTTAATAGTAGGTAAGAACATCCTAAAAAATCATCAATATTTATTTTAAATTTTTGATTTTTTTCAGATTTTTGTGTATTTACAATAACTATTTCAGTTCTCATGGGGGGGTTTAATCCCTAAAATCCACCCCGTAGACACGGCCTTGGTTACAATCATCCTTTCTTCCGTTCTCTTCGTATTAATAATTAAGCGGGGTTGATCATTCTCATGTTTTTTTGTTTTTTTTTCTTCTAATTCTGACTGATTTGTGTTTTCTCTGATTTTCTATTTTAGAAGAAATTTCAGGTAATCTGACGTAAAATTCCACTCTGAATTTTTATCAGGTACTTTTAGTTCTTTCATCGCCGTTTAAACAATTGAGAAATTTTAAAACTTCATTATAATAATAATTGTGTTTTTAAAGTATTTGTATTATTATTTTTAAAAAGGATAAAAGGAAAATGAATCGATGCGTTAAATTATAAATAGTTTCGTCCTCTCCGTTACATTTATGCGCGAGGAAAACCTCGCGCAAGTGCTAAATCAATTATTTCAAATAAATAACAATAAAAATATGGAAATAAATAAATAATTTATAAATTCAAGTAAAAAAAATTTAAATGAAAGACGGAATAGATATATACTGCGATTGTATCGGTCGTCCTAGCATTGTTACACCGCCCCGTTGGAACGATGTAAAATTCAAGTTTAAAAATTTAGTTCAACATGAGCTTTACGTTGCTATAGCTTATATTTTAAGCTTTCGATTTTTTTTTTGATTTTCTTCTTGTTAACTTTGGGCATTAACCTGCGAAACACTTAATTTTCGTATTTTAGCGTTCGGTAGGCGGTAGCGTGATATGAATCTAGATTTATTTTCGGGCGAAATATCGCTACGGTGGCTAACCGAGTTTTGGTTCTCAAAATATAAAAAAATATAGCGGCTATATGAAGTTTATTAATGCAAGTTTTGGTTATGGACTGAAGCAGACGATGATCAGAGACGTACAACCGTCTACATACAAAAAAGCAACATCATCGAAAAGCTCCGTTTAAATACGCCTGTGTTCGTGAATTAAAATTAATTTATTACAATTCGCAACTGTTTTAGTAAACATTCTTGCCGCTTCTAATCTTTAAAATAAATCGTTTTTTTTTTTTTTGTTTTTTTTTTTTGTTTTTTCCTTATTTACATAATGATTAACGCAAAGACTATACGATTTTTTATCAATGAAACTCTTCTTCGCTCATTCGACCATGGTGCGCTTAGCAATATCCTAATTAACGTAACGGGAAAAAAGGTTTTCATTAGATTATAGTAATTGAAACATAGAGTGATCAAAAGTAGGTTAATTAAAGAAATTTTAACCGCGCATAAAAACAACAATTTTTTGTAAAATGCCTATATTAGAATAAAGATGGTGCGTGCAGTTGAGAATCCATAGGGAAGTCGGAAAGACCTGACCCATTTTAAATTCAGCAATGGATAAAACGAAATTGTTTCAGAACGTTAACATTTGCGTGACAAATTTGCGTAAAAGTATTAAAACTACCGTGAGATTTTGTAATACCTTTACTTAAATTTGGCATCTTAATATTTCACACTGTTAGAATTAATTTAAATTCACAAGATACAAAAAAACTAGTTAATTAATTATCTCAATAAGTAATTCACCTACATGTTTTGGGGACATCAGCTTCGCGATTCACCATGAATATACAGCTGATGTCACCGAAACATCTCGGTGATCTATTTATATAAGTTATTTTAATCGGTTTTCTATATCTAGCGAATTTAACAATATAACAACTAGTACGAAACATGTCTAAACATAATAATTTAATCTTAATTTTCTTTAATTATCTACTTTGATTTTTTCTCCAACGATAGAATTGTCAAGTAACAAGAGGTCACCGGCGTATTTTTAGTACGGAAGTGGAAAAAGTGATCGCGTTACAGGAGATGAGATAGAAAGGGTGAACTCTCTAGGGAATATATTGCAATTTCAATAATGTAAAAACAGGGATTTTTGATTTCGAAATAGATAATAATAATAATAATTTTAACAATAATAATAATAAGAACAATTATAATAATGATAACAATAATAATAATAATAATATATAAAATCAAAATAACGTTTATTATTATTATTATTACACACATAATCTATCTATGCGCATATTTACGCGAGCGATGGATATTAAAACAATAAAACATTCTTCGAAAAATACAAAAAACCCTTAAAATTACAAATAAAACATGGAAATAAAGCAATAAAAGTAAACCATACGGCGCATATATAGGTTGATATAAACTTAAGCCGAATGTGTAGTATAAATTTATTTAATACCTAAACTAATACAAATAAAATAAAAGAAAAAAGTATATACATATTTGCTTACAACCATAGTACTCTATCTGTATATATATATATCACATCTCCATCCATAATCCTGAACCAATTATTTACAACGTTCCTTGACATGATTATTAGAGTGGAAATAATTCAATAAACATTTACGTCTTTTTTTGAAATTCCTTAAATCGTCTTTTAAAAATTGTGGTAAATATATGAGAGGCACCATATAGAGGGCTTGGATTCTTGAGTGAAATTTCATCAGTTTAAATACAGCAGCTTATTCATTTCTCCACACCTTCTAGTAATACCATCCTTAATATGAAAATTAAATTCTTTCTTTCTATTTAGTATAAACAATAGCAATTCAGTTTTATATAATGTACTTACGTTAAATAATTTATAATCAACTGTAGTTCTCTTGCTTCTAGTGATTACCTTAACTATTCTATTATTTAAAAAATCAATCTGTGAAGAGTTGTATTTAGCGGTATTACCTCAATGTATCAAATCATACGTCAAGACAGGTTTATATAGTGAATTATATAGCTGATGCAGGTGATATTCATTAGAAAATTCATTCCGGTAATAAAATATATAGTTTAACTTTCTGAATTTAGAGGCTAAATAATCGGTATGCTTATTCGACATTAATCAACAATCTAAATTTAAACCCGGATATTTAATTCCAAACACTCTTTCTATTTTTGAATTTTCATTTAAACAAATTTTTTCGCAATCCCGCGTGTATTCAGGTTTATGACTATATAATGTGAATTTAGTTTTTTTTTTAATTTACTATAAGCCTATTTACCTTAAGCCAATTTACCAAAGTATCAACATTCCTATTTGCCAGTTGCATTAGGATATGACTATAACGAGAACTCGTAACAATTGCTGTATCATCTGCGTATGTAATATAAGTAAGAAACAGAACGAGACCTAAACTACTACCCTGAGTCAATATCTGCGTTATATTTTCACTATGTACTTTATTAATCTTCGTAACATATTTTCTATGATTTAAAAACAATTCGAACCAGTTGTAAATATTACCCCGGAAAAAATATAACTTGGCTAAAAGAATTTTGCGGTCAACTGCGTCAAAAGCTTTTCTCAAATCAAAATACACAGCTAAGCATGATTTTCCCTTATCTAGATTTTCCGCAATACAGGATACATGCTTAAATAGCGCAATATCAGTTTATACTAAAAAAATTTTTACTCTGTAGGAAACCCATTACTTTTATCTTAATACATTTCTCAAAAATTTTTGAAGTAACTGGTAGTATACATATTGGTTTGTAATTTGCCGGTTCACATTTATCGCCTCCCTTATATACTGCAGTAATGATACCTAATTTTAAAATGTTCGGGAATTTTCCAGCCTTTACAGATTCGTTAAATAATTGAGCTAAAGGTCTGACAAAAAATTCTACATTTTCTTTTATTAATAAAATCACCGACCCAAACGATGATTTATTTGGAAAAGACATTATTACATTTTTTATTCAATAATAATAACAATAATAATCAAATCAAATCAGATTTTATTACTGTTATTATCATTACAGAAATCTACAAATGCTCAACAATGCGCGAACAGATATATGCAAAGTAATATAAAAAAAAATTAATTAATTAATTAATTAATAATAATAAAAAGGAAAATGGCATTCCCATTGAAGAATAATTTTCAGTTGCCGTACCGAATTAGACCGCTAATCGCTGTTTGGACACCAATCACCGTGAACTAGAAATTTTAAAATTCTGTGTTAGCTCTATATACAACGTGATTCGTGCACGGTTGCAGTTTTGTGTAAATTTTCTCTTTTAGCCTGCAAGCTCACTTAGACAAAAAATATCTTTCCGTTTTATTCTAGAACAAGAATTTCGAAATGCGTAATAGCGGGCTGTACTTGTTTACGTCTATTGCACGGGTGCAGATTCTGTTAGACTGAACCTCTTTATTACGACTGAAATCACGGAGACTAATTTTTATTAATTATCAAAATAAGATGACCTTATCTATTAAAGAAATTAACGGTAAGTTCTTTAGTATGCCAAAAATGAATGAGCTAAAACTATAATTCTTTAATTTCATGACTGCAAATGATAGTTCATTTTTCGATTCTTCCACTTCGAATATAATCAAATATGGGAGAAAAAAAAAAACATTAAACGTCATATGACTCCAAGTACACAGAAACAGATGTTAAAACTAGAGTAATCATTGTTTTGTCAAAATTTTGTCAATGAAATCTGACGCAATTTGAATTTGTTCGTATTCATTATTAGGGGTTAACGAAGCACCGAAAATTATTTCCAATTATCAAAAGAGAAAAAAAAACCCAGACCGCAATCTTTTCGCTAGATTATTATATATTGAATTCCATTTAATCAAGTATAAGTACGATAGAAATGAATAAATCATCTAGCTTATTCATTATAAATTACAAAAATATCTCGACTACAATGCGCGATATAAGTAAGAATTAATTCATTTCCGGGTTGACTACAACTGCACCCTTACGATTCTATCTGTGTAAATAAAAATTAAATGCCGCGCGTTAATAATAACACTTAAGACCGATACGGGCATTTTTTTCTTCTTTTTTTTTTTAAATGCTCATAATAGTTCGAATAAGGTTTTTAGGGAAAGAAAAATTGGAAAAGTTGCCCGAAAATTTGGAAAATTCGTCCGGAAAAAGTGAAAGTGCATTTTTCTACGGGATATTTGTATGAACTTACGACCATATCGAATGATCGATATGCGGAATTTGTTTTTTGTTTTGTTCGTTATGGTCCTAGAAAGGTTTTCAGGAAAAGAAAAAATTCGAGACAATTAGAAGGAAAGTCGGAAAATTCAGATACACTGTAAAAATCATAATTTCTATATGCACTCTCAATCATAACTGACGATAGGAACGACGACCCATATTTGATTGATACCCTTTTTTGTTTTGTTCGTTATGGTCCTAGAAAGGTTTTCAGGAAAAGAAAAAATTCGAGACAATTAGAAGGAAAGTCGGAAAATTCAGATACACTGTAAAAATCATAATTTCTGTATGCACTCTCAATCATAACTGACGATAGGAACGACGACCCATATTTGATTGATACCCTTTTTTGTTTTGTTCGTTATGGTCCTAGAAAGGTTTTCAGGAAAAGAAAAAATTCGAGACAATTAGAAGGAAAGTCGGAAAATTCAGATACACTGTAAAAATCATAATTTCTGTATGCACTCTCAATCATAACTGACGATAGGAACGACGACCCATATTTGATTGATACCCTTTTTTGTTTTGTTTGTTATGGTCCTAGAAAGGTTTTCAGGAAAAGAAAAAATTCGAGACAATTAGAAGGAAAGTCGGAAAATTCAGATACACTGTAAAAATCATAATTTCTATATGTACTCTCAATCATAACTGACGATAGGAACGACGACCCATATTTGATTGATACCCTTTTTTGTTTTGTTCGTTATGGTCCTAGAAAGGTTTTCAGGAAAAGAAAAAATTCGAGACAATTAGAAGGAAAGTCGGAAAATTCAGATACACTGTAAAAATCATAATTTCTGTATGCACTCTCAATCATAACTGACGATAGGAACGACGACCCATATTTGATTGATACCCTTTTTTGTTTTGTTTGTTATGGTCCTAGAAAGATTTTCAGGAAAAGAAAAAATTCGAGACAATTAGAAGGAAAGTCGGAAAATTCAGATACACTATAAAAATCATAATTTCTGTATGCACTCTCAATCATAACTGACGATAGGAACGACGACCCATATTTGATTGATACCCTTTTTTGTTTTGTTTGTTATGGTCCTAGAAAGGTTTTCAGGAAAAGAAAAAATTCGAGACAATTAGAAGGAAAGTCGGAAAATTCAGATACACTGTAAAAATCATAATTTCTGTATGCACTCTCAATCATAACTGACGATAGGAACGACGACCCATATTTGATTGATACCCTTTTTTGTTTTGTTCGTTATGGTCCTAGAAAGGTTTTAAGGAAAAGAAAAAATTCGAGACAATTAGAAGGAAAGTCGGAAAATTCAGATACACTGTAAAAATCATAATTTCTGTATGCACTCTCAATCATAACTGACGATAGGAACGACGACCCATATTTGATTGATACCCTTTTTTGTTTTGTTCGTTATGGTCCTAGAAAGGTTTTCAGGAAAAGAAAAAATTCGAGACAATTAGAAGGAAAGTCGGAAAATTCAGATACACTGTAAATATCATAATTTCTATATGCACTCTCAATCATAACTGACGATAGGAACGACGACCCATATTTGATTGATACCCTTTTTTGTTTTGTTTGTTATGATCCCGGATTGGAAATAACTCAATCGAAAAATACGCTTCACGCAGATACATATTGCTGCATGAAAATATCTTACGGGCAGCTCCAGCTTTCCTTTATTCTTTCACTCGACATAAGAATTTTATCTAGGTTGTGTTTCGTTGAACTGTCGGTGAGCTGGCTTTATACAGCAACGAGTGTGAAAGCCGACGAGTTTATAATTTTTACTGTACTACAGCAAGTGATTCTTTGGAGACGAATACGGTACTATTTACATTTACATCGTTGACAGTATTTTTACAACATTATTAACACCGTTTACGTTATTTGTATCATTGATAATAGTTACGCTCTTTACGCAATTTACAACATTGACAAATTGGAGATATGTGTCGTTATCGGAAGATGAGGAGTGTCGACGTGCCACAAAAAGACGCCAAAGCACGTGAAATTTCGTGAGATGGAAATGGTTGGTTCATTCTTCAGTTCGAGTCCGAATTCTGCGCACATAAATTCCATGAATGTGGGACTGTACGACCCTCAAGAACTTCGACCCCATTTCAGCGCCGTATTAGAAGAAGAGACGTATAGCCTGAAGAAACTTGCGGTCGACGAATTTGCGATCCATGGAAGGGGCCTCGATCATCGCTTTCTCCTCTGGAAGTAAGGACTGACCATCTCCAATCTTGGTTAGTACAGATGAGAAGACGACATCAGATTGTCGCATTAATACTGAAAAAAGTACGGTGGATGAATAAATAAGAAAGACTAAATGACTAAATATAACCTATACTGTTATTACTGGACGCAGAGCGAAAGCTGGACAAAGAAAGAAAAAAATAACATCACGATTTTCTAGAGACCATCGAACTGTAGCAGTACCATTAAATTTGTTCGGATTGGAAATAATTTGTACGATACTAGTTGTAGTGGTGGGTATGGATCATTTTTAACTGTAAAAAAATACCCGGTCTGACATCTTGTACTTAAAAAACTTTAAAGGTATATATTCACAAATCCAATTTCCCTATTTTAAATTCCTTTAAGGTTCCGCTATAATATGAGTGGTGACCTGTTTTGTATATTGTAAACTCGCGCAGTCTCTCGTTTTAAAGCCAAGGATTACTAGAAATGCTAGTTTATGTAGATAGTATTTTCCCCGTCTGTTTTTACTACCGTCATTCTGAAATGCCTATCTTCCTATTGGGAATAAACGTTATTTCCTATTGCACTTCTAATATAACTACTGTTAAGATTATATGCGGTTTTAATCGCAGACAAAGAAGCCGGAACTAATGTCGTGAGGTCAACCGCTATCCTATAACTGCGTTTTATACATCGAGATATGTACATTAATTAAATAACATCATCGTTTTCATACAGATTTTTGAACGCATTTTAAATCGTTTTATCACAAATTTTCCCGAAAGAAAAATTTGCTTTTAGCTTCGACTATATTATGTAGGCTGTCCAATTTAAAATGCAGCTCAAAATTCGAAGCAGTATTAAAATAGTGAAGCGGAGTTTATGAATGAGATAGCACCGATGATACACGTTCGTAAGAAGTCAAACAATCTGAAACGGTAAGAGACACTAGCCGGTGCTGACTGTGAGTTTAGCACGGAAGTGTTTTCAGGAGGAGATAGTAGAACAAAGTACTTTACGGCCACCGCGGAATTTCCATATTTTTTGCGAAGCTACCTCGGGAATGAAAAAAAAAAAAATAATAATAATGGTGCAGTCCTGGACTGCCGATAGAAGTAAAAAATTAAAACTATGAAATAACAGTGTTCTTTTTTTTTGTTTTGTTTTTAAAATTTCCAGATTAATTGTGCAGTATCAGAAATTAAAATTTCATAATTTGTAACTTGCAATTATTAACATTAGTCTGGTTTCTACATCGAGAGCAACAATTCTATACATTTTTATATAGTGTGTTTATTAGTCAAAACATACTATAATGAGCTGCGCAAGTCTAGTACAAAATTTAATCGAAATAATAATTATTATACACTTACATTATTTATACATAGTATTTATATTTACATAAATTTAAATTTAAATGAACTTAATTTTCAACATTATCTTCATTGTTTTTTCATCATTATCATCATCATCGTTAATTTCAACGATACCTAGATTATTTGTACTTTCAATCTTTTCATTATACATTCTAAAAAGACTGAAGTAAGCAATGAAATTGTTTGATTCGAATTTATGTAAATATCTTGTAAAAATCGCATCGATCGCCGTTTCATACTTGGTAGTAGTGCGTTTTCGATCATTAGTCGAACCTAATAATACTATGCTTCATTCAAAAATTATTTCATTACTAAATAATGTTCACAATAATTTACTGGCGTCGTAAACTTTTATTATTCCTCATATTAGTAGTCCCGATATGATTACTTAAATTTTTATGTCTTTTTTTGTAGTTTACTACTGATCGCACGGTCGTTAAAGTAGCGAGCGAGTAGGGAAGAGGCGTTAGCGGTTTTATTTCTCGCACTAGTCGATACTGTTGACATTAGCATGTCCGTGACTGGCATGACGCGCATGACGCACGAACCCATAAATTTTTCCCCCTACCAAAAATCGCTAAACGCCCCTCTAGAGAAGTTTTCACTTCACCAAAAGGGATATCATCAGAGACGCCTGTAGCAATACCGTTGAGTTGTAACATCACAGAAATACGGGTGAGTTGAACGATTTTGTGAAGAACCATAAGCGGCCAACGGCCGCGTACATGCGTCTACCATAGTCGCGGGCCGTTGTGTATACACGGTGCGTTATGATTTTAACGCGAGCTTAAAAAAAATAGACCGTATTTTTCTCGAACGACTCATCCCAGTTCCTGTCATCTCATTACCGATGTTTTAAATACTATAACTGGTGTTATGGTGTTCTTATAAATCAGTGTTTATGTTCAAAATAGAGACGCGATGAAGAAAAAACATTGATTTTTAAATTTTATTTAAACTACAATTAATTTGTTTGCTAAAAGTTAAGTCAGATTTGAATGAAAAAATATGAAGATACTTTAAAGTTGACTAATTATCGAAATGCAAACTATCTCGATCGAACCGTGTCAATATTCCATGTCGTAATTTTATCTTCCTGTAACACTTTCCGGCTAATATAAAAATTAAAAACAAAAGCGTCGACATCGTACTACCATGGCAGATAGAATCCGAGGAGGCATACCTGTTTATTTGGACTTTCGAGCAGCCTTACAAGAATCCGGCATGCACCGTTTTGTTCAGACTTTCAACTATTGTGCACAATGGCTGTTCGCTATGCAAGAAAGGTATTGTCGGAATATATGTATGTATTAACTTTCGCATAAAGTGATTCGTAATTAATAATTAAAAAGAAATAAATTAACTAATAGCTAAATAATTATAATGTACTTTTATCTTCGGTAACATTTTCGGACACAAGCCATCTTCAGCTGACAAAAAGGAATAATACACGAACAATAAAACGTAAAGTTCGAAGTTAGATTGTTCGCGTTCAAATTTGAATTTTTCCGTGATAATTATTTCGGTTGTGTTCGTGTTTTACTTCTTTTTCGGCTGAAGATGAGCTGTGCCCGAAAATGTTATCGAAGATAAAAGTACATTATAATTATTTAGCTATTAGTTAATTTATTTCTTTTTAATCATTAATCATTCTAGCAAACCGGTGTGAATTTCAATTCATAATTTAGTCAGCGTACCACCGTTTGAAGTAAACTGAGTCTCATACATATCCGGAATAGGATATCACGTATTACAAAAGTAACTTTTCACAACTTATTAAATCGGAACATCGTGTGTTCTAGTTCTCTCGATTACCTTCCAGATCACTTCTGCGGGATCCGATTTAGTTATGTATACCTGCGAGCTTTTGAAATATGCACAGAAGGAAGAATATTCGGAAGTAAGTTAGGCTTGTATACGCTTAATACCGTTCGCGGTTGAACTGCTCGTGAAAAAAGATGCTTTACGGCGGAAAAGGAACGAAAAATTTCACATCTACACAATCAGCATAATACTTTTAGCCGCAAGTCTCGCAAAAATGTGACTGTTACTGGATTATGAATGCGGTCCTTCTGATTCGATCGTAAACAGCAACAAGACGAAGACAACGTGGTTATCCGTCGAGCGAACCGAATGTCGGAAAAAGAGAAACTGCTTATCGGCTACACGACATTTAGAATAATAGCGATCAAAAGCAAAGCTGTACAAAAGTTAAGTGCCGCGTAAAGATTAAACTTGACGCCACGGTCAAACCGGAGAAAATATCGAAAGACTTGCCCGCGTTAGTCAGATGTGAAATCGACGAAAACGATGACATTTTCGACATCCTTATTATCGGAAGAAACTACTTCTTGCTGCAAATTAACCGGCTACGTCCGAAAAAATTAACGCTAAATAATTACTCGCGTTATGCTCCTTCGGGCGTATAATAAGAATGGAGCGTGTAGAAAGATAAATGCTCCGGGGTGAAACGGAAAAATATCATCTTCGACGGCATATGCAACATACGCGGATACATTATTGCGTTATAGTAGGACATGCAACAAGCATATTGATTTTCTTTCTTTTTCTTTTCTTCACATCTAGAACTGATCATATTATATAGTTATTGACTAGAGTTTAATGGTAATAAGATCGTGAATTTCAAGATTATCAGCCGACTCCGAATTTATTTATCGAATAATCACGCTAGGGGTCAATAACGTTTCTTCTTTTCAACCTGTTTGCAACTTGCTGGTCGTCGTAGTAAATTCATTAGCGTTTTCATTTCAACTTCGACAAGTGATTTTTAACCGCCAGCTTTATTTCTTCAGTAACATACTCTTCACTTGTAAATCTTGATGTAGTGTTTGGTTGGACACATACCATGGTGCTCCTATCAATCACTCTCTACTTTTGGAAGCGCATCGCCATAATTCAGCTGCGTACAACCATATCGGCTGTAATACCATGTGGTATAGTAATATTTTATTTGAAATATGTAATTGGGAACGCGGTCTAAGCAACCAATGAAGCTGTCTTGTTTTCAAATTTACTTCTGTTATTGTTGTCTTGATATAATGAAGCCACGTAAGTGTTTCATCTGGGTGTACTCCAAGATATTTTACGAATAATGATGTTTGTATCTGTTTGTTATTTATAGATATATGATATTTGTTACGTGCAATTTTTCTCTTTGTAAAACTTATGTAGAGTTACTTTTATTTTCATTTATTACTATTTTCCATTTATTCAGCCAATCATCAATGATTTTATTTAGCACATCTTGTAAATTTTCTGTGGACTTTTCTCGGTTCTCGTGCGTTGCCATGATTGCCATGTCGTCAGCGAATGTTGCCAGTAGTGCGTCATCTGTTTCTGGCATATCATAAGTAAACAATAAATACAAGAGAGGACCAAGTACACTTCCCTGAAGTACACCTGTCTCAATTTTATGTATAGATGATTCTGTTCCATTTACTACAACTCGGAACAATATTTGTCTTGTAAGTAGGATTTCAAAATATTGTAATACTGAATTGGTAGTACTTTTTGGCATTTGTAAAGTATTCTTGCCGGATGCCATACCGTATCAAATGCCTGTTGTACATCGAAGTAACTATTTCTTTTTTAAAATGTTTCTTCAATTTTGTTAACCAGCCGGTGCACTTGTACTGTTGAGTGACTAATTCGGAAGCCAAATTGATGATTTGGTATTATTTCTTTCTTGTCTATGAACTTTGGTATTCTCTTTTTTAAGAGTTTTTTGAAAACTTTGGCCAGAATTGATAAAAGTGAAATTGGTGAATTGACAGGATATTCTTCAGTATAATTATCAGGTTATTGACGAAATGGTGGCAACAAATTATAATAAACGGCGGAATTATCCAGCCCCATCTTCAATGATGGCTGCTCGAATGACTGCCTCTATTTATCGCAGAATTTGACACGATGCATGAAGCGGAGATTTCCACGCTAAATGCATCTGGATCATGGTCCAGTATTTAAAGTGTGATTTTAACACATCAAATGCTTCAGATGACATAAGCAATATACAGCATTATGTGCCCGCGTTTGGCTTAAATTTCGTTTTTTAAATAATCCACATCGATGCGTCTATCGTGAAATGTTTCACTAACGTATTAACTGCAGCGAAATGTATAATTAGAAAAAAAAAAATATTATTATTATTATTATTATTATTATTATTATTATTATTATTATTATTATTATATATTTTATCTAATGACGCTCCACTAGAGCAAACATGTGCCGCTGGTGCTAGCAGACAACTGCAGAATTAACAGAGGCGTCAAAGAATAAAGAAAGAGTGGCTATGATGATCGAACAACTTCGCTCGGAGATGGCATAAAAAGAAGAAGACGCTCGACTACTATGGTCATTTGCGTTCACGATACAGTATGGAATTGAAGTTGCACGAATATGAAAACAATGGAAAGATAAATATTACTACATATTAACGTATCTTAATTATATTAATTTGAGTACCAGCGAAATGTTTGAAAAAGCGCCAAACAATAGAATAGTATAATGAACGGAGATCGAAGGAAAAGAAATATTAAACGCAAATCTTAAATGAAGCGGTTATTCGAACGGCGGCCAGTCTCTGACAGCAGCCGTGAAGAACTATATGGAGACTTCTGAAGATTGCATCCGCATATTCAAACTTTGACCACATCACTCTCCGGTCAGTAGTCTTACGAGTTGTGTAAATATATGACTTTTTCGGAGGCAACATTTATAAGGAATGTGAAGAATTAAAGAATTTTTGCTCCTCCGTCTAGACAAAAAACTGTTTTGTTTGTACATATAAAGAATTGCGTGGCATATCATAATTTTGGCTTTCTCTTTGAGTTGCTAAGGCTCTACCTTTATCATTTATTTCTGGTCAAGTAGCAGATCACCGCCAAAGGTAAAAATTGAGAAAATCGAATTACCGTTTATGATATTTTAAAAAATTTCGCATTTCCTTAAAACCTGCATAGTCCATCCGTGCGATACGATTGACGCTTTAGAACGGACAAATCGGCTTCATTATAAAACATACGAGGAGCTGTCGAATTTTACAGATCTTTAAGGAGTGAGTGCTGAAAATTATTCTACTAGCTGGCAAAATTTTTTTCTTTTTTTTTTCATGACCTCAGTTTTGCAAATTTTTTTCCTATAATGAATTTTTTGGTTAATTGTAAGTCATCTTACAGTATTATTCCGTTTGCTTTAATGAATTTACATAATTTATTGGCCCCTTAAGATGTGAAATCCCAGATGAGCCAACTACATCGTAGCGTAGTTGATTAAGCAATGATGTTCGAATCCCGTTGTCGTATATTGAAAATATACGAAAATTTCACTCGTGCCGCGGTAATGTCCGATACGCCCGTAAAAATTAAGAGACCCCAGATGCACCGTTAAAAAAATTTTAAATTAAAAAAAAAATGACTCTTTAGAAATTATACATTCGGCATTATCATGTATTCAATTGAACCCTCGTTATACAATGTACTACATATATTCGGCCTCTCTAAAACTCACAGGTTACACGCATGTATCTCTTAACCATTAATCGTATCTGTATCATTAAAAAACCAAACGCCCATTATTCGTTTATTCGGATGTGTCTACAAACAGTTTTTACCTTACTGATAGGTTTAAATTTCTTATAGTAATGTCCCGACACCACTTCCGTTTAATGTTGAATTTTAGCATATTCTTGGAATCATTCCGAGTGGACTTGATTTTAATTACTTCCTCAACATCTGGTACAGATTTTGTCGTTATATTCACTGCGTCAGTTCCTTCAATTGCTGCGTGATCATTCGTTTGTACCGTTTTCTTGAAAACCGGGCAGGATTCAGGTAGAGAGGAATACAATAGAGTCGATGTAAAGTTTTCGTAATGATTACACACATACACATTTATAGAAGATTATTATCTAAAATTATAATTTGAAAATGAAAAAAACACGACGTAATTCTGCCTTGTTCGTTTCCCACATTTTAAATTGAATAAACTTAGATTAATAATATTAGTTGTCCAGAACATATGAACTAATGCGAACTTTTAACGTCAGAAAAACATATAAAAACAAAATAAAATAAAAATTATGGTAATTAAAAATTTGAAAAATAAAGCTAATTTTTTTTTTTTAATTTTTTTTAAATAACGTTTTAATATGGATTAAATTTTTGTATAGAAAACGTCACCGCGCAGAGATACTCGTTTTATTTCTTAAAAATGATCTATCCATTTTAGTGTTGACTCCGCATTTATTTTTCAGCATAATTTTTAAAACTTTCAGTTTTTTTGTTGTTTTTTTTTTTTTTTGTCTATTTCGGACTCGTTAATCAATATCCTCCATCCGGAAGCAATTAAAAAAAGGATGCAAAGGAGTCCCGGTTAAATTTCAATTCGATCAGATGCCGACCACAGGAAAGGATAAATGTACAAAGAAGTGAAGAACGTAGAATGTAGGAATAAGCAGTATGAAGTCTGAGCAAATAATCTTTCAAAAGTAAATCATGCCGAAATGTCCGAAAAAAAAAGCGCATATTTAAGCATCGCACTGTCATCTTGGATCGTAATTTCATCCTTGCCTGATACCGGATGATTTCGAAAACAAATTCAGAAGTCGGTTTAAAATCATCAGTATTTATTACTAACGGCGCAGGATCTTCGCAAGGAAGATTTTGTTTTCCCCTTTCTGCTGAAAAATTATTATATTACACGCCTCTTTAACAATGGTAAAATTTTTATTTTCCTGTTCGTCGTCTAATTTTATCACCGATCGTTTAAAATCGGTTACATTTGAGTTCCGAACTCAGAACACGATTCTTTAAACGGTTAGAAAACAAAAAACTATCGAAATAGAAGCGATTCCAGATTAAAAAAGAATAAACGTCACTCGAGTAGACGCGGAATATCGACGAAATTGTTAATTCCGTAGCGATCGCATCACACGATTGCCGCAGGCTTATTTTACCAAGGCCTTCGAGCCATCAGAGTAAGTTACTCTCGGCCGACTCTTCGGATTAATTCGTTTCCCTCTTTTCTATTTCAGATGGATTAAAAAAGCATATCTACAGAGTGTCTCGGTGCTGCATTTTCAATTACGTGATAAACTATAGTATTAGTTTAGAGTGCTGTCGATGTTTATATTAGTAGTCACAGTGTGTAACTTACGATTACAGTGATCAGTTGAGAATGCGCTATTTATAAAACGATTATTTTAAAGTACAAAACCATCAAAGTCTTAAAAGTTCGAGTGGTACCGTAACAGCGGCGGTCCCGGCTAAAAAAAAAAAAAAAAACGGTAGAACGGAAACTTCCAGGATTCCTTCGAAACTAAATTCTGGATGACGGTTCGACGAATGTTTGCGTAAACAGCGCGTCGTTGGAAAATAAGGAATTTTCATTAAGAAAATATTAAGAAACCCTCCGAAAAAAGTACAGATAAATTTAATACTTTCAATGTAAAGTATATAGATATTACACAATGGCCGGTCGTACACGACTAATTATCGTGACAAATGACTTTTCACGCTCGCCCGAGATTCTACAATAAGATGATGTATATTTTTATGGAATAAGGAAACAAACAGGAATGCTATTTACGTAACTGAACAGAAATGAAATAATATCGCATATATGTATACATATATGATAATAACCTTGAAAATAAATATTCTCGTTCTATGCGTTTTATCGTTTTAAAGGTGAGGGTTCCGTCTTGGAAACTGGCCCATCCAGTTAGGAAATCTTACATTTCAATTCACAATTAATGTGACGCGCATCAGTTATGATTTTCCTTTTTTTTTTTTTCTTTTTTGTAACGTTGTTATTCAATATTTATCAGAATTAAGAGCACAATAAGAAATTAGTATGTACAATATCGAAAAAAATTTTCGCGAAAAATTGCCAAGATAATTTATTTTGGACCTCTTCCATGCTGTGAGGTGGAAATAATATTTTCTACCCGCGCGTACTGATCGTAATTCGAATATAAAACAAAACGATCAAATAAATTATGCCGAAAAAATTAATTCGTCCGTGGTGCGTTGATTACTTTTTTTTTTTTTTTTTTTTTTTGAGCATGTCGGCTAAGGACGATACAAACAATCCAAAAGTATGACAGCACTAATGGTTATATAGGAGAAAAATAATGCTTTGATTAGATATCTTAGTTGTTTCTATCGGAAAAAAACGGGAACACTTTAAACAACATTAGATGAAAAAATTTGGAAAAAAAAAAAAAAATCGAAAATGAAGATTATCATTATCCGTTTTTGGGTTAATATTAATACTTTTAAAATAAACACACACTTATATACAACGTAATTACAATTCAAAATTAATTAAATATTTCGAAACTAGTTTCGGATAACAAAGATCCATAATCATGGGGCTTTATAAATTGGTAACATAAAATAAGGAAACAAAACGTTATATAATCTAAATAAAATTAAAACATTTAAAAAACGTTTAAAACATTTTTTTAAAAATTTATGAACAATTAATTAATAATATCTAATAATGGATTATTGTTTGGAAATTGCGTGAGGCAATATTTAATTAATTTTGAATTACAATTATTTTGTGTATAAATGTGTGCTTATTTTAAAAGTATTAAATTGAAAATGTTGCGAAATACTTGAATCCGTTAGACATTTCAGACACCCAAAAAAATAAAATAAAATAACGTACGATACTTATGAAAAAAACAGTCATCTCTGATAATCTTATATTAAATATTAGCTGTGTCATGAAAATTAATTGGCAAAAAGTTTCATTCTATTTAGAATTTACATTTACTATAATAAACATTTTATTTAATCCTTTTTAAAATTCTCTTGCGCTCTTAAGCCATACTTTATTATTTTCGTTAGTTGCCTCTCCATATTGTCCTTTTCACTCAAACGAAGAGCATGTTTCCGATGCGGACCCTTTCAGTGTTCATCTCTTTCTGCTGAGTGTTCTCCTTTCTATTCCATTTTATTGATACTCGGTCTTCCTACTCCATATTGCGCCTCTTATGTCCTATCTTTTCCCTCTCCACAGATTGTTCCTATTATTAGTTCTTTTTTCCTAACAACATTCGATGTCGTATGAAGATATTTCCTTTTCTAATTGTTTTTGGGTAAAGCCCAAAATGAAAAAAAAAAAAGCAAAAATTCCATCCGGCTTTCCCCGTCTTCTTTGACAGAAATTCTTGAACAAAACTGGTTCGAAGTTTTTGGCATTAGCGCGCACGGATAGATAGGAAAACGCGAAAAACGACTTTTTTGAATTTATTTTTACATATTTAAAACAGATTTATGTAGAGCACATTTCTATATAAAATGTTTATATTCTCTTTTTTTTTGGGGGGGGGGGGGCTCATTAATCAGCAGGACCTTTAGCCAGAAACAATTAGGAAATAAAGAAGTCAAAATTTATATTCATTCAACTTTACAATCATCTTAGTCTGTTTTATTTCACATTTTCACGCTAATTATTTTACCCGCGCCTATAAATTATACACTATCCGTAATCAATCTGTATTCGCCCGGAACGAAATTTGTTCAACAGTTATTGAAGTTAGCTCGTACGTACGGGCAGGTCACGTGACCGAATATTTTTACGATAAAAATTGTTTATCCTTTTCTCCGTAATCTACATAGACCCTAGGTTGAATGGAGAGATGGAAATTTGTAAAAGCGGAACCGTAAATATCCTACCGAAATTTCGAGTGAAATTTTCCAAACCGAAATAGAAGACACTAGAAGCCCCTAAAAATTGAAACGAAAATGATCGGCAACCTATAAATCAAGGCACGCGACTATTATTATATCGACATCGTTGTGACCAAGAACCGACGGAAAGTCAACATGAACGGAGTGGTGAAAAAATTATTATTGAGAGATCGCATACCGAGAAGAGTAAAGTCACAGAAATAAGGTGCAAACGGAGAAAACAAAAGCCGCTTGATTGCGGAGTCAGAAAAAATCAGATAATTGGAGAGAAATATTGCGATTATTAGTAGAAAACATGTAAATAATGGCACGTAGGATAGCTATCGGGTTGACTGTAAAAGTGAAATAGAAAAAAGGAAGATTAAAAGATCCGGAAAAATTTGAGTCCAATAAAGAAAACTTCGACACCCATGGACGTGGCTAGAGGGGGCAGGGATGGGCAGTGCCCACCCGAGAACAATCGTTGCCCCCTCTAGAAGAATGGTCTAAATGTCACACGGAGAAAATTTGAAAAGCGTAAAAGTACAATGTACTTCGAAATTGATACCGTGATTATCACAATAATTTCCGATACGCACGCAGGCCATCTGACGACATGCTCCAAAATAGATTTTCATACATGTCTTTCCAGCATATAGAGAGAAAGAAATAGTCAAAAATACAATAGCTTCTGAGACGGCCGTTTTTAATCGGTTCAGCGAAAAACACAGAAAATTGAAACTTACATAGAAAATTTATAAATCAGTAAAGTATATTATAATAAACTGTATCTTATTTTGAAGTATTTTGATTCTTTGGTGCGGATTTGCATAGTATTTGAAAATTAAGTGATCTGTAAATAAAGCCCTTTTTTAAATAAGCTGCTATTTCGGTTACATGTTTATTTAAGCTATTAATTTTATATCAACTTTTTAATATAGTATGGTTATACATATGTGCGCACACACATATACACATATATATATATATACTCAGTTGGTCAGCTGCCTCCCTCGGAAAAATTCCTAACTACGCCCATGCTGACACCAGCAGGCTCTCTCGAGTCATCATCGATAAAATTGATCGCAAGAAAGAAAATAAGAAAGAAAGAAAGAAAGATTTACTTGCGTAAGTAATAATGTTACACTCATAAATTAATTTACTAATATGTGTACCGACACACGAGCCTTACCACATAACTAAATTAATGAATATAAATACGGCATGATGTGTGACGTTTAACTTACAATTAGTAGGGAAAAGAGAACAAAAACCTACTGCTGAAAAGAAAGAAAATAAGCAATTAATATTACAGCTAAATTCATGTTTAATTACAGTTGGAGGGGAAGAGAGATATTTGAAAAAAAAATTATAAAAGAAAAATGGTTTTTGTATATTGCGGGAGAAATGGGCGCAATTGAAGTAAAAATAAAGAAAATGATTAGAGAAAATTGTATGAAACGAAAATAAGCTAAAGAGACTTTAGCTGAAACTCCCGGGTTATTATTAAGAGCAAAGCCCAGTTTCTGGCAATGGAAAGAATAACTAGAAGAAACAAATCGTAAACGTTTATTGCTTCGATAAGTCTTCGAATGGAAACGAGAGGCCGATTAGATTCAGTAAGGTCAGCTGGAATAGGAGAGGATTGACAAAGTTGGAAGGAAAAATTTTGTATTATACCCGATTTAGAAGGAAAAGATTAAGTGATACGAGCTCTAAACAAATGAACGGTAATCAGATTTTTTACTGGCGGTAAGGATTTCGATCAGTGTTCGTGAGGAAACAGGAAAGATAGGGAACATGTTCGGAAAAGATTAAACGACCATTAAGGAAAACGCCGAAATAGCACATAAGACATACACAGTTTAAGAGTTAATTAAAACGGCACTGTAAGTAGTAAAAACAATACAAGATGATGCAGGAACAAAAACAGAAAAACAGATGCGGGGAATGATGCAGTGCGATCGGGAAAAAATCAGTTAAAATCTATAGAAAGAGACCTCGTAGAAATAGTATAGACTTATAATGGTAGAAGAAACTCGGGTAAAGCCACGAAAGATATTTCTTGTAATTCGACATGAAATTAATGATTAAAACGTTTCTGGGATGTTAATTTCCGATCACTCTGGCTCTTAGAGTTGGCAGATGAACATTATTAAAAGCATAGGGGACATTGATAAAAAGAAGCCGCCGAGATCTAATGTTTTATTATTCGTAGGGCATTTCAAAAGTAATTGTCCATACAAAAAAAAGTTTATTTGACAAAGTGTCATATAAATATTATAATCTTTCGATAGAATCACCCTCCTCCTGAATAATACGTTCCCAGCGTCAGGGGAGGTTCTGAATACCGTCCAGGAGGCCTTTGAAGTTTAGTTCACGAATCCGTCGGATCACAACACTATTTAAAGTTTCTAAATCCGGATAACGGATTCGTCGCATCGGCTCTTGAGTTTGTAGAACAGGTCATATTCACAAGGAGCCACATCCGGTGAATAGGACGGATGTGATAACAATTCCTAGTCGTATTCCGCAAAAATTGCTCGAATTTCATCATTGTCACGAGGGCGTGCATTATCATGCAAGATGAGAACGCCGCGATCAAGTAGTGATGAACGCGATTTTCGGATTTTTAGTGCTGGTGGCCGACAGGTTTTCAATACTAGCCGTATGACCTATATCGATCGGTGTTGCCACTATAGCGATGTTTGTGTAGTCACGCAAAGTTCTTGGACGACCAGGACGAAACGCATCCTCAACCGACAAACAAACTCACTCGAAACCAATCGTAGTGCACACTGCTGTGTTGACAAAACTTCATAGTATACATCCCTATTTTCCCCCTGCTAAATGCATACAGACTGCGCAAGCAGGTCGTGTACAATGCTTTTGAAATATACATATGTATAGAGAAAGACGAATTTAATCGGCAGAGCCGGAGCTTAATCGAAAACTGAAAATATTGTGAAGGTGTATTACGTTTCAGTCGCGAAATTACTAATTAGAGGTTTGTTTACCAGTATCTTCAGTCTTTTGTAATGGCGGGTGTCGCAGGACGCAAGTGCAGGATTATTTCTTAGAGAATAATGATGAAGGGGTTTCAAAGGGGAAGAAGAATTGCACCTGTGGACAAAAAACATTTTAAGGAGAAAGAGATTGTTCAGACGGGTTTTTTAAGAATGACAAAACGTATAGAGAGGCCCGCAGTGAGGCACAAATTTTAATTCGTTCATATTAAAAGCGGAAGTTAGAGGAAGAATTTTGAATTTTGTGCAAGTGCAGTAAAATAAAGTTGATTGAAGCTAGAAACATCAACGAGTGCGATAGAACAGAAACCATCAAAAGCACATTCGGAAGATGGAAACTTTTTTGAAAACTTTTGCCATTTTTCAAATATGTGTGAAAGGGAGACACTTTTAGAAAAAACAAAGCGAAAGTTTTTCGAACGGGATGATTGCGGGCGACCTTAAGTATGTACCTAACAACTCTTGTATTAGCTCGCTTGTGAGCAAGGAAATTCTCGGTTGTGGAATTCGAACGAAGCTGCGTTCCATTTCTCTTTCCAGCAAAGAGATGAGATGGTCAAGAAAGAAAGGAGGCAAGAGAAGAACCGGTACGATGGAATTATAAGATAAAAAGCGATCACCAGAGAAAGTATGTTAATAAAGAAGCGAAAAGTCAACGACGGAACAAAACAGAGACGCTTAAACTGCGCCAGAGAAAGAGCCAGACACACTTTAGAAAGAGTGTTTCCATTATATGCTTTTAATCCTTTTTTGTTCTACGATCGATCACACGTATAAATAGACCTTTCCAGTTACGGCAAGAAGGGGTATCATCGCCTGTTTGGAAGTTGCCGCAACGAGAGGTAAGGTGTGTCCGGAAACACGGAGACAGCAGATATTAAAGAAACTCGACAGTCACCGAAGAAGAGACATTGTAAACACCGAACAGGCAAACGAAAATTGAAAAAAAAAAAACAGGTAACCACTTAAGGCAAGTATCCCAAAAAAAAACAACCAAAGACCTTAACCCGGGAACAAATAGAAAGGAACGAAGCAAGAACAACTCTACCTAAAAGGTTAAAATGCTATGCGGTCAAAAATGGAAAGCACAAAGGAAACTAATAGGGGAATAACAGTAGGAGTTGGAAAGGAAAGGACAAAAGAAGCACTGAAAGGAGCAGGAAGCCCCAGTAGTGCCAGGAGTTGAGAGTACAGGTGAAAGCATTCTGTAGAAAGAGTACAGCATTCAAGCAGGACATGATCGAAGTCGCAAATAAGAAGTGAATCTGAAACGCGTAGAGGACAAAAGGGAGAAGGACAAAGAGAAAATCTGACGAAATGCAAAAGACCGAGTTATGCATATTATATACATATACATTTTTTTTTTTTGAAGCCTATTCTACCAAAAAGTCTGAAGTGGGGGGTTCTGCTCATATACCGTTTATTTCTTTTGTTTCGTCGCTACGATTTCTATCTTCTTATTATAATTTTCTTAAGATGTGAGAGGAGCTTTTTTGAAAATTAGGTGGCGTTATGACATATTAAAAGCCGGAAAATTATTATTTTCATAGAAATATATATTCGGGCGAACGCTGCATAAATAGAATGGCTGCAAAATGTCGCGACTTAGCAGCATCGGCAACAGTATACGAATTGTGCAAAGTTTGCCTCGTGTTTGAAACTGCATAAGGAAAAGAAACGCAAGAGAAGGATACCGGGACAGATAAAATTCAGTTCAAGTTGCGATAAAAAAAACAGGAAACTTATCGAGAATGAAAAAAAAAAATGAATAAAGCGCGAACAGAGAGATACGAATGAAAATATGGACCGAAGGAAAAGAGAGGTAATTGACAGTTTTGAGCGAGTAAAGTCGATAATATAACAATTGGTTCGGCAACTAGATTCGATTATAGTTGGCGAAAAGTATAACAACGGATTAAAGTAAATCAATTTGTGGAAATATTAACACTGAACCTACCAAGCCCGGTCAAATGACCGTTTTTGAAATTTAGTTGCGATTCTCGTGTATATATAGCGTCACCTTATCGCCGTGTAATTTTTTGACTTTTTCTATAATATATATGTATATATATATATATAATCCATTTTTCAATATTCACAAATTTCTTTATTGCTCATTTTTTGAAAAAAATTCATAACGGTGAATATAATAATATTTTATGGCATGATTTACGTTTGATTTCTTATTTATGCCCCGTCTGATTTATGTCGTTTTTTCGTTTTTACTTCATCATTTGCATATTCATCTTCAAAAATGTCAAGACATTCGAAAAATATAAATTTATTAGACAAAATAAATAGTATTGACGAGGATTGTTCGGAATATAGCCACAGGAAGTTTCCGATATTGATGATGATACAGTGGAGAACTTATTTGACAGCAGTAATGACGAAGAGGATATTTTAGATGTACTAAGAGGACGAAAAAGAAAGAAAACTATAAACAATTGAAAAAAATGAAAATAGGGAAGAGATTGAAACTGGTACCGGCGGAACTGTTTGGGAAAAATAAGAGAAGAGTCTAACCGCGGAAGAGTACCGATGTATAATATTTTCAAGGAAATGTCAAGGCTGACACGCTAAACGAAATATTACGAAGGGAAAAGTTGACTCGGCATTTTCCTTGATTATTGATCATGATTGAACAGATAAGAATATATAGGGAATTAGAAGCATTTCAAGTGCTGGAAACGAAATGAAATTTATCTGCTGCAAAAATTTATTGGACTTTTATATATGCACGCGGTGCATACGAGGCTAAAAATATGGATTTATCTTATTTATGGAATCGGAAATGGGGTCCGCATTTTTCTCGGCAACTATGAGCCGAAATGAGTTTACCGAAGTCATGAGGTTTATTCGGTTTGACAACAGAAATTAACGAAGTAAAAGGCTTACAAACTGATAGGTTCGCTTTGATGTCTGAAGTTTGGTTCAAATTTATTGAAAACAGTCAAAACTGTTACAAACCAAGAGCTTCTATCTCTATAGATGAACAGTTATTTCCAACAAAATCACGTTGCAGATTTACTCAATACATGCGCAATAAACCTGACAAAGTTGGCGTAAAATTCTGGTTGGCTTCTGATGTAAATACGAGTAGTAAGTATATAGTAAACGGCATCCTATATTTGAGAAAATATGCGGGAAGAGAATCATGGATCCTACTTGGAGAGTTTGTAGCTTTGAAATTAGCAAAACCATATACGGTCCATATGGGAGAAATATTACTAGTGACAATTTTTTTACAAGCATGTCATTAGGAAGAAAACTTCGAGCAAAAAAAAAAAACTACGCTTGTCGGAACTATTTGCAGAAATAAAAGAGAGCTACCAAAATTAGCGAGGGAGCCAAATGATAGTAACGCTTCTTCACGATAATATATAGAAATCTACAGATTTAATTCTTGCGATTTACAAAGCTCTAAAGCTAATAAAAAAGTGCTGCTGCTTTGCATTCATCCGTTGAAATTGAAGAAAGTGATAATACCAGAGACAATTCGATTTTACAATGGCACGAAATTCGGTGTGGATGTAACCAATCAAATGACTAGAAAATATAGTGTAAAATCTAAATGCCAAAGGTGGCCTTTGCAGGTATTTTTCAATATCTCGGATTTAGCCGGAATAAATGCTTGGATTTTATACAAGGAAACGACTGGTGAAGAAATATCGAGGCAAGCCTTTTCATTTCAATTGGCAGAAGAGCTTGGAGCCAAATATCAAAAGAAGAAACGGCCAAGCAAGGAATGCTCATCAGAAAAAATAACAAAAACCCCTACGACTATAAATTCATCTGAACGGAAAACTTGTCAAATAAGATATTATAATGTCTTTATGACTAATAAAATTTGCGTAAATTGTAAAAGATACGTATGTGGAAAATGTGCTTTACAAAATATCATAATTTCTAAAAAAATGCGCTCAAAATGCATAAATTTAAATAAAACTTTTCTGAATATACAAAAATATTTTTGTTTACTTTACTCCACACTTTGTTTAATTAACTAAAATCTCTTTCTATATTAAGATACATATATTTTTGTGGAACCGGTCATTTGACCGCTCATGGTAATAATAGGTATACAGAAATGTCGGTAGAATTAGTGTTAAGGAAAAAAAAATATCGTCAATAATTCGAAAGAGAGGAAATACTTGTTTTGATTTTTTCAGAGGAACTCTGTTCGACTCTTAATAGCGCGAATATCAGAAAATAGCCAAGTAATCTACAAAAAATTTCGCGTGAATATTTGTTTCGATTTACTATTATATAAATGTGGATTATGGTGTAATTCTTAATTATCGGCACAGGACGTGCTGAACATTAACCTTTGTTTTCGAAACTTATGATTTTAAATTAAAATCGTACGCTTTTGTTTAGAAATTATATATTTTTTAAAGTGACGCATCCCCCCCCCCCCAAAAAAAAAAAAATTAGCATTGAAAATACATTATAACAATGAATGCGAATAACGTGGTGATTACAACCTATTTTCCGGACTAGAGTTGTTGAGAGGAATACATTGTTAGTAAGACCTGTGCGAAAATAATACAAACGTATTTAACGATAATACCGGTAAAGACGAATTAGTCTTCCAGGAAGCTGCAACTCGTTTAAGGCAAATACGGTGCATTCCGAACAGAAAGCAAGCCGTTAACACCATGTGGAATACGTATGGAAATAATTGAAATTTCATATTTTACATCTGTACGCATATGTACTGCAAATGAGAAATAACTGATAAGACAGTGCTGCAACTATTAACGATTGCTATTGCTGCATTATGCATATACGCATAATGACATATCGATTAGAGTCTATGTGTTACCCCCATCATTCCGTTACGAGTCAGTCAATAGTTCCTGATTTAGTCTTAACACACACCCCTATATGTTCACATATGTATATTCCGTGCAAATTAATAAATAGTTTACATTGATTTTAAAAATATTCGATTTTTATCTATTATTATTATTTGTTTTATTTTGTTTTTGTTTCTTTTTTTCCGAGGAATTAATTTAAAGCGGATAAGAAAAAAAAGAAATTATAGAAGTTAAGAATTAGTCTTGAAAACAACTAGAAATTTATGTAAGATAAAAATAAGTTAAAATAGAAACACAAGTGAAAGAAATGAGAGAATGATAAAAAAAAAACAAAAAAAAACGACATTAAAGAATTAATGTTCAGAAGAAATAAGAGAAAAAGTAGAAGAAAATACGATTAGCATCGAATATGTAATGAGAATTTATAAGGAATCGAAAGAATAAAATGGTAACAATGGACACGCGGAATAAGGGATAAACTAAGAAAGAAATGAAAATGATGGGACGACGAAGACTAAGGAAAAAATAAACAAGGAGCGAATAGGTAAGGAGTTAAATTAATTTGAATAAATAAACATTAATCCAAATACGAAATATATTATAATTTAAACGTAAAATTCATAAACACTACTTTGAATTTTATGTTTATAATATTATGGATTAATGTTTATTAGTTTTTCAAATTAATAAGCATTTATGTTTTATGTAACTGTAATAATTCGTTTGTAATAAGGTTAAATTGCCGAATAAAGAAAAAGTAATCGAAAAAATAATCGAAAAAGTAATCGAAAAAGAAATCGAAAAAGTAATCGAAAAAGAAGATAAAATATATACAGTTACCAAGAACATAAAACAGATCTATCTAAATAGAATGGAACGAAAGAAGATCGCAGATAAGGAAGCGAATGGAAATTTCTAATTGTTCACATAAGTGTTGAAATTTCGTCAAATTGTTTAGTAGAAATATATAAAATAAATAAATTCCCCTTAATAACAAACAAAAATCAACATAAATTAATTCACTTTAATAAATTAAAATGCCTGAAAATTTAAAAAAAAAACGTTTTCGAGCATAGTTTCTAAAATAAGGTATTTATTTGAATGAAATTTATACCTATTTTTTGCTAATAAATAAGGGGGGAATTTATTTATTTTATATTTATAACTTTTAACACATAGGTTACGGTTTTACCCGTGCATTTGTTTAATAGGATATCACTCGGCTAGTATTGTATTTCTTTTTTTAATACGTATTTATCTGAACGTTACTACACTGTCGAATCTTAGAATAATAAAAATCCCGCAGCTCGACCAGGCTACTAGAAGTATACTGACACGTGTTTATTGGACCGGCGCTATATTAGCATCGTTTTATTTTCAGACACACGGTTCGAGAATTCTATTATAGACATGGACTTTAGCGTAGAGTTATGTCAGGTGATCGAGTTTTATAAAGATACAGCAGTAATTTTAATTAGAAGCAGTGTATTCCTTTTTCATCCGATTTACTCTTAATTTCACTACAATAATCAGTTATCCTCATTCCAACATCATTCACATCCGTTCTATTATCCTGTAATCTTTTCCGGAATTAACTGATTTTAAAAACGAGTTCTTTGCCAGACGATTCGTAGCCATGTCGGTACAGAAATCATGATAATCAGCTTCTCACAAACTTGTAAAATACGCTGCCAATAGTCAAAGAAATTTCGTTTAAAATTTTTATCAGGCTTACATTGTGTTCGTCTTTTCCTAATTATCGTTCCTTTTATCTTTTCATTCAACCTATAATCGTATTTGACTTTCTCGCGAGAGTGTAAAGCAACGTCGTATTTGATTTTTATTATCTGCATAATCGACAATTACACACGCTATTGCCTACGGGACCATTCAAATGTGCCGGGTAATGTTTTACAAAGGTTATACTAGTTGCTTTTTTTTTTTTTTTGTCTTATTCCAACGGACAAACGCGGCTGATTAGGAGGAGCAATAACAATACGGTGAAAGGTAAACAAAAATTTTCTGTAAAGTGTTTTTTGATTGACATTGAAAATGTTGCGTTAAATCTGCGTAATTACGTCTGTTTCTGGGGAAATCCATAATCTTACAGATAAAAAGCTAGAAGCAGACGGAACTATCGGTCTTGTTATTACGTTGGCGAGTGAACGTAAAAAGGTTAATTAAAAATTTGATTAACTTTGCGCATTATTAAGCCATTCGTACGAATAAAAACAACATGATGATAATTCATCTGTCATACACCTTGACATAGTTCAAATCACCCGGAACAATTAACTATATTTTTTCCCCGTTATCTGCCAACCATTTCATTCCTCGTCGTTTCTGTTTGTTAGTCTTTCAATTTGAAAAATGAAAGATAAAAGAATGGCAAAAAACAGATTAATTCGGCAACGAGTAAATCGAAATTGTTGTTGTACGAACGACAGATTTATCGTTAATTAGAAACAAATGTATAATTAAAATTTCCGAACGGGGCATCCGATTTAGAACTTCATTGTTGCAAGTATTCAAACAAAAATTCTGAACAAGGAACGCACTTTCAGCTGAATACTACTGTGAATTATAAGCGCATTATATGAAGAAGCTTTTAACCGGTTTTTCGTAATCAAAATCACATTCGAATCATGCTCATCTTCCCTACGAACTCCCTAATTATCAATGTTTCACTCGTTTTTTCTGATGATTACACACTCCTTTTAATTTAGCCCCTATTGCCGTATCAATTTTTCGTTTGTTTGCTCTTTTTTGTGTGTTTTTTATATGTATAACTTTTGACCATTTAGATTCTTCGTTTATTCGAAAGTATACAGCGAGTACTGATGAATGGGCATTAAAATAAACATTAAATAAAAGGGGTCTCTTTAAGTGTGTTTTTTTTTCTAGTATACCACAAAGACGATTGATTAAAATATTATCAAAGTGATTTACCGTGGAAACGTAAATTCGAAAGAAAACGAATTTTTAACACTGACAATTAAAAACTTGCCATGAAATTTACGAAAAATAACACCGCCCGTTCTATGACAGTTAGAGATTTGTTTTTTGTTTTTTTTTTTAATCCGTGTTTTTTAGTCATTAAATTAATTGACCTTTTTCTTTTTTTTTTTTAAATGCTGACTTCGAGATTTATTATATAAAAATTTAATAAAAACGAAATAAAAAATAAAAAATAATTATTTAACAAAAAGTAATATACACTTCGGAGTAGTATAGATAAAGATGACTCTATTCTTAGACACTAATACTTATTAGAATCGACATCAAATTCAAATTGCAACAATAATTAAACACCGAAATATCACAGGTGTTTCCTTTAATAGAAAAACGAACGATTGCGTTGTTATACACATTTAATATGGTTTCTAATTATTGTTAGGATTTAAATTTGATTTACCTACCGAGACTCTAATAAGTAATAATGTTGTTTAATAATTCCCCCAAGGTATATTTTTTACTGTAAAATATATTATCTTTTTAATAGGGTAACTATTTTTTACTTTTTAATCCGTTTTTGTTTAAATTTTTGGAATAAATCTTAAAGTCGGTATTATTTTCTAAGAATTATTTAATTTCATAATACTTAGAGTAAATATATTTGAGCGATAGTATGCTCTACCCTTCGATACCGTATAAAAAAAAATGTTTAGATTTAATCGATATTAAAGTTTTTAAACACGCATTTAAAATTTCAAATTTACCATCTTTATTCGAATCTATATTTCCATACGGTGGTAACATTAATAATACTTTAAGCCGCGTTTATCGCCTTTTTAATTTGAAAATTTTAGGTATTCATATTTTTCCTACATACTCTTATCACCTCAGAATGTAATTGTCTAACATAATACATTCAAGTGATGTTGGGTTTTGCTGAATCGGAGATTGGCACTTGTCGTTTATTTATGAACACTACATGACGCGGATCTCGTTCACGAAGGGCGAAAATGGCGTGGATAAATTTTTTCTCATTAGCTTGATTTTCCAATTTCCTGTCCAGTTTAATAGACGGTCTAAAGCATATTGAAGGTTTTTAGTTGCTTCAATTTGTACTGACAGTATTGTTGTGTCGTCAGCGAACATTGCAATCGCAGTATTTAGTGTTGTTGGTATGTCTATTATATACAGAAAATACAGAATAGGTCCGAGCACGCTACCTCTGTGCTACGTCTGCCTAAATTGAATGGAAGGATGATCTCGCATCTCCATAAGCTACACGGAATTGTCTGTCTGAGAGGTATGATTTCAGTAGACGACATAAATTAACAGGCATCCTAGTGCTTAACTTGTGTAGAAGTCTTTGATGCCACACTCGGTCAAATGCTTGTTCAATATCCAGAAAGACCGCCGAACAAAAATTTTTTTCTTCGAACGCTCTTTCTATTATTGAGGTTACTCTCGATGTATCTGATCAACAGTAGAATGTTGACTGCGAAAACCAAATTGATAGTCTGGTAGACAAGTATTAATGGCTTGAGTCGCCTAAGTAACAACTTTTCAAATAGTTTAGATATTGATTTAAGAATAAATAATAAAAAGTTGATTTGTACAAATGTAGTAAAATGATGTAGCATGAAACAAGTTTGACGGAGTATAACTTAATTGGACTACTATCTCTGACAAATTCGTTATCGATAAATTAAATATCTTTCAATAAATTTGGCCCATATTGTACACGAATTAAAGAATAAAAAAAAAAAAAAAAAATTTGTTGATAAAAATGTAAATCCGATCACCAACAGACGCAGCAGAAGCTCTGATGTACCACCATTTTCGATATAATATTTCTTTATAACTTATTTTTGATCGCCGATTTTTCTTTTCCCCCATGAAACACAATGGTCTCCTTCGAGGTGTGCACGGATGATTTTCATTCAGCTCACGAACACAAAATTTCCTTCACTATCCAGGCTAGTGAAAAACTCGCTCAGAGTAGCAAAAGAAAACTGGGCTAAAAAGAGCAGTCAAAGAAAAAATCTGTCCGGAACACGGAATAATCCGTTGAAAAGAGTTAACTTTCTGGGGTTTAACTAATGCACAACCATTACACAACACGAAGGACGGGTAATTTCAAAAATTAGCCAACAGCGGCCAACTAGCTGCTGTCAGAGGTCATATCTTTCTTACGGAAAGTTCAGAGTTGCGTACGAAAAGGTGAGGTTACCATTTCATTCTAAATAAGCTGAAGTTGTACTAGGTAGCGTTCTTGGACATATTTCTGGCCTTTCGTATACGGCTGATATCTCAAAATAACAGAAGACACCACACCATTACAATGTTTTGCCGATGAAACTAAGCAACTGAAAACATGCAAAACATTTCTTAGAATTCGTTCACTTTCTAATTTTTACCGGAAAAGAAATTTCATTAATCAACAGAATTTTTTTCGAGATTTATTTCTTTCAATAAAAGCGTCTGCCGTAATTTGTTTATATTTACAAGAGCAATCAATTACTTGGACAAGCAAAATAACAATCAGAAATTCTAATACCTAAATCACGCTTACACATACACCGGGTACACGTTTAATTTCATTTTCGCTAAATAATTTTCATTCCATCGAATTTTTCCGCTAGAACCAAAAGTTAATTTTTTATTTTAAAAGTTATTTTTGTAGATTTAATCAGCTGTTCGGCAACGCGGGCAATAATTCCTTTCACGTTTGGAATTCAAAAAAATCTCGAGCACCTCTCATAAAAGGACATTGATGCGCGCGACCTCTCGAAATAAATGATTTCCCGGATAAAGTAAAAACTCGGGAGACAGGAACGGTTAAAAAATATTTTGACAATAACACTGCTCAGTCGAAATTTGCAAAGTAAATACCTCTCCTGAAAAACAAACGACTAAATGATTAAATTACGAAAAAAATGTAACAAATACGTAATCGATAATTCAGATAACAGCGAAACCAAACTACTTTTTTAAAATGCTCCACTGGGGGGATATATCAATATTCAAGTGATCATACGTTATTTTGAAATAAATAAAACTTAATACGCTCATCATAATTCGACCTTTATTATGACAATAAAATATTCATTTGTTCGCTCCCCTTTGCTGATAAAATAGTAGAACAATAAAGATCCCGAATAATATTGTAACGAAGTTTAGCGAAGAAACGGAAACTTAATTTTTTCGAAATAAATAAAATGTATACACGCATTTATTAAAAAATTCAACTCGCTACAAAAATACAGTGGTCGCAATTTATTCAGCAAAAAAGATGCGTCCGGGAGATCATTTTTTTATTCCTCGATTTTCATCGTTTGTTTTTGTTTGTTACGGTAGTTGCATATCTCTCGTCGACAGTTATTCTTATTATTGTGCATTATTATTTTTACTCATTTTCAGATAGTCCACAGCTGTAATGTCAGGATCATCTGATGAAAGACATGTATGCTCCCCTAATTATATTCGCATAGGGTAATAACATTTTAATCATCATTCGGCATTAAACAATATGTACAAGCTTAGAACACGATAATGTCTCGATAGAAAACACGAATAGTAATTTAGACACGCCGATTCGAAGCCCAATTACCAACTTTAATTGTAAACACACTAGGTAAAGTCAAAATCATTTATATCTTTATTAACAACTTTTAAGCATTATCAATTGTCGTTCCAATTGGAAGTTCAGAGAATAGAAAATAGCTGACCCGGCTAAAGTGTTACAGAAAAATGTGCAAGCGATACATATCAAGATTATTCATTCGAGAAAAAAACTGAATTAAATTTAACTTTCCATCTATCCTGCAGTGGCCAATCAGCTCCTACTTTTTGACAATACTCTTAAAGAGCTTAAAATCTGATCCTTTCATTTCCCGATCTCTTTTATTTCATTCCCCCTCACATTAGCCAATCAAAGATTCGAACCACTCGTCTGAGATATCTGTTCCGAATATGTGAAAATTTCGAAAATCTCTGTTTATACTCCATTTATTGGTTCTATTTTTTCGTTTTTTATTTATTTGAGTCAGTAATGATTCGTTAACTATCTCCGATTTGACAACTTAATTTGCCATACCACAGAAAGTCTATCTGCTCCTTATGTTATGATGGTTATTTTTCTACCGAATGCACTGTTACCTGATGAAATAAGTTCATCCAGTTATCGCTGCGTCCGTTGTAGCGGAATAAACACTTCCTGTCGAATATTTAAAGATCAAAAATTCATAAAATCAAAAATCTCCGAAATTTACTGTACTCGGAAACTAAGGGGATCTAACTTAACCAATCAATACCGGTTTTAAAGGTTTCCGTTTCGTAATTTCTGTTCTTAAATTTTGTCCGTAATATTTCATCTTCCTCAAATTTAGCGCCGAATCTATTGTTTCTATTTATTTCCCATTCTCTAATTCTCCGTAAAGTCCTCATAATCTCAAATTCTTCTAAAAATGCATCTCATCACCTTTTTTCTCTCCCCCTCACACCGGCTACATAACAATTACGTTCTTCCATCCGTGACCCTCCCTCTTTCACTGAGTCAAAATTCTTCTATGAACTTCTAGCCGTTCCAATAGTGAAACGATTTAGCGAATTTATTAGCTCCTTTTTCTACTTTCAACAACCATTTTTTGGCACGTTTTCAATTCGCCATAATGTTCATTTTTCTGATTCCAGACCAAGACTCAACTCCAACACTGCTCTTCATTTTCCACTCTTGACTCTTTCCAATTCAACCATCTCTTTCTTTTTGTCCATGCTCTTCCTAAACTTCACCGTTCCGAGCTATTCTATCATTTCCATTATTTGTTGTCTTCGTTTTAACCATATACGTTCCCATTGCTTTCTCGTTTTTTACCTGTGTCTGCTGTATAATTTTGTACTCATACTTCCCCGCTTTTTTTTTTTTGAGGACAACGATCGTATTTTAATTAAATCTTCAGCGCTTTCTTCTCAACGATACTCTTATTACTTTCTTTTAAATTTTGGTTTTATTCATCCTTTTGGTGTTACTTATGTTTTCAGTTTTTTTTTTTTTTATTTCTTTTTACTTTTAGTATTCTTGCCCTTGAATCATCTTTATTTTCCACTAGTAAACGTTTAAGAATTTAACCTTTTTTCTTTTCCCTTCTAATTCTCTTAAGCCCCCACTCCCCAATTTGATAAAGGAAAAAAGGAAACAACTAAACGGTCCTTGTACAGCCTAAGTGGACGAAAAATATCCGCGATTTTGTGTTTTTAGTCATCTGGCTGCGCACGTGTTACTTGAACACAATAGCGGGACAACTGAAAAGTAGAGAAGAAAGCAAAAAATTGTACATTCGCTATCTACATTTCCTTAGAAAATTAACGCACTGTAATACTTTAAGTCACTATCGTTCACCGCGACCATTTAATTTTAAAATTTTGGCTATTTATATTACCCATAGATAACGTTTTGGCTAATTTTTGTACGCTAAGGATGTATACCCCTAAGGGGACTCATTTTTTTAATGTTATTTGATAACTATTCAGTCAGTATTTACGAATACTTTCCGACGATGTAGTCACACGGGACCACCACTGACTGATACATTTTCGAATGAACAAAAAATTGTTTTTTTTTTTTTTTCAATCGGTTCGTCAAACGTGGACATTGGTCCAAAGACCAGGAAACGGAGAAAAAAGAGAATCAGGCACTGCCTAACCAATTACGGCACGGTAGCCGGCTGACTTTTCATACTGATCCGAATGTCCTTTTTTGGATCATCTGTTTTGATGAAAATCTTTTTTTTTTTTTTTTTTTTTTTTTACCCCCCCCTTGGGTTTGCTAGCAAAGAGCATTAGCCCAGCAAAAAGGAATAGACACATGGAATAGAATAGAAATTATATTTTTATTCTGTCGGCAATGGAATCAAGGAACACCCCTAGGACAGGAACAACAGAGATAGTAGGTAGAGAAAGAACATAAGAGGCGTTGAAAGGAGCAGGAAGACCAATCTTTAAAAGATGACAATAAAGTAACTCACGCTCGCGAGATAAACCGAAGCACTCGAAGAGCACGTGATTCGCATCGCAAACATACTGGGAACCTTCAGGATCCAATGGACAAAAAGGAGAATCAGCCAAAGAGAAGCGATTTAGTGAAGAAGGAAGGAGACTATGCGAGAAACGGAGGCGAGATAATTTAGTAATTATGGACCGATGCAAACTGGGAAACTCATAGAACCAAGGACGAGGGGGAGGAACAGGATTAATCAAGAGATAAAAGGAATTAGGATTAGTGAAAAGAGATACATAAACAGAATGCCAAAGTCTAAGATGGCAGGATTTAGTTGGAAGAAGAATATTGTGTGCTGGAACCCTACTAATAAAATTCCCATTGGAAACAGCAGCTTTAGCAAGGAGGTCGACGGCTACATTTCCATCAATGCCTGCATGTCCTGGAATCCAAAGAAAGTCAATCTGGGTACACGTCGATGAGGATAGATCATGAAGAAGAGAACGAATAGAAAGGATAATAGCATCAGTGGAAGGTGAAAGGGAAGGTGGAGATAGCGCTAGAAGAACACTTAAAGAATCAGAAACAATAAGGAATTTGGAAGAACTTGCAGAAGAGGAAATATAAATAATGGCTTGTAGAATGGCAACAGATTCTGCAGTAAAGACAGAACAAAAGGACGGAAGTCTAAAAGACCGAGAATGAAAGAACTGAGGGCACAAGAATGCCGCCCCAACTCCGATCGGGCTCTTCGATCCGTCAGTAAAAATTAAAGAGTGATCACGGAATAGAGAGTTTATTGTATTATTAAATTCCATACTGACGATATGAGAGGGAGAGGATTTAAGGAAGCATGGCATGAAGATGATATTTGGTGGCTTTAACAATTTGGAATAGACGTAAGAAAAAAATGGAAGCTTGTGATGAGGAATGACAAAAGGGGAAAATTTAGAAAGGCGAAACGATATATGAGATAGTATAGGAATTTTATTGGAGGAAAAACGCCAGTGACGAAGGATAAAAGAATAAGAGGTACTGATATTTGACGAGGAAGTGGAAAAACGTTTAATGAGAAAGCGATAACCCAAATAAGATCTTCGGATGAACAGAGGACAGATATTGGATTCAGATAGAATGGCTGGGATAGGAGATGACCTCAGAGCTCCGAGACAAAGCCGAAGGCAACTGTTTTGGAGACGATCTAATTTGTAGAGAACGGATTTGGAAGCGTTGCCATATAAGAAACTGCAATAATCCAATCTAGAGCGTATGAGAGATTTATACAACATTATTAACACAGAAGGATCGCCTCCCCATCTCGTAGGGGAGAGAGCTTTAAGAAGGTTAAAGACTTTAAGCGAGGAAGCATATAAATGGCTGATATGATCATGGAAAGACAGACGAGGGGATAAAGTGATACCCAGATAACGAAAAGAACTGACTATTGGAATGGAATGATTTTTTAGATTTATTTCAAATGAGCCCGGGTTGTAAGGTCGAAGGGTGAAGACTACAGCTGCTGATTTTGGGGCGGAAATGAAGAGATGAATGTTAGAAAGGGCCTCTTCTAGAATACTTAAGGAGCTGTTTAGTTCCTCATTGGCAACTAGAAGATTACGGGAAGAAGAGTAAACAAGGATATCATCTGCAAAAAAATAAAGTTTTGGATTTTAAGGAAAATCGGTCCAGATCATCTTTATTTATAAAATATTAGGTTACTATACCGAAAATAAATATATATCGGTATCAACGATTGTTTAATAAAAAGTAATTAAATGAAAGAAAATGAAACATTATGGCACCGAGATTGTAGAAATTAAAAACAAATTTACGCTTCCACGAAAAAAAAAAATTCCAAATAGTTGCACTATCCAAAAAAGTTTAAGAATCACTGACAATTTCATATCAGCTTTATTAAAAATTTATCAAAACACGTATTACGGAAAAATTATATTTTTAAACTATAATTTTTCCGTAATACACGTGTTTTGAAAAATTTTTAATAAAGTGACAATACAGAAAATGGATATAAACATTTATAACTCAAATGTAAAGAAGTATGTATATAAGTTATACCATCTATATTATTATTATTCCTGTACTTTTCACACGAAATTGTACAATTAAATATCCGTGTTGATATCACGATGACGATAATTAAGCGTCATTTGATACAATGCCCATTTAGAATTCCGTACACACATAATGTACAGCAACCCTAATAAGATGGTTCAGAAATGGCAAAAATATCAAATAAAAATCTATAACTCACGAACGGTTTGACTTATAAGCTTCAAAATTGCATCATAAATTACAATTAAACTTCTATGACAAACTACAATTTCAAGCTAACCGATTATACTGGGCGGCCAAAACTCAAAAAACCGTCAAGAATGTATAATATGGAATTTGAAACGACCTCAAAAATCACCCTTAAAAAATTCATAACTCATCGCCAGATAACCCTCTGAAAGTGTGAATTCCAAAATATAAAACAAATCGCAGAATCTCTTTCATAACATCAAAAAATTACGGTTAAAAAGTTATTTAGACCCCCGTCTCTGGAGCTAAAGTTCAGGTAAGTAATAGCCCAAGTAAAAACGTTAAAAAAACCAAAATGTATCTCAAACATAAAAGGACCGCTTTAAAGAAAACTATAGCCGAGCTTACAACTTTATATTCTAGCCAAATAATTTTCATTGCTTATTCGATCACTCCATCGTCGAGTTTTGTACAGATCGGTCAGTGCGACTTTGCAAGCAAATTTATATATGTATATATATATATATATATATATATATATATATATATATATATGTGTGTGTGTATATATATGTATATATATGTATGCATATATATGTATGTGTGTGTGTGCGTGTATTTCTTTTCTTATTAAGTACAGTTTCTGGTAATAAAACATAGCAGACACCGTCAATCTATAGGGTGCGTCGAATGAACATTTTAAAAGCCGTATCAGCAGCTCCGAATTTATGTTACGGTGATTTATCATACAGGCTCAAAACAGTTGATTTTCCGTTAGTCGTAATAGCGCACATAGTCTACTTTGCTTAAAAGTAATAAAACTTTTGCAAACTTTAGAAAAAATATTACAAATGTAATTATCGCGTGAAAACTGATGTATCATTGCCGCCGTTCTTTCTGTACTCAAATCGCTTAGTTGCTTACTTGTTACAACCCGCTAGCACTGCTTAATAACCCATTTGCCGACACCAAGAATATGAGACTTACGGTTGCGAAGGGAGAAGAAAGAAATATTACAGGATAATCTTTTTATTTCGACTACAAATAACTTTTTAAAAAATTTCTCGCGCGTTTTTAACATATTAAGTAAAGTTTCAGAACGCCAGAATAACAATAGCCAAACAATTCAAGTAGTCCTAATCTTAACACAATGCACGTTCCTTAACGATTGTTATAATTATAGTTTTCGAGAAATCAATTATATTTCTAGGAATTTCGTCTAAGAAAATTAAACGGAAAAACCCATTCGTCGCCGTTCGGAAATTTTGAATTCGTTACACAGCTTGATCGCGCTAATTGGAATACCCGAATAAACACCTGTGGTGTGTTATAACAGATTTTTCGAGTGCGCTGCAAATTTCCTTAAAATTGCCAGCGAATAAATTTTTTCAATGTAAAATATTTCACAATGATCTCATTCCTTTCTGACGCAGTTGTTTTAATATGAATCATCGGTTAAAATAAAAACAATTCGATACAGCCGCCTTAATAAATCACCAGAGTTACACACCCATATCACGTACTGTTATAAACTCCTAACAAAGCACTATCTGAAAATAAACAGATAAATCATTTAATTTTTTTTTCTTAAAAGTTTAAAAAAATTACTTTATACCTTTATCCATTTATCCGAAGAAGCGCTTGGTGCCATCCAATAAAAAACTTCCTAATAAAGTTTCTAAAAAAACCATTATTGCCTGAAAACAACGCAAGGTGATTAATTTGGATGTTTCTCTTTATTCTCAAAATATCTTCCATAACAAAGAAGAAAACTATTCGACTGTATCTTTTTTTTCCAGCTACAAATAAAATCTTTCCGTTATCCTCGCCCAGAAACAAAATTATCCTCCATATCGTTCCATAACTTCGAACGATAGTAAAAAATAAAATATCTCTAGACTGCCTCTAGCCTTAGTTGCTATCCACAGCACATTAATTTAATTTGAATTTAATAATAATAATAATAACTCTTTAAAGCCAAAATCGAAAAAATAATAGTTCGAAATCAAAAACAGCAAAAATTTACTTGCATATAACCTTTAACGAATGCGCATAACAATAAAGGACATAAGCAGGGTAAGATAGTGAAAAATGCCTCCAAATCAATCGTTATAAAAATTATACCATCGTGTCAAGCATCGGAAAATACTATCATTGTGAAAGTTTCAGCCCGCTACCCTTTAAGGGGCGCCTTCTAGGTTTCAAAATCTAAAATCGATGTTTTTGACGATATCTTGAGAACCGGTTGGCCGATATTATTCATTTTGGGCTCAAATTGAAGATATTTCAAACCCCTACAATTAGAAAATATTTTCAGACGTATTCATCAATAAAACCTAACCTAAAAATCCATTTGAAAATTTCAAACCGCTATAAAAATAGATCTAAAACAAACACATCGCTGGAAAAATTAAATATCATGTATTTTATGCTAAACTACTATCATGAATTTTTCCGGATTTTTTAAAGGGGTGGACGCACCTTAAAAATAATAAAAACTGTTTTTTAGCCTCAGATTTATACAAAATGACATAAGTACTTCCCAGTATTTTGGACGCAAAGAATATGAAACGAAACATTTAAATCTCATTTTTCTGCTGGTTTCTCATTTTTATGACTCACAAAACACTAAAATGATCCATATTCCTCTTGATTTTCAACTACAATGACTTATAAATACGCTCCTATATATTAAAAAAAAAAAATTCACGAGAAACTACTCAACTGAATTTATTCGAATTTTTAAAAATTGCGAACGCCCCTTAAAAACTAAAAAAAAAAGGTTGTTTTCACATTTTTGGCCATATTTAGCTACCATGAGCTGGTACAAAAAATTTCTTTTCCCTCGGTTTTATACAAAATGACATACCAAAAAAATTTTTTGTACCAGCTCATGGTAGCTAAATATGGCCAAAAATGTAAAAACGACGTTTTTTTTTTTTAGTTTTTAAGGGGCGTTCGCAGTTTTTAAAAATTCGAATAAATTCAGTTGAGTAGTTTCTCGTGAAACTTTTTTTTTTTAATATACAGGAGCGTATTTATAAGTCATTGTGAATAATATCGGCCAACCGGTTCTCAAGATATCGTCAAAAAACTCGATTTTAGATTTTGCCCCTAGAAGGCGCCCCTTAAAGGGTAGCGGGCTGAAACTTTCACAATGATAGTATTTTCCGATGCTTGACACGATGGTATAATTTTTATAACGATTGGTTTGGAGACATTTTTCACTATCTTACTCTGCTATGTCCTTTGTGAAAACAATTCAGCTTCTTCCACATTTTTACAAAGTACTTCAGTCTTTCAGCTCGCTAAAAAGACAACTATTTCGCTTGATCATAAGATACCGGTGCTAATCGTCGGTTTTAAAATTTCTATCCAGGTATCGTATTTGAAATAAAAAACTGATCGCATGAAACTTTCAGGAACTATTTATTCTTTGTAAGTTTGACAGAAAACGTCTTAGTTAAAGAACGGAAATAAAATATACGTTAATTGTAATATTAATAATACTTTTAATAACTTAACCAAAAACGTATATTTTAATTACGTCTAACAAAATAATTAAGTGTTTATAGATATGTATTTAATTTTTTTCTACTAATTAAAGATTTTCTTTTTAATAATCTAGAATGATGCTCAATTTTTTTAGTTGAACATCACATTTCCGATGAAAAGTTCGCAACATGGAATTTAATATAATCAGAAAAACAAAATAATAATGATAGCGATGAGGAGATTACTTATAAAAAACATGTTGCATTAGTAATGTGCAAGATATAATTCGAACTATTTTTTATACAATAAACAAAAAAAAACTAATCCACAAAAAGTTACATTTTGCATTTTAACACTGTATTATATTTCAAATACGGTCTCCCTGAACGAATCTTTTTAAGGTATCTATAATTTCAGATCTGGTAAAAAAACAATAACAATCTTTTATTTTATATTTTCTTCTAACGGGACCGGACCCACAATGAAGAACCTTACCAAATTCACCACTGATATTACTTTTAATGTCGTTTGATCCGATAGTTTTGCTTCATGCGAAACAGTAGGATTTTACTTCGATCACACAATAGCAACCGGTTAGCTCAATACTGAATAATTAAGTGATGTGATATGTATTTTTGAAATCGTGACATGTTATTTAAATAGAGACACTTCACCAAGGCTTCGCTGCGTAATCGTCGCACAATAAAGAAACCTCGGTGTATCATATTCTCAAACATAAAAAATGCGTGAAGAGGAAAATTACCTAAATATTAAAAAATGTATACATTAAATTGCATGGCTAAAATACTTTTTTTTTCAATCGACTTATTTTATAATATAAGAATACAGCAAAAATACGAAATTATTAAAAATTTGAAATTTAGGGAAACCAATTTTGAAAAATATTCGTATCTAGTGGAAAGGCAAGAGATTTTTAAAAAAAATCCACAGCGCATTCTATAACATAGTATAGAAAGAAAATTTACTTTTTCTTTGATCGTTGTGTTTTCGTAATTACAATATAGAACTATGAAACTCCTAAAACTACGAAGTTCTAAGGCAAAGAATTAGGAAAATTCAACAGCTCGTTTTATAGTACCCAGGGAGCCGATTTTTACATAATCTTCCCAAAATTGTAATTTTTCAAACATCAAATTTAAAAAAATACACATATTAATTTTGTAAGAAAAAAACAAAAAAAAAAACCGAGAGAAAAGTCAATACTCCATTCTGCAATAGCTAAAGTGTCGACGTATTTTGGTTATTAGAATATAACAAAAATACAAAGCCTCAGAATTTTAAAATGCAGCGGCCTAATTTTTAAAATGAAAAGGACGATGGACGCGAGTGACTTGAATTATTATTAATGTTAATTTCCTCTGAAACAGAAATTGGAAGAATTCTCATACTGTCCCGCTTACATAATTTAGCTAACACTTCGTTTTTGGATATCTTTTTTTTTGTGTCGTTTCTTCACTAATTAAACAGGTCTGTTCTGTTTCCTAATCGGTTTCTAGTACTTCGGTTTAGTGTCTATCGACATTCCAGATAAGGTATTGTCTGTCACAACGTTTTAAAAATCAAGTTGTTTCCATTATACCGATGTTTATAAGTTTTATCTGCCTGCCTAGAACTTTTTTTTTTATATTTTATTAAGGGAATTACTCCATCCACCGTCTATAACCATCTGGACTATCACGGTACATGGATTTACATACTTTTTCATACTAGACCTTTCAGCCGGACAAACTGAATGAAAGCTAGGAGTCTGGTCACAGCATACGCTGTGTTTGGAAGAATGGATGTGATTTGTCCGCAACGCATCCCATCCAGCCATACAAATTTTAGAAAAATAAGCGAAACTGATGGTTATTATGTTTTTGGCTCGGAAGTTTGCACTCAGAAGAAAGTCATGAGAAATGGAGAAATACACTGTTTTTCAGACGATTGGCTACTAAGAACACTCTACGTTCTGTTCCACCTGGGGCCCACGGCGGTTTTATTGAAGGCTTTACTTTTTGGATAAATGTAATTTGAGAAAATTCATTGTGCAAAAACTGCGTCTGACAGGATACTTTTCGGGAATGACGGCCCATACCCACAACAGAGCATTGGGTATAGTCGAGCGAGCAACCAGGTCCGCGCGCTCATTCTTTCGAACATCGGAATGACTCGAAACCGAAGAAGTACTACCCTAACACCCTTTCTGGTGAAATTAGTACAAGGAAGAATACACGTGTAGAACCATTGATGTTTAGGGATGGACTGCAGAGAATCGATCATCAACAAAATTCCGTGTGGCCGGGATTCTAATTTTAAATAGGCTTGTAGATAGAACAGCAGTGCATATATGTCCCATCCAAGCGGTGCCGATGGCTTTCTATAAGGGTTGTAATGGCATTTATCCGAAAAGAAACCCAAAGCAGAGAAAGATGTGAATAGTTATTCCTAGAGTCAAAGCCGGAGCTTAAATTATGCTGAAAGAATAAGGCATTAAATTCCGGCAGAATATTTAGGAAATTCGAGCATTATAATTATGTCACTACATCGCAATAGGTGAAAAATCTTCTGCTATACAATAATGGAGTAATACACAGCTAAAGGTTATCTCTTTTAAATAAAGAAGTTAACAGAGATCTAATCGTGAAAAGGATGTGTAATGTCAGTCGGTACTTTTAACTAAACCAACATGCCTGTTTATAGCATTTCTCTTTTTTTAATTAATTACTATAAAAAATTTTATTTTTATTCCTTTTCTGCATTCGTTGCTTTTGTGTTCAGAGTTACTCAGATCTACACGTTCGTTTTGAGCTAATGCTCTTTCTTGTAGAAAACCCAAGGGAGGTAAAAAAATTAAAATAAATAAATAAATAAAAATACACGTTTGTTTCATTTCATTTAAATGTATTTTATTATTGATAAGTTTTACCATATTCACGGTTTTCAATCATTTAAATCCCTGCGTTTGGTATAACTGTTGTAAGTAACTCGCCTTACAAGAACTATTATATGTATTTTAATTTCCGTTTTAACTGAACTTCTTATTCTTTCAAGTATAAGTGATAACCTTGTAAGTATCATATTTACACGAACTGAATTTACTATAAAATGTTCATTAAAAATTAAAAAAAAAAAAAAATTACATAAGTTCATATTAATGTGCAACTGGCGGAAAAAATTTGGTGATTTTTAACTGAGAACCAGATTTATATTATTTATTAATTATAAGTTCTTTGAGCCACCTAAAATTTTCATAAAACTACTGGACTTGCTGCTAGTTTCAATTACTGGTCGCATTTGGTATCCAGCCAGTAGTGGGTAGTCCGTTAAATTGGAGTCTGTTATATCAAAGACCGACTGTATATAAATATAAACTCGGCCAATTTGACCTCGCAGGGGGGCTGTGCCCCTTTACCCCTCTTGCTTACATTTCTGTCTCTTCCTCTTCTATACTTTGCATTAAATGATCAAAATTTACAACGTAATTCTAAATCGGTCCGTATGAATATAATTAATCATAAAAATCATATAAAAAATATAACAAACGTTACATCAAATTAGGACATTTTTCGTTAAATAAAATTGACATTTTTTATAATGGGAAGTAGCCTAAGAATTACGTGGTAATTAATATATATAAAATCGGTAAAAATTAAAATATAACAAACGTTACATAAAATTGGAACATTTTTTCTAATGGGGGGGGGGGGGGGCTAAGAATTTCGTTGTAATTAATATACCATAAAAATTACACAAAAAATCATTTTGCCCTACAAAGTATTTTCCAAGTTATCGCTTATGGTAGTGGATGTTTTAAATGATTTTAACATCATTAATGTCTTAAGTATCTAGGAAAAGGGTTTCCTCGAGATTGAAAATATAACATATCAAAAAAAGTTCCTTACAACAATTTTCATTTTTTTATTACAACTTATAATTATATAAAATAGCATTCTTTTTATGTAATCTGTATACTCACGGTTCTCTGTATGGATAGGTGTTTTTGTTTTAATATAAATAATTTAGTATTCTATCGATTTGCACAACGTGGTAAATAACGAAATATTTGTAAATTAAATATTATCGTGCATTTTTTGCCGTAAAAAAATTACGTATCGCAACTATGTACTAATCTCGTTTTTTTTTTTTAAATTTCTAAATTACTCATTGCCGAGGCTACTCTATTCAGCTAAATAAATGATACATCATTACACCAAAACTAATTTTGATTATATTTAGTTCAAAATTTAGTCCGCAATTCTGTTATGTATGTAACTCGGAAATAAATGGAATGCCGAAATTGTAGAATAATTATTTTCATATAACAACTTTACAATTTGAAAAATAAGAGACAGGACAAATATCATTTGAAATATAAAAATATAAAAATAATATTCATAAAATACAACTCGATTTAAAAGATATTTTTTCAAATATTATATATTTGATACGTATTTTAAATTGATAAAAACGAAAAACGGACTTCGTCTAGATGCGACAGTAAATTACGTAAATAACACACACGATAAAAAACAGGAATGCTAGACCGATCAGAATTTTATCAGTTAAATCCCGTGTCTGGTATTTACTAAGTATCTTCTCTGAAGTATCGATATGCGTACCAGTCATTTTCAACTCTTCGTGAAACGACGTTATGTTGGATGACGATCGCACTGTAAATATTTAAAATAATAATAAAAATGAATAGGTTCGATTATCTACTTCCAATACGGTTTGAAAAGCTGATTACTTCAATTGCGCAGAAATAATAATAAGAAAAAAATCAAAATTAATAAAAGCTAAGTGATGATGAAAAAGATGGAGTATTATTCAAATCTTAAACATTTTTATCACATCCGCTACAATAAAATAAGATTGGCGTTATTTTTGACTTACGAATACGGAAAATATCGCAGTCAGATTTTAAAAAAACCAAACATACTAAAAATCGATCAATACCTTTTTCTTCTGAACGCTGTGTTCTATATTATCAACTGCTGAAACTTGGGCTTCCTATTCCTTATTTGCGTGTCTTACATTCTGTCATTTCCTTCTCCTTCTATCATCTCAGCCAATAGTTCCTTTATATTGTCAACATCTGATCGAATAAAAATTTAACTGACGGCTCTTTCTCTTCTGCTTGTTCCTGGGTAAAGGTCCTTGGTTGATATGTCCAATAAAAAAAAAAAAAAACAAAAAAAAAACCACTAACATCAAAATACATTTTTAGCATAACTGATGCTTCGGACGTATATCTTTTTCAGAGAATCCCATTCGCAGCGGTTTTACAGCTATGAAGGAATGGTTTTCTACCACATCTATAAATGATGGAAGTGAGGGGATATTCTTTGGCGTCAAAAATAAATTTGTAGATGTTTAATAAATCGCGTTAACGAATTAATATAATGAGTTTCATTCGTCTCTGAACATCTCTTCTCAGAATAAACCGAAATTTCACTACATTGAAAATAAAATCAAATCAATATACTTGTAAAAAGATATATAAGAAGTTATTTTTTATTCGTAGTAAGTAACTGCATCGTGTAAAATTACAAGTAGAATTTATTTCGGTAGTTTTACCTACAATTCAACTAAGTAAAAAAAAAAAATCTCTTACAAATAAACTGCCTGCTTCAAAGTCACAGTAAAATTTAATGGAACACACTTTTAATGACAGAGACGATGACAAGCACGGTTCGCAAAATAATTTTACGACACCGATGCAAAATGTTACATTTCCTTATTGGCGATACTGACTGTTCGCCGTTTTCCAAGTGCTCTTTTAGCAAAGCATAAACTAGTAAGACTAATGGGCTATTATTAACAGCTGTTTGAAATTTGGTACTTTTAAATCATCGAGGAATAAAATAGCAATTGTTTTAGAAATTATAGGATTTACTAATGCGAACTTCAACAATTTATAGCTTAAATGCCGCGTTCTTCTATTAAGATTAGCCGATTTATTGATAATTAAAATATCATATTTAAAATTAGCCCTTTTAAGAAAAATTCAGAAAATTCAGAAAACGTTTAACCTAAATTCTTGGAATATTTATATTTTCGCGAAAACAATATTGACCGCTCGAAATTACTGAAGATTTTATCTGGTATTATTTAATTTTAAAATAAGCCATTAAAATGCTTACATGATAAGCGGTATGAAGTAAAGGACACTAATTAAGTTAAAATGTAAATATTTTGGTCGCTATTGATCTTTCCAAATGATATATTATCATTTATTAAAGGTTTGATACTTTTTTTTTTAACATATAAATAATAGTAATTAGAAGTTTGCAAACTTTACGGATAATTTTACATCTCGTAATTATTTGGAACTATAAACTGCAATTGTCGTTGATATCGCAATTTAATGTAAAAATAAGTGATATTTAAAGGAGTTAGCACAATAAGATGCAAAACAAGAAACTAACTAAAAATCATTACTCATTGTTGTCTTTACAAAATACTCGCTGCTCCCTGGTTGGCCAGATTGCGATAAAGTTGAGAACAAGAAAAACATTTACAAACATGTTGGACGAATATTTTACAAGGAAATGGGGTCAGATTTGTAAACGTCAAATTTTTTTATCATTTAAAGTAGATAGGGAATGAAATAACAGAAAATTTATAATAAAATTAGGAAAATAAGCAAAAAAGTTATAAATATGGAAGAAAAAAAGTTATAAATATGGAAGAAAAAAAGGCTTATTAGAATTCACGTACAGAAAGATATGTCTCTGCTATCGGGTAATTAGCGAAAACGGTTATTAATATTAAAAAAAAAAAAAAAGTAAGGGGAAGTTATTCCAAACTAAAATTAAGTCAAAACATCAAAGGCAAAAAGTATATAGAATGAAACAACCAAAAACAGTCAAATTGGAAGAAATAAATCGTGTAATATAAGAAAAAAATAATAAAAAGCAAGTGATTTCGAAAATGCTGTTAAAAAAAAATAATAGTGATTATAAAAGTGGACAAAATAACAAAAATACAAGAAAATTAAAGGGCCATCGTTCTAATTACGAAAATAATATTTTATTGATAGCAAAGCTCGGTAAAAAATAAAATTTGTGAAAATTCCAACCAGCGATGCACCTATATTAATCCAAACATCACGCCTGTTATTCGACTTTTTTATAAATTCACACTAAAGCTGAAAAAAAATAAAATTTTTCTAAAAACTCGCAAGTCCTTCGAGCTGGTGCTAATTAAAGATAAACGAAAAGAATTCATTAATGGCAAATAAACATGCGACTAACTGATATTTTTAATAACTAAAAAGCAAAATGATACCAGATGTATGAAACAATATTTGATATTATTTTCATTAACATTTCGAAAACCATGTGCGATTTTTGAAACTATAAGATAAAAATGAAAAATACTAAATACCTTTCCCATGCCGGTTAAATGCAGAATATATTAATCTTTCCTAATTTTTTTAATATCAGCAATTTTTATTTTATATAAATTAAAAATATTAATAAGTCATTCGTTTTTATTAATAATGGATAAATAATTGAAGTACAATAAGGAAATAGATATAAAAAACAAAATCAAACAGTAAGCATTTGTAAGAAACCATTGACCATAGTGCAAGATATTGAAAAGTCACAGCCGTCGGATTTTCAGAAAAAAAAAAAAGAAAAGAAAATAATGTGATGAATATATAAAATATAGATTTTCATACATAGAAAACAAGGATTATCCAAAAACTCGATGATATGCGAAAAAGTGATCTCAAATAGATACGCATGAAGTCATCCTTGTTTTTCCAACATCTGCGAGCAAAACATGTTAACTATAAAATTAACAGTTTTTTAAACGTTCGAGCAGGAACGAGTTCGTTCAAAACTAGTAAGTGTTATTTTAAAATTTTTGATTTTCAGTGTTTTAATTGTAATGCATTGAACGTTTATAGCATTTTTATTATTTAATTCAGTACAAAATCTGACTAAGTTAAACTTGTTTATTACATTATTAGTAAAAGTCATAAAAATACCGTATTCAAACTAGTTATCGGATCAATTATTTAACTGCAAAGAGTGATAAAAATCGTTCATTAGCTGCTCTATTTATAAAAGGTGCTATTCGTTGTATGCCTCACGCAACGAACAATTTATCTATCTGATGGTATTAAACTGATAATAGTAGAAAGACATAAAAACAGTAAAAATTTTCCGTTCAAGCTGATGAAAGTGCATAAGTTGCGAATTTTGTCGTTCTACTTGTTACTGCAGAACATTAGCTAACAATAACGTAAATAAAAAAAATTTATATTTCGCTATCCTCTATCAAAAAGTACAAAAAGTAAATTTATGATTAATGTCACTGATATGTGTTTTAAAGAAATGAAAACCGTTTTGTCCAACTGCGTTGTCAGTTGTACACTGGCGATGCAAAATCTAGTGCAATCTTTTCTTTGTTTTCTGTGGTTTCGTTATGAAAACTATTCCTACTATAAGTTTGATTCACTGTTGCATCCGTAGGCAACATTTTGCATCTAGATATCTTTTTGATGAATCACAAACTGTTCTTCAAGAAGTCGTAAAAATAGTAAATTTTATAAAATCAAATTGCACAAATTCAAGACTTCAAAGGCCTGCACGAAAACTGCTGTGTTCATTCTACATTACTTTTATAAACCGAACTATAAGACTGCTTTCACAAGATAAATACCTTAACAACCGGTTGTTTGAAGTTAAAAAAGAAGTTTAGATACTTTTCAAGCAGAATTTTTTCGTCCAGTTTCTAAATTGCGCAATATAACATGGCTTCAACCGTTTGCGTATTTGTCGAATATCTCTCAACAAATAAACGGATTAACCAATGTTTCGGATAAAACTAAATCTCTACGATTAAAAATTTCATCTCGCTTCAGAAATAACTGATACAATAATTGCACGTTCGGAAAATTTAAAATCTAATTTTAAAAAGTATTTCCCGATATTCCATGTGAAAAGTTATTACATTTTTAATCCTTTCGAAGACGAATACTACGAGACATTACAATTAATAGTTAACTGAACTTTCAAATAATTTCACTTCAAAAATTGAACTCAACGAGAAATATCTCATTAATTTTTGGGCTAATATAAACTCTAAATTTGATCAGCTATCTGATAAGGCTATTAAATTTTTTCTACCATTTTCCGGTACAGAATTTTCGTAGAGAGCTTCTCTTCTTATGTTTAATAAAAATGAACAGGGGAACAAATTAAATTGAGGCCTAAACTTAAGATCAGTTGAAATAAAAAAAAATTACGCAATTTAAAACAAACTCAAGGACTGCACTACGTACAATTCAGAATATCTAAATATTTTATATTTTACTTGTTCTATATTTATCATATAATAATACATTTTTATATGCACATTTATTTTAGAAAAAATAATGGGTGCGCAGTTCAAGAAAATAATATTCCAAGAGGTACGTAAGTCAAAAACAGTTAGAAACCGCTGACTTCCATGATGTGCTCATGTTTAAATCACGTAACGATCACGACAAAAATTTAAAAACAATATTAAATCGACTAGAATACGACTAAGCTTGAAAACGAATTTAGGAAAAAAGCTTCACTAGTAGAGGGAAAAAACGTTTATGACATTACTAAAATTAGAATTAGTTCAGCATTGCATAAAGTAAAATCAATAAGGGTACTTTAATGTCCAAAATATATTAAGTTAACGAATGAGCCTAGGGAGAATACTTATACTTTATAAAATCTTATTTAAAGTTCTCACAGCTAGTAATAGAGTAGCTTTGTCAAATTCACCCCATATTTTTTATTTATATTTTTTCTTACATATCTCTGCATTTAGATATCCTTTAAGAAATACAATAAGAAATACCTAAAGTTTTATTAATTTTTAGGAAATCACAGTAGTTTATGTTTCAGTTAAAGACTTTACATAGTTTACGACATATTTCATATGTTTCGGGGTGCACCGCATGTATACTTAGCAGATGTCACTTGATTATAAACAGTAATAAAAACAACGAAAAAATGACAAGCTTTTCTATATTAAAAAAATTAAATTCTTCGTAATCCAAGTTTCGATAAAATGCACCTTATTACTGGAATTTTTCGAGAAAAAAAAAAAATAGCTTCAGTTAAATTTGTAGGTTTTAAATTTCAAGATAATCTAATACATTTAGAAACACCATTTTTATACAAAAAATAAATACTTACGTAAAGTGACTAAAAGCGGCGAAATTAATATTTTAAAATTTAAAAAGGAACGCAGAAACGATTTTTACATCTTCCAAACAATTTATGTACAAATTATTGAATGTTAGAAAAATAAAATATATATATATAACCGTTGAAATATGATCCATTTATTTGGGCCACCCTATATAACAATTACCTCCAAAACTTCCATCTGAAATAATTTATAAAACTTTTACAGATGGAACTATAAGACTTACAATAAGAATTTTGGCATAAAATATTTATAAAGTAATGCAAATATGAAAGTAATGATGTGATTTCACACCTGTTTGCTAGGATGATAATTATTTGAAATAATGTATATACCAAAAATAGCAAACTAACGAATAGAAATATATTTATCTTCAGAAACCTTTTAACGCCCATCTTCAGTCAAATAAAGACAAATTACAATACAAACACAAAGCGAATAAACGTGGCAAACAAATCGTAAAAATTTAAAATGCGAACGTAGAATCGAAGTGCTCCGCGGAGGAATATTCGCTTTGTGTTCGTGCTGTAATTTATATTTTTCCAGCTGAAGACGGGCTTTGCCCGAAAACGTTTCTGAAGATAAATATATTTCTATTTGTCGGTTTTTTGCTATTCGGTCAGATTATTTCAAATAATTGAAGTATGTTTAGTATTCTGAAAAATTTCAATTGCTTAGAATTTTGATATAATATAGAAATGCCGAAATTGAAGATATACCAGACTACGCGTGCATATATTATCATTATTTCTGACGTAGTCAAATATTTTCTATATTGTAAATAATCGTGTGAAATGATTCTAAAAGATGCAGTATACTTTACCTTGTCCGCGAAAATCAAATTTTCAATATTACATGCCTACAACTACACACACGTGTATATAACACCATTTGGCGAATAACTTTTTATGGACTACTTTACAAACAGTTCCACTACAAATTGTTTAATTTTTTTGTACATTTAAAACAAAAACATTCCTAAACCGTAACTAGTTATTCAGCTTTAAAAATACCGAAATCGTTTATTATTTATCAACTGCGTTATTTTCATTTGTGTAGCTTCAAAAAAAAAAAAAAAAAAAAAAAAAAAGAATGATCGATCACTATTCCGCGAAACGTTACCGTATTTAAAATTATTTAAATTAAGATAGAAGTCGTAAAGAAATATGCACATACACAAAACATCCAATGTATCTGCACTTTGTTTAGTAGCATCTGCTAGTTGTCTGCTAACTTTCAACATTTGATTAGTCACATCACCACTTTGTTTTAATAAAGCATCTTTATCCGTCTCTTTCCTATAGATAAAAACAATAAATGTATCACCTAATAAATCGTTCCTTTTTTTTTTGTTTTATTTTCATTTTTATCTAATTACAATTATTAACTTCACAAACCGTAAAAATGAAAATACGCAAAAAAACAAAAACAAAAAAAATATCAGTAATCGTTCGAAACATATTAAGACATTTTGAGCTACGTTATGGACTGTGCTAATTATCTGGATAAAAGAAAAAAATATGTGTAAAATACTTTCGCATTATCATCGAATAAAATTAGCATTTTACTATAACCAGCATTGATTGTTTTTTCTTGCATTAATCAAGAATAAATTAAAAGCTAGTTGAACAGGAACCGATATATATGTTACGTAACACAGTTGTAATACATATTTGTCAATAAAATTTTTTTTGGGTCGTCAGTATTTTCGTCATTAAATTATAACTGAATATCAAGCCGTTAAAAAGTAATAAAAAAAAAAAAGACGCCGCCGAACTATATATAATATAAAGAAAAAAGTAAAAATGAAACAGCTTAAATTTTCTATATTTAAAACTCTGAAGACTTATGAAATAATATTTACAAAACTATAAATAACTTTAACGGCAAGTTTACGATTTCTTCTTTTTATGTTTATGCTTCGATCGCTTTTTTGATTTCTTCTTTTTGCCTTTTTTTGAAGATTTGTGTTTCCTTTTCAATTTACGTTCTTTCTCCTTCTCCTTTTTTTCTTCTTTTTCTTCTTCTTCATCGGTTTCCGTTTCAGATGACAATGAAATATCCGACTCCGAATCGCTGTCATCACTGTCGTCTATCAGTAGGGTAGGCGAGCGTTTAACATCAACATTAATAACATCGCTTAACGAAGGAGACGGTAATTTCTTTGCCTGCGTTTTCAGAAATTCTCTAAGGTCGTCGGTTAATCCGCCGAGACCGATAGAAGTAAAAAAGTTAATGGAAAATCTGGTATCTTTCGGATTATCCCTCGGGAATAAACCTTCAAGCGCGCTCTGCAGACCTGTCTCTTTAATGCGATTGTTCAGTTTCATTAGACCCATGTACTCGCATAATTCTTGGAAAAGAATTTTTATAAATATTCGACTAGACGAAGTAGTTTCCTCCTCGTTTAAACGTACTGCCGACAGTACTTCCCAGCTGATAGCGTCGGTGAACAGTAAATGAGCGTAAAACTTGGCGACATTACGAAGCTTATTTGTGTCGAAACGGTGAACGATACTATAACTTTCGATAAAGAGTTTTTGAAACGGTTCCTGGTAGACGCGATTTAAACGGCAGAACCGTTCGGCCAACAATCCGTAGAATTTTTCGTACGTTCTTTGCTCCGCGCAACAATCGATAAACATGTTGCACAACTCGATTTCGTCGCCTGGTTTAAACTGCATTTTTAACAGCTTGTGCGCACACTCTTCGAAATCCAACGAAGAGTGTATGGTCAAATAGACCGTGCGCCGGAACGCTATTAATTCGGCCTCCGATTTATCCACTATAATTTGCTTTTTCTCCTCGCTTTCATCCTCATCTTCATCTTCGTCGTCCTCGTCACCATCATCTTCATCCTCACCGTCATCGTCTTCATCAGCGGCCGTACCAAGTATATCTTTTTTTAAGTCGTTGTAGCTTTGATCGTTTTTTTCGAAATCTTCTTCTACTCGGAAAACATTTAGCAGTTCTTCCGTATCGATCGTATCGTCTAAATTGATAATATGTGTAAACTGATCTTTATCGTCGATTAAGTCCAATTCCGGCGTAATGGTCGGAAAATCTTTAAACTTGTCCTTTCGTATCTGGAACATTACTTCTATCATGTACTGTACGCGTAAATCCACCTTACCTTCGTGCAAAACATTGCGCAACGTATCAAATATAGCGTTCATTCCTTTAGGGCAAACATCGGTAAGCCGCTGACCGCATTCTTTCAAAACAGTCAAAGCTACTTCGATCGAATCGTTAGTAGGATTTTCAATTAACACAGTTAACAGTTCTAACACCGTTATTTCATGACAGACGGCCTGATTAACCAAATGCGATAGGAAAGTTACAGACGGTACGCACAGTCCTTTGTCGTTTCTACGGTACGACCGTCGAAACTGTAATACCAGACGTTTCACTAATAGCTCGCCGATTACCGGAAACTTCGAATTAATTATAGCAGCTAAGGCGGCGTATACGTTGGTAAAAGTCGGGGAAGCCGCTTGTGCCTGCAACAGCGACCGGCACAACAAGCCGCGGCCCCTTATCAGATTGTGCTCGAATAAACTACACGCGATAACAGCGATGTTAGATGTATTTACTTTGTTAACTAATCCGTGTACGGACTTTTTCAACGATTCCCAAGCTAATCTTTGATATGCCGCGCTCGATTTGTCGGTAATTTTTTCTTGCATTAATTTCAACTTCGCCGGCGGGATGTACGCTCCTCCAGTTTTAGTAGTCAACATGTCGTTCTTCTCTTTAGCAGCCATTTTATTCGCTCTTTGTTCCAACGCGAACGAACAACAATCCTCTTTATACTACTATTACAGCGCTGCAAGGAAAACGCAGACACATACACGTGCATAAAATTAAAAACCAGTAAACCATACTTATTATTATAATAAGCGTCACTCTTGACCACCATCACGACTATTACAAAACCGATCAAAAAATATTTTAAAAATGAAAATATTAATTTTGCTAACAGTACGCACTATCCCTTTTAATGTGCTGTACCCGGAAAATACAAAAAAGGCCAACACGATGTAATAAATTTAATATCAGAGAAAACAATTTTATTTAGAAATCTGTATAACCGCAAAAGTAAAAAAAAAAAAAAAAATCCGAAATATGATGATATATTTTATATTTTCTATAATTTTATATTATTATTTTTTGTATCTACATTTCCAACCACAGCTATTTCATATCAGATTTAATTAAACGACAGAAATAGTAAAAGAAAATTCTAATATATGTGCGTAATAAAGGCCAATTTACTAAAAAATTTATAACACTAACGAATTTATATTGATACAATTACATATAAAATTGTTCCGAAAGCTGAAACATCACTGTTCCTTTTTTTTTTTTTTTTTTTTTTAATATTATTATTTCGACTTCTTTTAAAAATAAAACGTAAATTATACTGAAATTACACATATGTTTCTTTATTTTTATTTCTCAATACGGTAAATTATTTATAAATATCATTCCTTTTTTGTATTCCAGAAATTTTTACTGCAATTCACCTTAGACAAATTATGTAAAATAAACCTAAGATTAGCAGATATTTTTTTCAAAGGAAAAAATTAAACCATATCGGCGCGATAAATATTACATTACTGGCTGAGAATATAGGTTAGTTACAATAAATACAAACAACATAAAAAAAAAAACTCGAATTATTTACCTCTGTCTTAATTCTTGCTTCGGGTTACTGGAAACTGCGAACAATTCGCTATTATTCTTCGTTTCAATTCTTAAAATACATTGAATATTAACTTCGCGGAATGTTTGTATAATACTGAAAGAACAATTTAACGCTTATTAAAACTATTTACTTACAATCTTTAATTCCATTAATTTAATAATTGTTTACCCCAAGTACTTAAAAATGAACGAATTATTATTTTTTTAATACGTAACTAAAAATGGTCATTCGTTATTGTACAAAAGATTAATTTAAAAAAAAAAACACGTGTAAACGTGTTTATTTTTCGTAATTTTATAATTCATTCGGCCAATATCATCATTTTCAGTTCATGTAAAATAAGTAAATTAGGTATATTAATAATAAATAAACATCGAAACAAATCTTTATAACAAATGTCAAAAACTAAAATTTATAATAAAAAATATCATTTTATATAGCAATAGAAACTAAATAATCGGTAAAAATGAAAATAACTAAAAGTAACAAACTCAATTAAGAGCATTTGCATCAAGCTTACATCAAATAACCATTGCACTTTTTACAACTGAAATTTAATGTAAATTAAATGCGTAAACTATAAATTATAGCCTTATTATTTTATTTTGAATAAATTATTATATTTACAACAAATAATATTTTCACCGTCGCAGTTATAAAGCCTACCTGGATAACTGACTTCGGAAGGTTCTTACTTCGTCTAATATTTCCTCTTTTGTACTACTTTCTACTTGTTCTTTACCCAATGTTTCTAATTTCAGAATATCGTCCCTTAATTCTGATAAACGCGATCGGCCAAGATCATTTAACTTATTCAACTCATGTCTATTACCATCGAAATCATTAATATCCTATATAATCAAATTCAATTGTAATGTTAACGTTTCAAATCAAATTCGTAAGACTAAATCATTTTTACTTTAAATTGAACATAGTGTACTTACATTTATTATAGCTTCTACAGCTAAAATTGTTCGTACAATATTCTGTCTTAATTCTTCGGAATTTAACATTTAAATTAAAATAACAATAAATTAACAGCTACAAAATTATACTTAAGTAAACGAACAAAGTAATGATTACAAAACAATTACACAATTGCGAGCTGAATTTGTTCTTTAAATTTGATTCACAAATCAAAATGATTCAAATCTAGCCGTTAAGAAAAATGAATATACGGAACTCAGTCCGGAAGTCCAAATGATATGCTAAAGTTTTTATTGATTATTAAATAAATTTACAAAGGGTTTGTTACGGTGATTTAAACAATGCTGAGGGGTAAACATTTTGAAAATACATTTCCCAAATTAAGAAAAATAGAAGTATGTACCTCAGTATCGATTAGAGTTAATGGTTTGAATCGCAACACTGATTCAAATGATTCGAAACAGGTAACACGAATGAAAATAAAAACTAATATTCAAATTCAAAGTATAATAAAATATTTTTACTTCTGAAAACTCCTTTGCGATTATAATTCTCAATTATACTTCATTATATTCAGACTGACTAGTTCAACATTGTAGTCAATTTTTCTAAACTTTACTTCCAATTTCATTTATATTCTTTCAGTTTTTCACAATTCATAATTACTTGAACGCAATAGTTCATGGCTGATTCATCACATCTTATTATATAGATGTTAATTGGAAGAGAACAATAAACGACACATTCATAATAAAAATAAACTTGACAGACATTAATTAATACAATTATAACATATAATCCTATCAATTATTTCTCTTATTTATTATAACGCAATATCACCGTTAACTTAAGCAACTTTCTGCTGAAATACTGCATGATATATATTTATCTCCAAAAAAGCTTCACTTTGTTAAAATTCTAAATTTCTTCTTAACTGCAGCGGCTGTAGAATAATTTCTACTACTATTATGTGATTATTTTACAAACTCTCTTTTATTGAACTTGAAAATCAGTAAATATTTTAGATTTTAATATTTAATTAATTAGGTTAGTCAAATGATCGAATGACTTATTAATTGATTTGTATCAGTTTACTGAGTCAGATACAGAAGAGTCGCTCACTGCATTGAATACGAATACGAGCGTCAACAGACACAATCGTCTAAAACGATGGAAGTGAGCAGCCGAAATGAAAGAAAAACCTCTTACGTCATTATTTGATAATATTCCTAAATTTTATAGGCTTTTAATGAAAATTTACAAAAAATTAGTTTTTTTCATCATAATAAGTGTTAAATATTTAAAAAATACTTAAAATGTAATAAAAAATATTATTTTTACAATTAGTAATTAATATTTTATATTTACTAATTATTTTTATATATGTATGTATATATATATATACAATTTAATGTTTTTAACAGTTATTAGATGCAATAAAATTGGTAATCAAATAAATGTTTTAAATTGATTTTGTTTTTAAAAAACATAAAAGCTGACGGCAAAATATTAATCCATAAAATAAATTTTAGTTTTTTGAATATGTATATGGATTTTCGTACACTGTAAAAAATTTTAAAATAATTAACAGTAATGTGTAGAATAAATTTAAAAAATATATTATTTATTGTATAATGAAACTATAATGCGGGATTTTATTTTATGCAGTTCTATTTAGAAAAATTATCTATTAAATGGGAATAGAAAATGAAATGAAATTTTTAAAGAAAATTATGTATCTATATTATTGGATAATTTTGAACATAAGTTCCCCAATACTGTGTAAATTTTTTAAAAGCATTGATTTCAATTAAATATATTATGAATTACTTAAAGTAGTAAGACTGAAAATGACATAACTTAATAAAATAATACTAAATGAAAAATACCCCGAAATATACATAATAAACTATTTTCAATACCAAATGTTTTAGGTAGAAAAAGGAATTATATAAAATAAAAAAGTGAAGTAATAATTTTATTATGCCGAATACAAATTTTACAAGTAATTTTTAAACATGTAATGAATTTATATTTAATGTAAAATATCAAATTCAGTAATGTTATATTATTTTTAAAAAGAAAACTATGTAGAGATAAATAAAAGTTTTGTACAACAAGAAATAATTATAATCTACTGAATTATTATTTTGTTTCTAAGACTGAATTGTTTCTGCATAACATTTCAAAATAAACTGAGCCCGAACACTAATGAGTTTTCTAAAATTTCATTCAAAAAATTAAGTGCTTCTGCAACGGTTTTTGAAGATGCAGTACAATGGCAATCACAAAACTGCTGTATTTATGAAGATGGATACTAAAAATTATGTACACTAAGTTTTTCAGCAAATTTGTTGGTTTGTTCTATAAAATTTGGTTCACTAATATGAACATTAATGTTTTATTGAAATTTAAACCATGTCAAATTTTTTTAAAATTTAGTACATTTACTTCAACCATTTTTCCTTTATTCTGTTTTACTTTTCCTTTTCAATTTTAAAATTGTTGTATGAAAAACACTAAACTATTTTGTTAACTTTTAATGGACTTCCCATTTTCTTAACATAAAGTAATATAAGTTTTTCTCTTTAATGAATAATTATCTTACATTTATAAATATTGCAAAAATATTTTTTACAGAACAAACTTACTGATTCATGCTAAAAATTCGCCTTAATGATGGAATAGAAATAAAATATGTTTATGACCTTCATACTAGCCATATATGTATATATAAAATAAAAAATACTAATATAGGTGAAATTACTTAATATGAAATGCAAATTTAGTCTGGAATTGAATCAGTCTATTCATGTATTTTATTATAATAGTAAGAAAGATATAACAATCTAAGTTAATCTAATAAAAAAATTTAATGATTTTTAAGAGAAGAAAGATTCCATATACTGTCAGCCACCTGAAACCATTTATCCAGTATTCGTGTAAGGCTGTTACTAATTTCTGAACACTTACTTTTCTATCTGTTGATACTAGTCGCTTAATAAACTATACATCAAGAGCGCCCATTTTTTTCGTCTTCTTTTTTTGCAGAATGAAATGAATTCAACTTCCTTTTGATACTGCCGAAAAATTACATTTACGGTGATTCACAAATATATTTAGTAATCAACTTATCTCACTGTCCAGTACATTATTTTTTGTTATGAAAAATTACAAATTCACAAGTCTCAATTGAGCTTTTTTTGATCTCACACAACACTTTTTCCACTACAACTGTACTTACATTATTTGCATAGTAACTGCAACTTAATATTTTTTAATGACTGATATGCAGGCAATGTACTGCCCTCCCTGCATTAATGTAATTTCTCATGTTGGGGAAAACCCAGGACTGCTGCTCATGCGTTGGTCCGTCATTGACTAAATATTATTGTGGCACACCAATTTTAACTTTTTGTGTTTGCTGTTACCAGAGCTGTGGTACTTTTTCGTTTATGATTTTTTTTTGCATGTATATATTTAGGCGGGTTTTCTTTGTGTTATTCCATTAAAAAAGTTTGGTGCGTTAATTTATTTCACAATGCTGTGACGAAATATTAATATGGCTGACTATATTTCAAAAAAAACTGACTAGTGACTTATTTGATACTAGTAGCAGTCTTTTGTCATCTTTTTTATTTTTTAAGAAAAAAACATATCGAGTGACAATGTTAGTTAAATTCATCTATAAAAACTTTTAAAACTATATATTCAGCTATCATTATAAGCCATAATTCATTACATGAATAACAAATTTTGGTTGCAATATTGCATAAAAATTATGCATTTATTCCACTTACAGCAATACTCATTTCTATAACCTGCATGCTGCTATTATTCACTGTAACTGTTCACTGTAACACCAAATTTTTGAGGCAATATATCAAACAATTTTTTTTTTTTTTCTCTAATCATATGTGTATGTAACAGATAGAATTTATAATTGCACATAATACATCGGCATTTTATACTATAAAAAGATTAACCATTATATAAAAATGAATTCCTACACATTATTATAAATGATTTCAAGGACTGAGAACAATTATTTTGCTTAAGAAAATGCAGAACAGAGGACATACATTAGAAAGTCTTGTTTTAACTTTGTGTAGGGACTAATATATGAAATGGAATGAGTCTTAATTGCAGATTTCTTATTTTACACTATAAATCGATATTTTAAAATCAAATTATACCCAATGAAGATATATAGCTTTGCAAAATAAATACATGAAAGTAATTAACATTTTCTATCAAAAAATAGACTGTGAAATAAAAAAAAAGATTTAACTTTTAACATTTTATTTACTTTTCTCTTATTTCTGAGTTCCATTTTCGTAACATTTATTTAAGTATCTGTTAGGCAAACTGCACAAATTGTCCATTAAAAAAAAAAAAAGCAATGGCATAATTTTATTTATATCAATTTGTGTGCTAGTTTCTTCACTTTAAGATTCATTTCTTACACATTGATTACCAAAATTTAAGTGTGTTTCGATTCAAAATAATTAAAGGATTGTAAATATTTAGTATCATTGTTCAGAACACTAATGGAACAAATTAGAGTAGTTATTGTCAATCTGACAACTTCTTATTTAAGGAATAATGTCTTACAATACATTGCATGAAGTTTTATGGTTATTACTTAAAACAGTGTACAAAAAAATTTCAGATATTTATATTTAGATTAAATCTGTTATTAAATATTACCTCCCCATCCTTCAAATGTTCAATTAGTTTAGATTGTTTTTTTATTTACTCATCTGCTCAAGAATTAATTTGAATTTGAAGGAAGTAAACATTCACTGGTCAGTATCTGAATTACAGGAATTTTTTTTATTCATGTTCTGTAATAATCGTTCAATTCATTATGCATGCTTCGTTGTAAGTTGAATTCAGTAGCAACCCCTTGGAATTTTTTTTTATTTTAACCTCCAAAACTAAAACTCCAAAGTCAGCAAGTAAATTATTCTGCAGTGAATTGAAAATGGCCATTCTGTTACAGGGACATCATTGTGAAGAAAAATATAAATCACAACTTTTTCGTTTAGACCAGTGTTTTCTTCCTATTTATCATATTCATAATAAATAGACAGGTGAAAATTCAGATGATTTTTATATATCATACTAAACATTCCCAATATGGCTAAGATTTATTTATATTTGTGAAATAAATTTGAAAGAAATTATTACTAAAATTAATTCAGAGATGTTAGTTATACATTTTGTAGTAACATTTCAATTATTAGATCAAAATAAAATATAATTTGCTCTTAAAGATTGTAATCAGAATTAGTTTTAAATAGTTTATAAAATTTTAAAAACACACCAACAATTAATTTGTTTTATGTCAATAAATTTGAATATCAGTAATAATTGTATTAAAAATTGTAATAGATAATTTTTGTTGAGACTGTTCAATTTTTAGAATTCTATACACATATGATGTTTTTGGAACCCTAATAAAATGGTTCAGAAACAATAAAAATATCAAATAAAAATCAATACCTCACAAACGTTGGATCAAAAATTACAATTAAAATATTCTTTAGACAATCTACAATTTCAAGGTAATTGATTACTCCAGATAGCAAAAAACTCAATGAAATTCAAAATATAAAATGAAGCGCAAAAGTTTCTTCATAAAACCAAAAAGTTATGGCTGAAAAATAATTTAAACCCCTTCTATTTGGAGAAAAAACAACAAACAAACAAAAAGGATGTTCCCCTAAGTAATAGTTAAAATATAATAGTTAGGGAAACCAAAACATATCTCAAATATATGCAATAAAAGCCTGCCTTATAAGAAAACTATAGCCGAGCTTACAGCTTTATATTTATGCCTTCCAGGCACTTAAACTTGAATTTTCAAAAAAAAATATCCTTCCATTCCTTGCATGTGAAATATTGATGGGAAGATTGCTACTTGTTAAGAATGAAACTATATTCCATTTTCTTACTGAAACTTTCAAAATTAGAAAAAAGTTCAAAAAAGCACCAAAAATAGTGTTTCTCCCCTTTTGCAGTACAAAAAATCAGAGATTTCTTTTTTTTGAATTTAATTTTATATAAATGTAAATTATCTTTAACTTAATATACAGAATCCTCAGCCCACAGAGCATCATGCTTGATTGACCTTGTTTTAAAGATATATAATACGCAGTTGAATCACATGAATAAACTGGAGATTTGTAGTACACACATCTTTTCTATTAAAAAATATAGCAGACTTATAAAAGTTATTAACAAAATATGGAATAAATTTAAATAACACATTCTGAAATTTAATAAAATTAAAAGATCTACACTATGAAATTAATCAAAGAATAAGAATTTTCAAAAGTGAATAAAATATGTATTGTAAAAAAGTTTTTGTAATACTTTCAGTTGTTACAATAATGTAAATTACAGTACATAAATAATTCTTTTAGTAAAAATCTGCAGAAAAAATAGATCACAATAAATCACACATTCAGCAAATGTAAGATGTTTGGGTTATAGTAAATTACAACTGTGACTTAAAATTAAAATAACATACAATATAATGTCTAATTTAACTATAAACAACAGCAATTCAAATCACAAAAATTTATTTTATATGTTGATCCAAATAAGTGTGGTCAGACCATATGAAATCTGCAAATGAAACATAAATGTAAATAAATAGAAAAAAATATATTAAACAATGCACTTTAAATTATATTTTGAATCATATTTACTAAATAAAATATATATTATGTTAATAAATAGAAATAGATAATTTCATCAATTAACAATAAAATCAAAGTTGAAAGTTACCAAAATATATTCCTCTACATTTAGGGTAGTGATTTATAATACATTCTGAATTACTTTTTTATAGTTTTTCTATATATTAATTTAACTTTAATGATAAAATTTTTCATAATTTTTAAATAAAAAAGGAATCTAAATGTATTTTATAAAATAAATTCCCTCCCTTTTGTTCCAAAACATTCATAAGTTTACATTTATAGGATATTTTGTAATTGTTCCTTAATTATACAAAAATTATTAATAGTTTTATATATTAATTTTATTGAGTATTTTAAAATAACGTTTTTTAAAAATATACTTTGAATGTTTTTTTCAGTTTCTCTTAATCAAAGCGTTAAAAACTGGTTGCAACCTGCATCTTAAAAAACAAGAGCAGTTGAGATAAAATTTTCATGAAACACCTATAATTTCATCTATGAATAAATATTAATTTTTTAAAACTGAATAAAATGTGTGAACGAAAGCAATAAAAACAAATAAACAAACATGAAATGTACATAAATTAACATCTATATAATTTTTTTCCACCTTAGTATCGCTTATTTCAAATTTGTCTTAAATAATATATTCTTAATATTTTCTATATTCAGAAATTGTTACACCATCCACCATATTAATTTTTTAAAACCAATACACTTTTACAAATACCATTCTATTTAATTTCAACAAGATTTATTTTTATATGTTTTTAGAACTGCAAAAAACTCAATTATATTGTTTAAAAAGGATTTACAATAAAATTTTAGTTAAGTTCAGTGGGTTTTTAAATATTGAAAAGTTTATGTTTTATTAGATACCATATTCATCATAAATACTTTGCATCACATATGAATATATGCCGAATGAAGTTTTACAAAACAATATCAACATATGAATTTTAGTTATTGCAATCTTTCATTTCCGGAATATATATATATACTTATAATAAATATTTGAAAGGTGTAAATGTTAATGTGAATATCCTATTGAAAACTATGTAATGGTTACCACATATTTCCTTTTTTCTTCCGTGTTCATTGGTATACAGCTTAACTATTTTTTACAAATCCAGTGTTGCAAAATTTTCAATAAAAACTTTTCCATCCACAATTACTACTATGATATGGTCTCGACACACATTACACCTATTTATAATTGTGCAGTACAATCTATTAATTATATATCAAAAGCACTCTTTTCATTTTACTAAATCTTTTAGTTATTAACAATACAGATTATATATAACTCACCAATCCTATAAAGCTTCTTTCTACGATAAATACGACGTCTGTGTATTTTATTTTTTACTTGGCCAACAAAGTTACAAATAAACAGCTCCATTCTATTTTTTTCCTTTACTGCATCGCACGGTTCACTGTTCTATTTTACTTAATTCCTGTTTTCGTTTCCACACATTAAATTCTAAAAAAGTTTTATGTAAATCGTTGAGTATTAACATTTTCACATAATTTTCTTCTCAAAATGTATTATAATATCCGACGATAAGAAAAAGATAAATTATATTTTTCTTAATTCATCTACTGACCATGATTACTACTTATACTTTCTTTTCCACCATTACATTTTTCCGTAATAAAAATTTAAAATTACTATATACACAAAGTGTTCTAAACACGCATTTCATCACTTCATGAATTATTATTCTTTTATGTTGAATAATTACAATTTATGTATAAATAAATGCATAAAATTCATGAAAAGAGCAGAACAGCAAAAACCGATAATAGGACTAAATGGCATCTGAGAATTGATTTAATTGCTGAAGACAGCATTAAAAATTCAAAAAAGTCGATAATTGTTATAAGAAATCGATATAGTTTAACAATTTTGCAATCATATTATACAACGATGACGTAGGAGGAGATTTTTCCATTTTGGCTGCTCACTTCCAGCGTTTTAGTTGCTTTTTCAACAGACACAAGATCTTCAAAGTCAGACCGCCTCGAAATGAACTACGTCATAAACTAATAGTTTCACTGAATTTCTGCTGGGCGCTGATGTCGAATTGTTTAAAACCAAATATCGCTTTATCGAAATTAGAAACTATTTAATGTATATTGAATCGTTTTAATTTCACGTGCTGCATTCTTTTGCATTTAATTCGTTTATTTACGATTTATATTTATTTTCGTATCAAAAATTAGTGTTCCATTTATACTGAAAGTCGTCGCAAGTTTTTACTCGGCAGAAATTTTATTACAGATACTGAAAACGCAAGATAACTGATAATTTTTACTTGGAATATTATTTAGAGTGAAATATTTTATTACAAAACCAAGAACAAAATAAAATTAGTAACGAATTGTGTTATTATTCTTTTAAACAATGTATCATTGTACGTTAAAGTAACCGTTTTGATAAACTAATCTGGTGCTTAAAGATTTTCTTGAAACTAAATTTATGAGACATTTTTTTATCTTTTTACATTGAATGTTTTTAGAGCGGAACTTAGGAGAAATTTTGCATCACATTTTTCTGCACAATTTTTTCATCAGAAAAGGAGGGCCATAGGAAATAACAAAATTACAATGAATTTTTTGTAAAAAATTTATTTTAAAACTAAGAAACACAATTTCATCACAACTCGCCTATCTACTGCAAATTATATTTTAATTCAAAAACTACTAAATCCGTAATAATATAATACTTTTCTATAATTTATGAACGATTTTTTTTCCTCGTGTTCAAATTAAAATTTTCAAAAAGTTTGTTTCAACATATAATACAATTGAAAAGATAAATTTTATATAAAACAAAATATTTACAAAAACTTGCTCTTACGATGCATATTACTTTTATGTTTGGATAGTAAAGGTGCATTAACAAGTTCGTTTTTACTGTACTAACAGAAGAAAATTCTGCATTAAACCCGATTTTTAATTCTGAACCTTTACAAATGGCGAAAGTTTATTCCACTTTTTCTTGCAATAGTTCATAGCGCTGTACAGAATTTCAGTGGAGCTACTAATATATGACGTAGGTTCATTTCAAGTCAGTTTAACTTTAAGACTCTTATCTTTAAGTAGGGATGATGACGTCATATTTAGTCCATAAAATACGGGTTTACATTTAAATTTGTGTCCACCAGGGCTTGAAAGCCGAATAATAATATGGCTTATGTCCTTGAAAAATTCAGCTTTTGGCTGTTTAAATTTAAAATACGGCTTAAGCTTGCAGCTTTCGGCTTACGAAATGAATTTCAATAGAAGATAATTAAAATCATTGACTAATAACTATGCATCATACAATTAAGCGTTACTATTGAAACTTCATCTTTTTTCTTTACGCACAAAAAAAAGTTTTTAAAAACAATTTCTTATGCAAATAATTATGTCAAAAATGTGATATCAAGAAATTTAAAATTTGTAAAACACTGATATCAAATATATTTTGATTCTTGAATTTATTTTTATTTGTAGGGATAGTATTATGATTTTTTTTTTAAAAAAAGCTTAATTTAGCTTTTTTAAAATTACAGCTTAAGCTTTTGTCTTTTGACTGTTTAAATTTTGAATATAGCTTCAGCTTTAGAATTGTAGCTTATGGAAATTTATATATGGCTTTTAGATTAAGTATATGACATCTAAAAATGATTGGCTTTCGGCTGGCTTTCAAGCCCTACTATCCACTATTAAATTAATTTATCGCACGAAATGTTTGAAATAGAACTTATCGATATCTTTCGATTTTTTATGATTCTCTTTTATATGAATAGAAATTATTTTAATTATGAATTCGAAGTAGATTTCGTACAAAAGATGAATGTAAAAAAATTAGTTCCATATGTAGTTGCACGTACTATTTTAAAAAGAAAAAAGAAAATTCATAAAAAAAGATGTTGGATAAGATCATGGATTGCACACAGAAACATGAACGTAGCTAAAAATGATCAGGGGCGGGCACGAAGAAAGCGATCAGTAGAGACTTGACTCTTGATTTGGACATGTAAGCTTTTTTCGGACGCTCCGCGGCCTTCTCCATCCACTGCAAGCTCGGTCTCTTGGTCTCAGAGTCGTATACGAACATCCAAGACTCATTCCCTATGATAATGGACGACATCCACTGATTTCCTTCAACGTCAATTCGATCAATCATGTCCTGACAGATGGATCTCCGGAACTCTTTTTGCACAGCTGTGACCAGTTTTGGAACCATCTTGGCGCATCCCTAGATCGTCATTTAAAAACTGCCGAATGGTCTCGCGGTTGATGTTTAACTCTTCTTCTAACATTCGACAACACACTCGACGGTCTTGGAGCACGCGTATGCCCACACGTTCACCATTTGTCGCCGTTTTTACAGTAGGACCACCGCAGCACACATCATCTTCGATTGATTCACGGCCGTCTTTAAACCGCTTAGCCCACTTAAAAACAGTCGGTTGTTTCATAGCGTCATCCTTAAACATGTCTTGTAACTGTAAAAGGATTTCCGACGGTTTTACTCCGCGTTTGACTGAGAATCTGATCACAATATACGTTGCTCACTATTTACATCGCACATTTTCACGACACATGTAAAAATCTTACTTTGTTTAAACGACCACAGAATGTGAGATATACATACTACCGTTATGAAAACTGAATATACTGATTTAGAAATATCTCCTTTTTCCAACGAGACTGCGAGCACCATCGCAGTGTTGCTACATATCGCGCTATGAAAAAATTCTATGAATACAATTGTACACCTCGTATGTCCACAACTTGAAAATCGATATGTGGAATGTGAGATCAATATATCTAACAGGGAAATTGGCAAATGTCATACAAGAAGCCAACAGACTAAAGATCGATATACTCGGAATAAACGAAATGCGATGGACCAGACAGGATAGAATAATTTATGACAATTATGAAATAATTTATTCAGGAGGAAATCAACATGAGCTTGGAGTAGAAAGTAGTGTCTTGAAGAAATGAATGGAGAACCTCCTACAAAATGTCTTATAGTAAGATGTCAGAAACATGTATATTTTTTATGTTTTCTACTGTAGGAATCATGATTAACACAAAAATCGGGGGAATGATAAATGATATAATCCCGCTTTCTGATAGAGTATTATATATCCAGATCAATTGTAAACCTAAACCCATCACTATAATACAAATATATGCACCAACTTCACAGGGCAGCGACGAAAAATTCGAACAATTTTACGATATTAACAAAGTAATGAAAAAATCAAGAAAGGATAGCCCAATTTTAATCATGGGTGACTTCAACACGAAAGTAGGTAAAGGAGAATACGGGAAAATAGTTGGACGCTATGGATTAGTTGAAAGAAACGAACGTGGCGATAGAATGATTGAATTCGCAGAAAAATATAATCTGGTTACATGCAACATTATATTTAAAAAACATCCGCGCTGATTATACACCTGGAAGGGTCCAGGGGATCAAACACGGAACCAAATAGACTACATAGTGATAAACGAAGGATTCTGAAATACGATATTAGACTGTAGTACATATCCTTCGGCAGATTGTAATAGCGACTGTATACTACTTTCAGCTGTATACCGTATCAGACTGCAAAAATGTAATAAGGAGAAAGAAAAAAGAATCGATAAAATAGACGCAGACAAATTAAAGAAAAAATAAATCGTAAGAAAATTTGTTGAAAAAGTAGATGAGGTATGCAGTAAAAGTATACACTGAATACGAAAATATAGAAGGTATATGGAAAACGTGGAAAGAAGGCGTGATTAAGACAAATGATACTGCAATACCTAAAGTAAGAAGAGATAAAAAGGTCGTGGATGACCGACGAAATAGTAGAAATGATGAACGACAAAAGACGAAGCTTGAAAAATAAAAATGAGATGGAATATCGGCAAATGCATACGATGATAATAAAAAAATGTAGAGAAAAAAAAACAAGCGGTATGAGGGAAAATGTCAACGCATGCAATATCTAGAGGAACGGGAAAGAATAAGAGAAATGCATAATGAAGTAAAGGACATGATGATTCATAACAAAAGAAATACCAAGATAAGGATACTAGAAGACGAAAAAGGTAATATATACAACAGTAAGGATGAAATCGAAGAAGAATGTACGAAATACATTCATAAGTTGTATAGCGATGATAACAGAACGCAAAATATAGAAATAAAAAATACAGAAAGTGCTCCAGATATATTAGTGAGAGAATTAAATTTCGCGCTGAGGAAGGCAAAAAATAAGAAAGTCCTAGGACTAGACGGAATTCCAGTAGAACTAAAAGTAATGCCCAAAAAAAGTAAACATACGCTGTTGAAAATAATAAACGAAATCTATAAAACCGGTCAACTGCTAGGTGATTTCAACACTATTCATAACCATACCGAAAAAGGGGAAATCAAGAAAACGTAAGAACCACGGAATCATAAGTGTCTCATGAGCCATACGCTGAAGCTATTGTTATCAATTGTAAATGGAAGAATCGAGACAAAACTGAATATACATTTGAAGGAAACACAATACGGATTTGCGAACAACCGCGGAACAAGAGACGCAATTGCGCTTTTTAAAACGATAATCCAAAGAGCGTTAGCCGTTAATCGAGATCTGTATATATGCTACATCGATTACGAAAAAGCCTTCGACCGAATAGAACACGGAAAGATGATAGGAATACTGCAGAAATATCTTGTGGATCGGGAAGACATTCAACTGATATACCAACTATATTGGCAGCTGACAGCCAGCGTAATGATAGACAGAAGTAAAGTTTCGAAGGATGTCACTGATATTAAAAGAGTAAGGCAGGGATGCTCATTGTCGCTTCGATTATACATATAATATCTACGCAGAAGAGATGATTAAACATCCGCTATTCGTCAAAAATGGATTCAAAGTGAATGGAGAACAAATAAGCAACATAAGATATGCTGACGACATGGTTCTGGGAGAAACGCTGCAACAGCTGCAAACTGGGAATGCAAATTAACATAGAAAAGACCAAAATAATGAAAATTAATAAAAGCTCCCAAAAAAATATGAAACCACTGGACGTAATCATTAATGGGAAAAACTGGAACAAGTTAAAAAATATACATATTTGGGCGTAAGAATCACAGATGATAGCGCCGAGATAATGAAGAAATCAAAATACGTATAATAGGGCAGGCAAGGAGTGTGTTTAATAATATAGAACGTACACTCAAAAGCTCAGCGATTAAAAAAAAAAACAACACAAGAATGAAAATACTGGGGAGTTACGTGTGATCAGTACTAAGATACGCCTCGGAAACGTGGGCAATCACGAAAATTAACCAAATCTGAAAAATTAAAAATTAGTACTCGGGTAATTCGAGGCGTATATGAAATGAAAAAATTTCAGTACTTAGAAAACGGAAATTGTGAAGTTTGCTGTTGGCGAAATTTTCAATACTCCTTAGCGCGAAGAAATAAAAATCTGGTCATTTAATCAATCGTAATTCTAATATTTGTACAGCATTAATTATTAGCGAAATATTTAAAAAAAAAAAAAAACGGTTTCAAATTATGAAAACATAAGCTGTATAGGGCAGTATTTGTAACGATAAAAATCAAACCAGTTACACTTCGTGTTTTTTACGTATCAGCACACTGTCTAAAATGAAAATTACCAATTTTTACAGTTACGTAAAAAATTAATAAACGGTTATGGTGATAGTGGGAAAATCAATACGAAAGTTCTGTCAATTCTTTTGTAAAATATCACCCTTACTGTCCTTTTTAGTTCGAGCGCTCTCCTAACAGTCACACAATGGACCGATTTTTTTTCAGTAAAGAAAAGACGGTATACTCTAAGAAAAAATGTAAAAATTTGAAAGGAATGCGGAAGTGATTATAATGGTAGCGGAGTATAGTCTAAAGAGAAAAACATGTAACGAAAATTCTGGCGTTAAAGTCAATTTGAAACTAAAACGCTCAAATGTAGCTTCGTAATTACTGACAGAAAGATCTCGGTGTCGAAAAATGCAAAATAAAACAACAATGGTAAAATATCAGCTTTTGTTGGGTAGTTTTAGCGGTTTACCAATTGTTATTATACCTCGTAAATTATTTGTTGTAACAATTTGAATTTACAAAATATCTAAAGAAAATAGGGGAAAAATGAATATTTTGAAAATTTCTGACTCGCTTAATACTTAAATAAAGCAAGCAATATAACCAGTTAGAGGCTCGGGCTGGTATCATGGAATTATTTCGATAAATTCAAATAGCTAAAATGACCGTTTAAGTTTCGGTGGGTATTAAAGTTCTTTAAATGGTATATAAAACAGAAATAAAAAGCTGCCGCAAAATTAAAAAGGTTCACGTTGACAACATAAAGGAAAAATAATGTCCATTAGGAAAATACTTTTTCCCCTTTTTTCTTTATTACTTTACATAATTGCCTCTATTAGAAACGAATTATACCGACAAAGAAGAGTCAGTCTGCGTAATTGAATGGAAGCGTCAACTTTTTTTTTACCCTTTAAAAAGGCGATTCGACAAATATTTCAAATAATTCCCTTCGATTAATTTTCTAAAAGGACTAATTGAAAAAAGTACATTATGCGTTTGGATCGTTAAACGAACGAAAAATAAAATGGAACGAAATTTAACTTTTGTTTCTATTATTACCGTATTGGGCTTTCTGGTGTTATTGCTAGTAACCATTGAGTGCAAATTGAAATCGAAATTTACGGTCGAGTTCTCAAAAACTAGACGAGAAGAAGTGAATCTGATAGCGAGTTGCGTACGAAATATTACCGAAAAATATTCGGGCGGGAGGAATATTATATTCATGATGGAACAACTAACGAACGATTTAGGTGAAACGATAATAAAAAATATAAATCACAACACGAGAATAATTTCGTCAACCAGTAACGTTTCGGCGAATTTAGGATTTTACATTCTACTACGAGATAGCGAAATGGGTAACAGTTTCGTGGATATTTTACAGAAATTACCGGCTAACGGTATGATGCGATTTGTGATAGTGTGGGATTTTCAACGGGAAAAAATCGACCTACGACAAATTCAGCGGAATACGGACGAGTTCTGGTTGTATAAAATAATCGACGTGATCGTGGTGGTTCCATTCGGAATTTCTAAGAATATTCGAATATACACATACCATCCGTTTTCTTCGACCCGCTGCGGAGAAGGAGGACCCCCGATTCTAATAAACGTCTGGAGTTCGTACCGGGAAGCATTCAATGACGAGAAGGTCGACTTGTTTTCGCAGCATAAAAAGGTATTCAATCTGCACGGCTGTCCTTTAAAATGCGTCGGAATACATCGTCCTCCGGAATCGACGATACGTATGCTCCACGACGGAACGTGGAAACTTGCTGGTACAGGGGTTCGAGTGTTCCAATTCATCGAGAAGTATATGAATTTCACGGCGATAATTTCCACGTATCAGAAATCCGATCAACAACATCGTCGAACCTACAACAGTACTCAACTATCCGAAAATTTCGATATTGCTTTCGGCAAGTTTACCAGAATCTTAGATGTTGAACCGAACGTTGATTTCATTAGCGAAAATCAAATGGACTGCTTCACTTGGGCCGTCCCACACGGTATCGGTCAGCAACCGTCAATTTGGACAAATTACGTAATTGAATTTTCAGCCGTCAGCTGGATCATCATTGGAGTTAGCATAGTTGTCGCGGCTGTAGTAATTTCATTCATATTACGTCGACACAATAGTAATCATAACGGTGACAATGACAATATACTTTCGTTTATAAACGATATCGGATTCACATTATTTATAGCCTATTCGACATTTTTAGGAGCCACCGTTAAAATTACGAATCGTAACTTTTGTCTGCGGCTATTTTTAGCCCAGTGGTTATTGTACAGTTTAGTGCTAATGGCAGGATATCAAGCCTATCTAGGCAGCCTCATGACCATTCCTCAAACCGAGCCTCAAGTTAACCAACAAGCAGACCTACTCTACACCAAGTTGATTTTAGTCGGGAAACAAGAAATGTTTTACATTCTAAATGAGTCGACCAGCGACAGCGCCGAATTCAGAAATTTAATCGACAGATTTTTCATTTTGACCCCCGTCAATATGGACCTGGTGGTAGAGCGAATAATAGTCAAACGTGATATCGGCATATTCACCTCGAAACGCGAATTCATCTACTACGTGCAACGTCGGAAACAATACTTAAATAGCGGAAACCGGTCGTCAACCAAAATCCACGTGTTCACTAATTGCGTCGTTAAATCTTACTCGTCCGTGTTTATGCTTCGTAAAGGATCACCTTATCAGTATCCGATAAATAATGTTTTAATGCGTCTATTCGAAACTGGCATATACAACCACTGGGATACTGAAAACATTAAATACGAAATCGAACACAGCATCATTTTTGCCAAGGAATTCACTCTTACGTTACGAGAACTACATGGAGCGTTCGTAGTGCTACTCATAGGCTTAACTTCGTCTTTCGTCGCATTTATCGCAGAAGTATGTACGTATCTAATGAAGGAAAATGCAGCAATGGTAAATTCTGCGTCATTACAACATAAGAGCAAATTTTTAAAAGGCTCTTTACAACAGTAACAACAAATCGTACAATTTCCTTTTTAATTACTAATATCTTTACCGATATGTTTACAATATACATATAAACTTTGCCCTTCGATCAAGCAATTAGGCAAAAGCCTTCTTAACCTCCAATCTTTTTGTTTTAAAATATCATTTCCAATTGACTACGTCATTCTTTCCCGTCTTTTATTTTATAAAAATATTAGTAATTGTACAACACGACATTCGACCTTTCTTATCTTATATAAAGTAAAGGGATATATATATTTAACTTTTCATAGAAATTATTGTACGATTCTGCAGACAGTGAAACACTGAAAACGGTTAACTTTACAACTTTTCATAAAAAAATTTGTAGTTAACAATGAAATTTATCTGCCGTAATTTTATTTCCCGATAAAATACATGTTTTTGTAGTTCATATCGAAATTGTTTCTGACAATGGCAAACTGATATTAAAACATTTCGAGCTAAACATTTTTTTAAATTTATACCAAACTCTTAAATTGATAGGGCGAAAATTTAATGCGACTCAATTCTAAAAAAAACAAAACAAGTTTAATTAAAATTAAATAAGAACTTTTTATAATTGAATCAAACGTCCGTTTATAAATAAATAACTTTATTTTTTGAATTAACGTCCTAATTTTCATTTTAAAAATCACTCAAACATCGTTCTCTTCCTTACTATTAATTAACGTATTTGTACGAAAGGAAAGATTTTTATTGTAAAATGATGGTTTCTAAGAGATTATGTTATCGTAAAATCAAGTGTATTGGTGGATAATAGCTGCAGTAATAAACTTTCATTAAAAATTTGGTAACTTATGCACTATTTACCACCTGATAATCAGAGGTGAATCAGATCAGCGAAATATAATAATTAATTTTCTAGCACAACTAACATAATTGACAGATTATAATATTCTAGATATGATATAGTTAATTTTTCTAGAAAACGGAGAAAAAAAACAAAAAAAACAAACAAACTATATATCAATTTACTTGAAACTGAAATATCTTAATAAACTGAAAATAAATTCAGAACGTATATTACGATTTTAACTCCAAACTAGAAATAAACTAAAAGGTTTTCAGCGAGCAAAATTTAAATAGTTTTCTATTCTGTATCGAAACTGAACCGCTTTATCAGGACGTGTAATTTATTTTAAAAAATTACGGCAAAATATGCGCCAAGGAGAATTCTAAATGATTGTTCTGGGCTTGGTAGACCCAATGAAGAAAGTGTTAAAATTAACACAAAAGTGAGTGTTTATTGCACAGGTTCATATTTAATTTATAGAAAATTGTTCCACGCGGTATTTTTTTTTTAAAAAAAAAGAGGGGAAAAAGATGCGTAAAAGCTGTTTGTTTATACTTTTTTGTTGTAACAACTTTAATCTTAATTCCTTCAAATCTATTTAGATTCTGCTTTACTTTGATATTACAGACGATACGCGCGTTAATTGTACAGTTTTATTTTTGCTAAAACAAAAAATTATTTTTAGAATTTACCTGCCGTGCCCATACAAATATTATCTATGATAGTGTATATTGAAGCGAGCAAAATTTACTTAAGTTATTAAATTATTTTTTCTTCACGATACTGATTTTAAATAATTGAAATATGTTGTAAGAAAATCCAAAAAATTACTATTCAATCAAGATTGGAAAATTTTCCATCTGCTTTTTATAACGGTAATAATTATCCCAGCAAATTCAAACATTATAAAATTTTCCTCTGGAAAAGCCATCGCAAATCAGAAAAATAAATATCTCACTATTCTACATTGCTATCCAAAATAAAAGCTTGGAATTTGCGGTTATTTAGTTTTTTAGATTTGATAAAATTCACAACCTTTATTACAATTACTGCAGCATTATCAAAATCGTAGATTTTATATCTTTAAAGAAGAAAATCTTTTTTCCGTTTTTCTTTCTTTCACGTTTGCCTGATCCAACTAGTGTATTATCACTTATGAACTATAAACGAATTTTTTAATATCAAACTGCATTTGATTAATACTGTCATCAAACTTCTCGAATATCATACCTTTATTGGATAGGGGAACCAATTTTTTAGTTATTTTTAAATTATCATCAATATCCCAAATAAAAACTGATAATTGCGCTATATCGATTAAGTGCTTTCATCAATGTTTTGTTTCTAGCAAAAGTGATCACTTTTGTATAAGCTTACTTTTGAGAAAAGATGTTTATATGAGGTTAGTACTTTTCCAATTTATTACATACAATGTTTTACAAAGCCATTTCATGAATATTTTTTTTGTTCGAAAATAACTTACTTTGACATTAAGTTGTACCATTTACATTTTCAAAAAAAATTGACATCGTCGTTTCTTTCACCTTTTAAATTGATTATTTTATTCAGGTTGAACTGACTTTTGTATTCACTAAATCCTATAATTTGTTTGTTTTCTAATACCTTTTATCGTAATTATTCATTATCGATAATATCCACTAAATATTAATAGTACAAATTTTTGAAAAAATTCTATAAAAAAACATACAACTATAATATTTAAAAACGCCATGTACATACCGTGAATAAATTTATTTCATTGCGAATTTCAATTTTCTATTTAATATGGTAAATAAGCGAAAATACGTAAGCTCAAAATATTATGACAAATCAGCACGAACTTTTTTTTTTTTTTGCTTTTTTTTCTGGAAATTTACAAGTGATTAGCTTGGAAATATTTTAAATTTGTTTTTATTAATCATAAAACAAATACTGGTCGCTTTCCCTTTACAATTGGTCGTTTTGTAGAATTCTCTCAACGACATCTTGATAACTCGATCCTAGTCCCTAAAAACCTCTAATTCTCGAATTCAAGCAAATAAGACATTACATCGAAAAACAAAAAGATAGTTCTTTTTTAAAATTACTAGTAAATAAACGTTTTGCTTACTTCTTGATAAACCTTAAAAATACAGCGATATCACTAAAACGAACATTGGAATTGCCCCCTTTTACAGTTATTGCTTTCGTAGAATTTTCTTGCCGATAAGACTTCGACCAGTCGATTCTTAGACCCAAAAAAACTGTAATTTGTGAATTTCATCAAAATCCTTACGAGCCTTTTTCGGGAGCCCATATATATATATATACATAATACATGCACAAAATGTTCGCTCATATTATAAGATGTATAAGTGTAAGTTAGGTTCTCGGAAACCACTCTAACGATTTTAATGAAAGTTACGAATTCGGGAGGTTTTTAAAGTCTAGAAAGCTACTGGTCAAGATCTCATCTTGCAGTAAATGTTATGAAATGAGCAACTGTGAAAGGGAGGAAAGCTCATGTTAGTTTTAGTGATCACCGTATTTTTAGGGTTTATTAAAAAGTAAACCAAACGCTTATTTTCTATAGTAAAAAATAATACATTTATTTACAATGGTAATTATATAAAATGTTATATACCGTATTTACTCGCGTAATTTACGTACCCTAATTTTTGCACACATTTTTTTGGAGAAATAATATAAACCATATTTTCGCGTTATTAAAATACATTAATAGGTTCAACATTACTAGACAATATCTAATTTCTTAGAAGTAAATTACCGGTACTCGAATTTATGAATTACCGTAATGTAGTTACCTATGTATAAATATATTTGATTCGAAATAAAGGTAACTGATTTCACTTAATGAGTGTTTTGTTTAGGTAAGAGGTAATTTTGAAATACACACCTATTACGTAAGGGAGAGCGCCCATCTAAGCGATACGATTCCGATACGACAGCGATTTTAAATCGTAAGCGATAGCAACACGATTCCGATACGACGTAACGCCCACTGAAGCAACGCGATTTATCCGCTGGAGAAGCAACTTAATTTATGATGTGGTGTGATAGTGCAAAAAATGTCATATTTTTCTTTGTTTTCCTGTTCTTTTTTTAATGAAGAAGCAATGTATCGTTAGTAAATCTTAACAATTTAAATCAAAAAAGAAAACAACGTTATTGAGTACATCCATTTTTTCAAAAGAGTAACAAAATAAACGCTTTAATGTTTATAAAAAACTGAATATATACTCGGAAAAGTTCTAAAGTTTTTATGGAATGAATAAGGAAACGTTTAATTGGTTAGTAGAGAAAATTGGCCAAAAATTGTAAAAAAAAACACCCATTTTAGAACATTTATACACCGCAGAAACGTATTTTAATCACATTACGGAAAATACATTTGTTAATTATGTATATTTAAATGTTTAGAAACATTTTCTATACCATATACATATATATTGCTGTTAATTTATATTACATAACAAAATAAGAAAATGTAAATATTAATATTTATTTCATAAATATGAATTGTTTTTAAAAATATTCTGAAATAAATTTAAAACACCGATTTTAAATTGTTATTTTTGCCGATTATTCATATTACGCATAAAAATTCAGAATGTAAACAAACAATCGCTGGCTCAAGCAACTAAATATAAAACATGTAGCACTCGAGCGACGGCGATACGATAGTTGCTTATCGGTTGCTTGTCGCATCGCGTCAGTGGGCGCTAACTCATATAATAACGTGGGTTATATTCTGAACTACATCTAGTTGCTATCGTATCGGAATCGTATCGCTTCGGTGGGCGCTCTCCCTAAAACCCTCAAAGTTGCCGGTTGATCTGATCCCCCGTGTAATTTACGCACCCCTTTTTTTTGGCTGTTTAAAAACGACAAAAAAGTGCGTCAATTAAGCGAGCAAATACAGTATATAGATATATATATATATAACTGAATTTTCAAAAAGAATTCTAACGGTTTTGGTGAAATTCACGGATTAGTTTTTTGAGCATTTAGGAATTGGTAAGCCAAGGTCTTATAGTTAAGAAAATTATACGAGATGAGCAATTGTTAAAGAAAGAGATCAATATTTATTTTAGTGATAAATAAGAACAAACTTAAAATTCGTAAGCCAAAAATATATTACAAATATTTTTGGCTTATGATTTTTCATTTTTTTTTTTATATCAGGTTTAATAGTGAATAAAGAATAATTCGCTTATTTACCACCTAAACAGAAAATTGAAAATCGCGATGAAATAAATTTATTTACATTATTTACGTGGTGATTTTAAATATTACGTAAACTAAAATACACTTTCAGAATTAAAAAGTAAGGTACGTATGCAACCGTGTAAGTTTTGTATTAAATGCAAATTGTTGTTTTTAAATGCTTATAAAACTCATGAATACTTTAACTGATCTGCAAGTTCGAAATAAATCCGGGCAGTGCTCGGCCAGCAAATACAACGTATGTAGAATATAAAAAAATTAATAAAATAATCTAAACTTAATGAATAGCGAATGAAAATCGTGCACGATTTAAAGACTGAAGAACAGTTAAAAGAAAATAACGCGAAGTTTCAAAAAATAACGTGGTTCAATTAAAACCAAATTAGGAACTTGAACAGCAAACACGTGTTCTTATATGGAACAGACAGACAGAACTGAAACGCTGTTAAAAATAGTTCATCGTCTTTAAATTACGAACGAATTGTTTTGAGAAAATTATCGTACACTATATGAATATGTAGCTGACAACGAACCAGTTGAAATCCAAGTTAAGTATATGGCACAAAAATAATAAAAAGTGTATAAACACACAGACAAACGGTAAAACAACTGAAACAATTCAAACCATTTGTCTACATTTACTAGATAAAAAAAGAAACATGATGCGCGGGTTTTCTGAAAATAAATCGTTGCTTGTACTTAAAAAACATAAGTGCAACAACTTATTGTAAATATGTTTAATACAATTCGTAAAAACAATACAAACGTCAATACTTTGTGTGATCCCTAGAAAAGTAACTGTATGATCATTTAAATACTATTTTCTTAAAAAGTATTTCTTACATCTACTTGGTTTACAGAATATATTATTCTTAAACATTAAGGGGCCACAAAAATGATATTAATGGGCTGCAGGTTGAAAAACACAACTTTATATTCCTTGGCATAATCGTGGGTACCGATAAAAACTGTAAATGCACGGGTTTTAAAAATATGAAATAAAATTACGCACTAACGAGTAAGAATTTTATTTTGTAAAGCCTACGATTTTTTGGTTTTCATTATATTATTGTCGATTTTTTATTTTTTTTTTATTTTGACAAAGTTCGCTTATATGAAACAGGTTTTGAAACATTTTCAATATGTTACTAAAGACTACATAAAAAAATGAAGAATCTCAATAAATTAGTGTACGGTTTTGACTGTTTTTAAATTAATGTTTTCTGAAGAATAGTTTAATATATTCATCATTGTGCTAGTTGAAAGGAAAATGAACAATATTCTAGTGACTAGTGCGTTAAGTTAAAAAAGATAGCTTCGATCTCGTAAAAATTTACTCATATTAATTAATGAGGTAACAATATAAAATAAAATTTAAAAAAAAACACTGATTACAAAAGAAACATTTTGCATTAACAATTAAAATAAATTAAAAAAATATCATACTGAATTGTTTTGGAGAACTAGACTTAAGATTTTTTTAAAATTTACATTAAATGTTAATGTATTTCCATCATTTTTTTTTTTTTTTTTTTTTTATTTCATAAAGATAGCATTATTAAACAATGCTGTAAAAGTATTTGTTTCTCGATGTACAGTTATTTGCGGTTTGCGCGGCAATCTGTGAAACCACTGATTACACTCTGAACACATGTTGTACAATTTATTATTCATTTAGAAATCACAATGTGTACGAAACATTATAACATATAGGACAAATGACATTGGATACAATCCGAGAGCTTAACCAATTAAAATTTTACAATATAGTAAACTCTACTAGGAAATATAGCAAGCACTTTTGTAACTTAACTGAAGCAAATGTGTATTTTAAGACTGGTCGCATTAAATTACACGGAACACTTACAAAGGACATTACATGATTGCTTTATGAGATTCCAATAAAAAACAATCGAGATGAAAAATAATACTGTATTCGAAAAATATGCGACTAATGCAGTGTAAAATTTCTAACAGTAGCAATTACACTACCATAGCTAAATTTAAAATTATAATTTCGTTACCTTAAACGTTACAAAATACAAATTTTAAATTTTTTAACGATTAACTAGATCAATAATAACTTTATAATAACTTACATTAGGAATTTTCCACCCCCTTTTTTTGGTTAAACTTTTAGACATATCAACTAGAACCACTTCAATCATTACTAAACAGATACTATATTTCATAAAATACCATTTTTTTTTTTTGAAAAAACTCGTAATTCAAACAAAACATTTTGTTTACAAACGCACATGAATAAAGATTTCAAACAGATATATTGAAAAATTAATGTAATACAAACATATAAATTAAAACAAATAAATAATAGTTATACCAACAGACTTTTCGTTAATGTTCTATTATTTACAAAATTACATTATGTGGATTGAACTTAGTTCAGCAAAAGTACGATGCAACATATTTTCACTAAAAAGAAACTTTTAAATGTTTATCACTCTCGTCAACTAGCCTTATATACAAATTCAAAACAGGAAATTTATCCGCTTTTAATACTTAAATTGATATAACAGTATTAATGTAAGTCATTTTAACGGCTGTAAACAGCGACAACGTACCGAACTAACAAATCATTGGAACTTAACAATCATTTAAAACACAGTATTGTAAAATAAATATGTATTTTTTAATTAAAGTTATACAGACCACGTCGTTAATTTGTAATTGATTACCACACAACTGTAACATTATACACAATTACCTGTAACAAAATTAAAAAATATACATGAATTTACAACAAAACATATCAACTTTTCTTATACATTGAACCCGCGTGATTTTTAATTTAAATTCGGTAATTACACACCAGTTCTAAAAACTTATATTCTGTATAGACGGACAATAATATTTCCAAAATGTACCTAATTTCAATTTTTTTTGGTTAAGAACAACTATTTTTCAATTTAAATTTAAATCACTAAAACTAAAGCGTTTAAATCTTACAAATGATCAATGTATTAAAACTTTTTAATGAAAATTTTTGAAAACAAAAATACTGGCAGTTGAAATTTATATTTCAATCATATAGGCTTAAAAAAAATTTACTTCCATTCTACTCACTTTTCATAGAATTTCATATTCAAGTACACACCTTTATTCAAAGAAGAACTGATTTTTATATTAATATTGACAACACTGTTTCAACGTTTATTAATAAAACCGGCTTAATAACTACATTTCTCCGAGCGATTTTCTAATTATACGTAACATATAGTATAAAAAAGTAATTACAAATTAGGAAACATACATTGTTTTCTCCGCTACTACGACACCTTGCGTTGAATTTGTTGCAGCAGATACTTCTTCTCTGCTCGCTTCATCGAAGTTTTCAACTAAATCTGGTACTTCATCATCTTCATCAATCGCCACCCTATTTGCAGAATTCGAACCCGAACCGCTTCCGGTCGCAAGACGTTTTAATTGATTAATTCCTTCTGGACCTAACTGGCTTATGATTCCGGGTAACATATCTGTGATCTGTTTATTTTCTGAGTGTCCGGTAATGGCGAAAGTGTTCGCTGTCAACGACGCCTGAGCTTTCGGATTATTGAAATGAATAACGGTTCCATCTTCTTTAAACATATTAACTTCTTCTATACCTGGTATAGTATTGACAGCCAACTTTTTCAAAGAACTCTGTAGCTTTTTATCGTCGGTAGCTGCGGTTGTATGAACAACCTTCTTCTTTCGGCGAGGTGTTCCTTTGCCACCGATACGAACTTGCGTCTGTAATTTTTTTAACTTTTCCGGATTCATAATAGGAATACAACTATAATCAAAAAAATAATAATTAAAAACTTACAAAAAAAATAAACCCCGCAAAACACGCTGCACTAAGAAGAAACTACCAAACAGCGAGGTTACAAACTGCTGCGTAGTCACAGAATAAAAGCGATGGAATGAATTTTAATCGCAATGCAAACTAAACGAATAAAGTATAAATAATATTAAGAGCTATCATAAACAACTGTATTAAATATAACGTTAAAATATGCGCATTTATATAATTTAAAGAAAAAAGGCAACAAATCCGATTAATTTTTAAATTTGAAAAAAAAAATAGTTCATTAAAATATTCGCACACTTTAGGCCGTTACAGGAGAAACATGTCCTAATTATTATGTTTTAGATTTATATGCCGATAACATATTATCTTTTAAATATATTGCTTTCATTCTATGATATATAAACGCCGCGGAAGATAATTCGCCGGTTTGGTCATAATTAATGCTGGATTTTCTACATTTAGACTAACCCAATTCCGAATATGAAATCAGTGCTTCGCATTCTGTTATGAATTAGTTATTTAACAAAAAATGTAGTGTGCGTTGTTTTTTTTTTATCTAGGTTACGGTTTATTATAATTACTTTCAGTTTAAAAAAATTTAATTTTCCAGTTAATCATGGTTTTATACAATTTTAAAAAGATAACTGTCGTCCCGACGGCTAAGGTATATTTTCTCTCTTTAAGCTCGCTTGTTACTGACCGTTTTTAAATATTTCCTTTACTGTTTGTTTAAAAAATAAACTTTTTCATTATGTTTACAGGATTTCATCGATATTATGTTATCCAAAACTCAAAGAAAAACTCCAACAGTTATACATAAACATTACAAAATATCGAGGATAAGATCTTTTTACATGAGAAAAGTTCGATACAGTCAACAGAATTTTAATGAACGATTATCTTTGATTATTCAAGAATTCCCAAAGTTGGACGTAAGTTATGTCAATGAATTATCAAAATAAATATATGTAAATGTTAGTTTTCGTCAAAAAATATAAATACAAGTTATTTTAAGAATCGTAGGAAGGCCATTATTTCCGTTCGTAATTATTTCCCATCCTTTCTTTCCATATTTATTTTTGTTTCCATCCTTTCCTTTGAAGTTTTCCTATACTCCGGATTTTCATTACATTTCGACTTTTAATTCTTTTTCTATCTTGAACTTTCAACTTTTAATTGTGCTCTCAGCGCTTGCTTAACCTTATTTGCCGTAACACGTTTTTTTGTCGGATGATTTTGCTCATCATTTGCGTAGACATTTTAATTTGTAGCCTATAAAATCAATTTTTTTTTTTTTTTTTTTTTTTTGTTCATTATACCGATAATGGATTCAAAAACAACGGCGATCTTAACGTAATTTGATAATAATTTATTGTCTTCAATGGGGCACTAAATTGAGATATAATAATTTGCAAATAATGGTTTAACTTCAATAAACTATGCATATGTATATTAACTAAAAAAGAAAAAACTAATATGTTGAAGGGGAGGTACTTTTCGAGCTATTGAGTAATCGGCAGAGCATCCCATTTGCTTCTCAGCCGTTTTGGCGGATTGTCTGTAAGTTCAGATGAGTGCATTCTGTTGACGAGGTGGCCATCCAACCGGGAAAACTGGAAATAAGCCGAAAATGTTGTCGTAAAACCAGGAAAAAAAGTAAAAATAGCCAAAAACGATATTTTTAATAAGAAATTATTTGAAGCGAAAAATGAATGCATTTTTTAATGTGCTTTACTCAAAATAAATTACGAAGTTCTGATTTATTCGTATAAAATATGCTGCGGCGGTCAATATTATCAATAGCAACAAAACAATTCCATTCTTCTTTTTGCACAATTCTAGTAATCAGGAAATCGGGAGGATTTGGATCAGGAAAACCGGGAATAATTGGAATTTAAAAATTATATTTGAGCGACTACCGTGGTTGATATTGAGATTATTACTATGGATATTGATTAGTGTAAGTCTCCCGGAGAAATGAAACATTAAAGTCATTATGCGATGTCAAAAAAAAGCATAAAATGGCGCACACGTATTGTACGAAGTATACTTAACTGCTGTTGTTGAATTCTGTTAACATTATTATTACAGGTAGAATCATATAACTATATGTCGCCAAATCGCCGCAATCATAATTGAATAAATACATACTTTCATGTTTAAATTCAATGCTGGCCTACGTTCCAACAATGGATGTATTCGTTCAGCGCCAGCGGCAACGGTCTGTCCAGTTTGTGCCACGTGAGGGTGTCATTGTAAATTTTAGGTTTATGTACATTGCGAGATATCGTACCAGATGAACTTATGGAATTTACATTATTGTTTATTTTTATAGTGGACATTCAGTTGTTCTGCTTGCGAATGTAATATACTAGCACTTATTTGTATTAAAAACTATTCTCCAGCGTTGTGCTCGCTTGGTTATTCGGTTTAAGTGGTTCAGAACAACGACATTTTCGTGCGTGGCATTCATATTCAATACAAGAATTGTTATACTATATTATCAGCAAATGTTGTTAATATTGTTTGATTATAAATCAACAGGTTGAATGTGTAGAAGGAATTATAAAAGAAGGCCCGCGTGATACCAATTATAAAACTTTACGTTCTTCCAAAAAAAGGAATCTTTGATCCTGCCAGCAAATAGATCTGAAGCAAGAAATTGCTTAATTTGTAAAATAGCCCAGGTTGCCACACTTTATCGAACCCCGGGTAACGTCCAAGAAAACCACGGAACATACTTCGTTTTTTTTCTAACGTTGAGGAAATTTATAACACTCTCGGCGCGAAAACGGAAACGGTAGTTTGGTATTACATCGTTGTCTTTTATAATCATATATATATATGATATAGTATCAATTTTTCCGAAATCTTGGATAACGAACTGAGTAAACTAATTAGTCTGCAGGAAGATATTTCGATTTGCGTAGTACAATTGTTATAGATTTTTTTCGTATATGGAGAAGTATCCGATCCGCAATATTCTATTAAATCTATAGCATAACAAAATCGTCGATTTCCTAGGCTAGTGCGAGGTAATTTCACTAGTAAAGTTAACTAATCCTGGTGTTTTCCGTAATAATACACTAAATACATTTAGATACCTCTTTTGGAATAAAGAATTTGGTATCATTCGAGAACGATAAGTTTTATTAACGAACCTTGCGTAAATGCGAATTATATATTACAAGAATCGAGATGCAAAAAAAAAAAAAAAAAAAAAAAAGGCGGTGTCTAGGTACCTTTGATAGGATCCTAGGATCCTTTCGCTTTTTGCTGGATATTAGCTATAAAGTCACCCGTAAAGTATACGATAAAATAAAACAGGTTAAAAGAAAAAACATACTACTTTAACTTCGCGAAGTTAAGAAGAGGCAAAATTTTAACAGAATTTTACTCTAACCGAGAAAACATCAACTTTTTAATTACGTGCTTGACGTTAGAACGTATAAGATAATTTGTCGACGAGCGTTTAGCTTGATGAAAGAAATCGGTGTAATTAAATAATTAAAAAAACCGCGCTAATTTTCATATTCAATAAAATGTACACGTGTTTAGAATTGATCTTATACAGCTGACCGCGCGAAATGCTTGCTGCTTGAATCTCGATACTCGCACGCACGCACGCACACCCGTATATAATAGGAAGAGACAGAGTGAAAGAGAGAGTGAAGGTCACCTGGAGGACAAAGCATAACGCTTTTTCGTTATCTAATTATTTCTGCCAGTTTACTCCTACCGACAAGTCGCGTAAAACAACTTCGTTCCAAAAAAAAAAAAAAAAAAAAAACAAAAAACGGCGCTAAGGTATTTTGCGTTTATCTTTTTGTCAGTTTTAGCCCAATTATTATTGATCTTTACATTGTACGTTCTTTTATTTCGCTTAGAGTTCATGGATTCTGTTAGCTGGTGCATACTTTCAATTTTGTAATGTTTAATTATTTTTTTTGGCCTGGTGACTAACCATTTGGCCATTGTTTAATTTTATTCTTCAGTTTTGCCGATAGTAAACAGATAATTTCTTTAAAGATGAATAACGTGTTTGTTGTAATTTTCATCTGGCTATTCGTGTTTTATGTATCAACTTTCTTATTTGAACTGGAATGAAATGATTTGTCACTTTTTTTCATATCGCAGTGGAAATACAAGGGCGAGCAAAAGTCAGGGTGCAAAATTGCAAAATTAGAAACACAAGATTTACAAAACGAATATTCCATTGTTTATTTTCGTTTCAATCAATCAGAACACTTTTTTATTTTTTTTTTTTATTTTTGTATTATTTTTTTTTACCGAAGATGTTGAAAGTGTTGTCCACCAAACTCAATACACTTCAAATAACGGTTAATATTCGCGGCAACCGTTCGATTTCGCAATTCAACGTCTTCATTAATGATACCGAACTCTTCAGTAATGCTATCCCGTGACTATTCCAAGTTATGAACGGTTTTAGAAAACGTCCTGTCCTTGACAATACCCCAGAATGAGAAGTCCATCAAGGTTAGGTCTGGAGAACGGGGTGGATAGGCCGTACGACTGGCTTTTTCCAATCCAATTTGGAAAATTAGCGTTGAGAAATTTACGCATTTGCAATCTATAATGAGCTGGCGCTCCGTCTTGCTGTCGTCAAAGCGGTCATTCTCATTTAAAGTCTGTCGAAATGTTGTTAACATTTCAAGGTACATAGCACAATTGACATTGGTATCAAAGAAATATGGGCCTACAACATCGCGAGCTTCAACTCCAGTCCAAACCATAACTCCAGGTGCATTCACCTCTTTTCCAAGATCATATGCGGATTTTTATCCGACCAATAAACACGGTTGTACCGACTTACACAGCCGTTCATCTTTAATATCGCTTCATCACTTCACAAGATGGATTTAGCAAAATGTGGATCTGCTTTGTTCATTACGAGATACCATTCACAAAACTGCACGATTCTGTGTATGTGTGTGCATGTGTTTATTTATATGCTTTTCTGATGAACACGTACTCTCTAAACGTTCGGCGCATTGAATGAAATTAATCTTTCTTACTACAAAGATAAGAAAAAAGTCCATTTTGTTTAAAAATGTCAGAAATTTTAAAAATAATAAAAAATATTTTAACTGTTTATGTTTGCATTGGTTATGTTTTATTTGCAGTGAAGTGCGATTATGATTACCGATGTTTTAAATAGAAACAGAGTTGTTTAACATGCATATTGAAGAAAATTAAAAAATACCTTAATTAGTTATTAAAGAGATGATGTAAGATAACTTCAGGAGAAATTGTGCATATAGTGTTAATAGAAAAAGGTGCGCTAAGCTTTGTTGTGTAACGTTATTTTGCATTTAGGTCCCTGTCGATAGACCAAACTGGTGCCAGCTTATACTGTAACTGGCGTTATGGCGCTCCTATATATCAGTTTATGCTCAAAATAGAGATGCGATGAAGAAAAAACATTGATTTTTAAATTTTATTTAAAGTATAATTAATGTGTTTGCTAAAAGTTAAGTCAGATTTGAATGAAAAAATATGAAGATACTTTAAAGTTGACTGATTATACTCGTATGATATTAAAGGGTTTAAACTTTGCAGCGTTTTTTAATAAACATGGTTTTGTTCAGTGAAATTTTCTGGTGGTTTAGATATTTGTTTATTCTATAAAAGTTCTGTCTGTTCGTCTTCTTTGAATAGAGTCAGCTTTAAACTAAAAACAGTAAACAACCATGTTGAGCCAGCTTGATATCTAAGTTTAGGGAAGTCGTTGAAATAAAAAATGAACAAAAACGGTCATACTCTTTAAATAACTATTGATAATACTAATAAAATAACAGGGAATCAAATGAAAAATATACACTTTTTTATGAAATAATAATAATATATTTAATTTTAAACACTGGAGCGTTTCAAAATGATTACACTATATATCACTGATGTTAATTTAAAAGGAAAACAAAATATTTTATTTCATTTTGTTTTCATTTTAAGTTAACATGATATATACGGTGACCATTTCGAAACGCGTCATAAATTTAAATATATTATTATTATTTTATAAAAAAAGTATATATTTATCATTTGGTTTATTTGATAAGTAACAGAAATAATACGTTTAACAAATTTCGACAGAAATAACAGAGAATTTGAATTAAAAATAATTTAAACTCCTTTTTTTCAATAAGTGTACCAAGTTATATAATTTTAAAAAAATTGGTCGTGAATTGAAACAGACAAGCGATTAAAATGTTTTATAAACTTAAAAATTCGTAATCTTTAGATTTTATTTTATTTTTTTTAATTTCTCGATCTACCAATGTTTTTCCTTAAAGTTTTCAGAATTTCCATTGAAATCATTAATTCGCATAAATAGTCTGTTTTAATATTTTGCATAATTTTCCTCTTTAATAGAATAGCATTTCGATATTAATCTTATTTTTAAACTCTTGTCTTACATCTCATTTTTTGTTTCATGATTTAGTAAAATTTAAATTTTTTTTGTTTTTTTCATTCCGATAAGTTTATTTAATTCTGTTTGATTTTGATTTCCCTCCGATCTAAATCGTATATTATTAAGATAATCGTAGCATCGTAATACATTATTAGAATTTTAAGTTCTATTTATAATTGGTTGCTATTTGCTTTAATGTATACATAGTGGTAGCTTTGTTTTGATTTTTGTAGACCGACCTAATACATTTATTATACGTTTCTATTCTAGAATGTTCATCCGTTTTATGCAGATTTAATGAATATTTTATATGACAAAGACCATTACAAATTAGCTTTGGGCCAGATTAATCAAGCTCGTCATTTAATAGATAAGTAAGTACTACAAATTTGTTATTTATAATTCAAAAAATGTTTTAAATAATTGCAGTTTGTACTAGTGTGTATAAAAACAAATATCATACGAAGATTGCAACTAACCACAAGCCTTTGAGCGTGCTCTTCTTTATTTTTTTTTTATAGCACTTAAATTATTTTAATTCAAAAATTTTAATTTAATTTTTTAAACTTTAAATTAAAATATCTAAACTCTAAACGGCTGAGTCTAAGCGAGAGAAATGTTCCAAATGTGATGCTCATTAAAATGAGACATCAATTAAAGTAGATTTTTACGTTTTGAAGTTGTTTTGAAAGAATTATGAATATCGTGCAGTTAATTTTAATTTTTTGTTTCTTCATATAAAATTTTTTGAATTTTTATGTTTTTATTAAAAAAGGTAACATTTATATATCTTGAACTGCTATTGAACCAACAAACACCGTTTAGTAGAGAGTTTTAACTGTAATTTATTTACTTCTTTGCTCACGCGAACCTTTCATTCGTACGAAAAAAATATTCAGGTATTACATTTCAGTTCAGACTGATTGGAGAGAGATAAGGTTGCCTGATTAAAAGGAACCCGTTGGAAACAGTGGTTAAAATTAACCCATTTCTTTTATGTGTATAATTAATTTATTCGTGACTGTTAGGTTTGTTTTCTTGAAATTTTACATATTTATTTTGTAATTTATGTTTGATAATTAATACTGAAAACTAAACTTTTTTACTTAAACGAAATGCTAATATAATAATTAATGTTTAATTCTTACTTTTTGTCTTTATATATATATATATATATGTATGTTATGTTTGCAGTGTTGGAAAAGAATATGTTCGACTATTGAAATTCGGTGATTCATTATACAGATGCAAGATGTTAAAACGAGCAGCTTTGGGAAGGTTAGTAGTAGGTTTTAAAAATACATATATTTAAAATATAAGAAAGTTGAACTTGAAAAATTAATTTCTGAAATTAGAACTAAAGTTAATGATGATGCTGTTTTAAACGAAATGAGTGGTTAAAGTTTCCATAATTTTGATAAAATTATCATGAAAAGAACATTAAACTAAGCGATAATCCGAATTTAAAAGAGGTTAATTAGCTCGAGTGATTCTTCAAGACTTCGTTGTATAAGTACGCATAGAGTTACTCCAGTTCATGAGTTATTCTTTTATTAAAATTTATGCTGTTTAATAAATTTTGGTCAATCTATAACCCGTCACACGCGTATGGTTTTGTCCGCAGACTTGCGCGCAGGTTTCAAAAAATGCAGGAAATTACTCAGCGTTAAATGTGATGCGTGACATCAGACTTAACGTGTAATGATATCGGTACAGTTAAAAATTGGCCTGACTTATCTCTCGTGCGAATTAAAATACCACAGTTTGCCACGGACTTGCGGACAGGTTTACTCAACGATTTCGCTAGAGCTTTCACCATTTCTAGTATAAAACTGTTAAACTGTCGTGAAAGCTGAATCGGTTTTTACGATTATTCGGGAGGTCAGATAAATGTGCGGACTTAATTACAGTTTTTGTCTCTAACTTGCAGTTAAGTCAATACACTTCTCTCTTGACAGGTATGCCGGCGAGGTTACCTTTTGTCGTTAATAAACAGTCACAGTTATGTCTGTACGGTTATCTGTATAGACCTGCCTGCAGACAAGTGAGTAACTTTATCTTTTCCGTGGATGGTCCAAACTTCTGGCAGTCAAGTCCGCGGCCATATATGTGTGGCGGGCTAATGTGCTAAGTGATGAATCTATAAAACTATTTTTTGAGCGTAATATTATGTTGCGATTAAAATATCTACAGACTTACATAATGTACAGAGGGATTCCTAAAGTGTAGTAGTTTTAAAAATGCAACAAATTAACCATAGTTTCATAAAAAAATCGAAATTTATGCTTTACTGCCTTGTGCAGGTATTTCCATTTAATAGGAAAAAAACAATGTCGAGCATATGTGCTTTGAGGTCACTATCAGAAAATAAGATCTGTAGTCTAAAGAATAACCGACATAAGATTCTTTTTCGTAAATGTTGGTAGTACTGTTTTTATTGATTCACCAATTGTTCTCTTTCATGTTACTTAAGGAATTGTTTCTGCATTTACTTGTTGTGCAGCAGTTTATTAAAAAATAATGCTTTGTGATCGTGAACACTCATTTAATTTTTTTTTTAAAAAGGAGTTTTTTAATTGTCGTGTACTTTTTCGCATCATTGTGTTCTGTTAAGTTATTCGATCATACCTAGGCAGCAACCGCAGTGTAGTTAGTTAAGCAAGTTGGTTCTAATACCGTTACCGCACGTTGAAAATATGAAACTCCTCCCCTCAAAAAAAGTTGTTTGTTTTAAAACAGTTTACTGCTTTTTTTTTTTCTTTTTTTTTTTTTTTTTAGAAATAATTTTATATTGAAAATAAGTTTTCAATGAATTAGAGGAATTATTGGAATAAATGAAAGGATTAAATGGAATTGCATGTTTAGACTTGTAATATTTAAGCAGTTTGTTTTTAGACCTATAATCATCTGCAAAAAAAAAGAGAAAAAAAACCCAAAACAAACGGAGATTAATAACAGTATAAAACTAATATTCACATAGCCAGATAGATTTCAAAGGAATATCAAAAAGTGCTTGAATTCTTTACACGTTAGAAAACTAATCAGATTCATTTTTGAAAACGCATATCTGTATGGGTATTTTAAATAGTTTTTTCTTTTTCTTTTTTTTTTTTTTTGAAATGAAACTTTTTATGGGACACTACGAGTTTTAAGATAGAGAGTAAACTTGTCGAGCTAACAAAATCTGTTAAACTATTTGTCCTTTTCTTATGCCCGTTCACTGGAATGTAAAGCGAGAGAGCCAGAAAAAAAAATTAAATCAAATATTTAATGGCGTAGGTAAAAAAAAAAAATATTAATTTTACAACAGATAAGAAAATTTGAATAAATTGTTTACTATTGTAAATATAAATTCTATATTAAAATGAAAAGTCGACGCGATTCACTTGTTATGATAACAAAAATTTCAAAAAATTTCCCTTATTTTTCTATTCATATTATTTTATTTTTATTAAAGTGAAACTTTTTATTGAACACTATGAATTTTGAGATAGAAAGTAAACTTGTTGCGCTAACAAAATTTGTTAAAAAAGTTAGAAAGATTGGTAACTAAAATTTTCATAATAGTCGATCAATCTATAGAAGCATTATGGTCATCGTAAGCGAATTATTTTTATTTTCAAGTAAAAGTTACAGTGAAAATAAAGATGTAATTTGTGGTATTTATTTTTAGTTATTGTCAAAGCGATGGCGTTAGAAGTGAAACCTTTTAAGGAATGCGATAAATTTTAAACAAGTTAACAAAAAAAATACATTGAAATTGAAGTAAAGAAATATTTACTTAAAACTATATAACAGAAATTATTTGTAATATAAATTGATAACAATGTACAGATATTCTCGAATTAAACTCTACAGAAGTTTCACTTGCATATACTATAATTACCTACGTATATGTAACAATATATGTAACAATAAATATGTACGTACAAGTGAAACTTCTATATTGTTTGATTATCTACACATTGCTATTGATTTATATTAAAAATCATTTCTGTCATAGTTTTAAGTAAATTTTTCTTTATTTCAATGTATTTTTTTTTTGTTTTTTTTATTGACAGCTTTTGCATTTCATAAAAATCTTCACTTCTAACGCCGTTAGTTTTTGACTGACGCCCATATTTTTTAACTTTGACAAATTCTGAAAAAACATTTTTAAACAGATAAATACAAATGAAAAGAAAAAAAAAAAAACAGTTTTCATGTATATGCTTTTTAACTGTATAACCAAAATTCAAATTGACTTGATAAAACAAAAAATATGTAAATCTAAAATGTATAATGGATTAAACTTTTTCTGTGGCAAAGTTTTTAATTGAATTCTTATTTTGCCCGAATTAATGTTTTCTTTATCTTTCCATTCTCTTAACGGTTAGTTCGCTCCATGAATTTATAGTACATTTGTATTTAAAATTTACGTTGTGTTTTAGATTAGAGATAAAATAAAAATAATTTAAATATAACAAAATTATATGTATCAAAAACAACTTTAGTCGTTATGTTTTGCAGTAATGAACCTCATTTCTTCAATGTAATTATGAATTGTGTCGGATTGTAGATATAGTGTTTATTTAGAAATTGATATAAATTTTCCCGATTTGTTTTGTGAAAATTAGAATGGTTACCATAATGAAAAAACAGGCCCCAAATTTGGTTTATTTGGAGCAAGTGCGACAACATTTGTCACGATTGCCGACTATCGATCCTTATACAAGAACAATATTACTTTGTGGTTTTCCTAACGTAGGGAAATCTAGCTTTCTTAACAAGGTAAAGTATATATTTAGTTGTAAGTGTTATTATATAAATTGTAGGTAAATTTTTTAAAATATGTAGATTTATTAAATTTAATTTTTATCTTTTTTAGATTAATAATTTTAACTTAAAAAAATTATTTGCTTTACAAATAATAATAATATAGCGGATACTGAAATAGGAAAATACCTAATATTTAAATTTCCAGCAGTTTAAAATAATTAAATAGTTGAAATTTCGGACAAAAGGCGAAGAATGTTTTGGGTTAATTTAAAGTTAAGAAATTAAAGAAATTTTTTTAATAAAACTTTATTTTTAATTATTTTATATTTTCGAATTTTAAGAAAAGAATAAGATTGAACAAATAATTTTTTTTTTATTTTGTAGAAAAAAAGAGTAAAATTTTTCTACCTATATAAACGTTACAAGCAATATGTAATAATCAGTATTAATTTTTAATTTTTTGATATTAAAAATTCTTACGATGAATAAGTCATCAAATTATCGTTTCTGGTACATTATCCGATTCCGAAGTCTTTACGTAACTTTTTACTTTATAAAAAATTATTTCGATCTCTCCCTTTGCTTTTGAAAGGTAACTACTTTCAGTAATAGCCTGTGTTTTGCGGTGAGTCTATATACTAGTATTAGTCGAACATTTTTATATTTTGAATTTTTAACGTGTATTATTAATTTTGTGTTTAACTATTTCGATCGAATAAAATATACTTGTTCTTTATATAACTACGATTCTGTTTAGAATTTCATGCATACCATATTTTAAAAATGTAGTTTTCGATCTATTATTTTGTAATTTTCCATTCCACTTTTTTAGCACTCTTTCAAATAATTAGATGAGGCTATTGAGGAGTTTTTTATACTAAAAAAATCTTTCGCGCTAACGCTATTAGCAACGAATTAAATCATTTTACAAAAAAAAAAAAAAAAAAAAAAAGCACAACTGAACAACAAACAATTATTAGTTTCGATGTCACAATTGATTTATAAGCGCGATTTACTTTTTTCGGAAGAAGGGTTGCAGTATCCAATTTACTGTTAACACTAATAACGGGTTTTTTTGATTTTATAAATTGACCGTTCGTTTCTTTATTATGCAGTCTCGAAAAAGGATCAATTTTTATCATTTTTAAATAAAGCTAAATAAATTTATTTATTTTTTTTTTTCTTGTTTTACTCAGTACCATTATAACGCTTATTGGGTTATAATTTTTCATATACGGATGTTGAATTCTGCCCTTTTACCAGTTTTCATACATTTTACAACTTCCCATATCTTGGTCTGCTTCGTTGTTCGAGCACTTCATAACGATACTTATTGGAGAAGTTCCAGTAATCTGTATTTTGCACAACTTTTTATTTTTTTCCCATAGATTACACGAGCCGATGTAGAAGTTCATTCTTACGCATTTACAACCCGAAGTTTGTACGTTGGTCACACCGATTATAAATATCTTAGATGGCAAGTAATAGATACTCCGGGAATATTAGATCACCCGTTAGAAGAAAGAAACGTCATAGAGATGCAGGCGGTGACAGCATTGGTACATTTACGAGCTGCTGTCCTATATTTTATCGATGTTTCTGAACGATGCGGTTACAGCATAGCGCAGCAAATTAAATTATACGAGAGTATTAAACCGTTATTTACCAACAAGGTAACATTATACTATTGAAATATATATATATATATATATACATATATACAAGTGTATATTGTAGCTTTTAATAGATTAATACTCCGTGTAAAATTTGAATTCTTGAGAATAATTTTTTTTATGCAAAAAATATGTTGCAAATTTGGAACTTTTTAAACGCATGCATAAACATTCCTGGAAGAGATGATAAATACTTATTTAAGAGACAGTAATTCTACACGCTAACTTTTTAAATTGTTTACAAAAGATGTTGAATCATGGTGAAATTTTTCGAAATGATCGAAAAAAATTTTTTACGTACAATTGAAATTATAAACGAAAAATTCGGAATACAATATTTTAAAAAATTCTTATTTTCTAAATGCGGTGAAATGTAATATTACATTGATTGTGTTATTAGAATATTATTAAAAGAAGGAAACAATTTTTAATTTCGATTAATTTCCATTTCCCTAAATTTTTATTCAGCCTAATCTATTAATAAATATGTCAACGTGTAATTATCATCAGTAAATTAAATTTTATATCATTCATGCCGTAAAAATTTAGTTATAATATTATATATATATATATATATATATATATATATATATATATATATATATATATATATATCAAGTTTAGACAATTGAATTGAATTAAGAAATTCGATTAGAAGTTCGAGAATTTACCGTAAATGCGACAAGTGAAGCTCAAATTTTAAGCATGAAAAATGCGTTGGTAACGTTGATATATAACACTTCTAAAACAAATCGTATTAATCCTATTACATATAGTTTTCGCAATTCTTCTCCTACAGCTAATGAAAGAATCTACTTTTCTTGAAACAACTAAAATAGACGGTAAAGATAAAAGTTTGGTGCACACGATTGAAAAAAATGTTAATTTTATGACTAAACAATTGGATTAAACATAAATTCGGCGGACAACGTGAAAAATAAGGTTGCTTAATGTCCAAATTGTATTAATTAACTTTATTTTAAGCTCGTAACAAAGAATACTGAAAATTTGTAAATACGTTTTTCAAGAACTTACATAGTTCGATTGGAGTGATGATGAATTTTTTCTTTATTTCTCTTTCTTTTTTTAAACAATTTTATTAAAGGGTAAAAAAAGACTCTTTAAGGGAAAAACGGTAATTTTAATTTTTTAGAAATGAAAAATACTAATTTTATTAATGAAAAGGCACTTCGATACACATATATGTATATTTAAATGTATAAATATAAATGATACCGTTGATCGTGAACTTTGTTCGCCGATGCTAAATCAGTGTGCAGGATTTTTTGAAGAGAAAAAGAGGTAATTTTCTATGTGATATTAGTTTAAAAAAATATCTAAGAGTTTACATACTATTGAATTTAACGAAGTTACGGATTAATAATTGGAAAATGTGAAATTCCGACCTTTCAAAAATCTATATAAAATTCCCGTAATTAGGGTAAGTTTTTAAAATTGTTTACTAAATATTTACATTTTCTTTAAATAATTGGATGTGAAAGCTTTTCTAAAAATTTTCGAAGTAAACAGATTGAAAAAATTATGCTACGTATTAATTCGCGAAAATCTTCATCTTTGTTTGTCTTATCCATTTAGTGAATGTTGACAACTACATAGTTTATTATATAACTCCCTATACTGTGCCTTATCTACTAGTTCACATAGACATCTGTCCAGATTTTTACAGCACGCAGCTATAACCCTTTTTTAGGGCTCCCGCATCTTCGTTTTCTTTTTGTTTTCCTTCCTGTCTTATATCAGTGGAAGTGTTTCTATTTGACTTCTCTGGTAATGTGTTCCAGTTAATTAATGTTTCTATTTTTAATCGTACGTAATTGTGCTTTTTTCTATTTTTTAGTCGTCATAACTATTTCTTTATTAGTTACTTTAAAACTAATTTTCAGCAGTCGTTGATTCAAATGGTTGTTCGATCTTCTTTGATACGTCCATTGTTAGCGTCCATTTTCCGCTGCATTATTGGTGCCCACCTATAACATCTGATCAAGCGTAACATTAATGTCATGAAATACAGCTTAATTTCAAGAATTCATTCCCTGTTAATTCAACTTTAACTGCCGGAAAAATTTCTTTTATCTGTAATGTTTTTCTGAATATTTTTGAAAAATGAGATTTTTCTATCTTTTCCCTTCCATTGTGATTTAAATCGGATAAAAAGTCAAATTACCGTTAGTCGGTATTTTTTCTGTATCCTGATATCGATATCAGTTTTCTCTGCGCGTTGTTTCTTTTTGTTTTTGTATAGAACCAACTGAGAATAATGCTCTAATAAACAACAGGTATTGTGTAAATCGCTTTTAAACAGGTTTCATCACTTTAAATACTTTTTCCATGAGTGATGCGTTACACCTTGATACTATGCCTATGGATTGCAAGTTTTTGCTGTTTGCTGTGTACACCATAAACTTTCGTACACTGGACAGTTTTTTGCCGTATTGCGACTTCTCATTTGTTGAGTTTTTATAATAGAAAGTCGCCTAAATACTTTTTTATGTTTTCAGTAGAATTGGAATTTCTTTTGTAGTTGAGCTTAATTAAATTTTCGAATCATCTAATAGCTTCTGAGTAAATTTACCTGTTCTACTTATATTTCTTCTTCTTTTGAGAACTATTAAAAAATGCCCCATATAAGCATCTCTGTTTCCTTTAAAAGTTTTACTGCTTCCGTGGCGTCATAGATATAAAAACAAAGCTTGACTTCGCGACAAGATTCGGGGTAATGTGAAACGTTTCTATCAGTCTCCGCTTTATGTAACAAATCCTTTTGATTTGCACCACGCATTATTATGCCCACTACATTTGTCAGATCGTACTGGAAGAAGCAGTATTAATCATAGAAAAATTGATAGAAACTTTCAATTTCATTTACCGAGGGTTCCTTTTAACTTGTCATATTGCGCTCACTATAACGAACGTACGTGTTATAAATATTTTGAAGCTATATTTTAATTTTAAGAATCTAACTGATCGCTTTATAAAAAATAAATAAATAAGGTTTCGAATATTACCTCTTAAATAGGAACCCTTTAGTTAACATTTTGAAATCTTGAAATATTCAATTTGTGATATTGTGTAGTTAACTCCGCGATAACATTAGAATAAAAGAAAAAAAGGTGCAGTATACATTAATAACTATTGAAAATAAAACGTTATTACTTCTTAATTAACGTATTTATTTCTTTTTTTTTTTTTTTTTTTTTGAAAAGAGGCCCTTGCTAACTAAGATCACTTTTTAGCGTATTAAATGTAGGTTTTTTAATTTTCAGTATATGGATGCGAAATTTAAACCTGCTTCGTTCAAACGAAATATCAATGTCTAGGCTAAATCACGGTAACCGGTTTAGCATAGTGAGGATAATTAAATACATTTTTTTATATAAACGCAATAAATTTTAGCGTTAAAAGAAAATAAAAATAAAGGCATAAGGTGTTTAAAATACAGCTGCTTCTGTTTTGTAGTTGGATAAAAAAAAAAAAAAAAGAAAAAAGAAAAAAAAAGTGCAGTACTTATTATTTATTTAAACAAAGACAAGTAGATTTTTTACTTATTTTTTTTACGGTGCAAATTCTAAATTTCTCTACATTTTATCAATTTAAATTTTTCCATAACATGTTCTGCGCACAATATTATTTCCTCACTTTCTTTTACATGTAAAGGTAGATTTTCGAATTTCTCTTCTGTATGAAAGACACCAGATTTGACGTTTCCGTATTTCATATTAATGAGATCGTTATGGTTAATTTTTATTGGCATCAGAAAGAGCTGAATTCGTAATAAAAATAGAAATATTAGACTTTTCATTATTCAACTTTTGAACCTTGATTTGGAGATAGCTTTTCGCTCTTTTGTTTTTTTTAAAATATCAATGAAGTTACATACTTCGCATGTGAAATTTATTTTTCAATATGTAATTTACGAGTAGTAGGGAAAACAGAGGCGTGTTTCTTTTACTGACATTAAACGATTTCGTCATTGACTAATCGTTAAATTGTTAAATCCTAGCCGACGTTCGGAATTAAACCTGGAATATCACTAGGTTAGTAGTTGAACGTTCAAGCTACTAGGAGATATCGAAAGCAAATGAAAAATTAGAATTTTTTGTTTTTTAAATGCTATATTGTTGAGATTTAAATTAGAGCGTTAAAGAACTATGCATTTTTTTTTCTATTCCACAAATTGTGAACGAGTTAATTTTGACAATATTTAATTATAAACTTGTTCACTGTGATATTTTTTTTCCTTTGTTTGTTTCACACTGCGCGCAATATTTTGACTTTTGAATAATTTCAATATTTTCACTCTAGCAAATTATATCGCAGTAGTCTTCAATTTTATTTTAATCGATTAATTTTTCTGACATTTATTTCTTCACTCAGTTTATTATGTAATCCATAAATTTTTCACAAATTTTTATAGTTCCTCCCCCCCACCCCTTTTTTTTTTCTTCGTACGATCTACGTAAAGAAAATCCTGAAATCGACGGTTAAAAAAACTCATTCGTACGTTTATGCGAAAATTTAAGTTTTACTAGTTTAAATTCACTTAATAATGCTGTTTTCTTTTGTTTCATTCAGCCTTTATTGGTAGCATGTAATAAGATAGATATAAGTCCGATAGACAGTTTAAGCGATGAAGTAAAAGAAGCCTTGAACGCACTTCAGGAAGACAATGTTCCGCTTCTTCCGATGTCCACGTTAACCGATGAAGGAATAATGGAAGCAAAACAAACGGTAATTTTACGTACAAATTTCAAATCAGCACACGACATTACGATATAATAACGTACCTTAAAGTGATCGATAATATAACTTTGATTCCTACTAGGTATGTGATTCTTTATTAACGTACAGAATCGAAAGCAAAATACATGCGAAAAAAGTGGATACAATACTGAATAGGCTTCACGTAGCAGTACCAAAGCAGCGCGATGATAAAGATCGTTCACCGTATATTCCTGGTTAGTATTTTACTTAGAAACTGTTTTACTAAATAATGTAATGCACAGTTAATAGGCGAGTTTTAACCCCATCCGGGTTTGGAACGAGGGTGAGAATATTCTACGTGTAAAAAATTCGTTATCATTCAGATTATGTACGGATAGTTTTGAAAATTGTCGCAATCATCTATATATATTGTGAACGACAATTTCTCTCAGTTTACATGTGAAAGCATTGAAATATTCGGAAAGCAACGAAATTTTTAATTACACGCTCGATTTTATGAGGTGAAAAAATGTGTTCAATTTTAAAACAGAATTGACGCTTGCTATTTTTCTAAGGCACGCTTTTTTTTTCTTTCTTTTTTTTGGGGGGGGGGGGCTTTAAACTCAAATTCCGCCCATCGTCTGTTTTTCTAAGACACGCTTGTGATAGGCTGCCGGTGGTGTGATCGAATTATTTTTTTTTATTAATTTTACTTCTGCGTACAGAGTCGAATTGGAAATATACCAGTGTTAACATTGAAACTAAGATAAAGGAAATGTAAATAAACAAAATTTAAAATTTCACTCGTAGTATTAAATTTAAAAAAAAAATACTCGCAGCCAAATTAAAAACGGACTTTTTAAGCTGCGATGGATGGTCTGCACGCTAATTTACCGAATTTCGTATCGTTCCGGACTTCAGTCATTTTTAATCCATTCGATCTAGGATAAGTAGATGCCCCCACCAAAAAATAAATAAATCTGAATAATTAAATACCGACAAAAAAAAAAGAAAAAACAAACTATTCCTCCCTCCACAATTACTCTGTACAATTCTATTAAGGATCGTGCATTGTGAACCTTACGAGAGGGTGTGAAAGTTCGTCGCTGTATTTATAGTGGTTATTCATTATTCAATAAGTAAACTATACGTCGGAGAAGTGTGAGAGTTACTTTCTTCTTATTCGGTCCGTTACTTGACATTTTTTGATTGTTAGACGCTACTTTGTTAGAAAAATTACCTCGATCGTGTTGCTGAAGTGATTTAATGATTTTTTTATTATATAAATGAAACCAATTCTTAAAAAATCTAACGTTATTATACGATGAATAAGTTGAACGATCTTAAAGATGAATTGTGCAATTTCGAAAAGAAAAATCGTATTTCATTAAATAAATCTTGATTAACTGCTTTAAAAGATAATAAATGCTCGCCGTCATTAAAAATATGTTTAAAATATTCGAATGAAATTAGGGTAAAACACTATGTAAAAAATAACTAATCAAAAAATTGACGTAATATGAAAATAAAATTAAAATAAAAATAAAAATTGTTGTTTTTCACTTTTTTTTTTTTCTTCTTTTCTTTCCAATTTATTGGAAATTATGCAAGTCCGGACACAGTTATATTCTCGGAAATATATCTGCGGTTGGACACAGTCGGATATATCTCCGACGACATATCTCAACTCTGAAAAACGCCACACAACAAACAAATATCATTCTAGACACAGATATCTCCGCTCCCAAAGGCGACAACTGCGCGCGCAACTGTCAAAATTTGCCTTATCATTACTGTTTCACGGAATTATACGTCGTGTTCACAGACTGCAATACCAATCAACTCATAATGAGTAATATGATACACGAATTTAATGCTTGGTGTTATTTGACGTGATGCGAATTAGCTATTTTATCAAAAAACGTGCTGGTAAATCAGAATTGCGCGAAGAAATTGCGCACCGTGTTCAAGGACGTTTTGTTGCTTTGTGGGCTCGGAACGCGGCACCGAGTTGGAATTAAATACGCAGCGAAGAGTGCGATTGTACACTGGACATGAGATACATAACTCTATCGAAGTTGGAGTTGAGAAGCGAATATATATCCGCAGTCGGAACAGACACATATGTTGATTTACGCATCTCTAGTGGAGATCGATATCTACTGTAACACGATTAATCCGCAATTTTTATTACCACGTGTGAAATAATATGAAGTGCTTTTGATCAATGCAAATATTTTTCCCTGCTTCAGTTATGGAAAAAAATAAAGAACAAAAACCATGTAAAATATTATAATCAACGTACTTTTGACTGACGAATTTACATAAATTCCATCGTATACACGAACTTTTAGCGAATATTACCGATTAGCATAGTCCTAGGGACTTATTACAATTTTTTGAAGTATGATTTTTATGATGAACGTCGAATGAAGATAGTGCTTTATTTTTTTGTATTATTGTAACTAATGCGCTAAATGTGAAAGCTTCGCCTTTCTTTTTTGTATGATTATAAATAGAAATATTACCTCCAGTTACTATAAGCAAAAATCTTCGAAGTTAAAATTACTATTTTTTTTACGCGGCTTGTTGGTAGGAGTAAACTGACAGAAAAGGCGGTCACGGAAATCGCATTACACACCGTCCGGCAGGTGACCATCACTCTCGTTCTCTTTCACCCTGTCGCTTTCTATTATATACGTGTGTGTGTGTGCGTCGATTCGAGCAGAAAGCATTGTATGCGGTCAGCTGTATATGCTCAATTCTAAACACGTGTACATTTTATTGAATTTGAAAATTGGTGCGGTTTTTTGTGCGACGTTACCGCACTTCAACGAGTCTGATGATTTATTTATTGTTTTTGTTTTAATTAATTCATACGAGATTCGTATTTTTTGTTTTAATTCATACGGGATTTATATATTGTGTAATTTTTTATCGTATATTTTATGAATAACTTCATACTTGTATATCTACCAGAAAGTGAAAGGAACTTGGTTCCTACCGAGTGTCCCCCTCTAGCCACTGTTTCTCTCTTTTTTTTCTTCTTTTTTTAATTATTTTAATTTTCACCAATTTTTGCTTATTCGTTGTATTATTATTAAAAAAACAAAAAAAAAAAACATGTTCTTTAAAAGAAAAACTTTATTATTTCTTTGCTCTTTAATAAAATTCTTAAAAATCTTTTAAATTACTTTAATTTTGTTACAGAAAGCGTAATACATAAGAAAACTTTAGAACATTTTAAGGCAATTAAAAAGAAACTGGAAAAAGAACTGGAAGAAGAATTAGGAGACGATTATATTTTAGACTTAAAAAAAAATTACGATTTACCGGAAGAATATAAATACGATATAATACCGGAGTTCTGGGAAGGGCGTAATATTGCCGATTACATCGATGTGAATATGTTTGAGGTAATTTTCGTACTGTGTTTCTCGGTATTTTACGCATTTGTTAACGCTGAATGAAAATCTTAATTTTCGCTTTAAAAAATTCTACGCATTTATTCGAATGTCTAACGACGTATTTTTTTTATTTCTCTGATCTTTATTTATTTTTAAGAAAGTTTGGCGCACGTTTAATTAGTGGACTTTCTTTATTTAGAAATTGAAGTCTATCGAGGAGGAAGAAAAACTACGAGAAGATGCCGGCTACTACGCTACACCAAAGATTGAACTGGACGAAACATTGAAAGATATCAGGAAGTTGGCCGCAAAGATTCGGGAACGTAAAGCGCTTATGCGACAAGAAGCTCGCATCTTCAAACAGTCGAATAAACCGGTTATGCCTAGGCATACTCCAGCTAGAGCACGAGACAGAAGCGTTTCTGTACTTAAAGACAAGATGGAAGATCTGGGTGTATCTATGGAAGGCACTGATGATGTAATGAAATTCATTTTTATAATGCGTTGTATTTATTCTCATCGGAATCGGAATACAATGCGCGGGAGTTTTTTTAATTATTGTGCGTACCGTTTGTGCCGTGTCATACAAAATTACCGAAAAATATTTCGATACATTCGATTTGAATGTCGATTTCGGGAATGAAGCTCTGTGTTTACATCTTTCTTAAATCAGTCAGATCAAAACAAAAGTAGATAGGAAATGAAGACGAAAATTATATCGAGTGTAAGAGAAAAGGAGCGTTGAATCTTTGTAAATATTTACGAACCGGATATGATAAGATAAAGGTAAAGGCACGGGAAATGATTGAGGATGTACTCGGTGAGAAGAAAAATTAATCGTAACAAAATCAAGCCGTAATTGTCTAGGCCGTCGCTTTCTTTATGCGAAATTTCCCATCAAAATGCTCGGCTGGTGTCCGATACCATTTAATTATTCACTACTAATAATATTTAATTTATCTTAAGTTTTACGCTACACTAGCAATCACCGTTACCAAATTTATTCACAAGTCTCGATACACACTGTGAGATATAATTCACACTCACTTTTATTACTAACGCAGACATAAAAACAACTGCTTGCATCTTAGCGGTTTTGCTATATCGTTGCGAATTTTTCTAACACAACGGGATTATATTGCTGCAGAATACTACATTTCCCGATGAAGTTCTAATTTTACTTTGTCTCTGTTACAGGGTCATATCAGTAGCGCCTAAATTATATATATATATATATATATATATATATATATATATATATATATAATATAAACTATTCGAATTTTTCTCTTTGAATTATTCTTTTTTTCTAATATTTAAATCAAAACGACCAAACCATTCGGGGTTCGTTACGTTATATATATAAGTAGAGGGGAAAGGGGAGAAAATTGAAAGAAGAAAGATGGATGGAAATTATTTGATATCAATGGTAAACATAATAAGGGGTTTACATGTAGTAGTAATATTTATCAACAAGGAATATTTTACACGAAAATTGCGCATGTTTACGGATATCTTTTTTATAACCGTTTCCCCGATACGTTTTCGTAAACGATTTAAAATAGTTTTATTTACGTTTTCAGTGAAAGCTACACACATCATCGGTTTCATTATAATCTGTTTCATTTCAGGCTCATTTCACACGAACAAGAGGTCGAGCGCGAGCTTTGACTCGTTCCAGATCACGGTCATTACAGTCCACTAAAAAGTTGCGACTTTCTTCCGAAAATCGGTCTGCATCCAGAAGCCAGTCTAGAGCTCCGAGGAATGAGTCTGGCGTCCGCGATTCATTGGTAACTTATTCAGAACTTTCATTTAAATCGCGTTTCTATTTTCGTAAGATCGGATTAGTTTACAAGTTTAACTTATTTGAATTGCAATTTTCACTCTAGATGGCTGGCAAATTGAAGAAAGCTGCTCATAAAGCTATTGCCAAGAAGGTTAATAAACGCGGTTTGAAAGGAGAAGGCGACAGATTTATCGGTAATAAAATGCCGAAACATTTGTTCTCTGGGAAACGTGGAATCGGAAAAACTGATCGCCGCTAAGATGTATTTATTTCTTTACCAAATAAAGAAAGTTTTTATTTCCGTTTTTATTATTTTTTTCTCGCCTGGCTGAAAGAGGAAATATATATTTTCATATTTCATATTTAATTCCGCTCTGTTTATATGAAAACAGATGGTGCCCATTTCTAGACACGATACACTGTCTGATGACAGGTGGAACTGAAGTGAAATTAAGTGTAATCCCAAGTGATTTTCGGTTACACCCAACGTGAGTTCACCGATGATGCCGGTAATGTACTTACGAACGACTCGTTTGCGTGAAACATAATTTTCCGAAATTCGGACTGGGGCAGTGTATCTCGCAGGAAGCTAATAAAGTGTGAAGTTATTGGAATTCTGAGATAAGTTTAATAAATTTTGTGGCATCTTAAAAAATTCACTGTTAATTTTATTCAATGTGGTAATAGTTTTCTAATTTCTTGTTTGCTAACACTTGATGGATGTTTTAATAGGTAAACGCCTTGCATTGATAAAAAAAAAAAAAAAAAGAAAAAAGTCAGGTAATTTGAAGAAGATACCGAAAAACCTGTGCGTTATATAGAACTTGGAAGTATTAAAAATTACTGCTAAACTATAACATATTTTACTTTACCTAGTTAATGAAAAATCTCGCATTGGATTTTATTAGCAAACAAATTTAAATAACGGTGTTTTATGCTTCGGTTTTCACATTTCTGGATTATATATTACTCAGTTTTATGAGTGGTATATTTATTTAGTAAATGCCGAGGAATGTGTTAACGAGTCGAATGTTAATAATATACGTCCGTGATTGTTTTAATGTGCTTCATTTCTTACTTCGTGATACGACAGTAAAATTGAAGATTTCTTTTATTTCATATATTTAGATGTGTTAAAGCAGGGGTGGCCATCCCGCGGCCCGCGAGATAGCCAAAGTAGTAAAAAATTATGTTCTGCGAACTCACAATGCACGCGCATGTTATTAGAATATTTAATATAACAATTTATGTCTACATGTAAAAATAATAGTAAACACAATAATAATAACTCATTATGTTTCAATTTTTCACTATAAAAAAATGTCTACAGTCGGACTAAATCTAATATGGGGATATATGATTTTATATGCGACCCGCGGAGTTATGACGCATTTCCAAAGTAGCCCACAAGACCATTTAGGTTGGCCATCCATGTGTTAAAGAGTAGTGCTTATGAAAAATTTGTGACCGAAATATTGTTAGATAGAAAAAAATTAAATTTGTTTTTAAAAATTTTTCGGCTGAGAATGTACTATTGTGGCTTTCGGTTTTTAATAAATTTAATTTATAGTAGTTATACTAATTTTATAGTTCGGCAGAAAATGAATTAAAAAAATGACTCAAGAGGTATCATTAAACTAAATTATTCGTATGTATGTGTATATATAAATCGAGTAAAAATATTTATTTTTCATAATTTTTTTTTGTTATTATAATAAAATCACACTCTTATAAAAAATTAAATATTATAAAAGGTATTCGTTAAAAAAGTCTACACCGTGCGAAAACAAAAAATAAAAAAAAAAGAGAACATACGTATGTAATATCTGTTGTACCCAACGAAATATACATAAATGCTTATCAGTTTTTTATTTTTTATAATCTAAATTTGGTGGAACCCCGCGTAAGAAATCCTATCGGGTTTTGCACTAACCGAACACAATCGTTTAAAAAATTTCTATAAAATTTCTAATTTTGTATTATTTTCGTTGGAATCTGTTACAATATTACTTATGTGTTATATAACGCTTTTTTAAAATACTGTGGCGTGTAATTTTTTTGAATAATATGGTTAAATTTTACCTTATTGCTTCACCGGAAATAAATGAAGAAAATTTAATAGCGTTAACACTTTTCGCTCTAAAAATGTAAAAGTTTAATTTATTTTAATGGTATAGTTTTTCTATAAAAGTGAGCATCACATTTTGAAATATTTAAGTCCATAAAGTACAGTAATTATTAAAAATCAATATAAATTATCGATACGTTTACGACAGATAATTTAAATCGGAATAATACATTTGTAACTAATTGGCATATAATTATATGCTAGAGTAAAATTACAAGCTTTTCATAATGAACTCGGTAAATGTTTTTCAATATTCTTGAGTATACCGCAATAAATATTAGCAATTATAACTTAAAATTATTTTGAAGTTCTGTGTGTTTACTATTGCAAAAAAATCATTACTTTTGCATTTTGGTTAATATCAGATAAACCGCACTTAATTAGCAAAAGTTTCGTTTTTTGTTGTTTTTTTTTTTTTTTTTTTTTCTAAAAATAACTATTTATTTTAAGTATCAAAATATAAAAAAACTCGGTGCAATGGTTATTTGCAAATTATTTTTGAAAGTTAAAACGTAGTATATGTTCTGGCTGATGCTATATCGTTGAGTTTCCTAGTTGTAAGAATACATTATCAACAAGCTATCGTAATAAAAGAAGCGTAGCGATCGTCGGTTGAATTTATCAACTTTTTTATCGTGACTGAGTCAAACGATTTTATTATGTTTTTCGGCTGATAAAAGCACGTACTATGCTAAAATCCGATTTAATCCTTTGGCTTGTGAAAAATAAATTATAATAACGGCTTGCTGTAGTAAAAATAATTCTTACAAACCGTATGAGTGGGAAAAAACAAACTCCAACTGCGTTGAATTCCCAAAATACAATGAGTTCAAAAAGATTCGATGTCTTTTGACGAAAATTCTCTGAACTCCATATTGAATCTTCTTCTTTATAGTGCCATACTCAGCTTCTGAGCGTCGGCGACTACTTATTCGTACATTTTTAGCTATACCGATATAGGTTATGTACCAGGCAATTATATGCAATGCAGGTGTATACACGCAAGACTACATTCGGAACTGATTAGTAATCGTTTGATTTATCGATATACAAGTGCAGTCCCGTGTGTGTTTGCTGTGTACTGACCTAGCGCGCATATGATGTACGTGGTGGTTTTCGATTGCCTTCCACGTGATTATTAGCGATTATTTATTTAATTTTTGTAATAAGTTCTGTCGTCTCTCGTAATCGAACCCGTGACCTCCGTAACGGAAGTCAAGCGCTCTAGCAACTAGGCTATCGCGATATTGAATCTAGGACAGTTAAATCTTCCGGTATTTCAGGTGTCCGTGAACATCAGCTTTTCAATGCCATATCGGCAACTGCAAGCTGTTAACTTGTAAAAGATTGAAAAGAAATACCGTGGTGCTAACATGTAGTCAATACATAAAAGAAATGGAAGAAAGTCGTAAATCTGTTCCCTTTGATATATCCTAATTTAGGAATATAGTATCTAAAATGAGGCTTCAAAAATCGAAAATTGTATACACGATGGATTTCAGTCTCGCCCTATATTTTTTTAATGAATCGCAGAATTTTTGTCCTAATTTATCATTATTGTTATAAAATAGCCCGGAAAAGTTAAACGAACCTTTTTAACAGTAATCAAGTGTGTAGCAGATACGGATCTCATAGTTCTTGAGTTAATTAGTTGCAAATGACTTGATTAATTGTTTGTTTTAAGTTTAGAAAGGTCTTAATCTTTCAAAATTAAAAATTTCAATAGATGATTTCGATATGGCTTATCACCAGGCCAAACAAACAAAAAAAAACGGAGATGGCTTTAGTGTTGACCGAAAATTTCTATTAAAAATTTAAAACAAAAAGAACAACAATAATGGGTTAATTCTTAATTCAGAAAACTGCATTCTGCAAAAATTCATAACTAAACGAGAGGTTAACAATTTTTTGAGATTTTATTACCTGTTCCGTCATAATTCAGCTTAATGCGAAGAATATTTTAAAGGCTAATTTTTCATTATTTTCTCTAAAATTCTGTACTATTCGTTGGGTTAAAAATTTCCGAGTGACCAGTTGTATTTTTATTAACTTAATATTTCTATCTGAATCGCTTATAAGTATATTGCGAAAAACTGTGCCACGTCTTGTTAAAGAAAATATTTTAAACAGCTCATTTAGTACCGTTGTTACTGATTTCGGGGGAAAAAATTAACCTTATTTCTCCTTAGAAAAAAATATTTGAAATTTTTGGTAAAAAATTCTCTTTGTGGTTGCAATAATATCAGATATTTAGCTTTACAATTCTATAACTGAATTTTGTATTTCACTAAGTGTGAAATGTCTCCGTTTATATATTACTTCGACCCCTGCATTGCTGTAAATCCAGCTTTACAACTTACGAGGATAAATAAAGCTATAGGAAAAATTTTGTATAAAACAATCGACTTTTGACTTTTCAAGGAGACAGATAAAAAAGCAGTTATGATATTAGTATAAAATATTGTTATTTGAAGAAAAAAGTAAACATTTTTTCTGAAAATGAATCTGTAAGTCTAGATGGTATTTTGAAAATGGTTTTAAATTTATTACATAGAAACTTTTTCTTTGAAAAGAAATTATTGAATAAAGAAATTTTAATTGATAATATATCGAAGCAATTTCCAGTTGTACAAATATCCATACAATTGCATATCGTAGTGGAATGCAAAAAGTAAACAAAACTAACAAGCAATTGAAAATGCATATGCACAGTACAATGAAACTCGAAAGAAACAGGAATATGAGAATCGATTTTGAAAATAAAAAAAAGGATGATTGCAGAAAAATTAAAAGAAATTGAAATTACAAAGCAAAAAATTACTCAATAATGCTAGGCAAAAAGTTGAAAAATTAAATGGGAAAATCAATAACTTAATTTAAGCGTATTGCGTTTTTATTTATTAATTTTTTTTTAAATTATAAAATACGTTTGTGTAAAAATTATTTACGTATTATTGCGTTTATAAAATTAAAATTTTCTGTAGACACCGCGTTACTATTAAAAATACTATTTCACGTTTCGAATGGTTCAAATCCTTAGGTATTTTGGCAAAAAAGGTACAAATATATGATTTTAATCTCGGGAAGCAGTTTTATAACACAGATATATTTATTAATTGTGTAAACACATTACATTATAAATAATTCTTTATAATAATATTTATTATTTTTTTTAAAACATTTGGGTACGTAGTCCATTAACTAATGTTTCATAAAAAAAATAACTTTATTGGAATATTTCATAAATTTAAGTTACAGAAAAATTATTAGAAAAACCTGCAACAGAAGTTTCAATACTTTTTATAAGGAAAATATTTACTTTTAAATTTTAAATCCTCGTCGGCTATTGCAGTTTATTGTGCTGGACTCTACTTACAGCTTGTTTCAATTAGTAATGTATCTAAAAGAAAGGAAAACTAAATAAAACGAAATACAGAGTTTACTAAAAAGAGGGGGAAAGAATTAAAAAATTTAAACAGATATTAATGTGCGAGCAACAGCCGCCACTTGATAATAATTCCATTTTTATTCTTTGATCAGTGCATGATAAAAAATATATTACGAAATATTTGGAAATTATGTACGATTTTTTTTTCTGGATGGTTATTGTTTTTCTAGTCAGGGAAAAAGCTGGAAAATTAGAAAAAGTCAGGAAAATGCATTTTGAAAGAAAAATTGCTATCCTGTAATATTCGTCTGCTCATCAGATTTGTAGAATTTATGATTAGTTCTACAAACAAATGGAAAAATTGACTACATTATTTTTTAAACTCCTGCCTTAATGTAACAAATCTTTTTTTTTTCTTTATCTTTTATCACTCTATTTTATTTTCATAAATATATTTTCATGTTGACAGAAATTAACTTTTAGGTATAAACTATAACGGAAATATTGCCCTGAAGTGCTTAGTGGTACGCAACTTTTCAGTTGCTTTCAAAATATGTTTGATCCGAGTTTCTGAAATGTAACATTTTTAAGTATTATATATATATATATATATATAAGTATGTATGAATGTGTGCATGTACGCGCCATAGTTATTCTTATGCGGGGGATAATAAAATCCTTTTATTAAATCTGACACATTTTTACGTTATTTAAAAACCCAGCCGATTCCCCTTATCATGGTCCTAAGAAATAATTTATATATGTATACATCAATATACGTAACTTTAAATTAAGGATTTATTGGAAAATAAATGCTGTGAAGAAATTATACTTTGGCGAAATCTTTCAACCAGCTAGAGAAAGAGTGTTGACACAAACGTACCGATAATTAAAATAGGGTGGTTATATCTTCTTTCTCAAAGTTATTAGCTCATCGACGGAGCATTGTGACCTCTAATTTAATGCATCACGTACGATCTTTCTCCAGCGGCTTCCATTTGGACCACTTTCTATTGCCTGATTTCGAGTTTACCCGCCCATTGTTGTTATGGTAGATATTTATAGCGTTGGTGATCTGCCTCGGGGTCTATTCCCTTTTATCTTTCTTATTAAACTAAATTTTTCCAGACTGCTTTCTTCCCTTTGCGCGAAAGGTTCATAATATTTTAGGACCAGAAAGGAAATGCTCAAAATTTAATTGCTTCAGAATCGACATATTTGTCCTTTTTGCCGTCCACGAGATTTTCTGCATTCTACGCCATCATCTTAATCTCATCGATCTTTCATTTACCCTTTTCATGTAAAGTCCCCATGTCTTAGAATTTCACATAAAAGATGCAGCCGAGTTATTTAGGCATTCTTTGTTTGACCAAACTAGATAAATTCCTCTTTACAAGTTACTTTTATATGTATAAGGGTGCTTGTGCGTATGTTACACTGTCGCATCGGTACAATTCGACAAGCAGATTTATGCGTTGTCCGCAAAGGGTGCATATACGTAATAACGAATTTAACGCGGAAGATGTAAGAGGGGATAGAATTATGTATTTTTCGTAAGACCTGATTACAACTACGATTGGTGTTAATTAAAATTTTTGTTTTTTTTTTTAAATTCTGTACGGTTCAAGTTGTCTTGTGAAATAGTATAATCGCATGTACAACGCTAGGTCATATGAGTTTACTAATCGTTGAAAATAAATTATGTATACTTTTAATAAAGCAAAATTCAAAAAAAATTCTTATACAATTTTTTTCTTTCTTTTTTTTTTGACTCGTCAACCAGAGATCTTTACCCAGAAACAATTAGAAAGGGAAGTGAATTAGTTATATCTTTATACGGTATCAAATGTTGTTAGTAGAAAAAAAAACAAATAATGGGAACGATGTGTGGAAAAGAAAAAGACAGGATATAGGAGGCACAATACGGAGTAGGAATACCAGTTCGCAATAAATTGGAGTGGAAAGCAGAACGCTCGATTGAAAGAGATGAACACTAAAAAAACACATGATCAGCAACGCAAACATGCTCTTCATTTGGATGGAGAAGACAATATGGAGAAGAAATTAACGAAAACGAGAGTAACATCTGTCTTCCCGGACCTCCCGCGATGTTTTTACATTACCATCATTCTGCTCGATTTACTACGCGGAATCGTTTGCTATTCTACCTGCCATTGAATTGACTAGCTCCGTTCCTGACCACAAAAATTTTCTTTTGGTATCTGACTCTAGAAGCGTTTTTGATGGTATTTCTTCTCCTTACATTCATCCATCCTACATATTTGATCCTTAATTTCTGTCCTCTCTCGCTCACGTTCATTGCATATAAGCTTCCTGTGGGTCCCCAGTCATGCTGGGATTGATGGTAATGAGAAAACTGACTACCTTGCTCGTTCAATTTTGGTTTTCGGACGTCTTGTCCCGGCGATTTCCAATTGCTAAGCATATCAAAAAAAAATCAATTTGAAAATTGAAAATCTTTGTATGGTCCTTCCTTTACAAATCCGCGATTCTTATATCTGTCTATTCATCCGTCTCCACCCTCATACCCTTGGTTCCTAGATTTTCCACACCTTCGTCATTCTATTATATCCTCTCTTTGTCGCCTTCGGTTTGGTCACAGTTGTCTTCCTGCTTCCCTTTATCGGTTTGCTATTACTTCCCTCCGTCTCTGTCCTTTATGCGTAGATAACACATTCGATTGGGACGCTCATCACATTTTCTTCGAGTGTGCATCTTCGTCTCTGAAAGATTTGTTCTATACTCAGATCTACTATCCCTTAACATTCCCACGCCGTACTGTGCATCCTTTATTCTCGCCTTTCCTTCACTGTCAGTTGTTCCTGCTCTTGCTAAATTTTTGTCTATAAACATTTAAGTAAATCCTTCATCCTCTTCTTATCTTAATATTCTGATTCATCCACTGGCTTTACCTGGTGCATTGTGGGTCTCTTTGTTCGGATGGTGCCTATACTAGGTCGAGGTGGTGTGTATCTTCCTGGGTCAGTATGAACTCTGCGCTATCTTTTAGCGATCATGCTGGTCTCCTCCGATATAGAGTTGCTTCCTTTCTTCTCCTTAATATTTCGTAAGCTTGTCGTCTGTAGCTGCCGTTTAAATGATGGATAAACAATCACTTTGCTTTTCTGGACGGGAATTGCGAGCACTGCTTTGCAGTCGCAGCCGTAGTGCGAAATAGCGATTTCTTGTCTCTTTTAGTGTATAAATAAAAGGCTATTTTAAAAAAAAAAAAAATTTTTTTTTTGTAGTTTCAGTTTGACAACTGTGCAATAATGTCTCTCCTCATGCGTTTATAGGAATCGGTAAGAAGTTACCGCGGCTATTTCTTTTTCGCACATCATTTCACACCAGTTTACGGTGGTTGGTATTACTTTCATTTTATTATTATAGACATCCAGAACTTGCCCGATTAATTTATGTTTAATATGTTAAACAATGAGGAGAGAGAGAGGGAGGACTATTTGCCAGTCATCCGTCGCCTGATTATGATTCTAGCATGTATATTAGTAATTCGTCGAAGGTAACTGATAATGTTGTGGACATCGAAATGACAGAATTAACTACATCTTACGTTAATATCGTTAAGTCAAATAATAATACCAATAATAGTACTAATTATAAAAATATTAATAATAGGGCCTCCCAAGCCGGACAGGTTCAAGCAGAGTGGTCAGACTAAGCGAATCCCACAGGGCGCGACGGTACCTCATGTTAGAGGCGGCTTCCCGACAGCGTCGGTTCTCCATGTCAGGAGCGGCTGAAACATCACTCTGGGACTTACAATCTCAGTTTTAATCATGAGATAGTGCAGAACATTTTCACTATCTCCTCCGAAGTTAATTCTAAATTACACGCATGATGGAAAAAACATTTCATTTAACTACCCCAGGAGGTAACCTGCAAAGGAAATCCTCCACCATCTATGGTGCATCTGAGCGTTCATTTTCTGGGGAGCTCAGACCAACATGCTTTAAGAAGAATAGGACTGTATATGATGAACAGACGAAGAGATTGAGGACAAAGAAGAAGTATTATTTCGGAACCCTGAACATTAACTCACTCCTTAAAGTCGGAAAATTAAAACAGCTGATTACAGTAATGAAGGAACAAAAAATCGAAATTTTAGCACTACAGGAGACCAGATATAAAGATGAAAATATAATAAAAACAGAAGGTTATCGAATCATTAAAGGCAAAAACGGAGTGAACCCTACCAGATATGGAATACCACACCTGGGAACAGCTTTCCTAGTGAGCAATATGGTGCTAGACTCGGTGTCTGATTTTCAGTCGCCGAACGAACGCATATCAGCACTAACTCTACATTGTGCAAATAAAGTATATACTTTAATAAATTGCCACGCACCTATAAATGACGACAATAGGAAAAATCCAGAAAAAGTCGAGAAATTCTGGGAAACGCTAGAAGACGTAATCGCAAAGATTCCGGAGAAGAATATCAAGATCCTGCTTGGTGATTTCAATGCGCAAATAGGTCCAGAGAAGAAATATAAGAAAATAGTGGGGGAGTACCCAGCTCATAAAAGGACGAACAGGAATGGCGAGCGCTTAATAAATTTATGCGAAGGATTCAATATGAAGATAATGTCCACGGCATTCAAAAAACTACCGAGAAAACAAAAAACCTGGAAGTCTCCAAATAACAACCTGGGTGAGTTTCAAATAGATCATGTGGCCATCTCGCATAAAAATCAAAAAGAAATTATGAACGTCAAGGTCAAGAAAGGAGCCAACATAGACTCTGATCACTACCTATCAACAATAAAACTGAGATTTATCCCCCAACTGAGAAATCGCAGGAGAAAACATAATATTCCACGCATAGATATCGAAACGTTGAAATTAAAAAAAACGGAATTTCAAAAACAGTTAAAGATCGCCTCAGAAGAATGGGACGGAATTAAAGAACAACTTGTCGCCGCTGCGTTCAGCGTAGCCCCGCTAAAGAAAAACAAGAGGCATCCTTGGTGGAATGAGGAGTGCGAAGAAGCCATTCGATTGAGGAAATTAGTTTGGCAAAAATGGTATTCATCTAAGCAGCAGGATGATTATGACAGATTTAAAACACAGAGAAAAGAAACAGCAAAAATTATAAGAACAGTGAAAAGAAACTATGAAAAAGAACGACTAGACCAAATAGAAAATGATTTCAAGAGAAACAAGACCAGATCTTTCTACAAAACCTTCAAACAGGACTTAGAGGGATATAAGGCATCTTCCCTATGCTTTAAGGATAACACGGGCAAATTAGCGTTAAATAATAAGGAAAATTGCGAGATAATGGCAGATTATTTTAACAAACTTTTAAATTGTAAAGAACCAGAAACAAGATTCGAGCACGGTAACCAGGTAAGGATAAGAGAGGTTTCAAAGGCTCCTGATCTCCGCGAGATTGAGCAAATCATTCAAGATCTTAAAAATAACAAATCGGTTGGTATTGACGCAATTGTTGCGGAGATGTGGAATTGGCAACAGGAGAAAGTGTTGAAAAATTACACAGAATAATACTACAGATTTGGGATACAGGAAAGATACCTGAGGATTGGAAGACTGCATTAATATGCCCAATATACAAAAAAGGGGAAAGAACAGATGTTAACAACTACAGAGGAATTTCGCTCCTGCCAGTAACGTATAAAATATTCTCGAAAGCTATCCTGAAAAGGCTTGAAGAGCAGCTGGACAACCAGTTGGGTGAGTACCAAGCTGGGTTTCGAAAGGGCAGATCGTGTGTGGAGCAGATCCTGAACCTTAAACTAATACTAAGCTACGAAAAATCAAGAGCCAGAAGAATAGTAGTCACGTTTGTAGATTTTAAAAAAGCTTATGACTCGGTCGACAGAGTAGCTTTATTCAACATCCTAGAAGAGTTCGGAGTGGACACCAAATTGCGATCACTGATTATAAACTCGCTAACGGACACAAGATCAAAAATCAAATTCCGAAACGAATACTCGGATCCATTTAAGATAAGAACCGGCGTGCGACAAGGTGATGGATTATCGCCCATACTATTTAATTGCGTTTTAGAAAAGGTAATACGGAAATGGAGAAAAGCCACGGAGCAGGAAGGAATTAAGAAAGTGATGATTGGATGGAAGAAAAACAACCTGCAGATAGACTGCCTTGCATTTGCAGATGACCTTGCACTGGTAGCCGGTAGTGTAGCAGAGGCTAAGCGTCAAGATGAAATATTAAGTGAGATGGCAGCAAAGGTCGGGCTGGAAATAGCTTTCGAGAAAACCAAATTCATGACGAGTAATAAAAAGGATCCCAACATAATAAAAACGCATGGAAGAGTGATAAGAAGAGTGGAAGAATTTAAATACCTAGGAGAAACGATCCAAGTAAACGCTGGGGATAAAAGATCGATGCAAGAACGAATACATAGAATGGAAAGGTCATTTCAGCTAACAAGAAGCACGTATAATAAAAAATCAATATCTAGAAATGCCAAAATAAGACACTATAACACCGTTATTAAGCCGCAGTGCCTATACGCAGCTGAATGCCTGAACATGACTTCGAACAAGGAAATGCGCCAGTTGGAAATTAAGGAAAGGAAAATAATCCGGAAAATATTGGGCCCCAGGAGAGACGATGAGTACTGGAAATTAAGGAGCAATAATGAAGTATATGAAATAATAGAAAAGGTCAGTGACACATTTAGGAAAAGAAGAATCGCCTTTTATGGTCACATCAAAAGAATGGATAATGAACGCCTTACCAAAAGAATCTTTGACTACTTCGACAACAATCCGAAATGTAGGATACTGTGGATAGTACAAGTAAAAAGAGATTTGGAACAGATGGGGATCAGCGAAAGTGAAATTGAATACAGAAACAAGTTCAGTCGGAAGGTTCAGACTTTTCAAGGATTCCGGAAGGACACAGTGAAGAAAACAGGGCGAAAGTGGACAGAAGAAATGAAGAAAGCGCACTCGGATAAAATGAAAGAATATTGGGCAAACAAACGAAAGAAAATGGGGAGGAACGAAATGTAGCTGGCGTTATTCGTGTAATATTTCCATGGTCCTCAGATGGCCAAAGTCGAAAAAAATAATAATAATAATACCGAAAGTAATAATGATAATATTTTTATTAACGGCAAACATAATATTTTTCCGGGAAGTATTCGCTGTGGACTGTTGTCGTCGCGTTCATTTATCTCTCGCTGATTTATTTGATAACTACATCGTGACCGGTTGAATAATCGTTCGCATTTTATTGTGTCTTTCTCCCTGGTGCTTCCGTCTTCGGCAATAAATTAAATTTAAAAGATCGTCTGCAACGTTTTCATATACACATTTACACACATTTTCAGTAAACGGTATACGCCGTTTATATTACTTATTATTAGTTCAACAGAACTCTAATACGGGGGACTTCCCGCCGGCATGTAATAATTTCCTCACAAATGACAATAGCATGAAGATAGCCGATAACTACGGCCTAAATAAGGATAATTCTACTGCTAATTTGTCAGTCAACAATGATAATAATAATAATAATGGTAGTAATATTAGAAATAATAACAGCTCTGATCATATCGATACAATTAACATGAATAATGATAATAATAATAATAATAATAACGGTAATAATGTTAACACCGATAACTGTAACCTGGAATTATAGATAAATATGAATCCATTTAACAATCATAATAATTCTGAACATTTTAAAGTATTCATTGAAAAATTAAATATCAATAATCATGAGCAATTTCGTTTGCCTATCGGTGCGCTTAAAGTTGCTGCGATGTTAAGGAAGACTAACTTATGTAAAAACGTTAATGAAATTGAGAAGGTTGGTCGAAATAGAGTAATCATTGATTTTTCCTCGCCCAATTCGATAAATTAATTAATTTAAAATAACTTTTTCATCCTATCATTATAATGCGTATATTCTATCATATTTAATTTCTCGGACGAGAATTACTATGGGCGTTGATACGGAATATAGCGAACAGTGATTATTAAAAATGATCGATTGCGAACCGTTTTTTATTAATTATATCAAAATACAGACGGATAACTGTAAGTGACGAAATTAAGTTTGTGCCGAGTTCTTCTGTGTTAAAATCTTCGAGGGGCAAAGCCTTTCCCGCTTTATGTTATCATCTGAAACGTGCATTTTCAATGCGAACCATTTGTTCGAAAAACTAGACAAGGTTACCATTATATGAGATATGGACATATAGCGAGTCAATGTAAGAGCAGTCCAAGGTGTACTAGATGCGGAGGAAAAGACCATATTACGGAAGCATAGTGCAATAGTGTGTATTCTGTGATGGCAGACATAAATCTACAGATGCATTTTGACCCGAGAGGAACAGATAGCAGAACATTAATGAATTGATGGCCTCTCATAATCTGGGTTTTCAGGAAGATTCTTTGGAAATTCACAAAAAACCGAAAGGATCTATTTTTAAATAAAGTTAACAACAGACTTACGTTGTTATCCAACTATGACGATTTCCCGACTCTTCCATCGCAATGAAGATAACATAAATATACAGAACATACCTGCGTACAAATCTCGACCCATTTCTAAGAAAATAGGATTTTATGCTAAAAATCAACTAATACCGGCATCGTTGTTCTCTTCAGATGCAGATAAGTACAGAACGGAAGCACACAACAAAAAAAAAAAAAAAATAGTGGTCAAAGCACAACAGGTAAATTCCTTAGATTCTCCTATTTCTGACACATCAGCCGAACCCGCACAGTCGTCAAATAAAGATGAAACAGCAACAGAGATATAGCAGTTAAAGCTTAAAATATTAAAGAAATTAAACAAAACTCTAAGAAAAAGATATGATTTACACTAATTAAACTTTATAGTGGGAGATTAAAGCTTTTTTTTTGTCCTACCCTGGGTGCGCCAGTGGCCTTAACCCAACAACATGATAAATTAAGAGATAGAACTAAATAGCCAAGCGGTCAGAAATGAAACTCACAGAGCACAGCAGGAGTGGAACAATAGAAGGCAATGGGCTGGACGCAAGGTCAAACGGTGAATTTGGCATTTTATTGCGATGTTTTAAGACGCCTTCGAGGGGATAATAAATACCTCAATTTAAAGAAACGTTTTCGGGCATAGCCCATCATCAGCTGTAGACTACACTCAGTTTTATAAGTGTATTTTTAATTGTAACCGAATGTAGTCTATAGCTGATGATGAGCTATGCCTGAAAACGTTCCTACAATATCTAGTTTATTAAAGTAATTTAATACTTATTTTTGTTAATTATTAAAGAATTTATTTATATTATATTTTCTATCCTGGTTGTTTTCAAAAATATGCCCATAATAAATCGGTTAGAATGTGCTCATATTATGGATACAAAAAATCGTGCTTTAATCTGCAAAAAAAAAAAAAAATATTCAGAACTTCGTTCCACAAAAATTATAAAAGTCGGACCGGAGAAACAAACATAAAAAGGATTTTCAGGGTGCCTGCGAAGGCGGAGGGAGAAATAATTTTTCCCGCAATTATATCGAAAATAGCTAATAATAATTCGTCGTCATCATTTTCCTTCGTAATACCGATCTGAAGCAGCATACAAAATTCGATGCAATTCGCTAATCTCCGAACAACAACTGCAAACAGCCATTTCCTCCATATTGCGTAACGCGTTTTCTCCCTGCTACACTATATAGGCATCCTTTGTTGTTATCTAGCGCCGTCGTCGCTGTAAATTCCTTATTAGAATCCAGCGACAATGCATCATCTTACGCAATTTAATGGAACAGCGCTCGATGGTGGAGCATAGGCTCCACGGGCTCGTAATAACAATTATATAGAGAGATAATGGCTTATTTATCGAATTCTCTGCTCCAATCTGATCTGCTCGTTAGGACGCTTGACGCGCGAATAATAACCGTATCGTTTTATCATCGGACTAATTTTATTTCTCTTCTCTGAAATAATGCCGGCATATCCACACTTGTATTTATTTGTACGCACCTAGACCGGCGTACTAGTTTAACGTGTTCTAGCGATTGTTACTGATTGTTTTTAATTCGTGTTTTCGTTGTCTTGTTTTGTTTCTTTTTTCGCATTGTTAATAGGCAAAAATAAACGCGCTATTATATCAACTACCATTCCGATATGAAGTTCGGCCCGTTTGAATAGATGCGGTTTAGAGTAAATTGTGTTGAAAGTGAAATGCTGTTCTAACGGTAGCACGGCATTGCTACGAGGTCGAACACCGTGGTGTTCTAGACAACGATGCCGTAGTCTGGTTTTACCTTCAACAATTACTCTATTTCTGCAAATATCTCGAAACCGCGCGAGAATAATAATAATCACCGTAATTATTACACGGCCACGCGAGGCGCTAGTCGTAACTCGGAAACGTACGTCAGCCTCTTAAGAAATGTTCCGGATTTTTCGCGCGATGGGTTTAAATCGAGTGTTGTTTTGTCTGGCTTTCGTTTATACACTTTTCGACTGGTAAATATATCATCATCTGTTTCGTTCGTTTCTTAATTTAATTCTAAACGATTTTAACCAGTTCCGGAAAAATAACTAATTTCTTCGTCGGCGCTCTTCGCCTTTTTTTCGTTTTTCTGTTTCTGTGCAATTTCCATCTTGGGAAACGTAATTTCGGCGTATAGTTTTAAAAAATACTTTTAATAATACGTGTAACCGTTATTTCCGTTTTAAAAAAGTCGCCAAGGTTCAATTAACAATCTTAACGCGTTTCGAATAAACTGAAAATATACGCATCGATAAACACAAAGCCCCCCCCCCCATTACCAAAAGGAAATATTTCCAACCAGCGAAAATTTCGAACACGATGTTTTGGGGCCGTTTGTAATTGATGATTTTTCTTAGGGGTTATTTATTATTTATTATAATTTTGAGCTTTGTCTTGTTATAATACTTCTTGTGCCATCTCTGGTCGATCGGGCGAGGCTATTAGTTATTATCAAGGGTCGCTGAAACTCAAGTCTCCCGGTAAGCATTTTCCCACCGCTTCACCGTCTTAAGTTTGCCTCTATACTCCTCTTAATGTTGATGATTTTTTATCGTGAAGGAAAAACTTCGAACGTCTTTTATATTGCGATCGTCCGTAATATTTTTTAGTTTCCGTTTAAGAGCAATGTTTTTTTCCCCTGGCCTGGCGCGAAACCATTTGGCCATCGACCAAACCTTTCATTTATATTAACTATCCTTTCGATCTTTGATTTAATTTCAGCTTTTTCACTCAACCATTTTCTTTTCCCATTATTATTATTATTATTATTATTATGCTGCTATTTAAGTCATGCCATTATGAAAATAGAAAAAAGAAATTGCGAAATTTGCTTTTTATAGTAGACCTTTGCAACAACCATGGCTATCGTGGATCACACGAATGCCGAAATAAGATAAATAGAACACTATAAACAGGCCATATCGTGACCAAAATGCCACGAGCACTCGATCACGACTGAACGGAAAAAAATTAGGAAGGAAGCAATGAAAAATGTAGCAGCGCAGTGTTATTTTGTAGCTGGGATCTAATAATACTTTGATTTTATTTACCTTATTTGTTTATTTCCTTTCTTTCTCTCTCCACAATTTCTTCCCTCCTTCTTTAAATGTATATTATTATCAAGCCCGCCACATAAACTTGGGGAGCAAGGGGCAAAATATGATTGGGGCCCTCTTAAAATTAGAAAAAAAATATTAAATATTTTTCAAAACCCACTAACCCGGTACTTCTGCAAATAAATAAATAATAATATTAATGGAAAATATTAAAATAAATAATAAACTACTCCCATGAATCCTGGTTTGGAGTTACTTCATGGCTGGACTGTTTTGTTTTCCGTACTAATTATTTCGTTCAGTTGATTCAAAATCAAGCGCATCTAAGATTGTTATGGAAGCTAGCGGTTATAACGATAATTGGAGAAAATTGTGCGAATAAGTTCTAAGCCACGAAATTAACTTCCAGCAGAACATTAATAATTATCTTTTGTAGAAAGATCGAAAGAATAATGTTGTAACTGCACCAGGTGTAGATAGCGCTCTTGAACACCATCGTAATCGGGAGGAAAAAGAAAAATGTCGAAAAATTTTACCTAGCTTGATTAATGTTACACTTTTTTTAGCTGAGAATGATCTACCGTTTCGAGACGAAGAATGTACTGCTGAACACGAAAATTGTGATTTATTTTTATCAACGGTGAAATTTATTAGTAAATATGATTCTGATTTAAAAGTTCACTTGGATTCTGCGTCAGAAAGTGGTTTTAAGGGGATTTTAATCTTTTAGGTTTTAAGGGGATTTTAATCTTTTAGATTTTTGTCCCCCGCTTGTGGCGGGCCTGATTATTATTATCACTATCATTATTATCAGTACTATAAATTATGTTTATTTTACAGTATGAAATTTCCTTGCACTATTACATCTAACTGCACTGGTACTATCCATGAACTTTAAATAATGATCCCATTCTCTCTAATAAATGTAAATATTATTATTAACGCGCGATTACTTGAAGCGAGTAAGGGAAAAATACAGTAAGGAGGAAACAAACCGCAGGCCTTTAAATACTGCAAAAGGAAGACTCTGTCTCCAGCTAACGCCTCACAATTAAACAACAGGTGATTCATTTCCTCACGATAAACCGTGCTAAAACGCTTGTTAGAGTTAGAATATAGAACAGTTCAAAACCCCAAAATTTAGTTGCACCCTGTTATGCCCTGTACAAAGTCAACAGATGGTAGTCATAAACCTTCGCACCAAACTATCCGGAACATTAGTGTAATACCAGGGTCTAACTGGAAGAGTCGATTGGACTAATTTGTAATAAGACCTGCCTAAACTAGGTGCACTCGTTCGCTTAGACACTGCTCTTGAAAACATTTGACGATACACGAACATTTCGAAGGCGTTTATCTTCAAAAATCCAGAGCCCAGCTGTCAACACCGTATAGAAAATATAACGACGCTCACAAATTTTTCGGACGATATATTTTTACAGTGTTAGACGCTGCTAGATCGTTTGAATTTTAGTTTTTGCTTCAGTTGACTTTCCTTGAAATCATGTGCCCTAAGAAATTTATTTCCTACCCTTTTCGTTTTTTCCGAATCGATATACAGGTTTTGTTTGCTGTTAAATTAACTTGTATAAAGTTTGTTTTAAAATCACTTACTTTTTGATAGTAGCCAAATGGCTTATAGCCTAAAAAAATAGAGGAAAAACATTTTTATTCGTTGTTGTTTTTTTACATAACCTAAGCCAGCGCAGTAAAACTTCACCTATACCGGTTATTCTTTTTATTAAAATTATTGTCTATGAGGATATGGAAAAAAAAAGAAAATGTTATGTACATCTGTATTTGCCACTCAAAATTTCTGTTAGTTTTCCATCGTTAACAGAGTCAAACAAAGCACGAAAACAGATTCACTGCACTTCTGGTAACATCGTTAATCGAATTTTCATTCAGTGAAGAGCGGACGTATCGTAATTTCTAGCGTGTATTATTTCTTAAAAAATTTCGAGCCGACTCTATTTGGTAAATCACGACGACCAAAGTGATTTTTGTTTTTTATTTGTATTAACCAATTATCGCCGCCAGTTTCGCTAAGTAATAGATGTGTCACTAAAGAATCTTTTTCGGAAGCAACCGTGCACCTGTTTGCTTTCGGAATTTCAGCACTAATTCCTTCAAAACCAATCACTCTGATACCCTGTCGCGAGTTAAGAATCACTATTCCCCCCAAAAAGCGATACATCAGTAATTCTCGTACATCGACAAAATAATCTGAACAGTCCTAAAACCCCGAAAGTTTCGGTATGAGTGTATTAATTACAACGTAATTCTTAGGCTTCCCCCGATTAGAAAAAATGTCCCAAAAATATATTACAAAAAAATGTCCCAATTTTATGTAACGTTTGGTATATTTTAAATTAGATTTTGTAACGAAAAAATGTCCTAATTTTATGTAATGAAAGTTAAATGTTAGGATAGGATTTTTGTGATTATGTTATTTATATTCTCATATGGACCGATTTAGAATTACGTGGTAAATTTTGATCATTTTATACAAAGTATAGAAGAGAGAGAGACAGAAATGTAAGCAATAGGGGTCACACAGCCCCTTTCGAGGCCAAAATAGTCGAGTTTTATATAATTTGTGGTTTGGCTTTACAGATTGCGCGACGAAAAAGAAAGCTTTTCGACAAGAGCGTTAAGACGACGTTACAGTCAGAAATCTTTTTCAAGGAGCTGATACTCGTAGCGTTTATTTTTTTTATTTATTTTGAGCGCGTCGCATCACTTTTTTTTTAGTTTTGATTCGCGGAATTTTTCAGGTTACGAATTCTTCATTTTTATCCTTGCAAAATGAATCCGTTCAGAGGAGAAAATAAATTTGTGAAGATTATGTAGGAGTACCATAAAATAGAAGGAAAGTGTTATTTTATGAAACAAATTAAAATTTAAACAATCCCGTTCATTTCGTCAATATTTTTAGAAGAAAACATAAATGAGAAAAATAATAAATCAGTTCGCAATAATGACAACGTTTAAAAATTCTAATCACAATTCGGAATCACATTGAATCTGTGTAACATCAAAGTAGAAATCTTAAGTACGGCCGAAGAACGTATGTTTCGGAAAGACCTTAATAAAAAATATTAGAATACTTAAAAGCCCACGAGCCCGTGTAAAAATGCGAAGGAAACTGAAGCAGTACAACACCGTTTAGCATTAATTAGCATTGTAATTAGGAAATTCAAAAACAATATATATATATATTATATACATATTTTATTCTGTTACAGCAGTCGTATGGAAATTTGTGTAGCCACAAACGATGGTACGCGCTTCTCAAATAATATCCCTACGCCGAAGATACAGCAGATAACACCGCCGCTGGAACATTCAGAAGGTCCACACTGGGACAGCGAAAAACAAGCTCTTTTCTTTGTTGATATCGCCGGACAAAAAGTATATCGTTACGATCCGGATAGCAAACAAACAGCTTACGCTACAATCGGTAACTTTAAGACGACGAGATTTTAAAAACGTTCGAAATTTTCATCCTAAATATTGCGCTTGTAAAGACGTCACACTACGTTTATTTAGCTATTCTGTAGCATTCGTTCCTCCGTTGGTTGAGACTAATTAATTAAGTCAAACGATAAACATCAGTTTTCAAAGCTATTCATTGAATAACTTGTAATCCATACGCACATGAAATAATTGGGTACCAGAGAGATCTGGGAGAGTAAAGGCAGACGAGAGAAAGGAACTGGCCCCCGTATTTTCATCAAATCCATTAGGCTTAGTACATTGTGAACCTTAACTTCACAATCCATGAAACCTTATCAAGGGTATATTTACTTTACTTTTTTTTTTTATATACATAATAAAGAAAAATTCGATTATTCAGTTTACAGTAAGAAACAAGTTCCTCAAAACATGTTAGCTTTTTGTTCTGTTTTTTTTTTTTTTTAAGGCTCGTCGCCACGGAATTTCTGTTCAGAAGCGATTAGAAAGAAAAGAGTCAGTTAAATACTGATCGGGTCAGAAACTGACAGAATGAAAGAGACTGCGACATCGAAAAGGGGCGGGAATAGATTGTCAACAAATTAGACTGCAGGGTAACAAGTTCAGTCAACAGGCAGGGAGCATTCAAAAAAAATACAGTTAGGATCAGTAACTTCGTAATTAGAATGAAAATAGCAACGAAAACGTGAAGAAGGTAGCAGAGTATGATTAAGGCGCGTAAATAAGTAATAGAGAGATGACAGCGGAAAGGTGTGTAGTGAAGAAAACTCATTAAACTAGCGGAGGCAACTCTCGGTTGGATGGATGGGTAAAAGAGAATTCATTGGAAAAAGAAAAAACATGTAGAGGTATCTGATGCCCAATATCGATTAGAAACAAGAATTTTAGAGAAATCGGGATAATACCCCAGGTGCTACCATAGAGGTCACGATACTCGGGAATTGAGTTACGGAATATGAAGCAGAAGTCGAACTGAAGAAATCGCCATTGCATTATCCTGTCTCTACACTCGTACGGCTAGAGACGCAGAAGAAATTGACGTGTGGATAGAACGGAGTGCAAGAAGATTGTAGATGAGAGAACGTATGTAAAGAATGATGAAGTATAAGAGAGGAGTTTGGAAGGCGTTCACGGAGTCAGAGATAATTAAATAGTGTTTTCAAAAAGAATGTTTAAAATAGGTATACGTGGTAGAACGCAGGATAGTCAAGCAGTAAAAATAGTACAGAAAGAAGGAACACGGAAAGGTTCAGTGAAATTAATTAGCGGGAGAAATGAAGGAGAATAAAATTCCATCAGGCTCACTTGAACAATTTCTATAAAATTAGTTCTATGAAAGAAAAATAGGGATCTGATAGGATTGTCGAAATCCCGTATGACTATGAAGAGATTTGGAAGAAGAAGAAAGGTAGAAAATGTTCGAGAATGGAACGTAATAAAATTACAAGTTACTTAATGTATATTTTTGAGAGTCGAGATGTTTTTGGTTTATCTGGATTAATTAAAAAACACTCGAAAATGAATAAAACGCGCGATATTTCTCAAATAGTTAAAACTACCGTTCTCTGCATTCTAGCTTTTCGATATCTTCGGCTACCATTCAAACTGATTGTATATTGCCCACAATTCAAATTGATTGTATATTGCCTACCATTCAAACTGATTGTATATTGCCTATGTTATTTTACCGATTTACAAATTGTTCAGTTCAACTGGAAACCCGTACTCTGTCGAGGAAAAACGTTAATCTTCTTTCCTTTTTCAATCCCTCCGTGATCTTAATTATCCATAGTCGCTTATTTCTCATCTCTTCTTCATTTTCCTTCAAGTACCACGGACGTCAGTCTATGCTAAACCCCGTTTTTACTCCAAACTTCTTGCGCTTCTCCATATCTTCCCTTTTTACACTTTTACATCGATTACGTCCTTTTTAATTGGGCTTTCTCTGTCAATCACTTTCTCTGTCTTCCGTGTTCGGCTTCCTTTCACGCTCCACATACATTATACCGCTTTAAGAGATTAATTTGAAAATGTTCAAACTCCACTGCCAGCACTGTGCGCAGTTAAATTATAATACATGTTTGAAAAATCGTAATAGTAGTATAAAACATAGTAGAATTAGTAGGCGCGCAGATGAATCGTGTATCTTTCCACTTAAATTATCTTACGTCGTTAATTTCGGCAGGAGATTCCGTCAGCGTGATAATACCGATGCTGGAAAGCAAGAATCGATTTGTTATAGGCAAGGGAAGAGAACTGGCTATGTTGACGTGGGCCGGGCAAAATACAACTAGTCCGTTGATTCAAAGTTTCACGTCTGTTGAACAAGATAAACCCGGAAACCGATTTAACGACGGCAAAGCAGATTCCATCGGGCGACTGTGGATAGGTAATATAACATATTCGCGATCGCTGTAATTATTAGCGTAAAATAGAGCTGACTTTATCATCTGCCATCTGACGATGTAAGTCAACGCAAACATCATTTTAATACCGGTGCGTTTAAAATTTAAGAGTCGCATTATTCCAGTGTATCGCGTTTTAAATCCAGATTATCCACCGGAGAAATTTTTATGTTTTAGCCGTAAATTTACACAGATGGCACTTTGTGCTGGTCGAGTTAATATATCATTCAAAGTTTTTTAAAAATAGCATAAAAAAAATATTTTAGAAAAAAACATAGAACAACACTTTACAAAGCGTGTAAAATTTATTTTTAAAAAATGATTTTTGAAGCATGGGAGCAATCGCACTGTTTAACTGCTCTCTTAACTTACATAGTTTTTTTTTGCTTACTACGTATTATTACCGTGACTTTTATGACGCGGACTCTGGAAAACACAGTTTATTCTTTTGTTGTATTAAAACAATCGCTTTTCCAATAATTGTCAGAAACGTAGTAGAATTTCAGTATACTGGGAATAATATGTGCAGACGGAAGAAACGGAATATAGAAGGCGCAATATGGGAAGATCAAGTATAAAGTGGAATAAAAAGTAGAACGCTTAAAGAAAAAAGAGATGACTGATCAGCACCACCGCAAAGGCGAGTTTCGTTTCAGGAGAGAATACGGAGAGAAAACCAACGAAAAACGAAAACGGGAGGAAGACAACGGAACTGCCTTGCGAAATATTAAGAAACGACTAACGCGCTACCAGGTACTTGTAATACGGTTTTACAATATCCCCTCGTAAGTATCCTCGGATCCCTAGAATGGTTTCATGCATTGAAGACCTTAGTAGCAATTGTGTGTGCGTTCGTGCGATCGTACGCGGTCAGCTGTATAAGCTCAATTATAAACACGTGTAAATTTTATTAAATTTGAAAAATGGCGCGGATTTTTTGTGCGACATTAGCACACTTCAACGAGTCTAATGATTTATTTATTGTTTTTGTTTTAATTCATACGGGATTTATATGTTGTGTCTCATTTTTTATCGTATACTTTATGAATGACTTTATACTTGTATATCTACCAAAAAGTGAAAGAAACTTCGTTCCTACCGGGTGTCCAGACTAATATCTGTATTTCATTTGTTACTTCCGGGGATGCCAGCTTTAATGGTGTATAATCATCATCACAGTCCCTGAGTATCTTGTAAATCTTTTGTTCTACTGCCTTTGCATACCAATATTTTCTTAATCCTAGCAGTTGTTTATTGTGTAGGCTTTTAAGGCACATTATTCCTCTCCCTCCTTTCACTCGGGAGAGAGTCATACGTTCCACAGCAGCATGCGGGTGGTGCATTCTATGATCTGTTAAAGAGGTTCTTATTTTTCGTTGCATCTCTTCTAGCTCAGTATTATTCCATTTGACCACTCCAAAAGAATATGTGAGTGTTGGTACTACAAACGTGTTTATTGCTTTAACTATATATTTAGCTTGTATTCTAGTTGAAAGTATCAATTTTAATCGCTTTTGGAATATCTCTATTAATTATCTTTTTGTGTTGTATACCATGTTTTTCGACCATTCCTAGGTACTTATAGTATGCATCCGGTTCAACATGCTCTAGCTGTATGTTATCCGATAGTACTGTTAGCGGCGTGATTTCAACTTTCCCTTTAACTGTATTTATAATGGCGCATTTTTCTAATCCGAATTCCATGCTAACATCTTTGGACATCGAGCTGACAATTTCTAACAATGCCCTCAATTGCGTACTATTCTTAGCATAAAGTTTTAGGTCATCCATATAAAAGAGGTGATTTAATAATATTCTTTCAGTTTTAACGCGTACTTCATAGCCATATTGTGTTTATTTTAAAGCTGCAGATATAGGGTTCATAGCCATTACAAACCAAAGTGGGCTAAATGCATCTCCTTGAAATATTCCACAGTGTATTGGTATTGTATTCGTTGCCATGTTTGTCTCCCTGAGCAACCTGTAGCCGTGTATTCCACTGTTTCATACATCTTTTAAGTATAGCGATGACTACTGGCGATACTTTATATATTTCTAGCACTTCTTCCAGCCAGCTGTGAGGGATTAGATCATATGCTTTCCTGTAGTCAATATAGGCGACGCTTAAATTTCTGTGATTTTTACGGGCTTGCTGGTGTATTATTGAATCGATCAGTAATTGTTCTTTACACCCCATTGCTCCCTTGCGTACTCCTTTCTGTTCCCAGTGTATTAGTTGATTGTGTTCCAGGTGGCTGTATACTCTGTTAGTTATTACTGCAGTAAATATTCTATAAATTGTTGGCAGACAGGTGATTGGTCTATATTTTGCCGGATCGTCTGCATGTTGATCATCCTTCAGTCTCAAGTATGTTATTCCACTTGTAAAGAATTGCGGTATAACGTTTTTCTTATATACTATGTTGTTGAATACCTCGGCCATCTTACTATATATTGCAGTAAACTTTTTATACCAGAAATTATGTATCCTGTCCAACCCTGGCGCGTTCCAATTACTAGTTTTCCCGATCACATACTGTAGTTCTGTAACTGTTATGTCATCCCATCTCATGTTCTTTATTGTTTCGCACCTGGTACGTTCGGCTGTCAGCCAAGTACAGTTTTCATTATGCCTTCTCACTTGACTCCATAGTGACTTCCAATATCGCTCAATTTTATCCCTATCAGGTAATCTTTGTTCATTTGGGCTGCTTTGTTTTTTACTGAGATTCCTGTAGAACATTTTTTCGTTGATCGCGAACTGTTTATTTTGTTTTTTCCTTTCATACGACACTGTGTACCTTTTTAGTCTTCCTGCATAAGCTTGCAACTTTTGGATTTTTATCTCCAAGATACCAACCATTATTTCATTGTATTTTTGAATATGTTCCACTTTTGGCATCTCGCCTCTATTCATTTCTTTATATATTTTTTTTGTTTCACTTAAGACTTTTTTACTTCTATTGGCTTTACGTACTTATTGCGTTAATATATTGACCTCTTTCCTTAGTCGGTTTACTATATTCTGTAACCTTATTTTCCAGGCTGGGTCACCATATCTCATTGGTGCAGCTCTGGGTTCTTGCCCATTTAACATTAATACTGTTTGCGCAGCACAATATGTGTATCTATGTAGCTCTTCTAACATATTAATCTCTTGTATGACACTTGTCAGGACTATATTTGCTGTTCTTAACAATTTATGTGTGCTGCCTCTGATGATCAGTTTTCTCAATGCCGGCCATGTTTCGGATCTGTATCATATATATTGCACAGTGCAGCGAATTCATTTTTAAAGCTTTCGATATATGCTCTATCGTCATTATCTATATCTTGTACTCGGTCGTTGTTAATTTTACAATTATTTGTATCCGATCTATCCTCCGTTTTACCATCCCAGTCTGCGGCTTCTGCCTCTTCTTGACTTTTTATTATTTCTTGTCTTTCTGGATGTTCTTTATCTTCGGTCTTTTGCAATACTTGAGCTTTTAGACCGTCTAATGTTTGCTTTGGTATTAAATTCCGTACTGTAATGGTACGTATTTGATCTGCAATTCGCTGTACCGTACAGCTTGCTAGCTCTGGCATTTCTTTAACTACTGCACTATAAGTGGCCTGTCTGTACCCGGTCATCATTGTTTCACCCTTTGTGGTTTCATAATAACATCGCATAATCTTAATATTCATATCATAGTCCCATTTGCGACGTTTCTTCTGTAATCCCACATTAGTGGTCCCTCTTGGGAAAGCACGTTCTGTAGGTGTAGCTATTGGAGATGTAAGTGGGTTGCTACTAACCGGATCGTTATTCGTCCTTCGTTGTGCATCGGCTGTATCTTTTTCAGATTGCGCAGCATTTCGGACAAGCATTTCCTCATGTCTTCCATCCTGGCATCCGGTAGGCGCCCGCCTGTTCGGCATCCTACCACTGGTGGATCGCAGACTGTCACACCCAGCACCAGCTCCAGATGTGCCCTGGTGTTCCCCAGGCAGCAACCTTCTACTTTTATTCTTCGTCATCATTTCTCCATAAAGGGTAGTGCATTTTTTCCCTACTGCCAGGTTATTTTTGTGTATTCATTTGTATTTGTAGATTATTGCTTATACTCCTGCCTGTTTACTTAATTGTTTGCTGTATATTACCAGTGTTGTACATATTACTGTGTGCAGATTGAGTTTTAAATCCGGGTATGGCAGAATGGGGGTTTTTTAGTCCATTCCCACCTTCCTCGTTTGTCACAATTTCCAGAGTTACTACGAAGGGCATTTGGTTACCCAACCGTTCGCTCAGGTCAAAGTGTGCAGGAGTCACCACGTGCAGGTGCAGTAGGTGTTGACACGGAGAGGCTAAGTGGAGTTCTGGGGCTCCATATGATCGCTTCCAGTGCCCTTTGACCCCCTTATTATTATTATTATTATTATTATTATTATTATTATTATTATTATTATTATTATTATTATTATTATTATTATTATTACTATTATGATAGACTGGTTCAAGGAGCACAACTTGAGTAAAGAGGTGGCTCAGCTTCTCCTTTCCCCTGCTACATTATTCCTCAAAAGAAGCAGCGCTAGAGTTTAATTAAAATCCATATTTCACAAATAACCAATATGCAAAATAAGACCTACAAACCGTAATGAAACAATTTGCACGCCGATTTCTAACGCTCAAGTAGAGAGCCTAAATCCAGTGAAATGTTTTCAGTTTGTTCTGGACGAAAAAATGGCATGCCAGTGATTAAACACATAACGCACTCTAAGGGTTTCATATTTCTTTCAAATTAAATTTTTAATAAAAATAAATGTATAAAATTTAATAAGCATTTTTTTTCTCGATTTTTTATTTTCTTTTTCAAATACATTTTTTTTTTTTTTTTTTTTGTGTTAAGTAATAATTCTAAAAATGTGTTTTTTCAAAGATAAAAAATTAATCACACAAAAAAAAAAGCAATTAAGTTAGCGTGAGACACTCGTTAAATGCTTCTCGGTAATATCTGTTAAAAGTGATGAGGGGGAACGTGCGAGATGATTTTTAACCGTTTATTGTTTTTATATAGAAATTTTATCAAGATCGTGGCAGCGGCTTTTATTATTTGTTCCGCTAAGTTCCTCTTTTTTTATAAATTAACGGAAAAAAATTAATTTTAAAATAAATGACAAAATGTATACGTAATACACTTAGGTTCAATGGGAGTGGAAAATCCGGTCGGTACCGTAGCTCCGAACAGAGGCACTTTGTACAGAATGGCGAATCACTCATGCCATTTGGATCCGGTATTAAAAGGAGTTTCAATATCAAACGGTATTGCGTGGAGTTTAGATAACAGACTGATGTATTTCATCGATACGCCCACCAGACGCGTTGAAGTATTCGACTACAGCATCCTGACCGCTGCTCTAAGTATGTTTATTCATTTTCAATTAATTCCGTTCGACCCCTAGTGAACTCCTAATTTGTTGTACAATTTCCCCGCCGGACATGTTTAGAATTAATTAAAAATTGTCAACTTCATTATATCGTTTTCGCGCCAATTATTCGTTAATTTAAAATGATGGAAACGAGAATGAAAATTTTTGATCTTCACTTTAAGCGTTAACTGAGATTACAAATTTATCAGCGATATATATATAAATTGCATTATGTAGATTAGTAATATTATAATTTCATTACAAATCAACTGAAATACGGAATTGCGAATTTGTTTTATACGTCCGACACACTCTTACGTGTCTTCTGTGGCTAGTAACGGGATTATCGCAAACATGTAAGAACTAAGTATTTTATTATTAGGTTACGATATTATTTAACGATTAGGATGAACGTGACATTTAACGCGTATGTTTTCTTTTACGGCTCTGTGACCAACCCGCATTTAATCTGTTCAAAATCGCATAATTCAAACTAGAACATGTTTTATATATCCATAGTTTTCCATTTCTTCTGCAAATGGGACCAAAGAGAAATACTTCGCATGCGGTTAAGATCATTAAAGAGATTTTGTATAGGCCATAAAGAAAGAGCTTTGTTTTAGTCAACAACGTGTTGACGCCCACAATGTGTAATCAACCGTTACAATAATTGAACATGTATTGCCGAATGAATAAATGAAACGTTCAGAAGGTTGCGAAGCTCCGTAACTTTCTCTCCTAAAGACACTAAAAACTCCAAATTGACTTTAACTTGCTTGTACCTTTTTTTACCGCAGTCAACAAGTGGAAGAATGAATTTTCAGTCGAGGCGCCAGTTCTTCTTTTGAGCCTACATTAATATTTCAATAAAGAACACAAATAATAATAATAATAACGATGTTCTGCCTGTCTGAACATTGTATCATTATTTATACGAATATTAATGAAAAAAAAATCACAAACACATATCTGCACGCGAATTAATAGAATAAATTGTGCAAATATTTAATTTTCTTCTAAATATTTATTTTATTTGTACGTTCATTCCATTATGAAAATCGGTAAATTATTACTTTTTTTTTCTCTTTTTTTTCCGGCTCACCCTTAACCACTTGAATGTATTATGTTAGAAATTTAGATTCTGAAGCGATAGGAAATAGAAAGTAAATTAATAACAATGATAAATTGAAGAACAATAAATATGAAAAAAATCGATATTGCTTTATGCCGCAGGTAATAGAAGAACCTTATTTGATTTTGCAAAAAACAACGTCAGAGGACAACCCGATGGTATGACAGTGGACAGCGATGGTAATTTATGGATTGCCTGCTGGGGAGGATCACAAGTAAATTCATTTAACTGTTATTAATTTTAAATATTAATTAGTACTTTAACAGGGTTTTCAATGATATTAGCTTTAAGGTATAAACACGTTTATATTATTAAATTTTGAAATACACTATCCGGTGTATTTTTGTAATAAGTTAATTGAATTTTGACATAGATATGTCTCACCGCTGGGGGTCAGCCAAATTGTGCGTCACGCTTTTTTTAAGAGCAAAAAATGTAACGCTATTTAATTAAAACATATGAGTTATGTCAACTGAACCGTGTGATATTAATTATATAGATGATGCTGCTACTATAGTATCAAAATAACTGCTGCTACCATAGTATCAAAATAACTGCTGCTACCGTAGTAAGTACATAGTAGTAGCGACTACTTTGCCGACGCTGTTATCATAAGAGTGTTAGTTACAATGTCTTCCACCGAGCGTGTTAAACGTCTTCATCACCGTCAACGTGAAGAGCGAAATTCACGAGAATTTAATGAATTTTTAATCAATATGCCTTTTTTCTCGAGTATAACCGTAGAGGAGAAGTTTCAGGCATTTCAGAGGGGAAAAAAAGAAGAAAAGAAACAACATAAGAAATATTACCAGAGTAAAAAACTCAAGAGGGAACAAGATGAACCTGCTGTGTCGACAGAAGACCGAAAGAAGAAAGCAGACGTAGAATGTAGTAGGCAGTATCGGTTACGTGAGAAACTCGAGCAGGAAGGAAAAAGAACGCGGGAAGTTGAAGGAGAGCCAGAAGATGAATCTCAACGCGAACCAGTACCAAAGACATTCATTTCCGAGAGTATCGTTGCCGATGTGGAATTCATTAAATGTTTTCATGAAAATCCTTTCGGTGTTGCTTGTACAGTTTATGATCGTTTGTAGTTTGAAAGAGATGTACGTCTGCGCTGCAAAAAAGCATAACTCTTCTTACTGTAGTGTTTCCGGATGAACACGTACCTACATATTCAAATTCTGTCAAACGTGTTACAAATCATTATGTGAAAATAAAATTCCACATCTCTCTAGGGCTTATTTAAAATTCTTGAAGAGAGTCGTTATTACGAGTTGTCAATAATACTCACTGGTGATCTCAATTTAGATTTACGCAGCCCTAATGGTACCAAGTTTATCGAATTTATGGGCGAAGAACTTGGATTAGAAATGAGCAATGATCTTGCCATTTCTACAACCCGCAATTCAACTTGTATCGATGCCATCTTCTCTCGACATATTGACATTCTCGAAACATGTCACTATATTTCCTACTTCAGTACACACCGTCCCCTATTGTCTACAACTAACAACAATTCTAGTTCAAAAAATGTAGTAAATACTGTACGATAAATACATAAAGTGACCTGTTTAATTGTTGAACGTCTTTTTTTTTTTTTATTACAGTACTTAGACGTATAAATAAAGTTGAAACAAAGTGTCTGAAAAATGTCTGCTCAACACATGTTTAATTAGAAGTTTCACAAACACACAGTACCTATTTAAACGTACCAAAAAAGTTGAACATTTTTGTCAGAAACAAGTGTATTTGTGAATAAATAACGATTACAGTCATTCAAATTGCTGCAACAAGTTAGCGGCCTTGAGGCTCGTTGTCTAATTGTTTGGACAATTCTGTTATTCGACGTTGGTGAAAAACCATCCCTGCGGAAGTCATTTCCACCTCTCATCGCAAATGCCAAATCATACTTGCACAGAGATCGGTGGGAAATATCTGTGGACACACACAGCACAACTTACAAAAGTTGTCAAATTGAAATAAAAATTGAAACTGACAAGTGATTGCTACCTTTTCAATGATGGAAGGATAATAGTTACCTTTTTGTTCTCCCAGTTAATAGGGAGTTCCGCTGCAACGAAGTCTTCTTCATCACCATCCATCAGTGCTGCCGCTTCAGGAGGATTTGGCTCAGAAATCGTAGAGGGAGCAATATCTTCCATCATATGTGCACACACAGTGAAACGCTGACCAACTTATTAATCCTAATGTAAACTCTAAGATAATAGAACTTTTTTCGAGATTTTTCAAACGCAAAACTGCCTCTTTATTGTTTATACGTTGTTGCTCACGAGAAGAAATATGTGTCCCTTTTACTCGTAGCAGTGTAATAACCAAGGGGTTGTCGGTTCGTAACCAGAAGAGTAAAGACCTCCTGGAATTTTACATTAGACATTTTTTAGCTGAGGAAAAATAAGACATATCCATGTACCGATGTATCTGCATGTAGTGTAGATACTTTACAAATTTTTTTTTCTCGCATCAAATATAAAAGAGTAATATTACAATTTTATCCGAGTCCATCTAATTCTTGATTCCTTAAATCGTTTATACATTTTCTTCTTACGAAGTAGAGACACCATTTCTGTTGTTTTTCACTCTATGATTTTTTAATCTCTCTCGGATGTGCCGGAGTTTCGTGGTATAAAATCAACAATTCAAGGTCGATAAGAAAAAACGGTCACAGTCTTAGCTACATATGACAAAGGTAACATCATGAACATAGTTGAAAATTATTATATAAATAAACATAAAATTAATATATTAAACGACCAAATCCCTAATAGTAATAGCCCACTTTTTAATATAAAATTTAAAAATTTTTAAATTTATATTTATATTATTTAAATATTTAATATAATCCTTAGATATTTATTTTAGTCTATGTACATTACATCTCGTTCTAACAATTTTTATATATCGACTTTAAATTGTTAATTTAAACTACATAAATCGTTTTATTTCCTATTTGACCTCAGTGTGATTTAGAATTTGTTTCTGATCACATATACTGAGTTGTGTTTTTAGCTGATAATGGGTTGTACCCGAAAACGTTTCTAAGTAAGCAATCATTTTATTCCTAAATTTGTTTATTATATTTGTATTTGTTACAACTTACTATAATCTATAAATATATTACATAGACCAGGGTTAACAAGTCTAAACGAGCAAAATTTATATTAACTCCTTTTTTCTGATGACATGGTAAAATTCAGTTTAAATAAAACAGTATGCCTCTCCTAAATTTTGCTGACCACAAAAAGTACCGTATCATCCGCAAAAATAACGATGGAATGTTACCAGTATTAACCTTAAGAACTTTCATAAGATAGATGTTAAAAAATAAAGGACTCAATAATGAGCCCTAAAGTGACCCCGCGGAAACCGTTCTGATTATAACCCCTTGTATGGAATTGCAAAAGAAATGTTTTTCTTTCTATTAGAAAACAAATTAAAAATTAATCTAGCAACCCTAACTCGATTAACGCGCAATATAAAATAATCAAATGCATTTAAAATGTCCAGGAGACGAGAAACGAGATACTTTTTTTTGTAACAAACGAGTGATAAATGTTTGTTATCAATGCGACTACATAATCGAAACTACTCACTTTATTTCTGAAACCAAATATACTGGAAGGGAAAACGTCACGATTCCTCAACCACCAGGTTAGACTATTCTTCATAATTCTTTCAAACGTTTTACAGAGGCAAGAAGAACAATATGAGGATGCTTCATATGAAAATTTATTAGGTGTAATCTTCTGCTAGGAGCATCATTTGACTTGAAAATATAGTTAAAACATTTTTGTAATATCATAATAGCTGGAAAGGGAACATTATTTAGTATCCAGGAATGTTATCTAAACGGAGATTTGATTGCACTCTTTACAGATGAACGTATGCTTAATCTCATGTAAGTAGGCACCGTTAAACATGAGTCTGATTATCTCACCAAGGGAAGGCTGAGAATTTTCATTTGAACGACGAAATTATCAGTCCAGTCAATATAAGAAAAATAATAGGTATCATTTTCATCAAATTTTCCACTCACTCTTTTAAGTTTTGTCCTAACAAAATTCAGCGAGCTATTTCTAATCAATGAAGAAATAAATTTTTTTCAACTCATAAACCTACATTTTGATATAGGTATATTGCCGAGTAATGACTTCATGTTTTTTATAATTCAAGTAAGCTGACATTGTTTTGCATTTTCAGATTCTAAATAAACGGGTTTTCTTACTAGTTAAATCGACACAATTTTAATCCCACCAGAGAAAGGAAGGACGTTCGCCGAGATTTGTACTCCTCCGATAAACAATACTTTAACTAGAACTTCTTCCACAATAATTATTAATAATGAAAAATGTACACGTATTAACTTACTAAATAATAATATTTTAATGTTTGCTTTTTTTGTTGTGCAGAAGAGAAAGTTTACTAATTGAAAAAAAAAACAAAAAAAACTGAATACTAGAATCTATAACAAACGTAAACAGGATAAAACGATCACACTAATTCTGGCGTGTTTACTTTTTTATACTAGTACATTTGTCCAAACATAGTTGCGAGCTAAATTTTAGGTTTAATTCATACTTTGAATCTTTTGAAGGAGTTTGGTGTAATAAACAGCTGACTATGACAAAAAAGGATTCAGAAAATCATGAACTATGAAAGGAAAAAAAAGATAATCTCAAGGAATACAAAAATTGAAGGTTTGGTTTTTGTCTTTTATGTTCTATTTTTTTTTAATGCCGGTTATACATTTGTTTCTTACATATTGTCGATACCGGACAATGCGTTGAATTTTAGGTAATTTTTTCGCCATGCTGCGAGGGTCCCCAGTCTGGACAGAGTCAGTGGGACAAATATATTTCTTTTTTTTTCTTCTGCGTACAGTTGTATAAAGTGTGCTTAATTTAATATTATTTACTATTATCCATATTAAATGTTGGGTGTTGGTTGTTGTGTGTTCTTAATATCTAACACAGAATTAATGTTTAAATATGGTACATAATTAAATAATGGTCATGTTGTTACTTAGTCACCATTATTATTTATTATTTTAGTTAAAACTTATTTTGATTATTGTTTTGTTAAGAAATTCAGACCACTCGGTTTGATCTTGCGGTGTCTATTGATGGAATATTTTCTTTATCGCCTCATAGTGATATGGAAGGAGGTTTTCTGATTTTTTGGTTATTGTTAGTGATGTGCTGGAGTTGATTTTATAAACTTATTAGTCATATACAGTCAAAAATATACTCGTTTTTCTTCTGCAAGTTTTCAATAATTTAAAACAATTTTTATTTTTCTTTTATTTCGAAAAGAAATCTCACTCTTCTAATGACACATCGTAACACACGAAAACAGTGTCCAACACATATTACACTTGTTCTTATGAACTTTTAGTGATATTAGTGAAAAATATTACAAGAGACGAAAGTCACCTTACTTCGTTTTGTTTTCAATATCCACTAAACACATTCTGTTAATTATAAAAAAGCATTAAGCTGCTTCGAAAAAAAAAAAAAGCACCAATATATTTTTATAAATCGTACTTATAAAATCCGATATTTTCCTTAGATAATCAGTATTAATGGTTATAACGGTGAATTACTGTCGACAATCCGATTACCGATAGAACGCGTTACTTCCGTTACATTTGGTGGACCCAATTTCGACACGCTCTATGTAACATCAATGCGATCTGGATTAACAAGTTCTCAACTGCGTTACCAACCAGCAGCTGGAGCAGTGTTTGCAATAACAAATTTACCTGTTCGCGGTCAATACAACGTTCCTGTTGAAGACTGCGTCCACATATCCAATTAATTCCGCAAAATAGAAACTAATATTAACATTAAAGTAGATGTCAGCGATTATGTCATTTGCAGTGTATTTTACTATTTCAAATGAAACTGACGTAGCCGAGATAATGGTAGAAGGTCGCACCTCTACCATTTTCAAAAATAAGTTAAAAATGTTAAATTTATTTTAACTAGCTGTGCCCATATGCATGAGCGTAGCTAAGAATTTTTCCGGGGGGGTTGGCTGTCCAGCTGAACATATATATGTTTTGTACACATATAATCGCATTATATTAAAAAGTTAATATAAAATTAATAACTTAAATAAATATATAAGCGAAATAAATAACAGCTTATTTAAAAAAGGGCTTTATTTACAGATCACTTAATTTTCGAATTCTAATATTGAAATGAATTTCTATTATCTATTATTGTTATTCGTGAAACGATTCTTCTTCTGTGAAAGGACTTGATCTTCATATAAGATAAACACCCAGGAAACTTATCAAAAATAATTGCGAATCCGCCCCTCGTTGCACGGGCGTATTTACTCCCTCGTACGAGAGGTCTCACGGTGGTACCGCACCACGTGTTCAATAAAGTAAAACTTTTATCACAACACTTACGTATATTTTACAACAAAAAAATTATTAATTTTCAAACAGAATTTTTTTATTACAGACACCAAATAAATACGCAACAGTTTTTATTGATTCGATCGACTAGAATATTGTAATACAGATCGACTAGACTATTGTAAATACACAACGATAATACACAACAATTTTTTTAATTCGATCAACTAGAATAATTTTAACTACACAACGTTCGCTGACTGACGAAAAAAATATCAGCGACTGTCGATCTCGATTATTTGACGGTAACACAGGTAATTGACCGCACAACCAAATTAATACTTAAGACGACGACGACTAGCTACGAACATATATAAACGGTAACTATCCGCCCGAAATTTCATTCTAAACACTAACGGTACATTATCGGATCCTTATCAAGTTAATACTATATAGCCGCTACAACGCTCATCTTCACACAGCTCACGCGACCGACAGACGCTATCCCGTTGTCGCAGACCGCACATACCAGGACACTTACATAACCCTTAACACGTTCCAAAATCCGACGAGACTCGGAAATTACAAATTCGGCCGTGCAAATATCCCGGCCGTATTCTCCGCCGACAACTAACAATACGATGATGCCGAGGGATCGAAAATTAATGAGTTTAACCAGAGAATAATTTCTAGCTCAACATCATCGCCAGATAGCGCCGTAAATACCGAATTCGTATCAATATGTACATAGTCACACAGAATACCTCTAACAGTGCTGGCTTTCAATTATTTAAAAGTTCTCTTCTCTTAGTAACCACGATCAGACGATGAAACTTACTTCGGACGTTAAGTGAATATGGTCTGAAAGTAGTCACCGAGGGAGCTTTTAAATAATCGAAAGTCAATACTGATATCTACTTAGTCTACCGCTGCTGTAGTAGAATTAGTGATGGGCAACTTCGAAATGTTTCATTCGAATGCATTCGATTGTTCGATGACTTCGAATGCATTCGATTGTTCCGTAGTTGCATTCGAAATGTTATTTCATTCGAATAATTCATTCGTATTCACAACAATCATTCGAATAATTCATTCGTATTCACAACAATCATTCGAAATGCTATTTCTCTCGGAAGAATCTAGTCGATGTTTAACGAATACTTCAATCGTTTATGTTCGGATAGTTTCGGTTTTTATTCGAATAATTCATTCCTATTCGCAACAATCATTCGAAATGTTATTTCTCTCGAAAGAATCTAGTCGATGTTTAACGAATATTTCGTTCGTTTGAGTTCGGATAGTTTCGGTTTTTATTCGAATAATTCATTCGTATTATTCACAACAATCATTCGATTGTTTTTTTAACGATTGTCGATTGTTTCGATTGTAAAAACATTTCGAAATCGCACATCACTAAGTAGAATATTGTGCAAAGCGTCGTCAGATGGCCTGCATGCGCATACGAAATTATTGCAATAATCATGGTATCAATTTCGAAGTACATTGTACTTTTACACTACTTGCCGATGCACTTAACTTACAAATAAAGATTACGCGATTAAAAGTGTATATTTTGCAAAATAAAAATGTAGACAATCGAAAACGTATGAATAATAATGGATACCGGGAAATCGTCTTTTTATCGTCGTAAAAACAGCGTGCTCAGAAAATACGCTATATCGGCGTTGCAATCGTTGATCGATATTTCGATATATAGAAATCTAAAATCATTTATTTATGTCGCTACACTTCGCGCGTTATTATAAAAGTGAAAATTTTAAGTTATTACTCTAAAGTTAAAAGTTAAAGCAAGATCATTAATTTATAAATATATGATGTAAGTTATTCATATTCAGTTAGAAAACTTAAAATTTTTCACATCTTTTGCTTTGCCCGTTAGTGTAAATGCGGCCTTAAAAATAATAATTTGTCATTTTCTTTTATAATATTAAAAAATCTGTAAGATTCGGCGAGAAATACTTAAAACTATAATTAGCCATTTTATTATTATTAAATTATGTTAATTGTAATTTGATATATTTTAAATTTAATTAGTGTGTACGCATTTTAATAATTATGTCAATCTAAGAAATTCATCTGACATATTTTCTTTCTAAAATGAGCAATGATTATTATCGCTTTAAAGTAGCGCGTTAATAGTAAATTTCTGTTTGCCAAATGAACTCTTACAATATACTCGTATATTCAAGTTATTCCATTGCTGTTTAATATTAATAGAATAGATAAATCATAAAAGTAACAGGATATGACCTAAGTTTATACTTCTTTGAGCCCGTAGTGAGTGAGACACAAATAGCGAGCAATAGATTACTAGACATAATTAACGTTCTTCTGCCACAGATTATTATAGAGAAGAAATGAGAAGTTATTTTCGGCCGTAGACAGAATCTATTTTCACCCTTAATTAATATATGCAATAAAAGTATTCCGTTTCAATTAAATTACAAAAATTCAGAATAATTCTCTTTAGGTATAGAAATGACCTACAATGAGGAAATAATTACATAAAAATAAAAAGGGAACGTTCAAAGGGCGCACATCCATTTAGTTGTATACCAATACATGCAGCAATAATCCGTTCCCATTTTGACTAAATTATTCTGTATGTATAGGTATATCTTAATAAAATAAATCATTAATAGATTACAAATCGTAAAAGCCGTGAAGAATATTTGCAACGACCGAATCGACTTTTGTCCGTATACTACATATTTACAAAAATTGCCCAATCTCTTCATTTCAGTTTCACGCCGTACAAATTTCACGTTAAAAATCAACATTAAACTTATACTTATTTACCGCAGTAATGCGAATAACCCATCTAATGATATTAGACGTAATCCTCTACTAAAAATTAGTAGATAAAAATATTTTGAAAATTACGGATGTTTATATGATAGACGATGCAGGGCAGAGTTAATAAACCATAGCATAAACAGTTTATACTTCGAAGAACTATTACGAATCTCTACAAATATAGAAGACCACACGAGTAACTCATTCGACAAACAAGAGGGTGAAAGAACTTCGAGTTTTTATTATGAAAATGGAATTAGCTTATGTATCGTCCTGACGAAAAATGCCGATTTCTCCTATTTTGTAAAAATGCATAGAGTAAAAAATTTTAATACATGAAGTGATTTAAACATCTTTTTCTTTTTTTTTTTTTAACTGCCACTTAACCCTCTTTAAAACAAACTAAAAACTTTAACATAAGGGTTAGAATTAGCACAATACTAAGGTTAAAGTGGCTCCAGATCATGCTGAAATGAAATCGAAAATTCTTTATTTAAAGTATTGCGAAGCTATGTAAAAAAGGTTGAGCCGAATTAAAAAGAGTGCGTGAACCTAAATTAAAAGAACATCTACGTAATTTGAAAAATAAATATAGAATGTTGGGGTAAATGAAAAAGAAATAGAGAATATTACTATTAAAGTACCTACCGAACAATACGGCAGTATAATGAAAAATAAATTAAACTATTTTAAGCGTCACCTGTGGCTGGAACAATAATGCTTGCTGAATCATATATTTTGAATTGGAGTGGTGACAGCTTCAGATGTCCTACGAACGGAGAAGAGGATACTATTAGTTACCTTGTCTAGCTGTATAGAAAATATTGCAATAGAAAAATATTTCATTACAAACGGATTAAAAAGCTTTAAAACATTACCGATTTTGATGTAACAAATTATACAAATTCTCTGATATCTGAAGAATGTAAAATATTAAACAACTTAATAAAAACATTTAAAATAAAAAATTCTAGAGGACTGTGAAAGAAATAGGAATTGTTCAAGAAACTAGGTAAAATTTAATTTTTAGTTTAAATATTTTTACATTTTTTCCGCATTCAAAAAAATGCGAATCAGATAAAACTGCATTGAGCATTAAATGTAGAAAATTTGTAATGGGAAGGGCCTCACTGTTTTTTTCTCGTTGTCATACCTGTAATTAGTTATTTTGACTTTTTTGTTTTGTATAAATTATTACTTGTTATATGTACCTGCTTTAAAGCCGCAGCTATGATACAGGTGGCGAGCGGTGAGCGGTGCACGTTAAAACGGTGCCAGTAATTTATATATTTACACGAAATTAAATGACTGTGATTAACAGATTAACGACAGTATTTATAACAATATGGTTAACGCTCATTTGTTATTATATTGTCTTTTGATATTTTAAAACTATTATTGCTTTCTGAAAATACATCACTTCGATTACACATGCAGATGGTTTTTAAAAAATATATGGTGTACATCCAATAAATAGAGAACGACAAAAATGCAGTGAATATCACCACTTATTTTACAAGTTAAAATGGAATCGAGGAAGGTTTTTCTAGTACACCAGAATGTCACTAGAAACGTTTAAATATATACTGGATGGATAAAAAATCGTTTAGAGAAGAAGAGAATTGGCTTGGAACAACAAGTTACACCTGAAGAACGATTTACCTTTACTTTTATTTGTGCACCTACTTCTGACTATAATTTTTTCATCCACGATGTTTTTGAAGTTTTTGTCGCAATCATTCCACAACATAAGCCTTATCTGTACTTTCCATAGTAGTACTTCACTTTCAGAGGGCGTCGCTAGCCGTAGAGCCGGGGGGGGGGGGGATGATAGAAACAGGATATGAGTTATATGAAAAATAAAATTTATAATTTGTAAAGGCTTAATACTTCATTAAACAGGAATAAAATCTTAATTAAAACATAATTTTCGTGTATTTCTAGCAAATTGTTCTACTACTTTATTATAAAAGGCAAATTGTCCATGATTATGCGCCTATGAATACTCATCATGATCGGCTGATTAAAAAGTTCCGAAGCTCAAGGGGGAGGCCCTCCCATGCCCCCTCCCTGGCGACGTTCGTGTCACTTTCCTTCTCGGTTAACTTTCTTTTACTGTTCATTATTTTGTTGCTTTAATGCAAATTAAATTTAATCATTTTTATGCCGAAAACAATTGACGCTTGAGCAGCAGTAAAACATATATGTCTGGATTCTGCGATAAGCGGTGCCACTTAGCACGCACCGCTCACCGCTTACGACTATCACAGCCACCGAAAAGGTATAGCCAGGGGCGGATCTACTTAAGAGCTTTTTAAGCTGCAGCCCAGAGCCCTGTGGATACAAAGGGCCCCCAGCCTTCATTGAAAACGATAGACGATTTTTTTTTTTTTTGAGAAAACTATATTTTTTGTTTCGTTTTTATCAAACTTCAAAAATTCGAGACGTTTATAAAAACTCAAATTTCGCGCCAAAAAATCTAAAAAAATCCATGATGATGTAATTGGAAATCTCTACAAGATCTGTCGAAGTTCTTTCAAATCGGTCAATTAAAGGCTGTGATATCATTAAAAAAAAAACAGAAAAATTCATAACATTTGATTTTGAGGTTAGGTTAGCATATTTTGGGCTGAAAACTTAGAAATCAACATAATTTTTAGTGCTGAATAGAAGGGCATACTTATCATCCTGATCCGTTCATAGACAATTTTGACCCGCTTGTCCGGCTAGTCCCTTTGTTTCAAATACAACTTGTGTAACCTATAATTCATAGTGTACTACAAAAAAAAATTGACGAGACTTTTTTATGCTGATTAGAATAACCTAGACCGTATACTCAGAATTTCTTAAATTGTTGTAATAATTAACATATCTTAAATAAGGTAGTTTACATTTTATAATTTAATATAGTAAAAATTAAATCAGTTCCGATTTTCATAAGAAGCACTGTCCAACACGACTCGACTCGATTCGACGGATTTTTGATGTGAAATGGGCCTAATTGTATTTAAAAAGTAATTAATGTGCAAAATGATAACATTTCGGCTTAATTATGTTTTATATATTCTTTTTATGTAAACTTTAAATTAATTGTTAATAATTACCAAAAAATTTGAATTAATTTAAATTCTTAAATTACCAAATAATTTGTCATTGAATATTTTAATTCGATATAAAAATCGATAATATCGAATTTTGCTTCGTTAAAATATACGTTACAAGTTCAATAAAATTTTCAACAGAACATTTTCGGTTTAATAGTTGCATTTTCCTGACACTTTTGCCGGTTACTTTGTATTTTATGAAATTTTAAATAAAATTTAGTTTCTTTACGTTATTTATAAAATGTCTGGAAAACAAGGAGGCAAGAAGAAGCCATTAAAAGCGCCCAAAAAGGCCTCAAAAGAAATGGACGACGAGGATTTAAAATTTAAAGAAAAACAGAAAGAAGAACAAAAAAAGTTACAAGAATTAAAAGCAAAAGCTGAACAAAAAGGACCTCTCGCTGGTACAGGTATTAAAAAATCCGGGAAAAAATAGAATTCCATTCAATTTATATATTTAACACGTTTCAATTTTACTTAAATATTTTCGTGATTTATTAAGTGGTTTTGATATTTGAAATGGTTTATTAATATTTTTAAATCTAAAATTAAGAACTATGTAATTTATATTTTACGATGTTTAAACGTAATATGAAATTTAAACTTAATTTAATAAATCGTTATTTGTGAAGTTTTGTTAATTAAGAAGAGATACTTTTTTTTAAATAGTAGGAAAGAAATTAATATTTTTCGGGTTTAATTTCAAAACTTTCACTAATCGTAATAAGTATAATAAAGCTGATGCAAATAGGTCTTATAACAAAAATTTTATTTTCTTTGAAACAAGTGTTATTGCATACATAATAACTTGAACGGAATACAATGACTGTGGATATCATAAAAAAAACTAACTTAAAAGTGTACAAAAATAATACAGTTCATATTTCAAGACATGAAATATACTTTAGCTAAGAATTCGTAAAATAGACAAATTCGACTCTCATCGATTAAGATTTTATATGAAAATAATCGAGTAAATTGTAAAATTGAAAAAGGAAAACATAGAGTGACTCGACGTTGTATATAGAAGCTTGTATATTTTTTTTCTTAATGCGATGCATAATTCGATTTTCGTTACAAAAAAAATTTAAAAGATACCTCCACCAATATGCAGTAGACGAAAAAATAATGAACTGTGTTAAACGTTTTTAAATCAGAGAGTACAATCGATTTTATGGAGTAACAGGTCACTCGTATTTGAATTGGATGATGCAACAAGCGTGAAATTTTAAAATCAAAATGAAAGAAAAATTTTAAAAATTTGTTTATTATTGTGTTCATTGTTTACATTAACTGTCAAAAAAATTTAAAAAATGCGCGGAATGGATAAGAATTGTATCGGGTACAAACTAGTTCTTACGTTGTTGGTTTGTATAATCATAAATTATGAGTAAAAATAAAAAAAATGCAACAATATTTTAACATTTATTATTATATAATCGGAACGCAAAATTCACTACACACCAATTTTTTAATTCCTATAATCTATTAAATCGTGTTGTTGGTCGGAATTATTAGTTGCTTAACTCAGCGTCCAGATATTTTTGCAGGCAATAGTGACAAGTGATTTTAATCGGTATTCACAGATCGATTGTAATTAGACGTGCGTCGTGTAAGTTTCATGTCGGATTAGTTTTAACGCGATTTTTTTATGACTGTTCTTTAATAAGGGCTAAAAGTATTTACCAAAAGACAGACAATGTTGTCAAGTTTCTAATTAATCATGCCTTTTGGAGAAGATATGAAAATATTGTCAATTGCCATCTTTTCCCCGTATTTTTCGATTTAATATATTTCACACGAGGAAATTTTTAACCGGATATTTCATGAAAACTTCAAACGTTTTAATAAAACATTTGGTAAAATATGCTTAACGTGTATGTTTTGACGAACTATTAGATATGTTTTAAAGAACAAAAAAGTCATGAAAATAACTATAGTAGTGTTCAATTTAATAATTAAATACAAAATAACTGAAAAAGCAAACTAAAAATATAAAATCACAAATTAAAAGAATAATTTATTTAAAATTTTAACGATGTATTTTCAATTTAATCCGTTTTATTCAAATAATCTGTTATTCGGTGCATTAGTCATTAATCTCATCTATTATTTCCGGATTTCTTTATACAGTAGTGCCTCCGTAGCCGCCCCTAATACGTTCCGAAATCGCTGCGGTAAAGTGAAGCCACGAATAATAGCGAATATGAAACACATTGCGTTAACATACAAATACTATACCAGCAGGCATTTGTAGTACCGTTTATAGATGCGTAAATTACATAAGTACGCCATATATAATCTTGAAAATTATTACAGTGCAGGGAAATATATATATATATGATCATGTACTCACTATTATGTACTGTACTCCATACTCCTTGTTGCTACCAACATGAGATTATGGTGATGGTCGAAAGTTATTTAATAATACTGCACTACAGGCTACGGTTTCCAATTTTAAAAAATTAATTACTACGTACAATGAAAAGTTGAAAGTTACAACTAAGAACAAGAAAGCTTTAGTGAAAAACACACTCATCTGGAAATGGAAAAGGCACGGTGTTTGAAAAAGATCGGTCTATTACGCTTAGTGGTGCAGATAACGTTAACAGGGCAGAATCTTCGGTAGTTGACACTTTTTCTTCTACTTGAAAACACATTGTGATAGGGGGGTTGTTTGCTTTTTTTTTTCATTTTACTGAAGATTTGCTGGAGAAGCTGCATGGCATCCGTGATCATTCTGGTTAATTCCACACTCCATAAGTTGGTCATAATCCATTATTTTTTCTTTTAAACTTTATGCTTTTCAAAAACCTTTTCCAAATTTTCCCAGTCTCCTTTCAGTTACTTTTGAATAAATTTCTTCTTCCTCGAAAGATGACTTAATTATTTCTTCTAAATTATCGTTTGTCAACCTTTCTTGGTGTTTTTCTACATGCTTTTCCACTTCAGCAACATTCAAATCAATGAATTCAGCGCCTTCTGTTTTTTAGCCGTGTCGTGACATATCACGGATACGGATACCGTGAATAAAGAGGCACCACCGTACTTATGTTTTCAAGCACATAGTGGCCATTCGAATATAATTTTTCTTTCCCGGTCCAAATCCTCCCAATTTACTGGTTACTAGAATTGTGCACGAGTTTACACAAACGTTCTTTCGTTTATATAATAACAAACCCAACAAATTAAAATAGAGGAAAATAAAATATCAATGGAAAAAAATGCAAATTAAATTTTTAGTTTTTTTGAAGTTTTTTTATTCATATTTTAAATATTTTACCGTTATAATGATCACTAACTTACTTAAGCAATACATGCTTACCTTATTCAAATAGATAATGAAGTTTATAACAGGTTGATTTACCCCTTCCCCATTTAAAGGTTCCGACTTATAAAGTTTATATGATGTGTAATATTTACATTTGTAATCATACGCGCGCTGATTCAAGGTCTCTGCAGAGGTCGAGCTTCTCCAAAAGTTTTAATATCAAGATTTTACTGGTGCTCCTTTCTTTAGAGATTTTTTTATTTTACAGCACATTTAAACTTAAGCTTCCGTGACACCCCCGAATTATAACAAAAAAACAAGTTTTTTTTTTTTTGGATAATTTTCACGTGTTATTTTTAATGTAGTTGGTGATATTTCAAACTGATGGATAAGTAAACTTAGCAAAACGGCCTACACCTTATAAAAAACTGTATCAATAATAGCAGTGATTCTCGCAAAAAATTAACGGGCATGATTCAACAAGGTAGAAAAATAGAATTGTATTTACATATTTTTTTCTCGGTTAATAATTGCAGAAACAATGTCCAGTTACCCGGTTTTGTAAAAATAAAAATGATTATAGCAGGACTTACTTGCTTTTTTTTCCGATGAAAATTCAACCCACAAGTATGCGGGAAAGCCCCATTTAAAAATCAAAAATTTCAAAAAAAAAGTAACGCGAGAGCATTTATAATAAAAACTGAATACTTCACGGACAAAATTATTCGCGAAAAGAAAAAAAAGCAAAAAAGTTATTCCAAGGAATGAAATTTTTGAACAGATACAATAAATCCACTTTCGGTTAAAAGAAATTTGATTTATTTAAAATAAAAGAAAATTATCGTATTTAACTTTGTAGAGTTACGCGTAATTAACGATCAATAATCATTTTCTTGATACAAAATCCGTAATGGAATAATTAGGAACGTTTATTAATTTTAATGCGCGCACATAAATAAATTATTATACAGAACGCTTATTAGAACTATTTTTATTTCATATCAATTCGATTTTGTATTCTAAAATCTATATAAACCATCAAGTTTGAAGTTTACAAATGTATCCGTTTTTAATTAAAACTACTTTGGTGGATATTGTTTGATATTTGAAATTCTTACAATGATAGATGCGCTATTACAGATGTAAATCAAAACTATTTGTTTAAAAATTAGTCTACACATACATTGACGAAAATCGGAATATTTTCTTAAGAAAATACTGCAGTAAAAAACTGTTGCGAAGTGAATTTTTATACTTTGCACAAGTTAGAAAATGTAGAAATTTGCAATTTTCAGTAAAATTTTTTGTAATTATGTTCGGTCGCAAAAATCACTCGACAAATCAAAACGAAGAGCACAGCGGATTTAGTTAGAAAAGGGAAATGCACGAACTTCAAAAGTAAGTAAAAATTTTCGGGAAATTAAATAATTCAATTCAGAAATATATACAGTTGAAACAGACGTATTAAAATAAAATAAAAAAACAGACTTATAAAAAAAATTAATGATGGCGTAAAAGTCAAACTTGTATCAGCCAACAATAAGATATAAACAATAAAAAAATACTGACTGTTTCTCGAAATTAATAAAACGTGGATATGAACACGAATATTATCAAAACGAAATGAATAATTCTCGGGAAACGAAATAAAATAAGAATTTACACAAACGTTAAGGAAATTAAAGTATTGTGGAGGTGTCGATCTGGAAATAAACATAGTCCGGAATGAGCAGCTGCAGACAGAAGGGTAATATTGGGAGCTGAGAAAGCAGAAAGAAACCTACCAGAAGAGGAAGATAACCGAGCGAATGAGCCAATAAACTCATTTCCGACATGGCCCGGAATCCAAAAGAAATCCGTTTGGATTAAGTGGGTACGGAAGAGATCGTGAATCAAGGAACAAATAAGAAGAATGAGGTAGTCAGTTGAGTGAGAAAGGAGAGGAGATGTGATAGCCTGCAGCACGCTTTGAGTATTCGACAGGATAAGAAGATTGCGAGAAGCAGATGAAGATCTGATAAAAAGAAGGGCACGCATAGTAGCAGAAGACTCAGCATACAAGATTGAACAAAAGGAGGGAAATTTAAAGGACTCGAAGTAATTGAGGGAAGGACAGAAAAAAGCTGCAACAACACCATTGGGTCCCTTGGAGTCATCAATGAAGATCAAAAAATGATTAGGGAAAAAAGAGCTAAGATTCTGTAGAAAATCTGATGTAACAACTTGATGAAGAATAGGTTTGGGAGGAATCGGAGAATAAAAGCAGTTAATAGGATGAAGCAGAGAGGAAAAATTGAAGGAGAAATAAGGGAGTTAATCGTGAGTGTAGATGGAGAAAACTGGATAAGACGGCCAGCGATAAGAGATAGAATAATTTTGTTAGCAGAAAAACGCCAATTACACGAAAGGAAGGAATAAGAGAGCAAGAGGAAATAGGCAACCGTTTGATGAGAAAACGATAACCCAAGAAGGAACGTTGAAGGAAAAGAGGAAGAATGTGAGATTTAGCGTGCAGAGCTGGGATAGGAGAAGACTTTGAGGCTCCAAAGCAGTATTTTGGACCCGATCGAGCTTAGACAGAAAGGAACTAGAAGAATTATCATAAATACAGGGACAGTAATCAAGAACAGAGTAAATAAAAGATTTGTAAAACATAAGCAGGATCGCAGGATCACCTCCCCAGGTAGTATGATGTTGAAGACTTATTGCCTAGTGCAAATAGAGAATTCTCAAAAAAAAAAAAAAAAAAAAAATTATGAATAATTGTGTGCCGGCGAAAAAAATATTTTTTTAAAAATCTTATTCTATGATTATATTTTATAAATTTAAAAAATGTATAAGGGTACACTGCATATCGCATTATACAATACAGAAGAACGCGAAAGAAAATGCCAAGAACAGAGGTTATACATCTAGTAACAGAATAAGGGAAAAATTGACTTATAATAAAAAAAACTTTAACATTTCAAGACTATAGGAAGGCGTCCAATTACGCTTGTATACTGGTAATTAATCCGGAAAGGGAAAAATAAAATAAAGGGTAGATAGCAGAAATTTAAAATAATCTTTTCAAAATAAAATGGAACTTGCTGTACGAGAGAAAAATACGAGGCTTTTATAATTAAAAAATCAATACCGCAGACATTCTTACACATTAAAAACGGTTAACGAGTTAACGAAGATGGCAATTAAAATACAACTTATATAAATTATAATGTAATATTTCCATAATCAAATCACAAAATTAAGCATGGTATATTACAAATAAGTGTAAATTCGTAATTGTTATAAGTAAACTGCTACTCCTGGACTGGAATTTTTAAGACCTTTGGTCCGTACAGTATCACATACGCGCAATGCCAATCGCCTAAGTAAAATAAATACAAAAAATTAAAAACGTACACTATTACGAAGAAAACTAGAAAAATGGAAATAAGCACATAACATACCAGAGGTTTGTTCAAAAAATAGATTCCCTATAGTAAAAAAATAATGCCGTGTTTTTTTAAAAAAATTATTAAAAAAAAAAAAAAAAGTTGGGTGAATCTACCGATACTGTTAGTTTTATGTTTACTTGAATATTACAAATTAATAAAAACATTAAAAAAAAAAAACAACAAATAAATGAAATAAAAAGATAATTAAATCATCAATTGGGTTAACAAACAATTTTTCTTGATGCGCACGCGCGTGTATATGAGAGCTTGCGAGAAGGAAAAAGCAATTCGAATTTTTTATTTTAAAAATTCAGCCCTTAACTATCTTTTAAATATATTTTAGAAGGCAATGAACTAGCCATTTTACATCTTAAATCCCTATATAGCTCGATATATCTACAAAACTACTTATCCCCTTTCGCGATTAACATTCCCAGAAGCCGTGAAAGATAAACGCTATACAAAACATTTTAAATAAATCGGATGTTACCTCCTCCGGAAAGTTTCAAAATTTCTTCAGATGTTACTGGAGTAACTTCATCATCATCACATTTTACCCATTTATCAGTCTTATAACGTACCCAACCAACATAATGCCCGCTAGAACTAGACCGACCTTTATGAGTTAATACAGCTTGCAATTCGTAATAACCGGAATTATTCGAGCCAATATCTAAAAGTAAAAGAATAATATACATGCTCATATATATATATATATATATAAAAATAAATACCGATCAAATTCATCACGAGTAGTCTGTAATTTAAAACCAAAACGCATTTGCAAAAGTTTTGTAATTATTTGGATTACCGTTTGGAAACGAAAAAGGTTCTGTCTTATACTTCTTTTCGCTTGGTTCGCCTTTATTAGTAACCTTATCTTGTGATAACGATTTTGCAACTTCTGCTTCTTCTAGTTCCTACATTTCAAAAATCATCGCTTCTAATTAACTAATGTATAAAATTTCATAATGTTAGTCCATTTCAACAACTTGCAATTATTTTTATATACACTACTTTCTTAAAAGATTAACAAACAAACAATTTTTCCAAGTAATTACACGTTGTATAATTTCTCAAGTTCGTACTTATTCTGGGAACGTGTTTTTTAGTTATCGGATCATAATCTTTAAAATGTATACAGAAAACAATCTAACAAAATTTAAAGTTATTATATTTATGTAAAATTAATTGTGCTTTTTTTTTTTTGCGTATTCAAATATTTTTAAATTGTATAATTATTTCCGAAACACATTCTGCTTACACGATGGAACCATATATGTATATATATACATACATGTAACAAATTATGTTAATGTTTGTGATTTATGTTTAAATTTGAAGTAGTTGATTAAATCGCAAGCTGCAGATTTAAAACATTCCGACAGATCAGAATTTAATTCGGAGATAACTGCGCCGACTAAATGGATTTTCTTAATCCAAAAAAAAAAAAGAACTTTTTTTTTTATTATAAAAGAGAATTTTTTATTGAAAGTAGAGTAACTGGTTCCTCATTTTCCCGCCAAGACGTGAACTAGGAATTACTATTACCCTCCCAGCCATATGAAAAATATGGGACGCGATTTTTATAATCATTTCGATAGAAACATATTTAAGGGGCAAAAAACTCATAAATTGTTTATCTAAAATTTCTCCCCGCTGCTGTTTTATCATATTTTCTTTTCCTTCCTCTTTATCAAATACTTCCTTTCTCTTCTCTTTCATTTTTCTTGTTTCCTTACTAGCAGAAAACTGTCTTTAGACAAAACAAATGAACTATTTTGCTCTTTAAAAATGTTACGGGGGACGAACAATAAGTAAGTTACACTCGCGCACAGTTTCTACCTAAATTAACGTACAACCCCCCCTCTAACTTAAACGAAACCAGTTTTCATTCTCTATCCCTTCGTGAAAGAATGAACCCGGTATCACAGTGTCTGTTTGAAATGGAGCGTCGTGTGAATTGGTCGTCCAACATTGAGAGGCGAAGTGTAGTGTGGTTTTTGTGGGCGAAAAATCATAATCCCACTGGAATTCATCGGCAAATATGTGAAGTGTACGGTGATAAAGCAATGTCGAGACCCATGGTGTCCAAATCGTATCGTATATTCGAGGAAGGACGACATTATGTGGAGGATGAAGCGCGCAGCGGCGGGCCTTCAACTTCGCACACAGCTGCAAATGTTAAGCGTGTCGAAACTCTTATTTTTTCGGATTGCCGGGTTAAAATTCGAAACATTGCAGCAGAAATGGACATTTCTTACGGTACAGTGAGTACAATTATTCATAAAAAATTACTTTTTCGCAAGATGTGCTTACGTTGGGACCCTCGTTTACTGTCTGATGAACACAAAACTCATCGTTTCCAAACCGCCCGATATGCACGAGAAAGTTCGCAATTTTTGTACCAAATAATCACGGAAGATGGGACATGGGTTCATCATAATACCCCGGAAACGAAGAGAAGCTCGAACGAATGGAAACATAAGGAATCTCCGCGCACGAAAAAAGGAAAAAGCAGTCATGTTGACGGGTTTTTTTTTTGATTCTCAAGGCGTCGTTTATGCCGAGGCATATTGTAAAACCTTGACGAACCTTCAAAAGGCGATAAAAAATCGTAGACCGGGAAAATTGAGCAAAGGAATCGTTCTCATCCAGGATAATGCCACACTGCATATTGCTCAGGAGCTGATAAAAAAATGTAAATGCGAATTACGGCCACATCCAGCTTACAGCCCTGATTTATCACCTTGTGACTTCCATGTGCTCGATCTGTTGAAAACAACCCTGGGAGGAGAGCGTTTCACCAAACGACGAAGAAGTAAAGAATTTCGTCATGAATTGGTTAGCCGAAGTTGGACGGACATTTTTCAAACAAGGCATCGAAGAATTAATACTACATTATGACAAGTGCTTGAATGTTTTAGGTGAATACGCGTCGAAAAATAGAGAAAGGTTTGTAGGTTTCAAAAAAGTATTTACATGTTTTTTACTTTTTTTTTTTTTTTTTTTTTTTTTTTATCGCGAAGTGTAACTTATTTATTGATCATCCCCCGTAAAAACGCTCTTATGCAAAGCGGATAAAAATTAGGTTTTACAAATTTTTACAAAGTAAATGAACAAAATATTAAATTAATCGTTTAATAATTAACACGAATCATTGCCTAAAAAAAGGAGAAAAAGTAATATTTAGCGAGCTTTTAAAAATAAAAAGAATTAAATGAGAACGTCAATGAAATAGAAATTTTATAAAATCGAACAAAACACAATGGTACAACAAAAATGTTTTTTTAACGTAATCTTACTAGGCAAAAGAATAAAATGCATAAAAATTGATAATAGCGGAGATTTAGTCGCTGCAACAAGTAAAATGGTTTAAATGAATGTAATCAATACATGATTTCACTCATAATCAACTGGAAATATTGAAAAATAAAATTTCGACAACTAAAACAATCACTACCGGCACTGTTATCTGAAATATATGTCGTATAATATGTGATATAATAAACTGAAATGCAAGTTATGCGAATAATTTTAAAACAAGACAATATATATGTCAGGACCGGCTAAAAATTATTTCACAATTTATTACCTTACTTTTTTTTTTTTTTTATAGTATATTACAACACAAATAAATAATATATAATAACTTCCAGACGCTAAAACATATCGAAGCTGAATTTAACATAATCAACGTATGGTGCAAAAATGTCGATTTTACAGTAAGAATAAGAAAAGAGCGCGATTTACATGAATATATAACTCGCGCTATGAAATGCTTTTTAAATAAAGCTATAAATCAGGATTACTAATAAAATAAATTAGAGCAGTTTTCTTTTATTCTTTTTTTTTTAACGATTTTTAAAATTATTAAGAAAAATCTTGGGGGGAAGTGACCGCTACTATAGTCCATTTCCTCTTATTCGCTAACGAGCATATGTATTACAACGAACATTTGGGCTTGATACGCTACATAAAATTATATAAAATGCATAATCCGTGTAGAACTTACATTGTAGAGAAAGCGTATTTTAGTAAAAATGAAATTTATGCGCTATTAAGTATTCTATAAAATTATTTATTTAGCCATCGTGATCATATAAAACTGACAAGGAGACCGTACGGCCGCCTTAAGGGGAAACGAATTTCAATGATTTTTGGTGTAGTGGTAGTATACCATGTGGGTATACACTATGTGTAAAATATTAAGGTCCAATACTCAAATGTAATCGAGAAAAACGAACTTAAAGTTTGATCAACACTTTATGTATAGGTTATATATAAGTTATAGAACATTTCGCTTAAAGTTGCCGTGGCCTAAGTGGTAACATTCGTTTCGCGTACACTCAATACGCGGGTTCAAATCTAACTGTACGCATTTATTTTTTTCCTTTTTTCATTTATATAAATACTTATAATTAATTCCTTTATTAGAAAACCAAATAAATTATTTATTTATTACTTATTGTTTTTTTCAATAATTTTACTTTTTATTAAGGTTATTACTATTTGAATATAATAAAAAAATTTTGTAACTTAAACATTATTTACGACAGTTATTGATTTAGCTGTGAACACTTTTTTATTTATACATAAATTCTTATAATTTATTTATTTATTCATTCATTTGTTTTTTTTATTACTTATTGATTTTTTCAATGCTTTTTTAGTATTCGTTCAAGTTTAATTTCTATTGGAATAGTAGAAATGAAATTAATGAAATAATTAATAAAAGATCATTGAAAAAAACAATAAGTAATAAAAAAAATACATGAAGTAAATAAATCATTTATTTACTTTTCTAATAAATGAATTAATTATAAGTATTTATATATATATATATATATATAAAAAAAAAGTAAATGGGTACAGATAAATTCGAACCCGTGTATCAAGTGTACACGTCACAAACGCTACCATTTAGGCCACAACAATTTCAAGCGAAATGTTCTATAACTTATTTATAACCTATACATAAAGTGTGGAGAAATTTTTAATTCGCTTTTCTCGATTATATTTTTAAGTACTGCACCCTAATATTTTACATATGTATACTCACATGGTATAACTACCACACTACACCAAAAATCATTGAAATTCAATTCCGCAAGGCCGGAGATCAATGCGACAGTGAAGAAGAAGTGAGGAATAAATTATTATTTATCGTCATTATCGCTTACTGTAAATTTACACTTGTATAGAAATTCGAAAATAAATATTTCACATTTTACAAACATCGTTTGATGAAAGTACAATTATTAAAATTTTTGGAAAAAACTACGTCGCTGTTTGCAGCATTAATATTTCGAACAGGTTTGTGTACGGTCCATAATCGACATGTAAAATAAACTTCAATTAAGTTGATACTTTTTTATCGTCGTATTCAACGTACGGGGACATTGTTATTGGTCAAACTGTTAATTTTCTCCTACGACCAGAAGAAATTAGCGAAGACAACTTAATTAAGTTTTATTTTACAGTTTAATTATGAACCGTGTAAGCGTGTTCGAAACGTTAGTGACGTATTTTTGCTGAAAATTTAAATTTTATTAATATTAACCACGGAAGATCTTTACGTATTTTAACTGTATAATGATTTTCCAATTCTCTCTGGAAATGTGCGACATGACTGCAATTTAATCAATATTCATGTCATTTCTCGTAATTTTGTTTTATTGTTTTAATTATATAATAGCCAATAGCTCATCATTATCATAAATGCGAGTAATTTATAATTTTTTCCATTATATTTTCTTATGTTTAATATTGTTATACTTTAATTATAAACTATGTTTTTAATTCACAACACTGCGTTATATAAAACCAAAACTAAAATTACAGTATTAACTATATGACAAAAAAAAAAAAATTTCATAATTTTATTAATTTTCGACACAATCACCAAGTCCATTGAACGTTATTAACAATGTTACCTTTGTCAAAAATAAACCATGCTTTAATTGTATGGATCACGAAAATAAACGTGCCTGTGGGTTAAATAAAATTTTATTACCGTACGAAAAACAATTGAATTAAACATTGTGTCTAAAATACGCGTAAGATATATTTCACGATTCAATAGAAAACATACTTTAAATTTATTCCTCATTGGTTCTAGCTTTTTCTGCAATTCTGCGGCGCATAGATCGTAAGCATCGAATTCTAGGGGGAACTGAATATCCTTTAAAATTTTAGCATTTATCTTCTCTTTTTCCTTATAGAAGAAACGAACAAATTGTATAGTTAAGTATGCTGGCAGACGACTAATTTTAGCCTATAATCATCAAACGTAAACGAGAAAAAATTAATTTTTATACCAATATTTTAATCATGATCATTTTGAAATTATTAATTACTTACATACAGTAGAACCCGGATAATCCAAACTAATAAAATTCGTGATTATTTAGATTACACGAAAAATTCTGATCCTAAATTGGGTATGGATGTTGAAAAGTCATTTTTTTATTTTAACAATTAAATGTAAATAACTATTTCATTACCCTCCCTTTTTTTTTTACATTTAAACGAATTTTCCTACGCTTTTTCTTTTTTTAACGAATGACAAAATTATTTTTCTCCTTTTTAAACTCTATGATTTCTTTTTTTTCTCTTTCTTCATTTCAAGAACCAATTAATCAATTTTAGATTATGCAGGTTGTTTTGTAAAATTCGGCATCAATTAAACGGACCGTGTACTACATCAGAAAAAAATTATTCTATCAATATAAACTTACTATTTTATTAAAAGCAGCATCTCGTCCTAAAACTGATGAATGTTTTGTAATTTGTTCACATATTTTCTGCAAAAAAGAAAAACTATTATTTCTTTCAATATCATGTGTATTCAGTGAAATGTTAAAAACGTTCATATAAAATATGAGAAAACAGACATATTTGTTTAGCTTATGACACACGTTTTCAAAAATGTACGAATGGTATTGCGTGAATAAATGTCTTAATTTATAAAAATAATAAAATTTAGTTTGAATCAAAGGATTTTCTTTTTAATAAATAAATGCTCACGAATAAAATAAAATATTTGATGAGATTACTTAAAAACACTCCAAAACTGTAAGTTAAATAATAGAAGTTTCGATGTTTCTAACGTAGAATCTCTTTTTGTAGAAAACACACAAAAGAGTGGAACAAAACGCTTAAAAAGAGACAGATGGAATTAAATATTTTCTTAAATATATTTACAAATTTTTCTTCTTTTGGAAAACTCATCCTTGTAAAAGTAACTAAAGTATCGATTTCAGAAGTTACATATTATTTAGCTCGTTTCTGTGAGCCGCTTTCTTAATTTGCTTAAAAATTGTATAACGTCGGTAATATAGTATTTAAATTAACTTTGTTCTGTGATTATTATTATAGATTTATTTTAATATAAAATTTCATTATTATACTTTTTCCAACTTATTGTAAAACAAAAGTAATGTTACTTTTAAATAATATAATAGTAGTGTATCCGTTTTTATTTAATAGTTTAAAATATTTAGGATGACTAAGTGAATTGCTAAAATTTACTTTAAATACCTACATGAGAATTAGAAGCAAAAAAATCGGTAAAGTTGAAAAGGAAACTAGTTCGTAATTAATCTGGTTATTATTGATTCGTCTATAAATTACATTTTTTATGATGTGTAATCTTTAAAAATTGTAGTTATTGACGAGTCTTGTAATTTATTCTTTCACACATAAGAGACGTACTAAAACTGTTGTTTGTCTATATATGCAACGTACTTATAATTCGCTTAAGAAAAGACTAACTTGTTTTATGCTTTTATAACAGCGATTTTCAAAATTTAATTTAATAGTATCCAATAACTTTTACCTAAATCTATGAAAAATTACGGCTTTTTAAATTGTAAATTATAAAGAAATTCAGTACAAAGACATGTTTTTTTTTTTTCGTATTAGTTAAACTCATTGTTGTTTCATCATTTAAATATTAAGAAATATACCTGAATTCAACTTCATTATGGTTCCTTCGAAATATATACCAAATTGGCCATTTTATTTAGGTATCTTTACAGTTTAAACTTGTAAAAAATATAACAAGGTTAACTATAACTAAATTACCATCATAGAAAGATCAAATGAAAGATATACATTTTTATTAGATGTGTTCCACATATCCTGATTCTAGCAGAATAAAAAAAAAACAAAAAAAAAAACACCAATGGGTTATACGTTATAAACTGTTTTTTTTGGGGGGGTTAAGAAAAGTTTATGCCGCTCGTAAATTCCAAACAAACATATGTAAATATTTATAATTGACAAATCTTTTAACTCTTCTAATTTTCGCATCGATGAGAATTTTTTATTTATAACTGAATTAAAATTCTTCTGGAACATCTTAAATTAAATTCAAATAAATATTAAAAGAAAAAATTATATGTTACCTAGAAATAAATATTTGAACATGTGTCGGTTTAGATTTTAATTTTAGAGGATTTAAGTGCAAGTTATATCATTAGTAATATGAAATGCATGTACATTAGCATATTAGCTTATAATAATGTTTACATTTCTCCACAATGAAATATATAAACTTTCAATTTTTTCTTTATTTATAGTACACCACACAAAAAAATTTATTTTTATCGGAACAATGCAAACAAAAAATTACTAACCGCATTTTGTACATATTCTTTAAAATACGAAAATGTAATAGAATATTTCAAAACATATTGAAACGCTTAAGGTTTTTTCTATTTACCAAAACGATAATAATATTTTCGATTAGTAGTACTAAATGTTTCAAAAGGCATTCTAGTTTTAACTAAATTGAAACTGATAGTTGTAGTAGTATAACAAATTTAAATATTAAACGTCCTTGTCAAATCCAAAAACGTCGAATTCGGTCCTCAAATAATATAAGTAGAACAAAATTTCATAATCATTAATATTTCAAATACTGTTTTAAAATTATCTAGGACCCATCGAAAATCGATTATTAAGTATAGAACACAGTTGAATAATGTAATGTATTCCCATAATAAAGACTTAATATTCGACAATTATATTAAAGAACTAATTTACGCATTTTTCGAATAAATTCCAAATTAAAAAAAAAAAAAAAACTAACTTTTTGCAATATATTAACTCCAAAATTACATTCCAGAAAGAATCAGAACTGAATAGATTTTTTAAAGTTTCCTTTAAGCCTTCTGTTGATAAACTACATAATCAAATTTATTAATAGATAATGTACACATAAAACAGCTAAATTGATTTTAAATTATATTTTGTGCTAGTTAAGTACTTAGATAAATTAATTATAACCCTAAAAAACATTTTATACTACATTACAGTTTTAAAACAATATACATTTTTTTTATTAAAATCGGTTATGTATATTAAATATTTTTTGTAATATATATCGAATTAAATATGGTCGAATTTTCCATATTTTTACTAAAATTTTTTTTAATAAAACGACTAGTGTAATTTTGAAAAATTAAAAGCATAAATATTTTATGGTTCAATTTAAAAATGTACCTACAAAATGTTTAAAATTGTAATAATTTCGTTCGTTACAATCAAATTATTCCAAACTATTGCGAGGAAATTTATTTAAGTGAAAGATTTTTTTTTTTTTTTTTTTTTTTGACGGTACGAATATGTAAATTTTTCTTTAATTTTCAATTAATACATCGGCGAAAGAAATTTATCTTTTTACAGACATTTCTTTTGAAATTGAAAATTATATAATTCTATACGTACATTTTTCAGCCCATTAGTCATATATTTAACTTCCTGTGATATAAAACAACTTAGCTGCAGAAAATCTTCATTAAATTTTGTGACAGGTTCGTCATCGCTTTCAGTACATTTTAATTCCACATCGTACTTCCCACCAAAAAATTGATCGATAAATGACCTTAATAAACGTACAAAAATATTCGTAATAATTTAAGTCCGAATTATTATCAAATGCATAAAAATGCAATAATTACGTTATTTATTAAATTCTAAATTTACACGTAAATTTATATATTTAACAAAAAAAATAAATAAATACTCAACGTGAAATTTGAAGCACATTATTACAAAAACAGGATTATAATGAAGTTACATATGATTGCATCAACTGATTGGTTCACAATTTAGTCTTAATTTGTAATCATAAGTAACTTTAATTTTTTCCAATACACAAATAATTAAGTGCAATGCACTTATGGTATAAATTATTAATTTTGTTTGGTAAGTACTCATTTACATACTTCGATTTTGCAGAATTTGATTCTGTCGAATTCGGATCTTCGAGCGAAGGTAATTTTTGCTGGAGAGCACGAATTAGTTCTACCCAACATTCGTTAGCATCCTTAAACGAAAATAATATCGAATAATAATAAAACGTATTTCAATGACCGCAATCTTTTATGAATGAGTTAAGCAAATAACCCAAATATTAGGGGTTTTATTTTATATTCAACTTAGGAAAAAATATAATAATAAAAAAAAAATATATATATATATATATATACACACTACTGGACAAAAGTCTTTGTCCACCTTTCATTCCGTATCTTTCTTTGTTGTAACTACTGAACAATAGGTTAGATTGTTTTCAAATTTTAACCAGACGTTATTTCATCATTCTTTTATGTAGTTTAATATAAAAAAATCGATTCTGAATATTTAGATATTTGTTTTTGATAATCCAAAGAAAAAAAGGAAGGAAGGGAAAAAAAGGAAAAACAATTCAAATTTGGTTACTTTTTTTAAGGATACAAATGAAATTAAAATAAAGAAAAATAAGTTTAAAAATTTTAAATAAACTTACATTAATACTTAGTGTTACCACCACGAGCTGTTATAACTGCATTGCTGCGTCTGGGCATACTCTCTATAAGGGTTTAGATATCTGCCTGTGAGATTCTTTCCCATTCTTCTGTAAGAGCACTCCGGAGTTCTGATAATGGTGCAGGAGATGGTCTCCGATCTCGAACCCGTCTTACAAGCATGTCTCACACATATTCAATTGGATTGAAATCTGAGCTGCACGCTGGCCACTCCAAGCGGTTTATACCAACTGATTCTAGAAATTCCAATGTTGTACACATGCGGTCGCGCATTGTCTTACATAAAAAGAAAGTTATCTCCTCTAAATAGTGCAAATGGCCCAACATAGTCCACTAGTATGTCCTTTATATACAATTCAGCGGTTACCGTTGAATTATTAACAATATGAAGTTCTGTTCTTGCTTCAATGATATACCGCCCCACACCATTGCAGACCCACCATGAAAATTTGATCTAGTGCTAAACACACTCTGATTAAAACGCTCGCCTTGTCTTCTCCACAATCTCTGACGCCTATCTGGACCGTGTAGAGTGAATCTTGATTCATCGGCGAAGAGCACCTCGCTCCATTTTTCCAAGATCAGTCTCACTTTACGATGACGTTTGGTCAACGACGGGACTGTAACGGGTCTCCTTGCTTTAAAACCTTGCTCATTTAGAGTGAACGTGCAAATGGGTGCTCTGCTCGTATAGAATTGAAGTGCTCAGTAAGTTTTGTTGATGTGAAAGATCGATTATTGAGAGCTGATCTTACTATTCTACGATCTTCTCTGACATTTGTTGCTCGTGGACGTCCACATCGTGAGCGATGGGTGAAGATCTCAATCCAATTGAACATGTGTGGGACATGCTTGGAAGACAGGTTCGAGATCGGAGACCATCATCTGCATCATTATCAGAACTCTGCTCTTACAGAAGAATGGGAAAAAATCTCACAGGCAGATATCCAAACCCTTATAGGGAGTATGCCCAGACGCAGCAATGCAGTTATAAAAGCTCGTGGTGGTAACACTAAGTACTAATGTAAGTTTATTTAAAATTTTTAAACTTATTTTTCTTTATTTTAATTTCATTTGTATCCTTAAAAAAAGTAACCAAATTTGAATTGTTTTTCCTTTTTTCCCCTTTCTTCCTTTTTGTCTTTGGATTATCAAAAACAAATATCTAAATATTCAGAATCGATTTTTTTATATTAAACTACATAAAAGAATGATGAAATAACGTCTGGTTAAAATTTGAAAACAATCTAACCTATTGTTCAGTAGTTACAACAAAGAAAGATACGGAATGAAAGGTGGATAAAGACTTTTGTCCAGCAGTTTATATATATATATATATATATACTAAACACACTGCACTCCAAATGTCTACTTCTGAATTTAAAATACCATATTATTATTTCTAATAAATAGTCCTAGGCAAAAGGAAACACAAGACTTCCGGTTAAAGTTTTGCATAGTCTATGTTCCAGCGACGTCGTTGGAGATGAAAATTTAAATTTATTTAAATATTATTATCACTCATTTAGAGTGTCGTATTTTATGCTCGATTATTTAATTTTATAAACAACTTGACATCATTTTTAATTTATCTGATATTATTTTTAGTATATAAGTAGTTCTCGCAAAGAAATATTCTTCCGGATATTTACATTTCATATATGTAATAGTTATTTATACTCGCTAACCTGTTGTACAAACGAGCCCCTTTCTGTTTCAGCAAATCTCGGAAATGTGGTATGAAACAATCGTAAAAATACTAAAGGTGTTACGGAACTTTCTTTATCCAACTGGTTAAATAAAGCATTCATTGCCAAAGATATATGTTTGGGATGGTTGCCCGTTCGATTTGCATCATCTACTGCAAAAAAAAAAAAATGATGACTTACTGTTAAACAATCATTAAATTTAAAACTGTAGAAAATGCATAATACCAAATTTTGATAAAATGTACAATATAAATTTTATGCACTTACTTTCAGACAGCTTTTTTAAAGCATCTCGCAGTTCTGGAACTGTTTTTAAACACTGTAATGTGGCATTTAAATAGCACGTATTCCCCATATTTTGTAAACCGCCTGGTACATCCAACTATATTTGAAATTCATTAATTTAATACAACTTTATACACGAGGTTTCGATGTAGGTACTCACTAGCAATAAGATGTTTTAAACAAATTAGACGAGCTCTGCGAACACGCGGTAAAACAATCCCAGATGAGTACGCGAATTACAATGCACGAGAGAAATATTTAGTAGTTTATAATTGCGCGACAATGTCATTTGCTGGCGATTATCAAAATCATATTTAAAGCAAACTTTCATTTGAATATATAAAGTATTGACAGTTAATTATATTCGGTATAATAAATTGATTTTAAATTTATTATTGATATTCTGGAATTATGTAATACTTTCGTTTTGTTGAAAAATATTCGTATCATATCGTTTGTATGCCGAAAATTAGTTTAGTTGTATTAGGAAAAAATTTCAGTGTATTTTAACCATATCTTATCTCAATAGACAGAATTAATATTTAAAAATGTAATTTCTAGTATTAAATATAATTCTAATATTTAAAACAATATATTTAATTTCAAAAATAGCAGCCTTATCCGCCGTTTTTATTTTTCATCTTTACAAATAAAAAATTGGATATTTAAATGATCACCAGAGCACGAATTAAAATTCAGTGCAAACAGTTCGAATGTAAAACATATATTTTGAAAACCGAAAAAATTTGTACAATATTTCACTTATATTGCATGCGTAGCTCACTTAATTTGTTTAATTGTTTAAAAGTAAGTACCCGCTTGTACATTTTAAAAATCCAGTTTATTCGGTGTAAAAAATATTTATTACGATACTCACAGAAATGGCTAGCTGTTTCTCCGTCATATCTTCTACAAAAACAGGTTTATCTAGCGGCTCGTTTGGCAGTTCATCTTTACTGCCCATCATTAAAAACATAGCGCCCTAAAATGCGAAATATTTTACACGTGTAACTGGTATTAATTTATAAATTTATGTGGTTTTGAAACAGTGATTAGTACGTACATCTGATATTTTTAAATTATTCCAACTATCATCTTTTACAGTCGCTCCTTTACAAAATAGTTTCTGTCTGTCCGGATGCACCCCAGTGAGAGCATACAGCTGAGCTTTAAATAGCACCGTAGATTCATTTATATCCAATTCTATATCTTTAAACAGTTCCTTTCCCCATTTAACTTTAACTGAAATAAAATGAATACATCACATAAATTCCGATAAATCCTAATATACGAAATAAAAATTACATTTGCGCAAGACAAACATGCTACATGGTAACTAAATATATCGCCTTTTATTAAACTATATTAACCATTACCTTTATAAACTGACATAATTATTCAAACAATACACTTCTTTCTGTTACTATCAATTAAAATCGAATATTATCATATACTATTCTTGTTTATTGTGATTACACAGAAGCACTTAAAATATATCGCAAGCGCTCGTGAATTTCTGCTCCCGAATTTTGTGGTATTTCTAGAAAGAGTATTAAGCCAGCGTTCTGTGAAGATGATTAACAATGGAATCGATTGCCATCTTTTAAACGGAATCATAAATCGATTTTTAAATTAATGAAAATAATGCATACTATTAGCAATAAATAAATTTATCATAATAATTCAAACTTCTGTATAAAATGCTGCAAAACTAACAATTTACTCGTAGTACAAATTCATAAAATGAATAATTATAGTAAACATAAAACAAGAAAAAAATCATAAAAGTACAGATGTCACAGCGATGAAACAAACTTTAAATAATCAATTAAGGGGATAACTGAAAAAGATATTAGTTTGAAAGACCTTTTCTGGTAACAAGTGATAAATCACTATAGCAAACTGTTACCAGCAAAATAATGAAACACAAAAATCTAACGTGTCCAATTAAGAATAACAATAGAGCATAGATAGCAACAGGTGACGGAAAATGTAAAATATTTGTGGAACATTTATTGAAAATATTTAATACTAACATTGATGCGGCAATCAAAATTACATCATTGCTATAATTAAACTGTTAGATGCACCATTTCTATAATGTCTTCCTTTTAAATACTCCATTCTGACTGAAATTAAAAATGTAATTTTCTTAACAACAAGAAGCTCCTAGCTTTGATTTATCAGGAGAATATTTTTAAGGCGCTTTCACATTTGGACAAAAGACTAATTTGGTCGTATTAAACATTCACTGAGAGATGTGAAACATGAAATATTGCATTTTACTTTTTTTCACTTACTCTCTTACCACTTTTCTACTCTTTATTTTATAATCCATTATGTCTCGAGTCTGCAATATCCTTCAGTGGAATTGCTAGAACTGTGCGGTGAACATAGCATCATTAGAGGGTTTATTATCCGTCTATAGCGGCTCTCATTTTTGAAACATGGCACGATCAAATATGAACTTCATTATCAGAGGGTATTAATTTTGTAAAAAGTTATCCTGGCGACAGTTTGGATGGATCCACAATCCTTACCAGGAACGACATTCACTTTCACTTCCATAATGTGTTTTTGAAAATTCCCCGAATTCTTATCAACCTAATATTGCTCACATTTCCGTTCTTTCTAATTTTACTTGTCTGTTAAATATAATTTCTGTGCCTTTCCTAGTTGTGATCTTCAGCATTTCTCCGTCTGTTCTTTTTTTTTATCTTTCAACCTTTTCTTGTTAGTGGAAACTGAAGTGCGCGATCTCCCTTATAGGACTGCTCAAATTACAACAATAAATCTGTCTTCGAAAACTTTATTATTCCCGATAATGTATTCCTCCTTGATAATTGCTCATCCATCTATTATAAAAGTTTATCTATTTCTAGTTCCTTGAATCTAATCGTTTCACTCTGTAATATCGGTTTTAATTGAAACTGATCAATTTTATGAGTTTCTATAGTAGTGATCATATCTCTATTTTAATTTTTCAAGGTTATATTCTCTGATAATGAAGTTCATATCCAGTTGTAAAATGCGAACTACACCATTTTGAAAGACAATAACCCTTCTAATGAATTGACTCTACTCTACTTAATACTACAATGGTCGCGCGGACTACAATAGTAGTCCAGCACTTTTGTTTTGTCAGTTATTTTAAAGTTGCATGGATTTGGGTGATGAGGTTTTTGTTACCTTCCTGTTAGAGTTTAATGCACAACATGTCGTTGTTTTTGGGAACAATTTCCACGTACTTCTTAAGTTATTTACATTTTTTCCCACGGTCTACAATAGTAGTCCGCGCGACTAGTAAAGTGATAGTAGTTGACATATATTGCTAGTATTTTCGTATTCGCGTCGAATGTTATCATAATTTTGACTCAAAGCTGTATAAAGTTATAAATGTATTTTATCATATTATTTTTCTAGTCGCTTAGTAAATAAATTATTTAAGTTTTTGAGTTATTTTGTATTTTTTCTTGTCATTTTTTGTACTTGAATTTTGCTTTTTTTTAATCGTTGCAAAAGACACAGTGACCCGGGTCGCGATGATGAGCAGATCTTATTCTGCTTTAATACGCTTTTTTTGTGTTTTTTTCTTACTCTAATACAAAATACGAGTTACACACTTGATAAAGTATGCAAGTGGTTTAAGGAGTCATCTGACTCTGATTCGGAAGAAATTCTTGGCTTAGCAGATGAGGAAGAAATTGAAGAGGATGTATAAAAAGAAATATTTTATAACGATGTATACAGCATAGATGAAAAAAATGAAGAGATAATAAGTGATGAAAACAACTTTTACGTCGGAAAAAATACCGTGATGAAATGGTCAAAAACTGAAATAGCTCCGACTTTTTGGATACTATGGCAAAATATTGTGTTTCATCGACCGGGTCCAGCTGGAAATGTTAACCCTTAAGTACTGACGAAAAGATATTGGAACATAGTTACTGATGCGTCGTCTGTGAGACTAAGTTTTAAAATTATATTTTTTTCATAGATATTTATTTAAAATGTAAATTAGGTTTTTACCACGTTTTATATACTTAATTAGGATAATAAAAATGTCTCGTAGTTATTAAAATAAATTATAACTTTAGAGAAATAAATTATTTTTTACTTACATATACAAAAATGTCCCTGAAATGCATACCCATCTTTTTTTTCTCATAAAAAGTTTTAAGTAAGTCAAAATTAAAATTATTTTTTTACAAAATATTAAGGAAGGTATATGTACACATAATATATATAGAACACGAGGAACTAAAAAAAATAGCAACATAATTGCAAGCGTTAAAATTTACAATTTTTCCATGCATGTAACACACACTCTTTTCACACACTGCAGACATATAGGCTTATTGCATATATTGCAAGTATATTTTGTCATTCTTCTCTTTCTACTGGGGCAAATGGAACATATTTTTCGTTTCTCAGAAAATATCTTCATGGACCGGGTTTAGAACAACTTCATCTTCAATACCCAGAACATGTTGAACGCAGATTTTTATTTCTCTCTGAATACTTGAATTGACTTCCCGCCTTCTCATCTGTGGTTCAACCAGCTCCCTTGCGAGTTGTTTTAAAAAGTTAGATTTTTCTGTTATTTGAGGATTGTCTCTATATGACTGATGGAGTATATACGTGTTACTGTAACAAATATCTATAACTCTAAAAAATATTGCCATTGGCCATCTTTGTGTGCGACACCGTGTTGTGCTTTTACTACATTTTTCATCTAGCGAATCAACGCCACTCTTCATAAGATTGTAAAAAGATATAGCAGATTTATTTGTAAGTGGATCATCATCTTTACTGTGGTGCATGGATGAAATAAGGACGGTCGACTTTCCTTTTCTACCAGCGTATGACAACAAAGTTAGAAATATAAACAATTAAAACTATAAATCAACTGATACGCTGGTAACAAAAATCAACCAGTTGGCACTGAAAACAGTTGTCGCATAACCTCTGTCAACTCCAAAAACAAAAGTACACGGCAAAAGTAATTTATTTCATAAAAGTGCGGACGAACTTCCCTTTAATTCCTTATCATCCTGTCTTAGGAAGTTATTTGAGGATACGATTAACAAGCGCCCTGTTTGGTGGCTTGAATTCAACAGCATGCATTCTTCTAATATGTTTGGCTTTCGTTCTGGCTTAGGTTGGCTTTTTGTTTCCAGTACATATTGATCTTACATGAATAAGCAGTTTACCTTGGCCACTTTCATTGATGTTTTCAGTGTCTTGGATAACATACTCTTTCCACTTTTCAAGATAACATGTTGGCAATCAGCAGTCGAATACATTTCACTACTTTTGTTTTTAATCTTGTGTAGAATAGTACAGTCTGTTTTACTCCTCTCCCATTCTTCAAATTATAAAACATATCTTTCGCAGCCTTCCACAAGACTTCTAGTTCTACACTTTTCAATATTTACACTGTTTTTGTCACAATTCTTTCTATATTTTGTTCCTCTCTTTTCTTTATCAATAACATCTTGCTCTTCTTATCCTCCCAAAATACTAACTGCGAATGATGAGATTAAATAGTCCCTTGCTAATATACTGGAGTATTCTTTCGTTTTTTTACAACTTTCCATCTCCTTGCAAAATCTTATTGTGTTGCTTTCTCTCTTTGTCCCTATAATTTTGGTTTGGTTAATATATCCTTAAACAATATACTCATCTTTTTTTTTTTTTTTTTTTTGGGCGCGCCAGCGGCATTGACCCAACAACAAGAAAACTAAGCTAATAAATTAAAAAACTAAGCGGTCCGAAATGGACGCAACAAAGGGCAGCAGTGCGGACACCACAGAAGATGAAGGAAAGGAGAGGATAAAGGAAGAGTTATAGGGAGTAGGGAGACCTAATGACAAGAGCTGACTGTATAAAAGGTAGCGTTCGTTACGAAGAGCAGGACACTCAAAGAAAATGTGATTAGCATCACATGTACAAGGAGGATCACAATCGTGGAGAGAACAATCAGGAGAAGGCGATAGAGCAAATCGAAAGCGAGAGGAAGGGAGGAGAGAATGGAACCAAGACAGGGAACGAGGAATTGGCTGAATGAAACGGTAATGAGAATGACGATTAGAAAATAGGGAGGGATAAATATCCTGCCAAAGTCTGGAGTGATTGGAGGTGGATAAGGAAAGGATATCTGAAGAAGGGAAATGGTTGAGGAATGAATCAAGGCGACCAGCAGAACGAGCCAAAGAATCGGCTGCATCGTTGCCATCAATTCCGGAATGACTGGGGACCCACAAAAAATCAATGAGAATAGAACGGGATGACTGCAAAGTGGAGGTAAGAGAACGAATTGAGAGAATAATATTATCAGAAGAATGTGAAGGAGGAGAGGATATGGCTTGAAGGACGCCCTTAGAGTCCGAAATAATGAGGAATTGGGAAAGATCGCTTAAAGAGGAAATATAAGAGATAGCCTGAAGGATGGCGATCGACTCGGCAGAAAAAATAGAGCAGAAGGAAGGAAGCCGAAAGGACTCAGAATGTCGAAGCGACGGAGCAGTAAACGCACCACCCACGCTGTCCTCGCTCTTGGAACCATCAGTAAAGATCAATACATGAGCAGGAAAAGAGGAATTCAACAAATGAAGAAATTCATTGTTGACTGCACCGTGAGAGGAGGAATTGGCTCGAAGTGGGACAGAGGAAAATTGGATAGGCTGCCATAGGCTATTGAAGTCATGAAAGAAGTACGGGAGAGTGTTGTAGGAAAGGACAACAGGAGAAAAATTAGAAAGACGGGTAGCAATGAGCGACAGGATTGGGATTTTATGAAGAGAAAAACGCCAGCAGTTTTTGATATATAGATAGGAGGAAATAAGTTTGGACGAGGAGATGGGAAGCCGTTTAATTAAGAAGCGATACCCAAGCTGAGAACGGCGAATAAACAGTGGTTGGGCAACCGACTCTGATAGAACTGCGGGAATGGGGGAGGATTTCAAGGCTCCAATGCACAAACGGAGGCAAGAGTTCTGGATCGCGTCAAGTTTAGTGAGGAGAGACTTGGAGGAATTATCGTAGATAAAGGAACAATAGTCGAGCTTGGGCCGGATGATGGCTTTGAAAAGAATTAGAAGGATAAACGGATCGTCTCCCCATCTGAGGAGAGAGAGAGATTTAAGGAGATTAAGTCTTTTAAGACAGGATTTATAGAGAAAATTAATGTGCTCATGGAATGTGAGGCGGCTATTTAAAAAAAGGCCAAGATAGCATATGGAATTGACAACGGGGATAGGAATACCAGATACAGTGATGCGAGTTAGAGCTCGGTTAAAGGGGCGGAGAGAAAAAATGATACAAGTCGACTTAGTAGGAGAAAAAGAGAGAGGTGAAGACGAGGAAGGGAATTATTAAGAATAGACAGGGAATTATTCAACTCATCAATAGCGGCGGACAGATTGTCACAGATGGAATAGACCAAAATGTCGTCAGCGAAGAGGAGGGAGGAAGAATAAATAGGAAGAGAAGCGATATCAAAAGAGTAGATATTAAAAAGTGTAGGAATCAGACAGGAACCCTGTGGGAGCCCACGATAAACGCATCTGGAGGAGGTAAGGGAGGGAGAAGAAATAAAGAGAGCTCTGTTCTGGAAGATAATAACGACGACGGGAGGGAGGTTAAGAGAAAATAGTTTGGAACCCAAAGAGGGAAGATGCACATTATCAAAGGCAGAAGAGACGTCCACAAAGGAGGCAATGGTGAATTTTTTAGTTAGGAAAGACTTATAGACATCTGAAAGGAAATAAATAATGCAGTCAACCGGCCCAAGCCCAGGGCGAAAACCAAACATATTAGGAGCGACTAGATTATTGTGCTCCAGCCACTACACGAGACGATTGTTAATCAAACCTTCAAAAAGTTTACGCAGAGAGGAAGCCCCAGGGAAATGGGACGGAACGAACACTGATTAAGTCGTTCCAGGATTTGGAGTAGAACCAGAAAGGAGGAAAAAATTAAATATATGGAGAAGGAAAAGCAGCGCAGCAGGAGAGAGATTTTTAAGAATAAGGAACGAGAAACCGTCCCGGCCAGGAGCAGACACGGTGGATTTATTAAGAATGGATGCAAGCTCCTCGTAACGGAAAGGCGAAGACAGGAAGTGAGGCTCATAATCTACAGGAAGAAGGGTGGGAGTGGCGAGGGCGCTCAGAAAAGGGTGATCTAAACGCCTTAGCCATTTTCCAGATCTGGGAGAAGGGCGTATCTCTGGAGAAGGAGGAACAGAAAGACTTCCAAGAATTCTTTTTGGCAGACTTAAGGATAAAACGAGCTTTTGCGTTAGCTTCTTTGTGGGCTAGGAAGTTGGACATAAAGGAATGAGAACGGAAGGCTTTAAAGGTGGCAGAACTTTTTTGAAACGCTGCTTTACACTCTTCGTTCCACCAGAGTGAGGAGGCATACGAAGAAGAGCGACTGCGCGTGCTGGTAATAGCAGGAGAAGATGCGGAAAGAGCAGAATTTAGCGTTTGAGTGAAAAAATCGTAACGGAAGAATGGATTAGGAACATCAGAAAAAGAAGGGAGAGAGGAATCCACCAAGGAACGAAATTTAGCCCAATCAGTTTTAGAAAGAAGCCAACGGGGAGATTGAAGCGGCTAGAAAGACTTGGGAGGGAGCACGTCATTAAGAGTGAGCAGAATGGGGACATGATCGCTGCCAAAAGTGCCGTCGAGAGTCCTCCAGGAGCATAAGAGACCAAGATTGGGAGAGGAAAAGGCGAGATCAACTGAACTAGAGGAAGAAGGTTGCTTGAAGAGGGTAGGAGACCGATCATTAAGTAGAAAAAGATCATGATCCAAGATAAGATTTTCAAGAATCGAACCATTAGGATTATTCCCGGCGCAGCCCCAAAGAGGAGAGTGAGCATTCCAGTCGCCTCCAATGATGAATGGACCAGACAACAATGAAAGAAATGAGATAAGAGGAAGATTAGAGAGGCTGGAGTTAGGAGGGTTATAAACGCAAGCAATATGTAAAGGATGCGGAAGAAGATTCAAAAGAGAAATGTGAACCATGTTAGGAAGATTGGGATAGGGAGGAGGAAGACAGGGGATATCGTGCGATAGGTAGGATAGATCGTATCTAATGAGAATGGCGACGCCACCGTAACCATCCACACGATCTGACCGAACTAAAGAATAGCCTTTGAAATGTAGAGACGAGGAGGATTTGAGCCAAGTTTCGGATAACAACGCCACATGGATATTATAGAGGTCTAATAAACCCTCTAAACTTAATTTGTTAGCTTGTAAGCTACGGCAGTTCCACTGGCACGCGACATGCTATCTAGGATACAAGAAAATTAGAATAGGATAGAAAATGAAAGGAGGGACGAGAGTAGCCATAAAAGAAGAAAAAAAGGTTAGTAAATAAGAAGCGAGCACATAGGTGCACTTCCAACTTGAGGAGGAGAAAGGAAGAACAAGGAAATTGAAGACGAAAGAAGTCCTATCCACCACAATATGCGGGCCAATTTGCCGGACCTTTTCTATTCGTATCAATTTGGTATAATTCAAAGCGCAGAGAGGAGTACCTGCACGAACATGGCTGATCACCAGTTTGTAGGTCTCCTCCCCTAAAGGGACAATTATACCTGAATAGGAACAAATTAAACAACACGAGCACAGAAGCATGTCTAGTGTTCCTGAAGCGTAAGTAAGGCGTTATCCTTGGCTAACAGGGAGAAAAAGGGGGAGGGAAATAAAGACAAGGAGAAGGCAAAAATATGCCTTACGAGGAATGGATGTAATTGGATAAGAAAGAAGAAAGATTGTCAAGGAAAGAAGATGAGGCGGCTATGTTATGAGAAGCGAGGAGTTCCATGATTGCGGTGGAAAGATTAGTGATATTAAATGGGGAGTAATTAGGGGGGGGAATTAGGAAGCAGGCTGCGAGGAGCTAGAAAGTTGCTGGAAGGCAGCGAAGAATTCAGAAGAGGGGAATCTTTACGATTCAAGGCCCAACCAACAGATGGAGAACAGGTGTAGAGGGAGGGGCCGGTGGGAAAGTGAGGAAGAGGCTTGGAATGCGGTTTCGATTTAGGAGATTTATGAAAAGTGGGAGATTTAGGACGAGGAGGAGAAGACAATTTATTAGTTTTAGAAGAAGAGGCTTCGGAGGAAGAAGGGGCTGCGTCACGATTAGCATAGGAAAAGGCTTGGGAGACGACACTAGAAGATTTATGTTTGGCGGCTTCTTGAAACGATATGTTTTCGAACGCCATGATTCTTTTAATATCCTTCTGTCTAAGCCACTCCGGGCAGACACGATCGGACGAGCTATGGCAACTTTTGCAGTTGCGAAAAATAGGAGGCTCCTGGAGGTTGGGACATTCCGAAGAGGGATGTCTGGAAGCACAGTGTGAGCAAACGGGATGAGAGCTACGACAATGGCGCGCAATATGTCCAAAAAGGAAGCATTTAGAGCACTGAATGGGAGAACGGACACTGGGGGAAACGGGAAAACGGAGTTTGAAAATCGTTACAAACTCCGGAAGGAACGACTTAGCGAATTTAAGTTCGACACTCCTGGTGGGAATTTTTTTTCCATCAGAAGAGCGAAAGATACGACGAACTGCAACTACGGGGATAGAGGAAACAAGCCCCTCTTTAATTTCGTCTTCGGAAAAGGAAGGAAAGATTCCAGAGATAACGCCCATACTAAACTCATTCGCCGCAGAAGCAGAGGGAAACATAACCGAGATACGCCCCCTGCCCTGGGGAATGATGTCCGAAAAGGAAGTTGAAATGTTACAGATGAGCCTAGCCAGAGCCAACGGGTGCAAATTCCCGATGTTCTCGTCTAGGGTGGAGTTTTCGACAAAAACTTTAAAGGGACCAGGATGATCGGAAGGAAAAACATTAATTAAATCTTTACTATTATTATTGTTATTATTGGTGGATAAAATGTTGTTGTTGTTGATCTTTTTATTACTATTATCATTATTATTATTATTATTGTTATTGTTGTTGGTATTATTATTATTATCATTATTATTGTTATTATTACTACTATTAGCGATATTAAAGTTTTCGACTGCTTTAATCGCGCAGCTGTTATTATTTGTATTAGAGAGGTTGGGCAAGTCAGGTTGCGAAAGCCGCAGATCCTTGTTAGGTAGAATCGTTGTTGGCGAAAGAGGGCTGGATGGCTTATGCTTTCCGGCAGCGTCAACCTCCATTAGATTCAGCGACAAGTTCGCTTTGTTGGATTTTGAATCTTTGGAGGAGGCCGCAGGGCGGCCCCACTAAACGAGCTCATCGGTCGAGCAAATCAAATTAAAATATACGTAAAATTAGAAAAAAAAAGGAAAATAAATCGCTGCACAAATCGAAATAAATAACAGTAATCTATGAATTCGTAGAGAGTCTAAATAATAGTGAAATACGAGGATGTTGTTTTTTTTTTCAAAATGCTTACCATTTACATCTTCTAAACTTCTTCTATTTCCTACCTCTATTAAGAAAAAATTACACTTTACTCTAAAGAGAAAATTCCTATTTGCACGTTCTTTTTTTAAATCTTAATTTGTACTTGCTTTATGTAATAATTTTTTACAACTTTCTCCATTTTTCTTTTAACTTTGCAAACCTTACATATTCACCTAAAATTCATTTTCTTTCCATATCTTCCAAATTTATTTCTCAAGCCATAGCTATACAGGAATTTCATAACGCTATCAATTTCCTATTTCCTGCACACGTGTTTATCTTTCCTGATGGCTCGAGTAGTCAAAATGGAGTTGGAGTCATTTTCATTCTTCTGGACATTCATTTCTCTAAGTTTTTTAGACTTTCGTCCTTTTGCTGAATATTTATAGCCGAATTAATGACTTTCCTATGGTCTATTATTTATAATTTTTCTCATAGTTTTTTCTTCAATTATTTGATCATTTTTAACTGGCTAGAGTTGCTGCTTCCTAGCATGCTTTCTTTTCTAGAATCCCGGGTTTGAGCTTTCTTTCTCTTTGTAAAAAGTTTTATTCTAGATTTTGACCTATTTTTGTTTTGTATCTTTTTCAAATTAATTACTCGCCTGTCCAAACTCTCATCTCTAGTTCAATGATTTCCTTTACTCCAACATTCTGCTGCCGTTTCTTACATTACTACTTTCTACTTGCTTTCGTTTTCTTAATATTTCCTCTGCGTTATCCTCTTCATCGCAACGATGAAGTTTTTTGCGACTTCAACCACATCCTCTTTGAATGTTCTTTTTTCTTAATTGATCGTTCATTTTTATACTTATACCGTAACCCTTGAGCTTAATAACTTCTACTGGCTCTTTTTTATTTTTTCGAAATAACTAGAACCACCTTCTTCTTCTTCAAGTTCAGACCGATCTCGAACATAAGTGACCATCAGCGGAGTCTTTCTTTTCACAATGTTTTGAAATGTCTCTCTGTTACAGACTGAGTGGACGAGCTACTCGGTGTTCATTTCTGTCCAGATTTCTACATCGCACAACCATGAGCGTCTTCTTAGTTCAACTCTTCTTCTAACCACTATTTTTCTCAATAAGATATGCAATAAGAAGTATCCTGGTCTACGAATCAAACGTCCAAAGCACTTCAACTTCCTATCTTTTATATTTATTAGTTTTCGATCTTTATTCATCATCTGCAGAACTTACTGATTGGTTTTCTTTGCTATCCATTGAATTCTTAGAATTCTCCGGTAGCACCATAGTTCAAAAGTCATTAAGCGGTTCAGAATGTTATTTTTAAAAATGCAGCATTCGAATGTGTAAAACATACTAGAAGTATATGGAATTTTGTTATGATTGAATAAAAACTAAAACTGCAATGACGTCATTTGTGGATCTGATGAAAAGTTATGAAGCGGTTATTAACAATTAGCCATTATAAAGCTATATATAATATAATACAATAGGATATTTATTACAATACACAGAAACAGTATAATAGTTTTCAATAAACATGTTTACATGTAATTTATGTTGTTTAAAATATAACCGACAAGACAGCTTAGTGGGGGGGGATGGGATAACGGGTCTAAAAAAAGCTTTTTTTTAAGAGTAATTTTTAAAGAGACTATTAAAGTTATTTCATTAAAGTTTTTTGCGCATAGTTATATGACATTTCAAGAATATTCAGTAATTTTTTCGTCAAAAAATATTCATAAACAAGCCAGTGAGAGCGAATTGACGGAGGCCATTTCAAAAAAATACGTTTTGCGGTGTCTACGATAACTCGTTACAAAATCATCCGAAACACGAATAGTTGGAAAAAATGGCTAATTTAGAAGTAAATCTAGGTCGCAACGTTGTCCTTTTATTTTTAAATTTTTTTTTCAATTTTTGGCGGTCGAATGAAGTCAAAACCACGATATTTACCCTAAAAATGGCGCCATTTTGTAGCTGTAAAATCGGTCTCAAGCGAAAAAAAAAGAAAAGAAGAACGTTGCGACCTAGTAAAATATGTATTATAAAACTGTGTTGAACATGAACTGGATCGGTACAGAAGTTTTTGAGATATCGTGTCCACCGACTTCAAAAAAGTCGTTTCGAGAAAAACGCGTTTAAAGTTTTAAACTATGAAAATTGGAAGAAATTTTTTTTTTTTCTCACTTAAACTGAATTGTCGATGCCAGCACCATAAAGTAAGGTACCTGCTGCACTTGCGATATCCAAGGCTTCCTTTTGCTCTATTCTTTCCATTATTCTAGCCTCTTTCGTTTGAAGCGCAGCTTTTTTTTGCGCTCTTTGAATTCGCGTTTCATCGGCTGTTTGAACGTACTGATGAGCACTTGGGCCGACGCTGATTTTCATCTCTTGTAGGAAGGTTAGTAATGCAAAATTGCCTTCATTGGAATACATTTGTTGCAATTTCTACTAAAATAGGGCTACTGGATAAAATTTTTGGAGTGATCTTCCAAAAAAGTTGATTTAGGCTTTCGTTATTGTTTTGAGTAAATCCACCAACACATCGCTCTAAAAGCTCGTCCTTGCTTAAATCTTCATAAATTAGCTAGATTGCTTTTGTTACATCATCCGGAAAAGGTTCATAATCGTGCTGGAAATTTTCTATTCCGGTGACGGTAAAAGATTTTTGATAAGCGCATCACAAGTCAGCGCCGGCCAGACACTTATGATGCTGTGGATTTTTGTTCGTTGATTTATAATGGAAAAAGGTCGCTGAAATTGCATCTTTAATTTTTTGCACTGAATCACAATTTCTGTTGATTGCTAATCCATAATACACCGTTAATTTATCAATTGTTTACCAGTGAGTTTTCCTTTTCCAGAGAGACTTCTGTTTCTTCTAACATAGTTTGTCCAGCCTTTTTTTCCGGTTTTTATTTCTGTCTCTCCTATCGTGTTTTTTACAAGATCACGTAGCCGTTTGCCGATCTTATTTTTATTTATTTATTACAAAGTCTTCGCCATATGGATGGCATTGAATTACACCGGTGTACGTTTTACTATCACCGTCGCCGATGTAATTTTTATACCTGGCGTCGTACTTTTCCTCCGATCGTTGAAACATTTGTCTTATTACTGATATTTCCATGTTTCCTGCAGGTCCAATGTGATTTACTTCACATTCACCATGTTCCACGTGCTTGGTATACCATTCTTCAAATTCTTTTATATTTAATTTTTTCTCCCAAGGTTTATACCTTTAACAGTGCCCACTTTTAAAGTAAATATCTATAACTTTTCCAGTGTAATATCCTATTAATGAAGAAACACCATATAACGAAAAGAAACCTCGTTTTTTCCAGGTACCATCACCGGCTAGGCCCTTTTAAAGAGAAGGAAGTAGCTGCTCCGGTTAACTGCCTGCCGCTTTCGGCCGGCTCAAAAGGGATGCAGCGCACAGCTTACTATCTTAATGAGTTTTACTCCAAATGACTTGGGGTTTTGGGAAAATATTTCTAAGAATTTGTACTTTTATAAGAAAATTTTTCAGAAAAACGAATTTTTCAAAGTGGTTATCCCATACCCCCCCCCCCTACCGCGACATACTAAAATAAAACATTGTGAATAAAATGGTAAGTTGTTTACAAAAGTATAATCTTAATACAACGTACATTTTTATCTTTTTATGTAATTTTTTTTAATACTATTATTGTCGATTACTTTGTGCGGTTTGCAAAATTAATTGCAAAAGTTACAATGGAATGAATACTCATCTAACAGTAGTACACAATATTATTATCCAAGAAATTTTGGAACGAAGTTCTTTTACGCGGCTTGGCGGTAGGAGTAAACTGGCAGAAATCGTCAGGGAACGAAAAAGCGTTATGCGTCCTCCACTCTCTTTCTCTTTCACTCTGTCTCTTTCTATTATATACGGGTGTGTATGTGTGTGCGTGCGTGCGAGTATCGAGATTCGAGCAGCAAGCATTGTGCGCGGTCAGCTGTATAAGCTAAATTCTAAACACCTGTAAATTTTATTGAATTTGAAAATTGACACGTTTTTTTTTTGTTTTTGTTGTTTTTGTTTTAATTCATACGGGATTTATATATTGTGTCATTTTTTATCATATACTTTTTATGAATGACTTTATATTTGTATATCTACCAAAAGGTGATAGGAACTTCATTCCTACCGGGTGTCCCCTCTGTCTACACCACTTCTCTTCTTTTTATTTTAATGGTTCTTTAATTCATATTTCTGGCAGCCTAAATCAAGCATTTGGGACTTCTGAACAAAAACTTCTTTATTCTTAACTTTTTAAGATACTATATTATTTTGTGCATCATACAGTACAACAGCAATCTAATGGATTAGATTATAGAGTTTATGCTTTCACATTTGTGACTGCTATATGATTTGAACTGAAACCCAATAAACAAAATTTTGTTGACTGAAATGTATTCTTATATTTCAAAAATTATTTCTGAAAATGAAGCGTCCTCGTTTCTGGTAATTGGCTCCATAATGTGCACTCACTTTTTTAAAATGAATTCTGAAAATTAACCAAATTCATTCGCAAACACGGGGAAAAACCAAAAAAAGTTAAAATAAAGGGGAAAACTTAAAACAAATTTTTTTTCTTTTTTTCTTGTTGGAGTTTTTCCCTGGGCTTGTCAGCAACGGACGATTACCCATCAACACGTGTACATAGCAGAAATTAGGAATAACAAGGAATGGAATCTGACAAAGAACGCTATATCAAGGGTGGAGAAACAATCACAATCAACGTCGAAAAATGCCAAACATATGCGTCCTGAAAAGAAAAGGAATGACATTGCTGAAGGTAAGAGCAAAAGGAATTAGCTGTCCCATACCATGGCCACATCTGCAATTACAGAGCCCACAGTACAAACAAACAAAGAAATCAGGCTACAAATAATTAAAGAAGAAGAAACACGGGATGTTTAAAAAGCAGTTAGAGCCATCAAGCACCACAGCTATATAAAACACAGCGCCTAGCGTCCGTAAACAATTATCCGAAAGTTCAATGACTTTCTCTATCACTATAAAGCAAAGTTTATAGTTCTTAATTATGAAACATTAATAATAGTTATTATGGCGACGACTGCGAAAACAGCGCCTTCCATCCTGTTAAAAAGAAATGAGCAGAATTTACAGCCAACACTATGGCCACACTGCAACAGCCGCGCCCGCAGTGCCGGCTGACAAGGAGTTCACCTATCTACCGTTAGGGCCGCAAATGCGACAGCGAGCCCGTAAAATTAACTGCGAGCTGTGCCTGTTTATAACTGTAACTGCAGCATCAGTGCGTGCTTTTGTTTAGTGAGGAGTACATTGGAAGTAATTGGACACGATAAGTTAGGAATGCCAAAGTGGAAGAGAACTACTGAAGGGATTAGATCTTAATATAATGAAGTATAGAAGATAGGAATTTTTCTACGATTGGGATGATCAACGTTGACTATAGAGAGGGAATAAAGGACACACAATATGGAGTTGCAACATCATGTGAGAGCAGCTCCACGTATAGAAGTGCCCTTTCAGATGATAAAGAGGAGCACTCAAAAAAGACATGATCAGAGTCACATACGACTGCGTTATCGATACACAGCGAACAAATAGAAGAGGACACAATGGAGAAACGATACAATGAGCAGGAAGTCGATTGTGACCAGGTCGAAGACGACAGATAGCAGACATGATGAAACGGGGAAGGTGCGGAAAATGTAGGTACCATGGTTGAGCAGGTGGATTGGGGTGAATGGAAAAATATTGTGAATTAGGTTTGGAGCAGGATGATCTATAAAAAGATTTCCAATTGGCCTTTTGGATACTATTTGAAATATTTAATAATTCGTGATAAGGAAACCGTCCGACTGGCCGTCCAGAAGAAATAGCCAGACGAGCAAGATAATCCACCTTTTCGTTGCCCGCAATCCCGGCATGACCAGGGATCCAAAGAAAGTTGATGGTTAATAAGTACAATTTGCAAAGGCTGAAGATTAGAGATCGGATGCGCAGAATAATAGGATCAGAGTAGGAAGGAACATATGGAGAGGAGATACACTGAAGGGCACCTTTGCTATCAGAAATTAGGAGGAACTTTTTACATTGAGGAACAGATGGAATAAGCTCAATGGCACGTAGTAATGTCAATGTCTGCGCATAATAAATGGAACAAAATGAAGGAATTTTGAACAAGCTGGAATAATTAAGAGTAGGAATGTAGATAGATGCACCCACTCCGTGTGCCATTTTGAACCCATCCGTAAAAATTAGGGTATGGTTAGCAAAAAAGTGATGAAACTGGCTGGTTAAATTCATAAACTGTTGCATGAGCGGGGAGATATTTTACATAAGAAGGCAAGGAAAAAAGATTAGGAGAAAGAATAACATTTAATATCTCAGAATAGAAAAATGGAAGTTTATCGAAAGTTAGGATGAAGGGCGAAAACTTAATAAGACCCGAGAAAATGTAGCAGAGAATGGGAACCTTATTCGAGGAAAAACGGCAATCTTGCAAGAGAGAAGAATATGCAGGGACAAGATTGTTTGGGTAAACATGCAGACGTTTAATAAGGAACCAATACGCGAGATAGGATCTACGGATAGATAAAGGAGCCACATTAGCCTCTGCCATAATCGCAGGAATAGGCGTGGATTTTAAGACTTCTAGACATAAGTGCAGGGCTGCATTCTGAACTAAATCTAATTTAGCTAGGAGAGAACGAGCAGCATTACCATACAGAAAACAGCAGAAATCAAGTTTGGATCGAACAATGGATTTGTAGAGTATAAGAAGTATCATGGGATAAAGACTTTAAGATATTCAAACGTTCTAGAGTAGACGAATGGAGGTAGTTAATATGCTCAGTAAAAGATAAACGACTATTCAGAAAGATTCCTAGGTAGCGGGAGGAGGAAATAACAAGTATAGGTGTATTGTCCATATTTATGTTGATTGACGCAGAATTATAGGAACGAAATGTGAAAACAATGCATGAAGATTTTGGAGGAGAGATAGACAGATAGATCTGAGAAAAAGAACTCTGCAGAATGTACAAGGATTCTTGCATATTATTGCAAGCGTTTAGAATGCTAGGAGCAGTTGAGAAAAAAAGAATGTCATCTGCAAAAAATAAGAAGTAGAAGGTAGATTAAAAGAGGTGACACCAAGAGAGTAAATATTGAAGAGCGTAGGGCTGGAACAGGTACCTTGCGGTAGGCCTCGAAAAACCTTTCATGACTCCGAAAAGGTAGGAAATCTTAGAGTAACAGTTCTACTTAGGAAGAGATTCATAATTAAGGATGCGAAGTGGGAAGGAAAATTAATAGATAACATTCTGCTCTTCTTCTTCTTCAAAATGCTGTACACGGTTACCGTGCGTAGCGATCACAGGGGATGTTGATCATATATCCCTATTTCTGACAGCTTGAATTAAACTCTCTATAGATGTTATTCCGGTCCATTTCCGAATGTCCTGGGTCCAAGATAGTCTTCTGCGTCCCACTCCTCTTTTTCCTTAAATTTTCCCTTGAAGAAGAAGCCGGATGATTTCATATCTTTCTCCCCTGATTATGTGTCCAAAGTATCTTATTTTCCTTTCTTCGATTACTCGACGGATCATCCTTTCTTCTTGGACGGATTTTAGTACATCTTCGTTTCTCATGTGCGCTGTCCAAGGAATCTTAAGCATGCGACGTAAAGCCACATTTCGCACGCCTCCAAGTAGTTGAGTGCTGTGCCGGAATATGTTGTAGCTTCCAGCCCATAGAGCATAATAGGCCAGATACAGCTTTTCATTAGTCTTTTCCGAATTTCCAAGTTTAATGATTTATCTGTTAACAGCTTTTTTAGTTTTCCAAAAGTAGTGCGCGCATGTTCGCATCTTTGTTTAATTTCTGTCTCAGGGTTTAAATTCGATGTAATATAGCACCTTAGATATTTAAATTTTTTAACTTGCTGTCTATTCTTTAATTATTCGCATTCGGGTCTAATTTAATACGGTCATTTTTGTTTATTAGCATAGATTTTGTTTTGGAAATGTTCAGTTGAAGACCATATTTTTGACTGCTGTTAATTACTCGATCAAGAATAGTTTGTAGATCAGTAGCTGAGCCTGCAATCAACACTGCATCATCAGAATAGCGGATGTTGTTAATGTATTGACCATTAACTTTAATCCCAATATCCATATTAGTTAGTGCTTCATTGAAAATCTTGTCCGCATAAATGTTGAACAACAGTGGAGAAAGTATGCATCCCTGTCTAACACCTCGCTTAATTTGTATGTGTTCTGAGAATTGACCTTCTACCATGACTTTTGCTGTTTGTTGCCAATATAAGTTTTTAATTATTCTGAGATCGAAAGTATTGATTTGCGCGTTTTCAAGTATTTTTAGTAGTTCTTCATGACGGACTTTGTCGAACGTTTTGCGATAATCGAGAAAGCATAAGTAAATGGTTTTCTGCTGGTCTAAGCTTTTTTGCATCAGTAAATTAAATGCTAGAAGTGCTTCTCTGGTGCTAAGCCCTGGTCTAAAACCAAACTGACATTTGTCTAAATTCCTTTCTATCTTATCTCGTATTCTGTTACGAATAATTCTCAAAAAGGCTTTCAAAAGATGATTCATGAGGCTAATCAATCTGTAATTATCACATCTATTTGTAGATGATGTTTTCGGCAATGTTATGAAGGTCGACGTAAGCCACGTGACGGGTAGAATACCATTTCGATATATCTGATTAAAAAGTTCGTGTATTGTTCTTATATTTTCTTCATCTAGTAGTTTTATAATTTCGATAGGAGTTCCATCGGGCCCAGCTGTTTTCCTTGGTTTTCCAAGTTTAATTGCTTGTTCTACCTCACTTATAAGTATTGTTAGGTAATCTGTCTGTTCGAGTTTTTCTGGGATATTATTGATTCCGACGTCGTTAAATAGTTCTTGGATATATTTCGACCATATATCGAGTTTTTCATTCACATCTATTGCAAATTTCCCATTTTCTGTCATTAGAGACACGAGTATTTTCCTTCTAAAGATACCGGTTATGTATTTCACCTATTTATATAGATTATAAGAATCATGCTTTTTTTGAAGTTCTTCTAATATTTCACATTTCTGCTTCATCCATTTGTTTTTAGCGTCTCTAATTTCCCGTCTAATTACTTTGTTTAATCTTTTATATTCATCTCTATCATATTTATTTTCTTGATGTTGTTTCATCAGGTTTAATATTTTTTCTGTCATCCAATTTTTTCTTTTCTCATGTGTAATTTTCTTTTCCTTTATAGCTTTAATACATTGCGTTCTAACTTTATTTATAATTTTATCCATCTTTTCCTGGTTAGTTTCATTATAACTATCTTTAAACGTTTCATATACTATTTGTCTCATTGAGTGTAGATTTGTTTTATTTTCAATGGTCTGAAGGTTTATTCGGTCTTCACTTTTCTTTTGTGTTCTCATTCTTTGGAACTTAAGCATAAATCTTGCTACCAACGGGTGGTGATCAGAACCAATGTTCGCACTAGGGTATGTAACTACTCTCTTAATCGCGTTTCTGTATCTTTGTTTATTATGATATAATCTATCTGATTCCTTATGATTGCTCCATCGCCGTTAATAGGCGCTGTCCAAGAGTACAGCCTTCTTTTTGGCATCTGAAACCATGTATTCATTACTGCGTAATTATTCCGCTGACAAAACTGGAATAATGCTGTCCATGTTTTATGTCTTTTAGTTCACGATTTAATATATAATTTGTTTAGAAACATTTTTTTAGGGCAACTTTTAAAATGATTTTACTTAATTAAAGTATATCCGGTGACGTTAGATTAGTAACATAGTTTCTTGAAAACTAGAGCCAAAAGACGAAAGCCAGGTCAATGAAAAAAAAAAAAAAAACGTGTTATACGATTTACGATTTTGCAAGTTTTTTTTTTTTTTTGGGCTCGTCAACCAAGGACCTTTACCCAGAAACAAAAGGTAAGGAAAGAAGTCGGTTATATTTTGATTCGATCAGAAATTTTAACTAAAAAGGAACAAATAGCAGGAATAATTAGTGGGGAAGGAAAGGACAGGATATAGGATGCACAATAAGGGGTAGGAAGTCCAAGCTTAAGCAAATAAGAATATAAGGCAGAACGCTCCACCGAGAGGGATGAACACTGGAAGAACACATGATCGGCGTCGCAAATAATTGCATCATCCGGATGGAGAGGACAGTGTGGAGAAGAAATCAAGGAGAAACGAAATCTGGAGGAAGGCAGCAAAGAATGGCCAAAGCGCATACGAACAATGGAAACAACTTCAGAACGACGAAGGGAGGGATGCAAAAGAAACCATGAATATGAAGGAAGAGTAGGCTGGACTGACAGGTAAAAGGAACAACTGTTGGAAAAAGAAGAAACATAGGTATCCGACCAAAATCGGATATGAAAGCTTTTACAAACTGATAGCAGGTTAACGGATGGAATTTTTTTAAAAAAAAGACGAGAGGAAGCAGCAGCAGCCCGAGCCATGGAATCAGCCGCTTCATTGCCAAATATGCCCGAGTGGCCAGGTACGCACAGCAGATCAATATTGACTGAATGGAGATAGGAAATATTGTGAATGAGTGAACGTATACGGAGGATAACAAAGTCACACGAATGATCAGGAAGGGGAGAGGATATGGCCTGAAGGGCGCTCAGAGTCAGAAATAATTAAAAACTTACGAGGAAAATTGATTCGAGGAAATGAAAATAATAGAGCGAAGGATAGCCAACAACTCGGCTGTGAATATGGAACAGAAATAAGAAAGTCGAAAAGATTCTGAGAGGTTAAAATCAGGAAGGATGAAAGAAGCACCAACACCACCAGGTCCCCTCGAACCATCCGTGTAAATGGTAACATGAGAGGGAAATAGGGAATTGATAGTGTTGTAGAATACCTGTTTAATTACGGCTTGGGGGAGATTTTTCGCAAATGAGGGGAGGATAAATACCTTAGGAGGATGACAGATGTCAGCGAAGTCGAAGGAAAAATAAGGGAGATTATTGAACGAGATAATATACGGCCAAAATGAACCGAGACGATGTGAAATAAAAGCCAGAATAGGGGTTTTGCTGGGAGTGAAGCGCCAGCTATTATAAATCGAAAGATAAGACTGAACAAGGGTAGAGGATGCGAGAGGAAGACGTTTAACAAGGAAACGATAGCCTAAATAAGATCTACGAATGGATAGGGGTGACGAATTGGATTCAGCAAGAATAGCAGTGGTTGGAGAGGATTTAAGAGCGCCAAGACAGAGACGAAGGCAAGAATTCTGAATTACATCTAGTTTGGAAAGACGTGTCTTGAACGCACTACCATAAATAAAAGAACAATAATCAAATTTGGAACGGATAATAGATTTGTAAAGGGAAATAAGAATATAGGGATCGCCACCCCATTTAGTTGGCGACAGGGCTTTCAGCAAGTTTAACCTTTTAATAGTGGAAGCAGAAAGATATTTGATGTGTTCAGAGAAGGACAAACGACTATCAAGAAAGACACCGAGATAACAAAAGCAATTAACACGGGAAAGAGATACATTGTTTAAGGATAGGTTAACCAAAGCGGGGTTATAGGGACGGAGGGTACAAATAGTATAAGAAGACTTAGAGGGAGAAATTGAAAGATTAATTAAGGAGAGAGAATGTTCCAGCACAATGAGCGACGAACTGAGTGCTTCATAGGCTGCTAAAACATCCTCAGACGAGGAAAACAGGAGAATGTCGTCCGCAAAGAATAAGGAATAGAAATTTAAAGGAAGAGAAGCTATACTGATAGTATAGATGTTAAAAAGAGTAGGACTGAGGGAGGAACCCTGAGGAAGACCTCGGAAAACCTTTCTTGGAGCATTAAGAGATGGAGAGGAGAAGTGGATAGAACGATTTGACATGAGATTGATAATAAGGGAAGAGAATTTAATTGGGATATTAATTGCCGTCATTTTATCTCTTAGAGTGGGAAGATGAACATTATCAAAAGCAGAGGAAACATCAATAAAGGAAGCTATTATTAAATACCCAATCAATTTTTTTTAAACAACTTTCTTTTTTTTTTAATTGGGCTCGCCTACCGACCGTTTGAGAAATCATTAGTGAGAAAAAAAACTAGATTTTAATACGATTACAAATTAAGGAAAGGAAGGAGACAATCGCGGGGTCTATGGGAGATACGGGGAGGGAAAGAATTATGAAAGCGCTATTAGCGATAGGAAGAGAAAGGCCGAAGAGCTGAACGTAAAAGCACGAGCGTTCAACGGAAAGAGTAGAATATACGAAAAAAATATAATGGCATCGCAAATTAAATTGCAATCATCAAGGTAGAGGAAGGGGACAAAATGAAGAGAAAAAAAAACAAAAAAAAAAAAAAAAGAGGAGGGAAGTAAGTAATGATTAAAGCAAAGACGACAAATGGCAGAAATGAAAGAATGACGGAGATGAAAGTAATGGTATTCTGGTGGAAACGGCGATTATCTATGCTTAACTTTTGTGAAAAATTTTAAGTTACAGAGAACTAATAAAACATACCTGATTTTACAAACACGGGTAATTTTGTTTTTTTTTATTATTAATTTAACACCTAGATAGTATAAAAAGCCATGAGAAGTAAAAAAAAGTTTGTTTTCCAAAATTTCGTTACGTAATTAACTCTACTTTACTAAATACCGGTTTCAAGGGAAAAAAGAACATACGAAATATTAAAAATTTAAATAAATATAATTACAATTTTATACGTATAAAAGAAATTAACACGTATTAATTTGGATACAAAGCCCTTTTTTCGTGTTTTCTAAAGGAATTTCCTATCGATATTATAAATTCGTGACAGTAGATTAAATATACTTGACTTTATATGTAATTTTTCAGTTTATTATTGAAATTTGTACCTAAGTACGGAGCTTTTTTGAAATAGTGCTTTTAATTTTTAAAATTAAACTGTTATGAGGGACTTGGGTTTTTACAAGTTTAAAATTATATTTATAAAAATTTCGATCATGAAACGCAAATAGTATTTAAACGTAGAAAATAGAATTTTTTCAAGTAGTCCGTACTACTTTTTAAAATAATATAAATCGTTTATTTCGTTCGGATCTGGAAACGCATCACCGTAACCCGATAAATTATTTCTCTATACCGTTGCAATGACAATAACATCGGTCAAATTTTCAAAACAAAACCAAATTTAATCCCAAAAACAAACGAATGACAACAACGTACAAAATTAAGACTATAACGACCATTATATTAATCTTCTTCCACATCTTCATCAGTAGTAAATTCTGATATGTCATCATCGCTTCCTTCGTCTTTATCTTCATCTTCTTCATCTGACATATCCCATTGGGGATGTTCCGTCGGAACTTCAGGAGCTTCTTTAACATCCAGCTGTAAAATTTAAAAAAGAGTGCTATTTTATGACTAACAATACACGATAAAGATAATGGCGCGAAAAGCATTTCATTCATTCATTCATTATTTCTATTTTTTTTTTTTTTCATATATATTTAATACGTAATAATTATCACAATTATTCGAATAAATAAAAACAGCTAAAAATTTTGTATTTCCACTAAAAGAACTGAAACAAAATAGAAAATAAAAATTACTTTTAGATCAATGTTTTGATCAAAACCTAAGTAGGAATCTGAACGTAGACACACTGTAAATGTATAAATGCCTGGCCATCTGGGAGCGGTAAATTTCAGTTGGACTTCATCATAATCAACCAACTCGGTTATATGATATGGAGCTGTTAATAGGGTCCTACTTTTTCTATCACTTATATAAATCCACCAATATTCTTGTTTATCCTAAAAGTAAAAAATCACACAATATATGAAAAATAATCCATTTATAATTTTTTATGAATAATTTTTCATTCAATAAAATTATTAATGGAAAGGTAATAATTACTGTAGATATTTTAAAAATAATTTTTATACATAACTGAATTCCGATGCCTATGATTTGAGAATTTCAGTGTTCTGACGGATAATTAAGCTATTTTCATTGTTTAACGAGGAAACCGTCAGGATAATAGTAATACAATTTAAAACTTACATTTTTTAAATCAATTTAAATTTCGTTTTGATATACAGATATAATACTAAGCGTATTAAAAGTAAGGTTTCAAAAAAAGAAGTAATATTTTTTTAAATTTTAAGCACGATATATATGAAAATAATAACAGTTGATTCCACAAAAAACCAAAAAAAAAAAAAAAAAAAAATCACCTTTCTATTTTCTCTTTTAAATTTTCGGCTATTGTCTCTTCCCTTCATCCCTACAATCCTGCTCTGTTTAATGGGCTACTTTAATGTTATATACGTATATATGAAAAACAGTATTAACAGTTGTTGAAAATCTCCATTATTTATTGCGACGCAAAAAAAAAAAACAAAACAAATAGAAGATTAACTTATCAAAATTAACGGAATTTAATTTCTTTTTCAATTAATAAATTTAAATATTATTTAGAGAGAAAAAAACTGAACTGACAAAAGACTTCATTAACTACCAAGAAAAGTAACTCTGTAGACATATTTCTCTTTACATAATCGTATATTTCTAACAGGATTTACAGGATTTGTTCTAAAAGCAATTATCGTTTTTTCCAAAAATAATACGAGAGAAACGATGTTGTCGAATGACGGCATTAACAGTTTTCAATTTTTGAATTAATTCCCGAATTTTAGATAGTTCATACTTGAGAGTTAGTATCATGGCATGTAGTACACTTTTATTTACTATGATTTTTTTTTGTAATTTTCGATATTTATCCGAATTTGACAGAATAACGAATTGTCTTTCAGCGTGAAACCGAAAAAATTGATTTTTAATTCTTCTAACATCACATACTGTATATAACCACGATTTTTCTCTCTATTTTTGTAAGTTTAAGGCCGGTTATCCACTGCAGAAAGAAACGTAAAATGAGAAGAAACTTTCAACGGGAACAAATGTGTTGGTAAATTTTAATTATCCAATGAAAAAGAGTTTAATGAAAACTGTCAGATATTTTATTATAGTTAGAAGCAAAAAATGTTAAATACTTTTCAGGAGTAGTCAAAGAAATATAAATCTGATATTTTCGTTATTTAAGATTTAAATGAAAAAAAAAAAAAAAAAAGTTTGATGCGAAATGAGAGAACGGTGGGATTTTTTTTTAAATTCGCTTGCCTAGAGCGATCGCTGACCTCGCTCGAATCGTTGGACTATTTATTACCGAAAAAAATAATATCTTCTTTAAACACATTATGGTTAATTTTCGTATTCACATTTGTCGCCCTGCGCTGCAACTTATTAGTAAAATTGATATTAAAAAATTTTACTTTTGTCTTTTAAATATAAATTTGATTTTATGTTGTTCCTTCAGCAGCTAAATAATAAAGACATAATACATACCATTGTAAATAAATCAATGTGTATTAATAAATTAATGTGTAAAATTGAAAGACAGAATTTAGTTTCAGCTTTTATCCTAAAACATTTAACGGGCCGGTATCTGTTATCAACCAAAATTTAAAAAAGAAACATCTTCCATCGCATACCGCAATTATACACTACTTCATACTTATATTAGCGATGTAACAAATATATATATATATATATATATATATATATTCATTACTTTCGAATTTGAATCACTTAAAGTGAACTGAATTATTTTTAAATATTAATCAACGTATTTTATAAAAATTTTTGTTATTGCTGTTCATGGAATCGTGTAAATAGCAAGTTTATGTTATCAAATATTATGAAAATAACGTTTTTGAAGAAAAATATAATTTTGTTTATTTGAACGAAATACAATAGTTTAAAAACGAATAAGATCAATTAAAAACGTATGTGCTTAATAATTCTAAGATTAGTATTTTATTATTAATAAAAGAACATAATACAAATCTCTTGAACCGAACATGTATTTCAATAACACAAATACTGAGCTAAAAGAATAAACCATTATTCTATTGCATTTGTTTCAGATGCCTAATTGTAAACGGTTATTGGAGTATCGAATCGGTATGAAAATATAAATTTATAGAAGATTCTTACTTCTGGGAAGTACGGACAGTGAACCGAGTGCGACATTTTCCGTCTACCCTCTAAAATTCTATCTTTTTTCAACATACCAGATCGGAATTTATCCCAATCATCATCGTCTTCATTGTAATTAGAATTATTTTGTTGCGGTTTCTGCTGCTTGCTCTAATTTCCGTTTAATAAAAAACAAAACAAAAACTCGCGTTATATACAGAGAATATAATGTGCAATTGCGTAAACACACATCAGTACCAAAAGTATATATTCAACTACATTACAAAGTACTAGTAAAAGCATTCGAATGTATATAAGTAAAATAAAGATATCGTGTATAAATATTTATAAATTTTTATATACGGACAAACTTCCATATAGTCAAGTAGTAACAGATACAACAAAAAAAAAAAAAAAAAAAAAAAGAAAAAAAAAGTTTATTACGCGGCAGATTTGCGTACAAAATATGGAGAACCGTTAAAAATAGCAGATCAATCAGCTACGGTAAGAAATTCATTAGACAGGATGTTTCCTTCAAATGGAACTAGATTTGAATCTCGTTACTACACACTAAAAATATCGAGCGACTTGCGCTGGATTAATGTCTATGGTAAACGAGTCCAAAGAAAAGTAATAACAATAATAATAATAATAGTATTAATAATAATAATAATAATGATAAAATAGTAGATTAATAAAGTATAGTCAGACAAATTGTTTTATTTTACTAATGAACAGGTGGTAATCGAAAAGAAAAAAGCGACTGATAAAACAAATAATGGTCAATTAATCAAAAATTCCTTTCCAGTAAAATACACCATTTACAAATCATGAATTTATTAAGAAGAGTAATTTCGCATTGACCAGTATTTAAAAAAAAAAAAACGGAAAAATAATGAAAAACAACGAAAATAAAAATTAATTATCACTTTAAATGTTTCGTTCTTGTATTTTTTAAAATTATTCTAATTAACAAAGAAAGAAAAAAATGTTCATTAAATAAAAATACATAACTTAAATCATTGAAATTAATTCGCACTGCTACTCTAGTCGTTACTTTACAATAAACTAACTTTCAAAGTGTGGACATTAGTTCCTTACGTAGCTGAAAAGTACGAATCAACTAAATTTACCTAATCGGCAAATTATCACGTTTCTTTAACAATTAACAAAACAAATGAATTCCGACTTTTTTTTTTTTTTTAACAGTAAAACCTACTACAAAAATTTATATTCAATTTATTTAACTAGCTACAAATCAGGTATATGAAATTAAGCGACTTTTACGAATGATTTAACTTCGACAACTATAACGAAAAACTAAATCGCCAATATTATTATACCATTTATTCCCTTCATCTATTTCCAACGATCCGTCAGAATCTTCCCACATGATAGAGCAATTAATAACGAATAGAAGCGATATTCCAGCTCTATTTGTTCACAGATTGTTGAGAATAATTTCTCTTAATAATTAATGGATTACATAAAAACAACGATCTTTCCGCATTCATATCAAAGTAAATGCTAGGAATATCCATTAGAAGAAATTTAAAATCGACAGGTAATACTTCGTAAATTTTAAGTATTCTGTTAAAATACGAACGTGACCGAATTCTAAAAGTGTTATCGCGCTTTCAAGAAAAAAAAGGAAAAAACAATTCAGTTATACCCCGAAATAAGATAAATAATATATTAAATTTATTATCAATTCGGAGAAACTGTTTCTTATGGTATATAAGCAAGCTGATTATAAAATGCTGTTTTAATACTCAAGGAAAATTAGTTGCAGGAAAAAAATTAAATTTTTTAGCGAAATATTCAAAATAACGATTCACTGAGTTGCAATTCTCTTCTTTTACAAATTTCGTACCATTTTATAATTATCCATTTTCCAACAAAATATATGCGTTAAACATTTTTACCTTTTTTTCTTGTTTTGTTTTTCCTCTAAGCAAAAAGGTCTTACAAGTTAAGGACATTGACGTGTCCATCCCTTTTCAACAAAACAAATAGTCATCGCTTCAGTGAAAAATTTCGTAAATTTAAGAAGATTCATAATTAAATCCGTCGCTTTTTGAAAAAGGTATCATGATGTTATAATTGCATGAAACAATTCTGCTACAGAATCCTGAACATTTACATAACTGTATGTTCGTGCCTTGCAGCTATGTATATCAGTATAAAAGAAAAGTGTAAAAATTAGGCGGCGAAGAACTAGGAACACCACAAAAAGAGCAAATAACTAGTTCGTGAAATGTTATAATCACGTGCTTGTGACCTTCACATTATAGTCGTAGTAGTATATGAAAAACGTAATCAACATTAGTACCACGTCTGATAACACGACATTTCACGACTAAAAAATCAAACGCACACACAAAAAAAAAAAAAAAAGGCAAGAGCCGTAATAAATATTAATTTTTTAAATGCGGTTCTATGGAAAACTCGATTTTACCCATAAGGTTCCTTTAAGTCGCGGTCGCGTATTAAAACTAGGCCGTTTCCGTTTGTTTGGCAATATTTCATTTAATTCAATATACCACACTGTTTTAAACGATAGAAAATACCTCGGATATCTGTCAGAAATAATAATACAAAACAAAATCTTGAATAATTGCTATTATTAAAATCACGTATGCCGCCAAAAAATATTATTTAACAGAAAATAATCTCTTTTTATTAATAATTTAGGTAAGCCGCTGGCCAACTGAAGAAATAATATTTCAGTATCATTAATAAGGGTTACTCTTTTTTTTCATATGCGATGTAAATCCTATTTTCTTTAAATTCTCTGCCCTCACCGTTGAATGTTCTCTCCTGTACTCTAAAATGTTGACTTTGAGTCCTCCTACTTCTTATAATTGTTTCTTTATTCTTTCCTTCCCAATTTCAGCTGTAATTCCTTTTACATCAATCTTTTCTATTCTTCATATGTAATCGTCTCTCGATTTAAATCCGTCATCTAACCTTTTTAGTTACTAGGTCAAAGCTGTTGGAGCAACCATATGAAACATAATTTTTAAAAAAATGAATTTTGGAGAAATAAAAGTTCAAAAACGAATCATAGATACACGGATTTGGCGTATTCAGTTCGAAAAAAATTACAGACACAATATTTTATTAGAATAATATTGATTTAGTCAGTATCTCAAAAAAGAAAAAAAATAATAATAGAGATATTATAGAATTGTCTTATTACGGATAACACCGCATATATCCATCGAGTTTATCAGTACGGTTGGATATATGTGACTATTCGCTATATTTCTGTATTTCGGGCCCAAGTGACCGTGAGCGGTTTTGTTAGTTTATATATTTTTTACAAAGTCGATACCATACTGTATAAACTGCGATCTTTGCGAGTCGCCTGAAGATGTTTTACAATTGGATGATACATATTGTGCAGGGAAATCCTAGTTTAATGCTGCTTTTTTGATGTCTTAAATAAGAACTGCGTACTCGTCGCATGTTTTGCCGTTCAACAGTTATTACATGTTATTATAGCAATATATTATCTTTAAATACATATTAAATTTTTTTACTTAACCTCAATGACTTATTTATCCCTTTTTTTATTTTAAGATACGTGAATAAATTAGACAAAATTCCTTTGATTTTCTATATACTCTTTCGGAGCTTAATAAATCGATGCATTGATGCAAATTTTTTTAATGTATTTTCTTAAGCTGCTAAAACATCAAAATTTAAAGCAGGCACACATTTTGAGTTAAGGATTATTGCGTTTGTAAATGTTTAAACTAAATACGATGAATCTGTATCAATATTCACGATTTTTTCCCCATTCTGTTCCTTAAATTTATTTCTTAATGGCAGTCAAATGTTACTTCTGTAGTCAACCGTTTTTTTTTTTGCGTGGGGGGGGGGGGGCTCACTGACTTTTACCTAATGTTATTAATCCAATAACATTCAATAAGTAGCGCTTCAAATTCGATATATTTTTTTTTATTAACAAGAAAATTTTAATACAGTAGAAACTGCATGTAATTCTCAACTTGTTTATGATAATGCAATGATATATACATAAATGCATGCATACATACATAAACATGCACCCGCGCGCGCGCGCGCACACGCACATATAATGATTCATCACGTGATTAAAAAAAAGACATTTTTCATTTATTGAGGGGAAAAGAAAAAAATATTCGTAACACATCACATATACTTGAAAAAAACAAGTTCCTCCATTTGTTGTTTTCTTTCATATGAAACCATCATTAATTTTTTATTTTCCATTTCGAAACTCATTACACATACAATTAAAGTCCGTTGTAACCTCCTACTCAATGTTGCTTCGGGTTGGACTTTTTTGTTAATTAGCCGAATGAAAATTTAGATATTAAATGAAAAAGGGTAAGGTTATTTACAAACACAATTAGTTTTTATTCATAACTATCTTTACATAATCATCTCCGACAACGCTTTTTTTCTGTCACTCCCACTAGTACGTTTTGATGATTTTTCTCGGACTAATGAAATTCTTTTCAGTTACTAAGTTTAAATTATGCAAATAAATTCATTTAGATGTTTTACATAGCTCGGAGTAATAAACAGGCAAATAAAAAAAGAACCACCTCATATTATCAAAAAACTTAGTAAATTTCAATCAAAAGAAATACCAAGTCAATCCGTATCAATAGTGTTCATTAAAGCGCACGACTGTTAAATCTGATTATAAAAGTATAATTAATTTAGATTCACAGAAACTCTAGACAAGATCTTTACCTGTTTCTCGTCATCGCTGCTGTCAGCCATTCTATTACTGTCGTCATTATCGGAAGAATTATCATCAATATTACTTTCGTTATCTTCGTTATCGTTTTCTGCAGCCGAATTCTTTTCATTGTCTTCTCCTGTATCGGATTTCTCAGAATTTTTCTTTTTCTGCTCTTGCGCGTCCTTCTTCGCCGAATTCTCCTATTATTCATTTATAATTGAATTAAAAATATAACAGAATTATATATATTTATACTATAATTGATTTAATTGAGATATACATGTATTTATTGAAAAATCTCAGCCTTCGTTTCTAATAAAATCTAATCAAACACCTTAGGAATGCTGCTTTTTATTTTATCATATCTCAACAGCTTTTTTTACATATTCTTTTCTGTTAGTAATTTAATAGTTACGAAAAAAATTAATTCCATTATTCGCTATCAATTCGAAAGTAGACAATATAGTATATTTTGTGAAACAAATTAAACAAAAACCCGCAAAAACTATGGACTACTGTTTTTTTTTTTATTATCTTTAAACGGACCATAATATCCCCCCCCCAAAAAAAACAAAAAAAATACATATAAAGCAAGTAAGTAAATGCGGTAGAAATTCTTTTGTAGCCAAAAGTGAGGCCCGAGGATATTTATTTAAATTTTTATCTTTTGCATTTTAAAGTACTGCAATGGCCTTTGCGACTGCTGTGTCACTAAGATTATAATATCAAATAGAATTCAAATAGAATTCGATTTTCAGCAATGGAAATATTAAAAATAATTTATATATATTGATACGGATTCGGTACTTTTAGCGCTATCTTTTCAACGACGTTCGAGTTAGAAATTAATATTCGATTTATTTCATTAATTCACGATCTCTCGGACGTCGTTCTAAGTTGCATCGCCGCTTTGTCTTGTCAAGGATGCTTATTCGGCCAAAACCAAAAATCCCCGTGTTCAGTGTAAGTCCAGTCGGTTGCACGTCGGCATCAGGGTAGAGACGCATTTGTGTCTGAGTGGTAGTGGTCGACGGCCAAGGCAGTGACTTGTGCCTGCGGCGAAGGCGCGTGTATGTCGAGCAACATAGAGCCGAGCGAAACTGTAAAATCCCGCGGAAATCAGGCAGGGTAGTGTGTGCGGCGATCTTACTTTTGATCGAGCACGCGTTATTGACGGTCGTATTACTTTTGTCGGGGCTGGTTGTGGTTCAACGTCGTCGGAGAATCACTTTATGCCGTATCGCTTGTTACGTTATTGTTTTTTTTCTAGTCCGTAAAATGCCAGTTTGATTTTTCCCTTTATATCTTTTTATATATGTTTTTTGTGAATTTGTCTGTGTAACGATCCAATACAAGATATACGTTTTTTTTTACTTTTCTTCGTGGAATTAATTTGCGGACACGTGGTGGGCAATATCTCCGCGCGCGAGGGCCGTCGAACGGCTACGAAATAAAATAAAAAAAAAACAATTCTAAAAAGCCTTATTGTTCAGCTAGACTGAGCTTTTCCGGTGGTGGCAAGCCGGCCGTAAACTTGCCACTGGCGTCCGAGTATTTTTTTTTTTTTGTGTAAATAAAAGGGAACTAAAGAAAAAGGAGTTCACATCAATATCTAATCTCGATAATCGCGTAATAGGCGATGTGATGGTTTCCAGTTAGAACAAATATCCCACAGTACAAGAAAAAAAATAAGGAACAAGTTTTAATCTCTTTCGAACTTTCCGAGTCATGAAACACTGAAAGAAAGAGACCTGCAGTTTTGCCTTTCAAGACAAAATATAAAAATCATAAAATACCTACTTTTGTGACATCACCCTTAAAAAACGCTGAACGCAAATTCTTTGATTCGTTAATTAACCTTAATTTAACGGCGGTAACGAATAGCTGATGTTTAATTTCTTAAAGTCTAAAAGTGTTTACAATCAAATTCCCAGCTGAAGAAAATAAAAGAAATTTCTCTAAAATATATCGGACTTTTTACGACATGAAATTCTAAGTTTTGTTGAATTAGAAAATTCGATACAGCTAACCTGTTTTCTTCCCACGCCCATGAATTGTAGGATGTACTTTTTACTCAACCTAACGGGATTTCGAACATAATTTACAGTAATTAGAAAAGGTATTTTCTTTTTTTTCTGAACCAATTCGTAATTTATTTTTCGCCATCTACTGAAAGTTGAATAATTCTATTATTTTTCAACGTGCTAATTTATCCGTGATAAAAGAGAAATTATATCTGGAAATAAGTGCACATTTAAAAAGTAAAATAAAATATTATTTTAAGTAATCTGAAAAATATTTATAACCAACTAGTTTTGATATTAGCTGATCACACTGTGAAAAAAAATAAAATTTTCGATTCTTAAATTAAAATCTTTTACATAATGTATACCAACAAATACAAAGGGCCCGTCTTTTATAATTATTTTAATTTTTGCGAACAGCATTGAAGTTTAGTACTGTATCTTAATCGTATTTATAAACAAATTTCACACACATATATTTCAATTAGTATTTAGATTTTTTTTTAAATTGTAGATAATAAAAAGATGAAGATTATAAATAATCTGCGGACAAATGTGTTCAAAAATGAAGCACATTTGTTACTAAAAAATAAACACTTAACGTTTCGGATAGCCTGCACTGACCAGAATGGCAGTTTGGATTCAAAAGTGGGTTTGATACACACGAAGAATTATGTATATTAAATATTTTAGCTCAGAGATGCAGAGATTTCAATCATTTATTATACTCGCACTTCGCCGATTACAGGAAAGCTTTCGACTGCGTTAATCATGAAATATTAATACAAACTCTAAAAGATACCGGTTTAAATGAAGCAGATATAAAAATAATACAAAATTTATACTGGAATCAGACAGCTGTGGTACACTGCGAAAACACCTTCACAGATGAATTTAAAATCAAAAGAGGAGTAAGACAAAGTTGTGTATCATCGTCTACATTGTTCAATGTGTATTCAGAGGCCATTTTCAAGCAAGCTATTACATCGGAGGATGGAATTAAAGTCGGCGGAAAAAGAATATCTAATATCAGATACGCTGATGATACGGTACTGATATCAGGAAGCCTCTCCGAATTACAAGAAATTATTACGCGGGTTCATGAAGTTAGCCTAAGTTATGGACTGGAAATAAATGGGTCCAAAACACGAAATGGATGGTGGTAGACAAATGTAAGCGAGATACAAATACGTCTGCAGGCAATATAAACATCAGTTTGGAAGAAATTGAAAGGGTGATGAAATTTCCCAACCTGGGCACCTAGTTCTGCGAAGAAACCGATCAATATATTCAAATTAGAACCATAATAGAAAAAGCTAGGACAGTCTTTATTTCAATGAAGAAATTGCTTATAAGAAAAGATATTAATCTACAGTTACGCATGAGATTAGTTAGATGTTACGTATTTACAGTATTGTTATATAGAATTTGAAAGCTAGACACCTATGGTTGTGTATTCGAGAAAAAAATTCAGGTCTTTAAGATGTTTATACATCGTCATATTACAATTTTTTGTCCATTCTACTAAACTCAAAAAGAGGCACAGTTAACGTTAAAAATTGTCAAATCAATAAAATAACGAATGTTTAATCGCTGATGTAAAGAACTTTGTGAAGCCAACTTAAAAATAAAACATCAAGTATAAAATAATAGTTCTAAAATATTATTTTGAAATTTTCATATTATTCTTCTGAAAAGGAAAATAAATAACAAAGAAGTGTTTCGTAAAGCAAATTTTTATCCCCTGTCAGCACACGCTCTCAAAACGTTACGGAACATCGGTTTAAAGTTTTTAAAAAATCCAAAAATCAAATAGAGCATATTTTTTTTTTAAATATGAAATCTATGTATCGCTATATATTTAAAGATGGTCTACTGGCTAATGAATATATTTTTTTCCGATTTTGTTTATGTTTTCGGCAATAACCGGCTGTTAAATTTTGAACGATTTGACAGAGATATCGTTGTCCCTTTCTTTTTAAAACTTTAAATTGTTGTAATTTCTGCACTACTTGTGATATCAATATGAAACAAAGCTTAGAACGAATCCGGTAATGCCTTATACAGTGTGTTAGCAAATGATGTTAACACTTAAAGGGGTATTTAATTTTGGCGCGCTCTCACAGAAAACCAACGCACGATGGAAATTTGATGTAAATGTACGAAAGATAGCGTGATTCTTCCTCTACAAAATGAGCATAGAACGAAGTCTGTACGTTGCGATACCGCCGCATAAAAAGGTATAGAAACATACAAAAAATACATAAAACGAAATTTATTGAAACATAAAAAATTCAGGAACACGATTTTAACCACACGTGATCACACAATTAGTATAAATTGAAGTAATTAAAAAAATAAATTACATTTAGGACCTCAAAAACGATTTAAAAAAAATTTAGAGTATAAATCAAAAATATTTTTCCGTTTGATCTCCATCCACCTCAACGCATAATTCGAATCTGTCAAAAGCGGAATAAACAGCTGCCTTACACATCTCTCTTGGAATTGCTTCGATTACTTCGGTGATTCTAGCCTTCAAAATTTCCAAATTAGGAGTTGGTTGGGAGTACACCCTAGTTTTAAGGTAACCCCACAGCCAGAAATCGCAGACTGTGAGGTCGGGACTATATGGTGGCCATGGAATTGGCCCGGCGCGTCCGATCCAACGTTTTTTGAAATTTTTATCCAAAAAGTGACGAACTGGAAGAGTGTAGTGAGCGGTGGCTCCATCTTGTTGGAAATAAGCTGTTCGGCGGATACTTAATGGCATAGAATCAAGAAGAAACGTTTGCAATAGGTTGAGGTACTTCTTACCATCTACCGAGTCGCCGTCATAGAAGTAAGGACCAATAATTCCATCGGCACACACGCCGCACCAAACATTAACTTTCGGGCTGTTTCGAACATATTCTTGCACTATACTAGGTTTTTCTTCTCCCCAAATTATGCAATTTTTCCGGTTGACAAATCCACTAGTATGGAAAATGGCTTCGTCGCTGAAGATGATGCGATCTTTCATGCTTGGTCTTTGATAAGAAATCGCTAGCATTATCAGGCACGCTTCGACTCGTTTCTTATTATCCACTGGTCTTAACTTTTGGGTACGTTGAATAACATACGGATGCACTTCTAAATCTCGCCGTAAGATTCTGTGAGCCGTAAAATTCGACATGTTCAAAGTTAATCCAATTCTTCTTGTGGATGGATATTGCGTAGTTTGAAGAAGTTCTCTCACCTTGGTGATGTTTTCGTTGGTTCTTTTCGAACATTTACGCCCGGACACACCTTTGATATTATTTTGTATCGAACCAGTACGAATAAACTTACCATGAATACGATATATGGTCAGTCGGCTTGGAGGATCTCGGTTGAATTCTTTCACGAACTTCTTTTGAACGATAGTTGGCGAGTTATGTAGCGCCATTTGAGTGGCCACAAAAATCCGTTCTTGCATTGATAAACGAGTAACTTTAAGCTTTTTAACTGGCGATCGTTTAGATTCATTTTTACGGCGACGGCGAACCATTGCAAACATACAGTATCAAATGTACATACGAAAATTGCGCAAAACTGAAAAAAATTACAACACCTGCAAGCTTAAACAGTGATTACAAATCATCCAGACGTTGATAAAACAATTTCGTAGCACTTTGATACGAAATAGACCTGGTAACAAGCGATAAGACCAACCGCCGAAACAAAAACCGGTATTTCCCCCTATTCGCATACAGAGCGCTAATGAAAAAACCCCTCCCATTCAAACTTTAGCCAGCTGTTTCTCGGCGGTATCGCAACGTACGGACTTCGTTCTATGCTCATTTTTTAGAGGAAGAATCACGCTATCTTTCGTACATTTACATCAAATTTCCATCGTGCGTTGGTTTTCTGTGAGAGCGCGCCAAAATTAAATACCCCTTTAAGTGTTAACATCATTTGCTAACACACTGTATTTCTTATATCTAAACATTTCTCATTTCCTTCCGACACTCGCCTCGTTGGTTTTTCTGGGAATCTTTGACCATTAGGTTATTATCTGTTTTTCTTTCATTCAATAATATTCCGGTATTGTTAGTCCGGGCCTGCACGCCGCTGTTTTACCTTAATGACCTTTTTCCTTTTTCCGATCTCATGAATGGACGATCATTTCTTTACTTTTTCTAAAAACTCATCTATCCCTTAATGATTTTCGGTCATGGCCGATCATTTCGGTCGATATTCCTTGCGACATTCCGTTAACCTTCTTTGCTATTTCCAAATCTGTTTATTTTTTCGCCTTGATCTTTTATTTACCATTCGCCAGACAACCACTTTTCTTTTGTCAAAATATTCGAAAATATACAGGTTCGTGGGAAACGCTCGTATACCTGTCTATTCCTTTTTGGGTTTACTTATGTCCCGCGGTTAAAACTGTTCCAATACACATTAATATTTTGAATTTTCGTTTCGTTTTATATTAATGGTTATTATTACGATTATTTCTACTGAAAAATTTAAAATAGGTGTCAACTGAACCGGTTATATAATACGATCATCGCTGAAACTATTTTGTATTATTTAATAAAAACAATAATGTTACCTCATTTTTCAGTTTTTCGCGTTGTTTTCTTTCCCAGTTAAGTTTCTTCTGTAAGGAATTTGATTTAGTTTGCGACTTTTTAGACTGCTGTTTCTTATTGTGACTCTTTTTCGTGGCTTTCTGCGGCTTTCTTTGCCAAACTGGTTTACTATTACTAGAAGCTACCTAAATTATGAAAAAATAGCCCTATTATTATTTCCCACGCATATATATATATATATTTCTACTGCCTACATTTAGACGAAACTAGAAACTGGTTGGGACAAAAATTTTTATTTACTTCTTTAAAAAACAGACATTTAGGGGGATGCGAAGTGTTGGAACTTATTGAAACCAAATGAAATTGATCATTCTGGCAGATCTGTATTACAGACAACAAGAATTGTCTGAAGTTCTTTGCAGTTCAATGTTATAATTAGCTGGTTATTAGAGAGAACCGTTAATTCATTCGATTATTAGTTTAAAAACATATTTACTTTATCATTCTGTAATAGCTGTAATTCCCTTTTAAATTGCATAAATGTATAAAATAGAATGTAACGTACCGAAAGTTAATTATTGAAAAGAAAAAGTCAATATGCGGAACTTTTAAATAACCGATTTTATTATGAAGGTTAAAGTAAAACAATTTTCGTTCTAAATTATCCTTTTTCTGTAAGAGAGATATTATACAATCCTTTAACTGCTTACTGCTTTAGAAGAGATCTTTACGAAAGGAAAATAGGGCGAAAATATTCGGAAATTACACTCGGCAAAACTGAAAGAATTTCTTTGGCCAATTAGGGGTTATTTGTAAGAAAAAGAAGAAAAAAAATATGGAAATATACATCTCGTAAAAAAAATGTAAATTTTGTTGCAAAGAAATGATGTTAGAGCGAATTTAAAATCACGATGATTTGTTTAAAATATGTATAAACATACGAAGAAAATAAAAATCTACATTAAACAAAAAAATTTAATTACTAAACTGAAATGTAACTTTAAAATTTGAAATTAATGAATATATATATATATATATATATATATATATATATATATATATATATTTCACTCTTTTCAGCGGTATACTGAAAAATAATTAAGAATACAACGAACGCTAAAAATACGTTATCGGTTATATTGACATGTTTTTAACTGATAATTGAAACACGACCGTAATAGTACGTTCGAAAAAAAGAAAAAATGAAACGAAAAAAGACGTAATTATGATTAGATGTGTTCGCAGGATCTGTAGAAAACATTACTAAAAGTACCAAAAAAAAAAAAAACACCTCAAACATGGAAGTTTTAGAATTAATAACAATCAGTAGTCAGTGCCAGAATTACAAACAAGAAAGAAATTAATTTTGTATTATTGTTCGGCTGTTCTACGTTAAATTTCACACTATTTATAAATTGCGTTACGTTTAATTCGTTAACGTATTTAAGTTAAATAGCTTAACTACCAAACAGTGTAGTGGTGATATACACTTGGTTTAAAATCGAACTAACAGAAAAATGTGCGAATAAAGGCAGTTCCGAAGTCAAAATAACTCGCTCTCCTCTATTTTCATTATCGTCAGACCTTAGTACATTATAAAGTCTAATTTTACAACCACTAATATATGTTCTCAAGATTAGCCCTTAAATATTTACCTTATTCGGAGTGACATTATTCGACTGAGAATTTTCATCCGGTTCCTTTTCCGTTTTCAAAGAATTATTTTCATCCTCGTAAGAATTTATAGTATTACACTTTTCTTCATTTTCATAATTGTAGTTAGACGTGTTTAATGAATCTCCGAACACTTCGTTTAAATTTTTTCGATGTAATGATACCGTAACCGTCACTACAGCACCAGCTGTGTATACCGTCGTTGCTTCATCGTCGATTACTGTAAGGAAACACGAACAAACATGATTATCGTCTATTATATTAAAAGTGACAGATGAAATTAAGAAAACATTAAATTTAACAACTTTCTATATATTTTGAAAGAAGCGCTCGAAAATTACGCGTTATCAAAGAATATATTTAAATTAATACGAACCTTCGCAACGAACATTCAGGTCAACGTACGGCATCCTACCGACTACTCTCATCACGTCATCGTACTGATCATCTTTCAAAAACTTCAATACCGCTCGACGTTCTTCATGCTTCAGACGGACGAACTGTTGTATGTTGCGAATATATCGCTGTGGACAAGTTATACCTATTTATTGTTATCTGTAATTAACAGAAAATTCGATGCACAAAGGTGCTGCTACTATTATATTAAATGACGAAAAACCGAAATTGCTAAGATATTTTACTATTATATTTTTTTGGAACGAACGTAATTGTTTTTTATTAAAACAGCAAATAACAAATTACCTTTTTAATAACGAAATGTTTCAGATGCTCCTCTTGTATGTAAGGCATTTGCAGCACAGGACTTTTACATTCCCACAGCGCCTGAACAATCATCGGACAAAGTTTCATGCAATTTTCCAAAGTTTCGATATTTAATAAACGAGGAACTGTCAAAAATATTTGAAAAATAAATAAATAAGTGATGTAAGTTAACAAATAAACCACTAACTTATTTTCCAACCGAAAATGTAGAAATAATTACAATCGATTAAAAACATCGAACATCGTCAATTTATAGGCGCAGAAATAAATAAACGTCTAAAAATGATCTAAAAACACAAAAATTTAAAATAATTATTAATTATTAAATGACAGTCTATCAACGTTTTAAAATTTTATCAAGTTCTAAAATGAAAAAAATATCTCAAGTGTTGAAAATGGCAATGCCGTCATTTTATTTTTTAAAAATTCCATGCTTCACATTTATACAAATTCATTTTGAACTTGCGGTCGGTTGCAAAAGTCTAATAATTTCCGAACCGTTTCAACTCACCTCCTGTTCGTAGATTGCGCAGTGTGTTCGTTCATTTACTTTACTTTTATTGCAAAATGATTTTTATGCCTTCATTGTGCAGGTGATGACGATACCCTAAATTGGTAGAGTTCTACATTGGTAATGTTACTTTCAAAATGGACGTAACGTTTGTTTCTTTTTCTCGATTGAAAACTATCAATCATAAGTATGTTCATTAAAAATATTCTAAGCTAATTGTTGTAGTAATACTTTTTTATCAGAAAATCAATCTCCGCTCTCTGAAAAAAATTTACAAAATTCGGATATTTTGCAAAAATTTACCATCAACTATTCTAAAAGTTTTTCCGTAAAGAAATATAAATAATTTCTTATCGTTAAATACTTTTTTGTAGCTCGATATCTTTTTCTCATTTTATTCATAATGGCTTTGTAAACCTACTTAAAGTCAAAGTAGTATACTAAAAATTCTTCAACAAGTTCCGCATACGTACTCTATCACACCAATGATAGGTAACCGTAAAATAAAATATTTCAAACAGAATAATTTTCCTCAAAACAGTGCCGTTGAAACACCAAATAGGTAGTTTCCTATAAAATCGTTAAACAATTATTTATAAATAATATGATATTAATTTTTAGATTTCATAACAAACGAATTTAAAGCTATCACTAATATTTTTTATTTCTTATATAATTACTATATGTTCGTTACCTCTTTGCGCGTAAGCTAATAAAATAAGCTGCGATATACTATTTATCATTTCTTGAATAAGAACAGGACATTTTTTGACAATAGTTAATCTATCCAATTCCAATGTTTCTGGGTTCAACGGAATACGAGTTAAGTGAGCATGAATGAGAGCACGTGCTTTCAAAGAATACTTGTAGTAGAGTGGTCGTTCGCGGTTTTTTTCTCCCAGATTATGAAGCTGACTAAATAACTAACAAAATTTCCAAAAAACAAAAAAACAAAATTATTTTCATTTCATAAAATAACAGCTATTTCGCTGTTATTTAAGAGAAAAATCGATCTAAAATATTATTTTTGTACGCACTGATGATAAATTGGTATAAAAATATATACCATTACCATGATTGCTAACTATTATGGTATACTTAGCTTTCTGAGTCAATTTTGAACGCCGTTAGCACTCCGCTAATACGCCTATTATTTCGCAAATTTATTCTACTGTTATAATATTTCATTAGACTAGATTAAGTAAATGTTTCGTTCATTCGGTTTCATTTTATAGATTACTGTAAGGAAATAAATTGGTCTTTGTTTCTTTTCTTACCACGTTTAGGCAATATGACAATTATGGAAATTTTCCGACTTGCGGAATATACACTAGTCCCAGTAGGGCAATAATAATGTTAGTGAACTATTTTTAGTTTAAAATGTTTAATGAATTATCGAATTTTACATGAATCGACGAGAGGAAAGTACATTTCTATAAAATTATGTTTTATGTAGTTAGAATTAAGTGATACTTTTGTTGGATATTGAAGCGGTAAGCGGCCACGAGTTCTACTTCATTGAAGTTACTATAACCGTAACTGCATATACTTCCGTCGAAAAACGGAGAAAGTGCAACATGCTGTTTATTACAGTATACAGAGACGCACCAAAAACTTTTGTCATTTAAACTCATAACTAGCTAACAAGCTATTAAATTGATTGTTTTTGTGAGAAACAAGTACACATTTAACTAATTTTATAAAAAATTTTCAGTAATTTCTTTAAACGTTTTGCATTCGCAAATGAACCATATTTTGCATAAAGCCTTCTATAATAATATAATTTTTAAATTTAATCATATTTATTATGTGTTCAGGTAGTTGTAAAGTTTGAAAAATTTTAATAGTTTTTATAATTATGCCAAAATCAAAATTATTTTCGTTATTATTCATTTTATTTTTGCTATTAACAGTTAGAAATACAAGACTTGAGTCAGAGTTTAATCTTTTTTTTTTTTTTTTATGCTGTTAATGAGGGCTTATTACTATCATCGACGATAAAAATTCTGAGTTTGGAGATCGCATTATATTAAATAAAAACACCTTAGAATCAAATATATTTCCTTTGTCATAATCTTGTGTGTATTATCGTAATATATATATATATATATATTAAAATATGCTAATTCCGTTTTCGCTATTTCTGGTTTTGCAGTTTTTTGTTACACTTTTTTTCACAACTTAACACGGTCTATATTTATTTTTAATTAATCATGAATATTATGATATGCTGGTTTGTGCGGTAATCCGCTATTATAGCCAATGCGCGTAATATATTCGTTATGTAATTTTTATAACAATAAAACTTTCTTTCTATTTCGTTGCCATTCTACCGGTTAATTGCCCATTAAATATATTCCGGGTCATAACAATTTTATCTAATTTTTTAGCTGGTTTATAATACATTATACTTCATTAATTTCGAAAAAAGTTATATATTAAATTGCATTAGAGTTAAAGATTTTAAACAGTGAGAAGTTTTATTAGATTTAAAAAGCACACAATTATGCCCACACTTTCTTCATGCTATATTCATTCCTGATTTTTCGAAACAGTAATGTGGATTCCGATACATTCATCAGCCATATTTTTCAACTACATCTAATGATGTAGTTGCACTGTATAAATTCAAAAGGTATAAACCGAATAGTGTCGTACGCAATTTTTTAAAACCAATTTTAAATTTATATACGAAGATACAGTGATCAAATGTTCGGAAACAGTTCGCAATGGAGTATAAATATTACCTTGGGTACTTCGAAAAAGTCCGATTCGCGTTCCACAATTTCACTGTTAAATTTCTTTTCGAATTCTAACGATGCTCCTAAAATCATAATCACTCTTTTCAGTGGCATGGAAGGTGTCTTGTGGAAGAAAAAGTAATACATCCTTGTTGTGTCCAGTAGAACCTATTGAAAACTTATTCTATTAGATTATTGCAAAGCACTGCTTTTCTAGCAAATAAAGAGAAAAATAATACCATTCGATCGAAACTGAAAGAATTTTTTTTAATATAATACCATTCTTAAATTTTTAAACATAAAAGTATTCACCTTTAACTCTGTACTTTTGAATATAAAAAGTTGCATTTATTGGTGATGGAAGAAATAAATTTCAACACTTTCATAAGCGCTGAATTTAATCATGCTTTTACGAATTAAATTTCCATTTAAATACCAACGCTGCTTTTTGACTTTGTTTTTCTTTTTTTAATTTGTATTTAGATTTGTTTAATTTTGTAATTTCCATAGAAAACGTTATCGATTATGATAACGTTCTATGTGGAAAAACTGTCAATTATCAGTAATAGAAAATGAACCGAAAAAATGATTATCCGCGTTAAAAAAGGAAGTGGTTAAATATTTTTTTCTCTGAAAGCTAATGTATATCCTTGATGCAGATTCGATGTTTGTGGTGCAATCCTTTAACGAAGGCTTGGTAGAAATTAATTTTTACATTTTATTATTGTATTTAAAAAAAGATATAATTTTTTACAAACATCGTGATAGTTAACCTTTTTTTAATTTCCGGTAAAAACTTTTAATAAGTACAAACTATAAATGTCGAAGTCCATTGAGCTCGTATCAAAAAACACGAATTATTATTTACTTACACAGGAAAATATTAAATTATTAACCTCATCATCGCTGATATTTTATTTACCTAATTGAAAATGAAAACAAAAAATAAAAAACCATTTGAATTTCACACAACCGAAGTTAAAACTATTCATGTAGTGTAGGTGAATACATCCTGTTTGTTAAAACTGTATAATAAAACAAACTTTAATAACAAACAATATAGAACAATAAATTAGATAAATACCTATTTAGAAACGTTTTCGGGCATAACCCATCATCAGCTAAGACAAGCTTAAAGGAAACTTAAAACATTAAGTTTCCTTTAAGTTTGTCTTAGCTGATGATGGGTTATGCCCGAAAACGTTTCTAAATAGGTATTTATCTAATTTATTGTTCTATATTGTTTGTTATTAAAGTTTGTTTTATTATATTCATGTAGTATTTTCAAACTGTCCGTATATTTTCAACGAATGAATATCCTTCTTCATCGGATATACTAATAATCAAGAGAACTTTATTTAGCAGAAAATCTGACCGGTCAGAAGGCAATATTTTATTTAATTTTAATTACACACTAATTTATTTTCGAATAAAATTTCGAATACCTTTTTTTTTTGTTTCTTCAAAAGCACAAGGGAAGAGAAATAGAACGGAAATTTCATAATCGTTCAAATAAATATCTTTACACAATTGGTGCAGAAAAGTTTAGCAAGGTTCCGAATACAAGATAAGGGTCGATATGGTGTATTTAAAAAAAACCTCAAGTTTGTCCATTAAATGTTACTTAATTTGAGTTACAAAAGGGCATACTGAAGTAGCGACAAGTATATAAGCTTCATTTATGGCACCAACACATTAAGCAAACTGCGATTCTAGTGTAATCTGAATTTTTTAATTTCCTAATAAATTTAGTTATTATAAATAAAAAAAGTTGTGTAAAAATGGGACATTAAATACAAAACTAGTTGGGCGCTTAATATCATGAATTTAATTTAGTTTACTGCACAAATATTTTGTATAATATTAAATTTACTATAAATATTATACCAACGAATGGTGATTTTAAAAAATAAACTTATGTAGTTTTCCGGTAGAAATGCTATAAAAGCAGATGGAATAATTTATAGCGGAATAAGAAGGTTTACAATAATCGGTAAATGATTGTCACATAAATAAATAAATTAAAAAAAAAAAAAAAAAAGATCAATTTAAAAAAGGAAATAAATTAAATCAAATAGATACGGTATTTAAACTGAAGTAGCGATTACGATAGTACAAAATTTAGTCACATGCCAAATGAGCTCAAATTCTTACAGTACTTTTTTATTTCTTTCAATTGAAGAAATAATATGCAGGACTTAAATATAACAGCATACGCTGACGCAGAAATAGTAAAAGCTGAAAGTTTAAATATCTGACTTAAAAAATAACAATCGGAAGAGCTTATAAAACTATTCACTCGAAAGTAATATTTTAATGAATACAATATTAAGAAAAATTCTTAAGAAAATAAATGCGAGCCGGAATTTTTAAAAAATGGATGATTATATTAATTAGTAAACCGCATTCATTATATCACTTTGACGGTCTTGTTGATACTCGTGAAATTTATATTTAAATCATCTGAAGCGATATTAAGTATGATTCAAAAATACGATATTGTTTGTCGTATCGTGCTGCCAGCAGCATCAGAAACGGAATTTAACGGCAAAGGAAGAAAAAATTTTTATTTTCATAGGTAAATGAAAAAATCAACATAATCATGGAAAATTATTAGAATTAAATTGATTCGATTTAAAACACTGTGCAGTTACAAAACACAAAAACTAGCTAAAATTATTAAGTTAATTATAAAACGTAAGGATAAGCACTTAACAGAATTTAACTGATTTCTAATGTTAGACTCTAGCAATGTATTATATAGCTCTTGGATGTCACTGAGCATAAAACCAGGCAGGCGTTATTTTTTGAATATTTCTTTATTAACTTCATTTTAAAATGGAAATATTATCGTAAAATTACGCATACACTAAAATACCGATAATCTTTATATAATTACTTACCTTATCACTTGAATATCTGATTGATTTATACCACCACATACCAACAATAGTTGGCATAGCAACCATAAATACTAAAGCATACAATCCTAAGACCTGTTTAACATAATAATATTTCGAACAGTTATAATTAAGTATAAAAAAAAGAAAGAAAAGATAAATGGAGACTTACATTTCATTAAAAGAATAATACTTACCCACATAGAATTTTCTTTTTCTACAATCCAGGATGGTAAAGCAATACCGAAACTCATAGCACCCGGACCGTCTGGATTTCCATATTTTTCCCAATTCTTTCTTGCTTCATCGTCAGTTAACGCTTGATAAGCTTAATTTCAAATTTATTATTTTGTAGAATATTGAGATTATACTTTATGAACATTTAAAATAATACTATTATTTGTAGCAAAATTGTACAAACGAACGCTGTAATACAAATCAGGATAAATATAACTATCAATTCATTAATTAACAATTTATATTTTTCGCATTCGCACATGCGTCTTGTTTGTTGCACAAAATCTTTCAATTATTTATAAAATTTTTGCAAAACTGTTTTAAATAGTTAAAATTTGTGTTTACTTTTTTCTTTTTTAACGATCCATCGAATAATACGAAATTTCTAATGTTTAACATGTCAAAAACTTTAACAATACTTTTCTATTTCAAAGAGGAAGTCATAAATTTTTATATCACTTTCTTTTTACATATTTTTGCCTCTACATGTTTCATAAGCCTATTAAAATACGCTAGATATTTTTCCCAAATCATTATTATACATTCTACATTATTTTTCTAATTATTTCGAAAATTGTCTCTAAATATGTCTTCGCATTTATTTCTAATTTTTAGTTTTTTTTTCTTCTTTACAATGATCAATCGATAAACACAAAATGATCTCTTTAGCTAAGTACCTTATAATATAAATAATTACAGTACATTATTAACTAACTGAAATTATTTCAGTGAATATAAGATCAATTCAAATATGCAAAAAGAAATAGACAAAATAAAGACTAAAGACAAAAAATTATTGTAGTAAACAAATACAAAAAAAAAAATACACCTACGCTAGCTGGCATTTTACAGAATAGTAAATAATTACATAAATTTTTAATAATTGTTTCATAACTTACCTTTAGTTAACTGCATAAATGCTTTTTCATCTCCGGTTTCTTTATCCGGGTGTAAAATAACGGATAATCTCCTGTAAGCTCTTTTAACAGAAGCTTCCGAAGACCCCTAAAAATGTATAGTATATTTCTTATAAAAACAAATAAACGGAATACTAACTATGAAGTTAAAGATCATTATTTTATAAGTTAATCAGATGTAAACATAATACTGTTTTAAATTATGTTATTAGAAAAGAAAAGAAAATTGAATTAGAAATTGTTTCACTAAAACTAATTACCAAAACATTACTTTTATTAAGTATAAATATTCAGATTTCATATAAAATTAATAACATAGAAATGATGTGTTTTTTTACCAATGGAATGCCTAGAATTTCATATGGATCGAAATTAGCATATTCGTATTCAAATTGCGATACCTTGTAAGCAAGAAACGCCAAAAAACACCAACCACCCAATATCAAACATTTTCTAAAAAATAAAAATACATTACTTAATGATTTACCGAATAAAATACAAAACCATAATTACTGTGAATTAAATTTCCTACACATTCTCTGTAGAAACATCGGTACAATAATAACTAATCGGAAAAGACTATCACATTTTCTAAAATATATATAAAAAAAGTGTCCTAATTGATTTAACAAAGTCTATTAAATAAAAATAAATTACATCTACTATATATTTATCTTAAACTGAATAATCAGGAAGATATTACATGGTAATATATATTATAATTTAAAACTTACAACATACATTAATAAATTTTTGCATAATTTCCAAGGTCTATATTCTTCCTGAATCCGGCGTTTTTTTTTACATCCTGGACAGTTACATATTATATCGTCACTTTTTTCACCTTAAAAAAGTAATTTTGGAAAACAATAAATTTTACAAAAATTGCAAATGTGTATCATTCATGTACACAAATGATATTATACGGTAGTTAAATGTCACATTTCTATCGTAAAACAAATATGCATATCATCGATTGTACGAGGAAATAGTTTTTAACATAAAGCGAATTAATTAAACCAAACACAATGAATATTACAATAGAAACGGTTTTATTTTGTTACAAAACTCGATTACTTTAAGTAAATGTAATTAAAAAATGTAACTATTCAATTTTTTACTACTGCTTGCCAACCTAAATAAAATCTAAATGTCAACAATTATCTTTTGTACTGCGCGATAAGATTTTTTCTTTCTTAATTCGTTGAAATAATGTAACTTTTGGAAAATTACAGCTCTGTAATCGTGATTAAATGAATCTAGGACATATTAAATTACTTCAAAAAATTATATAATGTCCAGAAATGGACTTCGGAATTTTAATCAAATTTCTCACTGAAAATATATACCCAATAAGAATAATATCTTATTAAAATTAGAAAAGTAAATAAACATTTCAAAAATTAAAATAATATACATACTTTTATTTTCTTTCGATGGCCATAAATAATATGTACTAGGTATCAATAAAAGAGCTAAAAATGACAGTACAAAATAATAAAATGTTCCTCCACTTTCATCGTACTGGAATTTTTGTCCTGCCATTACGATTATTATAAAAGTCTAGACTTCGGATAATCATAAATATGAAATAGCTTCGATAATTATTTAAAAGACATACTTTTAAAACTACGCTAATCTCATCTAACTAATAATTAGTATACACATCATTAAAAACTGTACAGTAGAAACCTGTTGTATTCCTACATGTGCCAAAACAAAATAAAACCACAAACAGTGATAATTTTTTATATATGCCGATGTATCGTATGTTCTTTATTAAAAAATTTAAATGTAATTTTATTATTAGAATTAATCATATTAATTTCTTTTATTTTTATATAAAATATTTAAACAAGTAATTTATTAAATTCATTCAATTATAAAACTTATTATATAAAATGTATTATTACAAATAAGTTAACAACATAATTTGTTCAAATATAAATAAAAAATATTACATACTTAAATTATTATTTTTTTCTAGTAAATTAAATAATACTGCTCGTAGTAAATGCAAAAATCAGGGTTTGATATCCAGCCGAAAGCTAAAAGCTGAAAGCCAATCACTTTTTAGATGTCATAAGCTTAATCCTACTTCACCAATTATTTTGAAATTTTAACATAATATTGCATTGGAATGCATGTTTTTACCTGCCAGTAATACGCTTAAAAATAATTAGAATGGGATTATTTTCAGTTAATATTCTGTTTAGTCTACTACAGTGTCATCTGTTGCATGTAAAAGTAACACAAGCTATACTAATGGTGCTTTCACACCTAGAACTAACATATTAGCTCTCACACACCTTTGCGCAATTTCTCTAGGTATTTCATCCTCCTTGTATTCAAAAGTGTTTCTGTAATTTGTTAGTGAACATGTTAGCTAACATGTTATCTTTAGATGTAGAAGCACTCTGAACATCATAAATTACCAACAGTTTCATTTTTTTGTCGATCAATTTGCTCTGTATTTAAAGTGATAGTAATATGTGTTGACGGACTCCTTTTTGTCAGTTTTTTAAATAAAAAGGTGAGTTTCATCCTGCTCTTCACTTTTTACTAACTGTTTTCAACTCTTAACGTTCATTTCTCTCTTTTATTTGCACAATAAAAGTATAATATCAAGTGCTTTTAGTAAATAAAAAGAAAAAAAAAAAAAAAACCTTTTTGGCTTTTCATCAATTAATCGATAATATAATCACCCGGCGGCTTGTGTCGCATGTCGCTGTCCCCTGTCACCTGTCGCTGTCGTCTGTCGCCTGTCGCTGTCGCCGTCGTATGTCGCCTGTCGCTGTCGCTTGTCGTCTGTCGCCTGTCGCCTTGTCGATTTGTTGTCGTGTCGCCGATCGACTTGTGGGAAGTGACATATACTACATGTACTCGTAGTTTCGTTATTCGCCGTAATTGCTGCTAACGTAATTTACACGATCGGTTGACTTCTTTTGTTGTGACTGTTTTCTTGTTACACATTCACGCTGCCCGCTAGGCCTAGTGTATTAATGGTATATATGGAAGTACTTCAGAAGAAGCTTGATGAGCTCCTGAATAAAATTGAGCAACTAAAAACTGCCAACTCTCGTTTTGAGGAGGAAACTTTAGCCCTTAGAAGTGAAAATGCGCAACTCAAACAACAAATGGGCATTCGAAAGTACTTGGAAACAACATCTGACCAGACTTCCTCCAGTTCAGCGATGGAAACAAATCAACCTCCTACTGAAACTAATAACACCCAGCACCCTTTGGCCACAGTTACAAAGAAACCGCCACATTTTTTCATCAGTGGGATAAAATCTATGGCGAAATTCCATGATCTACTAGCAACAGAAAGTATCACCCCGCATGAAATGAAAGCACTTGCGAATGGTGAACTCAAATTACTCCTAAACACTTCTGATGATTACAGGAAATGTGGTATAGTCCTTACCAATGCATCGCAACTTCCCGAAGATGTTAGGAAGGTGCTAGGCACAATCAAATTCCACACCTACAGGCTCCAGGAGGAAAAGCCATTTACAATATTTTTTCGAGGTCTTCACCACACCACTGATACTGCTAATATCGTTGACCAGCTGAAAGCCGCAGACCATGAAGTTATGAACGTCATCAACGTCCACATTAAGAAATGTGTTGATGACAAGCAGACCTTGATCTGGCTACCACTTTTCAAGGTAGACTTAAAGGTTAGTGACAACAACCGCGATATTTATAATATAACTAACCTATGCCACTGCCGAGTAACTGTCGAGCCTCCAAGGAAAGTCAGAGTACTCCCTCAATGTAAAAGGTGTCAGGATTACGGACATTCTGTCAACTACTGCACTAAAACTCCTAGATACGTCAGATGTGGAGCTGCCCACAATCACACTGAATGTAAGGTTCCCAAGACTACTCCACCTAAATGTTTCAACTGTAAAGGCAGCCACACCACTAACTACAAGGGTTGCTCATACTACAAATCTAAAATTTTGCAGCGTGAACCACTTAGGGTTACTGCCATTGAACGCATACGTACCGAACCCCCAAGTAGTCGTCCGAGGGATGAAAATTCATATGCTGCTATTGCGGCTGTACGCGGCTCCGCTCCAACTACAGTTCCTTGCAGCAATCAAAACACAACCTCTGACAAGTAAATCAGCCTCATCTGAATCATCTCAAATCCTTGAACTACTCAAAAGCCTAGGAGCCTCGCAGAAAGTTATTGAAGATAAGCTTACCAACTTGGACCGTCGAGTGTCTCTCATCGAATCCTTCAACTCTCCCAGCCCTCTGCACAAATGTAACAAGTAATGGATCATCCAAACCGCCTACACCTTATATGTTGGAATGCGAATGGCTTGCTATCCAGAAAAAATGAACTTGAAGTTTTCCTCCATCAAAACGGCATTGATGTGGCCCTGATCTCCGAAACCCATATCACAAGCACTGCAAATCCACCGAAAATATGCAAGTATGAAATTTATCTCGCCAATCATCCCAGTGATCAAGCAAGAGGCGGCTCAGCTGTGTTAATCAAGAAATCCCTATGTCACCATGATGTTGGAGTATTCATTACAACTAGCATCCAGTCATCTGTAGTTGCAATAAACTTCAACAATCGCACTCTTCACCTGAGTAGTATTTACTACCCCCCTCGTTTTGTACCAGACAAAGAGACCTATCTACAGCTCTTCCGCCATCTAGGTCACAACTTCATCCTAGGAGGTGATCTAAATGCCAAGCACCCTATTTGGGGATCACGTATTACAAGCCAGCGTGGACGTGTTCTTCACCAAGCCATTGTGGAGTATAACTGTCGTGCCATCCCTCCTGATGGCCCTACCCACTGGCCGGTCGACCATTTGGAACGCCCGGATGTCATTGATTTTTTCATATGCAAAGGCATTCTGGATAACTATATATCGTCTCGCACAATTACAGACTTGACCTCCGATCACATACCAGTAATGTGCACCATCACAAATGTACAACCTACAACGACGGCTCCCCGATCAATGGTAAACCGCTCCACAGACTGGAATTTATTTCGTGAGCTAGTAGATAGCCAACTGGACCTCAATGTCAGCCTTAAATCGATTGAAGATCTGGAACTTCAAACAGATCGATTGACGAAAATACTTCAACAGTGCGCGCGGCAGTGCACAATTTACAACAATGCCACCTCCCCAGCGGTAAGCTATCCTACCTTCATAGGCAACTTGGTTCGAAGTCGGCGAAGAGCGAGGAAACTCTGGCAACAAAACCGTACTAGTACTAATCGGCAGATTTTTAACTGCCTATCACGTGAGACCTCATATACTATCAATCAATGGAAAAATGACACCTTCAAATCCTACCTGTTGGAACTTGCTACTTCCAAAGAATCCTAATACTCACTGTGGAAAGCCGCCAAACGAATACGCAGACCTCCTCCTGTAAAGTCTCCTCTCAAAAGGGAAGATGGAACCTGGACTAAAAACGAACATGAAAGAGCTGAAATATTTGCTCTGCACTACACCAAAACGTTCCAAACGAACAATATGCACTCTGATATTGACCCTATTCCATTACCTCCAGATGAGGGTCATATCAAGCCTACATCTCCACTGGAAGTCGCCAGACTCATAGACAATCTGGCACTGCACAAATCTCCAGATCTTGATGAAATTCCGACGACCATATATCGTGAGCTACCTAGAAGAGGCATAGTATATATAACACGCCTATTCAATGCAGCACTACGTATGAGACATGTGCGGTTATTGTGGAAAGTAGCCAAAATGATTGTCATACTGAAACCAGGAAAACCCTTAGAAGACCCGTCCTTGTATCGTCCTATTTCATTGCTTCCTATCATAGCGAAACTCTTTGAAAAAGTGGTACTTAGTAGAATGCAAACTATCATCACACGGAGAAAGATGCTACCAGATATACAGTTTGGTTTTCGTCATAAACACTCAACGATTGAGCAGATCCATAGAGTTGTCCACTCTTTCTCGCAGGCTCTCGAAAATAAAGAGTATGCCCCAACAGTGTTCTTAGACGTCAGTAATGCCTTTGATAAAGTCTGGCACAAAGGCCTCCTCCATAAAATCTCTCCCCACTTTCCTGCTCCTCTAAGCCTACTGATATCATCCTACCTATCCCAATGTTCCTTCCAAGTATTCATTGGAACTGTACATTCCAGTACTCACCCAATAGCTGCAGGCGTTCCTCAGGGCAGCGTCCTTGGCCCTACTCTTTTCTTATTATATACCATGGATATTCCTCAAGCCTGCAATGTCACGACAGCGCTTTTTGCAGATGACACAGCCGTAACAGCATGCAACATAAATTATGACATTGCAGTCAGTAATCTCCAAAATGCAGTCAATCAAATATCCACTTGGGCCATGCGGTAGAAAATTAAACTGAACCAATCAAAGTCAGTCAGGGTGGACTTCGCGCCGCGCCCCCACCATTACATTCCTACGATCATCGAAGGTTCTCCGGTCCCTACTGCCAGTCATGCACGCTATCTAGGTCTACACTTGGACTGCAAGCTCAATTGGCAGGAGCATGTTCACAACAAAAGAGACCTCCTGAACATGCAGTTCGACCGGTTCTACTGGCTTATTGGACGGCGTTCAAATCTCAGCCTGGTCAACAAGAAGCTGATCTACACTATAATATTCAAGCCCATGTGGACTTACAGATGCGAGCTCTGGGGAACCACTTGCGATTCAAACAGACTTATTATTGAGCGGTTCCAAAACAAATTTATGTGAACAATAACGAAGGCCCCGTTTTACCTCACAAATGACCAGCTCTGTAGGGATCTCGAGTTGGACCCCATCAGTGAGACGATCAGGAAAAAGTCAACCCGTTACATACAGAGACTTCATAATCATACCAACACGGAGGTCGTACAGCTCCTGGATGACCAAAACGACACACGCCGATTGCGCAGACGCCACCCTCTCGACCTTGTCAACTGAACTTCGTTTAATGTGACTAGTTGTAACTCCATTTATGTAACCTACTTTAAATAGTGCTAGCCACTTCCTTTAAATCGCCCGTGTTCTTCTCTTTGTTCTAATTTGGTAAATGCTGTACTAATTTAGCTGTTCCAAATAAATAATTAATGAAAAAAAAAAAAAAAAAAAAAAAGAAGCACTCTAAACATTGATTATGTCAAACAATATGCTATTCAACAATTACTGACTGCCAAAAATTACTGGCACTGGGATAGCTAAAATGTTAGCTTTAGTTGTTGGAGCACTATAAATATTATTCATTCCAAATGGTTGCTTTTCAACAGCTATCGTCTGCCAATGGTATTGCATATGCCACTTTTTGAAGTGCATGTCGAGCACTGAATTTATTAGAGAATGGCCAACACTGGGATGTATGCATTAATGACACAAGCAACATGTCACATCCAAATCAAATTTGTACACTGTTTATAATCATAATGATCGTTTACTCTTCTTCCTCACCAAAACAGAGTTGTAGAAGAAATATAAATCACATAATAAGAAATTTCAAAGAGGAACATGAATTTCATAGCAAAAATATATAATGAAATGTTGATAATGATTGAAGATTTGTGTTTAGAAATGCAAACAAAGTTCTCAATCAATTAGGATTACTATCACCAAATCGATTTTATGCTGCTTTGTTCAATGTAGAATTGTGTCATGAACAAAATTTACAACACAGGTAATCGTTTGTTGTATGTGTAATCAAATATTCCTAAGCTAACGCTTTAGCAAAAGGATATTTAAAATCAAATACTGCAAACTGTCAATAACAGGGTTGGAGAAATTTTCTCCTTAGATGCACCTGTAGGAACTAGTACAACGTTTCTAATTAGATTGATTCTGGCAGCAATTCAATCCCAGAATGATATAGCCTTAGCTCCTACATTATTTAGAATAGCTACAATGTAGCTACTAGGGGAAAAAACTGCTCATTCCACTTTGAAGCTGCCATTAAAGATGCAATCCATCAAAACCTTCACATGCAACGTTTCCAAAGCATTTGGCATGGGAAAAGTATTGCAGAAATGCAAACTTATTGTTTTGATGAATGCACAATGGCACACAACAAACCGCTCGAGGGTCTTGATCAATCATTGCAACATGTGCATAAAAACATCAGGCCATTTGGGAATACATTATATTACTGGCAAACATTACTTGTAATTCCTCAATTGATAACAGTAGATGAAATAAATGCTTATTTGAAATACTTCACTTTGTGGTGACATGTAAAGATGTCAAAATTAACTACAAATATGTGTGTATGATTGATCAGCTAAAATATTCTTGTATCGATTGCTAGAAATTAAAACGTCAGGACAGATTTCATTACTTCATAACTCTTGCAATTTAGTGACATCAAAAGAAGAATCGGCTGAAAAAGTGTTTATCAATATTTAAACCAATTATAGGGATCACAGTTGGTTGAGTAAATGAGCTGTTCTCGCCGCCCAGAACAAACATGACTATGAATCTAACAATATTATTCAATCTGATAATTAAAGCGAGACCACCATATACAAGTCTGTCAATACTGTTTTGAAAGCAGCTGAAGCAGTTTATTATCCAACAGAATTTTTGAATTCACTCAGTCAGCTAAAGATTCCATTGCACATGCTGTAATTGAAAATCAGTGTACCTATTATCATGTTGTGAAATATCAGCTAGCCAAAACTTTGCAACAGCACACAACTTCCAATAAAAAAATTAATTAGCAATATCATAGATAGGAGAATGAAAAAGCAAAGATCCCTTCATTCCATGTATTCCTATGATGCCAATGGCCATTTTAATTTAAGAGAATGAAATTCTCAATTTGATTGACATTTGCAATTACCATCAACAAAGCTCAGGACCAATCTTTAGAATTTTACAGTTTAGATCTAGACATGGGCAATTATAAGTTGCATGTCCTAGAGTTGGCAAAACAGAAAATCTCTATATCTTCACAGACAGTGGAACAACAAAAAATATTCTATACACACAAGCATTGTGAAATTAAACATATTAAAAACATGTGCTTTTTCTTTTCTTTTTTTTCAATTTATCAAGATTGAACTACAGCAATGTGTAACTGAGCACAGATAGTGTATATATAAATATATGCAATCTATGTTATATACAAGGGCGTCGCCAGCCGATGGGCCAGGGGGGGGGGCAAAATGAGTTGCCAGCCGCCAGGGGGGGGGGGCAAGATGATAGAAAAAGGATATGAGTTATAGAAAAAATAAAATTTATAAGTTGTAAAGGCCTAATATTTGATTAAACAAGAATAAAATCTTAATTAAAACATAAGTTTTAGTGGGTTTCTGGCAAATTGTTCATGATTACGCGCCTATCAATACTCATTATGGCCAGTTGATTAAAAAGTTTCAAGGTTCCAGGGGGGGGGGGGCAGCTGCCTCCCCTGCCCCTCGCTGGCGACGCCCATGGTTATATATATATATATTATACATATGTACATGTGTGTGTGCATATGTGATACATCTTAGTAACATAATGACTTACATGATTTGTCTGACAAATTTTTGGAATGATCCCAATTATAAAACACACACATACAAAAAAAAAACTGAGATTTTAACTGTAATACTTGATAGTTAGATGTGTAATAAACAGAATGTAATGGTTTCAATTAGCTTCTATTAAAATTAATTTTGGAAGCTGAAAGCTGAAAGTTTAAGCTGTATTTCAAATTTCAACAGCCAAAAGTCGAAATTCTAAGCCGTATTTTTTAAGAACGTAAGTTGTATTAAGTTTAAGCCGTATTATTCGGCTTTCAAGATCTGGCAAAAATATAAGCAAAAACTTATACGAATTGAAGCAACAAAATGTTTGTGATACACCATTAAATATAGTTTCAGTTTAATAATGATTTGAAGAAATTTAATTAGCAATAAATTTTTATTATTGTTAATGTGAACTGCATTTATAAAATGTTTATGCGAATTTAAAAAGCGGATAATCAGTAGAAATCCCCCCCCCCCCCAGATCCAAAGCCCTATGAAAAAATTTATTATAACAGAGAAACTTAATTTATGCTATAAAAGATTTGTATAAATTTTTTCTATGGATTTAATTATAACTAATATTTAATACTGTTTTCTAATAAAACTATTAATGTTACGTTTTTATTTTATTTTAAACCCAACTGTCACCAATCTTTTGCCTTTCTTATTAATTTTTAATTTTTACTTTGTAATGTAAATAAAAATAGTTCAATGAGAAATATATATATATTTTTTTTTTATTTGCTAAAGAACAAAGAATTCGGATCGTGATTACTAACAAAAATAAAAAAGAAGTAAAGTTTAATAAAAATGCTATCTTTCTTACTATTTCTAAACTACCATTTTAGCTAGAATTTTATAATTTTTTTATTTTTCACCTAAAAATAAAACAAAATTTAAATTAAATTGTAATACTTATATATTTTTAAAACATTTTTAAATTTCTAAAGAGGTCGCTACAGGGCTTGAAAGCTGAATAATAATACGGCTTAAACTTAATATGACTTATGTCCTTGATAAATACAGCTTAAGCTTTCGGCTTTTGGCTGTTTGAATTTGAAATATGGCTTAGGCTTTCGGCTTTTGGCTGTTTAAATTTAAAATACGGCTTAAGCTTTCAGCTTTCGGCTTACGAAATGAATTTCAATACAAGATAATTAAAATCATTTACTAATTACCATGCATCAAACTATTTAGCATTACTATTGAAACTTCAACTTTTTTCTTTACGCACAATAATAAAAGTTTTTAAAAACAATTTCTTACACGAATAATTATGTCAAAAATGCAAAATCAAGAAATTTAAAAAAAAAGCTTAAGCCGAATATAAAGCTTAATTTAGCTTTTCTAGAAATACAGCTTAAGCTTTCAGCTTTCGACTGTTTAAATTTTGAATATAGCTTAAGCTTTAGGCTTTTAGCTTATGGAAATTTAAATATGGCTTTTGGATTAAGCTTATGACATCTAAAAATGATTGACTTTCAGCTTTTAGCTTTTGGCTTTCGGCTGGCTTTCAAGCCCTGGGTCGCTATTTGATTTTCCTTTTGAAACAAGGCATGATTAGAGACTATAATTTAGTAAAAAAGAATTTGCCTCATTTCCATGTTTACAAATACATCACAATTGTGCACAATTTAAAAATGAGGATATTATCAATGACGTATTGTTTATAAAAAAATATATCATTTGGCACAAATGAATAAATAATTTGCCACTAGCTTGCAACTTATTATTCCGTTCGATTAGAAGAAAAAAAAACATTTATTAAGTACTAGGAAGCTTTATAAGTTTCATTTATATTCACTTATGAATTTCTATATTATGGTATCCTATCAAAAACGTAAATGTAAAAATGGGAGCCAATTTCAGTATTAAGAATATGCGTGGTTATCGATTTCGCCGACAAAAGAATTGAGATCTAAATGGGTGCTAAGTTCTGTAGATAATCCTGAAATTTATTTATAAGAACATACAACATTCTAAAATAAATTTAAAACACAATTTCTTGTTTTTTCTGCTACAACAATGTTCGCTGTTTAAAAATATAGTTTCTTCAATTTGAACAGTCGAATTATTTACACAAAGCAGATAATTTAGGATAAATTAAAGCTTACGATTTCACTTGGTTAGTTTTCACATACAAGTTATTATAATTTGGCTAATCAACTTATCTTCTTTATGTTATACGCAAATTACTGTTTTTATATTGTAAGGTCAACATATCTTACTATTCTAAAAATTTGGTTTGCAGGTAAAAACTAGCCAAGTGAAATCGCAAGGTTTAATTTATCCTAGATTATCTGCTTTGTGTAAATAATTCGACTGTTCAAATTTAAGAAGTTGTATTTTTAAAAAGCAAAAAATTATTATTATTCATTAAAATTCAAATTGTTTATTGTTTAAAATAGGCTTACAAAGTGAGCATTTTTTGAAAGTCAAGTTATCGAGAACGTCTGTCCCCTAACTCTAAAACTACCACCACTTCGGACCTGTATGGCTCAGGGGAAGAAGTGGCAAGAAACCCTTACTGCAGCACACATGGCCCTACAAATATGTCATGTTATTTTCATCTCTTTTTTTACAAGTATGTCAAAATCAGTATACAATATTTATTTCCTGTACTGTGCTGGAATCGCATTACTCCGTAATATATGTTTATCATTAAGATAGTCATCCATTTTATAATAAGCTTTGTAGAACTTACTTCGTAGCAATTTTAATAAATTTATTTTCTGGTAGGTCAAATATCTCGATTGGAATTTTATTATAAAAACGCAAACAAAGCCTTAAATTGCGCTAGCTGTTAATAAAAATCGATTGCTTAGAAAATATTTCAAATCGTAAAAATGCACTGTTTTCTGATTTTTTCCTTTGTATACACATAATTATCCAGCTGAACGCCAGATTTCAACTTTCTAGGTAACCTGGAAGTGGGTTAGGTTTTTGATCTGTGTATATGTCAGTCAGTGATAAAAATGCCGATTTTTAGACGTTAATATCTTAATAGCCATTTGAGTTGTATTTATGAAATTTGGTGTTCTAGTTCATCTAAAGGGGTTTAATAAATAAACCTGTTAAATAGATTTTAAGTTATTAAGGGGTTAAAAATGACTCCAAATGGTTCGTGTAATATAACACACGGCTTCGTCGCCAGTTCCCTTTTCGCGTGTCTAGATTTTAGATTTCATTCCGAAATATTTAATTACCGAAACCTGTAGGTAGAGGCGACATAAATGTTAGAAACTGGGTGTATGTGAAATAGGACTGCGGTAAAATTGGTCCCTACATTTTTTTAGGGCCGGCGCGCACACGTACAAGTACTAAATTTACAATTGAACAGTTGTACTGCTCTCAGTATCTTCACCCTTAGCTTAAGATGTCCTTACATATAAAAATTACTTTAGCGTTCAAAATCATTTGCGGTCAAATGTTTATTAATTTTTAAACAATAAAGGGATCTTTTAGGATAATGTAAATTTGAGTAATCTTCTTAAATAATAAAAGTCGGAGACAAATGATCATGTTAAACCATTACTTCCAAAGCATTCCGGAGCCAGTACCCAACCTTAGAGCAAATTCATAGGGTTGATCAAATAATAAAGCGGACCTTCGAAGATAGAAAGTTCTGTCCAGCGGTATTCCTAGACGTTGAAAAAGCATTTGATCGTGTATGGAACAAAGGCCTCATACACAAATTGAGCAATATTCTACCACGTAACTATTGCGAAATTTTGAAGTCATATTTGCATAAAAGAAGCTTTAAAGTTGAATACAAAGAATTCACATCAAATCGCTATATGATACAAGCCGGAGTCGTACAAGGAAGCGTACTGGGTCCGGTACTGTACTTGGTTTACTCTGCTGACACTCTTACGGTTCCTTCAGTTACTCTTTCTATGTTTGCAGATGATACTGCTCTGCTTTCAGTTAGCAGCTCTTATGAAATTGCAGTCAAAAACCTACAGCGAGCTATTGGTAACATTTGCGACTGGGCAAAAAACTGGAAGATTAAATTGAATGAACATAAATCTACCAGAGTTGACTTTTCCTTGCGTTCTGCCAGGTATATTCCGTCAACTGTGAATGGGAAGCCTATTTTGAAATTCAGCTAAATATTTGGGGATGCACCTCGATCACCGTCTGAATTGGAAGCATCATATCAAAATCAAACGCCAGGAACTTGACATTCGATTACGCAAGTTGTACTGGCTTCTTGGATACCACTCTCCCGTTAGTTTAGCTAATAAACGACTCATATACTTATCCATCCTGAAGCCTACAAATATGTTAGTATTATAGAGAAAAACATTTTTTATGGGGTATAAGATTATTTAACATAATGCAGTAGAAGTTGAGCATAGTTGTAACTAGTAAGTTTTCACTATATTCTGTATTCTATTAACTGAAGTTAATAAATACATTAGTGAATGAGTTGAAACTTGAGCCGCATTGCATGTTGACAGAACTTGAGGAAGTTGAATTGATTTTTGTTGTTAAGGAGAAGAGAGTCAATTTTTTCAATATTGTATTTTGTGCGAAGAACCGCAAAGGCAGGGCATTCAAAGACAGAATGATTTAAGTCGTCCATGGCGCCAACAGTGCAGTAACCACACTGAGGATCCATAGTAAGGCGAAACCTCTGCAATTAGGTAGCAAACTTGCCATGGCCAGAAAGTACCTGTGAGTTGTAAAAATTGATACTTAGTTTTTTTAGCTTCAATCTCTCAGTAATGTTAGGGAATATTTGATATGTTTTTCTACCTATAGGATCCACATCCCATCTTCTCTGCCATTCGCTTGTTAAGGCATATAAAACTTGTTTAGTAAATTCTTTGATTGAGAGAGTCTGACTAAATGTTTGAGAACTCATGCTTTCGAGTAGGTGAGTAGTTGTTAACATATTAATATCACCGAGAATACAGTATTCACTTATCATTGCCCTGCCAATGATAAATAGATCCAAAGGGAATACCCCACTAATAACAGCAGCGGCTGACGTGGGCGTTGTTCTGTAAAGGGACGCAATACTTAGGAGAAACTTCCTTTGTTGTTTATTAAGATTTCTTAGAAGATTTGATGTGACATAGATTGCGGCACCATACCCATACACAGACTGTATTAGACCTTTATATAAGATAAGCTGTTCTGCATATTGGAGCCCCCAAGTGTTGTGCTGCAGCCGACTGAGCTTGCCAAAGAGAGCGTTACATTTAGAATACATGTATTGCAAATGGGGCGCAAAAGAGAGCCTATCATTAATGAGAATTCCAAGATATTTTAATAATGGGGTATGTTGTATCGCATTACCAGAAATGAGTCTGAAATTTTTAATTGTATCTTTAATGGCTACAACGTTCTTCTTCTTACCAAATACAGAAAACCTGCATTTTGTAGCAGAAAAGGAGAGGCCTAAGCTCCTAATTTTCTTTTCTAAAAATTCAATTATTAACTTAATCTGTTAAAAGTCGTAATATTTGGTAATATTAAAGACAAGACAGAGGTCATCTGCGTATGATATTAATTCACAGCTGTTGTTAAAGTATTTGCAAAACTTCTCGACTTCATAATGCACCATAGAATACAACAGGTTCCATAGTGTTGGTCCCAGGACAGACCCTGAGAGACGACGCAGAAGGCTTTCCTAGTACTAGTGACATTGTTGATACTAATATGTGTAACTCTGTCTGACAGGTAGCTTGTTAATATGTTAATTATGTATGGGTTAAATTTATTCTTTTTAGTTATGTCGATAATCGCTGACCATTTACAGTTATCAAATGCCCCAGCGATATCGAAGGAGAAGACGGCTGAAGGCAGTCCGGCGGACTGTGCTGTTTTGATTACTGTGACAAATTTATAAACTGCACTTTCAGCAGAGCATCCTGAACGAAACCCAAATTGGTTGAGATGCAGCAGGGAATGCTCATTTATTTCTGAGTGAAGGAAGTGATTAATGGTCTTCTCAAAGACCTTACCTATAGAGCTAAGCAAAGAGATAGGGCGATAGGCAGTAATATCTGTGGGTGCTTTGTCAGGTTTGGGGAGTAATATAACATCTGCAGCTTTCCAGCACGTAGGGACAACCTGAAAACTAATGCATTTGTTAAAAAGTGAGAGGAGGAGATCTGTGAACTGTAGATTTAGCTGCTTAACTATTTTATTGCTAATTTTAGCTTTGGCTGATCCTTTTTTATTGTTAAGTCCCTTAATTATGTCATTTATAGCTGAACAGCTTATGACTGGAGGAATAGCTCCAGTGGTACAGACAGGCCTTTATAAGGCAAAAAGTGTTTCAGGAAAGCATTACATTTGTCAAGATCATCACTGACGGTACGTTGATCAACAATTATGTCAGGAATAGTAGTTTTGAGCCTTTTTTTAATACTTATTTTATAAGGTTTGCCCCATGCAGTACTGCTGGCAACAAGATCTTTCCACTGCTGAAGTTTTGCCTTGGAAATCTCACGCTTATACTCTATATTTAACCGATATAATGTGTTATTAATATAAAATAGTTTCACTGAGTCTCTACATTTAGCTTTTTTCTTCCGGGTTAAGTTAATTTTATTTTTGATTATATCTAGCTTTTCCGTCCACTAGTCACAGTGTGGCCTTATTTTAACTGTTTGACATTTCTTAACAATTCCACTGATGTAAGTATTTAGCTGGTTGGCATATTTATCTAGAACAAGTCCATCTGTGCACTTGTTAATATTTTCTTGTAATATTTTAATATAATTTTTGTCCAAGGTCTCTCTGAATTTGCGTATATCTATTTTGGAGTAAAGATTGTCTGGAGATTTTTCAAAGTTATATAGTATTGAGAATAGAATATTTTTATGATAGGCCACGTCAAACTCTGGGGTACTACGAAGAGATCGAACAAATTTATTATTCAGAGATTTCAAAACAAAGTACTTCGCCTGATAACCAAAGCCCCTTGGTATGTTCCCAACGCTGTGCTACATCGTGATCTAAAAATTCTGGATGTCGATGAAATTGCTAGTCTTCACACCAGAAAGCACGAAACCAAACTTAGCGGTCATTCAAACTCAATCGCAGCTGAACTCCTCAATACAAAAGGAGATACTCATAGATTAAGGCGGACCAAACCGCACAAGCTGCTATAACTTGTTACTGTTATCTTATATATTCTTATTTATATTTAGGTTTATTTAAATTTAAGCGTTATTTTAGCTATAGCTTTAAGATAAGGCAGTGGCCGAATCTTAATCTTCGTTAATTATTTCCTTATTATTAAAATTATTGTGTGTACGCTTTTGGGCAGTTCAATATAGCAAATAAATAGAAAAAAAAAAAATACTTCCAAAGAAGCTAATTTTTAGGATTCCGTGTACACATACAATGTACGGAATCCTAATAAGATGGTTCACAAATGACAAAAATATCAAATAAAAATCAATAACTCACGAACGGCTTGACTTATAAACTTCAAATTTGGAACATAAATTACAAAAAAATTATCTTTAAAACGATCTATAACTTAAAGATAGCCGATTACCCTGGGCGACAAAAAACCCCCAAAACCGTCAAGAATATATAATATGGTATATAAAACGACCTCCAAAATTACTTAAAAAATTATAACTCATCACCCGACAAACCTATAAAGCTAAAATTCAAAACATAAACTAAAATGCAGGAGCCCTTTCATAAAATCAAAAAATTACAGTACAAAAGTTATGTGAAGTTGTCAAAAAGTTCGAAAAAGCGCAAAAAATGGCGCGTCTCCTCCTAGCACCGCGAGTATTAGAGCTAAAAATTTTGAACGCGGTTAAAAAGATGCGCATCCTCGTATATTTCTCTAGTTTATTACATTCGGATTTCTAGCTTTAAAATTGGACCTTTGGAGCTCCAGAAGTTCGAAAATTTGGGAAAAAAATTTTGTTCTCCGGGCCTGTCATATATCATTGGAAAGATCGCTTTCCGGGGGAAACGAAACCATATTTCATTTTCTTAGCCGAACTTTCAACGTTGCCGAAAATTTCGAAAAAGCGTAAGAACTGATTTGTGACGCTACTATTATAGCTAAAAATTTTGAGGAAAGTAGAAAATATGGACATCCACGTATATTTCTCTCGTTTGGAACATCTAGGTTTCCAACTTTAATATTAGTGCCTTGGGGCTCTGAAAGCTCGAAATTGTGTAAAAAAATTTTTTTCCAAAAGTATCATCATTGGAAGGAACACTTTTTTCGGGAACGGACCCGTATTTCATTTTCTTAACGAAACGTTAGAAGTTTACTAAAAGTTCAAAAAATCGTGAAAAATGACGTATAGCCCCGCTTGTAGTTTAGGTATTGTAGCTCCAGATATTGAACAAGGTTAAAAAATGGGCGTCCCTGTTTATTTCTTTACTTTGGAACATTTGGGTTTCAAAATTTAAAATTGGACCCTTAGTCGCCGAAAGCTCGAAAGTTTTAAAAAGTAATATTTTTTTTCCGGTTATGTAATATATCGATGGAAAGATCGTTATTTGTCGAGAACAAAACTTTCTAACCTTGGTGTTCCAAACTCGAAAAATATACGTCGAAGCGCATTTGTTTAACCGTGTTCAAAATTTTTAGCTGTAATACTCGCGGCGCTAGAGGGGAGGGAATGTTTGAAATTTTTCGCAACTTTCAAAGTTTCAAAATACGGTTCGAAATTATAGGAAATTTTTGTATATCTTCTGGTTTTACTTGCTGACTTGGGGGAAGATATATGGTACAGATTGAAGGTGAAGCTCATGTACGAATTTCGACTGCTACTGGTTGAATATCGGATGGTAACATTATCTGTTGAAAGTTAATATTCGTATGAGCGGCTAATATTATTCCCCCCTGCGCACAACCAGCAAGCACCGGATTTGATTCGACAACTCTATAATTATTTAGTTTTAAATGTTGGTTTTGTTTTAAGTGTGTTTCTTGAATGCGCGGAATAAACGAGTTTGTTAATCGGTGTTATTTTTCTTTTGGCTTTATCGGAATACGAGACTGCAGCGGTTTTTAGAATTTGGTTCGGATTGTTATAATTTGCGTTAGTAGTGTTAGTACGAGGGCTAAGAAATGGAAAGGGATCGCAGGTTTCGGTTTCGTTATTTTCATTACGGCTTGCGTTAGTGTTGTTATAAACTGTAATAAAAGGAACGAAGTCAATGCATCATTGTTTAGGCGGTACGTCCGCCTGATGAAAAACAGATTCAAATAGTATTTCGATTAGTTAAAGAACTTAACGACTATGCTAGTAAATAAATTTAAAAAAATGTTCAATAATGGTCTAACGTATTGAGAGTTGTAAGGAAAAAGCAAATTGTTAAAAAATCATCTCAGTAGAACAACAGTCTTTGTCACATATCTTTGTCACATATCGACCTTTTTTGGTAAAGTAACCAGTTCATCTCGCAACCGAAAAAAGTTTTATCTAACAAGGTGTTAGTAACCAAATCGCCTCGAAATTCGGTTTCCAAATTAGTGATATTTACAAAATTCGTAAACTATAATTTCGATTACCGTGTCTCCCTCTCCTGTTCACTGAGAATCCGGGACATAATCATCAACGAACACCAACCTGTCAGCAGAAAATACCGACATTCTAGCAGCCGCAGTAGAGTGATACATAGCATTTATATTATTTCTAATTAATCTGTTTTGTGTGTTTTCGTTTATATATTTATTAAGCGTCTTTAACGATCGGCTATTCAAGAAAAATAGGTGTAGGGAATAGTGAAATTATACATTTTAAAAAATCATGAAACCGTAATATTAGTATTTTTATATCTAAACTAATAATTTAAAAAAAATAAATAAAAAAAATGATTTAATTAAATATTTTTTATATATTTGTTCTTCATAACCATTACATTGCATTTCAAATTAATAATCCTTCGATTCAAATTAGTATTTTGCTTTACTGTTTTAAATTATTACTAGCTGTGTCCCACGGCTTTGCCCGTGTATTAATGTCCGTTTAAATCTGTACTTGGAAATTCATAAAAAAATGTTTGCTTTATCTGGAATTGTATTTATGTTAAGATTCTTTCTCTCTTTGGGAAACATATTTATCACCGTCCAGCAGAAAATAGTCTTCACGTTCCACGTTTAGCTGAAGATTACCGATCTTTCTTTAACCTGTCGGTCTTGATCTAACAAAAAGTTTTGCTCAACTAAACAGCACACACAGCCATCGTTTTGGAGTTACTCACACGGTGATCTCCCATAATTATTACACATTTAAGAGAACATCTTCTTCACTCATATCTTTCAACCACTCTGTCTCAAGCTTTTTATTAAAATTAATTTATTACCGCAACAACAAACTGCAGTAGTTAAGTAAGAATTTTAATACTCTTGGTAGCAAATTATTAAAAAGAAAGTTAAACAGTTAATTTAAAAAATTTATACAGCGGTTTTGGCCCAAAAGTTCGAATATTTGACATATCAGTTAAATACTCTATTTATTTTTATATGTTATCCATTAAGTCCAATAGTATATGGCTTAAACCTCTTCCAGTTTTTATAAACATATTGTACAATACATTTTCATATTTCGACTCCTAATCATTCATTATTATACAATAAATAAGATAGAGATGAAAACAAACATGTACCATCCCTATCTATGTATTTAACATAATGGGCAACCATTGTATCCTTAACACGTATTAATTCTACATTCATAATTACAGTGAGTATTTATATATTAAAATCACTTCAATACCGCACAGAATTTGCACAAACTGAAAGTAAAATGAAATATTTTTGAATATTAGTCATCGCGATCGCACCGCTCTCTGCCATTCCAACATCAACAACAACTTTTCTTCCGACCTCCCTGTCGTCAGCATTTTATTAAAATTAATTGATTACCACAACAGCAAACTATACGTAGTTGAGTAAAGATTTTAAATTTGAATATAAATAAGGTTCCCGGGAGTAAATTCCGTTGCAGGATATTTTAGAAAACACCACTTTTTTTTTAACTCTCCATAATGAGTACAGCAGCTAGCTAGGAGCGCGTGACTTGGAAGTATAACGATTTCAATAACCCAAAAGGTGAAATAACAGAAGCGGCGTATTTACTTACACCAGAAACTAATAAAATAACTATAGTAATCATTATATTTAAATTTTTAGGTTTAGTTTATTTTTACTGTGGTAATCATTTTATTTAAAAATTAATTTTTTGTTAATTTATTTTTATTCGTCCCATATACATTTCTGTGCCCCTGGTTTCATCTCAACTATTTAAAACCCTCATATTTTGTGTAGTGGACCGAATTGTGAATCTAAACCATTCTTGAATACACTTGAACACACACAAAAAATTTCATCAAAATCAGTCTAGCCGTTTAGGAGGAGTTCAGTCACAAACACACGCACAGAAGAATTATATATATAAGATTAGAAAATATTTCTGAAATTTATTAAGATATTAAATTAAAATAATAAAATAAAAATGGAAGTTTTTTCAAACAAATTTTCTTACATTCTAAATAATTATGGTCATCGCTAACATACATATGGAATCCTCAGTGCATGAAACCTCATGCTTGACTGAACTTGTTTATAATGTACTAATACATACATATATTAACAATGTAGGTGATTTATAATAATTATTGAATATTTTTTTATATTAGTTCATTGTAAAATGTTAGAATTTTTTTAGAAATTACATGCATTAATAATCATAAAAAGCTAAAATTAAGGATAACCTTCTTAAATTTTTTTCATTGCTTAATTTAATAGTTAGGTATCTCTTACTTTCAAATAATTATTTAATTCTTGTTTAAATAAAATTAGTTAATGTTTTATTCTCACTGTTAAAACTCATGTCAAGCAGATTTCCAAACTACTTTTACAGTTAAAATTATTTACTTCGAGCCGAATAAATTTTTCCAAATATGGAAGTAGTAATTTTATAGCTTTTTCACTCAGAATTGGATACTTTAAGTAAATTAATTTTTATTTCCAAAACTTGTTCGTTAATAATTAAATTATCTTTTTCTAGTAGAAAAAAAATAACATGTTGGACACTGTTAAAAAGAATTTATGACAACGTATTTTCTGAATAAATGTCTTCTGAAGGTAGGACAAGCTAAATGCATTTTTCTTTTAATCTCGGTGAATAATTTTATCTGATTTGTTAGATTTGTATGTAAAACTTTTTCATAACTTAATACATTCATTTCACACATTTTTCATTTTATTTTAAAGTTTGTTTTTGGCATTTCGCTGGTTTATCTTGAAATTAGTTTAATTAATCGATATTAAAAATTTAAATATAAAATTTAAATTTACTTTATTTATATTCGAAAATGTTTTTTCTTATTTCATACTTCTGAATTTTTCCACTCACAAGTTATATGTTCAAATAATGGCACTATTCAAAGAGCAATTAAATTTTAAAAATGATACAGACATTTTAATATTATTAAATGTACAGATTTTGTATGTATTTTTAAATTTTTTTGCAAATAATTTAATGTTGCCACTGTTGCCAGTACCGGAAAAATACAGATTATTATGTTATCGAATTCTAATTTTTTATCGAAAAAAACCTCGAAATTATATCAAAGTCGTAAATTTTTAAGTAGTGGTATCTTATTTGTTTTGCTGTTGTTATTGTTATTACTAAAAGTCTAGCATACTTATATGGCCACAAGTATTTTACCGGTTTACTTTCTTTTTTTTTTTGTAATTTGAATGTGAACGGCAGAACCTTGGTGCATTTACTTTTATATAGGTATTTATAATTGGGTTAACGTCAAAGAATGCTTATACTGAATTAAAATGACCAAATTTTATAAAATTGATATTAATAAAACAGAATGGGAGGTACCAGAGAAATATCAGATGTTAACCACGGTTGGCTCAGGTGCTTATGGACAAGTATGGTAAGAAACTTCATGAAATTGTTTTGTAATTTAGCTTATATAGAATTTTCAGGAAAAAATCGTCCAATTTATTTTCTCGGCTTATAGTTGTTTTAAATATATATATATATATGTATTTGGATAAAACAGTAATCGGATAATGGTTGTAAAATATTTAAAGACATACTGTACCAAACAAGCTAATTAAAACTAAATATAAATGAACCACTAAAATTCGAACTTGAAATATTTTTTTAGATTACTTAATATTGGATAAGAATATTTTTATGTGCATTATTTTTAAATTGCTGATGGGATTCACTCAACTGAAGAGCATATCTTCGGTTATATAAATATTAGTAAAATTTTGTTCAATTTTTATCTTGTATTTTAAAATGGCACGTATCCAAAAATGTCAAACATTTTGTTTAGTTAATTAAGTTGTCTCCGTGCCAATCCTTTTTGAATTTAACTTTCATTTCATGTACAGTAAAGTTTACTTTAAATCACCGTATTAAACGTATTATTAGTTTGAATAAAGTTCTTTGTGTAAAACTCGCGCATAAGATTCTACTTTATAAAAAATAATTGCACTTAAGAAGTGTATTTCAAGTAGCAATATATTGAAGGAAACCAAATAAATGGTATAAAGTGATTCATTTCTACCTTCAAAACACCATCGCGATAAATAAGTCGTGCACGTTCAAAACTAGCTGCGATCAACAGATTATGAATATAATGTGCTCAACCTAGAAGTAATTAAAATAAAAAAAAATGTATTTTTAAAATTACTACTAACGTAAGAGTTCATTTAATTTTTGTGTAAAATATTGTTAAATACATACAACTCATCAATAGCTGAGAACTAAAAGAACGTAATTCTAATTTGCTTATTTTTCTTGAAAGTAAAAATCAAATCAACATGCCAAAATTCGTATATTTATTTCGCTTATTTAAAAACTGAAAATTAAAATATTATTCATTATATAATTTTTTCCTTTCCGATTAACTGAAACAATCAGTAATATTAAAAATATTAATTATTTATATTTATTAATTTAAATGACAGTTTGTCGAACTCAAAATAATTTACCTCTTTACTTAACTATTAATGCGGATGTGCTATATTTATGGCTGGATGTTATCAATATGCTAAATAAATTACTGTGTTTCATAATTTATTAAGTATTTAATTACTCTAATAGGAAAATGTATATATATATACAAAACTGTAAAATCTTAGTGGATTATTTATTTTCGCAATATACCTAATGACGAAAATTACCAATATTTTTTTTATTACTTAACATAATTAAAACAATAATTTCTTCGGTATTAATAACAGCAAAATTTTTCTGGTTATCCCCCCACAATTAGGTACATGTTCACGCGTTCTTTTAAACCTCTATAAAAACTATGATATTGTTCTTTATAACTCTCAAATTTACACGGGTTTATTAAATCACGGATTTTTTCATCTGAAATGTTTTATAGACCATAACATTTGGGCTGCAGCTGAAATTTAAAAGTATTTAATCGAGATTTTCTTTGAATAAGAATTTTCTTAAATTTATCATTATAGTCATATTTATAGTAAATACGGTGTAAATAGACCTTCAGCAATCTAATTTCAAAAAGCTTAAAACTACAAAATAGAGCAATCATTTTTTTTTTACCTTTTACTTTTTTTTTTTGAGTTACATCAATATTTAGGAAGTTTTTTTGCTTCATTTCATCAACCTTATATTTTCTATTCTTAGAGGCCATTCATGCAACTTATAAATATCCATATTTTTTAAAAACGTTTTTATTTGTACATAAACAGAATCACATTCCATTTATGCATGACCCGGTTTAAAGAAGTATTGGTCGATACAAAATGAACAACATATGTATAAGCAAGGTACACATATATATGTTATGAGTGTACTCTCCGCAGTTGTCAAAAAATAATATTATTGGTCATCTATTAATTAGATTTTGTAATGGTTTGAATAAGCATGAACATAATTCTAAAAATCACCTTTAGGCTACACCTTTGCGCTACGGACAGTTAATACTATATTCCTTATAGTGTCGACGTTTATAAAAAATTATCTTCCACTAAGAGAAGGACCAAAACAGACTGCCTCAGAATCAAATTCTAAATGTGTAGTTTCTGATTTACTTTTTTTTTAAATTTTAAAACAGACTGTTTTCAGCACATCGATAAGTATGTTTTTCATAAGATAAATTTTCTGTTTATTTTTTACTATCAAGTAGATTTTTATATTGAAATCATTGATTTCACTTATTTTCTCGAAGACTTTAAAATTTTAAATTAAACTTATTATTAAAAATAAACTTATAGAATCATAATTTTTATGGATTTTTTCCTTTACAACATTGTAAAACCATTTTATTTAAATTTAAATCATTATATAATTATTCTTTGGTCCTATTATTCGGTTGCTACAGTATTCTTAATACTAACATAGACGCTAACAATAGCAGCACTGTATTAATAAAAGTAACAAATACAATTATTACCGAAATTAATTTGGCATGGTTTAACGAGAAATTTATTCTACCACTGTGAAAGAAAGCAAAGCTACTCTAAAAACGATTTATTCTCCGATTATTTAGCTTTGTTAAACAATGTTAATCCATATTTACAAGTGAAACTTCATGCACGGTGAATAAGTTATGAAAATTATGTATATAAACTTAGGTGACTTTTGTGTATGTTAAAATTCGTTTATGAAATAATAATTCAGGTAGAATTAAGATTTATAAATATACATTTCTCTTAAAAGTAATAAAAATAAAAAATTTTCTATATACTGCAATATTATTTACCTAAATTTTAAAAACAGTACTAATAACTGCAAATATTCACCAAAAATATTATGTTTACACCTTAATTTCCTTCTTACTTCCTAGAGATAATTTATCATGGTTTGAATAAACAATACAATTTTCTTCTTTTATTCAGTAATTTTGTTATTGCATAAACTGAACTTGTTTAAATGCTGTTTTTATATTATCTAATTTGTTGATATCATTATTTTTAGGTAATTAAAAATTTTTATCGTTTACATCTTTAGTTATTTCTTTTATGATCCTTCTAAAATACAGCATGCTGCTATTTTTTGATGAAATTCTAGTAAGGAAAGTAAAACCTTTTAATAATTAAAGGTTTTAAAAATTATGTATTTTATCAGTAAAAAAAATAAATTTTTATTTCTATTTAAATCGTTTAATATCTGAAAAATTTCCTATTTTTTAACATCTTACTAAAAGACAAAAAAATCGTTTTGGAACAATAAAGTAATGGGCAATAGAAAATAGTAAACGGCGAAATTAAAATTTATACGGATAGAAATGGAGAATTTTTCACCATAAGAGAAGGTGTAAAGCAAGGAGGCCCGTTATCCCCGATATTATTTAATGCTGCTCTGGAAGAAGTATTTAGAAAATTGGATTGGAGCAATAAAGGCGTGTGTATAAATGGAAAAAGGTTAAATAATCTTAGGTTTGCGGACGACTTAGTGCTTGGATCCGGAGATATTAATGAGTTACAAGAAATGTTAAACGAACTAAGTAAGATGGGAAAAGAAGTCGGTTTAATTATAAACTTAAGTAAGACTAAAATACTAACAACAGAAAAAACGAAAACAGGGATTATAATGGATAACAAGGAAATAGAAAATGTCGAAAGTATGATTTATTTAGGACAATTGATTTCCCTTGAAGATAAAACTAAAAGGGGGGTAGATCGCACAATTGCACTTACATGGAAGAAATACCGGACGCTGAAGCATATTTTTAAAGGACCATATAATAATCGATTAAAAGGGGAAATTTTAAGTAGTTGCGTGCTACCTACCCTGACATATGGTTGTCAGGCATGGGCAATTTCGAGCAGTATATTAAGCAAATTAAGGACAAGCCAGTATGCTTTGGAGAGGTCATTTTTGGGTGCTAAATTAGAGGATAAATTAAGCACAAAATTTATTAAATGTAAGCTGAAATATAATAATAACTTCATCTGGGCAATAAAGAGACTAAAATGGGATTGGGCGGAACATATTGGGAGAATGGGGGATGAAAGATGGGCAATGGAATAACAGATTGGACTATTCATGGAAAAAGAAAAAGATCAAAAATTAGATGGGAGGACGATATTGTTAAATTGTTAAATCACAAGCATTATCAAAGGGTGGCTTATGACCGACTGGAGTGGGCACGATTTAGGGAAGCCTTTGCCCAGTTTCAGGGCTAATATTAAATTTAAGATAATTTTATTTTTCGTAGTATAATATTGTTTATGGCTAATAATAATAATAATAATAATGTGAATTAAAAATAATATAGCAAGTATTTAAAAGAACGAGATGATAGGAAAACGATTATAGAAACCAATTATTCTCCTAACTTCTTGTTGAAGCAACACTTTCTTTTTTCTTTTTTTTTTTTTTTTCTAATGTAAATTTGTAATAAATTTTGTTTACGGAAAAACAATACAGTACCATATGAAATGATTTCCAAACACAAATAACCGAATGAAATATATATGTAGATGATTATATCGAAATGATTTCTTGCGAGTTTCTTTCAACGAAATTAATATAAAACAGTGTGTCTGGCAAATATGTCATCTTTGTCAATAAATTTATAACAGTGGGGTTCGTATTTGTAACTTTTACTGTAATTGGCTACTTGCCGTGTGTGTTTTCTTCCAAATAAATAAATAAAAAAATAAATATATTTTCATTGAGACCACTCATTATTTACGACATTAATGATATCAAAATTTTAAAACTTTTCGATAATAGGCTGAATTTGTAATTCGTATGCTATTATTAGTGAAATTGTGCGTTTATATTATATACCGTCTACTTTGAACGTGTTCAAAAACTTATTTGAGGCAGTAAAACTTAATTGATTTAAATTATCAAAAAGCTAAACTGTTATTTAATTATTTTTAATTAAATCTAAAATTTAGCATGATTCCTTGATTCGAAGCTAAAAAAAATAATACCTAGCTTTTTTATTCATTTAGAGTAAGTTTTTTAACTATATTATACTAATGTTTTGTAGTATTTGCTACATCAATAATTCATTTTATATTATTCGTCGTTTCTTTCAAAAATTTATAATAATTTTTTTTACTAATTTACAGTGTACATTTTTCAAAATAATGCAATTGTTGACTTTGTTATTTCAACCTTGTCAATTTTTTATTTAAAGACCGTAACTAAGCGACAAGCAAAATGTTTATTCTGCCTATGATGCCTTTGTTAGGCTATTAATTTTGATAAATCGAGGTTCAGGGAAATGTATTCTATCGGTTATTAATGATTTTAATGCATTTATATAGCTGATAAGTTTTACCAGTGTTTGATTTATATTTACGATTAAATTATGAAATAATCATTTTACATATTTGTTTTTAATTGTTTTAAATTTCTATAACATAAATAATGCTCAAATTCCAGTCGATTATACATATAAATTCGTATAATTACAATGAGAAAATATTAAGTAATTTCGTTATTTCATTGAATTTGCTTTTAGGAGCTCAATAATTAATAGTAAATCAAAATACCGGTTACTATTATTGTCACTTTTCTCGGAAATTTTTCTTTTACCCAATAAATTTATTTATTTTTAGTAATAAATTTTTTTGTCCGTATAAATTTAAATGAAAATTATATTACTTATAAACTGTCAGTGCCGATAATTATTATTAATATTTTTTAGTTCGGCTATTGACAGTACAAATGGAGGAAAAGTTGCAATTAAAAAACTAGCTCGCCCGTTTCAGTCGGCTGTACATGCAAAACGAACTTATCGGGAACTGAGAATGCTGAAACATATGAATCATGAAAATGTACGTATTGGTCGAATATAAACTGCCAAGTGAATTTAAAGAAAAAATTAATTGAAATATCATTATATATTTACGTTTTCTTACATGCCTTTTATAAAATTGTTGCAAATTACAGTTTTATATCTATAATCAAATGTGTACGATATAATTATAAAAGTTTTACCGAGAGATAAGTATTTGTTAACAGAAGGAACGAAGAAAGTATAAAAGAATCAATAAGTCGCCGATGATTTTTAAGTTTTACATATTGATTCCAGTGGAATTAGAAAATGTGGAAGTTCAGTTTTCTCCTGGATCGCTTTTATTATGCTAGATTTCTTCGATATCCAATCATTTCAGGCTGGGTGATTCGGGAAGAACTTGAGTTGGTACTTTAGGTTTAATAATCGGACATCTTAATTACTAGGCAACTGCATTGAGAGAGCTGAAGGGAGAGAAAAGTAAAGTAAGAAACGTTTGAAGAGGGTGAAAAGCGTACAGGCCGGCAGTACACGTGATCGAGAACCATAGTCTCTTGGCCTGTCCAATGAGCGACTTTCGTCGAGGTGATTGCAAGTTGTATTAATATCGAGTAAAAGCGATTGGTAATCTTGATTTACCTCTTAAATCAAGAGTACAACTTCACTGCATGAGATCGATTCTAAATTAATGTTAAGAGAGTACTGAAAGTTCATTGTAATTAATAAAATAAAGAATCTCATCCAAATTGGTAGTTACGGCTTATGAAAGATTTTTAAAGCTTTCAAGCTAGATCGTATAAATAATTTTTTTCGCTCATATTGAACGGTCAATGCTTGGGCCACACAGCTATCTGCAAGGTAAAGCAGTTTCGCTTTTTTCGATTTTTGCCGTTATTCTAGCCTCTTTTGTTAATACTGCCGCACATTTAGTTAGATTGCGGCGTGATCGTTTCGAATGAAGACGTGTTTAAGGGGAAACCAGTTTAAAGAAGGTCGTTTAACCGATTTTCTGAAATCATCTCAATACAATATGATCTAATTTAAAGAGCAAATTTAAATTAAAAGATTCGCGAATTTCCCCGAGAAAGTGGAAATATAATCGATCTATTTTAGAAGCCTATCGATATATCCGTCAATAACATATTTGCGAATCTTCAAATGAAATTAATTGACTCGCAGAGTAATAGAAATTTTGAGGGAAAAAAATTAAACTTGCAGTTACTACAATTTTATAAATAATATATCGGTCAAAAAATTGTTGATTCTTGCTTATTCGATGACATACGTTATGGATAATATCGTTGTTTGGAAACACTTACATATAGAAATAATTGTTTTCCGGAATGAAAATTGTCAAGTCAAAAACTATAATTAGACAACTGACATTCATTTGAAAAACAACTCAAAATGACTACTATAGAAGATAGCATTAATAAACTCGTAAAGATTAAACAGCGCTCAATATTATCAAGTAACTGAAGAAAATAAATAATTTTTGTTACGAATAAATTACAAAAACACAAAAACATACAAAATAAATATAAGTGTTTGTTTTTAGTTTCACTATGGAACATCATATAAGTGATTTTATTTCCGTGGTGGCTTGGAGAGAGAAAAGAAAGTTTGAATGTACATCCCTAATTGAATTTCTTAAAATGTAGTACTACGATATTTTTAGTAATCTCGTTATTTGGTTTTAATCATTTTCTGAAGTTTTACTTCGCTTCCATTGAAAATACTTGTAATTTTATACGAGTTAATCTTTCTGACTAATTTACTCGTGTAGAGTTCTTTACATGTAAAATAAACTTTTACCAATTAAACTAATCGTTTCTATAATATTAGTTTTTTAAAACATTATGTAAAAAATGTTTTAAATTATGCGGCCCTCTGTCGAACACCTCAGCAGAACCGTAAAAGTTTGAAAACCACTACTCCGAATGATAGGTCTTATTTTGAATTACTAACAAGTTAAAATTGACGTGTATCATTTTTCTTATTATTTATGTTTTATATCTGTAACCTTAAATGCAAAATTTATTCTTTGATCCGAACAAGTATTATTTTCTGTTTCGTGATAACCCAGTTGCTAAGGCGCTTGGTTTCCGTTACGGGAGACTTGCGTTCGATCCCAGGCGATAACGAAAATTATTATAGAAATTGAATTAAATTATCGCTAATTCGAGTGGAAGGCGATGGCAAATCGCCACGTATACCATCATATGCGCGCTAGTCAGTATACAGTAGATATACAGGGGACTGTATTTGTAGCGTGTTAACAAGCGGTTACAATCAGTTCCAAGTGTAGTCTTGCGTCTGCCATGAGCGCTGCCTACTCCGTACAACTAAAATGTACAAATAGGTAATCACGATGCTCAGAATCCAGCAATACGACTGAAGGATATAACACTTTTTTCTGTTTTATCTAACTTAAAAAAAAAAAAAAAAAAAAATTGCAATGATGGTTTTATAATTTCTATTTATAATTTAATTCTTAATTTCTTATTACTCTTTCGTTTTCTTGTAGTAGATCTGCTAATCCTTTGTAATGAAATATATATTAATGATCACTTTATTATTTCCCGGCGTTACGTAACGTTACATTTATAAAATAACCGCGAGAATTAAATATTTTTGCTTGCAATTCTCTTACATTGTGTGTTTATTCATCGTATAATTAGCGAAAGATCTTATTTCACGTAGGTTATAGGTCTGCTTGATGTATTCCATCCGTCAAAATCACTTGAAGATTTTCATCAGTTGTAAGTATATCGGAATAACAATTTTATATTTTAAAAAAATCAACCAAACGTTAAATAAATAAGAATATAATTAACGAAGTTTTGATTTTTTCTTTTACATTTTCTCATACATTAACGACTGTTATTGGGGCATGTTCATTAAAAATTATTCTTCGACAAACGTTTATAGTAGGTGGTACGAATTATTTGTCACAATATGAATGTTCACAGAGTTATTTAAATGTTTATTTTATTTTGAAGAAATTCGTATTAAAATTAATAAGATCGAGCAGTTTATTGTAAATATCGATATTTCGATTACATTGAAAATTATTTAAATTTTTCTTCCGACAATTATTTCTAGATATTTAGTGACGCATTTAATGGGTGCCGATTTAAATAATATTGTGAGAACTCAGCGGCTATCCGATGATCACGTTCAATTTTTAGTTTATCAAATATTAAGAGGATTGAAGTACATACATTCAGCCGGTATTATACACAGGGTAATATAAAGAAATATTAAAAAGATATTCGAAATTGATATTTTATTATTAATGAGTAAAGGTATTTAAATAACTACTTCCAAACTATTGTATCGTACTATATGAAATCTTAGATTGTATCGACAAGGAAACTACTATTAAGCACTGAGTAGGTTCTCTTTACGAGCTTTTGACGTTTCATTAATTAGATTAAACGTATGAATAAATCAAAGGCCGCTAATGACCAAATAGCAAACGTTTCAGTTGGTTCATTTTTTTTTCTTTTTGTTTGAACATTCCTGCTTATAAAAATTGGTTTATTTCGATTTGTTTACACGCTTAACTGACACCTCAATGCCGGTTTCCGTACGTGGCCGCTATCTTATTGTACTCAGTTGTCTAACAATGAAATATGAACTATGATAATTATCGGAATATTTTGAAAATTGCGGGGTAAAAAGCCTCTTCTTCATAACAGATAGAGTAATTTAATGGTTAGAAAAAATTTTGATGTATCTCTGTATGTAACCGGTAGGAAAATTTTTAATTTGAACATTTATATCCTTGTACATTATATCGATGTATAAACAAGGGCATTTTTTTTCTTCTTAATTTTTTTTTTTTTTTTTTGGCCTGAATAATTGTAATTCATTTGGCCAGCAAGCTACGCTATAATTAAATTTTGTAATGAAAGATTACCGGAGATAGAGAAATAAGGAGTGGAAAACAAGGAAAGGAAATTCCATCCTACAATATGGCCACAACTACAGAGCAGTGTCCGCAATGCTCGATGAAATTAACCAATTACATTTGTATCGCCAAAAGTCAAGCATTTATAATTTTAAGTTTTGCATATAAAATTCTACTACGAACAGATGTACAGCAAAAATGAACGAATGCGTAATCACGATTATGTACGTCCTAGTTTTGATATTTTAGATTTTTTTTTAATAAGAGCTTGTGTCACAAATTGATGAACTTATAATAACGAAAAATGATTTAATTCAGTTTAGCTTTTTTAAAAGAGTTTCAAAATTATAAATTCACCAAAAAAAAACCAATTTGCACACTTCTTTAAGAAAAACAGTAATGAATATTATACGTCACTTTTTCAAATATCTAAGATTGAGAGTGAACTGGTTGCAAGGATAAGAAAGAATTATAACAAAACCAGATTTACATTTTTTAACTAAAAAAGTAGTGGTATTGTCAATCTAATTTTCATTGTTACACAATAAGTATAATTTCCAAAATGTTTAATTTTTATTTTCGCCCATACTCCCCTTTTAATGGCTAATTTTTCGTAGCATGTTCATAAAAATAATGCATTGCGTATTTCCATTATTTAACCGTTCCCTGTTCCAACCACCATATAAAACGTATTTTAAGGAAAAAGAAAATCTTTTGTTTTTCTGTAGATGAACGAAAATATTTACTGCGTGAAAAATAATTGACATAAGTATGTGTGTTGGATCGCCCTATGAATTTTCAGTAAAAAAACTTAGCATACACCGTGTGTCCGCAGCCGTGTTTGTTGCCTGGTGACTGGAAAAAAACCGGTGTCTGGGTTAGCGAAGAGCTGTTCAGCCGTTCTAGTACTGATGAAAACTATCATCGAAAGAAATGAAACTTAGGTTTACATCTATGATGTGAAAACTAAGGCGCGGTCATCATACTGGGTTGGATTAACTTCACCCCCACCGAAAAACCGTGCATAAATTGATCCGGTTCGAAGTTGGTTGATGGTTTTTTTGATTATCCAGAAATGGTCCATTGAATTTGTGTAATAAAGTCAGTTTATCAACAGTGAGTTCTAAGCATAAGATTTGATACGCTTAAGCGAATGCCGATGTGGAAAGAGACCCATATTGTGGGAAAACAAAAACTGGGTAATGCACTGCAACAATTCGCCGAGTTACTCGCTTCTGCTTGTCAGTCAGTTTTTGACAACTAAAGAAATATTCATAATTTTTCCCCTTCATGATTTATCCCCGTTTCGAAAGTTGAAAACTACCGTGAAAGTTTGTTTTGTTGATTTAAGAGAATGTACTGGAAATATCGGAAAAAAACCTAAAAAAAAAAAATCGAGTTCCAGGCAGCCTTTAAGCAGTGGCAGAAACGATGGTAGCGGCGCATTACATACCAAAGAGAGTGTTTTAAAGGGAATAATCTTGTATAATGTTTTATGATAATAAAGCTTTGTACGTACGACAAAATTTAGTTTTTATTTGAACGGTGTTACATTATATTTTACCTAATGTATGTATATATTACAATGTTTCTTTCGATTTTATAGTAGATATAATAATAAAGATTGTTAATTCAGTATGAAATTATGTTTACGGTTATTATTCAACTTCTGTTGAAAAGGAATAAATTATTACGGCTGTCCTAATCATCACGCGGACATTGCATTATTTTAAATTTCTATAATTCTGCTTTGAAATAAAATGGCAGAAGTAAATTTAGAATTCGTGATATGGAAATCGTATTATTTACCCCGATCGAAGTTTAATACAGTACATAGATAGGATATTTATATTTTGCTGCGCATGTTATCCCACAGGATCTAAAGCCTTCCAATATAGCAGTAAACGAAGATTGCGAATTGAAAATATTAGATTTTGGTTTGGCTCGACCGACAGAAAATGAAATGACCGGCTACGTCGCCACCAGGTGGTACAGAGCACCGGAAATTATGTTAAATTGGATGCATTACAATCAGACAGGTTAGAAAAAGTGTGACAACCATAAATTATCGTAATGTAACTGAACTTTTTCGCTTATAAAATACCAATTGCCGAATCCTTGTTTAAAACTGTAACGAGTTACAAAATAAATTTGTTATACAGTTTTAGCGGTACGAATGCAAGGCTAAAAAGCAAAAAATCGGGTGAGAAATTATTACCGTAGTAAATTTAATTTAATTGTTTTGTTTTTTTTTACAGTCGATATTTGGTCAGTCGGATGCATTATGGCCGAACTGATAACGGGCAGAACTTTATTTCCCGGAACAGATCGTATCCTTTTATATTCTAAAACACGTATTCACTGTGTAGGGTATTGCATGTTGTTTTTAGTTCATCTTTACTCATATTCGATTTATTGTCTAGATTCTAACTGGTCACTTCGTAGATTTTTTTTATAAACAAGACTACTGAATATTTGTCAATGTGCATTTTCACCGTGAATGTTGTCGCTCTTCACGTAAAAAAAAAAAAAACATCGCGCTACTTAATATTTTTCGATACGATTTAGTTTATCATGTACTTCATTATACTTATATAAAATATAAAGCAATAATTTTTTCTACGTAATTAATCCTCCGGTTAGAGTTTTCATGGGCGTGTTTTTCAGTCCTGTTGGGAAAATTTTAATTTCTCATTTTGTAGAATATACGGCACGGTATTTAAATTTAACTTTGTACGAGTTAAGGAAGAACCTTAGCACAGATCATTAGTCCCTTAACTGAGCAAGTATAATTGCGTAAGAATGTAAGAAAACAGTTTTTTTTTTTTCAATTTTAATTTTAAAAAAGTATTAAGGAAAATATAAAAATAATTGTGTTCTTTATATTTATTCAGTATTCTAAATAAAAAGTCTGATATAATAATAATGCAAGTATAAAAGCGAACGTATGTGCCCGAGAGAATTAGAAATTATCAATTTAAACTCTACAAATAACGCTCAGAGTAATCAGTGTACGCACATACGTTGTGCTCCGTTAAGTGGTTAACGCCAGTTTTTTTAAACTATACTGTTGTTCCTCTTTCTCCGAGAATATACGCTATTCGATGACTTTAGTGCAATTTTACCGAGTACTATTAAACGGCAAACATACAAATTTTTAAAATTCGGAGTATTTTATTACTTTTAAACGGGATTAGGACCATAATAATAATAATAATAATCGCCGATAGTTGAAGCACAAAAAAGGTCAAACAATATTTTTGAAGTTTAAATATTAGTAGATTTTTAATAACTGAATGTGCATTATTACTGAAATTCTTGGAAATTATTATTGCATCTGGGGACACTTACGCCTTTTTTATATTAACGAAGTAAGCGTTTCTTTATTACTCTTGCTGCAGCTCGTGTTCGGAATTTTAATTTGTTCTTTGTACATTTCGTTCTTCTGCATCGTTTATTTCCACGCAAAATGTATTGTTCGACGTTGACGTCATATAGCGTTGACCATCCATAGAGAGCGTGATTTACATTTCGCCATCGTGCATTGCATCGTCATCGTTTTAGGGAATTTCCACCAATATTGAAAACTGCCTTTTAATGATGTTCGCATCTTGATATATTGATAATAGTGCGTACTAATGCATCATCTCTTTCCGATGAGGATGATTCTTCAATGAGATCATCTTAACGGGATTAGTTTATTCGCTTCTGACTTTCTACTCACTTCTCATGTACTTTTTGCACTCAGATTTTCTTAACGATCTTTATTGCCATTAGTTATATTAGTTCGCTGCTTTAGGTTATTTAAGAAGCTAAATATATTTGCTTCACGGTATAATCGTACGTTAGTTTCGTTTTTGTTAGTTATTATTTTGAAATTACGGTTCATTTCTAATGCGTAGTATATGTAACACTTTCTTCCGCGCATGGTACACACAATTATGCGAAGACTGACATTACTTAATTCCCTTTCCATTGTTAGTGTTCATGGTACCTTTTTTTTTTCGCTATCATTACGTCCCGATAAACTTACTTTCTCTGTTACTTGATCTTATTTCCGTCACTACGTACCGAGAAACCAGAATGTAGCAAAGTTCAATAATAAGCTGGTTTCCAGATGTACCTAACAGAGATGATGAGTCGTTTTTTAAGTATTTTGCACGGTATTTTTCGGTAACGCTCTGTAGCGCTTCATGTCAATGAAGTAATGTGTTACTTTTCGGCCGAAAATTGAATGGATCGAAATTACGAAAATCAAATAAATTTTATCGCAAAATTTGATGATTAAAATAAAGGGGAAAAAAAGGAAAGGTAAAATTTCTTTCAACGTAATGGATTAATATTTTATATTGTGTATATATTATTTTTGAAATTGCTGTACATTTCGGACTTGTGAGAGAGAAAAAATAACACCTTGATAGATTATAGTGTAATAGTTATTTGAATTTGCTTTTTATACGTTTAATTTTTAACTCGAAAAGATTATCCGGTTAAAAATGAAATCTTGATCATGTGAAAGTTACCAGGAACAGGTGAACATCAGCTGATTGAAAAAACTGAGGATAATGATTTTTACAATATCAGCATCGATCACCGGGGAGTGTATAATTGTTTTTTACGTATGTTCACTTCGTTATTGACTTTTAAAACGATTATCTGACAAAATAATACACCATGAATGGATTATAGCATGCTCGTGAATAGTGTAGAGATTAACAAATAAAACACCGAAAATTCCTTTACGCTATCCGAATGTATATGTGAATTGTAAACTCGTGTGATAAACCTTTGTTCCATTCGAGTTGTTAGTATTTCAGTTTGAAATTTTTAAAATTCCACACATAAACGGTATTTTTTGCTGACAATTGAAATAATCCGTTTTGATGTTATTGTTTTATTACGTTATTAATATCGTTGTTATCCGAGTCGCAGTTTTACTGGTTTTATTTAAAATGTGGCTAATATCTTAAGCAAATATTACAATTGTCCTTTATCATCTAAACTGAGAGAGATCCGTTGCGATGGTTTTGTTAGTACTGATTTCTGCATATTATAATGTATGGCGCCAAACTTGGGTTACATATGTTACAGACAATTTTTTTCGGTATGGTACCAGCTTTCCAATGATTAGAGTGGGTTTATTTTAACTTCATTAAGCTTTAGTGTATGTTTTATCAATTCTTTTAATTCCTCGTGCTTGATTATTTCTTTGTATTCTCTGTTAATATTGTTACTATCTGGTATGGGAATATGCATTAAAAGTACTTAATTCCTTATTATTTATTAATACACAATACCCCGACGTCTATTGTACTCTGCCTCTTTATCAGTTAAAATAGTTCTGCCTCAACGCAGTTTATATTTGTCATTTTCTACATCTATATTTATAAAGCGATTGTTTAAATACAATTAACCCATATTTTGTACCAGTTTCTTAATGGACTATATCATCATTATTATTATGTCTTTTTTTATGTAAAACTGCGCTGTTAATGGTTCACATCCACCGGAAAATCTGCTTCGATGTTTCTCATCTTCATTTATCTAGGATACGTGTTTTTTTTTTTTTTTAATTCCGTAATTCCTTGTTATGCTATCGAAAAACTAATATTTTCGGAGTTAAACCACCGTGTTCCAACCATTTATTAGATGAGTATTTATCTATATTTTTGCAATAGAGGGCGTGCGAGAATTTACCATGAAGTATTTTGTTTTCCATATTTCTTTTAAATCTATCTGTTTGTTAATGAAATTGTCACTATTCAGATTTGACGTATCTGTCTATTTTACCGCACCGTGTAGTTCTACACTTAGGTACGTCATTAAAATATTTTCTCGTTTCCTTAATGTGATTGTTTAATATTTTTTTTCAAAGTATACCTTTTTTTTTTTTTTTTTATGTATAATCTTTCAGTTGTCGCTTTCGGGTGATGCATTCAAGATTTCTCGTTAGATATTTGCGCGTTATAATATTAATTACATCAATATTCTGTTCCACTATACCATTTCGAAATATTATACAAGAATCAGAATTGCATATTTATTGCTTATTATTATTATTATTATTATTATTATTATTATTATTATTATTATTTTTATTCGATTCAATTTATTCAAAGAATTTTACTTACTTTTTTTCAAACAAATTATCATCGATGAATTGAAAATAGTAGACTCTGTATAAAGTGAAAGCAGTCATTTAATTTTTTGTCCGAATAATTTTATGAATTTTTTGCAAATAAAGACAGCACTTAACACACATACACACACATTTTGAATTGGTACGGATTTGAGCAATACTTGAACTTTAGCTGAGAATTAGATATAGTAATTTATTGTTTTAAACAAGTTATTCACAGAATGACTGATAAAAAAAAAAAAAATTATCGTCGCACCGTTGTTTCTTTAGTTATGCAACTTAAATAAGAATCAAACATCTTCTACCGACTTTTCGTCCACGTCGTATACAATTTCAGCTTTTTGAAAAACGAAAGTTAAACAGAAATTGTTTATTTTCATGCAATTATTAATCTTGGGCAAGCGGGCACAACAAGCTTCAGCAATTTCTCTTAGTAAGTGTGGACACCGCTTGAGCAGATGTTTCGATTACTAATGTAATTATGCAAAAAACCGCTTCATCTTTTTTCCATTTTATTTTTTCGTTTCATATTAAGAACAATGCACCTTTTTAAATATGTACGTTAATATTAATTGTTGTGCGTAAATTTCGAAAATCAATTACGATAACATTGCAGTAGATTATAATAAAAAAAAATTTAATGCATAATTTTTACATACTCGTAGTTTAAAAATAAAAAAAATTAAAAAAAATTAAAAAAAAGAATCGTTTAACGATTGAAGTATTTTTTAGCTATTCAGTTCTACTGCGTTTCGTAGAAAACTGAAAACGAAATTCATATGTTATTTGTTACGATTGGTAAGACTACGTTAACAAATGTGTCTGGTGTAATAACAGTACGATACCCCTCCTTAGCGTGCTTTTTTTTCCATTGCTACCATTACTAAAAAAAAAGATATTCATCAGTTAAATCTTATTTTGGATTTATTGGGTACTCCCGCCGATGACTTTCTTCGGAAAATTTCTAGCGAGTCGGTGAGTGTTTTTCAATTTTCTATATTTATCGTTAAATTTATGCTGTATATTTTTAGCTTTTTAATGCATGCGCGACTATTATATGACCTTTATTTCTCTGTAACTATTTAACAAATGCTTCGCTTTATTCGTATTAATTGCCTGAAAAGAAGCCGTAAACAATTTAATTTGTACGAAATAAACTTTAATTAACTCGGTCGAGAGGAGGAAATCCTTTGTATTGTGTCTGTGTATTTTAAAATGTAAAAATTATCTCCACTACAAATGCGTACTAAACCGGTGTAAATTGTGCAAAAAAAAAAAAAAAAAGAAAAGAAAAAAAGAAAAAAAAAAGGAAAAGAAAACGCTCATATAACAGTACGGTGTTTGCGTATTAGCGATTTGTTTTAAATTAAAATCACCCTAAAATATAACCGAATATTTATTTAATAAAATTGTAATCTTTTGAACATTCCGATTTTGTACGCTGACAGCGCGTTCAGTGATAAAAAACACATTAAAGTGTGTTTACCCACTTTTTAAGTGATTACACTGTATACTTATTTGCTCCGTTCCTTAATGAGATAATATGCAGATATAGATCACTTAAACCGGGTACTTTTTATGTGTGGAAAACCTTCCGAAGAATATCTAGCTAAAATTACCAGCGAAGAGGTAAACCTTTTCGTTTGTTATAAAAAAAAAAACTCTAAATTACACGTAAATGTTATTTCATATTATTCACCGCTTCGTACCTAATTCCTTGCTATTATTAGAAATACTTGAAAACAGCGAAAATATCGTATTTTAATTTCGGAAACTATAAAGATAAACACAAGGTCAAAGAGCATTTGTTTTAATTCTTATTTGGAAAAAACGGTCTAGAGATCAGTTAATTTCAAATAATTTTTTTTTTTGAATTTGTTTAACTAATTTTGTGACTTTAATTTTCTTTAAAATTTTTCTATTGAAGCGATAGAGTAACGATTCGTACATTTTGAACAGTCTACTAAATTATTTGTATGGGGTGGGGGGGGCGAATAAAAATACTTCTGAAACGATTTCTTCGAATGCCAGATGGATATACTTTGCTGACCATTTATTCTGTTTAATAGATGATAAAATTATTAAGCAGTTATAATTCTGAACAGATATAATTTTAAATAGCTATGTGTCTGATGTTAGCAAGAAGAATAATATAGGCACGGCCGTTCTATTCTAATTTCTGGGAGTGGAACCGTTTTTATAAATAGCAAGTGTGGTGTATATGTAAAATTCTAATAAGCAAACATTGTCGTCGCGAGTCGTTGTACCATCGGTAACGAAGATTGAGTAAAGTAAAGATGCGAGAACGATAAATGAAAAATCGGGTAAAATACTTTTACGTTTAAAACTACGAAGTCGTGGAAAACAACGTAAATATATTTCAAACAACTTTATAAAGGATATGCATTTATCGTTTAACTTACTGAAATATATTTTATCCATTTTCACTGAGTGGGATACCGAATATTTGAAACAAAGAATAAAGTATAACTTTTTTCTTAAATTAAAGCCCACTCCTGCGGGCATAAGATTTTTTCCTCGAAAATATCGAGCAACAACATATTTCTTACCTCTTCGACAATAGTTTACTCATTGCTACTCTAACGTTTCAGATTATCGTTGTGCGAAATCCACTATAGAAGAGGTAACGACATATTACGGAAGTTTTACCGGGGGGGGGGGGTGTCTTCCTAAATAATTTTCCGTCTCTGTTTTAATTGCATATGCCGGTTTATTATTATCATCTGTCTTAAAAAGTATTGCCTTCATATTTAACGATTAACGTAATGACGTGTTTCAAATATTTATTCGACGAGCAGTGTTTTAATATTCTTTCGGTAGAGTTGAGCATTCACAGATACGATTACACAATTACATGTAATCTCTGTTACTTTTAATAATTAACTGTAAAACTGATAATTACGACTATTTAATGATCGATTAGCGGATTATCATAATTAGTAATGTTTTATAATAATTAATTACGAGATGTAATGATCAGATTTGTCAGAGAAATGGAATTGTACTCTTCTTCAAGGGTTCAGGTAACCGAACAAATAACTAAACGAGTAACTTTTATATTTAAAAATATCAATAGGATGTGCTTGTAAAGAAGAGTCTAAAATGTATCCAATGAGGGGTCATTTGATTTCGAAATATTTCCGAAATTTGTGAAGTTCTTGATTAGTGAAATAAATCAGTTCTGAATTTGTGAAAATGTTAAATATTATAAATGAAAAAAACAATGCTTTTATAAATTTACGGTTATATTCAGTGCGTCTTAAAGTGATGTTAACAGTTGAATAGCGATTTCACCATAAACGCCCGGGAGACAGGAAAGGACGCGTTTTTGGGCTTTGGTGTAAATGTACGAAATTTAGTCTATACAATATCGCCAAGAGAATGAAGCTGTCGGACACAGGAAAGACGGGACAACAAAAAGAGTATCGTAAACTACAACGTTTCATAACAAAAAAGGCAATACAAAGCGTGTGAAAAACGTACTTACCAAAAAAATGGAAATGCTCCGAAGAAAAACGAAGTATAAGATGCGTGCTAGGCGCTAACAGTATGGTTCGGTTTATTCGCCGTCGACTGCCATGCATAACTCGTACCGATTAAAAGCCAAATGTATGGTGCGATGACACATGTCCATTGGGATTGTTGCGATCGTCTCTGTAATTTTCGCTTTCAATTCTGCTACATTCTTTACTAACTACGCATAAACCCATGTTTTCAGCATGCCCCACAGTCGTTCAGTGATTACCTTCCTGAACAAACATTTTCAGAAGCGCTGGATTGGCCGCGCTGGGCTGCTTCTTTGGCCTCCCTACAGCCCGGATCTCACACCTCCGGACTTCAGGCTGCGAAGCATGCTGAAAACACGGTTTTATGCGCAGGCGGTGAAGAATGTGGCAGAATTGAAAGTGAAAATTACAGAGACAAATGCAGTAATTCCAGTAGACGTGTGCCGCCGCGCCATACATTTGGCTTTTGATCGGTACGAGTTATGTATGACAGTCAACAGCGAGTAAACCGAACCATACTGTTAGCGCCCCACGCGCACCATACATTTCGCTTTTCTTCGGAGCATATCCATTTTTTTGGTAAGTACGTTTTTCACACGCTTTGCATTGCCTTTTTTGTTATGAAACGTTGTGGTTTGCGATACTCTTTTTGTCGTCTCTTCTTTCCTGTGCCCGACAGTCTCATTCTCTTGGCGGCATTGTATAGAGCATGGTTGGTTCGAACTACATTTCATACATTTACACCAAAGCCCAAAAATACGTTCTTCCCCCTCTTGCGGGCATTTGTAGTGAAATCGTTATTTAACTATTAACATCATTTTATAACGCACTGTACACACACACGCATATATATATATATATAATATGAAAACAATTATAATTAAAGAAATATATTAAGAATTTTTTTTTTTTTTCAAACAATATTTTAATAAATATAAATGGAACTAATTTTAACCCTTAGCGCAATTTTTGCAGGTGAATTTAAATTAAAATACTGACAACTTCGCTATCCTAAAAACGAAGAAAAGATGATATTGCCTGATCGTATCAACATAAGCCCCGTATATCTCAGGAATGTTTCGAAACAAAACGTCCCCTCATTGGAAACATTTAGATGCTTCTTGCTTATGATAACAATGAGTGATAAGTTGTTTCCCCATTTATTTAAATATTTATTATTTTTTGAGATTAAAACTATTATTCCGAGTATTTGAATATTAGAATTGTTCGTAATGATTACGTGGAATCTCGATAAAGAATAATTCGATTTCTTTGACAAAAAATCCGACTACTTCGTAATTACACGTAATAATTATTAATTACGATAGCTAAAATAAACGATTACTAAATAGTGGTAATTGCTGGAATCGTTTTTGTAATTAACAAATAATAATCGATTACGTCCACCTCTGCTTGAGAATAGTGATTAAATGTAACTTTGTAGTCGTAATGGATTTGAAAAAGAAAAAGAAAAAAACAGTGGTCGGGAACTGCGCCGAGATTCTTTAAATAAGAAAAAAGCCAAAAAAAAAAGTACCCAAACTAATAACTTTAATTAATTTTTTCTTTATCCGATTTACAGAATAAGCCGAACAAAAAGGAAAAATCATTAAAAATAACACGATCCTCTTAAAGCAAATGGCAAAAGTTGTAAATGGGAAATATTTTAGTAAGTTGACTGACGTGTTCGACGGTTGGAATTTGTAAGTAAAATAATTAAAAATAGAGATGATCAGTTGCAACGGAGAGAAAGTTTATCTTGAACATACGAATACTTTAGATATTTATTATAATGATTTTATAATATTACATATACGGATTATTTTAATTTCTTGGAAAATTATTGCTAAAGATTCGTCGTTCTTGGTTTCATTAATATTAACCCGTTGAACGCGAAAGAATTTTTTTTAATTAATACTTAATAACAGCGCTTAATTAAAATTTTGTATACGTCTATTTAATGAAAATTAATCAAAATTTACAACGGTGCTATGTGTCTATAATGAAAATAATATGTGTTCGACTGTTAGAAATAAAATTCTCGATATGCGTTGTGTTTATTAACAGGAATTTATTTCGATGCTCCCAAAAGATTACACTATTTTACAGTAGAAAGAGTTAAACTAATGAAATGACAAATTCGTTCTGAAATGGTAGAAAGCGCAAAAATAGCCGAAAAATAACAAAAAAAAAAAAAAAAAAAAATGAAAAGCTACACAACTGAACAGCTGAGTGGAAATAAGCAGTTTAATAAGTTGTAGTCGGAAAAGGGTTTAGTTTAAAGCTGACGACAATATATAAATAGATTCGGCAACATTATAAAAAGGGGTAAGATCAATATTTTGAGCGATGAAATTGCCCTTTCATATGTTAAATGCGACACTGAGAAAGACTCTAAAAGAATAACATTAGACATTTAGTGAATTTTGGAAAATAAGTTGTGCATTATGAAATGCTAAAAATTCACACCTTTTTGTATGTACAAAAAAAATAGTTCCTTGTTTATGTAGCCTCTCAACTTTATCTCGCAGACTGGCTGAACTGTGTAGACACGTGAATGCAAAAATGTATAATCGACTGCAAATATAATTATGTTGAAAAACTGTATCAACTAAAACGAAACTAAATATTTTACCTGATAATAGTGGATTCTGGGTTAAGGAGAATCGGGACAAGAAAAGGTCGATTAGAGAAGCCGTTGGAATAAGAAAATAGTTAATCTTCAACTAGGGAGAAACGGTTAACGTATTCTGTTCGCTTGGAGGCACATAATTTGCCATTTTAAGTTGAAAACTAAAGGGGAGAACATCTGAATCTTGTTATATGCGGCTTTTGGTTTATTTCTAAAAGTTTTGTTTGTCCATCTCGGAAAACTTTTTATTTATTATCAAATGGTTTATTCGTTGGCCTTATAGTTTTTGTGCCTCTTTTTGTTTATTTTATTTTTCGGCTATCTCTGTGTTTTTATCAGAATTTATCGTTTGGTTTTTTTTTTTTGATGATGGATAGTGTAATTCATTTGTTAAATGTAACGAAAAATTTATTTCTAATACGAACTACCCTGAACGTCTTTTAGCGTTCGACTATTGTTCCTTTTCAGTTCCATTTTTCGGGTTTTGTGTAAATTATTGTACATGCGGGATACGGATACTAAATTTTAACCTGTTTGTGAAGTGATTATTTCTAAAAATAACTTTTACTGTAAAAGTAAATTAAAAAATAAGTTTGACAGCTATCAACCTACACGATAAAATTATAAACTGTAAAAATAAATATAAGTATAATAAACAACAAGATATTTATCGACATAATGTGATTTTGTCCTTGAAAACTTTTTTGGGATCAGCTCATCATTGGCTAGAGTCAAAGAACACGAAAACATGAAAAAAGTATTGTAGAAGATGCTCTTTGTGTTTTTCCGTTTTTTTATTTATTTATTATTTTTTTTTTTAAATTTCAGCTGATGATAGAATGGACCCGAAAAAACGTTTTCAAGGATAAAAATATATTATTTTAATATCTTATAGTTTACTATATTTATAATTATATTTTATAGAAAATAAGTTGTTTCGATGAAAGTGGTGCACTTTCATTTTATTCTAAATAATCTTTACGTATTTTATGTATAAACACATGTTTTTCTGTTAAAAATAATCGAAAATTTTTTACTTTTTACTCTTTGAAATTACTCCATTACCATTTAAATTGTGAATTCATTATATAAAAGTGTTAAAACATAAAAGTAGCGACTTCTAGTCTGGCGGCGAAGTATCGAAGCAAATTGAAAAAGAACAAATCTACCAGTATTTTTCTAGCAGCAGAGATTTAGCTTGACTGAAGAGATGGCATTTTTTAGCTTTCAAAGCAGATATCTGACAAGTCACCCCATTTGAGCATCGAGAGAAAAATGCTTAATGTGTTAAATCTTCATCAATATGGAGTAATAGAGTTGAATTCCGATTTAATGATCTGCTCGTCTTTCGTGTTACGTTCGGCAGGCGCTGCGAATACTTCTCCGACGTTGTCACTAAGAACACATTGAGAAGCATACATGACAACAACAATAACAAATCAGATATCGAGTGTTTACAAACCAGGTACTGTCCGCTTTGAACGAGTTACATGCCTGTTGCGTATACAGTAATTTGAAATATTGCCGACGGAGATGCCATTTCATTTCCAAACTGTCATCGAATTTGCGAGGTTCTTGTAATGAAATAAATCAATATTGAATTTTTGAAAGTTATAAAAACAACATTATAATTTTAAAAAAGCGATATTTTGCAAATTTAGGGTTAAATGTATTTTAAAATATTTATTAGTGCGCAGAAACTGCGAGTAAAAAAAATATTCGAGAAAAAAGTTATTTTTTTTGTAAACTATATTTGAAGAAATATATATGCGCCGTGTAATTAAAAATAATCACTTAATGCGGACACTTTGGAAACGAACAGAATGTGCTGCTGCCTGCTTGCATCTAATAAAAATTCTACAAATTTGATGACATTTTGGAAATCAAACAGCACCTCATCGGCTAAATTTTAGATGTTTCTTGCTGTATTTTTTTTTTTTTTTTTTGATTCGGGCAGTGGCATTATCTATTACTGTTACAGCGCTATCAAGTGGTGATACAGAACGCTGCAGTTAAAAATTGGTATAAAAGAAAAAGCCAGTGAGTGACGTAGTGCAACAGCAAGTAATGAAATGCTCTTGTAACGACACACGGCTGTCTTTAAGATTTACACAACTGTTTGTAATTTGCCTACGTATAAAAATAATTACCCCGATTTCCAATGTTTTTTGTTTTGTTTTTTTTGGTCACGTCAGCCGTGGACGTCAGCTTAAACTAAAAATTTTTTATGTAATATGCGGCAGTGGGATTCGAACCAGGTCCTACTCGAACAAAATACTACTGCCTAAACCACTACACTACAGTAGCTGGTCTTTCTTTTCTGATTGCACTTTATTCTCTTTAGTATAATATAATTGTACGTGAAACAGTTTGAAGTAATATGTGAAATAATTTTAAATTATTTGCGAGTATGGCCAAGTTAAAATTTCGGAATATTAGATTTTTGGCTACAGATCTTTTCTTTCAGTAAATTTTATATAAAACAATTTGAAATAGTTCATTGTTTATAATAGGTTCGTTAATTTTCTTTATCTAAATTTAAATATCAATTTCCTCTTAAATAAATTTAACTGTTTATTTCAAGGGGGGGGGGATGTAGCTTCTTAATATGTTCCTATTTATGTAGTAGTGCGGGCGATTATATGCTGAGTTAATTCTATGTCAACATTTTTCTGTCGTAGAGAAGTACTGGGGGAAAAATCAGGATTCACCGTTATAAGGAATACACTATTCGACCGTTATCTTTCTCCTTCCAACTTCCTTCCGATGCTGATTATTTTATTTTTTTTTCATACTTGTTCCCTTCAGTTCAGCAATTCCTCTACTCCGTTTTGTTAATCTTCGATCTTATTGTTCATTGTAATGTTTCTTACATTATTTCAATTTCTTTTTTTCTTGCCCTGAAGTACTTTTACCCGCTATTATAAAATTCTGAGAGTCTAATTTTCAACTCCTTTTCCGCTGACGGTGTAATATGTTTTCCTCGACAAATGCAAATAAAAAATGAATAAACCATGTTGAAAAAAACGATTTTATAAGAAAAAAGTTATCAGGACATGCTCAACTTTCTGCGGCTATATTAATAGTATCACTATTAAACGATTTAAACAGCTGTCTCAATATTTTTATTGATGCGCTGTAACTGAATTGCAATCGAAATGCTTAATTATAGTACTATTATAAAATAAGTGCATAGGTCACGCGTGTTGGTTTGCCAAAATTTTTGGTCAAACGAAAAAAATATACATTGCTGGTCCACTTCAGCATTTTTACTGTAGATTTAAAATTTAATTTTTCGTAAATTTTGGTGCTATGCAATAATTTGGCGATGCTCAAAGGTCTTAATGAGGACTTTCGGATAACCTTTCGAGTGAATTAAATTTTTAAGTTTTATGAGAGCATAAATAAAGAAAAAAGTAAACCAAAAAGTTCTGATTTCTTTTTTTTAAAAGTTTAAACTATAGTGCATATGAAAAAAAAAAAAAAAAAACTTAAAAAAATCACATTATTTGGAAAAAAAATTCTACTATTTTTAATTTTTTTTTTAAGCTTGATAATTGAAAAAGTTGTAGTGGTTTCTGTAAAAAATGCAAGTTTTTTCTCTGTTTTTTATATTATTTTTTGAACTACGCCACATGCAAAGACGTGCAAAAAAGGAGAAAAAGATTCGTGTTCAAGATCAAATTTGAAGGAAAAAAATTCAGAATGATTGTGAGAAAATAAGTGTTTTGAGAAGTTTCGATTGCGTTTTTAAATATTCTTTTTATAGTAGCATACAGGTAATTAAGGTGAACCTCTTCTCCCGACAACTTTAATTTTTTTTGCGCAAAATGTAAAAACTACATTTTGCATTCGTAAAAATTTCAATTGACGGAAAAAATTCAAAGTGATCGTGAGAATTATTCTTTTCTTAAGCACTTTTTAAATTCTGCGTTAAAAAAAAAGTAATTATAATTATCAATAGCGCAAATTAGTACTGTATTACTCAAAAATCACTATAATAAATATTTAAAAACGTAATGAGAATTTTTCAAAACGCTTGTTTTCTCGAAAACTCATTCAGAATTTTTTCCCTTTCAATTTACTCTTAAACACGGACATTTTCTTTTTTTTTTTTGAATGTTTTTGCATCCTGCGTAGTTCAAAAAGTAATAGAGAAAAACGAAAAAAAAAAAAAAAAATCATACAAAAACCACTCCACTTTCAAATAGTATCTAGCAGTCCAGTAGAAAATTTGTTCGGATGACTTTCCCGTGCCTTCCTGCGTGTCTTCGGTCATGAGTTTAAATAATATTTGTCGCATACTCTATATCTAAATTCTGATGCAAGGTTAAGGTTTTTTTGCATAGTATGGCGCCTTATTTACGAACCTAAGTTATTCTGCGTAGCCTGTGTTATTCTCAGATTTGTAGGTTTGGCACAACCGCAAAAAGATGTTCACCGTAGATCCAAATAGGTTTTAAGATATTTATGTATGTTACACGTTTGTTATCTATATATTCTGTGAGCTATTTCTTCCTTTGAGCCTACATATTGTTTTAATACGAATATCTAATTCTCTTTTTTGTGCCTGTACGAGATGTGCTGTTTCCATGTAAGCAACTATCTAGGTGTATAATCCTAAGTACTTGACCGATGTGTTTCCTCACGGGCAACTCCATGTTATTTATCCTGACAGTTGGGGTTGTGACTTTTCTGTTAGTAAATTGAACGTTTACTGATTTCTTTCGTTGATTTGAATTTTCCACTAATTAAACTAGCTTTCCGCCTCAGTAAGAGTCTTCCGCAGATTGCCACTGACTATGTGTTTTTGTGTAACGACTGGTTGAGCGGAGTAGGCAGAATATTTACACAACGTCGTTTCTGGAGAAGTTATTGTTGTAATTGCCGACGCGGTTGCTGGAGCAGTTGCCGCTGCAGCAATGAGCAGCGATTTTTCGATCACTGTTCTAAATCGTTGTTGCTCATTTGCCGGAGCAGTGACTGAAAAGCAGCGCTGCGATGTTTTGTGCCATCGATACGTTGCGTCGTATGAAAAGTAACAAATGTAGCCGACAAGTATATGTCAAAAAACACTAAAAGCACCTCTATAATCGGGCAAAATTTTACATACCGCAGTTGCCTTAACGGATGGCTTAATAGAGCAAAATTGACGGAAGTTTATGCACTCCAAAAGAGAAGAGCGATATAGATTGTAAATTTCGAAAAAACACTCATGAACAAATAAACAGAAAATCAGACTAAAACACTGAACATTCCGGAATGGAATTTTCCACTTTTGTGTTTTCGTATACATATATAATTTTTATTCACAATTATTACCTAAAGCCAACTTAAATCAAATCTTACTGGTATCTTTTAAAAGGGAACTCTTGATAAGCGACTTCAGAGGAAACACTTTTGTTTTCAAACGATATTTCGCTCCTTAAAAAAGAAACAGTTTGTCGACTAATCTGTGTGCAATGTTTCTATATACTTAGTGCTATATGAAACGTACATTTTTTTTTTCCTATTTAATTTTTTTCAGTTGTTTCTATTTTACTAACTGACCGCATAAAATAATACGCTTAACGTTTACATTTAATTTTGCTACGTATTCATTTGCTAAACATCGTATTTTACAGAACTTATTTTTATTTAATTAGGCTAGAAGTTACATCAGTTTATTGCCACCAACGAAGAAAAGAGACTTCAAAGAATTATTCAAAGGAGCAAATCCTTTAGGTAGGTTTCGTTTTGTGCTCTCAGAAGTGTATGCGAGTGTATATGAGCGCACGAGTAAACCGAGATGGCTTAAAAAAACTCCATCATTTATATAAGCTTTTAACTATGAAACATATGAAATCATCAGAAATCTACGAAATAAACCTTTGTCGTAAAGTCTCGATCGCGAAATTATAATACAGCGCGATCGATAATCCAAACGAAAGTGATAAATAAGCAAATTTACAGTAATACGTCAGCTGTTAAAGCATTGTTCGTTGCAAAAATGTAATAAGTAACACGATCTATTAGTACAAATAAGTCGTTCAAATGCAAACTGATAACAACTTAACATATTAACGAATGTGTGTTTGATACTCTACTTTTTTCTTGTAAATTCGACATTTTCTATTTACGTGTACGTTCCTTTATCTCGCCGCACAACCAGAAATCTCATGCTGCCATTCAAAGCGGTCCTCATACTCTGAGTGCATTCTTCTCCCGTGTACTTTTAACATATTTCTATTGGTATGTACTCTTCCCGTTTACAGTTCTGTACCCAGGTCTCCTTTCCTCGGGTGAATCTTACTTTTGTTGTTAAGTAATACTATGGACAAACCCAAAAAAGGAAGACAAAAAAGATTGATATTCGGAGAAGAGAAAGTTGGAAAAACGATTAACGGAAGTAGCGTAGGTTGTTTTCCGCCTCCGGACGGAGCAGTAAATAAAAAAAATGAATGGATTTATTTTACTCTAACGATAAACCCGTTTTTCGATGATAATTTTTCTAAAACGGGCTAAACAATAACCCGACGTTAATCCTGAACATTTAAAAAGTGAACGAATATTTTGAGAGAATATTAATAAAAGGTAAATTGGTAAAAAATTTTAATAAGAAGATAGAAGAAAAGTGGCGAAAAATAATTTTATGATATACTTTATTGTAAATTTGTAAATCAATTATTATTTTATTTTCTCGCGAATTCTGATCTAATCGCTGTTTTGAACTTGCCTGCTTATTAGATTAATGATGAGTAATTTCTTTCTTAAAGCTACAAAATAAAATGAAAACAGAAATTATGTTCCGCTTAATACGAAAACAAATTAGATCTGAACTCTTAATAATTGAAGTTAATTTTTATTTTCGGGAAAAGGTTTAACAACAAATGCTCCTATGTTACTTGCAGCGCTGACAATTATTCAGTTAAATATCCTACAATAGATGTAAGTTGTTTTGCGATTCCAGCAATATTTACCGTTTTTCATAGTTCTATATCTTTACTTTTTATTACGGGTACGTTTCAATTTACAGAGATCATTCTAAGTCCGGTTTTTATCATTTTACGCTGAATCTATGCTTACTGGTTTGCGTGTAATCCAAAGAGTTTTTAGTAAAAAATTTACACGTTACAATCGAAATAATAACTTTTTATGAAGGGGATATCTTAGGAATTTATTTAAGCGCAGCTAATGAAATTTTTTTAATAACTGCTATTGAACACAAAATTTTTGCATATTTTTAATGTAAATGAATGCTACGATTTTAATAAAATATTATTTAAAATGACACATTTTTTGGCATTTTGTTAAGTAATTTTTTTAAAATTCTAATTCTTTTTACGGCCATTGCAATTTCATTAAAAACATTTTTCGAAGGATTTAATTTTCGTTTACGTTAAAACAAATCAAATCACCGATGCAAACGAATTCTTCGAAATTTTCAACTTATTCTAATTTTCTATCACGTTCGCATTTAATAGTTTTATTATTTCTGTACTTTTATTTTTCATTTTTTCTTTCTTAGAATTAAAAATATACAGTGGATGATGCAATTTTAAACGACATTTCTATTTTTATTTCTATCCACATAATCAAATCACCGGATGATGTGTCCGTTTTTGGAACAAAGAAAAAAATAAAATTAAAATTAAAAAAAAATAATAATTTTCAGATTGCCCCAGTTATCTGGAATGAATTTTCAAATAAAGTATATACATCCTTAATTTGATTCTGGGCTATCATCCGGTGATCGAATTAAATGACTATATCTACGTACTTTATTATGTTTAATATTTTAGCCTTATTTAAACATCTTCTTGAATATATTACAATATATAATAGTACGCACAACATTTATGTATTGAATAGCAATACAGTCTATATATGGTTTCCTGATTATATAATTTTTAAAACAAAAAAACTTTAAACCTGATGAAAATTACTTGACTTAGTACTTAATGTGCATTTTGATTTCGTAAGTTTTAATTTTCATTTTATACATAACCTTTATGGTACAATTATTCAGAAGCGGGAGCGCTCTCCGTTTGTTTTAAATAGAATTTGTGCCATTAAGCATAAATTTGATCAATAATGCAATATAGCTTTTCAATCGCTGACTTAATTCGAAAATGTTAGATATTCAAAAATAATATATGCACTAATCGTGTTCAAATATGAAGGTTAACTAATAACTCTGTGTTCAATTGAGTAGATGTGGCCAATAAAGAAAGTTTTAAAAAACTGAGAATATAACAAATGGATACGATTACAGTACTTTTGCCAAACTGTTTTGAAAAATCTCTATTGCTGTTTGCTTTTATCGATGACGTAAAATAAAGGCTGGCAACAGACGCGAAACCCTTATTACGAACCCTTTAAGATTTCTATTTTACTTCCTTTATTTAGATGAAGAATTGAATAACACATTATTTTGTCTTGTACCGTTTATGTATTTTATAACTATTTTTTACGTACGAATTTTTTATACATATTTACCGAAAATATAATTGAACTGCAGCTTTTTTAAATTATTCCATTAGCTATCGATCTTCTGGAGCAGATGTTAGAATTAGATTCGGATAAAAGAATTACTGCCGAAAAAGCATTAGCTCATCCGTATTTAGCTCAATACGCCGATCCTTCAGATGAACCTGTTTCACCGCCTTACGATCAGAGTTTTGAGGATATGGAACTCCCTGTTGAAAAGTGGAAGGGTAAATATCTTCTAGTTAAATAAAAATATTATGCAATTATTATGAAAATCGCTAAAAATAATGTGTATTCAAAAAAAAAAAAATATATATATATATATATATATGAATAGTCCCGTACAGAAAGGAATAACTTGCGCGGAGATTAAAGAAAATTATCTTACATTCTACCTATGAATGATAACTTTATTTTTTATTTTTTCGTACATTTCATATGATTCTGCAACTGAGCAAATTAACTGAAGGATAAATAGCTTTCTGAAATAGATCTGGTTTCAGTATCCACGGAACAATATTAATAATCACAATTGTTTTCGGGAAAAACTTCTTCTATTGATTATTACAAACAGCATTAAATAAAATGGAAAAAAGCTTTTAAAAAATTCAAAACGACATTATAGAGTGATCAAGTTTACTTTACGTTCGAGTTGACATTTTGTTCATAAAACGCTTTAGCTTGTTCTGGCATACACCGGGTACATTTTTTTATGTCTACCAGATTTTTTAGATTGATAAAGACTACTAAGTCTGTCTAAGATTTCTATTCGATATTTGAGGCTTATCTAAACGAAAGGTGTTTCTTGTAAGGACACAGTTCATGTCCCGACTTTTTCAGGTATCTTTGATTTGGATTTGTATTCGGTTCGCTTAAATTGTGTCGGCACGAAATGTTGGTGCTAACTTATGTTCAGCGAAGAACTTTTTTTAAATATTGATTTTTTTTTCTCTAAAAACAGCGGATGCGCTAAGGTTTCAATGTTAGTTGAAATTTGAGGATTTTAACTTCCTGCTGAAAATACTAAAATTCCGGTTACAAGGTAAGAACGAGTGATCCCTTTTAGAGAGCGCAGTGCTGCCAACTCTTCAAGTTTCGGATTACCGTGTGATATTTCATTTAGTCTGGACAACCATTAGAAGAGAGAAGTGAGACTCCTTCGTCGCTCTTTCTTCGGCTTTATCCTCACAGAAAGCTTGTTTTTCTGCAGGTTATGAATGCAAAATACGATAAATGAAAACTAACGCGCATAAAACATTTCCAGCACTGGAGTTTGCGGAACGGAAAATTTAAAACAAATACTTGAGTGTGAGAAAATTGTCAGAGAATTTTGCACAATCACAAAATGCTATGCAGAATTTTCGGCTTCTCGGTTGGCCAATGTGCGACTCTCGCTCTGCTGTACATATATGGTTCACGGACAAAAGCGCACAGGACGAAAGCGCACATGATAAAAACGCATCGGACAAAAGCGCACAGGACAAAAGCGCACAGGACAAAAGCGCACATGATAAAAACGCATCGGACAAAAGCGCACACGGATAAAAACGCACATGGACAAAAGCGCACACGGATAAAAGCGCACATGGATAAAAGCGCACATGGATAAAAGCGCACACGGACAAAAGCGCACATGGATAAAAGCGCACACGGACAAAAGCGCACATCGATTTGCAGAACAGGAGCTAAATTATTAACTTTTCCGTTCTCGGCAATTGCATCATTTGTGAAAAGGCAAAACTGGACAGTTGCCCCGCAAAGAATTTAAAATTCAAAAAAATTATTGGTGATCAGCGAAAACAAAGTAAAAATAATACAATTTTTTGTATGATTCACTAGTCATTTTTCTGTTTTTTTTTTGTTCTTATATGTGTATTTGTTTGTTAATAATCATAGTGTCTATTGACTATGACCGCTAAGAAGTTACCGTATATAAAAAATAAAATTTGTATCAATAATGTATTCAGGGGCGTCTCAAGCATGCCAAGTTGTGGGAGTGGTGCATAACCCAAAATACCGATTCATGAATTCATATAATTTAAAAATAATTTTTTTTATACTGTATAGCTTATATAACAAAATGTTACATGGTGTTTTTTAATTATTTTCTTTAAACTTTTACAATATGGGTCTTTTATTTTCTACTTTTGCAGTCAAAACTGATTTAGATCGAACTGTGAGGACTAAAAATATTTTTAAAAAAAAATTTTATTAAAAGAAATCTCACCTTTTAATGCTAAGCCTATAAGACTTTGTAATAATGCTTTACTTTTTCAAACAGTGAGGGTAACTTTTATTTTACACTGTTGTATACTAACCGTTTCTTTATAAATTGTTTCAACTGGTCTGAATTTTCTTAATAATTTTTGCTTTTAAATTAGTATCGAAAAAATCCGCAACTCTTTGTTAACTTGGTAAAAGTTTTCATTATATTTGACACTTCTATATCGTCAACCGTTTGTTTGCTTATTTCTTCTTCATCATTTTCATCACTGTTGTTTATTTGACTCTTTGCTCGCGGTTTTATTGCTGATTAAAACAACCGTTGCAATATTTTTGTCAACGTTTAATTATTCCTTTGATAATAAATTTCCCGATGATCATTCTAATATTGTGAAAAACTTGAACTCTGTTTTTATTCCGCAATACTTCAAACTTTTGTATTAAGGGAATTTTACTTACTTTCATTTTAATATGATCAGAATAAAATATATAAATATAATGATTGAATGATTTAAAACTGAACAGAATTCGCTGTTAATTAAGCGGCTTCTATTGTATAATTCTTTAAATTTCTACAAGTCTGTTGTAGTGACCTAAATTGTACGATTCTTGGCCGTTTTTAAGAAGTTCGCAATTCGACCATAGTTGCAGACAAATACATAAATTAAATATATTTGCACTTCCTTGTTACTAGGTTAATATCTTGATGCAGAGGGACTAAAAACGTACACAAAAAAAATCTAAAATTTATTTCAATAAAATATTTCGGAAATTTAAATTATGGTGAAGTTGTGAAAAAGTTTCATGTAGAGTTGAGAAAAAATACGTCAAGAACATTATGTTTGATTTACTTGTTACTTAAAATAATCAAATTTCGTACTTTCAGCTAAAATTCATCTGCTTTTAAAATTCATAATTTTTAATTTCTAATATGGGAGAAATTAATTTTTTAAAATAAAATGAGCAGGGGTCGATACCTTCTGTGATTTTAATAATTTAAAATTATTTTTACTTTTGTTGTTTGTAAAAGTTATGTTCTGTTAATTTGTGAAAAATTAATAAAGAGTAGAATTTTAGTAGATTTGTTTGTTTTTTTTATTTTCGTCGATCATCTGTTTTTTTTTTTTGTGTAAACAATAAATTCGTTAGTTTAAAATTTCGGTCGACAACGGTGACTTTAATTCAAATTCTTTCCAATACTAGAAAACGTTATTTTCAAATGATAAAGTTCTTTATAATACAATTCTAAGGCTGAGAATTGTTTTAAAAAATTTAATTCGTATTTTAAAACAAATAAAGATTTTGACAGTAAAGCACATGTTTATACCTTTAGTCCGCTTAAAAAAAGTTAATCTTTGATTTTATTTGTTCATTGTTTTTTGCTAAAAGTATCATGCTTAAAATCAAAAATTTAATGGAATCATTGAACGGAGAACTCAGTAATAAGTTTGATGTTATACAACTAATTCGAATTACGGTAAAAATATTTCAAAAAATGAATAATGATAAACAAATTACTGCATTGATCAACTCTCTGGTTCTTTTTGTAAAAAATATTCGTAATCCCGAAACTGATTTTTCAAATACAAAGTGCGTTGTGCGCTAAAAAGTTGTGATGAAGCCCTGGGGAGACTACATGTGATGTAGATTTTATAACATTCGATTTAAAAAAAACAGAGCTGTTTTTGAAGTCTTTACTTCTTGTATTCATGACGACTTATTTAAAATTCTTTCAATTTTTTAACCTTTTCGAAAACTATTTACAATTCCAGTAAAAAAAATAATTCTTGAATCAAATTAATAATAGATATAATAGATGTAACTTTAAATTTTTGAAGGAACATATAGAACGTTTACATATTGACGTGCAAATGCTTCTTAATTCTTGCGAAGATTTTACAAGTTTTTTAAGTAATTCAAAAATTACATTTAAATCATAAAATTTACTGCCTTTTGCATTCAAATCTGGTCATTTTATTTTATCATCATTTTTATTGTCACCGTCTTGTGAGCGATCATTTGAGCGCTAAAATTAATTTTCAATCATTCACATACAACCATAAACGGAAACCGTTTGTTTTCATTAATGTTACTTTTTTCTTGATAAAATGTAGTAAATAAAATAAATACTCATAAAACAGTCAAACTGTAATCAAAGTTAAACTTTAAAAAATAAAAACGAAAATCGAAATTTACTTCGCAATTAATTTCTATTATAAAATATAACATTTGCTTCATATAAGTCAACGCATATTGTCCTTTTCAGGTATCGACCCCTGCTCATATTATTTTAAAAAATTAATTTCTCCCATATTAGAAATTAAAAATTATGAATTTTAAAAGCAGATGAATTTTAGCTGAAAGTACGAAATTTGATTATTTTAAGTAACAAGTAAATCAAACATAATGTTCTTGACGTATTTTTTCTCAACTCTACATGAAACTCTTTCACAACTTCATAATTTAAATTTCCGAAATATTTTATTGAAATAAATTTTAGATTTTTTTTGTGTACGTTTTTAGTCCCTCTGCATCAAGATATTAACCTAGTAACAAGGAAGTGCAAATATATTTAATTTATGTATTTGTCTGCAACTATGGTCGAATTGCGAACTTCTTAAAAACGGCCAAGAATCGTACAATTTAGGTCACTACAACAGACTTGTAGAAATTTAAAGAATTATACAATAGAAGCCGCTTAATTAACAGCGAATTCTGTTCAGTTTTAAATCATTCAATCATTATATTTATATATTTTATTCTGATCATATTAAAATGAAAGTAAGTAAAATTCCCTTAATACAAAAGTTTGAAGTATTGCGGAATAAAAACAGAGTTCAAGTTTTTCACAATATTAGAATGATCATCGGGAAATTTATTATCAAAGGAATAATTAAACGTTGACAAAAATATTGCAACGGTTGTTTTAATCAGCAATAAAACCGCGAGCAAAGAGTCAAATAAACAACAGTGATGAAAATGATGAAGAAGAAATAAGCAAACAAACGGTTGACGATATAGAAGTGTCAAATATAATGAAAACTTTTACCAAGTTAACAAAGAGTTGCGGATTTTTTCGATACTAATTTAAAAGCAAAAATTATTAAGAAAATTCAGACCAGTTGAAACAATTTATAAAGAAACGGTTAGTATACAACAGTGTAAAATAAAAGTTACCCTCACTGTTTGAAAAAGTAAAGCATTATTACAAAGTCTTATAGGCTTAGCATTAAAAGGTGAGATTTCTTTTAATAAAATTTTTTTTTAAAAATATTTTTAGTCCTCACAGTTCGATCTAAATCAGTTTTGACTGCAAAAGTAGAAAATAAAAGACCCATATTGTAAAAGTTTAAAGAAAATAATTAAAAAACACCATGTAACATTTTGTTATATAAGCTATACAGTATAAAAAAAATTATTTTTAAATTATATGAATTCATGAATCGGTATTTTGGGTTATGCACCACTCCCACAACTTGGCATGCTTGAGACGCCCCTGAATACATTATTGATACAAATTTTATTTTTTATATACGGTAACTTCTTAGCGGTCATAGTCAATAGACACTATGATTATTAACAAACAAATACACATATAAGAACAAAAAAAAACAGAAAAATGACTAGTGAATCATACAAAAAATTGTATTATTTTTACTTTGTTTTCGCTGATCACCAATAATTTTTTTGAATTTTAAATTCTTTGCGGGGCAACTGTCCAGTTTTGCCTTTTCACAAATGATGCAATTGCCGAGAACGGAAAAGTTAATAATTTAGCTCCTGTTCTGCAAATCGATGTGCGCTTTTGTCCGTGTGCGCTTTTATCCATGTGCGCTTTTGTCCGTGTGCGCTTTTATCCATGTGCGCTTTTATCCATGTGCGCTTTTGTCCGTGTGCGCTATTGTCCATGTGCGCTTTTATCCGTGTGCGCTTTTGTCCGTGTGCGCTATTGTCCATGTGCGCTTTTATCCGTGTGCGCTTTTGTCCTGTGCGCTTTTGTCCGATGCGCTTTTGTCCTGTGCGCTTTTGTCTTGTGCGCTTTTATCCGGTCACCGTACATATATATGTATGCATAGTATTTATTAGCAAACTTAATCTAAATCTTAATATTACGTTTGGGTGCACCTTACCGTATCAATCATATTGCTCAATATCGACCGCTATTTCATACATTATTGTTGTACAGATACATGTAGCATGACAATATTCCATATGCAATACAATTGTGTACGCAAGACTATACCCGAAATGGATTTTAAATGTTTGATTTATCGATGTACAAATGTAGTCTCAAGTGTGTGTGTGTGTGTGGGTGGATGGGTGTCTCTTACATTGATATTCATGTACATGTATGGTATTGCTATTGTCTTCCATTCGACTAGTAGCGATTATTTATTTTGATATTTTGTATTCGTTGTTTTTCGAACTGACGACCTTCATATGATAGTCCGATCGTTCCAGGAACTAGGCCATTACGATGATTTGGGAAAATGCCCGATTAACTGCGTACAAATCTTGCTCGCATTTTAAAAAAAGAAAAAGATCATTTAAAAATAGTGAATCATTTCAAATTGCAAACAATTAAATGTGAACTGCGGAGGAATTAATTCACGTTCTCATATGAGTCGCTGATTTGTAGTAGTAATTGTACGTGAGCAATCGCGACAATTTGTAAACAGCTCAAAAGATCTCTCTACAAACAAGATAACAAAGACAACTATCTCGATATCCAATACAAGGTTTTTGAGTAAAGAAACACGGCATACTGTACACATGATTTTACTATAAATCACTTAAAGGCAGTATTTCTTAAGAGAAGTATGAAAATTTTCAATAAATTAGGAAGATAATTTTTTTTATAATATTGTATATATTGGTTCAATTTATGGCAATAATAAAAATTTAAAAAATGGCATATAAGAACGAACTTCCAATTTTATTTATTTTTTATTATTTTTTAATTTTTTGTTTTTTTGAAGAGATGGGCTAAAGAAAAAAAAAACAGGAATATAATTTTACAACTACGTCTGAAATAATTTAAAATATTTACTTTTTTTTTTTTTTTTTTTTTTTTTTTTTTAAACCTTAGGACACAATTATGACATATTTTTAGTAGTTCGGTCGTGAATTATTACTAGTATTATTTGCTCAATTCAATTTATTTTTGTAGTAAAATACCTGTGATGTATCTTGTTACAGAACTCGTCTATGAGGAAGTTGTGAACTTTAAACCTCATATAACACTATCGAGTAACAGCGAATCGGTGTCATAATGTTTTTAAAAGTCACATGGTTCGTATCCGTTCGTGCAATAAAATAAATGCAAATAAAATATAAGCTCCTATAGTGCCGGCACACATCTGTGATATTTGTGTGTATACTAATTTTATAAAAATCGCATTATTAATATTATTATTTATTGTTATTAAATACTGTTGTTATAATTGTTATTAGTAAAAGTTCGTATAAAGAGCAAATTCGTCAGAAATTTGTTTTACTACCGAAATTTACGAACAAATATAATTTAATACCTTGCGTGCGTCATTTGGCTTGCATGCCGCTCTACACGCAACATTCCGAAACGTTAGTGTTACGGAAAGTGAATAATGAAATTACTCATTTCTCGTTTTTAGCGTACTCGGGGTTTTTCAAAATGATGAACGTTTTATTCAAGAAAATTCGAGGGAATTACAAAATTATAAAAAAAAACAGCTTCGTCAAATTTCCTTATAATAATTTGTATTTGAGCGTACACGTTATTCTTTGGCGTTTGTCCTGACAGACTGATGTTAATAAATTGATTCTCGCTGTTATTCAGCGTTATTACTCTTATTTAATTGATGATTTATTATTTCGGCCCCTATCAGTTACGCAAGAATGTTTTTCATCTGAAAAATATTGCCAAAAGTGGATGAGTAAAAATTTCGCAATTAGTTAGTCTGCATTTTTTCTGTTTAAATTGCTAAATCTGCTAAACCAGTGTTTCTCAAATTGCGTTCATCGTGGACTCACGAGTTCCTCGGAATCATTATGTCAAAAAATTTTAAAAAATTACATAAATGAAGGATTTAAAATTAATTTTAGAATGAAATTATGCAAGGTAGTGATTACGCATCATCGGCCGATGTCTACGTAGCAGGAAGGAAACGTGTGAAATTCGTTTTTATAATTTTAATAATAAAGAGCTCGGCTATTTTGCAAGTATTCATGCTTGGATGAAAACAGTTTCGGATTATTTAAAAAACAGGATTGTTGTTATGATATTGGAAATTACAAAATCGGAATTGAGAATTGTTAAAGAAAGTTAACAAAAACAGAGATAGTTCTCATAAGAGGTATGTTCCTTCTCCACACATTATTATTCCTGCTGTTTGTTCCTTGCTATTAACAGTATTCGATTGACTCATTATATAACCTTTTTTCTTCATTTCTATTTTTTTCTGAGTAAAGGTTCTCGATTGTCAATCCCTCCCTCCATTTTGAAGGAAAAAGAACAAAAAAAACGCATGGACGTTTATATTGAAGAAGACCTCGCGTGAACTAGGAAACATATAAATGTAGGGGAAAGACGGAAGCGATAGGCTATGTTTTAAAAAAAACTTAATCACAAGAAAGGAAAAAGGTTAAAAACGGTAAAAATGTTGTGTAATTCAAAAAATCTGTCTACTATAGAGAATTCTTTCAAATCATTTAAAATAAATGATATAAAAATTAAATGGCTGAAACTTCGCTTTCTTTATTTCTTTCTACGATAAAAGTTATTTTCATTCAATCGGAGATATTTTATTCGCATTATTTATTTAATATCAAGTTGCCATTCACGTATATTTTAAGTTTTTACGTTACGGAGTTTTTACTGGTAATATTGTTAATTATTACAGGCATTGTTTTTTTTTTTTTTTCTACTGTACATATTTTATTCTTAAAATTGACCGTTATGGTTTTAATTTTTGTGTTTCGAAAGATGTTTGTAACATTGTCCGACTTCGAATTTCGTGTTACTAATTTAGTTTTAATTTTTTTTTTTCGTGTTTTCTTTTTCCTATGTATTATACTATTACCAATGTTTTATTCCGTCCCTCGTTTTTATTATTATTTTTTTCGTTAAATTACGCATTTTATCGGTAAATAATTTCAAATAAATGAGTAAAAGATGTATTACGTAAAGTAAAATAAATTTCGTGGCGAAATCAAAAGATTAAATAACTTTTTTTTCCCATAACATTGTACGCTGTTTTGTTATAAACTCACTAGCGTCGGTAGTTCCAAATTATTAAGAAAAACCATAAGAAATTGTATTCTTAATGGTAGTTAGAGAAAAGTTTTTCTTTAAATATGTTAAATAAAATTAAATCCGTTATTTATGAAAACGAGTGTTAATTTAAAAGAAATTTAATATTTTATTAAGAAATCAATGAAATTTATAATTCGACACCATGGAGCAAGAGAAAGTAACTGAAAAAATCATATTGGAGTATAGAAAATAAAAAAGTAAATGTAAAATGAATTCCAGTTGCTAAAAATTGTTTCTTAAATTTTCAGAATTTTATAGTGAAATATTAAAAATAATTACGCGATTATAAAACTATTATAAAGAAATCGTAAGCGATGAAAATAAACATTCGGATTTGATAACTCCCTTCCCGTTACTTGCAATATTTGCGAACGTATATTTGTTTATTTTTCCGATAAAACTATCCTAGATTAGAAAATAATCGGACGTAAACGTAACTATGTTTTTCAGCGTTTATAAATTTATCGCATTAATGTATATTTACATTATGATTACCTTTTTATTGTCCATCATAAAAAAATTTTCGCTTTATTTAATAAACTTTTTTGTAGCAATTTTACGACTTTTAAACGTTCAAATTGGTGTCGATAAATCGGAATTATCGTATGACATAAAAAAACAAAATGGAAACTGTTTTATAATTAAGTTCATTAGCATACTAATAGATCATGAATCGTACTCTCCATATTTCCTCTCCGCAATCTCAACTTCCAAGAAGTGTTTTCCGTGGTCTTCCCCAAGGTTCTCCTCCAGTCCTACTCTTTTTATCATTTACACTATTGCTATGGCACCTATTCCTTTAAACTCCCTTTCCTTATTCTTTGCTAATGACATTCTTTTTTCCTCTTCTTACGACATCGCAGCTGCCAACGAGGCGCTTAATTATTCTCTGGTTACGCTACAACATTCTCTATCACCTGTTCATCTTTCTATTTCTCCTTCCAAATCTTCTTGCATGGTTTTCACTCTGCGTCTCTACAATCCCGCTTCTGTTAATATTTCCCTGAAGCGGATGCCTCTTCCTCGTGTTAGTTGCTTCTGCTATCTTGGAGTTTACCTTAATAATCGACTAAACTTTTCCGAGCATATTAATTATCTTTCTCGTTCCGCCATTAAAAGACTGAACTTGCTGAAATCCTTATCACCGACCAAATAGGGAGGTGATCCTCTTGTACTCATTTTCTTGTATAGGTCCATTATTCGCTCGAAGTTTGATTACTGTTCATTTATCTATGGCTGCGCCTCCAAATCCCTTCTTTCCGAATTGGATAGAATACAAAATTCCTATCTCCGTCTATGTCTCGGTGCTCTTAAATTCTCTCCTATTTCAGCAATGCTTGCCGAATCTAATACATCTCCTCTTTCAGTTCGAACTTCTTATTTGGGCTATCGTTTTCTTTCTAAACGTATACCTTGCATTTCCCCTCAACTTATCCCTTCCTACATTTCCATCGTCAGAAACTTGCGTTTTGTTTCTAATAAAATTCCTATCTTAGCCCTTATATCTCGTCGTCTTAGTTATTTTTCGTCCCATATAATTTCCAGTAATAATCTCCCTTACTTTTCCTTTAATTATTTTGATCCCCCACACCATCTCAAAGTGTATTTTCTTTCTAATTCCTCCAGGTCTATGCCCCATGCGGTTATTAAACAGGAATTTCACAGCACTGTTCCCTTTTTCCTTCTCATGTACTCATCTTCACTGGTGGCTCTAGGGAGGCTGGTGATGTCGGGGTTTCCTTTATTCTCTCCGATTTAAATTTTTCCGACAGTAGCATAAGACATAACATTTCCGCCATAAGCCACTTTTAACATTTCGAACGTTTCCGTCGCACTTTTACCAGCTTTATAGCAAAATTTAATCGCAACACCTTGTTCGTTATTTTCATTCATCGTGAAATTATGACCGCGACTACTTTGATCTACCGCGCAAACTGCTACTAAACCGCTGCATGTGGTCCGATGGAGACTTAAAACTTCGTATGGCTCAAGAGGAAGGTTGTAGTAACAAATTCCCAAAGTTTCATAAAGATATTGCTAGTAGTACCGATTTTATATAGTTACCGTCTTAAAACTTATGAGACACACCATGTATAGGTTTCGTTACTTTAAGACAATGAATTAACAATACCAATTCTTCTGATTGTGATAACACAAAAACTACTAAGAACAACTAACTGTAAAGAAAAATGAATAAATCAATTAAATTGTAACTAAAATAAACCAAACATTATAGTAATTTTCATGTTTAATAAATGAGCCTAAAACTGAGTGGGAATGATGGGAATGATATGTGGAGCCACCGACGTATATAAAGGGGGGGGGCTTTAGGGGTTTGAACCCCACCCCATTTAGCTTACGCAAAAGTCTAAATATTAACCGAATACACTATCGTAGTGTATGCCTTCGCATTGTCGCTTTGGATTGGATTTAAAATAGTTCGAATCTTTTTACGTCTTTATTTAGGTTACTTGAGTGGGAAAGAATATCCAAGCTTATTTGTCAAAAGGTATATTATATTGTCTGTAGTCCTTCGAATAATGATGAGAAAAAGTTGAAAGCTTTAAAAGAGCCTTAGAACCTACCGGATACTTTCAAGTTTCCAGTCACTGGCAAAAGGAATTTTTCTTTTCAACGTCGTTGGACTGCAAATCACTCATAACCTGCATATTCAAACGTCATGTAACGAGCACTTTGCGAACTATGTGTTCTACTTGAAACAACGCAAGGCGCACATGATTATCAAGATCTTGGAGCTTTAGTTAATAAGCCATTTACTAACTGGAAAAACGCTTTGGAGAACTTTGGTCATCATGTAAATACAAAATACCACAAATACGCTTCAGAGCAAGCAGCAAACTGTAAAGTTCGCGGAAGGCAAATTTGCTGATGTTGGGGAGTCCATGAACCTGGAAGGTCATAAAATTGCTGCAGATAACCGCGAGAGATTAAAAGCTATTATAGAAACAGTTCATTTGTGCAGAAGACAGGAAATGATCCTAAGCGGAATCCATGATTATGAAGTTGGAATAAATGAACCTGCTCACAATGGCGGCAATTTGCGAGTACTTCTCCATTTTCGTGCTTGATCTGGTGATGAAGCACTTTAGAGTCAATTACTTACACAAAGTATGCATAGTATCGTGTACTCAATTCTGATAGCTTGTGACTCTGGCTTCTTCAAACTCCTTCAGTATCACGACTGTATTAAGAAAAAGGACAGAGAAACCAATCGAGCTAAAGAAATAGCCATCTCACGGCGGCTCGGGCCGCCGTGTCCTCCCAACTATTAACCTCGCCTGAATGGTCGCGTAATAGACACGAATAAATTCAAATTGTTAATAAAATAAAATATATATTCACACACAAGTAGACAACGCGTAGTTACTCGGTGATTAGAGTACTTCGGAACAAAGAGCAGCTGATCAAGACATCTAATAAACAACGGCAAAAATAAAAATATTAAAAAATTCTTCGACGCGTATTAATTATTATGACGACGAATAATAAATTTAATTTGAAAGTTGATGCGAGTCCGCCGACCATGCAATCGCTTCAACAACGGTAATTGTGAAAACAGAAACTGAATCTAAAACGTATTTATCACTGATCCACAGAAGGAGTCGCTAAAACCCGGGTAGTCGATCAGCTGTCGGTACTGCCCGATCAGTCGCACCGACACATCATTCATATCATACGCGTTATTTTGCCAAAATTACGTCGCTTTAGTCGGGCAGTGTCTAGCCTTTGTTAATTCACGTTATACATATACGTATATTGATTGTGTTGATGCGGCATCGGAATAAGATTTCAACTTGCCAACCGTTCAAACGATGTAATACCAACTACGTTACTTTTAACTTTACCCGGTTCGAATATTACTCGAGAAATATATGTATGCACGAAATACTATGTCGTGCGCTGATCTAAAAGAAATAAGATAAAAATATAAAATTTCGTTCATGTTTTTCATTTCCCACAGCATAGTATTCCAAACGCAAAATCAAAAGTTTTTTTTTACGTTACTCAATAGTAGGCTCGTGACAATAGTAAAGCTATGTATACTTGATCAGGAATTTAGAACGAAGCGATCGAACTATTATGCGGTAATGCTATACAAAGGGTATGTATTTAAAAGAGTCAAAGAGGCTGGTTTTTTGCGGTATTGGCAGATGAAACTCAAAACATATTCCGGCGAGAACAACTAACGTTATGTGTATAATATGTAGACTGCTTCTTTGAAAAATCACTTATCCGGAAGGATTTTCTTGAATTTATCTACATAGAAGATGTTTCAGCTCAAACATTGGCGACGACAATTATAATGCATCTCTTATCCTATAACTTGGATATAGATAAATTTATTAGACAAGTGATTCCCATAATACACGCAACACTTGGGGCACGGCAAGAAGTTGCGCATGGGGATGCTGCTACTCAAGCATACCGACTGCAAACCGCCATAGAAAATAGTCAGTTTGTTGTGTCGCTAGTTATATTGAAAAAAATGTTCTCTCATATACAAGCCTAAACAAAGCAATGAAAAAATTTAATATCGATTTGACCGACACTTGCAGTTATACAAAAAGCTATAAAGACGATATTACAAAATAATTGGAATGAAAGTCAATTCTCGGTCCTTTTCGAGCTGGCAAAGCAGATGGGTACAAATGACATGGTTGTTTCAAAAACGAACAGATAGAAAACCCGTCATAGTAATGTATCGAGGAAAACTGCCGAAATGTATTTTACCCCTTTGTTAACTATGTCATTACAGAACTTAATATCCGCTTTAAACCACATGAAGAAATGATGGAAGGGATTCAAATGTTTTCACCCGAGAAGACGAGTAATGACTCTAGCACACAAGAAAAACTGAAAAAAATAATACAAACATTTCTTAGTGAAAATGAAGGCACAATATTTGTAAGTGAATATGGAGATCTACTATGTGAAAACCTACCACTGTAGTAGAAGCTATTGATCATTCAGATGAACAGTTTTTTCCTTTGATAAAAAAGCTTCTTATTATATTAGCCACACTTTCAGTGATCACAGCGAACTCAGAAAGATGTTTGTCTAATTAAGAACCTATATTAGGAATTGAATGGGTGACGAAAAAACATTGGTCTTACCCTTATGAGCATTCACCTTGACCCGGTGGTAAAACTAGATTCTAAAGAAATTGTAAATAAATTGGCAATAAGACGTAAACGACTCAATTTTAAACTTTAAATTACATTCTTAATAATATTATTCTAGAAGATTAAAAACCGCTGTTCGCGAATTATCAAAAAATTAGGCACGTTGGCACCAGAAGGTGAATACACATCAGAAGACGACTTCCAACAACCAATAAACTAAACACAACAGAAAAATGCTAGAGACCACAGAACTTCGTCTCCCACAACCAAAACAAATCAGATCACTCCAGTCATTTAAACTTTAGTAATTGCCGTATGCCGTAATAACCTATAAACAAAATAAAAAGTAAAACGATATTTAATTTTAATAATTTGGATATAAGGGTAAATAGAAAAAGAGTATTTTAAATAAACGAATGTACACATGGAATTGAAAGTGAAAAGCGAAAAGCGATAGCTAAGTCGAAGAATCAATGTAAAGCAAGAAGATGAAAAATAATTAGAAAGGAAATTAAATTGACAATAATTTGTTGTAAGAGAAATAATAGGTAAATTTTTAAGGATAAGGAAAAATATACACCGTCAAGACTTGTGGAGCTGGAGAAAATATGTTTCAATTTATTAATATGAAAAACAAGAGTTAAAAAGTGAGAAGAGAGTCTTCTGGAAAAGGAAGAGAACGTAATTATTTGTTATTTTTTTTAAGTGGGTTCGTCAACATTGTATTCCTAAGAAATGGAAAGAAGAAAAAAATAAAGTTCTATTCTTAAACTTTTAAGGTTAGAGAATGCAAATAATTCGAAGGCAGGAATAATAGAAATAAAAGAAAATAAAGAATATAAGAATTTATAAGGCGAGTAGGAATATCGAGTTATAATAGAGAAGAGTAGAACGACGATTACTCAGCAGCAAAAATCAAACATTCAAAGAAAATGTGATCGAAATCACAAGGAATGTATGTGTAAGGGGAATGAAAAGAATAAAATGGAACAAAAAGAGATAAAAGCCTAGGAAATGATGCAGAAAGAAGACGATAATTAAAACAAAGGTCACAATTAGCCAAAATTGTGGAACGTTTAAAAGAGGACAAGTATCTGGAAAATCACGGGAGGAAGGAAAAAATGGCTGAATAGAGAGATCAAAGAAAGAGTAATTTAAGAAGAAAATAACATTATGAGCAGAACATGTGCCTGAAAATCTGCCACAAAAACAGAAAAACGGGCTAAGGAATATCCACTAATTAATTACGCTAACTGCATAAATAACCAGGAATCTACAAAAGATCGAAAGTAAAGGAAGAAAAGATCATGAACAAGGGAGTTTTTTGAGAAGTATTACATAATAAATAATTAGGAAAAAAAGACTTAAAATATTGGAAAATTCACTTGTGGCGATGTGTTGGGAAACAGATTAGAGATTGTTATCCATAGCAACAGAATAAATAACGCCATTTATAAATTTATTAAAAGAACACATTCAGACAAAAGACTGAACAAAAATGGAATGGATAAAAGAACTGGAAGCGGCATATGAACAAGCGATGAAACAATTAAGAGAAGCAATCAAATTAGCTTTTCCAGATTCGGCGGTGGAACTATACTCACAATTGACGCACCACATTATGCAGTGGATACAATTTTGGAACAACGCAACGAGAAGGATACTAAATGGGGGCTATTAAGGTTTATGTTGGGAAAATACTAAAAAAACAGAAATTATGCACATATGATGAAGAACTATATGCAATAGCACAAAAAGTTGAAAATTTCACACACTAACTAGAAAGAAGGAACATCACAGTTCACAAAGACTATAAGTCATTAACACTGTTATGGTCGCATAGCGGTAAGAAAAAGATAATTGAACGACGAGCACGATTAATTGAATACATCTTGCAGTTTGCACCGAAATTGGAGTATACCTGTGGAGAATTGAATGTAGCTGCAGATAACCTAAGCTGGATGAAGCAATAGACGCAATACCAAGAACAGTTGCTCTAGCAGGTATTGCAGCAGTGTAAAATACAGACCCAGAAATCAAAGAGATGCAGGAATAGTTTTGGAGATCGAAAGTTTACTGCGATCATGCAGAATAGCCTAAATATATTCTATGATATTTTAAGCAGATTAAGAGGTCAGTAATACCAAAATCCTTACGACGCAGAATATTTGAACAGTCCATAATATGGCCCGCATAGGATAAAACGATGTTATGGTGAAGATGGTTACTGAACAATACTGGTGGCCAAATGAGACGAACAAAATTCAGAAATGAAAATATGCCAGCCATGCCAGTTATCGAAAATACAGACCCATAAAATCACCAATTCAAGAATTTCCAACATTTAACAGTGTGCGCGTATTTATACTGTTGAACCACTGGAAGAAATATATGAATTTAAATACCTTTGCACTTTCATAGACAGATGATCCAAATGTTTAGAAGCAACGAAATCTCAACTGGACTAGTTGCAACAACAATAGTTTGAGAATGGATATCGCACGATGGCATATCGTAAACATTAATATCAGACAAAGGTTGTCAGTTTACCAGCAGCTTATCACAGAGCTGAGACACAAATGGGTATTTAGCATATAAAAACAACTGAGTATCGTTCGATTGAAAATGATGTCTTGGAACGCTGACATTTTATATTGAAAACAGCGTTAAAATTTTGTGTGAACAGTAGCTGGCTGGATTTTTTTTCAAATTTTTTATTGCGATGACAATTTAGTCTTTAACAATAACGGTGACAAAGTTGACTACATGTGGAGAGAGTTATACTTCCAATGAAGTGACTCCGACTTTATACATCATTTCACTAAGTCATTTGGTTTTCGGCGTTTAAGTCGCCTCATATCCTCAGTGTTGTCGAGGAGTTGTATGACTTCGACATTAGTATGCTTCTCCAGCCGTTTTTCGTGTTTATGGGCGAACCTGGTAATTTCATCAACGACCATTGGAATTTCCATATTTCGATGTATGTCGTCGTTGCGTTCGAATCGGTATGCAGCAGTGATCGTGCGAAGTGCAACGTTTTGACGTCTTTGTATACAATTTATGTTGGAACTACTAGCACAACCCCACATATAGGTTTAACAATGACTGTATACAAAAGTCGTTTGTTTTCAATAGTTAACGGCGAATTTCTTCCTAGCAGCCAATAAAGACTTCTCACCTTTGCCTTCATTTCCAAACATTTTTGCCAGACGTGGTGCTTCCAATTTAAACGCGAATCAATGTGCATCCCTAGGTACTTGGCTGAATCTTTTTGTGGGATTATCTGCTGATTTAACGTCATTGGGATGTTCTCAGTTTTGTGTAAAGTGAAGTTTACTTGCACCGATTTTTCGCTATTAACTTTTATTTTCCAGCGTTTCATCCATGCACTTAATTCGTTTATTGTTGATTGTAAGCCTTTGGCTGCCCTCTGCCGGATTTTACTTGTGGTCAGAATTGCTGTGTCATCAGCGAACATAGCAATAACTGTATGATTGTTCGTTGGAATATCGGCTGTGTAAAGGAGATAAAGGATAGGTCCTAAAGCACTACCTTGTGATATTCCTGCCGATACTTCTCTCCAGTCAGACATCGCTTCCTCACAACTAATTCTGAACTGCCGGTTGGTCAGGTATGATTCCAGAATACGGTACCACAAATATGGCAACTGTTCACGTAATTTAACGAATAAACTGTCGTGCCGAACTTTATTGAAAGCTTGAGCTATATCGAGGAATACCCCGCAGCAATATTCCTTCTCCTCAAGAGCTTTATGTATCACATGTGAGATGCATCGCACCTGATCAATTGTACTGTGCTTGCTACGAAATCCAAACTGGTGATCTGGAATTAGCTGTTTTGTTTCAATTATAGGTCTAAGCCGCTTTAGTACAAGTTTTTCAAACAGCTTGGATATGGTGGGAAGAAGAGATATAGGTCGATACGACGAAGGTAAACCTGGCGATTTCTCCGGCTTCAGCAGCATTATTATAATACCTGTGCTCTTTTCCATTGCCTAGGAACGTTCCCTATGCGTAATATTGCATTAAACATATGTATGTAAGGAAAATAATCGCATTTCTCGGTAGTTCCTTAATTATTTGAGGTGTGATCTCATCATATCCGGATGCGTTTTTCCCATTCAGATTTTTATCAATTTCATTGGCTACTTCCACAACGGAAAAGTGCTTAATATTTACATCGATTTTTTCAAATGGCTGATTAATGTCTAAGTCCGATACAATGTCATTTGATTGAAAAACTTGTTCAAGGTGACCAGCGAACACTTCCGCTTTGTCTACTTCGCTACATGCCCAGGTACCATTTGCCTTCCGAATAAGTGTGTACTTGTGGCCTCTTAAGTATGAATGGAAAGTTTGATTTTTAACCTCTTTAATTTTTTCATGTAGTATCTTACTAATGTGATTCCATTTCGACTTATCTGCTGGGTGTTGTGTTCTGTGCCAAAGCTTCCTTGCTTTCCTTTTCTGTTGAACCAAATCTCTAATTTCCATGGGGTATGTATATTCTCGACATTTACCTGGCACTATACGAGGTGTTGCCATTTTAGCAGCATGTGTAATATCATTGGTAAAATTTTCAACTGCAAATTCTGTCTCAGGTTGATTTTAGTCTTACTGACAATTTTACCGAGTCATTTAGGATGCTTCTATATTTTACCCAGTCAGCGTTTTTATTAGTAAGGGTTAACTTTTTTTGCTTCATTATAACGGACGAACTCAGTGTAATTAACACTGGAGTATGATCCGATGTCAGATCTGTGAGTCCTTCAACTTCCATGTAGCTGAAGGATATTCCTTTCACTACAAAGAAGTCAAGTAAATCTGGAGTTTTCTTAACATCGGTTGGCCAGTATGTTGGTTTCCTGGATGAGACAACGTCTGCACCAACTTCCCGTATCAATTTTAATAGAGCTCACGATCTTTGGGAGTGATTAGTCTCGTTCCCCAGTATGTGTGTTTCGAATTATAATCACCTCAAACTATAAATCGGTTACCTAGTGATAAGAAATAGTCTGTAAACTTGTTTTCATCTACCTTAGATCCAGGTGGACAATATATTGCTGAAACCGAAAGATCATTATTACCATCGTTAATTCGAATGCTTGCTGCCTGAATGTATTCTTATTGGTATTCTTCTGTCACAAAATGCTTTATTGAATCTTTAATTATTACTGCTGCTCCTCCTTGGGCTTTATGACTCGGATGTTCAGTGGTGTAAATACTGTATCCTTTAATTTTAGTGTACGACACGGTGTAAAATGCGTTTCAGAAACTAGAGCTATATCTACTTTTTCCTCAAGCAGAAAATATTCGAGTTCATTTTTGAGCTGGATTAGCCCGTAAGCGTTCCATGCAGGGGCGTAGCGTCAATGGAAGCGATGGAAGCGCCGCTTCCCCTAACAAATTAGTACGAAATTGTTTTTTACTATTTGCGAAAAGAATGCGAACCTCAGAAAAAAGATGAAGTAACTTGTTGAATTTAAGTGCCAGAATTAAAAATTATTAGAAAAAGAGCGGCGCTAAATGAAAGAGCATCTGCAAGAGCGAGCGACAGAAATAACCCTACATGCTTACTATTTCACATTACTACTGCCTAGAGTTGTCTCTGAACGATCTGCTGCGTACCGATGGTAGAAAAGGGTTGCGCACGCATATTCAATTTGGAAGCGCCAGGTTGTGTTGCTTCAAGATCACATCATTTGCGTAAATTTTTATCCATGCGATTCCAAAGTAATGTGTATCGAGAGTGAAGAAAAAAGTGCGCACGCATCTTCAGTCTGGAAGCGCTGAGTCAAATTGCTTCACGGTTACGTACACCGATCATAATGCGCGATTTTTGTGAAGTCAGTGCGTGTGAGCACGAGCATAGGGTAGTGCGGTATTTGCAGTACATTTTCTTTGGATCGTTTTAGACACGCTGTCATTTACTAACAGTGGAACTGAAAGCGATAGTCATCGGTCGCGATTTTCAGTCTGTTTTGATTTATCAAACATTAGAAAATTACCATCTTTCCGTGATGATGTAACTGACACTTTCGCAAACAAGAACCGAAAAATTGAATTAATTTACAAAAAAAATGAGACATTTCGATCCTCTTAATTCATTTTTAATTCTGCTCTGTATTTAACCGAATTTTACGCATGCTTATTTTTATGTAAAAAAAAAATTTGATTGTGGCGCTTCCCCAGTTCTGAAATTCACGCTACGCCACTGGTTCCATGTTATTATCCTCAGAGTAGTAGTCATTTCTGATTCTTTTAAACTTTGGGTGCAGAATGTGACGGAACGTTTTCTAGTCTATACAGTCTAGCAATGATTTTAATTAACGTTTAATTTAATGAGTCTAAGACACATGGTAAGTCAGACTTATTCTTTTGATTTAATTTAGCATGCGTTGAAAGTGTACTGGTGGTTGCTTGAGCATATGTAACGTCCTTTGTCACTTCAATCGCTGGTTTCTGCTGAATCCTTTGAACTGCCGATGTTTTCTTGGGATACGCTTTGTCAACCGCTTTTTTGTAAGCCACGCATCCCTTCCAATTTGCAGTATGACCTTCACCACAGTTAGCACACTGTGCTTTAGATATTATCGGTTTTGGACAATTTTCAGTTTTATGGTTTCCACTACATTTTACACATACGGCAGCTTTAAAGCAGTAATTCTTTGTGTGCCAGAAAGCTTGGCAATTTTTACATTGAGGTATATCATTTTTTTGTCATGGCGGTTCAAATTTAATTACTTGATGACACAACAGTTTTATGTCATATATCTCTTTATTATTATCACTTGGTTTTAAGTCTAAGAAAAACAGAGGTAGATTTATGTAGGTCCATTCAGTGTTTTTGTTTCCTTCATCAATTTTCTTCCTAATTTGTATGTTTGTTATTTTTAACACTTCGTGACCTTCCTCGAGTAGCTTTTGTTTAATCATTTCTTGATCTGCATCGTGGTGCATCCCTCGAAGGACTACTCGAAAGGGTTTCTCGTTTTTTAATTGATGTCAATGATATTCAACTTCATTTTTATTTAGTATATTTATAGTTTTCCGAAATTGTCGTTCGTCAGATGCCAGTATTTTAATTTCTTCATTCGAGTATGTTTTAAATTTTTGTTCACTTTTATCAAGTGCGCTTTTAGTTTGTCAAACTGTTTGGTGCCCTTGATGGTTATCAGGGGTGGCTTGTATATTTTATCAGTAATTCTCGTATTTTTAGATTACCAGGATTTGCGGTTTTTGTGTCCAAAGTTGATTTGTTAGCAAAAGTTTGTTCTACCACAGTTATTGCATTACATTGTAATTGTTCCGCGGAGTTTTTTAGCGTTTCATTATCTTGTGTTAGTTTTTTTACCTCTTTTAATAATAAGGTGCGTTCTGTATTAATTGTTACATTTTCGTTACATATATAGTTTTTGTTACGTTAAATTGTTGTTCAACTGCAGTTAAAATACTTTTAATTTAGGTGTATATTTTCTTTTGTTTCATTTTTATTATGCGTTGCGATAACAGCCAATTTGTCAATTTCTTCAAGTAAATCTTCAATTTCATTGAAGATCGATTCTATTTGTAGTGTCGTCATTTTATACAATATTTTTGGGTTTAGTAACTGACTACACTACCGGCCAGAACCGATAACATGACGCTTGACCAAACGACAATAATACCGACAATACTATACTTCACTTTACTATTAGATAAGAATATAAAATGAAAGATAGGATAACAGAACGAACTCACCGAAATCAGCTGATAAGACCGGCGAATTAATTACGGTAATATTTAATGTTAAACGTTTTATGTTAGAACTTTTTACACAAATGTTTTTCTGCAAACCCAGTTACAGAAATAGGATGCCCGCACAAAACCACTGCATATACATACAAATTTCAAAATTAAAAACATGCGCACAATACAAACGAAGGCTTTACCGAGAGCTAACTTCAACACCTAGCTGGCTGGATGAGTTATCAATTGTATTGCTGAAACTATGTTCAATGATAAAACCAGATGCAAATGTATCAGCAGCGCAGCTGATGTTTGGAACAGAACTATGGCTTCCAGGTACACTTGTTTGGGGAAATGAACAGAAAGTAAATGTATGTTCAGACCTTATAGAAGGTTATTCTTGAATTAACACCAGTACCATTTTAATGTAAGCAGAAGGCTTAAATTTTTGCAGCACCAGAAATAAACACTTGCTTGCATGTCTTGGTCTGGAAAGATGCTGCATGCATCTTATTATAATGGTCATATACTGGGCCTTACTATGTTCTTCAAAGAAGAGGAAAAATATTTATACTGAATTATGGCAATAAATAACAAACCAAACCTGTTGACAGATTAAAACTGGCATTCCTAGTGGTTTCAGAATTTACAGTGAGATGAAGCTTGGAATCCTGCAGAACAACTTATGAAAGAACAAAATTTCACTGAGTAACTATTTTCACTAGGAGGTGAACCAACAGCTTGGACAGAATCAGAATCGATCGGGGGGAGAAGTAAAACTACTAGCCCAGAGTAATCATAGATATATTTTTTTCTTCCCTTTTTCTTTTGTTTTGTTCTTCTTTTGTTGTTATCCTGATTCTTTCACCTTTTACTGGGAGGAATGTAGGCGATTTACCATTTATTAGTTTATTCTTATTATGCTATATATTTTAATTTGTTGTTCTTTATTTTATCTTTTTTTAAATTGTTAAATTTTAATTATTCAGTTCGCGCTATGCAAATTGCATGCTAATAACTTATATAAAATATATATATATATATGCAGAAGAAAGGAGATAGCCCCGGCCAATATTTTGTTCTTAATATTATGACTACATTTATTAAGAGGAGTACATAGAAAACCACAAAAAAATAATCAACATTATATTTATTTATGATAAATATTGAAAACTTGAACAAAAATATTATCAAATTCTAATTAAAGCCACTTGAAATACTAATCAAATTAGTATCTTTTTAAGATCGTGGGTAACCCCGGCCACCTACATGTTTAGTGACCAAATTGATTTTTGGCAACACATACATCACAGTTGTAGTACAAATCGGATACACGTGCTACGTGAGCTCAGTCTTAACATATTTTGCATTGGATCCAATCCTCGTCGAATGTTTCACCGCAAATGATGCATTCTGTCTCCTGATATTGTGAATATGGCTTAGATTCAATCTTCTTTGCTTTCACCTGCATTTTCATGTTTCTCTTGACCTTTACCAAAGCTTTAGGGTCTTTGGCCTTCTCCATTAATTTCTTTTCATAAGGCGAAGATGTCTAAATCTCACTTTTTTATGTTCTTCTTTTTAGCAGTCAGTCGTTTCTTTGAGGCATCTGGAAGAGGTGACAAAACCTTAAGCACATCATTAATATTTCCAACATCAACACTTGCATTCGGCACTGTCTCTTGTAAGGTTGCTAACGACACAGCTGGAACGCTAGCTGTTGGTTCAATGTTTGTGGTTGGTATTGCTTTATGAAATTGGAAGGCAGTTGACGACATAGATAGATCGCTAGTTGACGGTTCTGATTCATTTTCAGGTGCTGTAGGACTAGGAGCCTGGATTGTTGACTGACTAGATCTATCTTCAATCGGTATATATCAGTTAACGTAGAACCTAAAAAATTATTTTCCAGACATTTGCTAGTCTTTATTAAACCTGTGAGGAATTTTAATTTTTTCTGCCAGGTCAAAGGCAAGGTGCAAAAAATCACTTCTTGTTAAAGGCATTGTTTAGATTTATAACATGCTTACAAAGTTCTCTTTCAAACTCAGGTTTAAATGTCTGTTAAAAACGTCCTAATTTTGTCTTTAGAGTAATTTGATGACCTTGTTTCATCCCTTTGATACGATCCTGCAGAGAAGTATGTGGAACTTTGTATGGGTCTGCGGCAGCTCTCTCAGAACATTTTTTGTCAATGATGAGTTGAATTGTTTTTTTCATATTTTTTTCACTCCAGTCTCTGCGATTTGTAGTTCTATTTTTAAAAATGATTTTTTATTGTGAGGTTAAACACGTAAAGAAAAATAAACATCAGCACATATAGCCGGGGGTACCCGACTTGACTTTTGTCAAAAAAATTATTCTGTTTAAAAAGCAGATTATTACACATTCATATAAACTGAAATATGAAAAATAGAATCGAATTGCAATATGTAAACAACATAAAATTAACAATTACACACGTTTATCCAATAAATATGGTTTCCGAAATAATTGATGCCAGGTGTAGTAGTGGACTAAGCCCATCACAGGCCCGGGGCGGCAAAGCTGAATGAGGCCCCCAGTTTAAGAAGTTGATGTAATTTTACAATCATTTCATTCAGTTCACATTTGTATGTATAAGTGTTTATGTTTATTTAGTCAAAATCTTGCAAGTGAAATTTAAATTCGACTTAAATAAACATACATAGAATATGGATATGGATGAGGAAAATGAAATACGAATCGATCGGCAAAAAAAAACAATTAATAAAAATAAAGTAATAGGTAGTTTTTATTTTCAATAAGTATGCAGCTATTATAGCATATTATATGTGTTTTCGTGCCTTCATTTTACTGAACTCCTCAATAACTTCAGTGAAATCAATTGCTTTTGAAACTTTTCTTTCAATTGAAAACACGGACAGATTAACGAGTCGCTCTTGATTCATTGTAGATCGAAGATAATTTTTAATTAGTTTAAGTTTGGAAAAACTCCTCTTGCATGATGCAACCGAGATGCAAATGGTCAAGAAGTATTGAAGTATAAGTGATGCACAGGGTAACGATTCACTAAAGTCTCATTTTATTATAAATTGAAGGATTTCTTGGGCTGTCCATTTGGCAGCAATGTCCACACTCGTATCGATATACATGCCTGCGGTACCTTTTTATTTCTTGGAAAACCTGCTCCTTATCAAATTCATCGTAAACTTGTATCAGCTTTTCCACTGCTACAGCCAGAGCGTCATCTGAAGCTTCAAGCATAAACTTTGTTTCAATAAATTAGAAAATATTGTTGATTTGTTTCGTGGCCCTGTATTGTTACGACAATTCTTGTATAATTGACCGACGTATTACTTCTTCAAACGATAATCCAGCACCATAAGCTGATTCACCCGGCATCGTTCTTTTTACCTTCCTTCTTCCTCGTCTCTCGATGTTACTGTCCATATTATTGCATTTTTCAGTGCCAAAAGTTAAGCATTGTCTACAATCGTAGTTCATTCGGTCACTAAATGCTTATTCAGGACTATTAGTTTGGTAATTCCTGTATCCAGAGTCATTTTTGAAGGTTGTAAATATTGAACTATATGAACTTCCTCCATTATAGAAAGCCAAAATTATATATAGGTCAAAAAGGTAAAGTCACGAATAGCCGGCAGGAGCAAGCTTACTCCTGATCTTATATCTAGATTTGCTTTGTTGGATCTTGAAAATGTTCCAAACTACTCACAATTGCCTTTATGTTTTCTTTTACGACTTTTACTGACTCATAATGAGCGCTCCAGCGGGTATCAGATAAACGTTTTAAATTTTTTCAAGTTTTCTCTTTAAACAATTGCCATCTCTGTGTAGATGGCGAAAAGAATGAATATAATTTCTCTACTGTTCCAAAACATGTAACGCTGGGAGGAACGCATGCAAATGCATGAGCTTCGCAAAGATTCAAGGAATGATTAGAACAGGGACTGAACAATGCTTTTAGATTTACTTCTCGGATTTTTCGTTGCACCCCTCCATGGATACCTGACATTGACGCGGCATTGTCATAATCTTGAGCCCTGCACAACGCAATATTCGGTCCATCTTTTTCCAGCTGTTGCCGAATGTCTTTTGACATATCCTCAGCAGTTTTTCCAGACATAAAAAAAACAACCAAGAAAGATTCTCGTACTTACACAATGTCATTTTCTATATGAACGAATCTAATAGTTTGACTCATTTGGTCTATTTTACTTTCGTCAGGAGTGCTTTCAAAAATTATTCCATAATACTTAGCCTTTTTAATATCTGCAAAAATTGTTTGCCTTACATGTTCACCCAAACATAGAATAAATTCATTTTGTATTCCTTTTGACAAATAAGAAGGTACTCTCTTTGACCCACCAGCGGCCTCTTCCAGTTTTAAGCAATGCTCTTTCAACACTGGATCATATTTTGCTAACAGCTGTACCAATTCTAGAAAATTTCCCCTGTTTTCCGAAGAAATATCTTCACGGTGGCCTCAGAAAGCAAGATTTTGTTGGACTAAAAATAGTGTTACATCTAAAAGGCGATCTAAAATGTTTCTCCATTTCTTAGTTTCATCATTAATAATCTTCAAGTTATGTTTATCAATGGTTTTATTAAATTTCAAGCTCATAATCAACGTTTTCCATTTTTCCTAAGTTTGATAGATGTTCATGCGATGATTCATGCTGCGATATCCTTGAATTTAATTTCCACCACTGACAAAAACTAGAGACAAATTTATTAGTGTCATTGTCACCCTCAGATGCAAATAACCGGCAGCAGAAACGATACAATTTCTTTGTTGATGGTGAGTATAGCATACATTTCCTTAAATATTTAGTCTCGTTTAAATGTGAGTAAAACCACGACAAAGTTACACAACGATGTGTTCCCTTAGTGCTTTCACCTGGTCTTTTTACAGATTCAAAAGGTTCGTCCTTATTTGGAAATATTTCACTACCCTTTTCGATAATCGAAATTCTGATATGCTCTGGTGCAGGTATTGGCCAATGTGCAGCATCATTGGATGAGAAGAATTCTAAGTTAGAAGTGACGTATTCTTCGGATTTTTCCGCAGTCATTTTCTTTAATTTACTAGTTGTATCGTTCTGTTTTTCAGTGTCACTTACGTTGGAGTTTTTATTAATATCACATTTAGTAGACTTTTCACCTATGTTTGTTGTCTCATCATCAATGATTTGTATATTGGATCCCGATTCTACTTCAACAGTTTGATTAATTTCTTCGGCAATGCTACTTTTCTTTTCTTTAAAATCTGAAAGGTATTTAGATAAAGATCCAGCAAAAGATATGAAGTGCAATACATAAGTGAAATTGGGACGAAAACTGTATAGACATTAAAAAGATTAGCAGTAGTAGTAAACTTATTTTAAAAATTGTAAATTACTGGTACAGGCTGTATTTATTTATTCGTATTTTATCTGTATGGGGTGATACGTGTATGGTACCTCCCAACTCCAAACCACCTCTTAGATAGGTACTAAGCATATTTTTAAAGCTTTGTTTAGGATTTGATCAAGGGAACATGGAGGCGTTTGGAGGCCCCCAGGACCAGATGCCTGGGGCTCGGAGCCCCTTCCGCCCCCCGTTTAGTCCGCCACAGGTCACGCGGTCCCAGTTCATCAAAAACAAAATGCACTCAATCATGTCTGAACGCAGTGGTCAATTGACTTCAACTGTCGGCATTTGTAGAATAACTTGTAAACGCACACAGAGATCACACAAACTTCAAGGTCATGTCGCGTGAAGTACGATTATTTGCTACAGCCGGGGCTACTAACCAGCCGGGACTACCCACCCCCCTCCTATGTTTGTATCAATTAATGGCAAATTATTACGCTTCTGCCGACTTGGTGTATATGTTCAGTTGTACATGAGTTTAATATATGTAATTTATTCGCAAATTGTTGTTCTTTATTTTGAAACTGCTACATCTATACCAATAGAATCAGTATATCTCTGTTATATGTGAACTGTATATTAAAAATAATAATATTTCTACAAATAAATTTCATTAACTTCTTACCTAAATAACAGAATTTCAGTAGTAATAACTAATCAAATTCCATTTTAATGGTATCCTATAAAAATGTTATTGCCATAAAATTCAACAAGCATCCCCTTATTTAATGTTACTTTTCCTTCAATGTTTATAACGAGTTCTACTTCCATAAAATTCAGTATATGATCAGAAATAATCTAAATTTACAAATTATAATTACTGGTGGTGACATTATTTTACAAATGATAGACTAAAAAAGGTAAGCGTTTGAGTTAATAAATTCGCAAAATAAACGTATGGCGTTGTCAAATAGATCAAATTTTTATTTAGCTCTTCAAACTGTAAGTATGACTGATAGTCATGAAGAGCAGTGGCGTACTCTTGGGGTGGGTTTTGTCACCCCCCCCCTTGAAATTTTGAAGAAATTTAATATCAGGGCCCGTCCAAAGGCATAGAAAAACAAACAACTGCTTAGACTGGTGCAGTTTGAGAGACAGAATTATATTTATTATACTTACATTGTAAAGAAATTGTTTTTTAAAGTGATATGCTCATATTTGGTTATAAGCGAAATATTTTGCCTTTTTCATTTACGTTCAATTATATTTTATTTATAAAATAACCAAGTCGTTTATTGTTTTGTTTTTTTTTCGCTTTATAACCAGGATAAAAATAGTTTAATGCGAAATGTTTTTTTTAATTTTCTTCTAATAAATAACAAACAAATAAAGATTTTATTTTCCACACAAAGACAATTTTTGGTTTCTCGCTAGCATAATAAATTTGAAATTCAGGCGGACTGCTGAAAAGATTTTTGCTGATCATATTTGTTTAATTTTTCATGCTATTAATTTTTTAATTCGCATGGGTATGCATAGGAAAATCATTTACGGATTCCGGAAGTTAGGATACACAATTAAGTTTATTTAAAGTAGATTTTTATTGCAAAAAAAAAAAAAAAAAAAAGAAAAGACTGAAAATAAATTGAAAATTAGACGTAGTTTAAACTTTGTTAGTTCTTATAGTTTGTCATATGGCTGGTTATTAGTGTATCCTAAACAAAGCACTATTGGATTTTAAAAAAACGTAACAATTGTCATTTAATATTCTTGTTGTTTCTTCGCTCAATTTTTGTGATTTTATAAAATTCCCCCCGAAAAATTGATTCAGGTACGCCATTAATGAAAATCATTGCGATTAGTAACAATTTACAATTCAAAAAATAAGGGTTGTTATCACATAAATTGTTTAGTATCCATTTGTGAACCAATAATAATTTTAACGAAATTAAAAAAAGAATAAAATACTTGAACGAAACAGTTAATTTACATGTATAAATTAGAATTCTTTTTCAAAATTGTTTATTAATTTGTTTTTTAAAAAAAACAAATTATTAAATATGAAACTGTAATTAAATCTAATAATAATAATAATAATTCAATCGCAAAAATACATTTTAAAAATAGATATCTAAGAATTTTAGAATTGTATAACTTTCAGCTTTAGTCGAAATCTCTTCGATCCTGGCAGCGGTGTACGTATATGATAACTTTATACAAAAGCTGTATTGCCAGATAAAATCTTACTGTTTTGACATACGTATTATTTATGAGATTTAGATTTAAAAGGATGTTTCGTTTTTATTCGGTAGCATAAAATATTATTGCACATTACGAAATTGTGTATTTTATATTACCTGATTAACAGAATGTCATCTATTAAATACGTGAAAAAGGTAATAATTTGCATCTCGGAAACATTTTATATTATTGTATTAAATATATTTAATTTGAGTTAAATCGGTACCATTTTTTTTATTTTAGTCAACTTTCATTGCTGGATTAAAAGTAGCACGGAATCCTCCATATACTTTATCAGTTTTATATAAAAAAATATTGAGCTCATTGCAAAAATTTCCACCTGATGCAGCATACAAAAAATATACAGAAAATTTAGTGAAGCATCGATTGCAAATAGTAACGGAGGTATGTAATTTTCTTATTATAATACTATTTAGGTCTTACAAAATAAGTTTCCTAATTATATACTAATATCTTGAGGTATTACAAATAGGCAAAATCTGTTGAAGAAATTGAAAATAAGATAAATTGTGGTCAAGCAGAAGAGCTGATTATTCAAGCAGAAAAAGAATTAACTCTTTGTCGTAAGTTAATAATATTTAAACCATGGGAATCACTCATTGCTGAAGCTCCGGCAGATCAGTGGTTATGGCCACCATTAAAATCAACAGATACTTCTTAGATTACGTTATATTTATGTATATATGTGTAAATCAGTTTTAGTGTATAGTTGTTTACGTAACAGATAGTCTATTATATCTAGATAAAAATAAACATTTTTAGGAATATTGTACTCAACGGAGTAAAATATTTGAGTACCAATTATTTCGTATTTACGACGTAAAAAGTCTTTACTAAAATTAAAGATCGTATTAAAATGTTCTTAAAATAACTACATATTATAGGAAATATTACATTATTATAAATATTACAATATATGCAGTTGTACATTTATATTCGAAACAGAGTCTTTACTTTTAATTTTTATTTACACTTTAATTTTAGTATGTCATTATTAAGGTTTGTATTTTCGTAAAAAATTAGTTCTGCGTAAATAAAATTATTGCTCAAATAAAATATCATTGTAATAAAACCAAAAATGTTCTAGTTTAATGAATAATATTATTCGGATAATTCAGGTTGTACGTTACATAAAAGATGAATATATTAAATTTAAATAGATGATATAAACATAAATAATTTAACGTTAATAACATGTTCCGACGTTAAAATTTGGGTAAATCATAACTGTCCCTCTTTTTCGATCATTAGTTTGCCTGAGATAATTCTCACTTCAAACTATTGTAAATATTTATTTCGATACAGCTGACATCCAAGTATAATAAAATAGTAAGTGTGATCGTTTGCTGTTCTCAAGAATTTCTTCTCTACGAATTAAATTGTTATAAAAAATCAAATATGTGTACTTTTTTTTTATTAATTCTTATTTCATTTTTAAATAGCATCAAACAGGATATGAAACCAGAAATTATAAATTTGCACATTATATTTCGACAATTCAGTGTTTTCGGATTATATTTAAATTTTAGATTGTTTTTTAATCTCATTTCAGCAACTCCGTTTTATTTTGTACATTTTGGTATTTTTTTAAAATACTTTCGTTAGTTTTCAAATTTTTGAAACAAAGAATACATCTTGCAAAATGCTTAAAATAATACGAATTTAAATAAAAATTATACTTGAAATAACCGTTATGTAAATAGAAATGTACGGATTGTAATAATTTTGTGTATATCTATTTCTTTTGTATCGAACCTGATGATATAGTACGTTCAATAAGTAATATACAGTAGATCATAACAAGACGTCAACTAAATTGAAAACTATGGATTAGAAAAATATAAGAACCATATAAATTCCTAAATATTTATCTAATGTGATAGTAAAATTGAAATGCGAGATTAATGACAGTCTAATCTGTACATATTCAATACGAATGAATGCGATTGTGTTTTCTAGTTTCTGTTGACTTTGAAGTCATTTGGCAAAGTTACTTAGACGTTTTTTTTTAACTTCTGCTTTTTTTCATGATTATCTTGGCATATGAGGCGAACAAATTGTTAACAGACTGTTTTAAAACTTCGTTACGCGGAATAAATCTTACAATAATGTTTCAGTAAAGTAGTGTAAGAAACGCTAAAGAGAAATAATTTTAAAAAAATTAATTTTCCTATAAATTAAAATGTACGTCATAATTTCTAAACAAACAGCATGGGACTCAACTAGTTTTATCTGATTTATGTCCTTATTGTAAAAGTTTGCCGTTTTAATATTCGTCAATGTAGAAAGAACGTTTTCAGTTAATAAAATATATAAAAAGCGTAAATTGAGGAAATTTAAGCGTAGTGTTGATTTTAATTATTTTAACGATACTGCATCCAAAATAATTGTATGTTCGCATTATAATTTCGTTATAGAATAGTAGAAAAAGATAATATATAATAATCTATACTGTTTATTAAAATAAATGAAATTAAAATAATATTACAAAACCTTATAGCGAATCAAAATTCCTTAAAAAATAGGACGAAACATTTTCCGACAAAGCCCATTTTTATCTTCATAAGTTAACAAATATAAAACATTTTTAAATGATATTAATTTAATTTTATAATAAGATAATATTTTAGTTATTTTTGTGTGCAGTTAGCAGGTCTTTTAGATTATAAATTTTCAGTTCTCCATTATAACTTATTAAAATTAATAAATTTAACAAAAACAATTCCGAATTATTTATATGCATATATATATATATATATAACGAATATTTTATTTAAATTTGTCCATTAAAAAATATATTTAAAATCTAAATACATAACACCTAAATTTTCATGTCATCGCTATTTTGTACAAAAAGTTTTTTTTTATAATGAAAAAAGTTTGCTGATATAGTGAAACAAAAAATGAATATTGTTATTTTTTTGAAAAATATTCTAGACCATTTTTTTTCATTTGAACCAGAAGTTTTTCAATTGTTAAATTATAAAATGAATTTTTTAATTTTTGGTTTTTTAAGTATACTTCTGCAAAAGTATTGCTGCAATTTCAAGATGAAAATTAACATTCCGCAGAGTTTGTATAGTGAGAAATAATTAAATTGAGATGTTCTGATTTATGCAGTTTTAATTCATTTTCCGTTGTGAACTTCGTGATTTCATAAATAGTCTCCTTCATCAAATTTTGAATTTAAAAGTCCGGTAAATATAATTTACTTTTTGATTTTTACATAACTCAATGTGTCACTCTTAGAAAATTCAATTTTATTCCATAGTCAAAAAATTAAAGTACAAACGAAAAAACGCCGTATTTTTTGTTTTTAAATTAAGTACCCCTGAGGAAAATTTTTGTGAATATTACTAGTTAGAATAATGCCCGGAACACATAGAGCATCCGTAATGTACGTAACTTATGTTGTAATTGTCAGTTATGTTATAAATGGAATTATAGATTTATAAAAAATAATTGGAAAACTAGTGAGTGTTTAACTTCGGAGAATAACGGTCTTATTTAATTTCATAAATGAAAAAAATAGCCATTTAAGTTTTTTCTTGTAATTGCTGAATTTGGATGGAATTTTGATGCTTAATGTTAAATCAATTTCCTCATTAATCAATTGTGCGAGATAAGTTTTATAGGTATTCTGAGTATGTTAGGAAAAATTTTCTAATTCTAATATAAGCATATATAGAGGTAAGCTATAAATTTCTACTATTTATATTTTCGGGTGCGAATTTTTTTGAAGTGACGTGCCAGTATTTTACAATTTATGTTATATTAACCGGCAACTAAAGGAATTGATTTGTTTAAAATTATATTTCTGGTTGTTAACGTTCTGTCAACTTGAACTTGGCTTCGCTCTGTGCTTTTATAGAATTTTTGTAATAAAAAGAAAAACGTATAATTTCATCTTCATCTTCGAGAAAAACTACAAGAAAAAATTCTGTTCCGGTTAACTAACTTTACCCTGAGTTGTTTCGAAGAAGAAAAAAAATGAAAAGAAAAACAGTTATACTTTGTCCACACAATTTAAAATAACAAAAACAAACGTATAATAAATGAATCAGTACGGACCTATTTGTCTTCCAGTATCAATATTTATCTCCCCAGCTTTTGATTACTTCGGTCCATTATGATTGAAGTAACCGTACGGAGTTATTCAATTTTATATAGCCCGATCTATGGGAATTTCAGTACACGAGGAAAGTGCAAATACAATTATAATCCGGCCTTATTAGGAAAATTATTCGCCAGAAAACATGTACAATAGCAAAAATATTCAAAAAATATCGAAGTATATGTTTATAAAGAATAAGGAGGGTATCTACGAAAACAAAATAAAAATAAAATATCTCGTCTAACTCTAGTTGTATCATCGCTCAGGGGAAAAAAAAGAACAAAACAAGTTATTACGGATTATTTTATCACTTCACCTCAATAATTCGCAAACAGATTATAAAATAAGTATACTGATAGAAAAAATGCAAAAAAAAAAAATATTTCCGTAAGAAAAAGTATAAAACATAGATAAGATAGAGACCCTGCATTCCACAACCACTGCATACTCTATCATCAACAATATTAATTTTAGCCAAGTGAACGGGGTTTTGTTGCGTCCAGTTCTCAGTTTAGTTATCGTTACTGTATAGTCCCGAAGTTGTTAACTCCCGCAAAACCAAGCAAGGAACATCCTTTTGTATTCTTGAATATTTTTTTCCTTTTTGATTACTACTCTGTTGGTACTTGACGTTCCACTTTATCGTAGTATGTTCTGTAACTACCGGTAAGAAATCTCATGAATTTAATTTATTATTTTTGTAAATCCTTAACTCAAAGCAGTTGTTCAGCTAGTAAGTATTGGGGCAGTAACAATAAACCTCCAATAACTCCGAATTTTTAGGCCGTTTAATATAGGTGTCTGTTTATTCAACGGATGGAAGCAATGTTCTTTATTTTTTATGTAAATCCTGTGGAATTTCTGTTTAATTGCTGTTTGGGGAAGGGATTTAAAAAGTAAAGGTAGAAAAAATTCTTCGGGTGGATGGCAGGGATTGGCAAAATTGGAAAAATATGGATGATTATTACATTACACAAGATTATATAAAGCCAAAATGGACTAGGACAAAGAGAAACAATAACTGAAATAAAGTTTTTCTTTGACGTAAAACGCCAGCTTTTATAAATGGAAAGATAGGAATGAATAAAAGTAGGGGAATAAGCGAAAGATGTTTAGTGAGGAAATAATATTTTGAATAAGCATAAGTTGGTATTATAATATCAAGAACAAAACACGGACGGCAAAAATTCTGAATAAGATCTGCTAAGAGGCAACGATGGCGTATTGGATTTAGTAAGAATTGCTAAACTCTCAGAAGATCTAAGAGCACCGAAACAAAGCCAAAAGTACAAATTCTGGATCATATCTAACCTAGACAGACAGGATTTGGAGGGTAGTCATAGATAAAAGAACGTTAGTCGAATTTTGAATGGATGGTGAATTTATACAGGGAAATCAGATTGTAAAGATCACCATTTCGTTTGGTTGGGGATAGAGCTTTCAGCAAGTTTAACCTTCTACTAGCAAAAAAGGAATAATATTCAATATGTTCGGAAAATGTCTGTTAACTGGTAAGGAAAGCCCATATCGGATTTTTAGGATTTCGTATACATATAATGTACGGAATCCTAATAAGATGGTTCAAAAAGGACAAAAATATCAAATAAAAATCAATAACTCACGAACGGTTTGACTTATAAACTTCAAAATTGGATTATAAATTACAATTAAACTTCTATGACAATCTATAACTTCAACTTAATCGATTACCTTGGGCGGTAAGAAACTCAAAAAACCGTCAAAAATATACAAATGGAATTTAAAACGACCCCAAAAATCACTCTTAAAGAATTCATAACTCATCATTAGATAAACTTTCAAAAATGAAATTCAAAATATAAAACAAAACGCAGAAGCTCTTTCATAAAATCAAAAAATTACGTTTAAAAGATTATTTATACCCCCCCCCCTCCCCTCGACCCAAAAATAACAAAAAGGGATGTTCACGTAAGCAATAGTTCGAGTAAACAAGTAGAGAAAAACAAAACGTATCTTAAAGATATGCACAAAGAACCGCTTTATAGGAACAATATAGCCGAGCTTACAACTTTATATTCAGGCTAACGGGGCACCGAAAGTGAGAATTTTTTGGAAACTTTTTTCCGGGCATGTGATATATTATTGGAAATTTGTCAGGACCGAAACTGAATTTCATTTCCTCAGTGAAACTTCCGAAGTTGCCGAAAAGTTCAAAAAAGCGCAAAAAAGAGCGTGCCTCCTTAGCACTGTAAGTACTATAGTTAAAAATATGCATATCCTTGAATATTTCTCTAGTGTGAAGCATCCGGTTTGCCAACTTTAAATTTGAACCCTCGTGGCTCCGAAAGTTTGAGATTTTTGGAAAACATTTTTTTCCGAATATGTGGCAGATCACTGCCGGGAACGAAACCATATTTCATTTCCTTAACGAAACCTTCCAAGTTGCCGAAAATTCAAATAAGGTCTCTGTTATGTGACAGCCTCGCACGTGATAACATTGCAATTTTTTCGTACGAATTCGTAGGAGTTCGTACGACCTGTTTCATGCGATCAATATGTTTATGTTAGTGTCCGTTTTCAGCGTTCGTTTATTCTGAAATATGAATTCTAAAAAAATAATCAATCGAGTTGAAGAAAGAATATCAGATTTTACACACTGATAAATCGATTCATTATACTAAATCGTTGAACAAATTATAAAACAAGAACGTGCAACGTAACTACTGCCTTTTCGACTGACGATTTCAAAAAAAAACAAAAAACTACTGTCTTCTGTAACTTTACTGTTTTTACAAACAACTCCGCAAGTAATGTAACCATCTCATTCGTACGAAATTTCCATACGGATTTGCATGATTTTGTACGACCAATTTTTCGTACGAATTCTGATTTAATGTAACCGCGGTCTAAGAAGACATCTCTTTTCATATCACAGCATCTTTGAAGTATAATATTAACAGTAAATAAGACTTTGTACCCATTCTTCCTCTAAATCCGAATTGCGTATCATCAAGGTGTCCATTTCGCATTTAGTTCTAATTATGAATTATACGTAGAAAAATTTTCAAAAGATGACTCAAGGATATTGTTCTATAATCTCCACATGCTTTTGCAAATTGTTTTTTGGGTAATGTTGTCAATAAAATTTTTTCATTTTTTTATATCGTTATTTTCTTTACTCGTATATAAATACGTTCCGTATTATTTTATATATATTAAATTCGTTGATGCACTAGCGCCGCTATAAACGATCGGCCATTTTTCTACGGGATGGCATCGGTCTTTGTTTAGACGGCATGGCGATTTTTTTGTTTGGGTCAGGTAGTCAGTCTACTGCAGGTAGTTGTGGATGTTGCGCGTGTGAGATTCTAGCGACGGCCTTTGTGCGTGCTTTGGTCGCGTAGATGTGTATGCACGCGGTACGATGTTTCCGTTTTCTATTTTGTATATTAAACTGTGGTAACGTTTGGTTAAAGTCGTATTGGTGTTATTTGTTCGTTGTTTTCGTTAGTTCTTTTTTTGTTTCTCCGTATCGATATATTGTTTTGTGACCCGGCGGGCATCGATGGTCTTTACAAATTATTTTCGGGATTGACTACTTTCGAATACATCGTGTGAAAACTATTCGAGTTTAATTATTTCGGTTTTATTTTTTTGATTTGAATTTTACTTATAAGAATATATATGTTTTTTTTTAATTATTTTATTTACAACAATTCAGAAGTGGGCTATGTTCGGTGTTATTCGCTATGTGTGAGCAATATGTCCGACGACCAAGAGAGGCTCGCGATTTACGAGTTACCTCGTCAAGAAAATTCTGACACCCCTGTGATTTCCGCCATCGATATAGCGGGAATAACTTCAGCTCTTACAAATGTTTTTACGAGATTCGCATCGATCAGCACATTGGGAGCGCCTGTAAGGGATGTCCCTTTATTTAGTGGAGAAGACCCGGAATCAGATATTGGGCAATGGCTTGAAACCATTGAACACATTTCTGATGAACAACAGTTGACCGAGTCACAGAAATTGGATTTCGCGAGAGACAAGTTACAAGGAGCCATGTCCGATTGGTATTTTAGTCTACAAGGGGAGTTAAATACTTGGGAGAACTTCGTCGACCAAATAATTCAAACTTTCAGTATCCGAGTCTCGATTATAACGAAACTGGATAAAATGCGGAAACGTGTACGGTCAGTTAATGAATCGGTAAGCGCTTATGTAATGTCGAAATTTCGATTGTGTACCGATTGCGGACTGCCGGAACAAGATACATTGGAAGAAATAATTATTGGATTGCGTCCCGTTGATTTGTCCGAATATGTAGCACTGAGCCGACCGAAATCATTAAATGACTTATTGGACGTCATTAGATACCGGGAACGAGTGACCATCTGCCCAAAATCGAGTAGCAGACCTTCAATCATGAACCAAACGGAGCCGTCCGTCACCAGTTCTCGAGAGGAAAGAGAAGTAGCTACAGCTAATTCGAAGATAACGTGTTTTGGATGTAGACAAAAGGGGCATTACCGCAGAGATTGTCCGAGTAATAATTCACGATGGAACCAGCAGAACAATCGACAATTAACTAGGCATCCATCGTCGTCCGGAGGCCTGTCTGTTCATAAAATCGATGTACGTATCAGTTTTATTACCGTTCAAGCGTTAGTCGATAAGGGACGTACACACTCGACCATCACGGTAACAACCGCTCGAAGAGCTAATGTCGCCTATTCAAAATCTAATGTCCGCGTATCAGGTTTTGGATCATCTCAAAGTCTGCCAGTTTTCGGCAGTGGTAACGTAAACTTAGAACTCGTAACCGTTAAACACCGCTGTCCTATACTTATCGTCGAAAATAATTATCAACCGTATGACATGGTACTAGGATTAGATGTTTTAGATTGCGGCAAATTCGATTGGTCAGGCGGATCGGGCGACATAAAAATTACACCTAATCGGAAATCTGTTAGTCGAATGTTACCACAGTTAACCACGACCGCTTTGCCGGAGATGAGGGAAATGGATCGACCATGTCGACAACATTATGCTGGCCAAGAATATCCGACCCCGGATGATAATAGGATATCTCCGATGCAGATAGGAATATCAACGGCGTTCGAGGTTGAAAACCAGTCAGAAAAACAGCAGCGACGCAACCAACGAGACGAGGAACGACAGCAATCTGTCATGTTTAGTTCAGTCAGACCAGATCAGCCTTTAGTCCAACCGTTCGTCAAGAATGATTTGCCGATTGGTGAGTTGGTCTCACATTTAGCTGACCAAATTCTAGCGACCGTAAACGAGCATCGAACTGCAGTTGCCGTCAATGAAATCGATAGTTTTCACGGCTTCGACGATTCCAGCAAAAATCGAGTGACAAATTTGATCGAGAATAAAGACGCGCTCGCCGAGAAAGCTAAATTCAACGAGAAGATGGACGAGGTCGCGGAAAACGTCAGTAAAGACGCGGAAGACTTGGATCATCCGGCGTCATCAAAAACCAGTAAGTTTGAAATTGCAAAAATCGATTCCGAAAATTCGTATCGTAATTTCGCCGAATCGACAGCGGACACATCCTTAGAATCTATGATATACAAAGAAGGTAGCGATAATCAAAAAGAAGATGACAGTGAACGATACCGTGATGATCAGATGCAACATCACACTCCGGCTCTTCATAAACTAGATTCTGTCGAAGAACTGCAAGAATCGCTCGTGAGCGACTTTGACGCTGAGATATCGTACAAACATGATTATTCAAAAATTAACTCTGAAGATCCAATTACCGAATGTAACTATAACGACCTGAAATCGCGAACGCTATTTGATTCTGATACGTCGTCTATCAAACCAGAATTGCCCAGTGGACTAGAAACGAAACCGATGTTACTAAGTGGCAAGTTAAATTCCGTGATTGTCAACGATCGTTACCAGTCAATGTTTTACAACAAAATGTCAGAATCAAATTTTAAACGAAACGAAGTCAGCAACGGTTCAGTTGATGCAGTTAATAAAGATTCGGATTTGAAATTAAAGAAAGAAGAAAAGAAGCCGTTAGCGGTTGATAATTTGATGGCCAGCGATCAGGATTCGACCTATCCGTCGTCGTCAGAACAAACGCACATCAATAGCTCCGGCATTAATGCTAACATCGTCGTCGGCAAACAACGACCATCAAACGAGGGGGAGAAAGAACTAATTAAAGAGGCTGACATCCGAAGACGTAAACGAGCTCGAAGATTTTCACAACGATATGCAGACTTCATTACATAACCGCAACAGGATGTTCTCAGGTTTTCTGCTGTATAATTTTTTTTGTTCTGTTAAAAATGTATGTCTTTTTCTCGTTGTCCATTTCATTATTATGCGAATTTATTTTATCCGTCTAGTTTACAAGCATGTATTAATATCGAAAATGAATCGTTAAGTTTTGATTCCACTTTTCCCTTATTATTTAGATCCCTAGCTGATACTCTCTCATTCGCTTTTTCTATATCTCCATTTAGATAATCCAACCATTATTCTTGTTAACCGTCCCTGTAAGATCTACTCCTTAAATTCAAACGAGGGCGTTTGCGGTCAGAATGTGCCGAGAATGTTGTCAATAAAATTTTTTCATTTTTTTTATATCGTTATTTTCTTTACTCGTATATAAATACGTTCCGTATTATTTTATATATATTAAATTCGTTGATGCACTAGCGCCGCTATAAACGATCGGCCATTTTTCTACGGGATGGCATCGGTCTTTGTTTAGACGGCATGGCGATTTTTTTGTTTGGGTCAGGTAGTCAGTCTACTGCAGGTAGTTGTGGATGTTGCGCGTGTGAGATTCTAGCGACGGCCTTTGTGCGTGCTTTGGTCGCGTAGATGTGTATGCACGCGGTACGATGTTTCCGTTTTCTATTTTGTATATTAAACTGTGGTAACGTTTGGTTAAAGTCGTATTGGTGTTATTTGTTCGTTGTTTTCGTTAGTTTTTTTTTTGTTTCTCCGTATCGATATATTGTTTTGTGACGCGGCGCGCATCGAGGGTCTTTGCAAATTATTTTCGGGATTGACTACTTTCGAATACATCGTGTGAAAACTATTCGAGTTTAATTATTTCGGTTTTATTTTTTTTATTTGAATTTTACTTAGAATATATATGTTTTTTTTAATTATTTTATTTACAACGGGTAATAAAATGAAAGTTCCTTTAAGCCATTCTGTGGGGATTACTCCATTATTATAGATATTAAATACGCTTACTAACTTTGTTATATTCTTTTCAGTTAATAAACGTATAATATCACCTGAGATCATGTCTGGACAACATGCTTTCCTTGGTTTTATCAATTTGATACTATATTGCACTTCAGATTTTGTTATTGCTGGGTCATTAACATTATTATAATTTTCTGCACTAGTTGTATCTACTACTAATGGTCCTCGACTATCATCAAATAATTTTTGTAGGTAATTTTTCCATATCTTTTCTTTATCTTTTACTTCCAACACCGGCATTCCTTTTCCATCGCATAATTTAATTGTGTTTTTACTACGTGTTCGGGTTACTGTTTTTATCTTCTTGTGCATTTGGAAAAAATCAAATTTATCAATTGATTCCTTGATTTCTGCACATTGGTCCTTCATCCATTCATTTTTAGCCTTTCGGATCATTTTCTGAATCTCTCTATTCAGTGCTTTGTATTGGACTTCATTTTTATTTTTCACCTTCCTACACTCATCCATCGTGAGTAAAATTTCATCAGTCATCCATTTCTACTGTTTTTTTGTCTCTAATTTGAGAAATTTTTTATTAATCTCTTGGCTTACGGTATTTAAGTGTGGAAGTAATGCTTCGTCTGAGAAATTTTCCAGTCTTCTATTTAATTCATCTTGTACTTCAGCTCTAATTTTTGGGTTCCTCAACTTCGTTACATCCGTTCTTATTAACTGATTATTCCCCTTCATTATGTTCTTAAATTTCAGCCGCATATTAGCTACTAATAAATTATGATCGCTTCCTATGTTTGCACTAGGGTATATTTTAACTCCCTTGATCATATTTCTGAATTTGTAATTAACAATGACATAATCAATTTGGTTTCTTATGAAGTTTTCCTTATTACCTTGGGGACTTTTCCACGTATAAAGACGTCTTTTTGATAACTTAAACCGTGTATTCGTAACGAACAAGTTATATTTTTCACAAAATTCGAATAATTTATCATCATGATCATTATTAATTCAAGTCCGTGCGGACCGACTGCATTTCCTCTTCTGTAATTGTCGACCTCCGTATTAAAATCCCCCATTAAAATGAGTATATCTTGCGGTTTCAGTTTGTTAATTTCATTTATTTAAACCTGTAATACTAATCCGTAACCTATTTAAATTTTTTGTCAGAAATTTAAATAACATAAAACACAACACAAAATATTTGAATTTTAAATATTTTTAATAAAACTCATTGCAATAAGTGAAATGTGTTTGAAAAAACTTGTCGCTCTTGTCATCCAGTAACCTCAGTGTGGAATTATTTTTCTTCACTCGTCTCTTTCAATTATTTCAAATACATTTTGTTCCAATCGGCAGTGTTGCATTTAAATGTACAGTAATCAATTCTCGAAAAAAAAAAAAGGTTTCATAATTTATATTTTACAATCCTAAAAATGATTGAATATTTTAATAAAATTGCAAAATAAGTAGACTAAATGTTGCAGATAAAAGAGAAATTGATATATATGTTTTTAAATATTAGTTATAAATACTAAAAATAACAATTTTGACGGATTTAATTGTTTTTAAGTGTAAATACAGATTATATTTTAAAATATATAATACGTAAAATTAAGATCATGCATTATTTTTTTTTATTTAAGCAGTTCTGCTTATAGCAAATGTCAAAAAAAATTTATGTATTCCGGTAAATGTCGGCGCTTTAATTTTAGTTCGTTATATTGTTTCATCAACAGGTGTAGGTAGGTTGTAAGTGTAATTAGTTGAAGTTTTGGATATATTAGGATTCAGGTTGCTTTTTTTAAAATTGAAACATTTTTCAATATACATTTTCAAAATGAGTAACTTTACGGATTATAAAGTGGGTAAGTTAATTTTTTTTATGTTCATATTTCTACTATTTTAACTGATATCTTTTCTTTTTTGTCCCGTTTGCACATATTTAATACATGTATATTTTTTCCCCTGATTATTCGGGCACATTTACAGAATGTTACATTTATGCTTATTCATTCGATAAAAGTAAATCCCGTGTAACAAAAATAATTTTAAAAATTAAAAATAAAATGTTCTCGTAATAAGTTAATATGAAATTAATAAGTGTAAATAATCGGATAATTTACCACCATAAAAGAACCATTACGTTACGAGATTCGATAAATTTATCCAATTAGAATTTTTGGTAAATTTTTACATAATCATAAATTGAAAAATGCAGTAAGATTTATTTTGACTTATGTCATCAGAAGTATATTAATGTGTAGGATCATGACTACTAATTTTTGAACAGTTTGGTTCGGACATTTTTGTGTAATTTAAGGAAATAAAAAATAATAATTTGGTTATTTGTTGTAGACTAATTACAGTACGAAATTGAATATTTTATAGGGTAGTCACCCAGCCGGGAATTTTGTAAACCGGAAAAAAAAATAAAAATAGCCAAAAACGGTATTTTTAATAAAAAAAAAATCATTTGAAACGAAAAATGAATGCATTTTTTACTGTATTTTACTCAAAGTAAACTACGAAGTTCTGTTTTATTCATATAAAATATGCCGCGGCGATTAAATATTATCAATAATAACAAAAAAATTCCATTCTTTTTGTACAATTCTAGTAATCAGGAAATCGGGAGTATTTGAACCGGAAAAACCGGTAATAAAAACCGAAAATTTAAAAATTATATTTGAATGGCCACCATGTTTTGTCAGTTAATGCTTTTAAATGTATAATATATATAGTATAATAAAAGAAAGGGGAAAAACAAAGTAATATATTTAAAAGAAAAAAAAAAAAGTGTACAAAATCATTTATAATTTGTCGTTATCTGTGTAGAAATATATGATATATTATTGGTATTTCCAAGTTTTAATAACAAACGTGGATGCAATAGGGAAGTTGTTATGCGGTTTTACCGGTCATAATGCATTGCCAATTTTTTACTTAATTATTTAACATATATTGGGATATATAGTACGCACATTTTTTTTATAAAATATTCTTGCATACCAAAAGTATATTCCATTGCCGTTGTTGTTGTCAGTTTCTCCGAAAAAAATTTGGTACTAAGGTAAGAAATTTAACTATCACTATCTAAATTCCGATTCATTGAAGAGCCGTAATAAAATTTTTCCTCACAATATTAGAATGCATAATTTTAATTTTTTTAATTAATTAATTCAGTTTATAAGCCCCTTGTAGGCGTTATCACACATAAAATTCTACTCTTAATCATTCATTTTTAAAAAATCTTCAATTCTTATTAAGAGAGTGACAATTACAATTTTACTACTGAACAGAAAAATTATTTAACGAGAATGTTTAAGAAATGAACAGTGAACTATTTCGGTTTTAAATTGTGCTTCAAAAACTTAAAAATTAATTTCGTTTTTCCCAATAAGGAGCGATTGTATTTCTGAACTCAGCTAATACAATAAAATTTAGCGATAATATATGTAATTATTTCTTTACATTTAATAAAATTATACTGTTAATTTGAAGCCTATCATTTGCTTTATTCATTTATTTTAAATGATTACCGTTTTACAAAAAATTTAAATGACGCTTCAGTTTTTTCTTGTTTTTTTTTTGAAAAAGATTTTATAAATGTAATTTTTTCCTCAGCAAATATTGAATTGGCTGATTGGGGTCGTAAAGAAATTGAAATAGCTGAAAATGAAATGCCTGGCTTAATTGCATTGAGAAAAAAGTACGGACCTTTGAAAGTGCTGAAAGGCGCTCGTATTGCCGGTTGTTTACACATGACAATACAGACAGCTGTTCTTATAGAAACATTGTTAGAATTGGGAGCTGTAGTAAGTGCTACAAATATTGAATTGTTTTATAGATGTTTATAAAATGGTTTAGAATACTCAAAAAAAACTGACATACATTATACTTTTTTGAATAATTTTATCAAAAAAAAAAACTAACACAGCGAAGTATAAGAAAAATTATTATTTATTATAAATTATTTTTTGGCGAACAACTGCCACGAGATATGAAAGATATAAAAACTGTTAAATTTTATTCCCATAAATATTTAATTTCTAATCCAAATTTTATTTTTACACGGCTATATATTATAAACAAATATTCAGTTCCGATGCTGCAGATAACCTGCCAGTTGTTCGCTGTTATAGATTTAAATTTTAAAATAAGGAATAACTCTGTTGTTCCGTATTTTTTAACGTGTTATTTTCTAGTGTTAATTTTCGTTGAAGTTCACAATTATATACAGTCATGGATTTACACCACGAACTTAAATGGGCTACAGCCCACAGCGGCAAAATTCTAAAGGCGGCAAATTTGCATGAGATTGAAAAGTTGTTTCTTTTGAAAAATATTTAAAATTTCCAAAATATTGTTACATATTATGGCGTTTTAATCGCAGCAGGTTAAGAGAGGAATGTGATAAAATAATTTTTTAATTTGCATTAATGTATAAAAAGTTAAAATGGGAATACATTGATTTAGGTAAAATTTCCAAATGATTATAGACAAATGACACGTAAGCAGGGGAATCGAGAAATTAATTTAAAATTAACGAAGTGTAAACCAGAACGTGCATTATTATTAGGCGAAACGGTTATAATATTAGCAGTTAAAGGGAATTCTCGAAGTGTGCACGAGACAATGGCTGGTCGGCATGATAAGAGGTCAAACAAGACTGGAAGAAAAACTGAAAATTCACAAATATAGCAGCGGTATCTCATTGATACGAAAAAGTTAAGAAGATTTTTCGAAGATTTATTTATATTATTTCTTGCCGTACCAAACGATGAAAGGTGCTCAAAGCACGTGCTGGGCCCATGAAACTATTCTGAATAAACACGCTAATGGCGAAAATAATATATTAAGAATAAATGTACACTTTATTTAATTTTTTTGATCATTTAACAAACAAAAGTAAAGACTCAATGTAACTAGAAAAACCAACTTTAACAACGCTACAAAAAACATAATTACAATAACATGATAACATGATGGGGAAAAACACAAAGAAAGATTAGCGCTGAATAGAATTTTCTCAGCAGGATGCTCCTTTCCTACAATGAAAAGAATTAAAAAATTTTTCAGATCAACAATGTCTTGCGTCGTAAAAAATGTAAACTTTAATTGACACATGAAAGAATAATGTATGTATAGAATTATAATAAAATTTAGCCATGTTTTAAAAATGTGTGAAATTTTTTAATTGAAAATTAATTTTTAACTTTTATGTCCTTTCTTACTTCAGTTACTCGATTATAATTTTTATTACTTAATTTATAAATTATTCCAAGGGCGGCAGAAATTATTGAGCCCACAGTGGCATTTGGCTATAATCCGGCCCTGATTATATATGTAGATATATGTGTGTATGTGAGTATGTGCTGTATTTAATTATAATATTAAGGAAAAACTTAACTATAAATTAATTAAATAAAACAATAAAACTTTAATCTAGATAATAATTTATTTAATGAAAAGGGAAATTCCAGGAAACAATAATTGAAATTAGTTAATGAAAGTTGTCCTGGAAATCATTGTTTAATGGAGATGTATTGATAAGGAATTATCATTTTTTTGTTCTGTTTAATAAGTTGGTATTATAGACTACAAATTGTTTTTCAACTTGTCCCTATTCTAATGACCTTTATTGGAATTACATGATTTCTATAAATTTGGGAAAGTTAGGAAATTTCGAATAAAAATTATAATTCTGTTTCTCGTATCGCGGACAAAGTTTGACTTTATTTATTTATTTATTTTTTCCTATACCTAAGTTATTAGTTCTATTTCTGTTTTATTTATTCGAATTATTACATCATTCAAATTTGCTATATAATTTAAAACATTTAGTTGCTCGTAGTTCTTAATTTTAACCATTCTATTATTAAGGATAATTGTAGAAATACACTCAAATGATTTAATAAAATGATAAGAAACTCGTTGTTTTTAAGTTGTATCAATATGCAATTTTTTAAATTTGTTTTCGATGTTTACACTACTGTACACATGATACAAAACTAGATGGTATGAATTTAACAACTATTATACTCTATGAAATGTTCTTATCTCTATTCTAAGGCAACCATTTTGTGGACTGTATGTGATTGCATTAAATGATTCAAACTGTTAGTATAGTACTCACTTATGTTGACATCTTTAGCAATGAATTATTTGATTAAGTAAAACAGTATCATTTGTTAAAATCATATTCTTTTTTCAAAGTTTTCTTTGCATTAATTTTTTATATAGGAATAATGGTAGTTCGTATGAATTCGTACCCATGTGAACAATTACTTTAAAATTTTGTTAGTCATATACGAATAATCATTCATAAATCTGTTATACACCTTTTAATTATTCGTTGTACCGGTGTAACTACCATTTATTTGTAGAGTACATCATATACATATATTCAGCAAAGAATTTAAATGTAAATTCTTTAATAATGCCTATTCAATCAAACAACTTACTGAAGTGTATTTCGAAAGTAAATAAAAGCATCATTAAACCTATCATGTTATAACACAAATGTTCATTTACTCATTTAAGTCTAGAATCTTTTCAGGTTTTTTTTTTTTTTTCTTATTTTATGTTTTCACATTAATTATTTTATGCGCGTTTGTGCACTATTAGCAATCAAAACCTATTCATCTGAAACAAATTCGGTTAGTAGTTATTGAAATTAGCCTGTACAAGCAGACACAAAATTGACACAGTTGAGGACTTTCATGAAACGAATTGTTCATCGTTTAGTATTAGTTTTCGGTAGCCTAAAATGCTACAACATTCGTTGATTTTACAGTTTGACTTTATTTAAATTCGAATTCCTTTGTTTTCTGTCCTGGCTGTTACTTGATAGCAGCCGTTTTAAATTTCGCCCTGTATTTGATTTAGGTCGAGGTATAATAGAAAGTCGAAATTAATATGTACATAATACTATGGTATTCCTGGTAAACTTCCTATTTCCTATTGAGTTAATCATATTATAAATTTTTATCTGTATGTTTATGTTTTTTTTGTTTTTCTTCTTTTATTCTTATACATACAGAAATTATGTCGAGAAACAGGATGGACTCCTATTACATCCTCACGAAGTTCCACCAGTCGCAATTGTGTTGAGTGCAACGTTAAAACAAGACTGAGTGCGGCAGTTACCACATTTTGCAGAACAATATAAAATAACTTTTCTACGTATACGACAATAAAATAGCAACCTTTACTGCCACTATGTCGTCACGGCAGCCTAGTTGCTAGAGCACTTGACTTCCGTTACAGAAGTCTTAAATTCGATCCCAGACGGCGACAAAATTAACCGTTAACACAATCCATATGGAAGGTAATGGTAAACACGAATACCATCATATGCGCGCTACTAATGTGCAGACATAAATAGGACAGCGTCGCAGGTAACAATTGCTGTGAACACTATGCCCATGTCTGTACAGCTAAAATGTACGAATAGGTAGTCGCGACGCTCAGGAATTGAGTATGGCACTATGATGAATTACTACTGCTATAAAAAGATTATATTTACCGATAAGAATGGAGCAAGCGTAAACGAATTTTTAGTTAACGCGAAAATGTTATTTTTTAATATTTATTTACGTTCTTCGGGAGTAAGTTTGCTTCTTAGCTATATTTAAATTTATAGGAGTACAACGATAAAAATCTTGTTGGGCAGCACTAGATGTTGAACGAAGATGAGAACAGTTTGGTCGCAGTATAAATATTTCGCAAAAATAAATGCTCTATGATTGCTAATTATATCTTTCTGCCTCATTAGGCACTCCATGTGCATGTACATTCTCATCTGGGATACAGCGTGGGCGGAAAAAAAAGTATGCTAGTGCAAACTTTGCATCATGCACTTTTTCATCCACGATTTTTGTTTTTAGTTACTTTCGTGATTATATTGCTAGAATGAATTTTTCTTACACGGAACAATTCTCTGAGATTCTCTCGTGTGCTAAGAACGCGCCATCAACTTTTTCTTTTATTTCGTTGTATATTACCTGTATCGATCTAACGTGTTTCTTCTGCATGTTTTATCTTGCGGCGAAATGAAAGCATAAATTTTGTACTTTGGCGAAATTTTAATTTAGATTCAGCGACGTTTAGTGTACATACATCGCACGGGAAAACGAGGAATGAAAATAATTACTTTTATAAAAAAAAGAAAGGTCTTTAGATCTATTTTATGTAAAATTATACAAGCTACAGATTTTACGATGATTATTCTTAGTTAACAATTGGATATTTCCTTAAATAAAACTTCTTACAACCTTTCACAGCGGTTCGGTCGGGGAATTTTGCTATTTCATTGAAAACGATACTAAAAAAATTCGCGTAATTATTTTGCTTGATGGAAATTTCTCCAAAGCTGTGACTTGTCCGTTAAACTATGTACCTTGCCTTCCGCACTTGACGTTTTTGATCGATTATACTTTTCCACATTTTAGTCATTAAAGATAGAACTTTTTTATGTTTCATATGTTTTATTCTTTCAGAAATCTTACTCATGCCCTTTTTTATAACGTTAGCCCAGATTTTAAGAGTGTTTTGCTGTTCTCAGTGGACATTTTTCTTATATTTCATGGCGAATGCTTCGTTATGTTTAAGCTCTCTGTTTTTGTTTCATATTTTATTACCTATATTGTTCGCTAGACACTGCTCGTCAATTTTGTTTTTTCTTAAAACAGTTTATTCCATCTACCGTATTTAATTTAACTTTTCCCAATCGTTTCCTCTGACGTCCTTTCCAATACATTTTAAACGCACTATTTCCCCCAAGTGCGCACGTTCGTTATTCCTTTTTGTATCGCTTTTTCAGCGTCATAAATGCCTTTCAATTTCTAACCTATTCGTTTATTTTCACCTTTTCTACAAACAATTGTTTTAATTTTTTTCTTTATTTTTTATTCGATTAATATAGTAACGGTTCTAAACGTAAAAAATTTCGCACGTAAATGTTTCTTTTTCATTCTTATTTTTTTATTGCGTAAGTTGTAACACACGAATCTCGTAATGATTATTTTATTTTATCTGATGCAGGTAATTTTTATTGATTCAACACTATCATCAGACTGGCGTATTTATTTTTTTATTTAATTTTTTTGAAAAAACGATATGCCATATTCCGGTTTTTGGCCAATCACAAGGCTGTAATTATCACAATTCATTTCAATTTCTAATCGTTTAAAAAGTATGATTTCATTGGAACATTTATAAACAAACGTTTATCCATCTTTTAAAAATGCAGAAATTTCACTTTTATTAATGGAAGTATAGATATCGCTCATTAAATACAATAACGTCATAACTCAAAAAATAGCGAATTTGAGTTATGTGTATAGTTGGAATGCATTTTATGAGTACAGTTAGAGATTAGAACGCCATATTTGTAAATAAGAAACTCGACAAAATAAGCGTTGCTTTTGGAACGGGTACACCGTTCAAAGTATAGTAAATGTAAATGTTAATTTCCATTTCCTGTGAAATAGCGTTTTTTGAGTTACGACGTTATTGTATTTAATGAGCGATATGTTAATGTTAGAAAAACATTAACGCGGAAAAAGAGAAACATTTCGAGTACAATTTGAATTAAAATAACAGAATCGGTTTGAGTATTTAAAATGTATTTCTTTTCGAAATCTGTTATTCTTCGTATTAAAAAGAGAATATTTGTAATTTGTATATAGGCGCTCATTTATTTATAGAATTATTTTAAAACAAGAGCAAATAGTTTATTATCATTGTTTTATATGGTTTTAATGCTTTAAAATTTCAATCACCACACGGATGTTTTTACCTGATTAATAATGTACATTAATATATAACGTTCTGAAGTTTGAAATTAACCGTGAATTATAGGAGTGAAGTGTGAGATCTTTTTTAATCTTAAATTTACAGGAACTAATAATATTTAATATGCGTAAGTAGGATTAGTTATATTTACTTTGTTTAAATTTAAAATAATGTAATACTATGTTAATAGGATAATGGGAATTTAATAATCGTTAAATTTTAAGATATAAACTCTTTTTAATTTATTATTTGCTACAAAATTAACTGCATTTCAAGGTTTTCATATTGAAAATCTCCAACTTTAAATACTCGTGAATATAAAATTAGAAAATGTTTTAAAAGGAGCTTTATTTCTTTCGAATGATAAAATAATGGTCTTACAAAAATGCAGTAAACAAAGAGATACTCTTGAAAATACACAATAAGTTATGTAATACTTTTGTCAAATTAAAAAAAAAAAAAAAAAAGAACAAGGCAGGTTTAAAAAAATGGAATTAAGTTCAAAATCTGATGTACAAAAGTTCCTAAATGTGAAGTGAATATAATCACAAAAAGTCCGAACATGATTAGTTATTAAAAAGTTTAAAATATTTTAACTATCTAATAAACTATTAAAAACAAACGGATTTCTGTATTATTTCAATTAAACGTTGATATTTTTCTGTTCCGATGATATGCAACTCCGGATTATTTGTGATACAGCTTACCCATTATACCTCTCTCAAAATTACCATATGCTATTTTTGCTGTTGTATTGATAATATTGCATTCTAATTTCCGTTTGTTATAAATTTGATGGCATATAAGCCATTAATGTCATGAAGAAACGTTATGGAAATAATAAAGAGAAATATTCACCAGTAATCGAATAACGAAATTAGAAGTCCTGAAATGAACTATTTCAAAAATTAGAATAAGAAAGAACAGTAAATAACAGGACAAGGTAAGTAAAATGCAAAAAAAAATGAAAACAGAAATTATTAACAAAACAAAAAAAAATTGCAAAGAAATATAGGAAGTACGAGAGGAGAAAAGAAATTACAGCATCAATAAGAAACAGAAAAAGAGCGTACATGAAATACATAAAGCGAACGAACAATCCGTTAATTTTTAAAAATGAATTCACACAAACTAAAGTACGAAGAAATATCGTTTAATTATTTTCTGTTCTGTGAGTGGCTGAAAACTAAGATATGGCGTATCGTTCTTTTAAAAAAAATCAGTGTGTTCGAATACAAAACGTGGGGAATAATTTAAATGTATAGTAGCATGTATGCTTATTTTATTAAATGTTAATTGCCAGAGAATGGATTATAATGACCCTGGTTAGTACGATTATCAGTAACAGTGGCGTGATGATCAAACATTTTTTTGATTAGCTTAAAACAATTGATAAAAAGGAGAATAAAATTAGCACATATAATTAACCTTAAAATAAGGTGGTTCGATACAGAAAACCTGACATTTTTATTGATAGTCGTGTTTCTAGTTTGTTTGTTTTTTGTTTTTTTTTCTTTTCATATTTTCGTTATCAACATTGTAATTACCTTATTCCTTTTTGCATATGTTTTATCAGAAGCGCACTTATTTAATGTCGAGTACTTAGTGATAACGCGGAATTCCGAAATTATTTGTAAATAATAGTTACTACTTACTTGAAAAATGTCTATCCATTCATCGTTGAAGATAATAATTAATGCGAAATACTTAAAAAGCTAATCTATTTATATTGTGATTTATTCGTATCAATCAGTAAAGTTATTTTTAATTTTTTTTTTTTTTTTTTTTATCTGAATCATTATTTATGTAAATACGGTTTCTAAAAATTTTAGTAACGATTTTCTTAAGGATATCTTCCCATTCAGAAGAATGCGAATTTAAATGAAAAAACTAATTCGAAACTATCCAATATTCATGTTCCGAATTTCTTCTGTGGCGGTAAATGAGATAGTTCTTTTAGTATGTGTTTTATGGTACTGTTAACTGAAAAAGTGTGAATTAAAAAATTAATCTGATGGATAATTTATCAAGAATGTTTCCTGTTTTTTCATATTTGAACTACTCTTAAATTAATTCGGCGTGTATTTACGCATTAGCCGAGCGTAATAGCAGTGAACATCCATTATATAAAGCTGCAAGAAAAAAAATCGTACAGACCGTTCTACAGTAACTAGAAAGTTCATTTTTTTTTCAATCGACATATTTTCTTCGTCAGATAGTAAGAAAATTATAAGACCCTCAAAATTTTAAAATAAAAGGCCCCGAATTTCAAAAAATGTAAAAATCAAGCTTTAAGAAAAAAATTAAAAAAAAACTCCACAGCCGGATCTATATGAGTTACAATGTTGATTTTCTTCTTAGCCTGTTCGCTAAGGTCTTCAGAATACAGGAAAATTAAAAAATTCGAAAAATTCTGATGTTTAGGGACCAAAATTTGGACAAATACACGCTTAAAGCAGAAATACTAGAAACTAAAAAAAAGGCCACAGCTCTTCCCATGGTAGCTGGAGAGTCACTTTTTTCTTTAAATGATGTATTTCAATTGTTAGAATATGGGAAAAATATGAGACCCCTGAAATTTTTAAATTAAAGGGCCAAAATTTGAAAAATAATTCAAGCATAAAAATTCTGAATTGTTTCGAGTGATGGTCAACAGTGACTTATATATTATTGCTTAGATTCTAATAAAAAAAAAATAAAATTATCATCGCATTTAAAAAAAAAATATTGTTAATGTCGTATTTTAAAAAGAATTAAAATCAACATATTCCTGTGATATATATTACCCTGTGGTTTCAGATATTTTAATCTAAATTTCACTTTTTTGATTGACGTATTCAAAATATATGTGAACGCTGCAGTCTTTAAGAAAATTTACAAAGTAAAATAATTTAAAGTCCGAAGGAATGGGCCAGCAAGACCAATCCCCTAGTACTTGTATAAAGCTATTTAGTGATAGATTTAGGATTTACCTGGTGATAGTAAGAGCAGCAATTTATATTATTTGTCGCTCATACTCTCATCATAGTGCCATACTCAGCTTTTGAACGTCGGAAACTATCTGTTCGTACATTCCAGCCGTATAGTTTTAGAAATAGTGTTCTTAGCAACTGCCATATGCGACGCTAGTGTAGACGCAAGACTACACGTAAAACTGATATTGTGATTGTTTGATTTATCACGATACACAAATGCAGTCCTATTTATATCTGCTTACTACGCATCAATTGCGCGCATATTATGCATGTCCGTCATTGCTTTCCATATGATTCTATTAACGGTTAATTTAATTATTTATTTTGTAATATCTGTCGCCGTCTGGGACCGAACTCGAGACTTCTGTAACGGAAGAGGAGTGTTCTAGCAACTAGGCTGTCGTGACGACGTCGCTCATACTATTTTTAGGAAATTAAATAAAACGCGATAAATCATGTGCCGAAAATTAATCCATGTGTATTCGGTTAAAGATTTCTGTGATTTACGTTTACGTAATGTTAAATTTAAATCAAATATATCGTATTTTGAAGTTGTGAAATCGGTTATATTTTATACGTGCATCTTTTTGCTTTTTTGTGTAACAGAAGGAACATATTAATATTCATGGTTTTTTAATTTTTCAAAAATTCGGAAATTTCATTAAGTAATCGAACCATAATCTTTTTGTGCTTCCTACATACTTTCTTTAACCAGATGTTGTTTCAGCTTTAGCAGAGTTCATTTCCACCATTTCTCTATATATTGAAATTTAATCCTTTTGTTCGTAATTCTTAGATGATGGGTCATTGCCCTTGGTTGGCGTTCTCAAAAAAGCGAAGAAAAAAAAAGTTTTGTTACCCATAAACAGTAAGTTTTTAATCGACATACAACACACCCGGGAATTTTTTTTTTCAAAATTTGGGTGGATGTTGATAGTTTGATAACGGCGTTTTCGGTTGTTCATTCGCGTTATTTTCTATCAGTTAAAAATTGTGTTCCGACTTGAGCATCTTCGATTTAATCAACTTCATCGTGGCCGATAAAATCAGTGAGATCGTTCTTATTTATCTCTTAATTTTATCTGCCGTCTGTTTCAGTTTTATTTTATTTTTTTAGATTTTATTTTTAGTTTATTATAAAAGATCGCATTTCGTTATTCAGTGAATATTTTATTTAATTTTGATTTTATTGCTCGTTTTTTTCTCTTTTCTTTTTTTTCCTGTTCCCTTTCTCCTTTGTGTACATTTCCTCGTTCAGGAAAATCATATTCTTTCCTTGTTAGACGAGCGCGTCTAAAGGGGGCCATTCTTTCCGAAGATGAAATCTTAGAAGGGATTGAATCTCTGATCCCTGTTGTTTCCATCCGACGTATATGCTGTTCTTCGGATGGCACTAAAATCTCATCCTGTTCAGTAGAGCTCAGGTTTCATAGCACTACTCTCCTATGAATTTGTTTCTATATTTAAAATGTGATTTTCTGTCTCCTCTAGTGTCTGGTTGCCTACGCAGTGCTACAGACGTTTTCGTTTTGGTCACACTGCGAAGCAGTGTTATAGTTCCTCTAACACCTGTTCTACTGAGCTTCTAAGCACTCCGTAATGCAGCAACCTACAGGAACCGCCCGTCCGTCTCCATTCTAAAGGCACGCACTCTGCTCTGAATGGATCGGGCAGAAAGATATTACACGCACCATGGTTTTTGAGAATATTTCATTTCAGGAAACGTATAAATTTAAAAATAACAATCTAGCCTTTCGTGCTTTTTGATATACCGACCGAGCCACAGTACCCTTCTAATAATTCTTCTAAGTCTCCTTCATTACCTCCCTCCTTTCATTTCTTAAATCTCCCATATTTCATAAAAAACCGTAACTTAAAAACGTCTTATAAACCCTACCCGCAGTTTTCTTCTCTTCCATTTAATCGTATCCTATCTCCCTCTAATGGATGATCTCTCAACAAATTTGTTCTTCTTCCGACTAACTCTATTTCAATCAATAATGCTCCCAAATCCTGTTGCTGTCAATTCTGCCTGTTGGTTACTTCTGATTCTTATTCTTCTATTTCTCCTCCTTTAATTGAAAATATTTCTGCAGTAATCGTGGAAATATTTTCTTCTGATAACATTGCTTCCTCTTCATCCTTTGTTGACTTTTTATTCCGCTTTTTTTCCAGTAACGTACAGGTAAACTAAAATTACTTTTTCTATGGTTAAGAAAAAAGGAAGGAAAGTAAGAAGATCCGGGGCTGGACTTTCTTCTTTCTGTTCTCTATTTTTTTTCCTTATTCCCTAAATCTTTTTTACTTATTTTTATAGCCTTTTATTTAACTCGCTTTGTCATTTTGTCTGTTTGGGGAGAATCTTGCGAACGATTTTTCATCTACTTCCCGATGAATTAAATAAGTGTCCTTTTTTCAGAAATCCTTGTTATAGATGACAGTACAATAATATGCAACATCTGGGTTTCCAACTTTAAAATTAGACCCTCGGAGCGCCGAAAGCTCGAAATTTTGAAAAAGAAAACTTTTTCAGGCATGTGATATATCGTTGGAAAGATCGCTATTTGTCAAGAACGAAACCATATTTTATTTCTTTAATGAAACTTTCGAAGTTTACGAAAAATTCAAAAAAGCACGAGATCTAATATGTAGCTCCTTTGCGGCGCGAGTCTTATAGCTAAAAATTTTGAACAAGGTTGAAAATATGCACATGCACGTATATTTCTTTAGTTTGGAACATTTAGGTTCCAACTTTAAAATTAGTCTCTCGGGGCTTCGAAAGCTCGAACTTTTGGAAAAAAATTGTTTTTTTTTCGGGCATATGATATACTGTTGGAAAGAGCGCTATTTGTCGGGAGCAAACTCGTATTTCATTTTCTTAACGAAACATTGGAAGTTTACTAAAAGTTTAAAAAAACCCAAAAAGGACGTGTAGCCCCCGTTTGTGGCTCGGCTTTATAGCTAAAAATTTTGAACAAGGTTAAAAAAATGAGCATCCTGGTGTATTTCTTTGCTTTGGAACATTTGGGTTTCCAACTTTAAAGTCCGACCCTTGGGGCGCCGAAAGCTCGAAAGAGGATCAAAAAAATATTTTTTTTCAGTCATGTGATATATCAATGGAAAGATCGCTATTAGTCAAACATTGTGTTTCATGTGCTGAGAATTCCGTATGTATTGTATGAAAAACAAAAGACAATATAATTGAAAGAATGCGATCCATTATTTAATAATAAAATGTAACACAAATTTCTGTAAATGTCCTACAATCAAGATATTGAATAAAATAAAGCAAAATAAAATACAATTTTAAATTTATTGTTTTTTTACTGAAATACATAGTAAAAAGTGTCCGGACTAAAAAATAAAAAAATAAAAAGAACTTTTTAAAAATAGCCTTTTATTTCTGCCCTAAAAAGTACAAAATAACTTTATTAGTGTGCGATTACCAGATACGCATGTTAACATTAAAATCTGAAACTAGAAAATATTCTGAAAAATAAAAACGGAGGCCGCAGATTAATGATTAAATATTAATATTATAATACATTCTAAGCCAAATACAATTCCAACCGCATCGAAACATAGGCAATGGTAATAATGACAAAATAGTTAGTGACGGCCTATGCGCACCCATGCAGTTAACGCTTCCGACCAAACGAATTCTGCCAAGTGAGGTACAGGCTATTATTAAAAAAATGCCGGCAAGAAAAGCCCCAGGAGAGGATATAATTACTGGTGAAATGTTGAAAAAGTTGCCGCATAAGGGAATTCTTATGCTTACCTATATCTTTAACGCCATCCTAAGATTGGGCTACTATCCTAGATGTTGGAAGGATTCGATTGTCCTTTTAATCTCAAAACCGAATAAAAATCCTAGCGAACCGTCTTCGTATAGGCCGATCAGTCTATTGAATACCTCATCTAAAATATTCGAAATGATTTTGCATGAGCGGATTTTAAATTCTATAGCAGAAGCGAATATTATTCTAAGTCACCAGTTTCTATTCATCGGGTCCATAGAATAGCTGATAGAATAGCAGCAACCTTAGAAAGAGGATGGTATTGCTGTGCGGCGTTTCTCGATATTGAGCAGGCCTTCGATCGGGTGAGGCATCAGGGTCTGCTGTTCAAACTTAAACTAGTGATACCAAATGATATCTTCCAGGTAATGTCAGCATACCTATCGGACAGAACTTTTCGAGTTAGGATTGGCTCAATTGTATCGGACAAATTTGCTATTAAAGCCTCTGTTCCGCAAGGCAGTATTTTAGGACCACTACTGTATCTGATCTACACATGAGATATTCCAACTTTAACAACATCAGTAGCCGCAACATTTTCTGATAACATGTGTGTACTGGGAGCGCATGAGAATCCGACTTGCGCTTCGGTTCTAGTCCATGAACATCTGAATAAAATTCAGGACTGGGCGAGTAAATGGAAAATTAAAATTAATCATTTAAAAAGTCAGCAGGTCACCTTCACGTTGAATAGAGGGAACTGCCCTCCCTTAAATTTAAATGGGCAAGCGCTCGTTAATTGCAACACCGTTAAATACCTAGGATTGGTACTGGATCGTCGACTTACTTGGGGAGCTCAAGTTGCAAACTGTAGACAAAAGGTCATTGCCAGAATCAAGGCGCTAGGGTGTATTTTTAATAGAAAATCTAAGGTCACCCTAAGGTGTAAAATACTAGTTTACATGGCGGTTGTAGCCCCATGTTGGAGATATGGGCTTGAAGTATACGGAACTTCAGCAGTGAGCAATATCAGAAGACTACAGCAACTGCAGTCACGAATATTAAGGCAGATGGTTAACGCTCCGTATTACGTGTCAAATAAAACCATCCATGAGGGTCTAAACGTTCCGTATGTCAACGATGTGCACAAAGAACTATATAACAAGTTCTACAATAAGTTGGCAGTTAACGATAACCCGAATATAGCCAGCATGAGGCGGATGAGCCTTCCGGATTGCACACACCGGAGACTGAGAAGGACATGGTGTAGAGACGTTTTGGCAAACGGATGACTAGGGAAAGTTTACAACAGCAGATACGTCGTCATGTAGCATTCCGCATAATCGATTAGCGTTACGTATTAATCTATATAAATTTTTCTTATGCGTTTATTTATATAAGACAGCATTGGTTAATAGTTATTGTAAGTCCTGCTGTAGCTATCGTATGTTTCGCTGTTGTCTCTGATCCGCTGGGAGAAGAGATGATATTCTTAATTTTTCTTTTAGTATAGGGTCAGCAATGCCACCAATAGTAGTCATCTTTGACTGGCGTGGCAAAAAAAAAAAAAAAAAAAGCCAAAACTACAATCACCATTATATTGTTCCATTGTTACGCATCACAATACCACACACGCCGAATATTTCTGTAACTGCGGCCCCCGCTTTTATTTTTCAGAATATTTTATAGTTTCAGATTTTAATGTTAACATGCGTATCTGGTAGTCGCGCACTAATAAAGTTATTTTGTACTTTTTAGTGCATAAATAAAAGGCTATTTTTAAAAAGTTTTTTTTATTTTTTTTATTTATCTAATCTTTCTGCTGAAATATAAAATGAGTCAATTAAATCAGTTGTATAACTGTATAATTTTAGTTTTCAATGTCTCCTCTTTTACTTCTTCCTTATTTGTAAATCGTGCAGTCGCTGAAGTGTTCAAAAGCACTGTCGGGTTTCGATACATTTATTACGTCTTTTTCTCTTTCGAATGCACTGACGTCAAAATAATCTAGCTCAGTACTTAAACTGAGTTGCATTCGAATTATTTCTGTTTTCTCTCACATTTGCTATTCCATTAGTTCAGCGGTGAGATTGAAGAACGCATATAGCAAGAGCTATGTTGCAAGAAGCTTTGCGCAGTATAATTTAACCTCAAAGGTTATCATTGCATTTCTTCAAAGGTTTCAAAACCTGTTTGCACTGATCAGAAAATTTTTCTTTGCCTACTACAATTTTCTACACAAATAACCTCTTTCTCCTTCTTTTCATTACTCTTAGAATTTCCTTCTAATTTGTTAGCTCCAACTTACTTTCTCCTGATTTCTAATCGTTACAATTTACTTTCCTCTGTTTTTCTTCGAGCCTATTTCAATTCCATTAATACAAACGTCTTTGCTTTTCTTTTTACCTTATACCAACTATTGTGCCTTCTTACTATTTTTGTCTTCTCTTTTCTCAATCCCTATACTTCTAATACGTTCTCTGTTTCACCATGATGGCTGCGTTCAATATATTTCAATGGAATTGTCGTAGCCTCAAAGCCAATACAAATAAATTAAAGGGTCTATTGGATATTCATAAGGTTAGTGTTGCTCTCATCTCAAAATTGTGGCTTCGGTCAGGCACGAACTTTAATATTAGAGGTTATAAAATAATGGGTATTGCTATGTCAACAAGTTAGGAGAATAACAGGTTCCTACCATGGCTGTTATTTTTGATTACTAACATGTTTGTTCTTTTTAACATTCGTTCTATTATTTTATATCTCACAACTTTACTTATCTATAAATTTTAGTTTCGCTATTTAGTATTCTTCATTGTTTGTTGTTATTGTTCTGAAGTTGTTTTTTCTGTTTTTAAATAAAGTGTTTAAAAATGAACAAATTTTTCAAATCCTAAACAACTTTATTGAAAATATAAATTCGTATTTATCCTTTATTGAAGGAGAACGTAATTGTCAAATTTTTAATAACTCCTTATTATCAAAAGGTTTTACGTTTTTTATTAGGACTTCACGAAAAAATAAAAGTATGTTGTATTCTAAAAATAGTATTTTCTGTATCATATAATGGAAATGAGATTTTATTAACAATTCCTGTAAATTTAAATATATAGGCGATAAATTAGCATGGATATTCTTATGTTTGGAGTCATTTATAAATCTTACCACATCATTAATACAATGTACTCATGGGCCACAATATAATAAGAGAAAATCACAAGAAACGTCTGAATTAGTAAATTTTTAATTTTTAAATTATAAACAAACATTAGTTAAATAATAAAATATAAGTTTGTTACTTATATTTTAAAACATTCTGCAGAATGATCATTCAGTAAGGAAAAAAATATTTTGATTACAGCCTACAAAAAAAGTTAGTTGTAAAGCTGAAATGATAATTAAGAAAATTAAGTGCTTTCCTGATTACAGTGTCCAGAATGTTTCAAAAAATGTTCGTCATAGGAAAACTGAAGCATGCACAATTATTATGTTTGCTTTGATAATCTTTCAATATACTATACATAAATTTATTACTATTGGCGCACCCAGGATTTGTCCCTGGGAGAAGGGGGGGGGGGATAAAAGAGTAGCATATAGGAAAATGTAAGGGCGGAGGTTGAACATGTTGGGTATATTTATATATCTCCCTCTATTCTCTCATTTATATATTTATTTGTGTGTAAAATGTATTATTTAAAAAAACTTCATATTTTTATCAAATATTAATTTTTATTGTCAAAAATTTTGCCAGTAGCAAATTTAGCCGTTATTAACAGTGTCCGTTTAATGAAAATATAATAGCTAGGAATTAGTTTAGAATTGGAAATGAATTATGTTGAAGTATTGTTTTTTCTAGATTTTACTCGGATTTATAAAAGCAGTACATAGCATACAATTCTACTTAGCGAAAGGGCTTAACAATTTATTGGAAACGAAGTGAAATTTCACATTACGATAAAATTACCATAAAATCCGTACATTTTTCAAAACAATATTTTAAGTTTCTAACTTGAGTCTTTAAAATGAGCAATCTTAAATATTACTTTTTTAAATTTAAGTAATTGTAATTAGACAATATAAAAATTTTATTAATACATATATTTCAGATATATAAAAGAAACATAATTTGTAATAATATCTTATATAATATCAACAATTGTAATTCAGTTATAATTATTAAGCGATTTGCGGTTACTCTATGTATATTTTGTTTTTAAATATCACCTGCTACTAGATCAAAAGTAACAGATATAATAGGATCCTGTTATTCTCCTAACTCGTTGTCGACATAGCAACACCCTAAAATAATTAGATGTGATCGGAATGACGGGTATGGTGGTTCCGCAATCCTCGTTAAAAATGACATTCTTTTCTGCTCTCGCGATGTTTCTCTGAACCTTTCTCTTATTCCTAAAAATTGAACACAGTGCACATCTCTATCCGTATTACCCTTCCGCATCCTATTCACATTGTCTCTATCTTCGTTTCCCCCAATTATGATCTTCGTTAGTTCCCTCTTTCGTCTTTTTACAACTCTATTCGGCAGCCATTTATCATCGAGGGTAACTGGAATGCCCATTCGCCCTTGTAAGGTTGCACATCCTACAGTTCGAACGGTTTCATCCTTCAGAATGGTATCCTTTCCGATAATAATGATCATTCCCCAGCTTATTTCAGGAATCCATCTATCTCTAGTTCTGTTGATTTGACCTTTGCTTCTTCCACTTTTGGTCGTAATTATAACTGGAGAACTCGTACGGATTCTTACGGCAGTGACCATGTTCCTATCCTTATAACTCCTGTTAACTTTTCCTCTTCGGCTTACTTCAGGCCTCTCCATTCTCCTCGGTGGCACCTTTCCAGATCAAATTGAACTCTGTTTCGTTCTTGTGTTGATTCCTCACCCCCTAGTACTGAACTTGATTCCGATGCTATACTTCTATATAATTCTTTTTTAAACTCCGTTATGTCTTCTCTCTTCTCCTACCCGCCATCATACATCTAATAACTATAATAAAGCCTCATCTTTTTGGTGGAATGAGGAATGCAACAGCGCATTCCACCATAGTCGTGCCACTTTTAGAAATTTTTTTATTCAGATCCTACAACTGAAAACTAGAATAAGCGAGCAAACGCAAGAGATAGGTATATACTTAAAGTCTCTAAGAGGTTCTCCTGGAAAAATTTCTGTTCTTCATTCTTTAGGAATACCTCTCTTTCCCATATTTAGAAAAATGGCTAGAGCTTTCAAATCCCCATCCTCTGAACGTTCCTCCAATCTCAACCTTTTACAGATAGCCTAGAATCCTTTCTCGATTCCGTTGTTCCTGTTTATGTTCCTAATATTGATGAACTGTATACAACTCCACTTTCGCATAATTCCCTCCACATTTCCTAAATTCTTCTTTCAATATTTATTAATTAAAGTCTGTTCTTTCCAAATTTTCTAGCCCCACTCCAGGTTTCTTGACGGTACACCTTTTCCTGTCCCAACGATCCCTTATCTTTCTCCTGGATCTTTTTAATCGTTTCCTCTCCAGGAGTATAACCCCTCCCTCTTGGAATTCTTTTATCATCATTCCCATTTTTAAAAAAAGTTCTTTTTTACGTTCGATTTCCTTGGCATCCTACACTGGAAAACTGTTCGAAGGTATGTTGAACAAGCATCTTATTTGGTGGCTGGAACATAATAATGTAATTCCTAACAACATGTTTGACTTTCGGCCTGCATTGATTCCCCCAATTGTGTTTCTCTTTTTGTTTCCCACATACACAAATATTTTATCCAAAAACATTATACTTTGGCTTCCTTCTTCGATGTATCCTGTGCCTTTGATAATGTTCATTTACCCACCTTAAAATATAAGATGACAGCAATTAACGTTCCAGTGCAGTTTACTTTCCTTATCAATCTGATGCTGAACCGTTCTATCCACCTCGCTGCTCCATCTTTTGAAATTCGAGGTCTTCCCCATGGTTCCTCCATCAATCCTACTCTTTTCAACGTGTGTATTATCAGTGTGGATTCTCTTCTTCTAAATTCTTCTACTTTATTCTTTGCTTATAATATCCTACACTTTGCTTCATTTTATGATATTGTATCAGCCAGTGAACCACTTAATTCGTCTCTTACTGTGCTGGAACATTCCCTTTCCTCAATTAACCTTTCTATTTCTCCTACTAAATCTCGTTAAGTCGTATTTACTCTACGACCTTATAATCCTGTTTTTGTCTATCTATCCCTAGCAAATACATCCCTTTCTCGTTTTATTTGTTTTCGTTGGCTTGGTATCTTCCTTAATAGTCGGTTATCCTTCTTCGAACATATCAAATATCTTTCCTCTCCTGCAATCAGAAGGCTAAACCTGCTGAAGGCCCTGTCTCCAACCAAATGGGTTAGTGATCCTTATATCCTTATTTATCTATATAAATCCATCATTCGTTCCAAATTTGATTACTATTCATTTGTCTATGCCTCGGTACTCTTAAATCCTCTCCTATTCCCCAGCAGTTCTTCCTGAATGTAATACATCACATCTTTCTATTCGCAGATCCTATTTGGGCTATCGTTTTCTTGCCTTACGTCTTCCATTCACGTCCTCTACTTATATCCATTCCTACCTTTCTATTTATAGGAACTGGGGTTTCACACCTAGAAAATCCCCTATTTTATCCCTCATCTCTTTTCTGCTTAGCTCGTTTAACCTTTACACAATTTCCTTTGACAATTTCCCCTATTTCTCTTTTAATTTCACGGAACTATGCTATCCTCCAGAAATGTTTACCATAACTTAAGCTCTCTTAATTTCTTCCACAGTCCCTAAGTAGTCAGGAATTCCACAGTACTATCAATTTTCAATTCCCATCTCATGTAACCGCATTTACGATGATTCCAAGAGATCGGGTGGGGTCGGTGGCTCTTTTATCCTCCCAGATTCTGATTTTTCAGAATCTTTTCGTCCGCCTTCTTTCTGTTCTACATTCATAAACGTATTAATGACTATCTTACGTTCCATTATTTTCATTTTCCTTAGTCACCTTACTTCTGAATTCTTACCTATACCAGATTCCATGTCCGCTCTTCAGGACACCTATTCCACCCCTTCCTGATCATTCCTGTGATTTTATTATTTTCCATATATGCTCACTAATCCACGTTCTTTCTTCCCTCCACTCCATTTAAATTGGTTTGCTGTGGGTTCCCAGCCATTCGGGTATTTTTGGTAATGAAGCGGCAGACTCCTTGACTCGAATTGCTGCTTCTTCCAAGCTTGTAAAAGTTTCCATCTTAGGTTTTGGTGGAATATATATGTTTCCTCTTATTTTAATAATTATTCTTTCTATCTGTTTGTTCAACCTAGTCTTTCTGGCAATCCGTGGTTCTCTTTACTTCCTTTATGTCGTCGTTATGTTGTTGTCTGCATTATTCGTCTGCGTCCTTATGCCATACTCTATTATCTTCCTCTTGTTTCCGTTTTTCGTTAGTTTCTTCTCCATATTGTTCTCTCTATCCAAATGAAGAGCCTGTTTGCGATGCTTACCATGTGTTTTTTGGGTGTCCATCTTTTTCAATCGAGCGTTCTGCTTTCTATTCCAATTTTGCTGCGAATTGGTATTTCTACTCTATATTGTGTCTCCTATATCCTGTCTTTTCCTTCTCCACAGATTGTTTTCATAGTTTTTTCCTTCCTACTAGCAATGTCTGACCGCACCAAAACATAACTGATTCATTTCCCTTTTTAATTGTTTCTGGGTGAAGGTCCTTGGTTGATGAGCCCCAAAAAAAAAAAAAAAAACAGAAAAAAAAAGTTACGACACCCCGAGAGGCCAATTTTGATGAAAATTCTTATTGGTCCTTTTTCAACCGAGCCTAATTTTAGATTTTCTTACTTTTTGTTAAAGTCCGGTTAATTGTTTAATTACTTTCTTTCTATGCAAAAATTCTAGGTTAAAGAATATATTATAAATTTCCTCCCCTAAATTAAAGATATCTAAAACATAGAGAACTTCCTTCTTTTTTTTTCCACTTATCTTTTTTTTTTTTTTTTTTTTTTTTTACACTATATCGCATTTATAATTATGTAATTAAACATTCTGTGTTCATCGCTCGTTCGTTAAAGTGCTTGTCTGTAAAACATACGGTATCGTGCTATGCTGTGGTTTCTCGGCGACGACCGTTTAGTATAAACATTTCTCGCAGCGGCGATTGCTTATTATAAACATTTATGTTCTCGCGGTTTTTAGAAAGGCCGAGTAATGTAACTGAGGCTAATCGGATTTTTCGTTGGGACTCTGTTCCGGTCGGTGAGGATATTTTCATTTTTTTTTTTTTTTCTCTTCATCTTCTTCTACTTTTTTTTTTTCTTCTCTTTACATCACCGTTCGAAAAACGATAAGGGGGTTATAGCGCATTGGCTTAACGGTGTTACCATATATTCAATAAGAATATATCGCACACAAAATATTTCCGCTCAAGAAAACTTATACGATGGCGGGAAATAATAAAACAGTTTCATCATTAAAATTAAAACTTAATGACAAGCCGAAACGGCAAATCAGTGACAATGATATTAACACTGTTAATGGAAAAAAGGAAAACAAAAGGAAAAAAATAGAAACACGAGAAACTTCTACTCTGACACGGTACGAAGAATTAATTGCCAGCAAGGATAACCAAATAGCTCAACTGCAAAAGCAGGTAAATGAGCTTATCGAAAGGTTAAACTGCATTGATCAGTCACATTGTGTGGAATTGCAAACTCCGACACGTGACGGTACTCCCTCTAAATCAGTAGATATTTCAACTATGCCTGACATAACAAATGAGAATCAGCTGGTAAATAAATTTACTCCACTTCCGCCACCTGTATTTGTGAGTAACGTTAAAAACTTCAACTTACTTAAAAATAAAGTAATCACACAAACAAAAAAAGAACCTACCTTTAAGGGACTTCCTAGTGGAGATATTAAAATATCTGTCCGTGATAGTGACGATTACCGCTCGGTTACAGCCTTTTTAAAAGATCTGAATAGTAATTCAGCAAGTACGTCAAATGAGTTACTACGTGGAATTACATATCACACGTTTCAACCGAAATCTGAACGTCCTTTTGCGTTTGTGATCCGTGGATTACCGCCATCAATCGACCATGAGGACATAAAGAATGACTTAAGAAAAACTGGTCATGAAATTATTCGGATAAGCCCTATAGTGAAAGTATATAGGGATACAGAAGGAAGACGGCAAATCAAGAATTTTCCACTGTTCAAAATCGAAATCTCCCCAAAAGCGAACAATAAAAACGTATACGAAATAACTAATCTTGCACATTGTAAAGTCTCTATCGAACCCCCTCATAAAAACAATAAAATCAAACAGTGTCATCACTGTCAACGAATAGGGCATACCAAAAATTACTGCACTCATCCTCCTCGATGTGTAAAATGTGCCGGTAACCATCTCACCAAAGAGTGCAAGAAACTTAAAAAAGACCAACCAAAATGTGTCTTATGCGGTATGATAGGACATACAGCTAACTACGCTGGTTGCGAAGTCCATCAAAAGTCGAAAACGCAGTCCCAGCCTATAAAAAAAGTGGTAGATCGTGTTAGAGAGGAACGAATCAGACCTGCAGAAAAAGTGCAAGCAGGAAAAACATTTGCGCATGCAACCAAATTGAATTTAAAATCACAGGAACAAATACAAATTCCTCCACAACAAAAAGATCCAACCATTAACGACGTTATGGCTATACTTCACAGTATCCAAACTAGTATTAACCAGCTAAATATACGTGTTACTCAATTAGAAACTAAACCATTGAGCCAACACACAAAAAGCCAAGGAAAAATAGTGAAATGACTGACTCCTCGTTTCGAATACTAACCTGGAATGCCAATGGCTTGAGTCAGAGAGCTCAAGAACTCGAGGCTTTTCTTAACACACATGTTGTTGACGTCGCATTAATCTCAGAAACACATTTTACAACAAAAAGTTTTATCAGAATTCACGGCTACACTACATATTGGACTAACCACCCAAGTGGCAGAGGACGAGGAGGAACAGCAGTGATAATTAAACAGAATATCAAACACTATTTACAGGAAGAAATACAATTGAATTTCCTACAAGCCACAGTAGTAGCAATAAACTATAATGGCGCAGACCTCAATCTAGCTGCAGCATACCGTCCGCCCAATAGTAATTTTGAAAAAAGTCAATTTATTGATATCTTCAATCAACTCGGTCCTCGTTTTATACTTGCAGGTGACTTTAATGTAAAACACACCATATGGGGGTCACGTTTGACGACACCAAAAAAAGGTGCTGAACTTCTCAACGCTATCAACATATGTTCGTGTAAGTTCTTTTCATCGCGGAAACCTACTTACTGGCCAACAGATTGCGCGAAGAATCCTGATCTCCTTGACTTTTTCATTACTAAAGGAATCGCTGCCAATTATGTGCAAGTAGAAGGAATTACGGACTTATCGTCAGATCATACTCCGGTACTTATGACACTAAGTTCTGTAGTGATTAAAAAAAGAATTCCGCAAAATCTCACCAATAAATATACTAATTGGAATCAATTTAGAGAAAGCCTTGACTCTTCAATTGAACTTAAAATCAGGCTTAAAACTATTAGTGATTTAGAACAGCAAGCCCAGCACTTTATCAACTTGTTGCGAAAAGCTGCTAGCCAGGCTACTCCAGCTCTTAAAGAAAACGTTCCAAATGAAGTACTGTATCCTATCGAAGTTAGGAAACTAATAAAAGAGAGAAGACGTGCACGGAAAATAAAGTTAATAGGCTAATCAAGGATTTCAAACAGAAAAGCGTCACAAACTACTTAGAAAATTTAAGCCCTGCAGCGGACACAAATTATTCATTGTGGCGTGCAACGCGACGCTTCAAACGTCCACTACTTCATATTCCTCCTCTCAAGGATGAACAAGGGCAGTGGATTCGCGACGACAACAGTAAAGCTGAACTATTCGCTTCGCATTTAGCTTCAGTCTTTACAACACATAATATAAACTCCCAGATCGATACAACGAAAAATTACCAACCTTTCCAGCAAATAAAACCAGTAACTCCTCTTGAAGTTGCACAAGAGTTAGATAATAATATGAATCCCAAAAAGGCTCCTGGAATCGATGAAATTTCACCTGGAGCGCTTAGAGAATTACCACGTAAAGGAATTATCATGCTGACATATCTCTTTAATGCCTGTTTCAGAATGAGATACGTACCAAAATGTTTCAAAATCGCTCAAATCATCATGTTACCGAAACCTGGGAAACCAACAGAAGTAGTAACTTCGTATCGACCAATCTCTTTGTTACCTTCCATATCAAAATTATTTGAAAAACTACTCCTTAAGCGACTCAAGCCCTTATTAAAGATACCAGATCATCAGTTTGGCTTCCGCAATCAGCACTCTACGATTGACCAAGTGCATCGTATAACTAAGCTAATTGAAACAGCCTTTGAAGAAAAAAAATACTGTCCGGCGGTTTTTCTAGACATATCGCAAGCTTTTGATCGAGTCTGGCACGAAGGGCTGATCTATAAAATGAGCAACCTGCTATCGGAAAATATGTGCCAACTTCTTGAATCATATATCTCTGATAGATCCTTCAGAGTTTCTTATGAAGAAGCAAAGTCCAAATTTCATCCAATACAGGCTGGTGTTCCACAGGGTAGTGTCTTAGGACCTTCTCTGTATTTATTGTATACAGCTGACATTCCAACAACAGCCAAGACGACTACTGCTACCTTTGCAGATGACACAGCCATCTTGTCAGTTGGCAATTCCCCAGAATTGGCTACGACTAACTTGCAACATGCAGTAGAAAAAATTAGCAAATGGACATGTGATTGGAAGATCAAGATTAATCAAGAAAAATCAGTGCATGTTATGTTTACGCTTCGTAAATCTAAGACCTGTCCTATATATCTTGATCGTCTTCCTATTCCGAGATCGGACTCTGCTAAATACCTGGGTATGCATTTAGATTCCAGGCTGAATTGGAAGACGCATGTCAAAATGAAAAAGGAACAAACCATGCATAAATTAAGACAGATTTGTTGGCTGATTAGGCGTTATTCTAAACTCAATCTGTCCAATAAGCGTTTGATTTATTGTCAAATCATCAGACCGATATGGATGTATGGTATTCAACTCTGGGGCTGTGCAAAGACATCCAATCGGTTGATTATTCAGCGCGCTCAAAATAAGTGTCTCCGAAACATCACTGGAGCTTTTTGGTATCAACGAAACGAAGAAATACATTCCGATTTAAATATTCCATGGATCGATGAAGTCATACGTTATATTGCAGAAGCGCACGAATACCGACTTCACAGTCACCCAAATCTAGAGGCTTTAGAACTGCTACTTTCCGATGATGACTTAAGGCGCCTTAAGCGCACAAAGCCTTATGAACTAGTCACCTAATTTATTCTGTAATATATTCGTATGTATGTATTTTGTGGATATGGGCATATACTTGGTGTGCGAGCGTGTGAGTATTTATATGCGCGTATGATTATGTATATATCTGTATATTAGGAGTTATGTAATTGTACATAGTTTCTACTCTGCTCATGTTACAAATTAGTTAGATTAAGTTGTAACACTGTTTTAAAAGTAGTGCTAATTTATTTACTATAATAAGATTGTACTGAAATATACGTGTAAAAAAAAAAAAAAAAAAAAAAAAACTTATCGTTCCGTTACAATCTGCAGCAAATAAAAGTTACCGTTCTTTTTGGTAATCGATAAAGAATTTTACAAGTTAATTTAAACTGGAAACTTTTTTCCGCGCTATTTTGTTAACTATTTCTGCTCCTTAGTGAAAATAGTTTAATCAGAAGCTCAAGCCATAATGCATTTGCCAGGTAACACGCCCAACACACTTAAAGAACATCCCATTAAAATGAGTAGTATTTTTGACGTAATCAGAAGTGTTTACTTTTTATTTGTTTTATCTTAATTGTTATCGTTTGAGTGTTTGATCGAGTCATTTTTTCATTTCCATCGATCCGGATTATTCGTTTGATTCATTTTTATACTCATTAATTTAATTTAGAAATTTATTATGTGATCATGCACTGGTTTGTCTCGTACGTAGTTATTTAATTGTAATCAGAATTTACTTTTCTCATTTCTGTTAATACAATACTTATTCCAAAAATACCGAAAGTTCACTTCGAAAAGGCGAACAAAAGTACCTACCGACTTGCTAACGAATTAGTTTTGTAAAACACGATCTATTAGCCAGTGATGAAGCGCTCGGCACACTCGAAACACTAATTTCTCGTTTCATTACGAGCGAATAAAATTATAAATGTCGAATTCTTAAAGTTTTACGAAAAAATTTATTTTCTAAAAAAAAACCCAGTTAGAATGGTTATCGTTAACACGATTTTGATCTTTTTTGATGTATGTACTATTGCGCTCAGTGCATTAACGCATTCTTTGTTCTTATTTCGCCATTATTATCTTTTCATATCGGTTTTGTGATGGTCTCTTGTAAAACTTGTGTATGACTTTCAATGGATTTAACTCGAATCGTCGACCCTGCAATACATTTTTCAGTTACGGGAGTAACCAATAGTCGCACAGAGCCAGCTCGGGCCGTAAAAATTGATGCGGTATTACTGGAATGTTGGATTACGAGAAAAAAAATCATAAATGATTTCGGCCGTATGCGATTGTGGGTTGTTTCGGTGAAGCGTTAATGTGTTCTTTAAATCAGGTGTTATTTTCGAAATACGTTCCTACAATGTTCGAAGAACGGAACAGTAATCTAGGGTGTTCGCGGTCATTGAAGGAGGCGAAAAAATCCTGATAAACCAAGAACCTAATAAAGATAGTGATTCTGAAGGTTTTTTTGTTTTTTATTTTTATTTTGTAGAAAATGTTTTTTTTAAAACCTTATAGAGTTTGACAGTTGCGCGTTTATTTAAATACCTGTGGTGAAGCGAGAAATAATCACATCAATCGTGGCAAGCACTCTACCCCTAACAGATCGTTTTACATACCTACTTCGTCAGCAGACCGGTGTGTAGCTTTTTTCGCCATATGGAAGTGAACTCTTAGTATTTTTGGGACAGAAATTATATATTTACATACGTATATATACCTTTATATGTTGTAGAAGGTGCTAATGGTTGTGTCGCTTTTGTTTTTTAATCGGTTTTTGGGATTCCGTACAGATGTAATGTACAGAATCCTAACGAGGTGGTTCCGAAACGACAGAAATATCAAATTAAAATATGCAATAACTCACAAACGGTTGGCTTATAAACTTCAAAATTAATTCATAAATTGCAATTAAATTTCTATCTATGGTAATCTATAACTTAAAGCTAACCGATTACCCTGGGCGGAAAAAAACTCAGACAACTATTAAGAATATATAATATGGAATTTAAAACGACCTCAACAGTCACCCTTAAAAATCCATAACTCATCGTCAGATGACTCTTTAAAAGTGAAATTCAAAATATAAAACAAAACGCAGACGCTGTTTCAAAGAAGCAAAGTATTTAAGCCTCCCCCCTTTTGCTCTGAAAACAAGAAAAAAAGGATGTTCAAGTAAGCAGTAGCTCAAGTAAAAAAAGTTGAGGAAACCAAAACGTATCTCTAACATATGCATAAAGGATTGCTTTATAGGAAAACTATAGTCGAGCTTATAACGTTATATTTAAAACTCTCAGGACGCCGAAAGCTCGAAATTTTTTGAAAAATTACTTTTTTTTTTCGGGCGAGTGATATATTATTGGAAATATCGATATTTGTCGGGAACGAAACCGTATTTCATTTTCTTAACGAAATTTTTGAAGTTGACGAAAAGTTTTAAAATGCGTGAAAAATAACAACTTCTTCTTTGCGGCGCGAAAAATAAGATTTCTTTGTTTTAAATTTAGTGCTCGTATTATGTAAATGTAAATTATAGTTATCTTTAAGTTAACATACAGAATCCTCAGCGCATGAAACATCATACTTGACTGAAATTGTTTAAATTGGCTCTGCGCTTTTCGCAACAGCGGACAGATTGTTCTAGCTAGGCTGGTTGAATTACACAGCTGAACATCCGTTTGTGCTATAGTAAGATTTATATCTACAACAGCCATACTCGTAATGTGGTCTGAAAGTAGGTTCAGTTTTGATTCACAGTTATTTTCGTAATTTTGAACGTTTCGAACAATTTAAAGGTCCAGTTCATCTGGCAGTTTATTTGATTATTCCGTACAATATGTGGTGAACGCGAGGAAATATACTGAAGCGAACTATTATTAATAGCCTTTTGTAATCTTTCCGAATTTGTTTTTCAGTTGCGATCCTCATGCTATATGCTTTCAGCACTGAAATTTAATTGATTCCCTTTTGTATTCACTGTTAATATAATAAATTCCATTTTTCTTTTACAATTTGCCTTTGATTTTTCGATTAAAAGACTTTTTCTGTTATAATGGCAGCTCTATTTTGCCGATGAGTAATATTTATATTATTGGGAGAGTTGAACTCTCTCAGTAAAACTTTTGGAGGGGCTTGAGCTGCGTAAACCCCTTTTGCTGTCTGCGATTACAAATGTAAATATTAGACGTCAAATAAATGTTATAAGTGAGAATTATTTAAATGGAAGCGCATATTGCTTGAATTATTTAGTGCTCATTATTATGGTGAAATATTTAAGATATGAATAAAATAACAAAAAAATGAAAAGTTTAATGTCCAATTTTTTTGTTTCTGACGATATTTTATTTGCCTTTGCTTCAATTTGTTGGGTTTTGTCATTTTACAAGCGAAAGAACGTTCGTGTAAACTCTTGAACAATTCTAGTAACCGGAAAATGGAGAGGATGTGGACCGGCAATAAGCCGGTAATTTAAAAATTATATTTGGTGGCCATCATGTACGAGCAATTATATGTTAGTAGTTATATGTATGTGTGTGTGTGTGTGTGTGTGTGTGTATATATATATATATATATATATGGGGAAGGCGTGTATAATGAAAACAAGACAAGGACAAAGTTTTTATATTAATCGAATACAGTTTTAAAAGAAAAACTTTAATAGCCGTTATCAAAAATTAGAATATACATTACTCCATTCACAACTTTGAAAATAAAATCATTTATAAAATAGGAGGTTTATATTATACTTATTTTATTATAGGATTAATGTTAGCGTTTTATAAGTAACCGTAATTTAGAATTATAAAAATGCCCTTTTTTTTTTAATAGTTCCAATAGCCATCTGTTTATTTGATTTTACTAAAATTATTCGCACAACAGTGTTTTTGTTGATTTTAATACTGTTTTGTATGGATGCATGCTATTGTTAATGATCATTAATCATCTTTTTTCGCTTTGTATATATTTTAATAGTCAGAGACTATTTTTGTTATTAACTACTCTGTTTCCATTAACCCCTTAGTGCCAAACTGAAAAAAATATGCTCAGTTACCAATTTATATGTAACGCAGCAGATTGTTAATTAGATTTTATGAGAATTGTTCGTAGGGTACTAGATAATCCGCTCCAGTTTAGTTCATATTAATACGTACAATGTTGTCGTTGTTTAGTTCAATCGCTGTACGAAGAATTATCGATAAATTTATTTTATATCCTACTGAAAAACGGAAAAAATGTTAAAATACTTCGATTTTAAGGATAAATTTATTTTATATCTTATTAAAAAATTACAACATATACAAATTTGTAATTTTTCGGTTTTAAAATACTTAAAATTTAATGTAAGTAATTTTTGTAATTAGTGGAATTCGGAAATAATCTTAATATATGTATATGTATTTTCGAAAACATTTTACAAAATAAGTAAAAAAATTAACGATTACGTGCATGAAAAAGTGCAATAAAAATGTGCAACGCTTCACAATTTTACGTATCACCCTTACGCAGGGGTCAAGCGAATCTTCTTTAACCCTTGTGTTCGCACCCAACTTTACCTACGTTGTTACGCACCCGGGTACCCACCTCTTATTTTTCTCCATTTTTCGAATATTACGACCCTGAAAAAGCTTTTTAAACGTTTATTTCTATAAATAGACGTCACTATTGATAAAAAATGTCAGTTCTCACACTTTTGGCGGAGAATGCTGAGTATGCACGATGTCCAAGGAAGCCCGAAAAATAAAAACGATGCCTGGGAAAAATTGTCAAAAAACTTTATCAGGAAATCATTATAATCATCACTATCAATACTATTGCATATCTAACTTTTCTAACTCGGCCAACGTCATAAAAAATGTCACAGCTTCCGAATCCGTCTTACTATATAGTCTGGTAGGACCTTTCAACTGAGTTCCCTTTTTATAGTTAAAAAAAGTAGGGGTATGGAAGGGTCCTCATAAGGCATAGTAAGTGTTTCGTGTTTGAAGACTTTGTGGCGACCAACCACGCGTGTTGTCCAATATCATTTAGAGCCATTACTTCCCATTTTAGAATATTTTGAGAATAATGCGATTGACTCTTGGCAACACTGACAATACAGATGAATGGAACCTGGCAACACTGGCAGGCTGAATGTGTGCGTCGTGTAAGCTTGGATTTCAAAAGCTAAACAGTAGTGTTTTGAAGTTCTGTAAGCGAAGACGTAATGTTACTAAAAAATAAATAAAACTTAATTGAATACCGAATTTTGAAATTAAGGAACAACTATCGATAGCAGAATTTGCAAGGCAATTTTTTATAGTGTTTTATTTATAAATTTCGATTTCATCCTTTGATTCTATTGAACAAGTTAGTAATGCACGAATTAAATCTCAGGTTGAATGCGGCACAGAAAGAGGCTTATTTGAAAGCGATATTAGGAGAAAGCAATATAGATTCCGATGTGCAATCTGACAGTGAAGATGATGACTGGTTACCAGATGAAGTTTTAAACGAGCATCCCGCTTCTAATAGCAATGAATCTGGTTAAAAAGGCGAGAATACTGACCAAGAGAGAGAAACTGAAAGCAGTGAAAGTGAGGCAAAAAGTGAGGTAGATGTTCAAACGGCAACTGCAGCATGAGCAGGTAGCTTAGAAAACGCTTGGATAGCCAAAGACAAAACTATATGGAATAAATCGCCGCCTTTTCAACATCAAACTGCACGTCACAATATAGTGCGTCAGCGAAGTGCTCCTCACAGAAGCACAGACACTCTTTCAATAAACGACACTTTCAAGAAGAAATTTACAGTGCATATGATGGATATTATAATTCGTCATACGAATAAGAAAGCCTTGTCAGTCTACACTGAATTCAATGCGGCGAGTCCAAATTCATAAAGAAAATGGAAGCCCGTTAATATGCAAGAAATGTACTCGTTCATAGCTGTTTTGATTTGCTCTGGTGTGAATAATGCAAATACTGACCTTACAAGTGATATGTGGCACGGAACTTCATATCCCCTCTATACAGCGACGATGGGACTTAACAGATTTTAGAACATTGTGCGTTTTATTAGATTTGACGATGCCAATATACGGCAGCAACGTATCAAAGAAGACAAAGCAGCTGCAATCCGTGATCTTTGGAGAATGCTGAACGCAAATTTATCTCAGCTATACAAGCTGACTGAGAATGTAACAATTGATGAACAACTTTATTCTTTCCATGGTCGCACAAAATTTATACAGTATTGTATTCTTTCTAAGCCGGCTAAATATGGCATTAAGATTTGGTGGATTTGCGACACTGAAAATGCTTATCCATTTGCGCGGTGTCATTTACGTATCAAGGAGAACGAGTCGTAAAAGAGCATGCAGCTCCGTACCGAGGCAGTGGTAGAAATATTACCATGGATAATTTTTTTACAACGTTACCGCTTGCCAAACACATGCTTTCATGGAATTTAACTATCGTTGACACTTTGAGACCGAATAAATCTTATGTTCCAAGTGTGATGACTCCACATAAGTTGAGATAAGTATATTCTACTGAATTTGTTTTTAATGAGAGGATAACAATGTGTTCATACGTACAAAAGAAAAATAAAGCTGTAATTATGTTGTCGACTATGCATTCTGACACTGCTGTAAATGATGACAGTAAAAAGCCTCACATTGTAACATCCTACAATAAGTATAAAGCTGGCGTTGATACCATAGATCAAATGTGCACTCGATACACTACACAACGCCGTACTCTGAGATGGCCAATAGCTATGTTTTTCAACATGCTGGGTATTAGTTCACTTGCGTCGTATTTGATTTATTACGAAAACAACAAGATGTTTCCGAGGAGAACAAACCAACGACGATTATTCATGCGCCAATTGAGTGAACAACTCGCAAAACGTTCAAATAATGTGAAATTACAGCACAAAAACTGTCATTGAGAGTGTGATCGGGCAGGCACTAAACCCCGTTGAAATCGTTCCAGATCCTGCTAATGAACGAGATAAGTCAGGGAGGATCAAAGTCACTGGCTCCTGTCATATTTGCTGCAAAGCAACAATAATGAGAAGGAGAAAAACACGAAAGGCATGCTGCGATTGCAACAAACCTGTCTGCAATGAACATGCTACAATCTTCGAGAAATGTCACAAATGCAGGTGCTAATTAATTTTCCACGTTTTTTTTTTTGTTATTCCATACCATCCCAAAACATATTTGATGTATAAAAATTAAATAAAACTATCCTAAATCAATAATCCAGTCAAAAAGTTGTTTTTTTTAGGTGGGTACCCGGGTACCCGGGTGCGTCCGTGATGTATCTATACTTTACACTCGATTTTTTCTTAGTAATTTTCGTTATTTTTTATTCCAAATAAATTACCGGCTTACAACTGAGTTAGATAACGACGATCCGGAGGTGTTTGCTGAAATTCCTACTTTTGACCAAGTTACATTCAAAAATGCACCCGGGTGCGAACACAAGGGTTAAATTGTTCCAATTTTAGTATATTTATTTTCGAAAAAATTTTACAAAATAAGGTAAAAATTTAACGATTTCATGCATGAAAAAGGGCAATAAAAATGTGCAACGCTTCACGATTTCACATATCATCCTTGCGCGGGAGTCTACTCAGGCTTCTCTGTGTTATTTCAATATTAATATATATATTTTTGAAAAATAGTTGTAAAAATTTTAATTTAACTTTAAAATGTAAGATACAATTTTAGAATAATTACTGTAAATGGTTACTGTTGTTGTTGAATAAGTTATAAATTTATGTAATAAAAACCAACTTTAATAACAAACAAAAGTATAAGGGTAAAAAATAATTTATAACAATGAATTAAATAAATACCTTATGTGAAATTACCAATACTCAATACAAAATATAAAATAAAATAGAACAGCCTAAAATTAAACTTTTATATTGAAAAGTGGGTTATTATTATTAGGTAATTGATCGTTTAAAATATTATTTTTATATTTATTTAAATATCGCAGAGAACTATTACATAAATAAATATAAAAATAATATTTTAAACGATCAATTACCTAATAATAATAACCCACTTTTCAATATAAAAGTTTAATTTTAGGTTGTTCTATTTTATGTTATATTTTGTATTGAGTATTGGTAATTTCACACTATTGATTTTTATATCTCCTATGTTTGTTCCTCCTTTGCATTTACTATATATATATATACATGTATCCCTTTTATTCTTTCTAGTGTGTTTTGTGTTTTGATTAAGTTAGTTTTAGCTGATGATGGGTTATACCCGAAAACGTTATTAAATAAGGTATTTATTTAATTTATTGTTATAAATTATTTTTTACCCTTATATTTGTTTGTTATTAAAGTTGGTTTTTATTATACAGTTTTAACAAACAGGCATGTATTCACCTACATATAAATTTATGGTTCAATTATTTTACATCGAGTGATAAATTATTTTTTTTACTTTAAAAAACATTTATAAAATTATTTTCTACCAAAAAATTGTTATTATTGTTTAATAAATGTTAAAACTACGTGCCTGAATCTGTTAAAAAATCGTACATTATGTCTTTTTGGCGCCATTTTTTACTATTGGCCGGCCATTTGCATTATATTCTTGTTCCAGCAGTTTCTAGCTTGCTTTCACCTGTTGCTTGTAGCGCAGTTTCTGAATTTTGTTACTTCTTTCTTCTTTTTATATCTTTTTATTTATTTTCCGGTTTTTCCTGTTTTAATGTTTTCGTTTTTTTGTGTTTTCGCCGGGTTTTTTAATTTTTCGCGATTATGTCTGCCGAAATTGAGTTATTCGACGCGTCGTGTAATCCCACATTTTATAAACTGATTACATCTATGGAAGATGAAATTATTCAGTTTTATATTCGCTATCGTATTTTTCAGCTGAATTTCATTTTTGCGAGTTTCTTTCAGCTACATATTCATTTTTTTTAAATTTATTACCCTATTTGATTTTTTTTTTTTTGACAAAATATAGTTTGTTAAATAATTTCTCAGTGAATTTTACTTCCTACAGCGACTATCAAACTCCCAACAAATAGGTACATCAATTTTTTAACACCGCCGCAAAAATTTATCTGATTTATTAAAGTATAATGTGCTGTTTTCTTAAAATTACTACTTATTTTTATCTTATTTTAACATTATTTTCAAACTTTTTCTTCGTTGGTTTACTTTTTTTCGCGCTAATTTTAATATCTTCTTTATTTTTTTTTATGTCCACTTTTTTTCGCGCCAATTTCATTTATGGTCGAAATTTTGCCATCTTTGCTCTTATTCGTAGTTTCTGTTAGTTCACACGGTATGAATAAGACTAAAAATGAACGAACTGAAATTTCGACCAATAATGAACTGGAGCGGCTTATCTAGGCGTTTACCGTAAAACGTCTTTCAAAAATATGCGTGTATTTCTGAATCTAAATAGAATATAGTAATTGTATTGTTATCGACGTTTATGTAAATATAAATTTACCATAAACATTATTTGTAATTGCAGGTAAGATGGGCAAGTTGTAATATTTTCAGTACACAAGATCATGCAGCTGCGGCTCTTGCCGCGCGTGGAATTCCTGTATTCGCGTGGAAAGGTGAATCTGAAGAGGAGTATTTGTGGTGTATAAAACAAACCTTAAATTTTTCAGGTGGTCAGGTAAGGAAGCCTTCAGTTCTTACTCGCTTTTTTATTAGTATAATGAGATTTTTTGATTTTTAAAATTAAAAGTTTTGAAATTTTTGATTTTTCATGTGAAATTTTTCTTTTTTTAAAGATGTGTTTGTTAAATTTTAAATTAATAAACTGACAGTATTACTTATGAAAAACTGAAACTAGCGTTCGGTAGTGACAGTTTTTGTTAGCTATGCGATAAGAAATGTTTTAAGCGGTCGTTAATTGCACCTAAATCATACACATTATATTTCATTATTTATTTATTTATATATTATATTTTTATCGTTAATTTAAAAAAATATGAAGGATGGCGATATGTTCTGTTGCTCAGGATACTACATTTTGATTATTTATGTTAGGGATTAAATTAATACACATTAAAAAATGAAAGAAGAAAAAAGGAGTAATGATAAAATTCTGTACTATAAAATAGTTTCAGAATATTAAAAAAACACCTTTTAATAGTCTCTCATCTCCATTAGCTATTGAAGATCTTTTTAAATGGTTGATAAAATTATTGACACATAAATAAGGCATGTTATTTGGAAACAGGTGCTATTAACATTCCCAATAAACCAAATAAAGATTTGTCCACCTGCAATATAGACCTATAGTGTGTAGCAAAAGTTTTTGAAACAATATTTAATTTTATCATAAAGACTAGTTTGGCTTTCAGAAGGGATATTCTACAGCAGTGGCTCTTAACCTTTAAGTGATGAGGGATCATTTGATAAAATTTCTGTCTCCATCAACTGTTTGGGAGGAATATACGGTAAATGTAAATAAATGAAGGGTGTTCTATTTATCTATAAATAAGACACGCGCATAAAGTTGTTCAAAGCCAACAATATTTTAATTTTTTTAATGAAAGTTTTACATTACAGAGGTAAATATATTATTTGAATGCGATTTTTGTGACTGCTTACTCTTTATTAACTTCTGAATCCTTGGTTCAGTGCTGCCCAAAGCCAGACACATGTCGACACTGGCATCCAACCGATTTCGATGCCTGTTTTTAATTATCAGAAGCACCGAGAACCCCTGCTCACATAGATATGTTGATAAAACAAAGTTAGGTCATGTATAGCAATTTCTCGAATCTTTGGGGAAAAATTGCTTTTTGGCTCCAAAAATGTTCAAAATTAATTCCTATCTCAAATATATCTTTCAAGTTACTATCATGTTGCATTTTAATCACTTTTTCTTGAATTGCATCAGGCACCTCAGAAACGTTGACAAGGAAAGGATTGCGGATCACTTTCCCGAATACCCTTGTCTTCATAGTCAAAAAAATAACGATTGTGAATTCACTTGTTCTTCAAATGAAGTATCATGTTCTTTTATGTTTCTCCTTTAATCTCAGCACACTGTCCGTCAATAATTTGATCTAGCGTATCAAACGCAGAAAAGTTTTCTCTTTCTACCTTGTTGATCTATAGATAGCTCGATTTTAGTGATAAACGCACTACTGATTTTATCTTCGTATGGAAATACATTACTCGTGCCTTGCAACTTCGAATTTTCCGACCCTTGCAGTTGAAGATTCAATTTATTTAGTTGCACGAAAAAATCGACTAAATAAGCAAGACGTATTTGAAATTTGGACTCAGAACTGACTCACCAAATCTTTGTTCTCCTTGTTAGTTAAGAATATTTGTACTTCCTCTTTCGGTTCGTACAACCTCAACAGAATATTTCCTTTGAAAAGTCAACGCACTTCCGTGTGGAAAAGCAGAGTTTTAGAGTTCATATCAGAGCACAATTGTTTGAAGAGACGAGTATTAAAGGTACTCTTTTTAATAAAGTTAACTACTTTTATAGCTGTTTTATCGCAATAGCAAAGCATTCCGGAATCGTTTTGGTAGCCAATGCTTGACCATGAATAACGCCGCAGTGTGTCATAATTGCAGATAGATTTTATGTTTTTATCAACGCTGCAAGACGAGAACGGGAACCAAGCACAGCAGAAGCACCGTCTGTAGAAAGCCCCGCAATTTTTTGCCACATAAGTGCATGTTTCTCCAAATATTGTCTTATTACATCCGTAGCATCTGCACCATGCGAGACGTTTTCAGTTCTTGAGAAAATAGTAACTCCTCTTTAAACGTTTTATTGTCATTCAAAAATCGAATAAGTACAAGTAATTGACAACATTTCGAAACGTCGATACATTCATCACATTATAGTGCAAACTAAGGACTACATTTTATCTTGACAGTAACTTGTTCTTCAATATCATTTGACATTTTTTGAATACGTGACTTCACTGTGTCGTTTGAAAATGATATTTCATGAATTTTCTTTTGAGCTTCCTGTCCTAAAAGCTCTTCTACCTACAGCTTTAAGCATGCAAAACTTTATTAGAGATTCAACGATTGTGTGTGTTTTTTTGGATTTGGCAATCAATTTTGAAATTTCAAATGATGCAGCTAATGTTTTTTTAGATGTTGCATAACTTATTTCACTGGGTGCAAGTTTTATTTTTTTAAGATTTATTAGTTTGCCTTCAAAGAATTCTTGTAAACGGTCACAATAATTCAGATGTACGGTCTTTAAATGGCGTTCCAACTTTGCCGGCTTTAACGAATTTTCGGTAAGAACAGTTGTGCATAGCACACATTGAGGTCTAGTTCCCACATTTATTTCTCCCGAAGTAAAGCCCAGTTTAATATCATCGTCGTCATACTTTCGTTTCGGCGGCATTTTTCTGTAAACAAAATAATTATATTATTCCCATCTACTTAGACTTAGTAACCAATGTGTACAACGTGCATATTAATACTTGAAAGTGGTCACAGAAATAATATCGATAAAACATACCTAATTTTAATGAAAAACCCTTGGAACTGGTGTATAAAGTAAATTGTAATTAAAACGAAACGTAGCAGATTTGACAATGTGACGTATAAAGTAAAATGTTAAATGCGACATCGTATTCATAGTACCTACTTAAAATTAACGTGTGACATAAACAAATCAAACAAGGTTTATTTTACTTACGTATTAATACCTGAAGCAGTTAATTGCTATAAAGACCTCTGTAAACCAACGATATTTGGCCTTTGCTGTAGAACTTTGAAAAGAAGCAAGCACTCAGAACAAAACAACGCACGTAAGTGGTTGTTGAATTATCACTAACTTAATTAAAACAAGTAAGATCGTAGATAGATTACAGATTTCCTATTTACAGGAAAGCAGCTCGAGTTTATATTAACAAACTTTCTAGAATGCAAAACTCATGCTTACGTTGGATGCATGGAGCGTTTTTCTCTTCAACTGCAATTGGTTTATTTTCGGAATCTTGCATCCCTCTGATCCAGTTAAGATGACAGCAACTTGCCAATCAGTTTTTCCGTAAATTTACAACTTTTTCCAACAATTCCTTATCCCGGGAGATTTAATGCTAAAGCCCCCGACCTTTGCTCGCACTCTTTACAAAAATGTTTTACCCTTAGAAATCTCTATTACTTATTGACTTTCCTCCAGTATTCCCGCAGTTCACCTTTGCCATAAACAAGGGCCTTACCTAGGTCCTATGTCTACTATTGCAAACAAATTTCCGGGATTCTTATATGTACACACTGATGGGTCTAACGGCATTCAAAGATCAGTAAGATCGGCGTTTGTTATTCCGAGCAGAAACGTGACCAGGAAATTCAAATTACCATCGGTGTGCTCGATTTTCACTGCAGAGGCCTTTTCGTTTGTAAAGGCTTTACGTTTCCTTCGTGATTCCAACTGTAACGATAATATCCTAATTTTATCTGATTCCTTAAGCTGCCTCAATGCCATATTGAACTTCCGTACTACCCAAGGTGACTATTTTATATTTGCAATTTTAGAAGAGGTACACATCCTTCGTTCAAGGAATATCACAGTTAACTCTTTTGAGTCCCTAGTCGCACTGGAATTTTTGGCAACACTGCCTGTGATGAAGCCATTAAATCTGCAGCAAGAATTGGCAACTTGTGCCCTTGTATTCCACATATGGATCTCCGTTCGACGGTGAGGACACAGTTGCAGTCGGATTGTAATGCATTCCTCCAATATAAAGCTAACGATTTCTATAAGAGTATTACTCCAGTTCCACTCAAGGAAGCTTGGTATTTTCCAAAGAAGTTTGGCGCCCCAATATCTCGCTCAATGTTGACTCGGCTTCGTTTAAACCACTATGCCCTACCCGCGCATTTGCACAGAATTAGCTTGGCAAAAAATAGCATCTGTTCACACTCGGATGATCTCGATACGAATCTGGATATATAGATCACCTTTTTTTCAATTGTTTTTAGGGCGGAAGAGTCTTTTTTTTTTTTTTCTTTTTTTGCTGTTATTGGCTCGAAAGGAGGAAGACGGTAAATAATTTTTTAACCGTAATTTTTTGATTTTATGAAAGAGTTTCCGCGTTTTGTTTTATATTTTGAATTTCACTTTTAAAAGTTTATCTGGTGATAAGTTACAAATTCTTTAAGGGTGATTTTTGGCGCCGTTTTAAATTCCATATTATTTATTCTTGATGGTTTTTTGGGTTTTTTCCGCCCAGTGTAATTGGTTTGCTTGAAGTTATAGATTGTCATAGATAGAAGTTTAATTGCAATTTGTAATGAAGTTTTGAAGTTTATAAATTCTACCGTTCGTGAGATATTGCATATTTTAATTTGATATTTTTGTCATTTCTAAATCATCTTATTAGAATTCTGTACATTATACGTATACGGAATCTGAAAAATTGGAAGATCAATTTATGGAAGATTTATTAAAAAACAAAGACTACAGTTTTCTTTCCATGCAATAAATTGAGTGAATTTTTCTAGAAGTTTTTATTGCATGAACAGCATTGTTATAACGGAAAAAACACAGGTAAATTTTTAAAAAATTTTAGTTATAAATTGAACAGCAGTAGTTAAAATAATTTTAACTAAACATGTAATAAGTTGCGGGGTAATAAACAGAGAACAGTTTTTACGTTATTTTTAATTAATATAATTGCGGTGAAGCAATTTTTTTTTGATTTATTTTTTAAAAATAGAACGTATAAAATAGTTTGGAGGATGATATCATTGTGTATTATAACATTGGATTGAACACTTTTACATTTAATAACACGAAGTTGATATGTTTTTTTATCAGTCTGGTGTCATTAATATAAATTAAAATTATTGAATTTTAATTTAAACTTTTATTTCGAAGCACATCGTGATTAATTATATAGAATAAATGCTGCTTCCGAATAACAATTTAATATTAGGAATTCACTCGCTATTAAATTTCAATGCATTGTAGACGTCATGTTTATCAAAGTTTTTTACTTAGCAAAATTTAGTAATTAAATGTTATTTTTACACTAAATTAAGTTTGTTTATTTTTCTGTAATCACGGACAGTAAAATGCGACTTTTTACCTCTTTTTTTTTTTTTTTTTTTTTTTTTTTTTAGAAATTAAATATGATTCTTGATGACGGCGGTGATTTAACGCACCTAGTACATGAAGAATATCCGGAATATTTGAAAGAAATACGTGGTCTCAGTGAAGAAACGACTACCGGTGTGAATAAACTCTATCAGATGTTACATAATAATAAGCTGAAGATCCCTGCCATTAATGTTAACGATTCTGTAACTAAGGTAAGTGTTGATAAGTACTGTTATTACAGAAATCGATCGTCTATCTTAATTTTAAATGCAAAACCGGATCGTTATTATAATTAAATAAAAATTAATGTAAAAAATCAAGAAGTTTATAACGAAAAAGTAGGGTTGAAATAAAATAAAACACAATAAGTAGAGTGAACAGGAACGAATACAAAAGAATCAGTAGAGATATTAGATAGGATCTGTGAATTAAATAATCGAAAGAATTTATTGGGAAAGAACCTACGAATAAGCCAATGATAAGAATAATGCACCATTTTTGTTTGCTCTTTCGCTGGTAACAAAATAAATTATCAACTTTTACTTACTGCAGTACGAGGTGCGATTCGGTGTCTCGATTTATTCTGTCAGTTTCGAAAATGAGGTTGCCCGGTACAATGTAATTTTGTGCATACCGGCTCGAAAGAAAAAATGCGAAACGAATAGCGCGTTTTCCAGATATTTCACCCCGCCTCAATCTAATTCAGACAGTTTATTTATTCTTTCGGATATTAGCGAAATGTCGCTGACGAGAGTCCTGTTAACGCAATAATGTACATGTAAATTATCAGTATAAAAGATGTTCCCGTTTGGAAATAAAGTGATTTTTTAAAATTTTCGTTTTAAAATTATGATTGAAAATAAAAGAAGAAACTGATTCATCGCTAAAAAAAAATATTTTTAGTAAAAATTAAAAAAAAAAAAAAGTGAATAAAAATGACTATATATAACGCCATCGATTATAAAAATTGGAAAAAGACCGCGAATAACGCAGCCTCTATCGAATGAAATGAAAAAATAAGCCGAGAAAAGCAAGCACGCGCGTTCGACTAAAAATTATCAGATCGCAGTATTTGTAGTAACAAAAATCTGAAGTGATTACTCCGCAGATATTACCGAAGAATTTGTTTACACGGTCAACACTTATCGCAGTACTATAATATTCTCGCTGCTTTTTTATTTCTATGCACTAACATTTTAATTTTAATTTTATTTTTTGCTTTTCAATTATTACATTTTAGCAACATATTTTACTTTTTAAAATCTTTTGCGGATTTTGTTGTTACGACATTTTTTTTATTGATGCCCACAAAATTTGGCATTGAAACATTTACATGTTTGTTTTTTTTATAATATTTGATTGAGGAAGGAATGGTTGAATGGGCAAGTAAAAGGAATCCGGGTTAGAAAAGTAATAAGAGTTAAGCCACAGTTTTCATAAGTTATATTTTATTTTTATCTTATTAGGTAATTTAAAAAATAAAATAAAATAAAAATAGTTTTAGAATATTAATTTTTAATTGGGTTTTTACCGGACTGCTTTCTAATCAAATTAACAGAATTATTTTAACTACAATTTGGATATTATACGTTTTTCATACAGTATTTTATTTTGAAAGATATTTATTTTTTAAATTTAAAAATTGAATATTTTTGATATAAAATTATTTGAAAAATTTAGATTTTAATTAAGCTGTTAGGGAAACTAATATGGTTTTTAAATCGAAATATTCACCTTTTTTTTTATTGCATATTTTAAATACCCTACTTCATTAATCATTAGTGGTCAGTAGAAGGATTAACGAAATTCTCGATTTTCTCCATACAAAGATTCAATTTATCTTGATCGTATTTGTCCGCGGCTTTTTTGATATGTACTCGTTAAATTAAAAATTATTAAGTACTTTTAAATAAAAGTGAACTGGCCTTAAAAAACCGATTTAATAAACAAAAAGTAATCGAAAAAAAGATTTTTAGAGTTCGACAATAATAATTAATATTTTCCCTTAATATCGAAATATTCAATTCGGGACATTTGCCGACCCGAGCTTCGTATACTATTTTAATCTTTATCGCAATATATACAGTGATAAAACATGAATTGTTGCAAACCAATATTAGTAAGCGCATACAGGGTGAACCAAAAAAAAAAAAACACCCGATTATGAAATTCTCATAAAAAGAGAACAACGCGCTTTCGCTGTCGAATGGTATTTGAAAAGTGGTAACAGCGTAGTGGCTGCACGACGTGTGTTTAAAAAATAATTCAAATTAAAACGTCATGATAAACTTCCTCATCGCAAAATTATCCTAAAATGGGTCGAAAACTTTAGAAAATTAGGCAGTGTAGTGGTTTATAACCAAACGGACCGTCGTCGGACTTCAAGGACTCCTGAAACCATTGAAAAAGTGCGCGCAGCCATGTCTTACAGTCCACGCAGATCTGTGCGCCGCCAAGCTATGATCTTGAAGATTCTTCGCATATCACTTCGAAGAAGTTACTGGTCTGCAAAAAAAAAAAAAAATGTTTTCTCTCCTTTTGATGTTTATGCATAATTATCATAAATTTGATATTTCTGAATAGAAATATAGTATAAAAAATTAGAGATCACGTATACATTTTCTTTCATGGAATTTTTCAATAAAACTCTTTTTTTTTTTTTGCTTCAAATTTAAATTATATGTTTTATAACTGATACAATAGTGGATAAAATTTGTTACAAAACATCAAAAACCATTAGATAATCTAATTATTTGCTGTTAGTAGTATTTCACTTTGTAGTTTTCTTCCTTTTCATATTTTCTACTGGAGTTTCGCGACGAATCGACCAACAAAAATCGGTCAGCATTGTTTCTGACCATTTTCCGTTGTAGCGCCTATCTATGTGCAATATGTCTTGATGAAACCTTTCACCGTGTTCATCCGATACTGCTCCAAGATTTGCGGGGAAAAAATCTAAATGAGAGTCTAAAAAATGAATTTTAAGGGACATGTTGCATTCAAAGCTTTATATGCAGAAAGGAGTTCTTAGATGATTTTCCGGTAGTTTTCATTTTTTTTTTGTTTCCAAGAAAATTATGACATACTTCTACGAAAGCGGTCCATGCTCCTCTTTTTTCAGCTTTATTCAACGTATTTATAAAATTTGAGTCCTTCATAAGCTCTCGTATTTGCGGACCTACAAAGATTCCTTCTTTTAATTTCGCGCCGCTGATTCGAGGGAATTTGGTTTTGAAGTATTGAAAGCATTCACCATCTCTGTTCATGGCTTTTACAAAAATTTTCATAGGACCTAACTTTATATGGAGTGGTGGTAAAAAAAAAATTTCACTTTGTGCTAAAGGTTAATCTTTTACATTCTTGACTCTAGGCATCAAACTTGCTCCTTTTGGCCAATTTTTCACTACATAGTGCTTATCTCTTGCGCGACTGTCCCACTCGCATAGAAAACAACAAAATTTTGTGTATCCTTTTTGCAATTCAGTTAATATTGCTACAACTGTTAGATCAACGCAGATGTTCCATGTGTACTGTGAATATTGAATTTTTTCCAATAACAACTTCATATTTCCATAATTTTCTTTCATGTTTGTTGCATGTGCGAGGGGAATTAAAGGATATTTATTTCCATTGTGAAGTAATACAGCTTTTAAACTGATTTTGGACGAATCAATGAAAAGTCGCCATTCCTCCGATCCTTCAGGAAACCCCATTTCTTGTAGAAGTCCTTTAGCATCATTACAAAATACCAAATCACCCTATTTGGTGAAATAACTCACAAAATTTTCTTGTCTGTTATAAAAATATGAGAGACCTTCGTATTTTTATCTAACAAATTCCATTGTTGTAATTTTCATTCGAGAATTTGAGCCTTAGATTTTGAAAGTCCTAAATGGCGAACAAGGTCATTCAAATCAGATTGCATAAGAAGACGAGGTTTTGTTAAGTCTGTATATAATGATGAAGAAGTAGAGGAAACACTCGGTTGACTAAGTGTAGGATAAGCGTCTCTATCATTCACCGTTTCGTTGCTGTTCATACGCACTGGAGGTAAATCATAATTGCTTCGAGGAACTAGTTTTTGTGCAGATGGAATGTTCGGATATTGAATTTTATTCTTATTTTTTTTCGTAAATCCTTTTGTCGTAGTCATGCAAAAATAACAGTTGTTTTCATGGTTTTAAGGTTCAACTGTTGCAACATATTTTCGGGAGCCAATTTTTCTCTCTTTCATCGACCGGAAATCCAAAATAACGCAGATAAGCTACTTTTAACCAAATCGGACAATGTACTTCGTTGAGATTTTATTGTAAATTCATCACAAATGTAGCAAAATGTGTCTGCAGAGTTTTTACAAATCCTTGTTATTTTGTACCTACAATGAAATTAAATTTGCTATAAAATCAGAACAATGTTCTAATTATGTGATTTTATTTTGGTCTATAGTTGAGAAAGCACGTAAATTTTTACTACCAGTATTAATATAATTCAAAACGTACAAAAAAAGCCGGTATAAATTATAAATAATCACTATACAACTTTTTAACGTACTGAGCGCTACGGAGTCACAGCGAGAGCTGCGTAGGTGTATGCATTAGCGTTAAAACCCCGTCAGCTGATATAGTTTTCTCTCTTTCTATCAGTGTGAGTCGTTTTTGCGTGTACAAATACGATCTGAACTGAATAAAGCACCGTTAATGCAAGAACTGCAGACAAAATATATTTAAGGGAGGATCGATAAATAAGTTACACTCGCGCGCGATTTCTACTGAAATTAACGTACAACCCCCCGTTCCAGCTTAAATGAAACTGATTTTCATTCTCTATCCCCTCGCGAAAGAATGAACCCGGTGTCTCATTTGGTTCGTTTACAGTGTTTGTTTGAAATAGAGCATCGTGTGTGTGGAAGATGAAGCGTGCAGCGGTCGGACCTCAACTTCGCACACAACTGCAAATGTTGAGCGTGTTGAAACTTTCATTCTTTCAGATGATCGTCCATGTGTTCGATCATTTAAAAACAGCCCTGGAAGGAGGAGAGCGTTTCGCAGACGACGAGGAAGTGAAGAATTTCGTCATGAATTGGTTAGCCAAAGTTAGACGGACGTTTTCAAACCATGGCATCGAAAAATTGGTACCACGTTTCGACAAATGCTTGAATATTTTAGGGGAATACGTCGAAAAATAGAGAAAAGATTGCGGATTTGAAAAAAATATTTACATATTTTTACGGTTTTTTTTTTTTTTTTTTTTTTTTTATCGCGAAGTGTAACTTATTGATTGTTCTTCGTATAATTTTGAGCTATTAAAAAAAAAAACATTTTAAATAAATATATACGTGATAGGAAAAAATTGAAAGCAAATCTGTATTCAGCGCGTTAAACTCCTCATATTCATCATATTTTTATTTAAAGGAGGATTTCGTTGCAGACTAGTGTAATCAAAGAGGATTTAAATGTGCACCCATACAAATTGCAACTAAAGCAGAAATTGTCGCCAGCTAATCGGGCAAAAAAGTTTGAATTTTGCAATAAATTTTTAGACATGATCCATGATGAAGAGGTTAATTTGGAACAGCAGGTGTTCTTTAGGGATGAGGCTCACTTAGACGCGCACGGCCACGTTAATAAACAGAATATGCGTTACTATGCCGCCGAAAACCCTTAACTAACGCATGCTAGACCTTTACATTTCTCTCGTGTAATCGTCTGGTACGCAGTATCAGCGAAAACGATAATCGGTCTTTACTTCTTCGAAGAAGAATGCAAAAACGTTAAGGTGAACAGCAGTCGGTACATAAATATGCTAAACGAGTATTTTCCTGTATATTATTATTACCTAAATTTCGACCAATTTTTTATGGCTCGCACTGCACCAGATAGGTCATTTAGTAGTTGTTAAATTTTTAATGAATTGACTGAATCAATAAAAAGGAGTATGATACGAATTTCACATTGGAATTTAGCCAGGGATTATTTAGAAACGTAAAAATAACTATAGGGAGGTTCCATTGAATTTAGTGGTAAGTTAGACATATTGATAAAAAATATTGATTCCCATTTATATCAGTTAAAAAACATATGAGGAGAAATTTTTCCATTTATTTTTGATACGGAAATTAAGAAAACGTTCATACGAGAATGAAAATCAAAAATTAACTGTTATTGAAGTCTGTTCTAGATGTGCTAAATTTTAAATATGCGTTTTAATAATAACATTTTATTTACTTTTTGACGTAAATATTGTATACAATTTTACAGGCGCCAATTAAAAAATGTATCTTTCTATTGTGTTTTTCACTTTTTTAGAAAAAAATATTTTAAAGGGAATTTAATTTTTTTTTTTTTTTAAAGAAGAGCGTCTTTTAATTTATCTGTGAATCATTTTTATTAATCAGCTTATGTGTTTAATGCATTGATGCTTTGTAACTTTTTCTGTTACAGAGTAAATTTGATAATTTATACGGTTGCCGAGAATCTTTAATTGATGGAATTAAGCGAGCGACAAATGTAATGATCGCATCGAAAGTTTGTGTGGTTGGCGGTTATGGAGATGTCGGTAAAGGTTGTGCCCAATCTCTGAGATCGATGGGCGGACGTGTAATAATAACAGAAATTGATCCAATTAATGCACTTCAAGCAGCGATGGCAGGTTACGAGGTATATTAATTTTTATCATTTTTTATTTAACATTAATGAATATTTTTAGTAAATTTTCTGGGCTTTTTCCCCCCTAAATTTTACGTTAATATAATTGTCGAAAATACTTTGATAAAGGTAACAATTTAGTTTATAAATTTAATTGATTAAATATACTCACTGAATGTGTGTCGATGACTGCGGACCACATCCATTCGTTATTGAATATTACTGATAAATACAAATTCATAATGATAATAATTTTTATATTATGTGATTTTTTATTGCAATAAAAATTTTATGTATCTCCGAATCGGATGTGTGGAAGGTACTTTCAGTATCAAAAAAATTACGAACTACCTTCTTATTACTCTTACATTTGTAGTTGATATTTTGCTTAAGTAGTACGTTGAGGCGAATTTGTACAACTTGACCAATTTATTTGTATCTACATTTCAGGACGTCACGATTTATACAGCAGTCAGATTTAAAATGTTTTCCTCCCGTATGTTTTAAGTGTACATTTTATCAATACCCAATAATTCAGAATCTAATTTAGGTTTGCGATAAGTAGTATTATATTATAATTGTTTATGAAACGATAAAGTTAATGGTCTCGATACTTGTTTCATAAATGATGATGTACCTGTTCGCTATACTGATGATCGGTTAACTTTATTTCAGCATTATCGACAATTCTGTCAAAAACTACCGGTTCAACAGTTTATGTTACCAGTTTCAAGGAATATTTTTTTTTAAATTCTGTTATTTTCATTATTTGGGGAAAAGAGTTGTTACCCCTTGGAATTGTTTCATATTAACTAGACTGGATCAGAAAATGAGTTATAACTGACCGGTTAACACTGCTTTAACATATGCGTATTTTGTTGACTTTTACATTCAGTTTTATCAGGAGAGGGAAGCTACCATTCTAGCGCTGTACTATGAGTAGCTGTATTCATTTTTCAGCGTCAGTCGTAGGTGTTCGAAAATAGCATTATATCATCTGCAAGAGCAGTCAATTCACCGCTAAATAATTTTTCTTTTATCACAGTTTAATTCCATTTTTATTCGCTTCATTTTTAATTTCCTTATGCCATTCTCGAATAGTTTTTTTCTTTCAGACTCCTGTTCGAATTTCAAATGAACTTGAAATTTCTTCTCTAAATTTTACTTTCGATGTTGAGTTAGACGGTGTTTGTTTTATTAATTTTCCGGTTCTGTTAGCTAATTCTAGCTCTTTTAACATGAATAATAAAGTCGTTCGATCAGTCTTTTTAAAATCAATAAAATTTGCTACAATTTTCTTTTAGACTTATGTGTGACGAGGCGAATTTAGGAGTCATGATTTGTTCGGTGTAGTTACGTACTTTTCTGAAATCATTTGATCTTCTCCTAATTGTGGATCAAGCCGTTTCTTCTCTTTATTCAGAATAGCGCTTGAACATATATTTTTTTTTTTTTCTTCAAATTTTGCTGATAATTTCGGTTAATTCTTTTATCGTTCGCATATTTACACAGATCAGTGATTATTGAGTTCTTCTTCCTGGTGCTTTATTATTTATAAGCGATTGGATAATTTATATGATTTCCTCTTTTGAAAGTGGCAAAAAATCTAGATTAGTTTACTTTCCTTGAATTGAAAACTTTATTCCGGGAGTCTGCAGTTTAGGAAGAAATTGAATTAACTTTTAAGAATCTTACAGTCATCCTTATGTTGTTGTAAAAGCAACTTTGTCGTTTACATCTTTAAAATAAGGTGTTATAGAAGTTGCATGTGTGATTTTTCCTAAAGTCGTCTTCGATTTTAGTTAGCTGAGATTTTTATCAAAAACTCGTTTTGTGTTACGTATATATTTTGATGCTTGTTTCCTTTCTTCTACGAAATTTATTGTTGTTTTCTTTCTCATTCTAGTTCCATTTTTGCCGTGCGTGATATTTTGTTTTCCTACGACCCTACTCACTATTGTACAAAATGTTTTTTCTCGTTGTATTAAATTTGACGGACAAACTTTTAATTCTTTACATTTGATCTAGCTCGAAAACTTCATACTATCTAAACATATCAGACAACTCAGAATTGTGATAGTGGATATTATTTCAACATTTATTGAAATATTGTCTGCGTTCATTAAAAAGAAAATTTAAAAATCTTTAGAAGAGTTGATTTTTAAATATTTGTAATTGATGTATTAAATTATATTACTTATATTAGCAAAACAATAAGAAAATATACTTAATTTATCTAAAACATTTTCGGGCTTAATCCGTCTTCAATTTAAGAAAAAAGAAAGCAAATTCCCGAAAAACAACTGAGAAACGAAATTCAAACTATTGATCGCACAAATAATAAATTTCGACGAATTAAATCAGGTGATAACGAAAACATGATCAAAAATATGTATTAGCGCTAAGTTTAAAGTTTTAAATAAAATTTTACTGATCTAAACAAAGAATGGTTTTGCTGAAGTTATATCCACACGTTTCTTTCCGGTAGAAGCCACGTTGAAACAATCCATATTAGACTCAATGTCTCAAACAGATTACACTGTTCATCATCAGAGAGACCGTGTGTTTTTTCACTATTTTCACTCATTACATCCTGTTTTCAGTTTGTAGGTACATTGTTTTGTTTCTGAATAAATAGGCGTTACTGACTAATTAATTTCTTATTTTAAAAGGTTTTATTTCATTTTTTCATTTTACATTCTTAAAATTTATCATCAAGTGTACGCGTGTATTTTTTTTTTTCCATCCGCAATTATGCTTTAAAACAATCTTAACATCCTTAACGTATGGTGTATTAGCTGATCAAGAAGAGATAATAATTTTGCTTTGAAGCAAAAAAAAATCACTGCTCATTTCAAAGTACTGCTTGGGAAAGTGAGCAGCTCGGCACAACCCTAACTACCGTGAATGTGTTTTACGGCAGGGAGTTGTTCCAAAAATCAAGTCACGCAAATATTCATATTCCCAAAAGACGCTACCATAAAATGAAGAAATTATTTTATTAAATAACTAAATTATACACGTTAGCACAACATAAGTAAGAAGTGTTTTATTCATTTCGTTAAATATCGTTGGTTTCCAGTTTAAAAAAAACAATGACACTACGGACTTGTACATTCCGATTTCGAAGTGCATTCATCGATGTTGTACGTAAATTATTACATTTTTTTTTTTTTTTCGTTTGTTTGAAGGGAAAATAAATTTTTCTTTAAATATACACTTTTTCTCTTATCAGTGCAATGTTTTCATGTTTTAGTATTTTAACTTTTTGTTTTGTCTGCAATAAACGCAAGGTAACTACAATGGATGAAGCCAGTAAAATTGGACAGATATTTGTTACAACAACAGGATGTATTAATATAATACAAGGATCTCATTTTTTGAACATGCGCGACGATGCTATTGTTTGTAACATTGGTCATTTTGATTGCGAAGTTGATGTCAGTTGGTTGGAAGCTAATGCAGTAAACAAAGTTCAAGTTAAACCGCAGGTAGTTAATCTGATTATGTGCCACTATCTTATCTCTTTTTACGTGTGTTTGCTTTTAAATTAGTAGTACAACTTTTTAAATATTCAAATTTAATTATCATAAAAAAAAGTCTTTATATGTTAGGTGGTTTCCTTGAAGTAATGCTGGCAGTTGCTAGAGCGCTTGACTTCCGATATGTCGGTCACGGGTTCGATCCCGAGCGACGACGAATTTATTACAAGAATTAAATAAATAAATAACCGCTAATAGTCACGTGGAAGGCAATGGCAAACCACCACGTACAACATCATATGCGCGCTAGGTCAGTACACAGCAGACCCACACCGGACTGCACTTACAGCGCGATAACAAGCGGCTTCAATCAGTTCCGAATGTAGTCTTGAGTGTGTACACCTACGTTGCATATTACAATTGCCTGGTACACAACCTATATCTGTACAGCTAAATGTACGAATAAGTTGCGCCAACTCGCTATGTAGCGTACGGCACCTGAGATGAGATGAATGCTGGCGTGGGAGGAAAATATAATATGAACACTGATCAGCCATAAAGCACACGTATAACTAGTACGTTTTCTTTTTTATCGCAGAACGAGTAGTTCAAGACTTAAAATCCCAGCATTATACGTTAATTGTCACTTCCATTATACGTAACTGTCTCCGTATATTAATTAATTGATGTGAAAATAACGTATTAAAAGCACTTATGTAATTGCACAGCTTTATTGTAATCAACAGTTGGATATTTTTTGAGAGTTAAATTATTTTGATAGATCATCACATTGCTTCTCTCTTTATTTTCTTCTGCATGCGTATGTGTGTTGTGGACATTAGCCCTAATAGGGGATAAACAGAAAAGTAAAATAAATACTCTAGATATTACCCGGGGTGTGTAAAAACGTGATTTCAATTTTATCAACTTCAATGATAGATTAGAATTAATGAAACTAACAGATGAAAATAAAGCCCGACTCTTTTCCGTTGACGGATACCTATAGAGTTAATCATATTACAAGTTCATTAACTAGATTCTGTATTTAATATACAGACCCACTGATATCCTACGTTATGTATTTAAATACTGCAACTCAATTGAATCCAAGATTATATTTGCAATCTCGTAAGCCATCTAAGGTCTAAAATCATGCTATGCAATAATTAAACGTAGTATTGATCAGTAGGAGTCATTTAAAATCGTAAGTTGTTTAATATTATCGTTTCGATATTTTATATCTGTTATATTGAAATATTAAAAGCAAGAGATAAATACGATTCTCCTAGTAGTGAGGTAGATAATATTATTATACCAATTCCCCCCCCCCCCCCCAGTAATTATTGATCATAAAATAGATAATAATTAAATAGTTAGATAGCGTAACTGTTTCATTAGCACCCCTATTTTATTGTTTAGAATTAGTTGGTGCAGATCTCTAAGAAAATGTAGCTAAAATATTCTTTTTTTTTTTTCTTTTCTTAATCGAAAACTAATATCTTCTTCTTCTTCTCGTGCCACCCGATTCGGGTATTGCTTAATCATCATGTATGGATTGGATTATCTGCTGGAATTGATTTCGATCTTTTGCTATTCTGACTAGATCTTGTATTTTCTTAATTCCGGTCCATTTTTTTATATTATCTATCCAAGCGGTCTTTCTTCTTCCCGGATTTCTTCTTCCTTCTATCATGACCATTATTATTGTCTGTAGTAATTTGTATTTTTCACCTCTCATGAAGTGTCCAAAAAATTTTATCTTCCTTCTTTTTACTATAGTCATTAATATTCGGTCAGTTCCCATTAGTTCCAGTACTTTCTCATTTTTTAACTTTTTGGTTCACGGTATTTTCCACATTCTTCTGTAGCACCACATTTCAAATGATGATATACGCTTCCTCATATTTTCCTTTATGGTCCATGTCTCGCTTCCATACAGTAGCACTGACCATACGTAACATTGCAATATCTTGTTCTTGATCCTTAGGCTTAATTTCCTATCGCAAAGGGTGTTTTTTAATTTCATAAATGTGTTTCTGGCCATCTCTATACGAGTACGTATTTCCATATCAGAATCATTACTTTGTGTTATCCAGCTACCTAAATATTTATATTTTTCCGTTCGTTTAATTTCTTCGCTGTCTAAAAATAATTTTTCATTTAGATTAGGCTGTCTTGCAACTACCATGAATTTTGTTTTTTTAGTATTTATACTGACTCCTTTCTTCTTGCTTTCTACTGCAACTATGTCTAGTAGCCTTTGTAGGTCTGTTACATTTTCCGCCAGTAGTGCAGTATCGTCAGCAAAGCGAATCACTGAAATTCTTTCGCCTGCAATTTTTATCCCTTCACTACGTTCATCTAAAGCTTGAGCAAAAATTGCCTCAGAATACAGATTGAATAGTACCGGCGACAATACGCATCCTTGCCTAACCCCTCGTTTTATTGGTATTTGATCTGTTAATTGTTCATCTATTAATATTCTTGCATGTTGTTTTTCATAAAGCGTTTGTATAATCTTAATATCCGACTGGCAAATACCTATATCTTTTAATGTTTTTATTAGTTCCGTGTGCCGTACCTTGTCGAAAGCTTTGTAATAGTCTATAAAACAAATGTATACTGATTTTCCGAACTCCAGTTGTCTTTGGATTAGTGTTTTCATACAAAATAAAGCTTCTCTTGTACCCATTCCGTTCCGGAAACCGAACTGGTTCCATTTCATGTTTTCTTCGCATATTTTAATTATGCGTCGATGAATTACCCGTAGAAATATTTTTAGAACGTGGCTCATTAGACTAATTAATCTATATTCATCACATCTATATGCATTTGTTGTTTTTGGTATGGTAATGAACCTTGATTCTAGCCAATCTTCCGGTATTTTCCCATTTTTATAGATTACATTGAAAAAGCCAGTAATTTTCTTGATTTCCATAGGACCTAACATTTTTAATATCTCTATTGGCACCTCATCAGGTCCTACCGCCTTCCGTACTTTAGCTTGCTTGATTGCCATCTCCACCTCAGATTCCAAGATTGGCAACGTATTCCCTTCTTCCTGTGGCATCCTTTCTTCTTGATCATCAAACAGCGTTTTCACATACTGCTCCCATGTTTTTACCTTTTTATCAGTATCCGTTGTATTTCCGTTCTCCTTCCTTAGAAAAGTTATATGTCTTTTTTTATATGTATGCGTCGTGTCTCTAATCTTCCTATGTATGTTAAATTCATCATGTTTGCTATGTAATTGCTCAATCTCTACACTGTTCATTCAACCATTCTTCCTTTGCTTGTATGATCTTTTTTCTGATGCTTTTGTTAATTTCTTTATATTTAAGCGGGTTATTTTTCCACTTTCTTCTATACTCCATTAGGTCTAATATTTCGCTGGTCATCCAGTTCTTGTGCTTTCTGTTTTGTTTCCTTGTAAGTTGCTCTTTTGTTATCGTATTAATTGCAGATTTTATTTGTCTCCAGTCTTCTTCAATATTTCCAGTGTCTCTCATATTTCGTATTTGATCATTCACCTGCTCTTTTATTTTTTCCCGTATTTCATGGTTCTGTAGAATTTGTAGATCTAATCCTATTTTCTTAGTTTTTTGGATTTTCTTTACTCTTATGCGTATCTTTGCTTGTAGCAGGTTGTGGTCTGTATTCGCATCAGCACTTGGCATAGTCTTTACAGATAATATGCTATTTCTAAAACGCTTATTGGCAATTATAAAATCAATCTGATTTCGAATTGTTGTTCCCGGTGTATCGGCTGGAGATTTCCATGTATATAGCCTTCTCGTGGGTAACTTGAAGTATGTGTTCATGATAGTTAAGTCATTTTGTTGGCAAAACTGTACTAAGAGATCCCCTCTGTCGTTTCTGACTCCCAATCCAAATGGTCCCGTTATCTCTTTTGTAATTGCATTTCCCACTTTGGCGTTGAAATCTCCTATGATGTATGTGGCTTCTTGTTTCTTACAGCTTTTTAGTACTGTTTCAATATCCACGTAAAATTCTTCAAGCTCTTCCATAGTTGCTTCAGTTGTAGGTGCATATATTTGCATAATGTTTATGTTCACTGGCTGTGCTTTTATCTTAAGTGCTATTATTCGATCATTGTAAGGAACACAAGATATAACGTTTTTATCCCATTCTTTATCAATTATTATAGCAACTCCTCTATGATGATTTCCATTTTTGTCACCTGAATAATACACTGTCATATTCCCTGTTGCAATCTTTCCATTTCCAGGCCATCTTACCTCGCTGAGGACAAGTATATTCAATTTTAGTCTTTTCATTTCCAGAATCACATTTGATAATTTCCCCGGTTCGTATAATGTGCGCACATTCCATGTACCCATAATAGTTTCCTTTGTATGATTTGTATTTCTTCGCCCCATTGTTTTGCCTTCCCGGAATCTTAATGTCCCATTCCTCTGTTCAGACGTCTTATCGCAAAACTGTCGGAGATTTTTTCTTTCGTGTGCTGTTATCCCACTTGTGTTATTGTCCAGTCTCTCAATTTCCACACTAGACCTGGGATCCATCATAGCATGGCCAGTCGCATATTTCCCATTACCAAGCCTGGAAACTTGATAACGCCGGGCGCCAGCCGGACCGTATGGCATATATATCCTTTCCTTTTTTACTTTCATGATGATATTTCTTGGGATGATACTGCAGTGGTTTCCCGTTGCCTTCTGCAGGATTTTCTGTCGGGGTTTACTCCCCTAGCCGAAAAGACCCCGTTTTAGGGCTCGGGATGCTCGCCTACTCGCTCTAGATTGATGTTCACCAATCCGACTGGGGTACATAAGTCTCGAGCGAGTTGCTGATAGTCTGCTGTTATAATTGCAGTAAAATGCTTAACGGTATTTATTGGCAGGCAAACCTTCGGCAAGTGTACCTCCCTCCGTTTTCCCATCAGCAGTATAATGTGAGTTCTGATTTAGCTTTCCTGATCAGCGCTTAGCCCGCCGAACAGAAAATTACCACCCTGCACGACGTGGACGTACAGAACTCACATGGTTGTTGTTTCGTTTCTCCGTCGGCGGGACTAGCACCATTTGACGGTCGAGTGACTACTTACTAGAGAAGGTAACTCTAGTTACAACAACCTGTGCCCCGCAGGGCGAAAACTAATATAATTAGATGTAATTATGAAAGTTTGTATTATCTGCAGACTTTTGCTTTATTATTATTTTATATAATTTATTATTAGAAATTTTCGTAAAATAATTACACGATTGTTTTTTTTATAATTTTAATAATTCTGTTTTATATTATTTATTAATGTAATATTTTTAACGAATTATAATCGTGTGTCAATGATGTTTCTGAAAAACAGCGAGAGTGGCAAAATTATTATTTTTATTTTATTAATTACAAATGCAGACGGAATGCGAAAATGAAAATAGGGTATTTTATGAAATTAATGTTCGAGAAAATAATGAAAATTAATAAAAGAAAAAAGCTAATATGAAGCTAAATTGAAGGAATAGTTTTAGGAGAAAATTTTAACGCGAAAACACGATGCTATTAAAAATCAGAAAATATGTAACAACTGTAACACTGATAAGAGCAAAATGATACAATAAGGGGTAGTTACGTTTACTAGAAGTGAACGAAAAAGTAATATTTTACAATACAGCAAACGATAGGTAGACAACTTTGACTTTGAATCATCACTGCTGCTAGCATATCGAATATAAGTCGAAATATTACAAGGAAATAATAGTGTTTAGTAGATTGTAATATTTATGCGTCTTCGTTTAGTTAAAGTATATTCGTAATCATTCTGTAATATTTGTTTAAATTTATTTCATTCAGGTAGATCGTTACGAATTGCAAAACAAACGACATATAATCTTACTAGCGGAAGGAAGGCTAGTCAATTTAGGTTGCGCGAATGGTCATTCTTCGTTTGTAATGAGTACTTCCTTTACCAATCAAGTGTTAGCACAAATAGAATTATGGACTAAACCTGAAAGTTACAAAATATCCGTATATATGCTTCCGAAGAAGGTAAGACACGTGTTGTTCAGTATTATATTTTATATTTTCGTAAAAGAAAGGAGAAAGAAAGAAAAACATTTATTTGTACACCTTCGATATATAATACAATACAGAAATTTAATAGAAATAATTATCCGTACCGAAAGAGGATTCTTACCGGATATGGGCGTGTCAATTAATAATTTACTTAATATTAGTTAACAAGATTTAATTTGCAGGAAAGATTATAAAATAAAAAACCTGCAATGAACAACTAAACTTACAATAAAATGATTAATTAGTCATTTTTAATGTATGACAATATTAACTTGTGTGCTGAAACTGAAACGCAGCTGCTTAGTTAAATACGAGAGAACTAAATTAATAACTTCGAATAGCTTAGACGTACTAATTATATAACGCTTATTTTCTTTTAATGTCGCCAAGACACGAGACTTATAAAAATATTTCATTCAAGTGTGTCAGTAGTAGTGTTTTATCCTTCTATGTTTGTATTTTTTGTATCTATGCCTAATTATTTGGTGATCATAGTCACCGATATTAACAATTAAAGTCGGATACTCTGCATACGTCAACAAATTTCCGCGTGTGCTTTGTAATTATTTCTTGAATGTATGGCGTTTTTAGGAGATTATGCATGGAGTTAATGTTGGTGTACCGCGGTTTATTTAGAATTATTCTTAGACAGTGATTTTGAATTTTTTGAAGTTCCTGAAAAATAATTTAATTGGTAGGCGACGAAATTATTACTGCAAATGATAGTTTTGGCGAAATCATTTGTTTATAAATAATAAGCTTATTTTGCGATGTTAGATATGATTTCCTATTAAAGAACGGGGTATAAACAGCAAATATTTTGCCAAGTTTTTATAACTTTATTCGTAATAAGTTTCGTGAAAGTTAATCTTTTATCAAATGTTGAACCTAGGTATTGGATTTCATCCTTCCATTCGACACGACTATTCTGGATATCTATTTGTTTTCGTATACGCAATCGTCTTCTAGTGAATAAAATAGCTTCTGTTTTATTATCATTTATTTTAATTTGCCACTTTTTAAAGTATTTTATTTGTCGTATTTGTTGCTTTATGAAGTCTATCTGTTATTATGTCTGTTCTGTAAGATGTCGCTGGTATCGCAGTATCATCTACATGTAGGTATGTTTCAGTCCCTTTAATTTTGGTTATGTCGCTTAAGAATACTATAAATAAATATGGTTCTAAAATGCTCCCTTGCGGTACACCAGTAGTTATGTACTCCACGGGTGACTCATAATCATTTATTTTGACATAAAACTTTCTATTTAGTAAATATTATTTTAATATACATATTAATTCTCCAGGATGCTTAAGCTTAATTAGTTTAAATATTATATCTTCGATCCATATGTCAAACGCTTTTTCGATATTAATTAATAAAGCACCTGTGTGTTTGTTTAGATTAAAACCGTCAGTAATTTTGTCACAGACTTCAGTTAATTGAATGGGTGTACTTAGTTTAGGTCGGAAGCCAAATTGATTATCAGATATTATATTATTTTCATCATTGTACTTTCTTAATCTAATCAGTATAATTTTCTCGAATAGTTTACTTAAATTCCATTAATAAAGTTAATGGGACATATGTTATAGGCCAAAGAAACATCTTTACCAGGTTTAGGTACAGGTATAATTATCCGCAAGATTTTCCATTTTAGCGTGAAATAACCTAATCTAAAACACGAATTAAAAATACACACAATAGCCATTATCTCTTTAGTTGGTAAGTTTTTAACCATTCTGGTCATGTCCTACAGAATTTTTTTAAAATTTTTTATGAGTTTGATAACTTCCTTAGGGCTAATTGCGTAATTAAATTTGTTGTATTGTTTTCTATTGTAGAAAAGTACTTATGGATTGTTCTTTTGATGTTTTTAACATGATTGTGAGTAGATAATCCTTGATTTTGTCTTTGTATCCTATCGAAATGTTTTGCTGGAATTTTTGTCTTATTTTCAAAATCATACGCATAACCATTGTTTGTATTCGGTATTTTCATTGGCGCTAGTTCAGTATGGTTTTTACAAAAAATTTTATTTAACTTTCATAAAGAATTATATTTAGGTGTTAAATTTTTTAGAAATTTATTCCACCGGTTATTTCGATCTATTCTTAATTTGTTTCTAACTAGCTTACATAGATGATTGTATATTATTTTATATAAGGCTGATTTGTTATTTCCTTTTTGGATTTTTTTCCTAAGACGGATTTTAATTTTACTTAAGGTTATTTTGTATTTTTTGAGATTACTCGTGTTATTTTATTTGGAGATTTAAGTGGAATGTGATTTATTGCCGCCGGCAGTAGTACATAGTTTAGGTGTTCAATATATTTCTTAATTTCATTATTAGTGCTTAATGTTGTAGGTATTTTTATATGCGTTTGTATCTCTGTTTTTTATAGTCTTTCCATTTTGCTTTACTATAATTAAATTTCAACAAGGATCGATTAAACTGTGTTTGATCATTTATTGTAAAAGTGATTGGATTATGATCAGAGGATAGGTTTTCTATTGATTTTGAAGTTGTAAGTTTATTAAAATTTTTCGTAAAAACTCTATGTTAAGAACGCTCGGTTTATTTGCGACGTTGCTAGGAAAAAATGTTGGCCCTAGCGGGAAGCTAATTTGTAAGTTATTTGCTGTAGTTACGTTTAATAGAATTTTTCCTGTCTTATTAGAATTAAAATTATTCCAGGCAGTCTGTTTAGCATTTAGATCTCCCATAATTAACACTTGTGAATTAGTGTTTAGTAGTTGTTTCTGGGAGGCTTTGCAAGAAAAGCATATAGGAGTAAGAATTACGGGTGAAATCTTAAACAGTATTAGATACGCAGATGATACAATAATGCTGATAGCAGAGTCATTTCCTGACCTCCAGGAATTATTGAATAGTGTCAATGAGATAAGTAGAAGATACGGGTTTTCAATTAACACTGAAAAGACAAAGATGATGACAAGTAGCAAAGAAAGATTGGACAATATACAGCTCAAATTATCAGGAAGAAACATTGAAAAGGTGGCCCGGTACAAATATCTGGGTTGTTGGATAAATGAGAAGGCAGACTCGGACGAAGAAATAAAGATGCGCATAGCGACAGCAAGAGATGCTTTTAGTAATTGGAAGAAAGTACTTACATCTAAGAACCTCAAGATATCGCTGAAACTGAGAGTTCTGAAATGCTACATATGGTCGCCGCTATTATACAGATGTGAGACATGGACACTGAAAACGGCAATAATAAAAAAACTAGAAGCTTTCGAAATGTGGTGCTACCGAAGAATGCTTAAGATCTCGTGAACGGAGAAGATAAAAAATTCAAAAGTGCTACTGCGTATGGACAGAAATCAGGAACTGGTGAATACAATAAAAAAGAGGAAACTAGAATACGTGGAACATATAATGCGTTCATTATTTATACTAGCATTATTTTTAGTATTTCCTGTTATATTTTTATTTATATGATTTCCTTCATTTATATTAGTGTTATTAGTATTTCTATTTTTCTTCGATTGTAAAATATTCTGAAATACACGGCATTCCTTAACATTTGCTGTGTGATTGCCAAGGCAATTTATACACTTAATGTTTGTATTTTTACAGTCTTTATGTGAGTATTTATCTCCGCGTCTAAGACATTTAGGAACATGGAAATAATTGTATGAGAAATGTCTGTATGCTTGACATTTATAACATTGTGTAATTTTATTTTTATTGTTATATTTTTCCCATCTGATCAACTTTAAGGTTTGAAATCCTTCATTTAATATTATATTTTCTTGTTAATATTTACTTAGATGTATTTACGTACATTTCTCACATTTTTTAACTACTGTTGTTACATAACAGAAGGGTTGGCATTTGATCAGGGTAGCATAAAGTAAATATCAAACGCGTGCATTATGTTATGTTAGTTGTTTTTCCTATTTATTTTAATAGTGCTGTTGTAAAACACAGCAGTAATAAAGAAGTTATATTTATCGCCAGCATGTATGCGCTATCTTTTAAGTATAAAACTTTGTAAATACTGTTTAATTCGATTTTTTTTCCCCAGTACGATGAAGAAGTGGCGGCTCTGCATTTAGATTATTTGGGAGTAAAGTTAACTAAACTTACCAAAGAACAGGCTGATTACTTAGGAATAGCTGTAGATGGACCATTCAAACCGGATCATTATCGTTACTAAAAATACACTGCTTGGGTTTACTTGTATTTTATGATTATTTTTTCTAGTTTTCACAAATAATAAAACGTGATTGTTCCGATTAAACAAAATTACATTTTTAACATAATTTACACGAAATATTTGTACAATGCGGTGGAATAGAAGAAATAAAAAAGAAAAAGAAAAAGAAAATCGAAGATTACTTAAAACATCAGTAAAATTTGAAGGTTGTGTTTGTGTTCTGCTGGGGAAAAATTTGATTTCGAAGAATATTGCAACGAGAAGAGTTCAAGAGGTGCTATTTAAGAAGACAGTAAGTCTTTTATGGAGCATAAAATTCGAATACTTTTTATTACCGTACCATTCGCCATTCGAGCATTTTACCTGTCTCTGTGATATGAGGCATTATTATGTTAGCATCGAGTTACACTCCGTCATTGTTCTTTTGATTTATTTATTTCAAAAATTATCGTTTCGTTCTGGTCGCATGATAACTTTGATAGATTCTGCTTGGTTGTTTGTTTAATTTATTGATATTTCGCATAAGGTGAAGATGCACACTGTGCTAAAAAAAAACGGTCATAGCGTTCTGTTGAATTTTCGGTTATCCGACTATCACTTGATTAATGAATGAAAACGTTTTCCATAATTTAATACAGAATCTTTCAACATCCTGTTTGTTAATTAATAAGTTACTATAGTTTTCCATAATTATTTTATAAAATTTCTATAAAAAAATTACCGATTTATTTACTAGTTCTAGATTGTTAATGTGTTTCATACACGAAACAAAAGGAATATAATTTTAAACGTTAATTTCTTAAGTGTACAGCTCTAACTAACGGACAGGTCGATGCGATTACAAAATTACAGAAATCTGCCTTTTTTTGTTTAATTTTTGTTTACTCGGGGCATATTAAAAGTGCATAATTATTAGCCTAAGATCATTAAAAAATCACATTTGCCATAAATAATGACTAAATTTTTAATTTCCTCTCACTGTTTTTACAACCCATTTTCACTATAATACTTATTATCGTCAAACAACCTCAGCAACAGATTGAATACGTATAGTTAATTCCTTAACTACTGTCGCGCATACAGAGACCTCCACTGTTCGTTTTTTTGTAAGCAGTTGTATTTTTACTGCATTATTTCGACAGTTCTTTTACTGATTCACTTTTTCATCTTTCTTCGCAATTTAAAGGTCATTTCTCGTTCTATTACAGTTTTAAATCGTTCTTACAAGTTTTCCCCTCTGTACTGTACGCAATTAAATCCTAATTATTTAATTCTCTAGTATAGATATTTTTAATTATATTAAACTTTTTGAATCATTAAGGTTTTCAATTTATTTTATGCCTAATTCTTAAAAAAAAATTTTGGATACCGTGTATTCTCTGAAAGAGATCTACTGTTTTGTTTGGCTTGTGTTTAGCCGGCTCAAAAATTAAGATTTAATAGACACCGCTTTATTACTTGTTTTTTTTTTAATATATTTTTATTTATTTTATTTTACTTTTGAGCAACCAGAATTATCCTGAAAGGCATAATCTCACCTATTTGTAAAGAGTTTTGATTTCCCTAAACGATGACTAAACCCGCATTTTTACATTCTTACCGTTTTTTGTTTTTTTTTCTCGTGAGAATCACTTTTACTTACAGTTTTCTCTTACGCGGTCTCTAATGCAGTGCTATTATTTATATTCAACACGGAAATATCGTTAATAATTTTTAAAATAATTTAATTTTAGAAACAAAAATGGTAATAAAAGTATAAAAAAATCTTAATATCTAACAATAGTTTAGCTGTTTATTCTATAATGGTGAAATTTTTTTTTATTTTCTGTTGGACATTAAAAATTGTAAAAATTTCGGTCATTTACATATATTGTATCAAATGGAATAGTTAAATATCTAAAATAATATCGTTTTTTATGCTATAAAATCAGAACTGTTTGTTAATATTATGTAAAATGTTTTTAATGTCAATATTGCATCATACGCCTATCCCAATCTCGGATCTTAAATTGGCTCTCATAGCATCACATCGGTAATAATAACTGAAATAAAAACCACATCTTAATGGTACTGTATTTACAATTATGTCTTCAAAAAATATTTTATACTTTTTCAGAAATATAATTGTGATTTGTATATAAAAGGGAATAATAATGGTACAAGTAACGAAAATAAATTGTACATTTTTTTTTCCTCCCCCCTCTGATTAATCTAGTTCTAATTAGCGCGATACAGAATATTATTTTTCGGAACTATCGAGAAAGAAATTTACCTTTTTGCAATTATGCGCGGTGTATTTTTTCGGCATTTTCAAAATGCTTGCATCATAAGGATTGTTTTATTATTAACGATATTGAAAATAATTACGTTAGCCAACTTAGGATCCCCCGTTTTGCCATTCGTATCTCATCATAAACACATACAGACATCCAAACGATTTCAAAGTTAATATAATTTTCCATGACACGCAGAATTTACGCGGTAGTCTGCATTCGGAGTAAATAATAAAATGCTTTTTTACAAAAAATAAATACCGACTTCAAGGTTTATTATAAAAATTTAAAAATGCACTAAAAAGTAAAAAATAATTACTCCCGATAAAATATATATATCAGAGTGATATAACTTAAGGTGATATCGTAATTCTTATACAACATTAATTTTTTGGAGTTGGAATTAAATTCATGTTAGGAACAATTTAATCAACATTTAATGCAGTTTTTAATTATTCTTTTAATATGAATTTGATGCCAACTCCAAAAAATTAATGTTGTATAAGAATTACGCGATATCACCTTAAGTTATATCACTCTGATATATATATTTTACCGGGAGTAATTATTTTTTACTTTTTAGTGCATTTTTAAATTTTTATAATAAACCTTGAAGTCGGTATTTATTTTTTGTAAAAAAGCATTTTATTTTTTACTTTTTAGTGCATTTTTATTCAATTAAATTAAAACATTTATTTCCACGGTAAAAACACCAAAAGCTACATTTCCATGGTAATTTGGCAAATTTATAGTATTTTAAGTCAAAAATCTAATCCGACGGTGAAAACAATCATGAATGAAAAGCATCCAAAAAGCTTCAATCTCCCGCATTATTAAGGATAACTCAAAAACTATCGGTCGGACCTTGATCAAATTTAAATGGGACCACATGACAAACGCCACCTTTCAAATAAAAGAAGAATCATCAAAATCGGTTCATCTAGAAGAAAGTTCTGTGGTAACACATAAAAAAAATAAAATAAATAAAAAAAAAAAAAATACAGTCGAATTGAATACCTCCTCCTTTTTTGAAGTCGGTTAAAAAAAATGTATAAAAATTACACGCTTAAAGAATGACGCAAATGTATATTAATTTTTTTGATTCATTTCGAGTTTATAAAAAAGTTCTTGTATGTTATTAGTATAACAAAAATATAAATAATCGAAAAATCGGCCGGTACTGCGTTTTTATCGTTTGCGACCACATTGATATTACACATTATATTTAAAACTAAATTATTTTTTACTACTATTATTCGACTAGCTTAATTTACATTTAACGAACATCGGTCGAGAAAAAGGAAAAAACACTAAAGTTTAATTTTTAAACGCGTAAAAGTTGAACTGCATAGATTAACGTCTCTTTCGCGTAATTAACATATAAAAAATTCAAAATCTCCATTCTTTCTGAAGATTTGAAAATTTTCGTACGTACAGTTAATTAAAATGTTTATATATATATATATATATAATTGTAAAAAAAAATTCGGCGAAACGTGATATTAAACTTGGCTCTTTTTTCATGGAAGCTGCACTGAAATTTATTTTTCAGAAGTGTTACTATTGCGATAATTTATTAAAATCATGAAACCGGTTTAAAATTGACTATAAATTTAGCTCAATGAAATAAAATTTTTCGACGCGTTATTTTGAATTATACTCTACGATAGCCGGCATCATCATTATAACACCTTTCAGTCTCCATGGCACACTGTATAGTATTCTAGCATTTCATGCTAATATTTCGAGAACAGAATAGAACCGAAAAAGTAATAAATATATTTCTCGCCCGACATTTAGGCTGAACTACAAATTTTACAGCGGAAAGTGCACCGAATAAGACTTGTACGCAATACTTCTTAGTCCACAGAAATATCCAATTGGAATGCATATTAAAATGAAAAATCGCGACGGTGACAAAGTTGCCAATATCGTCTTAATCATAATTCGCATTGTACGAAGCAGTAAACTTGAAGAATTTGCAATCGATTTAAATTTCTCCGCAAATCATAACTTAGAAAATCTTCTGGAATGTCCAATTACCCAGTTAATCAGTTACCGATAAGCATTTATTCTTCCGCCTACGGTCAAACAGGTGACCTTCAAGTTGCGCATGGAGCGCCACCGCACGATGCTCTTGAAGACGGCTTTGATCGGGAAATTCTTATGTTCCAAAAGCGAAAATGACCTTTCTAGAATTGCGGTTCATTAAACAACTGAAGAATAGTTACGGGAAGAACGAAAAAAAAGTGAACAGTGATCGAACAAATAGAATTCAGTCGCGAAATATTCCAGTTATCGAATAATTTCCGAAAGGTTCAACCAGTGTCATGACGAAATTAGATAACACTAAAAAAAAAAAGGTTCCGATCAGAATAATCGCGTTTTAGCGCAAAAATTATCGAACAGAGTGCAGTTTACCTTCATCTTTTAGTGACCTCGATGATCGAATCAATCTTAAAGTTAGATAATGGTTTTAAAAAAATTTGTGAGAAAAGTGACAACACAGGTAAAGATGAAGTTAAATGTATAAATCTTTCACTAATGTCGATATTACACAGCAACGTGAAAAAGAATGATTACGCAACTTAACAAACATTGGTAGCAAATTTTCTTGTAATAAAGAGAAATAAAGATTTCGCTACTTCCATTAATTATATGTTATTGATGTTACAAAAAGTTCGCCTTGTTTTCGATTACAGCGTTAATAAAGCAATGCGTACTTTTTTTTTTTTTGTTATTACGAAGTATTAATATTACCGAACATTGATTTTTAAGTGTTTTTATATCTAGCAGAATAATTATAATAATGCAAACAATAAGTAAATACACCCGATTCGGTTCTCATGTTAAAAAATATCCGGATCATGTTTACAACACGAGCGAGGTATTATTGAGCTGGTGTTAATAAAGAGCTGTAATTTGATTTAAATTACCCCCCCCCCCCCCCCCGAAAAAGACGGTTATGTAAATTTAAGTGTAATCAATTTATGAACCGCAAATAAAAACTGTAAATTTTGCACTTTTACTTCCTATTTCCATGTTAAAGCTAATCCACTGTACATACTCGTGCTGTAAGAATGAATAAATTTTACCGAGCAATATGGCCCCCCACGGAAACCAAAAACGCATCTGATCATGCTTTATAAAGGTGATCGCGCGACATATGGCGCGTATCTTTAACAATGGATATTCTCAATTTTTAATGCTTTTGATCAGCGCCAGTTTTAATTCCGAATGTCTATGATACGATTTGTAAATTCTGCTATCAAGTTAAAGCGACGGACTTTATCAAAATATTTTGCGAAAATGATAGAACGTGTAAGAATTGCGATCCATTTTGAAAGTATCAGTAATGCCGAGCTTTAAATTTTGCGCGAATTGTCATCGTAGTAGTTGCTAGAGCAATCGGACTACCAAATCGGTACTTTAGGTTCGAGATTTAGTGACAAGTGAAAATTATTAATCGTCGAATGGAAGCAGAAACGATGCATATCATATGTCGCAGATATCACATTTGGATTGCAGTTTTATAAAGACTAAAAATAAAATATTTACAATTTTAAATGTGATCTAGCATATTTATTCTGTATTCAAAATATTGCCAATGCTAATAAGAATGTACGAAATAGTCGTAACGCCCGAAATCGAGTAGTAATACAACCGATAAGTTTGTGAGTTGAATTTTTAGTTTTAGAGAATATCACTGATATTGACTTTACTAAGTTGTTCATACTTGCAGTCTAGTTGTTTTTTTTTTTCTTGTCTGGCATAAAATGTTTCGTATGTCTTATAAGTGAAAATACGGAAAGACCCTGTTACTAAATGGTCCGAGAGCAGAGGATTTGTTTGAGATCAAAAAATTTTCTACAATTCATTTCCCCTTAATCCTGTACGAACAGATGGCGGTATTTTATTACAGGGAAGTAATGTAACTGAACAAATTTTGCGGCAGATTAAGTAGGCATATATTAAAGGTCGAATAAGTAAAATAAACCGCCGTTAGTACAATCTTACTTTTGAAACATTATTCAGAAGTCATGCTGTGTGGGTACGATATTTTCATTTTTCTCCTTCTTTCTAGCATTACTTGCAAAAGAAGCCTAGCGCTTCTAAAACAGCAATACACAGAAAAATAAAATCTCCACACTGATGTAACTAAGAAGAAGAATTTGTAGATTTTAAAAATACAAAGTAATATATACTTACAATTGCAAAACACGGTAACGGAAATGTGATCGTTTGGAAACGTTTTTCCGCAAATAAGGTTATTTATAGAAAGCAATATAATGACGGATATATATGATTTTAGTTTTCGAGTTAGTCGACTCTCTAGAGTTGGAATTGCTCATCGGAGTGCATCAAAATATGCGTATAATTGTTACATCAACGTCCCAAAAGGAACACTGTCGCAATCCCACTGCACTAATCGGATTATGAGAAATTTTTGACATTAGTTGCATAAAAAAATTTATAAAACGCCGGTTTTCAACTCTTGTCACACAATGAAATACGATTTTTTTTATCTGAAAATCTGGTTTCATCAATGACATGACAATAATGTTGGTACTTAAAGACTTACACACAAAATACTAATTTACTTTATGATCAAATATTGTAATGTTACGTTTCTATTTGGACGTTTTTTTTTTGTTTTTTTTTTTTTGTCTGTTTTTAGTGTTGTTAATGTTATTACTTTATTTTTTTTTAAAGAAAATTTATGTTACGTATATTTTTTAAACTTTACATCTCTAAAAGATTAATAATTATAATTCATTGTGTTTACTGCTGTTCGAGAATATTAATGTTTACATTAGGCACATGTTTTTGGTGTAATCGAGACAATTGGCTGCAATGTTTTCATGGTTTGTCAATATGTGTTTGTCTAAAATTATTATATTTCTATTTAAAAAACGAGTAAAAAATTTTAAGAATTTATTTCGTAACGCGAAGTTTAGCCAACAAATTTCTACAGAAAAACAATCAAACTTTCAAATCGTTCGATTTGACTCATCTTTAAACACGTATTTCATACATTACCGTTTGAACAATATGCTATAAAAACTATTAAAAATTGGAGGAAAGATGGAAGCAAAACCGCTTTCTATTGAACTCGCTGATAGTTAATTAATACAGCTTTACTTTGTAATACGAGTTATTTTTATATTGTGCTAAAAAACTACTTGCGTCTTTTTTCCTTTTTGAAATCACAAAAATCAGACAATTTAAATTTAAAAAACAAAAAGAAAAAACCTACGTTAATTTTTTTTAAAAAAAAAACCATTAATATCGTACATCACGCAACATTAATAATTTGAAATAATTAATAATCTTATACGGCACCTAATAATTAGGTGTATATACCAATTTAAATGAGGAAAACGTAATTTTTATTAATTGTACTAACTTATTCGATTTAGGATTCGACAAATAACATAATTCAGTCGATAAATTAAATTCTGAACCAGCATATACATATATATATATATATATATATATATATATATATATATATATAAAAAAAGAGAATAAAACAAGTGTTAAATATCTTAATTGTTATAAACATTTACCGTTGACTTCTTGTATAGGAGCAATTTAATTTATTACAATTAATGCGTGCGCTTGACAAAAAAATTATATTTTACCACATTGCGTATTTTATCACGCCTGAACAGGATAAAGACCGGTTTCAGGTAATATTTTCTTTTCCTTTTTATTTTCTTTCTAACATAAACAGTTTCAGTTTTTTGATATTCTGCGTCTTAAACGTGAAATTTACGCTTACATACAATGGCCATCTTAAATTTTATATAATAACAATACAAATTGAAAACGTAACGGGGCGGGCAGTATTTTATTCATTCACTCGAAACTTTTTCAGAATATTTTTTTATTTTCTTATTATTCCACGAAACGGTATTTTCTAATTCTCGCAAACACTAAATATTACTGCTAATTTCATTATCTCGTATAACAATTAACTTGTCAGATTTCCAAAATAATATTCAAATTCCTCACTTTACTCTTTTATTACTGTGTTTGTGAACACGCACACACACACATACATGACACACACGTTTGAAACACTTTTCCTTTTAATGTGTTAAACGAAAAATCCTGAAAACCGAATGAAACCGCTATTAGCACCCGGAGGACATCTGCACAGATCGAAATGAGGCTACAACATTAGAAACCTCTTCTTGTAGCTCTATATTCAACTATGTATGATGGTCCTATTATTGAGAAGAACACTTAACCGCCATACTCCTTCCGGAGCAGTAATGTTTATTTTTTATTCACACGCGACAAATAGAAATCCGTGAACATCTCTAATTCCTAAATGACCGATGTGCCGGACGCAAATCTCATTTTGTGAACGATCGTTTTGACAAAAAGTTTGCACCGCGAGAAATGCGGCGCGTACGCGAATTATTTCAGAAAATTTAGCGATGAAAAATTGTTTCCGTGTAACGTTTTATCGGGATAGTTGGACGTGGTACTACTATGGCAGACTTTATTGTTGTCTTTGCGAACAATGATAGCGTGTTTAGAACTAAGGTGGTTGTTAAGACGATTTTGTCGGTAAAACTGTTGACCGCATATTGGACAGTCGATCGTGTCTCCGGTGTGAACCCGTATGTGCAGTTTCAAAACGTTTTTGTAACAGAACGTTTGCTCGCAATAGTAGCACTTAAACGGCTTTTCTCCAATATGCACTACCCTAATGTGACTTTTTAGATGCGTCTTTTGTCTATACCGTTTAGTGCACATAGTGCAGACGTAGGGTTTTTCGCCCGTATGAATTCTGATATGTTTAATCAGATCTCCTTTGGTGGCGAATTCCTTGGCGCAGTAATTGCACTTCGGAAGCAGCCGTTTCGAATTATGTATCGTCGCGTGTTTTTCTAAAAAAAATTTTGTAGTAAAGTTCTTATGGCAGTGATTGCATACGTGAGGCCTTTCTTTGATGTGCAGTTTAGTATGTTCGCACAATTCGGAATTGGTCACGAAACCGGCTTGGCAGTACAAACATTGGTACGGATCGTTCGATACGTGTTTCATAATATGTTTGGTAATGGACCGTTTCGTAGCGAACACTCTAAGACAAAAATTGCACGTTAGCTTCCTCTGAGCGGGCAGTATTAAGTTCGTTCCGGTACACGAAGTATCGTTGTTTCTAGATAACGGTTCACACTTAATGCCGTCGCTGTCGTTGTACTGCGTCACAAGAATACCGTTACAACTAGGAATGGTTTCCTTGAATTCCGTTCTCCGTTGATGGTTTTCGACGATGTACATTTCCGCCAATTCGGAAATTTTAAACATCTCTTCGATCGTTACTCTCTGATCCATTTCTCCTTGCGCTGAAATATCTATTGAAATGAAATCAGCAACTACCTAAAATTTTATATACCGATATTACACGTAAGAAATAGCCAAACCTAGATAAATTTGAGAAAAATTTAAACGAAACATTATAATAACATTTCTGGTATAAAAAATGTAACATGTAATATTTCGGCTGATATATTAACCGAGTCCGCGCATTTCCGTTTTTAGTTTCTGTGCAACAAGTAAATAATTAGGCCATGTTTTTTATTGCATTTCTGTCAACCCTAACATTGAACATAAAACATTATTCTTCGATAAAGCCGATAAATATAAAAATTTATAGCCTTCTATTCAACTACTAAAAATAAACATTTTTCATCATTTTCGGTTCATCCGTTTGTTTTGCAGAATTCAACTGAGAAGATAAGACTTTGGAGTCAATATCGAAAATTAAATAACATTGAAAATTTTCATACATTAAACCTTTGTAATTAACTTTTTTATATTTAATTTTTTTTTTTTTTTCAAACAGCTTTTAAAAAAGAAACAAATTTTACGTATAAGTTAAATTTTCAAAATACTAAAATATTTTATGAAATATTTGGATGATCGTGAAATATAAAAATGAAAAAAATATTTACGTGTTAAAGTAAAACGAAACGTTTATTTGTAGTCCATGAAAAAAAAGACCGATTTTGTACCTTACTTGACCAGTTGAAAATAAGCTCGTTAATATAAAATAATTTTAAAAAAGTAATAAAAATTACACATTCAGCTTTTCGTACGTATATTACGACTGCAAACCGTTTTGTTTTAAATCAAAAATTCGCTTCACTTACTCTTTTTTTCCAGCATGCGTTAATTCTCGAATCTCTAATATACTCATATTCAGTCAAACTTTAGTGCCCTGAACTGTAATTCGGACTCGCATAATTTTACAAAAGTGAAAATTACGATTTGAACAATAAACTTTGATAAACGTGACGCACACTAAAAGATTGAACTATAAATAAAAATAAAGTATAATATTATTTAGGGTTTTAAACGGCAATTTTTTGAAATTATTATTATGGAAAAGAGAAAAAATTGCCTCCTAACAAGGTGACCTTAGAAAAAATTATTATATATTTAAATTGTCTAACAGTGATATTTTTACCGGTTAAAACTAGCGATTAAGGACACTGAGGTAAAAAAACAAAATACTACATAAGTATTTTAAAGAAATTAAATATTTAACGTGGTAAACTTTTTTTTTTTTCTTTCAAAAAAATAAATTGTAAACGTAATATGATTTTTGTTTGCAAAATAAGGAACAACAATGAATTTTGCCTATCAAAGTAACGTTGAGCGATAGATGATGAACATGATCTGAAATTCAGTATACTTTGAAAAATTTCAATTTTTGCATACATTTTGTGTTTTATTGGCCCTTTTATAAAAAAAACAAAAAAAACGGCGCTTTAAATAATTAAAATTATTCTTTTAAATTGCCAGATACTAATTCAGCACTTCTTACATATGATTTCGGTCATATTTTAACAACTACCTTAATACCAAATTAATTCACAAAAAAATTAACATTTAAAAAATAATTTAAAAGTAAATATAATCTCTTATTATGTAAGATAATATGGAAAAATAAATAAATAAAAACGTAAAACATAAAATGTTTGAGAAAAGTGAGAACCATAAAAAACTAAATGCTTTCATCGCCTTAAACCGACAAGTTTGTCATACGTGTGAGTATGATTACGCAAAATATTCTTTACATCATAAAGTGTTTTTAGTTAAACAGTAAAATCCAGCATGCAACATAATAATGTAAGATTCATAGTTTACTTACTAATCCTCTCATATGTAAAAATATTTTTCACTTTCGAAAAGGCAATAAATTATTTTAAATATTTATAATACCTATCGAACAATTGAAAATCTTATGTTCTTCACTGATGTTAATTGCGGGTGGAATGAGATACATACTAACCTATCTACTTACATAATTTGTAACGGACTAATTAGGCATAATAAAAAAAAATTGAATTAATATGAAATATAGTGATTAAAAATCTTTACATACTCTCAAAATAAAACCACTGAAAACTATATTCATCAGTGATCTTCTTCGGGAAACAAATAAAATTTTAATTACGTGTAACTAAGAAACGTCAGCCGTACGTGGTTAACAATATTTCCTGTTTTAAATATTCTTCAAATAAATTATACAATTATAATGTCACATACGAAAAGCATCATTTTTACAGTACGATACTAACATTCACCAAATCAAAAAAGGGATCTCAATAAAATACACAAGAAAGGACTTATTGCATACAATATTGTATTTTTGTTACAATATGCAAGCGATACGTCGTAAACAGCAAGGCGGAAATTAAAATATCTGTCTTTTAAACAGTACATAATGCACGAATTCCTCCAATATTAAGAATAAAAATGAAAACAAGATATTTCTTACGAATCTATAGAAAACAAAACCTTTTCAATTGATCTAATTTAAATGCGGGAAAAAAGATAAGAGAATTGGAGGCTATGAAATTAGCCTTGTTAAAAAGTAATGCAAAAAAATTAACTTTTCAATTTAGTATTAATACCATAACCGTATATTATTATACCTTATCTTGTGGAATCTTAATTGTAAAAACTCTGCTGCACTCATAAATTAGTTTTTATATGAACGAATTCATATAAAGATTATTCTAAATGTTATCATCAACATACTGATAAATGTGTTTAATTTTTAATATTTTGATAATTTACCAATAATAGACGAAACTTCCAATTCAAGATAAAATATACGATTTAGGCATAATTAATCAGGGTAGTTTTTACAAAATACTAATAATAAAGGAAAATGATCATCATATTGTAAAATATAAATTTTGGACAGAAAATATCACAAAACGAACTATTTATTTATACCGTCACACATAAACCATTACATAATTTGATTTTGTTTACGAAGATAATGTATTATTAGAGCAATAACAGTCATTATTCCCATTTCGACCAATCACATTGCTCAGTTACATTGAACTCGATATATTGTATTCACACAATATGTACTTTCTCGTTCGTCTGCAACTGGCGCTACAGCGTAAATATTGATGGGCAAAAGGCATGCAACGACGTATAGTTTCAATAAGTTCAATACGAGCTTTCTTTAGCAGGGCTGAAATTCAGCTGTAAACCAAAAGCTATACTGAAGTTTCAATAAGTTAAAAAACTAAAGATTAAGTTTTATTCAAAATTTTAACAACCAAAAGACAAAAGCTTAAACTGTATTTTTCAAAAATATACTGCACGCGTAAATATTATATTCTAAACTAAAAGAAAGAGTAAATAGTCGGTTTAAAAACTGTTATTGCTGTGTTATGACGAAGTATAAAAAAATAAAAAAAAATAATTAAACAACAATAGAAAATAATGTATCATAATAAATATTATTAAGAAATAAGATGCTAGTTGATAAAAATGTCTTTAATTATATTAGTGACAATAATCCAGCACCTTTCTATTTAAGAATAAATTTAATCAAGTAAAATCCATTTAAAAGATTTTAAAAAACTTTTATTTTAATATATAAAAGAATCAAAATAATGCTTAAAAATTTAATACGAAATAAAAGAAACCTAATAAATGCGTTTAATTAGCTCAGTGCTTGAAAAGCTAAATGAAAATTTGATCTATTTGACAACGCTATACATTTATTTCGTGAATTCATTGGCTTAAATTTCTACTTCTTTTAGTTTATCATTTGTAAAATAAACGTACAGCATTATCAGATAAGTAAAATTTCTATTTAGCTTTACAAGCCCTGAATTTGTCTTTCGTTAAAATTTATCTCGTAAGCCAAAAACTGAACTTTAACACAATTTGAAATATCATAAGCTTAATCGCAAAGCCCTATTTAAATTTTCATAAGCTGAAAGCCGTATTTGAAATTTAAATATCTAAAAACCGAAAGCTTAAGCTGTATTCTTCAAGAGCATAATTTTATTAAGCCGTAGTATTATTTGGCTTCCAAGCTCCGGTTATTAGAAAGTAAATTTTTCTTACTGTTTAAAATTTTCTCCAAGTCTATCATATTGATGTTTTTGTAAAATTGAATGGTGTTGTAAATTGAAGTTTCTCCTATTTAATAAAATGGCAAACATTTAGGATGATTCCAAGAGATTGGGTGGAGTCGGTGACTCTTCTATCCTCCCAGATTCTGATTTTTCAGAATATTTTCGTCCGCCTTCTTTCTGTTCTACATTCATAAACGTATTAATGACTATCTTACGTTCCATTATTTTCATTTTCCTTTGTCACCTTACTTCTGAATTCTTACCTATACCAGATTCCATGTCCGCCCTTCAGGACACCTATTCCACCCCTTCCTGATCATTCCTGTGATTTTATTATTTTCCATATATGCTCACTAATCCACGTTCTTTCTTCCCTCCACTCCATTTAAATTGGTTTGCTGTGGGTTCCCAGCCATTCGGGTATTTTTGGTAATGAAGCGGCAGACTGCTTGACTCGAATTGCTGCTTCTTCCAACCTCGTAAAAGATTCCATCTTAGGTTTTGGTCGGATATATATGTTTCCTCTTATTTTAATAATTATTCTTTCTATCTGTTTGTTCAACCTAGTCTTTCTGGCAATCCGTGGTTCTCTTTACTTCCTTTATGTCGTCGTTCTGTTGTTGTCTGCATTATTCGTCTGCGTCCTTATGCCATACTCTATTATCTTCCTCTTGTTTTCGTTTTTCGTTAGTTTCTTCTCCATATTGTCCTCTCTATCCAAATGAAGAGCATGTTTGCGATGCTTATCATGTGTTTTTTGGGTGTCCATCTTTTTCAATCGAGCGTTCTGCTTTCTATTCCAATTTTGCTGCGAATTGGTATTTCTACTCTATATTGTGTCTCCTATATCCTGTCTTTTCCTTCTCCACAGATTGTTTTCATAGTTTTTTCCTTCCTACTAGCAATGTCTGACCGCACCAAAACATAACTGATTCATTTCCCTTTTTAATTGTTTCTGGGTGAAGGTCCTTGGTTGATGAGCACAATAAAAGAAAAAAACAGAAAAGAAAAAAAAAAGGTACGACACCCCGGGAGGCCAATTTTGATGAAAATTCTTATTAGTCCTTTTTCAACCGAGCCTATTTTTAGATTTTCTTACTTTTTGTTAAAGTCCGGTTAATTGTTTAATTACTTTCTTTCTATGCAAAAATTCTAGGTTAAAGAATATATTATAAATGTTTCCCCGTAAATTAAAGATATCTGAAACATAGAGAACTTCCTTCTTTTTTTTCCCACTTATCGTTCAGTTACAATCTGCAGCAAATAAAAGTTACCGTTCTTTTTGGTAATCGATAAAGAATTTTACAAGTTAATTTAAACTGGAAACTTTTTTCCGCGCTATTTTGTTAACTATTTCTGCTCCTTAGTGAAAATAGTTTAATCAGAAGCTCAAGCCATAATGCATTTGCCAGGTAACACGCCCAACACACTTTAAGAACATCCCATTAAAATGAGTAGTATTTTTGACGTAATCAGAAGTGTTTACTTTTTATTTGTTTTATCTTAATTGTTGTCGTTTGAGTGTTTGATCGAGTCATTTTTTCATTTCCATCGATCCGGATTATTCGTTTGATTCATTTTTATACTCATTAATTTAGTTTAGAAATTTATTATGTGATCGTGCACTGGTTTGTCTCGTACGTAGTTATTTAATTGTAATCAGAATTTACTTTTCTCATTTCTGTTAATACAATACTTATCCCAAAAACCGGGTCGACTTGTGTTGTGGCTAGTCTAGGTGAAATACTAAACTTCTACTAATTATTGTGCACTCTACTTCCTGTTGTTCTCTGCGAATGCCAACTTAGATCCAAGGCTCTTCCGTATTGTTGCCACTTAATTGTACGTGTCGTCGCTCTGGCGGGGCCCCAGAATGTATTTAAAACTTACTTTTTGGATGGAATAAGGAGGAAGGCAGTGATACGAATCAGGGTTGGTGGGGCCATCTCTTGCACGTATATGCATATTATTATTTGTTCTAAGTCCATGTAGTTGGGTCAGTGTTAACACCGAGCCCATTTAAAAAAAAAAAAAAAAAGAAAAATATTATTTGTTTTATGTTTAGTTTTAATTTATTTTTTCTTGTATCGCGCCGGGCGGTCGTCCGGCTATTGTGTGGAGCGTGAGTGTGTGCATCTGTGTTAATCGCGGAATGCTAGCGCTGAGTAAATGAATACGCTGCTTTCGTCAGATACAGATGCGGTGCTCTGGCGAAGCAGGAAATGATATCGGTGATAAGAAAAATACATGAAAATGGGAAGTGTGTGCCTTTGTCTGTTGTCAGGGCTAGGTATTATTGCGATAAGAGTACTGCATTGTTTTCTTTCGACTTTTAAGCGAGTGAGAAGCTGTAGCGCGGTGTGGCTATCCGAAATTATGCAATTAGTTGAGCACGTTCATCTTCGACCCGTTTGCACAAATTACTTTAATTTTTTTCTTCCATTTTTCGAATATATATATATATATACAAAAAAGCCTAATGCTCGCTGTCACCTGGAAGTCGCAATTGGCCACGATATATTTATTTTGTTTTTATTTATTTCTTTGTTTCGTAGTCTGTTTTTTTTTTGTAAGCTCTTTACGTATCTTTCCGTCCCGTTTTCTTTTATCGGCGGAGCACCAAAAAACTGTGGGTTTGTAATAATATATGTATGTTAATATTTGTATTTTTTTTATTAATAACATGTTTTCTTTTTCTACAAAAAAATATTTATATATATCGTCGTCGTCGCATCTGTTGAGTCAAGAGATTGCGTACATCTATATTTTTTGATCTCTGGTGTACATTATGATCTATTTCAGACTTTTATTCGTTGATTGGCTAGTATGTTAGTATGTTATTATTTCGAATCTTTTCCTTCCTCTGGTCGGTTTTGCCTCTGTATTGTACCGTACATTGCCAACTGTTAATTGTTTTTGTTGTCTTGGTATCTTCCTTGACAATAGCTTATCCTTCTCCAAACACTTCAAGTATCTTTCCTCTTCAGCAACCAAAAGGCTAAACCTGCTGAAGGTCCTATCTCTAGTCAAATGGAATGGTGATTCTTATGTGCTTATTTCTCTATATAAATCCATCATCCGCTCAAAATTTGATTACTGTTCATTTCTCTATGGTTGCTAATCCAAAATGCTTGCCTTCGTCTATGCCTTGGTATTCTTAAATCCTCTTCAGTTCCAGCAGTCCTTGCTGAATCTAATACACCACCCCTTTCTATTCGCAGATCTTATTTGAGCTATCGTTTTCTTGCTAAGCTTCTTCCACTCACGTCCTCTGATCTTATCCATTCCTATCTTTCCATTTCTAGGAATTGCTGTTTCGCACCCGAGAAAACCCCTATTTTATCCCTCATCTCTTTTCGGCTCGCTTTGTTTTGTTCTTACATAAAGTCCTTTGTCAATCTCACTTATTTTTCTTTTAATTTCGCCGATCTCTGCCATCCTCCAAATATGTTTAATGTACCTACGCTCTCGAAGTTTCTTCCGCAGGCCCTAATTAGACAGGGATTCCACAGTATTATCAATTCTAAATTTCCTTCGCATGCAACCGTGTTTATAGATGGTTCGAAGAGGTCAGGTGGTGTCGATGCCTCTGTTATCCTTTCAGATTTTATCTATTCAGAATTTTTTCGTTTGCCTTCTTTTTGTTCTACATTCATAAACGCATTAATGACTATCTTACGTTCCATTATTTTCATTTCCTCCAATCACCTTTCCTCTAAATTTTTGATTATATCTGACTCCATGACCGCCCTTCAAGCCATTTGTTCTCCCTTACCTGATCATTCCTATGATTTTATCATACTTCGCATACGCTCACTTATCCACGTTCTTTCTTTCCTTCGTTCCGTTTAAATTGATTTGCTGTGGGTTCCTAATCACTCGAGCATCTTCGGTAATGAAGTGACGGACTCCTTGGCTCGGGTTGCTGCCTCTTCTCACTTTTTCTTTAAAGAGTCCCATCGTCTAATCTCCTCCCACTGCGCAATGGTTTTCATCTTAGGTTTTGGTCGGATATGTACGGTTCCTCTTTCTCTAACAATTGTTTTTTTTATCTATCTGTTCAACCCAGTCTTTCTGTCAATACGTGGTTCTCTTTGCTTCCTTCACTTCATCGTTTTGTTGTTGTCTCCGTTATTTGTCTGCACTCTTAAGCCATACTTTATTATCTTCCTCCCATTTTCGTTTTTCGTTGGTTGCCTCTTCATATTGTTCTCTCCACTCAAACGAACAGCATGTTTGCGATGCGGACCATGTGTTCTTTGAATGTTCATCTCTTTCTGCTGAGTGTTCTGCTTTCTACTTCAGTTTGCTGAGACTTGGTCTTCCTACTCCATCTGCGCCTCTTATGTCCTATCTTTTCCCTCTCCACATATTGTTCCTATTGTTTGTTCCTTTCTCGTAACAATATCTGACTGTATCGAGATATAAGTGATTCCTTCCTATTCTAATTGTTTCTGGGTAAAGGCCCCGGTTGACGGGCTCAAAAAATTGAAAAAAAAAATAAAATGCTATAAGTTCATTTATTTGCGGCTACCTATTTTTCCCAGGGCACTCATTGTCAGAAGCTCTATGTTGGCCTTTACAAAAAATATATACTGTCTGTGGACTAACGAAGGGTTCTTCTGAGTGATCGGTTCCTCCGCACCGAAGACACCTAGAACTGACTTTGCATTGTGCAGCCAGATGAGCGTATCGTAGGTATCTATAACATTGACGAACACAGCGGACAAAGGGTTCGCACGCAAACCAAACATTCCACAAAAATATATGAGACGGCAATGATTGACCACTGAACGATTTCAGAACTGAAGATCTGGAAATAAATTGAATTTCACCATTAATTTTGACTTCCCTATTTAACAAAGGGTAGGAGTCTAACGTTTCGTACACTTGATCATCCGAATACTCAATATCGACACCCTTAATGATACCTAGTCTTGAAAGTAAATGTGCCGGAATATAAGTTTTGTAACCATTAATTTCAAAACAGCGACAGGAAGTTAAGACATTGGCAAAAGTTGGGGTAGTAATCATTCGAACAATTTTCTTGATTTCGATAATGTCTTTCCATAAATTATTTTTTCGTAGAATTTCGGCTATTTTTAAGGCACTAATATATACTCTGTTCGAGTCAGGTTAATGTAATTTTTCAACAAAAACTTTAAGTTTTTATTATTGCAAATTAAATTTACGTCGTCAGAATAATTATTAACAAAATTATTACGAGAGAGACGAAATTATCTGCTACATTACTTCACTATTAGAGAGATTATGATTGGTCTTAATCATATTATTGTTCATATAAATAAATTGCAGATACAACTGTTTTAAAAAGAATTTTATTTGCTTAACCTTTCGGCCAACTTACACTGACTATCATCAGAAAAAACAAATAAAATTCCTTTTAACACAGTTGGGTCCGCAATTTATTTATTATGAGTATTCACCGTGAAAGCTTTAAACACGTATTATTGTTATTAATATTTTTACTATCGTTATCAACACTACCGCTACTATGATTATTAATACCGTATTTTTTTTGGTTTTTTTTTCTTTTTATGGGCACGTCAGCACAGAGCATTCGCCCAACACAAAAGATTAGAAGAATAAAAAGACATATGGAGCGATGGGTTATATCAAGAAACAATTAGAGATAGAAGAAATGAAGGCGACTAACAAAGGAGCAACAGAAGGAGATGGAAAAGCGAGAATGTAGACGGCACTGTAAGGAATAGGGAGGCCAAGGTTAAGAAAATTGGAATAAAAATTTCGAGTCGGAGGATATAAGGAAATTCTCTAAATTGGAAGTTGAAGATATATAAAAAGGACCTCACGCAAAATAGCCATTTCTAGATTTATTCTCAAATCAATTTCTTTTAGCGTTTTTTCCCAGTTCCAGTATCATTTTTTGAAGTTGTTCTTGATTTTTTGCTATTAGTATGATGTCGTCCGCAAAACAAAGATGATTTACATTTATATTTATCCCGTTGGTTTCTCATCGTAGACTTCTTAAGGCGTATTCAAGGGTAGCATTAAATAACTTCGGCGAAAAAATACTTGTATCTGTGACGTGGTTGATTCGTATATATCTTGTGTCAATTCTATGTACAATTTATTTATCCCGCTATTTTCTAGTGCTTTCAAAATTCCCCAAATAACACTGTAGTGAAGTTTACATGGTTTCACTTATTTGATTCTTTAGTAATAATATTTATATTTCTGTATTATTTTATGGTTCCAAAAGTGAAAAAGATCGTAAGAACGTTTTTGGGGTTTTGGATTTCTAATTCCTTAAAATTGAGGAGAAGAACAGAGTAAATGTTCGTAGAAAAATTCTTTGTCCTCATATATGTCTATGAATGTTTCATACGTTGCATTAACTTTATACTTTCTCGTAAAAATCGTGTAGTTAATAGTTTCATTGATTGTTATTCTAGATTCGTTGTCGCTTAACTGTATTTCAGAAAACGATTTCACCATATCCATATTCATTGATGGGTAAACCAACTCCCTGTTTCTTTGTACAACATGGGTTTAATCTCTTCTTCTTATTGCCAACACCCACTTGACTCGGATAAAGTGGCGGACACTGATCACCTCATTTTCGAATGTAATTTGCACATGGCACAAAGAATTATTTTGTATAACTCAATAATAAATTTCCAGATCCCTCTGCCGAGTGGTGTCAATTATCTCCTGGCCAACGGGACTGCAATATACAAGTTATTATTTCATTATATAGTTCAATGCAATGTTACTGTATAGCGTTAATCAGTTAATTAATTATATTACACTGTCGATGGGTTGAATTTACGACGCCCAGAAAAAAAAAAAAAAAGAGAAAGAAGAAGTAAGAAACAAAGGAAAAGTATACACCAGATTAATAACCCATATTATAAATTACAAAATATATGCTGATAATTTTAGGTATGTATACTCTTTTCTTCCTTATTTTGTGTTGTCTGGTGCAGAATTAGCTGATAATGTTATACTTTTGTACCACAAATTTAACCTAATTTTAAACAACAAATTTAGAAAAATATCTATGTTAAATAATAAAATAAAAAACGGACAAAAAAATTTATAGCCCCTTCTGTAAAAGATAGATCTTTTTTTTTTTTAATTGATGCATTTTAACGCACGTAATTATAAAACATGAAAAATTTTGAGATTCAACGGTCTAAATTTTGAGAAATTTTCAAGTTTCTTCAAGTTACTGACCTCTACAATCAAATTCAACCCAGCTCTCAACGTCATGCTGCTAGCCGATGATACTGTAGGTACGTATGAAAAAATAAAAAAATAAAAAAAATACTTGACCTTCCGCTTTATTTTTTTTTTATGAGTTTGTCAACGGGGACATTACTCAAAGAAATGGGAAGAAAAAGAAAGTAACGTTATATCTTTAATGTTTAAGGATAGAGGATAAAAATAATTCAAGGTCAGGAATAAGAGAAGCAGAAAGAAATGAGAGAACGTAAGAAGCATCATAAGGAGTAGGAATACCAAGTTTTAATAGAGAAGAGTAGAAGGGCGATTGTTCAGCAGAGAAGACCGCGCATTCAAGTAAAATATGATTAAAATCACAACAAATGTATGTGACAAACTGGAGTAGAAGTAGATGAAAACTTTGAAAATGATACAAAAGGGAGACATGATTAAAGCGAAGACAACAAATAGCCCATATTAGGGGGCGCTTAAGAGAAAAGAAGTCTAGGAACCATGGGAGAGAAGGAAGAGATGACTGAACAGAGTGGTAAAAAGAGGCAAGATTAAAAAATGAAGAAGAATAAGAGTTGAGTCATCGTAATTTTGAATGAGCGACCAAGGTAAGAAGAATAATATTATGAGTTGAAAGCGTGCCTAAAAATCTGTCACGAGAAATGGAAACAAGGGCTACGGAATTCACCGCATCATTACTCTCAATGCCTAAATGACCAGAAATCCACAAAAGATCGATTTCGATCGAGTGAAGAAAGGAAAGATCATGAATAAGGGAACGTATGAGAAATATTATATAATCGGTAGAGGGAGCAAGAAGAGGAGATGCGATAACTTGCAGAATATTTTTAGAAACTGAAATTATGAAGACTTTATGAAAAACCAATGATGAGGAAATAAAGAGGACAGCACGTAGAATAGCAATAGATTCCGCATAGAAAATAGGGCAAAAGTTGGAAAGTTTAAAGGATTCAAAATAATTTAAGGCAGAGCAAAAAAATGCAGAACCAACTCCACTTGGCTTTTGAATCCGTTAGTATAGATAATAGTGTGTACAGAGAAAAGGGCAAAAAAACTGAAAGAGAAATAAGGAAGTTTCGCATGACCATAAATAAATGGCGAAAACTGACGAAGACGAATAGAAATAAGAGACAAAATTGGAGTTTTATTAGAAGTAAAACGTCATTTTTGAAGGTTAGAGAAGTAAGAAGAAACAAGTGAAGAGGGATAAGCAGGCAGGCGCCAAGTAGGATCTACAAATGAAGGGAGGGGGAACGTGGGATTCAGCAAGGATAACCGGCACTACAGTTGATCTCAGGGCACCGAGGCAGAGACGAAGACAGGTATTTTAGAAGCGATCTAATTTTAAAAGAAGAGACCTGAAAGAATTACTATAAATAAAGCAAAAGTAATCCAAATTAGAGCGGATAAAGAACTTATAAAACATGAGTAGGATACAGAGATCGTCTTCCCAATTGGTATGAGAAAGGGTTTTTAATAGATAACGCTTTTTGGGAGAGGATAAATATAGATGATTAATGTGATGAGACGGTCGTCAAGAAAAATTCCTAAATGGCGAAAAAAGTTTACAAGGGGAATTGAACCACCATTTAAAGTAAGAGTAATCAAAGAAGGATCAAAAGGGCGAAGAGTAAAATCGACAGATAAGGATTTAGTGGGGGAAATAAAGATATGAGTATCAGAAAGAGGATTTTCTAGTAGGATTAAAGAATCTTGAAGGCGATAGGTAACTAAGAAGATGTTTGCGATCGGAGGAGTAGATGAGAACATCGTCGGCAAAGAAAAGCGAAGTAGAACTAAGAAGAATAGAAGCGATTTTGATAAACATTAAAGAGTGTAAGACTAAAATAGAAACCCTGCGGTAACCTTCGAAAGATTAACCTGGTGGTAGAGTAGAAAGGAGAGGAAAGAATTAAAGTTCTACATTGAAAGAGAGTAATAATAAGAGAAGCAAAGTGAACGGGAATGTTAAATGAAACCATTATGTCAAAGAGTGTTGAGAAGGTGAACATCAAAGGTTATTAATATGCCGACAAAAGCAGCATTAAAGAGTTTTTTATTAATAATGACATATAAACTCCGATAGAAATATACTGATACAGTCTCGTTGACCACACCCAGAAGGACGAAAGCGAAACATATTGTTAGGTACCATATGCTGTGCTCGAGTCTCCAAACGAGATGTCTGTTAATTAAACTTTCGAAAAGTTTCCTAACACACAAAGCAAGAGAAATAGAACAAATTGAAGAAGAGTAAGGTTTCGGAATAGGAAAAATAATAAAAGTATTCCAGGAAGGAAGAGTAGAACCGGAACCAAAAAAAGCAGTGAAAATATTGTCTGGAGGGAAAATTCAGAAAGATTTTTAAGAACAGAAAAAGTGATCCCATTTAAGCTCGGAGAGGAATTAGATGAATTGCTTAAAGGTGAACGAAGTTCTGTTAAAGTAAAAGGAGAGATAAGCAAATGTGGTGAACTAGGAGCAGACGGAAAATGGCAGGATTCCTGGAAGCTAGGAACATAACTAGGAGCTATAGAATCAATAAATGGTATTAGTTTTTCGGGAGAAAAGTTATGATTAGAAGGACGTTGTGGGAATGATTTTTTTTTTTTTTTTTTTTTAATTAGGCTGTCAACCAAGGACCTTCACCTACAAACAGTTAGAACGGGAAATGAATCAGTTATATTTCCATGCGGTCAGACATTGCTAGTAGGAAGGAACAAACAATAGGAACGATATGTGAAAAAGGAAAAAACATAGGAGGCACAATATTCGCAGTAAATTGGAACAGAAAGCAGAACGCTCAACAGATAGAGATGAACACTTAATAAACACATGATCAGCATCGTAAACATGCTCTTCGTTTGGATAGAGAGGGCAATATGGAGAAGAAACTAACGAAAAACGAAAACGAAAGGAAGATAATAGAGTATGGCTTAAGAACGCAGACGAATAATGCAGACAACAACAGAACGACGACGTAAAGGAAGTAAAAAGTACCACGGATTGGCCGAAAGACCAGTTTGAACAGACGGATAGAAAGAACAATTATTAGAAAAAGAGGAAACGCAAATATCCGATACCATAACCTGAGCCGAAAACTTTTACCCAGCGTAAGAAGATACTATCTTTACGGCCGAGTTAATGGCTATTTTACGCTCCATAATCCACATTTCCTCACATCGTTCTTCTTCTAAATTTTTAATTATCTCCGACTCCATGTGTGCTCTTAAAGCTATTTCCTCTCATTTCCCCTCTTACTCCTCCGACCTTTTCATTCTCCGTATTCGCTCTCTCATTCACACTCTCTTCTCACTTCACGCTATCCGCATTGAAATGCTCTGGGTCCCCAGTCATATGGGGATAGAGGGTAACGAAATGGCAGATTCCTTGGCTCAGATTGCTGTATCCTCCCACTTTTTTTTCTCTAAAATTCCCGTTTCTAATTTACTCCCATTGTGCAAAAAGTTTCATGTTAGATTTTGGTCGGATTTTTACGTTTCCTCCTTTTCTAATCATCCTTCCTTTTATTTTTCCATCCAACCTAATCTTCCCACGCGGCCTTGGTTTTACGATTTTCCTTCGCTTCACCGCTCCGTTATTGTCCCTATTATCCGTTTACGTCTGAATCATACTCTTCTTCCTTCCTCACGTTTTCGTTTTCATCTCGCTCTTTCCCCTTATTGCCCTCTTCACCCTGACGACGAAGCCGTCTGTGATCCTGACCATATCCTCTTTGAATGTTCATCCCCCTCGTGAACGAACGCACCTCTTTATATTCCAATCTGCTGTCACTCAAACTCCCTACTCCTTATTGTGCCTCGTATATCTTATCGTTTTTTCGTCAATCTCTGTTGTTCCTATCCTCAGTTCCTTTATCTTATCAATAGCTGACCGAATCTACATTTAACTGATCCTTCTCCTTCCTTTCGTTTCTGGGCGAAGATCCTTTGTTGACATGCCCAAAGGGGGGTTACAAAAAAAAAAAAAAAAAAGAAGATTAGAGGATAAGATTTTTCTTAAGAAAATAGGTGTGAGAAGCAGCAACCCGAGCCAAGGAGTCCGTCGCTTCATTACCAAAAAATATCCGAATGGCTGAAAACCCACAGCAAATCAATTTGAATGGAATAGAGGGAAAAACGAACACGGATAAATGAGTGTATATGGAGAATAATAGAATCAGAGGAATGATAAGGAAGGGGAAAACAGATGGCCTGAAGGGTGGACATGGAATCTGATATAATTAAGAATTTAAAAGAAAGGTGATTTGAGGAAATAAACATAATGGAACGTAGGATAGCCAAGAAGGAAAATTTAAAGGCCGTAACCATTTTCCATATGTGAGAAACAAGAGTGGATCATCGAGAAAAAAAGAAGCAGAAGCTTTTCCATAACATCCTGCTTTAGTTAATTTATCCTTAAATTGTTTGCCTCTCCACTGTGTTAATTGCCTCTGTTATCTCGGTGTTTTTCTTGATAGTCGTTTAATCTTTTCCGAACAAGTTTACTTCTTTCCTGTTCTACCATTAAAAATATTCATTTGTTAAAATTCTATCACCAACTAAATGGGGAAGCGTTCCTTACATACTACGGCATTTCAGCCATAGCAGAGTAGGAGAGGAATGTGATAAAATCATTTTTTAACTTGCATTAATGGACACAGAAAAGTCAAAATGGGAATATATCGATTTAGGTAAAATTTCCAAATGATATTAGACAAATAACATGCAAGCCGGGGAATCGAGAAATGAATTAAAAAAATTAACGAAGTGTAAACGGGAACGTGCATTATCATTATTATTAAGTAAAACGGCTATATTAGCGGTTAAAGGGAATTCTCGAAGTGCGCACGAGATAATGGCAGGTCGGCATGATAAGAGATTGAGAAAAGCCAGTTTTCGGTCGGAAATTATTCGACGGTGGTCCGTGCGAAACGCGTCATCACATTATCTCGGTATAGCAATAGGGTAGTTTTACGTAACACGGTAATCAGTATTCTCGTATGTGTATCGCGGTAACATTTAAGTATGTCATAGTCAAATTAGTCTGAAAAGTAGTTGTCACGTACATTTAAATAAAAAAAAAACAAAAACATATATATATATATATATATATATATATATATATATATATATATATATATATATATATATATAAAGAAGAAAACCGAGGAAAAAAGAATAAAGTCTAAAGATCCACAAATTACGATATCTGGCAGTCAAATTGCGGAAGTTAACCAAGAAGCAAACGAAGTCCCGGCCGTCGACAGTCGGAAGAGCCAGCGGAAGCTAGCTGTGGAAGCGGAAATCGGAGGCGATCTAGGAGCGGAATTGGCGGAATCATCGGGGGACTTCGTTCAGGCCAGATTTTATGTTTATTAATTTCGTGCCGTGAAATAATTTGTACGAATGTGTTGGTATGTTTGTATTTTGGACAGGTGTGTGGAATTAGTTTATGTGTGCGGCGTGTAATTTATTAATTTTATTCGTTTTGTGCAGCTGCATTTCCGCTCCGTGTGTTGTTACGTAAATCTTTTATAGAAAAAAAAACCCCACTAATATTAATAATAAAACGTAGTCCCGAGTTCATCACTGGGGTGTATGTGGAGTAAGTGGGTAAGTTTGGTAACCTTTCGGCTCTACCTCATGTCTGAGTGGCACTGATAAAAAAAAAAAAAACAAAATAAAAAAAACCAAAAAAGTCAAAGTAATTGATGACGAAGTTAAGGAAAAAGGAAAATTAACAAATAAATATCATCTAATGGGGTTATATTATTGTTTGTCATTGGTCTGGCCGCATTTGGTCAGAGACGTGACAGACTGGCGACCACTGACAAGCCTTAATCAACTATAAAAAAAAAAATTAAAAAAAATAAAAAGTAAAACCGTGTATTGTGGTTTGTGAGTCCACATCTGGTCGAGCTACCATAAATATTCTTCTCCTTATAAAAGTCCAAATTAGATATGACGCAGAATTCATAATTTAGTTTTTGTCTCGGCAATTTTTTTTTCTCCAATCCTATCAATTCTTTCTAAATCCAATACGACTCCTCTTTCAACGCGGTAATCTTATTTGGGCTATCGTTTTTTTCTGTCTTTCTTCCGGACTTATTTCTTCCAGCATTTTTGCCTCTAAAAAACTGACGCTCTGCTCCTAATATAGCCCCTATTTTAGCCTTTATCTTTCTTCGTCATTTGCGTCAATTTGCTGTAAAGTTCTACTTATTTTGCCATTAAACGCTCTGATCCCTCGCATGCTCCCAAAGTATTTTCCTTTCTAACTTCTAGACGTTTTTCTCCTAAGTTCATGTTAACCAGGAATTTCACACACTATTAATTCTTTATTTCCCTCTTATGTACCCATTTTTACTAATAGTTCAAGAGGGCTCGATGGTGTCAGAACTTCCCTTTTCAATCAAATTAATATATTATTGCGTCCAATCGGTATTTCTTTAATTATTTAATTATCTCCGACACCACAAGTATCTTTTAGGCTATCCATTCTCGTTTTCTTGTCCACTTCTGACTATCATTCTTTCTATGCGATATTTCATTAGCAATTTTTCTTTCTGCCACTTTATTCTCGTTGACTTTTTGTAGATTCCTGGTAATGCGAGATCGGTGGTAATGAAATGGCTAATGCTTCGACTAAGGTTACTCTGCTCATTTACGCTTCTTTTTGAAGAAAATCCCAAGTTCTACTTTCATGTAAAAAGTTGCACTTAAAATTTTGGTTGAATATTTATCGTTTCTCATTTATGAATAATTGTCCCTTTTCTATTTTACTATTCAATTCAGTGTTCGCTCCAACCCTTGATTTTTAAAGTTGCTTTCTCTCTATCGTTCTTTTGTTGTCTTGATTACTGACTTACATTTTAATCATATACTATGGCCTTCGTCTTGTCATCGTTTTTCATTCATTCATTTTTTCTTCCCGTTGAACACATTAGCAATTGCGTAAGACCCTAATCATGTCTTCCTCAAACGCTCTTCTTTTTCTGCTGAACTTTCCGTTCTTTATTCACATTTACTAAATTTTGAGCTTCCTGCTCCTTATTGTATTTTCTGTACTTTGAATCATGTCCTTCCCTGACTGTTTTTACTGCTACTGGTTGTTTATATTAACAATTTTCGATTAGACTAACATCTAATTAACTATATCTACCCTCGATCTTTTCCGAGTGAAGAACCCCGGTGAATGAGTTTATTAAAAAGGTAATAAAAGAAAAATAAAAACATAATAAACCGAAAAACAAACTGTTCTGCAAAGTTTTTTAAAATTATGTTTTCTCTAATTTTAGAAGTTATTGTAGCTCTGAAGTTCCTGATTTAACAACGATTTTAGTTACGTTCAATCAGGCAAAAGTTTGCACAGTAAGTACGTTCATCGGGAAATTTAAAATTTAGAACTAGTATATTACCGGTTTCACAAAAGGGGGAATACTTTAATTATTGTGCTTCTTTAATTTTTTTGCAAACTTTTAAAATTCCATCAAAAAAATCGAAATACGGTTTCGTTATTTTTAAAAAAACGACTTTTTCAACATGGACGCCTGTACAGAGGGCCAATGACGGCCACTGCTCCCCTGAAAATTTGAAAATTTAAAAAAACCAACAGAAAACCGTTAAAAACTAATATTACTTCCACTTAGTGATAAACACTGTACGGTGCAAAAAATCGAATAATCTTTTTTTTAGAAAATAAAAAAGGGCAAGCTTTGATTTTTAGCGACAATAAAATTATTCACAGCGAATTTTGCATGAAATTAATATATTGCTGATATTTTAAGACTTAGTGCTAAAAATTTTTTAAAAATGAATGCCAAATCAATTGAAAAACTAATTTCTTAATTTTAATGTAGTTGCGGAGTGCTTTTTATGGTGAGAAGATATTTTTCAATCACAAACAGTTGAGAAAAAACGCAACGGGCACTCGCGCACTTTCAATCGCTATGTAACGCAGCCAAAATTAAAATATATTTCTTCTATTTCCTAGGTTCTTGAAACTTACAAGGTCCAAACTTTAAATTGCAGTAGTCGATATATTTGTCCCGTAATAATATTTATTTCAACTTGAATATTTATAAGATGTTCTCGCGTTGCAACAGGGAAGATTCGCACTTTGGTTTACCATTTTTTAAGCTTTTTAGAACTTTTAAAATTGCAATTAGAGATCAAACTTGGTTTTGTTTCTCTAAACATCCATATGCAATACATTCGGAACATAATTTTTTTTCTGAACTCCGAAGCTTCCGCAATGTAGTTTAAAATTCGATTATATTTACGCGATTACATTTTCTTTAACGTACATGTTTTCTTAGTCGATTTTTTGCGATCGTAATCAGTTGTTTGAAAGTTGCATTTTTTTTTGGAAGAGTTGCATTTTTTTTTGGAAGAGTTGCATCACTGACTTATGGGCACAACTGCAAGCGAGTTGTACGCCGGCAGATTTTGTTACGACTAATTTGAATGGTCTACTCAGAATTATTCACATCTTTGCTAATACACATTATTAACAGTGTATTTGAAAAAGTTAGTAAAACATAAACATAATTTTTATTGATAATTATAAACGACGACAGCGGTAATCATTTTTACTTACTGTATGGAATTTTGATTTTTATTTAAATTGTGTAAATGAAATTTATTCAAAGTTCTCTTTGTGATGTTATAATTAAAATCTGTATACAATGTTACACTCGTTTACTATATTATATTATCAAAAACCATTTACATTTCGTTACCTAATTTATACAGCTCAGAGTTTTATAAATTTTCTACATTTTAATAAGCGGTTAATTTAGAGTTTCCCTGAAATCCGTTCGGCACTGTGCACTGTATGCCAGTATGATATAATTATCAAAACAATCAAACTGCGCAAAATTTTTAAAAAAATTTTTCTTTTTTTTACAGTTTTAAATTCGAAGTGTAAATAAATTCAACATGTTCTCCAGTTTAGAGTAAATTGGAAAATTATACTGCATGGAAAATAAATAAAAGCTGGAAAATGATCTATTATTATAAAAAAATGCGTGAATTCTGTTAGAAATAAAAAGAAGTTATTAATTTTTCGATAAAATTTAAATTTTAAATTATTTATAATGTTGAATAAATACCGATTGTTGTTCAATACTTTTTCGGAAGCTTTTTAAATATTTTTGATTCGAACTCGTAGATTTGTAAACGTCTATTAAAAATTACGCGCAGAACAATTACTGCTTATATCATTCTAGGATATTTATGTACCACCATGTGTAAATGTTAAATTATGCTCCAAAAACTTACCCTACAATTTCTGAATAAACAGAAATACAAAATTTTCTCCATTTTTATAATTATTTTAAAAAACAACGATATTATTTACATAAAAAATTTGAAAATGAACAGCAAGACCGACTTACAAATACTGACGTCAAAACAGGGCCGTGCTCAGAATTTTTATAGAGGGAGGGGGTTCTTTGCATATTTATTTTATAAATAACAATACATTTTTCACCAATATTCATATACTATTAATAATTTCAATAATTTTGATTTATATGTATTAAAAATTTACGTAAATGAATTACCGTATTTAATAAAAATTACATATGTTACTAATTATACTCGTAATAAAAAATTTTGTATAAAATATTAATAAAGTACCTAAAAATATGGAGCATATTTTTTTTTTTTTTTTTTTTTTTTTTTTAAGGTAAAAACACCCTAAAGAATCATCAATATTTATTTTAAATTTTTGATTTTTTTCAAATTTTTGTATATTTGTAGTGACTATTTCAGTTCTAATGTTCCCCCATCCCCCCCAGTGGACACCGCCTTGTGTTAAAAAGAGTATTTTTATATAAAATATGCGAAAACAATTTTAAGCAGTAAAGATAAGATAATTTTACGTATTGCCTTCGCAAATGTATCCATTATTCGATGAAAAATAACAAAAATGAGATTACATTTAATTACATTCCGCATATCTTTTTATCTTAACTGTTGCTACGAATATCTTCTTCGGCGTATCGCGCGCTGTGGCCTTACGGCTTCTTCGTTGCCGGGCTCGTCACACGCCTACCTTCACTTTCTTCATAGCATATATCTCTGCCATTTCTTTTCTCGGCCGTACGTCTCTTTTCTTATGTTCGTTGATTAGTTTGGCGTGCGAGGATCTCCGCGCAGCTATCTCTCTTTTGTATTATTTGTTCATATTCCTCTATTGATATTTCCTATCCCACGTTTCTTGTACATCACATCGGAGCACTATGTTCCTCGGCATCAATGGGTAGTATTTTCATTTTTCTAATTTATAAACTAACTTTGGCTTGTAGGATTCTTTCCGCATAGAACGGCCAGGTGTGGCGTTTGTGTTTTTTTTTGTTTTCTTCCGGCGTCGGAGATGTTCGCCATTGCTAGTAATTTTAGGTACGTGAGATCTTGTTTTGTGTGCGCGTGATTTGAATGAAGAAGTTGTGTGGAAAAGCCGGCTGTGAAGTTCGCACCGCTTGATAGAGATTTTCTGAAACCGCGGAGCCGAAAATATCGCAGCGAACGGGGATCCCTTATGTATTTCCTGAGTCATTCCTAAACTGTTCCATTATACTGACCTTACATTTCAAAGTGTCTTCTTTCCTAGCTGTTGGCGCTGTGGGCGCTGCGAGGCAGTCGTGGCCATAGTGTGGGCTAACAAGCATGTGCCTTCGTAATACTCTTTTCCTAAGTCGCTCATAGGAGCCTCTTTTGGAGCTTCCGTCTATAATTCTCAGCACCGCCCAGTGTGAGCTTACGACAGGCATGGATGCGATCCAGATAATAAACCGATGCTCCGTTAACGCCAAATTAACACTCCCTGTGATCCTCTTATAATTTAGGAGCTCGAGTGGAGACACATGGATCCTCGCGCAACCCACAAATGAATATTGGCTTTCGCCACGGTACTCTTCGGGGGCGGCTGCATGTGCCGTTTATTGTACCGCTGATCCGAACCCCTAGTGGGTCGTTCGAACAGGTCTAACCTGGATTTTGGTCTTTATGAACACACAATGGGCAAATGCCTGGATATATACACCTACATGTATATAAATATGGAAGACTATCGATACTGAGATAGGTAATATATATAATCACATATCCCTACGGGGCGGCTGCATGTGTCGCTATTGTGAACATGGGGCGCGATGGAGACCATGGACGTCTTCCTCGGGTGTCACATCCGTTGCTACCAGAGCTCCGAGAAGGAGTCAGCGGGATGTGGCCTATGTCCGAGTCTATCCTACACTCTTTGAGCCTGCATTGTTGTTCCTATAAATCATGCAGCAGGTCGAGCGGCACCACGGGTCAAATTGTGTTGTGGTTAGTCTGATTATTGTGCACTCTAATTCCCCGTTGTTCTCTGCGAATGCCAACTTGGATCCAAGGCTCTTTCATAATGCTGCCACTTAACTATGCGTGCCGTCGCTCTGGCGGAGCCCCAGATTGTATCCAAAACTTATGTTTTGGATAGAATTAAGGGGAGGGCAGTGATACGAATCAGGGTTGGTGACGCGATCTTTCGACGACAAAATAACAAATGATTAGTTCTGTTTTTAGTATTATTTTGATTTTCGAGAACGTCGTCAATTATCGTCTCTCGTCAATGTCTTTATGTAAGGGCCAGTGGCTTACGCGTGTGCGCACGGACTACGACACGTGTTGAAATATCGAACTGCATCGAGGGTGATAAGATATAAAGCCGGCTTAGATAGATCGGATGCGATAGGAGTGCATTGTTATCTGCAACTGTTGAGCGAGTTAGAGATTGAGGTAGCTTTTCGAAATAAAAGCAAGTGGTGATCACACGTTCTTCCTTATGCTCTTCAAACAATGTATTTTAATTTATTTCTTCGTTTTTCGAATATATATATCCATTTAAAATAAAAAGCCTAATGCTCACCGATATTTAGAAGACGTAGGTTATCCGTAGTATATTTCTAGTTCTTTCGGTCGTTTGTTTAATTTTTGCTTTTCTCATTTTTATCTTTTTACGTACCTTTTCTGTCTCATTTTCCCTTATCGGCAGCGCATCAAAAAAAAAAGGAAGATTCGCAACAATATATATATATATAGTTTTATTTTTTAATTAACTGCTAAATTAAAATTACCTTAAAGTATTCTCCCTTATGGATTCATTAATAAAGAAACAAAAATTTTCGGTAAAATATATATTTTATTAAAAGTTTTTTATATAATTAGTTTATTCGATTACTGTTTTTATTTCGTAATTTCTGAAAAATATTTGCTCTATTATTATTGTGGGATTGATAAAACAATACCATATGAACCAATTAAAAAAATCATTAAACTGTATTATAAACTTATTTTCGTCGCTACTGTATTCTTTAACTTTTTAAATAACTAGGGTGGTCTGTGTTTGTATTTTAAAATTTGCCCCCAGATTTATTAAGTGAATTTAGCGGGTGTTTTCGATACAGATAAATTAAGCGAAATAGGAATAAAAAGTAAAATATTAAAATGGTTTATAAATTATTTACATGATAGAAAAGCAGTCATAAACATATAAAATTTGGGTGGTAAAACAATATAGATTTGGGAGTACCTCAAGGAGGAAATATCCCGCTTTGCTAATAAATTAATTGCAGAGTAAATTAAAATATATCAAAATATATGAATCTGTAGATGATTTAGCGCTAGTTACTACGTTCAAGAACGTATAAGTAACTGAGTGCGATATGCAAAATGACCTAATAGTAATAAGTGTAAATGGGCACGTGACCATAGTGTTGATAGTACATTGAGAAAAAACAAAAACAGTACTAATAAAATCCGAGACGAAATTTATTCAATATCAACCAGAAATCATAATAAATTCCCACATTTTTGCATACCCTATAAACTCTAAAAATCAATGTTCAAAAATAAATTGTAAATATATAAAAATTATAGAGTCATAAATATTTAAGAATAACGTCACATCGAAGCTTAAAATTTGATAAATTATATATGCACAGAGAATAAAATTAGAAATGTAACACCAGCACTTTATAGATTATAAAAATATTTGTCAAAAAAAAACCTTAGAAATGACCTATTTTGTATTGGTAAATTCAAAACTAAGATTTAGTATGGAAATTTGGGGTATATCTAGAAAAATAAATCTAATTAACAATTGAAAGATTACATCGTAAATGTTTAACCTTAATAGCTTGAAGTGCTGAGAGAGGAAAACGTACTAAATGTTGGACGGTTAGAAATTCCAGAAAGAACGTAAATAACTCGCACCTACAAAATTCCGATACCAAAAACAAAATTTGAAAAACAATCAAACAGTTACATTATAGCGGAAACATTAAATATTTTGCTAGAAGAAATAACAAATGAACTAAAAATAGGACAAATGAAAAAGAAACTCGTAATATCACTTCAGAGTGAAAAAAATACCTCATAAATAACTCAGTATGTATAAAACAAACAGAAATAAAACGATGAAAAAGAAGATAGAATGCGACCTATTGAAAAATATAAAATGAAAAGAGAAAATATGTGAATAAATATGGGTATGTGAAGACAAAATGAGTGTAGCTGGAAAAGACTGAACGAGTATGATGTAGAAGCAAACGATAAAAAAAATGTGTGTGAATATTTGTATGTTTATTGTGTGTATTTGTTTGTGCGTGTAAGTGTAGTTTTACGCATGTGTGCATATATGCGTACATTTATGCGTATAGCTGTAATTATAACAGAATGAGATGTATATATGCGTTTAAATTTAGGAGCCTTTTGGAAAGAGATGTCTTGTTTTGCTTTTATCCATTCTGAGTAAAGTCGATCAGAGGCATAGTGCATTTTGGACTACCAATGACCGATATAATTTCTAATAAATAAAGAATCATTAGAATCACTCAACGTGGTCAGAAGTTAATGCAGTGATATGTTCTTCTTCGTAAAAAAACAAAAATCAGAGGGACCACCATGTTATCTTTTCTTTCAAAGTTGGCAAAAAAAAAAATAGTTTTCAAGAAACGAAGGATCGGAATAATTTATAAACCGAATAATAAATTTCAAAGAATGTGTTGTACTTTTTAAGGAGATTATATTTTTGTCGCGAGTTTTTTTTGTTTTTTTTTTTTTAAATATTTGTTGGTACATAACTTGGAGCCATGTGGACCGATTTAAATGATTCTTTATTCATTCTAAAGTGTATCATTCAGCGGTGGTATCATATTAATACGATGAAAATCGGTGTCATCAAAAAACGTGAAAAAATGTGGTGATCTCTTTAGATCTTTTTATTTATCAATATAACGATACGATTGACCTAAAGTATTATCAATTTACTATAGAAACTTAATTTAAAAATATAGGAGGTAACGTTATGTAAACTGCGACTTAGACACACTCGTCTTACACACTCATATTTATTAAATAAAGAACCTGTGCCTCAGTGCCCGACATGATGTGATTGACAAAATTAATATCTCTTGGGTTCTTTCCTCCGTGTACTATTTATAATCTTCTGTGCTAGAACAACCGGGTCCTTTATATTTTGTTTAAATTTATTATATTAAACGACATCCAAATTTAACAGCATACGTTTATTTATTTTATTAATTAATTATTCTATGCGACTCTTGATGATACGTGATCCTTTATCCTAATTCTTGATGCCCTGTCATGTTTGGGAAACCCAACGCATCTCGAACTCGACTTCGGCAATTTCCCCCTTGTTATGATTTTGTGCAGACATTCGTAGACTATGCTAAAGCATTTGTGCCCATGATTGTTTGTTATAATTATTGTATATGATGATTGTGATTCCTATTCCATTAATTTTCTGATTAGGCAAGTTCAGGTACTCTATGTATCTTGGACTCAGTCTGGCCAATTTCTCTTTCCTAAAGATTTTATTCAGCTTCCTTGGGTAATGTTGAACATTTACGCCCATGGTTTTCCAAATTAAATACTATGTATCTTTCATTAGTTAGCAGGTGGCCAAATGACTTGATAGTTAACTAAAGCCGGGCCATAAAAAAAAAAAAAACAAAAAAAACCAGTAAAACCGTCGAACACCTACTGATTAAATGTCCAATTTATAAATACTATCGGAAACAATGCAGAATGCAATCTAATATTTAAAGGATTTGCTGTGCGATGAAGAAACCGTGCTTAACTGATTATTTAAATTTCTAAAATGTTTTAATTTACTAAAGCTGTTTGTTAATTTATCTTTGTTTTTTTGTTTTTGTTTTCTTTTTCTATTCTTCGTTTTCAATTTCCGTAATTTTGTAATTTCTTGTCGTGTCTCTAGCCTCAGTTGCTGTATATGATACGTAAATAAATGAATAAAAATAAAATAAAAATATTAAAGTATTAACAATGTTAACTGTCCTGGAAATGTAATTTTGAATAAAAAAATGAATTTTAGATCGTCATAATTTATAAGCTTGTCACTTTTAAAAAGGTAAACAAAAAAATTTTGAGCATTATGCTAAAAATTGTGAAATAATGTTTTCTTGAAAAAGAAAATACCGACTTCAATATTTAGCGTAAAAATTTAATAAAAATCTGCAAAAACGTAAAAAATAATTGTCTTAGGGTGATGTTGTGATAGATTTTAAACTATTTTTTGGAGTCGGCACCAAATTCAAATTACAGTAATTAAAAACCGTATTAAATATTCATTAATTTGTTTCCAGAGATTGTAATTTTAATTTGGTGCCTACCCCAAGGAGTTAATGGTGTATAAGAATTATCATAGTATCGCCTTAAAGTGCATATCACTTTGAAATATATTATTTTTTATCGAACAATTATTTTTTAGCTTTTCGTGCATTTTTATTAAATTTTGAGGTCCGTATTTTTTTTTTTTTAAAGTTAATTTTAAACCGACTCGAAAAACGTTATATGTTCGTGGTGTATGTTTTTTTATGCTTGTTTATACATGATTTGTACCCATGTGGACGATTTTGGTGATTCTTTGGTTCTATCGTAAATGTACCGATCAGTAATTGTCCCATGTAAGTACCAATGAATATCGGTGAATACAGACCAGTGGTCAACAAATAACACGGAGAAATGTAGTCCTTTTAAAGACTTTTTATTAATGTAACCATCGCAACTAATATCAATTTACCGTGGAAATGTAAGTTGGAAAAAAAAAACTTTAATAAGACAAAAAATTAAAATATTACTAATTTTAGTTTATATTAGAAATGTAGATTCGAATAAAGAAAACGTATTTGAAACCACCATGGCGCCATTTACAAGCTTATCATAGACGGAAATATAGTGTTTTTACGTAAACATTTGAGTTACATTTGGGTCGAAAAATTCTGAACTTTATAGAATTTTGGCATAGAGTGTTATGATTAGTTTCCCGATACGACGAAGAAGAACATATTACTGAGTTAACTTTTGACCACCTTGAGTGATTCTAATAATTCTTTATTTATTAGAAATTTTACCGATCATTGGTAATCCTATATGATTATGTCGGTAAGTATCGGTGAATGCTGACTCATCAGTCATCAAGTAACGTCAAAAAAAAAAAAAGAGTCTCCTTCGAGATATACTTTCTTTGCTATTAGTCAGAAATAGTTCAATGCCGACAGAATTTGAACATCACTCCTGAAACCTAGTTTTTTACGGTACCAAAAGTGGCATTATTTCAGGTTGGTCTATTCCCGTTATCAGTAGAAAATATTTACACTAAAAATGGTTAAATTGAATATTTAGGAAAAAAAGACACAAACTTCAAAAAATATTTACTCTAAAAATTAAATAAAAATGCATTAAAAAACGAAAAATAATTACTCGATAAAAAATAATAAATTCTAGAATAATAATATGCCCGAATATGAAAAACTTTTGAACGAATCCATTTCCGGCTTAAAAATAGGTATATAAGATACCCAAATAACAACTTCGGAGTTTTTATAAATTTTTAAACCCCCGGAACATGGTTTTTTATTGTAAAATAGGAACCAAAACAGTGTTTTTTTGTTTTTTTTTTGGATTTTCTCGATTGTCTCAAAAAATAAGCTTTTAATTGACTTGAAATTTTAAAAAAGTAGAAAATCGAATGCATAGAAGCCGGTAAGCCGGTAAATTTAATTTTGCAACTAAGCGTCAACAAGAGCCGAGCGCGCTAGACATCCTTTCAGCCGCTTCTTTCCATTCTTTTTTAGGCTCGCGGCTAGGCTCTTCTTTGCGCGCTCGTTCATAGACAATTAAACAATGAACAATGGATCAAAATGAATCATCGGTCCCTATCAATGACATTTTATTTTTTTTTTGCAAATAAAAGGTTTATTTGTCAATAAAAAAATATAAATTTTTGTAGATCGTTTAATATTGATACTTGAAACCACTTCCCCATTTGATTTCATACCGATTTAATACGTTTTGTAAAAACGCCCCTACACGCAATTTCCAACTTTGGAATTTAGCAATAGGTGCCATATTGGATTTGGGAAATGGGGTTCCGTACACATTTTAAGCATCTCAAGGGCTATTCTTTCTGAAAGTATTGCGGATATTCGACAAAAGTTCTTTACGCTATTGTAAATTTAAAATTTTTCCTTTTTTTAATTTCGGGGCTAATTTTGCAATAGTTAAACAATGTCTTGAAATTTCCTATACAACTATTCTTGTAGGAAATTTAATAAGGAACAAATTTGATAAGTATATATCAAGTCGAATAGAGGCTTATTTTTTGAGATAATCGGTTTCGGTTCCTATTTTACAATAAGAAAACCATGTTCCGAGCATTGAAATTTATAAAAACTCCGGCGTTGTTATTTCGGTATCTTTTACCTATTTTTAGGTCGGAAATGTACTCATTCAAAAGTTTTTCATATTTCGAGTGTAAATCGACCGGCGGACTGTAAGGATATTATGACATTTTAAACTTCTTGGGGTCAGACCAAATTTACAAATTGCGATAAAAAATTAAAAACCACGTAAAATATTTGTTTGATGTTTTCAATGTAAGCTGTTATGCTAACTAAATGTTTCTAAATGACTTTGTAATTTTAATTTGGTGCCAATTACAAAAAGTTAATATATTGTTTGAGAATTGTCATAATACCTCGTTAAGGTGTATATTCCTCAAAAATACGAGTATATTACCTTTTTATCGAAAAATTACTTTTTTACTTTTAAGCGCATTTTTACTAAATTTTTAGGGGAAATGTTGAAGTAGGTACTTTTTTTAAAAACAAGTTATTTTCTACATAATTCTGAGCGTAATGTAATTTAAATTGATAGAAATTTATTTAAATTATTTCGGAATAATAATAAAAGAACGCCTTTAATTAATGGTAACGACAGGAAATAAATTTTTTTTCGGTTAAACGTGATTTAGTTTAGAGTAAACTATAATACACTGTGAACTGAAAATGGATTAAAATTGAATACTCTGGCAGAAGACGAGCTAGAGCATTATCCAACACAAATGGAATGACATTTTAAAATGGAATGAAATTTTCATTTAAAGTAAACATACAGAAAGTTATAATAATCATTAAATATACTTTTCGATAGTATGTAACAAATTTTATAATAGCGCGTAAAAAATTGTAGTTAAAACGAAAGTTGGCATACTAAGCAATATTAAAAATTAGTAAAGAAAAAAAAATCGTATTGCCTACTTATAATAAGAAGCGTTTCCAAATCGGAATTACGATAATCGCGTTTATAAATTTTTAATCAGACACATATCGCCGTTTTCATTCGATGACGGTAACCAAGATGATAATGATTTAGGATCTTCGCTAGATTCATTTTTAGAATATAATTCAGCAACATCATCTCCGTAAGATTCGTTATCATTACTATTTGAAGATGTATTAGTAATCGCATTTTCTGCGGTCCGTTCTTGATCAATGTGACAGAATTCTGCATGTTGAGCTACAACTGGAAAAGGCGAATATTCCGTCTGATAGTGATGCGGATGATGATAATGATGCGGCAGAGAATTATATTGATCGTTGAACGCGTACCAGCCACCAAAATTACCGATCGCATTAGGAGGCGGTGGTACTGGTGAAGGTGGAGTTGGATTTGGCGAATCTGTTATAACCGGTGAGCTAGAGTGATGAGAAGTTGTTGGTGACACCGAGTGACTTGTAGCCGGTAAACTGGAGAATGTTAAGGAAGAATTACTGTCATTCATTGGACACCATGAATGACTCGTCGCATATATAACGGTGGTTTGCATTGATGCCGGCTCGTCATCATTAGGATCGCATTTACCGCCTGATAAATTGTTTAAAAAACGTGATTTGATACATGACTCAAAATGTGTAAAAAAACTGTACTAACACGTTAACAAATGTGCAATAGATGGCAATAAATCGCCCACTGGGGGAAAAAAAAACATACTTCTTATTTGGTTATATTATAATGATAATTCCCGTAAAAAAGAAGGACAATACTTTAGACCGTCGATTTAACCTACAAAGTGAATATACCCATATTATATTTTGTATAACATGCATAAGTTATCCCTTGTAAATGTGATTTTTTCTTGTAGTTCGTTAAATCATCCATTTATATACTATCATCATCAGGTAGATGTGAAATGAAAATTACCATTTGTGTATTCATCCTGTACCCGTGTGTGATTTCATAAAATAATGGTGAAAATTAAATTAATTAGACCAGTAATAATACATGAAAAAAAATATACGTATTTTATTAATTTATTACCGACAAGTTTCAAGTCAAAACCTCACAATCTATTTTGCATTTTCATTTTTTTTTACGATAACTCGTTACAGTCTATTATCACAGCTTCAGAATAAATGCAATAAATATGGACTTTATTCCAATGAAGTATCGGAATTTTGCTTTGGGCTCGGCTTTGTATCACTTTAACAAATATGCACTGATTGCTTAATATGCGGTATTTTTGTGTTCAGCGTAATAGAAAATCGTAAAATAGAACTATCACTTTTCTTTCTTCTCATTTCTCAAAAAAAAAATTAACCTATTATATAATAGAAGAAAAACTTTAAAACTACTTAAAATGTAATGCCACTGAACACGGAAGGGAAGGGTAAATTAGATTAAAAGCAGACTGTGTAAAAGTAAAAATATTAAATTCTAGATTACAATGATGTTCAAAAACTGGACAAATATATACTGAAAAACGCGTAAACGTGGTCGCATTGAAATTAAGACTAATATAGGGTGAAGAATACAGGATGAATGAAAACAAAAAATTGCACCAATGTGAGCAGTACATTGTAACTAAAAATTGGATTTGTATCAGGTTGTGATGGAGCTGGCTACCTCCAAGTAGTTTGGCGGTATATAGTGGTTGCAAAAATATAAACCGACGGAGCAATGAAAATTTTTAATAATGCAAGAACGGTGATTTGACAAAAATAAATAAAAATAAATAAATCAACGAAAATTAAAATTATTAATTACAACTATTATTAAAAATTTTACCGCAGCTCGCTATTTTTTAACGATGGCAGAAATATCTTTGCTACTTTAGTTTCATAATGTTGGTAAATTATTCTTCAAAAACTACCTAACACTTCTAGATACTAAGTTTTTTAGTGTTAAAAAGTATTGCAGCGATGAGATAAGTCATTATGTACCAAAAAAATTTATATAAAACGCAAGAATGTATTACATGTCAACTATAAGAAGCTGCACTACTAACAATAGTAACGGGTAATTTAAGTTATTAATAAATTAACCTTTCATTCACAATACATATATTACTGACGGACCTAGAATAAGGTGTCAAGATGATTATTATTTTCCAAAAATAGCTATATATATATATATACACAAAAAAGAAAAGAAGGTGTTACGAAGAATTTTAGGAAAGACCCAACGAAGAAGTATACAAATACTCGGACAAGATAGTCAACGTGATGAGAAAAAGGCGAATTATGTTCTATGGACACATAAAGCGCTCGGAACCTACAAGGCTAATTAGTCAAATATTTACGTACATTCAAAGTTTAAAGACTAAATGGAGTTGGTTTGAGGAAGTGAAAAGCGATTTAAACGAAATTGGTATAGAATCAAGTGATATTGAAACCCGCCACCCATTGAGAAAGAAGTTAGCAGAATATGTCAGCTTTAAGGTTAAATTGAAATCAGGAAGGGGAAAACAGTGGACCGAAGAAAGAAAAGAGCAACATCGACAGCGAATGCGGCAATATTGGTTACAAAAGAAAGCCAAAAGTTCAAACAGTTGAAATATCGTGGTCCTAAGATGGCCAATTCGGAAAAAAAAAAAAATATATATACCTGTATGTACCTACATTTGCACGCAGACTGCGCATATGTGTGTGTTTATACATCATAACGAATGAAGTGAATTTGTGTGCCTTAATATATCAACGTTATTAATTCAGATCAGTGCTTATTATTAGGTAGTACTGGTAACTAGAGGCATATTTTCTACCCTAATGTGAAAGTTTTGTTAGTGCGACCATACCTATATTTACTAAAGGCAAATAAAGGAATATAAGAATTTCTATGATTCTTGGCGCTAGAGATGTATATTATTCTTTATCTTCCGCTATCTTTAAGAATAGACAGAAATACGCTCATACTCTTTCGATACTATAAGTGCGTATGAACGAATTACAAGTGAGACACTTATTTTTAACGACTTAGAATCAGTGGTTGTTATTTTTGATTTTATATATCGTTTCAACTTAAGACTTATCTCCAGTCGTACCTGTCACTTGATATCTTTGACATACGATCGGGCTGATGGTGAGAAGTTTCTGTTGCATTTCATCAATACTGTTTGACTTAATCGAAAACGGCATTTTGATGTTACTTCGTAGTGCCGAAAAAAAGGAAATCGTAAGAAAGAATGTCGATAAAGCATTGTCAGACTCAGGAGGCCACAATGTAATTTTTTTCAAGGAAAAGCACTGAAATATTAATAATGAAACTACCATCAGTATACTGTGAAATGTATTAGTAAAGACATTTTCCCTTCACTCCAAATTTCAAAATGACTGAGAGCTAGAAGAAGATAGTTTAAACAGCGGGAATAAAGCAGGTTAAAAATAATAAAATAGATGAAAATTAAGGAATACAATCAAACTAAAACTGTTATATATATTTAAAAACCAGGAATACATTCTTTCTATAAGAATTAAAAATAAGGCTTCAGGAATGTGAGGTTAAGGTTCACAATATACTAACCCAAACGATTCTACTGAGAATAAGCGGGCCAGTTCCTTTCTTTCAGCCGCCTTTTTTCCCAGATTTCTCTGGTAACCAATCATTTCGACTGGGAAACGTGGAAGCGACTAAAATTCAGAAAATGAAACAAATCTCGACTTTAAGACTTCTGGTTTGGTAGCCGAGCACCCTAACTACTAGGCTACCGTGCTACCATGGAAGAAACAAAAGTAGTTCCTAAGGCAGACATTTTTGGAAGCGAGCCTGATCGACTGTCACTATTTTGATCAAAAATGTTAAATTTTTTTTATAACCAAAACCATTACATGTGTGTAGTTTTTCATAGTTTAACATTACTCAACACAAATAAACCAATAAATAGCAATATGGTTTATAAAATCCTGTTCGGCTACTAAATTTCATTTTTACTAATGAAAAGTATAGAAATATTAAGTATTTATTCGATTATATTAATATATACACTTTTATAAATAATGTAATAATTTACAATACATATTATAATTAGTAACAAATAATAATGTGTATCATAAATAATAAGCATTAATTTAATGATTTAAAACAGGGATGGGTCCAGAAGGACATTGGGGGAGGATTTTATAATTACATAAAATCTTCTATGATAAACAGTAGATTTGAGAAATGCCTTGTTTCAAAAAGAAAATTAAATAGCGACCTCTTTAAAAATTTAAAAATGTTTTAAAAATACATGATTATTACAACTGAATTTAAATTTTGTTTTATTTTTAGTTAAAAAATAAAAAAATTATAAAATTCTAGCTAAAATGGTAGTTTAGAAATAGTAAGAAAGATAGTATTTTTATTAGACTTGACTTCTTTTTTATTTTTGTTAGTAATCCGATCCAAATTCTTTGTTCGTGAGCAAGTAAAAAAAATATAATTATTTCTCAATGAAATATTTTCATTTACATTACAAAATAAAAATTACAAAAAATTGGAGAGAAAGTATTACAGAGAAGTACATCAAGAATCTCCGAATGGTACTTTCAAATTTCGATAGCAAAGACCACGACTATTCATTTTTGTTGGGTTCGGAAATGCAGGCACGAAATATCCATTATTCTGGAGGCAATCAATTGGCCGTAGCTTCCTCCGTTCGTTACCTCGGCCTAGCTCTTCGGCTCTCTACAGGGGCATTTCGCACTACTCCTATCGATAGTCTACATGCAGAGACGCCCGAATGGCCCCCAGATATGCAACAGATGGTTCGCTTGTCTAATTTCTATACCCAATGCATAGCCTCAAACTTCAGACCTCCGCGTGTAATATCAACTACTCTTCGAACCGGAATGGAAGCAGTCGAGACAATCTCATCACATTATCAGCAGATTCTATCAATTACGAATATGAGACAACCACAGATAATCTCTCACTCAGTCGCACTCATTCCGCCATGGAACCACAATCCAGTCAAATTGGATCTTGATTTATTAAATTACTGCCAAAGATTCCATCTCCGAGGAGGCTAAACTAAAGATATCTTCATATGCTCGTAATGCATCAGTCTTCTTTACAGACACATCTATCTTCGACACTTTCGTAGGGTGTTCGGTAATAAAAGGAAATGCCGTGTTAATTCAGTACTTACTTCCTGAATTTTTTTCCGTCCTTTCGACCGAGCTTTACGCAATATTCCTGGCACTTCAGTTCTTCTTGAACCAGGAAACAGACAATTCAGTAGTAATCTGTTCTGACTCTGCTGCGGCTTTAAATTCTATATCCGATGTTTTCAGTGATAAACAACACCCCATTGCGAAGGAAATAGTCAGACTACAGGTATCTGCCTCGTTTCGTGCGATATCATTTCTCCGGATTCCAAATCACTCGGGAATTCTTGGAAATGAGTTGGCCGACAGAGCAGCCACTCAGACTTCGTTCGCTACCTAAAATTGGCTTTAGGCACACTATGGAAACAACGATGGCTGACCATCCCGTGTTCAAATAAACTTCGCTAAATTAAGCAGAATGTCCGACCATGGAAGACTCACCTCAGCCAAAGAAAAGATGATGTGATCGTTACCAGACTCCGGCTAGAACATATGCTACTAACACGTGGTTACCTATTACAAAAGACACCGACTCCAATCTGCTGCATATGTAACTCTGATCTTTCTGTTCTCCATATCCTCACAGAATGTCCTCAGTTCAATTTCCTCAGATTAACACATAACCTTTGCTCCTCCTTGTCTAATGTCCTCTCTGATGACCCTACTATCCTTTCGAACCTAATGAGTTTCCTGCATCATTCAAAGTTATACTCTGCTATATAAATTCCGTAATTCATTTATTTAACATATAAAATTATATTTATCCGTGCCTCTAGCCGACAGTTGCTGTGCATGGCACGTAAATTAAAACAAATAAATAAATAAGAAAGGCAAAAGATCGATGACAGTTGGGTATAAAACAAAATAAAAACGTAACATTAATAGTTTCACTGGAAAACTGTATTAAATATTAGTTATAATTAAATTCATAGGTAAAATTTATACAAATCTTTTATAGCATAAATTAAGTTTCTCTGTTATAACAAATTCTTTCATCGAGGTTTTGGTTCTTTGGGAGGATGTTCCCTATCCCCCCCTCCCCAGTAGATCCGCTACTGTTTAAAAAAGTTTCTAATCATCAGAAAAGTGCAGATTATCAGTTGCTCGTCCCTTTTACTATCCCATTATCCCATAGACAAGTATCAGAATAGAAAATTGCAAAAATTGGCCAGCAGTAAAATCATACATAAGCAATCATTGTTAGTAAAATTAACCAAAGTTTTAATATTAACAATAGCGCGACGACTGTTGTAAATTCTACCAAATAAAAATTAAAATCGAAGTATTTACTCGCATCCAAAAGTACTGGAGGTGAATTTGTTCTTGAATAACCTGACTGACTAGTAGAGGATCTGGAAAATGGAGAGTACCGGTGTTTAAATTTATCAGAACGAATTTCTTTCGATGATGCTTGGTGATTGCAGACAACCGTTGATGAAGGTAATAACCACATCGAACTACTGTTATCTATAATAAAAATAAATAAATATATTTTAAATAATGCCAGCTTAAATTATTAAATGGCAAATTCGAGAATTCCGTTAGTTTAACTTCTTAAAAACAAAAAAAAACAAAACAGGTAATGAGTTAATAAATTAATACAGTGGAAAATCCGGATTAGAAGAAACTGACAAAAAAATTACGTTTTGAATATTTTTATTAGAGGTTCATTCATATGCTTGTAAAAGTATACTCTTAAAGGTTTATTTACTTCTAAATTTAAAAAAAAAGAAGATATGTTTGTCGAGTCCATTTTGTTTTTTTTAATTGTCCGCACATAAATTTGATGATGTGGACCGAATTTAATGAATTTTTGTTCAGTTGAAAGTGAAGCGGTCAGTGGTGATATCATATGAGTACAGTGAGTATTGGTGAACACAGACTGAGTAGTCGTTAAAGAGCGTGAAAAAAGGGGGTGTCTTTAGACAAAATTTTAATACAATAAACGTGATTGACCTAAAGTATTGTCAGTGTTGTTTGTCATGGAAATTTAGATTGAAAATAAAGCAAATTTAAACATAGCCAGATAAAATTAGCTACAAAATTTTGAAATTAAATGGACAATAAATTCGATTTATAATTAATGTTAAATACTGTGAAATGTAAATTTGAATGAAGATTTTCAATTCCTCGCAGCACAATTATCAAGCCTATCACTGAGGAAAATATATGCCTTAACATTATTGCACATAATTTTTGACCAGGTGAACGAATTCAACTGATTCATTATTTATTTGAAAGTGTAATAGGCAGTGGTGATGCTATATGAGTATCAACGAATATTGGTGAACACTCACTGAGTAGTCATCAAATATCGTTAAATAAAAAAGGGGTTTCTTTAAAGAAAAACTTTCTTTACTTAATATCGGCTGGACAAAAATCACACAAAAAATTTTGATCAGAATATAAGGGAAATATGAATACTAAAAATTTTTAAATTAAATGGGCGATGAAAGATGTAGATTGATTAAAGGTAATGATTTTGAAATCTCCATAGGTCGATTTATTAATTTACCGTTAATGGAAATTACTCCTGAACCAATAGTCAGCTTTATTAAGTATAGAAAATTATATTATTTTTCATCAATCTATGCACAGGGAAAAGATTTTCTTATATGACCATAAAAACCTAAGAAACTGCCAGTTGCGTTTAACTTTTAACTGAAGTTTTTTAAGGTAACCATGAGTGTCATACTCTGGTTCTCATCACAATAAAAACGTTATCCTACATAAAAAATAGCCGCATATTTTACAAGATTTTTATTTTTATTTCCTAAATATTTTTTTGTAATTAAATGTTTTGATGCTGGGTGAGAGTAAAGGGGGATTGGGATTATTAATTGTGTGCATAGTGGCAGAGCTCATTTATACAAAGCAGCTTGAAAACTGGAAAACTCATTAGATTTATCGATTGATTTAAAAATTAACCACAAAATTTTTGTACATTCTTTGTTTTGTGTTTTCATACCACAGTTCCTAACCTTTTTCATTCACATAAAAAACATATTCTGAGGTATTTAATTCTTTTGATTGTAGTAGCTGATCAAAAACAGAAGTGGATAAATTGTGTGTAGAGTAATTTGCAAAAAAGAAATTACATAAAATGGGCCTAAAAAAATAAAATTAATTCAATTTCACCCTTCTGCTTGTCAATATAAACTGTGTCAATTCTAACGATATAGCACACTGTATAACACTACACTTCATGAAAGGTGAAAAATACAAGTTACTACAGACAATAATAATGGGCATGATAGAAGGAAGAAGAAATCTGGGAAGAAGAAAGACCGCTTGGATAGATAATATAAAAAAATGGACCGGAATTAAAAGAACAGAAGATCTAGTCAGGGGTCACCCTCTTTTGGGCGCGATCGATCGGGCGCGACTCTATCGGGCGCAGCCTCTTTCGGGCGCAGGCGAACTCAGACCTTTTTACAGACTACCTACGGTGATTTTCAGGTATCATCCGTTAAACGTTATCATCTGTATTAGTGAGAAACACGAGTTACCAAATACTGCTATCAGAAATTCCGTCCAAAAAATACCGTTCTTCGTTAGCGATTTGGTTTTTCCGCGCGTATAGCATGTTATATGTATATGCATATATAATCACAAAACACATATTTTACATGATTTTATTTAGTTATTCACTTTTTTAAAATATTTTCTATTTTTTTTTTTTTCAGAAATAACGACTTCAGCGTGAAATACTCATAAACAGACTTTCGCGATGTAAATTTAAGAGTTCTGTTAGCAATAGTGATACGAAATGGACGAAAATTATTAATATTAATAATCGGCCAAATGCATTGTCGGTTTTCTTCATTTTTTTTTTTTTTTGCTAATGTATAGTCAACCGTATTTAAAAAATTACAAACTATCAACTCTACGCCATTTAAAGTGTAACATAACTGGACTGAATTTGCTTCTGATACATATTCCTTATATTATCTTTCTTTTTTATTCGTATCTAGCAAGTTTATTTGGGGATACGTTTATTGAAGTTTTTTCTGTTATCTACGAGTTTAATTATATATTTAATTCCTTGACGAATCAACCCTGGTTTCAAAAAAAATATCGAAAAAAACAAACAAAGGCGCAAGAACTTTTAAACATAAACACATTTATGTTAATACTGGGCGAGAAATGTATACGATATTTCAAATTAAAAATTAAATATCTTTGTTTTGAATTTAATATTATGTAAATGTAAATTATGGTAATCCTTAAATTAACTCACAGAATGTTTAGTACATGAAACATCCTGCCCGGCTAACTTCTTTTTTTTTTTTTGGTTCGTTTAGAAAAATTTTCAATCTTCAAAACACTGGACTAATATTATTTTCATAAAAATTTTAATAAAGCCAATAAGGAAGAAGCTTTTCTTGTTTTATCTAATAATGAAGCGAGCGGCTCATAAAAAAATTATAATAATTAGAAAAATCGGCTCGGCAATACTTGACGCGTATTTTGTAGGGAAAAAGAAAAAGTAAAGAAGTTGAGAAACAGAAGCGATTAATTAATTTTCTACTGTGAAATAGTTTTTAATAAAAAAAGGAAAAGAACCGTCAATGGCTATAGCCACTTTGTAATTAACATGTTTGTTAGTTACAAAACGCGTTTTAACCGAATTTTTTTTTCTAGAATTTCGTTTTTTTACTAACTTATCACACTAAATTGCAATAATACTTTCTAAATATTGTCAGTTCAGTTGGGTTGGATTTGAGTAACACAAAGCTTTAAAAGGAATAATTTGCAGGTATTCGTTATTTGAATCATCATTCTATCAATTTAGATTAAATATTTATAATAGTAACTTATTTTACTTCTGTTTCTCATCATATCGGCTTTTTTTACTAAAGGTTTTTTGGTTTCATTTGGAAAAAAAAAATTCTTTAGTGGCGGTAGTGAATAATATGAAAGAAGCTATATTTAGTTCTCTATATCTGCTTATTGGTAATGACTGCAAAACCTAAATGAGAATTACCTTTTTCGACCTTAGTCTTATTTATTTAATTGGGAACGTCAATCAAGGTCCTTTACTCGGTTTGCATTTCGATACTTATGATATGTTGTTGCAAATACTAAATTATCCGTACGCTTGCTTGTTTTCTTTTTGTATTTGCTGAACAGAAAAGCCCCGTTGAGGCAAAATGTGATCAAATAATAAATGAGTAATTGTTAAAATGAGCACGATCGCCTATTTGTTTTTATATAGTTATTTCATTAATTTATCCAGAATGATTTGTCAGTTAGCCTTAGTATGTTTGTTTTTATTTCTGTTCGATTCCTTTAGGTTGCTTTTTCAGACTTAACCTCATTTGGCCTAAAAGTAAAACGCACAGAAAGAAAAAAATGTTTAATATTTATGAAAAAATGAATTTTCTCCTGCGTGTATGTTTTGTAGTAAACGAAAACATAAAATATCGCATGAAGTAGACATGGAAGAGAGAAGAGGATAAATTTTGAACATATTTATAAGAAAAATAATATTCCAGTCCGTCGTTTTTTTTTGTTTCTTTTTTTCACATACGGCTTAAACACAACTGTGCCGATATCAAGCTGAGCCTGTTAAATTAGCTTACAGCATACTACACAAATTACAATGTTTGGTCGTTTAGTAATAACTGAAATTTTCAAAAACCACAAAAATTGGAACAATATCCTCATTATTCTTCGATAAGGAATCAATCTTTCTTATATGAAATGGATACAGTTTTATTTAATAAATAGGTATTTTCTGTAACACGCATAAACAATATTTAAGTTACCAACAATTTGAAACCTATAGTATGTATTGCGATAAAACTGTCGCAAAAAAATTATCCCCCCTTTCCGCAGGAATGATAATTTCTCAAACTATATATACCTGCAAGGTACAAGGAGTGTTCATACAACTAGTCGAATTAGAAATTATGTTTTTCCTCTTTCAGGTTTTCCCAACAAAATAAGAGTTTGCAATTATAATATAATAATAATAGCATTAATTACAAATATAGAAATAAACGATTTCGAAATCTTACATATAAGTAATAATAATAGTACCTATAATACACGCAAACACTAAAGGTAACTAATTACTTTATGTGGTACACCACGAAGATAATCTTCAAGCTAGAGCTGATTATAATTTGTTGCGACTTTCAACAAACGTTTGTCACAATCGACATATTTCTTTTTTTTACTCAGTTACTTTTATCAATAAGATTATGTTTTCTTTATTTTGTTGATATTATATCACGTTCATAGACGAATGACAGAAACCATTATATGTCAACATCCTTTGCGGCATTCTTTTTTTTTTTCGGAACAGAAAGGTAAAAATAACAATAATGGCATGTTTTACACGCATTCATTGCACATTTTGCTATGTTCTTCTGTTAGGAAAATTAACCATTTTCTTAAAAATTTAAAACCGAATAGCCAATCGTACGGGTTATGAACAAGCAGGTAAATAAATTTCACCTCTTATGAAGCTATTCAGGATTTGGTAAAATAAACAAACTAAAGCAGTACACTTATTTACAGAAAACAGTTTCATTCGTTAATTCTCCGTACTACGGTCATCATTAAGAATAGCCTATTCGAAAAATATTCTAGTAATTCTTCTTCCGCCGAAATAATAACAACTGCTTTACAATAAAGTTATGGTCAATTCCAAGAAAAATATACGATTTTTTCCATGACGATTTTATCACTTTTGCTTCTTCTTTTATTCCTACGGATTCACATATTTGTAAAATATTCGAGGTCCTATTCATTACCTCTTTTCAGTCACTCGCAGGAAAACTCCCATGGTGAGAACCGAACCGACAAAAAAAAACTGACGCCCGTTTGAGAAACATGACTAGTTTACAATATATCCATAAAATTATTTTCGGCATATATGTTTTTAGTGCTGTTGTATTTTTTCGGAATACTCACTGGCGATCAATATTTTCTAAAATAATTACATATAACGGTTATAAAACAAATATATACTTTTAAGAATGTCAAATTGTTTTTTAAAAATCGGAAAATTTTTGTTGCTTAATTATGTTAATTTTATTACTAAATGAGCTGTTTTATTGATGTTTTTGCATGGTTTAAAAATGGATTCTGGTTTATGTAGGTCATATTTCACAGTAATAAGAAAAAATGATTCCAAGTAATTAATCCGTGTTACATAACGTGCAGAATTAAATATCGAGCTCTAAAATATTTATTTTGCAGGTAACTAGATTTTAGAAAAAATAAATAAATAAAAAAAAAATATAATATAATTTTATCGCAAATACAGCAAAGTAGTTGAACATAATGTGTCAACCGCCAAGGATATAATATGATAAGTATGAATTATCGTAATTTCAATTTACATAATACTAAATTAAAAACAGGGCCAGTCGATTTGGCTCAAATGAATGGATTCCGTTAAAAATAAACATACATAAGAATAGAAGAATAATTTCTTAAAAATAATAAACGATTTTTTTTAGTAGTTTTTCATAATCATTAAAGTTAATTTAATTTAATTTTTTTGCGAATGTAAAAATTTATTATAAAGTACATGGATTTCCTTTGAAAGCAGAAAATCTGTCACAGAGGGAAATTATTCCTATGATCTACTAATTCTTTCTGAAATTTTTTATTAAAATTACCCGCTAAACGAATACATAATCAGAACTTCAAGTCTTTATAACCGAAAATAATTCTTTTTGCGATATACGAATGCAAAAGAAGCATTGAAAACAGCTGGTTTATTTTCTAAACAAATTAATTACTAATTTCACGGGTGTTTTTTTGATTCATTATGCCTTAAATATGATAATTATAGAAGAAAAAAAAATTAAAAACTCACTAAGGCTAAACTAGGTCTACTTGGAAAAAAAACGAATTCGAAATGTAACGAGACGAATCGTGTTGCGGCCGAAACGAAATGACTCTCCAGGTAGGTATAAAAAGATTATAAAAAAATGTGATTACTCCTACACCTGGCATAAACATGTAGGTTACTAATTAAGACTTAGTAGCTGGAAAATAAAAAAAAATTCGCGATACTGCATTTTTAATTTTGTGAAAACTATCCGCCAAGGTACGCCAGTTTATTAATTAATAAATATTCTAAAAACTTTCAATTATTATATGTATAAAAATTTTCACTGACTGCTTTTACTTGGACTTGGGACGTTAATGTTCACCACATTAATATTTTCAAGTTAATTCTAAAAACGAGGAATATGTCAATTTATATATTCTTGCTTGTACGCAATTTCAGGTAAATACGAAAAGATTATAAAAACTGTGATTTTAATTCGTCATTTAATTTGATGAGTCCATGCTATTCAGTAGGAGTGTTATTCTGGGTTAATTAAATCATTTTGCAATGTAGATGTATCTCATATATTTACCGTTTGCCACTTCAGTCACGTGTTTATAAATACTAGCGTTCCCCCAATGGTCCAAATTCGACCATAATTATCATTAAAAATTTAAAAAAAACATATATGAATTTGTATATTTCCAAAATTTTTTTCCCATTCATATACATTCGTTCATTATATATCTGAGAACATATACTTTTATATGTACTTTCAATACAAAAATTAAATGACACCTTAAGATTTAGTACACTTTAAAAAAGCCAATAATGATGATTATTAAGAAAAATTATAACATTTCAATAAGAACAGATTTACTGGTTGCAGCGATTTCCTTCTTCAATTTTTGTATTACTTTTTATTTAAATACGAAACAAAAAGGATAACTGTTTCCATAATTTTGTGTACTGATAGCTCTAAAGATCATCAATAGTTACTAAACAGAAAAACAAAGCAAGAAAATCGGTTAATAAAAAGTGGAGAAGAAGGTACTGAACTGTTTTGTCTTTGCCTATTTATATACAAAAGAAAATTATCCATTATTTTTAAAATAGAATTTCCCGCAGTGCATTTATCGGGAATATTTAAACAAATTCAAGGTTTGAAAGCGCCTTCCTTATTGGCTTTGTTAAAATTTTTATGAAAATAATATTAGCCCAGTGTTTTGAAGATTGAAAATTTTTCTAAACGAACCAAAAAAAAAAAAAAGAAGTTAGCCGGGCAGGATGTTTCATGTACTAAACATTCTGTGAGTTAATTTAAGGATTACCATAATTTACATTTACATAATATTAAATTCAAAACAAAGATATTTAATTTTTAATTTGAAATATCGTATACATTTCTCGCCCAGTATTAACATAAATGTGTTTATGTTTAAAAGTTCTTGCGCCTTTGTTTGTTTTTTTCGATATTTTTTTGAAACCGGGGTTGATTCGTCAAGGAATTAAATATATAATTAAACTCGTAGATAACAGAAAAAACTTCAATAAACGTATCCCCAAATAAACTTGCTAGATACGAATAAAAAAGAAAGATAATATAAGGAATATGTATCAGAAGCAAATTCAGTCCAGTTATGTTACACTTTAAATGGCGTAGAGTTGATAGTTTGTAATTTTTTAAATACGGTTGACTATACATTAGCAAAAAAAAAAAAAAATGAAGAAAACCGACAATGCATTTGGCCGATTATTAATATTAATAATTTTCGTCCGTTTCGTATCACTATTGCTAACAGAACTCTTAAATTTACATCGCGAAAGTCTGTTTATGAGTATTTCACGCTGAAGTCGTTATTTCAGAAAAAAAAAAAAATAGAAAATATTTTAAAAAAGTGAATAACTAAATAAAATCATGTAAAATATTGTGATTATATATGCATATATAACATGCTATACGCGCGGAAAAACCAAATCGCTAACGAAGAACGGTATTTTTTGGACGGAATTTCTGATAGCAGTATTTGGTAACTCGTGTTTCTCACTAATACAGATGATAACGTTTAACGGATGATACCTGAAAATCACCGTAGGTGGTCTGTAAAAAGGTCTGAGTTCGCCTGCGCCCGAAAGAGGCTGCGCCCGATAGAGTCGCGCCCGATAGAGCTGCGCCCGATAAATCGCGCCCGAAAGAGCAGTCCCCCTAGTCAGAATAGCAAAAGATCGTAATCAATTTCAGCAGATAATAACATGTAAAAAAAAAACTGATGTTACATGCTTATAAAATGAAATACACAAAAAATTAAATATGTAAAAAAAATATGTAAAACAGTTAAAGAATTATATAATAAAAAAATTGAAAAGATTAAAAATTAATTTAAAAAAAATAAAAGAGAAGTGGTGTCTAGGGGGGGGGGGCTGGTAGGAACGAAGTTAGTTTCACCTTTTGGTAGATATACAAGTATAAAGTCATTCAAAAGTATAGGATAAAAAATGGCACAATATGAATCCCATATTAATTAATTAAAATAGAAACAATAAATAAATCACCAGACTCATTGAAGTGTGGTAACGTCGCACAAAAAAACCGCGCTAATTTTCAAATTCAATAAAATGTAGTGTTTGGAATTGAGCTTATACACAAGGCCGTGTCCCCCCCTCATGAGAACTGAAATTGCTTGGGTACTTCATTAATATTTTATGCAAAATTTTTTGTTACGAGTATAATCAATAACATATGTAATTTTTATTAATGTCTGTACAGTAATTCGTTTATTTAAATTATTAATATATAAATCAAAATGACGGAAATTATTAATAGCATGAATATTAGTGAAAAATGTATTTTTATTTATAAAATAAATATGCAAAGAAAATTTTCAAAACCCCTCCCTTTCCAAAATTCTGGGCACGGGCCTGCTTATACAGTTTACCGCGTACAATGCTTGCTGCTTAAATCTCAAATCTCTATACTCGCACGCGCGCGCACACACACACACACCCATATATAATGGAAAGAGATAGAGTGAAAGAGAAAGAGAGCGAAGGTAACCTGGAGGATGCATAACGCTTTTTCATGCTCTGACGATTTCTGCCAGTTTACTCCTACCGCCAAGCTGCATAGAAGAACTTCATTCCAAAAATAAATACATAGCAAATTAAATGTGTAAAAAATTAATAGCATAAAGAAATAAATACTTAAAAATTAAATGCATAAAAATTGAAATGCAAAAAAAATTTAAATGCATAAAAAATTAGGTAATAAGAAAATAAGTATTTAAAACAATAATTTTACTTTTTTAGCAGAGCACATTTATTTTACTGTAACAGAATTTATTGACATTTATGATTACATTCAATTATTTTTATTCAATTGTTTTTAAAAGTATGATTAAACGATTTTATTGTATTTTCATAATGTTTTTGATTTAAGAGAAGTGAAAGCTTTCCTATAAATTTATCACTAAACAATTCCACTGCTTTTTAAATGACAGCTCCTGATTTTATTTATTCTGCAATTATTAAACTTTATAATTTAAAATTAAATAATTACCCATCGCATTCTGAGATTTGCACACTTTCTGATCATCTGAAATAAAAACTCACATTCAATATTTGTTATTGAAATAGGGTTAAATATTAAAACCAAAAAAAAAAAAAAAAACAACAGAAAAAACTAATTTTTAAACTTTAATTACACAAATTAACAATTTATTGTAGTTTATTGGATCAGCAATACAGAACTGAAATGTTTATGCTCATATATCCTAAAATATATAAATAACTCTACAATTCATAATTAAAACTAATTTAGTAAACAAAGTGAAATTACAAATTAAATATTATAAAACTACTGAGATGATTAAAATATGAACTTATTGGTGTAACAAGACAATGGTTGTGTGACACTAAGGAATGATAATGATATTTTTAATGAAACTAAAAAACAATCGACTAGCATAATTTGCCGTCCTATATTATTTGTTCGCATATATCACAGAAAAACAAAGGTATACTATCAATTTATAAATATAAAATAAGTAAATATCTTAATAACCAACAAAAATAAGTATAAAATAATTTACTTTAATAAAATATTTTTAATTTTGAGTTTTATTTGAGTACACTCTGTATTGTTAGCTGATAGCAGGCTATACACAAAAACGTTTTTAAATAAGGTATTTATTTTAATTTATTAAAGTAAATTATTTTATACTTACTTTTGTTTGATATTAAGGTATTTATTTATTTTATATTTATAAATATCAACGAATAGGTATGGGGGTTTATCTACATATACTATTAATTATTTAAAACTTATTTTAATCTCTTACCATTACTTTAAACAAAGAATTGAGTTTTAGTTTAACACTCCAACAAAAAAAATTATACCTATGCATATATAGGGGAAAGTCCTACAGTACCGGCCGGCATCCAATATCGGCCAGTCACTATTTCTGAAATTCTACAATAAATGGGGATGTAAATTGCTCCAGATATGACAAATATTGCAGACAATTCACCATCGTTTTCCCAACTAACAGAACCGACAGCTTCAATTTCTGCACATGTATCTCAACCTACTGCTTCTAACTTTGAACCTCATGTTAACCCTTCTCGACAATCTGAGGTACAAACTGCTAGTTCTAACACTGAATCTCAAACTGCTTATGAAAAATCCGAGCTTCAAACATCAACTATCATTGACCAATCGGTTGAAAATTTTAAAGAAATTGTTTTAGAATTATTACCAGTTCCTAATGCCTCAAAAAGAAGAGCTACTGCACGACGAAAGCTGAAAGAAGTGAAATATTCACATCTTCTCCATATAAAAAGATGTTAGAAGAGAAGCGAGTAGATGAAAAAAATGTAGAATTAACTAAGCAACACATTTTTCCAGAAAAAAATATCGACAGGATAGGTAAAGGTTGATTTCAGGCAAGGATGTCAGCAAAAACAAAAAAGAAAACCAGGTCCCCATCCAGACGCCGATTCAGGAGCAGACAATTTGTCCTTTATGTTTCGAATCCCACAATGAGGACTGGATTCAATGTGGAAACTGTAAGTCGTGAGTCCATGAAGCTTGTGCGAACATTTCGGAATTATCAAATCAGTATATTTGTGATTATTATATAATATAACAGTTCTTGTCGTCGCGTTTGGCCTAGTGGCTAGAGCGCTTGACTTCCGATCCGGCAGTCTCGGGTTCGATACCGGGTGACGACAAAAATTATGCGGCGCTAGTTTAGTACACAGCAGCTTAGACACAGTTGGACACTGCATCTGTAGCGCGATAAGAAGCGATTATAGTCAGTTCCAATTGTAGTCGTGCGAGTGCGCTAGCGTCGCGGAGAAATATTCAGCCGGCGAACAATCGCATCAACGTGAGTAAGGGCCAGTCGTCTTGTCTTCGCCTCGTTATTGGTACTTTTTTCACGTTGTCGGCAGTATGAAAGCTAGACTGCGCTCCTGCTTACGTGATTCCAACTACGCGTCTACCTATCCTCTAATTCTCCTCAGAATTAGAAGATAACTCATACTCGGAATGTCAAGTGAGCTAGATGATGATAACAGTTCTAGTTTCAGCTGGCCGGTACTGGAGGACAATTTTTTTAAACTTAATTTTTCATTGTTTGGAATTTTACGAATAAAGTTGATTAGTTCTAAATTTATTGGCATTCTATTGTCTTTTATTTATAGCTTATGAGTGCCCCTAAATATTTCAGCAGCAAGTATACATGTAACATGATAAACTTTAATTTTATTCCAACCAAACCTTAAGATGACGGTACTGCCGGACTTTCCCCTACATTACTACCATAATTTTTATATGGGTTTAATCAATATTCAATGGTAAAGTATTTGATTGCATATTTTTCTTTTATTTACATTATGAATGTTCAAAATAATAAAGCAATTTGAAACAAAGATCTCAATGTCTGGTTTAATTTTTGTTATATTCCTGAAACTGTAAAAATTTCTCTACTTCGATTCCCATTATTACCTTTTGCCGAGCTAAATTATCAGTTATTAAATCACTCAGATTATTTTTCCAACTAAACAATGTAACTTTTTAACGCAGTAAGTTAAAAAATTTAAAAATTTTTTTGCAAATTTCCATATTTTAAGTAATTCTTAAAAAGTTATGTTTTACTTACAGGTAAGATATGGTTGATGTATTGAAGTAGATGCGTTGTTGTTTTCCCTTTGATGATACGATGGATCATATCGTTCTTTTGCATCGAGAAAAGCTTTAGCAAATGGATTATACTTTATTTTTAGCGTTGTTACCTATTTAAAATTACATCAGAAGTTTACCTATTAGTAAAATAATGTCGTAAAAAAAAGGGGGTTTGCATCAAATCGAGGAAAAAAAAATAATGTACAAGTAATATAAATTAATTATTTTTGTATAAAACACACCAACGAACTCACTTATAGTAGGGAAAGCATGAGCGTAGTTAAGAATTTTTCCTGGTGGGAGGGGAGGGGCAGCTGACCAGCTGAATATATGTATATGTGTGTGCGCACATATAATCGTGTTATATTAAAAAGTTGATATAAAATTAATAACTTACATAAATATATAACCGAAATAATTACCAGCTTATTTAAAAAAGGGCTTTATTTACAGATCACTTAATTTTTAAATACTATGTAAATCAGTACCAAAGAATCAAAATGCTTCAAAATAAGATACAGTTTATTAAAATATATTTTACTGATTTATGTAAGTTTCAATTTTCTGTATTTTTCGCTGAACCGATTAAAGACGGCCTCGGAAGCTATCGTATTTTTGACTATTTCATCCTCTATATGCAGGAAAGACAAATATGAAAATCTATTTTGGAGCATGCCGTTAGACTGCATGCGCATAGGAAATTATTGTGATAATCACGGTATCAATTTCGAAGTAAATAGTTTTTTTTCGTGTGACATTTAGACGATTCTTCTAAAGGGGGCAACGAGTTTTCTAGGGTGGGAACTTCCCACCATTGCCCCCCCTCTAGCTACGCCCATGAGGAAAGGCCCTTTCTATTTTTATTAATCACAAATTAGTTTTATTAAATCAGCGTAAAGTGAATTTTTTTAATTTTTTCATGTGAAATTGTATAATTACGTAATTAACTGATTTCAATTCACTCACAGACTTCACAAACAGTACGGTCCTCTTCTCACACATAATATTGTAGCGACATCGCTAACTTTAAATTTTAATGTTAATTTTATTTTATATCGAATAATATGAAACTGATAATACGATAAAAATAAATGAGCAGCCATTTTGGATTCTGCGTTGTAATTGGCTATTCGAATAGCATCGGCTATATTATTATGTACGTACTAAAAAAAATAATTCTTTTCCGTTCAAGTGTTAAACAGTGATTATTTTAATAATGATTTTAACAACTATGATTTTTCATTTTTTCATTTTGTAATACATGTTTTGTTAGACGTCGTTTGCTTATATTTTAACTCTTTTTATATGTAATGTCGCTGAAGAGGTTACAAATGGTGACGTCAACGTGATTCAAAGAACAACAATGATAGTCGATAGTCGCATATTTTCGTAACAGCGTGTTCATTCAGTAAGTTAACTGTTATATACCGATTATTTTCGACCAAAATCGCTCAATAGTCAACATGGATGATCCGTCCGCAGTATTTTGTCAAGCATACCAACCACATCAGTATGCCTTCCACCGTTTTGGAAAACCAAACCGGAAATGTGGTTTTTACGCAAAGAAGCAATTTTCGCGCTCGTATAAACGACAACGAAACAAAATTTGTGCACGTAATTAGCGCACTCGACGATGCAAGTTTGAAAACAGTAAATCATTTGTTAATAAAATCACCAGCAACCGAACGATATAAAACATTAAAGAATAAGTTGTCTCAACGATTTCGACAAACCGTAACCTCGAAGCTGAGTAATTGGGCGTGGGCGACATATCTCCGTCATAACTCCTCCAACAAATGGAAGATTTAGTCCCCACAGCTTTGGGCGAATCAATATTACGCCTCCTCTGGCTCAAACGGTTGCCATTGGAAATGCGAACAGTACTATTGAAGTTGGACGATACAAGACCGTTAGCAGAGCTGGCAGAAATAGCCGATCGGGTTTTCGAAGCACGAAACGAAACGAGTTCCAGCTCAATTTATTCTGTTTCAAACCAGCGACAAAATCGATCGAACCAGCCGAGTTTAGAAAGTCGATTGGAGAGTCTAGAAAACCAAATGAGTAGCCTGCGAAAATTGATTGAGCAGCAGACACAAAAAGGTCAGAGCCCCTGCAAAAGACATAGATGTAATAAAAAAGGGCCGTTTTCGCAATCCGACCCAAAAAATTTACAAAAACTAGACGAAACAAAAGAGCTTGGAGTTTGTTGGTACCATCAAACTTTCGGAAACAAGGCTGCAAAATGCATTCCACCATGCCGACACGATTCGGGAAAAGAAATCGCCGCATGTGAGGACCGGAAACAACGCCGAATCAACCAGGTTAGTCGTTTATTTATCACAGATCGCATATCGGAACAAAAATTTCGATTCAGTAGCACCGTCGAAACACCAATAAAAACGTACGGTCGGCAATCGTTTGCAATCGATTCGGGGTTAAAAATAAACGATTCGAGTGGACTTTTGTAGTAGCTGAGGTTACACGTGCCATTTTAGGTGCCGATTTCTTAAACTACCGTAATTTAATCATCGACTTACGACATCGTTGCACTCTAACGTTCGAATACCAAGCTTCCACCCCGAGGGAATGGAGAAGAGCAGGAATCTGTGGTATACGCTGTTCAGGCCACATCGATAAACTTTTTCAACAGTTTCCCGAAATAATTGGTGAATCGTCTTCCGTAAGAATTCTGAAGTCCAGCGCCACATACAAACGACGGGACCGCAGGTAATAGCCCGCACTTACCGCTTACCTCCCGTAAAATATACGTACGTCAAAAACGGAATATGCCAACATCATAGGGTAGTCCACTGGCAATGGTGCCGAAGTCCGATGGGGAATGGCGAATATGCGGAGATTACCGGAGATTAAACAACATAACCGTTCCCGAAAAATATCCCATTCCGAATATTCTAGATGTTAATACTTCGCGGAATGGAACAAAAATATTTTCCAAAATCGACTTATAAAAAGCTTACAATCAAATCTCAGTGGCGAAAGAGGATTGTGCTAAAACCGTGGTAATAACCCCGTTCGGACTTTTTGAATATACCATGATGGCTTTCGGGTTAGGAAACACCGGGTCTCTACATTTTAGCGTTTTATGAACGACCCGCAACTCATCGTTCGTCGTACCTTACGTTGACGGTATTTTAACCACGTCGAAAGATTGAGAACAGCACGTCGCACATCTGAAATCTGTTTTCGATAAATTGTCCAAGAATGGCTTCCGCCGGATAAATAAAAAAAAATGTATTTTCACAGTTGACGGGATAACATTCGTAGCTGTTACTGGTTCAATGAGAATGGATTTCGTCTAGATCCTGACTGCGTAATTGTACTCCAAACAATCCCACCTCCGAGAACGATCCAAAAATTACGTAAGTTCTTAAGTACACTAAATTTTTACCTCAGATTTATGCCGAATATCGCAGATTGTGTAGCACCATTATACGACTACATGAAAAAACGATTTACGACCAGTGAGTTGGACATCAGCAGCTCAAGAAGCTTTCGAAAAATCCAAAAGAGATTTGGTACAATCGGTTACCGTAGCTCATCCCGTTCCTAACTAGACTCTCGTTTTAATGTGTGGCGCTTCTTCTACCGCTATGGTATGGGTGCCGCTCTAAATTGACAGCAGTGCGAACACTTAAAACTAATTTCTTTTTTTTCACGAAAATTGTCTAATGCCGAAACGAAATATAGTACCTACGACCGGGAACTTCTCGCCGTGTATGCCGCCGTAAAACACTTTCGGGATATAATCGAGAAGAGACAAGAATTAGTTATCGTTACAGATCATAAGCCGTTGGTGGGTAGAAAAAATTGGTCAAAAACATGTCTGCCTCGTCAGAAGATCAAAATTCATTGGTATACGTTCGCACCCTTTGGCAAATTTCCAAAAAGTGTGTTCGGTTTCAGCAGATACATTGCGATTACCTCAGAACAGGTAAAGATTCTTCATTTTCATAAATATCAATACGCACATAATCCCTACATAGAGGTGCAGTTTTATACAATGCATTACCGTACACATTAAAAGCTCAATTAAAAAATTATAAAAAAAAAAGACGAAAACTCTTAACTGATCATCTTCTGTTTGTGAAAACTGAAATCCGGATGTCTATGTTTACGGTCAAATTATTATTATCATTACTCTTATTACTATTATTACTATTATTTTATATTTCTGTAGTGTTTACGTGTTTTTTGCTATACATGTACATCTGTGTAGGTAGTATTCTATAAACTTGTATATAGTAAATTAATGAGAGTATATATGGATTGTGCGTAGGTGATTACATCTCTTATATGTAAAATTCTGGTCCGTATCTATGTGTTTTACATATGTGATCGCGTATACAGTTGAGATTATTAGATATAATTTGAAACTAAGAAATTTATCCAAAAAATTTTGTATCCTTTAAGTTGCACTGTACCGCTCGCGCTAATTTTGCGCAAATGTAAAATTTTACGTAAATATATTGATTTAATTTCAAAAAAGAAAAGAAATAACAATCCTATTTTATGACAGCGCTATTATTAAAAATAAAAAAATAAATAAAATTTAATTAGTACTACATCAAACATATTCTTAAATCGCACTAATTTGTTTTACACATAGGTAAATATCGTAATTAAAGTTGAAAGAGTTTATTTTATTGATGTTTATTATGAGACTGCATTTATATTAAGACTCATTTCTTACTATATTACAAATGCTAAGTTTATGTCAGGCACGTCCTTTTTTTATCTTATTTTTATTTTATGTGTATTAATGTGTATTGTCTTTTGCAAAATTTAATTATATCACTGTATGAATCCATTATTCTCGCAAAACTGTGCATTTATGGAAATATTGTAAAATAATGAAAATAATAAAGTTTCAATTATTATTATTACTATTATTCTCCCAAGAACCATGGCTATGCTGGTTAGATTTGTAATACGGCTAATGTTTTTAGCAAGTACTATAAATTTTCTCCATCTTGATGATTATGGAAGTCCTTATATTTGTGGCGGTGCTTAATAAAATTGATTTTTGTATAACATCTACTATATATGACGCCAATCCTAGGTTATTTATATTCTTAACTAAAAACTATTTGGTATTATACCATTATTCCAACCACTAACTGTATTATTTTAAATGTACTAATCTTTAGTATATGCTTCATCTGGTTTTTAAGATTTTCATATTTATTTATTTTGTCCTCAAATACTTTACTTATATTTCTGCTATTTGGGACAGCGATATCTATTAACATACTTAATTTCTTCTCTTTATCAATTATTATAATATCCGTCCTACTATATTCCACTGCTTTATTCGTCAGCACAGTTCTGTTCCAGTATAATTTATGCGTCTCATTTTCCAAAATTTTTTCGAGTACGGTTGTTTAGATTTAATTAAGCCATATTTAATTCCAATTTCTGGGTCGATCTTGTTATGTCTTTTCATACAAAATCGCCTACTAACTGTTCACATCCGCCTAAAATATGCTTATTTGTTTCAATTTCTTTCCCACATTTTTTACATTTATCTGAGATATTAGAGTTTTTAATAATATATATCTTCTGTAATTTCTTGTTGTTATTGTTTGATTTTGGATTGCTACTAAAAACTCTTCTGTTTCTGGAAATAATATCAGCCATTTGTTTGATAAATATTTATCCACAGTTTTATCTTTTAATTCTTGTGGGAATTTTCCATGAAGTGCTTTTGTAGTACTCCATGTTTCTTTTAAGCCTATCTGGTTGTTAATAAAAGTAATACTATTAAATTAAGCGAGGTATAGTTCTTATCTGACTGTTTTATTGCAGCATGTAAATCTGATTCCGCACATTCATGATTAAAATATTCCCTTATTTTCTCTATTTGACTACTTAGCAAATTCTCGAAGTGTATTAATCCTCTTCCTCCTTCATTCCTTTTGATGTCCTTTGATAGTCGCTTTCGGATGATGCATCCTTGCTTTTGTTAGTCATTTGCGCGTTATAATATTAATTCTGTCAATATCAGTTTTATTCCATCGTATCACCGCAAAAGAATACGTTAGAATCGGAACTGTAGGCTTGAAAGAAAGATTTCCTTTTTAATTGTGTTTTATTACTTTCTTTCTTATATTTTTTTTGGTATCTAAATTCCTTGAAATTTTTATTGTTTTTTTTTCAACTAATGATAATGATATTTTATATTTTTCAAAAAATCTCATTGTTTTTCTATTTTAATGTCTGTATCGTTCATTTTTCTAGTTTTTCACTCATAATTACGATAAAATCCTTGTTATAAAAATTGAGGTGTGATGAGTTTTGATATACTTAGCATGTTTTTACAAATAATTTCTTTAATTGTTTTTCAATTTTATAGACTTATTTTCAGTTGATTTCATTATTTTTAAATAATCCATCGCTCGTGCTTATGCGCATAGATGGAGTTTCGTGTAACAATAATGATAATAAAGATTTTTTTTTTTCTTGTTTGGGTTTTTCCCTGTGCTGGTAAGCAACGGACGATTACCCATCAACACGTGTACATAGCAGCAATTAGGAGTAACAAGGAATGGAATCTGACAAAGAATGCTATACCACGGATGGAGAAACAATAACAATCAACGTCGAAAAATGCCAAACGTATGCATCCTGAAAAGAAAAGGAATGACATTGCCGAAGGTAAGAGCAAAAGGAGTTAGCTGTCCCATACCACGGCCACATCTGCAATTACAGAGCCCACAGTACAAACGGACAAAGGAATCTGGCTACAAATAATTAAGGAAGAAGAAACACGGGATGTTTAAAAAGCAGTTAGAACCACCAAACACCACAGTTATATAAAACACAGCGCTTAGCGTCCGTAAACAATTATCCGAAAGTTCAATGACTTTCTCCATCACTATAAAGCAAAGTTTATAGTTCTTAATTATGAAACATTAATCATATTTATGGCGACGACTGCGGAAACAGCGCTACCATTCTGTTAAAAGGAAATGAGCATCGCTTGCAGAGCATTTGTGGGTATCTTTGTATTGATAATAATAGCAATAAATGATTTGATTTGATTATTATTGGTTTATACCGCCCATACGGTCTACTGAATATGTACATTTTTTATAATATTTTATCACATGTACTATTTATTTACTTATATTCGCAGTTCATAAATGCTATTTGTAAAATCTCCCTCTCATCTATCGAAAATTGTTTTTGCATTAGTTAATTTTTAATCGATCCAGTAAAGTTACCTTACATTCAACTATCATTATTTAAATTTTTTACTCATACAGATAATTGAAAACTTCAGTGGTTTATTTTGATTAAACCAGGTCACAATTTCTATCAATTAATATATAGCTCTACCCATCATCAGGGATAATTTTGATGGATGGAGCAACTATCTAAAACATTAACATAAACAAGCTGTGATTTTTTTTAATCAAAGAATTTTAATTCATTCCTACTGCTACATTAGTATAATTTTTTTTTTTTTTGGACGGGGGGCTCGTCAACCAGGGACCACACTCAGAAACAATAGGAAGAAGATTTAACTAATTAAAACTTAATTCGATCAGAAATGACAGAAATAAAGGAACCAATGGCAGGAACGACAGACTGAGACGGAATGGACAGGATATAGGAAGCACAAAACATATTATAAGGAAGTAAATTATTATGTTCCAGCCACCAAATCAGACGTTTGTTCAGCATACCTTCAAAAATTTTCCTAAAACATGATGTCAAGGAGATAGGGCGTAAAGAGGAATTTTTCTTAGAGATAGGAATGATGAGGAAAGAGTTCCAGGAAAAGGGAGTGACACCTCTGGATAAGAAGGAATTAAAGAGTTCAAGGAGGAACACAAGGGACTGCTGAGCCAGATTTTTAAGAGCAATATATGGAATACCGTCTAGACCCGGTGTAGGACTAGTAGAGTTTAGAAGAACAGATTTTAATTCATTGATATTGAAAGTGGATATAAGAAGGTGAGGGGAAGAATTTTGTGTAGAAGGAAAATAATAAAGCTCGTTAAAGTTAGAGACAAAGTCGGGGCGATAGATTCGGCAAAGGATAAAAGCCTATCAGCGGACAGGTTGAGGTTAGAAGGGCGTTCAGAGAGTGGGGATTTGAAGGCTATAGCCAATTTCTAAATATGGGGGAGAGGAGTTGTTCTGGAAAAGGAAGAACAAAGATTTTTCCAGGAGGACCTCTTCGCGGCCTTGAATATGTACCTGGCTCTTGCATTAGTTCGTTTATGAGCAAGGAAATTCTCGATAGTAGAACCGGAGCGGAAGTTTCTAAAAGAGGTTCGGCTGAAACTAAAAGTTGCATTGCGTTCTTCATTCCACCAGAGTGAAGATGCCACAACACCACGCTTAGAGGGTGGGGAGGAACGAGAAGGAGAGGACAAAGAAAGAGCAAACGTAATAGAGTGAAGAAAATAATTGTAGGATGATACGGGGTCGGAGGAAGGATGATAATCAGGAAGCAAAGAATCAACAATAGAACGGAAAAGAGTCCAGTTTGTTTTAGAAAGATTCCATCGGAGGGAATAGAGAGGCCTGTAAGAAGTAGAAGAAGGAAGATTAGGACTAGTTAATAAAATGGAAACATGATCACCGCCAAAGATACCCGCCAGAGTGTTCCAGTTATAGTTGAGGCCAGCATTGGGGGAAGAAAAGGTTAGATCAAGAGAGCTAATGATAGACGGACTCTTAATGTAGGTAGGCGAGGAGTCATTAAGGAGAACTAAATTATCGGAAATAATAAAATTTTCAAGAATTATACCATTGGAATTGTAAGATGAGCAACCTCATGAGGGAGAACGTGCGTTCCAGTCGCCGCCAATGATAAAGAGTTGCGGGAGAGAAGTAAAAAAGGAAGAGCGGGGAAAGTGATTAAGATCAAAATCAGGAGGTACATAGACGGAGATCAAGTTTAGGCGACGACTAGAATTAGCAAGAATAAAAATATGGACGATATTAGGCTGATTAGTATTAGAGGAAAGGCTAGAAGGAACACTGTGGGAGAAAAGGGGGATATCGTTTCTAATGAGAAAAGCAGCTTCACTATAACCATCCTCACGATCGCACTTCACCAAGTTGAAACCTCTAATTTTTGGATTCGTATCCGCAAGGAGTCATAGACTCTCTAATGAATTTTTATTGGCTCTAAGGCTGCAACAATTCCAATGTAATATTTTAAAGACGGCTAACATGTTTAAAGCTTGGACGAGTTAGAACAAAGGAGAGTTTTATTAGAGGTAGAAAAGGAGAAAGAAAAGGGAGAGAGTTTGTGGAAAAACAGTATAAGATAAAACAGCAATAACGTAAGGTAGGAAGAACCAGCAGGAGCAAGGAGAAGGAAAAAGTACTGAGGAATTAAAAATGGGAAGAAAGTAGAACAAGACTAGCGAGTTAAAACAGAGGATATGAAGACAGGAAAAATGAAAAGCACTGTGTAACGGTATGAAAATGAGGCAAGAAAATGAAAAAGTAAAAACCGTCCGCTCGCTGACATACATGCTGCCGAGTATAGAACAAAGAAAAAGGCAACGGAGAAGACAGTTTAATGCCCATTAAAATTAGATATCGTCGTTAAAATCTGCGAGTTATAAGTCGAGCGAGGTGCACGACAGCAGACCTTTCGACTGCTTGATAAGCATAAGAAAATGTGGAGTAGAAAGTAATTCCGATGCTTCTCAGTCTAAAGATGTTTCGTGGCATCTTGACATGAACATATCGGAGAACAAAATGAACAAAGTGAAAATAACCGTGCCCGAAGGTATTTTTAATCATCTCAACAATGGAATATTCACAGAATAAGGGACAAGCGAAGAGGAAAACAATACATATAAGATTCATAATTTATTTATTTATTTTTTTTTTAAACTATTTAATTGGAAAGAATTGAACCGTTTAGCCAGTCTAATTTAAGCAACTGTCTTAGATGCTTTGTAATGTAATGTGAAGGAAGAAAAGTAGAAAAGGAGGAGAGATAAAAAAAAAGGAATATGAGGAAATGTGCTTTCATTTCCGTTTGTAGGAAATGTGGTTAATTATTGAAGATAAATATTGTCAGAAAGGAAAGATGATAACAAAGGAAGAGGGAGGGGCAATGTTATTAGAAGTTAGAAATTCCACGATAGCCGCCGAAGTATTCTGAATTGCGGAAGAAGTGACCATGGAAGGAGCAGCAGTGTTAATTGAGGAAGTAGGATTAGGTAGAAGAGGAACTGAAAAGGAATTGTCATTTGTAGGCGGGATATTTGGATAAGGAATAGATTTCTTAAGAGCCCATCCATTAGAGGAGTGAGAAAAATAATTAGAAGAGGAGGAAACTGAGGAGAAGACACAGAAGGAGATTTAGGATTACGGGGTTTGTGGAAGGTGGGAGATTTAGAAAGGAGTGGGGAGCTGATGCAAGACAAGGAAATGGTGTACGCTTTAGGAGGGGTTTTATGCGCCGAAGAGGACACTGAAGCTCGCTCCGCATAGATAAATGCTTGGGATACAACGAGATTCCTGTTTAAAGTAGCAGCCCCCCGGAAAGAAATATTCTCAAAGACCATTAGTTGCTTAACGTCTTTTTGTTTTACCCATTCCGGGCATGATCGATGGCTTGAACAATGGAGACCTTTGCAATTGCGACAAAGCGGCGGCTCTTGTAAGCTGCTGCAATCCGTGACAAGGTGTCTGGAAACACAGTGAGAGCAAATAGGGAAGGAGCTACGGCAGTGTTTAGCGATGTGCCCAAAAAGGAAGCACTTCGAACACTGAGTAGGTTGGCGAATACTAGGAGAAACAAGGAATCTGAGTTTAAAGATAGAGACAAACTCTGATTGAGAAATTTCAGTTCAATAGATCTTGTCGGAATTTTGTTCCCCTCAGAGGAGCGATAAATTCTACGGGTGGAAATAATAGGAATAGAGGACTCAATACCCTCAAGGATATCATTTTCAGTGAATGACGGGTGGATACCTGAGATGACGCCCAACCTGTAAAGCAAACTATTCGGAATGTACGCTTTGATACTATTAGTTGAAAGGAAGGAGGACGTATTTCAAAAGGAATTGGTAGAAGAACCAGAAGGAAATTTAACCGCAATGCGGTCTTTGCCTTGAGGAGCAATGCTACTAACAGAGACGGACGCAAAATGAATGATTTTCGCGAGGGCAAGAGGATGGTTTTATATTATTGTACTTTTATACATTATTTGAATTTCATCGCTGAGCTTGAAATGATAAACGCGCAAAAATATATTTCTATTTTTAATACGGTGAAATACATACCTCTTCGTTTTGATAAGCGGTTACTGCTATAAATTGAGTTTCAGGAAATGAAAATGTAGTTATCCGCTGTTGTTCGCTGCTGACTCGCACGATATGAACACAAGGCTCGTATTTATGTAAAGAATTTAACATTACCTATTTTAACATACCATATCAAAAACAGTTTAAGTAACAAAAAATGCCAATAAAGTTTATTTGCTTGTTGTTATTTAATTTTTTTAAAATTACAAATTATAAATTTCATGCTTTTCTATTGCATGCTGCATTTTGTTCAGGGCCATACTTCGAATTTTAATGGGTAGGGAGTTCTTTTAATATTTATCTTATAAATAATAATTTATTTCTTACTAATGTTTACCACCAGATATATTAAGATGAAACAGGGAAAAATACGAAAATAAGGAAATTAGAACTAGTGAAAATATTTTGAAAAAAATTACATGTATTAACGAATAAATAAATGAGAACTACGAAAATAAACACAATATCAAATAACTGAGAACAAAAAAAACGGGAATTATTATTACAGAATTACAAGTGTATTCACCCTTTTGATAATTAAAATTTATTAAAATATTGTAATTTATTAACTAAATATAATGTAGTTATGAATAATATATTTTTGAAAAATGAAATTAACAATTAAAAATTCTGTAAAAGTTGATAAATGTTATGGTGTATTTATTTTTCATGTTTTAATTTATTTCATTATTTCTATCACTTATAATTAATCTGAATTTTGTTATTGTTATCTACAACAATTTTAAACAAAAAATAATTAAATTAAAATAAACGTTAAAGCTACAATTTAATATTAATTAATTCTTAATTAAATGAACTAAAACCACAAAAAATGAATTTCCTATGATTTAAATGAACATTTTTTTTTCTTTCCATTTTCAGTTTTATATCGAGCGAATTCGATAACGGTTACTTTCTCGCGTTTGTTCTTTATCTTTTACTTTTTTTATTTTTTCTGTCTTTGCTCGATTTATTCGCTTAGTTTTCATTTTCGACTTGATAACATCTCGGGGTAGGCTAGCTTACAACGTACATGGATGTTGACGATGATAGGGGATTCCCCTCATTACATTATCGGAAACAGGTAACAATAAACAGAGATCGCTAAGGTAAATTTAATTCCAATAGATTCTAACGATTGCGATAACGTAACCAGTTTTACTCACACGGCGGCGTCGAACAAATCTTCCAAACATGCAGGAAGCAGTATTGATAAATATAGTAATGGTAGCATTGACAATGATAACAAAAATATTAATAACAATAATATCATTAAAACAAGTCATAATCTCTCTAATAACGCAAATAATGTAACGGATAATTTCCAGAACCAGAGAGTAGGAAAGAGTTGAAAATATTCAGGAGGGTAGCAGCGAGGAAGGAGAGGGTTTTTTAAGAATAAGGAAAGAAAGGCCGTCCAGGCCAGAAGCAAGAGAGGATTTCTTAAGGACGGACAAGAATTCATTATAGCGGAAAGAAGAAAATAGGAAATGAGGTTCTGAGCTATTCGGGAGAGAAGGAATGTTCGATTCCTCGAAAGAGAGGACATACGAAGGAGCAATAGAGTCCAAGAAAGAGTGCAGTTTAGGCAAAGGAGGATGGGAAAGGTGGGGACGCTCAGAAAGAGAAGATCTAAACGCCTTGGCTATTTTTCAAATCTGAGGGAAGGACGTATCTCTAGAGAAAGAGGAACAAAATGATTTCCAAGAATTCCTCTTGGCAGATTTTAAGGTGTACCGAGCTTTTGAATTGGCTTCTTTGTGAGCTAAAAGGTTGGACATTGAGGAACAAGAGCGAGAGGCTTTAAAGGTAGCGGTGCTTTTCCGAAAAGCAACTTTGCACTCTTCATTCCACTAAAGAAAAGAGGCACAAGAAGAAGAACAATCGTGCTGAAAGGAAGTAGAAGGGGAGGAGGCGGAAAGAGTAGAATATAGAGATTGAGTGAAGAAATTGTACTGGGATGACGGGTCGGGGATGTCCAGAATAAGAAGGAGTGAAGAATCCACCAAAGATCGGAATTTAATCCAATCTGTTTTGGAAAGAAGCCAATGGGGAGCGTGCAGGGGCCTGAGTGGTTTAGAAGGAAGAGCATTGTTGAGAGTTAGGAGAATGGGGACATGATCACTACCAAAAGTGCCGTCAAGAGTTCTCCAGGAGCTTACAAGACCAAAATTCGGAAATGAAAACGAGAGATCGATTGTACTAGAGGAAGATGGATGTTTGAAGAAAATATGAGAACGATCATTGTGGAAAAAAAGATTATGGTTCAAGATGAGATTTTCCAGAATTACACCATTAGGATTGTGCCCTGTGCAGCCCCACAGAGGCGAATGCGCATTCCAGTCTCCATCAATAATAAACGGATCAGATAAGTATGAAAGAAATTAAGTAAAAGGAAGACTAGAGAGGCTGGAATTGGGAGGGATGTGCACGCAAGAAATATGTATAGGATTCGGGAGAAGATTTTCAAGTGAAATATGAATCATGTTAGGGCGGTTAGGAAGGGGTGGAGGAAGAAAAGGGATATTGTGAGTGAAATAATCGCAACACCACCACACCGATCCACATGATCAAATCGAACTAGGAGATAACCTTTGAAATGTAGGGACGCGGAGGATTTAAGACAAGTTTCAGATAAAGGCGTTACATGGATATTGTAGAAGTCTAATAAATACTCTACACTTAGTTTATTAGCTCGTAAGCTGCGGCAATTTCATTGAAGGATGTTCAAGACGCAAGACTGCGACATTCGAGCTGGAGAGAGAAGAAAAGGAACTAAAGGATGAGAAAAAGAAGTAGGAGAGGGCAGAGCTAGGATTGAAGTAAAAGAAAAGAATGCAAAAAGAGGAGATCGATTGTAGACGAGAAGTTGATAAAGGGAGAATGAGTAGAAGAGAGAAGACCTATCTGAGATTGGAAGCAGGCAAAATTGTAGGTACCTCGCCAAAGAATTTGTAATCCATTTTATTTTTTTTTCTTTCAAATAAAAATTAATTAATGGCTTGCACGCTATCCCCGGATTGTAATAAGAAGTTTAAATAACCGCTAACGGGTTGTCTATCCTATGAGTCCTAAAAAAAAATTTAAATAAAAATGCGTTTATTGTAAAACTTCTTCAAATAAAATATTATGAATTGCTTTACTTTCTGGTTTACATTCAATTTTAATACCTGTCCGACTTGTACATCTCGGTGTCTTTTAAAATGCAGTGCTTCTGACGCAGATTTCATATTTTTTATTAACTTTATATATACAATTACGAATATTTTATTTCAAGTATTTTCTTTCAAAAAATTATTCTATATAATAGAGAGATAATTTAAATATTTCTATTTTTAACTTAGTTTCTTTATAAAAATTGTACAAGCCAAAAGTGACAACCTGTACTAAAATAAAAATTTAAAATATTATGAAAAATATATGTATAAACGATATTATAATCCGTAAAAGTTTGTCACTTTTGTAAAGTTTAAGTTTCGGTTTTATACTATCTTTAATTTTATCTTAATCATAAGTGATCTCGTTAAAAGCATCTGATTACGATATTTCACGGAAAATTACTCAAATTTGTAAATACCTGTCCATTTATCGTCTGTTTATTGTTCAGTTTCACTTTAGCAAAAGAAACCGGTTCTTTCATCCAGTGTGATCCAAAATTTGGTGATTCCGGGTGTACATAAACCGGATTTAATGGGGGAACTTCAGCTTTACCTCCTGGAACCCATTCACCGTTAACATATTTCCACCTAATAGAAGGGTGAAAACAGTTTTCGTTAAAATTTACTTAAATTTTATCGAAAAGTCTTCTTTTTTTATACATATGTACAATATTGCTTTACTAACCGATGTTGTTCAATCTGTATAAATTCTAAAAGTAACGAGTACATGGCAGCTGGATCCAGTCCCTGCACTATAACTTTTACAACTGGAAACATTCTCCTGTACGACAATAAATTAGATCAAAAATATGATAAATTGGCTTCTCGGCAAATTCGACATTAAATTTTAATTAATAAATTTCATTATTATTCCTACGATCAGTTCATTCAGCTTGTTTGAATTCTAGTTATTTAAGTTTATGGAGCGCGCTTTAAAATTCGAATATAAATAATATAATTAAGATAAATTCACGTGATTTTTTTTCTTTTTTTTTTTAGATGCTCCTTAGCTAAAGAGTTCAGTCTTCCTCTACCGGAGCGCTGCCGCTGCTAATGGTGCTTGTAGTCGAGCAGGTAATGTCATATTGCTAAACGAGCAATTCTGAGTCTCCGTTGCAGAATGCAAATACTATTCCGTTCGAGGTCATTCATTCGTAATCGAATCCATTAGGCTTGGGGTAACGGCATTTAGGGTCACTTTTCCTAGTCACACACCATTCGACAAATGAAATACTTGGACGGCAGGTGAAGACAATTGCCAAGTACTACAATACTGGCTTAGGGTACCACTTATCGTGGTGTCTGTGCTGCGCTCATTTTGGATAGTTAAGGCATCCAGTGGAATAAGCGGTGGTTTGAACACTTTTCTTACTGCCACAAACTGCGTCTTCCTCTGGTGTGCTATTAACGACGATCGGTCATACCCGATTCCAGGCTAGTTGATACCGCAGAAGCCACGTGAAAACTACGGTCGAATGGATGACGGGAAAAATCTGAAGGCGTCAATCTAGAGCGTTCTGTGTGTTTATTTTTAGATTTTTAAATGTGCTCTCAGCGATCGATATCAAAAACGTTTCTTCCTAAATGAATATAGACTGCGATCATGACGAATTACTAGTATTGCAATGCGAAACCTTATCATTAATATTGCGGTGAGCGAACAGCCATATCGCCCGTGTAGCAAAAAGTCACGTGCAATTAGTATTTCACGTTGCTGTTTTAAGAAAATGTTGCACTCTCATTTTCTAATCACAGCATTGCACGATTTGTGTTATTAAATTAGGTACAACTTGTACGATTATTTACAATTGAAATATTAACTGGAGGTGTGGTAACTGAGCTTTTTTCTTTTTTTTTTTAATAAAAAAAAAAGGGAATAAGATTGGGCTTGTCAACCAAGGACCTTCATCCAGAAACAATTAGAGAAAAACGAAAGTTATATAGTTAGACGATCAAATATCGTTAATAAGAAAGAAACAATGGAGGGGATAATAAGTGTAGAAGGAAAAGACAGGATATAACGAGCACAAAAAGGAGCAGGAATCCCCAGCCTAAGCAAGTAGGGATACAGAGCCGAACGCTCTACCGAAAGAGCAGAGCACTCAAAGAACACGTGATCGGCGTCACAATCAACCGCATCATTTGAATGGAGAGGACAACATGCGGAAGAGGCCAACGAGAGGCGAAAGCGGAAGGAAGGCAGAAAGGAATGATTTAAACGCAAAAGCACAATGGCGACAACAACAGAACGAGGAAGTGAAGAAAACAGAAAGAACCAAGGATCGGAAGGAAGATTAACCTGAACGGACAGATAAAAAGAGCGACAATTAGAAAAGGAGGAAGGGTACATATCCGATCAAAATTTTAGATGGAAATCTTTACACAATAGCAAGAGACTAGAGGAGGGGATTTTTTTTTGAAGAAGAAGGAAGAAAAAGCAACAACCCGAGCCAAAGAATCAGCCATCTCATTACCATAGATGCCAGAATGGCCAGGAACCCACAGCAGGTCAATATGGATCCCATGGAGAGAAGAGAGAGTCCGAATGAGAGAACGTATGAGCTTCATTTAAAACTGGCAAGCTAGTTTATGAACTATTGTAACTCCGTGAAATTCATTAATCTTCCCTGATTACTGGAATTTAATATACCTATAACTGTAAACCAATAATAAAAATATTGAACCGCAACAGAATTACAGCGCAATACTTATACTGAAGTTTTTAAACAAAAATTACAGCAACCACGAGATCCAAATAATTTAATCAATAATGACAATATTTCATATTATTTTAATCATTTTTAAAGGGAAATCAAAAATGTTTTCATTGATATGTTACACCAGCAAAACCATTTACATAATAATGTCATAAAAATAGCTTCGAAGACTACAATAAACAAGCAATAACATGTAGTATTTTAAACCATATACTTGAGATACGAATGTATATTGCTCAAAATAACGTGGATATTTTATCGTTATTGGAGACTCATTTGACAAATACTAAATATATCAATTTCAAAGAATACGTCTGTTATTTCACACACCATCCTGTTAGTACTGTGCGCGGAGATACCGGAATAAATTCATTAAAAATAATATAAAACATTATGAAATTTAAAATATCAACACAACTATTTACAGGGAAAAATGTGTCGTCGTAGAAAGAAGACAAAACAAATACTACTATCTCTCAATTAATTATTCCCTTTCGAGGCGTAATATTATAAAGTTACGATTTAACAAACTTCTTACAAATTTTGGTGAGGCGTGATGAAAGCGATTTCAACGCAAAAAATATTTTTTGAGGATCAAGAATTACGGTACTCCGTAGGAAATAATTAAACTTTTGCGGATGATGAAGATAGATATGATGTGTATACTATTCAGCAATACAACACACTGAGCTACTGATCTATTAAAAATTCCGGGCCTAGTAGATTTCTTTATAACTAAAGGATTACTAACTAACTTCGTTCATGTAAACGCGGATAACAATCTTTCATTTGAGCATTCTTTAGTTGTACTTACAATTGAAAATAAAATAATACGAAAATTACGTAAACCGAAATTACATAATAAACAGATTGGAATAAATTTCAAGAATAATTAGGTTTTAAAAAATTCATAACATATTGAAACTTGACTAGCATATTTTATTACAATTTGTTAAGAAGCATTTGGCAACATCACACATTGATGAATACAGGACACATCTATATTACCCTGAAAAATTACGAAAAGAGGTCGCGTCGAATTGGAAATTAAGAAAAAAATGGCGAAAATTCAGGAAAACCGTGGATAAAAACAAACTAAACGTGTTAAGGAATCCACTACAAAACGTAAACAATAACACTTTTTGATAAATATTTGTCTAATTTATCTCTTTCGGCACATAATAATTGCACACTTTGAAAAGCAACGAGATTGAAAAGGTCAATACAGAGCGCTCATCCTATACCAAAATAAAAATTAGGCTCGAAGCGAACTATGAAAAGCAGATGAATTTGGAAAATATCAAAAATTTTCCAGCCAACTTTTGCCGATGTATTTCCATTACTGTCAATTAAACAAATTAAGTACTTCAAAGAATATCAAATATACATTTACAAGATAAAGGGTATCCCCCGTTAAGATAGGTGAAGTGCCTCTATTCTAGAATTTTAAAATTAACTTAGTCTAACGTTTTTAAAGCATTTAAGATAAAGAGTTTGACCATATTTGTAGCTTCCGACGTCTTGGTACAACCTGTGTATAACCTAAAAACCGTAATTTTTAAAATTTTTTTTTTCCAGGAAATAAAAATGATACCTTTATGAAAAAAATCAGGGTTATATAATATATTAGGACTATTATGTGTGAAATTTTTAAGTCATGCAATTTGTCTACTTTTAAAACACTTCCAAAGTATTTAAAATACAAAAAGTTGGTTTATTAAAAGGGCTACAAGTAATTTTTTTTTGTAAGCAAGAAGAGTTAAGAGTCACAGCCCCTTGCAAGGCCAATGACTGAACTTTGCTCGAATTTATATATATATATATATATAATCTACTTTTCATGTTGCAGAAGATTCATATAACTTTTAACTAACAAATTTAAATTGAAGCTAAGACTTTAGAATAGCAGACGATTTAGTTACAGTGAGGTAGTCTCGTACGCGGATGATATAGCAATAGTTACGTCACATAAAGATGTTAAAGAGGCAGAAATAAGGATGCAAAAAGATCTAATAACAATAAGTAAATGGGCACACGATAAAAGTCTAAGAATAAATGTAAAAAAGACTAATGGTACTGCGGAAAAAAAGAGAAAGCTTTGATTTATATTGTCCAAATATAATAATGCACTCAAACGAATGTGTACACTCAATGGGGGAAAGACGCGAATGCGAAATGAAAAACTGTCAAAAGTTAGACATAGTAACGCAGTATAAATATTTGGGAGTAATGATGGACCAACACTTAAGATGGGACATACATATGGAATACATTGCAAAGAAAATAAGAGCAGTTTTACCAGCTTTATATACATTAAAGAAATATGCAACAAATGAAACATTAAAAGTAGTTTATTATGCGCTAGTAGGGTCAAGGATCAGATATGGAATTCAGGCATGGGGAATGGCGAGAAAAGCATACTTGGGGAAAATAAATAAACTGCAAATTAAATGCTTGAAATTGATAGAAAATCCTTAAGAGGAGAAACTGATAGTGAAGTAATAAAAAAAGAAAACGTAATGAGCAAGAGAGGAATGTACTTATTACTGAAGATATGGGAGTACATATCAGCAGAAAAGAAAATTGAATTGAAGGAAAGAATAAACACAGAATACGAGTTGAGGGATAAACTTTCGTACCAACTGCCGTTGAGGGAACAAACGGATAAATATATTATAACTCAGATGTTGAATAAAATACCCAAAGAAATAATAGAGAAGGAAAAAATAGGGGAAAGAAAAAGGAAAATAAATGAATGGCTTCAGGAAGAAGAAAATATAAAAAATATAATAAACATAAAATAAAATGACAAGGCGCAACAAAAAAAACTGGGAAAAAAACTTTGAATATAGAAGATAGAAATAGATTATTAATTATTGATAAGTAAAAAGATAGATTAAGACTAGTAAATATTACACGATTAGGTATATGTATAAGTTAATTTAAGATGGTAAAGTGTTCAATCGGATAATTCGTCGACAAGCGTTTTAGCTAGACGAAAGTTTTGTATGTAAAAAATAATAAATACCTACATATTTTTCAAAAAAAATAAAAAAAAAAAATTTATAAAAAATCGTGAAACCTGAAAACTATTTCTGCTCTGCACCAGAAGCACAATTAAATCAAATTATGTGTATTAATTTCAAATTATTTTTGTTCAACTATATGTCACTTACGTATGTTTACTTAATAATCAGTGACCTCAAATGTGATTCTATCTTACGTTGCATTATTAACGGCCTTAACTGATAAATTTTTATGTTCAATGTTTTCCCGTACAATAATTTTTAAATGCATTTCTTATGGTTTTGCAGTTCGATTTACCAATGTTTGAGTTCGAATTGAGTCAGATTTTCGAATGTTGGGCCGATTTGTCTCGAATTATTTTATTTGCCGAATTTTCAACGGCGATCCAGTAATTCCTGAAAGTGTTACATTTTAACGTATTTTTTCCTGTAGTCTCTGATGACGTTATCAATTTTACTATATAAATAATCTGCGAAGAGTTAGTGACCAAAAATAATAAAAAATCTCCAAAAAACGGTTTTTTTGAATTTTTCGTGAGCCCCTAACCGAAGGCCAATTTTCTCATTAAACCGTTGTATTTGTCATAAAAAAAGATGTAATTTAAAAAAAAAATTACTCGTAGCCCTTTTAATAAACCAACTTTTTGCATTTTAAATACTTTGGAAATGTTTTAAAAGTAGAAAAACTACATGTTATGACTTTAAAAAATTAACACATAATAACTCTAACTGATTTTTTCGTAAATTTTAAAAGTGATGGTTTTTAGGTTATATACAGATTATACCAAAGCATCGGAAACTACTGATATAGCTAAACCTTATCTTAAATACTTTTTTTTTTAATACTTCAAAAACGTTAGTCTAAGCTGATTTGGAAATTCCGGAATAGGGGCATTTCACCTATCTTAACGGGGGGTAGGGGGTATCCTTTAGGCGACAGTAAATATAGTGAATCTGAGAAAGACGGTCCCCCGGTCGTGATCTGTGCCGTATTCTTGAAAAAATTACGGAAGCAAGGTTTTGTTTTATTAATTTATATCTTTAATGATACTCTGCTGTTTAGCTCAAACCATCACAGATAAGATTTTTTGGCCTTTTAACAAGAAATCTGATATTTCCAGAGTGTCATACATAATTAAATATTGAGGTCTGCGTGGAATTTTAGGTGCCAGCTACTAGCTGGCGTAAAAAAAAAATATATATCACTCTTATTCAGCGTTATCATTGCTGATGCTAGAATTTGTTGACCATATTATTTATATTACTTATTAAATGAACCAACGAAAAATATATACTTTTTCATGAAATAATAATAATAATATATTTAATAAACACTTACGTGTTTGGAAGCTAATAGCTTCATGATCACAGTAAGTAATATATACTGTAATCGTGAAGCTATCAGCTTCGAAGAGCGTCAGTGTTTATTAAATATATTATTATTATTATTTCATAAAAAAGTATATATTCTCTATTGATTCATTGCTGATGATCCATAATGTTTTAGTGTTTCGATTTAAAATCGCGAATTTTACATACTCGATAACATAATCTAACAAAAAATTGTTTTGTTTTTTTTTCTATTACTTTGTCTAAAACTATCCGATATTGCATAAAATGCTTGGGTATTATATAAACGTAATGAATTAGAAATTTTTACATAGTATTAAATGTTAGACAATTTAGCTTTCCTAATAAAATATATAATAATTGCTTAGTATACAACCTATATCTGTATATCTAAAATGTGAGAATAGGTTGTCCACCAACCGAATGGTTGAGGATATAATGATGAATAAAAGTATACGGCGATAATTAACACCTAACATTAAAAATAGGCAGCTGGTTTTACACAACGTAAATACAAGTATTGCAATTCGGATAAAAAACAACTACATATCATTTCCTTTATAGAATAATAATAAACATTGACAGGGCCGTGCCTAGAATTTTGAAAAGGGGGAGGTTCTGAAAATTTTCTAGGCATATTTATTTTATAAATAACAATACGTTTTTCACGAATATCCCCATACTATTAATAATTTCCATAATTTTGATTTATATATTAATAATTTACATAAATGAATTACCGTATAAACACATTAATGAAAATTATATACGTTATTGGTTATACTTGTAATAAAAAATTTTGCATAAAATATTAATGAAGTACCTAAAAATATGGAGCATATTTTTTCTTTCTTTTTTTTAACACCCTAAAAAATTATCAATATTTATTTTAAATTTTTGATTTTTTCCCCAGATTTTTGTGTATTTATAATGACTATTTCAGTTCCAATGGGGGGGGGGGCTCCAAAACCCTCTCGTGGACACAGCTCTGAACATTGAGTATAATTCAACGATCAACAGCAAACATCCAATTCTCTAATGTTTAAACTTGTTTGAATCGTAGAGTGACGATTATTGAAAACAAATGAAATGTAAACATTGTAGAACTTCAAAAACTGATCAACTGTGATGGCTGTAGTCAGCGAATGCTTTTGCAGTTTTCTCTGCAGCAATCTGCTCCTATTTATTTTACACAGAATGTTTCGCGAGGATAGCTATTTCGAAAACTGATTTTTTAGAGATTACGAATATCAGAAGCCAAGAGGTTGAACATTTTTTTTTTTTTTTTTTTTTTCCCTACCCTGGGCGCGCCAGCGGCCTTGACCCAACAACATGAGAGGTTGAACATTGATGTACTAGGAATAAGCGAAACCAGATGGACAGGGAATGGAAGAATAAAAGCAGATAAGAATTACGAAATGATACACTCTGGAAAAGATAAACATGAACACGGAGTAGGAATGCTAATAAGTACCAAAATCAAAGATAAAATCAGCGCAGTTATCCCAAAATCAGAAAGAATAATTTTTGTGAGATTCGAAATAAAACCTAAACCAATAGTAATAATTCAAGTGTACGCGCCAACGGCAGACAGCAATACCGAAGAGATAGAGCGGTTTTACAGCGACCTGGAAGAAGTCATGAGATGTACAAGGAACGACGATGTAGTGTTCATAATAGGAGATTTCAATGCAAAGGTTGAAAATACTATACTACTTTGATTATTTCTCCTGCTGTTACTGCATCAGTCGACGTTACATTAATTTAATTAATATAGCCAAATTAAACTATCCGATGTCTCACTTATTTCATAATAAGTATTGTAAAATGGATAGAGTATATTGCGCTGCAAGTCGCCTTATTAATAAGAGTTATCTCTTTGCTATGATATTATTAAATGTAAACTAAAAATTAGAGCCTTGATTATAATAATATTAAGCGTACGGGTGTATAAAATTATACCGGTGCTTGTGAATTCCTAGTGCATATCGTTCTAGAGCCGTGCCTCGGTCCATTCAGCCTAAAGTAATTGAATGTTAGAGAAATTTAGGAAATTGCCTCAAAACTTAAATCCAATTGACTTAGTGCATTGTGAGCTAATCATAATATATATATATATATATATATATATATATATATTTATATATATATATGTTTGTGTGTGTTTGAATGGGTGTATGTGTGCTCGGGTATATATAGTCCACTGCGAGTTTCATCAACAATTATGGATTTTCTAGGCTCGCAATCACGAAATTTTATTATTCATCGATTAACACTATCAACAGCATCGTCACCATAAACATCCTTTAAACGACGATGAATTCCAGTAGGAGTCATTTTTTCAGCTGTTATAACAGCACGCTGTTTAACCCGTCTCGTTGACATAACACTAGAACACGTCTCCATATTTATGCTGCTCACAGCACACTGGATGGACGCAAAGACTTCAAACTGTGCATGTGTATAGAGGAGGAATGTCACTTACGAATGTCATCAGACGTGCTTCTGTAGCTCATTTCGTTCGCGTTCTACAAGCATGTGTGCACTACTTTGAGAACTGTTCTTTTCATATATATTTATTTATTTGTTTAGAGCGAAGTGAAGAAGCTAGAAAAAATTGTTAATAATAAAAGCTCCAGGTAAATGACAATTGAGGCGGTAACTTGAGTAGTACATGCAAAAGTTCAACAATTTTACTTCAGGGACTGATACTTTGATTTACAATAATTAAAATAATTTATCAGGGCCTTAACATTCGGATATATGCAATTTACACAACGTTAACCTATCTATTCCAAGTGCTAGATACATTTAATCGGACCGCTAGATTAAACTTCTGGTACCGATCGATAAGTACAGGCACAAAAACGTAATTGCAACTAAGCAGTTGTACGGTCAGTGAGAATAGTAAAGCAATTGACGATAATTAATCGCGAACAAACGAAATTCGTCAATAATGGCGGGTGGCAGTCAATTAGTGAAGCGTGAATGCAAATTGGAAAGCTGCATACGTGTAGCGACGTCTGTCGAATCTGTGCACGACGAGCGTGCGTAATGGAAATGTACGCTTACGGATTATCATGACTTCCGATACTATCGTTACACGCTAAAATGTGTGTGTGCAGTGGCGTGCCTGCGTGAAACGAAACGACAAAGTTTGTCTTAACGATTAACAATTTCCCGTCATTCGTCGTCGCCTTCATGTTTACAGAGAGTCGCCGGTGCACATGCTGTAGATCACCAGAAGAGCTAAACAAAAATTGCCATTTAGCACCGACTTGCTAGGTTGCCTCTCGTTAACTTGCAAATAGCGGACCTATGTTGATGTTTCCATTTTTCGACTTGGCTAATTTTCCATCCTCTCGTTATTTTCCACGCCTCATGCTGGCCTAATAACGTAGTTACGTCTCGTCGTCCTAGACAAATAACGGAAATCCACTGTACACAACTTAGAAATCTAACCGCTTATCATTGTCACGGGATTTCCTTATCACTACATCGATCGCGCAACATTGTGCCTACAAATAAATGTGTAAAAACTGAAACTTCATTTGTAAAAGTACGCCCGATGATATAGTCTCGGTGTTGAATTTTAAATGAATTACTTTTGTTCCTTAGCTATTCGATAATTGTTTTCGATTTCTACTGCTGAATTTTCACTGTTAGCGGTGAAGACTCTCCTCCCCCCTTTCCTTTTTTTTGCGCTGTGTCAACAGTGATCGATTACCTAACAGGAGAAGTAAAATTCATCCGAGGAAAGGCCGGAGCGTAGAAAAGCGAACAGCACATAGCAACCAACAGAAATATGTCAAGGAAAAATACATGGCCGAAGACTAGCGCACCTGGTGTAGACTCAAGGAAAACTAACAGATAAAACAAGGTGGAACGTGAAAAACGGCTAAAAAATTCTCAACACGGAGAGAAGAAAGGGAAACACAGCCCTCTATGGATCGTTTACGTAAGCTACCGATGAAACTCTAGGCGGTTGCAAGAATTTCGTAGTTAACTTTAACTAAACAATTTTAGGTTAAGTAATTTTTTCTTCGCAAAAATAGTTAATTCCTAAAAATGAATTAGTCGTTATTATTAGAGATTGCTAAAATATGTATATATGTGCAATTGATGAGAAGCGAACTCCAAACGGAATCTTCCACAATAGCTTTGTGAGCCGTGCGAATTTCAGTCTGTCTGGAAACCGCATTTAGAATATAAAACGTAAAAATGGCAAAAAGTTCAACCATAGCGAAGGGTTCCTTCCGAGTGGTGTGCACCGACCATACTTTTAATTCGTTTGCTATATTTTTATTCCAAATTACAATATTTATACTTTACAAACAGTATGATAAACAATTCGATATTGGATGTTAATTTTGATATTAATTGATTGAAAAGAATAAGAATAAAAACATTATCGAGTGCGGCAAGAATATCTAGCAATGTTGCCAGTAAAAAATCCTTGTTTTGAAAATTGGAGTAAACGTCGTCTAAAAACGATGCAACGCAATCCGAGTTGTCAAACGAGAACGGAAACCAAACACCTTCAGGAAGTACGCTGTGTTTTTCAATCCACCAGGCTGGATTGCTTTTTAATTACCAATTTCAAATATCTTTTTAAAGCAGGAGGCTCGAGAATTAGGTCGGAACGATGATGCCCGGTTGTGAGATTTACCAGATTTTAGGGTTGGAAGAAGTAGAAATCATGTCCAGTCGGAAGGGATTAAACAGCAGACTAATAAGTTATTATATATGTATATGTATATTTAATAGCATATTATTAGCGTCATTACTTAAATTCTTCATAACAGAATGAGCATATCATCCGAACCCGGGGAAGAATGACATTTTTTTTTTCTTTTTTCGCAATGGAGTATAAACTTTAAAATACATGTGACCGATCGGAATAAGAAATGAGGCGTTCGATATTTAAAATATTTCCACTTTTAGCTAATTCATCAGTTATTCAGGGAGAGAAACTGAATTTGTGAAGTCTGTGAACCAACTGTCATTCTACGAAACGCGGATGATAACTGCAGAACGCGAGAAATGTTACTTGTCTGCGTTACCGTGTGGATATCGAAGATTTTATAAACGGATATAAGGTCACAGTGATCAAACCGCGCTTTACGAAATAAAAGAAAGAGGAATAATAGTTGACAGTTTGGAAAAACGAAGATTAACTAGATGGCAGCGATAAAATTACCGAGAAGATACGATTTATGTTAACCGCTCAGAACGATCGAAAGAAGAAAATGACCGGAAAAGCTGACGATAAACTTAGCCCGCACAATAGCGTAAGAAATGCGATGGCAAAGACACCAGAAACGTAATAAATAAAAATAAAAATCTATTCCGTCTCCTCAGATGATGCGATGCAAACCGAACGCGGAGCAATGGCTAAAAAAGTGAAAATTAATCAAGTATAACCGCTAAATTGTAGAAACGATGTTTGAAACGAATGTTCCCACCATCCGCACCGGACGGCCCCTGATGATAATTTAATGTAGGGCGCGAAGATAATATAGCGAAATCGAATTACTATTACTGGCGCGTTTGTTAGAATATAAAACAAGTTAGCGCGGGTATATTCCTATTCAATCGTAACAAGTAGAATACCTGGCAAGTACACAGTAAAAAATGCAGAATGTGCGAAAACGATCAGACCTATACCGTAAATTTCGATGTTGCAAATTGAAATAATAATTATTTATTAAAAATAGTATAAATAGCCATGGCTAAAAGTTAGCGCAACGCAGAGTTGTAGCGCAATTGTGTAGGTACAACAGCAATAATTTGGTGGTTGCAGGTTCAATCCCAAGATTGATCAGAAGTTTGAAGTTTTTTTTTTTTTTTTTAGTTTCATTTACAACTGTAATTTACGAAAACAAACGAATTTAACAAAAAAATATTTTTTATTTACAAATATTTCCATTTGGTATTTTAAAGAAGGGAAATAATGATAACGTTTTTCTCATACATAACATTAAATTTAAACGAAATTTCTTTTCTCAACTAAAATTTTAACTCAGCTCTGGACACAAAACAAACTGCATTATTATTGTTTCAAATTGCAACATTCCAATTTACGTGGTGTATGCCCGATCATTTTCGGACTTGTAAACGCATCGCATATACAACGTGTGATATGAAATATTGATGAATCAGCCTCCCTCCCTGTTATGTGACCACTTCATCACATATACGAAGACTATAACCCTGGTGTAGAAATTACAGCATTTAATACGTTTCCTGCTAGGCTAAGTTGCTTTCGTAACACAATGAATTTTGAGCAAATGAGAAGTATGTGCGAAACTAATAGGGCACCTGTCCGGCCGCACAAGAAACACATAGCCAGAAGCTGCGTTTTGTCGATTATATGTTTGTGGGAGATAGCGATGTGGCCGATTCGCAGCCGGCTGTGGAAAGTCATAACGGAATGTTCCTTCGGTGGCCACCGTGGTTCAACTGTGGACTTGATGATTTTTAAGAAAGCCGTTTTTTTTTTTACTTTTTTTTTTTGTGATCACTAGCCGAGGGCATTACCCAGCATTAGATGATATTAGTGAGAGAGAGGGAGAAACGAATTAGAATTGAATGCTACTTGAGATAAAAGAAATGAAAGACGTTATAATAGGAATGATCGCTAGGGATGGAAGTGAAAGAATAAACGAAGCACCATATGGAATAGGAAAACAAAGATTCAAGAGCTGTCTATAAAAGTGGAAGCATTCTATGGATATAAAGGCGCAGTCAAAAAAGATATAATTTGTATCGCAAAGTAAATCGAAATCATCAGGGTGGAAAGAACAAAAAGGAGAAGAAGACATAGAAAAAGGAAAAGAAGATGCAGGAAGTAAACTACGATCAAGACGATACAGACAGAAGAGATAAAAAAGCACGAAAGATGAAGGAGGTCGTAGTACCATGGATAAGGAGGAGGCCGAGTTTGAATATTAAGATAAACGGATTCAGGATTAGAGAATAAAAAGGGGATAAATAGCATACCATCGTCTACGATGACACTTCCTGAAAAGAACATTAAGATTAGAAGAAGAAAATTAGAATAGGAATTGACCAGGCTAAACGGCAGATCGAGCTAATGAATCAGCCAGTTCATTACCCCAGAATTAATAACGATCAAGTAGTAAATATAATAAATTAAATCTAAAGAAAAAAACAGGTTTAGATAGAATAAGAATAAAAGACATAAAACTTACAAAACATAAAATAGCGCTCCATACGTTGTTGAAAGTTATGTAGTAGTTATGTAGTAGTTATGACGCTGATGATTTAAATCAGAAGGTTCACTAGTAAAATGATAATAAAAGATAGATGAGGGAAAATGGATAGCTTTCAATTGTGTTTGTGCCACAATGTCTGAATTACAAATTTTATCAATTTATACCGAATATATTTTTTTTCCTTTTTTTAGGTGACCTACTTTTTAAAAAGTTGATTTTTATTCAGAACCATATTTCAATTCCGCAGGCATGCCTTCGTATAATACTTCTAATTTGGTTTTTAATACGCATTTTGCCACTCAATGTCTTTTCCAAAAACCAAAAATCTTCCTTGCATTTTATATTTTGATGTATATTTCGTTGGTTAACCGTTCAAAATATTTATATTCGTCTACTTTATTCCCACCTCCTCACTAACATTAAAAATGTAATATTTTTTCTGCTTTGTAACAGTTTTTCCGAATTTTGTTCAGACTACTCTATATTGTTCTTTATCATCCTTTTTGTAACTTGTAACTTTTTTATTCTACATTAACTTCATTTAACTTTGACCGTATCCCCCTGGCTTTAACTTTTTTTTTTATAAATTGTTTAGTTTTAACGGTAATAATATCATCTGCAACATGGTTCTGTTGCCCGGATACGTAGCGACACATACGTTTCTTCTATTGCTTTACCGAGTAAACCATATTTAAGCTCGTACCTTTTCAATTTGTGAACGCGGTTACATTCAATTTTTAATTTTTAAAAGGCCACATTCAGTACCTTGAAGATCGCGTTATAATTCTTTTTATAATAATTTTTGATTTTTATCTTCGGTGGAAAACCAGTTTTACATGTCAAATAAATCTGTTATCAAAAAGAAGGACGGAATGGTTTGAAGATTTTTACTTTACCCACTTTCTTTAATTGTTCTCTAACAGAAAACTATCTTACAGTAAACTTATTTCTACTATCACAGCCAAACATTTAGGAAAAATTGATAAATTACATGAAATAATGAACTGGTGTAAGCAAGTCGCTTTAGCTGTGCACTTTCATTTAAACATTATTACAATTACATATTTTATATCAATGACGGATCCCGGGGGGGGGGGGCATCCCTCCCCCCAAAGAATCAAAGCCTCTATGAAAAAACTTTGTTATAACAGAGAAACTTAATTTATACTGCGAGTAAATATTTCAATTTTTATTTTTATTTGGTAGAATTTACAACAGTCGTCGCGCTATTTCTAATATTAAAACTTTGGTTAATTTTACTAACAATGATTGCTTATGTATGATTTTACTGCTGGCCAATTTTTGCAATTTTCTATTCTGATACTTGTCTATGGGATAATGGGATAGTCAAAGGAACGAGAAACTGATAATCTTCACTTTTCTGATGATTAGAAACTTTATTTTAGAGAGTGGCAGATCCACTGGGGGGGGGGGGGGGGATAGGGGACATCCAAAGACCCAAAACCTCGGATGAAAAAATTTGTTATAACAGAGAAACTTAATTTATGCTATAAAAGATTTGTATACATTTTACCTATGAATTTAATTATAACTAATATTTAATATTGTTTTCTAGTAAAACTATTAATGTTACGTTTTTATTTTATTTTAAACCCAACTGTCACATCAATCTTTTACCTTTCTTATTTATTTGTAATTTTTATTTTATAATGTAAATGAAAATGGTTCAATGAGAAATATATATATATATACATTTAAACTTGCTCACGAACAAAGAGAATTCAGATCGGATTACTAACAAAAATAAAAAAGAAGTGAAGTCTAATAAAAATACTATCTTTCTTACTATTCAAATTCTAAACTACCATTTTAGCTAGAATTTTATAACTTTTTTATTTTTTACCTAAAAATAAAACAAAATTTAAATTAAAACATTTTTAAATTTCTAAAGAGGTCGTTATTTGATTTTCTTTATGAAACAACGTATTTCTCAAATCTACTATCTACCGTAGAAGATATTACGTAATTATATACCCCCCCCCCCCATGTCTCTCTGGATTCGCCCCTGTTTATATATATATATATATTAGCGCGGTAGCCTAGTGGTTAAGGTGCTTAGCTACTAAATCAGAGGACACGGGTTCGAGACTTGTCTCGATCCGGATCCGAATCGTTCTCAGGTTTACCTAGCCTGAAATAATTGGATATCAGGGAAATCTGGGAAAGTAAAGGTGGCCGAAAGAAATGAACTAGCTCTCCTACTCTCATTAGTGCTGTTGGGCTTAATAACAGTAGTTTTTCACTTAAACTAATCCGTTTTGACTCCTTAATCTCTGATTATTAGAAATGCTCGTAGCATCGACAATTGGTAATGCGGATAGCTGACATCTAGAAAAGAATTTATTAGATGATTTTATTATTTGACTTCCAACGTGTAAGACGGATTCTCTATATAGGTGTATTTAGTATAATTCTGAGGCACCGATTTTGCGCGTATTGGTCTTATGACTATTTATGTAATATGCGGTAGTTTCAGTAAAAATATTCTATTCTATAGACAGTGAACTTATTCGAAACTGGTAATATTAATTTTATTAAAATAAGCGAAAAGCCACAGATTTTTTTCTACGTATTTTACTATTAGTAACTCTGTTAACCTCGCCGGTGAAGTTTAATCGCAGGAGATGGTTCATTTCGTTTTTCTTTCCGCAACTTTTTATTATTAATTATAAAATGGTTTGTTTAATAAACTTGGTCTCTAATGAAAAAAGAACCGTAACTTTTGTTTTGATTCTGATTTTCTATTTACCGCGAAACGTTTTTACGTGTTTAACATTGTTTTAATGTCTACGTTATTCTTAGCCCGGGCTATACTATATTTTTGGGACCATGATTATGTCCCGTTAATTTCTACAAGATAACAAAGATTAAATGCTGCGTGTTATCGGGTTAAAATCACGTAGTTAACTGAAAACGATTTTTTTAAAAGAATTTTAGGAGAAAAAAGGTTGGAGGTCAAGGAGGCTTGTGCCCCATTGCGAGACCCGAAAGGTAGAATTTTATATTTAATCTATTATGTATAGTATCAAATCTGTAAAACGGTTCTATAATTCTGATATTGCTTGAATAGTCGTACCTTTGAACTGAGAAGTGGTGTGTCATCAGTGTAAAATAAGTATCGTGCAATGGTGCTATACCTTAAAGAACCCCAAAAGCGACTTCATTTCAGTTCTAAATTTTCCTTCACGTGTAAGTACGATAAATAAGGAAGACTTTTATATTTCAATAATTTAAGATGAGAATTTTTAGAAAATTTTTCTTATATCGCTTGGTAATCCATGAGATATTATTATAAACCAAAAATTTTGCAAGAAATCTAGCAATAATTTAATCGTATGCGTGAGCTATAAATATTAATTTTATTAAGACAATTCCTTTTTTTGTATCATATAACTAATCGAATCTTGACCTACAGAACTTTTATTGTTTATTTTTCTTGCGTACTGTATTACATCTTTAGGGCTAATAACTTCGGGAACTGATAAATTTTTCCATAAAAATTATCGCAATTTTGCAATATAAATAAAGCAAAAATGTTAAAATCCGATTGCGGTACCAAACTTTTTTTCTAAAAAAAAAAAAAAAAAAAAAAAAAAAAAAGTAGCTTTATTTAAGATTAATTGATATAACCTTTTTTTTTTTTTTTTTTTTTTTTTTGATCAGCATTAAACTAAATTCACAGAACTTAAAAACGTATTAATATGTAATTTTCTCTTTGAAATATTAAAAGAAGGAGAAAAAAAGCATTAAAAAAAAGTAACATCTAAGCGAATTATTATACCAACTTCGATAATTTTTTTTCAGTATATAATGATGATCAAATATTTGTTTAGACACACAAGTAGAACATTGCACTTACCTTCCGGTTTTCGTAACTATCATTTCATTAGTTAATGACCTAAATTTTTCCCATAGTTCTTTATCGTCCAGTATAACCTGCACATCTCTTTCAGCCGCGTCATTCTTCAATTTACCGCCTATTAAACCAGTTTCGACCATATTTAAAATGTGCCACTGAGACATCCTCCGCTCGCTAATGATGATTTAGCCATAAACTGCATCAGATTTATTTTAACAATAACAACGATATTAATTCAAAATTACTCGTTAAAATAGGAAGTATTTCTATTTAACTGACTCTTATATCTATATGTAATATTTTCCGGTGTGTTTAATTATACTAAACCAATCCCCCCGTGTACATATTTAAACATAACCTGGATGTTAATAAAAAACACTGGAAGATGCTAGTTGGACATTTTTCCGATTATCTTGATCGTTATCGTCTAGTTCTATATCTCCGTGATCTCATGATATCTTTCTTTTCTTCGAGTGATTTCACCGTACAAAAAAAAAAAAAAAAAAAATACCAGTGGTAACGTAAACCCCGTAATTTTTTGTATTAAATATTAATTTCTACCGACATTTTTTCGAAGTTTTAAGTTCGATAATTATTATAAATGAAAATTAAAAATTGAATGGATAGAAACAAACAAAACAAATAAATAAATCGATAATCGTTAAAAAATAATTGATAATCAATAATATAAATTTTTGTCAAATAATAAATAAAAATATATGTAATAAAACGAATATTGAAAAACAAAATTTTTTTTAAATAAATAAATAAACGTTCTTATTAGGTTATTATTAGGTATATTTTTGTTCATAATTCTTTGTACATAGTTATAAAAAATAGTTTGGCTGTGTCACTATATCTATTACAGTTTTCAATGTTTTGCATGATAGGTAACACAGTTTAAGAAATTAGCTTATCTGCCGAAATATTTGGAAAATTCAACGAGAGTGATCACACACCACATTTTTACCCGGGAAAAGTAACAATCACATTTACTGCGACGAACCAAATAATAACAGCTCCGAAAAGAAAACGAAATATCCGGATTAGAAACAATATCGAATATTTTCGACTTTTCAATGAAATTTAACGGAGTTCGAAATATCATTGGCGAACATTTGGCGATCCTTTTAAAATTTTTATCAGAATACTTCCCGATTACCGATATCAAATGAATAGATCTATTGATCAACAAAGATGAACCTGCAGATGTCATCAGTGTTGGAATATGAATCACACTCATTGATATTCAGAGCTCGATTGCTTTAAAAAATATCTTCAATTTTCGTATTTCTACGTTTCAACCTTATCAGAAATAAAACTGAAAATTCTTCTTTTTTTTTTTATAATAAAGGTTTTTGGACTAATTATACTTATATTAGAAAGAAAGAAAAATACTACGTTTATATACACGTTCGTCACTCAAATATTCCGCGTTCTGCATAATTAATCGATTTATTTACCTATTTTTTTAAATTAAACCCTACGTGTAACTCGAAATAACCAATTTATTATATTTTTATCGGTAATGCGAGTTATTTTAACATACTTGCATTCGAATGAAAAGTCTTAAAAAATAAATATGTTAATTTTTGCAATTTTTACAATAAAAATAATCGCATTTAGAAATAAAATGATTTTCCAAGGCCCGGTTAATCGCTACAACAAAATTGAAAGCGGAATTTTCATAGGAATTGTGCGAGTTGCCTTAGAATTATTAGAATTATTAGAATTTCTTGAAATTCATTCAGAATTTCTGAAACTATATAAACGAGAATCCGTCGCAGCATTTCATTGTCTAACTTTATTTTGAGAAATGTCTTTTACGAGGAGTGTGATTATTACATCGATGCGGATAACCTATTTTTACGAAAAATTTTGTTCAACTTTGCAGCACTTTTCACGCTTTTTGTAGCCTAATTTGCTAAATTAAAATTTTTTATTCTAATTTAATTTTAATTAATTAAAACATTTCATTACAGAATAGTAATACATTCGCGGTATTTTCACTTTGTCTCTTTAATGTTAAAAAAACATCTAGCGCACAAAAAGTTACGGTACCGAAGCGGTTGTGCCGAACCGGGGTCGTCAATTTTTTAACCGCGTTTTTAAAATTTTTAGGCTAAAAATTAAAATAGATCCATTATCACTGTCGAGTTAAGAACGGAAAAAACCGCTTACTATGTTGCACATTGAATTATTGTCGTTTTTATACTTTAAATGATAATTGCTTTTAAATAATGATTAATTAATTGCATAGGCTTAAAATTTATTTAAAAGCAAACTGACTTCACAGATACTTCAAATAATTCGTAATCAGAGAGCTCGAGAAAATGTACATTTATCGATGTTACTTTTTCCATTTAAAATAAATAATTTCTCCGCGTCCTGAAAAATTAACGAGACTCGATAAAACGGAATAACTTTAATGTGTATAAGATTTGCCGTTTAGAATTATTTTGAAGTTTTTGAAATCTCACTCTTGAATAAATTTCGGATGATATCCGTATTTTAAAAAGAAATTGCTCGCTTTTTACATTACGTTTAGTTTTTTAAAATTAAGTAAGAACAAAATTGGTAAAATTGCAGAGACTGCGACGTTGAAAGTATGTAATAAATTGTATTTAGCTTTCTCTGGCAGTTATCGAGAATAAGTACGTTTTACCGCTAGTTCCGATGCCGGAGCAGTGCTGAGGCGAATTTTTGTTTAAGGATAAAAATGTTCGCTATCAAAATCCAATCGTATTCAACCTACATAACCGAATCAACAAATGAACTTATTTCCTACGAGCCGTCAATATACCGATTTCTTAAGGGGGGAAAAAAAAACGAAGAAATTCACAAACATGTCCAAAAATTTGTATCTTTCAGAGTGCTATTTGTCACGGTAAAAAAAAGCGCCGATTTAAACCATAACAATAAATTCGTAGTGAAGAAAATGTTAAACATTCGATCAAATCGGAAATAATATAAAACCGTCTGACCGGAAAATTCGGCATAGCTAGTGGAAGTTTTTCAAGTGCACGAATAGCTACGCTAAATTTATTAAAACTTTAATGAGAATATTACAAAACTAAATGACAAAACGATTTCTAAGATATAATAAGAATTAGCTTAGAAACGTATTCGTGGCTAACTCCCATCTCAACCAAAGAGAATGCAGGTCTGAAATTAATCGGTCGCGCATTCTCATTTCATCGATGATGGGATCTGTCCTCAATAATGCTCCGAAGCTAATTGCATATCTCAGGTTTGTTGTTTTATAATCATTTATTAATTTATTAATCGTTAAAATGTGTAAAAAAGTTTAATATTTAAACGCAAAAGACCGAAAATAATGTAGGAAACAATAAGAGAATAAACTGCTATATAGAAATTTTGCGAATCTCATTTCGGTAACAGTTTTATTTGCAGCGTACCACCAGCTTGACGGGCGGCAACCTCTCCGAGAGTTTGGTGTTAAAGTCGCTACTAGTATGAAAAGATGTCGGTTTATAACTAAAAAGGCGAAACTCGAAAACTACGAAGTAAAGGTATCGAAAAAAGTTTTACTCGATATCTCAGGATGTACTTTTTCCAAAAATAAAATTATCAGAAGCAAGTATCGAGCCAATAACGGACGTATATAGCAACATCTAAAGAACTATTATAATTAATTGCATTCTCATATATCAGTTTTTTTTTGGTGATTTTTTTTTTTTTTTTTTAATGTTTCCTTATCAGCCGATAGCGGATCATTTGAACGAAATATGGCAAATAAAGTATTCAAAAAGAAAAAAATGGATACAAAACCAAGGTATTTCTGAATTATTCGGTATATACGGGGATTGAGTGTTTCAATTATTTCCGAGCAAACACACTTGTAAATAAATTAAAATTACTTCGTAAAGTGGAAATAGAATAACGAAAAGAAAGATCCGAGTTCGCAGCCAATCAATAAAAATCAAAGCGATCAAAAATGGCTCAACTATTGTAAATTTTTCTGTTTTTTTTTTATTTTTTCTTTTCCGTTTAGAGTTACGTATAATGAAATTCGTGTAAACATTTCTCCAAAAGTTCGATTCTTCGCGCGTTAAAAGATAGACAAATAAAATAAAAAAAAAATCCGAGCGCAGGAATAACAGAAATAAAAGAATGTAAGGAGCACCGATAATAACAGAAGTGGGAAAATGAAGTTTTAATAGAGCAGAATAAAGAGGGACAATTAGATCGAACATTCAGAACACGATCAGCGTCACAAAAAGAAAGTGAACGGAGAAGTGACAAGGAATAGAGGTAAGAAAACAAGCAAGTAATGCAGGAGAAAGAAACTATTATTAAATCGTAGGCGACAGATTGTGCAATGTTTTAAAAAGGGTAAATCTGGAAAGAGACGGTTGAATATTAAATATAGTCAGGATTGGAAAATAAATAATAGACCATCATGGTCTAGAATGAGTGTCATTTGAAGAAGAGAAAAGGGCAATATTATGAGAAAGTTCCTCAAAATTTGCTACCAGAATGAAAGATATGCGCTCTTCTACTGGAGAAAAGTAGAACTCGAATTTGGTCAATATTTAATGCGATTACTAAATAACCATAAAAAGAAGAAAAAAAAAAAAGGCCGGGGATGCTCTTCTTGCCGGAAGTTTATAAAGAATTTTTTTCAAAATTTTTACTGAAAAACTTCTAATTTCAATGAATAACTTACATTAACGGAAAATATATTATTTAAATTAATATTAATTTAAATCACGTATTTTCCGTTTAATAATTTACACTAAGCAACGTTAAATAACGGAAACGCATAATTGTACTAATTACTTTTGGACTGAAAAAAAGCAAAAAAAAAAACCTTTCGTCATTCGAAAATATGTAATCGCGGCGTTCACGAATTATAGACAGACGAGAAAAAATTGAAGTCACCTATCATATTTTTGGGCGGAGAATTTCAGTGAATACGAAACAAAAATAGCGTGATATTGCCTACAGAATTCCGTATCGAGAGATCAAAAAGTTTTCACTAATTTCGAAATTCTAAATTATTTCCCTTTCACATTGACCGTTAATCATTGTCATCCTTTTTAAAATATACAACGATTCATCGTGATCGATGCAAAGAACGCGCGCCTGATCGCGAAAGGAGAAATCTCCGAGAACGAAAAAGATATTAAGACTTTGACGTATTTTCTTCATATACGGTAGACACGAAACAGCACACTATGACGGCATAGAAATACATAGATTAGGACATTTCAGTAATGACGGTATATTTCAGAACTATCGAAGTGCTAAAAGAATTAACGTTGCTAAATATTTCACCATCTCTCGCTAGATGAAACGGCGGATGCGTACTATTGAACGCAAAGGCGCGCTCAGGATTTTTTTTTTCTGGTCGGGGCTTGAATTTAGAAGATGAGTTAGGGGGGTGGTAACTCGGTACTTCGACTAAGTACCTATATCTATTTCCATGGTTTGTAAATTAAAATAAAAAAAAAATACAAAATTAAGGAATATTATTTTTTTTTAAATTACAAAACTGACGAATTTTATTTTTAAAAAAACAATAATAATAATAAAAACACGTAACATTATGTTTGTAATAAGCACAAATTAGATAAGTATACGAATTTTATTTAAAAAAAAATTAACTAAAAGTATATGATGACATTATACACTTGTAATATAAGTAAGAAGTAAATATGTATGTTTTTAAAAACAAAGTAATTAAGTAAAACAAAACAGTACAAAACGAAATTAAGATTTCGAAGATTTTTTTGGGGGAGCAATGGCCCGGTGACACCCCCCCCCCTTCAGTGCGCTAATGATTGAACGGTTACCGAATTGTGCTAATAACCATGGACAAGTTCGCTTTAAGAGAAGACTTCTTGTGAAAATTGATCCTACAACAACCGGAGAGCGCTCTCAAGTCATATTTGCAAATATTTAACGCTGATGTTAAAATATTTAAGAAAGCTCTACGATCATATAGCTGGGAAGCATTGTTCAAGATTAAAAGAACTTATCGCCGTGCTCGTTATGTTTGCGCATTCTTTAAATTAACGCGATCTTAATACTACGATTCGAAAAAACGATAAATAAAATTATAAAAATAGGTCGCGCATTAAAAAACGCAAAAGAAAAAAGAAAAAAATCGTCGCAAAATTGGCGAGTAATCCGTCGAAAAAAGTAAAATGTGATTATTATGTATGCTACTTACGTAGAATGAACAGAAGCTGAACAGAAATGGCGGGTGCGATTTTGAGGACAAGTGTCAATTTTAGCGTGGTCCAGTTAATAGTTTTACACATTTTCGACAAAGCGACATTTTTGCTTCTCTGATGATTGCTAATCGAATAGATGACGCCGATTGTACGGAACTGTTTCCCGGTGTGTGTAGTAATCACTCGCGACGAACCATCATCACCGTAATTACAACACTAAATAAACAGTTACACACACTATTTAGCCGTAGAATGAAATCGCGACGAGAAAATTACTCGTTAACCTATCGGATATTTTGACATCAGAAAAAGATGAAGACAAATTCCGGCTCCGTGAAAAATCTTTTACACTAGCCGCCAACCGAAATGGCACACTGATCGAGCTCCCATTGGATGTTAGTTCTCGAATCCCACCTACCAGAACCGGCTCTGATTGGATTATCGTTTAAAAACTGCCTAGAACCGCAACAAGTTGCTTTTTTCCACTAATTCTCCTTCTCTTAACCGGAAATTCAGGTACCGTGTTCCTAGTCGATAATAATTCGTCCATTGGTGAATCTAACGCGGTATAATGAGTAACGCCAGCAACTCTCTCTTCTGTCAGCTTCAGACACCACTTCCGCTCCGCTGATATACACACTTTGTATACGAATTAACTTTAAAACAAAAAAATCAAAAAGAAATACAAATTTATCACGAAGTAGCCTCGATATAAAGATTCGGCTAAACTGGTTAATTTTATTTCGCTACATTCGAACGTGTAGAACCGATTTATTCGAGAAAGGAAACGAAAATACTTAGTACAGAAACAAAACCGGCTGGAAAAAGTTGATTAAATATTTTTATATCTCCTTTTATTACTTATAGCAAATAATAGCTGTAATATTTATTTTATAATTAACTGATACGTGTTTATATTTACGGTCAACAGCAACATAGGTTTTTCACTAGTTTTCATTCAGAAACAATTATAAATGCATATTAAAATTTAAGGACAAAAGTTAATTTTTCGAGATGGCCGTGCAATAGATTACTCTTTCGAGTTATTTACGGGGGGAAAAAAAACAACAAAAAAACAACGATTCCTGCAATTGCGAATATTTGAAGTAATCGATTATGCTTTAGAGTAATTATAATTAAAGTAACAATTATAATTGAAGTAAGAATTATAATTAAAGTAAGAATTATAATTAAAGTAAGAATTATAATTAAAGTAAGAATTATAATTAAAGTAAGAATTATAATTAAAGTAAGAATTATAATTAAAGTAAGAATTATAATTAAAGTAAGAATTATAATTAAAGTAAGAATTATAATTAAAGTAAGAATTATAATTAAAGTAAGAATTATAATTAAAGTAAGAATTATAATTAAAGTAAGAATTATAATTAAAGTAAGAATTATAATTAAAGTAAGAATTATAATTAAAGTAAGAATTATAATTAAAGTAAGAATTATAATTAAAGTAAGAATTATAATTAAAGTAAGAATTATAATTAAAGTAAGAATTATAATTAAAGTAAGAATTATAATTAAAGTAAGAATTATAATTCAAGTAAGAATTATAATTCAAGTAAGAATTATAATTAAAGTAAGAATTATAATTAAAGTAAGAATTATAATTCAAGTAAGAATTATAATTCAAGTAAGAATTATAATTCAAGTAAGAATTATAATTAAAGTAAGAATTATAATTCAAGTAAGAATTATAATTCAAGTAAGAATTATAATTAAAGTAAGAATTATAATTAAAGTAAGAATTATAATTCAAGTAAGAATTATAATTCAAGTAAGAATTATAATTCAAGTAAGAATTATAATTAAAGTAAGAATTATAATTAAAGTAAGAATTATAATTCAAGTAAGAATTATAATTAAAGTAAGAATTACAATAATACGTAATCGGAATTCATCGATGAAATCGCGAATCATTTTCGATCGAGATCCGAATATGATAATAATTTTAATCTTTCGATTTAGCACGCCTATAATAACAACGAGTTAAACCGTCATCTTCCCGCTTTTCCATATGCGGTGCGCCACGAAGGAAAAAAATTAACACTCTCCATATTTTCTTTCATTGGACAAATAAAGTTTAGGAAAAATCAATAAAAAAAACTCCGGTAAAAATTTGTAACCCTTTTTTTTTAAATTTGGGAAATGGTCTTCTACTTTGTGAATGAAATACGTAGATATAATAACGCAATAATTAATCATTTTGACAAATGCGAATTTAAATCTAACAAGTGCCACATGATACGTAAAGTTGGCGGTACCAAAATTCCCAAACGTTGACAATCCGAATTTTTGATAATAATAATTATTCGTAAGAAACCCCAAATGCAAAACGTCAACATAGAGTGTGTCTCTTTATAAATACATGTAGTAAACTTAAACAATATTTAACCCCTCCGCGCTCCTTCGAGGGAAGTTCGGAGATATAAGTCTTCATACGACATTCGCACATACTGGAACTGTTAATGTGATCTGTTTGACTTTGCCGACATTAAATTTAATATTCGCAATCTTTTTTTTTATTCGGAATCAGCGTCGAGAAAATTTTGCGTCAATGTTCGTAATGTTATATACGATATCGTATAAGATTAATCGACCGAAACTGTCGTAACTCAAAAAACCCATCTATAGGCGATGTGTGTCACAAGAACATTCCTTATTCTCGTTTCAACGAGTAAGTCAATATGTTCCGGATCGTTTACAATTTCGATGAAATTCTAAAATGGTCAAGCCTCAAAATAATCCAGTACTGTTTAAACACAGATCCTTGAAGGTAAAAACCTTTTGCAGTATTTTATTTTTATTTTTATTTTTTATATAGATATATATATACACTTATATCATGCGACCACATGTACTATGCGCAAATTCGTAACGAACTATCTTCAAGATATTAAATATAACCAAACATGAAACATGTGAAATCGTACGCTGAATAAGTGTTGAATCATCATCAAAATGAGTCGTGAATCCCTCGTGGAAATATCGTAATTATGATCTGTCCGTAAGTGTTGAATGCAAATGATTAAACAAATAAGAAATTAAACGTACAAAATAACTGATAGTCGGTAGCCAGTTAGCTGCTTAAAACGGAAGATTTATGCATAATAAATTATTGCACGAATTTAGAGCACTTTTGCAATATTAATAGAATATAATCGGAAATATTAAAAAAAAATTAATTTTTTTTCGCTTAATATTATAAAAAATTTGTCTCGCACAAAAGAACATAGTATTTACTACTTCTTCGTAAAAAAAAAAAAAAAAGAAAACAACAAAAAAGCGTAAATCAGCAATAGCTACATCAGCGAGGAAAAGAAGAAAACTTTCTCTAAAAATTTCAGATTAGAAAATTTATATGAAATTTTCAAAAACGTATCAGACTATTTTTGAACAAATTAAATCAATAATAATCGAAAGACATAAATATTCCGAAAAAATGAAATAGTCATAATTCGCATGTTCCGTATTTCGGTTCGTGAAGTACGTGTCAGTGTTGAAAGAAACACATTTGCACATTTTGTTATTATCCGAATGTTCAAGCTTACGCGCCTAATTAATCTATAAGATCGATTAGGGGTGTACATTAGTTTCGGATGAATATTGAAATAATTTGTCAACACGCTCATTTTCATTGCCTCGCATATAGATGTATAGTATTTAATTTTTCTTTGATTCCGGCGTATTTTGCATTTCTCAGAAAATGTCGGAAAAATCAGAGTCAAAGTTCTACGTTCTTCACCGTCATCACAGAGTCACAGTAGTGAAGTTAAATTCGATGCTAAAAAATTTTTCCTTCACGACCGCTCCTATTTTATGCTGTAGCATCTGAATATTTATGCCGGCTCGCAATTACGATGCTTCTCTTATTTCTCGGCAGTTATTTTTTGAGGTCAATTAATTGTTACTATCGTTACACGTCATTCAGTTTTTCACTATATATTGTATTTTTTTATCGATAATTCGACATTTCAAATTTTCTCTTACTTCCTCTCTTTATCTCTATCTCTTTTCATTAAAGTCAACTTGTTCTTAATGTCTCTGTCTTCATGCGATTCGAGGTAAACGATCTTCAGCATCATCGCTTTATTATTGACGCGTGGGATTGTTAAGCTTTTTTACCGTACACATTTTATATATCATTAATTAACGGCCACCTTTTTCCACACGTATACCGTTTTATGTGAAATGCAAGGTATTTTTCTCCGCCTAGTTTGAATACTTTACAGGAACAGGCCAAGAGATAATTTTTGAAGTTAATCGGTTATATAAGCAAGTGTGGTTCTGACACGTGTATACACACAAATAAGTTTCATCGAAAATAAATTTTTAAATATAATTTCCGTATTAACTAATCCGCGTTTACTAGTAAAATAAGATGATACAGTTTATTTAGATAGCGCCGGTTTTACGAATGTCCATTTTTGGATTTCCGTTCAAGATTTGCTAGTTTCTACGTGAGCTGAAAATCATTGTAATTATTCGATGCGCGTACGAATGAATAAAATTTGGTTGGTTTATATCTTGCAAAAACCAAAATCATCTTTTACTTATTCGTTGACGTACCGGATAATTAAAATTATTTTCACTTCGCGTAACGAATTTTCTATTTCTTTTTACGAAAACCATAAACGACTTATAAGTCAATCCGGTAACTACGTGTATCTTCCCGAGTTAATACAAAATCGACGTCTAAAATCTAATCTTTCATTTCGGTATTGGATATGAATTTTATTTAATTGCAGCTTCAGTTTCTTCCGAATTACACTTATTCCTACGTCTGGATCGGATATTGATTTTATATTCCTTCTGTTATCGAATTTCCTAAAAGTATTTTTATTACCCGCATTTGACTTCTCAAAACGATATTATTGCATGATAAAGTACCGTTGGTATGCAAAATATATTTTCTTCGCAACAAATTATTTGAACACACTTCATTATTCTTTTTACATAGAAACGGTAAAGGGGGCTGCTTTCCGTGACTTCAAAATCACGTTACAGCAAAAAATGGCACATCTGTTCAAAAGTCACACATTGAATTTTTTTTTTTGAAGCACACACACACACACATATGTATATATAAAAAAGTATTTGAAATCATTTTAAAAGTAATGTTACGATGAAATATATTTTTTTATGTTTTATTTTACAAAAAACTTCCGCAGTAAGTTTTAGCAGATTATCGGGTAAAGAGAGGGGCTCGAGAATTTAGCATGATTTAAATGAAATAATTACAACCACAAAGAGATTTAATTTAGTAAAGGCAGAATAAACAATTACAAAACAATAAACGTAGCATAAGCTTGAATTTTAGAATAAGCACGATACACATATCAAGCTCACAAAAATATTCGGAACTTTTTACAGGTGGATCGTATATCGATTTTTCATCAGTAAATAATTTGAGCTTTAGAAATAATTAATAAATCTTTGAATTCTTAGGACCCATAAAAATCGACCTTCAATCTTTCAATTTAAATAAAAATCGACCTTCAATCCTTCAATTTAAATAAAAATCTACCTTCAATCCTTCAATTTAAATAGAAATCAACCTTCAATCCTTCAATTTAAATAAAAATCAACCTTCAATCCTTCCATTTAAATAAAAATCGACCTTCAATCCTTCAATTTAAATAGAAATCAACCTTCAATCCTTCAATTTAAATAAAAATCGACCTTCAATCCTTCAATTTAAATACAAATCCTGTTTAGTTACTAAAACACATCGTGAACGAAAATTAATTCGCTGTTACATTAACAACGGAATTCCGTCGCTACTTTAAAGTTCCATAAAAATCATGACAGGTAACGACAACATATTCCTTTAAAATAAACGGTAATATTTAATCTACCTGTCTAATCGTCCATTTTAGAAGTGGAAATATATACTGCAGTTGACGAAAACACGCGCTATCATTAGCGGATAATTTTCATAGCTTAATCACAGATCCGCTCGAAGCAGTTCGCTGGCACTAATAAAAACACAGACTACGAACAATAAATAATTCATCAAATCACGAACGTTATAACGAAAATACAAGCCATTATTCTGATATAATTTTGTTCGCGGATACCAGGTTATTCTAACGTTAGCGAAAACGAAAGCCATTTACAACGTCTTTCATCTCGAGAGACCCGCTCGCTCTTCGTATAGAACACACTGTTTTTACGCAACAGATAACAGAACAGCGAACAAGTACAGCATTGGCTCGCTTGTCAAATTTCAAACACAGTCTGCGAAACTATTCGCGGTGGCTTTAGATCACCAGAACGGTTGAGGCTCATGATACTTACCTCTGGACGGGAATAGGCCTTCCTGCAACATGTGTTTTTTGCAATTTATTTGGCCCTTCCTTTGTCGAACATTTTATCTCTCGGCAGAGTAGGCTACCCCGTTTTCTCGTATAATGGTGTCTCTTGGGACATTAGACTAATTTTAGTTTTATAAAAATTCACGATACGGTACTTTAATTGCATACAGCGTAAAAAGATTTTTCAGAAAGATGGAAAATCAAGTAAAGTGTTGTCATTTAAATGAATAATTTTTTTTGTTTTCAAATCTACCAATAAATAAATAATCAGTAATGTTACAGAGCAAACATTTATAAGCGGTAGTTAACATAGATTGTATATTAAATATAGACTATATGCAATTATTTTTTTATTTTTGAAATAGGTATATAGTTCTATAGGAATTTTTGTAAACTTTCTTCAAGTTATATGTAGATACTGAATTCTATCTTATATTAAATGAATAATATATTTAATATTCATTTTTTTGTAAATTTATTATATCCTGTCATGAGAACACTTCGCGTACTGCCAGCGTTAGTTCTGTAATAGTTATAGAAGGGTAAATTTCAATTGACTACGTTATTCTCAAAAAAAAAAAATAACAATTTACAATTTCCGTAGAAATTTCTATATAACTTAATGGGAGAAAAATTACATATTTTTTAACGGTTTTTCATAATGTTTCTCATGAATGGCGTTATTAGCATATGTATATACGTAGGTCGTTCAAAAAGTAAGTTTCCCACCCCTGTAAAACCGGTTAGAATAAACTTGCGGGAGTAGGTCTCATTTTGCAGCTACAATATTTAAGTTCAAACTGGTACAAACGGCAATACTGTATGTTTTTTCATTTTCGAGTTACGTGAATTAATCGTGAGTGAAATTCTGAAAGTTGCCACCGACTATGAGATGCACTCAGTTATTCGTTTTTTAAACCATAAAAAAATTGCACCAATTGAAATTCATCGATCAATAAATAGTGGAACTTTATGGTCCTGTGATGTGTATTCAACATGTTCGTAAATGGTGTCGTGAATTTCGAGGAGGTAGAACGAATGTAGCGGACGAGCAACGGAAGACCATCCGTAATCTCAGACGAATTGTTGCGAAAAATCGAAGAAACTCTGCGATTCGATCGCCGCCAAACCATTTCTGATCTTCTTGACCCAGTTTCCGAGTGTGTCACGAGGTACCATGCAAAAAAATTCGAGACAGACAAGGAATTGAAAAATTTCGTTCTTAACTCTTATAGAAGAGGAAACCTTTTTCATTGGCTACGCCGTTCGAAAATTTTAAAATTTTTTTGGAACAAATTTCGTGACAAGACACTTTTTCTGATGACCCCTGACGTAAAAATGGCGTAGCCATTAATATATATATATATATATTGTTTTACTCACCTGGTGCCAACGGAAAACATTTAAGTATTATGGATATATTATGTGAAATCTGAGGATAACCTCATGACATGCATACCGGCTGAACAAATAGAAAGGCAAAGAAGCAGAAGCAGACCACCGGGGCGGTGAGTAGATACAATCACGTCCCTAACTGGACTAACTAGAGTCCAAGCAATATATAACTGCCGAAATAGGAGCATATGGAGAAGGATAATATCACAAATGCTACCATAGAGATCATCGTACTGAGGAATTGAGTTACCGAATATGAAGAAAAAAAAAAGAAAAATTGTTTCACTAAATTTTTAACGAAATCTTGCCCACTCTGCTAAATCCGTTTTGACAAATAGAATGGAGCAATCAGTATCTAGGTATGATTTTAAATAAGAGACTTAACGAATTCATACTCCACTTAAAGAATATTCTATTTCAAAAACGCATAAGAAATATACTTAGGTATATTACTTAAATAGAAGGTTCACATATTCATTTTTCTAGTTCTATGTAAAATTTTCCATATATATATTTTATTAGAAATGTAGAGCATACGAGGATTGCCTTTTATATTTCGGGATTAGAGAACAAAAACAAATATTAATCTTCGAAAATTACTTTATTGTTTTTCAAAATATTCCCCATGAAGATCTATACACTTTTGCATGCGTTTGAACCAATTGTCGAAGCACTTTTTCCACTCTGATTGAAGTATCTCCAAAACATGCATTCTGAATGCAGCAACCGCTTCTTCAGGTGTCGAAAAACGTTGACCTCTCAGTTTGTTTTTTACGTACGGGAATAAAAAGAAGTCATTTGGCGAAAGGTCAGGACTATACGGCGGAGGACTCATCAAATCGATGTTTTGGGTGCTCAAAAATGCAGTTGTTTGAGCCGATGTGTGAGAGCTCGCATTGTCGTGGTGAAGAGTGATCCGTCTTCGGCGGTTGGTTTTCCTGATTTCTTGGAAGACAACTGGCAAACAAATTGTTGTGTATCACTCAGAATTGACTGTTCTGCGTTGTTCTAGTGGTACGGTTGCGACATGTCCAGTTTTTCCGAAAAAACATGCGACCATTCGCTTGGAAGTGCTTCGTGCGCGAACAACTTTTGTTGGATTTGGCTCATCTTGAAACACCCATACAGTCGACTGCTGTTTACTTTCGGGCTCATACGCGTAAATCCACGATTCATCACCTGTCACGATGTCATAGACGTATTTTGAAGCACCGCGATCGTATTTTTTGAGCATTTCTTTCGACCAATCGACACGAGCCTTTTTTTGAGCGATTGACAAATTGTGTGGGATTCGACGCGAACAAATTTTTTTGACAGTTAAATGTTCATGCAATATTGAGTGTATGCTGGTCCCACTAATGCCTAAGGTTGTCTCTATCTCACGATAGGTCACATGACGATCTTGCAATATCAGTTCGCGCACAGCATCAATGGTTTTCGGAACAACAACTGATTTTGGACGACCTTGACGAAATTCGTCTCGGAGTGAACTACGACCACGATTGAATTCACCATACCATCGATAAACACTGGTCCTTGATGCAGCTTCATCGCCAAAAGTCGAATTAAGTTCATCCATGCACTGTTGCTGCTGAGTTAATCCACGTCGAAAGTTGTAAAAAATAATCGCACGAAAATGTTCACGATTTGATTCCATTTTTGGGGGCAGATGAATCTTTTAACTTCCGGTAAACAACACAAATAGCGTTCGTATGTCAAAACGTGTTGAGTAAGTATAACCTAAAAAACGTCGAACTTTACGATAGAGCTGTCAGTTGCCAGATTGCAACACCAGGCTTGCCAAATCCCGAAATATAAAAGGCAACCCTCGTATAAGGAGGATTGTATTATATTTTGTGAATTATATCGTGTCTGAAAGAACATAGGATTCCTGTGAATTTAGTCTGATAAAATTATCCGCGATTTTGTTACATTTTCAATCCGTCGGAACACTTTAAGTCAAAAACTAAACTGATCGTTTACAAAAATAGAGCGTATGTCACTGGATTTTCACATTCTACTTGAAATTAATTTTTCAAACACTTTCCTTTATATTTTACTTAAAGAGAGAGCCCAATATTTCGTATTTATCGAGGTAACTAAAAGTTTTGGTTGTGGTTGATTTTCGTAATATTTTATTGTAGCCTAATCGAAGGCAAACGTTAAAAATACTCAGTAAAGCAGTAAACTGCGCTTTCCTTGGGATCTTCTTAGTCATTTACAATATACTAATTTAGGTCTGTTGAATTTTTTCGTTTTTTAGTTTATCTGTTCCCTCAGACTTGTCCATTTCACTGTATTCCTCGAAGTGGTCTATTGCATCCTTAATATACTAGGATTACGATGATGTACTCTAGAATTTCAGCTTTTTGCGAAATATATTAATTCCCTTAATGTACTAACTAGGGAAGATTTACGAAGAAGTATCCATTTATTTACACTTTCAGTAAATTATTACCATTATATTTGTTCTTCCCGTTCCATATTCATAGTCCAGTTGATAGCTATGACGCACAATTTTCATAGTCCCTAACCGTTTCTTTCTTCCAATTATTTAATTATTTCTGATCTTCACTTTATTCCTTCCCGATCATTCTTGTGGCTTTTCTATTTTTTCATGCACGCTTATTCATCTCTATACTATTTTTTCTCTCCATTCCATTCATACTGATATTTTGTACGGGTTCCTGTATTGTTTCTTCGGCTCGGTTTGCTGCTTGGTCTTGCTTCCTTTCTTAAGCAAAATTCCATTCTTTAATCTCTTACCGCTGTGTGCAGAAATTACCATTTCAGGTTTTAACGCCAGATATTTACACTTTTTCCTTTTCTAATATAATATAAAGTATGTCCCTTGATAAGGTTTCATGGATTGTGTAATTAAACTTTTCACGATGTACAAAGCCTAATGGATCTAAGTAGAACACTGGGGACAGTTCCTTTTTACCTTCCCAGATTTCTCTAATTTAATTTCAAGTTGGGTAATAATTCAACCGAAATCCTAATTCATGATTCCTTCTGTTTTCTTCGTTTCCCTATTCTGTATTATTTTTCTATTATTCGCCTGCGTTCTCTCGTTTTCGCATTTTATTTCCTTCCTCTCCATACTGTCTTCATCGTTTAAACGGTGCAGCGTTTGCGACGCTGATCTTTGGCTGTTTATCGTTTTTTGTGCAGCATTCTATCCTGTATTCCTACTTTTCTGCTGTTTATTGTATTTCTTATATTATGCGTTTCCTTCCGCCACACATTATTCCTGGTATATTGGTTCCTTCTTATTAATATCCGATTGAGTTAAAATATAACCGATTCTCTTCCCTTCTAATTGTTTTTAGGTAAATAATGGGGCCGAATAGAGAAAGAAAAAAACGTCATTCTTTTAAAGAAAGACTGTAATCAGAAACTTATTCTGTTCATATTTTTTTCTGCAATTATGATTTTTATTTTGTTTTTCGTCCGATAGGTATATAATTTCGGAAGAATACTTGTCACTAATGTCACTCTTCCGCGTTTTCTTTTTAAGCCAATAGGTTAAGAAGAAAATAGCCTGAAATTTGCATCTTGCTTAGGTTATTTCAAGATGCTACTGCCTTTTTTAAGTCCCTTAAAAGATTTTTTTTTAAGTATTTTTTTACCTGACCTCGATGCAATATTAAAATAGTTTATTATCGAGCACTAAATTCCATTTAAGTCTTTCGAAAATGCTGATTATAGAAAATCGAAGTTGTATTTTTTTGTATTACTACTGGTTTTGCAAAAATTCAGTTTACTTTACGAAATCGTTCAAGATCTTAAGTGTTTAATTCGAAATTTCCAAAAGTACGTATTTTAACATTCAATCAAACGAAGTGATCTCCTTGTTTATTAAAAACTCCGTACCGGTCAGTGCTGTTCTACGATATGAGTATATCGAGATAATTATCGGTAAATACTGAATACTTTTAAAAATAAACACTTATACACAAATAAATATAATTCAAAAAATTAATTAAAAATTGACGACTAGTTTCGGATAACAGAGATAATCATGGCTTTGTTCCCAATTTATAAAGTCATGATTATGGATCTCTGAATAAGTCCTTCGGTTATTCTAGCTCTTGGTTCCTTTCTGTCGGCTATCACTGATCGTGTAAGAATCTGAGTCTCTCTTTCCCCTCTGTTCCGCTATTCCTGGACCAATGTCCATGTTGACGAACCCATTAAAAAAAAAAAAGAAAAAAGTGTTTGTTTATTTTTAAAAGTATTAACATTAAAGAAACACAAAAAATGGATGATATTAATTTCAATTACTGACTGAACAGTTATCAAATAATAATAAAAATATAAGTACCCTTATAAGGATACGAATGTTTTCCTCGGTATAAAAAATAAAACTAGAAATACATAGTTTTCTGAGGAAATGTATATTCGAATAAAAATAATTAATTTAAAACGTCGAAGCGCGATTTACAAGCTTATCACTGACAGTTGAACATTACCCCTGAAAGCTTTATCTAGTATCAAAAATGGTCTTATTTTAAGTGGTCTTCTATTCATATTATTATTCAAAAATTTTACACTAAAAGTGGCGAAATAAAATAGTTGAGAAAAAAAGCAAAAAACACAAATTTCAAGATTTACTCAAACAATTTAATTAAGGTGCGCTGCTAAGAAGTAAACGAAAAATAATATATTTTTTAGTAATATACACATAAAGGCATGATGATCGTATTTAAACAACATTAATTTTCTGGAATCGGCACCAAATTCAAATTGCATTAATAATTAAAAGCCGCATTAGATATTCCTAGTGCTTCTAAAGATTGACTTATAGAAAATGAGAGCGATTGTATTGTTATACTTAATAATTTTCAGATATTGTAATTTAAATTTTGATGCCGACTGTAAAAAGTTAATGTTTATGAATTATCATGTCACGTATACCTATCGCTCAAAAAAATATTATTTTTTATCGAATAGCTAGTTTTTACTTTTTAGTGTACTTTATTAAATTTTTAGGGTTGCTTTTTTTTTAAACTATCTTGTTCAAAAATTTTTGGACAGAATCTACCGCTTGTTACGTGAGAATACGTTAATGTTTCCAAGTCCGACAGCTTGCATAATTCACGCTAATCCGATACGGTAAAAAAAAAAGTATATAGAATAAATTTCACCTTTTTCTTCATTATTCGTTTTTCATAAATTGCAGTCGAAACAGGTGGAACGTAAAAAATAAACAGAATTCATTAAATACTATTAGTTTGGACAATCAAAATACCCGCACACTTAAATTTAACCAGATCGCATGAAATTCGATAACAATTAATCATATCGTTCCTTACTACGAATAGTGATTGTAAGGTGAGAAAACACATCTTCAGATGTAAGTCTACTAGACCAATAATATTCTCTGTCAGCAAACCTAAAAAAAAAACAACAAAAAAACGATATATTACATTTAAGATACCAAACAATTGACATCTTTAATCAAATTTGAACTGGAAATACGGACTATAAGTAATTATTTTCCATACAATTAAGCGACATGTGTAAATGTTGTCGGGTGTATTAATAAATCTCGACTAAAATGTTAAAGTTTCAGTAATCTAATGGAACCTCAATTTTGAACTTTCAGGGAAATATTGTCGGAGTTATTTAATTTTTGGTAAAACTTATTCTTTTTTTTCTTTTTTTCGGGCTAAAATTAAACATCATTAAATTCTTATTTTTCCCTTTAAATCAAATAAACGAGATTAAAGAAAAACCGGAACCATCTTTCCACTCTAAATTCCGTTTTTTTAAATATCATTATTTAAAAAAAAATAACCCAAAAAAAAAAACCTTGACACAATTCCGTTTTTAGCCATATTTAATTTTATAAATCGTATAACGAATGACTCTAAAACACAAAACTACCTACCTTTAACAACATTGGCACTTAATCAATTTTGCCACATCGTGCCGTGAACATTTCAGCAACAACTTTGTTTTTTTGTGTTTTTTTTTTTTTTTTTTGGCATTGCCGTTGTTACTTTTAAAAATAAAAACGTGTATGCCACCGATCTAACAGCTGAAAGAAAAAAACAGGTACGGGCGGGAATATTGTGTGCTGGTAGCATTATTTGTAAAGAAACACCTATATTGAAACCAATAAAACCAGTTCCCTTTCTATATTAAGAAATAAAAATAAATAAGGCGGCGTTCTTCGGACTAACCTCTAAGGGGGAATCCCGTGTGTGGTCTACGTATAATTTGCCTTTTATTTGTAGGCCTTTTTATATACCATTCCGATTGTAAATACCTTCGAACCCTTGATAATTTCTGTTTCAAAAAAAAAAAATAATAATAATAAAACAAAAAAAAATTTATATATGTACGATTTCTTTTTTTTTTTTTCGTCTTTGTAAACATGTTTATTTTTTTTATTTTTCTTTATCAATTTCCTTGATATTTATTTAAATTTAAATTTTACTTTAAAATGAAACGCAATTACGCGCAAGTTATCAGATTATTTTAACAAAAAGTTATATACTTAACTATTCCGAAACAATAGCAATACGAAAAAAAAAAAAAAAAACAATCACGACGACAGAAAAGTAGCCGGTAAAACTGAAAAACATTCGAAATCGCGATGATAAAATAATTGTCCGGTAAAATATTTTGTTATGTAGAAATTTTCAAGTCACCACTTGAGATTTTTCTTCATTTTTCTTTTTTCAGTTCCGGATCCCACAAGGCACATTTGTCCGTACTTGGAGGGAGTGAGCTGAACTCGCTTATAATCGTTTATTGAATTACAATATTTCTTACAAAATTTTTGCGCCGACACAATTAGCACCACTGCATATTAAATGTAAACCTTAAACTTAGTTCCATGTTATTTATGAAGGAAATAAACTAGCTACAGAAATTATTCCACTCACAGTGATTTTATAAAGTCGTAATTCGGGGTTTACATCCCTCTTTTACAGACAGCGACATTACGCAGGCTCTCGAGGAACAAAGATTTCAAGTCAGGTCTGTCTTTAATATTAAAAATAAAAAAACTAAAGAACCTCTGCCTCTACATTTCATCGAGTTGGAGCCGACCGATGAAATTAAACGTATATATGATCTCGACTTATTATTACATTCAAAAATTAGAGTAGAAACACCTCACGTAAAAAGAGACATAGCCCAATGTACTAGATGTCAAAAGTATGGACACACACGATCATTTTGTAATCGGCCCTATAAATGCGTCAAATGCGCGGGTAATCATAACTCAGCTGACTGTAAAAAAGGAAAAGACTTACCACCGAAGTGTGCGTTATGCGCGCAGCAACACCCTTCTAATTATAAGGGATGCGAGGTGTATCAAAAATTATACAATGCGAAATACAACGCAGAGCAGGCGCTCACTGACAAATCGAATCTCCCCGTAAGTTACAGTAATGTTACGCGTGATATTATCCCTCAAAATGGGCATAAACCTCAGTTATCGTATGCGAAAGTTACGTTAGGGACCAACGGCGCTAATACAATGCTTAATCTTAGTGATAATGTTTATAACGGTGTTGGTTTCCAAAATGGTGGCGTTAACGAAAGTAATAACCGCTTCGCACCTAACTCGCCTACCGGTATAGATGTAATATTAAATACATTTTTAAACGAATTTAAAAATATGTTTCAACAGTTAATGAATCAGAATACTATGATATTAAATTTATTGTCCACAGTCGTGAATAAAACTAGTAAATAATGGCTACTTCATTACGAATTGCACTTTGGAACGCTAATGGCGCTTTACAACGTAAGTTAGAAATAGAGCTATTTTTAAAATCTCAGTTCATTGATATACTGCTCATCTCAGAAACGCATTTCACAAATAAAACAGTCTTTAATATTCCCAACTATGACGTGTACACTTGTCTTAGGCCAGATAATAAAGCTCGCGGCGGTAGTGCAATTATTTTCAAAAAAACTATCAAACACTACGAGGAGGAAATACGAATGCAGGCTTGTACGGTAAAATTATGCTCATTTAACGGAACTGTCGCTATTTCAGCCGTATATTGCTCTCCAAATGAACGACTAGATGAAAACCTATTCGTTAAATATTTTAAGTCATTTGGAGAAAAATTCATATCCGGTGGAGACTGGAATTCAAAAAGTCGCAAATGGGGCTCTCGTTTGGATAATCCCAGGGGAAAAATTCTGGAAAAAGTAATTTCTATCCAAAATCTAGGTTACTTTTCGGGGGGCGAGCCTACCTACTGGCCTCAGGATCACAGAAAAAAACCTGATCTACTCGATTTTTTTGTAACAAAAGGAATCCCATCTTTATATATGAGAGCGGACTCCTGTTTCGATCTACAGTCAGACCACTCCTCGGTTATATTAACGGTGAGCATTTCGCCAATAACAAAAACACCTGAGCCATACCTTATCAATAAAAAAAACAACTGGCCTTTATTTAAACAATATCTAGAGACTAACGTTAGTTTAAATATGCCTCTGAAAACTAATTACGATATTGATAAAGCCGGTCAAAACTTAACAGAAACCATACAAAATGCTGCGTGGCTAGCTACTCCCACTGTAGAACCTTCCAAGGCCTCTAATAATATCCCAAAACATATACTAACACTAGTGCGTGAAAAGAGGAAATTACGAAAAACCTGGAATACGACGAGAAATCCGGCTATTAAAAGGCAACTAAATAGAAAAACCAAGCAGCTGCGTAAAGTACTGCATGAAAATAAAAACGAAACGCTTGCAACATTTCTGTCGAGTTTGTCGCCGACCAAAAACGATGATTACTCACTGTGGAAAGTGACCAAACGTTTTAAACGGCCAACTATGTGTATTCCACCAATACAAAAACCCGACAGTAGCTGGGCTCGTACTAACTTCGATAAAGCGGCGCTTTTTGCCAATTATCTTTACGATGTATTTACACCAAATCCTCAAGCTGCTGACTCCACAGATATCCTTGAATACCTGGATAAACCGCTGCAAATGAGTTTACCTATAACACCGGTTGCCCCTAGTGAGATACAGCAACTCTTCAAAAATATGAAACGGAAAAAGTGCCCCGGATTTGACTTAATCACAGCAGAGCTTTTAAATGAGTTACCACGCAAAAGTATTGTATTTATAACACAAATATATAACGCTGTTCTTCGCAATCAATATTTCCCACTAGCTTGGAAGTTCTCACAGATAATTGTTATACCGAAGCCTGGAAAACCATCTGAGGTGGTGTCATCATATAGACCCATCTCGTTGCTTCCTGTCCTCTCAAAGATACTGGAAAAATTAATTTTAAAACGGTTGTTTCCAATATTATCTAACAATACAATTATTCCCGATTTTCAATTTGGTTTTCGTAAGAACCATAACACTATAGAACAGGTTCACAGATTAACAAAGATTATTGAAAATAGCTTGGAAAACAAGAATATTTGTACGGCCGCGTTTCTGGATGTCCAGCAGGCTTTCGATAGGGTATGGCATCAAGGATTATTGTATAAAATTAAACTTCTGCTTCCTCACTCCTTCTATCTACTATTTAAATCATATATACAAGAAAGATATTTTCGAGTGAAAATAACCGATGAATACTCAGATATTTTTCCGGTAAGGGCCGGGGTTCCACAGGGAAGCGTCCTGGGTCCAATATTGTACCTGATCTACACGACCGACTTCCCGATGCTGGATAATACAGAAGTAGCTTTGTACGCGGATGACGCAGCCATCCTGGCCGTTGATAAGTGTGAAACACAGCCACAGAAAAACTGCAGGAGTCACTTCGGCATGTGGAAACTTGGCTAAAACGATGGCGCATAGTAGTCAATGAAAGTAAGTCGACGCATATTTCATTCACAAATCGAAAAATTGAACGCCTGCCAATCAAAATAAATAACGTCGTAATACCACATGCCAATAACGTAAAATATTTAGGCATGCACTTGGACGCTAGGCTGACCTGGGGTACTCACATTCAAAAAAAAATGGAGCATTTGAGGTTTAAAGCTAGAACCATGTCGTGGTTGTTAGCTAAGAGATCGGGCTTATCGTTAGACAATAAAACTCTATTATATAAAATAGCTCTAAAACCGATCTGGCTGTACGGTATACAGCTGTGGGGCTGCGCAAAAACATCGAATTTACAGAAAATACAACGATATCAAAATAGGATACTGAGAACCATTACTGCAGCCCCCTGGTACGTCTCAAATTATACCTTCCATAATGACTTGAATGTCATGTCTGTGGAGGATGAAATCAAAAAACAAGCAAATAAACATGTTGCCCGACTTAGCATCCATATGAACCCACTTGCTAACAATCTGCTGGATAACTCCGGTGAAATACGTAGACTGTGGCGAAATAAGCCTCTAGACCTTGTCCAGCCATTATAAAGTTCAGAGGGATTACTGCTGAGTACTACCCCTCCACAAAACATTCTTTATCGCAATAAATTAATCGCTAAATGACCACTAAAACCGGTCAGTTGTGATGTGAAAAAAAAAAAAAAAAACTCACAGTGATTTTAAATCGTGTTTTGTTAATATTTTCTACTCTCTTCTCTTTTTCGTTAGCCATTATCAGTTCACTGCTGGACGAAGTCCCCCCCCCCCCCAATTTTTTTCAAACGCTGCGATCTTGTGCTTCTTTCCGCCAGTTTGCTCTGAATTTTTGAATTTCATCGGCCTATCTCGTATTCTCGGTCGTCCTAAGGGTCGTTTACCATCAGGTTTCCATGATGTTGCCACACTTATCCAGCGGTCTTCGTCTCTAGCCACAGGTCCGTACCATCTCTATTTGCTATTTTCAATGATATGTACTACATCTGTCACTATCGTTGTTTCTCGGATACGTCTCTTCGTCGATTTATCATTCAGAGTAACCCCCAACATAAACCTTCCCAGTTTTCGTTGATTAATTCTTATTTTTTGTTCCATTTTTTTTTTTTTTTTTTTTAATACCCATGTTTCGCTAGCATATGTTAAAACTGGCACTGGTCAAACACTCTTTTTTTCAGACTTAGAAGTGTTGTAGTGTCTTTAAATATATTCTTAAGCTTTGAGAACGCCATCCATGTTAATTGTATTCTTCCGGATATTTGATCTTCTAAATCGTTTGTTTCTTTAATCAATTGTCCTAAATAAATGAATTTATCTACCATTTCCAATTTCTGTATGTTTATATGTATGCCACTGTATTTATCCACTACAAGTTCATTGCACATATATTTAGTTTTATTTATACTTATTTTAAGCCCTATTTCTGGGCATTTACCACTGACTGTCTGTATCATTTCTTGTAATTCTTTCAAGCTATATTTGCAAATAGTACAATGTCGTCCGCGTATAAGAAACGTGTTAAGTTTTTATTTCCGATTTGTATACCTGAATTTTCCCACTTAATCGTTCCGATACTGTCTTGAAGTGCGGCTGTGAACAATTTCGGGGACAGCGCATCTCCTTGTCTTATTCCTTTTTTTAGTCGAATGTTTTCTTTTTCATCGTCGATCGCAATCATAGCTGCCGCAGAAGAAGAAGAAGAATCCATGTTGTCTATCTTTTGATTAACCCCACCTCGTCAGGAACTGTAATATTTTTTATTATAATTTCTCGATATTCATTTTTTTTTTTTTTTCTGACTGTACGGGGGAAAAAAATAAAACACTTTCTTGTTTTTGTCAAATTGACGAAGCACTACTTATAATAATTAGATAGTAAGTATAAAGAAGGAAACTCCATCCTGCAATATGGCCACAACTGTAGAGCAGTGCCCAGAATGCTGAGAGAAAATTTAACGAAACAGTAGGAAGAAGAAAATAAAAATTAACGTTGATCACATCCTGCAATATGGCCGCAACTGCAGAGCAGCGCCCACAATGCTCGATGAAACAAACTTAATGATCAAAAATAACGCCACTGTGAAAAAGGAATAATTACTCCACTCTAAGTAAACAAATAAATAAAGGTTACAGTAAAAGAAAATAAGGCAGAGTTGCAGTGGAAAGGAAATGTGCTAAAGTTGAAATGTTATCCTTATCATCATTGATGTTAGTCTGGGCAAAACAAATTTACATTAATCTGGATATTAATCAGGTTTTTTAAATAACAATTCCATTTCTTTTGATAAATGAAAATAGGATGAACAACGTGCGATTACCAGAAACAAGTAGTTGAAAAATGCAGAATGGAAGATATAAACCACAGGAATCAGTTCTTCAAAAAGGAGGACTCTATCCGTAGAGAGGGTCTCACAATTGAATCCTCGAGATAAACTGTGCTTATATGATCGCAACAATTTGAATGTAAATGGCTTCCATCGAAAAATTAAGACGCACTCTAGTATAACCTGTACGAAGACTGCAGATAGTAGTAACGAAACGTCGAATTAAATTAACCAGGATAGAAGTGATATTATTATACCAAGGCATACTTGGTATAGACGATTGGACAATTTCATATGTCTCGCCTAAACTAGGCAAACTATTAACGAAGTTCTTCCAATCAGTATAGTTGTTCCTTTTAATCATGTCTAAAAGATCCGTAGATGGTATAAAAAGACACACAACCCCGTTTAAGGTCGCTTCTTTAGCCGTTTGATCAGCTACATCATTGAAAATGATTCCGCCGTTGACTAGAAATCCAACAGAACTTTAGAGTACCTCTCATTTATCTAAAATTGCTGTATATTTAAACTTAATATTGTAGATTAATGGGTGACAACGATAATTAAAATTGCTGTAGCCAAGCGCCAAGAGGCTGCTAAGACTGTCTGAGCATATTAAAGTTTTTCTCTTGAATTCTAAAGACTTCAGTATAAAGTCACATGCTTTATTGATAGCAAGCCAGCTCAACTGTAAAAATAGACGCCTCAGGAGAAAGTTTAAATTTAAATATTAAATTATCCACAATGAATGCAGCACTCCCTCCACAGTTGGCACCTGGAAACTTAGGGCCGTCAGTGAATATTTTTAAAAAGGAAAGATATTGAGATTCCGTCGTTTGTAAAAAAATAGGAGTTGATTGCTTGGTTTAGAAGATGATTTCTATTTAAGTCGTTGAAAATTACATCAATGTTACAGAAATTAATACTATACGGCAGACTAAAATAACCAGATGGCAGCGCAGGAATAAGACTGCATAATATGGAGTGTAGATATTGCATCTTTTGACTAAAAGCGGCTTTTTTTGTTGAATAAATCTCCATTCATTGGATATTTTACTTATATTATCTAATATTGACGGAAGTTGGTAATTGCAACATTTATTTAAAAATCTGTCTGCCAGAAATGATCTTCTTATATGAAGGGTAGATTTGGAGAGCTATAGAAAGAGTCCACCTAATATTTCCAGTTATAAGTTTTAGTCCGAGATTCTGCAAAGCATCTAATCTTCTCAGGAATGATTTTGAGGCCGACCCATAAAAAACTACACCATAATCAAGTTTAGACCTAATGGAAGTTTCATAAAGAAGACTTAAAGTTGCCGGATCTCCTCCCCGAACGGTATTGCTAATAGCTTTTAGTGGATTAAATGACTTGGATACTAGTTGTATTAACGATTGTAAATGGAACTCCCAAGTTAATCTGGAATCCAAATATATACCAGGTTATATTTACTTATAGGGTCAGTGATAGAGTAAATATTACTTTACGCCCAAGTCAAGCGTATCTTGGAATTTGATCCAGTCTGCATTTAAAAGTTTCCATTTCAAGGTGATCTGTTCAAAGCAGTGTGTCTGAGAATTAACACTGTTGGAAGTCTCTACGAGTATATCAATATCAATAGCGATTGGATAGTGATCACTAGCGATGGAGTGAGGAAGAACTCTCCATGATCAATCAAGAAATATATCTTGTGAGACAAATGACAAATCCACTGGATTACTTGAGTATTGAGGGTTTCCTGTTTTAGTCACGGAACCGTTAATAAGAAGACTGAGTTTAGAATTAGAGATGATATCCAGGTCATTGCAACTACAACCCCAGCATCTATTTAAAGAATTAAAATGCCCGTCTAAAACGATGGGGACATTGTTCATATTTTCCAAAGCTTCAACAAAAATGGTGGAGTCAATTGAGTGTTTCGGAGGAGAATAATATGAAATACATATCCCAGAAATCCTCCTAATATTATTAACAGAGACAGCAACTGCATTAGATTTTGTATCGTTATTATAGCTTGTTAGGTTCAGATTGATTTTACGGTGAGTTAGACAATCCTTAACTAGAATCGCAACTCCACCCATACCCATCTCTTTTATCATCGCGGTAACAAGTGAAATTATTAATATGAAAAATTTTATCGGTAGTAAGCCATGTTTCAGACTATATGATAATATCTACATCGCGGTGAAATAAAAACAGCTCTGAATCACATTTATTAGCGAAGATACTTCTAACGTTTCACTGTAACACTCGAAGCATGATAAAAGGAAAGAAAAGAAAAAGAAATTTTGATGATGAATTAAAATTGTTTAAACGTGAAAAATCCTGCTTTTATTTATAAAGGAAAAAAAAATAGCCATGTATATTAAAAAAAGGTATAAAAAAACATAAAGCTCTAAATTGGTTGGATACATCGAACTACTTTTGGGTCCATGTTGCATTATTTTCGTCAATTTTATTACTACCTTTACTATTAAAGTTCTTCGTTTTAAGCCTTTACTATTAATGGTTTTAATCGTAATTTGGTCAAAGTTTTTTTTCTTTGTATTATTCGTGTCATTTTTAAGTATAGATGGTCCGCCCAGGTTTGGTCAATTCAGTTTATTTGAATACCGTATTACTCGATTTAAAGGAATTATTTTGACCGATAGGTTATTTAGAGCCTTTTCTATTTGAATTCTTATCTTTATCGGAAGAAACAGAGAATATTGTGTGTTTTAAGATAAAGTCTTGACTGTGGGTTAGTTGATTTATATCGTAGAAACCTGTTTTTCTTATAGATTTAGGCTTGAATGGTGTTTTTTTTTTTGTTTTTTTTTAATATTTACTATGGGTTCGTCAGCGAGGACATTAGCCCAAGAAATGGGAATAGAGAAAAAATCAGATTTTTATGAGGCGTGAAACATTCAACAAGAATGTATCAAGCGCCTGGATGACAGAAGGAGAAGGAAGGGAAAGAATAAATGCAGCACAATAGGGAGTAGGAACATTGTTTGATAAGAGAGAGGAGTAAAAGGAAGATTGTTCAGATGAAAGTGCTGAACATTCGAACATTATGTGATCAGGATCACATACATGTTGACTGTTAAGAGGATGTAAAGGACAATACGGAGATGCCGCGAGAGAGAATCGGAAAAGCGACGAGGGAAGCCAGCTGTGCCCAAAGCGGAGGCGGCATATTGCCGAGATGCTGGAGCGACGCATAAAAGGGAAGTCAAGAAACCAGGAACAGAAAGGAAGAGAAGGCTGGATGGACAAGTAAAAGGAATCCGGGTTTGAGAATGAGGAGTAGTAGGAGTTAAACCATAATTGGTTGTGCGCTGCAGAGGACAGAAGATTAATATTGACGGATGGAAAAGTAGTAAGGAACCTGCCGGAAGAAGAAGCTCGCCGAGCTAATAAGTCAACTGACTCATTTCCTTCTATTCCAGAATGGCTAGGGATCCAAAGGAAATTAACCTCGATTGCACAAAAAAGAAAGAGGTCATGGATCAAGGAACGTATAAAAAGGATTACATAATCAGTAGAGTGGGGAGGCAGAGGAGATGCAACAGCCTGTAGCACGCTTTGAGAGTCTGATAGAATAAGGAAATTACGAGAGACCTTCGAAGATCTAATGAAGAAAAGTGCATGGAGGATAGCAATAGACTCGGCACAGAAAGTAAGGAAGTTTAAAGGATTCAGAGTGATTTAATGAAGGACAAAGAAAGGCTGCACCAACTCCACTTGGGCTCTTGGAACCGTCCGTGTAGATTGTAACGTGGTTAGAATAGTGGGAGTTTAAGGTATGTAAAAATTCCGATCTAACGGCGTGATGCAGAACGGCTGTAGGGGGAGCAGAAGAGTAAAAGCAATTAATTGGATGAAGAAAGGAGGAAAAGTTAAAAGAAAAATATGGGAGCTTATCGCAAGTGTGAATGTATGGTAAAAATTGAAGGAGTCGAGTAGAAATAAGAGACAGAATTGGTGTTTTATTGGCACTAAAAGTGTTATTTTGTCATGTTCATTATCTTGGTTATTATGAGGAAAAGGAGGAAAATTGTCTTGTTCCGTCAGCATCGAAAATCTGTTTCTAATTATTGTATTTGAATAAAGGTGTTCTTGACGGTATAAAGGTGGTATTTCCAACGCCGCCTTCTGAAAATTAAATCATTAATGCGACACTGTTGTTTCCGTTCTGGACAAGAGCTGTCTGTAGCTTAATGATGACTTCCGCAAAAAACACATATTGGAGTTGAACTCGATCAGGAGTCTTTTGCAAGCTCAGAATCACCGCATCTGAGGCATCTATTATTACCCTTACATCGTTTGACAATAAAGCCATATCTCAAACACTTGTAGCACTGACGTATCCGCCGATCAAACGGTTCGCATGCGAGTTTTACGTTCTATAGATAAATGTAAGATGGTAAGGTTTTTAAAAAAAGGTTTGTTCTTCAAAATGAATAAGAACGGAAGGACTTGCTACATACTTGACTTCGTTGTTATAAATGACGCGTCTACTTAATCGTTTAATATTATTGATTTGTAAAGAATGACATTCTATCATTTTTAATAATCCTTTTTCAATATAGTCAATATCTACTCCTTTGATCACACCTCGACGAGTAATAAGATGTGTTGAGATATACGCATTATATCCGTTTGATGAAAAGATGGAGCTGGAAACGATATTATTAGCTGTGAACGCTGAAGACAATTAAATGATAACCCGATTGCGGGCTACTTTTTTTATTTTGATGGTATCCTTAGACATATATTGTGTTTACGTAATGTTTTCGCTACTTTTAATGCGCTAATTGAAACCTTAACCGTTTCTGAATAATATTTTTCTACGAATATTTTGAAACTGTCATTATTATTATGATTATTCTTAATCGGGTATAGATTGATTATATCTCTGTTGTTAGGCTGATAGCTAGAATTAATATTATCAATATTAGGTACGTTTATTGTGTGACGTACTATATTTAAATTTCTTATGTCTTCATTGCTATTATCATTTTTACTACTACTATTACGACTAGCGCTATTATTATAACTGCAGTTGCGATCTTTATTATTATCGGCAGTACGTATATTATCATCGTTACTTAAATCAATAATTATCGGACTGTTATGAGTAAAACAATCCGTAGAAAATACATCGTTACCATTATGTATATTATCAGTATGTGTACTTGCACCAGAGGAAGGGGGACGGCTTATGCCGCCCTCATCGTTATATATATAAGAAAAGAAAACGAATAAAATTAGGCGGTATACCATTTCCACCGAGATATGTGTACTGAAAGATGAGTAGCGTGTGTATGTAGGATGAGAATAAATGAAACTTTGTGTAAATAAAGATAAGTGAACAAGCTTAACGGAACGCTCCGAACGCGAAAACGAACTTGTACGCAGATCGATTGGTATTCAACTTCTTAGAATGGAGTTGGTAAACGTCAATTTTTAATTTTTTGTCCCCGCGGTGGACAAGGGTAAAAATACAGTTTTGGTGACAAATTTCTTTATTTTCTTTCCCACTAGCAATTCTTCCATTTTACCTTTTCAAATTTCGCTTCTCCGTAACTGTGGCAAAACTCTCTTTAACCTATTGCCAAGTACTATAAATGTTACATACGAGTATATATGCATATATTTTGAGTGTTCTCAGTTTTTGCGTAATATATTTGACTTTTGGGTAACCCGTTAACGAGAATCATCTTTATTCAAGGGCTGAAATTCCTTTTCAACACACATTCAACTGCGTTGCTTGTAATAACATGAATCTTTCTTGCAAAAAAACTTCAAAAATAGCTAAGCACCTTTCCAGCGATTACTTTTTTCACTGTAAGATTTTCCAATTCATAATAACAACCGGAAAACTTTCGAAGTGCGATATTATTTTCTTCGCCTTCATTTTCTTTCGTTAAATTCCCGGAACCCTGTAAAATATTTTTGTACATTTTAAATAGAAAAAAAAAAAAAAAAACAAATTTTTCCCTTACTGAGAAAAACAACGTTAGTAATATTTTGCAATACACAATTTTAAAAATGAAATTTAAATATTTACACCATACGTACGATTCTGCGCTGGTCAAGAATATGCAACTAAGTAAATTTTTAGCAATAGGTAAAAAAAAATTTCTTTATTGCTCTTTTTATTTAACATAGCCAGGCAAAAATTAGCCAAAAAAAGAAATATATATCAATCAGCGATCGGAAAACTGCGTGTATTTTTTGTTAAGGAAGTGGTAAAACTTATCAAGAGACAAATAAGTTATAATAGGCTGCTCCCCTTTTTAACGTGTATGCATAGGGATCGTCGGAATTGGCGAGCACCTGTTGAAATAAAGTGTTTCGTTTTATCCATCGCGAGCAATTATGTCTTATCATTTCATTCTCGAGCTATGTAAAATAAGTTGTGCGCCTGAGATTTTAAATATTATACTTTCAAGCGTAAATTAATGTAATTATTTTAACATATAACAAGTAAATAACTCCAATATAAATTAATTGTTTTATATTGGTGTCATTTACTTATTACATGTTAATATAACCAAAAAAACAATGAGTTACAAATATCTATTTAACGATCATATTATAATTATATCGGACTTCTTCCGTTTCCGAAACGGAATAAGTCAATTTGTTACATCATATTTCAACTTGGAGCAAAGTTCCGTTTTGTCTTATGACCATCAAGACTATTAGTAAATAATATAGGTTGTTCCTATGATTATCAAACCCTAAAGCATAGATACAAAAAATATAAACATAGATGGATAAAAAGCGCATACTACCGACACTTAAATGAATAATTTTATGAAACTCTTGTGTCGTCTGACGATTGCATAATGTCAAAGTTATACATTTTTATCTTGTACTAATGTTAAGCAAGTTTCGGATTTCGATTTCTATTCGTTATAAACCTTCCTTTATGTATGCGGGTTTTTTTGTATTGTTTCTCCCGCAAACTAAATTTAGTTATGTACGACTAATAATAAGTAAATTTATAACAGACACGCTCCTATCCGGTAAGAGACACCTTCGCTTTCGGTACGGATAAAACAAAATCTAAATGTGTTTTATTACTATATAGAAGTGTACAAATATACGGTTGTTTATGTTTACGTTTTAGTGTAACAATGGAAGAGTAAAAACGCCAACGACATCAGATGCAGTTAACGTTGCAAGCTGGATATTTTCAGATGTTTCTCTAAACGATATCACGACTCCTCTTCAGACCAAAGAAGAAGTAATAATCGAAAGAAAAAAGAAAATGTCTGGTTTTCAATGGAAATAAAAAAAAAGTATAAAAACGCCATTTCGAAAAAAAGAAAATGAAGACACATGGAAAAATATGTTCAAGCGGTAAAAAAAAAAAAAAATGCGATAATCTGTTTCGATTACTTGCCGAAAATGTCTCAAATGAGCACATAATTCACGCGTGCTGGAATAAGATTCTAATTTGAGAATTTCGCAATTTACTACATTTAGTACCTTCTTTTTTTATCGTTCTAGTAAATCATTTTTTTAAAACTAGTGTGTTAAATGCGCAGAATACAGGCTAATTTAGACTGAAGTACTAACAAACACGGTATTATTACTATCATCGGCTACACTTAAATAACCAGGCTCTGTTTTGTCTCGTTCTTTTTGCAATATCAATAATACTTGTCGAGAATTTTGTTCATTTTAAAATACTTTGTTGTCAGATAGTTATGCAGATTTTCAAACATATAAATATAATTTTTTGCCTTCTCTTTAGAATGTTTTAAGTATTCCATTCTGTTCCGGTCACCCTTATTAATTATGGAAACTAACGAAAAAACGTAGCGCTAAAGCATAAACACCGTGGTGGCAAAATAGGCTGCGACTGTGTTTTATATATTCGTGCCAACAAAAAAGACCAAAAAAAAAAAAAGCATACGTAAATGGACAATAGCAGTTCCAAAATTGTAAATTTCTTTATTATTATTATTATTATTATTATTATTATTATTATTATTATTATTATTATTATTTTGGGCACTTCTACAGCGGATTTTAGCCCAAAAATGATATGACGGAGTAGAATCAATTAGATATGGACTCGGTTAGATGTTGGTAGAATAAAAGAACTAAAGATCGCACAATGAAGATCGCCGGGAATGATAAGCTATCAGAGGCACAATAAGGACTGGGGAGCTTAAGTGGCAATACATATAGATTAGAATATAGAGCGGCACGTTCAATCAATAGGGGGGGGGGGGGGGATTCAACGAAGATATGATCAGGATCGCAGACGGCCTCGTCGTTAATTGGAGAGGACAATTAGGGGAAAGCACGAAAAGAAAACGAAAACGCGAGGAAGGAAGGAGAGTATAATTAAGACGTAAACGAATAATAGAAACGATAGCGAAACCGTAGGAAAATTGTAATGCCCAAGGAGCCGGCTAGGAAGATTAGGCCGGACGGATAGATGGATAGAAGGTTGGTTGGAAAAGGAAGAGACATAAATATCTGATACCAGAATCTGGTATGGAACTTTTTAAATAATGGAAGCAAATTAGTGAAATCTGAGCCGAAGAATCTGCCATTTCATTATTGTCGCTATACGGCTAGGAAACCAGAACAAGTCGGTGCGAATAGAACTGAGAGAAGAAAGCGAATAAGAGAGTGAATACGGTAAATAAAAAAAAGCCAAAAGAGTGAGAGGGGAAATGTGAGGAAATAGCTTTAAGAGTGTACACATGGAGAGTCAGAGATAATGAAATATTTGGAAGACGATCGACAGTCGTGCTCACCGGTAAAGATAGTATAGGAAGTAAGGAGACGAAATTATATCCGGGAGACTCCAATTCCATTAGATCCCTTCGAATCATCCGTAAAAAATTTCTTCTAAGAAGGAAATCGTGATTTGTTAAAACTGCGGAATTCTGCATTGGGAAAGGATTTGGAGAAAAGACAAAAAAAAATACATCGGGAGGACTGGAAAGATTTGCAAAATTGAAGAAAAAGTAGGGAAGATTAATATGAGAAATCTCAAAGAGTGAAAAGGAATTCAGCCGTAAAACAATGTGGGCTAGGAGAAAAATTTTCTTGCGAGTAAAACGTCCATAAAATCCGGACTACTTTCGCATTATTTTCACCGCTTTTTTTTTTCTTTTCTAAACTTTTTTCAGCCTTGGTTTTCTCTTTATTTCCTTTGTCCTCGGTAGGATTCCACTTCTATCGTCACATTAACCTCATTGTTTCCAACAGCCATCCTAGACGATTTTGTTTATTTCCATCGCGATAAATGTTATTTCATTAAAATCCGGCGTTGTTAAATCAATGGAGATAAACGGGGAAGGCTGTTCTAATGATTAGGGTATTTAGCCTTTGTGCAATCGTTCCAAATGGACATTCAAAGGCCGGTTCTGGTCTGATATGATTGTTTCGTCGTTATGAACTACATCTTTCTACCTGTCTGCCGCAAAATTATAATCTTCCTTCTAAACTTCGCTTCTATGGTTTTCCTTTCGTTTTGCTTTCATTTTTGTTATTCGCTTGCGCCGTAACTCATCTCGTTTTCTCCTTTTTTCCTTGGCACATCCGAACGATAAAATTTTCTACAACTTCAGCCATATCCTCTTCTCCAAATGTTTATTTCAACTGAACACGTTCAATTTTTTATTTCCCCACACGCTAATATTTAGACTTTCTACCCTCCGTAGTGCTTCTTCTTTATCTTGCTGTTGCCTTCTTTGTCCATCGTTCTTCATTTCGGTTTCTTTACTTTGTCAATCTCCCTAATCGAACCGACATTTAATTGATTCCCGCTCCTCCTATTGTTTCTGGGCAAAGACACTAATGTATCGGAAAAATAAATACAAAAAAAAAACAAAAAAAAAACATTAAGTTATTCTGAATGTTCCCGTTTCCGAGTTCCTTACAATTTTCATTATAGATTTATTAGAAATTTTTTTTGCGAAAGTTGTAATTTCTTAATGTAAAGTTTTAGCGCTACAAATATTTGTAATGTATATTTGTAAAGTCGCGATAATTTTTTTTTAAACACAAAAACCATCATCATCATCACACTGTTTGAATCGTAAAAGAAATTATTCATACATCAAAACCGAAAAATGCTCAATAATTAAATTAAAAGGGCAAATAAACGCAATCTCGCATTCACATTGAGCCATCGATCCCCGTTAACAAATTATAGTTAATTTATTAAGTCTCTAACATCAACTAGAAAAATAGCCCCCTTAACCTCATTGAAGCCGATGTTTTGCTCCTTAATACCCTTGTACTGGCATTATGTTCCTAACTTAAACCTGTGTTCGGTCTGTTATAAATTGTCCCATATACGTTATTTCCGAGAGCTGGTTCATATTTTCCGATTACCCTGCCGCTCACTCTGGAGCAACCGATTAATACACATAAATAAAGACTTGTTCTTTATCATTTCTACCATCTTAATTTGGTTATTTTAATACTCAAAGTAGATCTTTTCATTCGCGTTATTTTCATTTTATTATTCGTTGCGCAAACGGCAAAAGTTTCACATATGTAATTGCGGAACTGCTTAAAATTAAACTTTTAAATCTATTTCTGTAGGGCTTTTTAAGAAAATGTTTTAATGATGAAAAGAAAAAAAAACAAAAAAAAACAAAAAAAAACAAAAAAAAAACTTTATCGCGACAATGTTGATTTTACGATTTTATAGTGATATTTTTAGAGACAACCCGGAGTAAACAGTTTCTCCTAAATCCGTTTATTTTTTGTTTACTCCATTTTTGATATACATAGTTGTATCTTTCGTTCTTTTTTGTATAAAATTTTTATTTTGTTCGTCTCCATCAGTAATTTCCCATGCACAAACGTTTACAATTACGAGTATGCCGAGTTTAACTAACGGGCTATTTATAATCTTGAATTATAGTTAGTAAAATATTACGGAGGGGTAATAAGGAGAAGGATTATTTCAATAATTTCTAGATTATGTCGTGCGACCAATGTGTAGTTATCGTTAGAAGTTAAATCGTCATCTGAAGATAACTTTTGCATTTTTTAAGTTATTCTTGTAAATCTGTTCTTTATGTTTTTCCTCGACAGATGTGCGTCTGGTTGATGTCAACACATGAATTCAAGCACTTCAAGTATCCGCAAAAATTGTTTTTTTTTTTTTTTTTTTTTTTTTTTGTTTCTTTTTAACAGGGCAAGTACGAGGATTGTTACGTGCAAATTTTGATGATTTTGTTTTTTGTTTTTCTTATTTTCATTGAGAAACTTTGGACGCCGAAAGTAGGTGCCTTTATCGATGAAATTAATTACAGGAAAAAGGAAAAAGAAACACGCTGTTGTTTCGTTATATGGAACGCGTATGCCGATAGAAGTGCACCGCATTTTCTCGAAACGACGCGATTCTTAAAACTCGCCGCGGAATAGGGGGAAATAGGAGAAACGAATAAAAAAGTTAATAAAAAGAAAAAAAAAAAAAAAAAAAAAGGTAAAAAGCGAATTGAGAAAAACCGGAGGAGATCGACAGATCGGCCAGGTAATGAAGGGCGACGATTGATTGTATCGGAAAGCGGAGATTACACGGCTCGAAATCAACGTAGCTCCAGTCGCGGACCGGCTTAGGAATTATGTAGATAGGTACTGTTTTTTCGTTCGGCGTTGTAAAATTTTATGCGTTTATGGTCTCCTTGATCGCTTTTGTCGGCATATAAACTCTAGTCAAGGAACAAACATTAAAAACGGATCCGATCCAATCCAATTCCATCTGACACACTGTGCTACCTTAACTGTAGAACCTTTTACTTTGAACTGCACGCGATGATGACGCACACTGTATATGATGGAAAAATAAAAGTCCGCGGCATTGATGACAGCATTTATTGTACTGGAGTTGAATTCGACCGAACGGAAAACCGGTAAACCGTACAGATGGAAATCAGAAGTAATACCGGTAAACACGACTTTAACCCCTACGCGAACGATCGCACGCTAAACCGACCGAGAACGCCACACCGTGCCTCGCAACGTGGTCGCGCTCTGATTTCGGTTTTTCGCGAACGCAATTTATTCATCAACTTTTATCACACGAAAATGAACTGTACAAAGGGGAAAAAAAATCCTATAAAAATACTGGCAGAGTGGAAAAAATACTCGTCTATGCAAAGTACTACGTAGTAGTTCAAAATAGAAAAAAACAATGAACTGTTTTCTTCTTTTTTTTTTTAACGCTTTTTGAACTGAATAAATAATTAATAACGATTATAACCTTTTTAATTCAAAACAAGGCGCGAAATATTCGCAAAAATCATTGTTCGGCAACATGATTAAAACTAGGAATAGCGGAATATTTCGAACTATAACAAAAAAAAAAACAAAAAACTCTTTACCGACAGACGGTTACGTCTTTAAATGCAGGTAGTTAATCAGTCGAGTACAATGTGCATCGAGTTTGGTGTTCCGTAGCGCAGTTTTCGACCATATACGTTCGCAGTATAATTTTCCATTAATTATGCGAACAAAAAAAAAAACCAAAAAAAAACGGAACGACCGGATTCAATCGTTAAAAAAAATAGTCGAGAGAGGTTAATATATTAGTTACCCTTTGCAAATCAAACAAAGCACAACAAAGTTACGGTGAATTAAAAATGTCAACATAAATATCGGCTCATACAAGCAGGCTAGCCCCCATAAAAACCGACACTGGCTATTATTTAAAAAATACCAAGTTTCAGAGTAAAATTGAGAAAATAGTATATGCGTTAGGTGTGTCCGACAAACCCGATGTCGATAATAGTTTGAGTCAATACAGGAGGAACTCATGAGTAACTCGCATTTTTCCCAATACGCACACCATCGGATGCATCCGAATAAGCGTATAGATTTAAGCCCATGCAAGCGTGTATATGTAAATAGTTATCCTACAGCGCGCTATACAGAGACCTCCTCCTGGCGGCCTTACTAATTTAACAACGTGGTGGTTATACGCAGTTTACGGCGCATTTACTAACACTGACGAAATAAATCTCCGAACAGTGGTCGCTCAGTCAGTTCGTGACCAGTGTTCAAAAAGCTTGTCGCCTATATTAACAAATAAACAACGGCGTATTGCATTTTTTAAAAAAACAGAACAGGACACATAGGCAGCAGCGCAAACGGTTAACGAGTTTTTACTTTTACTATTTCCCGATGACAGTGTAGAACAATACTGCGACCATTTCAATTTCGCCTATGAATTGTCCAAGCGAACTTATTGAATAACAAATTTTCCCTATGAAATAATCAGCCTATACGTAAACGTGTATATTATGTTATAAACACATGTATATCCATTGTATATTATATCAGTGGCGGATCATCCACAAGGGAGGAAGTACATCCTACCCCGTAAAAAGAATCAAAATCTCGATGAAACAAAATTTCTTACAACAGAGAAACATAATTTATACGATAAAAGTTTTGTATAAATATTACAACATATGAATATATTTAATTATAACTAATATTTAATAACTATTAATGTTGCGTTTATATTCTGTTTTAAATGCAACTGTCGTGTCGATCTTTTGTCTTTTTTATTTATTTTTAATTTTTATTTTGCAACGCAAATAAAGTTCAATGAAAAATATATACATATATATTTAAACTTGCTCACGAACAAAGAGAATTCAGATCGGATTACTAACAAAAATAAAAAAGAAGTAAAATCTAATAAAAAATCCATCGTGTTCTATCCTTTCTAGTAGTTCAAATTCCAAACTAGCATTTTAGCTACAATTTTATAATTTCGTTTTTTCACCTAAAAATATAACAATAATTGTAATAATTACGTATTTTTAAAACATTTTTAAATTTCTAAGGAGGTGTCGCTATTTGATTTTCTTTAGGAAACAAGGTACAGTATTGCCCCGCAGGGCCGTATTTAGATCAAAATTTCGGGAGTGGTTACGAAAATATTTTTATAAATATATATATATATATATATATATATATATGGTTTGTGTTTGTGTGTGTGTGTGTATTACCATAAAATATATTTATTTATAAATGGTACACTAAAGACTTGTGTAGTCAATTATTGTATATGCAATATATTTAAGTACTACAATAAAAGCAAATAAAAAATAGTCGTTTCCGTAGAATTCATAAAAATTTCAATTTTCTTTTTGAAAAGAAATAATTCTGAATTTCGCTCCATTTAATTCAAGCAGTTATTATTTCGCAGACATTTCAGGAGGACCCGATGAACCCTGAAAACCCTCCTTAGGTACGGCGCTGTAACCCCGTATCCACGATTAATGGTTCCCCAAGTTATACCGCGAGGATATGTGAAATCGCGCATCACAGGCGGCGTAAGACGTGGGCGACATGGCCCACCGCCCACGGCCTCGCGGTTCAAGGGGTCTCGTGCCTCAAAGATTTATGCATTAGCTACATAAAAACCGAGACCGCGACGAAAAAATTTTACTCGTCATAAAACGATAAGTATAATAGCAACTCTCCGAACTGTCAAACTTTCCTTCTTTTTTTTTTCAATTATTTCAATTTCAATTTTTATTACGAATGCACAATTTTTGAAACGTGGTTATAAACAGGACCGGCGAAAATTGTGATGCTCGCGTGATCAAGTACCACGTGGGGAAAATGGAAAATTTTAATTAAACATTGCGCAGGAGAAACACCTGAATGAAAAGTAAATATTTTTCAATAAACTAAAAATCGAACTGATGCGAATAAAAAGAGCGTGGAAAAAATGGCAAAAATAGTAAAGGTAGCAAAAATCTAAACAACATAGATGTGTCTCCATCTGTACTGATACGTTTCCGTTGAAGCATTATTTCCACACTTCAACGTGAGCAAAACGCGACAGTGACACAGCATTGCAATAGTAGTACCAAATAGTAAAAAATCTGCAAACCTATTTCGTCCTCCGACTGATTTTTGCTGTTTCAGCAATATCTCAATTATTTTTATTGTTCAGTTCAAAGAATTTGAATCCACTGATTATTAAATTACTCCTGCAGCTGTGTAGTAATTTGCTGATAGCTGTTGTTTCAAAATGTAAAAAAAAAAAAAGACACTCAAGTACGAGAAAAATATTAAAAGAGAACAAGCATGCTATGGTTTAAACTTTTATTGGTTAAAATTCAGTCGTTAGATTTGTTTTTCTGTGCTTTTCTATTTTAAATAATTCAGCTTATAAATTCGTTATGTTGTTTCGCTTTGCTTTGTTTACATAATCCGATTTTCTTCCGATGCCTTCTCGGTAAATGATGTACACCCTGTCAAGAAAGTATCGGGAATTGTTAAATAAAACGAACAATTTTTAATTTTCATCCAAATTTATTTTGTCACCTTCAAAATAACATCCATTCGAAGCGATGCACATAAGCCAACGCTTTTTCCACTCGGCAAAGCACTTCTGATAGGCGGTTTCCGGGATGGCCTTTAGCTCTCGCGTCGCATTCGTCTTGATGTCATCAATCGATTCGAAGCGCATTCCCCGTAGCGGAAATTTGAGTTTTGAGAATAGGAAGAAGTGGCAGGGTGCTAAATCTGGTGAATACGGCGGTTGTTCGATGATATTTACCGAGTGTTTGGCCAAAAACTCATTCACAATTATGGCTTTGTGAGACGGCGCATTATCGTGATGGAGAATCCAAGAATTGTCGACCCACAAATCGTTACGTTTACGACGGATAGCCTCTCTCAAACGTCTCAAAACACTTAAGTAAAACTCTTTGGTGACTGTCTGTCCGGCTGGCACATATTCATAGTGTACCACGCCTCGAATATCGAAGAAAACAATCAACATGATCTTCACTTTCGATCGGCTTTGGCGAGGTTTTTTCGGCTTTGGCGCGCCAATTGGCCGCCATTCGGACGATTGCTGGTTCGTAAGCGTGTCGTACTCGTACACCCATGTCTCGTCACCAGTAATTATCTTTTCCAAGAAGGTAGGATCCAAATTGGCTCGATCCAGCATGTCTGCAGCTACCTGTTCTCGGTACTTTTTTTGAAAGAAATTCAGGTCTTTCGGAACAAGCCGAGCCGCAACGCGTTGCATACCCAATTTTTCGTGCACAATCGTACGTACGCTCTCGTGTGACATGCCCAATCCATGAGCCATCTCTCTCAAGCTCACATGACAATTTTCAGCAACGATTTCCTTGATTTTATCGACGTTATCATCGGTCACACTCGTTGAAGGCCGTCCAGAGCGAGGCATGTCTTCGACCGTCTCCCGACCATCCTTGAACGCTCTGTACCACTCGTAAACCCGCGTTTTTGATAAAGCAGATTCACCAAAAGCCTTCTGTAACATTTTCAGTGTATCGGCACAAGAAATTTCGTTCGAAACACAGAATTTAACACAAGTACGTTGTTCAATATTTTCACTCATTGTAAAACTTCGACAAAACCTTCAAGGTCGACTGATTTTAACAGCTGCTGTAAACACACTGGTTGACAGATCGCGCTAAAAATAGGCATCATAATACAAAACAGTTGTACCAACCTGGAAAAAAAAAATTATCTGCCTAGCTATTACCCGGGAGATTTAAATTGACAATTCCCGATACTTTCTTGACAGGGTGTATATATGTATTTAATTGCTTATACTCTAATAGTTACTATATCAAAAATTTTGAAAATCTATTGATAACTGCAGCACACGTATACACATGTATACGCACGTACATGTTTATATTTCTAAAATGTTACAGTTTAGGATAAGAGAGCGAGAAGGGAAACCAGAGCTACTGTAATGTAGTTGGTTAAGTAGTGGTGTTCCGTCCAGGTAGGACTTGGTTCAAATACGACAGCTGCACATTGAAATATCGATAAATTCCTCTTACCCCGAGAGTTAATGCCCGTAGTTGACGAGCTCCGCCGCCACCCCAAAAAAGAGAAATTTGAAATATTTTAAAAGAAGAAAAGAAAAAAAGTATAATCCGACTATGTCAATATAGCAGGATATGTAAAGCCCACGTGTATTTTCTATTTACAATTTAAAAAAGTTTTTTTTTTTTTTTTCGACCTTGCAACCAGGGGAACCTCCGTTCAGAAACGATAGGAAGAAGAGCCAACTAATTATTAGAATTTAATTCGATTGGAAATAGGATATTACCTATTAAACCAATGGTAAGAACAACAAACTAGGAAAGAACAGACAAGATATAAGAAGCACACAATAAGAGGCGGGAAACGAAAACTTTGAGAAATGTAAATAAAGAACCAAACGTTTGACAGAGAGAGCAGAATATTCAAAGAAAACATGATTAGAATCACAGACAACTGCTTCATTAGAATGCAGAGGACACAATAGGGAGAGGAAACCAGAGAAAGACGGTCAAGAAGACAATAATAAAGCGCAGTTTCTTCGCATATTTATTTTATAAATAACAATACATTTTCACTGATATTCGTGCTATTAATAATTTCCATCATTTCGATTTATATGTGTATTAATAACTTACATAAATGAATTCGTCGTCGTCGTCGGGGTCGCATCTCTTGCCTCAAGAGGTTGCGTACATCTATATTCTTCGATTCCTGGCGTATCTAATCGTGTCTTGTATACTTTTGCATGGAAAGTTGACTGGTGCATTCGTAGTTGCTAGCTCCAATCTTCTTCTTCCTTTAATGGGTTTTCCCTGAACTCGTCCTTGCAATGCCAACATGAAAACACCGTTTTCCCGGATTTTATGTGCTATGTATTTCAGCTTTCGGTACTTAATATTTTCAACTATCGTTTTGTTTTCTTCATTTACTTTTGTTAAGACTGATACGTTTGTTGCAAAATCAGTCCAAGGTATTTTTAATAATCTCCGATAGCACCACATTTCAAACGCGTTCAGTCTTCTTACAATATCCGCACTCATTGTCCAGGTTTCACACGCATATTTTAATACCGTCCAAACGTAGCATCTCATTATTCTCTTCCGCAGGCCCATGCTTAAGGTTCTGTTTTTTAAGACGTTGCTAAGGTTATTAAAGGCGGTCTTTGCCATACCGATTCTACTTTTGACTTCTTTTAGGTCTCTTCCGTCCTTACTTATGAGAGCACCTAAATATCTAAACTCAGTGACATTCTCGATTTTTTCATTGTCTATCATGATTACTGCTTTTTTGTTATTGGTTCTCGAAAATCTCATGACTTTCGTTTTTTCCGTGTTTATTTTCATTCCGAATTTCCTTCCCGTACGGTTTATCCTATCTATCATTTTCTGCATTTGAGCTTCTGTTTCAGCTATAAATACCTTACCGTCCGCATAGCTTATTTCATTGATTCTTTGTCCATTGATCTTCAGACCCATTCCTTCAATTCGTGCCTCTTTTATTATTTCGTCTGCGTAGATGTTAAATAACCGTGGAGAGAGTGGGCATCCTTGTCTTACACCCCTCTTTATACTGCATTGCTCAGTAGAGTATTCTGCGCCTATCTTGATATTCGCGTACTGTTCCCAGTATAAATCCTTTATTACCTGTAAATCTTTGTCGTCAATATTGTATTTCTTCAATATCTTGATTAATTTTTCATGTTTTACACTATCAAAAGCTTTTTCGTAATCAATGAAACACGCGACGATATCTCTGTTTGCATTCAAAGCTCTTTGTATAACTATTTTCAGGAGCACAATGGCGTCTCTGGTTCCTCTTTTTGGAACAAATCCGTATTGTGTTTCGCTTAGGTTTTCATCGATTTTCCGTTCAATTCTGGCGTTAATTATTGCTAATAGAAGTTTCAGAGAGTGGCTCATCAATGCGATGGTTCTGTATTCAGAACATACTTGGGAGGAGCTTTTCTTTGGTATCGGCATGGAATTTACTTCTTTGAAATCTACAGGTAGTTTGCCTTCTTCGTATATTTTATTAATGATCTGTAATAGTTTTTTTTCATATTCTGGCGTTATGTGTTTTATTATGTCTATCGACAATCGATCTTTACCTACAGCTTTGTGATTTCTACCTCTTTTGATTGCATTTCTCAGCTCCCATATTTCTATTTTTGGGGCCGATTCTTTTATTGCGCAGTCGATTTGGGTAGGTCTTGCAGCGTCGTCATAGAGTTCCTTCACGTATTCTAGCCAAACTACTTGCGTTTCTTTTTAGGATTCCGTATACATATAATGTACGGAATCCTTATAAGATGGTACACAAATGACAAAAATATCAAATAAAAATCAATAATTCACGAACGGCTTGACTTATAAACTTCAAATTTGGAACATAAATTACAATTAAAATTATCTTTAAAACGATCTATAACTTGAAGTTGACCGATTAACCTGGGCGGCAAAAAACCCAAAAAACCGTCAAGAATATATAATATGGTACATAAAACGACCTCAAAAATCACTTAAAAAATGATAACTCGTCACTAGATAAACTTATAACGCTGAAATTCAAAATATAAATTACAATGCAGGAGTACTTTCATAATTTGGCACCAAAGTTGTGTAAAGTTGCCCAAAAGTTCAAAAAACCGAAAAAAAATGACGTGTCCCCCCCCCCTAGAGAAGCGAGTATTGTAGTTAAAAATTTTGAATGGGGCCAAAAATACGCACATACCCGTATATTTCTCTAGTTTGGAACATCCGGATTTCCAACTTTAAAACTGGACCCTCGGGGCGACGAAAGCTCAAAATTTTGTAAAAAAATATTTTTTTTTACAGGCATGCGATATATCGATGGAAAGATCGCTATTTGTCGGGAACAAAACCGAATTTCATTTCCTTAACGAAACTTTCAAAGTTGCTGTAAAGTTCAAAAAAGCGCGAAAAATGACGTGTCCCCCCCCCCCTAGCGCCGCGAATATTACCGATAAAAATTTTGAACACGGTTAAAAATATGCGCTTCCACGTATATTTCTCTAGTTTGGAACATCCGAGTTTCCAGCTTTAAAATTGGACCCTCGGGGCAACGAAAGCTCGAGATTTTGGAAAAAAATATTTTTTTTCTTGGCCCTGTGATATATCGTTAGAAAGATCTCTAGTAGTCGGGAACGAAACCGAATTTCATTTTCTTAACCAAACTTTCAAAGTTGCGATAAAGCTCAAAAAAGCTCGAAAAATTGTGCGTCCCCTAGCGCTGCGAGTATTATAGCTAAAAATTTAAAACATGGTTAAAAATATGTACTTCCACGTATATTTCTGTAATTTGGTGCGTCCGGGTCGCAAGCTTTAAAAATAAAACTCCGGGGCACCGAAAGCTCAAAATTTTGTAAAAAAATATTTTTTTTCCCGGTAATGTAATATATCGTTTGAAAGATCGCTATTTATCAGGAACAAAACCTTATATCATTTTCTTTACCAAAAAATTCAAAGTTGCCGTAAAGTTCAAAAAAGCGCAAAAAATGACGTGTCCCCCCCCCCTGGCGCCGCGAATATTACCGATAAAAATTTTGAACACGGTTAAAAATATGCGCTTCCACGTATATTTCTCTAGTTTGGAACATCCGAGTTTCCAGCTTTAAAATTGGACCCTCGGGGCAACGAAAGCTCGAGATTTTGGAAAAAAATATTTTTTTTCTTGGCCCTGTGATATATCGTTAGAAAGATCTCTTGTAGTCGGGAACGAAACCAAATTTCATTTTCTTAACCAAACTTTCAATGTTGACGTAAAGTTTAAAAAAGCGTCAGCTCCGATTAGCGGCCCCCTTCTTGCGACGCGAGTATTACAGCTATAAATTTGGAACATGGTAGAAAATACGCGACTCTACGTATATTTCTCTGATTTAAGACAATCGGACCCCAACTTTAGACTGAGACCTTTGGGGCAGCGAAAGTTCAAAATTTTGAAAAAAAAAATTTTTTTTTCTTAGGTTTGTGATATACCATTAGAAAAATCGCTGTTTGTTGGGAACGAAAACGTATTTCATTTTCTTAACGAAACTTTGAAAGTTGCCGAAAAGTTCAAAATAGCGCGAAAAATGACTTTTTAGCCCCATAGCGAAGCAAATATTACAGCTAAATATTTTGAACACGGTTAAAAATATGCGCTTCTACGTATATTTTTCTAATTCGAAACATCCAGGTTTCCAGTTTTAAAATTAGACCCTTGGGGCGCCGAAAGCTCAAAATTTTGAAATAAAATTTTTTTTCCTTCGGGTTGTGATATATTATTAGAAAGATCGGCATTCGTCGGGAACGAAACCGTATTTCATTTTTTTAACGAAATTTTCAAAGTTCCGAAAAGTTCAAAAAATAAAAATAATTATGTGTCTCTCCACTAGTTCTACGAATATTACAGCTGAAAATTTTGAACGCGGCTAAAAACGTGCTAATCCCCTTATATTTCTCTAGTTTATAACATTTGGAGTTCCAGTTTTAAAATTGGACCCTTAAGGCGCCGAAAGTTCGAAATTTTGAAGAAAATTTTTTTTCCTTCGGGTTGTGATATATTATTAGAAAGATCGGCATTCGTCGGGAACGAAACCGTATTTCATTTTTTTAACGAAATTTTCAAAGTTCCGAAAAGTTCAAAAAATAAAAATAATTATGTGTCTCTCCATTAGTTCTACGAATATTACAGCTGAAAATTTTGAACGCGGCTAAAAACGTGCTAATCCCCTTATATTTCTCTAGTTTATAACATTTGGAGTTCCAGTTTTAAAATTGGACCCTTAAGGCGCCGAAAGTTCGAAATTTTGAAGAAAATTTTTTATTTTTCAGACGCATGTTATATACCGTTTGAAGGATCGCTATCTGTCGGGAAAGAAACCGTATTTCATTTTCTTAATTGAACTTTCAAAGTTTGCTGAAAAGTTCAAAAAAGCGTGAGAATTGATTTGTGACGCGAGTATTATAGCTAAAAATTTTGAGGAAAGTAGTAAATATGGGCATCCATGTATATTTCTCTGGTTTGGAACATCTAAGTTTCCAATTTTAAAATTAGTGGCTTGGGGCTCTGAAAGCTCGAAATTTTGTAAAAAAAAATTTTTTTCAAGTGTATTATTATTGGAAAGATCGCTATTTTTTCGGAACGGACCCGTATTTCGTTTTCTTAACGAAACTGTTTGAAATTTACTTAAAGTTCATAAAATTCTGAAAAATGACGTGTAGCCCCGCTTGTAATTTATGTATTGGTTCAAGATTTTGAATAAGGATAAAAAAATGTGCGTCCCTGTTTATTTATTTACTTTGGAACATCTAGGTTTCCATCTTAAAATTCAGAACCTTAAGCGCCGAAAGCTCGAAAGTTTCAAAAATAATATTTTTTTTCCGGTCATGATTGATGGAAAGATCGTTATTTGTCGAGAACGAAACCATAAGTTATTTCCTTAACGAAACTTTCAAACCTTGATGTTCCAAACTTGAGAAATATATGTCGAAGCGCATATGTTTAACCCTGTTCAAAATTTTTAGCTGTAATACTCGCAGCGCTAGAGGGGAGGAACTGTTTGAATTTTTTGACAACTTTAAAAGTTTCTAAATACGGTTCGGAATTATGTTTAGAGACTCCCGTGGAACTGGCTTACGAATTTCGACTTTTACTGGTTGAATGTCGGATGGTAACATTATCTGTTGAAAGTTAATACCCGCACGAACGGATAATATTATTCCACCACGCGCACAACTAGCAAGCACCGGATTTGATTCGAGAACTTTATAGTTTTTTAGTTTTAAATGTTGGTTTTGTTTTAAGTGGGTTTCTTGAATGCACGAAATAAACAGGTTTGTTAATCGGTGTTATTTTTCCTTTGGCTTTATCGGAATACGAGATTGCAGCGGTTTTTAGAATTTGGTTCGGATTGTTATAATTTGCGTTAGTAGTGTTAGTACGAGGGATAAGAAACGAAACAGGATCGCAGGTTTTGGTTTGATTATTTTCATTACGGCGTGTGTTAGTGTTGTTATGAACTGTAATGAAAGGAACGGACTCACCGCATCATTGTTTAGGTGGTACGTCCGCCTGATGAAAAACAGATGCGAATAGTATTTCGATTTGTTAAACAATTTAACGCCCTATGCTAGTAAATAAATAAAAAAAAAATATTTAATAATGGTCTAACATACGGAGAGAGTCGAAAGAAAATACCGAATTGTTAAAAAATCATCTCAGTAGAACGACAGTCTTTGTCACATCGCGGAACTATATCGACCTTTTTTAGTAAAGTAACCAGTTCGTCTTGCAACCGAAAGAAGTTTGATAACAAAGTAACCAAATCGCCTCGAAATTCGGTTTTCAAATTAGTGACATTTACAAAATTCGTAAACTATAATTTCGATTACCGTGTCTCTCCCTCCCATTCGCCGAGAATCCAGGACGCAATCACCAACGTACACCAAACTGCCAGCAGAGAGCACCAGCATTCTAGCAGCCGCAGCAGAGTGATACGTAGCATCAATATTATTTCTAATTAATATTTTTTGCGTGTTTTCGTTTATATATTTATTAAATATCTTTGACGATCGGCTATTCAAGAAAGATAGGTGTAGGAATTAACAAAATTACACATTTTAAAAAATCATAAAACCTTAATATTAGTATTATTAAATCTAAACCAATAATTTAAAAAAATAAATAAAAAAAGGATTTAATTAATTTTTGTTCATAACCGTTACATTTCACTTCAAATTAATCTAAGTCTTCGATTCAAATTAGTATTTTGCTTTACTGTTTTAAATTATTATTAGAAAAGATCTTTGAAATTTATTAAGATATTAAATTAAAATAGTAAAATAAAAATAGAAATTTATTCAAACAAATTTTCTTACGTACTAAATAATTATAGTTATTGTTAACTTTCATACGGAATCCTCAGCGCATGAAACCTCATGCTTGACTGAACTTGTTTATTCATGCAGTAGTTTCCGTCTTTATTGCGTATGTATGAGATGCTGTTCTTCTTTTTCTTGTATATCTGCATCATTTGCTTAATTTTAGTTTGTAGTTCTCTGTCGCTATGTTTTGCGTCGAGTTCTTCGATCTCTTGACATTTTCTATCGTACCATTTACTTTTCTCCTTTGTACATTTCTGTTGTATGTTCTTATTTAATCTGACATATTCAGGTTCGAATATGTTTTTAATCTTTCTTCTTTCTTCCATCATCTTTAGTATTTCTATCGTCATCCAAGGATTATGCCTTCTTTTTTCTTTAACCAGTATTACATCACTGGCAGCTGCAATAACTTTCTTTTTCCATGTAGACCACATTTCATCGATATTTTCGTTTTCGTGCGCCTCGGTCTCGTTTTGTCTTCTCAGTTCAGCCTGGAATTTCTCTCGTATTCCGTAGTCTTTTAGACAATTTGTGTCTATCTGTTGCTGTTTCTTCAGTTTCTCCTTTCGACTTTTCAATGCTATGCGGCATTTGGCGAGGAGTAGCACATGATCCGTATTACAGTCAGCTCCCGGGTATGTATGGCAATTTTTCACAACATTTTTATATCGCTGGTTCACCAGAATGTAATCAATTTGATTTCTAGCTTTATCTCCAGGGCTAACCCACGTGTACAACCTTCTTACGTGTTGTTTGAACCATGTGTTACAAATCACATAATCATTCTTTTCTGCGAAATCAATCAGCATTTCGCCTCTTTCGTTTTTACCTCCGAGCGCGTATTTTCCAGCTATTTCGCTACCATGATCTTTTCCTACTTTGGCGTTAAAATCTCCAGTTACGAATACTACATCTTTGTTTTTTGTGTACTTTCTGGTTTCTTCTAGATCGTGATAGAAACGTTCTATTTCTCCTTTTTTGCTATCTGCGGTTGGCGCGTATACTTGTATTACCACGATAGGTTTTGGTTTCGTATCAATTCTAATAAGGATGATTCTTTCTGATTTAGGTATCACTGCGCTTATTTTATCGGCCAGTCTCGTATGTATCAGTACTCCTACTCCATGTTCATGTTCATCTTTTCCGGCGTAGATAATTTCATAGTCGTTGTCAGATTTTATTCTCCCGTTTCCTGTCCATCTCGTTTCACTAATGCCCAGTATGTCTATGTTTAATCTTTTCGCTTCTGATATGATATTTGCTAGCTTTCCGATCTGATATGCCGATCTTACGTTCCAAGTTCCAATGTTTATGAAGTTTTTCCGCCTTGCTTTAATTCCGTGTATTCTTAGCACCCTATTTAGCGGTTCTTATCCCTATTTTGGTTAGTTTTCATTTTTTTGAATATAAATTTTTGCAATTGCACGATAGGTGATAGATGGTAAATAGCTACACTTCCCCGATCAATTATTCTATAGCTCAAAATGGGCTGATGTAATGCCAAATATAGTATACAGAGATGACTGCCGTTAAAGAACTGGGCTAAATAATAAAATAGATAATTTAATTTTCTTAATTTCGCGGATAGATGCATTAAATCAGTATTCCGTAGAAGCTTACAATCCAAGTAGATTCGCAAGTATTTTATTTCATATGCTCTTTCAAGGAAAATATTTTCATACCATTATATTTTGTGGGGGATTACTATAAATTTAGAATTTTGTCTTTTTAACATTTAAGCCTATGAAATTTTTAGACTTCCATTGGCACATTTATGTTACATCGTTGTGTATTAACTTTTGCAATATATCTGGATAACGGGAATTTACGAGAAGTGTGGTATCGTAAACATAAACGTTAAGTTATAATAAGAGAAGATCAGAATTTTTAAATTTCTTTTTGTGATGTGAAGATAACAATGGTATCCGTCCTTATTTATTAAGAAGAAAGTAATGTCACACACTTTTTGCAGTTTTATTTTTAAAATTATACGATATTATATTATTAATTTGTTCGACTTATGTCTTCATTACGTCATATTACTTGAGTGCATTTCTTATAAATTCATCGTGGACATGTTTAGTAGGTTTTACAATAATTATTATTAGGCAAATGTTATTATTGTTGTTTTTGTTTACAGTTTACAGATACGACCTTCTTATCTTAACATGTCAGGCCTAGGCTCCGGGAGAGAAACAGATGTCGGGAGGAAATGGGAATCTGGATCAGCAAAGAGAAAAAGAAAAGCTGAAAGAGCGGTTTCAAGCCAGGTTTTAAGTTCACGTATGACAGGGTTTCTCAATAAAACTGCATCTGGTAGTACGGAACCATCAGAATCGATTGCTTTGACTTCTAAGGAACATAGAGTCACATCCGAGATTCCGTTGAATTTGGAAAGTACACCAGACGCACAGATTACCGATAGCGAACGACAGTCGAAAATAGAGATAGGATCAAACTCTAGCCAATCAGAATTTGATGCTAAAATACCTGTTTTGATGTTGAGCAATATAATTCACAATCACGAAGAACAAATTTAGATAGGTTCTCTGCCAGTTAGCAGTGACACCGGTGATATAGTTAAAAAATCATTTGTTAATTCAAATGCGGGAATGTGGACGTTTTCCATAACGGATTCTCAGCGATATAGTTCAAAGCGTTCCCGTGCAGCGGTAAACAGTGATGAAGATTATCCCGAAGATGATGATCATAGGTAGTTTTTTAATTTTCATTGCTCGAGAAAACTAAATAATGGTGAAACTCAACATGGTCGCTAGAGTTGGTTTATTCAAATTCTCAAAAAAAAAAAAATCTTCTGTTTTCCATGTAGACTATTTGGAAGTTCACGAACTAAGATGGTACAGGTGCTATGACTAGAAACACTTAAGTAATATTTTATGTAGACATAAGAATGCCAAAGAGCATATGACCTTTAATGGTTAACATTAGTGAAAGAAATAAAGCATGGAAAAACGATAGACCAAGAAAACAAAAGGCTAATTCGTGAAATTCAAAAGCATTGGTACAATTTGTTTGAGAGGTTAATTGATATCATTAATTTCTTAGCCTCTCATAGTCTGGCCATTTACTCAGAGAATCTTTCAAGACAGACGACGACACCAGGAATTCTTTTAACTGTATAGACTTATTTAAATTGATATCCAAATGTGATCCTACGTTACGGGAACACGTGAAACGCATCAGTGAAAAACAACTTGCACACCATTATCTAAGCCACGACGATATTCAAAATGAATTGATTACACTAATGTTAAAAACAGTGATCGAATTTGGAGGGTAAAAGAGGCAAAATATTATTATTTTTTACTAGACTGCACTAGAGACTGTAATAGAGTTGAGAACAAACGTCAGTTATCTCAAGATTTTGTAATACATCAACCGACACAATAGAAGAAAACTTTATCGAATTTCTTGCTGTCACTAACGATGACCGGAGAATATTTAATTAATGCAATACTGGGAGAGCCTGGAAAAAGTGGCTTGAATATTCAAAACTGTTGTGGCCAAGGATACGACACAATGGTGCAAATATGGCAGGTGTAAATGATGGAGTTAAAACTCTAATATTGATTAATCCAAAGCCATAATAAATAATTTTCGGAAACAACTGCGTGTTTTAAAAGATATTTATTCGCTTAACGTTTCGACCAGCTTACACTGGCCATCATCAGAAGCAAACTGAAGTAATGAAAATTTCGATCGACAATAACAATAAAATAAGAATCGAAAATTATGAAAAACCAAACTCGAAACAGAAAACCTACTTCCTTTTAAAACGCAGTTGTTTCCGAAAATTATTTATTATGAGTAATCACTGTGGTGAAAGCTTTAAATATTTAATACTAGGCCATTTTTTACACCCTGCGATTGTTATAGCTGGGATCTGCTCTTGGGAGACGCAGTTAATTCTTCTGCGGCAGCAAAAACATTTTTTGGTTTTATTCAGAAAATTTATTTGCTATTTTCAAGTTCCAGCAAACGCTGGGAATTAATCAAAGGCGAAGCTTTTATCAGATAAAAGGTGGTGGGAAAGTAGAATCGAAGCAGTGAAGGCCGTATTATTGCAATTTGTTGATGTTGTTAAATTCATCGAAAGCTTAAAAAAATCAAACTGAACAATCTGCTGACACACTCAGTGATTGTGATTCGGTTCTTCTTCCGTTGACCTTTCCTTAGATGAGCAGCGTTTCCAAATTGTCCGCTCTATGACCAAAATACCGCAGTATCCTGCGCAGTACCACAGACGATAGCCTCTTCGGGTTACCAATCTCATTTAGAATGGAGGCATTAGTTCGCCTAGCCCCATACTTCAGTTAATTAATTATTTACTGAAAAAATAAAACAAAAAACAAAAAAAAAAACATTTTTTCCATTTTCATCTAGAAAGAAACGCATTTCAGCAAGCTACTCACATACTAAATACGCCGTTTTCTTCTAATTTCTTTTTTTTTTTTTGGTAGTGTTTTCGTTAATTCTTTCAAGAATTATGCACTATCATTATTATACAAGAAGTGACAACAAAAAAGGATATATAAATATAGGAACACAAAAGTTAGAGGTTATTCTATTAAACTAATAAAAGCAACATTTGGCATGGCAAAGAAAGCGCATTCAATAATTTGAGCAGAGTACTGCTGAGAAATCAAAAGATGAGTCGGAATCTTCGGAAAAGAAAATGCGAACCATCGCGGAATGCGAAAAGAAGATATCTGCGCAAATGTGGTGTTACCGAAAACTACTGAAGATATCGTGAACTGATTATGTACGGAATGAGACAATGCTCGCCCAATAATAGGAGCCAAAAAAATACTCTTAGTTGAAAATCTTAAGGAAAGGAAATTAAAATACATAGCGCGTAAAATGCTAGAAGGAAATGGATCACTCGTGCTGGCGGGCCCCTAGGTAAAATACAAAGTCAAAATCGATCAGAGGAAAAAAGAGATCCGAACTGATATCGACTAATATACCGGTCAATTCAACGTGTAAAAACCTGATGGAGATCATAATGTGTGCCAGAAATCGAAAAATAATATAGACGTAATCTCTCGACTCGAGAGAAGCGACCACGATGATGATGATGATTATCAATAAACAAACTAACGATTTCATTTCAATATTTCCTGTCATATTCAATGTAACATATCGTGAAGTTAAATTGTATAGATTATTTTCATTGCGTTCATTGTTTGGTATAACACAATTGAGTTCAAAAGTAGTTCTCTTATCTTATCTTATTTTCGAACTGGTATATTCATTAACTGTTATCGCTCCGCGGCATATCGGTAAGTTCGTTCCAATTACTAATTGCGAATAAGGGATTACTAAATCCTATTGTTTTGCAATGAGCAAGAAACCGAGTGATAAATCTACCTCAAATGTCGCTGGTGGAGGCGGTGTCGGTTGCAACAACAATAGTAATAATATTAATAATGCCGATAAAGATAATAATAGTCTCATGAATGATGTTTTTATGGAAAACTCTGAAAGCCGGGACCTCAGAAATAAAAAAGTAGCGCTATTGAAATTCATCGCTCAGCCAAATAATAGCTGGCAAGTTATTCCGCTAAGAAAAAGACAACGTATACAAACTTCTGAAATAACGCCTGAAGTAGGAGCTAAGAATAACAGATTCTGGCCTCTTATAAATCACTCCGATTCAGATACATGTAACATATCTAATTCGCAAGATAAATCGGTCGAAAACGCCAAATCGTCTAGTGTAGAAGATTACGAGGCTAAAAGATTACCCAAACCACCTCCAATTTTTACATATGGGGTTACTAATTATAAAGAGATGGAAGCTGCCTTTTCTTCAGTGTAAAAAAAAGGAGGAATTCATCTGCCAAGCGTTAAATGATGGAAAAGTTTAAACTAAAAACGAGCGATAGTGACAGTTATAGAAAAATAATTAGATATTTAAAAGAAAAGAGTATAATATACCACACATACCAACTGAAAGAAGAAATAGCGTACCGAATAGTAATCAAAAATATCCACCATACCATGCCGACGGATGAAATCAAGCAGACTTTAATGGACGCCGGATATGCAACAAGAAACATAATCAATGTACGAAAACCAAAAACAAAATTACCCTTACCCATGTTCTTTGTTGATTTGGAACCCCGAGCTAATAATAAAGAAATCTATAACATGGAGTATTTACTTAACATGAAAGTTAAAGTGGAACCACCATATAAGAAAATAGAAATAGTCCAGTGTTTCAGGTGCCAGTCATATGGACACACTAAGATGTATTGTGCACATTACCCTTCACCTGTGTTAAGTGCGGCGGATACCATGAAACTAAAGGTTGTCAAAAATCAGCAAATACACCGGCTAAATGTATTCATTGTGGCGGCGATCATCCAGCTAACTACAAAGGATGTACTGTATACAAGGACTTGCTGCGTAACAAATATTATAATCCGCAACAGGTAAGCAGGAACATGCCAAAATTTGAAAACAATAATACAAATTTCCCGCAGACAATTAGTGCCCCTGATTTAAGACAAGCCAGCAATACTGCTTACTGACCGCACTTACACCAGTGTAGTACAAGATGGTATACAAAAAAGGGTAGCACGAGAAACAATATCACAAAATAACAGTAATCAGATACGCAGCAACAATAATAATAATCAATTCTCGGAGTTCTTAGCAGAATTTAAAATAATGTTTAATCAGCTAATGCAACAAAATAGAATGATTATTAATATGTTATCAACAGTAATAAATAAAGTGCTTTCAAAATGAATCCCTTCCTAAGGATAGCAATATGGAACATCAACGGGCTGGCAGAGTATCGGCATGAAGTTGAGGCATTTTTGATAACCAATAAAATTGATATATTAATGTTATCTGAGACACAATCCACTGACAAAAGCTATATAAAAATACCTAAATATAGTATCTGCCACACTCTGCACCCTAGAAAGAGAAAACTCAAGTAATGTATTATCCAAAGGCAGTAAGGGATCGGATATCGGAAAAAAGGAAATTAAGGCGAATATGACAAAATGATAGAAATCTGATCAACAAAAATATTCTAAATAGAACAGGTCGGCAATTGAAGAAGGCGCTATTAGAAGCAAAAAATAATGCATTTAGAGAATATATAGCCCGTTTGTCTCCAACCAAAACAACTGACTATAATTTATGGAAGGTAGCAAAAAATATAAAGAAAGATCATAATTCCTAGTGTACTCCCCAAGCTATGTTTTCTGATGACACGGCTATTTTATCAACTCACCAAGATAACATCATAGCCACCGAACAGCTCCAAAATCATCTGCTATGTGTGAAGAAATGACTTAAACAATGGAGAGTTGCAGTTAACGAATCAAAGTCAAAATAGGTTTTGTTTACCTTAAACAAAGGACAAAATTTTCCGATCCAGCTGAATATTCCCCACTCATATGCTGTGAACATCTCGAGTTACATCTTGACCAACGGCTCACCTTCAAGAATCATATTATTGCAAAATATGAAAGCAACTAGATATCAAATACCGCAGCCTGCGTTGGTTAATGAACAAAAATTCATCTTTATCGGTTGAAAATAAAGTGCTACTATACAGGGCAATCTTAGAACCTGCGTGGACATACGGTATTCAAATCTGGGGAACGACGAGCATTTCAAATCTTAACATTATAGAAAGATTTCAGTTCAAAGTCCTTCGAGATATTTTGGCGGCACCATGATTTGTCCTTAATGATGATATATACAAAGACCTCTAACGGTTAAAGAAGTAATTACGACCTTGCTAGAAGATACTTTCATCGACTTGGAAACCACATCAATCCGCTAGCAGCTAATCTTTCGCAGAATAGCGTACGATTCAGACGATTGAAACGACACATTAGTTGAACTGGAATTTCGTCGTCCGTAGACATTAATTTGTATAGCTTAATATATTCCAATAAATAACGTACATACAAATAAGGGGAAAGCGAACACCACTGGAGGAAGCGTTCCACCATGATTTACATAAAATAACATTGCTACTTATTGTTCAACTGAACAGATTGTATGCAGATAAAAAGGAAAAAAAATAAATATTCAATGTTTTGCAGAGTATTATGAAAACGGTCTTTTTTCCTTTTTTTTTTCTTTTTTTCTTTTTTGCGCATACATTTTCTAATATTTTTACACCCCCCCCCCCCCCAACAAAACAAAATATTTTTATAACAGTTTTATGAATGCGAAATTATTTTTACACAAAATGTTTTTGCTTTTTTTTAAGTTTACGTCTTTTCGAAAGGCCCGTTCCATAAAAATTAAATAAATGTTCGATACGGCCGCGGTTTATTCTGAATACGTTGACTATTTTGTGAAATTTATAGAAGAGAAGTAAAATGACAAAGCTAAATAAAAACGAAAAAACAGGAAACTCGAGTCAGGCTGAAGGAGAACTTAGCTCGCTAAGAATATGCAAAAAAAAATTAAAAAAGCTTGATCAACGCTGGGGCATTTATCAATAGATTGATCGAATGTGTATTTTCATCCTCATTGTGAACTGAAACTGATGAAACCCAATTTGCAACGACTACTAGGTACTGAAATGTTTAATCCGATAAAGGATAATGATTTGGTTCATTGCAAAATTCTTCAAAATTTTTACAATTTCACCTGAACAGTCTACACCGGATTTATTAATTCTGTTACCAGAGGTTCTTTTTAATATCGCATGTACATATGTACAATCGTTAATAAAATATAAACTTTTATAATTAAATAATTATCAGCGATTTTTTTTTTTTTTTTTTTCTGAAAAACGTTCTAGTCAACAGCTTTGCAGTATAATATTAAATATTCCCTTAAAAAGTACAACCGAAATCGAACTTTACCGGTAATTCCATTTAAATTTTCCGCAGAAAAATCAAATGGGATTTGATCGACATTTTTAAATGAAGCAAATGAATTTTCAGTGTTTAAATTTTACATTTTAATGTAACCAATTTCTGAAGTAAATAAACATGGCAAAAACCTTAATTTTAAATAAAGTTTAACTTATCGTAAATAAGTAACGGACACAACTGTGTTAGAAGGAAATTATATTTACTTAACGTTTCGGCCGGCTTACACTGACCATCATCGGAAGCGAACTCATCTGCTGATGTTCAGTGTAAGCTGTCCGAAACATTAAGCAAATATAATTTCTTTCTAACACAGTTATGTCCGTAATTAACTTATGATGAGTAATCACTGTGAAAGCTTTATACATTTATTAAAACTTTAAAACCAAATTAAAAAATGAATAAACTTTCTTTTGTTTCAGAATAAAACTTTCTCAAATATTTTACGTGTGTAATAAACTGAGAAATAAAAAAAAAACAACAAAAAACAGTGAAATATTTAAACACTTAACCAAAAAAAAAAAAAAAAAAAAAAAAGGATATGAGCTACCCCAGTTTTAAAAAAATCTTCAAATTTCAAACTAGATAGTACAAGTTTAAAATCATCTAATGAATGTGCAATTGCAACTACCGATCATTCTGAAGAGTTAAGATTTTTGATTTTGTTTAAATTAAAATGTGCCGATAGATGAGACTATTCGAAATCACAAATTCCAAAAGAATTTTAACTTCATCCGATAATTGTTAGTTTCTAATTTCTACAAAACGAAACTCGGGTTTCAACTGAAATGGCTAAAAATAATTTCGAGTCTATCATATTTAGAATACAAATAAACGATGCAAATGGTAAACATCGAATATGTTAATACTTTTTTGGTATGTTTTTAATTATTTAAACCTATGTCCGATTATTGAACCATTTTGGATAATCTCTTTCGTAATTTTTTCTTTTTATATATAAACACACTTCTTCTTTTTTAAATCGCTAAACGCATGTGTCTTAGTTATTTCGTGTTTTCTTCTTATCGTATCGACTAGTAACCCTTTCTTTTTCTACTTATTCATTATTTTATATTTCGATATTCTTTAAAACATATGATACTATTGTACACTATTATTTTGTTTAATTTACTCACTACACGAACGATTTGGCTACAGATGGATTTTCAATGATGACTGCTACGAAAAATAAGTTCGGAAACCAAATCTCGACAGAAGTTTAGCAATGAGCGTTAACTAATTCCGTTGAGGTGAAAATTTGTTAATTGAAAGTAACAATATAACCCATTAAATATTTATCTTACACTTGACATTCATATAAATTAGGTTAATAAACGGATTCAAATTTTAATTTAATTTTCGAAATTTCTAAACCGGCTAGTTTTATTTAAAATTTCTTAGTCTTCCGTTTTCAGTAGCAAATTTAAGTAACAATGATATCAAAACGTCCTTATTGTACACCAAAGCAGATTATTACTCTTTCGACATGAATGTCTGATTTTTCAGTGTTGAAGATTTTTTTGCGTTATCAAATTTGCCTGGACACATTTTCGTGTAACGACAAACTTTATACATATACGGGAAATTTAAAGAATTGGTTATTATATTTAAAGAATACGAGCTTTTAAAAACGGTGTAAATTGTAATATTATCGAATGACGGGACACTGTCACAAGAACGGAAAGTCTCTGCTGATCTTGTTTGTGAACCACGTCTTCTTCTGTGTATGGTTTTTTGTATTCCAAAGTATTTTTTCCCAACATTTCTACTAGTTTTTTCATATTGTGCTTGCCATTCATCTCATTTATCATCTGCTCAATACAATAGGATACATATTCCATCCACGGTGTATTTTAACCTTTTCGATTCTATTATTTCGATTCTATTATTTCGATTCTATTATTTCGATTTATTTTTCTAACTGCTCTGTCCGCTATTTCGTTTCTGTCGATACCGCTGTGTCCAACTATCTATTTGAAATATATTATATTTTTCTTTTTTTTTTTTAAGTCTACCAATAATATTTAATATATTGCATATCAGGTTATCGGTGATGGATTATTTTCTAATTATTTTTTGTATTGCTGATATGGAATCTGTCAAAATTCAATTTTTTTTTATTTTATACCTTCCCGATTGTTCTTAATGCTCTCTGAATAAAGTTTTGGAAGTCGAAATGATTTTAAGTTATTTTTAGTTTTATTATATACCGTTGCGACACATACATACTTGTCCGCCCGTCTTCTTTTATTGATCCATCTGTGTAAATAATTTCGAATTCATTGTATTTGCTTTGTATTATGCTATTTAATATTTGTTCGTTTATATTATTATTCGTAATAATGTTCCTAAATCATGTGTATAAATATTTTCTTCAATCTAATCTAAAAACGTATCACGGCAGGAATGAGCGAAGTAAACAATCTAATCAGATAATCGGGATAACGAAAGCGACGCGCTATCTTCAAATAAAAGTAATTCCGAAACGCGTAATTTGCAAACGATATCTGTAATATTTTTTCATAATAATAATATGTTGTTAACTTGTTTTTTCATTCGGTGCGTTCTGAAAAAATTGAAATCTGGATGATGTTACGCTGTTGAAAATAAAAAATTCAGTCGATCGAATTAAATTTTCGTCTTATAACACAGGCTTCATTTTTCACACTTTTCCCACTACATACATACATACATAGTTGTTAATGCAAGAAGTTTATCTACATATTACTATCTCGACAATGTTCCATACTTGTGTAATGAAGCAGCGCTATCTATACAAGTACCAATTAAAACTATATAGTACAAAGTTTTGGCACGGAGAGCGCTCTACATAAAGTCGCTTTTGACTCTTGGTTAATGTCCGGTGTTTTTGAACTGCTACTTTTTATTTTAAAAATATTCAATAATTAAAAATCACGATTACAGCAGTTATTATTAGAAATGCGGGAGCAAAAAAAAGTACGACTTTTAAACATTTAAGTCGTTTTTGTCCGTTACGGTAACTTATCTCAGCGAAAATAGGAAACTTTTCTGTTCCTCTCCCTAGTAGCTTCACATCTTCAACTTGCACAACGGTACAATTCTGTTAACCACTATTGATTGATCTGTATAACGATAACCAAAAAAAAACAACAACGAAATGTAACTCAGAAGGTACACATGTAAATTCTCAGAAACTAAACCTGAATCCCCTTAAACAATAGAATAAAACGATTAGTACCTAACGAAAGCCCAAATTAAAGTATAAGAATATTTATAATTAGGAAATGAAAAATCATTTTTAGTCTCTTAAACTTTTTTAATAAGATTTTAAAAATTCCGGTTATATATCAAATACTGTTTTACGAAAAGATGAACGATATAATAAAATTAAAAACTGTCACTCTATTATTTCCTTTTTTTGAGAGCTACTAAAAATAAAAATATTAGATGAAATTATATGAAACATTATCTTATGGGAAAAAAAAAGTTATAATCGCTTTGATACCGAAACAAATTGCAGTGTGAAAATAAATTAAAATGAAAAATATCAATACTAAGAATTAAAAAATTCCATAATAATACGAAAAAAACAATGTTGGCTCCCAGGACAATCTCATTTTTAAACTTATTATGACACGTTGCACTTTGCATGATTGCGAGAACTCAACAATTAACTTTCCGAGACATCGTCTTAAGCACTTTATATGGAAGAATGTAAAAATGATATTCAAAATAGAAGAATATAATTCCATATATTATAGTTTATATCTTTTTTTTTTTTTTAAGAAACCAGAATTATATAAAAGAGCTTTTTGTTAAAATTATTATTGAAATTATAGCTAACGAAGCCGTTTCGACCATTCCATAAAAACGAAGGGAAAAAAATTAGCGGTTACAGGAAAGAAGATTTAAGGAAAAAACAACGTAAAATTATATTCCAATTTTAATTTGAACTATTACTATCAATATTGAAAGAACACACGAATCTTCTTACCGATAAATTATTAAACAAATTTTAAGTAATCAAGTACTTTACATTGGAAAAAAAAATGCACTGGCATAAAATAAAGTACAGAGCGCGACTTGTATTATTTTGACAATGAAAATTACTTTAGGAAAACTGGACGACAATGATCACGGTTTATCATTATGTCGATAAATTAATTTTTTAAAAAGTCGAAGTAATATATAAAATATCGTGATATTCGCTAAAATTAAAAATAAAAGAATCCAAAAAAAAAAAAAATAATAAAATTTAATTTAGTTGCCGGAAATTATTATAATGACTGAACTGAAATTCCAAAAAAAAAAAAAAAAGGAAAGAAATAAAATAAGGAAGGATTTTTTGAAACGTGAAATAATTAATACTATTTTATTAGGTTTAAAATTGATGTAGATGCAATTTTTTTTTACTGCGTAATATTCCATTGGAAAAAAAGTTTACCGCATTTGAAATGTACTGTTATCGGCGTATTCTGAAAATATCATGGGTGAAAAAAATTACTAATATCGAGGTACTTCAAAGAACGGGAAAGACCCTTGAATTAATGCTTACCATCAAGAAACGGAAGCTACAGTACCTCGGACACATCATACGAGGCCCCAAATACGAAATTCTGAAGGTCATTTTGGAAGGAAAGATAAATGGGAAGAGATCGAGAGGAAGACGACAAAATTCATGGATGGACAATCTTATCAACTGGTTCGACTGTCCTTCTATACAACTCCTCCGATCGGCCATTGTAAAAGAAAATTTTCAATCGTGGATCGCCAACCTTCAATTTGAAGACGGCGGATAAAGAAGAAGAATATTGTCACCGAGAAGAACCCACAAGGCGTAGCTCGATTGAAAGCGGGTAAAAATCGATTTCAAAATTTAAAAAATGTGATACAGAAAGACCGGGTAAACAGAGTTCCGGATAAGACGAAATTTTGGAATTTGCCGCACAAGATTTTCCAGCTGTATTCTAATAACTCCAAGTGTCCCGGATAGTGTTAATTTTTAGTAAATTACCCATATATATATATACTATAAATACTCGAATTTTTACGATTTGTATAGGTAAAGAATTTAAGCGATACAAGTTATAATACTGAGTCAGTAAATTTCGAAAAGAAATCGGTGTTTGTAATCGGCATCGTGAATAATTGGTTACATTGAACTTTCCATTCTGTAATATTTGTAATTTTTTTTTTTAAAAAAAACAATAACTACTGTTTTGTTTCGCTGATAAACGAAGATCTAAAAAACAAAAAAAAAAAAAAAAAAAAAATACTGCGCAGAAAAATCTTGTACAAAATAAAAATAACCGGAAATTTTCAATCACGTATGAATATTTCTTATAAACTTTGAACCTGCTGTTTGAAATGGAGCACAAATTTACTGCCAATTGTGCTAAGATGAAAACTGCGACTGAACAATGAACGGAGAACGCGCGATAATGCCGTTTAAAATTAGTCGAACGACCGGGGAATGGTTTTAAACGATCGCTAAAATTCCAAAAGGCTATGGTATCATGTGTAGCGTTACAGTATACGAAGACACTGGGGTTGCAAATTGTTTAAAAATGGCAAGAGTTATCCTTGAGTTGATGTGTCCGCATTAAAGGAATGCCGGCTTCATACAAAAAAGCTGATTTACAAAACCATGTGCCGGAAGGATGCATATTCGCGAATCCGGTATCGCACGTCGGCGTTGATGATTTAACACCGACTACAGTTCCGGACACACGTAAATTCCAATGACCCACCAAATACTAAATCGATGATAGTTTCACACAGATGTTCATTCCGTTATAGAAGCTACAATATTGTAGATCCCGAACAAAGAAGAATACAGAGACCGTAGGTACTTCTCTGTGTTTCATTTAGGGAATGAATATCTGAGCAGAAGTAGGTTAGATTAGCTAGAAAAATGAAAAATTATAACATTAGGATAATTAGAAAGAAACTTTATCGTTTTTTCTATGGACGCAAAATTCTCTCTGTATAATTTTACACTCCTACATTAGCTATTCTGTAATTTCTTTTTCTTTTTCTAACACAACAAACTGGTATTCATTTTCATTAAATACCCGATGCGTTTCGAAGACAAAGCTTCATGATCACGGGAATTATTATAATACATAAATTTAATAAAGACAATGACTGAAAATAGACATTGTTTATTGAAATACCTATATGTTAGCGATTGTCTTCATTAATCTTACTGCACAATAAACGTAAACAATAAGTGTATTTAACAGATATATCGATTATAACATTAAATTAAAATTAATGAAAACAATCGATAACATATATTTCAACAAACAATGTCTATATTCCGTCATTATCTTTATTAAATTTATGTATTATAATAACTCCTGTGGTCATGAAAGTTTGTCTTTGAAACGCGTCGGGTATTTAATAAAAATTAAATAATTGTTTTATATCGGTGTATTTAAATTTACTTACTGTACAATAAACGTAAACAATAAGCGTACTTAACAGATATATTGTTTATTACACTTAATCGTGAGGTTCTGGATATCAGAGAGAGTACAGCAATTTAATTAGTACACTAACTTCACTTAATATGTGTCCGATGTGTTTATGAAACTTAAGCTTGGAGTCTAAAACAACTCCAAGATATCTTACTTCCGGTTTCCAATGCACAAATTACCCCTAAAATTTAATGGATTTTGTGAGATATAGTAGCTTTTTCTGTTTCTAGTGCAGTAGATCGCTTGAGTTTTTTTCGGGGTTGATATATAGATTTTCCATTTAGTGAAATAGGCCTGGATTTAGTCTACGGCTGACTGTAGATTTCGGATGATGTTAGTTGCAAGTTTGTCTGACGTGAGTATAGCTGTGTCGTCGGCGAAGATTGACGCCACGCAATCATCTCACGAGGGAAAATCAGCTGTGAAAATATTGTAAAGTGCTGGTGACAAGTAGGCTCCTTGAGGGCATCCGGCGTCACCTGTAAAAGCTCTCTCTAATTTGCATTGCCCTATATGCACTTCGAAAGATCTATTGCTGAGAAAGCTCCGAACAATTTTGGTAATGTAAGAAGGGAAACCACTTTTTTTTTTATCATCTTGTAGATAAGTCCATCCTGCCAAACCGACTCGAATGCTACCTTGATATCCAATAAAAAAAAAAAAAATAGATAAAGGCGATGTGAAGTTACTTATTGTGATCTTTTTTTATCCTCATGAGCTGCTGGATTGTATTGTGTTTTCTTCTAAACCCGAATTGTTGGGGAGGTAACATATTTTTAGAGTCCAATGTGAGCTCTATTTCTTTTAGTATTATTTTTTCAAGAATTTTGTCTATTGTTGGAAGAAGACTGATCGGACGTCTCGATGTTGGCGATTCAGCGGGTTTTTCTGTTTTTTTTTGTTTTTTTTTTGGTAGGTATAACTTTTGTATTTTTCTATGCCCGAGGAAAATAACTTTTAGCGTCAAATATGTTAACCCTTTTGGGAGCGGTAGAGCTTTGAGACAGCAATTATTTATTCCATCGATTCCCGGGTTTTTTTTTTTTCGTTTAAGACCCTTTCTAATGTTAGAGATTTCAGAAGTTGAAAGCTGACCAGGCATTTTCGATACTTTCATGTAGGTTATTTACCGTATTAGTCACTTCGTTTATTGTCTCGAGATTACTAAGGTTTTGCAGACAAGGAATGATTGGCAGCGAATTTCGCAGCAAGTAGTCAGCATTTTTCCTTAGTGTTGATGAAGCTCGAGCCATTTTCGTTAAGTGTAAGAATGGTGTTATATTTCTTTCTTAATATTCTGGAAAGGTTTCACATGTGGTTAGAGTTTCTGTCGAGTGAGAATAACAGGAAATTCCGTGACTTATTCTTAAATTTGGAAACTTTCTCTCTTATGCAGGGTTTTTTTTTTCGCTGCTGTCTGTGGTGTGCTTGATTTGATTGATGAATTGAATGATATATTCATCAATTTGCTGGCCGTATTTCAAAGACGGGCCAATTGGCTTTGCTGAAATCGTACGTCATGAAATTGATGCCGACAACTGAACCTGGGGAGATAATCACTGGCAAGTGATCGGAACTCAGATCAGTGAAAGTTTCGATAAATGATACTGCCTCTGGGGTGTTTTTGATTAAGACATACTGGATAGAAAGGTTTCCTCGTCGATTTGCTGGGATATAGCTATGTTCGCCCGGATATAACATGCTGGTATTTATATTACTAAGTTTATTGTGGAGCATATTGCCCCGGTCGTTGGTCCTAGAGCATCCCTATGATGAATGTCTGCAGTTAAAATCGCCGACGAATATCGTTTTGCTATTGATGGAATTTAATTTATGTCATCGGAAAATAGGTTCTGTCGATTCCGATTGTATTGAGCAGTGCCTCTGGGGAAGTAGTAGGAATAAATGTCTATTTTATTGCCCAACGGAGCATCAATCTAGATTTCAACATTTTCAATAACGTTAAGGTTTAGAACAGGTAGAAAATTGTATTTAAGATTTCGTTTGACTATCATTGCTACTCCTCCGCCTCGTGAATTCGGTCTATCATTTCGGTGGACGAAGAAGTTACGATATTTTATAGAACAATTAACAGATAGCCAGGTTTCTGTTAACAAGCAAATGTGAATGTTCCGTTCTATTAGGAATTTGAAAAATTCCTTTGATTTATTTCGAATGCCTCCTGCATTCCAAGTAGCTATTTTTATCATATTATCCATTATGATAGGAATTTGAAAGCTACGTTTGTAATAACGTCAAATGGCTCTCTTTTGCTTTTGCAATCGCGTAAACCAGAAATCAGTTCGAAGGTTAATACTTTTAATTCTTCAGATGAGCATAATTCCTCACTCGAATTTACAGATTTTACTATACTGACAAAAAAGTAGCTGCAGGAGCGCTCGTGGGCGTATTTCTCATAGGCACCGAGGCATTGGATCTGGCTGAATTTTGCCTCAATGAGTTGGTAAAATTAATTTCATAACTTTACCTTATAGTCGTGACTGGCTGCCTTCTAGTGAGTACTACGTTGGCTTTACTGGTTGTGTAACCTGAAATTAGTGTAGAAAAAAAAAAATATATCAGGGATACTTAACACGGTTTTTTAATTGTTCTAATTCGAATTCGGTGCCAAATTTAAAAAGCGTTAATATTGTCGAGGAATAATCATGATATTCCTTTAAGGCATATTTTACTGCAACATATATATCATCTTTCATCAAATAATCGATATTTTTTTTTAAAACTATTTTATTTCACAAAGCGAGGAAGTGAAGGAAACTGAAGGAACCACGAATTGAAAGGAAGACTAGGTTGAACAGACAAATAAAGGAAGTGACTGTTAGAAAGGGAGGAAGTGTATATATTCGACCAAAATCTGAGATCGAAATTTGTACACAATGACAAGAGATCAGAAGATGGGATTTTTTTGAAGAAGAAGGGAGAAGAAACCGCAACCCAAGCCAAAGAATCAGCCGTCTTATTATCAGAGATACCAGAATGGACAGGAACCCATAGAAAATCAGTATGGATCCCATGCAGAGAGAAGAAAGAGTCCAAATGAGAGAACGTATACAGAGAATAATAAAGTCACAGGAGTAATCAGGAGGAGATATCCTGAAGAGCATTCGTGGAGTCGGAAATGATCATAAACTGGGAAGAAAAACGATTAGGGGAGATAAAAGTAATGGGACGTAAAAAAGCCCCATCAGCTCGGCTGTAAATATGGAACAGAAAGAAGGAAGACAAAAAGATTCAAAGAAGTTATAATCTGGAAGAATAAAAGAAGCAGCAACACCATCAGGCCCTTTAGAACCATCAGTGAAAATGTTTACATGAGAAAGAAAGAGAGAATTGACGGTGCCGTAGAATTCCTGTTTAATTACTGCTGGAAGGAGAGATTTCGAAAGTGCAAGCACAATAAATACTCCGGGAGGATGGTAGAGATCACTGAAGTTAAGGGAGAAATAAGGTAGACTATTAAAGGAAATTGCGTACGGCCAAAATGAACTAAGACGGAGAGAAATAAGAGATGAGATAAGAATTTTCCTAGGCACAAAACGCCATAAAAATTATGCGCAGTAATTTTAAATGGTAATATGTATTTTCATCAGTGATGAGACTGTAAATGGTGCTGTGGAGGTTTCAAATTTGTTTTCTTTCTTTGAATCTACGTTTCTATCGTAGTAGGTATCACTTCATATTTTTGTAGTATGTATATGGAGCTGCTACAAAACCAAAAAATTTTCAAAATGAACTTAAGCAGCTACTAAACACTAATTCACAAGTGTTAATTATGGGAGATCTAAATGCTAAACAGACTGCCTGGAATAATTTTAATTCTAATAAGACAGGAAAAATTCTATTAAACGTAACTACAGCAAATAACTTACAAATTAGCTTCCCGCTAGGACCAACATTTTTTCCGAGCAACGTCGCAAATAAACCGAGCGTTCTTAACATAGAGTTTTTACGAAAAATTTTAATAAACTTACAACTTCAAAATCAATAGAAAACCTATCCTCTGATCATAATCCAATCACTTTTACAATAAATGATCAAGTATAATCGATCCTTGTTGAAATTTAATTATAGTAAAGCAAAATGGAAAGTCTATAAAAAACAGATACAAACGCATATAAAAATACCTACAACATTAAGCACTAATAATGAAATTAAGAAATATATTGAACACCTTAACTATGTACTACTGCCGGCGGCAATAAATCACATTCCACTTAAATCTCCAAATAAAATAACACGAGTAATCTCAAAAAATACAAAATAACCTTAAGTAAAATTAAAATCCGTCTTAGGAAAAAAATCCAAAAAGGAAATAACAAATCAGCCTTATATAAAATAATATACAATCATCTATGTAAGCTAGTTAGAAACAAATTAAGAATAGATCGAAATAACCGGTGGAATAAATTTCTAAAAAATTTAACACCTAAATATAATTCTTTATGAAAGTTAAATAAAATTTTTTGTAAAAACCATACTGAACTAGCGCCAATGAAAATACCGAATACAAACAATGGTTATGCGTATGATTTTGAAAATAAGACAAAAATTCCAGCAAAACATTTCGATAGGATACAAAGACAAAATCAAGGATTATCTACTCACAATCATGTTAAAAACATCAAAAGAACAATCCATAAGTACTTTTCTACAATAGAAAACAATACAACAAATTTAATTACGCAATTAGCCCTAAGGAAGTTATCAAACTCATAAAAAATTAAAAAAAAATTCTGTAGGACATGATAAAGTTAGCATCAGAATGGTTAAAAAGGATAATGGCTGTTGTATTCATTTTTAATTCATGTTTTAGATTAAGTTATTTCCCACCAAAATGGAAAATCTCGCAGACAGTAGGGAAGACTGGGGACAATTGGAACAGTAGGACAATTGAAACACTCTCCAAAATAATACTGCCAGTATTTTTTTTACTCATGTGAACATTGATATGAATTGTTTCAAACATACAGTTTGCAATTACTACTCGTTCATTGACTAAAACCGGCAGTAACCACGTATGGAATAGTTAAAAGAGTTTAGCGTTGTGTTTGAAAAATTTTGTACTGTGATTATAATTGTGATACATCGAAAAATAAGATAAATATCCCATTTTTAAAATATTTATTATGTATTTTAATGTTTTATCTGTTGATAGTGCTATTAGTATTTGTAAAAATTTTAGTCAGTTTACAGAATATAATGATCTTATTAAATTACCTACCATAGGGACAATTGAAACAGTAAATGAAAGTATAAAATTATACGTTATGTGTTCTTTGAACTCTTTTCCCTTATTTCCCCAAATAGTTCGTTTCTGAATTAGTTAATTTTTGCGATCATACGAGAAATTGTTCCTCGTAAATGGTATTGTTTATAAAAACGATTGACAAAAATGTTATTAAATAGTATAAAAACTATAAAAAGGTAATTTTAAATGGGAAGCAAAAAGGTTGCAACATCATTTGAAATCTAGTAAAACGAATTTTGATTTTTACATCATCGTGGCCATAAAAATTTACGTAAGGACGAGTTTTGTGTTGCTCGACATAAAAATATATGAAGTATAAGAAGAAACTAACATGAATATAGAAAACAAATTATGATTCACAACCTATATCTAAATATGCAGAAGCATATAGGGAAATGGTTGACAACAATCTCTCTATACGATCTGCTGCAAAAAAATTAGATTTGAACCATGTCTCATTGAGTAGATACGTTATAAAACAAAAAAAAGCAACTGAAAAACGATCTGTGACTCAACCATGGATTACCGATACGTAAGACGCGTATTCAACCCAGAGTAGGAAAAAATTTTTGCTGCATATATTATTAGAACGGCTAATGTATTTTATGGATTATCCGTCAAAGAAATACGAAAACTGGCATATGAATTGGCCATAAAGTATTCAATTAATGTGCCAGAAACATGGATTATAAATCGCCCAGCAGGAGTAGACTAGTTTAATGGTTTCATGTAACGTAATTCGTAGCTTTTAGTTCGTTGTGCTGAAGCTACAAGTCTGTCGAGAGCTACGAGTTTTAATGCTAATAATGTCGAACTATTTTTTGATAACTTAATGGAAGTTATGGGTCAAAAAACCAGTTTGAAGCAAAAGATATTTATAGTATTGATGAAACCTGGACAATTTTCTGCGATGAGTAAGATCCACTGTTGACGTGCCCAAAAAAAAAAAAAAAAAAAAAAGAATTTTCTGCTTGGTTTGTTTGAAATCTTATGGTTCAAGCCGACCTAAAGAAAAATGGGTCCCACCACGAATGCACTCGACAAGAATTATCCTATATGTGCCATAATTGTCTTTCTGAATAATTCATAAAGTAATTCTCGAATTATCTAAGCAATTCTTATTTTTCATTAATAAATATTAACTTTTTATTTTGATATAGTGATTTAATATTTTATTATTATTTTTAGTAGTCGGTATGCATGAATAATGTAATAAGGTATCAGTTAATTTTTATCGTTTATAGTATATAAAAAATAAATATTTCAAATAGTTGCGTATTATTCATCACTGTTGTTTCAATTGTTCTTGGATTCTGTTTTAACCGTCCCCCTACCAGGGACAATTGAAACATTTAAAGTATTATCATTTTTTTTCCAATATTTTTTGACTATATGGGAATAAGACAGACATGTAAATATATTTACAAACTTTACACATTGTGTAAGCAATATACTATAAATTAATTTAAAAAATAAATATAGGTTGGTTGTAAAAAAATAAAATATGAAAATTGTTTCAATTGTCCCCAGTCTCCTCTACCTGTACCTAAGCCTGGTAAAGATGCTTCATTGGCCCATAACATACGTCCCATTAACTTATTAAGTAATTTAAGTCAACTATTCGAGAAAATTATACTGGTTACATTAAGGAAGTACAGTGATGAAAATAATAAAATATCTGATAATCAATTTCGCTTCCGATCTAAACTAAGTACAACCATTCAATTAACTAAAATCTGTAACAAAATTACTGACGGTTTTAATCTAAACAAACCCACAGATGCTTTATTAATTAATATCGAAAAAGCGTTTGACACATGGATCGAAGGTATAATATTTAAACTAATTAAGCTTAAGTATCCTGGAGAATTAATATGTATATTAAAATAATATTTACTAAATCGAAAGTTTTATGTCAAAATAAATGATTATGAGTCACCCATGGAGTACATAACTACTGGTGTGCCGCAAGGGAGCATTTTAGAACCATATTTATTTATAGTATTCTTAAGCGGCATACCCAAAATTAAAGGGGCTGAAACATACCTGTATGCAGATGACACTACGATTGTGATATAATACCTTTCATTTTCAGAAGAGACTAAATTTTTTGATACGCTCTTATGACCATGTACCGAGGTAATGCTATATGAATTTGTGTTTAATGTATATTCCTTCGTTCTCAGATTAATAAAATATGGAATTTACCTACGGAATTCTGTACTATCCTTGATATATAGTATGTACAAAACTAAAAATCCTTAGTCAACTGAAGACGTGTCAATTAGAAATGTAAATTTCACAATTCCAGTAGTTTCACTTCTTTTGGTTGAAAGAATATGAATGTTGACACATTATATGCCGATTAAATATGAAAGATTCGGTTATAGTTCCAGAAATCTATTAAAGTTGGACTTTTTTTTATTTTTTCTTGTATTTAGGTACGTTTATCGGCTTGAGTTTTCCGTGATTTTTTCTTATTGTTATTGTCGATCACAATTTTCGCTCCGTTACTTTTAGTTTGCTTCTGAAGATGGCCAGTGTGGGCTATAAACATACTCTTATAAATACCATATTGTTATATTGTGTAGGAATGGCATATTAAAATCATACAACTTTTTCGATATAACTTTTTTTTGAATTTCAAAATTAAACTGAATTTCCCCAAGACATTCGAGATGAAATTGACTTAGAATTTCATCAGGAAATTGTATTTAAGATTATTCCAATAAGTTATATCCCAAAAAAGTTCTATATGAATTCTTTGAATACGAATTGTGTTATGTGGTATTGCAATATCTCATAAAAATATTGTCTGAAAATTTTGTTTAATTAGGTGACGACAGAAATTACAAAATAAATAATTAAACTAACCGCTAATAATCACATGGAAGACAACCGTAAACTTGCATGCCATCATATGCGCGCTAATTAATGTGCAGAAGGGATGCACACACGGGACTGCATTTGTATCGCGACAAATGAATCACAATATCAATTTCAAGTGTAGTCTTCCATGTATACTCACAATGCATATAATAATTGCCTGGAATAATATGCCTACGTCTGTGCAACTAGAATTGAGGTGATAATCTACGAAGAACATAAAGAAGAATTATATTTTTGATGTCCATTGTCTTTACATTGTGACAACGATATCTTGACGAAAATTTTGGAAACATATACAGCTCAAAACCATGTATATAAATCTCAAATTTAAACGAGTTAAATACACAAATGTCAAAAAATTTCGCATAAATGAACAGTTAACTTCCTTGAATGATGTTTTTAAGGTAATGTAGAAGTCACAGTTAACTTTTTTTAACAATAAGAATATAGAAAGTTGTTTTTTAATAATTATTTAAGTCGAAACATGCTAGCAAAAAAAAAGAAAAGGGAGAAGAAAAAGTAATTAGGCGGTTCGCATTGTATCAAAGTGTGTAGATCTAGGTATATCTTTAGACCTCTTTTTATTGGCATAAACAATTTCCTAACCTCACAGGTGCTTACAAATACCAAAATTATTTCACAAATAAACTAGCAAAAATTTCACTATATCAGTTAGGAGGTAATTTATATAAACACATACTTTAATTTCGTCTTATATAAATTTAAATATATTTTCTGATAAAGTTTAATTTTGGACAATCATCGGGAAAGGTTATGTTGATGAAACATAACTTTTCCCGATGATTGTTCGAAATTAAACTCCATCAGAAAATATGTTTAAACAATATTTATATAAACAACGAACATGTTTTTCGGGAACATAGTTACATAATTATAGTATATTACAAAATATATCACACGATTATGGGACTATATTCCCGAAAAACATGTATCGTTGTATATATAAATATTGTTTAAATATATTTTCTGATAAGGTTAAAAAGTTATTTCAACTATTATTTTGCAGATGGTGTTGAGAATCATAATTATGAAAAAGTTATAGAGATACCTCATTATCTTCAATGAAGCATTTAAGCCTGTCGGGGAAAGATATATTTGTGTGTGTGTATGCATATAATTGACTAATGGGAAATATTTAGTTTCAGAGTTCTTTCTGACACACACACACAAATATATGTAGTGCCCTTTGACCCCTTTTGCCTTCATTTCTGTCTCTTTCTCTTCTATACTTTGTATAAAATGATCAAAATTTACAACGTAATTCTTACTGACATCAACACAAAAAAAAATAACATAATCACAAAAATCCTTATCCTAATATTTAATTTTCATTATATAAAATGAAGACATTTTTCGTTACATAAAATTGGAACATTTTTTTGGGATATTTTTTCTAATGGAGGGTAGCTTAAGAATTACGTTGTAATTAATATATACATATATATATATATATATATATATATATACTCAATGAATAAATTGTATTGTTTGCATTGTTTTAAAAAAATTTTAAATGCTTCATTAAAGACAATGAGATTTTTAGCGCCATCTGCAAGACAATAGTGAAACAAATAATACAGGTAGTGAATAATTTTTCGATAGATAGAGCAGTAGTTTAGTTTATAGAACATTAATTTTGACGCTTTCAATGTTCAAATTCTTCCCCTAATAATATCAAATATTAAAATACAATCGAAAGTAATATTACAAACGATGAATAAAATCTATGTATGAAAATTTTACTATGATTTCGATATGTATTAAAAATAATGTCAGTGTATAACCTAAATTAAATTTAAAAAATTGGTTATTGAAAATTAAACTAAAAATATTTATAATTACGTAATATTTTATACGGTGGACAAAAAATTTGAGAAATACCTTGTTTCATAAAAAAAATCAAATAGCGACCTCTTTAGAAATTTAAAAATGTTTTAAAAATAGATAACTATTTACAGTTTAATTTAAATTTTATATGTATTTCTCATTAAACTATTTTCATTTAGATTGCAAAATCAAAATTAAAAATTAATAAAATAGACAAAAGATCGACGGTAGTTGCATTATTTATAGAAATTTTTTATAGTATACATTAAGTTTCTCTCTTGTAAAAATTTTTTTCATCGAGCATTTGGTTCTTTTGGGGCTATCCTCCCGGGGATCCGCCACTGGTGCATATATACTAATATATATGTATAATGTATGTATGTATGCATATATTTAAAATGAGTACATCAATTAAGGGTGATGATGCAAAGACTAACAGTCAAAAATATAACAAAAGATTATGTTTAAATAGCATAGAAATAGGAGATATTAAAACAACTCTTGGCAAGAAACAATATTTATTTATTTATTTATATACGGCTTTAATACTACTATGAGGTTACCAAGCCGCACCTATGATATTAATTACAGAATATAATATAAATTATAGTTTTTGAGGAATAAGAAGAGATCATTTATATATAGACTATTATTATACAGTAATTGGGATACGTTTGAAGATAGATTAAATTTTTGGTGGAATTCGGATAAATTATTGCAACTTGTTAGGATATGTCGGAGAGTAAACTGAGAAATGTTACAGAAGGGACAGGATGGAGGAGGTGTGTTGTTGAAAAGTATAAATGGGTTACATTAGTATGACCGAGTCTTAATCTGAGCAACTTGAGAACTCCTAGAGAGCGGATGTATTTGGAACCAAGCCTGTGCCCAGAATTTTTAAAAGGGGGGGTTTTGAAAATTTTCTTGGCACATTTATTTTATAAATAACAATACATTTTTCACTACTATTCATATTATTAATACTTTCCATCATTTTGATTTATATATTAATAATTTACATAAATGAATTACCGTGTAAACATTAATAAAAAGTACATATGTTATTGATTATACTGGTAATAAAAAATTTTGCATAAAATATTAATGAAATACCTAAAAATATGGAACATATTTTTTCTTTTCTCTTTTAAAGGTAAAAAAACCCTAAAAAATCAATATTTATTTAAATTTTTTTTTTTTTTATCAGATTTCTGTGTATTTATAATAACTATTTTAGTTCTCATGGGGGAGGGGTTACCCCCCCTCGTGGACACAGCCTTGTTTCGAACGTATGTACGTTATATGATCCTTTCATGATGGCTTTTTATCAAGCAGGATTCCTAAAAACTTGACTGTTTGTACTTCTAGAATTGGTGTGGAACACAGTGTCAAAACTATATTTTGTTGTTTGCTTTTGTTATTTGAGAAGATTATGTAATTTGTTTTCTCGGCGGATATTAGAAAACCATGGCCGTGGCTTCAGGTGTTGATGTTGTTTATTGTTGGCAGTATTATTCCAGCGACGATGCTTGAAAAGATATGCTAACATCATCGGCGAACATTCTGATAGAAACTACTCGTAGCTTCTCGACAACTGAAGTAATATCGTTTAGCGCAAGCAGGAACAAAATAGCATTCAAGGGTGATCCTTGAGGTACCCCGTTGAAGACTGTTCTTTCCTCTGATAAAAAGTTGCCTATTTTAACGCGAATCTGTCTGTCAATAAGGAAATTTTTGATTATGTTTGCTAAATTACCATCTATCCCGATTTGATGTAGTTTTTTGAGGATGAGGTACCGCCATACGCGATCATAAGCCTTAGAAAAATCGAAGGAAACTGCGACTGTGGAATTGAAATTTATGAATGATCTTCCAACGTTTATGACAAGATCATTTACCGCTAGCTGTGTTGATCGTTGCTGTCTAAAACCATATTGGTGGATAGATAGTATCTTGTTGTCTTCGAGTGCCCACGAGACCCTTTTGTTTAGAAATTTATCTAATATTTTACCCAGTATGCTTGTGAGTGCTATTGGTCTATAGAGAGTTCTTATTCGATTTGGGGATCGGGATTATGATGGCGTTCTTCCGATTTTTTAAAACCTTTGTTGCAAATTGCTAAAAGATACTCTAGTGCTGTAATGTGTAGATGCTTTACCATTGTGGATGTGTCTATTAATGCATGACGTTAATTCTTGCCATGTCAGATTTTTATTATACGATTCTTCGTTATTATAATTAAATGGGATTAAAGATGTCTCTGCATTATTTTTGATGTTCAAAAACTGTTGGGAGTAGTTGTGATCAGATGATATCGAAACGAAGTACTCCGCGAACCTGTTTGCAATATGGATCGGTTCTTCCATTGTCGTCTGTCGAAATTATCGAAGATAATTGTTTCCGACCCCGTATTTTTTGAACGCTTGCCCCCATGCTAATTTTAACGAACTTTTGAAGTATATCTCAGAAACAAATTTATTCCAACTTTCCGTTTTGGCTTTCCGAATTGCTTGCATCGTGTTTCAGCTCTTTGCTTTTTGAATGCTTCCAAGTCTTCTTTTAACTTTGATCTGCGGAACTTACAAAGTGCTTTTCTCCGTTTCCGTATAGCCAAATGAAAATCTTTTGACCACCAAGGAACAATTTTCTAACGTATTTTCCCCGATGTCTTTGGGATTGACTTCGCTGCGACAGATAGGATAAAGCGTGTCAAGCTCTCAATGTATTCTGTTATTCGAAAATGAATTCGGTACAGTATTTAAAAGCAAATTTACTTTATAATCTTACAACCGAACAACAACTTCAAATTAAAAAATTCGAGAGACCATTGCCAAATTTAAATATAACAAGTATTTCGTTGGGTAAAAGACAGTTTAAACAAATTTTTTTAAAAAAAGAATTTCATAATAATACCGAATGGTTGTGTGAATGTTACGTAAAAAAATGTATTCTTTAGTTTTTCGTATATTTTAATTGATAGTAAAGAATTGTAAACAATAACCACCGGTGTTAATGATATAAATCACTTAACTCACCGCATTAAAAAAAATTGACTCGTTTGCTGTACGTACTAAAAATATTTCAACAAAATTTACATTTTCCTCGATTCAGTTCCCCTATAGCTTCACATTTAAACAGGGCAAAAAGTAATAGCTTAAAATAATGAAAATGGTAGACATAATTAATATTATAATTAATTGTGTTAGGTTCTGTAGTATTTTTGCATATTAGCCTTAGGAAGTCATAATGAAACAAAAACATCTAATGCTGAAATTTTTAAAGGTTTTGGTAAATTTCAGTTTAGAATTAAATGCCGCTGTTAAAACTCGTTTAGAGAGCAGTATTCAAAGGAACGATAAAAATAATTCAGAGTGAAATATCGTATATCATGTTGGAGGTATGTCGAGAATAAATTTCAAAACAGATAAAGGAAGCGTATTTTTTAGTAGTAATTACAGAAGAAACTAATGACTTTTAAATGTGTTCCAAATAGTCACTGTTTACCCCGCTATATTCATTTATTCCCATAAGACATGATAAACACTTCCAACGTGCTTACTTGAACAACTTAAAATACATACAATAAACGAACATTCTAACAAACTGATTGTCCAAACGTAAGATGAGGCATCTTCTGGGGGGCGTGTATCCATTTCTAAATAAAATAAAACAAAATAACGAGTTATCATCTGTCCACGGAGCACAAGAATTCAAATCAACTCCTAGTGCAGCTAATTTGTTAAATTTTTGCTGTTAAATAAATTTAAAACGACATTTCGTTACTTTTTGCACAATTATGATGACAACAATTGAGGATAAAAGATGGTTTTCATCTTTGAAAAAAATCCATGTCCCGAGAAAAATTAACGGCACTAGCAATAGTATCGATAGAAAAAGATCCCTGATTTTTATATATTATACAAAATTGTTCACTCACAATAATATGCCGAACGCGATAAATAAAATTACAATTAATATTACGTCCCAGATTTTAATAGAAGAGTAACAGAAAAATTTGGTATATAAAAAAAATAATGGAGAATGAATTTTCTTTTTCAATAAGATATTTTACCTAACGATTCTTTACACACGTTTTATGTTCAATTAGTAAAAAATTTTGGCGTACAAGTGCAACGCCCAAATGGTTTAATATATGATTGAATTATTTGGTCACAGATAAAAGAGATAAGGATTTAACACGTACGGGCAAGAAATGAAAATAAAAAAATTAAATAAAAAATGTTAATATCATCAAAATATGCAAAAAATACGCAGAACTTGAATAAACACGATAGAGAATCTAAATTATATTGCACGAGGTCTGAAGTAGTTGAGGAAGAACGATTATCGCTTTTAATGGAAAATGTTAAAGATTAGAGTGAAGGAGTGACAAAAACCTACGCAATTGGGACTCATGTCTAGTTGAGTAGCAGGCTACTGAAGTTATAGAGTTGTTGGGCTAGAGTAATGTTGCTAATTAACTTTTCAGACAATTACCTCAGCTTACCTTTCGCGTATCGTCTAAAGCAGAATATAATTTCTTCTTCGTCCGAATGGTGAAAAGGGTAAAATGGAAGGCTGCACAGAGACAATTAGTCAATACCCGTGCAACATTTATGTAGCCAGTGAATCGATTAATTTCGGTAAATACTGTCAACGATATCATCGGTGTTACGGTAGAAACTGGTAGTGTTGCCTGGCTGGAAACTTCGTATGTCACCTGCCAAGCTTTAGAAGAAACTGACTGATGAGTTGCTCGCAATGAAGATAAAAGCTTAACTTAAGAGGATTTCTGTTCAAACGACATATAGTAGAGGAGTAAGCAGGCGGAGTAGGCGTGCTTGTTTCTTTCTCTATGCTGGTTCGGAGTTGGAGAATACAAGAATGTGTTCAGATTTCAAAATTCTGATGTGTTATAAATGTGAAGAGAAAAACACCTCAACGCGCTGAAACTGCAACCATTACCTTTTTATTGTAGCCGTAAACGGAAAAAATTACCAGTTCGGCATATAATTATTCAAACTAAGGTTAAACATTAAAAGCACAGAAGTAGAAAGATGTTTAGATTTCCTTCTTTTCTTCTACTATATTAAAGATAAAGTTAACAATTTCTCTTACCCGTTCTCGTTTCTGCAATTCACGTTTGCGTTCGGTAGTGGTTTTCGTTTTTGGAAACGTAATGAATACACTTCTTGCAAGTTGATGAATAAGAAGTCCCACCATAGGGGGAGAAGCATGCAAAGACTATATTGATAATTTAATAATACCATCGAAATGCAAAATGCAAAAAAAAAGATTATTTATGTGTTTTTCGGCAGTTGAATAAAATTTATGGTATAAATTATTCGTTGTATTTTTTTTTTTTTTTATTGTATAAAATTAGGACATTTTTGTTATAAAATCTAATGGGGGCCAGCCAAAGAATTATGTTGTATTTTTTGATCATTTTATACAAAGTATAGAAGAGAAAGAGACAGAAATGTAATCAAAAGGTGTCAAAGGGCACAGCCCCTTGCGAAGCCAAAATGACCGAGTTTATATATATATACAATTTTTGCTTACGTTTTAAAATAAGATTACATTACAAGCTTTAAAAATAATGGTCGCTTTTTACTATGCTGCTTACATGATGCATCTGTTTTTAAATTTCCTGTCTCTAGATTAGTAGATTAATAGAGTACTCTATTGTAAATAATAATATAGAAAAGAAGTTGACTGAATGTCAAATTATCGGACTTGAAAAGAAAAATATAATAGTAATACTAACAACAACAACAATAACAATAATAATAATAAAAATAATAATAATAATAATAATAATAATAATAATAATAATAATGATAATGATAATGATAATAAACAGTTACAAATAACACCAGAATCTTATTCGAAGATGTCATCAATGAAATTGTATTGCTGACAACAGAAAAAAAGGGAAAAAAGAGCCACATGTTCCTAAGAATGAATTATACCTTCTCACGATTCGCTCTTACGCACATGTACATACACACACACACGCAGAGCTATACACAGAATTCTATTTGTTCGATTACGACCACATGTAAATGCATTTATAAAGCGGATGTGTCATGCTTGTGTAGGTACCGTTTTAATTTCATTATCATTATCACCGTTTTTTTTTTAAATAAAAAGTGAGACATAACCGACGACTGACTGTTTTTAATCCATGTTCAGTATGCCGAGGGAGAAACTTCGGTCGTTAGTCGATTTGAAAAGGTTTCTTTTTAAGAAGGAACCTACATGTATATATACTTTAATAAGATTATTTTCCATTTCTCGTACTCTTCCGGAATTTGAAAATAATCGCAGACACAACCTTAATAATAAGATATTGCAACATTGAATTTCAGTTAAACTAACATTTTAAATTAAAAAAAAGGGGTCACTGTTGCATTTTTGTCCGTTAAAAAAAGTATGTTGAACTGATGTTTTCGATGAGTACGCTGAAAGGTAGAACGCGCCAGTGTGGCTTTAACAATTACCGGTAAGTAGGAAGGATTGCGAGAAAAGACGATATTCGGCAGAAGGAAATTGAAAAGTTTTTCGTTATTATGGTTCGGAGGACGTGTAATTTGAGAAAATTTAGGTTTTACATATCTTCGTTACTTCGTGTAAGCACTTGCGAAATATAAATTTGCGCTAATACACATCGTTCCTTAGGAAAAAGTGCAGCAGTTACGAACAGAGTCATTCTAAGAAGTTTACGTTCGAAATCCGGTATAAAATTCATAAATGCCAATTACAAACGTAGCTTTTTTCTTTTAATTCTCCAACTCGGTATTGCAACAATTGGAATTACTTAAATTCTTCAGAAACACAAAATTTAAAGAAGGAGGAAATATTTTTACTGGTATTATATAGATTTATTAAAAGGAGAAAATTAATCAATCAAAACCATCTGGCAGCTTGTCATTATCGGATATAATTTATCCGGCGAATTTAAATTTCCGTGGAAGCGAAATAAAAATTGAACTAATTCAAAAGGTCGATCAAAAACTAAATTTGTATTTCAGAACCTTTCTAAAAATGCTCCGACTAGAAAAATGGTTTGCGGTCGGAGGCAATAATTGCCTCGCCTCGTTGATTATTAATTCATTTAGTTAATTTTATAAGGCTCGAATTTGATTTCCTGGAGTAGGGAGCCGTTTAAAGTTTTTTTAATAGAAATATCAAAATATTAAAAGTACGTTATTTTTTCGTTTTTTTTAAAAATAAAAATAAAAAAAAAAAAAGCAATTAGACAATATAAAAGTAATTAATGGTAGGCTTTCCCATTAGAAATAAAATTACACACTTTAATTACTACTGCGTAAAACTTTTCATTTAGGTCAGTGGTTTCCAAACTTATTTGGTCTACCGCCCCCTTTCCAGAAAAAATATTACTTGGCGCCCCCTGGAAATAATTTTTTTTTTAAATTTTAATAACAATTAAACAGAAAGATGTATGTATTAATGTTTCTCTACCTTTTTCGTAAAATATAGTAAAGAACGGTGTAAATTAGAAACATTGAACTTTGAAATTATGAAACTATTTATTGAACTCAGAATAGAAAGGTAATACAAAAAAAGTGAAAACATTCGAAATCATCTTAATGAGAAAAATGAACCTGGTGTGCTGCTGGCAATTTAGTAATCCTCAGCTCTATTTTCGTCAGCAGTAATCTAAAATCACCGCGATTAGACTATTTGCAATCGGTTTCTTTTTTTTTTGTTAATAAATCGGTGTTACCGCACTGAATCCACCGTCCACTAAATATGATGAAAGAAATGCAATTAAGAACTTTTGAATTACAGCCCATATTTCAGGATAATCCGTAGGGATCTTCTTTTGCAGCCAGAATTGTTAGCAGCCGCTTTTGAATTTAAATTTCAATTCATCATTCGTAGTTACTTCCATCAGTTCTTCTTGTAATTGTGGAGATTCTTTTGTGTTTGCACTTGAAAAGGATCCAAAATCCAATCAGATATGTTCATTTTCAAAATATCATCACAGATCGTTGATTAAAATCTGAATGGAGAACATTTAAGTGCTCACAATAAGAAATTATGTCTTCAGCTTTTTTTTCTGTTCCTGATTAACTTGGGAACTGGCTGAATTCCCCTCGTCCAAAGTTTCGTTTGTACAGAAGAAGTTTTGTCACAAATACGGAAATAACTGATTTTGTTTTTATTAAATTCACTTCATCACCTTGAAGCTGAAGTTTGTTTTCATTAAATTTTTGAAACAAGTCTGTCAAGTAAGCGATATCACTTTTGGATTGAATTAAATTCGATCGTAAAGCATCATTTTTATCTTTCAACAAGTCCAGCACCGAGTTAAACAGTTTATAAAATCTATCTAAACAGGCACCCTTTGACAACCGACGAACTTCTGTATAAAGCAGCAAACGATTAAATTCTTCATCGTTTTCAATATAAAGCTGTTTTTAAATAATCTGTCATTCAATGATTTGCTTCTAATTATGTTGATAGCTTTAATTACATATTGTAATGAATTATGTAGGCGTGAACTTAAATTTTTGCCAACTAGATACGACAATGGATGATACAGTGTACTGTGAATGTATTTGGCACCTCCTTTTCTAAATATACAAGAAAACCTCTGAGCGCCCTATCATCGCTGGAGCACCATTTGTGGCTACTGATAAGATATTACTCAGAGAGGTATTTCTTTTTCTTTAAAAAACTCATTCAATGCATGAAATATTGATTCTCCTTTAGTATCAGTTTGCAAAGAATAATTCTTGGCAAATTTGTTCTTCCTTTTTTGAACCGCACGTGTGCTAAAAGTAGTTTCATTTCCTGGCAAAGTTGACTCGTCAAGTTGAATAGGAAACCGAAATGTTTTTAAATATCCACACAATGAATCTCCAACATCTTGAGCCATTTCATCAATTCTTCTTTGCACTGTATTATTACTTAACGAAATTTTCTTGATAATATCAGATACTGGCTTGTGTAGCACAGTACGTATAACTTCACTTGTATAATTAGTTTTTCACCAATAGTATGAGAAATCATTAACGAATTATTGTAAGAAGCAAGTAAGCCATCGTCATCTTGTGTGGTTGCGGTTGAAAAGAGTTTTGCCAATGTCGGTTGCTTGATAAATTTCTCTTTTAGTATTCGAAAATAAGATAAATCCTTATCTATCACCATGAATTTTAGTCAAATGCTCTTGTAGTCTGGAAGGCTTCATAGCTCCTCGTTTGATAAAACTTTCTGGCAAATCAGGCACATTAGTAGTGTATTGTTTACAGGCGACTCAATAAAGCCATATTTCAAAAATATGCGATATTATATTGTCTACATTTTTTTCTTTGGTTGAGCCATTATTAACCGTAGAAAAAATAAAATTTTTATGGAGGCATTTTTAATTCAAATTTTTTTTTTTGTAATTTTTTAAAATATTTTTGTAAAAAACAAACTAAAATAAATAAACACGATATTATTAATTATAAAGCGCATATAATCATTACAAAATAAATAAATAATACTTTCCAATTACGGTCGCACTATTTGATAGTTAACTTTAACTTGTCACAATATCACAACAATCTAACTTACGAGTTACATTTCGCATATTAATTACGGGAAATCTCCTGATTCATAGCGTGCTCCGAAATATGCTGGTAGTACTGCCAGTAGCCCCCCGTACTACCGCTGCCATTCCAGGCTTTGGTTTTTCGATCTACCAACCGCACGAGTGGCGATTACCCGCAGCAATGCTCGTAGTGCTCACGTGTTTTGGAACGGTAACAGTAGAAGTGCGCGATTGCACATACCTCAATGCAAGTGAGGGAGTATGCGGGAACCGAGCCAAATGTCCAGTACGTTGTTCAAAGCAAAATTAAACGTTATGAGCAGAATACGTAAATCAATTTTTCTAAATTATGTCTTCTTTCTTTTATGCTTTCACTGTCCCCTTGCAATTATTCATCGCCCCCCCCCCCAAATGCATCGCTGCAGCAGCCACCAGGGAGCGGTGGCGCCCACTTTGGGAATCACTGATGGTAGAGTTTTTAATTTGTTTAAATATAATACGAATTAAAATACAATTTATTTCCAGTATTTTTTCTTTTGTTTTATTTGATAAAAATGAGGATGGAAATCTGTATAAGCCTTCTCCCCGCCAGCTCTCATTTTCGAAGAACAAACCCTAAATTATTCCTATGTTTTGGGAAAATAGATACAACTGCGTTAACAACGAGAGGGCGGTTATTGGAGAAAAGTGTATAGTTAGAAGAACGGACGATTCGTAAATTTTTCTTTTTTTTTTTTTCTGAACTTTTCCGATTTATACATTTCCTTTTGTGCGTTTAAAAATTCATTGAAAATATTTTGCACTTCGGTGATTTCTAAAAATACAGAAACGTTCTAATTATTACAAATAAATCCGTATAAATAAACATGTAAATGTTTCCTTTCGTTCATAATCTTAAATCCGCAAAATTTGTTCACCAATTGTTTTGAAATTTTTACACACAACGTTGCATTTGATCTTTAATACCGTTTTTACCTGTCGGTAACGCACTTAAAAATAATTAGAGTGTGTTTGGCCTACTACAGCGCCATCTATCAGACGTAAAAGCAACACACGCTGTACTAATGGTGTTTCCACACCTAGAGCTAACATGTTAGCTTTCACATACTTGCATTCTCTTGGCGCGTAAAAGTGTTTCCATGACACATTTGCTCTAACATATTAGCATTAGATGTGCAAGCAGCAAAATCATTGCTCATGCCGAATAGGGTGCTTTCCAATTGTCTATCAAACATGCCACTCTTCACGCAGTTCATGTCAAGCTCTGAATTTATTGGAGAATCACCGACACCGAGATGTATGCATAAATGGCGCGTGCAACACGTTACATCCAAATGAAATTCGTGCATTGTTCGAAAATCATATTGACACCGCTTGCTCTCCTTTTCATCAACAACAGAATTTTGGGAGGAATATAAATTGCGTATGACTGTATTATCTGTCCAATACAAGAAGAAAATTCAAATGGGTTCACGGATTTCATAGCAGAAATATGATAATATAATGAAACGCTGATATTGAAGATTTATGTTTAGAATTCGCGAACAAAGTTCTCGATCAATCGGGAATACCATCACCGAATCGATTTTATGCTGCTTCGTTCGATATTGCGTCATGAGCAAAATTAGGAAACGGGTGATCTTTTGTCGTTTGTGCAATTAAATATTCCTAAGCTAACGCTTGAGCAAAACGACACTTTTATGATTCAATAATTCAAACTGTCAGTAATGGGGTTGGAGAAATCTTTTTTTCTTAGGTCCTAATCAGATTGATTATCGCAGCAATTCAATCTCAGAATGGCATAATCTTGATTGTTACGTCGCGTTCGGAATAGTTACGACATTGTTATCAAATGGAAGTTCTACTCATTATTCCGCTTTGAAATTTGCCACTGAACGTGTGCAATCCATTGAGATTCCCACGTACCACGATTCGAACCTAGTATGGGAAAAGTATTACCGAAATGAGAAATTCACCGTTTACGATGAATGCACAATGGCGCGCAAAAAATCGCTCGAGGCTATTACACAAAAAAAAGTAAATATGAAATTTCCTAAGTAGTATTGAAATAACATGCGGAAAAGCACCACTGAAATAACCATAATCTACGTGAAAGTGAATAAAGGAGAAAAACGGGACAGAATAAAAATAAAATAATCAACTAATGCTCAAAGAGAACTTAGAAATATCGCGGCTAGCGGCAGAAACGAAAATTATGTCAAAGAAGTAAATATTTTAATTTTCCGCGCCGTAATTTACATACTTAGTTCAGAGAGGAATCTTATATAGAATCTCATTTATGTGAAAGAAAATTTATTCTAAAAATTTACCAACATGTTTAATGATGCTACGCCGTCGTAGAAGGAAGCATACAATAGATCCGCCTAGTATACAATTTTATGACATTAATTTCGTATGACGCGGTCTTTTCAGATGTTGATCCGAATGAATATGCAGAAAATTTGCAAATATTCTATCGAGTAAACGTTAAATTTGTTTCGTTTTATTAACCGACTTCAAAAATGAAGGAGGTATTCAATTCGACTGTATTTTTTTTTTTTTATGTGTGTTTTCTCAGAACTTTCTTCTAGATGAACCGATTTCGATGATTCTTCTTTTATTTGAAAGGTAGTGTTTCGCATGTGGTCCCATTTAAATTTGATCAAGATCTGACCGGTAGTTTTTGAGTTATCCTTAATAATGCGGGAGATTGAGGTTTTTTGGATGCTTTTGATTCATGATTGTGTTTTTATCGTCGGGTTAGATTTATTCACTTAAAATAATATAAATTTGCCAAATTACTATGGAAATGTAGCTTTTGATGTTTTCACACCGTGGAAATATCTGTTCTTATTAAAATGTTTTAATTTAATTGAATAAAAATGCACTAAAAAGTAAAAAATAAAATTCTTTTTTACAAAAAATAAATACCGATACTTGAAGGTTTATTTTAAAAATGCACTAAAAAGTAACAAATAATTACTCCCGATAAAAAATATATATCAGGGTAACATAACTTAAGATGATATTATCATAATTCTTATACAACATTTAATCAAAGTCGGCATCAAATTTATATTAAAAGAATAATTAAAAACTGCATTAAATGTTCATTAAACTGTTCCTAGATATAGTAACATGAATTTGATGCCGACTCTAATAAGTATTAATGCTGTATAAGAATTACGACATTACCACCTAAGTTATATCACTCTGATATATATATATATATATTTTATCGGGAGTAATTATTATTTACTTTTTAGTGCATTTTTAAATTTTTATAATAAACCTTGAAGTCGGTATTTATTTTTTGTAAAAAAGCATTTTTCATTTATTATTATTAAAATTCTGATACATCATGTTAGAGTGCGCTCGAATTATTCGTATGCAGACATCGCTTGTTACCGAAAGATATTTAGTAAGTTTTTTATTATACTATTAATTCTAATCGGGGGTTCGTGACAGTTAGGTCGTATTATTGGTAAAAAAATAATTTTTTTTCTGTCGTTCTTTTAATCATTGTACGTTATCGATTCTTTCTGTATGATAGCGGAATACTGTAATATTATGCACGTACGGAGTAGGTTGGAAAATTTTTAAGTTCGGAAAAGTGTTTTTAAGGGTACGATAAATAAAACGAGATACACCTCTTTCAGACACTCCGGCGAATGTTGTTTTTAACGGAAACCTCTTATTTACATGGTTCTTCGTAGTTTTTAATTAACAAAATATGATTTTATGAGTATAAAAGTGCACTACAAAATACGTTCTCGAAATGTAGCATTAATAAGTGTGTCCGTGCGTTCCAGACGGTAGAGACCCAACAGCTAAATATTTTAATATATGCGGAAATTAAAAAAATCTGAAGGAAGCGAAAATACGTGTAAGATGCACAGAATAAGAAGAGGTAGAAAAAATGAAAAAAAAATGGATGGAAGAAGGTATTCACAATTAAAGCGGATGCCAATTTAAAAAAATTACCAAAGCGATTAAGACAAGCATTAAACGAAGACAGAGAGTTGAATTAGATTATAAAAAGAGGAAGGCATTATAATAGTCAATAAATATCAAAGTTTTCCTCATGGCATCGCAACCCAAAATCAATACATCAGTGCAGGAAACTAATCGGAAATAAAATTTAATTAAAATTTTCTATTCAGACCCCAAAACTAACTTTCATCTTTAAATTCGACGCCCACTTTTATCACCGATCACTTTGACTAATTCCGACACCTGTCTCCTCTCATCATACATGATCGAAATTTAACCTACGCACAGAATTGCAAACAAGCCCTCTTCCGTTTCTTTTTTCTTTTTTTTTTTGTGATTCTAAAATTTATCTATTCGCTCGCTATTAATGTGTTGCTCCTGCCTTCGTTATAAATTTTTAAACAAAAAAACGGGAAATACTCGGACCCAATAAAACTAACTAATAAAATGCCGATAAATTTATAAGTAGAAGAAGACATTATGTTTGTATTAAGATCGTAATATTAAAAAATAATCATTTGTGCATAGTCATCGAAAACAATTTACTTTTCATCTCTCTATATATTTACAGCGCCTTAATAGCATACACAATAGTTAGCTGAACAAAATAATCAATAAATCTCGGTGTACTTTTATAAGATCCATTTCTGAATCCTCTTCTAACCATAACGTATAGGCAAAAATAAGAAGTATAAACAGTGTTAATTTTAATCCCATTCCTGCATCACTCACCAGCAACGGCACAGTAATATCCAAGCCGCCAGATATTGCTATACGTAATTCCTTTGCCCAGCATTACTATACAGAGTTCTCTTCCTGTTCCTATTCATTCACCTTTCTAAGTAATCCATATAAAAGCGGACACCAATAAATTTTAATTCAAATTCCATAAACCCATATAATTACAATCTTATAATGTCAGAACTTAACTTCCAATTAAAATACCACAATTAGTGCACCCGGACTAGATTCTATACATCCATTTATGCTAAAGTAGCTCCCACTAAATGCAAAATCCTTTTTACTGCACATTTCTAATCAAATATGGACAACATCCCAAACTGTTGGAAGTTAGTCATAATAATTCCTATCCTAAAACCAAAGTCCCACACTCCCAACGAACTGTAGATCTATATCCCTTTTAAGTGCTATTGCCAAAGTACTAGAAAAAATAGTGAACAAACGCCTTCTCTGTATCCTAGAGAGAAAAACAATATCCTTTCCTCAGCCTAAGCCGGAGGGCGTACAGCAAGGTCTGCAGTCGATTATTATTTACTAAGCCTTCAAAGGCAAATATTAACAAACTTCCAGAATCAACAACATTTATATGCAATTTTTTTCGATCTTGAAAAAGCTTTCGATCGAGTATAGCGGCGTGGATTTGTAAAGAATCTATTGTCTTCTGCCGGTATAACCCCGGTAATGTGGGAAATCACATACTAAGTTTTTTGTACAATCGAACATTTAATGTGAGAATCGGTTCGTCGATATCACAAATCTTTCCAGCAGAGAATGGAATTCCACAAGGCTCTGCCTCAAATGCAACCTTGTTCATATTCTACATAAATAATATAACAGACTGTATCAAACCGCCTGTTCATTGACGACCTAAACATATCATTATCGTCCGATCTTCCACTGAACGCCCAAAACATACTCCAACAAACGATGCTTAAAGTACAATCCCGGCTCGATGACAATGGTCTGATCTTCTCCTCCTCCAAGACTATGTGACTAGATTTCTTTAGAGGGCGTCAAATTACCCCAGGCATATCCTTAAATCTTTATAACTTACTGATTACCATTAAACCAAATGTCAAATTCCTGGGTCTCCTATTTATTATCTTGGCATTCCCACGCGAAGCACAGGATGTTCGAAGTCCATAGCTATCTTAAAATACCTATCCAATAAAAAATACAATATCCGTCCGAAATTACTCCTTTATATATACAAAGGCTTAATCCTATCCCGAATCAACTATGGGTGCCAGGTGTACTCGTCTGCCAAACAAACTGTCCTAAATTCTCCAAATCCCATCCACCATACTGTCCTCAGAACAATTTTTGGTGTCCACTGAACTTTTCCTTCTCTTGGCATATGCGCCTTTTCTGATGTCCCACCCCTTTTATTTTACAGGAAATCACAACTAGATGCCTTTACTTACTATATACGTAATCAGACTCACTCCTATTCCAACCATTCTCCTCCCTCGTGTTTTCCAAATGATCCTTTGGTAATCCTTGCTTTCTTACGCGAAAGTAATATAAAATTCCCCATAATGCACTCAATTAATCTTTTAGCACTGTGGGATCACCTAGAAATTTACATAAATATATTCCTACTTACCTACGCTTAAATAAACAATTCGCAAGATACACTTGAAAAAAACAATACAAACTGTAGATAGATTGATTATGAGCCAGTGTATACTGAAGGTGTAAAGCAGATACGGTATCACTCCAGGCGGCAGCGGCGTGTTCTTTCGAAGCGTTTGGCTCGGTTCACTCATTTCGACTAGGTGATTGATGCTTTACAGCACATCTACTTAGCTAATCCCCACCCACAGGAAGTCCTTATAATTACAGACTCAATAGAATCTTACGGTAGACGTGGCCGCACAGACATCAATTTACTGTCCCGTGATGTCGCCCAACCATCATCAATAAAGAGACTACTCCAGCATAAGTCTAAACAACAATGCAGGCCATACTGAGCTTCTCAACAGACCTTTTTAAGATCAATAAAACCATCAACTGAGCCTCGGCGGTGAGGATATGTCCCGACGCGATTTAACAATAATTAATCGCTCAAGAATTAGGAACATTTCTTTGTCTCATGACTATGTTTTCCACAGCACTTTGCCTCCCACAACCTGTTCTTTCTGTTCCCAACCATGTTGTATTAAATTTGCAATATCCTGCTTATCCTCTAAATTTTCTTTTGGATCCTCGCCAATGTACATGCAACGGTCGGCCAAACCTTAGCATATATTAAAACAAATCAAATTATTCCATTCATTTAACCTTTAGTAATTGCCATATGCCGTAATAACCTATGTAGCTACACACACGGCTCTTGAAAAAAAAATAAATAAATAAACAAAACAAATATCTCTATGTACACTATAGTTTGATTTATTGTGGAAGAATAAAAATTTTGTTGTCCTGTGTATGTTCTCCGCTACTTACGGGTAGAACGAATGAAAAGGTATTCCAGCGAAAAAAATTTCGGAAACATTTATTTAAAACGAAGATGATTTGGGAGAAAATATTCGTTTGTCGAAGATAATTTACACAAATTTGATTCCGGTATATCTAACTTCAAAAGACCTTTGAATGTAAAAACTACATATATCCTAAAGAACGGAAGAAATTTTTTTTATGAAACCAGAAAACTACATAAAATAAATTTCTGTTAAAATTATTTTTGAAAAGTGTAGAAAAACTCTTTTTACCATAAACGAGTTTTGGCTAAACTTCAAACTCTTTATTTTATCTAATATACGTATACTTTTTACTGATAGTTCTTTAGAAATATGCCCCATTCTCCGTAATTTTAAAGAGTAGAGTTATTCGATAAGACTTTCTAGCCTGTCCTTTTTTTTTTTTAAACATATTTATGTAGCGCTTTTTTTTTCTTTTTTTTTTTTTGGGCGCGCCAGCGGCATTGACCCAACAACAAGAAAACTGAGCTAATAAATTAAACAATTAAGCGGTCCGAAATGGACGCAACAAAAGACAGCAATGCGGACACCACAGAAGATGAAGGAAAGGAAAGGATAAAGGAAGAGTTATAGGGAGTAGGGAGACCTAATGACAGGAGCTGACTGTATAAAAGGTAGCGTTCGTTACGAAGAGCAGGACACTCAAAGAAAATGTGATTAGCATCACATGTACGAGGAGGATCACACGCGTGGAGAGAATAATCAGGAGAAGGCGATAGAGCAAATCGAAAGCGAGAGGAAGGGAGGAGAGAATGATTGATTCGGAGACGAATTAGAGAGACAATAGAAGAACGACGACTGAGAGGAATAGAATGGAACCAAGACAGGGAACGAGGAATTGGCTGAATGAAACGGTAATGAGAATGACGATTAGAAAATAGGGAGGGATAAATATCCTGCCAAAGTCTGGCGTGATTGGAGGTAGATAAGGACAGGATATCTGAAGAAGGGAAATGGTTGAGGAATGAATCAAGGCGACCAGCAGAACGAGCCAAAGAATCGGCTGCATCGTTGCCATTACTTATGTAGCGCTAAAATAATTTAAACGCCACAAAAAAAAAAAAAAAAAAAAAAAATATCACGTTAAATTAAAAATCTTTTTAATTTTGTTCTCAAGGTTTTTTTTTTTTTTTTTTTTTTGAACAGATTTGAATTTCACGTTTCTGTCGCAATAAATAAAAATGACGAACGTTCGTAGTTTTGAAGTTTTCTTCAAACGAAGATACGGTTAAAATTCGTGAATAGTTCGCAGCGAGAAGGTGTTCTCACAATATTTGTACGGATTCCGAAATGAAATATTAAGAATGTTGTTCGCGTATTAAGTTCGCTCGTTTTTTGCGATGTTATTAATGTGGAATTTTTCTTCTCTCTGTTTAAGCGGGAAAAATGATAGAAAGAAATTTAAAGAATTCAATTCGAACAAATGTGTGTAAACATTTAAAACTCCTCAAAAGTTACGGAACCTGTTAAATCACCAGAGACTGTCGAACGCAAAAGTAGTAGTAGAATCGACCTTGCCCAAACTCTTCTGTTGATCATCAGAAAAAAAAAATATTTGTGACTTGTTATAAAACATACACAGCAGACTGTAGTAACGTGGAACTCAATGAAAATGAACCAGTGTTATTTTCGTATCATGGGTTTAGAGTACGATTTTGATCACTTACCGCTTCAATTCAGAACATCTGCATCACAAAATTTACCGAAGAAACTTGACATTTAATTTACACTTAACGATGGAAATATAGTAAATTACAAATATAAGAACGAACTCGATTACAATGTAAAAATTTAGTTATCGAAAATGAATGCCAAATGAAGATCTATAATCATTATTATTGTCGAAACTATACGTAATATTCAAAGAATAATAAAGAAAAATAAAACCAAAATAAAGAGTGTAAAAAAATAAAAAAATAAATAAAAAAAAAAATAATTTCGAAATATGAAAAATATCAAAGGAAAAATGTATTTGTTACGGTAAAAGCCGGATAACGGGAATGATTATGATGAATAAAATTCTGAATCCAATAAAATTGAACAACGTATTAATGGGAGTAAGCAATGATAAGATTATTAAAAAAAAAAACTGATGTTGGCAACACGTGACCTCCTTGTACAACTATTAAACATGAAAACGAGCGAGTAATAAATGAATGTTATAACAAAATTTCGATTTTCTACGGCTACCCGTTTTCGAATTATGAAAAAAAAGTTGCACGATACCCTGCAAGAGAAGTACCTTTGGCCGACCGATTATAACCAAATTCGGAGTTATACAATATTAAATGTTACGAACATAGCGAGTATAAAATTTCAACTTTATACGGGGCTAGCTGTTTTAGAATTATAAGAAAATTTCTAAAAAACCCTCCAAGTGATTAGCCCAACCGATTGTAACCAAAAAGGGAGATACACAACACTAGATATTAAAAGAGTCGTAAATTCAAACTTTCCAACACCTTTTACGACTAGCCGTTTTTAAGTTACGTACGATACATACATACATACACATATCATAAAAAACGACTTGAAAATGGATCCAGGGCTGAGGATATTTCCGTTAAAATTTGAGACTCGAAATACTCCGCAAATTCAGTACTTCCTTTTCTACGTATAAGAAAAGGAAGTAATCAGGGATGGCCAAAAATTGATAATCATCCTTGTTGAAATATGGCATTAAACATTTCTCATAATTACAATACTTCCTTTACTGCGTAGGAGGAAGTAAAAAATGATTTAATAATAAACTTCGGTGAACAATAGTCAATGGACGAAGCCGGGATAAGTTATAATAATATAATATGAAGCTGCTTAATATGTATGTAGATTATAAGACGATATCAACGTCTTTAATTATGTAAATTGTAATTTGTATTGAAATTTTATTGAGAAAATATTACGCTAATTTTAGCCGTGCCCCATTTTGCTTTAAAGTCATTAAATTCTTCGTAATTAATTCTCTTCTTCAATCGGTTCTTTCATGCGACCGACATGTATTTCCAAGTTTTCAATTCTTCCTCGCTAAGATTTTTCTGTGTAGTTAATGCTTTCTGCTTCTTTAACTCTGTATCACATTTCTTCTTCTCTCGCATCTTTCGTACTCTTATGTATTTCCCATAAAACATGATGCAGCTACAATGCCGCACACTATTTTTTTTTTTTTAACGTGACAAGGTTTTTGATAAAATTTGGCGCAATAGCCTCTTACGAAAATTAAGAACTATCGTTTTACCTTCTTAGTAAACTGTTTATTTGGGCGCAACATTTTTTTGAAGTCATTTATGGAAGTGGATTTTTAAACATGTGCTTGTATATCATCACTCAATCACGCTATGCCTATTTCGATCTATTGCTGCATGTTGGCACTCCCTGGGGAGATAAGTTGCCTAATGTCCCTTTATATCTATTGCCAAGTTTTCATAGCAATTGTTATATGCAACGCTAGTGCAGACGTAAGACGATATTTTTTTTTCATTTTTTTTATTTTTAAATAATTTGTGGGTCCCAGAAGGCCAAAGCCCGTCTATGGGTTCCAACACATAATTGTATCGTTTATGCATAAAGGTTTACATCATCCTAAATCTAACTGCGTCTAATACAACACCATATACTTTAAAACTTACGGTAAGCTAGTATTGTAATACATTTCCTGACCATTTATGCAATCTATTAATGGTGTTTTGCAAGATTGACTGGGCCAACGAAGGGATATTAAATGTTCCGGATATGTTTAGATCATCTACATGCTAATAAAATGACCTAATTGGCGATTCGGGTAGCTTACACTAACTATAGTCAGAGTCAATTGAATTAATGAAATGATAGACACGAGTCTTCAACAGTAATGAATAAGCCAACGTAGAAAACGGTAAGAAATCAAAAATAAAACTTGAAAGTTTAAAGATTAAAAAAAAAGAGAGGTGGTGTCTAGGGACCTCCGATAGGATCCTTTCGCTTTTTCATAGATATTAGCTATAAAGTCACCCGTAAAGTATACGATAAAATAGAACAGGTTAAAACACTACTTGTACTTCGCGAACTTAAGAAGAGGCAAAATTTTAACAGAATTTTACCCTAACCGAGAAAACATCAAATTTTTAGTTACCTGTTTGATGTGATTTGTCGACGAGCGTTCAGCTTGATGAAAGAAATCGGTGCAATTAAAAAAACCGCGCCAATTTTCAAATTCAATAAAATTTCCCACGTGTTTAGAATTGAGCTTATACAGCTGACCGCGCACAATGATTGCAGCTCGAATCTGGATATTCCATCGCACGCACACATACATACACACCCGTATATAATAGAAAGCGAGTGAAGGTCGCCTGGAGGACGTTGCATAACGCGATTTTCGTTATTTCGCCATTTCTGCCAGTTTACTCCTACCGACAAACCGCGTAAAAGAACTTTGTTCCAGAAACAAAAAACTGGAACTGCATAAAAAAAATAAAATACTAAAATTACAACAAAAAAAAAAAGCATGAAATATTAAAATAACAAATGAGACAAACAAAATATGGATAAAATTAAAGGCACAAAAAAAATAAAAAGTAAAGCCAGTTACTTCACTGAAGTAGCACCGCTAGAGTTTAAAAAAGAAATACCCGTTCTAAATCAAAAGATCTTGAAAAGAAATACCCATTCTGAGCCAAGAAACCTTGAAAAGAAATACCCATTTCGAACCGAGCGACTAATATTATCAGCATTTTGTTTATCTTTTTTTCGTAATTTTCGTATTTTGTTTATGTTTCTTTTGTAATTTTTTGATATTTTAAATTTCTTTTTATAAAGTTTCCTTTTTTGGTTTATTAACACGCTTTTATTAGCTTGACCTGCATGTAAACATGTAAGTAAGTAATATGTAAGTGTGTAATGAAATTTTACAAATCAATTTTCATTGACTTCCCGACGTCTGAATAATTTGAAAATTTACATACGTATTCATTTTGGATGACAATTCAATAATTTCATAATTTTATCCTAATGTCCTAACCAGGATCATCAGGGGAAAAAAAAGAAAAACAATGACCCCTTCTACAGGTTACAAACGTGATAGTAAGTGCAGTGTCCTTTGTTTATCAAAAACTTGATATGGTTCGAAACTGATTTCATAGATGTCGCTAAGTCATTTTCTTTACGTGCTTTTTATTTTATTAAACTTTACCTTAGGTGTTAAATGTATTACAGTCTAATGCTTCTGCTTTTTTTACGAACCACGGTAAAGTAATTAAATAACCGAATTTTAAGCAACGAAAGAAAATTATTCTTAAATCTTACGTCTAACGAGTCAGAAAATGTAAATAGTGTACGTTTTTTTTTTTTTTTTTTTTTTTTTTACACCACCCCGGTCCGTTGACTTGGCGTTGCTATCGTTTATTATTAATTTATTTTTATTTTGTATAAGGCCTTCTAATTTATACTGGCCACCCCCACTGAGGTATATTTAGATAGTTACTTATACTAGTTTACCATCTATATATTTAAATTATTCTAAAGGCTTATTACTTATATCCGTCGAAGCGATGACAACATCATTGATACCCCTACCCTACACCACTCACGTGGGTCAGGTGAGGAGAGCCTACTTATATTATTTCTAATTAACAGCTCTGGTATATCCACCATCGTTAGCTATAATTTAGCGCATCTCGACACCATGTCCTTCTTAGTCTTCTCTTGAAATATAATTTGAGAAGAGAAATCCCAAGTCCTACCTGGGATAGTACAAGACAGTATTTGTGTGCGTTGTTGACTTCATAGGGAGGTATGTCGTCGGCACGATGAAAAGAGGGTGTTACTTTGCAATAGGGTAGTGCTAATAAGAATGGTAAAATTAACGATAGAAAATAACGACTTTGGCGACGAATGTTGAAAGAAATTATAAATCGGTCGTAGTGTTCGGGACCAAAAATAATGAAGCCAAAGAATTTTAGGTGGGTCATGAAGATAAAAACCGTTCGGCGGATGAAAGATTTCCATGAGAAAGGTCGATATATTGCAGGGTATAAAAGCAGATAGTCGGACCGAGGACGGATCGGAGAAATTACAAGTCGAACATAAAAAGGCTATATATTCGTGTGTTTGCATAGGAGAGAAGTAAGCAACCGTCAAATAGCCGGTTGGAAATAATTAGAGATTTTGCTGCACTTTGGTGAGAATAAATGTTAAATAAAATTACAGTTTAAAAAAGCACGCTTTCATAGCAATGTGAACTAAAGGGTAAAAAATAAAATTATGGTTGAAAAAAAAACTAGAAACCACACTTTTATAGCAATGTGAACTAAACAGTAAAAAATAATTTTTAAATATAAAGATAATATTCAACAGTGATGAAAATCTCCCAAGCCAATATATTACAAGTTTTCCTAATAAGCCGAAAATGAGAATAAAATGATTCACAACAAATTAACTTTAATCTAAATGAAAGCGTCGGGTGCTTACTATATTTAATGAAATAACTCGAGTTAAAAATAGTTAAAAAATAAAAGAAAAAGTATAAACAATTGATATCAAAAGCACCCCACGCTTTCTTTTACATTAAAGTTAATTTGTTGCAAATTACTTTATTCTCATTTTGAGCTGATCAGAAAAACTTGTAATATATTGGCTTGGGAGATTTTCATCGCTGTTGAATATTATCTTTATATTTAAAAATTATTTCTTACTCGTTAGTTCACATCGCTATAAAAGAGTGTTTTTTTTTTTTTTAGTTTTTTTAATCTATAATTTTTTCGTCATTATTTGAGAAGTCGTTTACCGGTTTTTTCGTTAGTTTAGTATGGTCGTAAGCTATCATCCGTAATGTCAATCAAGTAACTTTATTAACACGATGTTTCCTGAAAATAATTTTATTTCTAATAATACTCGAGATGGAAGTTGTTATAAGATTTTTAAATACCTAAGAGTTTTCCTCGATAAAAAACTAATGTTGCAGCAGACCCATATCCGGGCAAAAAGACCGAATACTTGGTTTGAAAACTAAAAAAAATATCATTAACAGAAGATCGCAGTTATCATAAATTCTCGCTGTGTTACCGGTAATACGAAGCTCTGAGAGTAATGAGTAATCAATAAAATTATACACAACGTGCTATTGAAACTAAATACTCTAGTCATCGGCGACTGGTGCTCCATCGAAAGTACGCTGTTCCGTAGATATTTAACAGTAAATAATGTGAACGAAATAATTAAAGCAATGGTAACCCTCAAACGCGCGTAAGAAAGATCGAATTATTAAATGGTTTCGTTGAAAAGTTGGAACAAAATCGTCTGATCTAATAATATAATGACGATAAAAGTATCGTCGGCGCCATCAAAGATTTAACATGTCTCTCCGTATATGTACCTTAATAGACTCTATAACATCTACAGATTGCTTGACAATAGATAGAAAGAAATGATAACTTTAAAAACCGTGAATAGTGTTAAACGGGAGAATACGAACTGAGAACTAGTTTTACTGATTGTAGGCTCCACTGGAAGCGGTTAGCTGTTGATTCGTTAATACTGCGCGTTTTCGACGGATCAGTCGGTCCGTTTAAATGACATAATTATGTTTCTTTTTTTAATAATATATACGAAAAGAGAGATCTATAAAGTAAATATACGATTCTTAGTAGAAAATTACATATACACACGAACGAGAAACAAGCGCAAAGATAAATCGATAAACGGATGGGAAGAGTGTGCGGTCGCTGAATGTGTGGTAAAGATATTGTACATAATAAACACATTTCCGCTTAGCAAATAAGTGCAGGAAACATAAAACAGATTAATGGCAATACAGACCGACTGCTTGTGCACTTGTATGTTTATTATCGGCAATTAAAAGCTATCGCTTAATAACGTAAATAAATAGTATACAAAGACGGGACGCGATGAAATTACTCGGCTTATATGCAGCAGTGGCATATTTTCCCGTAGCTTATTTCACCGGCGATAACTGTGAATAGCGATCGTACTGCGCTAAAATTTTACGTAACACAAATAGAAGGATATTTATCTGAAAGAATAAACTAAAAATAATTAACGTCATTAAGTAAAAAATCGGACCAGGTTACGATGAATTACACGGAATACGTTAGCGGATTGAGAGAAATGGAAATAAAAACAGCGAAATATATAAACGGCTTTTATTTATAATCTATTCATCTCTATCGGTGGCGAAAATCAAAAAAAAAAAAAAAAAATGATAGAGGAAAGTCGATGATTCAAAAACTAGTGTAAAAACTCTACATTTAGAGTAAGCTTACGATGATTAATAATCATAAAGCATACGATAAACGGATCTACTTTTTTTATACACTGCGATTGATGACGGGTTCAAAACCAGTCATTTTATGTATACATATAAATATAATACTTTCTATTGAATATGTGTTATGCAATGGCGGATCCACGGGGGGTTACAGAGCACATTCCCCCCTAAAGAACCAACACCCCGATAGAAAAATTTATTACAACAGAGAAACTTAATTTATTCTATAAAAGTTTTGCATAAATATTACCCGCGGGGATTTAATTATAACTAATATTAAATATATTTTTTTAGTGACACTCTTTTTATTCTGTTTATAACGCAACTATCGTCGTTCTTTCGTCTCTTTTATTTTGTTTGTAATTTTTCTTTTGCAATTTTAATTAAAAATAGTTCAATGAAAGATATGTATATTTTTTTTACTTGCTCCGAGCAAAAAGAATTCGGATCGCATTACTAACAAAAACAAAAAAGAAGTTAAGGTTTCTAATAAAAATATCATCTTTCTATCCTTTCTATTAATTTACTATTCAAATTCTAAACTACCATTTTTTATGTATAATTTTATAATTTTTTTTATTTTTCACTCCTAAAAATAAAACAAATGTTAAATTAAAAATTGTAATAATTACACGTATTTTTAAAACACATTTTTAAATTTCTAGTAGTCGCTATTTGATTTTCTTTATGAAACAAGGGGTATTTCTCAAATCTACCGCCTACCGTATAAGATATTACGTAATTATATAATCGCCCCTCTTCTAAAAATGTCTCAGTGGATTCGCCCCTGACGTTATGTGATTATAATTTTCATAATATGATTCTCCACACGATTGCACATCACTAACTGAGAATAGCGCACGATGATTTCCAGAAATAATTAGACCTGCTAATGAGTATAGCGTTAAATTTGAAAAGCGCACCGACAATTTCCGAATGACGACTACCTGAAAATCCTATCGGTGGATAGGACGTTTGTTCAAAGTAAATACCTAGAACAACGAATTTGCCGCCGGTTGTAAATGTACAGCAAAAAATGAGAAGGTAAAGATTATAATTATAAATTTCTGTTTTGCGCATTGTTTACGTTTCATATGTTAAATAAATACGAAAGTGGGTATTACGATTACTAATCTTTGTATATGTAATTATATACTTGTATTTAACTGAATAATTTGGGTTCGATGGTGATTCGGTCATTTCTGGGGAAAGCGTTTACTACTGCACCGAAGTACGTCAGCTGGGGACAAATGGTGTGAGGCAGTAACCCAGGTAAATGTTTACTACAAGTGACCCTATCTGCGGTGAATTTGAAGCGATCCCGTATTAATAATCAGACTGGACCGGTTATGTAAACCTGTTAGGTAAATTGCTAATAAATGTCATCGCTGAAAAGGACCGAAATTACGTTATTACAAAGCGGCAACAATTGCCAGTAACGATGATAATGTACGCATGGCCGATAATAATAAAGATCGTAACTGTGCTTACAATGATAACGCCAATCGCAATAGTCGTAGTAAAAATGACATTAGCAATGGAAACATAAGAAATTTAAATACGGCACATAATAATGTACCTAATACTGATAACATTAATTCTGGCGTTCAGCCTAACAACAGAGAAATAATCAGTCTATACCCGATTAAGAATAATTGTAATAATAATGACAGTTTCAAAATATTCGTAGAAAAACATTATTCGGAAACAGTTCAATTGGGTCGTTTCCAAATCTCTTCAATCCCAAGCACAAACATCAACATATCGCTGACAAAATTTAACAAAGCACAATACCCCCCAAACATAGCACAAATAGCAACAAATATCATAGCGAGCTATACAGACCATGCATGCTTCTACACAGATGGAGCGAAGGCAATAGGTTATCAGTCACCGGCGGCATGCTCCTTCAAAGTCTCAGGGGCAGCAGAGTCAGTTAGACTGCACGATTGCTGTACAGCACTGGACGCTGAAATATATGCGATGGTCTTTTGCATCCAACACTACACTGATAGCAACCCCCAGTCGCAAAAGGCCCTACTCATAACTGACTCTCTAAACTCCCTTCAACTCATCTCAGAGATTAAATCCAACAACCCTTTGATAAGGAAGGTCCATTACCTATTATACAGGTTATCACATTTAAACTCTGAAATTTCTTTCCTATGAGTGCCGGCTCATGTTGGGATTCCAGGCAATGAGCGTGTCAATCGAGCAGCTCAGGCGACATTGTTCTGTCCAATGACACACAACCCCCCTCTTCCCCCTACGTTGGCTCATTTGTTTATGCAGAAAACTGGAGAAGAATGGCATCAGGAATGGGGATCTTCAAGTACGTTTCTCCGAAGCATAAAAACAACCACGGAGCCTTGGTGGCCCACAGACGGAGTTTCCCCCTAGAGATCTTTCTGTCCTGAATCGTCTCCGAATAGGACATACAACCCTCTCGCACAGCTACATATTCACGAGCCAGGTACCCCCAAGCGTCTGCCCCTTTTGTAGTCAATCGAGCGCCCCATCCACCTATCACCTACTTCTCGAATGTCCCTCATTTGCAGTACCACGATCCATTCACTTTACCACTTCCTATAGTTCTAAGATACTGTCAAATTCTCCGCCCGCGGTCGCAGCTGTATTAGCTTTCATGCGGAGCAGCGATCTGTACTATCGCTTTTAATTCCCTTAAGTAGGCACCATGTGCTGTAATAGCCTTAGTAGTTGAACACGGCGCATGGAAACCCTCATACACACTCTTATATAAAAAAAAAAAAAAAAAAATTAGCGCATTAAAAGTAGCGGGAATATTATGTAAACACAATATGTCTAGGAATATCATCGAAATTAAAAAAGTAGCCCGTAATCGGGTTATCATTTAATTGTCTTCAGCGTTCACAGCTAATAATATCGTTTCCAGCTCCATCTTTTCATCAAACGGATATAATGCGTATATCCCAAAACATCTTATTACTCAAAAAGGTGTGATCAAAGAAGTAGATATTGACTATACTGAAAAAGGATTATTAGAAATGATAGAATGTCATCCTTTTCAAATCAATAATATTAAACGTTTAAATAGACGCGTCATTTATAACAATGAAGTCAAGTATGTAGCAAGTTCCTCCGTTCTTATTCATTTTGAAAGACAAACCTTGCCACCTTACATTTACTTATGGAAACAGATGTTTGAAATACGGCCATATTGCCAAACAGTGTATAATAATAGATGTCTCAGATGCGGTGATTCCGAGCATACAGAAGAATCCTGTTCGAGTCCAACTCCAGTATGTATTTTTTGCGGAAGTCATCATAAAGCTTCAGACAGCTCTTGTCCAGAACGGAAACAACAGTGTCGCATTAATGAGGTAATGGCCTCTCACGATTTTGATATAAAGGGGTTGTTTGATAATGTAGACGCTTCTCAAGACGCTCTTCTAAAAATTGGTTTGGACCTGTCTCCATCTAAATTATGCGTAATTATATTTACTCTGAGACCTTATTCTCAACGGAGCATTGATATTAAAATCTATAACTAAAAAATTACATTTTCCAAGCAGGTTAAATCTTTGGGTATATATTTGGATTCCAGATTAACTTGGGAGTTCCATTTACAATCGTTAATACAACTAGTATCCAAGTCATTTAATCCACTAAAGCTATTAGCAATACCATTCGGGGAGAAGATCCGGCAACTTTAAGTCTTCTTTATGAAACTTCCATTAGGTCTAAACTTGATTATGGTGTAGTTTTTTATGGGACGGCCTCAAAATAACTCCTGAGAAGATTAGATACTTTACAGAATCTCGGACTAAAACTTATAACTGGAAATATTAAGTCGGCTTTTTCTATAGCTCTCCAAATCTACCCTTCATATAAGAAAATCATTTCTGGCAGACAGATTTTTAAATAAATATTGCAATTACCAACTTCCGTCAATATTAGATAATATAAGTAAAATATCCAATGAATGGAGATTTGTTCAACAGAAAAAGCTGCTTTTAGTCAAAAGATGCAATATCTACATTCCATATTGTGCAGTCTTATTCCTGCGCTGCCATCTGGTTATTTTAGTCTGCCGTATAGTATTAATTTCTGTAACATTGATGTAATTTTCAACGACTTAAATAGAAATCATCTTCTAAACCAAGCAATCAACTCCTATTTTTTTACAAACGACGGAATCTCAATATCTTTCCTTTTTAAAAATATTCATTGACGGCGCTAAGTTTCGAGGTGCCAACAGCGGAGGGAGTGCTGCATTCATTGTGGATAATTTAATATTTAAATTTAAACTTTCTCCTGAGGCGTCTATTTTTACAGCTGAGCTGGCTTGCTATCGATAAAGCCTGTGACTTTATACCGAAGTCTTTAGAATTCAAGAGAAAAACTTTAATATGCTCAGACAGTCTTAGCAGCCTCCTGGCGCTTGGCTACAGCAATTTTAATTATCGTTGTCACCCACTAATCTACGATATTTCTTAAGGCTTCACTGCGTACTTTAATTTTCGACTCACATTGGATGTTCCACCAAGGCTTAGGTTTTTTTTTCCCCCATCTATATAAAGTCGTTCGAGGTACTGTTTTCTGTAAGGCTGAAGAAATAACACTCTGAAATAGGTTATATTTACCTATAGGGTCAGTGATAGAGTAAATATTACTTTACGCCCAAGTCAAGCGTATCTTGGAATTTGATCCAGTCTGCATTTAAAAGTTTCCATCTCCAGGTGATGTGTTCAATGCAGTGAACATTTTCAATAATTAAGAACATGTCGGAAAATGCTAAGGGTATGTTGATTAACATCTTCAATGGCCTCCTACAACATTGTTTAGTTCCTGAGGATTGGAGACGATTTCTGGTGTATCCGATCCCTAAGCCGAGAAACCCCTCTTCATTTGCACCTGCTTACAGGCCGATTCCCTTGGTATCATGTCTCAGGAAAGCATTCGAACTTGTTGTGAAGAACCGTTTAATATGATGGCTTGAGAATAATAATATATTTCCGTATAACATGTTTGGATTTCGCCCGGGTTTAGGTACCTTAGATCGTATAGCCAAGTTTTTAAATGACACGTATCAATCGTTTATTGACAAAAAATTCTTCCTGGAAACCTTTCTAGATATAAAGGGGGCGATTGATAATGTTTCTATTATTATCTTGTTTGAACAATTGATTAGGATAGGAATTCCACATGTTTTAGCTAATCTCTTATGTAGTTTATTTATAAAGAGATCACTCCACTTTCTCAATCCGATATCTAAAGAGACCAAGGTTCGGACAGCTTATAAGGGGCTTGCTTAGAGATCGGTACTAAGCTCGTTATTATTCAATATCTATATCTTAACAATATTTTCTACTCGCTTATCTACAACATCATATATTTTATCATATGCTGATGACTTTGTTGTATATACCAGACCCAAAAATCTTTCTATATATATATTTAAGATGATCAATTTTTTGTTAACGCTTTTCAAAAAATTGATTTAGATTTGTCTCCATCTAATCATGCGTAATTTTATTACTCTGAGACCTTATTCTCAACAGAGCATTGATATTAAAATCTATAATCAAAAAATTACATTTTCCAAGCAGGTTAAATCTTTGGGTATATATTTGGATTCCAGATTAACTTGGGAGTTCCATTTACAATCGTTAATACAACTAGTATCCAAGTCATTTAATCCACTAAAGCTATTAGCAATACCATCCGGGGAGAAGATCCGGCAACTTTAAGTCTTCCTTATGAAACTTCCATTAGGTCTAAACTTGATTATGGTGTAGTTTTTTATGGGACGGCCTCAAAATAACTCCTGAGAAGATTAGATACTTTACAGAATCTCGGACTAAAACTTATAACTGGAAATATTAAGTCGGCTTTTTCTATAGCTCTCCAAATCTACCCTTCATATAAGAAAATCATTTCTGGCGGACAGATTTTTAAATAAATATTGCAATTACCAACTTCCGTCAATATTAGATAATATAAGTAAAATATCCAATAAATAGAGGTTTATTCAACAGAAAAAGCCGCTTTTAGTCAAAAGAGCCAATTCCTACATTCAATATTGTGCAGCTCTCATTCCTACGCTGCCATATGGCTATTTTAGTCTACCGTGTAGTATTAATCTATGCAGCATTGATGTAAATATAAATCTTTTCAACGACTTAAATAGAAATCATCTTCTAAACCAAGCAATCAACTCCTATTTTTTTACAAACGACGGAATCTCAATATCTTACCTTTTTAAAAATATTCGCAGACAGAGCTGAGTTCCGGGGTGCTAACAGTGGAGTGGATGCTGCATTCATTGAGGATAATAACTTAATATTTAAATTTAAACTCTCTCCCGAGGCGTCTATTTTTACAGCCGAGCTGCTTGCTATTGATAAAGCTTGTAACTTTATACTGAAGTCATTGGATGTTGAGAGAAAAGCTTTAATATGCTCAGACAGCCTTAGCAGCCTCTTAGCGCTCAGTTATAGTAGTTTTAATTATCGCTGTCACCCACTGATCTACGATATTAAGTTTAAATACACACAAATTATAAATAAAGGAGGTACCGTAATGTTCTGTTGGATTCTTCGTCATCGCGGAATCATTCTCAATGATGTAGCTGATTAAGCGGCTAAGAAAGCGGCACAATTTTTTTATTTTTTATTTTAATTTACAGACCACGGAAATAGATAGGTACTTAGTCGAGTTACCGAGTTACCATCATCTAATTCATCTTCTAAATTCAAACCCCAACCAAAAAATAATCCTGAGTGCGCCTTTGTCTAGTAGTATAAGTAGTATTTAAACAGTTAGATAAAAACAAGAAATTGTTTTCTTATTTATTTATTTTTTTACTTTGTTTTGTTTCCGTGAATTCAGTATGATTTGAACAATAGCCTGCTGGCCAAATAAACTATACATTGGGGTTCATTTCAACAGCCCCCCCCCACTTTAATATTTTTTTTTCATATATAGTGCAATCGTTTGTGCATCATTTGTGTAGAAATGTGCACAAAGTTCCATCGTTTGTGCACATTCCTATCCCGCGATATTAAAGATAAATGGTGGGGGGCTGTTGAAACGTTGGCCCCCCACTTTGAAATTTTTTATCAAAATATAGTGCAATCGTTTGTGCAGAAATGTGCACAAATTTTCATCGTTTGTGCACATCCCTATCCTATGATATTGGGGGGGGGGGGGTTGTTAAAACGTTGGCCCCCTCACATTAATATTTTTTTGCAAAATATAGTGCATCCGTTTGTGCTTCGTTTGTGCAGAAATGTGCACAAACTTTCATCGTTTATGCACATTCCTATCCCCCACAATATGGAAGAAAAATAGTTAGGGAGTTGTTAAAATTTTATGTAACAAAATTAATAAAAAGTGGCTGATGAAGTTGCTGGAGTATTAGTTCATTGCAAAATAATCGTTTAATACAATAATCGAAACAAATATCATTTATAAAGCTGTTGATTATTTTACATTTTTATTTATTAGGAAATTAATAGTCTATTTTTTAATGTCTAAAATTTATGTTTAAAATTTATAAGTTGTAGTTTATTAATTTATAGTTTTGCAATACACCATGAATATGGGGCTGTGTTCCCGAAACATGTCGATGATTAATTTTTTATTTATATTTTCCGATAAAGTTTAATTGTATGTTTGTTTAAAATAATATTTTCTTTCAATTTATCATAATTTTAGCATCCTTCATTCAATTACATTAACCATTAAAAAAAATAAATACTGAGAATCACAAGTTCTTCCATTAAAAAAATTTGTCTAAATTTGTTTATTTTTCAAAAAATAACAGATATATTAAAATATATAATAAACCTTTTTATAAAATCATACAAAGAAAAAATATGATACAAGAGGCAGAAAAATAAGTATTATTGTGTGTAAAACATTTACATTTGGTCACTGCAACAGTTATTTATTTTTATACAGATATGAGAATTATAAAATGTTTCAATTAAAGAAATATTACAAAAAGTTAAATTAAAAGAATAAAAATAGTACACAACCAAATGTAATTGTGACACTGATTATTTAAAAAGCTTAATAAAATATATAATTCAACAATATTATATCAAGAAATAGTTATTAAAAGTAATATTGCATATAAAATGAAAACATATAAAGAGAACGTATAAAATAAATCAAAATAATCAACACGGGTGAAATTGCTCATCATTGTAATAAAAGAGAAAACAAAAAAAGTAGAAAATCCGAAGTATAACAAAAATTTGTATGGGCGACATAAAAATTTACTAATCGTATAAAATTATTTTTGAAAGTGTTGTGTGCACTATTTTGAATATGCTACAATTTGAATATTAACGCTCTCTGTATTATTTACATTTACCACTGTTTCTTTTGTGTCATGATAGATCTGCCATGCATTTAGTAGCTCCCGATAACTGTGGGCATGGTAATGCCCTATAGTAGTATATGAAATCGTTGACCTTTGTTTATTAGGTGTTGTACAACCTCTCTTCTTAAATAATAAATATCTAAATTTACAGCTAGAGTTAATGACATTTTACATAATTCTATTTGAAAATCAGCCAAACTGGATAAGTTAATTATATTAAATATTAAATGTACATTATACTCTGTATCGCTGTAATATTTTCTGCATCTGAATGAGAACAAATATTACATAACTTGAAAGAATTCATTTCTTCATTTAAATATTCTCATAGTTCTTTAGTTTCACCGATACTTGTGTTAATACATACATCTATAACAATTTTACATTTTTCGCAGTTAATTTGAAAAGTAACTGATGGATCATGAAATATTTTTTTACAGAGTGTATCAACAGGCTAGGCTGTTCCACTGAAAACAATGAAATATTGTGTGGCATTAATTCTCCATTCCGATATTTAAGGAAAATTTTTGCCCGTTTTCTATAAGTTTGACTTGTGACACCACCGCGTAAAAGTGTGTACACAAGGTCATAAAAGCGTAATTTTCTTTTTTTCTAACCACAGATCTTTCGTATTGTGCGCTACCGCAATAACATACAGCTACAATTTCTTCTTCTTCTTATAGTGCCATACTTAATTCCTGAGCGTCGGCGACTACCTATTCGTACATCTCAGCCGTACAGATATAGGTAGTGTACTAGGCAATTATTATATATGCAACGCAGATGTACACACGCAAGACTACATTCGGAACTGATCGTAGCCGCTTGTTATCGCGCTACGAGTGCAGTCCCGTGTGTGTCTGCTATCATATGATATTGTACGTGCTGGTTTGCCATTGCTCTCCACATGATTATTAGCGATTATTTATTTAATTCTTGTAATAAGTTCTGTCGTCGCCCGGGATCGAACTTGTGACCTCTGTAATGGAATCCAAGTGCTCTAGCAACTAGTCTATCGCGACGACTTAGCTACAATTTGAATAACTAAATCAAATGTGCATGTGTTTGATAACACAAAATTCCCTTCTAGTAACCATATAGATTTAAAAGATGACCTTGATCGATTTTTTATTAATCCTATTGTCTTGGATCAGTTCATGAAAATATATTTCTGTGCAAGATTTCTTTTTTTTTAGTTAAATATTTGGATTTTCTTTTTTTAGCACTTTTTGATTGAATGATTCACCAGTTTTCTTCTGTTTTTTTCTCGTTGCTTATTAAAGGCATTTGAAAACAATTAACTTCCTGATTTACATTTTTTGAAGAATGTTCAACATTTGATTTTGAATATGTGCATAAAAGTATCTTCTTTCTTGGAATAAGTGGCAGTGTTATTTTTTAAGTTTCTGATCGCAAGATATTACTTTTACAATACCCGCACTTAATTTAACATTTTTTTTTTTCCCCCTAAATTTATATGGTCCATGTGCTGTGTGTAATTGCCGGGATTATTACAGCACATGGATCAGTGCAGGCTCAGAAGTGTTTTAATAGGTTAGCCGCTCTAATATGGTTTAGCATATCCTTGACCTGTTTTAGTTCGTTTGACAACACAACCGTCGGTAAGTTGGAGGTGCCTGCAGGCAGGCAATGTTCCAGAACATGTTCAGCGGTTGGTGAAATTGGAGAATTGCATACGGAACAGGCAGAGGGAGGAGATGTTCCTTCCAGCAAATAGTTGTGGGATATTGCTGTATGCCCTATGCGGAGTCTAGTTAATGCTGCAAACTTTCTGCAGGACATGGATATCGGTGGCCACCAAGGCTCAGTGCTCACCTTAATGGACGCAGCCATGATGTGTGAGCCGACCACATAATTTCCCATGTCTCTGCCTTATGTTGCTGAAAAAAGGGTGTCCCCAGCTGAGGCAGAGGTCGGGCATTGGACTATATGTTGCTGCCTTAGCAGCCAAGTTCACACGCTCATTCCCCGGCACACCGGTATGACCAGGGACCCACAATAATGTTACCTGTGAGCCAGCCCGGAAAAGCACGTTAATGATGCGCTTTATTTTTCGAGATAATTAATTTCATAGAACCATTTATTGATAAAATATGTAACTTTAAAAAACTTTAACGAAGATGAATCTATTGAGGGTTATAAAAATCTTTTTGTTTTTAATTCGAATGGATTTATTAAAAAAAATTTCGTCTTTGAAAGCTGCACTAATAGAAATAGTTATAGGCTATGTTCCATTTACAAAGATAAAATATTCAGTGAGAAATTATATATTTCAAATATTACTGATTATTTCTGTACTCGATTTTATTATTTTCCGCGTCATAATTTTTAAATTTCATACTTTGTAAAATTCAGTTTAATATTTATAATATGTCTTATTAAAATTTTACAAAATCAAAATATTATATGTATTTAAAAAATGTGAATAATCAATAGCTTTTTAAGTGATGTTTGTTTCGATTTTTGTATTAAACGATTATTTAGCAGTGAATTAATACCCCAGCAACTTCATCAGCCACTTTTTATTAATTTTGTTACATAAAATTTTAACAACTCCCCAACTATTTTTCTTCCATATTGTGGGGGATAGGGATGGTCATAAACGATGAAAGTTTGTGCACATTTCTGCACAAACGAAGCACAAAAAACGGATGCACTATATTTTGCAAAAAAATATTAATGTGGGGGGGCCAACGTTTTAACACCCCCCCCCCCAATATCATGGGATAGGGATGTGCACAAACGATGAAAATTTGTGCACATTTCTGCACAAACGATTGCACTATATTTTGATAAAAAATTTCAAAGTGGGGGGGCCAACGTTTCAACAGCCCCCCACCATTTATCTTTAATATCGCGGGATAGGAATGTGCACAAACGATGGAACTTTGTGCACATTTCTGCACAAACGATATGGAACTTTGTGCACATTTCTGCACAAACGATGCACAAACGATTGCACTATATATGAAAAAAAAATATTAAAGTGGGGGGGGGCTGTTGAAATGGACCCTATACATTGTTCAGGGCAAAAAAAAGAAAAAAAAGAATTGCCAGTTCCGCGGATGACGTCAAAAAGTATTCGATACACCTTTGTAAACTGTAAAGGATAAGCAGCAAAAGCAAAAGCTAATTTGATGAATACGCGTTATGGCTGAACAGATTTCGCCATCGAAGAACAAAATGAACGAGTAGGGTAGAGCGGCGCTAGTTGAGCATAGGAGTGAATTGAGCAATCGAAATATCTCGAAAACTACACACCACACGTTGACTCATCAAATGGCGAAAAGTAGCGGTCGTGGGAGAGGAATTCATCACACAACCGACAATAACGACTTGCCAATCGAGTGTCGTACATGCAAGTTTTGTTTATTTTGCGACAAAAATATAAAAAAAATTAGTTTCAGTTCGTTTTTGTTCAGTACCCGTTAAAAAAAAATTATCCGTTTTCGATCGCGTAAGTATTAAACTTTCATAAATCTATTGTATTTATGATATCTAGAAATGATTTGGTCCTTATTCAAACGGTTTTTTCATAGCCTTACTTTTTTTTTTTTTAAATATTTCGGTTGGGGCGAGTTGAGCAACTGTTGCTCAACTAACCCCACGGTTTTTGAGGCAAAAGCAATATGCATTTTTCTGTTATTTTAGGATGCGGACATCACAAGAGATACTTGGCTACCAAATAATCCGAGAAAGACAATAACTATCTACGATATACCAAAAATTGTTGCAGATTTACTACCGCCCTTAGCTCAAACACGGGTATAAACACCATGAATGGGTTTCAAAAGATTAGAGCATTTCCCCACTTAATGCGGACATTTTTAGTAACGACGAATTTTCACCGTCATTTGTAACCATCTATATCCCGGATCTGCCTAGCTGGAAAAAGATCCTTCAGAGCAGGCTATAATAATGCATGCCGGTGAACCTGATAGTGCTACAACCTCCACTAGTCAATCTGAAGAAGAAGCCGGTAAAACTTACAGAAAAAATGTACAATTAGACCTATCTTAGGTATTTTCTCCAGAACTAGTTTGACACCATACCCAAAGACAGGTCCAAGACAGATAGACACAACTAGCAGAAGAAAAGTACCTATTCTAATAGGCACTCCGGAAAAAAAAAAAGGAAAAGAGGAACTTAAAAAGTTAGAAAACAAAAGCAAAAGCTCGATAAAAAAAAAGAAGAAAAGTGTTTTTAAAAACATTATTTAGTCAAGTGGTGGAAGCAATGCGGATAAAACTATGCTTGTCTAGATTACTGCGAAAACTATTCCGAAAGTTTACCAAGGGAAAAAGATTCAGTAGCAAGTGTTTGTGAGGGGAATAGGCAATACGAAATGTGCACCAAATGCTAGTCTTATTTACGTTTGCATTAATTGCCACAGAGACAACGATGATTAATTTCCCCTATGTGTCACATTAATGCATTTTTTCATATTTAAACCGCATTGATGATTACACATAACTGTAAAAGTACGATTTTAAATAGCAAAGATTGAGTCTATTCCAAAAAGTTAAGCGTACGAGAAATGTTTTGCTTATGTTGTTATATTTTTATTATTTGAAAAAATAACAAGTGTTCTGTTTCACTATTATATGTATATACCACTGAGAGATTATAAATAAAAAGTTGATCGTAAAATAGCAACTTTATTATATGTGTATGTTTAGTAAATATTTACGTCATTGCATGGCTTAATTTGCTAACAGCTCAACCTGCCACATACCCTTGTTCAGCATACCCCACCGGTGGGGTATCGAACGACTACAGCTCTTAAACCAGACTTGTGAGAAATAAATTTCTTAGGAAACTTTTAAAAAGGGATAAATTATTTATCCATCGGAATATCGAGCAATTTTGACTTATCCTTTAGGAGCTATCAAGTGAAAAATTGCTCAACTAGCCCCGCTCTATCCTACTACTACCGATTACCGCTATTGATATTAGTTGACATTTCGGTTGAAGAGATGGAGACGAAATTAACTGTGGCCTAGGAAGAAAAAGCTGAAAAAGCTCGCCGCGGCCGAAGGTATGCGCGCACTAACAAGAACGCGCTATTGTTGTTATTCGCGTAGTCCAACCGTTAGAGCGTAAATTTACATAACAAGTACAAACGTGATTTTGCGTAGCGAATAAGACTCGCTGGGATGCGCTAATTTAACTCTCTATATTATAGATCGGTACTACTAACAATAAGAAAACGACTTTAATATGGTACAAGTTGATTAAGGAAAACAAAAAGATTTAAAAGAGTAGCTGCTACGACGATCGCTGGACACGAAGACTAAATTTAGTTGTTTGAACATGTAGAAGAATGTATAAAAATGTAGAAATTTAAAAGTGTAACATATTTAAAGTACTATGGGCTGTGAAAGAGAGATTGCTGTATATTTCTAGGAAGATAGAGATGGGGAGCTATCATTAGGCTTAGGGGTATTGGCCATCGATTTTTCATCAATGTCAGAGGAACGCTACAATAATTAAGTGTGTCCGTGCTGGCGAACAAAAAGGTGGCGAAGCCTCATCACAAAATTATCTTTTAAAAATATTAGAATTTTTCGGTCAGTAATGAATAATTATTTAGAAATAAGTATTTGAATGTAAATTTTTTTACGCGAATAAATAACATTTTAACATACGTATATTTATGTAATATAATAGAATCGTATAATATTTCATTAAAGTAAAAAATTTACGTGGTTTAAAAAAGAATAAAAATTCCACAATATTTTCGCTAGCTTTGATAGCTTTCACAACTGATTGTAGTAATATCATTGAAGGGCCGATGTTGATTATCATTAAACGCCGACGTATAGATTCCTACATAAGTCAGTGCCACTTGAAATTCTTTATCACCGACGTTATCCAATGTGATTAGGCTCTATGAATGCTGACAGCATATTCGAGCATGGTAGAAAACTGTTTTCGCGCACAAAACGTGAACAAGTCAATTGATATGACTGGAACAGAATCGCTCTGTATAGTGTTGGGATTATTCTAAATTTTCCGAAAAATGAACGAATTACGCATAATGGCATATTTTCGTTGAAAAATCCGAACACTGAAGGTTCATCGGTAGCTGTACTAACTAATCCATACGCAAGAGCTTTTTCTACTGAAAGATTTCTTCGTAAAAGTATTTTTTTTTTTTTTTTTAACCCCTATTTGAGCACGCCAGCTAATACACCCAGAAACAGCAAGAAAGAAAAGAGCCGTCAGTTAAATTTTGTTTCGGTCAGATATAGATAATATAAAGGAACTAATGGATGAAGTCTCCTCTCCAAATTGTCCTCTCCACCGTAATGAAACGGTGGTTTGCGTCGCCAATCACATCTTTTCTAAATGTCCATTCCTTTCTGTCGAACGTTCTATTTTATATCCTTGTCTGCTAAAACTCAAGATCCCTGCTCCTTACTGTGCATCTTATATTTTGTCCTTCTTCTTCGTAAAAGTATTCTTGCATCATTGCATAAACGTAGTTCAGCATATATAATCCTTGAGCTTTATCAGAAGAAGAGAAACAGTAGAAGCTTCTTAACGATTATCTATAGTTTAATTAAGGCAATAGGTTGTTTATTATTTTCTAACTTGCTATACTTATTTCCGATGATTGTTAATTGCAGATCAGATGAAAGTTGAAAATCGATGTCAGTGATAGTTCCCCATCTAAAATTCTGTTCGGAGTTTCCCTGACAGCTTTTCACTCTACATCCAGTTGTCTCGTAACTCGTGTTAAAGAAAAGCTGTACTTGCTTGTATAGTATTAACATTTTTCCTCCCAATATTATATAAACTGAAATCACAGACGAGAGGAAAGTTGTGATCAATCTGCTATTGAATAATACATAATCATTCGACATCCTGTTTGTTAAATATTAAATATAGTAAGATTTAACAAATGCAAGTATAACAAACAAATTTAAAATATATAACGATTAATTAGTCAGAAACGTGTTTTCGGGCATAACCCGTCATCAGCTAAAATTATAATAACTCAATATATATACATATATGATCAGAAACAACTTCTAAATCACACCTGAGGGCAAAATAGAGAATAGAAAGATTTATATAGCTTAAATTAACATTTTAAAGTCGATATATTATAAATGTTATAAAACGAGATACAATGTATATTATAAACTAAAACAGATGAATTTTTCATTTTAAAATTATTTAAATTTAAATTTTTACATTAAAAAGGGGGTTATTATTATTTGGGATTCGATCATTTAATATATTAAATTTATGTTTGTTTGTGAGCATAGCTGAAAACTATTATATAAATAAACATGAATTTTATATATATATATATATATATATATATATATATATATATATATATATATTAAATGGCCCAATCCTAAATAATAATAATTACCTTTTTAATGTAAAAATTTAAATTTAAACAATTTTAAAATTTTAAAATTAAAAATTCATTTGTTTTAGTTAATATATACATTGTATCCCGTTTTAACATTTATGATATATCAACTTTAAATATTAATTTAAACCGTATGAATCTTTCAATTTTCTATTTTGACCTCAATGTGATTTAGAAGTTCTTTCTGATCCTATTGAATATACGAATAGTCCGAGGCAAATGGAAAATGTGCATATTACACGGCTTGGCATCTCTTAATCCCCGATCTAATTTAAATAATAAATTTAATCCGCGTTACCAGCTTCATCTATTTTAACAAATTTCATCGATCCCCTTGCAAATTAATTTTCGCCTCTCCGTTGTGTTGCGATAGAATATTTCTTGAAGCGGATATTTTAAAAGTTGAGTGCAGTGTTCGTCCATTTATTTCATTTGTCGCAGCTTCAGTACGAGCTATCAGAAGAGTAGCATTGCGATGGAAGTGAGTGTCCAATAATTTTTCGTTAATATGATTATCCCTATTATCGCTTTTCCTTGAATGTTTGCAAGCTTATTTATACAATTATCATAGTTCGATAACTATTCTTCTTGAAGTTGCCTATTGAAATTAATATTTAACGATTCAATTAGTTCATTTTCGATTTGTATTCGTCTCTTCGCATGGTTCAATAAATTTTTTTTTTTTCAAATTTTTCTAACAATGAACGTTTCTTTTATTTCGGTTACCGAGACTCATCGTTATAACCAGAGCAGTCTCATTAAAAATCATTACGTTATCATTATGTTCATGTTCGAAATGATCGTCTGACGAAAGTGAAAAAATATTTAGTTGCTGTTGCATCATATTATTCTGTTTAAACTCGCTGCTCTTCTAAATTTTCTTATTGTTTCTTAAATCTTGTTCATAACGTCATGATTTATTAAAAAATAATACAGAATTTAATTCATATTATTTTCGGAAATTTCAGGCTTACACTAGTTTTCAGTTTTCTTCGTGCGATAATTCTTAGTATACTTTTTGCGGTAAATTCTAATAAAACGATATTTTCCATATTTTGAGGTCTTTTACTTTAGAATTCTATAAGTAATAAACCGGTAACTTCCTTTTTACCCAAATTGTTACATAATTTTCTAACTCGATTACACGATCACTTGAAAATTTTTCATGCAGCGAAATAGCGAAATACTTAAAAATTGACAAGTTTTACGAGCCCCAATATCTCTCTCGCCTTCGATTTTAATCATTAAACTCGCGTATGCTTTGAGAGAATGTTCGTTATATTTCTTCCAACATTTCTAGTGAATTTCTGGAGCAGGTTCAAATTTTGAAACGTACTTTGATATTTTATAACTATGATTTAATAACCTGAAAATCTACATTCGCTAAATTTGTGTAATAAAAGGGTTGTACTGGTCAAGTTTCTCATCGTTTTCTCATTGTTTCTTTGCACACCCAGCGCTAAAACATTATTCGAGATTTTGGCTTATTTATTATTATGCCTCTATCATGAGCTCACTTGGAAATTTATTATCTAAATCTTTTTTTTTAAAAGTTTTTTCGCATCAGGAAATCTGTGAGTTTTTTTCGCTTGTTGTTTTTCATAAGTTTTCATAATTAACTTGTAAGTTTCTAAACTAAGTATTATAATACTTATTCTAACGAGGCATTGTCATTTTCGGTTTGCTGAGGATGCCGATGGTGTGTCTTTGAAAACGTGACTGACAGACAAGTTCCTCTCCGTCTTAAATGTGTCGCATGTTTATTATTTCGCTGAGCCCACCTGTCTAAAAATGGTTTCGTTTTAATTACGTCTTGCACCGATATGTAATATGCACATATGCTTAGTTGTGTACTTTTGTTCCTGTCAGTAGTCTACACGTAGATATGTGTACAAAAGTATAAATTACACATTTAAAAGAGTGATCTTAAAAAGAAAAAGAAAAAATATAATAATACAAGTCACTTAGTAAGTTAAATATTCAATAGCTAATCAGCAACACATTGAAAACTGTCAATCGTATTTGTTACGCTGCTCCGTGAATGATCTTCGTGATTCCTCGATAAGTATTTATACTTCCAGTAATCTTTACTAACCGCGCCATCCTTAAATAGATAGTCGCTAAAATAATACGCGCCGATCTAATATCGAAGTTACAGTAATTTCCTAAAATTATCTGAAACATATTAGCTTTACTTTTACGAAATAGTAATAGAAGCCTGAAGACTATTTTGTCATCTGGGCATTATTTGCGGAGATTCTTCTACACAACACCTTACTGAAGGCACCTAAAATTAACATCTCAGCAATCGCATCATTAAAATTCAGGAACGGACATGCTTAAGCTAAATCCATAAGAAAGTGTTCTAAGAGTGAAATATAGGGCATTCCCTGCTGTACGGGTGCCGAACACATTTTAAAGGCAGCACCGAAGCAGTTCTTTCACGTCTTCAAGTGTACTCCGTCACTCTGTGGAATCTTATCGTCTAATATTTCCCGTACATATCTTGTTATATTGTTCGTTTTTAATGATCCCTTTGTTACGCAACAGATAGTTGGTTCTAGCCAGTTACCGAATATCGTCTTGTCGAGTCGATGACCATGACAAACCCGGAAATGAAGGTTGTCTGTATACTTATCTGCCGGGCAAATAGTATTATTTATGCGAATGCGTTTATAGTTTTAAAACGGTACTTATTGTAATACATATTGCGTAAAAAATTTAAAAATGAACGAATTGATTGAAAAAAAAAACAATTTAAGTAAATATTCATCCCCATCGGCTACAGTCGAATTGGAGACCAATTAAAGAAATATGAAAGAAAAAAACTCCACGATGGTATCGTTTGTCTGCTTTTCATAGCAGCTACAACAATACTTCGCTCGTGTTTCGCCAAAAATGTGTAACGCTGATAAATTTATTAGTTTTTTTCAATAAAATTTATTTTCATTATTTAAATTTTTCTTAAAACTTTACTTTCGCACTAGCATTTTGTCTCTTCTCTGATATTCTTTAATTTTTGGAATACGCTAAAAAACTAACTAAAAAACAAGCAATTCCGATACACCGAAATGTCCTGGAGAACAACTCTTTGACAAGGAAAAAGGTTATTATATATTTACATAAGAAAACTAGGCTAATTTTTGAATAACTTTTTTCTTCGTAAATTTCCGTACATCATCATCATTATTATTATCATTAAGTTGATTAGGAAACGTCAAACACCATAGCCCGACAAAGAAAGGATTAATCAAAGTTGTTAAGATCAGCAGTGTGATACGCAAGTACAGTTATGTGGGTAGGTAGAGTAATTCATAGACCAAAATAATGCGGCAGCTTCGTGAAAGCCGCATATAGCCTAAAGAAAAGTGGATAGCGACGTTCAATAAATGAAAGCTCGAAGCTTATTTCTACAACCTTTGAGAGTCGACGTTTTGTTTTTGTTACCACGCAAAATCGGATTGAAACACGAAGATAAAGAGAGGTACGATTAAGCATATTTTAGTAATTCACGCCGAGCACTTAATTAAGTACTTATTCTTTTTATTAACATATAATATGTATTAATTACAACGTAAGTCTTAAACCGACCTCCATTAGAAAAAATGTCCCAAAAAATGTCTCAAAAACATGTAACGTTTGCTGTGTTTTAATTTTTACCGACTCCCAAAAAGAAGGAAATTATATATACGTCACGTATGTTTTTGTTTTTGTTTTTTTTCTTTATGTTTGTTCGCGCATAACTTATATTGATATAGACCGATTTTAATGATTCTTTGTCCGCAATTCACGTTTGGATTCGGTGGCGGTTTTCATTTTTGGAAACATAATGAACACACTTCTTATTACTGTGCAGGTTGATGAATAAGATGTCCCACCATAATACGGAGAAGCATGTAAAGACTATATATTGTGAATTTAATAATACCATCGAAACGCAAAAAAAGTATTATTTATATGTATTGTAGTATGTTAAGTTGTTTCGATAGTTTAATAAAATTTATGGTATAAATTATTAGTAGTATTTCTTTTTTATTATATACTAGCTGTGCCCGCGGCGTTGCTCGCGTGAATTATGATTCCAAAAAAATTACTTTATTTGTTAAATTACACCCGCGCGGAATTCAGTTCATGACTGTGTAAGAAAATCAGTAAATGATTATTTGTTAAAAGATTTTTTATTGACCGTGGCGGCTCGTCTATTGGGGAGACTAACTTTTCCAGAAGCACAGCATATACCATTTTTATCCGAATTTCCATTTCCATGGTAATTAACATTGATATTTTATGGTTTTATAAAAAAAGTTAAATTCGTTTTCTTTATCCGAATTTACATTTCCATGGTAATTAACATTGATATTTTAATGTTTTATAAAAAAAGTTTTTTGCAGCGTACGCGATGTAAGGAATTGTTTAGGTCATTTTTTTACACCTTGAGTTACATTATTGGAGTTTTAGTAAGGATCCCTAATTTTTTTGAAAATATAATATAGCCTATGTCACCCGGAGATAGTGTAGCTTCCCAACGGTGAAAGAATTTTTCAAATCGGTCCAGTAGTTTCGGAGCCTATACAATGTAAACAAACAAACAAACAATCAAATCTTTCCTCTTTATAATATTAGTATATAAAATTTGGACATTTTTTCGTTATAAAATCTAATGGGAGCCGGCCTAAGAATTACGTTGTAAATTTTGATTATTTTATATAAAATGCGGAAGAGAAAGAGACAGAAATGTTAACAGGAGGGATCAAGGGACACAGCTCTTTGCAAGACCAAAATGACCGAGTTATATATATGTATGTATGTATTAAAATAAATCTAACAAGTAAAAGTATACCTATGCATCCTATTTGTTAATTAGTTGATAAAATTAAATAATGGATAATTACAAACATCAATAATGGACACTTGAATTAGCTATACTTCAGCTAGAAAAAAAAAAAAAAAAAAGAAGGAAAATACAAATTGAACGCAGCATATGAGCGAGCGTATTTCCACTTGTCCTTTTTCTCTAGTTGAATATAGGAATTTTCGAAAACACTTCCAATTCGGTGCTTTCCAAGGCGTATGGGCGATAATTAAATAATTCTGATACCCTAAAGACTGGACAAAGATGCTTCATTAGTCTTTAATCGAAACGAAATAGTTGAATAAGTATTAAGAGATTGATCGTTTGAATAATATCATTTCGAACGATCAGTTTGAATTTCAATCTCACGCATTCCACTATTTGGTAAACCGGTAGAATACCTGAGAATTTGTGCTGGTTTTAATCGCATTAAACGTAATAATCGTATATCGGTCTAATTTCGACGTGGGTAAGGCTTTTGCTCAGCATGGAAGACTTATAAATTAATAATTTAGAAACTTTCCAGTCAATCGAAATACTCACATGTTATTTTAGTAATAAATCAGCTTCTTCTAAGTTATCATAAAAACTTTTTTTTTTTTTTTATTTAAATAAGTTGTGGGTCTCATAGGGCAAATCTCCTTCCTTTCTACACTGCTTCTTAATGATTTCTTCAGTGTACTAAACATTGAGGTGCTTTATAATTGAATTTGCAATAGATGATTACAGTTTGCTTCCACGGCAAGTGTTCTTCATTACTTTAATGGATTGCAGACCATAAATTTCTTTTACGCCCCGACAATTATAGAAGGATTTAAAAATTTACGGATTCAGTATGACGTTTAATCATATGAAATATTTAGACGCAATATCAGATGATAAACTTACTTTCGATGAACGTATATCTCGGTAAAATCAAAACAGAATACAAATTCCTTGGTACAAAGTCACTGTGATCTTCTTTTACGGAAATGTAAATAATACATTTCAGTGAGTTACAAATCATAACGGTTATTATTCTCTTCCGGCTTGAACTTTTGTTAGCGGTACGCATTACCGTAAACTACAACTAATGCGAAGTCGATGTGCTCTGGTATATTCTTAATATGAATAGATACACAAGAATATTAACCGGAGTGTGGGAATCTTAAGGTTAAATGAAAGACTATCTGTTAAAAGCCATGATACTAAAGTACCAAAAACCTTTTAAGTTTATGTTAAGCTGTAAAACGTTATCTCATCGTGCTCTTAAATCGGTACCCATTAGACAGTAATTCACTGATATCTTTCCGTTTCCCTTTCAGTATAGGTTCGTAATTAAAGAAAATTAAAGTTTCTCATACTGGAAAGGACCACCTGTCTACAAATAAAGATCACACAAAAGATCAATAAAAACTCAAAGTCAAAACAATGTTTAATATGTTTTTGTTTTGAAAAACATAAGCAACATAACAATAAAACACACAAAAACATTAATAACCGATTGGTAACTCTTTTAAAAACGCACTCCGACAATTTTCCCGCGGTGAATACCTAAGTTTAACAAGTGTTAAATGATTCGTGAATAAATATTTATATGGCTCTTGAGCTCTCGACATAAATATATTTAATAGAGAAAATGCAAAACATCACTTTCACACCTAAATATTTTAATCTTTCAGCTGCTCCAAAAGACGAAGGAAGATGTACCTCTTGACGCGATGCCGTGCAGAAGAGTACCGTTCACAATGCTGATATTGAAAATAACGACACGTAACGAACTTGGTTAAATTCTAATATAAGCGATTTTTTCTCAGCAATAATACGACTACATTCACGAAATTCATTCTTACAGAACGTTATTCATAAACATATCTCTCTCTGTAATATTCGGCGATCGCATGTCTTTATCGCAGAATGCATTTTACCCACTGATATATCGATTTGTCATTTTTAATAACGAATTTTTCGAATTTATTCAAACAGTTTCTGACTCTTGGACTTGTAGTCGTTGTCCGTAATCGTCTTCTGACGTTTTAAAATTATACAAGCGATGTGTCACTACCAAAACGTTTACGATCTTCATTCTCGGCACAAAAGTCAATATCCAATTTTTCTGCATCGTTTATTATATCACTCTAGAAAATTTTAAAATAATTACCGAAAAGGATTCAATATTATTTGGACGTGTAAAGGCGATTCTTGAAGATGCATTTTCTGCAATATTTCACTTGAAAGAAAAAATCAAGCATGGCGAATAAAATAAAAATAAAAACTGCTCAAGTTGTAACCCTTACAAAAGTCTATGTTTTTCATCCCTGTTATTGTTCATACTTTTAGCACACTTTGCAGAGAGTTTTCACGCACATTATTTATTTTAAGCTTTTTATTACACTTTTTTTTTTTTTATTATTTCACACTACTGATTAAATTTGTTCTTACACAATAATTTTAAATCACTGAACTCCCTTTGCTCCTTTATATACGATTCGAAATAAATAAATAAATAAATTTGTCTTTCTGGAGGTTATCTGGTAGCCCCCCCCCCAAAAAAAAAATAATAATTTACAAAAGTAGATAGATGCATCAAAGTTTAAAGCATCTTCTGTTTCTTTTCTTAAATATCTTTTTTTTCTTCTTTTATTTTTATTGTTTTTTTGCACCGTGTCAACTTAGAACATTAGCCCAGTGCAAGTGAAGTGCTCAGTTCTCTACTTCCGAAACTTGTTCTCACTTTTTCAGTCGATCCTTCTGTTTTCATGTTAAAATTTTTCCTATTTCCTCATTTTTAGAATTATTTCTGGATTCTTTATGCCATTTCCACAAATAAAAAAGAAATATAGGTATATATATATATATATGTATAAATAATTATATTCTTGATTCAAAGGGTAAGCCATTCTCTTATTAATCATCAGCGACATCTTTTGAGTTCGATTAATGTCTGGAAGTGTAGAAATGAAACTGCAATTTTCTTTTTTTTTATCAGCGTTTCAAAAATGATGTTTTGATTACTAACGAAATGTGTAAATCAATCGAACAATGAAACACCTAATTTGTAAGATGGTAAAATTAAATCCGGACGGATAAATGGCACCATCACATAATATCCTATTTAAAATAGTATCTTTTATCTTCAAATTAAGAGTGATTATTAAAAATTTCGTCCCATGAACACTGATATTCGTTTTGTAATTATTCGGCAGAGTAGTGGTTAGCTGAGAAAAATAACGTGCAGTAAATCTAGTGAATTAATTATTTCTTCGGTGAGAGAGAAATTTGTTGTAATTATCGGTTTAGTTAATCGTTGACCGTGCTTCGTTTTTACTTAACGCGTCGAGTTTTATCGAAGCTGTCCTGGATTTTTAATTTTTATTTTTGCTGTTTTTTTTTTGAATAAAATAACATTTATTTTTTGATCGAGTCATTTTACTTTCATTTCTTTTCTCGTGTAATCGGTTATCGCACATTCGTACTCGTCACGAACAGCAAGTTTCGTTTTCTGCATTTCTGTGATACAGCAAGATCCAAATCCGTGACAATACAAATTGAAAATGATTTGTAGTGATAGATAAAGTAAAACAAGTATTTCACGGATTCAGAATCAGAATACCTCTATTGGTACAATTATCAAAAGAAAAAATAATTACATTTATTTAACGACCTAAAGTAGGGCCCACTAGTAGTCCCTCAGCCCATATTGAGCAAAGGTCTCTCGCAAGCATTTCCATTCTAACCCATCTATGGCTATTGTTTGGAAGTTTGTTTGTTTTAAAAACTTATTCAAATCACCTTTCCAGCGTGTTATTTACTTACCTCTCTTCCTTTTCCCTTCCAAACGGTTGCCACAAAGTACTTTTATTAAGTCCCTGGTCATCATTTAGACGGGAGATGTGTCCAGTCAAATTCCATTTACTACGTCTGATTTGATGAAATTTTATCTTCGTTATCCGTTAATTTTGCTTTTATTATTTTTCTTTTTATTCGGTCGCTCTTTTGTTGCTTAATATTGAGCGCTCTATGGCGTTTTGGGTAACTTTAACTTTGTTAAGTATATTTTCCTTAAGGGGTCATATTTGACATCCTTATGTTAGGACTGGAGCTGTACATGTGTTGAAAACTCGGCTTTTATGTCTATGAAATCCCCTTTGAAGACGTTTGGCCAATATTTCGACCAGGTTTTAGTTATCCAAATTTCTATTTCTTTCTCTATTTGGTTTGCGAAAGCCAGCTTTCTACCTAAGTATATACTTTCCGTAACCATATCTATTTACTTCCGATCTATTTTTATTTTTTTCTGCTCGATGTTTTTTGACAGAATTTTTGTTTTTTGGGTGTTTATTACTAAACCTGCGTTTTTACTGTGTACAATTAGGTCCATTAACATTGTTTTTAGATCCTCCAGCTTTTCTGCAAAAAGGACAATGTCGTCCGCAAACCTAAGTTTTGTTAGACATGGCTACCATTTATGTTGATCCATTTCTCCCCACCAGTTTAAGTTGCAGAATATTTCCTCCAACGCGCTATTAAATAGAATTGGCGCTAACGCGGGTCACCCTGCCTTTTTATTCTGGCCTTCATATTACCTATGTATTTCGCTTATTATTTCTATAAATTTCTATGAAGTTCCTTGATTCATTAGCGACTTTAGAAGGAAATCGTGTTTTATGGAATCAAAGGCTCTATTGTAATCGATTGGTCCTATATACAGATTCTTCCCGTACTCTTTACTTTTTCCGATTATTTGATTCACTGTATGAATATGATCCATCGTTGAGACTATAATTCTAAAGCCTGCCTGTTCAACTGGTTGCTGTTCGTTTAGTATCTTTTTTAGCCTATTTTCAATTATTTTCGAAAAAATTTTTGAGATCGTCGGAGGTGATTGATCTGTAATTCTCTACCTCATGCCTATCCCCTTTCTTGAACAATATTATTATATCTGCGAGTTTCCAATCATTTGGGATTTTTCCTATTTCCAAAATTTGGTTAAATAATTTTGTTAATATTTTTGCCGCTACCTCCTGTTTATCATTCGTTATGCCATCATGTCCTGGGCACTTACTTGTTTTTAATTGTTTAATTACTGATTCAATTTTGCGTTCCAGAAAGAACGGCTCTTTTTCCTCTGTCTTGTCTAAATAATTAATTTTATTTTCGTTTTTCGTATCATTATGTAGGTTTTCGTAATAGTGTGAAATTATTTGGTTAATGTCCTTCCGATCACAAACCCTCTTTTGCCTTCATTGTTAACGAAGCAGGTAGTCCATTGTTATGCCTGGATTTAATCTCCTTCTCATTTTCTTGAAGTTACGATTTCCCTCTACAGTCTCTCTTATAATTTCGTTTTTTATTACGTAGTTTTTGTGCCTAATTTTATTATTAATTAGTTTGAACACCCTGTTAAATTCTACTTTTTCTGTTTTAGTTTTGCTTTTGGTTTTAGCTATTAAGCCTGCTATTTCTTCTTTCATTTTATTGACCCCTATTTTTGTGTTTACCCTGTTTATTTTAATTTCTTGTGAATTGTACATATGATCCCAAATTTAACATTTCTAATATTTTCTTATATAGTGTGCTACCACCGTGTCGATATTTATGTTATCCTGATTTATTTTTTATGAATTCGTTAAATTTATGCGTGTTTATTTCCTTTTCTGTTTTTTTGCCTACTTTTCTGGTTTTTTGGGCGGGATGCTGCTTTTTTAATCCTGGAATTAGTAGTCTACGGTCTGAGTGGAATTCAAATTTATTATTGATTTTACAATCTATTACTGAATTATTGTTTATAGGTGTGATTATGTAGTCTATTAACGTTTTATATTCTTGGTTGAGAGCGATCCATGACCATCTTTTTCCTTCTCGCTTTTTTGAGAAAAAAAACTATTTAATACTTTCAATCTAAACTTCTGACAAAACCTTGTGAAGTCTCTAGCCTATTTTGTTACGCTTTCCATAACCAAATTTTCCCGATGTTTCGAATATTCGTTTTCTTGTTTCAGACCTATTCGGCTATTCCAATCCCCCATCAGAATATCACGGATAATAAGGTGTACGATGGAAATGATACGGCGGTTATAACGTTTCCATAATGCTAGGAGTCTGTAGTGGAAATCGCAAAATAATCGATGCCAGTTTCTTTCTCGTGGGAGATTCGACTTTCAGTCAGATGGCTTTTCTGGTGGTAAAATCGATATCCTCAGTTTCAGATATTAGCTGTATGTACTATTGGGAGCACGTTTTGTTTAGTCAAGACACTTTGACTTGGAGCTATCGGGCTACCGCCTTTTATAAGTAATGTTACAAATGCTGGATTTTAGCTACCATCGATGAAACTTGAAAAAAAAATTATCTTACAATTTTCGACTTCCGAATCTTCTAGTGTCTTCTAGCGACACGCTGGAATAATTAATAGATCAACGAAACTATTAAAGGCAACAAAAAAAATTCGACCTATCCTCTACTTTAAATTGTTCAGACGGAATTCGAGAGGTATTTCGAGCTTTTTCGATGCAGTTGCATTGCACAATTCTTACTCGAACAGGGTAAAAACTTCTTTTAATAAAAGTCTCTCTTATACTGTTTACGCGGGTCCGATGGAAAAAGAAAAAAAAAAAAAAAGATTGAACCTCCAGATGTAAATTTGCAGATCTTCGAGAACATAAGGCATTACTACCTGTCATAGGCGTACCGAAGGGGGGATTTGGCGATTCAAACCCCTCCCGAAATGGATTTTTAAGTTGCTGTATTATCGCTTTACGGTTGTAGGATGTCTTGGTACCAGGCATTCTGACAGTACAACTAACTATGTATTAGTGTAAATTATTCTTAAAATGAAAACGAACAGAAGTAATCCTAATCCTTACGCAATTACAACTATTGCACAAGAGATTATTAATAAAATATAATCATTAAGTAAAATCCTTTTTTCTGGCAAGTGTTTTTTTTTTTTTAATTTGCCCCCCCCCCACCCCAACAAAAAAAACTGGCCTGGGTACGCCTATGCTACCTGTTAATGATGATATCCCGCTTTTACGTGGCGAAATTCGCGAAAATGCCGCGTTAATTACTGATTTAACCCGAATTTTTTGCTCCTCCATTTTTTCATTCAGTTATTTAATTGTTTCTGACAGTTTATAATGCCCTACAAGCCTCCTGCTTTCCTTTTATCATTTTTCGTACTGTCCCATCCCCCCTGTGTATTTCTTTTCGATCTCCTCCATTTGTGTTGATTTGCTATGGGTTCACAACTCCATATGGACACATTGGGGATAAGAAATGAACGATTCTTTGCCTCAAGTGCTGTTTTCTTTCGTTCCTTTGTAAAAATAAATCACAGATCTCCCGTCCTTTCGAGCAACATTCCCATTTTAGATTTTGAGATCAGATATTTACATTCTTCCGTAACGATCATCATCCATTCGTCTAACCTAATTTTTATTTCTAATTTCCTCGGTTCAAAATGTAGCTTCTCTGTCTACACTATTTTATACTTCATTAGCGCCCTCTCGTGTCTATAGTTTCTTCCCAATCTTCTCCGCCTGAATATTTATATCAAATGTCCATTTCTGTCTATCTTCTTTATTATTTGTTTTAAAACTGGAGTAGTTCTTACAATTTATCGCACATCTTGTCTTTCCCTTCTCCATCCACCGTCCCCGCTATTTCGCTATATTATCGGTATCTGATATCAAATCTAAATTAGGACAGCTTTTTCGCCTTTTTCTTTGTTTCTCAAAGTATTCAGCCCTATCCAAAAAAGAAAAAAATAAATTAAAAAAAAACGTGATTTAACGGTAAATAATAGGGTATCCTTTTATCGGTATCGATAAAAGGCTACCTTATTATTTAGCGTTAAATCACGTTTATTTTTTGTTTTCTTTTTTGGAGAGGGGAGAACTGCTGTGATTGTGACACTGGTACGACTATTACGGTATAATAGATGGTGTATTTCATCTTTTCCAGACGAAAAGATTCTAAACTAAATTGAAAATGAACTCCACTTGTGACTCCATTAAAAAAAAAAAAAAAAAAAAAACAACGAATAAATCGAAAAACAAAACAAACAAAAAGCCTTTATATCAGAAAATGGAAATTTTTATATCTCACTCCAGAGGTGGCACGCAATGGCGGAGCGACGTAGAGAATTTCAATTAGCGCGCTTTGCTATACGATGCAATTCTTTGTATGCTAGCGCCATCTGGCGGCATTTTTACCACTTTGTGTTTCTTCTACCAGTTAAACGCGGCATACGGAGTAACAGTAATCGCATCATATCAGCTGCTGGTCTAGCGGTGTATCGGTATGGTTGTTGCGTGTGAGTCGTATTGTTATTAATCGTATTTTATTCGGTGTTTTTTAGAATTTCGTTAATTTTACGATTTAATTTGCGCTACTTTTTGAAGAGTTTTTTTTTTTTCTTTCTCTTATTATTTTCCATCTCAGACGTGGTCTACGCGATTAAAAGGAAAAATTGAAATTCACGAAATTAAATATTTCCCCCTCGGGAACAAATAGAGAGCTCTCTAAAATAATAAATAATAAAATAATTCGGAAAATGTGTGGCTTGGTACGTAATTCGGGTTAATCGGAAATAATAATATGGCTTTTTCGTTAATTTATCTTTTCGTCGCCATCTCTTGTTCGGGTTTTGTCCGACCGGCATTATCCGATAATTCGAACGGTAACGGGTTGTCGAGAATTAGCGGACATCCGATTATCGCCTTATCGGCTAACGACATCGGCGTATCAAAATGCCCATGGCCTTGCGTTTGCACCTCGTTGGCAGCAGAATGTTCTCAAAAAGGACTGATCAAAGTACCGGACGATATACCAGAGAACACGGATCGACTGTAAGTACTTTTTCATCATCGGTTTTGCTTAATTAATTAGGGAAAAAGTCGTACACGATTATTCGTTTTCATTTTGATTCTTTCGTTCGTTTTATTTACGCGTTTAATTCGTGTATTTCTAGTGGAAAATTCTTAAAACAAAAAATTTTTAACGCTGGTTTAAAATTATTTGCAGAGAGTTATACGCGCGATTTTGTATACGACGATCTTTTTATTTTTAAGCGATATTTACGTAATAAGCGAGTTAAAATTTTTGAACAAGAGGTTTTTTTAGTGTACACTGAGAACAAACTAAAATTATGGAAAAATCAACTGTTCGAAGAAGAAGAAAAAAAAAATGTTTTGATAGATCGAGACATTTTAGAAAGAGTTTTAAAACTTCCTCCGAAATACTTTTCCCATATTATGAATAATTTAAAAACCGGTATCGAGCAGTATAGGCCGAGTTAAAATCAAATTAATAAAAGACACAATTTTTTAATTTGTCCAGAAAAAGAACATGTATTTAATTGGTACGCCAGCAGAATGGTAAAAATTAGAAGTGTTGTATGTACGACATTTAAATGTTTGACTCAGTTCGATTTTATACATTGGAAAAAAACACTTGTATTATTAATAGGATGTAATTTTTTTTTTCCCCTGTTTTTCATTGTCTATCTCTGTTGGCACTTGCTTCTTTGTGCGTGGCAAATGACAATATTGGCAAAAAATATTTATCAAACACCTCAGCGGAGTTATATGCAACTCTGATCGTAGTTGATTGCAAAATTTCCGGAGACACTGAAAGTAGATTCAAATTTCTGCCGTGTGTATATTGGCGGATATGGCACTTGTTTTTTGTTTTTTTTTTCTTGTTTGGGTTTTTCCCTGGGCTTGTCAGCGACGGGCGATTACCCATCAGCACGTGTACATAGCAGCAATTAGGAGTAACAAGGAATGGAATCTGACAAAGAACCCTGTACACCAAGGATGGAGAAACAATAACAATCAACGTCGAAAAATGCCAAACGTATGCATCCTGAAAAGAAAAGGAATGACATTGCCGAAGGTAAGAGCAAAAGGAGTTAGCTGTCCCGTACCGTGGCGACATCTGCAATTGTTATATATCGGCAAGCTGTCCTCAGTTTAAAAGAACACGCAGTGTACGATGAGGAATATTAAATATCGTTTAATTGTGCAGAAATATCGATAATAAAGAAGTAAAAGCGATTATGAGCGATCTGGAATGCAAAAGCTAAAATAAGCGTGAAATTTTCGTAAAGGAAGAGGGAAATTTAGCGTACACGTCATAAGTCGGTGTGAGTAATGAGAAAATCTGGTAACGAAAAAATTCCGCAACATAATCGGTAACGTTTTTACGCGACAATAACACATTTATTATGATATCGTTCCGGATTTTATGAAAAATGTTACATCTGAAGGTCTATCTCAAGGATCCGGAAAAAATCCGCAACTGTAATACGTAAAATGTTCGACTATAAAAAAAAAAATAAACGGACGATCGCGTAAATAAAGTGAGCTACGCAGACGCGATGCAGTTACCTAATTTTTTTTTCTGAAACAGTTACAGAAAAAGTGCAGATTAGAGCAGGTGTCTGAGAACTGAAGTAAGGTATTTAACCAATGGCGGATCCACGGTGGCGGGGAAATTGGGCGCATCCCCCCTTCCAAAGAACTTAAGCCTCTATGAAAAAATTTGTTATTACAGAGAAACTTAATTTATGCTATAAAAGATTTGTATGAATTTTACCTACGGATTTTAATAACTAATATTTAATACTGTTTTCTAGTAAAACTATTAATGTTCCTTTTTTATTCTATTTTAAATGTAATTATCATCGATCTTTTGCCATTTTTATTTACTTTTAATTTTTATTTCGTAATTTTAGTTAAAAATAGAGTTCAATGAGAAATATATGTATTTAAACTTGCTCGCGAACAAAGAGAATTCGGATCAGATTACTAACAAAAATAAAAGAGAAATAAAGTGTCTAATAAAAATACGATCTTTCTTACTATTTCTAAACTACCATATTTAAGGTATAATTTTATAATTTTGTTTCATTTTTCACCCCTAAATATAAGTCAAAAGTTAAATTACAAATTGTAATAATTACACGTATTTTTAAGAAAACTTTTAAATTTCTATAAATTTTCTTTACGAAACAAGGGGAGTATTTGTTAAATCTACTGCCTACCCTCTTTCCCCATATCCTTATAATTCTCTCTCCAAAATCGTTCTGGATCCGCCCCTGATTTAACGATACGAGTAGCACGCTGAAACAAGCGAAAATTAGGCGCGCCGATATTGCCCTGAGTGTGGAAATTAGCAAAAAAACGACGACGTCAAATAAATGCGAAATTGGGCATTCAAAATAACTCGCGAAATCATTAATAGGTGTAAACAAATCCCCCTCGCCCGTTGGCAAAAAAAGAAAGAAGTACATCTATCTTAGAGCAGCGCGGTAGTTTGTGTTTTAGCAGTTGAAAAAACACACCGTAGCAGAAATAACCGCCGTCCGATATTGCAGTCGAAAAACTGAAAATGTCCCCGAACCGAAATTATTTCTCGAGGGGGAGGACGTGTGTCGTGTTGTCCATCGTCGGAAAGTTCACTATTTTTAAAGGTAACAAAACCGCATTTCGACTCTTTAACGAAACTTACAAAGTTTGCGAAAAGTTCAAAACAGGCGCGAACAATGATTTATTTCGACTCTTGGCGAATTCCAAAAATTTCCAAACCGACTCCTCGTCAACATACATACTAAAAGTTACGTACAGGTGCTCGATTTCCAAACTGGATCCTCGAGCACAAAAAAAAACCTTATTTTCCCCGGATATCGATGAAAAGCTCTTGCTGTACTATATTTCTAGGTAATTCTTGGGAAAAATTGCAGAGAGCGAAAACATTTCGAAATTTCACATAGTGTATTACTCAAAAATTTTTAACCTTTCGTAAATATACACACATTTACGCGTAGGCTGTTGTAAACAATATATTACCGACTCCAAAACGGGAACTATTTACTTTTCGAATTTAGGGTTCTAAATATAAATATTATTTACTACCGAATGAGATCAGCCTTTGTTTTTTCCATTCTTTTTTTTTTCTTTTTCTTTTTTATTTCTTTGTTGCAAGTTCTCTTCACTTATTTACTAAAACAACCAGTTATTGTTTCGACTCGACGCCGAGATCAATTTTAAAAGCCGGATGAGGCAAAGTTCAGACGTAACATTTAAAGTAAATTTTTTTTTTTTTTTTTGTAATTTGTGCATTATGTAGACTGAGTAATTTTTAACGTCAGTTCAAAAAAAAAAAAAAAAAAAAAAACGGCGACGGAGACAAAAGAGTATTTTAATTTATAACAAAAAATTGAATGTCGTATTTTAACGGTTGTTTTGTTTTTTGTTCTTAATAATTTTTTGGCAATTTTCAGATAAACTACCGTTTTGTTCATAATTGTCGTCGCAAGAATGTTAGAAGCGTATCGTTTTTTTTTGTTTTTTTTTTTTTTTTTATTAATATTAAGAAAAATTTACTTTCGAGAGAGATGACGGAAATAATAATATTTATTGTCGAGTAATTCTTTTCTGTTTAAGAGGCTTAATTTACTGACGTGGCAGGATAATCCAAATAGATTTCTCGACGACCAATTCAACAGGTTGTAGAAATATTTTTCAGTAATCTGCAATCATTTTTAACCGATTTTTTTTGAACCATTTTTTAACATTCTTATTTTGATATTTTTTAAATTCTTCCCAATCGGTAGAAGTTCTCCCTTAAAATTGGACAAATTTAATTTCCTGATTCCCTCGCGTACTCTCGTTTTAAGAGTGTTCGAGCACGATATTCGAGATTTCCTTTCTCGAATAATCCGATTGATATATCCGCTGCATACTGTGGAGTTTCCTTTATCGCGCCATACCAGAATCCGATTGATACGGATGGGGTTACACTACCAACACACATATCCTCTAGATTTAAAAATAGAGAAAAACGGAGCACGGAAATCTCTGTCACAATATTATATAAAAATGTCTTACATTAAAATTTAATTATTTTCGAGGGTCGCGGTAGTCCTCTATCGGTAGTAAATCCTCTTTAGCTGCTTCATGTGACCTACTAAACTATAAAAGAAGAAGATCTCGAATTACTTGGTTGCAAGAAAGCTAATTATAAGTGCATCGCAACCAGCACGTGGATCCCTACCGTTCGCGAGTGTTTCGATTGTATGGGAATCTTTGGAAATGGCCTGTTGACGTGGTCTGCCCCTCGTGAGCGGTGTATAGAGTGGTCTTCGTTCAAGTGCGCTCCGTTCGTTGAAGATTTTTATAGTATAGGGCGGCAAATAAGAGCTCGCACTTACTCAGTGGAACGGAATGAGCGGAGAGTTAGAGGACGCTAGCTGAAAAGACGTTGTATTTACCAGCTTCGATATTACGACGCCACTGGTGATATATATATATGCCGCATGTCACCAAATTGCGAAGCACCGACGCGCGAACATTTCGCCGCCATCGAGAGTTTCTCGGTTAAATCACCGACGAATAATCTCCGAAGTAAGGAAATTAAATTCCGCAATTTATTAAACAAAAAGTGCCATCCGTCAGGTATGGTAATAATTTCGGATCGGTGTATATAATCGATGTGAGTAAATAGGTAAACGATGTTAATAAATAAATACGAAAGAACAGAAATATATAATACATTCGCAAAATATAAAAAACAGCATGTTCGCAGTTTAATGCCCCCCACCCCCCGACTATTACGAATGAAGTGCTAAAAGTTATAAAAAATATCATGAGCACCGATTAAAACTGATGACAAACACGATACGTTAATAATGAAAGGTATAATTATCATTAGTGTAAATCGCTTAATTATGTGTCCGAAAATTGTCGTATCAGTGCCGATGTTTGAATTGGAGAATCTATTTATTATGTTCGCATGTTCAATACATTGTTATATTTCCGCACTTTAGTGTTTATTTATTTATACTTAATCATATACAGGAAATTAACTATTGCCATATTAACAACGTGTAAATTTAAGAAAGAGGTATACATATTTTTATATGTAGCAAAAAAAAAAAAAGGAAACCAAAAAAAAACGCAAAAGTATTTTGTTTATTAATGAGGTCACGTTAATCTTGCAAAAAACCATTATGAAATGTGTGACTAAAGTTGTAAAATTATACTACGAATACTATTTTTATTTTATCTTCAGTCTATAGAAAAATTTACTCTACCATAAGTATTATAGAATAACTATCATCTGATGGTCGAGAGGGTGTCCCGCCGAGGTCTGAACGATCGAGTTACATTTATATATATATATATATATATGTATATACGCTTTTAAATTTAGCCTATTCTTTCCATATATGATTAAATTATAAAAGTAACTCCGAGCGAATATCTACTTTTTTATTTTATTTTTTGTGAACTGTGAATTTGCAAATTTATTGTACTACTTATCAAGGCCGTGTCCTCGGGGTGGTGGGGGGTTAGGGGTTAACCCCCCCCCCCCATGAGAAATGAAATAGTAATTATGAATACACAAAAATCTGAAAAAAATCACAAATGTAAAATAAATATTGATGATTTTTTAGGATGTTCTTACCTACCTTTAAAAGAAAAAAGAAAAAATATGCTCCATATTTTTAGGTACTTTATTAATATCTTAAGGAAAAAATTTTTATTACGAGTGTAATTAATAACATATATATAATTTTTATTAATGTTCGTATACGGGGTAATTCATTTATGTAAATCAAAATGATGGAAATTATTAATAGTACGAATATTAGTGAAAAATTTATTATTATTCATAAAATAAATATGCGAAGAAAATTTTCAAAACCCCCCCCTTTCCAAAATTCTGGGCACGGGCCTGCTACTTATTGTTTATTGCAAATATTACGGAGATTGCTGAGTTCGACCAGCGATTCTTTCCGGGACTACTTCACTGCAGTACCCGGAATGTATACGTTAATATTGCGGAGAATATATTTTTCCAGTGAAAATTTCTCAAAAATACCTTACGTTAATTAGTAACTTTTTTTCTTTTTTTTTTTTTTTTTTTTTTGTAAAAATTAATGTTTGCAGAATTTACAAAACGAACGGTTTGTTAAAACATAAGATTTCCCGTAAAAGTAAAGAACATCGAACCGGATTGAATTTTTCACTAAACATATCCCGTGCCTAAAACCGGAGTTATTTTAAAAGTTCTCATTTTGCCACTTTCACCTTATCTCAAATATACACGTGTAACTGACGGCCAATTTAATAACACGAAAAAAAAAAAAAAAAAAAGATTTCGACGTAGAATAGAAGTGGAATTTTTATAAAAATTATAAATAAGATTTTTATTGACTGGAAAGTCATTTTGGTATTTTAATCGCTTCTAGTCGTTTCGATAAGCTCGTAATAATGGGAATTATAATAATAATAATAATAATAATAATATTTACATTGATTTTTGTATATCTTCGAAAATAAGTTAAAAAATATTATTTAAAAAAATATATGTATATTGTAACACAGTGAAAACCGGTTATAATAGCATATACCGGTTATAAAGACGAATATTGCCGGAACCGGTGGAATTTCTTAAAACTTTAACCCATATCAGTTACGACGATTATAATTAAAAATCGGTAATTATTGCGACCGAAATTTCGGTACGCAAATAGAAAATAATTAACTTGGCAAATTTTTTTTTCCAAACGAATTTAACCGAAAAAAAAAAAAAAAAAATTAAAAAATTAAAAACGTGTTTATGAAATTGAATCGATTATTTATTAATAATGTCGATTTGTCGATTTAATCTTCTAGCGGTATTTAGTACATAAAATTACGTAATAGAACTGGGCTAAGTTACCAAAAACTGGACTATTGTACCTGTGTGTGAAAACTTGATTCTTAGAAGCGTGTTATGAGAACAAGCCTCGGATAACTCTTAGATATGGTACATTATCTACGGAAAAATGAATCTCAGTTGACTAAGGGAAGATAATTTACGGTTTGCGTAGCAATTTCTAATGCAACGTCTGTAATAAAAAAAAAAACGTTACATATTTTATAATGGTTTTTAGTGACGAATTTTTGTAACGTTTTAATTTTTTTTTCTCCATTAAAGTTAAAAGGCAAAACCATTTAATTTACCGCGTGATGCGATTTCTGCGCACATAGAATGCGGAATTTTTCTCACTGAGGAGTTCGAGCGATGATAATGACTGAAATTACAAAAAAAAAGTTAAATAATCACAATAAACCTGAGGTATCATCCAGATATGTTTCTTAATTTTCCACTAAGGTTATATGTACGCTACGTATTATTCAGATAGTTGGATTGAGAGTGGATTTAAATTTTTCAGTGAATCTTCGACATTGATATAAATTAATTTACACAATTGTCTGTAAAACGGAAGAATCAGTAACAGGCTCCAACTGCGAGTACGCTTCGGTATACATTGTATGAGCGTGAAAGCGTGGTGTGGTGTATAGTCGGGTAAATATTTTGCTTCGCAGCATAGCGATTGAAGAAAGTTAAATGGATGTATTAGTTTTTTTTAAATAAGCGGGTTTCTATTTATTAATGTTAATGTTTGTTACCATTTCTTTTTTTTTCACCGATATAAATAGAACAAACTGTTCGGATGCAAGTTGTGCTGCTAAATGGCACTTAAATACCGTTACACATATGTGATACAGATGCGTTATTGAATGAGCTTATTTATTTAGTCAGATTTATCACCAGTCATTTAAGAATTTTAAAAGGTCTTTAAACAGGAAATTAGTATCTGTGTGCGTTCTACACCTTTCAGGTGATGTTGCATTGTTGTTTACACATCGATTTTTCGTTTTTTCTTTACCCTTGATGTCAGACAAAATGATCTAACACCGTTTCCTGTCTTAATATTGACAGGCTTACAATAACAATGGCGATTAGCTCTTTTAAATATGTGTTAGCAGATGATGGCATTTTTGGTGCCTGCCTGCTTTTATACATTGAGATATACACACACACACATACATACATGTATGTATATATATATATATATATATATATATATATATATGTGTGTGTGTATAGCGGTTTTTAGCGGACAAGAGACTGAAAAATTAAAGTTTATTCCCTCCACTTTACTAAACATTAAGTCTGTAGTGACTGATTTCATCTATGTTGTTTACATTGAGGTAATCTCTGGATAAATAAGATTTACATACTGTTCGCATCGCTTTAGTTCGTTGTTTGCGAAAGAGAGTTTTGATTTAGCGTAAAATCGGCACCTATAATATAGTTTCTTTTGGGGAAGAGACTAAGAAACATTTTTTTTCGGTAAAACTAGAAAAAAAAGTTGATGTATGTTTTACTTTTTACGTTTCATTTTACATTTATTTAATGAGAATACAAAATGCGTAACATTGAAGTTTCTTCATCCCCCCCCCCCCCCCCCGAAGAAATAATTTTGGCACTCTATTAAGAATTGTTGCATTTTTAAAAGTTCTTCCATTTGAATTATATAGTAAGGTAAATTTTACAGTTTTTAATATGTATTTATTTTATTTTTTTTATCATTCAATTTATTCCATTCGCTGATGCGATAAAGAAAATATTTGTCTTTGAACTTGTATATTATGATATTTCGGTTCTTCACAGCTCAGTTAATATGTATGGGATCATCGAAAAGGTAGCAAAAGGAATCGTTTGTGTATGTGTCGGTAGGATAATTGTAAAATGCCGAGAAACTTTAAATTTAGCGGGTGAGCTCTTTCTAAATCGCAGGTGTGAAAGATGAAGCCACTTTTTCCAAATCCACTTTAGTTAAAATTTCTTTTTTAAAACTGCCTATTAGTCTATTGGCAAATCCTCCGAGTAAGTAGTACCTAAAAAAACCCGAATTCGTGTAATTAATCATTTCTTTTTTGAATAACGCATTTTTAGACTCGATATAATAATTTATAAAGTTGATTTCTTTTAATCCGATTTAAAAAAAAGCTACATAACTACATATTAATTTTTGATAAAAAAGATAGGACAGTCCGTAAATATTAATTTATTAAGACTGTGTGAACATTCAGTTAATAAAGTCAAAAGTGAAAATTTTTATTTATTTCTTCCTACTTTTAAAGCAAAATATTCGCGGAGAATTTTAGTTCGGTGCAAACTGAAGCGATGTGGTAGCGCGTTACATATTCTTTATTTTGAATTTTTTTTTAATGCGCTAAAAAAAAATTAATACAAAAATTATATTAGATGATTTTTTTTTTACATGTTCAAAATTTTTATACAAGTGCGAATCTTCGCACTTGATACAAATTGACAGAAAAAAAAAACCAAAAAACATCTAATATTTTTCTGCACCGATTATTTTTTAATACGCAAAATAAAAAATTAATGATAAGAAAGAAAACATTTTCATGAATTCTAATTTATGATAAATGATCTCATTTTACGAAAAGTAAATTCCAATATTGTTTAGTAATTAATGAATCGTTTAAATCATTTAACTTCTATTTCTGTTTTTTTTTATTGGTACGCTAACAAAGAGCAAGAGCCCAATCAACCAAGGAATCTAATTAATAGCTAAAAAGGAGCGTAACATATTAGATTTCAATCTGGTACGAGATTGATTGGATGAAAGAAGCTAGAATAGGAACAACTGACACAAGGAAGGAAATGAGAGAACATAAGAATCATTGTATGGAGTAGGAAGACCAAGATTCAAAAGTTGAGAATAGAAGAGAGAATGTTATATTTTACGTTTTTAATTTTAAAAAAAAGGGGGGGGGGATAGAATTTCAGGAATAAATGTGTAATGTCGTGTTTGGTACACACCGATTTCAAAAAAAGTAGTTTATCTGTACTTTTAAATTTTACCTGTTGTAACATTTGCCGATTTTAATGATTCGGCTTTCATCCGAAATTGTTCCAGTCAGTGGTGTACCATCTAACTATACCGTTGAGTATTGACGTGACACAAGTTCTCGGTAGCCGTTAAAATAAACGTTAAAAAAGAGGAAGGGATCGCCCACCCCCCCCCCCCCTCTTATAAGAAATTTTTAATAATACGATAAATGCGATCGACACTTAAAATATTACATATCGATGTTATTTACCATGGAGGTGTAAAAAGAATAAAAGCCTAATTTTTAATGTAGCCAGACAAAAAATGAAAATATGAAAATATTGTAAATATTACTTAGCGGCGGATATTCAAATAAAGACAATTGAAACTTCAAATTTTCAAGCTCATCGTAAAAACAGTGTATCTTAACATTAGTGCTTATAATTTTTGACCGTGAGAGATGTATAGTATCAACCTAGTCAAGGCCGTGTCCACGGGGTGGGTTTTGGGGGTTAACCCCCCCCCATGAGAACTGAAATAGCTTAGGTACTTCATTAATATTTTATGCAAAATTTTTTGTTACGAGTATAATCAATAACATATGCCATTTTTATTAATGTGTTTATACAGTAATTCGTTTATTTAAATTATTAATATATAAATCAAAATTATGGAAATTATTAATAGCATGAATATTAGTGAAAAATGTATATTTTTATTTATAAAATAAATATGCGAGGGAAATTTTCAAAACCATCCTCTTTCCAAAATTCTGGGCCCGGGCCTGAACCTAGTCATTGAGCATTGCACAGATCTGTCGTCGGTAACAATTAATTCTGAGACGCTATTACCGAAATAATATCGCTATGGTGGAGAAGCTGAAAGCCCAATGTTGTGCGACGGTTTCATCGCTTTGTTTAACAATAGAAAATAGAGGTAGTTCATTAGAATGCACATACGTACTATAACGTTGTTATAGAGAACTTGTTTATGAAGAAAACTGGTTACTCTGTCAATATAGTCGGTAAATTATTGGAAGACAGCTTTTTTAAAATGCGCACATACCTATATATATATATATATATATATATATATATATATATATATATATATATATATATAAATATATACATATATATAAATATCTATCAGGTACTGGGCAGTACAATTTCTAATTCCAACTTGTTTCTTAACGTACTGATCATGTATAAGTATGCTATTGCGTCTGTGTATTAAACGTAAAAAGTATTGTTACGGAGGGGTTTGTGGTTCCGGTGAGGATTGGAGGGGGGCTATTATTATTGTTCAATGCGGAATGAAACGGTTTTATTTATAATGCAGCTCTGATACACATGTACACCTTAGAGTTTTGTGTTTCTGCAAAGAACGTAGTTCAAACGATATAGAACTGATAACCGACCAGGCGCCGTGCGAACACTGCTGTAAAACAGTCTTAACCGCTCGTCCAATAACGATCGCCCATTTGTTATTAAGAAAATCAGCGATATCGATCGTTTCATTAAAGACGAAGTTTGATTAAGTATGTGCTGCTTCGTTCCCTCATGTGGCTATCTAGGAAATTTACGCCAACACCACTTTAAATTGTGGGACGTTTCTTAACAAAATTGTACATCATTTACTGATTATTATTCTTATTACTATTTATTATAAGACTAAATTACGCGTCTAAAGATTTTACAGTTGTGTAAACCTCTTAAGTATCCTCTCTAAATATCTCTTTCGCATTATAGGATTTTCGATGACTTATTCTCGATGAGCAACTTTGATTTGATTGTTTAGCAATATTATTATTACATACAAAACTTCACACAAGTTTACAGACCAAAACACATACATGTATAAAAGATTGCTAACTGCACTGTGTGCGAAAATGTCTATAAAACGAACGATTAGTATAATAACAAGAGCAATAATAAACTTGTCGTTTTGGCTACGTATCGAAAAAGCCTGTTTAAAAATCCAGATACAGAAAAATAAGACACACACGTAGATCATATATCGGTTCAAAAATTATATTCTACACTGATAAAAGGAAAGTGATTCGTATCGTTGACAAACTATCATGGATTGTGCCGTTAGGCTTTTTTTATAATGTACCAAGTCCGACGACACTGTCGAGAGTAGCGGAGGTGTTCAATATTCCACAGTGCCTTCTGTTTCGCCAAATTTTTTTCTGTGCTATCCGATTATTTCAGATATTAGAGGCGTATTTGCACTCAAGAGCGACAGCTTCTCTTTGATATAGTAGCAAAACATCTTAACTACTGGAGGATACCCACTAGTAACGAGTAGGTCCCGGAAGGATAATCCCACAGCGGAGTTGGTAATGTAACTCCGATTACAGTTCTGAACGCGTATCTACAACTGCAACGACCCAGCAAATACTAAATTGATTGAATGTTATGCAGATCCAGGTTTAACCCCGCTGTAGAAATTAGACTATATAGAGACTTCGAACGGAGAGGAATAGACCCTGTCTGCCCTTTTTTCCGCGTTTTTCATACGGGAAATGAATATCTAGACAGAAATGTGCCAGATCAGCTAGAAAAAAAAAAAAAAAAATTAATGTTAGAATAATTAGAAACTTATCGTTTTTTCCTGTATAGATATACAACTCTCTGTACGATTACAAAATTCCTACATTAGCTGTTTTGAAATTTCCTTCTCTTCTTCTAACTGATATAAACTAACCTAACACTGAGTACTGTGGACACCAGTGGTAAACTAGTAACAGCGCTGCTGCTGAGTGTACTTATAAACACCGGATGACCCATATGAGTCCGATGTGGATACGTATCCGGCATGTAGTTAACCTGCGATTGAGTTCCGGATCTGTAACCGAAGAAATAAACTTATACTAGCTACCATCGCACTGCCACGTATATATATGCACAATATTTTAAAATGGGTACATTTCTTTGGAATTGTATAATTTTTTTTTATCTTATTACAATAGTACAATTTTTCGGTGTTTTCCATAGGAACTAAAATAACATTCCTCTTAATTTAACATGGTTTCGGGAATGTTAACTTTATGACACATTAAAGATGTGCTTAAAAGTAGTTCTCCAGACAGAGCATTCCCTATAAGAAATATAAAACAGTACAATCCTTTCCCAGTGAAATACTATCTTAGATTTTAACGTGCGATTTTAAGCAGTACTCAGTTTAATGCAAGAGTTGTTTAGTTAGGAGACCCACCTTTATTTCTTTTTCTTCTTTCCCCTTTGAGAATTTTTTTCACTTTCTACCTTGTTTTATTTATTACTTTTCCTCGAGATTACTATGTACTCTTCCCTTTTGCAGGTTTGTGTCCCAGGTATCTTTTCTATGGGTGAACTTTACTTTTGTTTTTTGGTAATTGTCTATTTTTGACAAGAGCCTCCAAAAAAAAAAAAAAAAAAAGGAAATAAGAAATGCATTTCTGGCCGCCCGATTTTTTTGCAGTTTCTATTTAGACAAGAGCTTCAAAACTGTTTTTTTTTTTTTTTTTTTTTGAAAGTAACGTAATGAAACTGCACAAAACAACAACAATGAAGGACTCCATTAACAATTACAAAAGATCTTATTCAGCCGGAAGGCGTCGTCGTTTAATTTTTTCCACTTAGCCGATAATACGCTCCCCCGGGAAAAGTTTTTGGGTTATTTTTGTTTTTCAAATTACACCGAATTGGAAAAATTTTTAGAGACGAGTAAACGGAGCGCACATAACGAGGTAATTCAACGGCTTATCGATTAACAGAATTTTCTTGGAATTTTCGTTAAAGTTCTTACGATTTTTATTGTATAGCGTTGTTTTTAGTGTGATTTTCCGAAATGTGATACGTTTCTTATATGCGCCTATGTGTATGAAAAGGTTGTAAATTCATTTCGATAAGAGAACACCACCGAATGAAAATGAAAAATGCTACAAAATCTTTTTCAACTTCGTTTACGACCTAGTTTAAGGTTTTTATTATTTTCATTATTATTATTATTATCATTATTATTATTATTATTATTATTATTATTATTATTATTATTATTATTATTATTATTATTAGTCGTGTTTTTTTCTTCCTTTTGCCTCGTGGTGCTGTGAAATTTATTCTTCGCTCTTTCTTTATTGAACCAAATACTCCGGATAGAGCAAGGGGGAAGAGCGGTCGGTCGACTAAAATGGTTTTCGGATAGCTTTTATTATTAACGGGCTCCAATTTACATTTTTATCTCTCATTCGGCTTAGATAACGCTCACACGTAAAAATCGCATTACACAGCCATCGTACTGAAAATAATATATCCATCTCCGGCAGCCGAATTAAAAGCTAGCTTTACCCGCCCGCCGTTGTGAATATAATTTTTAAATCGCGTGTTACCTAATCGCCGTTCATTTTTTACCATTTATGGCCATTTCCAGAATTTCATTTTTAAAACTCCATCCGCATTTCCGTTTCTTCCGTTGCACTTCCCCGTTTCTAAAAGCTTCTGTTACATTCAAATGACCCTTTCGCTGTGTTGCAAATTAACGAATTTTCGCCTTTCAAACACCGTTCAAAAGAATGCGACACGCGCGCTAAATTTTACGTATTCGATGACGACAAAAGTGTGTTGCTAGTGTAGTCGCAATTCAGTAAACCTGCTTAAGGTTTTTGTTTCTCGTCCTGCGTATAAAACTGTTCGCTCGTGGCCAATATGGTGTAGCGATATCAATTGGAATGCCCATTGACCCTTTTTTTTTTCCTTTCCGTTTAGATTAAGTTATGAGCCTCCCCCTACACATCTCTGGGGGTGATCCTACTTTTATCCATTAAACGCGCTGTTAGCCAAAGTCACGGGTGAGTGAAAGTTAAACATTGTTAAGGGTATTATTCAAAGGTTTAGGAGCTGTGAAGGAAAGGAACAGGCATGGTCGGGTCTGAATTTTGGACAATCTGTCAGATAGTGATGTATAAATTTTTTTTTTTTTTTTTTTTAATTCTATAAAAACTAATAAAAATACGTATTAAATATAACGGGAGAGGAAGAAAATACTAGCCGCCAAGTATCGAGAACAAATATTGAATTTAAGATTGATGATAGAAAAGACTCGCGAATATGAAATACCATTAATTCTCTGTTTTGTCGATTTTAACAAGGCGTTCGATAATGTTATATGGAGCAAGTTATGGTCTGTGCTCATACAAATGGGAGCACCCAAACACATGGTTAACCTAATACGGAATTTATATGAAAATAACGGTAACATCGTTAGGATAGACCGTAATCTACAAACGAAGGAATTTAATACAAAAAAGGGAGTCCGACAAGGATGCATTTTATCGCCCATTTTATTTAATCTGTATTCCGAACATGTCATGAGGATTGTTATTGAGCAATGGACGGGCGGTATATTAATGGGAGGAAGAAAAATCTCAAATCTGCGATATGCAGATGACACGACGCTAGTCGCTGCCGACATGAAGGAAATGGAAGAACTACTGAAGAAGTTAGTGGATATTAGCATTTCATATGGCTTGAGCATAAACCAAACCAAAACAAAAGTTATGGTAATAGACAGAGGGAACACAATACCATTAAATGGGAGAGTGGTTTCCGGGTATGAAACGGTAGACAGCTTCGTATATCTCGGATCTCTGATAGAAAGTAATGGTAGCTCAGAAGAGGAAGTGAAACGTCGTATACAAATTGCCCGTAGCGCTATGTCCACACTGAATAAGATATGGAAAGATGGTTCTGTAACGAAAAATACAAAAGTGAAGTTGGTCAACACACTGATTTTCTCGATCTTACTGTACGCAGCAGAAACTTGGACACTGAAAAAGGCAACTATAAGACGAGTAGATAGTTTCCAGATGTGGTGTTGGCGAAGGGTTCTTAAAATACCCTGGACGGCAAAACGAACCAATACATCTGTAATAGAAGAAATCGGGACTGCGCAACGATTATCCAGTATTGTACTCAGCCGTAAGATGAAATTTTTTGGACACCTTGTGCGCAGAGAAAATGGAATGGAGCGCTGGCTGATACAGGCGAAAGTGGAAGGCAAGAGATCCAGAGGTCGACCACCAGCGCGATGGACCAATGCGATACAGGATGTAACGGGTCTGAGCTTACAGATGTCCTGTCTCAAAGCAGAGAATCGCGAGCAATGGCGAAAAATAATTAAATCGGCGTCGCCATGATCACGACACCCCTCTGGGGTTTTCGACCAAATGATGATGAAGTATGTCGACAAGAGCAAATAAAATAAAAATTAAGAAAGAAAATACTATCCAAAATAGATAATTTTGTAAATTTAGGAAGCCCTCTTACTCCGGAACTGAAGCAATAATCGTTCGCCTACTTGAAGAATGTGCATAGGATTTTTTCTATTTTTCATTATGATTAGACCTTTGCGGTTTCGGGGCGACGCCTGATCCTGATCACTACTACGCTCGTTTTTATTTCGCAGAGTCGGTGTCACTCTATCGTGCTGATTATTCAACGGTTCATTTTTTTAATGCCTTTTTTTCTGTATTTTTAGAATTAAATTCTGGCATATTAACCGCTTAACGCAGGGAGTGAGAATTACCACAATTTTATCCTCGCTAATTCTCCGGGGCATTTTATTGGAACTTATCTGGAAACAAACTGGAACCGAATAAAAGCCTCTAAAAAAAGTGATTTTGCTTAGAACAAAAACTAGATTTGTTTTTCGTCTTTTAAAATTTGCGCGCGTAAATCCGATAATTCGTTTCGAAATTGAAATTAACTTCCGAAAACAAATGACGAATATGCTTAAAAATTTTATCTTAAATTTTCGGTAATACTTGTTTCTCTTTTGGTAATCATCGTTCTATTTATCTGTCTGAAATTTTTCATTTTTCCTTTCGAGTTTACTTTCCTTGGCGGACCTGCTGTCGTCTCTATTTATTTTAACTACTTAACCTTTTCGTCGTTTTAGAGCTTCCTCTAATATGTTGGTAGAGAAGGAAAAGGCAGGATAAAAAAAAAAAAAGAAGAAAGCCCCAGAGTTTTGATAAACGGAGATTTACAGGAGGGTGGCGTATTCGACAGAAAAGGATCATGAACATTCGAAAGAGACAAGCGTCCCGAAGCAAAATTCATACGGGAAGGAGAAGGAAATATGAATAGGAAGATCAAAAAAAATTGACAAAAAGGCAGTCGAATTTAATTAAAATAGCGTGGACGAATGAATGATAGAGACGGCAACAGGGTGGGACGAAGTAAAGGAAACTCGAAAGGAAAAATATAAAAGTTTTTAGACAGATAAAATGGAGTGATAGAGACCATATATATATATATATATATATATATATTATATATATTGTTTTTTTGGGCTCATCAACCGGGGGAAACAATTATAATTGGAGAGAGTCAATTATATCTTGATATAGTCAGATATTGTTAGGAGAAGTGAACAAGTAATAGGAACAATCTGTGGAGAGGGAAGAGATAGGACATAAGAGGCGCAATATGGAGTAGGAAGACCAAGTCGCAGCAAACTGAAGTAGAAAGCAGAGCACTCAGCAGAAAGAAATCAACACTTAATAAACACATGGACCGCATTTGCAAACATGCTCTTCGTTTGAGTGGAGAGGACAATATGGAGAGGCAAACAAACGAAAAACGTAAACGGGAAGAAAATAATAAAGTATGGCTTAAGAGCGCAGATGAATAACGGAGACAAGGACAGAACGACGAAGTGAAGGAAACAAAGTGAACTATAGGTTAACAGAAAGACTAGGTTGAACAGACAGATAAAAAGAACAATTGTTAGAGAAAAAGGAAACGTACGTATCGGATACCATAATCTGAGGTGAAAACTTTTATAGAGCGGAAGGAGATTGGATGATGGGACTTTATTAAAGAAGAAGTAAGAAGAGGCAGCAACCCGAGCCAAGGAGTACGCCGCTTCATTACCGGAGATTGACGACCATTTTAACGGGACTCCTTTCACGAGGTTCATTGAATAATATTTTTAACACACTAAATAACTTAATCGTAATTAAAGATTACTCGTTTAAATAATTTTCGACTTTGAAACCGAAGGTAATAACTACTTCAAGAAAGCTTTCCAATCAAAATTAGTACACCTATTCTCTTTAATCGTTCTATTCTTATTGATGCTCGGACATTGAGAGAAATAACTGTTTTCAGCGTTTAATTCCTTGGCAAATCCTCTGCCCAGCAGGACCTTCACTACTTTTATCTTTCCATTTTCCAGACTTACAGTCTGTGATACTCTTTCCCTTCTTTATTCTCTAATTCCTCCTTTCATCGCCTCCTAATCCAACATCGTTTTACTCCGCATCCTTGCTTTTAATTGTTACTATTACTTCCGTAGCAGACTCAATCAATCGTTCCCACCCTTTTTATCTGTCTTCAGCTCCCCCTTCTGGTTTTTTCCTTTATTCGCGATCCTAATCATCTTCGAGTGTTGTTCGAGTTTTTCAGCCGAACGGTTCCTTTTCGTTTATCATCAGTTTACGGCGCTAATTCTTCCACAGTAATGCTTCGTATATTTCCAGCTGGGTAAAAATATGATGTAGCTTCCGTTCTATCTGAAACTGTCTAACTATGAAATAGTGTATCACTAAATTGGACGAAAGCTCGGTCTATGTTAACATAGTGTTGTTAACAGCTAGAGTGGGTTGCGTACTACATATGCCTAATTTACATTTTCTTATTGGTCAGCGAAGCCGCTTGCATTGTAATTGTTTTATAGACCGTGTTAAAAGCGAGACTATGTCCTCCAGTTAGTAGGAAACTGGAAATACTAGGCGCCTTCAATTAACGGAAGAAGAAAGCCTAAATGCTAAATAAAAGTTATAAATTAGTACAAGTCATACATGGGGGAATTAATGGGACGTCCTTGAACGCGTCACCGATATCATGGCGTGGAAGTCTGAGAAAATACATCGAAATGTCATCTGCAGATTTATTCAGAAAATCAATGAAAAGGGGAATAGCGTAAAAGAAGAAAATTAGACACATTGTAGGGCCAGCAATCAGATATCAGCGATGTAAACGTTTAAACAATTCCACGGCACATCTCTGCTTTCGCTGATCCACTAAAATGTGATACTGCCAGCAACGAATTATAATGCGCCCTACCGTTATTATAGGGAAATCCTGAAAGAAAATCTGTAAGCTTTTTCCGTCACGTTTATAATGATAAATTACGCCGGGAGTAACAAGAAAATCCTGTACTGAAATTTATAACGTTTTTAACGTTCATTTTGATAAAAATGCTATGGTCAATTAAAACTGAAAACGAGACTCTCGGATAATAATTATAAAATAAGAGATAGAATATTAGTATCTGAGAATCGAAGGATAGCCTTATATGTATATATATATATATTAAGTAAAGTAAAGTGAGTCCTATATTCTTAGCAGGGCGTCGAGAATTGTGAAATTCAGCTTTTCATTGAAAGTAGGAGAAGGCTAGTTCCTTTCTACTTGGAATCCGTCTTTACTTTCCCAGATTTCTCTGGTACCCAATTATTTCAGGCTGGATAAACCTGGGAGCGATTCGGATCTCTCGAACCCGTGTCCTCTGATTTAGTAGCTAAGCGCCTTAACCACTAGGCTACATATAAATAAATATAATTACTATGTCACTTGTAGGCTGAAGGTAATAAAAAAATCCTGTTGCTTTATCCTTGTTACGTTTTAGCGTTATGTTTATAAAGACATTTATTTTTTCCGTACGCTTTTTTCTCGCTTCTAAACATTTTTCTGATCACTGTGAACAAAAAAGGAACAACCGTTTTTACAAAAAAAATATGTAGTCGGTTGAAAGCAACTTTTCTGTAATTCTTAAAGAAATCATTTACTCTGACATAGTTAGTTAGGCAACGGTGTTTCGTTCGGGTAGAACCGGGTTTGAATCTCACTATCGCTCATTGTAACTTTCAATAGTTTCATTCTTGTACTAGGTTAATGTCCGTAGTTAACGCGCTAAAAAAATAAAATCACTTGGAGTTGTCCTCAAAAGGTTGGGTTTTAAGTGTACTACACGTGTGTGTGTAATTAAAATTTAAAGTAATTTATTCACTTTAAAAAGTTAAATGCGGCGAATATTAATTATGCGCGGATGGTGGAACGGTAATTTTCTTTCATAGCTCTTTTAACGTACTAGGATTGGGCGAGCCGAGCAATTGCAAAATTTTCTTTTATTTTAATTTGTTGTTTTTCGTTTATTTTTTCCGAAAAACATTGTCATTACTCGTGAAGTTATCACCGGCGTATATAAAATATATGTGCCGCCGCCCTCTGGAAAAACAAAATTAATTTTAAAAGAATTCTTTCGTTATAATTTTGAATGTTTGCTATTGATGGAAAAAAATATTTTCAGGGATAGTGATGTAAAATTGATGGTGGTCTTAATAATCGGAACTGATAGCGAACTGAAACTAAATAGAGAACGCCCCTTATTTCCGTCGCAGCGGTAAAAACCGCGATACGGACTGACTTTTTTCTTTAATTCAAACTGGAAGGAAACATACTATATATATATATATATATATAGTAATTCCGGGGCCTAAGCTTGACAACTTTTGTGACTTTCCCTTTCATTTTGATTTTTCTCACGTCGACATGAATTTTTAATTTTTTCTCGATAATAATTTTTTTTTTTTTATCGCCCAACTTATTGACGTGCAGAACAAACGCTTTCACATTCGAGTTCTGTTATTACTTCAAAGAGCAACCAAATCGATTTCAGTAGTTCCTGCTACCGCCACCACATTGTCAGTTTTAATAATTTCATCGACCCATTTGCAGCGTATTTCGTTGAAATCGTAGCGATTTTAAAATAATTGCTCGCTTAACGATAAAGTGGAAAACTAATTTTTGTGCGTCAGTGTTACATCAAAACCGTCGATAATTAATACTTTTGCTCATATTTCTTTAAAAATTACACTTAATTGACACCTTGATAATGACGGTAGTTTGTCGAAACTGGTCTCTATTGTTGTTTTTTTTAATGTTTTTTAATAATTTTTAAATAATTTTTTAATAACTTTTTAATAATTTTAATATGTTTTTTGTGTATTTTTTATATGATAATTTTATTATTTACGTTCGGCATAATATTGTGAATTACTTTTTTAAATATATACATATAGCGCCGACAGTGTTGCATTTAATATTACACTGTTCTGTTTGTTATTAGCCAGCCAGAATATTATAACCGCGCTTAGATGATTTAGCTGGAAAAATATTGAAGCCGATTGAAATCGCCTTTTTAACCAGGTGGTAGCGCACGTGCATAGACTGCTAAAAAACCGTAATAGGCTCCACTCGATTAATTTAAAATAATTCACGATACGTTATCATTATCTGGTATTTCTCCGGTCACACCGTGTAATTTTTAAAATTCACTATTACATTGGTGGTCTGTGTTTGATTGTGGATAGTGTGTATTCCTGCGTTCATCTGAATCGGGTAAGATCTTTCCATTTAAAATAATTCCGACAACTAGTTCTCTCTGATTTTAATCGGCGTTTATATTTATTATCTCCGCTACCATTTTGTTATCAGCAATCTTATCTTTCTTTTGATTTTGAGTAATTTTTTCTACTATTTATTTATCTATTTTTTCCCCCATTTTCTTACAATTCTAGCTCACCGGAGTAGCTAGTACTTTAATGAGTGCTACAAAGGGGGGGTCCCCAGGGGCCCCCGCCGCTAATAATAAACCAACTAAAGCCTCCTCGACAAGTAAGAATAGTTTACCGCTCGTTATTGTTAATGACAGTAACAACAAACGCAAAACTTCAGAACCGTTATCTCCGTTATCAGCTGTACCCGAGAAAGAAATTAAACTAACAGCATCTAACGAGTCTAATTTAACCAATACTTCTTCAGAAAATATTTCGATTAATTTATTTCCTTCGAATCATGCAGGTCCGTTCTACGTACTAATTGAAAGCATTGACAAAAACATTACAGCTTTACATCCTTTAGCCATTGCTAAACGAATTTCCATAAACACCTATGGAATTAAGGAATTTACTTCAGCAGGTAGAAATAGGCTTAGACTAGAATTTAACTCTTTATTATCCGCAAACTCGTTTCTCCTATCGTCGTTACTTCAAGAAAATAACCTTCGGGGTTACATACCGAACAACTTAACACATCGATTCGGAGTAATTAGAAACATCGACACAAACATGACGGATGAAGACATTATTGAAGGATTGGAATCTTCTTGTACTATTAACGGCATTAAACGTATCAAAAAAAAAGTGTCTGATAAGTTAACTCCTTTGCCATTAATTGAAATCAAATTTCAAGGTTCTGCTTTACCTGAGTATGTATACGTCTATAGAATGAAATTTAACGTTGAACCGTGTATCCGGAGGCCCATGCTATGTTACAATTGTCTTCGCTATGGACACTCTAAAAACATATGCAAAAGTAAAGCTAGGTGTGCTAGATGCACTGAAAATCATGATACCAACCTTTGCCCTGCTAATCCTTCATTTGCTATTTGTGTTTCATGTCACGGAGACCATTTAGCAACTGACCGCTCCTGTCCCGAATATTCTAATCAACTACACATCAAAAAAATTATGGCTCATGAAAATGTATCCTTTAAAGAGGCAATAGAAATAAAAAAATCAAAAACCGTTACAAAAGCCCAAAGTTACAGCTCGGCAATCACTGATAACTTTCCAACTCTTATTCATCCGACTTACAATCCTAACACACGGAATGTGTACCCCGTATCACGCAAACTAAAACATGTACCTACAGCTAAACCTCCTTCATTTCCGTATATTAAGGCTGCTCATCCTTTCAGTGGAATCAAGAAATCTTATTCCCAACCTTTACCTCAGGATTCTAGTAATTATAGTATCTCTTCATCTAATAGCAATTATGAACTTTCAAATAAAATTTGCGATACGGGTTCTCCTATGAGCAATCAAGGCAATATTAAGAAATCACATTCCGATCTGTTGTCGAATATTCATTCCAGTCTATCCGCCCTTCTACATGAAGAAAATATTATTATCTCTAATCCCTCCGAAATAAACTCGTGTATTGATCTTCTCCTTTCACATCTTAGAAAAAAACCCTCTGATGATGTTCAACAGACCTCTGCGGATTCTCCTCTTCCTATGGACTCAACAGTCGTATAACTTCTTCATTACCAAATATCTTAACGTATCCACATTTTCAAAAAAAATTCACATCTTTGTTAATAAATCTACATCTTCTTTCTGTTTCCTCTTTTATATCATTACGAATAAGTACGCGAAAAGGTCCTGGTACCTTAATCGCTTTATTCAGCTATTTTTATACTTCAGTATTAAACTGAACACAAGGATTATTAACATAGCTGTTTCCTTCTCTACTATTTTCTTATTTCCTTTCATCTTTGCTGGCTGCCTCTTTTGCAAACTTCCCTTTAATGGGATAGTGCGTAATAAAAAAGAACAGATCATTACAGGCTTCTACCATCCCCGCTCTATACTTCCTTTAATTAGGCTTGCTGGTAGCAGAGGGCGATGGTATATATCACTAATTTTTAGTATAGCCAAGTCGGCGAAGACTTTTAATAAAAAGGAGCAGTTCTCCTTTATTGGCTTCTACCATCCCCTCTCTATACTTCCTTTAATTAGATTAGCTGGTAGCAGAGGGCGATGGTTTATAACATTACTGATTAACATAGCTAAGTCAGCAAGGATTCTATCTCTGTGCATTTACTATTTTCTCCTCATTGTTGTGACGATGTCAGTGAATTCGTTAAGAAAAAATAGACTACTTTCTATTATCCTCCACTGGCCATTTTGCACACTACCTTTTGATAGGTTAGTGAGTCGGCAAAAATGGCAGTTCTTCCTAAATGACTCAGCCCATCCCCTCTCTATACTTCCTTTAATTAGGTTAGCTGGTAGCAGAGGGCAACGGTTTACTCTACCTTTTTTTTTCGTTTTGTTTATTTTTTATCTTTTAAAATATTTTATCCCGCAGAGGTTTCTTTCTTTCTTTTTCAACCTTATAAGTGAAAAATTTCAATGCCTATTTTATTTTTGTTTTTCTTCCCTAATCTCCCATTTTTTCCCTTCCTTACTCCCTTCATTTTATTTTCCCGTTCTTTCTTCTATGTCCATTCATTATGCTCTTGAATCTTAATATTTTACAGTGGAACTGCCGTAGCTTGAGAACTAATAAAAATGTATTAGAGCACCTTTTACAGCACTACAAAATTAGCATCGCTCTTCTTTCAGAAACCTGGCTTAAGAACTCCTCTGATGTCTCTGTTAAAGGATTTAATATAGTCAGGTCAGACCGAACTGATGGGTACGGAGGGTCAGCAATTTTAATTAGAAATGGTATTCCGTTTTATTCTCATGACATTGTTCCTTCTCTTCCATCTGATCCATCCAATCCTAACTTTGTTCACGTCTCAATTCCTACTAAATATGCTCACTCCTTACACCTTATATCTGCTTACATTCCTCCTAATTATAATCTTCACAGTTTTCCATTATCTTCTTTTTTTAACTCCCTTCCACATCCTTTTATAGTTGGAGGAGATTGGAATGCTCATTCTCCTCTTTGGGGTTGCTCTTCGAGTAACTCTAATGGCCTGGTCATTGAAGATATCATTTCTGACTTTAATGTTATACTTTTAAACGACCTTTCCCCAACTTATTTTAAAAATCAAACGATATATAGCTCCATTGATCTAACTTTCACTTCTCCCAACGTCGGCCTTAATTCTTCCTGGAAAACCTTGGACAACACTTTTGGCAGTGATCATGTTCCTATACTTTTATCCCTCAATAATTTTCCTTTACCTTTATCCCATAAACCCCTTCAAGCTTGTCGTTGGAATCTTAACAAAACCAACTGGCTAAAATTTCGAAACACACTGGACTCATCTCTTTCTTGTATTCCTACAAATATAGATCCTGTTCAGTCGTATAATTCATTCACACAGTTAATCAATTCAAGTTTGTCCTCCTCCTCTCCACTAATCAAATTTCCTAAAAATCCTAAGCACCTCACTGCTTCATCTATATGGTGGAATAATGAATGCAAAGCCGCTTATGATGTCAGTATATCTGCCTTCAAAACCTTCCGAGCTTGTCCTTCGACTTCCAATCTTCTAATCTATAAACAAATGAATGCGAAGGCTAGATTTGTTTTCAAATCAGCCAAAAAAGATTCCTGGAAAAAATTTTGTTCCTCTTTCTCCCGTAATACTCCCTTTTCTCAAATTTGGAGGATGGCTAGAGCTTTTAAAGTCTCCCGTTCTCATAATCCTATATCTTCCAATGTTCCATTGCAAAAGTTGATTCCTTTTTTAGACTCGATTTCTCCTTCGTATGTACCCAGCTCGGAAGAACTTTTCCCTCCTTCATTTTCCAACGACTCCTCTCCTCATTTCCTCACCTTACCCTTCAACATTAATGAACTGCGTTATACATTAAACAATGCCAATGATACTTCCCCAGGGTTAGACGGTATACCTTATCGAGTTCTAAAAAATATGTCCAACCAATCTCTTCAAATTCTTCTTAATATTTTTAATTCTATTTTATCCACTGGCTCTCTTCCTCCCTCTTGGAACTCCTTTGTGATTATTCCAGTCCCTAAAAAAGATCCTTCTTCCTTCCGTCCAATATCCCTTGCTCCGTGTCTAAGGAAAATTTTCGAAAGTATCCTAAATAGACGTCTTATTTGGTGGCTGGAAAGTAATAATTTACTTGCTAGTAACATGTTCGGTTTCCGACCTGGCCTTGGTCCCTCCGATTGCATTAGTCTCTTTATTTCGGACATTTATAATTCATTCTTAAATAAAAATTATACTTTAGCCGCATTTCTTGACATTTCCAATGCTTTTAATAATGTTCATCTTCCTACCTTACAAAATAAAATGCTTTCTATTAATCTTCCATCTCAGTTTATTTCAATTGTTATTAGGTTGTTCCAGAATCGTGCGATTCATCTTTCTACACCTCCTGACTCTACTTCCAGAACTGTATACAATGGTCTTCCACAGGGCTCCTGTTTAAGTCCTACGCTTTTCAATATATATATTCTTAATATAGCCTCCCTCCCGATAGGGTCGTCTTCCCTTTTCTTTGCTGATGACATCCTTCTATATTCCACTTCTCACGATCTTAGCTCTGCAAACGAAGAAATGAATAATTCCTTGTCATTATTAAATGATTCACTCTCAGATCTACACCTTTTTATTTCACCGTCTAAATCCGCTTGTATTAATTTTACTTATCGACCTTTTAATCCTTCCTTAATAAACCCTTCAGTAAATAACATTCCTATTCCCTTAGTTAAAAATTTTTGTTACCTTGGTCTGTTCCTAAATAGTCGTCTCTCCTTTCTCGAGCACATTAACTATCTTCATATGTCGGTAAATAAAAGACTAAATCTCTTTAAATCTATTTCATCAACAAGGTGGGGAGGAGATCCTAGTACCTTAATTATCCTTTATAAATCTATAGTACGTTCCAAACTAGATTATTGTTCGTTTATCTATGGTAACTCCTCCAGATCTCTCCTTTGTAAACTGGATCGGGTCCAGAATTGCTTTCTTCGTTTATGTCTAGGAGCCCTTAAATCAACTCCCATTCCTGCAATACATGCTGAATGCAATGTTCTCCCTTTACCAATCCGTAGATCTCACTTGGGATATCGCTTTCTTTTAAAACGGCTTCCAGTTTCTTCCTCAAAACTTATTTCATCCTACTCCACCCTACTTCAGAATTGGCGATTCACTTCCAAAAAAATTCCCCTTCTTTCTCATATCTCAAATCGACTTGTTAAATTTCTTCCACAAATTATAATACATAATAAACTTCCTTACTTTACCTTTCATTTTACAGACTTTCTCTTTCCTCCTAATCTATCTTTGTTGTCCACTTACTCTAAATCCCTTCCACAACCTAATCAAGATTTCCTTAACACTATTAACTCTCTATTTCCTTTTCATTCTCTTCTTTATACTGATGGATCGAAGGGTCCTCACGGCGTTGGAGCATCCTTCCTATATGCTGTTCACAACTACTTTGAAAGTTATAAACTTCCTCCAACTTGCTCTATTTTCTTTGCAGAATCGGTTGCGATATTAAGAGCCATTCTTTACATATCCTTAATACGAGACAATAATAAATTCCTAATTATCTCTGATGCTAAAAGTGTTTTACAAACTATCTCATCTGTTTTTCCTCATCCTTCTTGTGATCCAATCATTCTTCGTATTCGCTCGATTATCCATAACCTCTTCCAAACTTACCACATTCAGATCGAGTTCCTTTGGATTCCAGGCCATGTTGGTATAGAAGGAAACGAAAGAGTTGATCAGTTGTCTCGTGGTGCAGCTGTTAATGGACTCCCCATTAATAAGTTCACTGCTAATAATTTACTTGCATTATCTAAAAAATTCCATTATAGGTTTTGGTCAGACTCATATCCTTCCTCCTTTTCTAACCAATTTTCCCTTTATCTTTCTATTCAGCCATATATTCCAGTTAATCCTTGGTTCCATGAATTTCCGTCTTTGCAGCGCTATTTTATTTCCTCTTTATGTCGATTGCGTTTCGATCATAGTTTGCTTCCTTCATCTCTCTATCGAGTTTCACTTTCAGACTCTCCTTACTGTCCGCTACATCCTCCAAATGATGCCCACGAATGTAATTCTAACCACATACTTTTCGAATGCTCCACACTGTCGTCTGAACGTTTCCTTCTTTACTCTCAACTTCTGAGACTTAATATTCCTGCTCCCTATAGTGCTGCATCTGTTCTCTCCTTTCCTTCGTTAACTGTTGTCGCTCCCCTTGTATCCTTCATTGATGCGATATCTGACCGCGTACGAATCTGAATAATTAATTTAGCAATACTTTCCTTTCTTGTCGAACATGGGTCAATGCTCTTTGTCAGCGAGTCCAAAGAAAAAAAAAAAAAAAAAAAAAAAAAAAAAAAAAAAAAAAAATCGTCTGAAGTGGTTTAACGTGATTGAAAGTAGTTAGGCGATTCAGCTATGAGAGTTATAGATACACTTCTACGCGAAAGGGCAACAAGGTATGTCGAAAGCGTTCACTGCATTTTCTATCATTAAATATATACTTTAAAAATACGTAATAATAAAAAAAAGGAAGAGAAAAAAATATACCATGCATATACATATATGTATATATGTGTGTATGTATATGTTTACGGAGGAATGTTGGTTTTATGCTATTTTTATGTTCAGCAGACTGCTGCGATAGGGATATGTTTACTTACTTTCAGTTTTGCCGTTGAACTCCTGTCGTTGATTACCATAATCGATTTGTTAAACATCGCGACGAAACGAATATTTCCTCTTTTTAAGCGCATTGTCAGCCGTGCCGCGCTACTATATGTGTTATAGCGTCTAATCGTTCGTCTATACTGCCGAACGCGTTACCGATATTCGAAATATTTCCACTGGTTTTCGCTCCGATATCTATGCCGTTTTTTTTCTCGTTTTTTACGTCACTCGAACAGTGCGCAAATGGAAATATTTTCCTTAATTAACTCTCTTCTGTTTGAACTGGTTTCAGTGTTTTTTAACCTGGAAAATAACCGTTATTCCAGTTCGCTGGCTTCGCGATTCCAGAAATTTCAGAAATTCTAGAAGCAACTGCGCTTTGAAGGTTTATTATTTTCCTCTCGAAAAGGGTACAGCTGAATAGTTCAGTCGAGCCATTGTACTTCCCGCAATCAATGAACTCTTAAGCAAGTACAGAAGTTTGGCTAATAGGATCCGTTCATTTAATGCACCATATAATACCGGGGCGATGCGAAAGAATGAACAAAACGTACGCAGACGTTTGTAGTACGTGGTGCTGGTGTCCGGCCAATGTAAAAGATTCGATAGAGATGTTACCTATCGAAACCGTGTCTATATGCACTGTTTTCTAAACTCTTTCCTCTCGGCTTTTATTTCTTGCCCAACTTTGGGAAATTTCTATTACGTTTATTAATGAAATACAAAAATTCTTGTTTATTTATAAATTTATATTAATGAACTTTATTTAGAAAAAATCGAAATTGTAATAATGAACTACATTATTCATTCATTCATTCATTCATGCACGAATAGGTTTTAATGTAATCGTTTCCGATAAAAATTTTAACCTTTCAATCTTGTTTTTCGGTATTTCTTCTTTTGTTCTGCCATCCTTCCGATTATTTATCAAATACACGTAGTGACCGAGCTTTCCTGCTCGGATTTATTCCGAACTTTCAGGTCAAAGTGTATTCACGAGTTTCTCAAATATTTCTTTTTTCCCCCTCTAGAAGCTATTTCTAGCCTATAGCCTAGCTGGTATGGTAAATGATTGTGACGTGAAAGGTTCGTAGTCCAGTGACTACGAGTAGTCCCTGTAACTTAACTTATGTTTAAATAATTTTTACAAAGGTTTTTTTTTTTTTTTAATTACTAAGCCAGGTCTAAAGGTTTTGTTCTTTTTAGTCGCGTTTGTAGCGAATTATCCAGTAGGCTAATTGCATCCCAGTTCGTGTGATTATATAACCGCTCCTGATGTTTTCTTGCCATCTTCTTGATAACATCAGCTACATAATCCATGCAAAAGGTCATCATGTATGGTTTTGTTCCTTACGTACCATGACGCGCCAATAATTGACAGTAATATTTTGGTATCTTTAAATTTTCATAATATTGCTCTTTACACTGCAGCTCCACAATTCACATCCATACTTCCATATCGGAGCGAGTAGTTGGTTGTATAATAGCAATTTATTTTCCAAGGACAGTTGGAGCCGTTTTCCTAATAGCCAATGTAGTTTGTTAGTTTTGATTCTGAGTTCAGCCGTTTTTTTGTGTCAATGTGCGTTTATGCCATGTGTTAGCTTCTGGTCTAGGTACAAGCCTTGGTATTTAACGTATGTTTTGATTGGCACTATCTTGTTATCGATTTTTATATTTTCTGGCTCTATATAACGATACTTGTAAAAACTATATGTACTGATTTATTTTTCCCAAAAATATTTAAAAATAAAATGATAACGCGCACTTCATACAAAAGTTACAAACGCATTACCCCCTATTTTTCGCTATTTTGAAAATTTGCTTTTCATTAAAGCCTAAATCGCAAGTTTGATCCCTAATAGCCCCTCCATTTCCCCTGCTGAAACGATCGATTTCGAGACTTTAAATATTCCCTTTTTATGTTGAAATAACGTGGCGTTACAAAAAAAAAAATTAATGTAAGCCAGAAATATTATTACAAATTATCATCTCTGTACGTAGTGTGTCATCGGGAGTACACACATTCGAAATCGTTGCGAAAAGTGTTTCATATATTTAAGATACTATTACGTGTTTATTTATTAATTTTTTTAATTGCCGTGGTAAACAAATCTATTATGTTTTATACAAATAAGAAGCGTATTACATAACCGAAAAAAATGTTCATTAGGCGGAAACTCACCGATTTTAGTAGATAATAAAATATTACTTTACAGACTCTTGCTTCAATTTGGACGTACGGCTGTGGACTCTGGAGCTGCAACGCGGATTCACATATAAATATAATACAGCGATATTAAGACCTCGGCACTCTCCGTGATAAACTAATAGGACTCTTCACCAAGATTTAAACATACTCCCCTTATAGAAGGGGGAGGTTATTACAGCAGAATCAGCCACATGGATGACTTCGAAATCATAAGGAACTTACTAACGTGGTGGCGTTGTTGAATAATCCGACGGAGACTCGTCAGCTACGTAGAAAGAAGCCATTAGACTACTTTAGTGCTTAAATTAAGTCCCAGGTCTTACGTCAGCGGGATCGTTCGAGTGGTTAGTTTATGCAGCTGAATTTATTGATAGCCCGGCGGGGGCTAGGTTTAGATTAGCGGGAAAAAAATTTAGATGTTTTTTGTTTTCCCCCTTTTCGCACAACAGGGTTACCTCCCCGAATGATCATTTTCGCTGAATCGTTACATTCTTGTACATTTTTTACAAGTCCCCTTGACTTTTTTATCATAAGAAAAAACCGGCGGTCGGGCGGTACAAAAATAAACAATGAACAAACAGGACGATTTGCGAAATCTGAAATTTCGTCTGCAATATAATAGTCTGCCGTCGGCTCGAATTCTCCGGGAACCTATACACATCTGTTTATTGTTCTGCATTTTTTATAACTTTGTGTAGCGTTTTGTTTTTCATTTTTGATTTTTTTTTTTTTTGTTTTGTTTTTTTTTCTTTTCATTATTCTGCGCAAATATTAATTATTCGCTGAATTATCTTCGTGATCGGAGCGCTGGTAACGTTTGTTTAAGCGAGCAATGGTGTACATAATCAATTCAAATCAACTGCAGCAGAAAATCACTGCCGGTAATCACATTTCGTAGAAAGAACCAGTTATGTCTGCTCTTTCCGTTTATACCGTGTGCTTCCTCTTCCTTTGATCATTCTGTATCCGAGTTTCTGATAGTTCCATCCGAGTCAGTCTTGGCCGTCTGTCCGCTTCATACATGCAATGTATACATTGCGTGCTAATGTTCGTTATGACCTGCAGCCATTTACTTTATCTGTCAGTAATCTGCCAGCACACCCCGTCATCTGTGTCTCCCAGTATGTATTTATTCTTTCCCATTTAATAGATGGGCGGAAGGGTTATAATAATAATAAAAGCAGTTAGAATGTGAATAATAACATGTATGTTGTTTTTTTCCACGCCGGGGGTTATTAGTTTTCTTTAGTGTACACACACACCTTTATAAAATACACGTATATTATATATCTACATATATATATATATATATGTGTGTGTGTGTGTGTGTGTGTATATATTGATTGTTTATTTTTTCTTCAAGTTTTGCCTATGTGCGTGCGAATTTTTAAAATAATAGAAAAATTACAGCGAAGTAATTTTTTATATTCGGGTCTCTCACGTTTGCTAGACACCGGTATATTCCGGTAGCATTTATTTATTATATGTATACGTTGAAGTTAGAATTTAAATACTTTTTTTTTTTTTTTAACTATTTAGCAACCAACGAAACATTGTTTGCATAAACATCGGAAGTGAACTGAATATGCACAATGCGAACGAAAGAAAAAACCAAAAGGAATTAGAAGATGATAAAATAACCGTTAAAGATGATTCGTCCGCTGAAAACCGTTAATTTAAACTATTGTGGTAGTCGTCCACATGAAGTTGTAAATGTGTGTTACACCTTTGCCCCCAATAAATTTCAGTAAATTTAGCATAACTTGCGCGAGTCCAAATGAAATAAGCGACAGAAATAAACCGTCCTCGTCATAATTTAGACGCTAAAATAAGACTAAATAGCAAAAAATATAGTGCTAAAACTGGAAATTATTATCAAATCTTGACCGAATTCGAGCCTTTTAGCTGGTCATTATGCGCGACCTGTTTAAGATAGAAAGGAGAAACTTAAAATGTTGTAATCGCTAAGGAAAACACATACGCCTACCGGGTATTTGGCATTTTTTCAAAACAATTATTTATTCAGGACTATCTTACCGATAAAAGCGGTCAATTTAAATTGCAACTTACAAACTACAAAATGAAATGAAACGAGTAAACTAACTATTGAAAGGAGGTCCGGAAAAGCGGAATATTTATGCACAAAATTTGAAAATATAAATAGGAATACGTATTTCGACTTTTCGGAAGAATCAAACAAGAATGTTATCACTTTTAATACAATAAAATTGCAAGGCATTACTGCACAAAATATTTTAAATGTTGTGCGACAGAAATAGTCCGTTGACTCCGTCAGACAGAAAAATAATAAATGATTTACATCTTCAAACTCGATAGAAAATGTGGCTTGATCTATTCTGTTCCCGTGTTTTAGTTCTATCGTGAGAAAAAATTTCGAATTGGCCGTCCGCTCAGTAATCCCGGGGCGGTGGACCGGTGAGAAGACTTGGAATTTGCCTACATTAAATTTTTGCCCTTATTTTCTAGACGCTTGCTGTTGCAATATCTGTTTTTTTTTTTTTTTTTTTTTTTTTTTGTATTTCAAAAATAAAATCGGATAATAAGCGGGATAGCTTCTCTGGCCGGCCTCTCGACCCTCTCATTAGCAATAGTACCGTGGTGTTTCTGTTCAGTATAACGAAGAGACCTCTCTCTTACGGAGGTGATGATCGTTTGAATTGCAATTTTTAACCACTTCAGAAATATAACTGTTTATACATTGTAGTACTATCTGTAGGTATAAAAACTTTTCGATTAGGTAAAATGCGTTTTTAACCTCGAAAAATTCTTTTTGGGAATCTATTAACTAACGGGCTTTTATTTCAAGAGAGTAATTTCAACGTTGAAATTTAAGGAGAAAAAGTTTATAACAGATGTTGTAAAAGTATTGGAGTCTGTTGCTTGGGGATACCTTATCAGATCAATAACGGTTTTAATGAGTTTCATGTTCGGGGGAAAATATTTTTTCGTAGCTCTCTGTGTATTGCAGGGTAATGGCCATCCAACCGGAATTAAGTCAGGAATTTTATCATAAAACCGGGAAAAGAAGTAACCAAAAACGATATTTTTGATAAGAAAAAATCATTTGAAGCGAAAAATGAATGCATTTTTTAATGTACTTTACTTGATAATAAATTTAGGAAATTCTGTGTTATTCGTATAAAATATGCTGCGGCAGTCAAATATTATCAAAAGTAACCAAAAAAATCCATTCTTCTTTTTGTATAATTCTAGTAATCAGGAAATCGGGAGAATTTGGACTGGGAAAACTGGGAATTTAAAAATTATATTTTAATTTACTTTACTTGAATTTAGGAAGTTCTGTTTTATTCATATAAAACATGTTGCGGCGGTCAAATATTATCGATAGTAATAAAAAAATTTCATTCTTCTTTTTGAGCAATTCTTGTAATTAGGAAATCGGGAAGACTTGGACGAGGAAAGCTAGGAATAAGCCGGTAATTTTAAAATAATATTTCGGTGACTACCACGTATTGTTTAAAAATTAAATTACCGCCTTAAAACAGTGACGGATCCACGAGGGGGGATAGTGGACATCCTCCCTTCAAAGAACTAAAATCTTGCCGATAACAGAAAAACTTAATTTACACTGTAAACGATTTGTATAAATGTTATTTACCTGTGAATTTAATTATGACTAATATTTAATACTGCTTTCTAGTAAAACTATTAATGTTACGTGTTTTTATTCTGTTTTAAAGGCAATTGTCGTCGATTTTTTGCTTTTTTTTATTCATTTTTAATATTTACTTTGTAATGTAAATTAAAGTAGTTCAGTGAGAAATATATATATATTTAAACTTGCTCACGAACAAAGAGAATTCGGATCGGATTACTGACACAAATAAAAAAAAAGGTAAGGAGTCTAATAAAAATACTATCGTTCTATTATTTTTCTAGTAATTTACCATTCGAATTCTAAACTACCATTATTTTGTAGATGTAATTTTATAATTTTCTTATTTTTCATCCCTAAAAATAAAATAAAAGTTAAATTAAAAATTGTAACAATTATGTATTTTTAAAACATTGTTAAATTTCTAAAGAAGTCGTGATTTGATTTTCTTTATGAAACGAGGATTATTTCTCAAAAATGTACTGTCTACTGTATAAGATATTACGTATAATTATATAATTCCCCCCCCCCCCCCCCCCAAAAAAAATGTCTCTCTGGATCCGCCCCTGATTAAAATCACGAAAGAAGTTAACATGTGTTGTCACTCTACATCACTCTACATATCGTCTCTACATGCATAGAGGTCAACACGTGAGCTGCAACTCTTCGGGACTTCGAAATGTCGACGCATGATAAGTTTTGCGAAGCTGTAAATAAAAATTATGTTTTGTGTAAATATTTATAAGAAACTAAACTTTACATTTAAATGATCCCGCTAAACGGCAAAAAGGAAAATTTTTGTATAAAGTAAACGAATAACTTGTTTAAAAGCAAATCGAAATTTGACTCCGCCTAAATGGAACATTATTCGAAGTTTTGATATTGGAACGAATAGGAACAGTTTTTCTCTTTAGGGAATTTTTATTATTATTTATATTATTATTAATCGAAAAATACGCGGAAAGCGAAATTATCAAAAAACTTAACGTTTGTATCGTTTTGTTTTTTGTAACGTCACAGTATCCGATTTTATTAACTGAGGTCCTAAAAAAGTGCAGTTCCGTTTCAACATTTTATCCATCGATATCTGCGCATCACATAATAAATTTCTGCCAATGTTCTTATTCATAAAATTTAAATCTTTAATAACGGCCGTTATATTTTTTCATCTTGCAAAATTGGAAATATTTAATTTGGAAAACGAGGGCTTTTCCATCGTGAAATACTGGTGTTTTACATATGACGCGATGATGATGATAAACATAAATACGGTATATATATATGTATGTATACGTGTAATATAGTATGTGTATGTGGGCGACAGACCTTTTCATTTTCAGAAAAGTATTTTGTCGTACAACTTAAAAAAGGTTGCCAGTAACAAAAATATGCGAAAAAACGAAGTAGGTTTCACAAAAAAAATGCGTTTTACTAAGCAGTATATGAAATTTAACCGTTTAGAAGTGAGGGATCCGTAAGGAATTTTCATATACTGTGTTATAATGAACTAGCTTTGACGAGGAGTCTTTCGCGGATGGCGTTATTACACAAAAAGAAATATTACTTTGTTCTCGACGTGATGAAATCTTTTACCGTGCAATTACATTTCTGACAAATCTAGGTGGAAACTTTTTATAAAAAGGTCTTTTCGATGAAAGCGAGTTTTCCGAGGCAGAAATAAGAGGGTTGATAAAATCTTTTGCAAATGCTAGGCAATTTTCGGGAATAGCGTTTTAAGAGTTATGATAAAAAGCCGAAAAAAAAAGAAAAATCAAACCTCCTTTTTCGATTAGTACTATAGACTTTTACAGTGACAACTATATTTTTGAATTTAGATAAAATTATTTACATACTAAACGTCTTAATTTTAATCTGTCACGATGGTAACTGCAGTCATTCTTTTCATTTTATTAATATTATTTATTCCAGATATTCATACGGCTATAAAGGAGAAAAAAGGTAAAAATTAGGAAACGTAAAGAATAAATTAACCTTTTTTCTTCGTCGCGCATCGCAAAAAATATCATTAAACATGAGCGTGTCCCTTTTTTTTTACACAATCAAACCCATTCGAATGAGTATAGATTAATATTACAAAAATTTTCAAATACTAAAAATTGCCTATTGCACTTTTTAAGGAATAGATACGGATTTTAATTCGGAAATAAACAGGTAAACGAATACATGTTTATTTTTAATAGTTCGCATCATGAAATGTTTTAGTTTAGTTTTTATTATTTTTCAGTAATTATAAATCATAATATAAATTACTATAGAAATTAGAACGTCACTAAATCGTATAAATTAAAAATTTCTTTTATATTATATTCTTGTGAAAACAAAATGTTTTCTAATGATGATGAACCTGTTTTTAATTAGACGGCGGAAAAATATAATATGCTGAAATTTTTATTATTTTTTTTTTTAAATTAATTATATTATTAGCCAATTTTTATTAAAATGTAAACGTATTGTATTTGCAAATTATAATATGTAAACAGTTAAAGTTTTGATATTCTATTAATGCAATTTATGTAGTTACCATAATGTACTTTGTTAAGCAGTTTTGTTTAATTCGGAGTTAGGACCGGATTCAAATCCCGCTGCTGCACATTGAAATTATAGGAAATCAAATAGTTGAGCCCCCCCCCCCAAAAAAAAAGAGTATTGTGAATTAGATAAACGACGACAATGATACTTTAATGGCGGTAGCATACATATAGAAATCCAAAGAAAAGTTTCGCTAATATAAACATGAAATGCTGATGAAATAGAGATGTATTATTAAAATGTAATTTTATTAAAATAAAAATGTATTTACAAAATATTCCAATAACGCGAGCTTTTTACAGTGTAACGGGAATTTTAAAAGTGACGGTAAATATCGTTTGTTAAATTGTGATTTTATTAAAATGAGTACTTGGTAGGATATCTCACCATCAGAATATTTGTGTAACCTTACTAAATATAATATACATAATTTAAAAAAAAAAAAAAATCTAGGCTAATATGTAAAGTCTAAATTAAAAAAATGCCTTGCCTAAATGTTTTACACCAACTAATAGATATTCGCAACAGTGATATTAAAAGATTACAGTTTTCATTTCATAGTCCGTAATATGAACACCTTGCGCATTCAATTTTTATTGATATTTTTATTTGCTACAAATGGAACCAAAAGAGATTGCGGCTTCGATGGAAAGCCTTTATTGACGGAATGTCAAACAAATCTTTGCACTGCGGCGAAAACCAAAAATATTTCAGGTAAGGGTTCGGTCAGTTGCGATGGAATTCCTTCAGAAAAGGGCAATAGATAAATATAAATCACGTTATTAGTTCGATATGGTATTTATTGAAATAATTAACACTATTGTTACCGTAATTAATAAAGCACATATATTACAATTTTTCTGTATTTCTTCTCGCAGTCATTTTTATTCATTTCCGTTACCCATATATATATATATATTTATTTATTTATTTATTTATGTATATATGTATGTACAAATTGTGCCCTTCGGGGTTCGTGAGAAGGCAAGCCCCCTTGACTGCCAATATTTTTTCTTCTAGAAAAAACGTTTTCAATTGATTACGCCATTCTTACCCGTCATTTATTTTTAAAAAAATAATTCTACAACGCAGCGGTCATTCTTTGTTATCTTATATATAGTAATGAGACATAATCATGAAACAAAAAAATAACGGGAATGGTACAAAAAATGTTGTGCCCCCCCGGGCTAATAATGACATAGCGATTAACAGATATACAATACACAAATTCCTTAATACCAAAAAAAAAATAAATACAAAATAATTCACTTTAATAAATTAAAATAAACACCTTAATTTAAAGACACGTTTTCAGGCATAACCCATCATCAGTTAACACCGCAAAGTACACTTAAATGGAACTAAAAACTCACTGCAGAGAAATCATAAGATTGCATGCGTATATACATGTATACATATATATATATATATATATATGTATGAAGCATAGAAGGAAAAAAGCGGGCAGATGGCGGTAATAACTACAATTAAAGGCGGAAAAATTGTTGACGAATAAATCAAAATCTGAATTTTGTTTACAAAATAATGACGAATTTAACGGACGAAATCTCAAAATATTAAGAAAATATACAGAAGAAAAATCTAAAATGAGTTGAATTTTTACATTGAAAAAAGGATTGTTATTATTGATCGTCTAAGAATGAAATTATGTTTATATTTATTTATACAATAATTTTTAGCTACATTCAGGTTTCCTTTATTACGGGAAGCCAAGACTATGTTACCGGATTTTCTATTGCATTAGGTTTAATATGTTTATTTTTTATCAGATGTTCGGCATTTGTAGATGGTTCAGTTTTATTATTATTGAATGATTTTATACGTGCCATCTGCATTTGATGTAACCCCCTTTTTAATATAAAAAATTAACTCTTTTTGGGATTTTATTCTGCATATTTTCTTAATATTTGTTAGTTCGTCATTATTTTGTAAGTAAAATTCCGCCTTTGATTTTTTTATATTTTACCGATTTTGGTTTACCTGTAAACGATTTGTCCCACTTTGATCGTAGTTTACCGTCATAGGCCTATTATTTATTTATTTATTTATTTATTTATTTTTTTTTGGGCTCATTAATTATTAGTCCTATGATTTCTCTGCTTTGTGTTTTTAGTTCCATTTAAGTGTACTCTGTAGCGTTAGCTGATGACGAGCTATGCTCGAATACGTTTTTTTAAAATTGGGGTATTTTATTTGATTAAATTATTTTACACTTATATTTTTGTTTATTATTAGAAAATTTACTTATCTATTATACGTTTATAAGTATCAACAAATAGGATACGGATTTGTCTGCATAATCATTAATATTGAAATTCTCGTTGTGTTCATGTTGAAATTTGTGAGCAATTTTCTATCATACAACGCACACGATAACAATGGATTTGGGCAGAAATTTTGGGGAAACGAATTTCATCATGTTTATCGCCAACCCTTACTGAAAGCTTCGGCTTTTCTGTGGATACCGTGTGGCCGATTCAATTGAAGCGACTTTTTAATTTTTATAGAGTACTGATTTAAATTTAGACAATAGTTCTTCTCTCAGCATGTTTCTTTCGTCTTCTCGTAATCATCGTAAGCGATGATTGTTCTTTTTCGTTTTTTATCCGGTGTTGTTTTTTGGCCTTTTTTCGTTCGTTTCCTCTCTTGTTCTGCCAAATCGATTGATCCGCTGTAATTAAACACGGACTGGAGGGGACAATAAAGTAAATAAAATGATACGTTTTAAAATAACGCGCCTCGTGCTCGCAATTGTGTCCGGGCCGGGAAAAAACGCTTGACTTGTGTTGCCTCGTTTTTTACGACTCGGTTCTTCGCGCCAACTGAAGCAGACTTGATGAAGACGGAATATACGTAGACAAGAGCGCATGCAGCAGAGGCTGCGGTCAGGATTTATTACTGTTAAAACTGCTCCTACCGATGTACTCGGCAAACATGCCTGCTGCGTTTTACGAGGGAGTTTTGTGAACAGCTTAAAGGGTTAATTTCCTTTTATATAGTACGGTATAAATTGGATAAACGGTTCCGAACGGCAACCAGCACCGTGTTTCGTTCGCCAGTGTGGATATGTGTAGCATCTTTTACGAGTTCAACAGTTACAAATAGTACTTTAGCCTGCATTTTTATTATTACTATTATTGTTATTTTTTATTCGAAATGGTTTTTAGTGTTATTATAATAATACGGTCGGGCCACATTAATAATATCTATAAAGTTGTTGTTTATAGGCCGTACGAGCGGGAGGCGGCGGCCCTCTATAATGTGTATATATCGAACCGGCATATTGTTCTACCGCAATCTTAAATACCACCTCGTCCGCATTCCCTAAATGTTTTTCTTTTTTTTTTTTTTTTTGTTTTTATTTCTTATTCATTTTTTATTCCACCACTTTTTCCGGATACATTGTAGTCTCTAGTTAAGTCTGTTATTAATGCGTTTTGTTACGTGGAGTGTGTGCTGTAAAATGTGGGATGGTAATATCAAAAGAGGTCTGGCTAGGTCGCCCCCTAGTAACACGGCAGATATACCTGAAATACGTTTTAAACAATGAAAGGAAACACCCCGGACAATCTTATTAAAAAATAATCGTTTTTGTTCTCTTTTTTATCGGTTTTTTTTTTTCTACTTATTTATTTATTTTATTTTTTTTTTTTTGCATTTACTTAGTAATTGTAATAAAAAATGATTGTAAAGACGCGAATAGTAAGCTGATTTTTGGTATTAACAGTGAAGTTTAAGATTTCATGATATACACAAGAATCTGCTAATTGACTTTGTGCAGAGAGTTCAACACTTTTGTATCGATTTTCCCATCAAAGCTGCGTATAGTTTTTTAACAGTGTATTTACGAGCTGTTTAAGTATTTCTTCCGCATTATCTCTACCGGGAAATACACATACGACAAACCCGCTTCGCAAAAAAAAAAAAATAAATACAATTAAATAAACCGGCACGGGCTGAGCAAGTAGGTGACAAAGTTAAAGGCAACATAAACTGCATAAGCTGTCAGATCGGCAACATTTTCTGTACTATTTAAGAAAAAGGAAACGGATGGCTTTATCGATATTTTTCCTTTCAACGAAAATTCGACAGCGGACCGTTCTGGAGTTTTTTCATTAAGCTATATGATCATACACATTAGAGCGATGTAAATATCCGCTAGCAAAGGTGTCGGTGCGCATGATTGATTCTATCCTACGATGATGATATATATAATCCTGTTTTAGACACATTTAGGAAACGCGAATTCTCGTGTTTTTGGCGAAATTTTCGGCTTTCTTAACGTTCCCGTCAGATCTGCGGGCACCCAATGAGACACATCAACCGAATCCGAAAGAGATCGGCTATTCATCAGTTCTGCACCTCGTACGCTGAATTTGTAAAATAACATTCGCCATTAAATTTAGGCAGTAGTAATTGAATCTCGGATCACGATGTGTACCTATATACTGCATTTGCGCAAGTGCTATTATAACAAACTCGTGGAAGACTGAGAAGCACGTTTGTAATAACCTTACTGGAAGACACCGGGTTAAAGAATTTTGTACTGAATTAAAAGGAACTATCGGGAATGTTGGAAGTCTCTCTATTATCATGTACTGATGATGATGACTTTGAAATATTTTGAACTCGTGCTTTTTTCTTCTTTCTTTATAATTCGTAGGTGAATAAATTTGTGTAGTTTTCCTGATTTTTTAATGTCATTATCTGGATTCGCGTCTATCCCTTCATAAACAATACGTTGCATTCATCGATATGGCTCTGATGGTCGTTTATAACGTGTCCGAGTGTTATGAAATTTTAAATGATTAGGCTCTTCAGCTATGAAAGACCCCTCTTCCAGTGTAATTGGCCGCCTTATGGAAATGGTTATTTTTTTTTCCATCGGCGCCCTTACCGCTTTAAATTTAGTACGATATAATAATAATAATACTAATACTAATACTAATACTAATACTAATACTAATACTAATACTAATACTAATACCAAGAAGGCCGTGTTTCAGAATGAGTAGTTTCTATTGAACAACTGTTGTTCGGCTGCGATAACTAGATACTCAGATTTACGGCTCTGTTCGGAAAGAAAAAAGCGATTTAATTTTCTGATACGTCGCGTACCCGGCTTACGGTATACGCCTTTTTAACACCTGGTTTTTCTCGTCTGCTCGTACCGACTAGTTTACCGCTTACAGCTCTCACTTGCAACGTGCCTGCCAGTGTGAAAAGCCGAGATGAATCTACATTTAGGTCTGAGACTAATAAAGACAGAATTAATGGGGCATAAGATTTAAGAAGTTCCTATTCGGAGATCTAGTTTGTACGTGAATTATAACCGATAACTCACAAAACCCGTAAACATCATGATTATGTCGGTTGATTTCTAATTTGATGACGCGCGATATGGAGCAATTGATTTCGTGTTCCTTCTAACTTTTCCCGCGTCTGCGATTCCGTTTTTATTCACGATTTCTCCTTTTCGCTGATTAAATTAATTGTAATTTGAAATTAAAAACGTGCATATTCCGCGTATAATCTATAAGTTTATCGCGGTGCCGAATAAAAATTCCGCACAAAATAAAAGGCGAGAGCAGTTGAAACTATAGAGTTGAAAAGTTGGCTGCGACGCGAAAGCGATATAAATATAGAAGTGTAAATTCGCGCGTGTGTGCGCCTCTGTAGATCTAAATATGAAAAGTGTTGTGTCGGTAAATTTATAAAATAGTTTAAGAAAATATGTATATACGCGCGTTAATGACTACGTAATTCGTACATTTGGGCGTAGTATGAAAGAAAGTCATGAAGACAAAAGTGCATTATGCATAGGGTTCGGATTTATATGCACTAAAAATATGCATTAAAAATTTCACAGTAGATATAGTGCATATTAAAAAAATAAAATTACTCGTAATTTTTGTGTTTTCCGCATCAAATTTTTATCAACACGCTGCATTTTCTTCCAATACATTAATTTATATTAAAAAAAAAAAAAAAAAAAATAATCATTAAATTACAAATTTAAAAATTGCTACATACATTTAAAAATAAGATTTTTTTTTCTGAATTTTCAATACGAAAATATTGTCTTGTGTCTGTTAACGAAACGTTCAGTACGGACAACGACCTCTCCACATGGCAAGATACAACTGTAAATATTTCAATGCGGCCACTTCAGATGGAGTGTAAGAAATTTTGTTTTCAACTGACATTTCATCTAATTGAATCGAAACGGCAAATGATCTTCTGCTAAATATTGCGGACAGCATGCCCAGATCAAATTTGTTACAAGTGTGTGTGCGCAAGTGTATATGTGTATGTATATGTAAATATCCGGTATATAAGGTTGGGAGGACAGTTACCCGTCACGAGGTCGAACATAGTGTAATACTGTTAACTAGCATCAATCCGTACACAAGTGTAGTCGGTCAACAATAGTTGTTTTTGTTTGCCGACACTATTGTTCAACTTTGGCAATTAACAATATAAATATAAAAATTCTAAAAGGTCGGAAAGTAAATACTCTGTTCAAATTCGTTTTATTTATAAAGGAAACAAAAAGATCTTTTTTCTATTTGCAGAAAGATATCCTGTCCGTAAAGAGATACTACAACAATGGTAGCCACACGGTTGACAAGAAGAAATAAGTTATTTTATTTTTTTTTCGTGATTTCATAAAAAAAAAAAAAAAACAAAAAAAAACCTTTTATCCAATTACATATTTGACGAAAAATAAAACAATGATATCCTTGTTTTTTATTAAAGTTAAAATTTTCATGCATTTGCTCCGGACCCCTTATCGTTTTGAATATATATAATTTTGTGTGTATGTTTATGTGAGAATTTTCTTTACATATAATTATGAAAAATACGTAAAAATCCGATATACGACAAGAAATGAACAACCCCAGAAGCAGCATTATGGGATTTTTTAAGCAGTAAATATTCAAAGGAAAATCGCTAGTTTGATGTTACACGGCATGCAAAGTAATTTTTATATTTTTGTACTGATGTTGATTTTTTCTCCGATAAAAAGTAGTTTTCGGATTATCCCCGTTCGACCCATCCCAATGATTAACCTGGATAATACTGTGTATATATCTATTGTATAAATAGGCAAAGACAAAACAGTTCAGTGTACCTTTTCCTCCTCTGTTTATTAACCGATTTTCATTTTACTTTTTTTTTTTTTTTTTTATTTTAGTAGCTATTGACGGTTTTTAGTGTTATCCAGTAAAAAAAATTTTGGAAGGAAACATTTTTTTTTTCTTATTCCAATAAAAAATTAATACAAAAAATGAAATCGCTATAGCCAGTAAATCTGTTCTTATTAAAATGTTTTAATTTTTCTTAATAACCATCATTACCGGTGTTTTTACAGTATATTAAATCTCCTAAGAGGTCATTTAATATCAATAAATGAAGGTTTTCAAATTGTGATTTTGTGTTATTTTATTGAATTTCGTTTTTATTCAATTATAATGGTACCGAACTGTTCTGTGTATTGCAAGTACATGTGGAAGTGTATGTTCTCAGATATACAATGAATGAGTGTATAAAAGAAGAAAAAAATTTTGGAAATATGCAAATTCATACATGTTTTCCTCAAATTTTTAATAATAATTATGGACGAATTTCGACGGATGGGCGAACATATTCATTTTTGCCTAAATCTGTATTAATAACCATGCCATTTTTACGCTGAGGAAAAAATTATGTGACGTTTTGGTCGTATCACATAAATGTAACGATGTATATATATATATATATATATATATGTATATGCGTGTGTTATATGTTTTGCGTGTAATGCGTGTTTCTTCTTTTTGCTTAATAACCCTTTTAAGCGTCCTATTGAATAAAAGTGCAGAGAGAAATAGCAAAAGTTACGAATAGCCGTCGAATTTGCGTTTAAAACGGATGTTTACGTAGTAATATCAGAAAAACGCCTAAAATCCATTTATTCAGCAGTTAAAAGTAAAAAGTTTTTAAATTTTTCATATAACTTTAATTTTATTCATTTAAAGCTCTGGTTTCAAGATGTTTACCGTTAAGTTTTATGTTTTTTGAATAAAAAATAAATAAAAAACAAAAAAACAAAAACAATTTATCTTTTAGGTTTACCTTTTTTTTTCTATTTTAATTTTGAAATTTTTGGTAACTTCGATAAGGAGCGAAAAATTTACCGGTCTGAATTTTTAAACGGCATTTCTTACATTTACGGCATCTATGCGAATTCGAATGTTACGTAAAGTGAATGCTTTTCCGTTGCTTGGAAACATCGATCTGGCATAGCTCCGGCGAGCAAGTTTAAATATTCTTACAATAAAAAAACACTTTTTTATATATTCCTTTTCTTCTTTCGGTTAATGAGTATTATTGTTATAAAGTAATTAAACAACGATTAATTAGTAAAAAAACGAAATTGAAAAAGATACGCTTTTATTAGTTCTTTCGGGATATTTTCTAAAGTTCCATCGGAAAGAGGGCAATTCCATGACTAAGCGGGGACACACGAATTGCGCACCAAACCCTAACACAGTGGCAAGTCACACACGAATTGCGCACCAAACCCTAACACAGTGGCAAGTCACACACGAATTGCGCACCAGACCCGAAATAGCCCACCCGCTGACAATTCGAATTGCGCACCGCCTTCAAAAAAATACTCCGGATTTTATAAAATCGATGAAGGACTTAAAAAATGAGTAAAAGTCGCTCTTTCAGTGACTTCCAAAATGTGTTATCGTAATGAAACACGTTTACTATTTGGAATAATAACCGAACTGCATTTCAGTCGATTAGAAAAGCCTCCTTTAACGTTTGCGAAAAGTAGGCTACTATCTCGTTAGCAGTACGATTGTTATTCGAAATATTTTTAACAACCTCTAGGGAACGTACTCATATTTAAAGAAATGTTGCATAAAATAGAATAATTTTTGCACGAATATTATATAAAATAACGTAAATTACCACAATATTTCTAACTGAATCAGTAGAATTTTCAGCGCACGGCATATTATGTTTCATGAAGCTTCTATTTCACATTAATACAAAATACTTTCATATCAACCGATTAATGTACATAAAATATAAATGTGACCATGTAAAATTTTCGAGTTTGACAAATTAAATATGTTGTTATAATATACGAGTTACTTACGAGTTTGAGGGAACCGAGTTTCGGGAAAATTTCAGTTCAGATTTTATTTTATCCATTAATCAGTGTTCAATCTCAGTTATAAATTTTCATTTGAATTAAAACCAAATTTGTTAAAAATCGTAATTTTTTCATTTAGTGTACCATCAAACAATACATAGTATTCTACTTAAATTTTAAATGACAACGCAAAAATTTACTATTGAAATAAAATCCTATTTAAAACAATTTAATAATAAAACTGTTAACACTGATAATTGCTCACGAAATTAACATTAACGTATATATGAAAATGAAATATTTGATTAAAAATAATAACTTACAAATAAGGAAAAATTTTAGCTGCCGCTATGTTAAGAGGTAATATACACGTTTAATCATAAATATAATTCTTTTGAAACTAGAAAGATAAAAGATCACAAATGTAGACAATTAGGAGTAAGCTAAATTACTGAAAGTTGAGCTAACTGGTAAATTGCAAAAGCCAGAATCAATTTTTAATGATTAAAACATAAAGTTATTTATCGGAACTACTTGTTTTAAAAACAAAAATGGAATTAGAAGTTTAAACAATTACATATTTTTAAAATTAATCTGGCGTATTCTCAAATATTTTTTAATAAACCGTTATACAGGAATGATTTTTAATACATAGACAGGTGTAGAGTATTTTTCATTAGTAGATTAAAAATTAATTGTCAAAAATAGGATACGTAAAAATGTTGAAAGTTATCGAACATTAAAAATATAGTACAATCAAGCGCCATCAGTTTTGGAAACCCTTAGTCCAGTGAACAGCGATTATGGTCCGAGCGTCGTTTTCGTTTGTTTTTTTATATTTCATGCCTGCAAACTTCCGGTGCGCTATTCGTGTGTGGAGATTACATACCTTTTTTTAACCATCGACTCAGGTAAATAACGGTGCGCAATTCGAGTGTGGCCGACTAAGCTACTATCTGTGAAGTGCGCATGTGTGTTTTTAAAACGGATTGCATAAAGCGGTTTATTTATTTTTTCTTTTTTCGCGTGCAACCTAACGAAATTATACGGGTAAAAGTATTAGTTTAAATTTTCAGGGAAAAATTTTTTTGACTCGCGGGGAGAACGTTTCGCCCATAGTCTTTGTTTGTTTTTTTTTTTTGGCTCGTTAACTGCCGATATTAACCCAGGGAGTCGGAAGAATTTATCAACATTCTTAATTTACAGAATCGGTATATCGGGTCCTACTTGAAAAACGTCAGTGCCTGAATCTAACGCTGCGGTAGCTAACTTCTGTGATCTTCTGCGTTCATTACATTTTTCCCAATTAGGCCTATGTGTGAGAATTAGTGGTTTGTATCGAACATTAGTTGGACAGAGTGTTTCTTCTAAGATAGTTGTTCACTTCCGTCGTATAATGATATGCGCGCCTCGAATCATGGTGGTCCCCTCACGGTGGATTGCTGTTGTCGGCCAAACCTGAAATCTGTGAACTGAACTGTGTGCAGATCGGTCAAAAATGACGGTAGTAATTTCGGAAAGACTAGCGCGTTGACATATGTTTCCGAGAAAGCATTCAGACATTAATGCATATCAGAGTTTTTCAGCGCTCTAACATGGCTGAAAACATATGTTAAAAGTCGGTCACGGAGACACACACATTTGACATTTGTTGTCCATCTCGCGTACATTTCGATAGTTATGAATGACCCGTCGAGAAAGAAAAAAGAAAAGATCGGTATTTATATATAATTAGATTACGCTTTTTTCAATAAAGTGTTTGATTTATAATTTTTTTCCTTTTTCCATTTATTTTTAAAAACCAGTTTCAACATACATTGATGCAGGAGTTGCCAAAAAGTCGCATGATCAATTCGTCGAGATTGATTTTATAAAATAAACGTGCTTTCACAGAGTGATAATAAATCTGCTACAACTCTCAACTACGAGCTATGATTTAAACCTGAAGTTTTAGAAAAGCCATCCGAACAAATAATTAAATTTAGTGAAAAATGAAATTATGTGGAAATGTTCGCAATATATATTAATTACAACGTAATTCTTAGGCTACCCCCATTAGAAAAAATGTCCCAATTTTATGTAACGCAAAGTGTCCCAAAAAAATGTCCCAATTTTATCTCACGTTTGTTATATTTTGTAGGATTTTTTTTATTGTTATTTAAAAAATGTCACAATTTTATGTAACGAAGTATGTGACGAAAAAATGTCTTAATTTTATATAATGAAAGTTAAATGTTAGAATAGGATTTTTGTGATTATGTTATTTTTTTTGTGTTGATGCCAGTAAGAATTACATTGTAAATTTTGATTATTTTATACAAAGTATAGAAGAGAAAGAGACAGAAATGAAAGCAAGAGGGGTCAAGGGGCACAGCCCCTTGTGAGGCCAAAATGGCCGAATTTATCAAATATATATATATATACATATACACAAATTACATAATATGTATAAATGAATAATAAAAGTATTTGTACATTAACAACTAACCGAGCTCAGTTTATTATTTCAAAGTTTAAAAAATCTCTCGTTGGACGGATTGGCCTGGTTTATATTCTCTGGTAGGTTATTGTAAAGTTGAGGTCACTGGCGCTGTTTATAGTCTCGTAAAGCCGGTACAGCGGGGAAAAAATAAAATAAAATAAAATAAAATAAAAATTACGGTAGTAATAATGAAATGAATCTTTTAATGTACACTATTGCTTGAATAACCTACGTAAAATATAGAATTATATACAAAATAAAAAAAAAATAAATAAAAAAAGAATTCAAGTATTGCTGAATTAAGATGTAATATCTTTTTGTTTTCATACATGCGGGGGATGCGTATTATTTGCTAAGATCTCGCCGACAAGTACCTGTTCTTAAAACTAAATAAAGTATTAACATGTACCTATGAACATGTTTGTATGCATGCATTAAATATTCCATCTTAATTCGTCCAAGTTCCTTTCTACTCTCTTTAACCATTGCCCGTCCATTCACGATTTATTCCTTAGTATTAGGTATATGTATGCGTGTGCGTTTGTTACGTACGCGTGTATATATTGATTCACAATTCGTAAGTTTAAATGTGTGAAATGTAAGCCTACGAACTTACTTGCATAACGGCACGATTAACAGTGAAGATGTTACTTTTTTCATCGTTATTATAAGTGGAGGCTGTTGACAGCTCGAGTGGGCTAGTAAACGAATCTGTTCTGTCATCGTAATTATCTTTCCAACAATACCACCTAAACCGATGACTCGCCATTTTTATTTTTAGTTCGTAATTTTCGTTTTATTAAAATGCGATCATTTTGCGTATGCGGCTATAATAAGTAACAGATGCAATTCGTGAAGTCCGCTTTTAAAGTATTTTCATTCCCCAAGTAACACTGTACAGTTTGTATCTTCACGGTGCATAAAGATTTGTTCTTTTTCGTGATTACGATATAATTTAATTATGTATTCTTATCATTTCGAAGTCTTTGACTATGAAAAATCCTTTAAATTACCAAAAATTCGTTCAAACTGGAAAAATGTTGCTTATTAAAAAGCTCCTGTTTTTGATCGACCGGTATGGTTTTTGAAGTTTTTTAGAACCTGCTTGAGACATTTTTCGATTGTGTCACCATAAAACAGTCTTCTTTTGCGAATATTTAAATAATGTAGCGATCATGTAGAGTAGGTTTTACCAGTCTTTATTATATTTCGTGCCCGCAAAAATTTATTACAAGAACTATCGCGCCCCATACAAAATCAATTATTTTACCTTTTAAAAATTAGTTGTTAGTATTTTAAGATGAGAAGTTACCAATAAAAAAGTTCAGATGTTATTAAATTACGAAGGTTTTTTCTTATTTTTTAATGATTTACTATCTATATTCGGCTAAATGTTAACCAAAACCGTCTTATTATCAGTTCATGTTGTTTCATTTTTTGTTTTTTCCTTTTTTTTGTAATTTATAATTTCGAAATGGTCGAGAGTTACGCGCGGTTATGTCTAAAGACGTAATAATTGCGTTAGTGAAGGGAAATAGCACCCTCCTGGACTTTCTAAATTCGTTTTCCTTATTCGAATCGATGTATATCCGTGGTGGTTAGCAATCTTTTTAATTTTTTGTCTTGTTAAAATTTTATTTTTTTACAAATTCCATTTCCAAGGCGTAAAATTGATTTTAAGAGTCAACGGCGTTTATTATATCGCTAAAAACTTCTCCAAAGTTTCCATGTTATTTGATGAGTATAAAATATTCATCTGACGATATCAGCACCTTGGCGGCTAAGTTGTTAGTGATCATTTTTCTTACATTCGACGTGATGAGGTATGTTTTAGTTTTAATTTTTTCACATGAGTTGAGGTCAAATTATACCCTTCCGAAGGAAAACGCAGAAAAGAATCGAAAAATGTCTCAAGCAGGTTCTAAAAAACTTCAAAAACCATACCGGTCGATCAAAAACAGGAGCTTTTTAATAAGCAACATTTTTCCAGTTTGAATAAATTTTTGGTAATTTAAAGGATTTTTCATAGTCAAAGACTTCGAAATGATAAGAATACATAATTAAATTTTATAAATGTTTTAACTTTAAATCCGATGAAAGTCTCTCTATGCAGGTTGATAACTGAGGAACCCGGTAATTTTTTATTTCATTTTAATAAGTTATTTATGCGGGCAACAATTGTGCTGCGCGCATTTGAGATTGCGCTTCTATCTAAAAAGCTCGATGAAAGGTCGTTTGAAAAAAAGGGGAGTCTACAAGTGACGTGTGTGTGTGTGTGTGTAAGTGTATGTGTAGTTATATCGTTTATTGTTATGTGCTTCATCGTCTACTTAATTTTATATTAAATATTCGTCAGATGGAAACATTTTCCACTCTTATTAGTATGCGGTGGCTGAATAAAATGTTTTTAATGAAATGAAATACGCCTCTTTCAACATGTTAATTACTACTGATAGTTTTCTTTTTTTGTGCTATTGGCACAAGATTCCGTCCGAAAATGCTTCCCGTCTGCCGCGACCGCGCTAATTAATACAGAATTGAAGGATAGCGCTGCGAAAAAACCGCTTTCAAATCTGGAGATTACTTAATGATTTTTTACGTACTATTATATATGAAGATTTTCACTCTTGTCCGATTCTCACTGATTTTCTCGTTCACAAACGGCTAAAAAAAGATCGCACGGGAAAGCTTTTCTGTTTCTCTTACTCGCGCTATGCTTCTATTTCCCATATTTGTGGAGAAAATGTCCAAGGGGCCTTCAAATCCTCTCTATCCCAACATCCTTTTACCCATAACCTCCCTGCTGACAAATTAATTTCTTTTATTGACTCTATAGTTTCTTGCCAGTTCCTTTAATAAATCATTGCAAAAATGTCTCTGCTTTGGACACGGAATCTTACATTTTTCCTCTTTTCATTTGAAGGGTTCTTGTCAAGGCTACCGTTTATTTCCTCATCCTTTCTTGTTCCTTCCTACTCTATCTCGCGATAATAACATTTCGATACTATATCGCCCGTCTCTGTCCATTATTCTCACCATAAACGTTCACTCGTGATAAGCCGCTATGACATATTTTCTACGTCCTTCATTCTGTTAATTGATTTTTTACACTCAGCGAAGCGTAACGACATATATTGTTAGATCGGAATTTTGAATTTTTTTCTTCCGCGAACTTTACAATCCACACTGACGGGGCTCTAAAGGAACCCAGTGGAGTCAGGCTTTTCCTGTCTTTCTTCGAACTATTCTGAATCCTTTTAACTCTCTTCGGTGTCTGTCCACCCTCCTTCGTAATTTCCTCTTCACTGATTCCTACGAATATATAGAAATCCGCGAATTATAAGCCATCTCCTCTTCACTTTCTTTTGCTCTTCTCACACGTTTTCTGATTCATAACGGTTACTCTGTCTGAATTGTCCTCTTACGGATACCTAGTCACTCGGGAATCGATTCCAGAGTGACTCTGCGGATCTACTAGCCCGTTTATCTTTTCATCTTCCGGCAAATTTCTAGGCGTTTTCGAATTTTGTTACATTTCTCTGGGCAGCCGCACACTTTTAATTACGGTACAACTCTTTTTACGCTTCATCCTCAAATCCTGATATCACTGTCCATTCAAGCCGAATCTTCGCTCTTGGTGTCTTAACTTAATTTCTTTGTAGCGTTCACTCTGCAATCTGTCGTCTGCGCTTTATTTTCTCAATTTTCATTCTGCCCTCTTCCGCTTCTCATTTTATATCTTATTTGAATGTTTTTTTTTGTTTTTTTTCATCGCTGCTGAATGTTCCACCTTTTTTACTCCTCATATTTATTAACCGATCTTTCCATTCCCTATAACGCATGTTTCATATTCTCTTTTCCGTTTCCTTCTGTTGTACTCTTGGGTCTTTTCCGTCTACTATCTCCGATCGCATAAAGATCTGATTTTACTTTTCTTCCCCTAGTTCTTGTGTTAATGTCCTCGTCAACGACCTCCCTCACAAAAAAAAAAAAAAAAAAAAAGTCAAAATATTTGTCATTATTTTGTGAAAATTTTACGAGACATTAAACATTTGATTTTATTCGGTTTTAATATTGTGAAAGGAGGCAATTGTAAGTCTTTCTCCGAAAAGTGGAAGTTCATCAATTCCTATTTTGTCGTACGATTTAAATAACCACTTTTTTTATAACTTTCTCGGTAATTGTTTATATAGCTCGACTGTCTTCTGGTTTAAAAATTGTTATTCGGGCTCGTCAACTACGGACACACATTAAGCCAGTAATGCGAGAAATAATTTTCGATATTTTCGACGCTGAAATTCGAACCGAATTGTATTCGAATGAAAGCTACCGTGTAAACATACTGTTCGGTGCGGGGGCGCTAGACCGTTTTCATAATAGTTTACCTAAAATAAATCCAGCGATAGAAAATGGCTGCTCACATTCTGTATTGCGTCAATGTTGAAGTATTTCCCCTTATCGGCCTCTGACAGAACTAAATACGTCTCTGGACAGTCGGGTTCAAGACGCTGGGAAACCGTTCGCGCGGGAAACTTGCCTTCTACTCAAGATCGCTTTTGAAAAAATATTTTATTTTGAGTATTATTTTGCACAAAGTCCTCCCCCCCCCCCCGGTCGATTTAATGTGTTTTTTTGATTCTTCAAAATTCTTTCGATTAGTACGGTGCCACGATTTATTTCAATCAAGTTATCTTTACGTTGGCCGATTGATTTTGACGCTATTTACCTAGTATTGGAAAAGCCCTTGTCGTTAGAGACATAAAGAAAAGCAAAACAGCGGTGGTCCACACATTTCTTTTAGATCACGGCGATGATCGTCGTTCGTTGGTTTTTGCTGGTTGATGTAACCACGAACCCCGGTGGATTTCTTATTACGGGACTGTTGGCAACTCTGATAAGAAAGAGGGCTCAAAGAACCAGAGTGTAGTCAGTCGTGTTAGGTTCAGAAGAATTCTAATGCGTTCTGCCTTCTTCTCATTTTTCCTTTTAATACGAATGCTGCATCGGATATTTTAATGTGTTTTAGTATCGTGCACTTAAATTCGGCATTTTTAATTCATTTTGATTATTTTAACGTATAATAAATAAACAACACTAATATGAAACAATTTATATTTACGTAACCGGACGTGTTTCGAATTCAATGCTTCACGATTAATTTCAGTCATCATGAAGCATTGACTTCGGAACGTGTCCGGTTATATAAAAGTAAATTGTTTCATATTAGTGTCGTTTATTTATTATATGTTAAAGTAACGGAAACAATGAATTATAAATATCTATTTAATCATTTTGATTATACGAAATTACACATGTGAGCTGGAGTCAGACTTTATAAAAACGGATTCCGGCAATATGGCGATTATTTTTTAGTAATCGTTGTAATTAATAAAATTATACGTCACGTGATAATGAAATAATTTCGAATTTGCCGATGGAATCGGATCACTCATCAAGAAGATACCATGAAATAATGAGCACGAATGATTTATGGCGATGCGAAGTAAAATATTTAAATACTCGGATGATAATATTTTAATATGCATGTGAAGAGCAGTTCTTTTTTTAAATTAACTCACCGTGTTATTTATTATGTTTCTCGTGTACCTGTTTTTTTATATAATATCGTATGCGTATGCGCTTTGAAATTATTATCCAAACATGTAGATATTAAAATGTACTCTTTTAATCGCACCGAAATTACCTGAATGCCGAAGGCGTTTGACGTAGTTCCGCTTTGTAATTGTTATTAATCATTAATCTAAAGTATAATTGAATATGAAATAATCGCGATTGCGGGAATTATTTTAGAGAATCAATTACCGAAGGAAACTAATTCCAAGATACAGATTAACAGATTACGTAGGTTATCTTGTAATAGCCATTATTTACAGAATGCGACTCCGTTATATACTCTTAAATAATCTATGTACGCATATATGCACGCGTATATATTGTCGTAAACTACAACGAAACTAAAATAATATTTACATATATTAATATAAATTTGATTATCTTCCGTTCACACTGATACTTTGAAGTGCTTGAAAATCTATCTGATATCTTGAAAAATTCAGTACTCTATACTCCGATAATCAAAGAGCGATATATACATATATTCAATTGAACACCGCAACGAACTTACTTTTGTTCAGCTTTTTCTTCTAAGAATCTTTATTCATATATATTTCAATCCGCATACAATATAAATTATTTTTAATTTTAAAATAATTAACTTATTACACTTTAGATATTTATTTTATCATGTTATTTTAACAAAATCATAAAAAATATAATAAATTGTAAATAAAACTGAATAAAGAATTCGGAAACACGAATTCTGAAATACGATTAATAAATTATAATATACGAATAATAAATTATAAATACAAAATTAAAACCGTCAAGTGCTTTTGTAACGAAAATATCAGCCGGTAATAATACTTAATACGCATCATCTAGAAAAGCGTAGGCCAGAAATAATAGTAGAATTTAAATTATTTAAAAATATATATATATATATATATATATATATATATATATATATACAGAAACCTGCGATTGTAAGTAAGTCCAAATTATTTAACAATCGATCAACACTATTTTTTTTTTTTAAATATAAAATAATAATATTTTATATTTTATCTTTGGGCGCGCCAGCGGCTTTGACCCAGCAACTACTGAAATCATGCAAAGGGTTAAATAGAGAAACGATTAGAAATAGAGCGTAGGAAAGATTCAAGTACAGGGATTATATCTGGAGATGGAAAGGAAAGGACAAAAGAAGAACTATAAGGAGCAGGAAGACCCAGTGTTAAGATTTTGGAGTACAAAACAGAGCGCTCAGAATCAAGGGCAGGGCATTCAAAAAAGATGTGGTTTGCATCACATATGGAAGGAGATATTAAACTACGAAGGGGACAATCGAGAGAGGAGGACAGGGAAAACGAAAAGGTGAAGAGGGTAGAAGGGAGTGATTAAAACGCAGTCTGATTAAGGAAACAATCGCGGAACGTTGATAAGAAGAGGAATGAAACCACGAATGAAAACAGGGAACCGGCTGAATTTGAAGATAATGAGAGGCGGCATAACACTACTCGCAGACTAGTGTGTACACTACAATATTAATATGAATGAGAAATGTTTAAAAAGTGCTTTATTCCTTTTTTTTTTTTTTTATATATATAATCCGTACTAGAAATCATAAATCATATTATAACGCGTCTAGTCTAAATTTTTAAAGTGATCGCCACCTGTCGAACAACTACTAAATAAACTAAAATCATATAAACTTCAGTGATTCGGGAAATATGCATCTTTCTTAAATAGCTTTTGAAGGTTTCTTCCTATATTTCAATTCTAAGCTGCGAAGTAATAGATATATCATGAACATATGTTGTGAATTTTATGAATTTGTATATTTTTATTTATGTTCTATTAAAAATTTTCCCGCGATTAGTGATTTTCATTCGCTCATCTCCAACGTTTTGATCGCTTTTTCGTTTTTATTTTGAAACTATACGGAAAAAAATAGTCTAACAAATTTCCTAGCATTAGTATTTTTTTCTTAATTAAAGAAATCCTTTTTCAGTTTTTTCGATACCCATTTGGAAATTTTGCTATAGAAATAATTTTCAGTCTTTGAGAAACGGATCATGGCGAATAACCTTTTATAACTAAAAACAAAAGAAAAAAACAGGAGTTTTTTTTTAGCATTTTACCTTGAAATTTTACATTAAATAAATAAATGATTACCGAAAAATGCAACAATTTGTCTTCTCGCAACAGAGATGTTGAGAAATATAACTCATAAAAGAAGTGTTCATTTTTCTAATGACACTTTGAGGCTATAATATACAGAGCATTTGTAGTATGTTTAAGAATGTGCATAATGGTATTCAGACAGTTTCAGCAAAATCGTCTTTTGATTAATTACTTAATTTATAGTTGCGTTTTGAGGTTTCTTCTAAGATACGTTTTTCAATAAAAAAATATGTTATTATCGCTACGTCGTCATCTTTAATGGAATTCACGCGCGGTTCTAACTAGGCTTTATAATTTTAGGAGAATGTTTACATTGTTGCAGTTAATCATTCGTTTATTATAATCGTAAAATGAAGAAGAGACCGTAATCGGGCGAATCGCGCGGATTACCATGGACCCGAGATGCGTTTTTAGAAACACGTGGGCCGAGAATATACGCTATCGTACGAGATCGGACACACCTTATTGTACTGTAATAATGGGAAGATTACATTTCTTCCAATATTCCAAAGCATTAAAATAACCATCGCCAAGTACATTTTTGCCCAATAATAATAACGGTCGCTTTTTTGTGATTTTTTAAACCGTTTGATACAGCGGACGGACTTTACCATGCTTTGTGATAACAATTTTTCCGGAATTATTTTGAATGAATTAGAGAGGTAGTCTCGGCTGATACAAAGATCGGAAAACATTGGTGCCGTTCTGTTTTGGTTATGTAGCACTGCATGGTTCGAGCCGAGACAAAAAAAAAAAAAGAGAAAAAAAACATTACCAGCGGGTTCAACAAACTTGAAGTAAAATAGAAATTTGTTCCCATGTATTTATCGAACAGATTTCGAATATCCGAGTGCAATCGACTGTAATAGCTATTAAAAACCAGTTCAGAATTAGGCAATTTATATTAATGACTATGGAATTTTTCTGCTGGGCGCAGTACAAAGGATCATGTAACGTTTTTGTGTCGATTAGATGTAAATACCGGAAATATTTTGTAAAAGCTATTAATAAAATCTGCGATTTGTAGCGTCATCAGCGGACGCCAATTAGAATAGGCAACCGTAAATTAGAAAATGTAGTCAATTACAAACCATTCTTCTGTAATTCTTATAGAAGATTATCATCTGAGAATTTGGAGTGTCCCCATATATAGAAACGCTAGCGTAGAAAACCACGTAACGGTTATAATTAAAGCCGATACTAGGAGAAGAAAAAGTTTAAAGATAGATGAATTCGTAAAATAAGTAGAAGAAGAGCTATCAAGAATGACCAAATTATCGGAAGGATGGAATTCTTGTGTCGTTGATGTTGTAGACTCTGCAACCCTAGGATAGAGAATGAGCATTCCAATCATTACCGATGACAAACGGTTATGGAATGGAATTGAAAAACGGAAGAAAGAGGGAAGTGATGAAGTTCATGACTTAAACATGGAAATCAAGAGAGCGAACAAGGTTACAAGAGATAAAGATGTGAACAATGTTTAAGTGGATTAAAATAGGGAGTAAGATTTAGAGAGACATCGTGAGCGTGAAAGGGAATGTAATTTCTAATGAGGATATAGAATCAGCCCGAAACTTCTAATATTAAAGTTTGTAACTGACAGGAGCCAAGTTTCCTAGATTAGAGCAACTTTGTGGAGATATAATAAACCTTTAATGAATTTTTGTTAGCTCCGAAACTACAATTTCACTGTAATATATTGAACGCAGCAAACGTAATGTAATGGCTGGAATATTAGGTTGAGGAAAAGAGAAGGTAATAAGAAAGAAAGGGGAAAGAACACTTGGACACAGAGTAAAAGGTGAGAGAACACGAAGTAAAATGAAAAGTAATAATATTAAAAAAAATGTGAAATAACTAGGTAAGGTGGAAAAGAAAAACGAGTTGTAAAAATTGAAGATTAGAAAATAGTAAGTCAAAAGCTAGTGAATTAGAGAAATATTCGAGAGGGTATGGACAAGAGTAAAATTGATTACCAGGATGGGTAAGATGGCGACAGAAAAGAACATTTTTAAAAACATCCGCGTATTAAGAGTGCCAGCATACGTTGAGTTATAGCTCTATTAAAGCTTAAGCGCAGTAAAAAAGGAACATTAAAACTTAAAATTATTTTATAGAATATGAAAGAAGAGTAAAAATAACCGCGCAGGTAGAAGGGAGTTTATGAGAAGAAAGAGAAGAGTTAAAAGAAAAAGGGAAGAGGAAAACTTAGCGAACCGTTCTTTTTTTCTTTTTTCTTCTTTGATGATTTAAAAAAAATTTAATTAGGGCGAATATTATTTGAAAGGAAGCAATAATCGACAAAGGAAAAGGAGGAGATAACGTTATTTAAAGCGAGAGTAACTTCATAATGGCCGTGGAGATGTTAATTACAGGAAACGAAACAGAGGAAGAAGAATTAGGAGTAATCAAAGGGATTATTTTATTATTGTTTCGTTGTAGACCGGAAAAAAATATCTTTGTTAAAATAGATTGGACGGGAGCCCTTCCATTAGAGCAAGATAGAACGCGATTGGGTGAAAGGGAAGGAAATTGAGGCGAGAATTTAGATGTTCTAGGATTCTAAGGTATCTATGAGGTGAATGCGAATTAGAAAGAGAAGAGGGAAAAGGAGTTGTGAACTTTGAAGAAGGATCGGTTAGCATTTGAAAAGACATCAGAAACTAAATTGAATGTTTTAAATTTGGAAGCTCTTTAGAGAGAGAGAGATGTTTTCAAGTGCTTTTGTGTCATATCTCGGGCAAAAATGATTAAAGACGCAGTGCGAGACTTGAAGGTTGTTGCGTTCTGCGACAGGGGGTATCGAGAGGCACGACAATGCTCGGTAGTGTGTTCAAAAAGAAGAAATTTGGAGCACTGCGTCGACAGACGAACACTAGGGGAAACAGGAAAACGAAGTTTATAAATCGAAACAGAATCAGGGAGGAGGACTGCGTTATGAAATTTAAACTCTACAGACCTAGCAGGGATTTTAACACTCTCGGGCAAACGAAAAATATGGCGGATAGAAGCTTCTGGAAGTGACCAGTCAATTCCTTTCGAAATGTCATTCTCCGCAAAAAAAAGGCATGAATCTCTGAAATGACGTCCATTCGATATAACACCCAATTGGAGATGTACATTTTGACATCATTTGACGGGGAAAAAAATTACTCGTAGAGTGGGCAAGAAATGCATTGGCAGACGAAAAAGAAGTTAATTTGACCGAAACTCAACCCTTTACGTTCGGAAAGAATGCTAGAGAAGGAAGAAGAAACGGAAGAAATTCAATAGATATGTAAGTTACCTATATTTTTATTAGGTGAACGGTAAAATGTGTGAAATGATCGGAAGGCAATATTACATTATCTACATTATTAATACTAATGATACATATAGTTACCGGTATTATTTTTATTATTAGTATTATTGTTATTATTGACAATGGAGATCGACGGTGATAAGATATAAAAGGTACATAGAGGAAGCAAGAATTTTTGCAAAATAAAAGCGGGAAGAGTTGTTATTGATATTATTACCGCTATCATTACTAATTATTATTATTATTATTATTATTATTATTACGATTACCATCGGCATTATTGATTATCGTGGTAGTTATCATTATTCTCGTTATTACTATTACTGTTAAATTACTATTACTAAGTTCAGCCTGAGGTAATCTCTAATCTGCTTTGGCAGAGTGGTGGAAATGAGCGGGAGAGGGTTCGCAAATCTACGTTTAGAACTAACATTTACGCCCATATTCAAACGTAAACTGGATGGTTTAATTTTAGTTGGACCAGGAGAGGAGAACGTTTATCTAACCAAAACTAAAAAATTAGTGATACAGCGAAAAAAGAGTAAAATAAATCAAATCAAATTTATACGAAAAAGGTACGAAACCAAAAAATATTACACTCCTAGAGAAATAAAATTAGATAAGAATAAATTGTAATTCGAACAAAATTTATCGCTGAATAATGAAGAACGCAGACATAATCAGCTGATAACGACACGAACAGAAACTGCAACTGGGAGTAAGTAATGTGACAAAAAGGAATGTTATCGAGCGGAGAAAGACTCGGTTGAAGCTGGAAAAAATCAGCGGCAGACGTGGAAAAAGCAAAAATTGGAGAATTCTATCCTTTGAATTTTGTAAAAAAACAAAAAAGCGTTTTGGACGTCCATCGCGTTCGTGGTTTTTTCTAATACCGGAAAATCAATATTGCCGAGGGAAACATTAGGAAAAAAAATTTATTGAGACCGATCTTCTGAAATGTCTTACACCTAATTAACGGAAAAGTAAATCGTCGTTAGGAATGTCCTGCGTAATAAAGTCGAACATTTTCAGTGTGATACGCGCAATATTTATATTCTGATTTGATATTATATTGGGTAATTAGAGTGTTCATTTTAAAACGGTAAACCTATCAAAGAAAGATAACCAAAATAAGTAAACTAAATATAAATCGAATAATTTAAAATCATTTAACGAATTGTTCCCTAAGTGTAAATATAGTATAATTTGGAACAAAATATAAATATTAAATGTACAAATGATATATATATATATAATATGCAAACCCATTTATCGAGCATAAATGATCAGCTAAAAATTAATAATACAAATGGAACCCTATAAAGCGTGTAAACAGACAAAGTTTAAAATGAAACTCTACAATATGTTCTGTTCACATACTTTGTGTGGTTTTATTTGTATTATTCATTTTTAGCTGATCATTTATGCTCGATAAATGGGTTTGCATATTATATATATATATATATACTAGCTGATCCAGCCACGCGTTGCTGTGGCTTAGTAGTTATAATAGATTAAATTAATTTTTTACTTATTATTTTGATGCAACCAAATTAATTTTTACTAATAAACCTGAAATTATTTAGCCGATTTTGAATCATATGTAGAGAATTAAATTATCCAACTAATATACACTTATTGAATTTACATTTTATTTATCTAATCTTGAACTTTAATCTGTAATCAATGACTTATTTACACAATATACTAAATAAATTAGTTACATAAAAATTAAATGTTATAAATGAGACAGATAACATTGGTTTCGAACTATTAGTTATATTATTTTATAAAACTGAAAATTATCTAAGCACTAATTTGTGCACAATGTTCTTGGTCAACCTGTCTTTTGCTAACACGTATAGACACTTGATGGTGTTCCCACACGTGAGCAGCAGGCAACATGCGTTTATTCTTGCAATTTCTTCTTCCGATTCAGTAGTTCTCATAACACGCATACGCCGTGCATTTCTGCTACGCGCATTGTTGAGGTTCGATTGTCTCTGCGGCATTATCTTATACTGAAATATAAAGCAACTGTGATGCCCAACAATGTCAGAGAGTTGTATCACTGCCACACTATTGTTGTCGGAATATTTAAATTTTTTTTTTTTTTTTATCAAGGCAGGACGTTTATTAAATATTCTGAAAAATAAATAAATTAAATGCCGCACAATATCGCACAATATATTTTTTTTTTTTTCATAAACAACAACTCCGTAATAACACGAACTTTTTTGTAAACGACAGCGGAAAAATTTATTTCATCATTCATCGATAATAACGCCATGCGCCAGCGATAAACTTGGTTGCGTTTCGATTAACATCGCACGATACACAAAAGTCGCCACGAAAAGTAGTTGGTGCTCAAAAAATAATAAAATTGTTAAAATTTGTTTTATTTAATATAACAAATATTTATGTAAATAATTAAAACATAATAGCCAACAATTAAATTTGTTTTTTTTTTAATTGATTGATTAAATTATTTAATATAACAAATATTTATGTAAATAATTTTAAAAAAAAGTATTCTATCTGTTAAGAGTTGAACCAAATTGCATGTACTTTCAAAATTTTATAAAAATCGGTTAAGTAAATTCCGAGTTTATCCTGCACAAACATAAAGACACGGGATTTTTATATATATAGATGTGTAATATGGAATTCAGAATGACCTCAAAAATCACCTTTAAAAATTCATAACTCATCACCCGATAACCCTTTAAAAGCTAAATTCAAAATATAAAACAAAACACAGGAGCCCTTTTATGAAATTCAAAAATTACGGATAAAAAATTATTTAAACCCTTCTTTTGAACCAAAAACGGCAAAAAAAAAATGAATTTTCTTCATAAATTCGTCTTAAATCCGAAAATTTCAAACTTTCTTGAATAAGTTGTAACAATATGGACCGTTTTGATGAAAATTTTTATAAACCAAGCTATTACAATACCTAACATCATAACGTGTACAGTTATCACAATTCGACCTTTCGATTGCATGTGAGCATGTGTATACTATGAGCTAAGTTGAATATAGAAGCTATGTTGAATAGAAACTAAAAAAGAAAACATGTTTTAATTAAAAGGTAAAAAAGATAAAACTCAAGCTATTTTCATAACAGGTATATTTTTCAATAACACAAAAAGTGAAGGAACAGAAGCGGTGTATTTACTTACCCCGATAATTAATAAAATAACCATAGTAATCATTTTATTTAAATTTTTAGGTTTAGTTTATTTTTACCGTGGTAATCATTTTATTTATAATTTTATAAAAATTAATTTTTTGTTAATTTCTTTTTATTCGTCCCGTATACATTTCTGTGCCCCTGGTCTCATCTCAACTATTTAAAACCCTCATATTTTGGGTAGTGTCTCGAATTGTGAATCTAAACCATTCTTGGATCCACTTGAACAGACACAAAAAATTTCATCAAAATCGGCCCAGCCGTTTAGGAGGAGTTCAGTCACAAACACACGCACAGAAGAATTATATATATAAAGATATATCATTTGTATATTTAAATTTATTATATTTATATATTTTGTTCCAAATTACTATAGAAATAAAATAAATAATTTCCGCGTGTTCAATTATTTCGTGCTGCATCCCTGGATAACTTAAAAAAATTGATGTTTCGATTGTTTTTTTTTTTTTTCTCGTAAACTTCTAGTAAGCTTTTTTATTCCAGACAAAAGGAAACTGTAAAAAATATCGATATCGCCGGAGAACGAATTCATAATTACCCGTAATGCAGCATAAAGGATATTTTCGAAAACGTTACCGGGTTACAATTATTCACATTGCATTGTTTATTATTTGAGGTAATTGTTATTTGTTTTTCTTTTTTTTCTTTGCAGTTTCAGCAATGATCCGTCTACACGAATGACAATACTAAAAAATTAATTAAAAACAGGGGGTTGTTCTTTACACTTGTCTAAAGTAGGCTTTCGTAAACAGTGCGTTTCCTTGCAACCCTTTCTGATAGTCGAGTTTTGTTGCACAATAAATGCGACACAAACGTAATGGATATTACACTGTAAGCGTTAGGGATGACAGATTAATATCGGTGTTTGTTTTTGCTGGTTTTTGACGCGGCTCCTCCGGCGAGAAGACGTTGAACAGATAAAATTCTATTTAACGTGATGCGCTTTGCCGGTAGCGCGCATATTTGTAACTGTTAAGAGATGAAGTGTGCCGATGACAGCTTTATATGGCCAATGATGAGCGGCGCAGAGGGAATCGCGAAGGGAACAAGCATAATAGAATAGTTGGCATTGTTTGCCGGTTGTTGTAGCCGAGAAATTTTATGTAGTCGGTTTCCATCGATGTCGTCGCCGGTCGAAATTTCAAACTCAGGACGAATTTACTCCGTTTCGCGGGCAGCGCGTGTCCTTGTCTCGGAGTGGCGAAGCGCTTTATCTTTTGGCCGAGCGGTGCTTTTCCGAAAGTTGGGGTGTGACGAATCCGTAGATAAGAGAGCGAGTTTCGAAATAATTATCTCGAGAACTCTTTTCGACGATGAGTCTGGTTTTCGTTGTTACCGCAGGTGCCAGCAAATGCTTACGCTTCGCCAAGCACGCATGCGTTCTGTTCTCTGGCGAGAATTTAGGAAAAACACTAGAGATGAATGGGAAACAAAAAGAATATCCGAGGAAAAAAAAGGGTGAAGTAGGGAAGAAACAAAAGTGAAAAAATGAAGAATAAATGATGGAACGAGAAAAATGGTCCGGTTCTCTTTAATTCTGATTCACAAAGAGGGCCGAACACGATTTAGTCTCGGTTCATTTCACCGCTATGTTGCGTTCCGTTACAGTTCGCTGAAATATCATTCTGTATCCTTTTTTTTTGTTCTTTATTTTTTCGCTCCTATGTGTTGCTTGACCCGTCGCGACGTGGAAGGTCCTGTGCTACAACAATGACAATTTGATGAAGGCGGTTTTTGTGATCCGTATTACCAGAAACCAGATATTCTTATATAACACCGGAAGAAGAAGAATAAGAACCAAATGAAATATATATATATATATATATATATATAGGAGAGCAAGACTTGCAGAAAAAATTGTAAGAAAATCGTGCAATAACAAAAACAAGGAACTTTATAAAAGTTGAAAAAGATCTTTTCGATGTTTAACACTTACGATGTATTAGATTGGTGAGACTATACAGGACATAGACCAGTTTGGAATGAGAAGAAAAAACGAATTTGGAAAGTTCAAAGCTTAGATGAAACACGAAATACATTACAAAACATATTATAAAGGAAAATTAAATATTTCGTTTCAGCCTAGAAACGTGTTTCACATTAATAAATTTTGAACCTCATGGATCCGGGATGCTACTGATAGTTTTGTTTCCGTCGCCATTTATATTATTTCGATTTTTCTTTCGAATGTTACTTTTCAGATTTTATGTTTAATTAAAAAAAATTTTTCTTAAATTTCCGCTAAATTTACGCAATAAAATATGACATTTTGGAACTAATCCACGATTAATTTATACTTGTACAAATTTTATTAAAATTATCACATTTATTTTTAATTTTGATCAATTTTCGTTTGTTAATATCAAATTAATCTTAAATGGCGCAAGATAATATAACTGAAAAATAAATATTCACAAAAATTATATATACATGAATACAGAGCAGGTATTTTACTAAATTAAATTCACAAAATAATTTTTTTAAATCCCGACCTGTTGTGCTCCCTTAATCATATTGCTACATTAATGTGTTAAAGTTAAAATTAAAACAAAACAAACAATAAAAACAAAAGCAAATATCGATTACGTCTTACAATTAGTACGAATGATTAAAATCGATATTGATTTAAATATTCGAAATCTGTATGATAAAATGTACAAGTAATAACAAAAAAATGTTATATATAAGCAAATTAAAAGTCAAGATTTTTGATTATATATATTATGATGTAGCACAATGGGTTATTATCAGGATTATTTATGTTCAAAGTTATTTTTATTTATATAGCAGGCTTTAGCGAAATTTAAAACTTGAAAATTAATAATTATCTATAAAATTTTTAAGTCTTGTTCTATTTTTAATGTTCTTCTTCTTCTTCTTCTTCTTCTTCTTCTTTATAGCGCCATACTTAAATTTGCTGGGCGTTAGCGACCATCTCCCTATTCGTACATTTCAACTGTACAGATATAGAGGCATAATATGCAATATGAGCATAAACGTAAGACTACATTCAGAACTGATGTTCGGATTGTTTGATTTATCAATATACAAATACAGTACCCCGTGCATGTCTGCTGTGTACTAACTTGCGCAGCATATAATATGAATGTTTTTGCCCCATTGCCTTTCATATGAATATCTATTAGCGGTTAGTTAATTTAATTTTTCGTTATAATTTCTATCGTCACCCGGGATCGAAGCCGAGACTTCCGTAACGAAAGCCAACTGGCAGATAGGCTATATTCTCAATGTTAACCTCGTGTTTTATTATTTATTAAGTGTTCTGCTAGTTCTGATTTTTCTATAAGGTGCTAAACATGCTCCCTATAGCTGACATTGAAATTACGACCGGTCTATCCAATATCAATTTTATTACTCGTATACCGCATCGCCATGCAGATGAAATCGTCCACGATTCTTTTATTTTTTCTTTTTATCGCACGCATATCTCCAGTGGATGAAGAACTAATAATGACTGCAAAATCAGTTTCGTTAGTAGAACTAATTTGAAAATCGAGGCGAAGAGTTTAAAAAGTAGGTCAGTTAAACATTTCGAAAAGTGGGACAAGATTATTGGTTTTTTTCTCTCTTTGTTATCGAGTATCCCCCACGGCATGTATGGCGGAAGAAAAACTGTATAAATTGCCGAATATAGAAAATTTATTTCTCACCTACACGCTTTAAGGAACGCAACTTTCAACGACACAATACTGCGATGAGCGAACGGGCTTCTTTGAAGGAAAACATTAAAAAAAACATGAAAGGTGCTTATTATTATTTTTACTATTAGTAATAATAATGTCTTTGGAAAAATAAACATTTTTAACGAGAAATTTTTACTCGTTTTTTACAACGGCTTTTTCATTCAAACAGACCTGCCTTTTATTTTTGGACGATCCTCGCTCGTAGGTGCATCGCCGCTACTATTTGGCTGCGGTCCATATTCTACATCGTTAACTTTAACCGACTCTTCTTGTTATTCCTTCTTTTTCTCGTATTTTCTTAACTGGAGGCAATTCGTTTTTCGGTAATTCTTTCTTGTGGTCCGCTTCTGACGGCTTGTCAGGCCTGTGTACGTTATATATTCTTTCGACAACATAATTTTTTATCAGAAAAAAATTATTTCAAACGTTTCCCCGTAACTAGTTTAAAAAATTCCCTCGGGACTCGAATCATTTGTTTATTTGCATACGCTAGCTATCGCAGTTGTTTTCCCGTGTTGTTCGAGCTTTTTTTTTTCTTAACTTTTTTCGTTCGTTTCCCTGCACACACATCTATTTTAACTGTCAGCGCCTATTATGTTGCACCTGTCTCCAACCAATAATGTTCCTTTTACAATGCTAAAAAAAGAAGAAGAAGAAAAAAAAGAATTAAACGTAGTAATAATCATAATAGTATAGGGTGGTATATGAAAAGAAGATCAAATGGAATTTTTATTGTTGGGAATTTATGACAAATTTTTAAATCACACCGAGACAGTACGGAGAAAGTAGAGGCTACTTATTAACCAAGTATTTTGCGGCTAGACGGATTGCTGCGATGTGGCCTTAATTTTGGTAATACTTCAAAAGTGTCGTCCCTATCGAGTAGTAATGTTGCCGTCGAGATAAAATTCCACCAGCGAATTAAGCGATGCTGATGATGATCATGCGTTTATTAAGTGTTCATCTATTTTAATCGAACGTTTTGCTTTCTATTCCAGTTTGTTGAAAATTGATATTCTGGTATTCCCCTACTCCGTATTGTGCCTCCTATATCGCATCCTGTCGTTGCCTTTTCCACACAACATCGTTCCCATTGTTTGTTCCTCCCTACTAGCAATGTCTGACCGCATCAAAATATAACTCATTTCCTTTTCTAATTATTTCAAAGGTTCCTCGTTGACGAGCCCAATATGTAGAAGAAGAAAAAAACAGGAATATTAGTAGTTTCGCGAAAACGGCAGAAAAAAGTGAGGAGAGTTGGTTTTTTTGTTTGTTTTTTTTCCGAACTAAATTGACAGATTTTCCAATTATTTTACTCAAACCTTTATGGACGGTTTTGATTTTCAAAGAAGATGAAAAAATATTAGTTCTAATCTCGGCAATAGTGATACAACAAAAGATATGTAAAAAAGATTCGGGAAAATTCAAGAAAATTATACTTTAATATTCCCTCACGCGTTGTATTCTTTACCGGATATGGCTCCAAAAATAATAATAAAAAAGAAAAGCAGTATTCATTACCTTTATTCACCTTTACTTCATCATTCCGAATCCTTTTCAATCATCTCAGTTATCTGTCCCATTAAAACGATTACCGTTTATTATTTGCGTCCTCAGGGATGCTAACCACAAGATCTCTTCGAACTCGTGGATTTTATTTATTTATTTACTTATTTATTTATTTATTTATTTATTATCATTATTTTTATGATTATTAGTATTATTTTGATTGAGTCGAAGTGAATAATTTTTTTGACGCAGTCGTTGAGTTAATCGGAAAAGTCTCGAAATCAAAATATGTACCTGCTCCATGTAATTTTTGAAATATTTAATACGATCGGGGCGAGATAAATCGGACCGGAATTTTCCAATTGAAGTTTGCGGAATAGTTTACAATAAACCAATATATGTAGACCTTAAAAAAAAAAAAATGTTACTGCGGTCATATTTGAATTAATAACATAGATAACGCATAATAAGATAGTCGAAAACAAAATATAAAAAAATAAAATAAATATACATAGAAAACATTGACTACTTTCGAACTACTATATCGTTCATGATCGTAATAGGTATAAATAAATGTAAGTGATAGAAATTTTTGAGGTTTATAAAGATCGAAAGAATAAAAGATGACCCACCTTTTCCTTCCCGTCTCCAGCTATAATACCTGTACTTCAATCTTCCTTATGCCCTATCACTAATCGTTGCTCGATTTAAGCACTTATTTTAACTTTCCTAGTTGTTCGGTCAAAGCCGGTGGCGCGCCAAACAATAAATAATATATATATTATTATTTTATAAACAGGAAAAAAAATAACGCCGACCCGCCTTTTGAATTATCAAATTTTTTTTTGGTCATATTCGTAATGTTTTTTTGGCCCTAAAAAAAATCTGGACATTTTTTTTTTTTTTTTTTTTTGATGCGAACAAATTTAAAAAAATGTTACATCGCTTAAAATCTAGATTATCGAATTTCTTCTTCGTGATGAATATTATTGATAAGCCAATTAAAATTATATTTTAAATGCGCCTTTTTATTGAAAGTACGATAACCAATTATGAAATAAACCCTATTTTTCTGGGGATTGGTTGCCGTTTAAATGATCCATCTTTTCGGCTTTTTTCGTATAGATCCGAAAACAAAATATATCTATATTTCTTCGCTGTAAGTTAACGTTTCCGGCCCTTAAAGTACCGCGTGCATTCGGGGTTTAGACAGTGTTAGGAGAGACGATATACTACTCGTACTATTCACGAAGATTAAATATCGGAGGGGTGCTAAGTCCTTTTTGCAGCTTTTAGCTTCCCGAACCTGTCAAGATGGAGATTTAAGAAGCCATTTTTGAACGTGCTAAGTATCTTTCTGTATAATGATCGAGTCGAGAATTCGCGTCGGTTTTTCCTGTCATATTATTGAGGAGTTCCCGTCTCAGGAGAGGGAAGTAATTTTTTAAGAGCGGGGGGGGCTATTTTCAGTGGGAACGGGTGGTACAATATGAAGAATATATTTGTATGCGGATTACGAACGTGTAGTCGGAGATGAATGAAAGTACAGATCGGCCAACTAACGTTTTCGGTGAAAGTAAAATCAGAGCACCATGTAATATGTATATATATACACGCATATATATATATATATATATATATATATATATATATATATATATAATAGGTTGTCATCATTAATCATCGTTAACTGGTTTGTTATTACGTTTTATTTATGGTGAATATTATTCTAAACGGATGTCTGTCTGTTTACATTATGACGGACATGTAACGTACACAGAAAAATGGTTTAGTGTTTGTGTAAATGGAACTCGAAGCTATTTCGATGCCAACCATTTTCAGTTTTTTATTTTACTACCAGTATTGCTACTATTACTATCATTATTATCTCCCTGCTATTTCGCTTAATTTGTTTATACACAAGCACACATACATACGCGTATATAGAACACATACGTGTATGCGCAGACATACCTGTAATATGTTTAAAAGATTTTTGGATGCAGTAAATCAGAGATAATATTTCTGCGTTAAAAATATATAGCGCACACATTCCGTGAAGATAAAAGACCGGGGCTCTGAGGTGGTAAACGTTTTAAGGGCTTAATGCGAAGTAAATTACCTTAAAATGATTTTTAAAAACGTACCGAAATAGGGAATCGCGCTGCTGGTCCCGGCGGTGCTCCAGGTACGACCATTATTTTAGAGATGTAATCTGGAATTCCATTTCGACCCGGATGAACACGAATTCGGTTATTACAACGTCTCCTTATCAGCGTTTCTACATCGTCTCGGCCACGCAACTAGAAGAAGAGACCACCTTTTATCCTCCACACCGTTGTAAGCGCTGCTCGATGAGCGAACCATCATCTGTGTGTTTATTGTCTCGGACGCGAGAACTCTTCCCCAAAATTATGTCCAACCCGCGAGCATGAGGATACACTTGTAGAATGTGTTTTCCGGGCGCTTGTCTGTAACGAAAAGCAGATAATGAAGAAACCAACTGTGGCAGCCTAGTGCATCTTTATGTAGGCTATATTCGAAATATCAAAGAATTTTTCTGGAGTTGACATCTTCAAAGGCAGCGGCGACTGAAGGTCTAGAATGCCTTCAGGACGCGACCTGCCTCCGAGACGGTCTGCTGTTGAAATCACAAAAGGACCGAGTCTGCCGCTATTTTTGTTGCTCCGTTGTTCTTATCTTCTTCTTCTTCTTAAAGATGGCACACGGTCTCTTCGTCGAATTGACTCTCCGCCGTTAACGATTGTATTACTAATGATCGCCGATACTCAGACCTTTACTACTTATTACCGAGAAAACTTCCAGGTCGGCGACTACGGTCACAAATAAGACGAACACACTCTGTGGCCCCTTTTAAAAAACAATCTTGCCATGTTAGAGCCCGTTGCTTTGTTCTTTGTCTGCCTACGGTTCGTTTCCCGACTTTGCTATTACCATTATTAGAAATTACGCCGATATCGAATACACGTATCTGTATGATAACCGGTTTAAAAAATACCGCGCGTACATCGAATCTCACGAACCATTCGCCGAAGTGGCGGTAGGTGCGATTATAACGATTCTGCAGGAATTCACTAATTTCGAGCCATTAACGCTTCCGACTTCATCCGCAGCCCCTGGAATGTCTAAAATTTTCACTAGTTAGTAATGCGACATGCATTTATGAACATAGTTAACATCAAGCCCGTGTCCATCTCCCGTGAGAACTGAAATAGTTATTATAAATACACGAAAATTTGAAATAAATCAGAAATTTAAAATAAATATTGATGATTTTTTAGAGGGTGTTCTTACCCACCTTTAAAAGAAAAAAGAAAAAATACGCTCCATATTTTTAAGTACTTCATTAATATCTTAAGGAAAAATTTTTCATTACGAGTATAATTAATAACATCTGTAATTTTTATTAATGTTCATATACGGGGTAATATTCATTTAGGTAAATTATTAATACAGAAATCAAAATGATGGAAATTATTAATAGTATGGGGATATTAGTGAGAAATGTATTGTTATTTATAAAATAAATATGTGAAGAAAATTTTCAACCCCTCCTCCCCTCCCTTTCCAAAATGCTGGGCACGAGCCTGGTTAACATTGTTTTCGACAGTATGTATAGCGTTGCAGCATATTCGCTAATCTTTTTTTTTTTTTTTCTCTCTCAAAATGGACTATAAAATTTTTCGCTTACCGATATGACACTGAAAAAAAACCAAAAACAAATAAGCCTTCTTTACACTGCTATACTCAACTAGAACAACAAAAAAGATCCTCTTTTCCTGAAAGAGTAAGTCTATCGGCACTCTACAAAGAGTATACTACTACCATTTATGGCGAAGAAACGAAAACAGATGATTTAATAAGCGAAATGGCATGTGCCATTTTTACTTTTTTTCCTTAGATTATTTGTTTCGTGCAATCTCTTGTTGAAATTTTTCTATCGTTTCCAATCGTGCTGTTTTTGCATTTCAGAAGAATCTTCGCATTTACAATAGCTTGATCGAGCATAGCCCAGAAAAAACCTAAATGGCCACCGATTACTTCTTCTGACTGCTGCGTGGTTTTTGCATAACATGTCGAAGGTATCCGTGCCTCCTTTAGTATCATTATAATGATGGACTTCAGAATGCATGAGTGAGGATGCCAGCAGTGTAACCTTATTTTGGGGGGGGGGCAGAAAGGCAATAGGGTTATACCGGAATCAGAGAAACGAAATTTAATGCTGGGAGGCTCTTTTCCAGCGACCTTCATCTCCAGTGAGATTTCTCGTTTATTTGTCCAAATCGTTATGGTCATGGAAAGCACTTATGTGGTTCGTTCCCGTCGAATATCTGCTCAAATAACGGGATCGCCGTATTCTCCAGTATGCGAATGAAATATATTTATATTTTTTTCATTTTTTTCCTTTTTAATGATTGGCATTCTTTTTATGTCCAATCCGATCTTTTTTGCAATTCCCCGTTTCCTTCTCTCACCTCTATGATTTGTCCACATTTTAACCGTATTTAATGGTTTCCTGTTTTCGTTTATTCTCAGGTTTCTTTCAATGCTACCCTTCGCGTGTAGAATGAAGCAGTTGTCTATATATATATATAGTCTCTTCTCATTTCTTATCCGAATTACTCCTTCTTGCGCCTCTTATATACATATCCCTGTTCTTTAACTCATCTCATCGTTACTACATGCTTATCGATGACATCGCCGTTTTTGCGGCTAGACTAACAAGAAATTTCAATAGGTAATAGTTAGAAATTGCTATACAACCAGTAAGTTAAAAAATGACGACGTAGTCAGCTAAAACCAATTCTTCTGTAAATAGGGGAACTACTGTTATTTGGGCACACAAAAAGAATGGCCACCACGGCTGGAATATATTGACGGCTATGCCATTCTTCCGTTGGGAGTAATGTGAAAAGAGCAGTTGTAAGATCGCTGTTGTTCTTATATAATATTTTTTTGGAACGTAATCTGACATCTTAAAATTAGATCACCTTTGATTATATGTGGTGTTTTTGTAGTTTTCAGTTTGGCGATTTTTGCGAAAAAATAATTACGGGCTTTTCACTGGTTTTTAAAACGGGGGGGGGGCATCTCGTCTGTAAGAATTATAGATAAACTAGTAGGTTTAAGAAGACAAGCGTACATCCGGGAGTCCAAGAGATCTCTCTGTGATGATGTCCGAAGGATCGGATTTAGTGACGAATGCTGCAGTATCTCTAGTCATGTCTCAAAATCCGACGCGATAGTGAACAACAGCGTCTTAGAACTAGTGGAGACTAGTTCAAATGAAAGTCCCGGTAATCCGCATCAATGTTAATACATCACTACAGAGTCATTTTACTTTTAATGGATACCAGTTTCCGTAATGACCTAGGCAATTGTATAAATAAAAAAAAAAATTAACTTCTCTTGAATTGCTTTTGTCTGTGAATAGTGTATGTCAAATTAATTTCATTTCATAATTTTTCTGCCTTAGTACCGAGCAGAAGAATATATGGTTTTTTCATATGGCCAAATGTGTCTGGACTTAATCGAATTGCCCTTCTCATTGATTCTGAATAGAGACTCTTCTAATGAAAAATATAACAGAAATAAAGACGTTATCAGCTCCATCATAGAATGTTTACATTCTCGGACAGTCACATAAAATTAATCCCATCATTGTAATTTATGACGATGTTACTCTAATCGTAAACCCTAAAGCGCAGGTACAAAACGAAGAAATTCCCATTAAAATTGGTCAGCTGCTAAGTATAACTTATACACTAGATCATAAAAAGAGTTATTTTCAATTATATATTATAACATATATATATATATATATATATATATATATATATATATATGTATGCATGCACATAGACGAAAAATTTAATTTCATCGTGCACGGTTTTTATTACGAACCAGGATGTTACAGCGGTTACATAATTTTTCGAATATTTAACGTTTGTTGTTTTGGTTAATTTGATCAATTTCCAGGAAAAGCTGAGCAAAACCGATAATAAATTCGGAAATCTGGTTACTTTTTTACGTATGCGTATGCGAGCAATTGAGTGTCAGAAGCGAAGTAGTAAGTTTATTCAGCGGGGAATATGAGCGCACGCGATGGCTACGTTTACAGCGTAAGCGCTCTGCATTTGTACGGCAAACAGATTAGGGAAAGAAAATGATTTAATAATCTGGTGTTGGTTGCGGTTAGATTCGACCACAGCGTTCACCGTCTGGCCATTATATCTTCGTCGTTGTGACTCGTGTTAATTGCTTATGCGTTAATAGTGTTCCGACACGCCATCTCTTATTAACAATTCCAGGCGCGCAATTTGTGTATACAAGAGGATCTTGACAAATATAGTTGTGCACACACGTATGGGCCGGTGTACGATGATGATAATTATACGTTTAAAACTAGCCGGGCGGAGGCTGACGGTCCCCAGAATGTGGTTTGTTCGGCATAGGGGTGGCTAAGGTAACATAGCGGACTATTATTGTGTGTTTTCATGGTCTGCTGATAGAGCGCGGATATCTGCCTACTTGATTTTATCACCCAGTGGAGTCTTTTGAATTATTACTCGAATTTATTATATTTCTCGGTCGAGTATCTGGTTTTCGACTTGTGGACGGAGCACACGAAAAATGTTGAAACACGATATTGTAAAGTAAAAATAAACCATCTTCAGTCTATAGAAAAAGGGGGGAAAAAAGAACGGAAAAAACCTTGTTTGATTTATTAACGTGTGTAATATTTATTTGAATATATTTATATTACCGTGTCGGATATTTGATTTCGAAAACAGGAAGAAAAAAATTAGAAAAAGAAATGTATATGTTCGTGTGTTGTTATATACATTATCAGCGCAGGAAAAATATGAGTAATTTTTTTTAGTGAGCCGAGAGGCTGTGTGTGTCCGATATGCGCTAATTGAATTTTATGTCTTGGTTATGTAACATCGATTGTAGATCGTGCGGAATGCGGTGGTTGAATTGGGAAAAGACAATAAACAAGTCGCCGAGATCGGAACAAATACTAAAATTGGTTGAAATATTCCCAATAAAAAATATTCCGGAATATTTCTTGTTTAAACGAGAAATTCTATCTATCTATCTATCTTATCTACATATATAAATATATATTTAAATTTAAATTTTCCTCCTTGGAATGTACATTACAGTTTTGTGTATATTATTGATGCGCGAAAATGTCACAAGAAGCCGTCTTCATTCTTTCTCTACATGCCGGCAGCATGCCTGTTGATATTTAATTCTTATACCCATTTTATTGCCACTTTATTTAAATACAGGTATTTTTGTTTGTACCCAGTGAACGTGACCGGAATCGTAAAATGTCCGATCTACACATGTGTATTTTTCCTTCTCGTAAACGAAAAAATATTTACCCCCCCCCCCCCATAAAACCTAACCTGCAAAGCCTAGGAGCTGTTGCAAATATAAATCTGTTTTTGACTTAAAATTGAAGGACATCTCTGTGTGTTACGTTTCCGCTTATAAACTGCGACTGTTTTCATAAAAGCAAAATTGTGTTTTGAGTAAATACGTTGCTTCGAAAAAAAAAAAAAGAATTCTACTTTGCGGCGATTTTTAATCGATGAGTTCAAAGAAAAAAAGAAGACAGGTTTCGTTTTATAGCTTGCAAATAAAAATAGTAGAGAACTCGAACGGAAATTAGCGTAAACTACGTTCGGTTTCGACGATCATTTGAAGGTTTACATTAAAGACGGTTGATATAATGTCTCTTTCTTTTTTTTTTTGTTGGTCGGCAACAAGGCGAAGATCATTTGAAGGTTTACATTAAAGACGGTTGATATAATGTCTCTTTCTTTTTTTTTGTTGGTCGGCAACGAGGAACCTTTACCCAGATTAGGAGATAAAAGAATCGATTATATTTTAATCCAATCAAGTATCGTTAATAAGAATCAATCAATATAGCAATGATGATTGGAGATGGGAAGGAAATAGGAAAAACTGTAAAGAGTTGAACTCAGGAAAACCGGTGAGTAAAGAGGAACGTTCCGCAAATGGAGATGAACGCTTGAAGAGAGACAATTTCATCATTTGTATGGACCGGACAATGAGAGGAGGAAAGAAATAGCAAGCGAAACCGGGAGGAAGATAATAAAATATGGTTTAAGAACCGTAGGCGAATAGTGGAGACATGAATGGAACAACAAAGTGAAGATAACGAATACCATGAGGATTAGAATGGATTGAACAAACAGATAGAAGGAGTGATTGATGGAAAAAAAGGTAAATGTCTGACCAAAATTTAAAATGGAAATTTTTAGTAGGTTAGAAGATGTAATTTTTCTTAAGAAATGAGCGGAAGGAAATCGGAGCCAAAAAATCAATCGCTTCTTTGCCACAGATTCCCGAATAGTAAGAAACCCGGAGGGAGAGAGTTTGTATGAGTGAACGCGTATTTTCTAATGCCATCCTTAATTGCTGAGCGTCGGAGACTACCTATTTGTGCATTTCAGCTGTACAGATATTAGTGAACACTAGGCAATCATGCAACGCGAGTGTACACACGCAAAGACAATTAAACAGTTTGTGAGAGGTGGAACACGGAATCAACAAACCATCGGATAATAAAATAATTAAGTTAAAATTTTTTTTTGGGGTTTTTTTTTTACTTTGCCGATTCAAAACCAACCCGTATTCGAGTGCTAATTAAAATACGACGGTTATATCATGTAAACTAGAACATTTTAGTATCAATAAATATTTAAAAATTTGTAATTATTTTCATCCAAAATATTTTTTTAAATTAATTAATTTTGTCTATATCGTTGCTTTTTTAATTTCTCCGATGTTTTAATTTTTTTTAGTTTTTAATTTATTCCTTTTGCAGTACAGCATAACACTGCGTGATGCGTGAAAAAGAACTGGACTGAAAATATTTATTTGGTAATTAATTATTGTCTAAATGTAAAGTGTTATTAAAACATACTTTATAGGAATAGAATGCTAAGTGAAAAATCCAGGATATCATAAACTTAAAATCAGATTTCTTTGTTTTGAATTTAGTATTGTGTAAATAAAAATTATAGTTATCTTTAATTTAACATACAGAATCCTAAGCGCATGAAACATCATGCTTGACTGAGCTTCTTTCTATTGAGAGGAACTCCGGTAATCATGGGAGTTGGTTAAATTTCGATTCGGCCAGATATTGACAATATAAAAGAGTAACCCCAACCGCAGCGATGATAAACAGTGAAAGAAAAGACATCTAGAGGAAGTCTTAATGGATGCAAATATAGAGAACATAATTAAGGTAATATTCACCGAATAGTTTAGCCGGAAGCCAAAAGTTAGTTATTCCTTTATCCGTCAAGCAAATATTGTTAAGAACAAAAGTTTGTTTAGTTACTTTTTATTTTATTGCGCAAATAATGACATTGTCAGTTTTTCCGGAAATATTATAAAAAGACTAATATTTGGAAGGCGCTCCCTCTGACCAGATCCGAAAAGACATATATATATATATAATTTATCCGTGTCAAAGTTATTGCAACTTCAATCGTTTATTCGATCCAAACCATAATCGAATTGTTTTAATTTAATTAAAAAGTCTATTTCATCAAGGGTAGTAAAAATTCGATAATACGAAGTTCGAAAGTATTCTATTTTTTCTTTAATTCTTAATGAATAAATTTAAATGAAATATTTCATCGTATCTTCATATATACAAGTAAGTGATTCAAAGTGCTGCGTGTATTTTAATAGCTTTCGTATATTTTTTGAACGAATCATCGCAAATTTCGTTCTTTTCAGCTAATTTTATATAGACAGGAGGGAGATGCAGTTTTTTTTGCTTGCATATGTTAATTTCCGGGAAACCGCTCTAGTGTACGATCGAAAACGATTTTTACATTATTTCTCGGATTTTTTGCCGTAATAACTGAGGCTTTTTTTAATTATACTCATCGGAATTTTTCAAGCAAGGAAATGCTTAATGGGCGAGTCTGTGAGAAGCAAATGTATTCGTTACAGGCCCGTTCCCAGAATTTTGGAAAGGGGGGGGGGGTTGAAAATTTTCTTCGCATATTTATTTTATGAATAACAATATATTTTTCACTAATATCCCCATACTATTAATAATTTCCATCATTTTTGGATTTACATAAATGAATTACCCTGTATACGAACATTAATAAAAATTACATATATGTTATTAATTACACACGTAATAAAAATTTTTTCCTTAAGATATTAATAAAGTACCTAAAAATATGGAGCATATTTTTTCTTTTTTCTTTTAAAGGTAGGTAAGAACATCCTAAAAAATCATCAATATTTATTTTAAATTTGTAATTTTTTTCAGATTTTTGTGTATTCATAATAATCATTTCAGTTCTCATGGGGGGGGTTAACCCCCCCCCCCCCCCGTGGACACGGCCTTCATTCGTTACACATATTTTTTTCACGCGTTTCCTTCGCCGTTTATAATTAAATCAGCGAAACTTCTGGCTTCAAAGATATACATATTTCTTTCTCTCTCACTATGCAATAACGAACAGTAAAAGCGATGACCCCTTCCGATCGGCTAGACTGGCCAGTGTAATCAAGTTCGCACTTGCCTTATACGGATATTATCTTTTCTCGATCGCTCGCTCTGAACGATTCACTAAACTTAACAGTACACTCGCGATCGCATTAGGAATGTTTGTAACTCACGATTTTGCATGCCCATCTTCATACGGGGGGTTGTAAAAAACCACTCGAGTACTTTTTAAACCAGCGCTCTTTTTCGCGGTCTATACGTAATATTTTAGCGCGCATCTATAATTTTGATTAGTAAAAAAAAAAAAAAGTGGTTATTCTATTATATATAAAAAACTTGATCCTTCGGACCTTGACGCGAGAAGATCGCTGTACCCGCAAATGCTATCGGTTCAACCAGCGGCGGATCCGGAAGACATTTTAGGGGTGGGGGGATTATATAATTACGTAATATCTTAAGAAATACCCCTTGTTTCATAAAGAAAATTAAATAGCGACATTTATAAGAAATTTAAAACCTTTTAATTATACATAATTATTACAATTTTTAATTTAAGTTTTGTTTTATTTTTAGGGGTGAAAAATAAAACGAAATTATAAAACTCTAGCTCTAAAATGGTAGTTTAGAAATAGTAAGATAGTATTTTTATTAGACACTTTACTTCTTTTTTATGTTTGTTAGTAATCCGATCTGAATTCTCTTTGTTTGTTCATGAGTGAGTAAAAAAAAATATATATATTTTTTATTATTAAATTAGATTTACGTGCCGTGTGCAGTAACTATGGCTAGAGGCACAGGCGGATGAGGTTTAGATTAATTAAAATTGAAAAATAAAAATTAAAAATAATTAAAAAAGGCTAAAGATCGATGATAATTACATTTAAAATAGAATAAAAAAGGAACATTAATAGTTTTACTAGAAAATAGTATTAAATATTAATTATTAATATCCATATGTTGTAACATTTATACAAATCTTTTATAGCATAAATTAAGTTTCTCTGTTATAACTAATTTTTTCATGTAGGCTTTGGTTCTTTGGGGGAGGAAATGTCTCCCTTCCCCCAGGGTTCCGACACTGGTTCAACTGATTGTATCGTCCCTTCGCAAAATGAAATAATGTTTTATAGGCACGACACAAAAACTTGCAAAGTTCGTCGTAGGATTTTTTATATTACCCTCAACGTAAGAACGATGTAGTCAATTAATATATATGTTACGATGAAACCGCTTTTAAATATGTAAAGTTTTTTCGCTACGATAAAATTTACATTTCTACAGTAACAAATTGTTGAATGCTACTGGTTAAAAGGAATATTTCAGTATAATAAATTCATTTATAGGCGCAACGGCAGCAATTTGTTCTCATCTAACACGGACAACATTTGAAATAAAAAATAAAAATATTTAAAACCGCTCTTCTGTGAGCATTATAGAAAAATTCTCGTCTCTTGGTCTGAAGATATATGTATATATCGCGAAAATATCTAATTTAAACGCTGTAGTGTGGCAAAACTTGTTTCTATTTAATGGTCAATTTAAATTTTTTATTAATTTATCAATTTTTAAAATGTAGGTACTGAAGATTTATATAATCACACAGCTGGGAACACGGTGTCGACAAGGTTGTGATTTATGTAAATTTAACTTGTAACCGTGGGAATAAAATAATACGGGGTTGATGTTAAATTACATGTTTAAATGCAGCATGCGCGAATATAGTAAAATTATGCAGTAAAATCAAAGGACGACAGATTTGCCGGTATTATATACGGGACTCTCGAGGGATAAAATATGCAAAGTGAACGGGGCGATAAATTTATTTAAATGATTTAGCGCTAGGTGAAAATAATAATAATAATAATAATAATAATAATATTAATAATAAGAAACGTTCTAAATGTTCTGGGATTTTTTGTTGTTCATATGGACTTTTTATTACATTTTTAATAGCTGTATCTTTGAAACAAAAGTTTTCATAAATTATAACCATGATAGGCATTTATGAGTTACTTCACAATCCATTTTTTTATGTGTAAACTGTTTTTGCCTAATGTTTTAAATTACAAGTACAAGTAAGAATATAGAATAAAAATTATATATAAAAACTATTTGCTTTAATTTTTTGTTTAGTAGATTAAAAAATTTGTAAAATTAATTATAAAACCTCTGAAATTGCAAACTATATATCATTTAAAAAAAAAAAAAGAGTGACCCTCCAGCTACCATCGAAAGAGCTGTTTACTTTTTTACCGTTTTAAGCGTGTATTTTCCCAAATTCTGGTCTTCAAATACCAACATTTTTTAAATATTACATTTTTCCTGTATTCTGGAGTCCTTAGTATGCAGGTTAAAGAGAAAGTCTTTTTTTTTTTTTTTTTATATATATATTTATTCGGATTAGTCAGTTATGGATATTATTAATCTGGTGTAATGATAACTTTTTAAACCTGTCAGTTTGCGACAGCGAGACTAGAACCGAGTCCTCCTCAAACGTTACCTTTGTAATTCGTTAAGAATCGTAAGAAGAAAAAAATTCTCACGATGATTGATATGGATAAGAGTGAGTAATATTTTTTTCTTCTTCTTTTTTCTGGTGAGTAATATTGAGTGTCAGATAAGATGGCTAGACAGATTTTGACTAGAGTCTTAAACGAGCTCCGCACGCATTGCGGAATATTTGGAAATTAGGTGGTGGACACGAGATAATGGTTGTGATGTATAATAAAATCAACCGGGGTGATATCTGATCGGGTACATTAAAAAACGGAACTAGTTAGAAATACTTTAGAATTACTAAAATTAAAGGTAAAACATGCGCGTTCATTCGAAAGAGAAAATATCAAAACTTTTGGATTAATATATTGTAGGAAATTAATCCGTCGTGTACGATTTATAATGCGGTAACAGTATATACTGTACGATAAGAACAATATAAAATTTTATGCCTCGAACTATCGCTTTTATATTATTTTCGTGTACACTTTATAGTATGGTTATTATATTATAAATAGTGCCGCGATTATGAATATTAATACGTTGTAATTTATTTATATTATAGATTTTTGCACTTAAAGTGTTTATTGTTAGTTGAAATTACACGAAAACATCTGGAGGACAAATCGCGAGACCTTTTGATTCTGCGTAAATAGAATTTTATAATAGCGAAGACCGTACTATTAAATTAATACGAACGTCAGCTTTACTTTAGATTAGACATAAAGAATGATGTGGTATGTGATGAAAAATGCAATAGGAATCTTTGAAACATTATATGTGTGAGAAGTGCTTAGTAATATAGAATTATATTCGGATAATTTTGGAGTACGTCTGCGAATGATTACCGCTGTTGAGCTATTATCGAGAATTAGCGAAAAACTTTATCGTAGCGAATTAGTCGGATATTTCAATTTCGGACATTTGCCTAAATTGGCTAGTAGCGTGAAGGTCGTACAAAAAAATGAGGAAAAAAGCCTCGTCCTAACCAATTACACCACGATGGCTACTGCGACTGATCATCTCAACCATTCGGTCTTTTAAAATTGGCCCCTCTCGAATTTTTCTCATCTCTCTTTGATAATATTTTATAATAATCCATCCCCCCTATATAACTTCATTGCGCAGTCTTTTAGTATTTTCTAAACTCTAAACTGCTTCTTCATATCGTGCGCTAAATCCGTAAACAGCATTAACTGAATAATATCTCCGTCCGTTTGTGGCGCAGCTGATGGTTTTCATAATGGTATTACGTCTTCTGCAGACAATTACTCCGAACTCTTTTAATTATCATTCCGATAATTTTTTAACTGGCTCCAACTTCCGAAACGCTCTTGGAACCATTTTCCCTTTTTCTTTTTTTAGCTTCATTCTCCTTTCTACTACGTGCTTTCTTATTCGGTATATTTGTCACGCTCTATTCTGTCCATTTGGATCTTTTGCCCGCTGTTGACCATGGAGGGGAGGGGGAGAGTTGTCGAAGACAGCGAAAACCTGCGCAGACTGGTATTTATTTTAATTATTAAAACGAAATTTCAGCCGGTAATATTTTACCAACGTCTAATAGGTGCCGTTGTAGATTTCAGTTATCTACTAATTATCTTTCCTTGTCTCTTTCCATTCTGCTCTTTTCTCCTTTCATCGGTCGAGTTCTTTATTTTCGTTTACTTCGCTGTTCTTAAGCGCTTTCGATTTTTCGATTTGGACACTTCTTTTCTCGGGTTTTCTTTTTTTTCCCTTCAATATCTCCCCCCCCCCCCCATCCAGCCTAATTTGTTTAACTCGTGTGTCTGCAATCTAAACCGTAGTTACTTTATGCGTATTTTTTGTTCCCCTGAAGTTTGATATTTTCATTTACTGATATTTGGTATTTTCGTGCTATCCTCTTCATCTCGATTTTTCGACATCCGAGCGTACTCGATTCATGCCACGTTGCCGTGTCTGTGTTAATGTGGCCTCACTTCCTTCCCCAAAGAAGGAATATTTTTTTTAAGTCAGCATGAACCAACTATATATATATATATATATATATATATATATATGTGTGTGTGTGTGTGTGTATATATTCCTTAACGAGAATACAAATTTTGTTTGACTAATCGTTTTATGGCGCAAATTGCATTTGTTTAATAATATATCGTATAAAAATTAGCCAATTTCTTACAACTTGGAAGTTTTCCATTCAATTTTAACATATAATAAAAGTAATTATGCGGCGGCATTCGCAAAGTATTTGATAAAAAAGAAAAATAAAGTATAGCGCACTTTAAAGACTATCCGTAAACTGCACACATCTAAATAATCATATCAAAGATCTCTGCTATTAAAAAGCCCTCTTGCGGCTGGAGCTGCAGCCTGGAAACTACGCGAGTGTTCCGTTAAAAAAATTCGAATTTGAAAAACAGAAAATTTTCTGCCATTTTGACGTATGGAAGTCGTTTCGCAAAAATGCCTGCGAAAAGCAAACGTGTTATCGTCTAATTTATAAAGTACACTCGTATAAAATATGTTGCGTTTTTTGTTGTTTTTGTTTTATGGATGTTTGTTCCGCGTTAAATTTTCATAATTTTTTTCTCTTTGTTTTTTTTTCTTCTCGTAGAATCGTCCGCGCATCTTTTAAAAGAATGTCCCCTTTGTAAAGTGATTTAGTCTGTTAACCGGATAAATCTATTTATGTTTATGTTCCTTTTCCCGATATCAAAGTTTTATGTTTCCCGCGTCGTCTACCCATATCCCGATAAATAAATTATTAAAAGTTATTACGGGCGAAGGGAAAAAAGGAACGATCTCATTAGCCTCGATTTCAAATGCCGTGTACGTGTTACGTCGGCATCGGGCTACACTCGGAAATAAGATGAACGCGTATGTGGGGTAACTGCGAGCACAGACGGTGCAGCGCATGTGGGAGACAGTATGTGAACTCGGTCGGTAATAGTTGTATTGAAAATTTTATACACAGAGAATGATGTACATAAATGGTTTTTAACGGCTGGAACCAGTATGCGCAGGTCTCGTTTTAATGGAGCACATATAGAGACGACAGCGCTTATGGTCAATGTAACTCTGCGGCTCCGATGACTACGAAGACTGTGGCGAGCACTGCGAAGGGTACATACAGAGCGATGATGTCTCGTTTGTCTGTTGCGCCTGTATGTATACCTTTTTTATGTCTGCCTTCTTTGTTTTATAAAGGCGCTCGTCTTATTAGCGGCAGGTCACGTATAGTCATTTAGTTTTTGAAGTTTATATATAAATGGCTGGAGGAGGACGGCTCGAGTTAATTTTTTAATTCATTCGCCTGTGCTACGCTTCCAGCTTTGCGGTACCTGTTTCTGTTTCGATATTTGATGTCATCGCACTGCCACCTACTTACACACATTTCGACCGCGTTTCTATAAATCGGCGCGTCTCTCGCATCAAGACGGAAAACCCGCCGAAGAACCACTCACGATATTAGTGACACAGACATATCCACGCAGACGACGCAAGTGTTGATGAACATAAAAAACATCGAGTTTCTGTTCCGATTAAGTCGATATTCTCCCCTTTGTGATCGTGTAGCCGACTCTATCGGTTGAGAATCTTGTTTTATTTCCTTTTTTTTTTGCTTTTTGCTTTTGTTTCTCTCGTAATATTATGATCCGATTCAACAAACCATCTGCCAGCACTATATTAAATAATCAGAGAGAGAGATAGAAAACAGACAAGCATCACTTTCTGTAACCTTCGAAAAAGTGATTAGAATTGTTTTCGATCGGCGCGCGGTTGTTACTTTTTACTTTTCCTTTTCTTTTTTCATTTCGTAGGTCCAAGCAAAAGACAAAATTACTTTTTTCTTTTAAAAAAAAAGCCAGATACGATTTGCATTTTTTTTTTTTAAATAAAATAAATTTAGAACTTGAAAGTTTTGATATATTTTTTTTTTTAAATAAAAATGTAATATCGTTACGACTCCCTATGAAACTTTTTAAAAACGTTTTGACTCCGATAGTTTATTATCAAGAGTTATTACATACGAAATTCGTATTCTTCTACAAAAGGATGGGTCAAAACAACTGTAACTACTCTCCGTACCGAGTATGGACATTATCTCAGCGGTCAGACAACTGTGCAACATCATCAAGTTCATTCTTTTTTTCAACCGATACAGAACGAGCCCCATTATAGCAATACGAACGTGTAGACGAAGTGCAGTTATTATCCCTTACAGACCAAGAAATTTATACGTGTATTGCGCGCTTAACTTATCACAGCTGATAATCAAAACCGAACAAACATAATTCGTTATTGTGTTGTTCGAAGGAAATTATCGCCGACGGACACCGTTCGAGAAATCTCAATACGGTACGGAAAGTTTAAACAACGGTGGTCGTATTATCGCGATGATTGCGTAAAGCGTTTATCAATGAAACACACCGGTAGTAATATTGATCCCTTTTTCGAAAAGTGACCCGAAAGTGTATTGCGAAGAACGATACTTTGAGAAGGAGCCTGAAGACGACGAATCAGACAATAGACAATTTTTTGTACGAAATTTCTTAGTCTGTAAGGGAAACTCTAACTATACTTTGTTCATTCAGCTCTATCTCAGTTCGTTTTGCTATATAATGTCGCTTGTTCTGCTGTCGCAAAAAGAATGAACTTCATGTTTCACTCGTTTTTTGGTCCGTGGTACGGAGAGTAGTTGCAATTGTTTTGATCCATACTCTGTACATAGATGTGGCTTTAAAAATATGACCATCATCATCCCATTCGTTTATTGTAAATCCTTTATTTTTTTTCTCTTCTAATACGTTTCTACTATCCAAAATGGAGAATTACGAAACATTTATAACATCTAGTTGATATATTAGCACTAATTAATTTATATAAAAACACATCTCATATTTTGGAGATTGTTTTTTTAGCTGTTTTTTTTTTTTTTTTTGGTTTTTTTTTCGTGTGATCAAATACACGAATTAAACTATGATAAATTAAATTTTTTTTCTACGTTTGTTTTTTTTTTTTTTTTTGTTATTTTCCATTTTTATCGACAAATTTGCATCTCTAATGATAAAAACGATACGCGTTTATCATTGGGGAGAAGCAATAATGAAAAATAACGAAAAAGCAAATATAAAATTTGCCTTTGCACAAAAAAATTCTTATAGTTTATTGTTATCGAAAGAAATACAATATACGTGCAGTGCCATTGGTCGTCAACGTTTCGCTAAGCGAATAAGACAAAAGAAGAAGCCCGAATTCTAGCTTAGCCCCCTGAAATTACTTTTACATACTGGATGTCCAGTTTTCTTGAACATCATTAAATCGGATAAAGGCCAATATATTGTAATAAAGACTACGAGGAAAATATTGATCATCTCCTATTGTACTCGATTCAAAACACAGCGAGAAGAACTTGTAAATAAATTAACTCGGGAATATCCCACGCTACCACCGATAAATACAGCGTCCATTCTTACAAATCCATTAGGGCAGACATGTAAACACAACTTTATCAATACTCCTTCAGAAATGCAATATAGAACTTTAAGATTTGAATACTATATATGACACACGTTTAACATATAAACTGACTAAAAGGTTAAAAGGAAAAACCGAAAGAAAAAAAAACAAAAAAACAACCTCGATGTCCATCATAAGTAGAAATTAATAAACTATGTTAGTGTCATTTTAAAGGGAAGAGGCGGAGCGTGGTTACTCGCGCCAGAAATTAATAAAACGTTGTCTGGAGCTCATATTTACATATATCTACCGTAGTAATCATTTTATTTACAGATATTCTTAAATTTATCTAACTTTTATTTCATTTTCTATTGTACTTTATATTTTCCTCGCTTCATTAAAAAAAACATAGATCGGCTAAATTCGCACCAGAAACTTATAAATTACAAGCTAGAACCTTCTACAGGAATCAACCTTATCCACTGGTGAAAACCGCAACATGTGAGATTAGCACGCCTAGACAGGCAGACAGAAATGGATATATATTGCAGATATAGATATACATATATTGTAGATATAGATATACATATATTGTAGATATAGATATACATATATTGTAGATATAGATATATGAAATTCATATAATTTTCGCTGTTGCGATATTATTCCATGCATCCCCGAATACTACATAACTTAAAAGGAACACAAATTTCACGAAATTTCAATCAATAAAAAAAATTTAATTTTTCCGTTTTTAATTTCCGTTATTATAACTTCTTGTAATGCAAATTCCTAAATAACGCAAATGCCTAAATAACGCAAAATCGTAACAGCATTTTCATATTCAGAATTACATCATTATCTATTACCGACTTCGTCTTTCTTACGCTGACGGTAATAAGAAATTCTGTTACGTTTTCCTGTGACGTATAAATACGTCATTATGGAAATTGGAGACAGCTCTGCGCAATCGGTAAATTAAATTTATCGGTTCTGAAACTTTTTTTTTGATTATCACGGGGGAGAAATAAACGTTGTTATGTACTTTGCGAACAGAATGACGTAATCAGCTGAAACCGACTCTTCCATAAGAATTATAGAAGACTGTTATTTGAGAAGCCAAGGCCCGTCCGCAAGAGGTACCATTGACATTTATAGTTTACGTGCAAATACTCAAAAACTTAAAAAAATCGACTGGTTGTGTACCTAGCAAAGCCGAAAACGATCGCACACATACAGAGGAAATTGCGATATTACAATTTGAAAGCATAAACGCTAAACTGCATTTACTGGTCATCTTAAGCTATATATGTATATATTTCGAAACATACGAACCGAATTAACTGTGGTCGTCTGAGTTTATATTTTCACAGTTTGTGTTAACGTGAGAGTGTTAATGGTAATTTATTTATATTGTATTGTTTTCATTTCTCGACTTTTGTTTAAACTGGAAAATAAATTTAAGCGCGCCTGTTTATTTTGAATAATTTATTCGTAAAATAATAAAATATATTTCTCGTAACAAGAACTACCGCTATGACGTATTAAGTTAGCAATAAATTTTGAAGTTATTATTATAATTGTAACATATTTTCAGATATATGTAATTTTTTTTACGCTATAAATTGTATAATTCAAATTAAATAGACAAGAGTTTTGTTAAATTTGTTTGTTCTCGTTTGACTGTAGAATATATAATTTTAGGATATTTCATTTCATAAATATACAATTGTAAATTAAGTTAGAAAAATCTTAAAATCTTTAACCGGCCCCTTCGGATCGAACAACTGAACATATACGGTACCTGCATCTTCACACTTGTGCCACAACTCAACATTGCGAAACCTTCTGGACATAGTTATTTATATTGTACTATTTTTGATAAATAATTATTCTTTCAAATTGCGACATCGCAATTTCCTCTGTATGTCCGATCGTTTTTGGATTAGCTATGTACCTATACTGATAATATATAGTGGGCGGGACGGGCGGGGCGGGCGGGGCGGGCGGGGGGGGATCCTTCTACGCATCTATCTGGAAATGTTATTCTTCAAAGTTATCTTCATTAACTTCGTAAACTGATGCGCGGAACTTTAATTAATTTGCACATACATTAAAGTTGCCGCTGAATGTGTAAACCAAAAATCGCGACATGGCCACACTTGGCAGTTCGTTAGGTACTATTAATGTGTTCGACGTTTAGGGGTCTGACGGACGTCGGTGGTTTTGTGTTGCACCCAGAATTAGTGTAGCCCGACTAATTGTCGACATGCCTGCTATTATTATGTAATTATTACGGTATGTGGTTATTATATCTCGGTGCACGCCTAAATTTACGTGAGGTTAAATGTAGTGTAACAAAATTCGCAACAGGAACTATCAAATTCTAGACCATTATGATGATATGTGTGCACGGGGCAACTAATCGCACATCCGGTACTCTGATGATGTTTGATGCATCAACTTTGAAGCGGAATCTCGACACAGATTGCGCGGTACTATTGTGCAGACGCTTTTATAACACAATCATGCAATTCGCCCTCGGTCGCGATTCCGATTTAGCTTCGTAGGCGTAGTTCCGAATACTGCATTCACTGGCAGAGTCCTTTGATGGCGCTTTTCATTGTCAGATTTCTATAAATACACTTTCCGATTCGATCCGTGTTCCTGTTTATTACTTTTACTTCATGCCGGTTGCCTTGTGAATCGATTCAGTTCTTTGTTTCGTTTTTAATTAGTAGTTCGGTGATAATTGACCTAGCACGAATTTTTTGTTATTTTTATTTCGATCCTGTGTTTAGAATACAATATTAATAACACAATATTGAAGATAACACAATGTATACGACAAATTTGAAACCCCCTGAAGGCGGAATGAACGCGGCGAATACTATGTCGATAATAATTTATTTTTCCTTTTTTTTTCTTTCTTTCTTTCCTTCAGGCAGAGATGCAAGTGGAAAAGATAACTGTTAAAAAATATATATTTCAACATTGGTATAACAATTAAAGTTAACTTATAAATAAAACAAAAAAAAAAAAAACAACTTCTGTATAATACACTTATTCTTCATGGCTGCGAGGAAAATACAAGGTAATTAAATAACGAGACTTCACTTCATCGTGCTTCATCGAAAGAACTATTTTGCGCCGTCTATCTCGGAAAATTGTCGCCTTTTTGTCCGAAAATATTTCGGAGAGCGCGATTTAGCGGGCCACCTTCCCGATCTTTAAAAAGAAAAACAGTTTACATACTTTTTGGTTCGTTCGCATCTTTTCAACTTTTTCGTCTCAAAGAGGGGGTTTTTCTTTTAGCGACATGCCCATAACTACTCTGCGCCTCCGTAAATCATCTCAGTTTCACAACACTTGTGCTCAGTGTTTCTCATTTCATATTCACCACCGACGCTATTTCTGGAGCAGCAGGGTGTCGTGCATTATGTTTAAAAGTACACTTGTACCGTTTGTCGAGTTATACGTCATTCTCAGCCAGAAGTTTAGAATATTTTAGCTATGTAATTCGCAGTTCGCTCGATATTTTCCGGTGTATTTTTACGATTAGTTTCTTTTTTTCGTGGTAAGCGGCAATTAGAGTTTAATTTTGTAGGCATATATTTAAATGTTTACCGTAAATTAATAATAAAACTTAAAATGAAATTAATAATTGCGGATTAAAATTGCTTAAACGAATGACTAAAAAAGAGAATGGAGTATCGCGGCTTTAGTCAGATTTCCATATTTATCCGTGGCAAGCATTAAAAATCTTTTCCTATTTAGAAAAATTATGATGAAAACCGCTCTAGGATGGAGTTGTTGAAAAAAAGTAAAATTATTAAAAATTTAATTTTCAATATATTACGTTAGAGTTAATTTTTTTTCAAAAATAATCTTACGCGGTGTTTGCTAAGTGGAACAAAAATATTTGGAACTAATAAAAACATATATGTGTAATTTTAAATAATAAGCCTTCTAGTTTTTACTAAACTCGAAATTAAATCTGCTCGGTTTTTCATAGTAAACAACAACAAAAAATCCTACATATAAAAAATCGCTAAGGCAAAACTTCTAAAAAATTTCTAAAATCAAAGAGATTTAGGTCCCGTAGCGTCGTTGACAGAAAAACTGCGGTGATAGCATCTGCTGAGTAATATCGAGCGGGCAACAATGTCGGCCTTCGTAGGGTCTGTATAAGATCTTAAAGGGTCTCACGTGTAATAGTGTCTACCAACCAAGTCTCGCATAATACAATATAAAACTAAAAAATTTGTATATTTTATTTTTAAATTTAGCTTACCCCTCTACGGTTTCCATGATTCACATCATAGCCGCACCGAGGGTGATGAGGATTTGGGGGTTCAAACCGCTCTCGAAATGGATTTTTAAGTTGCTGTATTATCGCTTTGCGGTTGTAGGATGTCTTGGTACCACTGCCAGTACTACTAACTATGTATTAGTGTAAATTATTCTCAAAATGAAAACGAACAGAAGTAATCCTAATCCTTACGCATTTAGAACTATTGTACAAGAGATTATTAATAAAATATAATTACTAAGTAAAATCCTTTTTTCTGTCGAGTGTTTTTTTTTTAATTTATCCCCCCCCTCCTCCCCCGAAAAACTGGCCTGGGTGCGCCTATGATTCACGTGAATAATTACGTTACAAAAAAACATAATTTTGTTCTTTTAGCACTTTAAATAAGCCTGAGTCTCAGGTGATCAGCTTGATATACCGAATCTTCTGGGCAACAATATATATATATATATATATATATATATATATATATATAAACTTGGCCATTTTGCCCTCGCAAGTTGACCCCTCATGCTTTAATTTCTGTCTCTTTCTCTTCTATACTTTGCATAAAATTATCAAAATTTGCAACGTAATTCTTACTGGCATCAACACAAAAAAAATAACATAATCACAAAAATCCTATCCTAACATTTAACTTTAATTATATAAAATTAAGACATTTTTTAAATAACAATAACAAAAATCCTACAAAATATAACAAATGTTACATAAAATTGGGACATTTTGCGTTACATAAAATTGGGACATTTTGCGTTACATAAAATTGGGACATTTTTTTGGGACACTTTTATGGGACATTTTTCCTAATGGGGGATAGCCTAAGAATTACGTTGTAATTAATATGCATAAAGTAAAATCTGGGTGAACAATAATTACGAACAACATGTCGCTCAGTAAAATCGGTGGGTTTATATACTTTTCATAAAGCATTACTACGATATTTATCTTTTTCCTTAAATAAATTAATTGTCGTGAAAATAGAAAAAAAAAAAAAAAAAAAAAATCATCTTTTTTTTCTGACGGTAATAAATACTCGTAATATTTATAACTTTGTTGTAAACCTATCCGTGCCATCATTAATCTTATAAACTAGCAGGGACACACGTACACACGAGTCGGCTGTCGTCCGTCATACATTTTATTTATCTCCCGTACGCGATTCTTCAGCATCATCTGGCTTTGCGACTCGGTCCTGCGCTCTTGCGTTCGCTGTTATATATATACGTAAATATTCGGGGCTTTATTAACTTTGCACAATTACTACCTATCTTGCACCGAAATGACTGGCGGCGGCTCCACATGTGTCTGGACGACCACACCGGTTAGCAGCACAAAAAATTCGAAGTCGACGTGCGATAGCCTATTTACGCATAATAATAAGTACTCAACGGGACTCTTCCAAGCAGCACGTGTGCGGCTTCATATTAATTAGAGTTCTTTCCTATTAGATTAATAACAATCTGTTCTTCCTGTTCTTTAACCGATTTTAGCCTTACCCGTTCTTTCAGCAAACGGATGAAGGAGACTAACTGTACTGGAAGAGAGTTCATTCGACGACGGTTATGATTAATATCGTACAACGTGCTCAAATTCATATTCGGAGTTAGTTTCTTACACGCACGCCCGCACACACACACACGCACTCGCACGGCCACAGCTCGATGACAGTCTGATGAAACTGTAATAAATTAACACCTTCTGCCTCATCGTCCTGGAACATAATTGATTATTTCCTCCTCCTTGACTATTATTCTAATTACACACTACCGGATTATCGCATTCGCTGCACGTAAATATCACCTTTATTACCGCTCAGGAATTAAGGAATTTTTAATTATTAATTGTTGCGAACACGAGCATCTTCGAATTTTATCGGAAGTACCGATAGCGCGCTAGAATCTGAACGCACCTGGAGCAGTACTACGTGTGTGTGTGTGTGTTAGAGCAAACGACAATTCGAAGCTACCTCCTATTACGAGGTGACACTTACGCGATGCACGCATTAATGTTTTTTCGTTAGTACACTAAGCTCCGGTGAAATTTTGGAAAGCTTCGTTTTGCAAAATGGATTTATTTACACGTGGTACTTTAAGTACTCACTACGGAGGAAAACTGTGTGTTATAAATGTCTCCGGCCATCGAAATTTCAAAAATACACTAGCTCCCCCGTCAGGGATTTTTATCTAGACTACATCGAGAACTCTAAATAATTGGCCCTTTTAAATATTTGCTTGCAACGTTATCGTCATACTATTATGCCATTTTATGAAGTGGTATTCTGGCTGTTTAATGTTTCCCGTTCGAATGCTGTCGATTTCGTGCGTCTGAATTATATTCAAAGTGATTTTTTTGTTTTTGAGATCCTCTGTTGTTCCGAGACAGTTACGACAAGGTTTTAGACGGTTAGTTTTTTCTGTCCTCGTGTAAATTATCGCGGATATCCATGTTTTTGTTGCTTTTTTTTGTACACAACATTTCGTACACCATTGTAAATAATTTTACTTACTGTAAACTGCTAAATAATAGCTAACTAACTAACTAACTAAATAAATAAATAAATAAATAAATAAATGATTGTCCAAATGTTGCAGGTTACTAACTGTTAAATTTTCGTTCACAATTTTCACATATACATATAACATTAATTATTTTTAAATAAACATAAATTAAATTCACTAAGTAACAACTTTTTAAAAAATTATATAAAATACATTTTAATCTTCTTGACTGACCGGTAAAATGTGTTTTACATAATTTTTCAAATGTTTACAAAGTTTTTAAAAGTTGTTATTGAATTTAATTTATGTTTATCTAGTAAATAATTAATGTTATACAAATGTGCAAATTGCGAATGAAAATTCGTTTTTAATATAATTATAACAGTTAGTAACTGAAACATCTGGACAATCATTTATTTATTTATTTATTTAGTTATTTCTTACGCTGCTGAGAATTTGTATAGTCTTCCAGCCGAGGTTGATTTTAAGCAACTGGTGATAATTGTGTTCAATTTTCTGGCATGAGCAGATTGACTCCATACCGGGCACACATATTCTCTTACAGAGTAACTGGTATTCTTAATATGTACGGTGGTTTGCTTCACCAGCTGTGGTTTGTTAATTTCCGGATGATGTTTGTTCCCGGCGTTAAAAATATTCTGTATTAATTTAGTTCACCGTGTTACAGTGTAGTATTTTTTTTTCTTTTTAATTATTAACATTATCTTTATTTATACCGGTTATAATTTATCAAGGTACCAAAAAACAACGATCTTTTGTAACTGGGGGCAATTGTTAGAAAAAAATAAATATAAATCGTTGAAAATTTTGTTTTTCGTTCGTAAATATTGAAAAATATTTTTTAAAAAAAAACGGATGAATCTCTGAGTATTTATTTTTTTTTTTATATGTTGCTCTTAATCAGAATTTAATAATTAGAGCGGCCAAGAGACAAAAAAAAATTGTAAAAATGCAAGAACCGCAGCAGGTCTTAGAATACAGTATGAACGTTCAAGGGAGTGAGAAGAATACGGAAGGCTGTTTAGATTCAGAATCATTGGAATGATGTAGGGGTTAATATGAGGAGGCTCCAGGGGGAGACAACAAAATCGTAAAAATGGATCTGGAAACTAAAGCAAAAAGTTAAGGAATCAAAAGGCGGTCGATTGTGTAGGGATCGCAATAGAAAAAACAACCGAAAGGATATCTGAGACCAAATTGGGCTAGTATCTGTAGTTGACATGCCAAAAAATTGTAAAAAAAAAAAAAACAAAGAAATAAACGCTACTTTTTTTTAAAATAAATAAAAAAGAAACATCTTGCATATAATAGGAGGAAATATTAACGGAATTGTCCGATGGTCGCGAGCTTTTTTTTTTCTTGTTTTTTGTTTAAAGCAGTATAATCTTTTTATGCTTTTTCAGTTTACTTCTAATATAAAATAAAAACAAAAAAAAAAAAAAAAAACTGCTTAAAAACGATAAATCTACTTATTGTTTTACTAATAACGCTCGATGTAGGAATATTAAAAATTAATATTTACGCGCCAAAGTGCTATTAAATGAAATTGTTGAACCTTTGACGAAATTGTTCGAACTGCACACGTTTAACCGGGAATTGTTCGACATTTTCTAGCTCACGACTGCTAGCGTTCAAATGCGCTCCAAAGACAATTTTAGAAAAAAATGGATCCGACAATGTCATATTTAAAAATCTGTACTATATCAAAAAATCACACGTCAAATCATGTTCCAAACACTGCCATGGTTGCATTTAATGAGAATTAAAAGTAATAAGGCGTAGTGTGAATTTAGTCGACGCGTGTAATGCGAAGCGACGTGTTCAAAATGCAAAAGAAAGCAAACTCAATCGTATATTAAAAAATTTATCATAGTGGCGGCGACGTGTGGTTCCTGTTCAGACGACAGAGAATGTTCCCTAGAGACTGACAAAGCACCGACTTCACGGTCTTGTCGATTCCTCCGTAAATCGTGTTTATTTTTATTTTAAATGTTTTAATTTTCGATATAAATTTTTACGACGTTAAGATTTAGTTAGCGGTTTTAGAATAAAAAATTGTAATCACCGTCTCCTCTAGGATCGTAACTGAAAATTTCCTTGGCACGGTTATTAGATTGCATTTGCTGACGTTAAACTAGTTTGATTTTTTTTTTTCTTTTCATTTGTATTACTCACACTACCGTATTAAAATCTGTAAAAATCGTGGTATAGGTTTTTTTTTTCGATTTTTTTATTTCAACCAGTAACGTGAAATTAATATCGCTAAAAAATAAGGAAAAATCGTTGCCTTTAGTGTAAAAAAATACAATTTAAAACACAATTAATTAAAAAACGTGCATGTAAAACCTTTTTTATTTGTATTTCGATTTTTAGATTTTAAAAAATGTCATAAAATTTTCTAAAAGCAATAAAAAAAATTTCAAATTTAAATTGATAATGTACAGTGTGTGAACGTTGAGAAGAAGAAATTCGTTAAAAGCTACGTCAGAAAAAAATTGCTCGTTGACATTTCAACTCCGTCTTCAGAACACAAATGAGTAAAGATAGAATTCTTCGGTAAAAGATAGTATATTAAGAAACACGTCAGCTCGCTTCTGATTGGTTGACACTGTTATTTCGTCTTCCCATTCGTAATTTTAATCATATATTTAATTTATAACCGTTGGTAACTTCTTTAAAATTCGAAATTAGCGAGAGTTTAATTTGTCGTGTCGCTATATTTAAAGAATACAGACATCGCGAAATATAAAAGCGATATTTAAATTTTAATAAACAAGAAAATACATTAGCGCGTTCAGAGTTAACAATAAAACACGCAGAAAGGCATTCTAAAAATACGGTTTTTATGAGAAGGGTATATTATAAATGTGCCGATTATTGATTCTATATATATATATATATATATATATATATTTTTTTTTAATTTTCCGAATACCCAGAATTTGTATTATATTTAAATTCTTTACCGGCACAAAACTTAAAATGGAAATTGTGTGATTTATTAAATTAAAAATGAAAAGCCTATCCTTTGGGTCGAACCGGCATTTCGACGGAAGTGAAACCGAAATTGATATGCCGAATATCAAAAACTAAATCCGCATATCGTTATTTCTAAAAAAAAAAAAAAATCGATAAACAATGGTCGCGCGGCTTCCGTCCGAAACAGCGCCTATTATAACGCAGTGGTCAGGCCTAAGCAATACAGAGCAACATTTGAGCGGACCAAGATGTCCCCGGAGGGGATTTTTAATAGACCTAAATTTCACACCTCAGACCTTTCCGAGGAACAAATTAATCCGGCGTAGAGGTGCTTCGTTGTTGCCCATTCAAAACGGAGAAAGACGCTGCTGCTACCATTGTCTGGCCACACTGCACGGAACGTATGATATCAATGGAGTTTTTTTTGTATGTTACCCCGACGAGTATGTTACGCAGTGGAATTAGTAATTTATGGAGGATGTTGCATAGTTCCCAGCCGCAGCATTATTACGAGCGAGAGTAAACATTTACCCGTTATTATGTCATCCGAACGAGGCGATGAAGAATCTGGATTTATTATTCATTTCATTCATACGTTATAGCGGAAGAGTAGCTACGATGGGAGCTGCCGCTCTTTGATGAATAGGACCAGTGTGTGGACGTGGACGGGACATCGTCAGAGACTCTAGACAACTTAGTTGACAGCCTTACAAGTTCACATATTCTAGACGTGTCGGACCGTATGTCACTGGCGAGGAAGTTATTGCACTCCGGATACCGCTTATTAGTAAAATACCGCACGGTAAAATTCTGCCCCCCTACCTCACCCCCCTTTTTTTTTCTTCTGTTTTCCTAACAACCGAGTGTTGTCTTCATTATTGGAGCAGTCTATTTCTTCTCTTCTTTTTATTTTTTTCGTTTATTTTTATTTTCTCTTTTCGTCTTTTGGCTTTTAATGAAAGCACTTTTTTCTTAATTTAACCTTTCAATTCTTATACACGGCCCGGGGACACACTATTAATACTGATTAATCCGGGCGGTTTAATTGCCATTGTCTAAAATTGTTCTCTTCAATTCGAGTAAGCAGGCAATAATGATTAATTAATTAATTAATCCATTAAAAAAAAAAAAAACTTGCGTGTATTAATTGATACTTCTGTCGTGATCATAATCAATTGCTGCACTTTTCCCGGTTAAATGAATTTAATTTATAAAAATTACGTTATACGCTAGATGAAGATTCTACTACTTTTTTGATGTTTCGTTATCATTTTCGGTTTTACTTTTATTTATACATACACATATATATATATATGGATATATAATTGAGATTTATCAGGGGATTATTTTTCGTACATAGCTCGGGAATACGAAAAAGTCGAAAATCAAATTTTGAAAACTCCGAAACTTACGCGCATAATTACGCAATTTTCAAAAAAAAAATTGGGGCAAACGCTCCCTCCGAGCAGCGAGGATTAATTAATAATATATGGAGTAAGGCGTAGAAAAAAGTCACCCGTAAAAATTCATAACGCCTCAGAAATTTGTTAACACAACAAAACAAAAAAAATTAACCATTTTATATTATAAAATTAATCTAGCAAAATTAGAGGAAAAATCGATTAAAAAATATAAAGTTTTCCATAGCCAGACATTGCCGAGGTTATTCATGGATCAGTGCGGATTTAGAGGGATTTTAATAACTGTGACACTGTATAAACTTTGTAAAAATCTCTAGTTTAGGTTATATGGAGAAGCAGGCAATTTATAAATTGGTGTTGGAAACGCTGTTGTCGTCATAAGGTAGAGCTCTTCTTCAGACGTTCTAGTAGACCGTTCTGATAATTTTCTGATGCTTCGAGAACATCGACGTTACCGGTGAGAAATGGTTTAACGTTGTTGTCTAATACTTTAATTTTAAATATCGCAGGAAAAAAAAAAAGAAACTCTGATCATGAAGCTAAATCAGTTTTGAAATTTCGTCCGAGAGTGTTTAAAATATTTATAAAAAGTGTATATTTTTTTCATACGGATTATTCGATATAATTAACTAAATTATGTATGTAATAAATTTTTACATTTATATGTCAAAAATGTTGTCCTTATAATCGCCCGTGAAAGTTCGAAAAGCCGAAATATCTAAAACGTACCACCTTACGCGACTAAGATGGAAATGATACTAAAAAAAAAAAAAAAAAAAACAGAAAAAATCATATTTTTATCGTCATATCGAAAGCGCTCGCTAATTCAATGTTACCAAATCTGTATTACTAAAGCGTTTGAAATTAGCTTGAAGTTCAATGAAACGCCGGGAAATAATATCGTAATTATGAACTGGCTTATAAACTTGCACATTCAAATATGGTTAAATTTTTTTAACTCTCAAGTTTTAAAAATTCCAAAAAGTGTATCTCTATACACAACGAGACCATATTTTCTTATTGAAACTTTCGGTGCTTAGTTGACGGGAGAAAAAAAAGCAAAAAGGAAGAAAAAACGATATGTTCTATGCACTTTTTAAATTAGTTTAGTGCAAAATTTAGCGTGATCAAACAGTAAACAGGAAGGTGAAAATTAGACTAGTAAAATCCTTAGAATTCGCAATCTTTTTATATGGCGCTGAAACCTGGACGATACACCGGACTGAACGCAGGTAATCTCTCGAGCTATTTCTCGGTCGAATTCAGAGCATTATATATATAAATGTAAATTGTAGCGTGTAATCCGAACATTTGAGAGAGATTCTTGGCGAAAAATCATACCGAGCTTCGGATATTTTCCGACAACTGAAATTCAGCTATTAAAAGATATAACGTATATTTCTAATCTTTCTTTTTCTTACTTTTTTCTTTTAGCTATTAGTGGTTTACGTAATTTTAAAAAAATCAACGAAATAGTTAAATTTGTTAATTTGGCCGGAACTGATTGGAAAATACACAGCTTCCAAAAACAGCTAATCACTAATTTTGACTGACACCGGAACGATTATTTCTAAATTTTCAGTTCGCTTCTAATTTATTAAAACTGCAAATTATATAATGTACGACTGAGAGGCAGTCTCTCTGCATGTTGGCGTGGAAAATTACGTTCAATCTACACACTTTCCTTTTATTGTAATAGTACAGAATGTGCTAATTCTGGAAAAAGAAATTGAGATTTCTGTAATAAATTAAGCTGCTTCACTCTACCTTATTGACAAATTTTTGTCATAAACTGATGCTTTCTGCTATTTTTAAGCCCCTTAATTTTGTCTATCATAACTGTACAGCTAATAGTTGTGGGGGGTGCACGTTCCCCAGAAGTTACAAATGTGTGGCATGTCATGCATATTATAGTTCCAAGAAATTATTCAAAATCATCACTGACTGTAGCCGTTGGTCACATTGCATAACAGGAATATTACTTCTGAGTCTTTTTTTTTTTTTTTTTTTTAATAATTATTTTATACGGTTTTTTCCAGACAGTGCTGCCAGCCACAAGCTCCTTCCATTGTTGTAGCTTTTTCTCCTGGTTATTTCGCGCCTAATACTAATATTTAATGTATCATTAATAAGAAAATAGTTTCAAAGAACCTCGGCATTTAGTTTTTTTCTTTACTAAGTTAATCCGATTTCTAATCAGATCCTTTTGGGGTCCACCGATGGTCATTTCGCTGTCTGACACACATTTTTTAATAACTACTTAACATATCTATCCAGAGAAAATCTAAAAGTGTATTTTTTTTTTTTTTATATTTTCTCGGGCTACATTGTAATGAAAAATTAGTTTTGTTACACCACGAGTATGTAGTTTTTTTGTTCTACCAAACATGTTGGTGTTGTAATATTTTAATATTTTGACATTTATAAATAATAGTTTCCGTTAATTTATAAATATTTCACCGAAACTGAAATTATATTGTACGAACGTTAAAATATTAAAATTTTAAAACACCAACGTGTTTCGTAGTGACGAACTACACATAATCATGGGATGTGAAACACGCGGTGTTTTAATAACTATTTCATTAAATATAATTTCTCCTCCGATGAATTAAGTTTCATATATTGGATTATTAAATGCTATTTCATTTCAGACATATTCCTCCCCCCTTTAGTGTTGTTATAACCTACTTTCACTGTACTATCTTTTTTACATATTTATCATAACTATATTCCGGCTGAAAATCGCAAGCGTGGATCTAAAAGGGGCAATGCAATCACCCCCCCCCCCCCGGAACATTAAAATTATAATTCGTATTTGCATTTATTTTAAAACTAATAGCGTTGGCGGATAAACGAAGTAATTCCTCAAAAAGTGTAGGCGATGCGACTGATAAATATTAGATACTCGTAAGGGGCAAAATTTTACTAATCGCGATAAAAAAATCAAGAAAGTAAAAATCACCAGATTCGCGCGTGATCGACGAGATTAAATAGGTTAATTCCACCCATTTCGATTTTCAACTCTGTCGGTAGAGGGTAAAATATTCACGCTTGCGTATCAACCAGCGAGTAGGGAAAGAAAACGACCAAAGAATAATAACACATGTGCGTCCACCAGCAGCATACCGCTATATAGAAACATAGTGATCGTCGTTTAATTGATACTTGTTGAAGCGCGGCCAAATCGATGAATAAAAATCCCTTCCGTCCCGTAATAATTTTCTAGATGTCGCTTGAACGAATCATGCCAAAATCCGTAAACTGACTAATAACTCGCGAAGATTCCGAGAATAAGAAGTCCACGATAATATGTTAATTTCGCCCAAGTTTTATTATTATTATTATTATTATTATTAATTGACCTTTACTCTGAGACTGAATACCATCTGCGTCCGATCCCATTTGATCGTTCATTGGCATGCTTCGCTGTCTGTGCACCGGCTGTGGCACACTGTTGACCATCGCGTCAGAACGATTTACCGCTTCACGCGTCCTTCTTGCTTTAGCCATCTTCATGTTTACATATTGCGTTATAATCAAAACACGCGTGTTTCCGTCAATAAAGATTCTTGACCGGAGTCGATGGGGGGGGGGGGCTTTAGCCTTCCAGCGAAGAAGGAAGCGCTCCTGTCGGAGAAAGTAAATTTGGTACACTGCAGCCGTCGCTACCGTAAGAGCAAGATTTATTATGCACGCTGTCCTCCTACTTGCGCTCAAACAACTCTTTGATTTACAGCGAGATCATTGGCTTGCCATTGCGGTCGTTAATGTGAGAGGCAGATCGCGTGGACAACAAGATTGAACTGATCCCCCCGTGTAAGTGGAACGGATTCTTTGACGTCCTTCACTAGAAGTGTTGCCTCTGGTTGTTTAATTTTTACACAAATTATCACTACTTCCGACACATCAGCCGAACTATGCACACCTTTGCCTATTTTTAAATTGATCAGAACTAGCTGTGCCGAAAAAATCATCCGTCCGATTGTTTTATATGTATATTTTTTTTTTTTCGCTTCCGGAGTTTTTTATTACCTAATGATTTTTAACTTATATACCGATTTTGTGTAACCTAGCAATAATAACAATATAAATTAACGTGCACAACGTGGAAAATTTAATAATTTGCAAAATATATGTTAGCATTTCAAAAATCGTTAAAAAAGCGACTCGTTTTGGAGTAATCACTGGAATAAAAAATAATAAGTAATAAAATTTTATGCCTTATTTTTATATTTTTGTGTTACTTTTTTTTTTTTTTTTTTGACCCGAACAACATGGTTTATTTGGCCAGCAAGTTATTCTTATTTTCTTTAATGAAATTTTATAGAATAATTGTTTAACCAGAATTGTATTATGTTTTTTAACGATTTCCTGCTCGTTATCAACGATATCTGGAATTAGATGTTCAGGTATTTCCTTTCAAAATGTTGAAATTTAATCGGTATCTTGCGATATGATTATATTAAAAAACGGCACAGTAATCGCCATGGAAAACAGGAGGGCTCTTATTTTTAATTAAAAATTTATTATTAAAATCCCAGAACAGCAGGTGCTGCCTCGCGATTTTGTATAAAATGCAGTTTTTTATTTTCCATTCTTGACTACCAATGTCTCTGTATAGAGAATATTAATTGGTTATGGGGAAGACTTAGTATTTCTCCTCTCCGCTGATAGAAATTCAAAAAACTAGCTAAATTAAATTAACCGCGTCGAATGTTTTGTTTTTTTTCGTCCTCTCAATCTTCTACGTCCCCCCCCCCCCCGTTTGGACTGACCACGGTATAAATCGACCGGAAGGAAATTTTTCTGACTGTGCTATCTGCGTGTTTTTTAACTGCATCTCTCGAAGTATAATTAACACGGTGAAAAATTAAAAACTTCCCACTTGTAACCCGAGATTCTAATATAGATCACAAAAAAAAAAAAAAAAATATCAAAAACCTCGCCACTGACATTTACCCTCTGTGCGTATTTACACGGGGTGTGTGGTGTCCCATTTTCGGATCACCAGTCGAGCGGATTTCCGTGATTCTCGATTTTATTTCACTTTTTTAAGATTCGGAATATATTCGAAAACCGGTGCAACAGACGTCACGAAACAACAAACGGCGAAATGATTTATTAAATGCTCCAATGTCAGAACACACCTTGTTCAAACAGGTGTTCTATAGCTCGGAGGGTTTAATTAAACTAGGAAATATCGCGTTTTAATGAATTGAATAACAGTTAGTATTGTGCAACTGAACTGTTAGTTGTGCACCTTTTTAGCAAACTGATGGTTGCACAACCGGTTAAGAATAGTCGACTGTTTCTTTTACCCACGCGAGAACTGATATTTTGGGAACAGTAGTTGCGGATGAAATATCGCGTTCTTGTCGGAAAAAAAATCGGTCAACATTTGTGAAGTCCGTCAAAAAAATGTTCTCATTGCGTTTATGATCAGCTTGAATGCTCGTGGAGTTTATAGTTTTTTCAGATCGAACGTTGTTGTTTTTAAGATGGTACCTTTCAACGAACAACGCTGTGTATGGGGAAATTAGCGAATATAAAAAAAAAAAAAACAAAAAAAAAACAGAAAGTCTTTTCGTCTACCTCATAATTAATGTTACAGCTTGAAAAAGACGTACGTTTTACAAACATGAATACTTATGACTGCGAATCTATTGATAATGAGTAATTTCCAGTACTGACGCAGGTACGCTATATCCAACTGAGCAGTCTGAAAATATACATATCGCGTTTATTTTCCAGACCCCCCTGATATTGAGCTTATTACAAAACAAATAAGACACATTCATAAAGTAGCAGACTCAGTCGTGTCCGATCCGAAATTTGTAACTGAAATCATTCACGTAATCTTCCACTTTCGGTATATGTCGGTGAATGTTAATATTTTGGCATAACAATATTGAAATATTATAACGTTTACGTTGTTTATAATAAATATTTAGCCGGGAAGGGACCGTCTCGTATCGCTCTCAGCAATTTTCCCGCGATTCAAAAAAAACTTCCGCGAAATCACTATAACTGATCCGCTCGCAAAATAATGAACTGCTCATTTTTTTAAATTAGTGATTTCCAGTACTTCTGTTCTTGTATATCGTTTAAAAAATGATTTTTTTTCATGAAGAATCGAAACGAATCATTCGGTACCTGATTTCAGTAGAAATTTGTAAAACATATTAATCGACCTAAACTCTATAATTTCCCACAATGACGAATTTAAAAAAAATGAAAACAAAAATAATTGCATTTTAAAAAACCAAAATCAATCATGAAAATAAAGCGTTAAAAGAAAATGATTGTTCCGTTATTAACCAGAAAAGATAAAAACAAGTTATATAATAGTAGTAATTTTTCTGAAAAACTGTTTTCTTAATTATTAGCGAAAATCTGTCGGCAAATGAAAAGCGGTACAGGAGCGATAGTGCAGACTAGCGATTATTAAATCGATTAATTAAGAAAGGTTTACTAATGTGAGCGGACGTATTCAAATAGATTTCTTAATGGGATTTCTATTCCCATCTAAATAATATATTTCAGTTTTATTGAATGGTAAAATTGTAGTTTCTGCAGTGTATTGCCCTCCAAACCACAGATTTAATGAACGTATGTTAAGCAAATACTTTAGTATTTTTGGTTGTAGGTTCATCTCTGGCGGTGACTGGAACGCCAAAAACATAAGATGGGGCTCACGATTTTCTAACACCAGGGGAAAACTTTTAAACAAAATAATGCTAAATAGAAATTTTGGTTGTGTGGCAACAGGCGTACCGACACATTGGCCTGCTGACTTAAACAAACGTCCTGATGTTTTAGATTTTTTTGTTACTAATGGAATTTCAATGTTGAACGTAAAAGCTGATCCAAATTTTGATTTATGCTCAGACCACAGTGCTGTAATATTAACTGTAAGTACAGGATTAATAAACCAAGATAAATCTCCAAACTTACATAATAAATATACAAATTGGGTAGATTTTCGAGCATCTGTAAATTCTACACTAAAATTAAATTTATCATTAAAAACGGAATCAGATGTAGATGCAGCGGTTCAGTACTTTACAGAAGCTGTACAGAGTATTGCATGGAAATGTACGCCAAATATAAACAAAATAAAAGAAACACATAATATACCGCGCCATATACTAGACCTGGTAAAAGAAAAAAGAATCATCCGTAGGAAATGGCAATCGTCTCAAAATCCCTATTATAAAACTCTGTTAAATAAAAAATCGAAAGAGCTAAAAATTTTACTTAGAAATACCAAAAATGAATCTTTCCAACGCTGCCTGCAGGAACTTTCACCCACGGAGGCGACAAATTACAGCCTCTGGAAAGTGATCAAAAGCCGAAATAAACCCATTCAACCCCTTCCCCTAATTCGCAAACCCGATGGTACATGGGCTAGAACTGATGAAGAGAAAGTCGAGGAATTTGCCAAATATTTTTCTGATGTTTTTAAGCCAAATTTACAATTAAACGACGAAACCGATATACATGATTTTTTAAGTGTACCTTTACAGTTAAGCCCTCCTATTGAGCCAACGTCTCCCAGCGAAATCAAATACGCAATTACTAAACTTAATAATAAAAAAAGTCCGGGTTTTGATTTAATTACCAATAAATTGTTATCTGAGCTACCAAAAAAAGGTTTTTTATTGCTCACAAATATTTTTAACGCTGTTCTTCGTCTGCAGTATTTTCCATTATCCTGGAAATTGGCGCAAATAGTAGTTGTACCAAAGCCCGGTAAGGCACCGGATGAGGTTTCATCCTATAGACCTATTTCCTTGCTCCCGATCCTTTCAAAACTCCTTGAAAAAATAATTTTAAAGCGGTTGAATCCTATTTTAAATGCGGAACATATTGTTCCTGAACATCAATTTGGATTCAGAAAAAGACATTCGACCATTGAACAGGTACACCGAATTGTGCATACTATTCAAGAAAGTCTTGAAACTAAGCAAATATGCACGGGTGTGTTCCTAGATGTCAAACAAGCCTTTGATAAGGTATGGCATCATGGTCTGCTTTATAAACTTAAAAAAATAGTGCCGCATCCTTTGTACCTTCTTTTAAAATCCTACCTTGAAGATCGCACATGCCAGGTTAAAATTCTAAATCAATATTCTGAAATCTATCCTGTATCTGCTGGCGTGCCACAAGGAAGTGTCTTGGGCCCGGTGCTTTACTTAATCTACTCTGCCGATTTTCCAGTTGATAATAGGGTGATAACAACTACGTTTGCAGACGATACAGCACTATTAGCTACCGGTAAAGACAATAGTGAAACTTCGAATAAATTGAAAAAAACTTTATCGGAAGTGGAAAACTGGCTGAGTCGTTGGCGTATTATAGTAAACGAAAGTAAATGTACGCAAGTAGATTTCACGTTGCGAAATTTTACGTATCAGCCGTTAGAAATAAATGGGGTGGTTATCAACCAGGATAAAGATGTAAAATACTTAGGCATTCATTTGGACCGCAAATTAACATGGCAAAAGCATATTACACAAAAAAGAAAACATCTAGATATAAGATTGCAAGAATTAAATTGGCTTCTTGGCAGGTACTCTAGTTTATCATTGGAAAATAAATTCTTAGTGTACAAAATAATTATAAAGCCCGTTTGGACATACGGTTTAATGTTGTGGGGTTGTGCAAAGGATACACACATAAACAAGATACAACGGTTCCAGAACAAGGCTATAAGGCTGATAGTCTCACCGCCCTGGTACGTATCTAACCACACTCTACATCAAGACTTAAATATCCCATATGTGAAAGACGAGATCAAGCGAGCTGCTAAGCGATACATAGGCCGCTTGGAGTCTCACACAAACGTTTTGGCGATCAATCTTCTTGATAATAGTCTTGATGTTCGAAGGTTAAAACGTAGTCGACCGTTTGATCTGGCCTAGTTTTATGTTACTAAAATTTCAGTGAGGTCCATCGCTAGATGCTAACCCCTAACAAGTTATTTTCGCGTTACAGTCCAATTGCTGGATGGCCTTCTGGCCAGTTGTAATTTGTATATATAAAAAAAAAAAAAAAAAAAAAAAAAAAGTTTTTTTTTTTCGTTACAAGATGAAGGGGCGTTTTCTATGCTTCACTTTTTATAGTTCTTAAATTGAAGTTGCACTTAATGAGATTCTTTTTATTTATTTATTTATTTTCCAAATTCATTTTGCATTATTCTTTTTCGTTGTTCTAATAAATTATTTCCTTCATCGAAAATTTCAGTTTTCATTTACGTAAATGTAGTTTTTATTTTTTTTAATTAAAAAAAGAAAAAAATGGCTTCTTACTTTGGTTTGGTTTACCATACCTGCGATTGTATAGCGAATTCCATTTCAACATTTTTCTGTCTTAAAAAAGTACCGGGATTAAATCAGGATTCGCCTCGATTATACACATATATAATATATATATATATATATATATATATATTTAACAGCAAATTTCGCAAGACAGAACGTGAAATGTCACAAACGTGTAATGGTAAATTGAAATATTAAACACCTTATCTACTCAAAAATTCCTTTCTGTAAATTTGTTTTATACCATGGAAACGAGAAAAAAAACCTACATCTTGATATTAGGGGGGGGTTACTCTATATGCTTCGACTAGAGCTTCGTACAATCCGACAGAATTCAGTAGTTGTGTCGAATTTTTTTTGTGCTACGTGGAAAGTAGCGCCAAGGTTATTGGCGGGAAAGAATTGCGGCGCTTCCGCATAAAGTTGTGCTCAAGTATAACCTCGGACAGTGGAATTCAAAAAAAACTACAAAGTATTTTTTTTTCAGCATATAAGAAAAACACACAACATATCGGTGAACAGATTTGCCAAGGTTTGCGCTCACAAAATAGTCATGTTATGACTTCAAACCAAAAAAAGCGCATGGTTTTTCTCGTAGTGGTCAAATTAAGAAATCGAATAAATTCCAGTTAGGTTATTAGCGGGCAAAACCGCAAAATTATACAAATAAAGACAAGACTTCGTTTAAGCCTGGTAACTATGATTAAAAGATACGCTATTACAGAAGAAGATAAGATTAGGACTTTGTGAAATATATGTATGTACGACAAGAGGTGACCAATTTTCTCGATTTTTTTTTTTTAAAAAGTCTAATGCACGCATAGTAAAACGTGATGGGCGAAATTCATAATTTTTATTATTAATTTTTTATTTCTGTAATATAGAATCCTATCAAAAACATTAATTTTAAAAGTAGGAGTCTCAATATTAAGAATACACGTGTTTGTCGACTTCGCTGACAAAAGAATTGAGATCTAAATGGGTGCCAAGTTCTGTAGATAATCCTGAGATTTATATATATAAGAACATACAACATTCTAAAATAAATTAAAAAAAAAAAAGTATTCTTATTTTTTTTCATAGACAACAATGTTTGCTATTTAAAAATATATTATAATATCTTAAATTTGAACAGTCGAATTATTTACACAAAGCAGATAATAATTTAGGATAAATTCTAACGATTTGACTTAGTTTTCACATAGAAGTTATCTTAAATTTGGCTAATGAACTTATCTTCTTTATGTTATGCGCAAGTTACTGTAAGGTAAGCATATCTTACTCTTCCAAAAATTTGATTTTCTGGTAAAAACTAGCCAAGCTAAATCGTTAGAATTTATCCTAAATTATTATCTGGTTTGTGTAAATAATTCGACTGTTCAAATTTAAGATATTATATATATTTTTAAATAGCAAACATTGTTGTCCATGAAAAGAACAAGAGAAAACGTTTTTTTTTTTTTAAATTCATTTTAGAATGTTGTATGTTCTTATAAAAAAAATTCAGGATTATCTGCAGAACTTGGCACCCATTTAAATATCAATTCTTTTGTCAGCAAAGTCGACGACCACGCATATTCTTAATATTCAACTTGACTCCTACTTTTAAAATTAATGTTTTTGATGGGATATTATTACTTTTTCTAAAGAAATTATTATTATTATTCATTAAAATTCCAAATTCAAATCGATTAATCTTCAAAATAGGCTTATAAATGAGCACTTTTTGAAATCGAGTCCGTCTGTCCCCTAACTTTAAAACTACCACCACTTCGGGAACTGCGATGCAAAGATTGTGACAGAGATACGAAAATGACGAGAGGCAAGACAGCGTTTTTCGAGGTGACATACTGAAGAAACGAACCAAGTTAAACAACAATAATAACATATTAATGGTTAAAAGATCAGCGAGCCAGTTATGTTTTTAACGCAGCGAAACTTATCAATTCCCGGAGTTTCTTAAATTTGCATAACTTTACCTCCAGGAAAATCTACCTGTGATATAAACGAAATTAAGCAATAAACGAAATGACGTAAAAAGTATGAAAAGTTCACTGCTTTTCTGAGATTTTTTCCCTTTGTATACACACAATTACCCACCTGGACGCTGAATTTCAACTTTCTAGGTCACCTGGAAGTGGGTTAGGTTTTTGATCTATATTGACCTGTCAGTCGGTCAGTGATAAAAATGACGATTTTCAGACGTTAATATCTCAATAACTGTTTGAGTTGTATTTATGAAATTTGAGGTTCTAGTTAATCTAAGGGGGGTTTTAATAAATAAATCAAATTTCACGTGTTTTAATGAAATATTAAGTTATTAAGGGGTTAAAAATGTGCACCAAATGATTCGTGTAATATAACACACGGCTGCTGCGTCGTCGCCAGTTCCTTTTTCTCCGCTTGAATTTGGCTTGGCACGCTGCCGCGTGTGTCTAGATTATAGTATATCATAGAATTTTAATACAGCATTATAATATAGAGTTTTTTTTTTCCCGTTTTGTTTTATAATTCTTCAGTTTACCCGGAGACCGCTTAAAATAAAAATTAAATTTTCATTTTTCACCGTCCCTTACACGTAGCCCGGATTATCTGAATAATTATCGATGATTGATTATCTCGCATTCATATGGATCGTTAATTTCATGTAATAAATGAGCTGCATAAACAGGAAATGCATTCGAAAAAATGAATTTTTTATTTTTGCGGCTTATTTATTGAATATTTTTGTTTGCGAAACTGCCGATGACGGCATAACCGAAAAAGATAATCGTTTTAAAATAATTTTATATGGCGTTCCAATTTGCTTTTGCATTTGTGGAAATAACCAATACACCGAAAGCGACAATTCTCTCCTCCGATGACATTCGAATTCCTTCCCAAGAATCCGGAAAATGCGATACAAAATGTAGGGAAAAATTTAGTATAAAGTTCGACTATCGAACGACTTTTTAAGAAGGCCGGGGAAAGATGACGCGAACCGAAGATTTAATCAACAACCACGTCATCAGATGGTTATGTAGTACAATGGAAACATTAGATTCATGTACGACTTATTATGCTCCGTTGTCTATTTTACGGCGTATTTTCCAAAAAATGTCACGAATTTTTCTGCGGAGAATATGTGTTGTAGTATACAGAAATCCATGACACGAAAAACCCGCAACATCCTAAACAATGTCGATTATTACATAGAATGGGTAAATCGGATGGCGATCATCGATCGAAAGAATATCAGGGATATCCTCTTTGTCGCAGATTTCCTAAACTTTTTTTTTACATGGAATTATCGATGGAAAGACATTAAAGATGCGGCGAAAAATATTAACGACCCCAAATGCTTAAAATTACCCTAATTTGTCGTGAACTGAAAAGAAGTGAAGTAAATTTCGAATTGCCTGTAGCTTTTGCCGTCGACACATTTACGTGATATGCGCTCGAGAATGCGAATTACGAGATAATGATGCATGCTCAATTCTATAGTTTAACGAATGACGTTGATTTTCAGACGACGGAGGTCTTTTATTACATCGGCGCCTTTATTTGGTAGTATATAAATAATTTCTTCTGATAATAGATTTCGGTGTCGGCTATCTGAGAAATTCGATCCTCAGACCATTGTAAAACTTATTGTAAATAAATAAATAAATGTACTTTTAGACTTTCTTCTCGAAACTTAACCAACGCGAAATTGAAAAAATTTAGTTTGCACCGAGCCATTTCTTCGTAAAACCGCATTCCTATCCGTCGTGTATCTTCGTCCTTCGTGCGTAATTTTAAGATTTCTCTTCAGCCATTTCGAGAGCGTCTGCCTATATTTCTCTGTTAAATTTCTCACTGATAAATCTTAATTGGTCTTAACGAGCTCGTTGAACTAGTTTTTACACTGTCGTGCATACTGGGTCGTTTTTTGTTTTTTTTTTCGTTTTTTTTCTTTCAGCTCAGCTATGTTTTCGTTCATGGTTATTTTATGTTCGCGTGAAGTACTATTTTTTTTTTACAATCTGCCGGTTTCCATCTTAAAGTTTTTTACGATTTCGTTGATTTCGCGAGAGAACGAAAAGAAATAAAATAACAAATGAAAATTACGTAATAATGGCCAAATCTTGCCAGGACACACAAAAATAAATGTGAAAATTCGAACTCTTTTGTGTTCAGGTGTAGAAAAAGAATTTCAAATTGCTAAAACCTTCTTGAAGATAATTTTTTAAAGAGGTGAAAAACGTGTTAAAAACCCCGTTTATTCGGACGGCTAGATTAAATCGTTTTTTTCTTTTCATCGCGGAATTTGTTACAGTTTCTAACGACGCCGATGTTCCGCACCGCCTTACTTGCAGCCAATGATGCAAAATGTTTTGTTTATTTTTTTTTTTTTTTTTTTTTTTGAAAAGGCAAAACACTTAAAAAATGTCCCGCCGTACGTACTTATCAGCACCGATAGAGAGGCCAGTTTGCTTCTCGGTTTCATTCTTTTTTAATAAAAATTTCGAAATTCTCTGCATTCTCTGGCCGTAATACTTTTTCACATCAGTATTGAGGTGTGAATAACAACGGAATTTGTTGTACTTTCTTACATTTCAAATTTTTTCCGAAATAGAATTTGACAAAACTGGGACAAAATCGAAATTTCCGTACAAAAATTGATCTATTTAAAATTTGCTTCGCCGGATATTTATGTAAACGCATTTGTTTTAGGAGTAGTATTGTCTTTTCTTTTACTTTATCGGATTTACTGGCGCCAAAGTGAACAAAGTATATTTTTATATTTTTTTCAGTAACGCGATTTTTCAAACTAATATCTAAAAATAATTGGCCGGATTTTTATTTTTATTATTCATTAAGAAATTTTTTCGTATATGTTCGAGCTCCCGAATTCTCAATTTTAATTTACTTCTGGCTATATTTGAAAGAAAAATCGAACATATTACAGCAACAATAATGTATAAGCATTTTGATAAATAAGTGGTTAGGATACCTGGTTTTCCCCCCTGGAGGCCCGGGTTCGAATCCCAGCATGGGAACCACAATTTGTGTTGAATGATGGCGAAAGCTAGGCATAAAGAAAGGAGAAAAAAAAATATACAGCCGATAATGCGTGTTTAACCCTTAAGTATTGACGCATCGTCTGACAGACTACCGCGATTTTTAAAATTAGCATAACTTATTTAATTTACAAGATGTAATATTTCCTCCCCCCGGCTGTTCTACTCTCTAGTGAGAAGGTAAAAGGCATATGTAAGATGCGTCAGCAAAATATCCCGAACAATAGGATATATATATAGGTAGTTGAAAATTGAGCGTCGTCTGGCAGACTATGCGTCAGTACAAACGTTACTGTTTTCAGTGCCAACTGGTTGATTTTTGTTGCTAGCGTATCAGTTGATTTACGAGTTTTAATTGTTTATATTTTTGTTATCATAGGCTGGTAGAAAAGGAAAGTCGACCATACTTATCTCATCCATGCACCACAGTAAAGCCAAAAGTGGATCTTCAAATTCCCGTACTTGAAACAAGATTTATGACTAATGATACAAACAACACCTGAGCTATTGCTAATAGAGAATAACGAATAGCAGAGTAGATTGAATTCAGCGTGTGGAAGAAGAAAGCACTACCAGCTAGAATAAACAAATTCGAAATAACTTTTCAATTGACGAAAAATGTACATAACACGAAATTTATATCACGCAACACGAAACTGGGGTTATTCAACCTGGGCGCTTTAAATTAAAATTGACGAATGCCAAGAACTTATTGAACAAACAAACAGTGAAGATCTTTTTTCAGTTCATGAAGCTCATCTGCTATCCGGTATTTTTAATGGTGACAGCAGGCTTCGAGTTCCACCCGAGCGAATTGTGCCGTTTAATGAACTACAACACTACCAAAAGATGTGCAAGCGATTTTATAGAAATTGTCAAAATCGAAAAAAAACAAAACTAAAAGCTCATGTCCGCGCGCCATGTAGGCGAAATAATAATGATGGGGTTTTTTCAATTTTTCAAAAGTGGAGATTACAGTAATAACTTTGAAAAACGGACATTTTATCATAGAGATATGTTTTTAACTATGAAAGTATTAAAAAAAAAAAACAACACTTTTCCAATAAATGTGTTATTATGTACTCGTATGGATTGGTAACTCGCGTGCGAACGCGTGCCTATGTGTCTGTATGTGTGTAGTTGTAGACGGAATTTTATGACGTAATTCCGTTTGAACAGACGATGGTATTTAGTTCTGGTTCCTGTCATTCAGCAGCTACTAATGCGACTGCGGATCGTTAGATTTTGAGCCAATTTGGTTCTTTTTGTGAGAGGATGTAAAAAAGGAGGAATTCAGTTATAAAAACTAATCAGGATATTGAATTAAACAAGACATCAACGGACGCGTCGTAAGTATAATTATAAATTGAACTCGGACCTCTTTACTTTTCGTACAAAAGTACATTATGAGATGGATCTTTCGAATGGTGTGTATACAATTACGTGTTCCGTTTTAGTAGAAACGTGAAATCAAACTGTTAATCACAGGTTGATTAAAATTTTTACTGCGGTAAATATAAACAACAGTACAACACTTTTAAATGAGGTACTCATTTTTGCGTGACATATAAATTTTACAAAACGATTCCCGGCCATAAGTCACATCCAAGTCGAAAAAAATTAAAAAACTGTGTACACGTTGAATGGGGGTCTTATCATCTATGTCAAGCGCACACAGAATTTTCGCGAAAAAAAATTACGCATATACATATACACACACACATATATGTGTATATATATATATATATATATATATATATAGTTGTTAGAACGGCTTGGCTTCCGTTAAGGAAGTGTTAGGTTCGAATTTAAATTGAAAAATATTCGTTATTAATCACGTGGAAGGCAATGGCAAACCACCACGTATAATATCATGTGCACGCCAGGTCAGTACACAGCAGACACACACGGGTCTGCATCTGTATATCGGTAAATCAAACAATTACAATATCGGTTGCAAGTGTAGTCTTGCGTGTGTACATATTTGTACTGCATATAAACAATTGCCTAGTTCACAATGCCTACTACAGCTAAAATGTACGAATAGGTTGGTTTCCACCAACCGAATGGTTGAGGAGGTAATGATGATGATATATACAATATAGAACATTGCAGGCTTCTTTAGTGGTAAATTGCATTAACATCAAGTCAATCGATCATATTTAAATGTCTATCTGCTGATTTTATTACCAAAACGGATAATATCGGTAGGGTGTTTCTGCGGCGATTTTTGATTTTTCCGTAATTAACAGAATATTAAATTTCTCCGGTTATTTCAGTGTGCTTCAGCTGCTGATAGTAATTTTAATCTATTCGAGAAGCAGTTCTACACGTACAGGCCAACAATCTAATTAGAGATTAACCAGGTTAATTTTATATCAGTTTTGCTTCGATACCGACCAGTGTTGAAGTACGTGCCTTGCGTTTTGGCCGGAAAATCTATGGAAAATTTCAACTAGTCGGGAAATCATTTTCATTATTGCCGAAGAAGCAATAAGCCGCTTTTACAGGCGCAGCTTCTATCGTTGTTCGTTTTTAATCCAATTAGGGTACGGTTTTCGCGATTTTATTTTCGACACTTTCCTTTAAAAATAGAACGGTATCGCAGGATCGGAAGAGCGGAACGCTCTCCTAATTGAAATTGAAAAGTACGGAAAATGCCTTTAAATGCTGACTATATGTGAAAACTACGATACGCATTTTTAAGCAAAGTTACATTATCCGTTGGATCGTGGAGCGCCTGGTCGTAATCTGTAATGACGGTATGATGCTGCGAAAAATCGACCAAAAACACTATTACAATAGAGCGAGAGAGTCTGCATTGAAAGAATAAATTAATAATTCGAAACAAATAGTGAAGTGTGTAAAAATGTAACTGAAGGCAGATTTGGGTGGTCAAGAAACAGAAATAAAATCGATGCGGAGCCTGAATTTTTTGCTAAGGAAATGGTATCGAAAGCGAATGGATTGTAAGACTTATAATCACCTCGGAGCAGGTGACAACTGGTTTTCGAAAATAAATAGATAAACGAAAAACACGTAGTCGGTGAGCTAAAAAACTATTTTAGAAATAGAACAGTCAACTTTTAGTCAAGTTGTTGGCAGCAGTCAAACATCTTTCAGACCTTCGCCATAAGCCAAATCTCTAACATGACGATTAAATGATTTGTCGCTGGTTTTTTATTATAGATACAGGAAGGGAGCCTTTTTGCGAATAATAAAATCCGAAATGTCGTATTGTGTTTCCGATTATCTGCAATTCTCGATCGGGGTTGATTTCAAATATGTCTGTAACTAATGTAATTGATCACTTAAATCATCGTTACTAAGAAAATATATTTTATTTGCCGATTCGTGTAATATGTTAGCTAATATACCTCCTCTTCGCATTTGTCAAGAATGAATTTTGTTCATTTAGTCAATTCTGGAAAATATATATAACGAAAATTATTAGAAAAAAAGTATTCCGCAACTGTAAACATTACGTAATTTGAGTAAAAAAAAGTAGTAAATTATATAACCAAAAGTAAAAGGAATACAATATACGATAGATCCAGGTAAAAATTAATTCAACAAATTCAGTTAACAATCGTCTTAAAAATAAGCCTTAAAATACGCGCTAATAATATATATATATCTACATATATATATATAAAAATCCCGTGTCTTTATGTTTGTGCGGGATACACTCGGAATTTACTTAACCGATTTTGTTATAAAATTTTGAAAGTACATGCGCAATTTAATCCAACTCTTAAGAGATAGGATACTTTTTGTTTTAATTATTTACATAAATATTTTTGTTATATTAAATAATTTAATCGATCAATTAAAAAAAACAAATTTAATTGTTGGCTATTATGTTTTAATTATTTACATAAATATTTTTGTTATATTAAATAATTTAATCAATCAATTAAAAAAAAACAAATTTGACAATTTTATTTTTTTTTGAGTACCAACTACTCTTTTCGTGGCGACTTTTGTGTATCGTGCGATGTTAATCGAAATGCAACCATGTTTATCGCTGGCGCATGGCGTTTTTATCGATGAATGATAAAATAAACGTTTTTTCGCTGTCGTTTACAAAAAAGGTTCGTGGAATATATGTATGTATGAATGTAGAATTAATGTGTGTTGATGATGCAATAGTTCCCCATTATGTAAAATACATAGATAGGGATGGTGCATCTTTGTTTTCGTCTCTATCTTATTTATTATATAATAATGAATTATTCGGAGTAGAAGAAAATGTATCGTACAATATTGTTGTAAAAACTTGAAGAGATTTAAGCAATATACTCTATTGGACTTAATGGGGAATATATAAAAATAAAATAAGAGTATTTAACTGATATGTCAAATGTTCGAGAACTTTTAGGCCAAAACCGCCGTATAAATTTTTTAAATTAACCGTTTAACTTTTTTTTTTAATAATTTGCTACAAGAAATATTAAAATCTTTACTCAACCACTGTTATTTTGATTTTATGATAATAAATTAATTTTAATAAAAAGCTCGAGACAGAGTGGTTGAAAGATATGAGTGAAGATGTCCTCTTAAACGTGTAATTTTATGGGAGATCACCGTGTGAATATAACTTGATTTCTTCAAAACGGTGGCTGTGTGTGTTGTTTAGTTGAGCAAAACTTTTTGTTAGATTACAACGGACAGGCTATAGAAAAATCGACAATCTTCAGCTAAACGTGAAACATGAAGACTATTTTTTGTTAGACGGTGATAAACATCTTTCACCCAAAAGAGAGAGAAAGAATCTTTACGTAAATACAATTCCAGATAAAACAAAAATTTTTTAATGAATTTCCAAGTATAAATTTAAACGGACATTAATACACGGGCGAAGCCGTGGGGCACAGCTAGTATATATATATATATATATATAAAAAAATACATGAATTATGACGTAATTCTTAGACCGGCCCCCATTAGAAAAAATGTACCAATTTTATGCAACGAAAAAATGTCCTAATTTTATGTAATGAAAGTTAAATGTTAGGATAAGATTTTTGTGATTATGTTGTGTTTTTTTTTGTGTCGATGTCGGTAATAATGACGTAAAGTTTGATCATTTTATACAAAGTATAGAAGAGAAAGAGATAGAAATGGAAGCAAGAGGGGTCATGAGGCAGAGCCCCTTGCGAGGCCAAAGTGGCCGAGTTTTTATATATGTATATGTATTTTTTAAGAGTAATATTCCACCTTTAGTACCAAAAGAGAGGGGGAAAAAAAATTAAAATTTAAACACCTTGAGTGTTGCATAGCGGATGTAGATCGGAAATTAGGACGAGAGTCGAGTAAGCCAGAACAGTGTCTTTGAAAATGAGATCCTTCTTCACTAGTAAAATTCTCAGTATCTCCGGTTCCGTGAATATTCAAGTGCTCTTCTGTGGGAGTAGAGGCATGGACGCTAACCGGCTGCGAGCCTTTGAAATGTAGATTTTTAGAAGGATCTTGAAAACAGTGTACGTCGACCACACACATCTAATCGGGACGTCCTAAAACAAATGTATCATCAAAACCAGGAGCTGCATACAATTTAAAAAAAAGAGGAAAACAACTTCCTTAGCGCTTATCATGCACAATTTGAGAATACAAGACCCCGCAGATAATAAAACGGAAGATCAAAGCGAATACCTTAATTTTAAAAAGCGTACGAAAATGGGCAGCGAAATCAATTTGTAAACTGACATATTTAGCTATGAACTTATTCGCAATTGTAGCTAATCTCCGAAAACAAAAATAAAATAGAAATACATATTGCCCGAATATCTCAAGAAGACCGTAAGTAGGAGATAGAAAAGAAGTGTTAGTAAAGCTGAAGGTAGTATTGAGTCAGAAACTGAAGTGTTCATCTTTACCGATACTTTTCTCTCTTTTTTTTTTTTTTTTTTCAAATATATTCAAATAATAATGTATCCTACATTTGTCTTTTTTTTCTATCCCTCTTTGCTAGCCATAATTTCAAGGAAATATCGTTTTTGGCATATTTTATTTAAGGTTTCAGATGTTTAATTATGTTTATTCGTTACCAAAATCAATCAACAACTTTAGACTTGCAATACGAAATAACCTCGCCCAGTTACAAAAGTTATTTCGTTAATTTAATTTAAAAAGACAAACATTATTTAAATAAATATACCATCCACGAATGTAATTCTAATCACATCCTTTCCGAACGTTCCACACAGTCGTCTCTGCATCTGTTCTCTCCTTTCCTTCGTTAACTGTGGTCGCACCCCTCGTATCATTCAACCATCCACGAATGTAATTCTAACCACATCCTTTTCGAATGTTCCACACTGTCGTCGCTGCATCTGTTCTCTCCTTTTCTTCGTTAACTATGGTCGCTCCCCTTGTATCATTCACTGATGCGATATCTGACCGCATACAAATCGAAATAATTAATTCAGCAATACTTTTCTTTCTTGTCGAACCAGGGGGTCAATGCTTTTTGTCAGCGAGCCCAAATAGAAAACAAGAAAAAAATTAATATACCAACGTATTTCGTAGTAATGTACAATATTTTCATAGTAAGAAAATTGAATGGAACGCGTGCATAATTTCTGGCTTTTGCGTTGTGGATTATTTACTAGTTGAAATTAATGTCGCCTGACGACAAGTGTTTCTCGGCGTTTGAACAAGAGGAAAGATTTAATATTTACGGAAGTGGCCTTTCTTTTTTCTCCAAATGTAAAATTAACGTGTAACCACATTACGCGCGGTTGAGTAAAAAAACTTTCTATGCTTAATGGCATTGCGCTAAAAGTAAAAATATAGCGTGTGTTAGAATTTGTTGATCGCTAAATATACATATGAATAATATTTTCTTACAGTGTCCTAAAGTTGTACAGTATATAATTGCACTTATACTAAACGTTATGAGAACAATTAAACGTAATTACAATTTAACAGTGTGAAATGGTACGCTTAGGATGGCTTAAATTAAAAATCATACAAGTTCCGCTTTGAAGTTTTTCTAATAATTTCGTATAGTGGCGAAAGTGCCACGGCGATTCTGTGATACATTTAAATAGCAACGTGTCACGGTAAACGGGGATGACCAATGATTGATTGATTGATTGATTATTCGATGAGATTCGTATTTCGCATGAAAAATTACAAATTTATCTCTGCTAATCATTTCGCATGCGTGTAAATGTATATTGCTGCCCTCTTGCCAGGCTATCATCGGGATGCTCGACTCTCCAAAATGTTCCCATATGTTGATTTCTCTCGTTCCATACATTATGGTACGATTCCCGTATATAGAAGTAATGTATCATCAACTTCCGATGTTGACCCTTGATTGGTCTTTGATAAAGTATTCAAAAAGGGACCCCGAAAAAAGTTTCGCGCGAAAACTTCCTCGTTATCATCATCTGTACAAAGGGCTTTGTATCTGGACGTTAAGCAATCGAAAATCTATTGTTCGCGAAAATATTGCTCGGTCCAGTTAGGTGGTCCGGAAAATATATAAAACCGGCCGATATTAAGGTTCTTATGGTTTTCCTGAGCGAGGGGGGGGGGGGTAATGATTCTTATTAAAACCGGAAGTCGGCTTTCTGTCGATGATGCCCGAAAACAGGAGGGACGGCGCTACTGATAAATAGAGTAGATCACGTCAGTGTTAACGAGGTGTGTGCATCTTGCGTGAAATTCGAGGAAATTTTTGGCTAAAAGTGCAGGCAGTGATGAGCCGTACGTGTTTTTCGGGGCGACAGTGGGTGTGTGCGGCAAAACCGAGGCGGTATCTACAAAGTCGTATATCATCCTGCTAAATAGATTGGCTTTGACGGTGGCGCTCGATCTAATTAGTAGAGCTACCGCAATGCAAAACTGTCTGCAGGAGGGAAAAAAAAGACGGAGTGGGAGGAGGAAGAGGAATAAAAAGAAAAATATGCCTGCACTACTGCGAACCGAGTGTGTGTTTGCTCGTGTGTTGTTCGGTCACTAATTAAGCTAGCGCCTTTATTGAGATGTTCCGAAATTACAAGTTTATTCATCATTTGCGTCTTTTTCAGAATTTCCATCTTGCGTCCTTTCCTTTTCCGTCTAGTAGCGGATTGTCCGCTGGTCAAATAAGCCGGTCGCGTTCCGTCTTTGTCAGTCCTTTTTTTTAATTTTTTCGGTTTCCGTAGTTTGCGTGCAGTCGCATTCGCCCTGTACACGTCAGCGACGTTATTTTCAAAAATTAATGGACTTCATATGGAACTGACTTGTTGTTTACCGACTTTTCTATAGCCGAACGACGGATTAGTTAGTTGCAGGCCGCTTTACACACACAAGGCCGGCTCTCGGCAATACGCTCTCTACCTATACACGTCCTAAAGGTAATTTGTCTTCAGAAAACGACTGATTCTTGATTAGTGTTTTCATGCAGCCAGCAGCAACTGGCTCGGTTCACGCTATCTCCGCGCAATAATATGACCAGTTCGGCCGCCGTGCCCTCTCTAATTGCGTTATATTTTATTTATTACAACATCCCTATAAGTCAATCAATCTCATTAATTATTATCGTTTCAGAAAGTATTTTACATGTTACAGAAACAAATTCGCGTCCATTTCGTGATGCCCTCATCGCGTTGTCGATCTTCCGGAGTTATTATACAGCCAGCTACCGCGTAATTGGTTAGTCAATTGTATTCCGCTTTTCATTGGAACATCCCGTTGCCATCTCGTTGAAAACGCTCGGGGGGGATTTCCGACGAACAACGTCTAAGACGGTTCGACATCTTTTTTGTAATAGTCGCTTGATTTTTTTTTTTCAGCAATACCTTTGTCGCCCATCAAAAGAAAAGCGTAGAAGTGTCGTCAGTTAACAGCCGCAGTTGCTATTATTTTTTGAATCGCCTTTTTTTTTCTTTTTTTTTTTTTTTTTTTTTTGTTTAAACTATATAGGAACGTGTTATGTAAATGTGGATAAAAAATTTATCTAAAATATTCTCTTATGAGAATTAAAAAATATAAAGTAAAATGCAATATTATCGGCACTTATAATATATGTATTTTTCGCAAAATATTCGCAATAAAATTATCAAAAAAAAAAAAAAGGAAAATTATACAAGAAACCATATTGCAAAATATTAAAAAATAAATATAAATAAATAAAACTGAAGAACAAAAGGATATGAAATAATAAAAAAACGAACCATTGCTAGTGAAAAACCATATCGATAGTACTCCGATTATATTTGCCCCGCAACAGGTTTCCAATTACGACGAAACGTAACATTGAATTTATGTGCATCTACGTGTGTAAACGAAACAGTTTAATGTTTCTTTTAATTGTTCCAGTAATACGCAAAATGCGTGTTGCTTTCGTATTAAACTAAAGATATCCTGTTTCAACATTCATAAAAGAATCGTTCTTAAAAGCCGTGCATCTAAAACGAAGTATGTTTTTCATATACAAAATCATTCGTTTTAATGAAGCAATATATATATATCCCCTATAACTTTAAGATAACCGATTACCCTAGGCCGCAAAACACCTAAAAAACCGTCAGGAATATACAATATGGTATTTTAAACGACCTTAAAAATCACCTTTACAAAATTCACAACTCATCACCGGATACACCTTTAAAGGGGAAATTTAAGATATTAAAATAAAATGCAAAAGTCCTTTCGTAAAATCAAAAAATGACGGTTATAAATCGACCCCCCACCCTGGGAGGGGGGCAAAAAAGAAGTTCAGGTAAGCCTGAGTTATCTCAAACATATACATGAAGGAGGACCGCTTTACAGGAAAAATATAGCCGAGCTTACGGCCTTTGGGACGCCGAAAGCTTGAAGTTTTGAAAAAAATATTTTTTTCCCCCAGGCATATTCGAAAGATCACTCTGTTTATCGGGAACCAAACCGTATTTCAGTTTCTTGACCGAATTTTCGAAAGTAGTGATAATTTCAAAAATCGCAAAAATTTACCCTCTTTGCGGCGCGAAAAAGATAAAAATTTCTTTGTTTCGAATTTAATATTATGTGAATATAAATATTGTGGTTAACGTTAACTTGACATACCTCAGCGCATGAAACACCATGCTTGACTGAACTTGTTTAATGTTAAATCATAATCTATTGACAATAATTTGTTGTTGAATTAGGACATTTTAAATAGTAAAATGGAAGATTGCATAATTAACTTCTTCATGGCGAATCGTATTTTTTTTTTTTGGAATATCGACAAAAAGGGTATCCCCGGTTAAGATACGGTCTTTTTTCTTTTAATGTTTTTTTTTTTCTTTGGCGGGATTGCCAGCTGAGAACTTCTTTCAATGTTGAAAAAAAATATTGGATAAAACATAAAATAAAAAATAAATCCCAAGTACCAAAAAATTTAATTTTTTCACTGTGCCACGGACTACAAAAACAACATTTCTCGCATCTTTTTTTTTTTTTCTTTTTTTTTCTTTTTTGCATAAACGACGGGACCATTTTGAAATTACACATAATTATAATTGAGTGCCTTTGTTCTTTTTTCTGCATTGAAAACAAATTTTTGAGTTTCGTTTATGTAAATGAATCAATCAGATGAACCGTTTTTTTTTTTTACTATTTCTCGATATATTTTATTTTTCGTTTTTTACGATTTGATTTACCTTTAGGTGCCCGAATCTGACTATAATGGCCTTGGTTTATTGCAATTTTTACTAAATAGTCGATATGTTTCTAACATACCATGTACAATTCTATTCCAGTCTTAACAATTACCGTTACAACTAATTTTTAAATATTTTCCCGTTTTCGTTTTCGTTATACCGTGAATTGTTCTAAATCATTCTCAGTATTAAGTTATTTAATTTCTTGATATTTTCTGATGATTTACTCTTTAAACTTGTTTTATTGTCTTTTTCAGTCCTGTCACTTTCCTTTTTCATCATTTCATACTTTTTGCTGCAAACGTGTGATTGTTTTTTTTCTAAATCGCCCAGTTTTTTTAAATTTTATTCACTGCCTTTAATACTAAACGAGTTTTACTTAGTCCCTTTTAAATGTTACTCAAATTTTTGTTTCTTTCCGACGTTTTTTTTTTTTTTTCATCTATACGTTAAACCTTACTTTTTACGTTTACATCATCATAAGTTCCTGTTATATCAATGAATACTGTAATTGTGTATAAATCAATATATTTATTTGTAAATATTCTCTATAATAATCTTAATTTCTTTATGAAAATTGTTATAAGTGAACTTAAGGCAACCGTTTTTCTAGTTTTAATCCAAACAGAAAGAACAAAAAAAAAAATTAAAAATTTAAGTTTATTGACTTAAAAAAAATTTAAAGTATACACCATTAGATTAATAAGTTATTTATGCCGAATAAATCTGTATTAACTTGTTAAATACACTTTTTGCTCTTAATATTAAAAACAAATTCTTAAGCTCCAGACAAAAATTAAGAAAGAGAAAAACAAATTATTCTTCATTGGTTTTTTAACGACGAATTTAGATAAAACTAGTGTATAAATGTGCATTGTTTTCAGTTTGTAATAAAAACATAAACATTTATTCTCCAACGTATTTTTGTTTTTGTTTTTTTCTGGAACTTTGAATTTTGATGTATATATGTCGCACTAAATATCAATAAGGCTTTTATTTACTGCGTCTGATAAGGCAGGTGGGATTTATACAGCACTGGACTTCGAATGGAATAAGCGCAAAAATATTCGTTATCGTAGTCGCAGTTTTTTTGTTTTTTTTGGTATATTTACATTAAACAATTTTGACAATATTTTTTCACTTCTGATTTTCATGTAAACGTTTTTGTTATTTTTAGGGGAGAAAAAAACTTTAATAGTGAAATCAAATAGCACAAAAAATGTTGCGTTTAGTCTTCTATAATTGCCTCCTGTTAGTGACCGTGAAATCCGACTTAGAGAGTTATCTTTTTCACTTCAATTTAAAATTGGACGATTATTATGACGCGTTGCTGCCAGTACGAAATCATTCGTACGCTTGTCAGTGTCTTTGTTTTTGATCTGCTAAATAAACGAAATCCTAAATTTAGTAGGCGAAGTGGGAATTAGGCAAAATTCCGGAAGTTACCGATGGATTTTTTACTAAAAATAAATTCATCTAGTCCAGTCCACACATCCGGTGTGCTGAACATGGCCTTTTTTTCTCTCTTAACTCTAGTTACGCTTTTGTGATTAATCTTACTCTCTGCGATTCAAGATGTACCACCGGTAGTGTACGCAGGTATTTAATTTATACGACGTATTTTGAAATTTGCTCTGTCGCGTCTGACAATGAGATGCAAACATTAAGACGTTTTGGAGACTGAAAAAACACTTCATCGTTTCCCGTACAGACTACACCATTCGCAAAGGAATTTCTTCGGTTTTATACTAAACAATTCACAAACGAATTTCAGTTTTATAATAAACGATTCTCATAAATGGACTTTGATTTTGTTCCAAACAATTTACAAGGTTTTACATCATTTAAATTTCCTCAATAGGTTTTGATATATCGAATTCGTTCAAAGAGTTGAATCGAATGTCGCGTTTTAATTGCTCGGGGCCTGTTTTTTGTTCGTAATATTAAGCTACACTATGAAATTATATTCAAAACGACAACATTTCCCTTCATTTTCTTTACACAAAAGTCTTATTTATGTTTCTTTTTCAGTGTTAAATAGTGTCGAAAAACAAATACCCTCGCAATGACTAACTTTAGAACTTTTTTTTTTCTTTTATTTTTTATGGCTACGGAATTTGCCAAACTTTAGAATATAAATTTTGGGAGTTATAATCAATGGCTCGGAAAAATATTAACTTCTCGAAAACCGTTCGGATACCGAATATGATTCTTTTTTTTTTCAGACGCACGTATAATAAATCTGCATTAGTGAGGTTTATTCGGTTTGGTTTTTGTTTTTTTTTTCTCGCTTTAGTAGTTGATTTTTAAAAGATTAATGATGCTATGGAAAATACGTTAATTTCCCTCCCCTTTTATACCGCGAAATCGGTTTTAATTTATTTTGTTGGCATTTATTTCTCTGTTCACTTTTATCAGAATTTTTAGGCGGAAAATTCTCCGGTATAAATCGCTCATTATCGAAAAATAAATCGAAAAATGTTTTTTACCTGAAATAATTACTAATTTTTTAAGATTATTTTTCAATTTCATTTCACGTAATCTTTCAATGTACTTTTTTGATGAATCGCACGAAATGTGTGCGGTATACGACCCTGATCGATTATTTTCTTAGCATTTTCTTTCTTTTTACTTTCTTTTCAGTTCGTGTAATGTTACTATTTGGTTGTAGAGAATTTAAATCTCTGAAAACTGTATTACTATCATTTTTTCTTTCTTATATTTTATTAAATCTAAAATTCAAACTGTAATCGCTCTCTCCGTTCGTTTAAGTTTAATAATAGTTTCAGTTAATTTTTTCACAACGAATTAAATTGCTTAAATTTACTATTTTCAAATCTTTTACGGGGTGATTACAATCAAATATTATTCCATTATTATTACAACCATCATTATCTTCCGTAGTGTATGTCTTAATTTTAAAAGTCACATCCGATAAAAATGTATGCAAATAAAACTTAAAATTACCATATTCGAGTACGAACTGCGCGTTGAAATACAGTTTAAAAAATAAATAATATGTTATTGCAATATTACATCATTTTTTATACCCGGTAGGAAAAAAATAACCATTCCATTCGTTCTAGAACTTTATGAAAAAGAATAGTAAAAAAATCTGTCACGTTAGACAAAAAAAAAAACCGTCTTACTAATGCATTCCTCAATTTACAGTACTTCATGTACCTGGCAATTGATCGAAATTTCTGATTTACCGTTTGTTTCATGGCTCAGACCCCTCCTACAGGTTCTTTGAAATTTTTCAGGATTCGAATCGTTTTCAGCTTTATATCTAATTTTTGAAATCTAATATTGGTTTTATCGAACAAATTCAGAAAATTGAAGGAAAATTTGAAAAAAACACCGGAAATATTCTAATAACTGCTTGAATTAAATAGACCGAAATTCAGAATAAATTTATTTCTTTTCGAACTTTAACAAAAGAAAAGAAAATTTACATTTTTATGAATTCTATGGAAACGACTGTTTTTTATTTGTTTTTATTGTAATGTTCAAACATTGCATATACAATAATTGACTACAAAGCTTTATAAATAAATATATTTCATGATAATACACACACACACACACACACACACACACACATATATATATATATATATATATATATATATATATATATATATATATATATATATATATATATATATATATATATATATTAATTACAACGTAATTCTTAGACTACCCCCCATTCGAAAAAATGTCCCAATTTTATGTAACGTTTATTATATTTTATAAGATTTTTGTTATTGTTATTTAAAAAATGTCACAATTTTATGTAACGAAGTATGTAACGAAAAATGTAATGAAACAATATCTTAATTTTATATAATGAAAGTTAAATGTTAGGATAGGATTTTTGTGATTATGTTATTTTTTTTGTGTTGATGCCAGTAAGAATTACGTTGTAAATTTTGATCATTTTATACAAAGTATAGAAGAGAAAGAGACAGAAATGAAAGCAAGAGGGGTCAAGGGTCACAGCCCCTTGCGAGGCCAAAATGACCGAGTTTTTATATATATATATATATATATATAAATATTTTCCTAACCCCTCCCGAAATTTTGGTCTAGATAAGCCCCTGGGGTAAAGCAACAAACAAATAAAATTAAAACTAGCGATAAAGAGATAGTCAGAGATCGATATAACCGATAAAAAAGTCGCACAATTAAACTTCATCTAGTCGCATTTTGAAAACGAATAAAGCATATAAAATAAAATATAAATATAAAATATTTAAAAAAATCATAATTAAATATATAAATTTAGTAATAATATTAAATGTTAAATAATGGCTTATTAATAATATTATTCTTATATTCATTAATAAAATAACTCTCGGCGAATTCCAAATTTTTGCTATTTTTAATTATTTTTAATATTGTTAAATCATCATTTACATGTATGTTACTGTTTGTAGAATGTTTCTCGAAAATTAAATGTTTGGAAAACGTTGATTTATCAGTGTTTAATATCGTATTTATGTGAGCTCCTTAAATCTTACGTCCTATATATGTACTCTTTGAAGTGTTGGGTAAATTAATTTATTATTAGTTGTAAATAATTAATCCATCTAAATAGTGGGGGGGGGGGTAGTCATTTCGTCTTTAGCTGAAATTTGTAAACAATAAAAAAAAAAAAAAAAAAAAATCCACGTTGTTACGGGAATAGACCACCGTTAATTATTTACGTTATTATAACTGTATCTGAATTGCATGTGATTTTGAAAAGGCTACTGGGCCCACGAGGAACCCCTTCAAAATCCCATGTACTTTCAAATAGTGGTCCATTCGAGATGAATATATAATTACCTATATATTCATCCCACACCTTAACATCAGCAAGTCTACGTACCTGCTGACGGGTATACCATTTCAGTTCTTATTGGCTACCAAGTGCTCGTAAGTTGTTCAAATTTAACGTGATTCAAGTTCCGGAAATCTATATATCACATCTACATTATTAAATTATATCTACGGCGAAATATTACTTACAAAATATTTGGATTGTGCCATCCTTAACCCGGTAGTTTGTCTTTCCGTTGATCACAATCATGCCCCCCGGCGCACCAGTAATTTCTCTTATCTTCTCATTTTGATTTTCTCATTAATAAAACACAAAAAATAATCATTACTTTTAACAGAGACAGTTCCACCGCGTGTGATCGCTGATCGGCCACGCTCTCTTAACTCTCGCCTCTTATCGCTTTAATCTCTTCATCGGTGCGATAAAGTGCCGGTGAGCATGATTTATTTCTCTATTGATCTTCTATTAATTTTTATTGTTATATATTAAATTAATATTATTACGGAAAGTACAAATATATACCGGAAATATAATTTCCGTTACAACGTACTACTCGTATAATTTTAATGGAAAATTAAATTTTACGGTGACATACTGTTTTCCCTTTTCAACTTTTTGTTGATGATTCACGTGTGTGTGTGTGTGTGTGCGTGAATGTGTATTTATATTAGCGATTGAGTTCCAAAAATTTTTAAATGAAAATCAAACGAGCATGCTAGAGGCTCATTCAAAAAGTTTTTTAGCCTTCAAAATGCTCTATCTTGTATTCAAATTATGCTCTAGCTTGTGTTCGAATTACTTTATAAAGTCCAATTCGGAAAATCGAAATTTCACGTAAATATGCAACCTTTTAGTAGCTCCCGATCGGAGAAAAAGGCTTTCTTTTTATAACTTTCATAGGGCAAAGAAAAATTGGAAATGAAATAGCGATTGAAATTTTTTCTCTCCGTTTCAGTAAAAAAATGTTTCTATTTTCGTATTCTCAAACGGACGCTAGGAAATTTCGCGATACGATGCACCTAAGTTTCAAGACGTCTCAGCACATCAGAATGTAAGTCACGCCGAACAAAATTTTTCCCGAGAAATATGAGAGAATTCCAAAAAAAAATCGAAAATTAAAAACTTTTTTCTTCTTTCTCCCGCCGAATCGTCGGATTCGGTTACACTGACACTTAATTTTTCAGTGTACCTTTAATAACATTGAAATTCAACTTGTAATTCTCAGTCTTGTAGGAGGTTAAAAAGGAAACTACGAAGAAGAAAAAGAGACGGGGAAGTGAAAAAACTCGTAGCTCTTAATAAGGCTTTGAAATTCGTGTAGGTCGTAAGTAAACACATAAATTTCGTGAATACGTAGATGATCGTTTTTTCTTCGGAGTAGCGCTTGTTGTTCGTTATGATGTTTCAGAAACATTAAGAAAGATCTAACACGTTTTTAATTATACGAGATCGATCGTGTTCGAGTTTTGCTGGGGGACATCTGCGCTCTGAATGAATTATTGGATAAATTATTTATACATTTCCGTTCAGTTGATTTTAAAAATTCCACCCACCGACGACGATACATCGCTAATAAACCCGGTAGAAAAAAATACACATCGGCGAGACAATCGTTCACGCGCAAACATTTTAATATACGCGGATGCATGAAATTATTATCAAACAACATTTCAGTATCCCGACCGGTATTTATAATATTACATGATACGTGCAGCCCGTTCTTTAGGTCACGCGATAAAGACCGTGATTGGACACGGACACTTTGCGTTCGAAAAGCGATGCCGAAAAGTTTAGACTTCAACTCATATTTATACATTCCGCGATTCGATGGAAGTAATAGAGCGATTAAAAAATTAGTTCATTTCAAAAATTAGTTCACTTTAAAATTTAGTTCGTTTCTAACGAACGCAACCGCTAAACTGCTCGGCTACGTAAATTATATATATATATATATATAGCTTTCACGCAAATTCCTTTCTTCTGTAGTAGGCGATATTACTTTGTCAAGCCTTATGTATATTTTCTCCGTTAGGTCGTTTTACAATGTTCTAACTGCAGAAGCTTTTTTGCAGGAAGCACGCGAGTTTAAAATCGTCAACCGGTTAAAACACACACGGATAATCGCGGTTTTACTGTATTTCTTTTCTTACACTTTATTAAGTTGATTTATAGTATTTCAAGTTGTCATAATTCTATTATTTCGACTGTACCGTTTTGCAGTGTCGTATCCTTATATTATTATATTCCGATTATCGCCTTTTTAGTTTTATTCCAAACTTTCCGACAACTCCTCCGTTTCAGATATATATATATATATATACATACATTATTTATTTACCTTACATTCCGGCATCCGAATATAATAATGCTCTTTGCGATAAATTCTCCGTATGCATTACAGAGCGATGCTGACAAAAGGGTCTTTTCAATCCTATTTCTTGTTTTGAAACGTTTCAATTCTGTACTTTCTTCAGCGTGGACGACGCTATGTATCGAACATAAAGCTGTTTTTAAAACACCGAATTATTTCTCAATTTCAATTAATACGAATGGCATAGCTTCATCCGGATGAAACTGTCGCAAAACATAATCGATGATGAACGACGGTATTGACACATGTAGAAATTCGATAATGTTAAAAAATTGACCGGACGCCACGTATATGTATTTGTTTGGATAACTTTTCATCTTAAAAACTCGTGTAATTTGGATTTGATTTTGTTTTCGTTTCATTATTGAATTTCGTTATAGTAAGTATTTCTATCCTTTCCGGGAGTATTTGCCGCTTAATTTTCAAATAGTCGCGAGATTTCTTTAGTCGAGTGAAAATCCCTCCACTTTTTTTATTAATATTAAAATTTTCGAGAAAATTTTCCGATTGCAAAGATTTTTTTCTTCCTCATTATTAAATCCATGTTGCGCGAGTTTTCTACAGTTTATGGTATTATAGTTGTTATTTTTACAGTGAAGCATTTTTACGGACACGCGACTTTCGGAGAAAAAAGCTAGAGAGTATCGTTCGAGCCGAAAACGATTTATTCTTGTTTTATGGATTATTCGTGTTCGCCGGTTAATAGACACCGTCGTCACAGGCCACGGTACCGGGAGAGTTCCATTTCACGACCGGCCGGGGATTAGTCGTTAAACTTCTAAAGTGTTATTAAGAAATGTGACACGTTCAGAGTTCGACAAGTTCTTGATGATTTGATTGAACGATTCCGGAGCAATTTGTTGATGGAAGCACTGGCGTGTTCGCCGTGCCGTGTGAAATTTAGAAGCGGCTAAAATTTTCAAAAACCCTCTTACTCCGTTCCGTGCGTGAGGAATGAATATCGGCTCTTACGCTGAAGCGCAGATATCGGCGAATCGGTGGTGTCAAAATGAGCAATTATTCGTACAGAGAATTGTGACATTGATTGATCTGTTCGCCTTAAACAACCAAACAGTATAACTCTACAATTTCGTTAAAATTACCAAATGATGACGTAAACTGATTTATAGATGTGTACCTACTACTAAAAGTTAGTCATAATCTCGTATATTCGCAAAGTTCCGCCGTGATTATTATCCTTGGTTCGCGGCTTATGCATAATGTGAAATTTTCTGCTAGTTGCGAAAGAGCAAAAAAAAAAGGAACGTGAAGTGATACAAAACCCTAAAGTATAATACCAGAAAAATATAAACTAACTGCCGGGCGATGGATAAGCAGTAAAAGGTGCGCCTGTTAAAATTACGTAGCCGGAGAATTACGGTTTTTATGGGTTTTTTTATGGTTAGAAACATTAGCTCAATTTGCCACTATCTATTCTATACCTAAACACTTACTTTAAAAATAATCAAAAGAAAGCAAGAAAAAAGGAAATAAAAACTAAACCCCCAAGAAATCGAAACAAAAATTAAAAGTCAAGTAAATAACTTTAAATAATTTAAATGATAATCCCCTGTAGCTTTATTTTCAGGAAGTTGAATATGGCAACTAACGGGGTCCATCACAGCATATGTGATTAATGTGATAGGGTGGGAAAGTACCTGCGGACATAAAAATCTACCGTCCATGTCTTTTCGGTGCACTTCGCGTTTCCCGCAATTAAATAAAAGATTGTTCGCGGGAATGTCGTCGGTAATTTTCCTCAAAATTCAGCTTAATTCTAGCATGTCCTACTTGCAGTCTGAAGATCTTGGCGACTAAATACCATTTTTTTGTAATTTTGGTCCCAGTATCATCGACTTGAATTACGCAACACTACCGTTTTCATTAAATTTATCTCAACTATTTTTTCCTGCGAATTCTAAAGAATGTTAATTAGTTTTTGATTACGAATCTTCTTTAGGCCGAAGGAAACTTCAATTTTTCCTCGAAAAATTTTCAATCTCGCCCCTTGTACATTTTTTCATTAAAAAAAAAAAAGCTATACTCGCGGTACATTTTAAAATATTCTGTCACGCGTTCCTACGAAGAAGAATAATAAACGTTAAATTTGAAAAATTAATGAAAAAAAGATAAATAATCAATCTCTTTTGTTCTCGTTCATTTTATTTTACTTTTTTTCACATTTTTTTTTTTTTTTTTGTAAAATTTACGGCCTATTAAATATATTGAGCTAGAGAAGCTTCTTGTTTGTCTTATTTCATCAACTTTTCCCAAGATAAGAAAATTTCACCTTTTTAACCGACTTCAAAAAAGGAGGAGGTATTCAATTCGACTGTATTTTTTTTTTTTTTTTTTTTTTTTATGTGTGTTACCACAGAACTTTCTTCTAGATGAACCGATTTTCACGTATAATTTTCTCTATTAATAAAATACCGATTTATTTACTTTTGAATATTTTTCCAAAAAACAAAATAATGCAAAGAAAAATAACTTGTGCATTTTTGTTTTGTTTTATTTTTTTTTTGTTATCACTTTTAATTCGTTTCTTTTTCGCATATGTATTGGGAATATTAAACGATTCACACTTTAGCGTTTTTCATCGGTTTATGTTGGACGGAAAATCAGCGTGATTTCACTAAAAGAGGTGTTATTTTTATGGCATTATTAAAAATTTAAATAACGTTTTATTGCCGATAAAACTGTTTTTTTGCTGGCTCATAAAAGCGAAATAAGAAAAAAAAATTATTTATCGCGTAGTAATAAACCGGTTTTATTTAACGCGTGTTTTAAATAAAACATTATCCTTTTCTATTTTACTTTTTTAATGAACGATACTGACTTTACCAAGAACATACACCACCCTCGATCGTCTAGTTTCCGCTGAAAAATTAATTGAATTGACATTTTTCATTAATAAGTAAATTCGTTAATGATGAAAAGTAGAGGATCGTCGTTGAAAAAGAGCCTCACCGATAAAAAAGATTGAATTTCAAAAATTATTCTCAGGGTAATTATTAATTACCAAATTAAAAACGGCAACATTGCAGAGAGACTGATCCCAAATGGCAAAAGCTGTGGCCAAAAAAAAAAATATATAAAAACATATAAAAAAAAAAAATGCAGAAAAAAGAAACAATACTAAATGTCAAGAAGAACAGAGTGTATTCGAAAATTTGATCAAAACTAATTATTCAGCTTTTACTCGGATCAAAAGTAAATATATTTTTTTTTTTTGTGCCCTCAGACCTTTTTATTTATCCCCTTTTTTACGGTACATCTTTTGCAAAATAATTTCGGCTTAATTAATCAGGAAAATAATCGATTACATTTTGCTGCTTTATCTTATATTACAAGTTCTATATAAGTTTCTAAAGATAGTAGAATTGCAGGAAAAATTAATCGGAAAAAAAATCTATGTAAGACACGATACAGGATTTCTGAGCTCCATGTGATACATAGAAACAAATTTAGAAAGAAAAAAAAAAAGATACATAGAACATCTGATCGTAGGCATTTGCGGATTGAAGTACCTAATAAACGTTAACTTCACAATCTCGGATACGCACCTAGATTTTAATAAGCGGTTTATTAGGTAAGGAATTCGAAATTTCTTTGAAAGAAGATAGTCGTTCTCCCTCAGATTTTGTAATTTACTCTTAACCGATACATAAATCCCCGCACGCCTCAGTTAATAATTCAGTTCAAGTTTATTTTCATTTGAAAATGACTGTATTTTCGTTACGTTAAAATTAAAATATCTAACCAAAATCGAAAACATCTCCGAAATTATTATTTCTTCTAAAGGGTCCATTCGATCTGAATTTAACCGCGCGTGTTCGTGGTTAAATTCCGGAGATTTTTTTTGGATTTCGATTTGATTTTTAAGCTAACAGAAATACGGCCGTTATCAATGAATAAATGAAAACAAAGTTGAATTTAGTATTAACCGAGGTACGGATTTTTGTGTGTAGGCTAAAAGAATGAGCGAAGGACGATTTTAAAAGCCGAAAAAAGTTTTTTTTCTTTGAAAATTATTAAAATTTCTAGCATTTAAAAAAAAGCAATTATAATAATCGGAAAAATAAAAATAAATTTGCGTTTCTACTTCCGTTTGCGTAAGGAACGATGCGCAACGCGGTATTGAAGTTCTTTTCAAGTGTTAACTTGTTCTTATAGAGTCGGTTAATCTGTAATTGTGCGATTTCGTGAGATATTTTTATTAAAAGTAACAGAGCTGATAAAATCCAAAACAGAATTAATTATTGGAGCTTCTTCGAAAAGCTGACTTTTATATGGTTTTTTCCAAATGTTAATAGTAAGTTAACCTGGTTTTTCTCGATTATTCTCGACGCATGTTGCACAATGGCAGCAATATAATAGTAATAATAACGACGATCGAATAAACACGGCCCAAATGCAGCTGGCGCCCTCCGGGCAACAGTGTGTATACACTGGCAAATCATCCCATCCCCCGGTGTCGACACTAATGAATCCTAATTCCGGGTTGCTTTTCGGGGCCACCATTGACGAAAAAATCATTTTACGGTAATCAACGTTAAGAATATGGTGTAAATTTATGTTATATATATATATATATATATATATCGTAATTTATAATCTCACACATTACTGAAGGGATTTAGAATACTATTAGTATATTTTGCAAAACTAATTTTATTTATTTAAAACCGTGTATGAATTACCATTATTATTTATATTATTTTTCTTCCACTATTTAATTGCACCATATTGCATCATCAAGACTGAGCATTATTTGTGTAATTTTCAATAAGTGCAATTTTTTAATTTTTGTAGCTAAATTTTGTACGTTAAATTACGAAGGACGGAAAAATTAAATGCCTAGGGCGGCAATTACAGCATTTTATGATTAATGTAAATACTTTAACGACAATTGCGAATCGGGTATTTGAATTAATTTCAAACCTGTTCCGTTCACCAAAATATTTCCTGCACCGTTTAATGCTTTCTGAAATTTCATTTTCGATAAAAAATATAATATCGAAAATTCTGTAACAACGTATATCCGAGAATTCATCCAAAGATCCGAGTTAATTTTATATTATTTTGTTTCGCCCCTTAATGGCCAGTACTGTATGGCAATTCGTCGTTTTCGATGTCTGCGCGGAGAACATTTTCTCGCATTCGAACAGTTTACCAACTGAGATGAACTCAATAACTCGTGATGAATGAGAGAAAAGAAAAAAGAAAGTAGTATTAAAACGAAACATTTTAAAAACAAATAACACACACAGGTGAAAGTGTTTTGGGGCGCTTTGGGAACGTGTTTTTATTCGTATAATGGTGTAATTGTAGGGTCATTAAACGTTCAAAAGTAATTTCGTTCACCTATCCATTTTATCGCGTGTCCATCAGCCATTTGTTTTACCGGCCAATCATAGACGCTCGTGCAACTTGTTGAGTTTAAATTTTCGCTACATCCGTTACACGTCATGTTTCCTGATGTGTTGACGTGGAAGGTAATCGATGCAACTTCCGGTTGTTGAAAAGGAAGAAACAAATTTAAATTTTTGCAGAAATGGCAAGAGCATCCAGCGCGTTGGGATTAATTCTTTTTTTTTTTTTATCTGTTTATTATTATTTTTTATTTTTACCATTAATAATAAAAAAATCTTTTGCGCGACCAGTAATGCAGAAACTAATTATTCGCAATTCGCCGGATATAAGTTAGATTACAAAAATGACTTCACTGGCAGCCACATCGGGATTTATTTATTTGTTTTTTTTGTTTTCAATGCCTGCAATGTTAAAACGCACCGTGAATAATGCTTGAACTATAAAAAATATTGTAAAAATGAAACCGCTATTGCGAGTTCGATAATAATGCATAAGACGTTTCACAAGATACGTCATTCGTAAGTATGAAATAAATACGAAAAGAATAATACCGGATAGAAGATGAAGTGTATCTGCCGTAATAACATATACACATGCGTTAGTATTCGGGAACTTGGAATAATTGAAGTTGTGCAAAAAAAGCGTTATTAACCGAATGAAAATTACTTAACACCCCTTTGGCGTTTGGCGCTTGGCGCTTGCAATTAATATAAATATACGTAAATGGATATAGAGTACACAGAAATTCGATTATTAACAAATTTAAAAAAAAAATGTCGTAATGAAATATGCACACTTACTACGGTCGCGGTCAGCGGGTCCCTTTTAACGGTAAAATTACGCGCGTAATCCCTACCCTTTACGAGAGTTAGTATCACTTTAAAAATTACAAAAGTGATTCTCGCAATATTCTGAATTTTTAGTAATCATAATTATTAATTAAAACGCGTGATTGCGAAGTCAGATTTGTCGAATCTCGTCGAGATTGCAGCTAATTAGTGCAATATCCGGATAATAGTTTTAAGCTTTCAAAAGTATCTGCATAATAACCATTGGTAGTGTCCTATCTTTTCATTTAGACGTATTAATTATTTTTCACGCAAAAGTATACATCCTTGAAATATTAAAACTATTATCCGCATATTTAGCATATAAGCGTGATCGCGTCCGTAATTATTAATCTTGATGAAGAGTACTCTCTAACAAATCCCTAAATACCGCTTCGTGCATTGCAAATTTCAATTATGATCGATCTGGTGCCTGTAAAATCGATCATTAAATAGTTGTGATGATCATTTTCTAAAATGAATTACCAAAAATCTTCGACCGCGTCCAACTCTGGTTTTACTGGTGAGATCGTATAATGGTAATCGTAAAACGCTCAATTCTGCTTACGATCAACAATATCGGGCGGCGTGTGCTTTGTCGCGACGTCTGTTGATACATTCTGTTTGTTAAGTAAAAACTTTCAACGAAATGCACTGATAATTTGAAATAAGAAAAATGCCCGATCAAACGACTGAAGTTGAAGAAATGAAATGTTCCTATTTGTTCCTATAATATGATTATCTATAATATGTTAGAATTAACTGTTCGTAATAAAATCATCGTACATGCGTGCAAAATGAAATTACAAAACACATAAAAAAGTGATCGCGTTTGATGCTTTCGCGGTAAGACGTACATGTATTTTTTTTCTTTTCTTATTACTTTGAGAATAAATACTGTTCCTTGTTCCTGGAAATGGTATATTTTTCACACAAAATTAAACATTTTATATGTAGCTTTTATTTTATTTTATTTTATTTTGTCCGTGGAAAACTGTTTTAAAAGCTCTACTTTCAGGGCAATATACATGCATACAATATATATGTGTTTTAGTGTTTCAGTGTTTTATTACTTACTAAATTATGCATTATTTCTTTTTTTTTTTTGTAAATGGACCCGTCAACCGAAGAGACCTCCGCCCAGAATTACACATCACAGCTACAGAAATAGTATTAATTACATTCATCGGTCGTTTCGCTGAAATAAACATTATCTGAAAACTGCGTCTATATATGTCGATTTAATTAATACGATTTTGTAATTATTAATAAACATTAGCATTTCTTCTTTCCGTCAGTCAATAAATTGATGGATAACTCTCTCTTGATGTAGCGGTATTGTTTACAAAATCCTTCACCAAATAATACTTATAGCCGGGTTAGTTTTACTACATATCGAGTACATTTTATTATCTTTACGTTGTGTTTTTATGTCGTTTTTTAAAGAAATTTTTGTATTCGATCTTCGAAAATTACGTTTATTCATTTAAGCGACATTTTCCATCCTAAAATTTGCAGTGAAATTGACGCTATTTTTGGTAAAATTACTTTTCTAAGAACCGAATACTCCATTTCTTTAGAGGTGTATTAATAATTTTGTTCGAAGGAAAGCAAAAAAAAAAATTGCAGGTGCATAATCTTTTTTAATTACCGTATAATAACAATTATATTTAAAAAATAAATATACACGTTATTATTCTAGTATTTTAACAAATAATACTAGAACTTAATAATTATTAAGATTATATATATACGTGTATATATTAAACTCGGCCATTTTGGCCTGGCTAGGGGCTATGACCCTTGACCCCTCTAGCTTACATTTCTGTATTTTTCTCTCCTGTATAAAATTATCAAAATTTACAACTTAATTCTTAGGCCGGCCCCATTAAATTTTATAAGAACAAAATGTCCCAATTTTATATAAAAAAAAAAAAAAAACAAAAAAAAAAACAACAACAATGCACTCATGGAGACTGCCGACAGAAGCAAAAACTTAAAACTATAAAATTACAGTGTTTTCTTTTTGTTTTTTATTTTTTTTTTTAATTTCGAGATTAATTGTGATATCAAAAATTAAAATTTCATAATTTGTAACTTGCAATTATTAACATTAGTCTGGTTTTCACATCTCGCTCTGAGCAACAATTATATATAAATTTTTATGTGGTTTGTTTATGAGTCAATACATATGATGGGCTCCGGAGGCCCAGTACAAAATACAACTTAATCGAAATAATAATTATTATACACTTAAATTTTTTTATACGTAGTATTTATATTTACATAAATTTAAATGAATTTAATTTTCAACATTATTTTCATTGTTTGCATCATTATCATCATTAATTTCAACAAATAATTAAAATAATAAATACTTTCACTGCTGCACAACCAATTTAATAATAACAAACAACAATATAGACAAATTACAGAGACGACATTGTCAACCGTAATTATTTTATGGAATATTAATGTAATGTAGTAGTTATAGAATTTTTACAATATTACATTATTAAATAATGTTCACGATAATATTTGCCGGCATCATAAACTTTTATTATTCCCCGTATTAGTAGTCCTAATATAATTAATTAAACTTTTATGTCTCTTTTTTTGTAGTTTATTACTGATCAACGTAAGAATAGCGAGGGGTAGAGGAGAGGCGGTAGCGGTTTTATTTCTCGCACTAATCGATACTGTTAACATTAGCATGTCTGTGACGCGCGTTGCGCGAATCCATGAGTTTTTCCCCTATCAAAAAATCTCTAAACGCGCCTAAAGAAGTTTTCACTTCAAAAATACAACCAATAATTTATACCATAAATTTTATTAAACTACCGAAACAACTTAACATACTACAACATATATATATAAATAATACCTTTTTGTGCGTCTCCCTATGGTATTATTAAATTTGCAATGTAGCCTTTACATGCTTAAACTTATGGGGAGACTTCTTATTCGTCAACCTGCACAATAATAAGAGGTATATTCATTATGTATCCAAAAATGAAAACCGCCACCGAATGCAAATGTGAATTGCGGAAACGAAAACGGGACGACGAACCGCTACATTTATATACGTGATACGTCTTTTGGTTCGAAAAGGACACGTGTCGAAAAGTTTGAAGCGTTCGATAGCATTTTTAGTCAACCGCCTTTGTTATACTAATAAAAAATAATAAGAAAAAATAATTATCCAAAGAGACCACATTTTTTCAGGTTTTTTGACGAATACTCAATTTATGTTCACCGATTTTCATAATTACTCACATGGTACTTAAATTAAATGTTACTCTTTCTAATGGACAAAGAATCAGTCTATATGAATATGAGTTATGCACAAAAAAACACAAAAAAAAACAAAACATACGCGTCGAACGTATAACACCCTTCTTTTTGGAAGTCGGTAAAAATTAAAATATTACAAACGTTACATAAAATTGGGATATTTTTTCTAATGGGAGTCGGCCTAAGAATTACGTTGTAATTAATGTGTATATGTGTGTGTTGTGTGTATATATATCTATAATTCTTACTGGCATCAACACAAAAAAAAAAAAAAAAAAAAAAAACACAAAAATCCTATCCTAACATTTAACTTTCATTATATAAAATTAAGGCATTTTTCGTTACATATTTCGTTACATAAAATTGTGACATTTTTCAAACATCAATCATAAAAATCTTATAAAATATAACAAAAGTTACATAATATTCGGACTATTTTCGTTACACAAAATTGGGACATTTTAGCTTAAGAATTACGTTGTAATTAATTAAACGTAATTCTTAGGCCGGCTCCCATTAGAAAAAATGTCCCAATTATATGTAACGTTTGTAATATTTCAATAGGAAGCTATACGTTGATCGAGTATCTTTTTTTTTTTTTTAATGTTTGTTCACGCATAACTCATATTTATATAGACCGATTTTATTGATTCTTTGTCCATTAGAAAGAGTACCATTTAACTTAGGTACCATATGAGTAATTATGGAAATCAGTGAACATGAATTGATTATTCGTCAAAAAACAAGTAAAAATGTCGTCCCTTTGCATAATTTTTTTTTCCTATTATTTTTTATTAGTACAACAGGTCTACGGTTGACTTAAAATGCTATCAATTTGCAAAATTACAATGGAAATGTAGCTTTGTTACTGACTTCCAAAAAAGAGGAAGTTACACCTTCGTCGAGTTTTTTTTTTTTTTACGTTTGTTCGCGCATAACGTATATTCATATGGACCGATTCAGAATTACGCTATAAATTTTGATCATTTTATATAAAGTATGGAAGAAGGGTCCAGGGGCAAGGTCCCTTGCAAGGCCAAAGTGCCCGAGTTTATATATATATATATATATATATAATATGTGTGTGTGTGTGTGTGTGTATTAAGAAAAAGAAAAGGAATTAGTATGTAACTTTTACGCGCGGTTGAAGTAAAGTTTCTTATTTGTAACGACAGATGCGTAATGACGTAGCGTTAAAAATAAAAATAAGGCGTGTGTTAGAATTTGTTGATCGCTAAATATATAAATAATATTTTCTTGCAGTGAACGAAAATCGTACAATATGCAGTTACGTTTAAATTAAACATTATGAAAACAATTAAACGTAATTACAATTTAAGAGTGTGAAATGGTACGCTTAGGATGGCTTAAATTAAAAATCATACAACTTTCGCTTTGAAGTTTTTCTAATAATTTCGTATAGTGGCGAAAGTGTCACGGCGATTCTGTGATACATTTAAATAGCAACGTGTCACGGTAAACGGGGATGACCAATGATTGATTGATTGATTATTCGATGAGATTCGTATTTCGCATGAAAAATTACAAATTTATCTCTGCTAATTATTTTGCGTGTATGTAAATATATTGCTCCTCTTCTGTCGCTTTGTATGCCTTGAAGCGATCGTGCGACAGCCAATCACAGCGCTCGACTGAGAAAAAACAGTTTCTCTTTTAACACATTCCCACTTGCGCGATATTCGGTCGCTCGCGTTCTATTCTGTTACCATTAACTATATAATATGCGTATAGCACTTTGATAACGTTGAAAGGAACGTTTCACCAAGTCACGACGCTACCACCTTTTACTAAAGTAGTGAGAACGTGCCTACTTCGCGCTTTTTTGTGTTTCATTTTTGCCGCTTTGACATTCATTTATACAGGTATGTTCAGTCTATCCTGACGCTTCACCTAGCTACGGAGCTCAGCCTCCTTAGTTTTATTTCATCTTTTAATTAAAACATTTCAGACGTTTTTTAGTCTGCAGCCTGAGTAGGCTGTCGGTGTATGGGGATGACTTTATTATTAGAATGAACTGAACATTAGTAAAACTATGTTCTATGCTTTAGCTGCTTAACGACTTTGTTTTGAAGAAATTAACATTTTCCGGGAATGCGAATTTTTAAACAGTCTTTTCGGCGTTTTATTTATCTATGTATTTATTTTTCTGAAAAATAGAATTCTCTTATTGTAACAACGAATGAACTGGTAAGTATGTATAATTAAATTACTACACGGAAAGGGGAATTCTCGAATATAAATTATTTTTCTTCTTCTTTTTCCATTTCATGAATATTTAATTTACAAATTAATGTAACTACAACGGACTAGTAATCTATGATAGTGCGGAATACACTTTAATCCCTTGTTAATTATAACAATCGCCATTAATCAGATTAATCTAAATAAAAATAATTTTGGAACGTGTTTCCGATGATGCAATCTGTGAAACAGATGTTGGGGTTATTTTTATTCAAATTAAATTGTATGTACAGTGGAAATGGTTTAATACCAAAAATGCGAAATTTCGGCTCGGTTTTAAATGAATATTCGAATTGCCGAATTTTTAAAATCGTTTTGGTTTTGTTTTCGCGTAGTATCGCCAACATATTTTATTTCATTATTCATCATCGTTATCGTTTACCTTCTGCCTTACGATAAGCGCAGCTATCTCTATTAATATTTTCTCTATCCTTCTCTCTCTTGAGCTGTGTATATTTCTCTGCATTGCACTTTTAGTTTTAATCGAGTGTACTCTGTGCTGGTAGCTTTGTGACCCCTGGAAAGAATTAGGGGAAGTTCAGCAGTGACCGATTATGCATACCTGGGGTTTAGGGTGCTATTACTGCAGAATTAGCGTTGCAGTAAAATTTTTATATGCGAATTATTCTGAAATCTAGGTTCTACTGGTTTCATTTTTATAGGTAATATACTTGGTAAAATTGGAAACATAAAATTGCGCCAAAATAATATTTTGTTAATAATATATATGTATGTATATGTATATAGAAAAAAACAACATTCTTTTCATCGTTAAATTATTTAACGGAGAAAAACTTTCTTCGAAAAATACGTTGCAATCGGCATACTGGTTTACAAAGGGTAATGGTAACATAGCGAGCTCTGCGGGAATAATTTATTCGTAAGGTTCTACTAGCTGATAGGTGTGGTCGTGTTCAGAGGTAAAAAATCTAAAATTGAGAAAGTTGTAAGTGTTTTTCAATTTGAAAATTTAAAAGTTAAAGTAGTTTGGCTTTGTCGGGGAATGTTATTGTTGTTTCGCTTGTATATAGACGCATCATGTACGCAAGTTGTTTACTTAAGAGAGAAATATCGGCCGAACAGAGACTACCTCTCTGCGTGGCTTTTCGTTAAAATCGCATCCGCTCGTCTCCCGATCAAGTCGAATATGAGGAAAAAGTACAATGAAATAACTCGCGGAATAATATATTTCGAAATTTCCCATCGATGATATCGTTCCGGCGAAAAAATATACAATAAACTCGCTAAAATGAAACTCCTTCGTGGAAGCCAATTCAGAATTTCGTTCTCCGCGACCGACTAGTTCTTCCCCTGTCCCTCTTTCTCCTCTTCGTCTATTCGCCATTTTTCAACGCTGACTTCTTTCAATTGTTCCGCATTTGTAAATATTTAACTTGTTCCGGCGTTTTCTTAGAAAACTTCCACCGCATCCGTATTGCTTTTGTTTAATATTAAAAAGATACATCGCCGTGTAGACGCGCGCGTACCTATAGCTCCATATATACGTAAGTTGAATAAACGTAAAGCAACACAGCATTATCGGACATCCATCGTATTTTTATGGAGAATGCAGAAATGAACAAGCGGAAACGCGGCGATGCTGGGTCCAAAATGGAGAGACCCGGCAAGCGATTGCAGATTATGTAAATTTCAACTCTGACTACTTTTATTCCGATAATAACACGAGCCCGTCTATTTCTCATCCGAGTTCGAAAATGGGGTTTTATTCCGGTCGAATTGGTCTGCAGGTTTTTCGTCTTATTGTTAGGTACACTACGAGTACGTTGTTATTAACCGACAATATTTAATAATAAAAATCGAATGAAGTGAATTTTTTTTTGTTACAGAATCTTTTAACATAATAAAAATATATTAAATTGTAATAAATCCAATTATAACGAACAGATTTAACTATATATAAACGATTTTATACTAACCTAGAAACGTTTTATAGCTCATCATCAGCTAAAATTTATGAAACAACACAAAGTACGATGATCAAAACAAATTCTGGCAAGTATAGAAAACAGAAGTATTTATATAGTTCAAATTAACAATTTTAAAGTCGATGTAAAGAGATCAATCAAAGAACATATGACAAGTCGATCATATATAATAAATGTGGAGAAATGTTTACAAATCTTTATATCGACTTTAAAATTGTAAATTTAAACTATACAAATACTCTTGTTTTCTATATTGAACTCGGTGTGGTTTAGAATTTGTTCTGATCACATACTTTGTTTTATAAATTTTAGCTGATCATTTATGCCCGAAAACGTTTGTAAGTTAGTATAATCATTTATACATTTAAATTTGTTTGTTATGTACTTGGGGATTTATTAAAATTTAATATATTTTTGAATTTTTTATTGTTCATATATTGAAATTTGCAATCTCGTTATATGTTCAAACTCGCTGGTGCACAGAAATGCGCGAGCCATGAACTGAGATTATTATCAAACATAAACAGGTTTATTTACGTACGTTAGTAGGCATGTGTAATTTATCTTTATAAAAAGCATACATATATGACATATCGAACTAGCAGAACTTGGCGGGTAATATTATATAGTTCAGTGTAATATTACTGTGTGCACTAGCTACGGTTCTGCGTGAATATGTATAATGCACTATCGATGAATGGAATGTCCGATAAAGTGAAAAGAAAAAAAAAAAAAAAAAAGAAAAAAAAACTTGGCGAGCGAGGTGATCAAGGCACAAAGCCTTCTAAACCTATTCTAGAAGACAAGGAAATTATGGGTCCTGCCTGGATCATCTTTTAGCTATCATCTTGTTGATACTTCTTTCTAGAGGTTATTTGCAGCTATTTTATTACCCGTATCAAATCTGTGTAGGTAATTAAAGCCATATATACCGTGGTTTAGCTCATTACTATGTACATATATGTGAAAAAATACAGAATTTCGGCAAGGAAATTTAATCTTACCAGTTATTTTACCGATTATTATAATTTTTTTATGTGAAAACATCTTATACGCGTGTTTTTCGCTTGCGGAATAAAAATTTTCAAGTGTTACCGTGACTTTTTTCGGGCGTTAACCATTTGTAAAAGGTACTTAAAGTTTTTCTTTTCATTATTATATTAGTAATATTCCCCCCAAAAAAGGGCGAAAAATACAGGAAATAAAGCTTTTGGGAAAATAAAAAAATCACCTCTATGAAAAGAGAGAAAAAATAAAAGATTTAAACAGATATTGATATACGGGCGAAGCCACAAGCGAAGCTTGTACGTAAATGAACCATCATTATGATATAATAAAAGTGGTAAATAAGGGGGATAAGAAACAAATAATTACAATAATAAGGGTTTTGGGACCTCCAGAAATGGCATTCGATTGACAAGACTGGAAACCGTATTTTTAATATTTGCTACCGGGGGAATGTTATTTATACTCAAATTTGAAATCCTCACTCAGCTGCTGTAGTTTGCTGTACGTGAAACGTGAAGACAAGTTTTTTTGGACGGCGATAAACATGTTTTTCAAAGAAAGAAAGAATTTTTACATGAATATAATTCTAGATAAAACAAATTTTTTTTTATTAATTTCCAAGTACACATTTAATCGCCCCCTTTATTTTAAAATTTTGAGTGTTCATATTTTCCCCCTATATTCTAATGAAAATTTTTCGGCCAATTTTTATCTGACAGCATTATGTAAATAAAGTATATTCCTTAAGGAGATCCCATTTTCTAACGTTTATTTTAATGAACATCGAGTATCAGCGCTAAATATAATTTTTAAAAATTTGCGAAAAAGGTCAATCCTAAAAATAGTATTCGAGTTAAGAATACCTTTAAAAAAAAATCTGCATAATAAATTTATGTTGCTAGTCTCATATGTATGTTTTCATATCTCCCAAGGGTCGTCACAGGCGACACTTGTAATTTTTTTTTTTCCCGGAAATTTTAACCGGAATAAAATTTTATAATTTCTTTTTCATTTGTCAAGCTATTCCGCATTACAACTGAAGAAATCTGCTCGTGAAAAAGACCGCTGCTTTATATATACACGAGAGAGAGAGAAAGAATACGAAGCGATTAATTAAAGGCGTGCATTAAAAAAACAAAATCGTCGTGGAAGCCGAGTTACAAGAACGATTGGACTGAGTGGAAAATATGCAGAATTGCGGACAATAGAGTATCAAAAACGCTAGGGGAAGAGAATTGCTGGAACTCAAAGATTTCCCAATATTTATGAGTAGCAACAAATAGTAATGGAAAATAGTGAAGCACAGTATATCAAAAAGAGAAGCGCAGACAGCTATAAATGAGGAAACTTTAAAAGCAAGGAACTTTAGAAATAAAGAAACTTTAAAAATGCGACAAGTTTAAAAATGAGGAAAGTTTACAAAGAAGGAAACTTTAGTTACATAAAGTGAACTGCGTCTAACCAATATTTCTCGTGATTAAAAGTATCTTGTTTCAATTCAGCCTTGCCGAAGTGTCAACATGTGTTTCTCTAATCCCTGATTAACATGGCATAGTTGTTTAGCGACAATGTTTCAAGTCAGTGAAATACTCGGTTCGGATTCCCCGTTGTCGCAGATTAAAAGAATAGAAAATTATCATTGCGCAGCGTTAATGTCTGAGCTGCCAATGCCAAATAAATTAATTTAAAAAATAAAGAAATTAACAGGTATAATAATAATAGTAATAGTAATAGTAATAGTAATAATAATAATAATAATAATAATAATAATAATAATAACAATAACTCTTCTACTTTCAGTTAATAAAATGTCTGTCAAATCTGTATACGTAATTGTCATTTCTATAAAAACAGAAACATTTTTTAAAATTTATTTGAGCCGGGTTTTTTGCAATTAAATAAACTTTATCGATGGATAACTAGAAAAATTCCTGAGATTACGTTGCCCCGGAGTGCGATGTTGAAGTTTGGATGACACGGGGGGAGCCTCGATAGATATACATATAATATGGAGAATATTTTTTATTTCTCTTCTGTTAAAGTTTTCTTCGCGAAGACGACCGGTACGTTTAATATACAAAGTCCGCTATCGAGAATGCGGGTTTGAAGTCTGGCCGGTTATTCCGGAATTAAAAATAATAAATAAAAACCAACACACAGTGATTATACGCTGTGTGTGTGTGCGTGTGTACAAGAAGATGAAAAGGAATCGAGAAATGATATTTGATCACTTTCTGATGGTAATCCTATTGTGAACTACCCTCTTTTTTTCTCTATCCAATCTGTCTGTATCTCCAGCACCCGGGTGGTTCTGGAGGAATTATTCTCCCTCACATTTCGGTCCCAGTCGGTAGTTCTGTTTGGCGCCACACACTACGGTTTCTTTCCTCCTGCACAAATTCGCGGTCCCTTCTCTTTCACTTCCTAATACACACGTATAAGGAATTTTTCTTGCGACCATGGTACCGTCATTAACGGAATAAATTTAGCTTGATGCTGGAGCATCCGGTTTTTTCCCGCTTATTTTTATAGTTGCCTAGCTTTATTTATTTTTCAACGCGTTATGCAGGCTTATTTGCGTTTACACTATATGTTCACTTTCGATTAAAAATAAGAATAAAAGTTCAACTACAAATCAGTTGGACCGGAGAACGTTCTTAGGATGTTCGTATTTATAAGAAGAGAAAAAAAAGAACAACTAAATAAATAACAAAGCGTTGACATTTTATTCGGTTTCCGTATTGAGTTGTAATTGTTACTTAAAGTTGACAGGAATAACATCAATAAGTTATCAATAATGTACATTTTTCCAATCGATTGGCCTATTTTTCTATCCTCATCGTAACATCGACGATTGTTTCTTAACATATTTACTCTTTCGCTTTCGATCTACGTCCCGTCGATATTTTACCAATGTGCAAATTGAATTTATTTCTCGAAAATAATTTTACATATAGGAGATGTCATATTATTATTTCAAATATACCATTGCGTCGTAGCAATGTTATCTGCTGGCAAACGAGGTCGTCTCTTTCCCGGTACCATTGTCTAAATGAAATAAAACACGCAAGATATCCAAGATATAGCAACTTACAGTTTTAGTAAGTGACTGTACTAGATTTGGAAGCCGCGGCGTTTCTTTAAATCGTGTCAAATTGTTTATGCTTATCGAAAAAAAATTAATCTCCGTGATTGCGCGAAGACCTTTTGCCGAATTTTCGTTTTTGCGTTTATTTTCAAAATTTCCGGATAAATTATATGCCCTTTACAATTCCAGAACGAACCATTTCAAACTTGCTGAAATTTGAAAAAATCTTATTACGATTCCCCGTACATTATATTTGTACGGAATCCTAAAAAAAAAAAAAAAAAAACAAAAAAAAAGCTCAGAGTTGAATCTATAAATTGAAAGTTTTCGAAAAAAATCAGTTTCTCACTTTTTTTTCCACAGTGTTGCACGAAGTCGAAAAATCTGAAAAAATTCCTGAGCGCTAGAAGATGCTTGAAGTTTAGCGATTATGATTTTTTTAAGATTACGGAGGAATTCTTAAAATATCCCCTGTAACAGGAATTCTCATAAAAATCTCGAATTCCCGTCAACTATTGCGGTTTGCTGTCATAGATATTGTACTTTTAAAGACTGTTTTAATTATTACGCCAGTGATATCACTCCCGCAAGAATGGAAAACGGAATTGAAGTACCGAGTGATCGGGAAAAAAAAGGGTTTTTTAGTAGAACTACGAGTATATAAAAAGAAAGAAAAAACCAGAGATACGAACAGGATATTAATATGCCGGAAATAACGAGCATGTATCGGGAGTTTATAATGGTGTGCCAAAAACCTCTCTATACTAATATCGAGAACGTTAGGAGGAAAATTTTTTTGCAGTCTAACGGGGAATTCGTTAGTTTTTTTGACAGTTTCGGATAACTTTACGTATGTAAATCCGAAAAAACTAGGTTGAGGTTTAAGCATTGCTTGGCGCTATCTTTATATTTCCATCTCACTTGCGTTACGCTTTATGATACGGTGTCAAAAAAAAAAAAAAAAATGGTGAATTTTTCAAAAATTTTTGAATGCAATTTGGTGTAAGACTAGCGGCTCAATGTGGGCAAGTGCGCGGAAACGAAGCAGACAATAAACCGGACCACGAGCCGAATTTCAGTTTCTTATCGGGAGAAAATTACATTCTGGTAGTAAATATGGTGAAAGGCCGGAGAAGAGGGGGTCTTTTGGAAAATAATTCGAGAGTTTATTTGATTAAGTTTTGCTGTACGGATATTTCGTTATCTGTTCACATTTCTGTTTACGGTTGCAAGTCACGAATGTACATTTAGTCTCGGTCGTATTCATTTATTTAATTGCGTTCCGCAAATGGGAGTGACCGCTAGACGTCCATTTGCAAAAATTATTTCCGTGTTTCAAATTTTAAACCGTTCTTACAGCATTGCATTCAGCTTTACTGACACAGCAATTTCGCCTTTATTTCTTCATTTTTACCCATTTTATTCATATTATTTTTAATTATTATAATTGTTAGTTGTTATTATTCTTTATTACTATTCTTAATTATTATTAGTCTTAATTATTATTATTGTTAAAACTCCGCCTGTTAATAATGTTTTCGTACTTAAAAGTAAAGAATTTAACATTGACACTGGCGAGATGTAAAAACCGGCGATACTCTGCTGAAATTCCTAAATTTAACAAATACCATTTACGAATGCCACCGATATAGGGACTCTGTCGTCTTGCATGATATGCTATTATTCCACCAGGCGTACTGAAAAAGTCTTAAATTACGAAGAACATAAACCGAATAAATCCATAAAATTGTTAACATCAATGATCATAATTAACTATGCAAATGTGTTCTTCTGACTTGAGAGACATAGCATAAAACTGCGTGTATGTAACCACATATTCGGTACATAGATGAAATGTGTTAACAAATCATGCGTTATACATGCATAAACGCTAAGAATAATATTTGAACTTAGACGCATTGCGTAAGATTAATCGACGAAATTAATATTTCTTTTTAAAATTTATAAAATAATTCCAACTGTTTTATTCTAATCACATGCTCGAAAGAATAAAGATTTTTTAAGTGTTTAAGCTTGCACCATTCGTAGTGCTGCGTATTAGTGGTATTGCAAAAATAAAGTACCGACTACTGACTGATTGATCGATTGATTATTATTATTATTACCTGTGGGCCCGGAAATGTTAGGTTACAAACACTGAAAAATGACTTCCGTATTTAAAAAAATTACGTCGTTTTCTGAAATTTAAAAAAATCAAATAAAAATGCCGTAAAAATTTATAATTGTATTTATAATAAAACAAACTTTAGTAACAAACAATATAGAACAATAAATTAGATAAATACCTATTTAGAAACGTTTTCGGGCATAACCCATCATCAGCTAAAACTAACTTAAAGGAAACTTAAAACATACTGAAGTGAATATAGGGAATACATGTGTATATATAGTAGATGTAAAGAGGAATAAACATAGCAGGTATAAAAATCAATAGGTTGAAAATACTAATAATTAATATAAAATATAAAATAAAACAAGAAGACAAAAAGTTAAATTTTTATATTAAACAGTGGATTGTTATTATTAGGTGTTTGGTCATTCAAAATATTATTTTTATATTTATTTATATAATAATTTTCTGCAATGTTCATATTATTACCTTTGTGATAAGTGGCCAGGATGGTTACAGTATTTTCTATTGAATTTGGTTTATGTTTATTTTTAATTAAATGTTCTGCATAGGTTGATTTTTCTATTTCAATATTATTAAATGCTTTTATATGTTCTTTATATCTGTAATTAATTTTTCGCCCTGTTTGACCAATGTATGATTTCTCACAATCAGTACAATTTATTTTATATATACCGCTATTTTCGTAAATATTATTATTTTTTAAATTTAAGGTGTTTATTTTATATCTTAAATTATTTTTAGTTTTGAACGCTACATTTAAACCTTGTTTTTTGGATAAATTGGTTAATTTGTATATGTTATTGTTTATAAATGTGAATGTTATCCATCCTTTATTGTTAGTAGCATTATATTGATTCTTAATTTTTGTATATATTTTGATTTTGATTTTATTTTGTGAATTAGTTTATCTATTATTTGTTCGTCATAACCATTATTTCTTGCCAAAGTCTTTAATATATTAATTTCTATTTGTTTTTTATTTATATTCATGGGTGTAGTTAATAATCTATTTATTGCAGTCATATTTATGTTGGTTTGGGTGATTTGATGTTTTATGAATTATATTATCGGTGGTGGTTTGTTTTCTATAAATATTATATGTTAACTTATCCTTTGATTTTATTATTGTTATATCTAAGAAATTTATTCTGTTATTTTCTTCTTTTTCCATAGTATAATGAATATTTTTGTGAATTTTATTTAAATCATTTAGAATGTCATTTTCAGTATTACTATTATTTTCATCAAAAATTAGTAGTGTATCATCTACATATCTAATATAAGATTTAATATTGTATTTTTGTATTATATTTTCCATGTATATTTCTTCTAAATTTTGTAAAAAAATTTCACTTAAAATACCTGACAAAGGTGAGCCCATAGCTAAACCATTATTTTGTATATACATGGAGTTATTAATACTGTGACCATCCTGGCCACTTATCACAAAGGTAATAATATGAACATTGCAGAAAATTATTATATAAATAAATATAAAAATAATATTTTAAATGACCAAACACCTAATAATAATAATCCACTGTTTAATATAAAAATTTAACTTTTTGTCTTCTTGTTTTATTTTATATTTTATATTAATTATTAGTATTTTCAACCTATTGATTTTTATACCTGCTATGTTTATTCCTCTTTACATCTACTATATATACACATGTATTCCCTATATTCACTTCAGTATGTTTTAAGTTTCCTTTAAGTTAGTTTTAGCTGATGATGGGTTATGCCCGAAAACGTTTCTAAATAGGTATTTATCTAATTTATTGTTCTATATTGTTTGTTATTAAAGTTTGTTTTATTATACAGTTTTAACAAACAGGATGTATTCACCTACATTGTATTTATATAAAATTAAAATTATTAAACATATTTTTACAGTGCTATATAGTTTTTTTTTTTTTTTTTTTTTTTTTTTCTAAGCCACCCCGGTCTGTTGACCACAATTGGCGAGGCTAACAGCTTAATTATAGGTTAAACTTAAGTAATAATTACAGTTTTATATGCCTGTTTCCCTTGAAAAAGGACATAAATAATAGTATTACAACCTTAAAGTGCGTAAAGTACGTAAAATAAGTAGATAAGCCAAGATAACAAATAGTAAAATCTAGTACAAAACAAAAAGAGAAAATAGCCAGCTTATTAACAAATAGTAAAATCTAGTACAAGACAAAAAGAGAAAATAGCCAGCTTATATATGCTGTGTCTCTAAGAGTAATCAGGATCTTCTTAACCTGGGTCCAGGATGTCTCTGGTCCATACTCTTTTCAGCCTTCTCGCTTGAATGTTTCTATGATGCATGCTGGCAATTGCAATGTTTTCACTGTCCCTCAGCTTATTGAAAAATTTCCTATACTGCTCTTTATAATATTCATGCGTGTATGGTATCCTCAGATCGCTATGGAGAGTCCTATTGGAGACAAAATAAGGAGCGTCGGCTATCTGCCTGAGTATCCTGGACTGCATCTGCTGGATTTGGTTGAAATGGCTCCTGCTTGTAGCGCCATAGACTTCAATACCGTACCTCCAGATTGGTGCCAGGATTGCGGAGTATATTAGCCGTTTACATGGCAAATTTAGTTTAGATTTCCTACCGATCAATTGAGAGAGCAGCCTGTTCCTTGATTGGATGCGTTGTTTAGTATATGATACGTGGGCAGACCAGGTTAGCCTGCGATCTAAAACGAGGCCAAGATATTTGACCGTATTGCTCTGAGTTAGAAAGTTGTTGTTGATTTTAACTTTTGGGCATGTTCGCCTGTTTAAGGTAAATGTAATCTGCTGACTTTTACTGTGGTTGACTTTAATTTTCCATTTTACGGCCCAACTCTGAATCTTGTCCAAGTGTTCTTGGATTAACAAGGAAGCACAATTTGGGTCCTCATGAGCAGCTAAGATACAAATGTCATCAGCGAATGAAGCTGTAATAGTTGTCTTCAATACAGGAAGATCGGCCGTGTACAGACAGTACAACAACGGCCCAAGTATGCTTCCTTGCGGCACCGACGCACCACAGATAATTAAATATTATATGTGAATTATTAAAAATATTTACAACCGTATAAATGTTCAAGTGTCCGAAGCTGAGTGATTGCGCAATAATCGGCATAGCTAGAGGGAGACAACCTAGAAAACATATATGGCTACAGACAACAAGAGTAACTACCCACACAGAGCTCTACGTTAGATGGCGGAATTAGAATTTAATTCTTAGGAAGCCCCAGTAGTGCCAACAGCAGGTGTGCATTCCGTTCGGTAAATAGAGAAGAGCATTCAAGCAAAATAACCTGCGAAGGAAGAATCGGGAGGATGCAGCGGGCAGTGCGGACTTAGAACAAGAGAAAAACGATAGCGGGAAGATGGAAGCAGAGTGTGCCTAAAGGTTGGCGTGCGACTGAGAAGAGGAAAGCTGTAGAACCAAGAGAAGCTTGGAAGATCAGGTTGAACTGTCAGGTAATGGGGATTTGAAGATGATGCCACATAGATGTTCAAACGGAGCTTTAAATGATACTGCTCGGATAGAGCCAGAATGTTACCTGCATCTATCTTTCTAACGAAGCGCGCTGCATACATCGAAGAACGTGCTAATGAGTCTGCCACCTGATTCTTCGCCTCAATTTGCGATAATAAATAAAAATGGATGACCTACACGTACGTCACTTCACGGCAAACAGATTATTTCCCGATAGATCTGCTACTTCCTATTTTCTTCGATTAATCATACAGCAGAAACGATAAGTAATTAGTATTGCTCGATCTATCACGGGAAAGTGATATTCAAAATAATTTATTCGTGAAACCGGCGCCAGGTTTTCCGAGCTACAATTGCTAAAATAGGAATATTGCTCCGTGCCGGAGTGGCATTTATAGGCACACTCGTCAGGTACTTTCCGATACGAACCGGTGTAAGCGGAAACCCGACTGGAACAGATAACGATCTTGGAACAACGGCCTTTTTCTGGATTATAATGCAGATATGTATGCTCGGGGGTAGATAGATTTACGTAATAGAGAAAAGTTATTGGTTTATAAAAATATCGTATTTCTGTGAAATTGCCTGCCCGAGAAAAGCGTCAGTGATTTAAAATACGCTCAACGGGGGATAAACGTATCCTTCGTCTCGGCAGTGTCTAGGTAACGGCAATAAGAATGGAAGACGCCGGCAAAGAAACCGGCATCTCCCTTCGATATCCAATTTCCCACAACGAACGAGACAGCTCGTCTTTTAATGGCGTTATAAATTTATCCAGGTCTAATAATATCGGCCGAATTCGAATAGCGCCTTCATTATTATCTTCCGTTCGATCAGACTGGACCGCAGTGCAATCTCGTGATAGTTTACAAATTTGGACTGTTCCCCCGATAACCCGAGCCGAAACAAATTAGCGCAGCTAAGCTAACACGTCACTATTGTCTCCTTATAATAAATGCCTTTCCGGAATCAGTCCGATTTTTCCGTTGACAGCGATTTGTCGTCCTTTTTTCATCGACTACTAGATGATAATTCAATCAAGAAATATCTGATACTCATTTTTTTCTTTTCCACTTTACACTCTTTACATATACACATATATTAATATATACTGTGTACACCTGCGTTGCATGTAACAATTACCTAGTACACTGTGCCTATGTACAGCTGAGATGTACGAATAGTAGTCGCCGACGCTCAGGAATTAAGTATGGCACTATAAAGAAGAAGAGAAGTTACCCACGGCTTCGTCCGTGTAATTATTTTTTTTAATACGTAATCTACGTACCTGCTACATATATATATTAAATAGAATATTCACGCACAAATTAATGCATCAAAAACTCGTGTTAGTAATAATTAAGGAAATTCTGTTTATGTACTTACCCAGCTAATAATTGAAATATCACTAATAAACATGCCATCGTATTTGGCTACCAACTGTACATGGATATACGATGTGTTTATAGCGCGTGATGTTTACGTTTTACTACTCGACGACAGTAACAACATATTTTCCGATTTTGTTTATGTTTTCGGCAATAGCCGGCTGTTAAATTTTAAACGATTTGACAGGGATATAGCTGTCTCTTTTTTTTTTAAACTTAAGCAACAAATCCAAAAAGAAATGAAGACGAGATCTTTTAAAGATGGTCTACCGGCTAATAAAAATACTATTGTTTTCCGATTTTAGTTGACAGAGATATCGCTGTCTCGTTTTTGTTTTTTTTTAACTTCAAGTTGTTGTAATTTTTGTACTATTTGTGATATCAATGTGAAACAAAGCTTAGAACGAATCCGGCAATCTATATAGGCTGTGCGAATTTCATCACTATTGCTGTAATCGTTTTTCAGTTAAATCGGAACAAACAGACAGACGCTACTACAGTTTTGTGTATTAGTATAGATTAATATGTATTCTGTTTATTTAAATTTAAGATCTGCAATTAAGGGGAAATTGCGTTTAAATTGCCATCGAGAGCGGTACTGAAAAACCGAAATTCATTAGGCACTGGCGAAGGTGTGAACTCAAAAAAATCTCAAAAAAAAGTATTAGTTCGATATAACTGTACACCTTTTAAATCAACGATATGTATATATATATTTTTTTTTTTTTTGGGGGGCACGGATTGAACCATTTAGAGCCAGTCTCAACACAATATTAATATATAGTTAGTAAATGAGTTACGTTAATATGGAAGATTTAAAAAAGAATATCAACATTGGTTCAAATAAAATTTCTAGCGGATTCTGCTTAAAAAGTTAAATATTAAACATTTATTCTTTCAATATGAAATCGCTATAAAACTGATAAGTGCGCATTTATTAATGTGCTAAAATCGCTAAAATCCCGGATCTATCTTATACAAGGAAATCGTTTAAGTTACGGTAAATGTTTTTTAAGTAGACTGAATTTAAGATTTACTCGAAGAAAAATGCGCTAAAAAGTAAAAAGTATTTGATAAAAAAAGCTAATTCGGAGTAATGTACTTGAAAAAGGGATACACTTTAATTAGAGTAAAACCACATTGTACACATTCATTTCCTATCGAGTATTGGAAATTTCGGACAGATATATATTTAATACGTTTTTTTTTTTAATTTGAATTCGGTGGAGTGAGGCTAATTACCGTACGAATGTTGTTGAAGAATAATCGTAACATCTTGAGGTGGCTGATTCTTTGGCTCACACTCAGGAGCTTCCAATGACACCCTCTTCATAAATTTCCCGTTCGCAATATTAATCATATTTCCAGACAGTTCCATATTATATTATGGAAGGATATTTATATTTCCCTTTTCTCCAATCCGAATTCCTTTTATCTGTCCGTCCAGCCTTTTTACCTTTTCTGACCAGTTGGTTTGACAAGTTACCGTCTCCTTGTCGTCTTGTGATCACTGCCATATGTCGCCTTCGTTTCGGTCACAGCTTTCTCTCTTCGTCACTTTTTTGTTTTTCGCTCGTCTCTTTCCCGCAGTACCGTCTTCACCCCGAGAAGCTTCTTTTTTTCTGTGTGATATCAATCATGTTTTCTTCCTAAATACTCTTTACTTTCTTTAGAACGTTCTCTCTTTTATTCTAAGCTTTTGGATCTTAGTCTTGCTACTCCGTACAATGACTCTTTTATATTCTCCCTTTTCCTTCCTTGTCAGAGTTGTGTTCCTATTCTAGCTTCTTTCATTCATTTTATCTCGCACCAGATTAAAATCTGATTATGCTCCTTTTGAGTTATTATTTAGATTCCTTGGTTGATTGGGCTGTTGCCCTTCGTGTTACCGTATCCAAAAGAAAAAGAAAAAAAAACAAACATCTCCTCCCCTTTTTATCAAATAATTATTTTTTACTTTTTTTTTTTTTCAGCGTGTGTATTTATAAAATTTTTAAAATAAATATTTTAAAAAGTGTAAATATTTTTTTGAATGAGCAGAAAAAATACTGCTACGTTTTCTGCACTTTATAAAGCTGAGTACCGTTTCAGGTGTACAAGGTTCGAACATTATTTCCTTCAGTGCTTGTAAATCACGCCCTACGGAAGTTTCTAATTGATTATTTTTTTTCGAATCTATAGTTCATTTGCCTATTAATGATCGATAAAATTTTCTAGTCAGTCGCGTTTTTGATCCTTAAATGTGTTCTGAGGTTTCTTATTTTCCCGATTTCTAGGAATAGAAAAAAAGGCGAATTAAAAAAAACAAAACAAAAAAACAATCAACACTTTAGCAGTTATAGAACGCGGGCTATATAAAAATTCTTCACTAATTTTTGACAATATTGCAAATTCCTTTTTATAATCTAAAGTGGCATCGATAATATTTTTAGATGTAAATGGAGTTTGCTATATTACTAAAAGTTATTTCAAGGTCATCAAGTATCTTCTGTTTATACCTACCGATGATGGTGGTATATATGATTATGTGGAACCATCACTAATCGGAGTATTTTCGAATAATCAAACGGAATCTTGCAAACCAAAAAGAAAAAAAAGAAAAACACATACATTTTTTCGAAAGTATTAAATGTAGATTCATCTCATTTCATAGTGCCCCATACTTAATTCCTGAGCGTCAGCGACAACCTATTTTCGTACATTAATGTTGTACAGACACATAATAGTGTTCTAGGCAATTGTTATACGCAGTGTGAGTATATACGGAAAGGACTACACTTGGAAGTAGTGTATTGTGATTGATTTATCGATATAATTGCAGTCCTATTTATGCCTAGTACACATCAATTAGCACATATATGTATGCATGTTTGCCATTGTCTTCGGTATGATTCTATATTAGCGATTAATTGATTTATTCTGTAATAAAAGATTTTAATAGTTTTAACATTACGCAATTATTACCGACTAACTCGAGTTGGCGATGGGTGCAGAATATACGAGACATTCTGTCTAATTACCGATAAGTGAAACGTAACAAAGGCTTTAGACATAGTCTAGATTTAAATGGGTTTCTTAATTTTTAACTGACACTTTTTAAATATATATCCGAAATCAGGCCCGTGCCCAGAATTTTGGAAAGGGGTTTTGAAAATTTTCTTTGCATATTTATTTTATAATACATTTTTCACTAATATCCCCATACTATTAATAATTTCCATCATTTTGATTTATATATTAATAATTTACATAAATGAATTACCCCATATATGAACATTAATAAAAATTACATATGTTACTAATTATACTCGTAATAAAAAAATTTTTTGCATAAAATATCAATAAAGTACCTAAAAATGTGGAGCATATTTTTTCTTTTTTCTTTTAAAAGTAGGTAAGAACACCCTAAAAAATCATCAATATTTATTTTAAATTTGTGATTTTTTTCAGATTTTTTTATATTTATAATAACTATTTCAGTTCTCATGGGGGGAGGTTAACCCCCCAAAACCCCTCCGTGGACAGGCCTTGTCCAAAATAGAGATAAATGTATATTTTATTTTATTTATTTTTTTTTTTTTTGAGTTGTTAAATTATTTTCGTAATTTTTTCAGTAAAGTAATGACAAAAAAATTATAATTAAAAGAAAACCTTAGATGAAATGAACAAAAAGCTAAGTAAGGGGAATGATATTAAAGTATGTTCCGATCATCCGCGAAGGCGAGAATGTGCATGCAAGTGAAATAAGAAGACGGTGTCGAGATCGAATAAATCAACGTGTAAATATTTATGTAATTACTAGGTGTAGGGCGGAAAATTTTTGAGAAGTGAATGTCTCTAGCGAAAGTTTGCACGCATTAATTATTACGCGGCAGATAGTGTGTGTTAGAAAATCGTTGGTTACATCGGTCGAGGTTGTGCAGGTAATTTCGCATTCCGAAACTTTTTTGTTCAATTTATTACGCGGGAGTGGTGTTACAAAAAGAAGAGCTGGCGGATGACACGGAGTTTTAAAGTTTGGACTGCTAGCGGTGTAGAAGGCAAAGGCAGAGATCTCGCGCTGATATCAAAGTGCTGCCGGATGCAGGATGAATCCCATAAATCAAAGACGGCCGTGCCAAGAACGAACTCGTGTGCGTCTCTTTTGTTTCACGAGATAAGAATGGCGAACATCACACACTTTGCCGTGTAACTAGCTGCTTACGTATGTAAGCGCGTGAAACACGGAACAAGCGTGACAGATGGATAGCCCGGACGACGAGTAGCGCACAGCGTTTCGTCTTTCGAGGATATTACAAAAGAACTGGAGCGATAAAAATAATAAAAGAAATCGAGGAGATGAAGGTGAGGAAGAAGAACCCCGCGACCATTTCGGTTAAACAATCTCGCGGTTTGCAGTACGCTGGCGAAGGAATTACACCGAGGGAACCAGAAAGTGATTCGCGGTCTAATCTGCGCCGTGCGCTTCTTTTTGCAAAGGTCTCCTTCCTGAAATAAAGGTGATTCTTCGTTGTCTGCGAACATTTATCTGCCCCGTTCCGACTGCGTACATGTCGGCTATTTCATCGCACAAGCCGACTTGATAAACTGCCATCGTCGCCGGTTTTTGGGCGAAACAAAAACCGAATAAAACTTATTCAATTATAACGACATTCGGAACCGCGGCTATGAATGGGGCCTACGCGAACAGGAGATCCATAATACGAAACATACGAACGTCTGGTTTAGAGAAGTCATTTCATCGGTGGAAATTTTTTCGCGCTGATGATTTTTCATCTCTTATTTACAGGTACACCTCCGCGAGCAGAAGAATCCCTTCTTACTTCCTCATTTATAAAAATGAGATTATTATGTCCAATAATTTCGAAGCATTATTTTCGCTGATGATAAAGAAAAGAACTAGTTCAAGTGACTTCGACAGTTATACTACGCGTGTCTTTTTCGTAAAAAACCGCTCCCGATTATTTATTTATTTAACGTTGAAAAGATTCATCATCATCATTATATCCTCAACCATTCGGTTGGTGGACAACCTATTCTCACATTTTTTTTTTTTTTTTTTTTAATGTACAGATATAGGTTGTATACTAAGCAATTATTATATATGCAACGCAGGTGTACACACGCAAGACTACATTCGGAACTGATAGTAGCCGCTTGTTATCGCGCTACCAGTGCAGTCCCGTGTAGGTCTGCTGTGTACTGACCTAGCGCGCATATGATGTTGAACGTGGTGGTTTGCTATTGCCTTCCACGTGACTATTAGCGATTATTTAATTCTTGTAATAAGTTCGTCGTCGCTCAAGATCGAACCCGTAACCTCCATATCGGAAGTCAAGCGCTCTAGCAACTAGGCTATCGCGACGACGTTGAAAATATTAAAAAGATTAATTTAAACGAAATATTTCACGTCAGATGTGTACTTTTAAGAGATTGATTCTTTTCTTAATTTTAATTAAAGTTCATTTTTTTCTATCGTCAGATTCGAGCCAGATATGAGTAGAATAGCGTTTTTCTAGGAGCTGTTGATTCGCGAAGTAGTTATATCGTTTGATTATTTCATTAAATGTGCAATAATGACAACGTAATAAATCTTACGGCAGCAGTGATGCGAAACAAAACCGTGTTATGAAAAACTATTTTACGAATATGCCTAACTGACATTTTAATAGAAATTGTTGCGTCAAGCGGTACTTTTTTTTCAAAAAAGAATGACATAGTCAGAATTTACTACTTTTTAAGTACTTCAGAGAAAGTATCATCTGGGGTTCCGAATCTCTATGTTCGACGGAGTAAAAAAAGAAAGAAATTTGCAACTGCAAAGTTATTTTTATTTGTTATCGATTTTTTTTTGCTTTTTTTGTATGTATTGTATGTACTCGTTTGTAAATTTGCGTCTGATATAAATTTATTAAAAAAGGAAATATGTAACGTGCATCCATGTTGTGATGAGTTTATCTTGTGTTGTTCTTAATGGTGTATAATTATATATCGAAATTTCCCGATTAATGCATTATAATTTATAAATAGATTCACTGCTTATTCTTTTGTTGTGTAGAGCAAATGGTAAATAACACTATCAATTCGGTGTAAATACCAAATAAAATGTATTATCGTAATGAATATTGAAATATTAATAGTTTAAAATAATTTAAGGAAAATTAAATTTGCAAAAATCATTACTATATATATATATATATATATATATATATATATATATAGTTATATATATATACGTATGTATGTTCTTTTTTAAATTATTTGATAGTTGAAATGTCGACATTTAACTGCAGTCGGCCCTTGTTACATTTTCATTTTAATTTGGATACTACCATTAGCGGCAATCTGATGGCTAAAAGTAATAAGAGATTTCTTAAGATTACAGAGAATTAACTGCATTGTAAGTAAAATAATAAAAACATTTTTGAGCTAGCGAAAACGACATGCTCTAAAACACTTAATGGTATTGATAAAATCCGAAATAATAACTCCGAACTGCATCAGTGCCGACCCTTCCGACCGTAACTGAAAAATAAAATACACCAAAAAGTTGGCATGCCGAGAAGCGCTGTCGTTAGAAAAAGTCACGTACAGGTAAATTTAACAGTCATGTTTACATAACGTCATCTGAATTATCGATGTACAAATATGGGAAATTAGACCGCATCTGTATAACGATTGAAAATCAAATATTTTTACAATATCATCCGAAGAAACGTATGTATGCTCGTGTTGCATAATAGTACTATTATAAGCACTACAGTTATCAGAGAAACTGAGTAGTTACGATACTGTCAAGCAGTGATAATGCGATTGTAAAAGCACACAGAGAAGAGTTAACTTTCATAACGTTTTTGCAATTTGTAGTTTCATGCTGGCGAGATTAGTTACTTTTCCAAAGTGACTGTTCAATATAGATGTTACAAATGGACGCATAGTTCTGCAAATTTTAACGTTGCATACCAACACACACTTTCTCGTATTCCGAACAACTTTTATACTTTGCGAATTAATAAACGACTGGGAAAGTGCTGCTAATTTTAATTTTTACGAACAAACACAGCGGTCCGTTTAAATGTTCCGGGTTTGCCACTTTTAAATTGGGATGAAGAATAAAAAAAATAATTATGCATCATAGCACTTATAAATATACCCAAGTTTGTATTAGTAAAAAAAAATGAAAAACAAAAAACAGATTAATTCAATTTCGCGCTGTAATCTGAAAACATGCACAGCTTCATCAATAACTGGTTGTGTCCTATAGCCCACGAGCAATATAATTCCTATTCATGATTGGTTACTCACCGGTGTATAACTGTAATAATTACTGTGGTGTTTAAAGTATGTAGAGTATTGTAATGTTTTAAAGTATGCAGAGTATTGTGATGTTTAAAGTATGTGTAGTATTGTAATGTTTTAAAATACGCGGAGTTTAGTGATCAGGAACTTTGTAATAGCTGAACACATTTCAGATTTTTTAGTATATTCAATTGTTAATAACAAATTTGGCCAGGATGATAATTGGTGCATTACACCGAGGCTTCTACTTATGTATACTATGTTTTTACAGTTCTATCGCTTTCTGGGGTAGCAAAATATGTTGCATCTCGCTGCCCGAGATTGATTTAATTGATCATGAGGAAAACGCTGATGAGAATGTTTACCGATTTATTTATTACAAGGACAAATGGTACTTTTGTCGGAAACTGCAAACGTTTAAAGGCCAGTTTGTTAGCATCATCGGGGAATGTACAAGACTAGAAGACTAGTTAGCCTAAATTTCTTAAATTTCAGACTGTGAGCTGCTTATTTTATATATGTGATGTTCGCCGAGAAAAAAAGGGTCCTGCGAAAATATGGGTTTTGAGAAAAACGCGTTTAAAATTTGCGAGAAGTAATACTAGCGTAATATACTACCGCGCGCATACCTGTATGTAACGTGATGCCAACTCGGTTCGTTCTCAAATTTTGGCCTAGTTAAATTAGAATTTGGTCGTTCAAACAATGATTGCTAAGAAGATTTTAGAGAAGTTGTTAATCGATCCAGCCGTAAAAAAATCAATGTTGTTGTGAATGCAGACTAGATCGAATGACGAATGTCGGACACAAAATATCACGATTTTTATTAACAATTATCGCGCAGGTGCATTTCGTGATTCCCCGTATTTTCATCTCTCAAATTTTGATTTTATCGAATTATTAAATTTTGTTTTCATGATAAGTATTACAAAGTATATCACCATTTCAAATTTAAAAAGAAATAAAATCACCCGCAAAAAATTCGTCATCGCAGAAGAGGAAAAATTTTACCTACATGTACAGCGAAACGTACCACCAGCAAACTAAAAAATGCCCCCCCCCCCTCAAAAAAAACAACGAACAAGTAGGAAAAGAAAATAGTTTTACGATTTTTTTTTTTTTAATTTTTAGTGTTTTTTCACTTTTTTCCAAATTTTTTTAGTCAGTTTTGTACATTTTAAGACATTACATAAACAAAACTACATATTGCATCTTATTCTTCACACTTTCAAGCATCAGAATCCGTGGTTAACTCAAAACCCATATTTTCGCACCACAGGTGGTCCCTTTTCTCAGCGAACGTCACATATATTAAAATTTTATAGTACCTTAATCCTTGAAATCTCGGCCCCGGCAATTCTTTGATGATTGCAGTCGAAGTATCAGTTAGTAATTAAAAAAACCTCACTCAAATACAGCCAATGGCTTCGATGATTTTTTACGCTTGCTCCTACGTGTGTGTGTGTGTGTGTGCAGACGTGTATTTCCTTCTCTTCTTTATCCCTCAGCATTTGCCACACTGTTTGTTTCGCCATTTCGTACATTAAAGAGATACTCACAATTTCTATTACTCGTTGTTATTTTGCTTATAATTTCATCACCGCTTCCATTTTTCAATTTCCTATAATTTTACTCGAGTTTTCATAATATCCTTCTCCGCTGGTTTGTAATACATTTTTTTTCTACGATCTTATTTCTGAATTTACTCGGACGCCGGTAAAGCAGCCAAGCAGCGCTATTTCCTACGACTTGATTTACAAATATTGGGATAGTGAAAACTTATTTTTTTATCAAAACAGCATCTACGTTACCTTCAGGAACATATATGCATAGCTTTCTATTAGCGAAAATTTTTTTAGATTCAGTAGAGATTACTCCCACAAACAAACCAACAAATGTTTATTTGATATTAGTACGGATTTCAAACAAAAAAAAAAAAAAATCTAAAAAAAAAGAAGAAAAACGCAACTATCCAACATATTTGTAAAGCGATAATTTAAGCGGGCAATTTATTAGTTACCAAATAAAAACGGAAAGATAAAAGACGAAATTAAAAAAGGCCTCTCTGTGTGTACGTACGTATGAAGGGGGAGAAATTATGTAATTCCGCATACTACCAATTATTTACGCTGCAATTGAACAGTGTAGAAAAAAAATATTTCAAACTTGGCTCGCTTTCCCTCAAATGCATTAAAATTCTGCCGATTATCGTGTTTTGGGATGGACATCACAGAATAATGATAGCATATGCTAGTTGATGTTTTTCTGATTTTTTGTTTTTTTTTTCTTTCTTTCGTCCGATACAATTTTCGAAAGCGGTAATGCGTTGTTTCTGAAAAAAAGTAAAATGAAATAAAAACCGTGCGGTCTTTTTAGGCTTTTACTATTACGGTCGTCACGCACGCATCACGCGGCTAAAACATGCCGCGGCAACTGGACCGAACGGAGAGCACACCGTTCTTCGACGAAACCCGTCGTCCGCAGGAATCCGGAGACCGAAAATTAGAACTAGATACTTGCAGCATGCTGCTACGACGGAGGCTGGATGATGAAACGAAGTAAGCTAGATATGGAAAAAGGACAGCAAACACGGGATCGGTTCGAACGGCAGTGTAATAATAGCAGTAGCCTGACGATTGCTAGTACCTGAAAGCTTCAATTATTAATTCGAACACGTAATTATAACCTTTCGCGTTTCAAATTCCGACTTCCTCTTCTTCAGACCGAGCTAGATTCTTATTCTTCTAATAGCGTTTATCTGTCGGTTGCGTACATTTAAATTTCGCCAGCGGACCACACCTGCATACAGACGCGGAATGTACACTTTCGACTCCCGTACGTAAGAGACGCATGCAACACATCGGTGTCTCGAAGATTTATGTGTATTAGCGGATATCGGTCTAGGCTGACCACACAACACGATTCCTATGTACGTGTGCAGAGTTCTTCTCTGTTTTAAAATTTAATTTTAAATATCTTACACCGTGAATATCGCGATGATCGAATCTCCTCTCACACCTGCCGGACTCGAACTTAATTCCATGATATTAACCGCTCGATGGCTATTCATTAGAAATACTTGTTGCGATTCCGCCTTCGGCTGTTCTGGAAGTAACAACATAATTTTTTAACCGAGATTCTTTTTCTCCTAATGTCTTTATTGCGCCGAGAACGGTTTACTCTTCTTTTTTCATTTATATCCACATATATGCGTATATATATATATATATATATATATATATATATATATATATATATATATATATATATGTGTGTGTGTGTGTGTGTGTGTGTGTGTGTGTGTGTGTGTGTGTGTGTGTGTACATGTATATAAGTGTATATATATATATATATATGTGTGTGTGTGTGTGTATACGTGTTTTTCTTAAGTTGGCGTGTTAGTATATGAAATTGGCCAAAAATAGGAATATTTAAAAAAGGAGAAAAATTTTAAATGGTAAAAAATGTATGATTATAACAAGGAGAGGATTCCCCCGATGGAGGTTTCTGAAAGCTATTTAAAAAGTTACTTCTAAAGGAATTTTTAAAAATAGGCCGAATAAAGTTCGCAATTTGTATGTACATTTAACAGCCGACATTCTCACCTATTCTTAAATGGTGAAATTTAAGAAATAGCATGACGTCGCTAATGTTTAAGTATTTGATGATGTTGTCGAGTTCTGTCCAATAGATACCAAAAGCGAGCGTCGAATATGTTTCTATCAAAGTCTATACAAATTAATTTTTAATAGTTTTCTTTAATGCTGCCCTAAAGAGCATTCGGTGATGGCGATTTTCTTTCGTCGCTCAGTCGTTTGAGAATGCATCTCGGACTCTAGGCAATTTTTCTTTTCCCAACGATTTTCTGTACAAACTCACTCGCGGGTTTTATGGCTATTTGTCTGATACATTTATTAAATCGAATATTTTGTTTCCATCCTATCGATAGTGGTCACAAATAGGTTTACCGCTGGGTCAAAAAAAAAAAAAAAAAAAAATAAAGAAAATTCATGTTCTCTTCGAATTCTCTTTCTGCGGAACTTTCGTATATTCATTTCGTCTTTCCCTATGCAACAGTTGACTCTACCTCTACCTGTTCTTTCTGAATGTACATCCCTAGTCGATGAACCCGGTCGGTATAGAAAAGCAAAAATAAGTCACTGTCTGACGGCTCAGTGATTTTTTCTCTTTCGGACATTCTTTAAGCTTACATAAGTTAACATTTAAATTGTTTTAATAGAAAGTATTATTTAAGTTGATGTTATATTGTACGAATAAACGATCTATAATTGTGTTGGGAATCCACAGCAAATTATTTTTAAAAAAATAAATAAAAAGAAAAAAAAGCATCCTTATTGAAATATGTTTTTAAATGAATTTAAAAATGAACGGGTACGATACGCTGACGAAATTGTTGATGGGATAGTACGTGAGTTATAAAAAGACATTGACGAGAAAAATCTGGAAATTCGCGCGCTGTCGCGAGTTTAATAGCTGGCATACTTAATCCGTTTCTGATCGAAAGGGTGAAGGTGACACTGCCGAAGCGATAAGGTTCCATTTATACCTGGGCCAAATTATATTCACCGTTGTTCGCGCTAAAACGAGAAAATTGAATTATCTTCCGTTGAAATATTTTCCGGTATTTTCTCTTTTCTTTTTCGCCGGGCGAAAAGGGTTATTATTAATTGGCGATGAAACGGAGTTTATGGCGGCGATCGAAATTAATCGAGCTATTCGACGACCGGCGATAGACACGCGTGTGAGCCTGTTGTGTACATGTAGAGCGGCCTATTTCATTAATCAATCCGTGCATTTCGAATTAACACAGGAACAAGTTGGGGCTCCAATCAAATGAATCAGACTTGCGAGAACTGAGCGTACAAAGTTCATCTTTCGACGCTGGAGCGGGAAATAATTGATTGCGCCTGCTCGGAGAGAGCGAGAAAGAGAGTGCGCGGCTGCCGATTATCATTATTATATGCCGGACAGCGCACCGTTTAAGCTGCATGTTATTATTGTTATTTATACGGGCCGAGGAGGTTGGCAAGCAGTTTGTCCGTCGATGGCCGTACGAAATACGGTATGGGCATTAGCTATTATTTCGGAAATCGGGGCGCTGCTCTCGTTCGAGTTTTGGAAATATGACGACGCGGCGAATAACAAATAATAATTGTTGTTGCTGGAGAAGAAGAAGGATGACAGATGGTAATCAATCTCTGGAATGCTGGAATTTAAATACTAACGAACAAACTGCAGCAGCCTCTCTATTTATACTGTTCTTCCCCTTCGCTCTCCCCCTATACTGTGCGCGCGATGATAAAATGGAGCGACCGCGAAGAAAATTAACTACGTAACGGCTGACCTCTGGATGTTATCCCTGTAGAGCAGCCGACCATTTTAATTAACCGGTACTGTATGTGTGCCACCGCTGCCCATAATACGCCGAAGTTGAATAAAGTTTGTCAGACAAATCAGACTCACAAATGAGACTTGGTCTCGCGGAGCTGCTACTCCGTGTAATGTGTGTGTCTCTGGCCGTTCACGTAATCCGAGCACACAGTTCTGAAGTGTATAAATTATAAACTGTCACCGGATAATCTGCGGGGAAGTCTCCGAGAGAAGAGGATACTTCTGAGAACCGCGGGCAATGAGAAGAAATAAAACAATTTGTTAAGCGCTGTCGTGTTATAAAAACGAACAAAATGTCGAAAGAAAAAGAAGAAGAGAAATGAAGAAATCTCAAATAGACGACGAGGTACACGATATCTAGAGGATAGTGTGTAACGGTTGGACGGCCGTCGAAACGGGAAGGAAGCGGAGCGAAATAATAAGAGAGACGAGAGAAAGACAAGCAAATGAAGATGAAAATAGACACACGGCCAAGGCGAGATGAGAAAAAGTTTGTAAATAAACGCTGACAAAGAAATTGCTCTCTGGAGTCCAGCAGTGGTGGGGTGTCGTTTTCCAGTGAAATTATATCGTTATTATAACTAGAAAATATTGCGTCCCGGTTTTTCCGTTCCTCATCATTACCCGGCTCTGTTTTCTATTATTTCGGTAATATCGCCGTTGAAAGAAACAACAATAAAATTTAACGCTATCAAACGATGCGACAATTTCGCCCTAGCCGATTATTCGGCGTCGTTTACTTTATTCCTCGTTATTTCTTTTCTTTTTTTTTTTTTTTTAATTGGATTAACAAGGGAAATATTGAAACAGAATTCGTTCTGATTCCGAACCGGGATTTCAAGTTTGCTCGCGCGTACAACACTTTCTTCCTTCCGAAAGTAAGAAGAAAAGCCGCGCAATCTCCGCTAGTACATTTTCGCTTCTTCCGCGTTCTTCCGAAGAAGGGAAAAGCTCCATTTTGCAAATGTAAACAGTAATTTCATCGCAGCATTCCCTATGAAACTTTACATATACAACGCTGTTAACTCTGCAGATATCGGCTGTCGCCATGAGACATTCCGTATTTTTGATGATAATATGTGTAGGATGACCAGCTTCTACACATCATTTGTTCATATGTACCACAAGGCACTTTACAAACTGTTTTAAGTACACGTTTGTTTGTGTGTGTGTGTATATTGTATATATATGCATGTATGTATAAATGTAAAGTCGTTTCTTCAGATCTCGCCACGGGATATTGGTGCCCCCAGATGGTAGTCTTTTATATGATTAGCGTGGAGCCGGTTTAAATTAACTATTTCGTTTTTCGAAGAGTGAAATAAAAAATAAAAAAGAAAAAGATAGTTACAGATTATGCGGAAAGAATATTCGGTACAAAAACGTTACGTAAAAAATAATCGGTGCAAAATCGCTGTAAGATTTTTTTCGTGTTACTCGCGCCGAAAAAAGTAACAGTCACTGTTACTCAATGTGGTAGTGACTGCGCTCGGATCTATTCTGAACTTAAAAACCCCAAAGTATTAACGAGTTTCATAAATATTTACAAATGCAGCGATAATTCATGGCGTCTTTTTCTATGTTGAACTATTCTCGCCTTGCACGGAATAAAACTGAATTTAAAATTCGTTAGGGAGCATCCATTAATTTCGTAAGCTATATTTCTCTTTTAATTTAGACTTCACTTTTCTTTGGTGAGGTTTAGTGAGATTTCATAGGATCCCCCTCCCTCTTACGTGTTATTTACGCTATAGTTGTTAAAGGACTACATTTTAATACAACGTTAAGGTGTGCTATAACGAATTTATTTAAATTTAGTAAAATTAAACGTAAAAACAGACACAACGACACCACCTTCTCTAATTTTTCACTCACTTCGTGGGCACTCTCTATACCTGTTTACTTTTTTTTAATAGCCATGAGATTTTTTCAGAGGGAAAAATGGAACACTCCAAAAAAAGTAACAGAAGAATTTAATTTTTTTTTTTTTTATTACCTGCATAATATTAAGTTGTGGCGTGTAGTCATGATCATTATACATTGAACGTTTCGTAAAAAAAAAAAAAAAAAAGAAAACGAAAAAAAATTCGCGAATTGCCGAAAATTTATATTCACGTTTCACGCAAAGAAAAATTAAACCAAAAATTTTCTGAGACCATATTTTTTTTTTTTTTTTGATTAAAAAAATTAGTTAAATTTTTAGTTTATATTTATTACACACATATACATATTTAAAAATGAAAGACACAAGAACAAAAAACGGCGCAATTAATGAAAAAACGTACACATTAAGTATTGGGTGTTTTATTAAATAAATACGGAAAAGAATTTTCAAAATTACATTTTGCATTAATTATATTTAACGATTCCTTTATAAAATGTATATATATATATATATATATGTATGTATGTATGCATGCATGCATATGTAGTCGTTACGATAGCTTGATTGCTAGAAGGTTCGGTTTTCTTTACGAATGTCTTGAGATCGATCCACGACAGAAATTATTCCAAAAATAATTAAATAATCGCTTATTGTCACGTGAAGGGCAATGGCAAACCACCACGTATATATCCGCGCTAGTTAGTATGCAGCAGACACACTTAGGGGCTGCATTTGTATACCGACATAAATCAAACATTTACAATCAGTTCCAAGTGTAGTCTTGCGTGTACACTCACGTTGCATATTGCCACTTCATGAACACTCTGTAGAGCTATATCTGTACAGCTAGAATGTACAGGTAGTCACGATACCAAAAGAGGATATATGTATGTATGTCTGTATCTCTTATCAAGGGGGAAGCCCCTTGGAGTCTCCCATATTAGTTCGTCTATTATGCTTGTCGACGAATTCCGACTGACTGTGTTATTCTTGCCTTTTTTAAATCAGCAATAGTCCCGGTAATTACATATTTTTTTTACAACAGTCCCTAAACTAAAACTGTTTTACGAATATGCCATTACTACGATGATCAAACTAGTCAGATAACCACGTCACAGAAGGACGTTATAAAAGATCAACATTAGTTTTGTGACTGTTCTCTTCGCATTTCCCACGACGGAAGAACGGCGTAGTCTTTCATACATGCACATAAATATGTGTATATTGTAAAGTAGCATTGCGGTTAACTTGTCAAAAATGTGTTTAACACCTTGCTTTTGTGTCCAATACGTGTCAGTATGTATATAACACTGTACACGACACTAGGAATTGAAGTCCAACAGGAATAAAAAAAGTCCCATACAATTTGAAAGTCAAGCAATTGAACTGCTCGACGCTATTCCTGATTGAACTCGTCCTGGGCAGAGATGCCATTGAACTTCCTACAGAAGAAAGTTTGAGGAAGATGGCGAAAAACGAAACATTGGTGTGAAGCGTAAAACATTTGTAATAAGTATAAAGGCTTAATAATCATACGCGCACAATTTCCCGTTTAAAGATCGAATTTTGTTTAATTTTTTTTTTGCAACATCTTATTTCAAAATATATAACGTACTTTAGAATCCCCCCTCGCCAAGGGGGGGGGGGGCTAATCTAGGAAACAATGCTAACGATAAATTTGGGAATCACTAAACTTTTATATACCTCATCGATTTTATCTCCAAGTTGAACGAATTTTTTAAATGATTTTCAGTAAGTTAGCTATTTTGCCGCAATTGATACTTACTACTAGATCTCGAATGTTGCGCGCGAATTAATTCCTTTCCGATATTTAATCCTTTTTTAAAGAAATTCTTTTCAGTGCCACACGTGCTAGGATATAATAATCGCAGGTAGCGCTCCGGTAGTTTCGGCGCTACAAGAAGTTTCTTACGCACAACGGCTCATTTAGCCACAGTTCTAGCCATTGATTTCTCTTCACGTACAGGCTCCAGTATCCAATTCATAAGTAAAATAAGTCCCACACCCTTGATAAGGTATCGTGGATTTCGAAATTGAGCTTTTCATAATGTACTAAGCCTAATGGATCAGGTAAGAATACTGGGGCCAGTTCCTTTCTACTTGGGATCCACTTTTACTTTCCCAGATTTCTCTGCTACCCAAAAACCTAGTAGCGATTATGAATCTGGAACGAGACAACTCCCGAAATCCCATAATACCTCTGATTTAATAGCCCAAAACCCTAACTACTAGACTACCGCGCTACCATTCAATTCATAACCGATGGAATTAAAATTCAGTAAACTTAAATTCACCCAGTTGACAAGATTAGTACAAGAAAGGCGCCGGCACGCCCTTCGAATCGCGGAAAATGTTTCGCTTAACATTTTCAGGCGACATAAAATCGCCCGCTAAATGTTGGCACATTCATTTTATACGAGTACGTTTTTTCAATGTTAATTATTTTTACTTCGTCTTTACTCGAGCCTTCAACGAATTATACTTTAAAAAGAAATTAAGTTGCGTAACCTTACCTGTAATATGTGCAGTCTTGCACCACACGATCGTACAGACCGAGAGTACCTTAAGTAAACTTTAAATAATTACCTACTTGCTTACAACCGCACTCAAGAATCCGTGCATTCATATACAAATCCACACATATATAATAATTATATTTTGAATAATTAGATCAAATGGCTTCAAGCAATGCGACCTCCGGACGTGGTTCAATAACTATGTCACTTCCTCATTTTCGTGCCTTCGATCTATCGACTACAGTGCAAATCCGAATGTAAAGTAATTTTTTTTTTTTTTTTCCCAGAAGTAAGGTGCATTACAGATAATTTATACTCGCTCGTGCTGACGTGTATTTTCGAAGGTTTAGCGTAGCCTCACAACTGCGGTGCGTCCAAATTTGTTTTGTTATAAAGCAACTTTTTTTTCCCTTCCTTTTCTACACTAGTATCTTAAATTTATTTCCATTGCACATCTAGTTCTTTATGACCAATCGTTAGAGTTCTCTTTACCGTATATTACCGCAAAAATCAATGTTGCAAAAAAAAAATAAAAAAAAAATAATGTAATATTCGAAAATTCGTTAAAGTTTTACTTAATTCTTAGCAACAAATTCAATTATTTCAAGAAGCGAAAATAGAAGAAACATTAAGGAGACAGATTGCTTTTTTCAATGAAAATTTTGTATAAATCAAATTACTAGGTTTTCGCAAAAGGTTGCAAAATTATCGGATGCTGTATAAGTTTCGGAAAAAATTTTAAATGTGCCTCAAAATTATACGAAATAATAATGAAACTAATAGAAGAAATTATCGGATAATGAATGAATTAAAATGGCGAATTTTCCGATACTTTTTTTCTTCTTTACATAAACGGAATTACGTCTGTGTAATTTATTGAAAGGTGAGGTAAAAAATTTAACTATCTAGTTTTTTCGTTGCAATTTTCTTTTTTAAATTTTATCATTGTAGATATTCTTCTTTTTTGTTCATCCATCTATCTTTTCATAGTTTTTAATAACATCCGGATGTGATTTATAGCGCGGGCGCCTCTTTTATTACCATTTATTAAAATGATATTGGCATTGTTGCACCGGTCTTGTATGCCGACCGACCTTTTACGGGCCGGGAGAGAGAGCGATTCGGACGGTTCAGGATAGGGTGTATATTAGGTCTTTAATCTATTTAGCGAGGACAAAGGTATTTATCGAATTAGCCGTTGTTGTTAAGGGTGAATTGCCGCCTTTAAAAGAGGGTAGTAGTATATTTTTAGCTGGGAATCTCCCTACATGCATACCTTCACGAGGCGCTCTTTGCACACACGAACCGTTCATATTTTATCTTTCTTTTCCGTTTCAATTTTAAAAAAATAAATAAATAAAATAATAATAATAATAGTAATAATAGTAGAAAGGTAAAAAAACACGTTGAACGTGAAGTAATAAATTGTGGATTTATCGGATTATAAAGAGCTAATGAAAAACTACATTTCACGGCGTTACTAATAATAAATAATCGCTGGCGCGTTTATCAATGTAATAATAACATTTAGGTAAGTCGGCTGCTGCGTTGAAAAGCCATTTTCAAAAATTGAAAATCGTTTTCCTACAAACCCTCATCAACAAGCCAGCGTCTTCTTTTTTCCCGCCGATGTTTTAATATCTTGGGCACTCTGCGCGCGGCTTCTGTTGCCTCACTTTTTATATTTTTACATGTGCTCGTCATTATTGATAATTTTCTTTACTTTTAAGGTAGCGCCGCGTGTGGTACTGCTGATTTTGGTGCCCATCCCGCTGCTTTCAATAGTCAGTTTCTGCAGAAATTCTCCGCCCAGCATCATCAATTATTTCAACCTGCCATCCTAGACTATTGCTTGATATCATTTCTCATCCTCTAACTCACTTCGCGTCACCTCTTAATCCAACTTCTTTGCGAATGCCTGAATAGTGGAACAATCTCCCTTTTTGCCTTTTTTCGACTATGCGCTAAATGTACAGAATAATTTTGAAGAGGTACACATTTGTTAACATCCATTTTTTTAAAGCTGATTAATATTTTTCGAATCGAAATTTAAAAAAGCAATGGAAAACAGAAAAGAAGCTTGTAATTAAATAATTAAGTTCGATTTCGGCAGTGTAAAACCTACTCGAGTGCCCAACTTTTCACCTCGTGCGTACACACATCGGAATAATTTTCGAGTTCTTACTTTCCCTTATAATTTCCTTCCCCTCCGCGCTGTTTCCGGAACTTGAAGCTACACAATGCAATTTTAGAGTATTATTATTATTACTATTATTATTGTTATTATTATTATTATTATTATTATTATTATTATTGTCATTATCATTATTATTATTATTATTGTCATTATCATTATTATTATTTTTTGTTTGTATGTCGTGTGGTGTCAGATTAAAATACTTCTCGCGTTTATTACTTTTAATATTTAAAATCATTAATTTCTATAATTATCCTTATACGTTTTAGTATTTTATTTGATGCGTCTTTTCCGAATTGTACTTGCAAGTACGCTGAGTAAGAGGAATTTTGCAACGAGTGTGTGTGAGTTTTTGTATAACTGTTTGAACCTAGATGAATAAGTCAGTGTGTGCATATGAAGAATGTGTGCATGCAAAAGCGCGTAATTAGTATGCTTTTAACTATTCAAATGTAGGAGAGTACATGAATCTAAATAAATGGATATGTGTATGCAAGCAAGGGCGTCACCAGCAGATGAGCCGGGGGGGGGGGGCGAGTTAAATAAAATTTATAATTTGTAAAGGCTTAATATTTTATTAAACAAGAATAAAATATTAATTAAAACATAATTTTCGTAGGTTTCTGGCAAATTGTTCTACTACTTTATTATAAAAGTCTTCCAAATTGTCCATGATTACGCGCCTATAAATACTCATCATGGCCAGTTGATTAAGAAGTTTCAAGGCTCCTCCAGGAGATGGAAGCTGCCCCCTTGCCACCCTCCCTGGTGACGCCCACGTATGCAAGAACATATATCCGAGTATATTCTATGTATCTAAATGTATGCATTCATAAACCTATGTAAATATTTGTGTGCGCGCTGGAATATATTGTATAATTATGCACATAATTAGCTTAATGTAATTTTTACATATATACATATATATTTTTTTAGATATACTTATAGTTGGATATTTTTTGTTTTGATAAAATTATTTACTTTAACGCGTAGATGTTATTAAGACCGTTGATTTTGTATTGCATTCCTTATTTTTTTTCTTGCAGATTATAATTTTTATGAAATGTTACTCAGTACTACAATTATCGGTAATCTTTTCGCGATATGTTTGAATAATTATGTTCATACTTGTGTTCAAACTTATTAATACTCATGATTGCTTACAACTAAATTCACGCTCTTATGCAATGTTTGCGTTGTGACGTATGGGAACTTTTGTATATATTTTTATATTCTTATATCCGCATATTATTTGTATAGCGTCGATTTTACATTTCCGTAACCATTATCAGAATTTTATACTCTATATTATGCGTATTTGGGTGTATTTATCGTAAATAATAATAATAATAATAAACTTGGCTTGAATCAGCGAGAAATGACTTGCTCAATAGTATTATTAATATTAATTTTTTTTTTTTTTTTTTTCGTTTATAATTATATATAGATATTTATGCAGGGGCAGATCCAGAGTGACATCATAGGATGGGTTGGGGATTATATAATTACGTAATATTTTATACGGTAGACAATAAATTTGAGAAATACCACCTTGTTTCATAAAGAAAATCAAACTGCGACCTCTTTAGAAATTTAAAAATGTTTTCAAAATACATAATTGCCATAGTTTAATTTAAATTTTGTTTTATTTTTAAGTGAAAAATAGAAAAATTATAAAATTGTACCGGAAAAATGCTAGTTTAAAATTTGAATAGTAAATTGCTACAAAAAAATAAAACGATAGTATTTTTTATTAGACTTTAATTCTTTTTTATTATTGCTAGTAATCTGATCCGAATTCTCCTTGTTCGTGAGCAAATAAATTAGATATATATATTTCTCATTGAACTTCATTTGCATTGCAAAATAAAAATTAAAAATAAATAAAAATGACAAAAGATCGATGACAGTTTGCATTTGAAACAAAATAAAAACGTAACATTATAATTTTTACTAGAAATCCATAGGTGTAACGTTTATACAATTTTTTTTTGTAGTACAAATTAAGTTTCTCTGTTGTAAAAAAATTTTCCATCGAGGATTTGTTTTTTTGGGGGGTATGCCCCCCTTCCCGAATCCGCCACTGTATATATATATATATAAAGAATTATTAGTTAAACTTAACGGTTATACAGAATAACCCTTAATAAACTACATATAATATATACCATTATGTTTGTCTCGTAACATAAGCAGGTGAGGTAACGCTTGAATACAACTAGAAGCGTGTTCTTCTAGTTTCCTCGACCTCTTCGTCGAGCGCTTGGTAAAAATTAATTTATTATTCGTAAAGTTGTTGATATTTAGTCAAATCTATTATCAAACTAATAATGAACACATTTTTTTTCTCTTGCGCCTGCAATCAAATTTAATCTACACTATATATTTACACTCATTATAATAATGATTTTAAGTTTTTACGTTTAATATGACAATTATTTTATTTAAACGTTTATATATATATATTCGCTATAATTTTATAGAAGTGTATTTTACCTTTCTATTTTCCACACTTCATCGGCAAAAACTCCTACAGATCGACTAAATCGCGCTGAAAAATTTTAAGTATATACTAAAATCTTCAATCAGTGTAAAATTTGGAACAGAATCGTTTGCGAGATTATCACGCACAGATAGATAGACAGACAGACGCATTTTCCGGCTTTCTTTTATGCGAATATGTGTATATACAGATATATATACATATATATATATATATATATATATATATATATATATATATATAAAGATATGGGTATATATGCGTATGTGTACGGTTATGAGTTTAAACGGGTATTCTATATTGTATTTAATAATGTTTAAGCGTGATGTTCAGATTCGAAAAGCAAACATCAAACTTCTCTGTCTTAATATTTCAGCACTTTGGGTTCTGGTTGCGTCTTGTTTGCTATTATTGCAAAATTATTTCGCTGAGGGGCAAATGAAAATTTTTAATATCGAGAGATATGAGAAATATGAAAGGGTAATATGATGAAGACTTCGGGTAACAGAAATGTATGCAAACAAACCTATAACTCTGTACTCATCGGTAAACAAGCATTACACACATACACGCGGTAAATGTATATATATTTGGATGTTGTGAACGCATGCGGCCCGCACGAATGTGGCTTCGTGTGTAACTGGATGGATGATTGTTGAAGTATTTTTCTAGCGTTTATTTTGTTTATTACCTTTTTGTCCAGCTGCCGGTGTATCTCTGTCTTATTTATAGCTTAATACCCCGCTCGCGTAAATGTTGGCTTTATTAAAGGACGGAATTCGCGCTGGCTCTTGTCGCACTCACGTAAGCCGCTCCGGCTTGCTGCAGAGATCAACTCGTCGTCGTATATAAATTTATTCGATTATTAAAGTCTTCCGATAGCTCGTGGATCTGGCTCAGGCTCTGTGTACAGTGCTGGCGAACGTATTTATTATTATCGTCTTTTAAAGGTCCTCTCTGGGTGCTCTGTCGATTTTAAGGAGGGCGCGATTATTGTGTTTGAGTTAGAAGTTCTTCGGTTCGACAGTACTTAAAAGCTGTTTGCTCAGAGACCTTTAACCTTTTAAAATTACCCTCGTGTCTCGTTACACCTTTCCGACGATAATTTCCTATAGCGGCTTTCGATAAGGCACGGTCGCATCCGAGTACTGCCTGATATTATTGGGTTGTTTGCCAATCGAACGAGCCAGATAAAAATTCCCTCCGCCCCCTCCGCTCACAGCGTTATTCGGTCGCCGCAGCTCTTTGTGCCCGCGATATTTACGAACTCGTGTTCTTCTCTCGCACTTCTTTTTTCCTAAATACTCCGACGAGAAGGCGTTCAAAATAAACAGCGTGAAAGTTACCCGGATGGAAGTGAGAAGAGATGCTGGGGTCATAAAGTTGCGCTATCGGCGCGCTTACTCCTTCCAGTTGGACAACGGCATTAGTTTGCTTACTCGCAGGTTAATTTATTTAACTAAATATAACTGATAACCAGTACGACGAGTACACACGCGCCTGCCTGGAATGCGGCAAAGCTGTCTCAGTAGTAATAAGTTTAGCTTTCATCTGTTTAAATGTACATTTTTCGTTATTTTACTCCTCTAGCCGGTTTTGTCCGACTGCCATCTTTATAGGTTCGTTCGAGATTTTCATCGATAGTTATACAAATATTTACAAGAAACACGGTTATTAAAAACTTCGCCGCCTCCGGGATAATTTTTGCTTCTTATTTCTGATGATTTTGTAACGGTTTAAAAATTAAATATGTATAATTAATTAGAGAGAAACTCTATTTCGAAAGAAATATTTATTTTGAAAATATTAACGCATCTTTCGTACTAATTGAATTTTCGCAAAGTGAAAGAAAAACAAATTATACTTGTATGCTGGTGATTAAAGTTTAAAAAAAAAAAAGCAAGGTTTTTCTAATATCCGTCATTATCGTTTGATCATTTGGAAATAATGAAAATGTCTTATTAAAAGTATTATAAAAGTAATCAAATGAAATCAGTTATTACTAAAAAAAAAATTCCACAAAAAGGCTTCACGGCACGAGGAGCAAAAACAAAAATTATTATAAAACATCCGAAAATAGAAAAAATTAGACAAAATCCACATGTTACGTGCAACTATGGGGAAACAAAACACAGAACTACGGAGATAAATAAATAAAATGAATGTTCTTCCATTCTGATATATATATATATATATTTTAAATATCTAATTCGGAAAGTGTCTTACCGTCGCCTTCTTTTAACACCCCCCGTCACAGCTCAATTCATGGTTCATCCTTGACCGATTGACGTATATAGATCTTTTCTGATTTCATAATCAATGCTCTAACTTGAGGAAATGAAATAGCTGATTATTCCACTCACACTTTCTTCAAAAATTTCCTGCTCGCAATATTAATCTATCAACATTTTCACTTCCAGTTATGGTATTTTATCTCTACTTCTTTTCCAACTTTAATTTCTTTTATCTTTTCATTCAATCTTTACCCTTTCCCCTGCTCCATGGTTTTACGAGTTTCTTTTTTCCTAACTGTGCGCCACCTACACAGTCTCGCCTGTTAATCGTTTTTCTCTTATATTATCCCACAATGTCTTCGTCACTTTAGCGATTAAATCCACACGGGTGCCAATTATGTTTCTGTTGAATGTTCTCATGTGTTTCCTACCAGTACTCTTTCTTTTATTCTGAGCTTTCAGACCTCAATCTCCCTACTCTCTACGATGCTTCTAACGTTTTTTTCGTGCCTTCCTTGTTTGTCGTTTCTGTTTCAGCCTCCATTCTATCTCGCACTGGAGGAAATTTTTGCATTAATTTTGTTCTGATCTATATGTACTTAGGTTGATTGTGTTCTTTACACCGCACCAATAATAATAATAAATATATACGGATAAATTTTATTTTGCTCTATGCTAAAGAAAATATTATTTTGTCGGTATAATTAACACGAATTAACGATTCGCAGTTTAAAATTTTGCCATCTAAATCATATTGATAAAATTTTTTTTTTTTTTTTTTTGAAATTCATTCAATTATTCATCTGTACTGTTCACAATTGAATCTTGCGAAAATAGAGAGATAGGTGCCCATTTCTTTCTTTATCGCAATTTTTTGATCGCTTTTTTTTAACTTTTTAAAATAAGTTGTGGGTCTTGCTGAGCAATGTTGCCCATATTGCGAGTGCCTGCCACGCATATTAACGATTATTTCATAATATACTTACTCTGCACTTTTCAATATGCACTCCAAATATGTGTATGTAGCTGTTCTGAACTTTCTGTTTTCCACCACCTACAACAGGACCGATAGTGCTAGTCCACGATTTACTCTTTAAATGGCTTCTCCACTGAGGCCAGTCCAGCTTGGGAGACCACCCTTTTGGTAAAATAAACTACTCCTACAGATCGAGCTAATGAATTAGCCAGTTCATTACCCTCAGCCACATACATCTTTTTGATAATTTTGTTAAATGTTGGAAAAATTTTTGAATTTTCTAATTGGTTGCGCCTCGCGCGATGCTTCGTACTTCTAGTCAAGAACTGTATTTCGGATTGAAATTAGCGTAAATTATTAAGGTTTTTTATTATTGACAGGTGGTCTTATGGCTGGGCTTTATCTAAATTTTTTTTCATCGCGAACAAATGTTACGAAATTTTATAATGATTTTCATTTACAACCAATCGGAAAGCTAGAGAAGTGTCCTATTCACGTAAATATTTTATTCACGTTACGATTAACAATTTTTCATGTTTTCACTAAAATGAAGCAGCAGTCGTACTACATACACACTTTGCGCACCATCCAAAAGACGTATATATCCACGTCACAATGTGTACAATATTTGTAGATTAATTTTTACCACTTACGAAAAGAATCTGAAATACAAAAACAATTTATTTATCGCTGTAACCTTTTTCGCGTAATATGTAATATTAGGTTACGAATAATAAAGAAACTAAACGAAAGCACATTTCAAGGAATATGTATGTATAAACTGTTTTTACTAATTACAAAAAATTGAAATAACATCAAAAAAAAAAAAAGAAAAATTTACAGTTTTTTTTTCTTCTTTAGTCACAATCGATATCACCGACACGTTTAATTCTACACGGTATACTTTCATTACTAAATTTAACTTTACGAAATGAAAATCCATTACGCGACGCACGAAATTGGATTTTAATAACGGGGTATTTATGAGAGAAAAAGGAAGGTGTACTGCGAACTTACAGATTATACCGTGCATGAGATTAGGTATATGTATGTTCGGAGAGACCGAGCAGATGACGGAGAAGAATTAGTGATTGAAGGTTGGCGAAACATTAGCGACGGAACACTAAATTATGGAAAAGGAAAAAAAAAACACAGTATTATCTTCAAATCCTGGTTAGAATTGTAGCGTTTAGAAATCGAATACCCACTCGAAAGATTCAAGCGTTTTATGAAGTTAAAGAATGACAAAAAGTTTTTTCGATATATCGAAATTCTATATATTAGTTGAAAATTAAAACAGCGGGCGCGCATATATTGCCGCGTTATTATGTCGATAAATCTCGTTTTGGGAATAATTTTTATTCAATGCCGATTAGAGAATTAAGTGGGTCATGTGGACGGCGGATGCACGTAACATTGGGGGGGGGGGGGGGATTTTGATCTTGACCACGTTCTTCGGGTCAATACGCGTTTTCAACTTCTTACAAATGTACAAGTAACGCAGTGCTTTTCTCTTTTCGTTGTTTTTTCCACGTGAAGTTTTGTAATCTATTACACTGTGTAACTTTCTATCCTTAACGAAGCCAAGTAATAATTCAAACTCCAATGACGATACCTACATCATTGTATAGCTCGTAAGCGTAGATAAAATTCCATGAATGAACGCTGGAAGATAGTTTCATTCCGGCAGGGGGCCCCGCCTACCAGAAATTACTGCATTGGTGCTATATGAATTAACACACCACCGGCTTTATTGCCGGGCAGTTACTCGCGTAGCGGACCGTTGTCGTTACTGATATCCTCTACCTATTCGCCTAATACTATATATGTATATATGCATTTTCTAAACTGCAGCGAAATTCTACTGCGTCATCTATTAGCGGATGTAACTTTTGGTTTTAGAATGAACCGGTTCAACCGTATCGAGAGATTGAGCGGAAGGTACGAAACGAAAACAATTTTAGAATTTCAGTTTTTAAGTGTTCTCATATTTGCGAATAGTATAAGAGATCATTTTTAGAACTGATAATCGCCGTTCTGAGTCATAATCTGGACCCCGATTTATAACTGAAATGATCCTTGGATAACCGTACTCTGGATCTAAATTTGTGATGAGATAATCCACGAGTTCAAAACTTGTTAACCAAAGTTTTGGAAAAACTTGTTTCTCGTATGAGAAAGAATTACCCCGTTGTCACGAAGCTGAAAATAACACAATAGTGAACTTTTAAGTATCTTCTATGACTGACGAGTATTATATCTGACGAAAAAGAATTAATGGCGTACATGGAACTAAAAAAAAAAGAACAGGATTTTGAAAAATTCATTTAAAATTGGGGTTTTTATTTTTTGTCTAAAAAAATGTTCATTTTTTTCCAAAATTTAACAAAAATGTAATTTTCAGTAAAACTTTGCCGAAATTGAATTGCGTTGTCTGATGGGACTGAAAAATATGTACAGATGTTACGTGAATGGTGTTTGGGCGAATTTTTTTCAGGAAAGGCTGAAAATCCGGAGCTTTACCACCTTTATTTTTCCAAATTACTCTAAAGCTTTTTTGACGTCGATTTCGGTTATGCACGCGGAGAATAATGCGCTATATGTATCGCGGCAGTATCATCGCATTCGCGTGTAAAGTTTTTATGCGACTTGCGTTTACCTTTTCCTGCTGTTTTTTTTTTAGACACGTCCATATAACATCGAATTTCGTGTTCGCCAGCATACCATCAAAAACGAAAAAAAATTATCTCATTTCAAAATTTAAAATTTTTTTTAAATTCAGTTTTTGTTTTTTTTTTTAAAAAAAAGAGTGGAAATATTTTAAACCGAAATCGAAATCAAAAATTATCACAGCAAATTATTTCCCGAAGAATTCCTTTTTATAATCATCGGTGGAGCATAATGTAGGGAATATCTAAAATACTGCTGCTTCAAAACATTTTCCTTATAGGCACACACACAAATGTATACAAAAAGAATTTTTACTAAAAATTGTAACTGGAGTTTAATTAAATTACGGTTAATTTTGTTTTAATTACTGCTAAGTAAATCGAAACTTTTTTTTTCTTTTATTTATATCATTTAAGATTGAACACAAAAATGTATTTTCAATTTTGATTTTTTCAGCGTTTTCACTTTTTTTTATATTGAAATTGTGATTTCGCGATATTTCTCAATTTCGGTTAAACATACGTTCGCGGTAATTGCGAAAAATTCGTCTATCTAGATTTTTATCATTTGCTTCTAATGCGATAAGTGACAAAAATTCAAAACGGAAAATGTGGAACTTGTTTTGATAGACAGAGAGAGAAAATATAACAATAAGAACGATTACAGAAAATCATTTTTGTCCAGCGTGTTAATTAAATCCTTCTCGTTTATATCGTTTCCCCGGAAATGAATTATAATTAATAAATTATATTTAGCGAAACATGAATCGTTTTTCATCGCGACGCCTAATCCGCGATCTACTCCTCCCCTGCCATCTATTATTCGAATGCGAAAAGGTGAGAAAATATCTTATACCGAGAGATTTATAACAAGCTACGGCCTCGAAGGGTGAGGAGAGAAATTCAATTGATGAAATCTGTCCTGCGCCTCTCCAGCATTAGCGTTTGATATTCGGTAGCACGTACGACCGTCCAACTACACCCCCAACTGGAACTGGAAAACTGGAACTGCGAACAGCAACCGGTAAATCCTTTCCAATCCGTAATTAATTAAAATTGTCCTTGTCATCGTCCGACGTGAGTTGGCATAATCTTCTCCTTCATTATCTCGATTATCGCGTCCCGTTCCAGCAGCTTCGCTTAGTCTGCGTCCTCAGATCAGCGCTACCATTCTGCCGCGGACTGCCGAGATTTATGTCGCGCAACCGGCGGCACCACCCGGCTTCGCTTCCACAATCCGCAGTTAGTTTTACAACATCCTCTCCGTCATTTATCTTCCAACTATATAAACTTGACCGGCAATCATTTTTATATTTCCAGCAGCACGATTCTCATCCACTGTGGCGGACGGTCAACATGACCGCGACCGCTGTTCGCTACATAAAACACGCATTTACAAGCGCACTATTCAGTTAGTCCACTCCGGAATACCATTTTCGGTTCTTGTCAAATGTGGCGCACGGCGAATATTAATGATGAAGCCGTGCTCTTGTTAAAGGAGACCGGTATTAACTCCCGTTTCGTGTAATCGGAGTAATAATTCTTATCGTGGCTGCTCGAAAGCCAAATGGCCAGTACTGTTGACTGAACGCTCAGATAGCACTTGTAACGGTGCAATTCAAGTGAAAATGGGCGCGCAAAATTATCCGGTATAATTTCGAACGAAAAAGTAGACACGTCATAAACGATTCGGTAAAGGCTTTTTCTTTATTTTGCAATTTAAACACGCAACTCCTTTATAAAAGTACTTTGCGATATAACTTAGAAGGAAGCCATAAAGGCTTACTTCTCTTGCATCCAGTTTTTAATAGAAAATCCCGTTAATAATGATATTTCCTATATTATGTAATACGTGTAATCTCCTAAATGCAATCTCTGTCCGGTCAAGCATTAGAAAACTGCCAAACTTCAGAACAAATGCCGTCGTATTATTTTGCAAATACCTAGTTATACGTTATATTAAAAATATCACGAAATTCTTTCACGACCGTGAGAAATAAGTGAATGTCAATAAAATTCGCCTGATACTCCAACGAGAAATACGAGAAATATGAGCATGTAAGAGAATCAAGCACTCCTCCGTTTAACGCGTGCTCGATTTCCCCACATAATTTAGCTTATATTCTCGGGTACTTAATTAATTTATCCTTTAACAACGGCGGTTCCATTTTTATTATCACGGCCTTTTTTTCTTTCGCTTTTTTGATTAATTTTTCTCATTTTCATTCGGCTAATATTATTCTCTCTACACTTATCTCAATGAATTTTATTTAATTTTATTTATTTATTTAAAAGGCTACTTATTTTTTTGGAAATTATTATCGGAAAGAAAATCGCTTATTCAACGTTAATTCTCTAATGAAAACTGAGAATAGTCATTAGTCATTAGTAATCACAATTATCGTCGATCTTAAAAATACGATATCGTAAATGTAACACACATTTCCGGTATTTCGAAAGAAAAAAAGTTTTTAAAGGTACACCATGAAAATTTTTAAAGAAAATATAATTTTGGAGAAGACATCGTTACTTACGAAAGGTGGGAAATTAAAATAAAAACAAACTACAAACAAAAAAAAAAAAAAAACATCAAAAACCCGGAATCTTATTATCTCGATACATATATTACAGTCAGTATGTATGAAAAATATGGTATTATGAATATAAACAAGTAACATAAATTAGAACTACATTTTAAATTTGTTAACCGAACATTCTCAGATTATCGTGGTGTATTTCGATCCCGGAACCGGGAATTATACTCTATTTGTAGAGTTATACGATATGATGTCGGTTATGATTTGCGATTGAGAAATTACCAAAGTCTATATATAAGCAGGGTGTTAGTTTGCCTTTTGTCTGCATTCTGATGATAGATAAACTGACGGATGCTGTTAAACCTTGATTTCTTCGATTCAGAAAAGGTGTTTGAAACTTATACTACCTCATTGGAAGCGGAGTGATACTACATCAACCTGGTGGAAGGAAAATAATGAAATGTCTCCCAAAATGAATTATTATTATTACAGATTACTTGAATTTAAATGCAATAACGTAAAGTTACCTTCCAGACCAAAAACTCGACTAACAAGGAATCAAAATAATACCTGTTACATTCATCCTAGAGGGGTAAATCTACGAATCGACAATACAGATGATTCGGTTTTAATTAAATTAATGAGTACTATGCCCAATCACATAATAAATGAAAAACAAATTGGTGTATGGAAGAGGGAAGTGAGGAAGTGGTTGAAAGAATGGTGCAAAAATTAAGGAATTTTGCTGCATCCTCTTTTCCATTTATTTTTATTGCTGCATTCTTTAGAGCTCTTTTAGACCATCTATTTACCAGTTTCCTTTTCTTTTTTCTTTCCTGTACATTAATGTATGCAATGTCCAATATATAAGCGGCTCCTGTGTATGGGTGTATTATTGTATAATTCATATATATATATATATATATATATATATATATATATATATATATATATATATATATATATATATATATATATATATTTGCGTCGATTAATATATTTTATTTTTATTTTTTTGGTTTAATACGTTCGATCTAAGTAGTAAGAATGATTAATTGTAATTTTGTTTACTAGAATAAACGATAATAAGAGTGTTGGGCACTCACACAACGGGCATACTTGCCCAGTGAGACCCACAACTTATTTATTTATATTAAAAAAAAAAAAAAAAAATTAAATATCGATTTCGAAAATAGATTAAATTGAACATAAAACGCATCCGATAAAATTAGGATCTAAGGAAAAATTTGAAGAAAAAAAAAACAAAAAAACAAATAGAAAACAACAGTGTTGTGAATTAAAATATAGTACTTATAGATAGGTGCGACTTGGATCCGGAACGTGACATGTCTGGAACCCGTGACTTCTGATTTGGTAACCAAGCGCACCTTAGCCACTAGGCTAGCGTGCTAAAAAAAGAACGATGCGGAAAAAAGTTATACGGTTAAAATTAAAACTTAAAAAATAATCGAAAAAAGTGAAAGATAATCCGAGTTAGCTTTTTTCTTCTGTCAGAAACGAAAATACGCTATTCTATTCATCGACAACTAAAAAAGGATTCAATTTGATTTCATCTAATTCTCCAAGTATCTAGAGTTCTGAGAAGAAAAATTTAAATCCGTTAAAATTACGAGCGAAATGTCCCGTAAAAAGAAGCTTACGCAAATGAAAGAGAAGGAAGAAAAGTGAGATTCTTTAAGCGTAGAAATCGAGCTAAATTTTCCGGCTTCCGAAACGCACGTGCACCGAAAAAGATCGGAAGACAACGATGTTAGTAGTACACATGTAGGGGAATCGATGCTTAATACTCGGTGAGTACAAGTCGTCTGTAAAATTAGCTTAACTGAAAAGATCAAAGGATCGGTGCGAGAGCGCTGTATGTTGATCAGGAGCTTATTACGTTTCAACCTGACAACATTGACGCCTGTGCCTTTGTCGTTTGAGCTTTGTTTTGGAAATGTGTAGTTCATTGTGTTTTGTCCAGCGGAACTCTGGATTGCTGCAGCAACGACGCGTCACAGTGTTACCCGATTGAGGAAACGGTCATTAAAAAAAAACGGAAAAAAAGCAGGAAAAGGAACGAGAGGAATTTAATTAAAATAAAACTACACCGACTTGACGGTACGATAAGAGTTTCCATTTCGCCGCATCCTCCGGGGAGTGAGACGAGCTCGTCTCTCGCAGCAATTCAGAAAAGTTGTTCATTCGCTCGGAGAAGTGATTTGTATTCTGAGCTTTTTCCACTGCGACAAGTATATAATAGGTAAGCAAAAAACAGCGGTGCATCTGATTTCCCCTTAATTTTGTATGGAAGAAATACGGAATAGTCGTGGGAACTTGCCGCCGTCGCCGAATTGCTTATTCAACAACAACAAGTTAAACACTATACTGGTAAGGTATAGAGACACTCGCACTGCCTGACCAGCCTCTGTACACCGTTATATAAAAGCGTTCCGTCTGAATTATCGTTCCCGCGCTTTTGGAACGATGCCACTAAATCATAAATGGGGTAGTCGCGCAGAGAAAAGAGCTTTTAACATCTAGGCGACGGACAGAGAATGCGCGTATGACGCGCGTGGTGTGCAACGGCGAATGCGCTTCTAAATTGTGTGTGCTGGGCGAGCAACGGTGGGAAAGGAACGGAAAAACAAAAAAGAAAAAGATGAAAAGAAGGTGAGAATGGGACAAAACGCAGATTAATGGGTGGAGGCGATAGATGTAGCGCTGGTTTTTAGGCTGGTAGGTGAGCGAGTGGCGTCAGTGCCGGGGCAATGGGGCAAACACAATATACGTGTATTCGGCTTCGCACTTCGCACGTTCCAGACAGCTGCAACCAAATTTCCAGTCCTGATTTTGGAGTGTGTTTTAAAGACCACTCGGTCTCGATCGCGCTTATTCTATTTTCTGTTTTTGACGACTATCCCTTCGCTCCCGTTTTTCCTATTGTGCGCGCTGCATTCGGTGCGTTCCTCGGCTAACTTTATTTCTATAGAAGAAGGCACTAGAGAATTTCCACAACGCCCTCGGCCCCGGCTAAATGCCGCCGATGAGAGAGCGTCCATGTGATTTTAAACGGATTAAGGTCGACGCGACGACGCGCGGTGTACGCCGTATGCCGTTCTAAACCTGTTCCAGGCGCCCCGATGCGGTTTAAAAGTGTACAACACCGTTCGCTTCAGTCAACTATTAAATCAACTATTAAACTTCCACATCTTTATCGATGGTTACAAGCGTGAAATTTCATTAATTGTGTCTCGGCAACGAAGCTCATTTCCACTGTCAGACTACACCGGTTTGTGAACCGGCTTAGAAACTTATTAACGCCGAATTCGATAAGATAATTTTCACGTGTTATCTGAGTTTTTTTTTTTTGTTTTTGGATGGAGACTCATCGTCCAGGACGCTTATCAAAATTGATGTAAATGCTTAAAACTTTCACAGTGAATACTTCTAATAAATAAATTGCGAACGCAACACTGTGTTAGAAAGAATTATATTTGCTTTACGTTTCGGCCAGCTTACACTATGACCATCATCAGATTTTGTTTTCAAATTTTATTTTACAGAAATAAAAACAGCTCGGAATAAGGCAAATTCAGCCTATGGGGGAGTTCTCATTTTGCCCTACTTTTATGGTATTTTTCGTTAAAAATCAAACTGCGTTGGAAGTAAGTGTAGAGTTGAAAGTTTTAATTTCACATTACAAAACTATTATTAATTGTAACTGACTTGCCGACATTATTAAATAGTTTATGTGAAAGGTCAAAAAAAAAAATGCAAGTTCGCTTCTGATGATGGTCAGTGTAAGCCGAAACGTTAAGCAAATATGATTCTTTCTAACAAAGTTATTTATTATGAGAATTGATATAATTTTTGAAGTAGCTGTATTAAGCACTTCGTAAAACGATATACTTAAGCTAAAACGTATGGGACCTTGTTTATGTTCTTCCAACCCGTTAATATCATTCCGAAATACTCCTCTTATTTCAGAGTTCCTTTTATCTGTCAAAGCTATCCAGGCCCCAAACAATAGCAATTAGCGACTAAAATAAAAAGAAGATCACATCAATTCTCGCTATCGAATTGCTTTGCACACGATCCATTTTTCATAAATGCTAGTGTAGGTAACATGATGCAACCCTGTTTAACGCTCTTTTTAATCCTAAATTCGTATACGCAAATTTTACAAACTTTATACTATTTATGTTCAACGAGCTTATTAAAAATTTCTTTAAGAATTCAATAACGTGATCAAGAACTCGATATTAAGAATTCGATAAAATGTTTCAGAATTCAATAAAGTAATATAATTAAAAATAAAATAAAAATTAATGAAGCAATACAATCTAGAACTTGGTTTTACTATCACAACCGTATCGAAACAACTCTTGTCAGTTGACAAGAAGGGAAATCTACAACAAATACTGCGATGATAAAATAGTCGAGTGTTTTCCGCAAAATCAATCAATTCATTTAAAAATAATATGCACTCCAGAAAATGTTTTGACGAAGTCGGTGAATGTAAATATGTACATGTAGTTCTTATCGTTTGTATAGAACGATGAAATTATGCAACCTCGGCGATATTTCGCGTGTATCTTAGGGAAATACAATTTCTGGAATTTTATTCGCGATTCAATTAATCAATTTGTAAACGACCGTAGCATCTTTATTTACATTTCGGACGACAAATCTCTGCTCCTACAATTCCAGTAATAGTTGAAAAGAGAAAATGATGTAAAACTTTGTAGAAATTTGCGTGGTTTACAGTTTTAAATGCAGAAAAAAAAGTTAAAAAGTAAAGCTAAGTTTGCTCACTTTGACGGAATTAAGATAGAAGAAAAAGCGGTGTATATTTTATTAAAAGTAATTACGCCATATTTATTAACTTTTTCAGTACCGAAAAGCAAAATATGCAATATGCTCTTGCTTGCCTATTGTCTTTATTTTTAGACTACTATGTATGCTTCAAAATTTGTTAATTAAGCAATTAATTAAATTTACAGTATAGGTAAAAAAAAAAAAAACCGCGCTGTATATGAATACAATGTAGAATGCGCGTTTTTATACACAGAACCGATGTATGAACCAGTTTTAAAAATCTCTCCACCAACAAATTGTCCCCAAAAATATTGCAGTAGTATATAAAACGCTGTTAAAAAATTAGCCATACTTTTAAAGGGTAACTTCCTATTTAGCTAATTCCCATTTTGCGTAAATTTAACATTTCGCTTACACGGCGAATGATTAGCTGCATACACTGCAGTAGGTTACATATACATCAAAGTTAAGCATTTTGAAATCAGTTCAGATTACAAGACTGCGTGCAATCCATTCTCAACGAATGCTTTCATTTCTGTCTCTTTCTCTTCTATACTTTGTATAAAATGATTAAAATTTACAATATTAATCGGTTTAGCGGAGGAAAAACAAATTGAAAAAAAAGTAGAAAATTTACAATATACACGTTGAGAATTCACAATTTTCAACATTAGAACCTCGATAGATCTGAAACATTAACACGAATTTACACCGGGGTAGCTGGGAAAAAATGAATAAAGTACGCGGTGAACAGTATCGTTGCTCCATAGTATTATTAAAAATTCGTTAACAGGTGAGTTGGCGGAAAATTTATGCTTATTGGACAACATAAAAAGAAAAAAGAGAAGAGAATGATTGAGGGGGTTCATTTTTTTTTTTCTTTTTTATGAAGAGCAACTAACTTTTTCACTTATAGGAAATCAGATGGCGCGTTGGAATGCCTTTCATTTTCACGCGAACAGCCTTTGGTGACCTTTTTTCTCCTGCCCCGCTGGCTACCGTGTGTATGTAGACGTGCGTGTGTGCGTGCAGGCTCCGGCCGTTTGTCATGTAAATAAACTGAAAAAGGACGTTTGCCGACGCCAGATCAGAACGTCGCCGAATTATCCTTTGAACAGCTACTTTTTTCCCGGTATTTTGTTCGCTGTTGCCTTTTATTTGCTTTTGTTTCGTGTTCTCGGCTAAGTCGCAACGCGGAGCTCATTTTGCGGCCTTATCTGGGGCTTTTAGAGAACACGTGTTTTCCGAGCGGTAGCGACTATCGCGGAAATTGATTTCTTGTTTTGGCGGGACGCGATACAAATGACTTCCTTTATCGGTTATTCGCCTTTTATTTGCTCGTTGCAAATTTTTCACCTTCCGTATCGCCGTGAAGTCGAGCGTTTTCAAATGCGCAATACGTAATGGTCGCCTCATCTTCCGCGGTGTCACCGGCGAAAAATGGAGTATTCTCCCTTTTTCTTTACGAGAAGCCGACTGCGCGTTTGTCGTAGACTCCGGCGGAATCTGCGGGAAAAACGGTAGCAGGTTGGTGCGCGGAATATCACGAGCGAGATGGGTATCTAAGACGGAAACCGCCGGAAAGGCCCTTAGCGAAAAAGGAGATAAATCGGAGTTGATGTTTTGCAAACTGAAGTCGCACCGAGAATAACAGGACAACGTCGAATGGTTGTTTGTTTTTTTTTATCATTTTTAAAAAAAGAAAAAAAATAACAAGGATACTTTTAGCGCAGTTTTACTTTGATGTCTTATTTACGTTTGGAAAAATTCGTTTTCACCGTTTTTTGTTTTTTTTTTTTTACTTTACGCGCGCGTTCGAATGGAATTAGAGTAAACAAAAAAAAAAAAAAAAAAAAAAACTTATCGAAAATTCTTCTGGGTAAAAATATTTTCCCAACTCGCTGCCGGATATGAAAATCTAATCGCTCGTTAACGATGACCGGATGTGTCTTGAAAAAGTGTATATTCATCTCTCCCGCGAGGCCTCAACGATGAGAACGTGACAATTCGAGGATAAAATTAAAACAGGAACTTGATCCCTACTCTGATTATGAATGCAGCGGTATCGCGTGAAATCGATGAAATCACGTGTATGAGAAATGGCGACTCAAAAGTGGAAAATATAAATATATAAAGTGATGACTAGTCAACGCGCGAATTCGTACGATTTACCGTACTAGATAAAATTGAAATATCGGGAACTAAAAGTGAATGAAATGAATGTAGTTGCCGAATGTAAAAGTTTTAAAATAAAATTTCGCAACAAAGAACTCGGTGACGTCATTATTAACAGTTTTCCGCCACATGTACGCATTTTGCGAAATGGCCGAAAGACATATTCGTGTCAAAAATGCCGAATTAAATTATAAAAATAAAAAACATAATTTTTTTTTTTTTCTAAAAATAGGCTTTTATTTATGCACTAAAAAGTACAACTTTATTAGTGTGCGACTACCAGATACGCGTTGTAACATTAAAATCTGAAACTACAAAATATTCTGAAAAATAAAAGCGGGGGCCGTAATTACAAAAATATATTCGGTGTCTGTGGTATTGTAATGCACAACAATCGAACAACATTAAATAGTGATTGTAGTTTTGGCTTGGGATGTATTCTAATATTAATGTTTAATTATTAATCTGCGTCCCCTGCTTTTATTATTCAGAATATTTTGTAGTTTCAGATTTTAATGTTAACATGCGTAGCTAGTAGTCGCACACTAATAAAGTTATTTTGTACTTCCTTTTAGTGCAGAAATAAAAGCCTATTTTTAAAAGAAAAATTGTATTTTTCATTTTTTAGTCTGCACTTATTACTATATATTTCAAAAGAAAACAATAAATTTAGAATTGTATTTTATTTTGCTTCATTTTATTCAATATCTTGATTATAGGACATTTACAGAAATTTGTTTTACATTTTATTATTAAATAATGGATCATCGCATTCTTTCAATTATATTGTCTTCTGTTTTTCATACAATACACACGTAATCCTCAGCATATGAAACACAATGTTTGATTAATAGCGATCTTTCTATTGATATATCACATGACCAAAAAATAAAAATTTTTTTTTTGAAACTTTCGAGCTTCCGGCGCCACAAGGGTGGTCCGATTTTAAAGTTGGAAATCCAAATGGTCCAAAGTAAAGAAATATACAAGGATGCGCATTTTTTAACCTTGTTCAAAATTCTTCTTTAAGCCTTTTGACACCAGTATTTTGCGTAGGCCTCTCCCAAATTTTTCCACCGTTGCCTGTCCTGAGCCTCGCGTATCCATGTATGACATGTCATCTGTCCATCTTCTTGGTAGTCTTCCTCATTTTCGCCTTCCAGTGTATGATCGCCACTTCAATATTTCCTTCGTCCATCTGCCGTCTGTCATTCGTGCTACATGCCCCGCCCAGTTCCATTCATTTATTGCTATTCTGGCTACGGTGTCCTCGAACCCGGTGTTTTTCCGTATATCAGTGTTCCTGACTTAGTCCTTTAGCCTTATTCCCAGCAGCACACGTTCCATTTGTCTTTTCGCCTTTGCGATCTTATCCATCAATTCTTTTGTTAAAGGCCAGGTTTCAGCTTCATAGTTCAGCACTGGTATAATACACTGATTAAATAGTTTAGCTCAGTTCGCTGTACTGATTTTGCTTTATAGAATCTTTTTCATTTTACCAAACGCTATCCATCCGAGTTGTATTCTACTTTTGACTTCTTCTGTTATATATAGATATATTTAAATATAAATATATATATATATATATATATAGGTATAGATATATATAAATATATGTAGTGAAAAATAACAGTCGTTGCGTTGCGTGATTTCTTTTCATGATTTCGTTTCACTATTTCGTTTCACGTCAAAAGACAAAAAGATGACAAACTACGAAAGCGCATTAAGCAGTAGTGCTTCGCGCTCGGGTAGGACCCTGTGGACTGAACAGATAAAAATACCTTTTATGCCGTGTTAATGTCCATATTATATGTGTACACGTATACAGTTGACCAGTCAAAAAAGGTAATTTAAAGGAAATAGTATTAAAAAGAAAAAACTAAATTCGTTTTTAGTCGACTGATTGCAGTTTTTTTTAGCAAAAACCGGAGAAAATCTGTTAGTGCATATTGTGTACAGGGTGTTACAGGCTGAGGAGCAATTAGGGAATTCCCGGAACGCACGACGAACACCGTAAACTCTCCGAGCAGAAATCTTCCAGCGGTGCCGAAAGAAGATTGACACTGCGGTGCGACAAATTTCGAAGAGGCTCAAACGAAGCGAATAAATGAGTGTGATTCCGCTTTTAGACAATGCCCCACTCCCACCGCCATTCGGTTCTTTTCAAATTTAAGAATTGCCTATTCCGTCTCTGGTAATTGAACTTTGAGCGCGGCGCTGGTCCGCCAGGAAAGAAGGCCCTTCCTAAGAAGCAGCATCGGAGAGCATATCTGATGACCACTTCTCGTATTGTCATGGAAAACAGTAGTGTCCATTTATTAGAGCCGGCCGCTGACGAGGGTGATTCCCCGCTCGCTTTCCATATTCCGAGAAAACGAGCACGTGACTACGCTCTATGGTAAACAGTCGTCGACGGGGACAGTCGACTGCGCACAATAAGTCTCGTTAATGGAGTCGAGTGAATGACAACGAATAAAGCCGCATTACCGTGACGTCTTCCAATCTAATGTCCTTCCGCGCGGAGAACGTTGTTGTTGCTGAGGCCAGAGAGCATATGATGCGAGAATATATGGTCTCTCTGCTCGACTGTCCGCGGAGAAAAAAACCCGTAAAATAAAAGAAATCGTCCGGGCGGGAGCGGACAACAGATGTATGGGGCGCCATTGTTGCGGTGCCACCTTCAGTGACTCGAATTAAATAACGCGAGCAGCAGCGTCGAAGGTGGAAAGAAAAATGCGGACGATATTTTATTTTGACAACTAGATAGCGGCCTCGTCAGCATTGTGTACATTACTCTGCGTTATTATCACTGCCGCTGTTTGCCCGATTCTCCAGCGCTATGATGGATGCAATCGTAACTGGCCGAACGTTAGCCGTGTGAGGCTAATGATTTCGATGTGGCCGGCTGATTAGAGCGGCATACATTTCTCCGAATGTGTTTGAACCCGAAGTGCACCACCTCGTATCGCCTCGTATCAAGTATATGCATATTCTAATGAGCCGGTTGTTGGAACGGTTCCTGCGTGCGACTGCCTATCAGAATTCTTTAACCGACCGTTAAGTTGAGATATCATTTTGCGCTATGAGAAAAACTTTTGAAATTTGTCATCGCGAGTGATTAATTAATGTCGCGTCTTACCGGCGAGGTGTCCGATTGAATGCAGTCACTTCCTTTTCTTTCTGATGATCGTACCCGGTCTGCGAGGTCGCGCCATGTTCAACCTACGGTCGGTTGTGTGTTGGAAAAAATTCTGACGATACCCGGATTCATTTTCCAACATTCGCACGGCGATAATTTTCCCGACCATTTTTACGACGATGTCATTCCGCAATATGTGCCCGTTTGAATTTCTACCGTGTGATTGTACACAATATGATTAATGTTGACTAGCGTTGTTGCAACAGGCGGATTTATTAATTCAATTTCGGAAGAAGTAATACACTTGATAATTTGGAATTTTTGCAACCTCGGCGACCAGCGAGTGTGCGGGAGACACTACTTTTTAAACCCAGAGGGGAACAGTGTGCTATATATTTACTCGTCATTCGCACTCGAGTGGGTTTTAAGGTTCTGCTAAATTTCAATGTTGCAGTTTTCCGCGATATCTCCGTACCAATAAGAAGTAGTTACTGGATAATTCATTAATAGGAAATCCTTTACTGACTACAAAAAAAGGAAGATTTCGTGACGTATGTTTTGTTTTTTTGTATGTTTGTTTACGCGCATACCTTTAGATGTGATATAATGTTTACAAAAAATTTAGCAATACGAAACGCGTATGAATACCATGATTTTGGTACATTCGCCCAAGTTTAAATTGTGTTTTGTAAAGAGTTATCTCTGGATAATATTGTAAATTTTCTTTTTCAATTTATAAACCAATTAATTATTTATCCGAAGGTGTGGTACCGCATACGTTTCATTATTACTGTTAAAAATTCTCAGCATAATCATTTGGAAGAATAGTTAATGGAAAAAAAGATACCGATACTGAAAGATTTCCTCTAAAAATTGCATAAAAAACAATTACTTCCGATTATTACATATTTCACAATAAAATATACTATCTTAAAGAAGATGTTATACTTAAGTAACATTAATACTTATTAGAGTCGGCGCCAAATTACTGAATTGCAACAATAATTTGAATCCATATTGCATTGAGTCTTAAATTTCTGTTCTATTTTCACAACGCAGTCCATCTCCATTTTACACGCAATCTCCTCCATTGCATCCATAAGAAGGATATCAGTAAATGCCTCATTGTCTCCGATTACAAAAGTGTTCCTCAGGCTATTTCTTCTCCTCCTCATTCCTCTAACTCTACTCAATTTGTTCTCTAATCTTCAATCTGCTCCCATCCCGCTCTATCACCATAGAGACCTTTATGGGTTCCCCTAGTTAAGCAACGAGTTAGCGGATTTTCTAACCCGTTCGGTCGCTCGCGATGGTCCCTTACTCTGCAATATTCTTGCCTCGAACATCTCCTTTTTCCCTCAACAAATCCGACTGAGATTGGACTTCTTCTTCGTTTTCTAATCGTGCCTCTCATTATCTTCAAATACAGTCGGTTCTCTGTTTTTCAGCCGTGATTTCAATACACTTCTTATCAGGACTTCACGGTCGTTTCTTTAATCCGACTGCGATTTAATCACTCTCTTCTCCCCCTCTTCACGTTTTCGTTTTTCCCTGTCTTCCTGTCCCGATTGTCCTCTTCACATCTTTACGTCCATATGCGATGCAAAACACAACTTTTTTGAATGTCCCGCCCTTGTTTCTAAACGCTCTATTCTGCACTCCAAAATTCCTTATAATTCTTCCTTTACCCTTTCCTTCTCATCTCGAACAATAATCCCTGTACTTCAGTCTTTCCTATTCTCTATCTTTAATTGTCTCTTGATTTAATATCCCTCATTTCCACTTTCGTAATTGTTGAGTAAAAGCAGCCGGCGCGAGCCCCCCCCCCGCCCTCGCCAAAGAAAAAAAAAAGAGCCGAAAAATTATTTAGCCCATAGGGAAAATATGAATTTGCGTATTTGTAAAATTAAACGGGCGGTGAATGTAGACGATATATTTTTCAGTAAAATATACTCCCTCAACAGAAGATATTATTATGATTATTCTTAAACTCTTAAATTGTAACAATTATGAACCCTTATTAAATATAAGTTTAACAACACACACATTTTCTATAAACCAAATTATCGGAAAAAGTTGAGTTGAAAAGTTGTGAATAATGACCGCGGGTGGCGTTACTGTCGTATTTGCTCTCCCCCGTTTGTCATGATTTTTAAAAGCACTCCCAACAGGCGAATGCTTGTGCATTGTACGTTCCGTGAGCTTGTTAACAGTTTGCCGGTTTTCGTTGGCTCATGATGAGTCCACAGATATGTGATACTGCCCAATTACTAGTGTTTATTCGAGGGGTCGTCAATGCTGAATTTGAGGTGATTGAAGAATCAATTTCTGTGACTGGTCTGCGTGGAACAACTAACTACAGGTGAGAAGATATCTTCAAGGAAGTTGAGAAAACGCTAACACAATACAACTTGCAATGGAATCAGTTAAAATGTGCCACAACCGGTGGTGGAAGAAATATGTGTGGAACGGAGAAACAATTAGTTGGACAAATCTTTAAGACTTGTGAAGATACTAAATATTCAAAACCGTCTGGTAATTCATTGTATTACTCACCAACAAGCTCTTTGTCGGAAACACCTCAATCTGTCATGTGTTATTAAACCAATTGTATCAGTAGTAAACTTCATTCGCTCTCATGTACTTCACCGTCGCCAGTTTTATGAATTTTTATTAGAGATCAAAGCTGGATATCACAACTTGCCTTATCAAACAACTATGTATTAAATGGCTCAGTGATGGGAAAGTTTTATTGAGATTCTTCGAACTGAAAGAAGTCATCAATATTTCATTAAATAAGAAAAATTGCTCGCAATCTTTATTATCGAACAGCGAATGGCTATAAAAATTAGCATTTTTAACGCGCGTTGTGGGATATCTCAACGAACTCAATTTAAAATACAGGGCAAAACAATACTCATGCGCGAAATTTATTCTATCGTAAAGGTATGTCGAGCGAAAATTTAAATTGTTCCAACCGCAAATAACATTAAACAAATTCGACCAATTTTTTCCGTGTTTTAAAAAATTTCAAATTTTAGCAAAATCTCCAACACCAGAAAAAATTTAGCGCTGAATATATTTTTTGAACTTATACTACAGTTATGACAGCGTTTTGCAGATCTTGATGCAAATACAAAAAATATTTCCATGTTTCAAATCCGTTACATTCAGGAGCACAGACCTTCAACTGGAAGTAATTGGTTTGCAAAATAATGATTCGTTAAAAATAATATTTAAAGAAAAGGATACAATTCAATTTTTTAAACATCTTTCGGAAAAGGTAAATACGCTCAATTAAAATCACATGCACTGGGATTTATATCTCTGTATTTGGGAGTATTCACCAATATGCGAAAAGACATTCTCGAAAATGAAGTATGTAAAATCGCAATCAGATCATTATTAACAGGACCATTTGCAAACAACTGTACTAATCGTAGAAAGTACTAATTTCGAAATTCAGTATGATGAAATATTATCTCACAAAAAACAATTACATTCTTCACATTAGAAATTTTAATCTATTTAATAACAACATTTTTATAATATGTAAATCTTTTATTCTTTCTTTTTTATTTTTATATATATATATATATATATATATATATATATAAACTCGGCCATTTTGGGCTCGCAAGGGGCTGTGCCCCTTGACCCCTCTTGCTTTCATTTCTGTCTCTTTCTCTTCTATACTTTGTATAAAATGATCAAAATTTACAACGTAATTCTTACTGGCATCAACACACACAAAAAATAACATAACCACAAAAATCTTATTCTAACATTTAACTTCCGTTATATAAAATTAAGACATTTTTTCGTTACATTTTTCGTTACATTTTTCGTTACATATTTCATTACATAAAATTGTGACATTTTTTAAATAACAATAACAAAAATCTTACAAAATATAACAAACGTTACATAAAATTGGGACATTTAACGTTACATAAAATTGGGACATTTAGCGTTACATAAAATTGGGACATTTTTTCGAATGGGGGGGGGGTAGCCTAAGAATTACGTTGTAATTAATATGTATGTATGCATATATATATATATATATATATATATATATATATATATATATATGTGTGTGTGTGTGTGTGTATATATATATATGTATGTGTATATATATATATAATGCAAAAGTATCACTTCATGATAAAAAAATTAACCTTTTTTTACTCTATAAGAAAATTTCCCATTTATATCTTCATGTTTGCTACTTGGCCCTCCGAGCCTAAAATTTTTACAATTTGGCCTTTTCTAAAAAAAAATTTGCCGACCTCCGGTATGGAGCGTATTCTCCAAAATATGATGGGATATTTTTTGAATTTTTTGACTTTAAATAAAGACTATTTTGCTAAGTATTCCGTAATTTTTAAAATATTAGTTAAAGAATTACCAGAAGATGTGTTGTAATAACGTTAAAAATGTATACATTATTTATTTATGCAGTAATTTTTTTTAAATTTTTACATCTGTACGTTGGTATTTTAAACTATTTTATAACTCATTTAATTAACTTAAGCGAAAGAAAATTTTATGAAATAATTGTTTTGTACAATCACTTAATAATAAACTTTTCTTTCATTCAACACCCGTTTAAGTATTTTTTATTAAAATGACGCCCACGAATCAACCATTGTCAATGAAATAGACGCGTAAAGAGATTTACTTTTCGATATTGCTAAAGCTTTAATTACACTATCTCTTCTTTTTTTTTTTTCTTTTTTTTTAAGAGCTAATATTTTTATTAATAGTTGAATTCGTGTTACCGTGTGGTGCAGTTGGTTAAACAGCGGTGTTTTGTTCAGATAGGGCAGCACCCGCTCCGCACACTGAAAATGTACAAAAATTTTTTACTCGCGTTACGGGTTAATGTCCGTAATTGACCAGAGCCCAAAAATGAAAAAAATCCAAAAAATCAGGCGAACCACTGCCCATCAACTGTAGTTGGCTTAAACGTTGTGTATAAATAGTTCGTTGTCGCACGAAAAATGTGCGCCGAGTGTCATGTTATTTCTGCGGGAGCGAAAAGGTATTTCCCCCAACTATTGACCGTCAACGTCTAATAACTGTTGGCCATCAACGATTGATTGACTAACTCTTATTGCGATTCGTTTGCGGTAAGTCAAAATGCGGAACTGGTTCGCCTGCTTATTTATTTATTTTTCTTGAGTGTTTTTATGGATTAGAAAGATGCGAGCGCGTAAACCAATGCTCGGTTGTCTAATGCATGCGAGCAAAAAGACGGCCGGATTTGACCGCTTATCAATACAGATAGTTCTGGTGTGTTTCAGAATTACGTGTCAGCGACTTGTAGGATCAGTGCACCGTTGTCGCGATCAAATTGGTGCGTGTTTCGTGTGCAGATGAATCGCGCGGTATGGGTAGTATTCTTGTTAGGCGAGCGAATAAAAATCATTTGAAGATGACTCGGTCGATTTTGTGAATGAAAACCACCTCTGATTATGCACAAGAGGTAACTCATTTATGACAAAAACCAACAACGGCAGCTTCTCTAGTTCATCTTAATAATCCGTTCTCATTACCGTCGGTACATACAAATTATTCCTGTAGGTAATTGCCCGCTGGCGAACAAGTCGAAGGTCGATTGGTCTTTTCAGCGCACTAATACCCTTTTTTCGACTACCACCACTACTGTCATCATGCAGCTTACATAATTTATATTCCGAATTTTTATTTTCTTTTTCTTCTATTTTTCCTTACCATCATTCTTCCTTATTATTATCATTATTATTGTTATTATTATTATCATTATTATTGTTATTATTATTGTTATTATTATTAGGATTATTTTGATGTTTGTTGTCCCGTCACGAAAAGCATCGCATGATTCGACTTGTTGCATGATATATGTTTCCGCGTGTAATTTGTGTTGCTAGAGGGCGACACTGTTTAAAGAAACTCACAGCGAAGTATATAGTAGCTATCGTTAATAAGGGACAGAGTTGTTTGCATCGTATTCATCACATTGTTTTTCGTCACTTTTTCTGTTTACACACATGCATTCGTTCGGCAAAAGCTTGGTTGCGAAAATCAAATATACGAATACGTTGCACGCTAATTATTCAAAGATCTCCAAGTGCCTCTGGTTAAAATTCACGAAGAACGAAGTAGTAAACATCGTGAGCATTATGTCGTGGTGGTGCATGCGTCGTCGAATAAAAATACTTACTGAACACTTTTTTTGTCTGTTTTTCATCGATCCGGCACAATTAGCGCGACGTTTGAATAATCAATCAACGTCAGATTCTTAATTAAAGGATAGGTAAATCCCGAATCTATCTGAAGCTACACACACACACACACACACATTGTATTAAATTTCAGATAATAATGCAAACAGATTAATAAAACATACCGGAAAACTCCTCAATGAAAAACACCCTATAAGTAGTTACTGTGCTCGCGATATGTAACCATTGCAGTTGAAACGGAGGAGGAAATTTAATTGCACGAAGCTCACAGTAACGCTAGTTGCAAATCTTCGAAACTGTGACGTCGATGCATAGTTGAAAGAGAAGATTGCTCTACATGACCCGCTTTTATGTAATTAATAAAACTGTGAGAAAGTATATATGTACATAACATATCGTCTAATGTTTTTGATCGCTTGATCTCCATTAATTTAGAGATCCATGGATCCAACAAAGCTATAAAGAGTCCTTTGATTGTTCCAAACATTTTAATTTTTGAAAACAAACGCGGGCGATGCAACGATAATAAGAAGTAGCCGGGGGCTAGAACTTAGGCTGCTCGAGAGTTGATGACCGTCTGAAGACTACACTTGGAACTGATTGTAAATGTTTGATTTATACAAATGCGGCCCCAAGTATGTCGGTTCTATAGCCTGACTATATGAGATGATATATAGGCTATAGTTTTGCCATAGCCTTGCACGTGACTATTAGCCATTATTTAATTTAATTGTTGTAATAATTTCTGCCGTAAGACTTTCGTAACGGAAGTCAAACGCTCTAGCAGCTAGGCTATCGTGACGATTGACAAAAAAAAAACAAACAACAAAACACTGTTGGTGTGGAATAAGTTGGCCTAATCCGTGCTGGCTGGGCAGATTGGGAGATGCATTTTATACCTGCTGCCAGGTTTTCATGGCAATTGTTCGACGCTCTAGAGTAGACGCAAGACTACACTTGGAACTACTAATTGTAGATGTTTGAGTCCCAAGTGTGTTTGTCTACCACGCATTAACCAGTATGCATATGGTGGTATTTACCAATTGCCTTCTACGTGACTATTAGCGATTAATTATTACTTCAGTCGTCGCTTGGGATCGAATACGGGAGTGAAGAGCAACCAGGAGGCTTTCTTCTGTCGGTTTTAATTGAGATTAATTTTTCGCCAAATGAAATATCTTATAAGTCGATAAAAAGAAGAAGAAGAAGAAGAAGAAGAAGAAAAAAAGGATGGCATTAAACGTTACAAAATATTCGACGCGAAAATAATCCGAACAAAATGAATGCTACGTGATTTTTCGTATTACCCCTTGCGTAAAAATGGCGTATTCATTAATGTAAAAGTTAAGAAACATACAACTGTTGTAATAACTTTATAGTCTCCTCAAAGCTATGTTAGGCGGCCTCTTTTTTAAATTTTTCCCCCTACTGTTCCAGTTGAATACTGTATAAAACTAACATAAAGATATACATATGGTTTTCTGACTGTGACGCAAAGCTAAGACAGCTGTGTGATGACTAACCCCGACAGTAGATTTAAAGGGCAGAGTTTCAAAAGTTTAATTTTACAGTCATTAACTGGCGTTTTTTAACAATAAAGTGTAATTTTTCAATAAGAATAATTTTAGTTATTTATTTATTTATTTATTTTTTCAATCGCTAATCTATTACGAAAATCGAATAACGCGCGATCAGCATTCTCGCGAATAAAATTAAAATGGTGTCAAACATCATTTAGTAATTTAGTTAATGATCCGGAAAGAAGCTGTGCAGTGCTGAATGCGATTACAGGTTCCCCGAGCATTTGAAACGAACAAACCGCAACACGTAAATGCAGAAAATATAAAACGGGAAAACTTATAAAAAAAAAAAAAAAAAGAAAAAAAAAGAAAAAAAAAGAAAAGAAAAAATGGTTTCAAAGAAGAAAAGAGAATTAACGAGAGTCATCGTAAAATGTTCCCTTTGCAATGGCGGGAAGAAGTGTATAGAGGGAATTTTAAAAAAAACATCGAGATAAAGAGTTTTCGATATATACGCAAACAGACCGTTGTTAAAAAGTTTTTGCCCGCGAAAACTTATTATTTTTCCGCAACTTCCGGAACAAAATAATAACTGGAAAAGTTTTAATAGCAATGAACTTTAACCAGTGCTAAAGCACTTTCTCCAGTTTAAAAATCCCAGAAATAATCGCCCTATCTGCTGTGCCTGCTGGTTTAGTCGCGCATGCGCTTTTAACTTTTCTTCGTACGTTTCATTTTTGCGCGCACTTAATTTTCCCCCCCCGATCCGTAATTGTAATTGCTATACAACTGTTTAGTTTCTTTGTTTCCATCTGCGCACTCATTCCTACATTCCAGGCCAGTCGAGGAGTCCGCAGCTTTATCGCTCCGTAGTAACTGATGGAAATCTGTTGTACACGGATGCTTCAAAACGGAACTGCGGTGCTAACAAAAAGATAACCTATGATGAACCTTTTAAATCTTACGTCTCCGCTTTCTCCAAGCCGGATTCCTTTTTCTTGTCTATTCGGCCTTCCCTTCCTCGTTTCCCCTGGTTTCTTGACTTTCCTTCCATGCGTTGCTCCAACATCTCTGCGATTTGCTGCCTGCGCTTTGGACACAGTTTGCTTCCTTCCTCGCTTTTCCGTTACCTCTCTCTTGTGCCATCTCCTTATTGTCCATTGCACCCTTCCAATATTCAATTTATTTGTGATCCCGATCACATAATGTTCAGTTGTTCGTCTCTTGTAACTGAACAAGCTTTTTTCTACTCCTCCCTTTTACAAATCGGTATTCTCACTGCATACAGTGCTTCGTTCATTCTCTCCCTTCCTTCTCCTTCTGTTGTCCAAGCTCTTGATTCCCTTTTGTCGGCTATCCCCGATCTTGTAAAGATCTGAGTCTCTTGCGTCCTTTTTCCTTTGTTCTTGGGCCAATGTCCTTGTAGCCCCCTCCCAAATAGTAGTGGTGTCCAGAGGGGGACACCCGGCAGGAACAAAGTTCCTTTACTTTTTGGTAGACATAATTCATAAAGTATGTGATAAAAAATTACACAATATATAAATCCCGTATGAATTAATTAAAACAAAAACAATAAATAAATCATTAGACTCGTTGAAATGTGTTAACGTCGCACAAAAAAATCGCGCCAATTTTCAAATTCAATTATACACGTGTTTAGAATTGGGCTTATACAGCTGACCGCGTACGATGTTTGCTGCTCGAATCTCGATACTCTCTCGCACGCACACACACACCCGTATATAATAGAAAAGGACAGAGTGAAGGTCGCTGCCGGATGACGTATTAGCGCGATTTTCGTTACCTCGATTTTTCTGCCAGTTTACTCCTACCAACAAGCTGCGTATAAGAATTTCGTTCCAAAAAAAACGAAAAAAAAAAAAAGCTTTTAAAAATTTAATTAACATGAAATGAAATTTGTACACTTCAAAAACTGTATAGTGTTACAGAAAAATTTGAATTCGGACTAGAAAATTGTTGGCTGTAAGATTATGATGGCCGGTAGAGGGCACATTACACATCTCCCGCAATAAAAAAAATAAAGTAAAAAAAATTGGTTCGAACTATTTTTTTTTTTTTTTTTTATTTTTTTATGTATCATCAGGAGCTTAACATTAAACACACTTTTTGTTTACAAAGAAGGAAGGATACTTTTAATATGAAAGAATTATTCAATAAAAGTGTTGAATTTTACAGCATCCAACAGACTGCACCGGCTTCTGTAATTTCCAGTGAGTCTGGGTGCCGTAATAGCCCAGGTAGAGTTACACACGCCTAGATTTATATCTGTAAATTTATTTAAAAAAAAACAAATCTTTAACATTTACATAATATTTCCTCACCAAGTGCGCACTATCTTGAGCGTTCTCGTGAACGCCTTTATCCAGTCGCTCACTCATTGTTCGAGCGCGTCAATAGCTATATCCCGAAGAAAAAGAAAGAAGCATCAGTTAAATTTTGATTCAATCAGATATAATAACAATGTGTAAAAGCAACCAATGCGACAACGGTGATAGATACAGAAAAGAAAATACGCATAATGAGGAGCTAAAATAAAAATATAAAATACAACATTCGCTAGAGCGAAAGAACAAAGATGTGTTCAATATTACCACCAGAGATATAAGGAGGTGCTAATAAAAGATAAATTTAAAATGTAAACAAGGAATTTAAGGAAATTATATATATATATTATATAAGCGAGAATTGAGAAAATTTTGCATACTGGACACAAAAGATTATAATACTAAAGCAACGTCAAAAGGACAATTTTTTCGCAAAAAAAATTCAGAAAATCTGCTAATGGAATAGTGGATTAATTAAAAGTCTTATCAACGGCAGATTTAAAAAGAAAAATGGAAAAGTGAAAAATTTTGAATTCACGCTGGAATTCAAATCCGATCTCAATAAAAATTGCCGATTCAAATAATTACATCAAGAATGAGTGTAACGGTCGGGGTAATGCGCAGCATATACTCTAAACGGAGGATGCAGTTTGTTGACTTTGCAAATGGATAATAATTATAAGAATTAGTACGAATTCGTATCTTTAATGATTTTGTCGAGCAAGAGAAAAATCGGTATCAAACTAATAATATCGATTTTTATTAATAATTATCGTAACGTGGCGTGGAAAGTAAACCAAAACTCTCTATTGAACGGCTTTATTTTTACCGAAATGATCCCGTACATATCTACTGCGTCTCGAATTGAATTGGAAAAAGAGAGCATCATTACGTTAAGTTCTTGTCACAATTTGAATATTATGATATATTTATTACCCAACCACGTATGATTTTCTGTATCGACAGAATGGTATGCGTAGTTTTAGATTGTAAATATTTCCACGATACAACTGTTTAATGGTATGTTTAATTCTTGGCTATAAAAATCTACTGTCACGATGCGGTCGTCGTGTATGGCTCTACCGATAGGTACACGTAGCACCACGTAATTTCCAACAAACTAGTAATTATCGTGCTGGTATTGAAAGGCTTATTCGATACCGCGATGACTCTGCTAAACCGGTGCCTATCGCATCGAATGTAAATCCAACTTTACATCTGATCACAATTCGCGTTTTTCTCTGGATCCGCCTAATCTACTTCATTAAGAAGTCATAAAACGTAATAATAACATTTAGAATTTGTTCTGATCACATACTTTGTGTTGTTTTATAAATTGTAGCCGATAAAACGTTTCTAAGTTAGTATAATCGTTTTTATATGTACTCGGGGATTTGTTACAATCTAGTATATAATTTTAATAACGGATTACGTTTCCGAATCATTACAATAGACCTATTGCAGTTACCTTGTAATTGTGTAATGTAACTCGGGTAAATAATTTTAATTTTTTCCCGTTTTTTGTTTTTTTTACAGAGATTTGCAAGGGAACAATTTGACAATAATTAGAAATACGGATTTCCAAAACTTACCATCACTGAAGATTTTGTAAGTATTCGGAAAGACGTATTTTTCATATGCGAGCGTATGTATTTCGTTCTAAATGATACTGCAGAATTTCTGGAAGACTTATTTGTATCTTTAAGTCTCGTAAATTTGTGTATGTGTATTCGTTTGCTTTATATTACTACGTTCCTGGCAATTTTGGTTCCTCTTTAAAGAATGAATCAAAATTAACTTTTAAAAATTATTTATTTAACAAAAGGAAAAGAAAAATGGATCACTTATTTTTGACACCACATCAATTTTTATTATACATATTTACTTACTAGCGTGTACTGTCAGAGAAGACCTGTTTACAAATTGTTGCAATTAACCGAAAACAATAATTGATCAGTTTCATTTGGAAACCTAACGTATAAAACTGTAATGAAAACTAATAAATAACGAATTTAAATTAAATGGGGGCCACGTTTGGTTTGTTTAAATATACTCGTATTTGTTTGGTTTTTTTTTCGTCGGAAGATTTTTCAAAACATTTAATTATCTGGCGGTATTTATATTTTCTATAATATGGTTTATCGCTACTTAATGTTCGAGATTTTTCTCTGTACATTTAATTTCAATTTTATTCATTTTTAAAATTTTTCTAATTAAATACTTTAGTGTTCATTTTACCATTTCTAAAATTTTTTTTGTAAAATATTTTTATTTTAATTTCAATTGTAATTATTTTTATTTAACAAAGAAGTACCGTCGTAACATACATACATATATATGTATGTCATGTATATATATATATATATATATATATATAAATATACCGGGAGGCTTTGTCCCTGTTCACTTCACTCGCCGGAACACCCGCCGTGGCCCTTGTTGACTGAACCTTGCCAAGTAACGCCTTTTCAAATAAAGTATTTCCTAGCCGCTTCTACCATGGACGCATTCAATCTTGATTTCATTCCTCAAAGTACATCGAGGCAGCGTTTTGTAAAGTTGTGACTGTGCGAAAATATTGTACCGTTGTAATTAATTGATGCAGTTTACCAGCGTAATATGTCTTTCAACATTTTTCGACATTTCTTTCTGTTCGTTCCTCATACCGGACGGAGACAATCGTTTGAACCTTATTTTTCGTCCATAAAGTCGACGTACTTCCACTATATTAAAAAATAGTAAGCACAAAAAATAGAAATTTATTTACATATTGGCGAGAAAATTATAATGAAATAACCAAATATCCAAACGTAATTCAAAATTGACTAACAAATTTGTTTAACTGTATTTTCAGTTTTTGATAAAAATAAAAAAACACATCATTCTTTATAGGCACTTGATTACATTTGAAATATGTTATTTACTATAAATACGGAACAAGCATATACGCGTACGAAGCGAGCAAGAGAAATTTTTAAAACCAATCACACCGCGAGTAAGTACCCATGACGTATATATGTAAATAAAAGTTGGAAATCTGTCTGTCCTCGGTGAAACTTGTAAACTGCTGGATGAATTTCGGTGCCGTTTTCTTATTAAATTAGTGTTATTTTTCCGAGGCAGGTTATAATGTATGGATTCATCGCGTTACTATTAAGTTTTAGTGATCGCCGTGTTGTAAAGTTATTTAAATTTACTTTTTTTTTCTTTAATAGTAGCCACGTGAGAAAAGTAAAGACAAATAATTAACCAATTTTTTCATTTAAAGCATTCAAGGCGCGTTCATATGTAAATATTTCATTTTCGGTTATTTTTATATCTCGAGGGTATCGTCTCTATATTATGTCTGGACGTAATTCAAATGTAGGCTGCAAATCAAAAGATGCTAAATCAAAGAGAATAACGATGAGAGGGAGATACGTTTATTGCACGATTGACAAACACATAGTATACAGAAAGAGAGAAAATTAGTAGGTATACATGAAATTCGTTTTTGTCATCAAATCGCCATAAACATGACTTGCAAAGAAAAGAAGAATCAGTTAACGAATGTGAATTCAGAGTATTATTTTTATTCATACCTGTTTGCTAGAAATAATTATTTAAAGTAATACATTTGACCGAATGTGTACAAAGAATACACAACTAGAGCGCTGTAATTGATGTCGTCGGATAAATGTTGTGGCTTGTTTGCACCATCGAAGCAGGAACCGTTCAAAAACGCGAATAAAACAAGTAATCGGCCCAAATGGCAATGTATACCCCCCAGCAGCGAATGGGATGATCGGCGTTTCCGTCGTGCATACTTGTCCCCCTTCCGGTCTATCATCTGTTCCAGCTTTATAGAAGTAACAATGCATGAGTACGTATAAGGCAAATGAAGGGCCTGGAGCGGAGAAAAGAAAATTAATCTTGTGTTTACGTACTGTAGAGTGTAGAAATTTACGAGGTGGTGGTACTGCGATGGTCAATGCCTTGCTAGTACGCGGTTCTGAAACTAGTCACAAATTGTCGTATGATATTAATGCATCTCTGTGCGCTATGTTAAGGAATAAAAATATGTTTTAACGACGTGTGTGTGTGTGTGTGTGTGTGTTTGCGAATCGGAATAAATGAATAAATAAATAAATAAAAATAGAAAACCAATATAATTTACGATTAGTAGAGTAATACTTTTATTATTATTATTTTTTTTTAGGCAACTAATGGACAATGCCATCGAATCGATCGAATCGGATGCATTTCGGTCCCTGGTTAAACTGGAAAGACTGTAAGTATTACCGAGCTTTGGATCTACGCTATTTTATTTAAACGTAGGCGCGTGCGTGTGTGGCGCGCGATCGAAAATTGCCGGCAAAGTCTGATAATGCGGTAAAAATACGATCGTAAACGGGTTTCACCGGGAAGCCGAAATAATTCTGTTATTCGCGCATAAAAATTTCACTCTCGTAACCAGTGCCGCGGTCTTTTTGGTCGTAAAAAACCGAATTTGCAATTGTAATATCGGCGTTTTCAGCGCGTTCAGCGTAAAATTGTAAATTATGACGAACGTTAACCTCCGCTCCTTTCGTGACCTATTGCTTGTCGGTTCGTCTCTAGCATGTTCTCCCTCGGTGAAATTAAAAGTTACCATTATTTCCTCCGGTCGCTAGTTAGAAAATAACTGGTGTCTCTATTCACCGGCCGGTTCTGTTATTAAATTACTCAAAATTTTAAACAGCTAATAAAATTTTATCTCTTTCTGTAAATTTCACGTTTTAACGGTACGTGAAGCATTTTTTTCATAAAAATATTTTACGTGACGCAATATTAAAAACCAACAAAAAACAGACGGGATTTTGTGTCGCTTGAAATAAATTATAATCCTCTTCTATACGGTAATAATATGTTTTCGTACGATCTTTATTCGCGCGTTGAATATTGTCCTAGTCCTGAATTTTTATATCCGGAAGAACTTGAATTTTAGCCCACATACGCGCACGTATATAAATATGAAAATAAAAGTTGAAAAATGTGTCTGTTTGTCCCGCACTGATTTCGAAAACTACTGAATGGACTTAAGTACAGTTTTCGAAGTTGGAGTTATTTCCAGGTCGGTTTTTTTTTTTTTTTTTATAGTTGACTAAACAACAGTGGACCCCCCATGATTCAAATCCGGCTGCCACGTACATTGAAAATTATTTCAATTTATATATATATATATATATATTAATTACAACGAAATTTTTAGGCCGGCCCCCATTAGATTTTGTAACGAAAAAATGTTCAAAAAAATGTCCGAATTTTTTTTTGTGATTATGTTATTTTTTTAGGAGGTTGATCACGATAAGAATGATGTAAATTTTGATCATTTTATATAAAGTAAAGAAGAGAAGAGATAGAAATGAAAACAAGAGATGTCAAGGAGCAGAGCCTCTTGTAAGGCCAAAATGGCCAAGTTTTATATGCTCCTTATCAACATTCCTCCCTATTTCGTTACTCTTATTCTTATCCTCTTCCTGCCCAAGATATCCATTTTTCTAATTAAGCGTCTTCCAATTTTTCCTTCCAAACTACTCCACATGTTTAATTTCAAAGACACGTTTCTTTTTGAGCTTTAATGCGCATTCTTGCTGTATGTACAGTACTCGAAATTTGTTTATAAATTTTTTTAAGAACAAAAAAAGAACCGGAGTTGAAACATCAGTTTAAAAAATTGTATTGACTACTAAGATCTGTGCTTAGACTAGTCAACAAAAACGTTATTTGTAGCAACATCTCGAAGGCTGTTTGGATGTTATCCCAGGAAGATTATAGAGACAGTGCAGAATAAGATGTTGCGAGCTATCGTTAATTCGCCGTAATATGTTCGAAAAATTTCACAATAATCTACAACCCCAAACGGGGTTGATGCAGTAGTTTCCAAGAAAGCACGAAAAACGCTTTTCCCTCAGAAATTACGCAGTTATTACACACGCATAATATCAGGCGTCTACTGAATTTTGATTAATTAAATAAAATAAATACATACATAAGATGATCAAATATGTGTATGTATGAATGTTTATTAATCACTATAATAACACGAGTGAATTAGTTGCTGCCCAAATATACCGTTTGACATTTAAAAAGTTATATGACATGTATTTATCGTCAAATTTATGGTAACACAACGGGCATATTTACCCTGTGAGACCCACAAACTTATTTTAAAATTTAAAAAAAAAGCAAAAAAGAACATGCTAAAACCGATCCTAATGAAGTTAAAAAATATTTGTATATATAATATATATTAAATCCGTCTTTCTGCATGTAGGATTTTATAAATCATGTGCAACGTGCTGTTTCATACACGAATCACAATAGCTTGCTAGATTATAAAAAAAGAAAATATCGCAATGATGTGTGTAAATGCTAAGTCCTAATCGTATTCTTTTTTTTTCTTCTTCTTCTTCTTTTTACAATAACATAATGATTTATTACGGAGGCAAAAAACTTGACTAAAAATGTTTTCACATTTCCCAGAGTTGGTAAATATTTTATTTAATTTTGTAACACTTCTCTCAAAAAACAGTTCTTACTCTTTTCCTTCTATAAAGGATACATGTTCGACACTGTGTTTTATTATATCACAGTGAACGATCCCTAGAAATAACTTAACCGAGGATTTGAATATCTACAAGTTATCACTGTTTCGATTAACAGTGTTAAAGAAATGTAGTGATCTAACTGAATCAAAATTGTGGCACTCGATCAGGATGTACTGAGCAATATTTCGATTAAGGAATATGTTATTATGTAATTGTGACTTTAGCTCTCCCTATTCTTAATACCGATTGTTAGGTCGGTCATCAACTTTATATTTGTAGCCTTAGATGTTTCTCCCTTGTTTTTTGTTTTTGTTTTTTTTTTTTTCGGCCTGGAAACAAACCATTTGGCCATTCTTCTTTGTAGTGCCATACTGAATTCTGAGCGTAGGTGACTATTCGGACGTTCTATCTATATTCATGTAGGTTTATATGCAATGCTAGGGTACACATTCCAAACTACACTTGGAACGGATTGGAAATGTTTGATTTATCGATATACGAATGCAGCCCCCTGAGTGTATCTGTCTACATCAACTAGTGCGCATATCGCAGTATGTATGTTTGCCATTGTCTTTCACGCGACTATTTGCGGTCATTTAATTAATTTTTATGATAATTTCTGTTGTCGCCTGGGATCGAATTCGGACTGGTGCAAGTCAAGTACTCTAGCAACTACGCTATCGCGACGACTGTTTGGTTATTGTTTCTGGTATGTTGTCAAGTAGCAGTAGAGACGACCTTGATCACAGAGAAAACGATAAAATTTAAGAGAATCACAAGAGTTTTATGTGATTATAATATATATATATATATATATTTAAGAGAATCACAAGAGTTTTATGTGATTATAATATATATATATATATATATATATATATATATATATATATATATATATATAAACTATTTATAAAAAACATAATTGAATTTGTAGAGTTTGAGAATAAAACAGTTAAAATTAAAATAAATAATAATCATATAAAATAGCCGGGCAATTAAAATAATTAAAAAAGATGCAAGTACATTTAATTTAGTGTAGCGGCGAATTATCGAGTTTAAATTGTAATTTTATACGGTTGAAAAGGGCTGATAATTATCTAATAATTCATAATAAGGTTGTCTGGAGTAATACCACATATTAAAAAACAGATTCAGATTCAGTGGAATAAAGAATACTCAAACAATAATGAAACTAAAGGTAAAGTATATGCGTACATTCAAAAGAAAACATCCACTAAACCATGGTTTTAGGTAGATAGAATATTACAAAAAGACTGTATTGTAAAATGAATACGAATATGAGACTTGCGCAGTGCGTTGTGGTTAGTCATTTATTTAAAGTGGCTATAAAGAGTTGTCCTATATGCGAAAAATGTTGTAATCAGGAGGGAATTTTAGAGCATTATATACGGCATCAGATGCACTAGAGTAAGCGTTTAATGCATTTATGCTTGAATAATTGGAAAACATTACCGATTAATAAACCATTGTATCGATCGGATAAATATTTAGAAGTCTAAAGATTGGGAAAACTGGCCGACTGTGGAAATAGAGCAAAAAAACAAAAACAAAAACATCGGCATTTTGAAATCATCGATACGTTGCTTATGTAGCTTTTTCAATGTTCATGTGTGCGTCGCACACGTGAACACACAAAAAAACACCAAACACTGCACTATCACTTCTCTTTTACCGTATTCGTGATGGATGTGTCGCGCCATATTCTGGTTCATGGAATTTCGAATCAACTGAATTGGTCGTTTTATTTCGCCTGCTGAAGCACCTTTATCTTCGATAAGAGATCCTACATATATACATAGCTGCGTACTGTTTCATAACCTTCGATTTGTTTTTCAGCTTATCAAGTATCCTCGATCAACCACTATCAATTTTCTGGTTTTACTCTAATTTACATTTAATCCATATTCGGCGCTTATCTCATTCAATCGGTCTCATGTCATTAATTGAGCTGGTTATAGGCGTTATATCATTCGTAAGCGTAGATTATTTATAATCACAGTGGTTCAGAACTTATGCACAATTATGTTTGCACCACGTATTTTACTTACTGTAGTAGGCCCTTCTAAAAACGTATTACGTTACAAATAAAGATGTATTCAAATCTTCGGAACAACAATCGTATATTTCATATTGTCTATAACTGTTCCTATGATTACGAGTAAACGCTGTTATTGTTGGTGAAAAAGAGAAATATTTGACGTAATAGATTACGAACAAGTTCAGCTTTCGCGCGGAATTGTTAGACCGGATGATAAATGGAAAAGCTGTGCATTGTGAGATGGGCAACTATCCGTTGAAGAGATAAGGCCAGTCCGTAATGACTGTTACAAATGTGACTAAAGCTCGGATGGACGTAAGAAGGAACATCTTTCGGCGGCATTAAATAGGACTTCCAGCTGCTCAGGACGGAGCTTTACACGCTGACCGCTACAAATCCGCGTCAGTATTGCCCGCTTTATCTGTCAAAAGTTTACTCACGAAATCTCTTTTGTTGAAAAACCATTATTATAGCCGTTCGACAAGTACGCTGATCGACCTCCCGTCTGCTCTTTATACTTCTCTACTTCCTTATCAGCACGCAGAGCATTGTTCTTCGGAAAATAAAACGCCGATACATTTATCGTGCCCTCAGCGTTGCTGCTCTATCAGAACGGAACAGTCATTCTTTACGATTAAACAAACCGCTCTCCTTCTCATGCGATATCCTTGCAATAATATCGGAATTGACTGAAAACGAAATATTAAATTTTTGAGGTAGTAGTGATGTTTGCGGATAATCCGACCAGTTATTTTTTCAGCGCCACATACTATTACGAAATGCTGTTTACAAAACCCTCTATTATTATTATTAAGGCTTAGGGTTTTCCGATATATACTTTGTAAAGAAGTGTGCTTGTACTTAAAATGATTGAAATTCGCAATGTATTTAATGAAAATAATTAATAACTATTTTAGACTATTCGCGGTGCAGAATTTCCAGTATCCTTATTTAAAATGTTTCTAGCATGGAGTTCGCAGGGGATCATCTTTATTTATTTTCTTTATTTCTCTGTGATTTTTGAAAATTTCCTGGCATTAAGCCCGCCGTTTATTAAACCCAGCCCACGCATAGCACACGCACAGCCTTTGCTCACGTTTTTTGAACATAAAGCGTGTGAAGCATAACGAATAAATCGAAATTTTTAACGTTTAAAAAGTTCAAATTCACCCACAAAAACTGTGTTCTTTGCAGAGACGGCCCTGGCGTGGGTGCGGTCTGGGTTCAGTATGCGGCGGACTTTAATACTGTTCCATATGCGGACGATCCTAGGCTACTGCTTGGATTTCAGGTAGACATAAATTGTCTACAAAGATATGTCAACAAGTGAACTTACCCCAAACAATATTATTTTTTCCCGTATAGACAGCCAGGCTGAATTCGCACCTTAAACAACGACTCGTCGTTTGGTTCAATTGAGTTAAGTATTCAAGTGCCATCTTAAATGGTCTCAAATTCTACTGATTGACTAAAGTAAACTATGCTTTTTTTTTTTTTTTTTGTATACCTAAAATCTTTTTTAAAAATCGAAAAAGTATTAACATTTGTATACCAACACGTTGTATGTTATATTATAGTATCGTGCAAAAAAAAATGAAATAAACAGATTCGACACGCGTAATTTAATAAAGCGCTAATTACGATGTTTCGTTAAAAAATATTTTAAAATTTGATTCAATACTGTTCGAAAATTAACCATAACACATCTCTAGACTTTATAATATATTACGACGCTAAATTGTAAAGACTTTTTTCGTCCTCCTAAGAGAACAATTGAGGGGGAAAAAAGACTAGATAAGAGGCGCAAAAATAAAATGGATACAAAAAAAAATTTAAACTAACTTTATAATTATTTCGACTAAAAGGTGAAATATAATTTTTATAAAAAAACCGTGAACTGTACAAAGTTACGTAAATAAAGTTAAGAGATCATTAGCCAAAAACAATCACGGCAAAAAGAAAAGGGTTGGTTGATTCTTTTATGAAAGTGGTCTGATCAATTTTTGTTCATTTCGGCCGACGCATTTATTGTTGTGAATTCCTTCGGTTGACCATGGAATTCTCAACATTAATTATAATAATAATCTTGCACAATTCGTGTTTTTCATGAAAACTAATAAATATAAAATAAATAAATACCTCTCGATAACAAACAAAATAAGTATAAAATAATTTACCTTAATAAATTAAAGTAAGGTATTTATTTTAATTTATTAAAGTAAATTATTTTATGTTTTTTTGTTTGTTATCGAGTTATTTATTTTATATTTACGAGTATTAACAAAAAGGTATGAGTTTTTAGTTTAAATAAAAACTTTCTTTACAAAAATTTGTTTTTGTTCCTTTTACATTATAAATGCACCACGATGCGGGTGATTAACCTTTTATCTGAACGTTACGGAAAATTACGATTATTCTAGAAAGCTGCAGTTGATATATATATATATATATATATATATATATATATACGAGATACTTTCATTGACGTTTTTGTGTAACCCCTCTTTTGTTTCGTAATGCTCTTACATTACGTTATAATTATATTAATGCGACTGTAACAACGCAGTTTAATTAAAATTATTTCATATTTTTTCATTATAATGTTGCAGGTACGAAAATTTTCTGTGGTATTAAAGAATAAGTTCGGAAAGGCTTTGTTTTTTTTATTTTTTTTTTTTTGCATTGAGCTCGTCAACCACCCAGAAACAATTAAGAAGGGAAATGAATCAGTTATATTTTGACGCAGTCAGACATTGTTAGCAGGAAGCAAAAAAAATCATGGAAACGATGTGTGGAGAAGGAAAAAACAAGATATGCAGGAGCCATAATGGGCAGGAGGAATGCAACGCGTAATTTTTACGTCTTTATTGAGAAATATCAATAATTTTTTAATGGTTTCTTTTTTTTCCATCTCAACATTTTGACTACGATGATATTTAGTTGACTTTAATAAGTGTTTCAACGGAAATGTCGAAGAAGCGAGAAGCAGCTTTACATTATAGGCCTAGTATTAAATTACCTGCAAACTAGACGTTATACAATACATTGTATTGGTTTTTATTAATTTTTTCTTCAATAATTGGATGCGAAATTTAGTAGTTAAGCTATCTGTATTAGGAATGTTCCATAAAAAGTACTAGATTTTATTAGAAATTACGAAGAAATTATTAAAAGGTGCCCGCAGCAATCAGAGTATATGGATATTTTCTAACCAGAAGTATCGAATCATAAATTCTAGCCAACTATTTTGCTTTTTTCTTTTTTTTTTTCTTTTTTTTTTGGGCACATCAACAGTGGAACTTACCCAACGCAGGGAGTTCGTGGTGTTTGTTTTAAGAAAACTGAAAAGAGGAAACCACAGTCCTCTATATGAAAAGAAAGAAAAAAATCAAATATTTAAGCAGGTATTAATCGCCGGCAAAGTCTTCAGTGTTTACACACGTACATTTTTACATATATACATACACACATAGATGTGTATACGAGAAATTAATAATTTTTACGGTTATATAATTACTCTGAATTTTCTAAAGATTTTTTTTAAGAATTTTTTTTCCTTCATTTTATTGAATGTTTTACTTCTTTTTTTCTCCCATTTTATTGAGAAAAATCATCATATAAAAACTTATAAATTATACAATAAAACCTTCTCCTATGTGAGATAGAAATATTTATCTATTTACCTATTTTTTCTTTTGCTCCTTTTTCCAGAATGAAAAAATCTTGTTTGTGTTTGTTTTGTTTCATTAAGCATTGTGGGCACTGCTAGCAGTTGCGGCCATACTGTAGAATGAAATTACTCTTCCTGAATTTTCTATTATTAGTAATTTTTAATATCTAGTCGTGGCGTAGTTTGCTGGCCAAATAAACTGTTCTGTTCGGGCCAGAAAAAAAAAAAAAAAAAAAAAAAAAAATCCCCTGAGGAACTGGTAGAAATTAGAACAAAATCGGTTCGGTGTGTTCTAAAATTAGCGAGTGCAGATAAAAGCGTGAAAAATGGCTTTATTTTATCTATGATAATAATTGAAATTTTACATGTAAATCGTGATTGGCAATATGTAACTTTGAGACAGCTGATTGCCTAAAGCGTCCCCGGAATCGTTAAAAAACGATCAAGAATATTCAAAACTGTATTTAAAACGACGCGCAAAAAATCGCTTAAAAATTTGTCTCGCCAGAAAAAATTTATAATACATTAATAAAAATTAAAAGTATTTTTAAACTATGACCCCCTCTTTTTTTCGGGTGAAACACGGCGAGAGAAAAAAAAAGTATTTTCAGTACAGTTCGCCTGTCAGAGCTGAAAAAATTCCTGTGCAAAAATGTTTATCCGATATTATAACCCCGAATTACGGGAATCCACGAGGAGGACCGGGCACCTGAAAATGTTCGGAAAAAATAATCCCCCCCCCCTTTAAGCGCGTTGACATAAACCCGGTAGCGAAACTATACTTTGATTTAGCTTTCGAAGTTTTATAAAACGTTCAGAAATGACGATAATTAATGTACTCTTTTTTTTGCGGCCGTCTGTATGTTACACACTTGAAAATGTGTTTAAGCGTTGTCGCAGTTTTTATTTACGAGAATATTGCTTGAAAATTACTGCCTTAAAATTGGCCGTTTCATGTAAATGCTGTCATGTTTAACCAAACGTATCACGAAGCGCGAATGTCCGACTGTTTTTTTCTACTTTTTCAAAATTCTGATAAAAAATACTTCAGACACCCTTTTACTCGTCGTAATATATAGTAGGGGTTGGAAATCAAAAAATTTCAAGCCTGGTCGAAAAAAAGAAATTATTTACGCCGACGCAGTACAGAGTTATTGGGACCTGTTCGGTTATAAATAGTACAAAGGGTATTGTGCGTTTTTTGTTTGTTTTTTTTTTGTTTTTTTTTTTTTTTTGTTTGGCTAAGCAACTTTGTCGAAAAACAATAAGGAGGAGAATAGTCGATAGTTAAATTTTGATTCGGTCAAATACTGATAAATAATGAGAAGGAAAATCGGATTCGAATCAGTCTCATATGCTGAACTCGAAATCAAAGTGATCGATCAGGGAAGGTAAAAGCTAAAAACGTAGGAGAACTGGCCCGTAATATTCACCTAAACACCCCGTACGATTGTGAACCATAACTTTGTGATAAGTCTTGCCGCGAGATAAATGATCGCTTTATTTTATATTTGATATTAAGAAATGTGTATCTGTGTATGCTTTCCGAGGCAATTTCTCTTCAGAATGTAATAAGAAAAAGAAAGAAAAACAGTAATTTTTCTAATCGTTAATGGTTAAATGCGTTCGTATTAACAGAGAACTTAATTTATAGAATCCTTTAACATTAAAATATAAAAATATATAAATTGTAACAAATACGAGTACAACAAACAAATTGAAATGTATAAACGATTATACTAACTTGGAAGCATTTTCGGGAATAGCCTATCATCAGCTAAAATTTGTAAAACAACATAAAGTATATGATCAGAACAAATTCTGCTATTTAGAATTTGTTCTGACCATAAATTTTTTTCTTTCTTTTTTTTTTTTTTTTTTGGCCTGGTTTAAATACTATTTAGCCATTAACTAATTGAGTTGTTTTACAAATTTCAGCTGATAATGGGCTATTCCCGAAAACGCTTCTAAGTTAGTATAATCGTTTATACGTTTAAATTTGTTTGTTTTACTTGTATTTATTACAATTTACATATTTTTAACTTGTAAATTATTTTTCCGAAATCGGTTACAGTAGTTAGCCGCCGAGATTCGTAGCATATCCATAGTGTCTACTCCGAGTAGAGATCTCCGCCCGAACCCCGCTACTGAAAATTAGCGCTGTGGTGCCGGGTTAATGTCCTTAGTTGACAAGAATAAAAAAAAAAAACAAAAACAAAAAAAACCATCACATCGCTGCGTATGTATACATTGGAATACCGTTAATTACTCTTTTCTTTGTGTACGGGTTTTTCGGACGATTTTTCTTACGTTTTTCGCGTCATTTGTAAAATTATACGTAATGTCCACGCGAATTACTGGTACCACTTCGATTTTTGGCACCGAATCAACTTGTTCGAAAGAGACTCGTTCGAAAAACAAGTTTCATATTCGAGATGATCACTTATATAAATACGATTTTGCATAAATTTTGCTCGTGTTCTCACCAGTTTACGCACATGTTCGTTCAAACAAGCGGCGTCTACTACGAACGGACACATCCCGGTGTGATGCGTTCGTCTGCCGTCTTAATACTCGATAAATTTTTTTCGCCGTTTCCCTCAAATTTATGGCCCGACGTCCATTATTTTAAACACTGTCCCGTTGCTGATATTAAGATAGCAACTCGGCTTTGGCCGCCGTTTTTCGTCTGTGTGTGCGTCTGTGCGTATGCAATAATCGGCTTGTTCTTGCGACTATTTTATTATATTTACAATATTAGAGCAAGTCTGGGCACTTTCCCTGAAAAGAATCGCTGGCGCGGGGAGGACGCAGACCCGTCTTCAATTTCCGAATTCGGACTTCGGTCGGAGGAAGTCGGTACGGCAATAATTCACGAGAAATTTGTCGGTTTCGCGCGCGATAGTCCAGACTCGTAAATTAATTCGAATAATGTTGAATTTCCGTTCTACACGCGTCTCTATACGTCCACTCTTATGTGCACGCTTACAGTGCCACAGACGCACGTACGAAGGACCAGCGCAGGAAGCTACTTTATTTATTAGCTTCTTCTTCTTCTTCTTCTTCTTCTTCTTATTTTTCGTTGCCTACTCCCCCAGCCGCTTTGATTAATGCGAATACGTTGGAAAATAGATTTTATTACAGTGAATACGGAAAATTTTTTCTCCGTGTGAAATAGTACTCACCCGGCGCGACAGGTAAAAACGACTTCTGAAAACCGGCTAGGCCAAATCGTGATGAGCTACTAATAGTTTTCCATTTACTATAAGAAATTGACGCAACAGGTAGGGCTTAAAGTAGGCCACAGTGGGTGTACGTGCAAACAGACCCTACGCTAGTTGGTCCAGTGCTACGATATAAACATTCTGTGCTTATGTGCATTGTTTTTCATCGTTGAATGAAGAGTAGCGTATTATAAATAATTTTTATTATTAATATACGTATCCCCGGGGTTTAAACTGTCTGTTCCAGTTAATTCCGTACACCCAGTGTTTCCGTAACAACCATCGTATGAGATACAACCTGTTCCAATCGATTTCGAACTCGTATTTAAATTCAAACTACCCCGCATTTTGCTTATTAGTTTTCAGACTCCTTACCGGCGACGACGACACTGCTTAGTTTTTTTTCAACGATATTTCTCCTATCTCTTGAAAAAGATGCGATACGTCAAACAGGTTATGTTGAAAAAATTCTCAAGATACCCGCAGTTTCCATCAAATGGAGTTGAACAGGTTTCTTTTACCGATATTTAGAAAATAATTAAGAGTATCGAGACGGGGAAAAAAAAAAAAAAAAAAACTTATATTACGAAATAAAATTCTTCATTAGAGATGCAAAATTCGGTTTAGTAAAATGTTTGTTCATATTCAGTTGTGCACTTTATAATATCAACAGGCGTAAAATAATCTCCTAGCACCTTGTTTTCAAAACGTAAACCTTCTGTCGGCTTCATCGGTATTCTTAAAACGCGTTCATTTAATTTTTTTGAATTTATCAAAGGACGTAACAAATAAAGAAATACATCTCTTTTTGCTCTAAAGACTCTCTTCAACTTGTCAATTATAATGTGACCTTTCTTGCTGTTTTCTCCTTACTTCGACATAAATATATCGCGATATGTTCATGTTGCTATTCTTTGTTTTTCCGGGCCTTCCTCTCTAGCCTTTACACTTAGTATTTCTTCTTCCATTATTGCGATTATAAAATCATCGAGACTCGATGGTTTACTTCTTTTTGGATATGTATCAGTTTTTATTTTATTTTATGCAGTACCTTTTTTCATTACTTTTCAGTTCATAGTATTCTTTCCATCCTTCTCCATAATCACATTTCCATAGCTTCCGGCTTTTGCCTATCTCGTTCGTGAAGCGGCCGACTTTCACATCCGTACGGCGAGTGTTAGCTCATGTTAAGCGAAAAACTATTTTCTTCATGTCGATTTTTTTTTTGTATGACGGTTGCTTATTATTCAAGAATGCATAGCCTTACTGATCATCCTCTAAATATGTTTACTATACCTAGGCTCTCCAAATTTCTTCCGTAAGCCCTAATTAGACAGGAAATTTTCAATTTCTTTCGCTTGCAACCGTGTTTACAGATAGTTTCCGGAGAGGCCGTGTAGTGTCCGGGCCTCTTTTATCTTGCCAGATTTTGGCTTTTCAGATTCTTTTCGTCTGCTTCCTTTCTGTTCCGCGTTCATATTAATGACTATCCTGCGTTCCATTATTTTCATTTCCTCCAATCTCTTATCTTTCCTCTAAATTCTTGATTATATCTGACTTCATGACCGCCCTTCAATTTATTCTCCCCTACCCGACGATCATTCCTGCGATTTTATTATACTCCGTATACGTTCACACACTTATCCATACTCTTTCTTCCCTCCATTCCATTTATATTGTGATATTTGCCATGGGTTCCCCTACCCCATTCGAGCATTTTCGGTAATGAAATGGCGGACCCCTTGGCCCGGTTGCTGCCTCTCTTCTTTTCTCAAGAAAAATCCCATCCTTTAAACTATTTCCGCTGTGTAAAGGTTTTCATCTCAGATTATGGTATCCGATATATATATATATATATATAACAACTGTTCTTCCTGATTGTCTGCTCAATCTAGTCTTTCTGTTAACCTATGGTTCTCTTTCTTTTCTTTACTTCTTCGTTCTGTTGTTGTCTCCGTTATTCATCTGCGTTCTTAAACCTATTATCTTCCTCCAGTTTTCGTTTTTCGTTGGTTGCCTCTTCGTATTGTCCTCCCCACTCAAACGAAGAGCGTGCTTGCGATGCTGATCATGTGTTTATTAAGTGTTTATCTGTTTCTATTAAGCGATCTTCTATTCCAGCTTGCTGCGACTTGGTCTTGCTACTCCATATTCCGCTTCTTATATTCTATCGACGAAATCCGAAGAATCCAGTTTCATTGTTAACACAGAAATGTTGCAGTAGAGTAGAGTGGGACTAGTTGAGAAATTTTTCACTTGATCGGTCATAGCTCCTAAAGGATAAGTCGAAATTACTTGATATTCCGATAGATAAATAATTTATCCCTTTTTAAGAGTTTCATAAGAAATCTATTTCTCAGAAATTTGGTTTACGAGCTACACGGTCATTTGAGTAAAAAAGGTTGAATAAGCTCAACTTACCTATAAGTTGAGCAAGGATATAAGTTGATCAATTAGAAAATTAAGCCACACCATGATACGTAAATATTTACTAGGCATGTAATAAAGTTGCTATTTTACGATCAACTTTTTATTTATAACCTCTTAGTAGCGCTTTAATAGTGAAACAGAACACTTGTTATTTTTTCAGATATTAAAAATATAATCAACATAAGCGAAACATTTCTCGTACGCTTAACTTTTTGCAATAGGCTCAGTGACTTTGTTATTTAAAATCGTACTTTTGCAATGGGAAATTAATCATCGTTGTCACTAACAAGTAAAAGTACTCTATTTGGCGCGCATTTTGTATTGCCTACTCCCCACATACGTCGACACTGGGGATCTCTTAGTTTTGGAATAGTCTTCGCAGTAAACTGGGCAAGCATAGTTTTATCTACATTGCTTTCATCACTTGACTAAAGAATGTTTTTAAAAGAATTTTTTTTCTTTTTTTCTTATCAAGCTTTTGCTTTTGTTTTTTAACTTTTTTAATTTTTTTGTTTTGTTTTTTCTGTAATGCATTTTTTTCCGGACGGTCGGTTAGAATAGGCGTGACCATCTTTCTTGGATCTGCCTTTGGGTGTCGTCGAACAAGTTCAGAAGAAAATACCTGAGATGTGTCTAATTGTAAGTTTTTGTTTTTGTTTTTGTTTTTGGTAGCTTGTACCGGGGCTTCTTTTTCAATTTGACTAGTAGAGGTTGTAGCACTATTAGGTTTACTGGTATGTATTATAACTTGCCTTGTAGGATCTTTTTCCAGCTGGACGATGGTCGGTTACAAATGACTATGAAAACTTATCGTTACTAAAAATGTCCGCATTAAGTGGGGAAATACCAATTTTTTAAAAACTATTCATGATGTTTATACTTGCGTTTGAGCTAAGGGCAGTGAATGTACAACAATTTTTTGTATATCGTAGATAGTTATTGTTTTTCTCGGATTATTTGGTAGCCAAGTATCTCTTGTGAAGAAGAGCGATACATCTGTCCGCATCCTAAAATAACAGAAAACCACATATTGGTTTTGCCTCGAGGAGCAACAGTTGCTCAACACTAGCGCCAACCGAAATATTTAAAATAAAAGTGAGGCTATGAAAAATCACTTTCAATAAGGGCCAAATCATTTCTAGATATCATAAATATAATAGATTTATGAAAGTTTAATACTTACGCGATCGAAAACGGATAATTTTTTTAACGGGTACCGGAGAAAAATGAACCCAAACTAACTTTTTACTTTTTCGTCGCAAAATAAACAAACAAGTCGTTACTGTCGGTTGTGTAGCGAGTTCCCCTTTTCAAGACCGCTACTTTTCGTCATTTGATAAGTCAACGTGTGATGTGTAGTTTTCGAGAAATTTCAATTGCTCAATTTACTCCTACGCTCAACTAGCCCCGCTCTACCCTACTTGCAATTTAAGTTTTCACTGAAAAAAGAGGTAATGCCTTTAAAAATAAGTAAAAAATTAACTCAATTTTATCGTTCGTTTAAAACTAGGCTCTAAGTAGCGTTAGCGTTTCTCTTCCCGCGCGACTCAAATGAAATTGCCTACAATCATGTCTTCCTGAAACTTCGACGGAAGTCGTATTATTCTATATTACATTAATACGGTATTATAAAACACCGTATTTGCTCGGATCAACTTGATAGTAAATAAATAATTTATAAATAAATGCTATATTAAGTAAAATGCTATGTAATCGATGCATCGCATAATAGCCGGTTATTCGTATAAAAAAAAAGAATAATACACATTACGGAAGAAAAGCAGAGTGAGGAAAACAACACCGTTAACAGACCCCCCCCCCCATTAAAAAAACCCTAGTAAAAAAATAAATAACTCAGAGGCAATTTGGTTATTTTTGTGCACCATGTCACCTCCGGACCAAACGTTTTAAATATGCGCATGTGAAAAATTGAGAAAAACGATTTCGGAAAATTCGTATTTTTGAAAAATGATTTTCCACCTTGTAACGGTAGACCGCAATATGGTTCAGGATAGCTCAGTTCGTATGTAGACGCTATAGGTCTTTAAAAAGTAATAAAAGCGGCGTCCATGTGTGTCGGTGGGCGCGAAATAATTTTCCAACAGACAAACGCAGACGAAGAGCCTTTGCGGTCGTTGCAAAATCTATAAATCGTCGCAACGGAGACGACGGGCAAGTCTGCTGAAAGTTTTCCTAAAACATTAATTTAAATTACAGTCGACAAAGCGGGGGAGGAGCTGTGTAAATATTTTCCGTTCCGGAGGAAGTTATACAGTGGCGGTAAGATTGCGGTAAATTGCAACAGCGTGATTCGTTGTCAATGGAAGTGGTCGTGGTGAGCCAGCAGTGATTTATCTCCACTCTGCCAACTTTTAACGGTGACAAGATTTTTTCACTTGCGTCGAAATGCCTTTTTGGGGCTGCTACTGGGGCTGCTACCGTCGACGATTGTTAGCTTCTTGCCGACGGCGTGAGAACGGCTTTAGATTTTTTTAAATTAGTCCGTGACGTGAAGTGACGATTAAAAAAATTGCTTCGTTTCTCGTCTGCTCCCCGGGGTTTTTCGTTACAGCCAATGTAGCAGAGTGAAAGTCGCAGTGGTACATACATAGTGGGGTTATAATCTACAAAATTGCCAAATATTTTTAACCGTTCAATGAGAGTCGTTCAGTACCTTCCGAGTAAAAGCAATTGAAAAATATGTCAAAATTAATAAAGTGAAAAGTTTAACAATTAATATCCATTAAGAAAAAAAGTGGTGTGTATGCAGTAATGTGTGTTTAGTTTTTATTTAGTTTTTAGCTAATTTCTCGCTAATTCTCGGTTCTTCATAAAGTTTCCTTCCTTCTATCTTTCTCTTGTTGTTTTTATCTATCATTCTTCTTCAGCTATTGTCTTTCACTTTAATCTTTTTTCCCACTTGTCTATTATCTATGCGGAATGCTCATTTCTTTCTGTTGAACGTGTTGCTCTTTATGTTAAAGCTTTTCCCGCTCCTTATTCAGCTATCTATGTTCTGACTTTTCTTAAATAGTTTCTTCTTCTGTTTCATGGCGAAAGTCGCGCTGGTTGACGTACCCACTTAAAAATAACAAAAAAAGTCAAAAAAAAATTAAAAACAAAATGAATTAATAAAGAGATATTACCTACTTCTACTATTACTGCCATACTACAGATAAGTCAAATTGTAATTATCATTATTTACGTACGCGCAGGAAATTAAACTTAAAATTTTATACATATTATATTTAAATTATGGAGAATACGCGCATCGCGTTAATAACAAAATTACTTTTTATAAATTCATATTAAAGTGCTCAGCCCATGTTTACAGCAACTTTGCGAGTGTTCTTAGATTAATGATAATTAATATTTAATACTTAATTGCTCGATTATTTAATTTCGTACATTTAGCCTAAGACAAATCAGAACTAAATCTAAACTAACTCTAAACTAACATCTATATATGTAAAAATGAATGTATGTCGTTTTGTATGTCCTCGATAGACTCCGAAACTGTCCATCAAATTTTTATGAAATTTGGACAGTTTATTTATGGGGTCATGAGAAACAATATAAGCTATTTAAAAGTAAAAAAATAAAATAAATAAATTACAAAATAAATAAAAATTGATCGAAAGTGTACGGCCACCTTCGTCGAAGAGTATACTCTAGCCAAAACACCGATCCGTTCGGTCGTCCGCGATGGTCCTTTATTCTGCAAAATTCCTACCTCGGACATCAAAAAGTCCGCTAACTCGTTGCCCTCGATGCCAGAGTGATTAGGAATATATATATTTCTATATATTATAGTAGCTAAATATGTAAATCGAGAAAGTCAGCTACCGTAGCGTAGTTGGTTAAGTAGTGGTTTTTATTTGGGTAGAACCAGATTCGATTCTCGCTGTTGCATATTGATACTTCCAAAAATTTCGTATACGCTGGGTTAATGTTCGTAGTTGGCGAGCCTAAAAATAAAAAAAAAAGTCAAAAAAAGAGATACTAATAAATGTATAAATATAATCTACGTGTCGTAATTGGTAACGGAGAAAATTGCTCGTTTATCGTGCTTAAAAATAAAAAAAAAAAGACGGCATACATAAAAGATGATAATGATGATGTTAAAAAAATTAAATAACAACAAAAACAATAATGATTATAGTAATAATAATCAAATTAAACACTCTATTATTGCCATTATTATTATTATTATTATTATTATTATTATTATTATTATTATTATTATTATTATTATTATTATTGTTTTGATTGCGAGGTGTAGCCAGATTTTAACACAAATTTACAGAATGTGTCGTAAATAAATAAATTAATAATAATAATAATTAGTAATAAGGGTAGTAAAATAAATGTATCCGTGTGTGTAATGGTTTTGTTTTAGATAGAATGATATTGCGGATATAGAATTTCTTAATCGGTGAATTCTTCAACAATACACCGCTAATATTTTATTTTCGTACGTGAAAATTTCACATAATAGTGAATGTTTGCACGTATCTCGAATAACAATGATGAATAAATCATAATATTAAAAAGAAATAATAATATTAATAGTTCCGGTCGCGGAATATTCCCTTTAGTGCGCACTGATAAGATTTATTGATTTATTTACTACTTTACAGGTAGGTAAAAAAGGGGAAAAAAGGAGTATAGGAATACAAGCGTAGAAGTGACAGCGAAGGAAGAGGATTACGAAATGAAGTGAAAAAGAAAACAGTAACAATATAAGCATTTTACACTTTGAGGGGCACCGCGTAAAACAAGAAAAAAAAGTAATAATAACTGAAATCGTTTAATGACTCGTGAGACGTGAAAACTTTTCGGCTGATCCGTAAAAAGGATAGGTGAAGTACCGACAAGGTGCTGAGACGAGTGTAGGCTGAGTATTGTAGGTAGTAAAGTCGGATAGGTGAAATTAAATTTCCAAAAAGATTACGCCGGCTTTTATAAAAATGAAGTCTAGTAAAACTATTATAAATACCTTCTCTGCCCGAGCCCTCGGACTGCCCCATCTGTTGTCGACTTTTCTTCGTCACATGAATGCGTCGAAACAACGTGATGATGTAGTTCTGGCACGATGATCGTGATCAGGTTGTAGAAGAAGCGATAATCTCCGTAGCATTGATTCGATTCGCCGGCCGATCCATTTGTCACCGCGCTGAATGATATATTTCCTAACGAGAGATAATCAGCGGGACCAGCCAGATGTCTTCCAACTGCCGAGCGGACACGTATTTCGAAATGATCGTAATAATAAGATAATTCTCTCCTTCGCCGCATTCCAGATACCGAACCAGATCCTTTGATATCTTATGACGAGATGCGTGTGGCGTGAAAAGAGATTTTTTTTAAATTCCTACTTTAATATTACTCGCTGGCAACGGGCGCCGATCCATATTTTTCCAAAGCAGATTACCACGATAAACAGTGCGAGAACGTGAGAAACGTGATTCGGAATAAGTTCTTTGCAATAATAATAAAAACCAAATTTATTATTTATCATTACCGTTGTTACTTCTATTATAGTATTTAACATAGATCCCAGTTTTAAGATAACAATCACAGCTGATTTTACCGTGCAGCGCCGATCTCGGTAATTCTCGGAACGTTTTATTTAAATTCGACCCCAACTCGATGTGCCCCTTTTTTTTTTTTTTCTCCTTGGCCATAAAGAATTCGTGGTTCCATTAACCGGAATCGCGATAATCTCCGATAATGTTCTGTTCCTTTTACGTTTATCGGGCACGAATTCGTCTGAATTTAAATAAAAAATCCATAAATAAATGTGTCGCAAGTGGCGAAAGAAATACTTTAGGCGAAATCTCGACGTTACGTTTTAGTACTAATTTAAAACGCTCGATTCCCTATTATTTCAAAATATCACGTCCCACCTGGCCAATTAACTCTTGAACTGTTCCTGAGTATTATTCGTTTGTTTAAAATTGTGTCTATATCTGCGCGCGCGTCCTGTCTGAATTTTTTCATCTTCTATTCTTGGTCATTTGCCGCTGCTGGATTATGTAAAATACTTCCGGTATGAACGTATAACCAGGAACTGGCCGAGATCCGAAAGTGCGCTGGATTAATTAAATGAATTAAGTCGAACGGTTTCTTCCTTTTCAGTTTTCAGATTTTTGTTGATATTTCTACTTCAAATACATTTTCACCGGTGATAACTCTATTTCGTATGTTTTTCTACACATACATACTATAACGGAGTATTCAAATTCGCACCCATAAGTTTGACAACAGTGCTGGATGCGTATAAGTACATAAAACATATCAATTATATACAAAAGGGGTGCGTATAGGTACAATTGTCTTTAGGGTGCAAGTAAGTGTACTAAAAATATTTTTTCAAAAATTTTGTAATTTTTTACTCTTCTTAGCATGCCTTTCATCAGTAAGTTAAGTAATGCTTAAATCGTAAATACATATATACTCGTCTAAAGTAATTATTTCGAGTGAGCGCGTGTGCGCCCAAACATCTAACGGATACAAATTCGTCGGACAAACGGGGATATATAAACTCGGCCATTTTGGACTCGTAAGGGACTGTGCCCCTTGACCCCTCCTGTTTTTATTTATGTCTCTTTCTCTTCTATACTTTGTATATAGTGATCAAAATTTACAACGTAATTCTTACTGGCATCAACATAAAAAGAAAAACAAAACATAATCACAAAAATCCTATCCTAACATTTAACTTTCATTACATAAAATTAAGATATTGTTTCATTACATTTTTCGTTACATAAAATTGTGACCTTTTATAATAACAATAACAAAAATCCTATAAAATATAACAAACGTTACATAAAATTGGAACATTTTTTCGAATGGGGGGTAGCCTAAGAATTACGTTATAATTAATATATAAATATATATATATATATATATATATATATATATATATATATATAAATATATATTAATTACAACGTAATTCTTAGGCTACCCCCCATTCGAAAAAATGTCCCAATTTTATGTAACGCTAAATGTCCCAATTTTATGTAACGTTTGTTATATTTTGTAGGATTTTTGTTATTGTTATTTAAAAAATGTCACAATTTTATGTAATGAAATATGTAACGAAAAATGTAACGAAAAAATGTCTTAATTTTATATAACGGAAGGTAAATGTTAGGATAGGATTTTTGTGGTTATGTTATTTTTTGTGTGTGTTGATGCCAGTAAGAATCACGTTGTAAATTTTGATCATTTTATACAAAGTGTAGAAGAGAAAGAGACAGGAATGAAAGCACGAGGGGTCAAGGGGCACAGCCCCTTGCGAGGCCAAAGTGGCCGAGTTATATATATATATATATCTATATGTATACGCGAATCCTCTCCTATTTCTAGTCATGCGGTAGAATGCCAAAGCAAATTGAAAAAGAAAGCAGTACTTTCCCGGCAGCAGAGATTGGCTAAAAGAGAGAAATAATTTTTGGCTTGCCAGTGTACAAATCTGGAGCGGTTAGTTGAGCATGGCAAAAACAATGCTTAATGTGCAGGTCTGTTGGTGTCAAGTAACAGTTGAATTCTTATTTAATAATCTGTTCACTTTCATTTTGTTTTCGCTACATGCTGTGAGCATTTCTCCAATATTAAAGATTCGCTAAGAACGTACTGAAAAGCATATACACACTTACAATGTGTGAACAGCCAATCAGATCAAGCGTTTTTTTTTTTTTTTAGAATAAGTTGTGGGTCTCACAGGGCAAATATGCCCGTTGTGTGAGTGCCCAACACTCTTATCAACGTTTATTATAATAGGTATATAGTACAATAAATTAAAACTAACTTAAATTATTTCGAAACTAACAATAATAACAGACTTAGCATTATTTATATTAAAGTAATAGCATATATATATGTATGCCAAAAAAAAATAAAAAATGCCGCGTAATACGCATCTGAATATCAATATATGCAGATAGCTTAATGTTTATAATCGAAATAAAGCATGATCAGTGAGAGCCTAAAATCCAGGAAGGACACGACAAAGTCAAAAACTAACAAAACCGTAAACAGAAAAGAACCATCAAATAGTAATGAGATAAAGGACGAGACTTGGATCTTCAGTCTTTGCACCATTCCTTCAACCATTTTTGCACCTTTTTTTTCCACGCACCAATTGTTTTTCCCTCTAGTATATGATTAGGGATTGTACTTATTAATTTGATTAGCACTGAGTCATCAGTGTTGTCAATTCGTAAATTTACCCCCCGGGGATAGATGTAATATGTATTACTTTGGTTTCTTGTTAACCGAATTTTTTCCCTGGATGGTAATTTTATATTATTGACATTAAATGTTTAGAGAATTAAGTACTTCTCAACTTTGCCGGAGTGACCAGCAATTGTACACTGCACATTTTTCTGCTGCCAAAATGTGACTATGCTACCGCTTTATAACATTATAGTGAAATATTCACACGCCCGTATAAAATTTACTATTATAGTGTTGAAGTTTCACGGTATACATATATATAAAAGTAAAGTAAGTAAAGTGAATTCCATACCCTTGACAGGGTGTCGGGATTGTGAAGTTAAGGTTCACAATGTACTAAGCCCAACGGCACTAATGAGAGTAGGGGGCCAGTTCCTTTCTCTCGGCCGCCTTTACTTTCCCAGATTTCTCTGGTACCCAATTATTTCAGGCTGGGTAAGCTTGGGAGCGACTTGGATCCGGGACGAGACAAGTCTCGAACCCGTGACCTCCGACTTGGTAGCCAAGCACCTTAACCACTAGGCTACCACGCTGCCTATACATATATATATATATATTAATTACAACGAAATTCTTCGGCTACCTCTCATTAAAAAAAAATGTCTCAATTTTATGTAACGTTTGTTATGTTTTATAGGATTTTTGTGATTATGTTATTATATTCATATGGACCGATTTAGAACAACGTTGTAAATTTTGATCATTTTATATAAAGTATAGAAGAGAAAGGCTGCGTGGTAGCCTAATGGTTAAGGCGCTTGGCTATCAAATCAAAGGTGTCATAGGTTATCGAGACTTGTCTCGTCTCGGATCCAAGTTGTTTCCAAGTTTACCCAGCCTGAAATAATTGGGTACCAGAGAAATCTGGGAAAGTAAAGGCGGCTGAGAGAAAGGAACTGGCCCCAGTATTCTCCTTAGATCCATTAGGCTTAGTACATTGTGAACCTTAACTTCACAATACCCGACGCCCTGTTAAAGGGTATGGGACTTACTTTACTTTTTTATAGAAGAGAAAGAGGTAGAAATGTAAGCAATATAGGTCAAGCCCCTTGCGAGGCCAAAATGGCAGAGTGTGTATATATATATATATATATATATCTGTGTATGTCTGTGAACATGTATATGTATATATTTGTATACCAAGTTCTATTACAATTTCCTCAACACAACTTCCGTACCGTAAAAACGTAAGAGGATTTTTACATTAGCCGCGGCTGACGCAACAAACGAGTGACACATGGAACCATTAATATATGTATATGTAGTCATTGAAAGTTAGTCGAATTTAGAAATGTAAAAGTTTAGTACTTTTCAAGAGAATGTAAAATTATTCATAAAATAATTAATTTCAAAATCGGCGATAATTAAACTAATTTTTCATCCGCTCTATTTAATTTGCCGAAGTGTAAAATTTTAGCCCGTTCTCGGGCTACAGCGAGCGCTGGCGTCGCTTCTGCACATTTTTTCGAGGAATTTCTGACGGTTTTTATAATTTATCAGGCCGGAGGGGTGCAGTTCGTTAAGATAAAAATGATTTAAAACGCGCGCGCTGTAAGCTTTATTACTTCATTATTTCGCCTTCGTGCTCCTAACGTAATGGAGCATTAACTTTTAAATCGGTATCGCTGAAAACACGCAGCGACCATTTTAAGGCTTTCAGGCGAGCGCCGTGCGTCTCGGTAATTAAATTTAAGTGACATTAATACAACCGAATCGCCCGTGCGATTTCGACGGAAAAGATTGAGTCGTCCTAATCATCATCGGCCGGCGTACAAAGAAAGCCGGATTAGCCGAGTTCGGTACCACGTTTTCCGGTTGCGGTGGGACTCCGATGACGTCTTTCAGTCGAAATGCGATTACTTAAGCCGCCAGCGGTGCGGTTGCTTCGTCGCCCGGTAATGAAGACGAGCAGCAGTCGAGTTTACGTCGAAATCTTAATCTGAGAGCTTTCGTAAAATTAGCTTTGATTAGAAGGCTATTGTAAACAGCTTAGCAACGCGAACGGTAACACAACGGCTTATTTATACATCGCGTTACATAACCACTGGCAGAATCGAACTTGCTGCAGTAAGCCCACTTACACTCCGACCCGGATATGTAGTAAAGCCGCCTATCTCTTATCGGAACAGCCTTTACCTGAATTTCCGAGCGAGTGCGGACAACTTTCAGCGGGAACTTTTGCGAGCTTTTCTTATTCTTATCTCGGTTGCGCACGGCTATTTGTTGACCGATTGTCTACCGATCAGCTTCCCTTAATTACTTTTTAAACAACCCATCCCGTTCGCCTTTTACGACGTTTCTTCTTCGTCCCGCTTCCTGCACCCTCTCGCACCCTACCGTACTAGTCCGAAATAATTGGAGTAATTTCGCGAACTCCACTGTGCCGCTTCGATTACGCTCTTTTGTTCGATTAGCGGGGCTACATCTTTTCTATTCTCGAGTTGTTGATTTATTTCTTAAACAAAAACTGTACGTGACAGTGATGCAGTTGATCTGTTTTCGGGGTTTTCGAGTATTTCTGGATGTTCGTTCCTTCTGCTCTATCATCAGAAACGAGAATTACCATTCTAAATTATCGCTATAAAATTGAACTTGATCGGAAAAAAAAAAAAGAAAAATTAAAAAACAAACAAATTTCATCAAACTGTGTTCTTCCACTGGATAAACGTCGTCGTTAAGAGATATGCGCAGTTTTTAAAACCAAAACAATTAGCCGCAGGATAATGATTGCGCATATCTCTTCTTTAGTATAAATTAAAAACACGCCTATCTAAACAGACTAAACATAGATAATTTTAATAAAAACCGTCAATAATTAATATTTATTGAGCGACAGATCTGAAGTTAAAGTTTAGTCATCTAGCAAACATAGTATAATACTAAGAAAATATTGCTTTTTTTTAGTTTTTTTTTTCTAATCAGTTAATGATATACACATTTTTAGAATATGGCGTAAATTGAAGAAACAGTACCCATCGCACGAAATACCGTCACCGATTTAAATCATCTACCGACGGATTGAAAAGCTTAATCTCGTCCGTTGCTAACAACAACGTTCAAGAAGATCATACAGTATTGTGATTTTTTTCCCCTTTTTTTTAAAATAATTTTTGGGTCCCACAAAAACCTGTCTGCGGATTCTCGACACAATTATATCGTTTATTCTTGAAGGTTTACATCATATTAAATTTAACTACGTCTAATAGCATCGCGTTTAAAACTTACCAATAAGCCCGTATTATAATACATTATTTATATATATCTACCAACAAAAATAAACCCACACTCTCTCATCAAACCACCTAAATCTCAAATTAACCAAAAAATTACGCAAAATTGCAACAATAATCCGTTTTCTATATACGAAAAATTTGTAGGAAAAAGAAATTCGGATTATATTTAATTATTAAAAGAATAAAAATTCTTATAAATAATAAATAAATTCTTTAATGGAAAACAAAATCAAGTATAATTGTTTTAATAGATTAAAAGAAATACCTCAATTTGAAGGAAACGTTTTCGAACATAGCCACCTGTTTTGGTTTTTTTCTTTCTTTGGGCTTATATGCAGGACAACCCGTCGGCCATTAACTACAATTTAAATAATCTACTTTATAGTATAGCGACTCATAATAGGCCGGGATATATGTAGTTACATATTTACGGATGAGCATAGCCCCTTCGTCAGCTAACAACAACGCAAAGTATACATTCAAAGCTAAAAACGCACCAATTTATTTTACACTTGTAAATTTTAAAACATAATATAGAATCCTTTTATAGTATTGTTTGTTAAAATATAAAAATATATTAAATTGTAATAAATCCAAGTATAACAAACAAATTTAAATTCATAAATGAGAATACACTAACTTAGAAACGTTTCCAAGCATATCATCATCCGCTAAGAATTTAGGAAACACAACACACAAAGTATGTGATCAGAAATAGGTTATTTATTTACATAAAAATTCTTTTCTGACGGGCGTTGTTACCAACAAGAGGAATGTAAGCAAAATGACTTGATTGACTAAACAACAGTGTACAGACATTTAAAAAAAGTAAAGATTGATACATTTCACTGCCGGGAAAATAATTCCGGGAGACACAACAGTGTTCAGCGCATCAGATCTCACCAAGTCCGTAACTATGTTTTGAATATGAATCCTTCTGCTAGTAGTAAACCTTCCGATAACAGACCCCCACAGTGTCCACGATGTGTGTAATTTGATTTATCCCTCCAATCGAGGTTTAATGATTAAATTTATGCGAGAACGACAAACAGCTTAACTAGTTCAGGACCATATGACAATAATAATGTGCCCGACATTCTGCACTGAAGTGCTGATTTTTTTTTTTATTGTCTTTTATTTATACATATTTTTTTAATAACATACGGAGATGACTGTAGGTTCCCAACACGGCTATAACGTTTATTTGTAATAAAACTTGCAATATTTTTTATCGTATACAATTAACACTGATACGGAATGTATGTCATATAATGCGTACTTTGCATTTGTTTTTTGACTTCCTTAATGACCTAGAATTATTGAAAACTTCATTAAATGATATAAATAAAATCTAAAGGGAGTAAATTTAATTTGTTTTTTTTTTTTAAACTACTATTTACCACTGATTATATTACTTTTATTTAATCATTTTTTTTTCCTCCGTCAAAATCAGATGTAGACGGGTAAATTTGCTAATGACAAACCGCGTTTTATTCTCGGTTGTCTCTAGCCTCTTTGGTCTTCTTTTCTTATTTCGTCCTCTGCACTCTGAGGAGCCACTTGTGCCGCTGATTATTCAAGTGTACCGCTCCCTTACACTAAGCGCTCTCCGCTTTGTTGCAATTCGTTAGAATTTTCCGATGCCCCCAACCATTACGCCCATTTATGCTGTCCATAATTCTCCTGCTATCTTTCGTACTATTTGTCATTGCGAATTGAAGTCTAGTTAATACTTCTTCCCTACCGCTGCTTCGGAGTAACGGTCCTTAATTAACCAGCTGGAAAAACAGAAAAAATCAAAAATTATTAATAAAAAAAGGTACAATTTTTACGGAGGGAAAAAAACGGAATAAACTGAGCAATTGAGAATGAAACTTGTATTCAAGAATTCGAGAGATTCGTACATTTTCAGTAACTTCAACGAGCATCGATTATAAAATCCGGTATAATACGAATATAATAAAGTGGCCTAAATGCAGTTGAAGCTGCTGACGAAAGGGCACCGGATGAGACGGACCTTTGCTCGGACAAAAGCTCTACGGGGAATCAAACGTATGGAACTTGCCTTAAAAACGGTTCGTATAATAATTGCGAAAGAAGGGCCATTTGGGATGTAAGAAGAACGAGGGATATAATAGATGAAAAATATGTACGCGAAGAAATGGAAGCCAAGCGGAGAGGAAAAAAATGTAATGAATGACGCTCAGTTCTTTTTTTGGGAACCATGTAAAGATCACCGTTTTTGAAGCTTTCTCACTGGTAGCCCAACATATTTCTTTGAAGTTGTACACTATAACGGTGCGTATCTCTTTGAAGTCGTACTGCAACCCGATTATTTATTTTATAATTTATAATATAAAATAATGAAAAAAAAAGAGAAAAAAAACATCATACGAGTTGATGATGCATTTATTCGGATCTACTTTCAAGGACCTGCGGGTCACTGATTTTGATGAAATTTTGCAGATCGATAGAAGACTATAAAATATTAGAATGTAACTTTTTAATTTACACGAGAAATTAAAATTTTTAGCAGCCGCATTTCACGGATAATATATATATATGTATATATATATAGCCATTTAGACAAAAATATGTAATAAATTCCAGATTATGTTTATTTATTTTATGCAGATGCTTCGGAAGACTGATTATTCCAAAATGAAGTATATCAAAAATTATTAAAAAATAATAATATAATTTTAATAAAATTAATTTTTAGTTTAATAAAAATTTAAATACGTTATTTATTATATTTATATAATATAAAAACGTAAGTTATAACGAACTTGTTTTGTGGTGTAGTTGTAAAAGTGATGTTTATTTGTATAAGTTAAAAATAAGGTTTGGGTTCGATCCCCCTGTGCAACATAAAATTATTGATCTTATATTTTTAATTAATAATTCGTATTATCCAATTATTTTAATTCTTTATACACAACTATATAAATATCATAAGGCGAAAGCCATGGGTCAATAAAATCAAAAACCAACAAATGCAATAAATATTTTCAATTTTTTATTATTTACATTTGTATAAACGATAAACATGCGGTGTGGGTGTGTACATATATATATGAATGTATGTTATGTATATGTATATAAATATAAATTAAAAAAATATGCATATAAACAAATATATTCATCTACATATAAAAAGGAGTGTTAACGAATATTAATTTTAATTAAAATACTACAAACTTAATCTTTACTTTCATAATTTGGGTAATGTAAAAACTGCGACATTTACTGCAATATATAAATGAATCATTACCATAATTGCAAAGTTTTTTTAATTTTTCATTTGAAAAACAAATTTAACCCTTAAACGTCCCATGTGCATTATAAGGAACATCAACTTTGAAGTCATTTTTAAATACTTCTGTGTTAAATTGATACGAAAAAATTATAGTGATGTATAATACCGTATTTTGTTTTAAATATATCCAAATTTGGGGTTTCTGTGCGTTTTCAAAAGCTTCCTATATAATGATGAATACTTGACATTTTCATAAATTTCAGTTTACTAAAATGATAAAATTTCTCCGTTGTAAAATATGACTTGAAAGAATGTTACTTCAGTAATTGTTTTTGTTAGTACACAAAATAAAGTGTAAAAATTCAAATGATGTTATTATTTAAAATAATAAGTGTATTTTTTTCGCTGTGTAAGCATTTAAAAATCATGTTCCTTATAATGCACACCGGCCGTGATGTAGAAATTTGGTGTTAGTAAAGAATGTTCTCTGTAATGCACACCGGCCGTGATGTAGAAATTTGACATTAGTAAAGAATGTTCTCGGTAATGCACACCGGTCGTGATATGGAAACTTCGCTTTATTTAAAGGAAATATTGTACAGTTCAGATGTCAGCCATGGAATGAAGGAATCATCACTTTTTTCCTATGCGGTGGTGTTTGTAGTAAATATACGCGCATTTACAACTACAAAGAAATTTATTTTCCAAGCGTTTTTATTTATTTGCGTATAGGACTCATATGGAATTTTTTCATCTGGTACAGTACTAAATAATCGACTAAGAAATTGTAAATTAAAGGAAGATAAACAGTTAAAGAAATTAGGTCGCGCTAGTTTTGATTACAATACAGATAACGAGAAAAAAATTAATGTTATAATAAAATGGTATGATAATAGATGTGTGTATCTTTAGTTAGTTCGTATGTCGGTGCAGAACCTCCTTTAGACTATAGTAAAAAGCTATAGTAAAGAAAACAGCACAAAAGTTTCAGTGCCGTGCCCGAAAATTGTAAAAGATTATAACCGATATATGGCTGGTGTGGATAAAGCCGATATGCTTGTCGCATTATACAGAACTGCAATGAAATCTCATCGATGGTATTTATCATTATTTTCACAAGTTATCGATATCTGTATAAATAATGCTTGGTTATTATATAAGCGTGACTTAGAACATCAACAAGTAAAAACATATTTACCTCTGAAGGAATTTAGGTATACTATTGGCAATATTCTAAATACTAAGAATAAACTTAGAATTGGAAGGCCGTTAAATGTAGCCGAGCACTATTCCGCTAAGAAAAAGAAGTGTCTGAAAAAGAACAAACAACCTCTTCCACCAAGTGATTCAACATTGGACAACTTAGATAATTTTCCCATTTTCACAACTATCGGACGATGTAGATCATGTACAGAGAATAAAACCACAATACTGTGTTCAAAGTGTAATATAAGATTATGTATTTTAAAAAACCGTAATTGTTTCTTTAAATATCACAAAGAAAAATAAATAACATACACAGATGCGCACACAATACAAATGCACTCCAATATTACATATACACAGCATAATTTCTTTTTTGTTTCGCACCTTTAAAAGGAAACGTAATAAATTTGTTATTCACTGAATTCTGTGAAATTATTTATTTTAGTAAGGTGTAATGTTGTGCAAAGTAATATATGCAATTGAAGCAGGTGAGAATAATCAATATTTCTGTTAATTTGTTGTGATTTACATTTTATTAGTGGTTTCATGTTTTTCTCAGTGTACATTATTATCTATCAGTACTTCTCTATGTAACACTCATAGCCAATTATTTTGGGGGTGAGGATCACTCAATTTTCCGCATGGCCGAATGAAATATAAATAAATAAAAAAAGAAAATTATTCGTAGGCTAAAATAACCAAAAGATACTTCCAATTTTGCCGAATTAACCGAATATTTTCTGATTTTGACGAATAATTCGCAATTTAAAATTATTAAGTGGTGTCACACCCCCATATCCACCCTCTCCATAGTTTTGTCCTTAATTATAATGCATATAGCTAAATGTTGGTTGTTTTCAGTAAAGCGCTCAGTGTGCATTATAATGCACATTTCTAAATGTTGGTTGTTTTCAGTAAAGCGCTCAGTGTGCACTATAAAGAACATTTCTAAACGTCAATGGTTTTCCGTAAAGCGCTCAGTGTGCATTATAAAGAACATGACGTAATTTAGTTTCTATGGGATCGCGGAACTGAAATATTAAGTTTTATTGTTAAAGGTATCCCAAATAGCAAAATAAAGTATACAAAATAATTTTCACTTTGATTTTTCTATGTGGGGGCATTTAAGGGTTAAACAGATACATACTAGACAGCCTAAAAAACTGGGATTGCCGGTAGTTTACTACTATACTGTCCCAATACTTACTAGCTTTAACAACTACCCTAAATTAAAGATTTACAAAAATATTAAACCGGCGCCATATTTGATGGATTTTCAGGAATCGTTTTAATGCCCACAAATTCTCAATTAGATGCTAAAGAATTTGTCAAAATTATTCATTTCCAAACCGCAACAGTTTAATAATAAATGGCGTATATTAAAATTTCGGTTCAATGATTACATAATCCGCCATATACCGATGGATCATTTGATTTGTAGCAAAACTAATACGCAGCAATATATGAGAGTTTTCTAAAAGTTTTCATCCAACGAATATCTTCCTTTAAAATTAGAATTATTCGCTATAATAAAAAGTCTCGAATACTCTAGATGGTTTATCGGTTGAAAAATATTAATTCTCTTGCCGTATCGCATAAACTATGACACAGAGGAACTGGCAAGAAAATGTCAAATACCGAATGCCTTAAACAGGCGGGTAACGAAAGTAGTACTAAAGATTAAAGAAAATGATAGAGTGGACAGAATTGCAAAAACTTCAGCAGGTAGAGAACAATTGCCCAGAAATTAAATTGGCGGCATTTCTTATCGGTAATTAGAAAACATACTATGACGAAATGGAACGTCGAGTACCAATAATCAAAAAGAGAACGAATGCGAAAGTATGTCCCAGGGGTCCCTTGGTTTAAAGCAGTTAACAGCTTTGAAAGAGACTCTATATTAGTAACGATAACTAGACCGAGAACAAGACGCAACAAAACTCGCGTGTCCACTCGGCTAAAATTAATATTGTCAACGATGTAGCATACGATGGTTGTGAAATGGAGAGGGTACAGTAGATCACTTTATTTGGCAATGTTTCACGAACGGTAGGGACAAATTTGAAACGGAAATCTTATCAGAACTTTATACTTTTCCAGTGTAATTCAGAGAGTGGCAGATCCAACGTTAAATTTAACTTTACTGGTATATAAATTTATAAAGCACCGCAAGATAGAAATATCGAAATTAAAAATAAGAAATTTTTCTGGCTAAATGGCGAAGGCTGAGCCCCCACAAAAAAACAAAAAAAAACAAGAATATTAGATAATTCGATTGCGAATGTAATTTTAATCTATCATTTACGTTATAAAACCAATCAACCGGATTTACACACGTTCATGTTTATTTCATTGACAAAAAAAATTGACACTTCTCGAAATAGATTTTAATAATTTTAACGTATTGATAACGTGCATTTTTAATGAAATGCTTGAAAACTGGTTTCGGTGATGAAATTTTCACTCAAAAGAAATGTAGGAAAGGGTAAAGAAAGTTAGAGAAAGCCATTACGTACTTTTTAGAAGTTTTCGCTCGCTTTCGATAATACGTATTTTTAATTTAAAATAAACGCTAATTTATTATTTATTTTCTTTTGTTTTCCTTTTTTTTCTTTTTCAGACGAATAAATAATAATCAGCTAAAGGAATTACCGGATAATTTGTTTTCTGCCAATGTTCGCCTCGTAAGATTGTAAGTAATTTACAGCTTAACTTTTTATCGTATCGCTTTATTTCACTTTGCTTATTTCTTTATGCATGTATATATTTTGTTTTTTTTTTTTTCTTTTTGGCCTCCAGAAAAATTTGAACAGTTTTTGTCTGTGATCACTTACGTGTGAGCCTATCCGGAGAATTGTACTACACTTTTTACCTTGCTGCGAAGATTAATGAGGGAAATTTCAAAAAGGAACGATTATCGCGGTATATATCGGTTTGATTAAAACAGTCCAAAGATATGCACACACACACACACGTTCATTTGTCAAAAGCCCGAAAGCTAAGACGTGAAGCAGACCATTGAAAAGATCACGCTCTTTGTGAACATGCGACACGTCAGCGTTGTAGCATAATAGAAATGCTCTGCATTCCTATACATGGCAAAACTCGAATTAAACATGTTTTTATGACGAACAAATCGGTTTATGATAACGACAACTGATCCGCGTTTGACAAGTTCGATTTTCACCGATCCTATTTATATGCAAATATGCACAACAATATAGTAGCTACGTATGTATGGCATGGGACGACAATGGGGCATCTCACTTTTATCCGCTCATGTAGGTTGTACGCGAAACGCTCGGCTACATCCCCCGTGATAACATCTGCGTGCCATGCAAATACCATTTATTTTTAAATGAAAAACTGTACTACATTTCACATTCAGCGGTATGTTTTGGCGCGTCGTCGTGTACCCGGGATAGTGCGACAGCAGTTAGTTCAATTAGAATCAGTAATTGTTCTCAATTATTAAAAGACTGAGAAGAGTGAACATTTCTTCTTATTGCCTATCAACGAATCTTAAACTGTGCATTGTCGAGAGAAAGGAAAATGAAGACATTAGTACAGTTTAATAAATTAAAAAAAAAACAAAAAAACAAACAAAAAAAAACGGTTTTAATATTTTTAGAAGTTTCTGTTCAGTCCCTTCCCGTGTTATCAGCAATGAAGATAAATTAAAAAAAAAAAAAAAAGAAAGAAAAAAAAATGTTTATTTAATAAAATTGTTTTTAATTTATTGAAAATTTTAATAACATTACATAAAACAACACAGATATAGCCGGCTACCGTAGCGTTAGGCGGTGATGATATGATTCGTTCGGCCAGGATATCGTACTGCCGCACATTGAAATTTCCGAAAATTTCATTTGCACTGGATATACATATGTCCGTAGTTGACGCGCCGAAGAGAAAACATAAAATAAAATAAAAAGTAACGAAAAATTTGTGAAGTTTGTGTCTACTCTTTTTTAAATTGAACGATCTTCTTGCAACTAGAGGACCATGTATGTTCCAACTGTAATAAAACTAACCTAACAGAAGTGAAACAGCTGAAATTAAGTATTCCAACTCCTGAGGTCCAAATGGAATCAGAAGTCGACCAGCAAAATACAAAACAAAAGCGGCCACATCCTGAAGTAGCCCCCGACTTGTAGCGAAGAACCAACTTTCCCGACACAACCGCAGATTAAAAAATCTCTAATGTCTACTGCAGCGAATGGAGAAGCAATCGTAAACGAAACCGAAAACACGGGCGATTTTATATCCAAAAATGAACCGCCTCCTCTTCAAATACCCCCGTCTTCCGCAAACCTAACCGAGAAGTGTAAACATCTGTTTGATGTTAAACCGCGACTACAATGAATTTAATGATTTGATTAATAATATAGCTATAAAACCAGACTTCATTAATTATAATATAGAAGCAACAACCGACAAAGAGAGCTTATTGCACACTTTGGCAGGTCTTAAGTCTTTCCTAACAGGTCAAAAGATTAAAAACCGCTGTTCGAGAAAAATATTAAAACAAATCAAATCGCTCCAATCAATTAAACTCTACTAATTTCCGTATGCCGTAATGACCTATGCAGTTATACACGGCTCATGGTAAGAAAAAAAGAAAATCCGCTGTGGCGATGTGTGTCTAAATTAATCAGATATTTCAATTCGAGCCATTATTAAAAATCTTTTTTATGTTTTTTCGTTTTAGTCGATTGCTCGCCACGAAAATACAAAAGTATATAATTAATTTTTCTATTTTTGGTAAATAATTTTCTTTTTATTAATTAATTATTTTTCAAGTATTGATTGTGCGTGTCGCGATGGCAGTTTACATAGATAAAAGTAGCTTTCTCTACTCAACCGATAGATAATTAATCTTTTTAATAATAATACTGAAAATATCCCCCCCCAAAAAAAAACCCAACTTTATTCAACATTTACAATAATTATTTCCGTACGAATGAAAACCCGGTCTTAATCTTTAATAATTAATAAATTATAGATAAAACAAATAGTTTTTATAAAATGTATTGTTTAAACACATCAACGAAATAAGATATTTTAAAGAGTTCGGGGGAGCTTTTAATTAATTTTTTCTTTTCGGGGTCGTCAACTATGGAACCGAGCGCCAAGTGAATTTTTATATGTTTTCACTATGTGGTGGCAAATCCTGAAAATGCCACTGCCTAACTCTACAGTAGTCAGGGTGGCCACCCGTCCGGGAATAAGCCGGGAAGAAAGTAAAAATAGTCAAAAACGATATTTTTAATAAGAAAAAATCATTTGTTTTTTTTTTTTTTGTTTTTAAATATTATTTGGTTTTGTCAGCAAGGACATTAGCCCAAGAAATGGGAGTAAAGAAAAAATCAGATTTTTATGCGGAATGAAACACATTCAACAAGAATGTGTCAAGCGCCTGGAAAGCAGAAGGAGAAGGAAGTGAAAGAATAAATGCAGCGCAATAGGGAGTAGAAACATTGCTTGATAAGAGGAGTACAAGGAAGATTGTTCAGATGAAAGTGATGAGCTTTCGAACATTATGTGATAAGGATCACATACAAAGTGGCTGTTAGAAGAATGTAAAGGACAATATGTAGATGTAACGAGAATCGGAAAAGCGACGAAGGAAGCTAGCTGTGCCCAAAGCGGAGGCGGCATATTGCCGATATGCTGGAGCGATGCATAAAAAGGAAACCGGGAGCAGAGAGGAAGAGAAGGCTGGATGGACAAGTAAAAAGAATTCGGGTTAGAGAATGTGGATCAGTAGGAGTTGAACCGTAATTGTTAATGCGAAAAATCATTTGAATCGAAAAATGAATGCATTTTTTAATGTACTTTACACGGAATAAATGATGAAGTTCTCTGCGATGATTGAATATTACCCCGATAGTAATATACAATTTTAGTAATCAGAAAATCGGGAGGATTGAATTTAAAAATTATATTTCAGTGACTACCATGGTAGTATTTTTAATACCATTATATTTTTTTTTTTTTTTTTAAATTTTTGAGAACGCCGGACACTCAGAAACAAGGAGAAGGAAAAGAGCCGTCAGTTAAATTTTTATTCAATCAAATACAGGCCGGTCTATCAAAGGAACTAATAGCCGGGATGATCGAAGGAGGAGGAAAGGACAGGATGTAAGACCCGCAATAGCAAGAGGAAGCCGGAGCTTCAGCAGAGAAAAATATAGAACACGACGTTCAAAAGAAAAGGATGGACATTGAGTACCGTTGATACATTCGAATGGAGAGGGCAATAATGTGGAGAAGAAACAAAGAAAAGACGGTAATAGGGAGAATTGTAGAAGAGAATGATTACAACGTAGACGAGTAATCAACAGAACGAGGGAGTGAAGGAAACTCGACGAACCATGAAATAGAAAGTTGTACAAATAGATCGAAGGAACGGCCATTACAGAAAGAAGACGTGCGAATGTAAGATGAAATTTTTTACATAGTGACAGAAGATTAGTGGATAGGATTTTGTTGGAAAAGAAAAGAAACAGTCAAGTATCCGCCGTTTCATTATACCCGGCATACCAGCAAATGGATGAGACATCGTATGCGTAGAATGATAAAATCGCAAGAATGAGTCGGAATCGGATAGAAGATCGTCTGGAGGGCATTCACAGAGTCAGAAATAATTAAATAGTTGGAAGAGAAGCGGTTAGACGAAATGAAAAGAGAATGAAGGAGAGGATAGCCATCAAGTTGGCTGTAAAGAAGGAACAGAAGAGAAAGAAAGGCAAAATGATAATGGTAGAACTCTGGAAGGATAAAAGATGCTCCAGCACCATTAGCCTAGAGCCATCCGCGAAAATGGTTACATGTGAGCGAAAGAGGGAATTTATTGTGTTGTTCCTACGCTTTTAGATTACGATATCTATCTTTAAATTATCTTCCAAGAAAAATTCAGTCAAAGACGGGGTTTCGCCGGTCTCATTACGGAAAAGTTTCCCCAATTACTATTTATGTGAAAACAGGAGGAAGTGCGGAAAAGTCTCTGAAGAAAATTTTAATCTACGCGGTTTATTTTGTTAGGAGTTATTGTAAAAATAAAAAAAAAAAAAAAAACAACAAAAAACGAAAGAGCAACGGGCAGTGTAATTCTAACAAATGTCGTCACCGAACACGCTGGCAGCAAAATTTTATGATGCCCTATTCTCTCGGCGAGAATTAAAAAATCGGTCCTCCGTTGCCATTCACTAAACATTAGATGTTGTTAAATGCAGATTTGCATTATTACAAGAAGGCTCGGTTGTTTATTCTTATTTGGATTCAATTTGTTTTATCGCGTTATCGTTAATAGTTTAATTTATTTCCAATCAATTTCCACAAGTTTAAATGTTGATAATTTTCGTATTTCTTCGATCACCTGTGCGATTTGCTCTCGATTAATTTTTAATAATCGCCGATTTCGGCTAATTTCATTCTCGCTTTTAATTGTTCGTTCTCATTAGAATTGTCTTTAAATTGTTTTGCGTCTTTTTTTCATTTCCGATTTTTCTGTTTCTTTCCGGTCGGTCCCCTTTCGATCCTCTCTCTGTATTCTTTTAGAAACACAATCCTTCTCCGGACGGTACGATCATTTTTTTCTTTTCCGACTTCTTTTTATCATTTTCTTTTTTTTAAATTTTTTTCAATCTTAATTTTCGTTTCTATTCTGATTTTGCCGATTAATTATTGTTTATTTTAATGTAAACAGACGCGCATTGCCTTACAGAGCACCCAGTCTCCTCGACTCCTCCGGCAAACTGCGTCAAGATTCACGAGATGGTGCTCCCCCTTCCCTTGATTGGGAAAACTGTTGAATGTTTAATCTCGTCCGCACCTAGATTAGATTGTTGCAAATCTCCCATTCGCTTACTTACTTTATTTACGTCCAAATGCTTTGTAATCTACTGAGCTTATCTTCTTCAGGACTTAATCTTCGCGAACAAGGTTTTGCTAATTTGCAGTTTGTCCCAACGCTGAACCTAAAAACTTAATCTTTCAGTTTTTAAGAAATAATGATTTACGTAAAACCCGGGATTGATTCTCGCTTCGTGATATTATATATACAGAGATCTTGGAAATCTAACAAAAAAACCCTTTTCGTTAAAACAAAAAAAGAAAAAAATTCCGACTAACCTATAATCTTGTTATTGCCTGTTTTTATTTTAATAATAAAAATTTAAACAGAATATAATGATTTTGAAGTACGGCATAGTGCTGCTTTCTTTCGTCTATTGCTCTGTGTCACAATATCGAACATCAAATTCAGATCTAATTGACCTTTCCCCATCGCCTTTTTTTTTTTTTTTTTTGATTTCTGTATGCAGATCGCTGGTTAAACCCCATAAAAGAAGTAAAAAATATTAAATAAAAATTTTAATTAATCTTACTGAGCGGGGTAATTCAGATGTATTTGCCGTAGCGCGGGAACAAATGGCTTTTTGACAGGAACATGCCGCAGTATTCTTGGATTGACTATGCCGTGTAGGAAATAGTTCTCTTCAAACGTCGTTTCTTAATTTCCTTCTAGCCTCTTTACATATTCCGTTTGATGTTGATGTCGTTAGCGTAATTTCGGCTGAGTGTGTAATAGGGCTTTGTTTATATTTTCCCGTATAAAATGGAAATAATAATGCACACAAAAACCTGTTTAATTTATTTTTTTCTTTAGCATTGATTTTGAGTTATCGAATTCTAAGCGACTATTTCGATTACGCTATAACAGATGATTTTAATCTTTTTTTCCATGCTGCCGGGGAAAAAAATAAATACATACGAATATATATTCATTACAACGTAATTCTTAGGCTACCCCCTATTAGAAAAAATGTCCCAATTTTATGTAACGTTTGTTTTGCGATTATGATATTAATATGGACCGATTTAGAATTACGTTGTAAATTTTGATCATTTTATACAAAGTATAGAAGAGAAAGAGGCAGAAATGTAAGCAAAACGGGTCAAGAGCCCGTTGCGAAACCAAAATGGCCGAGTTTTTATAAATATCGCTCATTTCGTTTAAAATCCGTGACGTCACGAAGACACTGCTTTCAATTCAGCGTTCAATTTCCGATTTTCTGCGGTAGTTTGTGTGTTTTATTTTTCTCGTTAGTATTCAAACGGGAATATAATGACAATTAATCGCCTTCGATGCGGATAATTTGTTTACGCGTTAATTTCAATAATGCGGAGAACAGTTATCGCGACTATCGATCGTCACTGCTATTATTTTAAATGCCGGAATAAATCTTCACAGCGAGCCTGCATGTGTTCAGTTTTTATTCGGTTTTAGTGAGGTCGTGTAAGGTCGCCCACCACATTTCAAACCGTTCCAGCAGTCGTTATAATAAAGTAGCCAGAGTTTTAATCGATAATTAAGATCGAGTGGTTGAGCCGGACAATTAAACTGACCGCATCACAACCGGTGATGCTCGTTATCGATAACGTTCTTCTCTTTACCTTTTTCAGTTACGATATTTAAATTTTAACGAGCCATGGTGGCAACTGAACGTCAACTCGCGCGACTAGAATCCGTTATCGGTAATTTTTCTACATCTCGAACATACGCAATCGTGAACCCCTTTTCGGCTTTCGATATTTTTTGTTGTGTATCGATTAAATCGACAAGTGTAATTCCCGGAATTTTCGAAAGCTCTAATCGATTCAGCTCTGTGTCGATTTATCCGCGGCGTTTGCCTGCGTGGGTTTTTAGTTTTCCTTCTTTCGTGCACGTTGTACGCTCTGTTTTTAGATCCTTTTCCTTTTTCTTTTTCTTTTGTAGCCGAAATTTCTGTATGTTTTAAATTGCTTTTATTTATTCTTGTTTTTGTTTATCTCTCTCCAACGATCGTCTCTTTCTTTTGCTTTCATTCCGCGTAAAACCTATTTACATCGTAACGAATGGAAGAACACTGAGAATATTCGTAGTACATGAGAATTTGCGTTTATTACTATTACGTTTTAATATAATGGTATTTGCCGATACTGTGAAATAAGCACCTCATTGAGACCGTGTTTTGTTATCTTTTTCTTTTAAAAAAGAATACAAAATCATCATCGCGCCGAAGTCTAAAGGAACGCTACCGTTGCAACTAATGAAATGTTTCGCAGTGTCGAAATCTCTATATTCCAAAGTGTGTCAGTCATCTCATATAGTACCTACCCAAAAAAAAAAAAAAAAAAATAATGTCAATTGAAATAAATTACTTCTTTCAAGGCAATAATAAGGGCTATCGGTAAATGAAGTTACGAATTAACTGCTAGTTTCAAAAAAAAAAGAAAAAAAATAGAGGTTGTGTTCTCTGTTTTAATACTTTTTAATATTGCGACTACAATTTGAATTGTTTGCTGCTCTCTTTCTCTCTAATGAGAATTTGAAAAAAAAATGTATATTTCTACTTCGGATTCGACTTTGCTAGATTTCTCTGGTACGCACAACCGATATTTGAATTTAGATCAGATATGTACGTGGGGGCGACTCGTATCTGGGACGAGACAACTCCCGAAAACTCGTGATATAGCGTTACCGTAGATTGCGAGCAAAATGTCTTACCCAATTTCTCAGTAGTTTTTTTTGAAAACCTGTGTATTGGAGTAACACAGGAGTATCACTGAAAAGTTGGACCTATTTGCATTTCATCGGCAATTCCGTTTTTAATGTTACGGGGAGCGTCCTATGATTTAAAGGGTAAAAATTTGCCAGTGGGGAATTGTTGAATTATTTGTTTGATTTATATAAGTTCCAAACCTCATTTCGTCACCATTAGCTCCTTCGAAACTGTTGGCAAACTAAGAATAAATTCTACAAAAAAAAAAAAAAAGCAAAAAAAAAAGCAAAAAAAAAAAGCAAAAAAAAACCACTATATAATAATAATACGTAGATCGGAGAAATAAAAGTTTTAAATTTGATTAAATTTGTGTTTATATGAAATGACACTAAAGTAATTCTAAACGAATTAAAAAAAAAAAGTATTGAAATTAAAAAGAAGGTTGCCAGCTGAAGAAAAATAATTGCCGAATTGACATCGAAGCAGGGGAGCTGTAGAAGGATTATTTTTTTTCTCTGTCTTTTTACAGAACAGAAACTGGGATTCTTCTAATATTAAGAAATATTTCGAATAATCTACAGGCAATTTGAATAACTATCGAGAAAGATCAGTTTAAGATTCTGTGCAAGCAATTATTGAAATACGAAGATTACGCAATTCGAATAACTTAGTGAGAAACATATTGAAAAGTTGAGATTTCGTACAGGCAGTTTGAGTAATTATTAGGATACTGAAGATTGCGCAGGAAGTGCAAATAACTATTGAGAACGGATTTGAAAATTCTAGATAAAACTATCGGGAACAACCATAAAAAATATTCAGCGCATGTAGTTTCAGTAATTTTATTAGGAATGGTACTGAAGATTTTGTACAGCTAATTTGAATAATTATTAAGATTTTGAAGATTCTTCAGTCAGTACCGATAACTCTGTAGGTTTTGAAAATTTTATTCATGCAATTCAAAAATAACTAGGGAAATTTGAAAAATTCTGTAGGGTAATTCAAATAACTATTGGAAAAGATATATATATATATTTATTTTTTTTTTTTCTTAATTTCATCTACCTTTCACTTCCCCCAGGCTATTACGGAACATAGAGAACTGTACGAATTCTACACTTTCAAGTGTTGAAGCGAGACAGATACTCGCCACATGAGTTTTAAAAATTTTAATAATTTTTTTATTATGAAAATAAAAATTTGATTATATATATATAAAATAATAATAATAATAATAAATAAAAAATAAATATATATATATATATATTGTCACGCTCCCGCTCACTAAGGATAACGAGTTACGTGATTTACTCTTTTCTATCTTCTATTTTTTAAGTGATAAAATAAATTTTTATATATTTTGCCGATCTGTGGAAATTTACCCTACACACTCACACGCAATAATCTGACACTTTATATACAATTTTCTTTATGTATTTTAAAAACACGAAAACATTCAACGATTATGACATGCAGCTGCACAAAATTATATAAATCAATTCACATTAATACACCACATATACTACTCACATATACTTTTCCAGAAGACATTATTCACAATTTACAAACAATAACACACAAATCAATATACGTATAAATAAATGATATATCTGGCCTGTGGTGTTTCCTTAGTGCTGAATATCTGGCCTCCTTCGACTTGTGTCTTCAAAGCTGGAATTTTCTGCTACTCCACTGGCTGCTGTTGGGCACTGATGTAATTTGTACGCCTTAATCAGTCCTCGGTCTTCGAAGTTTTACCGTTCGGCGATATTATCTTGGCTCCAACCTTTACCGTGTGTGTTTATTTCGGCTACTTCTTATATCAATATGCTTTTCTTTGTTACAAATAAGTACAATTTAGAATAATTTAACAACATGCGTATTCCGATAATTTACGCTACCACGTAACACGTTTTCGTTAATGCAACAGCGAGAGCTCATCATCGGAATTCACCGTTCGAGACATACTCCTCAGTAGAACAATGAATATTTCACACACACAGACACATGCGCATAGATTACCTGCACGACGGTACCCCGAATTTCTTATCAGCGATCGACATGATTCCCCGGGTATACCGTTAAATACGGAATCATGACAATATATATATAAATAATTAGTCTATGCCAATCACATGATCATCATTGTTTCCTTTGAGACAATGATGATTGAAAATGTGGTTGGAGATATAGAAGTTAATAGAAGTTTTCAAAAAAACGTTGAACGGAGAAGTTGTTAAAATATGAATTGTGCTAAATTTAATAATATTTTGGTTTTTGTAGAAGTTATGAAAATTATGTGTAATTAAAACACATAATGTGTGGTTGGATGTACCGAGGATGTTTCGAAGGGATTTAAAATTTAATTAATGGCGGGCAGGGCAAAACATAATATATTAATATGATGAGGTAATCATAAATTTTATAAAATAGAAAAATACATTTTAAGTTATTTTATTATATTTCTTTTATTTATTCATTTATGTTAGTTTAGTCATTCTTTTAATTAATCGTTCGGCAACGAATATGTGCCGGATGTCAAATTATGTAATGTATAAGTGTTATAAAAACTTAATTTGGTAGCAGAGCGTGATGATAAAAAAATTTTAAAGCACATATACATTACAGTGTAACTCGGTGTCCTTGGCAAACGCCAGAATTTTAACTATGGCGTCAGGAGTGTTGGAGAGAATTTCGTGCATAGAGGGGGGACCTCCATATTAAATAGAGAGGTGTCAGTTGGTTCATTTCTACGTACGAAACAGCTCATTGGCGGAGGGCTGCTGGTATAACGATAGTTGTGTGACGCAGAAGTCTGATCGGCCCGGAGAGGATTAAGCATCGAATCATTCTTTCCTGCTTCTGGTTAATTTAATGCGTCCTAGGAAAGTTTTTTGTACCATCCGATCAGTTGAAATTCGAATTAATGCACCTTTTTTTCTTTCTTAGGCCTCATAATAGCTAATATTTTTGATCGTGGTTTTGTTCTTTTCTTCCATTTTGTCTAAAATTTATTCAAGCTATTCTTTACAATCTAGTTTCAAGTCCGATTTATTCTTCTGATCTTTTTTGTAACTATTTCATTGTCTCACATGAGAGTTTCTTTTCCCCATCTTCCTCATCTTATTTTCTTTTTAGCGAAGCTTCTAAAATTCTATTAAATCTGCACCATAACTTCATTCTCACTTCTTTACTCGACTATTGAAGTTTTTTCTATTTTTCTCTATTTTTATTTCTTCTTTTTTTTTTTTTTCGCCCGCTCTTCTATTATTTTCCCCCTCGCGTTTTGTTCTTTCCTACTTTATTTACAGCTTTGCTTCGGATGTTCGAAAATAATTCTTCATTCGAAAACGGGTAATTTTCAAAAGTCTACAAAATAATTCCGTTTATATAATAGTAAAAATTATTAATGATCAAATTAAATATTTTAATCTCGATGATTGTTGAGAAGTTAAAAAAAAATTACAGGAAAGTTAATTGTTCTCGATATTTTGAACCCTACTCGATGAGGAAAGGTAAAGCCAAAATTTTTCATGCACTTTCGTAGAGTTGGGGATTTTTTAATATTCGGGGTATTGCAAAATTAATGCAACATTAGAGGCTATTAATCAATCTCAATATTTAAAATTTTTCGCGTGAAAAAATAATACATTACGCGAAATTGTTACGCGTTTTTTGTTTTTTTTTTTTTTTTTTTTTTTTTTGGTAACCAAAAGTCAAAAATACTCGAGTTTCCCGTTTTTTTTTGGTCGATGATGAATTACATTAGCACTCGCGCGTACCTAATGCGTTTTAGTCGATCTTCAACTTTGACTTTTCTATTTTTCCATCGTCGACGGCGAAATATGTAAATAGAGATGCAAGGTCCCCGGCCCGCAACACATTCCGCCGTTAGGAAAATAAAATGTTTAATTCGAGGCCGCGATTACAGCACATTTGACCGCCGGAATTTCATTTGTCGCGATAATAAAAATGAATTGCTCGGGCAGCGTAAATGTGCAAATCCATTTTAATTAAACTAAGCGTCCTTCCGCGACTCCTGTAAGTGCTGTTGGGGCGTATTACATAGAAAATCCTCGTTTAAGGATTACGCGTTTATTTTCGTGAAAGCCACGATGATGACGACACAACACGCTGCGGCAAATACAGTCCGGAGTGAAGCAAGACCCAGTAGTACAACGGTCGCCTAACCTAAAACGGTCCGGAATTTTCGTTTTCGTCTGCAACCGAATTCAGAGAACCAGCATTTCCGAAAAGTGCGCGACTGTTAACAGTTATATCGCCGGTCTGTTCGGAAGGCCCCGTAGTACGGGTAAAATTTTATACATTCTTGTTGTAGCAAAAATTTTGAAAAGGGGTATCATTTTTTTTTTAACCCGCTTCAAAGCAGATTTTGCCGCGTTTAATATTAAAAAATGTGTATCGCGACGAGGCCGAAATAATTTTTTGGTTTTTCCTTCTCACGCTAATGTGATCGTTTTTATAACGATACCATATTTACACGTACATATATATATATATATATATATATATTTGCACGTGTGAGTGTATATATATACACTTTTTAAATTTGGAATGAAAAAATGGTACACTTCTTTTATATTTGAAAAGAAAAAAAAATCACACGAATGATACAGCATTGATTTGTTGAAATAGTTTGAAATAATACGTCGCTAAACACCTCAGGAGGTACCAAGAACGCAACATGTCTAATAATTAATAGGTATATTTTTTTTATTTATTATTTGTGCGTTTTAGCTATGAACACATTGACCAAGTGAAACTTTTGAAGTGTGTCAATGTGTGCGGCAGCAGGATATCCCGTTCCGAACGGAATACCACTGCCTAACCAACTACGCCATACGGTAGCTGGCTGAAAAATATATGTAGACTACCATCAGTAGTCGGTTATCGGTTCATTGTATTCATCGATGTAGCTAGATCATTTGATCTCGGAGACTATAATAAATTATTAGTGTATATAGGGGAAAAAATGAACAAGTGGATTAAGAAAAAATACGTTTTGGAGAGCGCACTACTGGTTGGAAAAGGTTATTTTTTGTTGCTACATATGTTTTTTTTATTTATTGCATGGGTGCGCCAGCGGTATTGACCCAAAAACAGGAAGAGCTAAGCTAAAAAACTAAATAACTAGGCGGTCCGAAATGGACGCAATAAAGGACAGCAGTGCGGACACCACAGAAAATGAAGGAAAGAAGGGGATAAAGGAAGAGTTATAGGGAGTAGGGAGACCTAATGACAGGAGCTGATTGTATAAAAGGGAGCGTTCGTTACGATTCAAAAAGAGGATCACAATCGTGAAGAGAACAATCAGGAGAAGGCGACAGAGCAAATCGAAATTGATAGGAGGGGAGTAGACAATGATTTGGAGACCAATTAGGGAGCCAATAGAAGAGCGACGACCGAAAGGAATAGAATGGAACCAAGACAGGGAACGAGGACTCGGCTGAATAAAACGGTAATGCGAATGACGATTAGAAAATAGGGAGGGATAAATATCCCGCCAAAGTCTGGCGTAATCGGAAGTGGATAAGGAAAGGATGTCTGAAGAAGGGAAATGGTTGAGGATGCTGTATATTTAAGTGCTGCTGGAACATTCACGTTTTCACGCTTATTCACTGCCAGATGTACCCAGTCTTTTCCAATTCTTTCCATCTTGTGCGATCCGGATTCAGCTAATGTCTGCATTTTCCGCAATGTTATTGGGCTGCCTGTTTTTTATTAAAAGTTTTTGGTTCCAGGACAACTTCGTTTTTAAACTTGGGTTCTACCCCGCGTCCGTCAATTTCGCTGGCTGTCTGATTCCGGTAATTCTTTGTCTATCTTTTAGCCTGCTATTAAGGATTTTTCCAGAATTTCCGGACTATGTGTGCTTGAGACGTGCTGGTTACAAAATTAAAAACTTCAAGCTGTATCTCTTTATTCCGGAACTATGTAACTTTTCTCAAACGCCACCCGTAACAGAGATGCGCTGTTCTTACTTCTAGTTTATCCTTATTGTTAATTGGTTATATTAAGAAGATCCCCAAGAAATAAAGAAAAACTGAACGGGGAAAACAAAAATCTTTAATCAGAATTCCTAGCGAGTAAGAGAATAAGTCAACGCTGTGATGAAAATGTTGAATAAGGAATAAAAAACAAATGATTACAATGATGAAAGTCTTCCATCCCCCCCCCCCCCGAAATGGCACTCCGTTGATACTTATACAAGCTTAATAAAAAGGTGTGGAATAAAGTTAAGATTTAATAAAATATATTTGCGCATCTCTAGTTTAGACCGGATAAATATAAAACGGTTCGCCGAAATCATAACTGAAAGAGATACTAAAATATAGTTTGACGTAAACAATTTAAAACTATTTTTTTCCATACTTGTTTGTTTTTTTTTTTTGGGCTTCGAAATACTTAGTGGCTTCTATTTGTATACCTGTTAATGTAACCGGAGGACCGTCGTTATTTAAAATGCATCGTACACCGGATAACGTCTCAGAGATTACTATTTGCGCACGTTAAGCCTCGTGTATTTTAGCTGGTCCAACGCAACACACTGCGCGTGGACACAATTGAATATCGTTTGTTACGTTTATTTTTCAAAGGATCGCGTGTCGACAGAAAGAACAGAATGTTTCGTAGTTTTGAGAATAACGGTCGGTAAGAGCGATGGCGGAGCGGACGGATTAGTTTCTCGGTAAAAAATAATTTGTAAAGGAATTCTCGGGGTGGGGTGACAAAACTTTTAAGGGACGATATTAAAAATTTAAAAATTTTCGAAACGATGGAGAATAGTTTAGGGCAGAAAGTAGAATCGCAAATTACAATAATGGCGGGCGTCGACGGTGGTAATTGATTATGGCGCGAGAGATTAGAATGTGTTAGAAAACTGAGAGAAAGAAAAAGGGAAGAGAAACAAGAGGAGAAGCGGTTATAGAATTTGCGGAGGGCTGCAAGGGTGAAGGAGTGCCGGGAAAACACGAAAATCGTTTAAATATAAAACTGCTGTTAAATGGACCGAGTTATCTATGCGTTGTATCGCGTTGAAGGGGTGCTCGGTTGTTTTTTTCGATGTTACGTATGTAAATGGATGGTCGGTTTAATAACGCATTTTACGTCGCCCATATACAGAGCTCTCTATAGATGTGCGCAGACATTTAGAATTATACGCGACGGCAGCCTTCCGTACTCGCACAAGTAGTAGACTTAATCCATAAAATGATAGGGCTGACTGAATTGAATATTTTCCAGCAATTCCACAGAGCAACTGTGGCAACGGAAGATCACCGAACCGTGCACGCTGACTGCCAAAAGTAGAGGTTATCTCTTGACTGTTTCGGCATTTTTTCACACACTGCAGACACTTTTTCCTTTTGTCGTACCACACGTTTCATCTCGTGCTTTATACGTTCACCGTACATCTATAGACGACGTATTAAATAACTGCTGTCATTTGTCCTCATTCGGCCGATTGTCCTTCCAGAGCCGTTGACATTCTTTGCCTCCGACGCGACGCATGGAAAACAATGGATGGATGCTGCAACACACACGCGCCTAGCGCAACCATATATACGATATATTAGTTGTTCCGCGCCTACGTGCGCACATTTACCAATGTGTCGGTGTGTGTGTGTGTGCGTATCCGTTTTCTGTTCCATCCATTAGATAAATATATCCTCATCAAGCTCATCTATATGTAGAGGTCTATATAGAGAGTTGTACCGAACGGTTAACAGTTTCCTCAGTGCGCTACATTTGTCGTTCTATTTTTTAACCTCTTGCGCGCCGTGTTCGCGGCACAACGTTCGGCCAGCGACGACGTCGCCACAAACAAATCGTCTTTTCGCAGACGCCATTACGTCCCCGGGATTCGGCTTAATAGTTCACGGGGGAAATTCGCTGTCCGCGCTAATTTCGAGCAAATTTTGAGGGGGGGCCATAACCGAGCGTTGTTGTCAGCGGGCCTATATTTCGTAATTTGTCCCGCAGAATCTGCGGTATTATTGTTATTGTTTTTTCCGAGTTGCTCTGCTGTTCGAGCTCGCTAAAGTGTAAATGTCACATTTGTTGCAGACTCGACGCCAATAATAATAATAATAATAATGATAATAATAATAATAATAATAATAATAATAATAATAATAATAGTAATAGTAATGATATTATCAACAACACATTCAGCTCGGACGCTGGAAAACCAGAGAGACTGTTACCGCGGCAACCACATGCACATACGATAAATTTTTCGCTCCTATTCTATCCGTTATAATACATTCCTCCAACGATGCCTTATGTAACGCAGATACCGAATGCGGTTGTTGTTTCTGATATTTTCCATTTATGGATTACTCGCGCGTTTTCTCTTTCCGGATATTAAATTTATAAATCTTTTTCAATTTCGCCGCTGAGTCGGTCGTTCGTCTTTCGCCTAATCTAGCGGTCCCCCCGCATTCGTCGCTCACCGTACCGCTTTTTAATTCGGCATTTTCGAACGGTATTAATAACATTTTATAATCCGTTGGTAGAATTTTTCGCAATTCGTAAATAAACTAAAGGCTCTGTTTTAAAAGGGAGTAGTATCCGCAATTTTCCTAGGAGCTAAATAATAATTTACGAAAAGTCCAACTAAAAGATGTATTATAAATACGCGAAACTTTCCAATAAATACCTGCGAATGCGGCAGTGCTGATTCGTTCGGGTATCCCGTTAACAAAAAGAAACAAAAAAAAAATTCCCCCGCTCTAGTTTAATATTGATAATTGACGGGCCAAAAAAGAAAAATTAATCTAAATAAAATTGCTGCATTGTAAATCCTCGAGCTGTTTTAGACAAAACTGAAATTATTGGCCGTGCCTGTATGAATTATTTTGAAAGAAAAAATTGAAGGCTCTTCAGTTACTTTTTTTTCGCTCTCTCTCTTTCTGGGCTGGTCAACTACATTATCCCGGCGCAAGTGAAATTTTTGCAAGTTACAATGTGCAACAATGAAACGCAATTAACTAACGATATTGACAGTGACCAAATGGTTTAGATTCGGGCCAAAAAGAAAAAGCTATTCGCTTTTCCTCAACTTTCCGCGCTGAGACTTTTTTGATCCTCTTCTTTATACTATGAAAATATAATTCGCTTCCGTCTTTTTAAGTTTTTTTTTATTTCGCGAACTCTCTTTCCTTTTGTTGTCTTTCTTCTGTTATTAACTGCGTGCTAGACGAATAATCATTTGGTAATTATGTATTTTTGTTTTCCGACGTGTCCGATTGATTTTTAAAGGCTCTATTTAAAACCATCGCTTACAGCTATTGTTATGGAAATCGTAACAGTACGTGTAAGTAAAGTTCTGAACACACGCTATATAATACACACTGTCACGAAAAGAAACACACTGAAATGCTGATCACTTAGACCGGTACGAGGGGTTGCCTCATGTGAAAAGGAAAACATATTGTAAAGGATCAAAACGGTTGTTAAATCCAGCTTTCATTGAAAAAGCCCGAGCAATTCGTAAGAACGCTAAAATCCAATACGATAGAGCAAAAACGTATTAGTGGATAATAAATATTTCGGTGTTTATATTTTTTCTCTAAGGGACATTGTTTCATTCGACAACTAGATATGGATTATTCGTAATAAAATATTAACCATTTTGTTAATTTTGAAAAATATTTAAACTCTTCCACCGTCATTAATTTTTTTTTTTTTTTACGTACTAATAAATAGTCCAAATGTTGGCCTCCTTCGAGTTATTTCATTAATATGGGGCTATCCGATAAAATTGTAAGACTCGGAAGAAACAATGAATTATTAGTATACTCGATTCAATTGAGCTTTCTACGCCATGTTCGTGTTGTACACGGTTCGGCATACCGACTTAAAAATAATATGCGCATTACAAAAAGGCCTGATATTTACGATATTTTGGGTAATAATTTTTTTTTTATTTTGCCTTTTCAACGAGGAAGAGCTCTCCCCATCTGTGACGTATTTTCCGCAAGCGTGTTTTCAAAGCTGTTCATGACGTATTCAAGTTTGCAAATCGCACGGAATTTATGCTTTAAACCTGGAAATTTGAATCAATTCGGCAACTTACAGCGAAGGTTTTTTCCCCTTCATTTCATCTTGTCGTCGTATAGTTTTACCCCTTAATTTACCAAAATCGATTTCTTAATTTATTAAAAAAAAAAAATTAAGAAATAAAATATGCATTAAATAAAATCTTCTTCTCTAGCGGACATTTTCGTTCTATACTTTATGAATTTCCGGTGAGGCCGCTTTATATGAAGTCGATTTCAGCGGGGAAAAAAAAAAGTTGTTTTAGCTCCTCGCGATAGCCTAGTTGCTAGAGCGCTTGACTTCCGATATGGCGGTCACGGGTTCGATCCCGAGCAACGACAAACTTATTACAAGAATTAAATAAATAAATAAATAATCGCTAATAATCACGTGGCAGGCAATGACAAACCACCACGTTCAACATCATATGCGCGCTAGGTCAGTACGCAGCAGACACACACGGGACTGCACTAGTGGCGCGATAACAAGCGGCTACTAATCTGTTCCGAATGTAGTCTTCTTGCGTGTGTACACCTGCGTTGCATATAATAATTGCTATGAGCGCTGCCTATTCTGTACAACTAGACTGTACGAATAGAGGTAGTCACGACGCTCGAATTCGAGCAATACGACTGTTACGTACGTAGCTCCTTCGTTAAATTTTACTGGATTTGTTAAAAAGAAAAAAAGAAATTGGCACCGACGCATTCTTTAAAATAAATTTCATAAAACAGTTTTTTTACTAGTATATTTTTTCATTTATAATTGTAGTCAGTGTGTGATTATTTCTCAGAAACATGTCGGTGTGACTTTTTAAATATGCCGTAATTCTATCTTATTATCTTCTTCTTCATCTTCTTCTTCTTCTTTAAGGTGCCATATCCTTATCGGACTTCAGGCTGTTGACATAAAGATGATTTTTTTCCATTTTTCCCTGAATTATTTCTTCTGTTTAATTTTATCTTTTCAAACCATGTCGTATTCTTCCTACCAATCCATCATTTTTTCTTCAATCTGCCCAAGCAAAATTGTCGTCCAAAGTAGATGATATTTAGGGCCACGTATTATATGTCCTACGTATTCTAGTTTCCTTTTTTTTTATTGTATTCGCCAGTTCCCGATTTTTGTGTGATCTTAAGCATTCTACGGTAGCATCAAATTCGATGCGAGACATGGACACTGAAAACGGCAATGATAAAAAAACTAGAGAAGCCTTCGAAATGCGGTGCTACTGAAGAATGCTTAAGATCTCGTGTGGACGGAGAAGATAAAAAATTCAGAAGTACTGCTGCCTGGTGAGTACAATGAAAACGAGGAAATTAGAATACGCAGGACATATAGTCCTAAATATCAGCTTTTTAGGACAATTTCACTTGCACCCAGTCTATTGCTGCCCCCTCCACACAGCACACAAAAAAAAACAAAAACAAAACAAAGTTAAGTCAGTATAATGGGGGGCAAATCCCATACTTTAATCTCGTTAAGTTTCCACTTCAAATTTCGGTAGCGAGTATTTACTCTACTTATTCGCTCAGAATCTTAATTCGTAATTCCGTTTTATGTTCACTTTCATCGTTTTCCATCTGCATTTACTGTACTTCTCCCGTTTTCCTTTTTTCTTCGTTTTCTTTTCGTTTGTCTGCAGTCGAACGATGCAGTCTAACTTTAACGCTGATTCCGTGTTCACATTTGCTGCGATTGAACTTCTTACTCCTTATTTATTGCACGCCTATCAACCACCCTGCCTTTTCTTTCTCCGCGCGTTATTCTCACTTAAATTACGACTTACTTCCCCCCATCGCTAATTGTTGCTAGACGAGAAGGTAGTAGTTGATGCGTATCTTTTTCGAAAAAGAAAAAAGAAATTTACGTATAAACATAAATAACGAAAATATTAAGGAAATATAAATAACCATTATTAACTAAATATAAAGATTAAAGAGAATACATTAATTAAATCGGCTAAGTGTACGTTGCATTTACTTATTTGCGATAGTCAGCGGTACAAAGTTTCTCGATCGTTCGAATAGCCGTACGAAACAGAGGACTCGATTAAAACGATTTTTGCATAATTTTTTTACGACCTTTTCGGCGAGGAACGGTTTTAATGTGGCCCGCGTATAATAAACTTACATTTCACCGTTTTAGACCCGGGGTCGGTCTTCCGGTGGCGCTAACGTTTGTTTTATTCGAAAATGCCGCGCTTTTGTCGAAGCGATCGCTGTTTCGAATTAATGTTCTTCGCGTTGACAAATGCAGAATTCTCTTCGCTTTACTAGCATTATTTCCATTTCCCGGTGCATTTTTCAGAACAGTAAAACGCTTTTTAAATCGGATCGCGTGCGAGTGTTGGTGACCGGCGCAGTTGACTGTGTGGCGACAGGCACTTGTGAAGCTTTTACGGTGGTAGACATTTTTCCGTTTGTTGGTTTTTTACGCTGCCTATAAAAATTATCATCAATATCAATAAACTAAATTTACCAAAGTACTTACGCGGCAGCGGGAAAAGGACAATATTTTTTGGAACCCTATTTTTGTTTTTTGAAGGAGCCCGCCAGTTTCTTTTTATCGTTTTGATTCGATTTTTTTTTTCTTTCGGGTTTTTTCTTTATCGCCCCCTCCGCCGGTTATCCGTTTAAAGACGAGTGACAGCAGGGCGCAACGTGTATCGTATTCAAAATTACTGGCGAGGCTTTTATTACGTCCGAACTGATTATTCCGGCTTTTTAAATTTCCATTCGCGGCCGAATCTTTTATTCCCAAGAAGCCGCCCGCACCAGTCCGCAGCTTTTTCCAACTCTTTCTTTCTTTTTAAACATATTATTACGTCGTAAAGTTGAAAGCTTTTATTTTCTGCTTGTCCTAAATCAGCTTATCTCGTTCGTCTACTGTTAGTTAACTCGTTTAAAAAAAAACAAAAAAAAAACAACAAAAAAAACGGAAAATAAAAAACAGAAACCAGCCGCCAGCGAAAAAACGAAAATCTGTTCTTCAGTTGAAAGTCTACGGCTTTTTTCCGGAAAGTGGAAAAGTGTTTTAGGGGCGCGTCTATTTAAAATGCCATTCTTTTTTATCGGTTGACAAATTTTCGTAAACAGTTGTGTCCTGGACGATTATTTCCACTTGGATATGCCATCTTTTCTTCTTATCAAAGCCCTTTGTTAGCGTGCACACTTTTAATTATGGTTAAGTTTGTTTTTTTTTTTAGTATTAGAGATTGCACGTGTTATGGGACATTACTGTGCGAAAAAAATTCACTTCTTGAATATGAAAACTTGTTCATTTTTATTCTTATTTTTTGTTTTGTTTTTTTTTTTTGAAGCTGAAATTACCAAATACCGGAAAATAAATATCCAACCGTTTGGTAGTATAAGAACTATATATGTTCGTGGCCCTTTCGGGGATATAGCTAATATGGTCGAGATTGACCAAAATAGAAAAAATTTTAATCGCTAGAAAGTATAATTTTTTAAACGTCCGTGCTATGACGTGAAAGATTGAAGTATATTATTTTCCTAAATGCGACCTTGAAATTCTTTAAATTAAGGAATTGTACAAATAACCTACTTCGATTCGTATAAAGTTTTAGAATATTAATTATACGTTCCTTGGAGGTGTTGTATGGTGGAAAATTATATGACGGATCGGTCGAAAAGTTTATTTATTTTTTTTTTAAGTCGGCAATAGTAAAAGCACGGGTGATGTTTGTCTACTACTGATTAATCCAACTTCCCTATTAAAACCCGATGAGACTTGTAAGAATTAAAACAGCGTCGAACGACCTTTAAAACAAATATACGCAGTAGTTTACTAAGGAAAAGGAATTAAGGAATTAGAATGAGCTATATCGCTAAATTATTTTATTCGGTTTAGAAAAAAGGGCTTATTAAACATTAAATAATATTGTAATTATTATAGTAACTATTTTCTTTTTTAAAACAATACAAAATAACTAATATACTTATGATAATAACACATTTAAACGGTAACTACAGTTACTTCGATCATGTTCAAAGCTAGGGGAAATTTTCTTTAATGTAAATGATGTTTGTTTTCCAACTGAATTTCTTAAAGAGCACATTGTTCTTTTCAATAATTCCTCTTTCGTTAATTGCGCTTGATGTTTTAAATGTATCGTTTTAAATGTTTTTATGACACAATTATCATACAAAAGCGTTCTTGTTTGTAATCAAAAATTTATGTAAAATAAAATTAAATAATACAGTTTAAACTTTTCATTTATTATAATAACTATTTATAGTATTATTATCGTAACTATTAGTTATTTTGTACTATTTTAAAAAAGAAAATATATGTGTAATTACAATAATTAAAATATTATATTTAATATCTAATAAGGCTTTTTTCTAAACAAAATAAAATAATTTTTATTTAAATTATCGATGTTTGTAAATAACAGATTTATATTTAATTGTAAAAATAATTAATTAAACAAATTAAAAAAAAAAAAAAACAAAATTAGTCGAGCGCGGGATTTTAACCCGAGCATAAATAGACACCTCTATTAGTATTTCAAAGGTTTTTTTCTCCGAATTGATTAGCCATTCGACGCTATCATTATTAAACGGTGAACACTCTACGGGGGGAGGGGGGGGGAATACTACTATTATACAGAGTCTTGTCCCGAAATGAATTTCCGAGGTCGTTGAAATTAGCGGAATGATAAGTGTGAGCATAAAGAAAAATACCGAAATATAAAAAAAATTAAAAATTTTCTTCTGTTCTCTCCAATATTAACTTGTTAGTAACGAACATTTTGGCGCCGGGCCAAAAGAAAAGAAAAAAAAAAATACAAACATCTGCCACTGTAGATTTTTTTCAAGTTTCTGCAAAGGATTTTGAAACCGTGGATCATCTGGTTAATAAAATCAACGTTCTTCGCGTGATTTTACCTGACACTAACTACTTCCCGAAAAAATTACAGGTAAAAAGGAAAACACCTCATCCGAGGTAAACGAGAGAAGGTCTAAAAAAGTACGATAATTAACAAACCGCGAGAATAAAAGTGACTATAGCGAAGGTGTAAACCTGCGTGTTCGAATCATCGCTAACAAGATTGCAAATTTACCACTAAAACCTTCTGTAGCTGCGTCAGCGTTATCTTCGAAGTCTGTAAGTTGACAAACGACATTTTGACGTTCCGGTGACGACCTTGTTTACATCGAGCTAGATATGTCGGTCTGCTTCTTGTCATCGTAATTCCTTTCGTCGGATCAGAATGAACGGGTAGCGCCGAAGCTAAGGAAAAAGACCGTCTACTCTCGGTGTAAAGGGTTAAAATAGTGACGAGGGGGTGGGTCAGAGAAAAAGTGAAAAAAGGAATGCTCGCTTCGGATGAAAGTTTCCAGGGAAAGCGGAATATAACTTTGATGGGACGATATCGAGATGGGGCTGGGCCGATTAGTATTGTTAGTATTACTAGAGTATCATTTAGAAGTCGAGACTGCGGCGGCGACGGCAGCACATGAAGCAGCGAGAGTAGTGGTCTGTAGACTGTTATTGACGTTGCAAATGATCAAGAATCGCTGGACTGTAATGTTATTATATTTGCCGGCAAATATTGCAACCCTCTTCACCGCTGCGCTCTTTATCCGATCCGCTACGTAGCCGGCCGCCATCTACGACGGGCGCACAATAATTTCACCCCAACCCTCTTGGGAAATGCGGCTATTCCATGCGACATCCTGTAATTTATATGTTAATTTAAATTCCTACATATAGTTTATGCGCAACATTCTGCATCGTGTACCAAAGACACCACTGTGACATTGTCGCAATGCCTCGTATGCGGCAAGTTGAATAGAGAATAGCGCGTAGCACCCCGAGAAGAACCTATGAACGACTTGTCAAAGCACTGTAGAAAACCGAAAAAAAAAAAAAAAAAAGAAGAAAAATATGAAATAAAATATTACCGCGACGAAACCGTCTATAACCATATCGTACTATTATTATTCGACGAGAATACGTTGTTCCCCTAAGGCCGACGATATGATTCGCGAAATATTACATGCCATAATACCCGCGTGGAAAGTTAATAACCTTCCGAAATTTAGAAGAAAAAAAAATTACGCAAACTCCGATAAATTGAAATTGACCAATGGACGTTCGGCTAATTATTTTCACCCTTTCAAGACTTTCTCTGTTCCAATCGGATCTAGCGATTGACTGTACACGCACTCTAGTTGCTGCATTGATGTTAAGCTTTTGAAGCTGCCCGAGACGATAGAGATTTTTTTCGAATGCCGTACTGATTATTCGGGGAATGAAAAACAGACGGCTCCCGAAGGCCAGTCTTGCATACACGCATAGCCGTGTTACGCGGAGAATATACACGTATGTGTGACAGTGGCGAAAATCAAAGGCTCCCCCCGCTTATGTTAGAGCTACTCTCTCCGTGACAGGCGTAGAAAAACTGCTGAGATAAAAACTAATTTTAAGGCAGACAATTCTATTTTTGTAAAAATTAAATTGCCGTAAAAATTTTTAATTTCGTTAAAATTAATCATCGCACTGTTCTGTTTTCGGTCCACTCTACGCATACCTCAATTTTCTTACACTCTTGGTGTGCAGTATGATAATATTCTCCGTGTGTAACACCGCGCCTATGCAAAACTCTTGCGGGCCGCTCGTTTTTCATTAGTAAAATGTAATATGTATCTTTTTCGATTGCCCATTACAGAGCGAATTCACCAGGAAATTGTAATTCACGGTTAATAATTAGTAAATTATTTAAATTTTTTCTTTTATTTTTCGTCATCGTTGCTTTTTTACAATGCGTAAATGTAATAAATGGTGATTATTCAATTAAGTTTCTTCCTTTGATTTATTCGGTCTTTTTTTCGTGTACCGGAGCAATAAAAAAAAAAAAATACCTCTTTTTATTATTATTATCATACATACATATATAAAAAGTAATTCTCTGTAAGTTTTAATAATAATATAGATTTTAATTAATGTTAATTAGATAGTAAATGTAAATTTTAAAAGCTGAATGTTTTGACAAACATTTTTCATAAAATAAAACACTATGAAATAGATGAAATGTGTTTTCTACAGCAAAAAATCACTCTTGAAGACCGGGCAGGAGGGAATATTTTTCCTCACTCGCCTCTTTCAACTGTTTTTTCGATACTGATTCTTACTCTGATAAGTGTAGCGTTATATATATATATATATATATATATATATATATATATATATATATATATATATATATATATATATATGAGTGTATAATCGATTTTTTTGTGCATTTGTGTGCCTTAGTGTATGTAAACGTAAATGTCTCGTCATTATACAGAATAAGGGCAGTTTCCGCGTGCGAATGATAGTGAACGAGATAGCTCAAGAGCCTGTGCGACTAGCGTTGACGTTTATTTAATAATTTTTACTTGTCACCGCCGAATCTCCGAAATTTGAAAAGGACGCTTTCAAAGGCGCGCATAGTTCAGAAAATACGTTTTTCATACGCGCGCTCATCAGAATATTTATATCGTTAAAATTAATCAGATAATTAAATTTTAATATTTAATTAAATAACATTCCAGATTACTTATGGTTTTTTTTTTTTTTGTGAAAATTTTAGTGGTATCTTGCGATTTCGCCTGAAAAATGAAATAGCGAAGAAAAAAATTAACTTTGTGTAACAGGAATGTTCCACCTGGGAAGAAAGATAAAAAAAATCAGTTAAATAAAATCAGTTAAATAAAAGTGAGATTGACAAATAGTGCAGCTTGTGATCACCGAGCGCCATAATAATCGCCATTGCTTGATGGTGGTAGAGCGTAGGAAAAAAAATTCACTGGAGCACTTCTCGAAAAAATGACTCCATCTCCGATTTTCCAATCTGATCATTGTTTTTCCACTTGAGCACCGCAACTGTGCACCAACTCTGGTTTTGTATTAGTCTCCGATGAAGCCGCAATTACGGTTTCGGGTCAATTTTGTGAACATGATCATACTTAAAGGAAAACTCTTGTAACTAGTTACTTGCGTACGAAACAAAAATCCCGAATCACTTTAAATAATAATGAAGGAGAGGATGTATCATGTATAAAATTAAATAGAGCAGAGTTAGCCGTCCAACAATTTTTAATATTAATTTCGAAATGAATTTACCAAGCAGATCGTCGCTGGCCATTAAATGGTGTAAAATCTAAGACATTCTAGATACAAAAAAAGGGAATGAAAAAATAGGTTGATGTCACAAATCAGTACAATTAAATTCGTTAATTTAGACACTATTTCATACTGTATTCATTTGAAATAAGCCTTTCTCTATTACTATTATTATGTTTATTTTTTACTAAAAGTAACTTTATTTCTGTTTTCTCATTTTATCATTATAAACATTGTAACAACATTTTTTGTTTGTATGTATTTATAAATTTGATAATAATAATAATTATCATCCGATATAAAATCACAATTATTAATTCTATTTCAGTTTTTTATTCTTCTTCCTGTTTACACAAACAGACTACTTTGAAACGGTACATAATATAATTTAGTTCCTTTGTTTTTGTTTTTTTTTAATATATATATGATACTATTTCCCCGATATCTGTTATTTTTCTTGTTTTCTAATACTCGATCTGCTCTTAAAGGAGCCCCCTGATTCTGGAAATAATTGGTCTTGTTTTATACTAATTTTTACACTAAATAGTCGATGTATTATACTACCTTCTATTGTTAATTCTATTCCAGTTTTAGGGATTACTGTTAGAACTGATCAGTGACGGATCCAGGGAGGCCGTACACGTTAGTCTTTTAATAATAAAAAGTGTCTCGTCACAAAATCTGGCTAGGGGCGTTCGCATTTGAATATGCTAAAAATGATATTACTTATAGAGTTGTACCGCTCGATCAGAGCATCATGTCTACCTATTTTCGTACATTACTGGTGCGGGTAAGTCTGGTGTTGGAGATATGTAACACGGCTGTAAGTAAACATTTATGATCGTATCGGCGAGGACTTAACATTGTCCTATACGAAGTGGATGACGTCGCATCAACTAAAATCTTCGAAGCTGCAAAATATTTTGACATTTAACTTTTCCTTAAACAATTTCAGAAAAAAAAAAAAAAAAAACAAAATCTAGCACGTTTTTATTCTTTTTTATGTTTAACTTTTCTCCCTGGGTCAATGCTCTTGGTTAGCCGAGCCCCAAAAAAAAAAAAAAAAAAAAAAAAAAAACTTTTCTCCCGTGGACCGATTTTATTGATTTCGTTAATTCGAAAGGGGGACTGGTCGGTCCGGTCAATGATAGTACTACCATATGATGAGTACCGATGAATATTATCCGTGGAAACAGATACCTAGTACATCAAGTAACGTTCAAAAATGTGATCTAAATTTTTACCGACTTCAAAAAGAGGAAGATAATAATATGTTCCTTGAGTGTGTTTTTATTTCATATTTGTCCGTGCATAACTCCTGGGCAAATGGCTTGATAGTTAACTAAAGCCGGGCTAAAAAAAAAAAAAAAACCTACCCTATAGGTCGATTTAATTGATTTAGTTTTTTGTTTCTTTCGGGAGAGTACCAGTCAGCGGTGGATAAGTGTATATCGATTAACGTTAAAAAAAAAAAAAAAAAGATTTTCTTTAGAAAAGCGCCATTTTTAAGCTCTTCACTGGCGCGGACACATTGTATTTCATCACATTTCTTAACATTACCGCGTGTCACTTTTTTGATCATGCAGAGTGATTCTAATAGATACCCTTTGTTTGTTAGTAATTCAACCGGTCCGTAGTAGTCTCATACACGTCTGTATCGGCGACTTACTCGGTAGTCATTAAAATAAAAAAAAAAAAAAAGAGTCGTTTGCTTTGAAACATAACCAGACAAAAATTAACCAAAAATTTATCCATATATTGAATGCCCAACATTTTAAAATTAAATTAGCGACGAACTAGAGTGACTTAAAATTAAAAACCCTTGAAGCGTGAGCCCAGGGAAAGACCCAGACAAGAGAAAAAACACAAAAAACCCTTTAAGTATGATTTACAGGTTCACATTATTGCTGATTTTGAACATCATACTACCACTCTTAAATCAATTACCTAGCTTCTTTATAAAGTGCAGAGTGTTCTCATTAACATTTAAAAATATTAGCCCAAACAAGTTGAAAAAGAAAATAGTTTTCTTAAAAAAAAAAAAAAATACAAGCTCTTAAAAATTGGTCTGTACACTAAATTTCCAAACTGGAACAATTAATAGAACCGATGTTTCCAGTTTCCTGTTCTTATAGGGAAAACTATGTCAATGCGTTAAATACGGTTTTTAATTGTTCCAGTTTGGGAATTATTTGGTGTAGTCTCGTCGTCACGATAGCTTAGTTGCTAGCTGGCTTCCGTTACGGAAGTCTTGGATTCGATCCCCCGGGCGCGACGACAGAAATTATAGCGAAAAATTAAATTAAATAACCGCTAATAGATTCTCATATGGAAGGCAATGGCAAACATGTGTATCATCATATGCGCGGCTAGTTAGTACATAGCAGACGATACACACGGGACTGCACTTGTATAACGATATAATTCGAATCAATTCCGAATGTAGTCTTGCGTGTGTGCATTCACCTAGCTTATAAATAACAATTACCTAGTGCACACTATGCTTATGTCTGTATAGTTGAAATGTGCGAACAGGTTGTTGCCAGTACTCAGGAATTGGGTATGGCGCTATATGATGATGATAATGATAGTGCCGAGACTAATTAAGGATATGGACGTTGTTTGCGAATAACCGTAATTTCGCATTAAGGCTAAATTTTATCGCGTAAGATGTGTTTTATCTTTTATTGAACTTTTTACTTTTCAGTACGTTTTGATTAAAATTTTTAGACTAAATCTTGAGGTCGGGTTTTTTTCGAGAAATTGTTTTATTTTCAAGTGAAAACGCGTAAAGTCATACTATTTAAATAGGGAAAAGTTGAAAATTATTTTATATCTGCATAAATGCTCGCAATGCTACGTGTATTGTAGATTACGTTGAATAGAAGAGGCTGGAAGTGAGCCAATCATCGTATGTGATAAAAACGCGTGTAATGGCACTTTGCAGGCGACGCGCTCAGGCACTTGTTGATGAGGAAGGACGTAGATCAAAACAGACATGCACGTGATTCACACATTTCAACAGTTGGGGCTCTTCACCCTCTGCCGGTTAAGGAGAAGTTAACTAAACTTTACGAGAACAGCGCGCGGAAGGATAAATTTGGGGACCGAAGGAACAGGGATTGAAAGCTGGACACGATAATATCGTCTTGGCGCGCGATAGAGAATCATTTCGTTGATTAAATTCGTAATCAAACGATCCCCACGGAGAGTCTGGCGTTCTCCGCTCGCGCTCCCTACGGACTTCCATCGACGCCGGCTCCCGTATATCATTATCCTCGTCATCCCTGTCCGATTCCGATCACACTCTGTCGTCGTCTCGAACCCGGTGACGTCATTATCCATTCACAGTCCCTTCGCCATCTCGAACTGCCTCCGATCGGAACGCATTGCGATGCTCTCTTCTATTTTCCGGTTGCTCGAGTCGTGTCCCAGAAAATCATCCCATTGTTGAGCCGCGTGTTCCGCGCATCCTCCGTTGCCGTTTTTTTCTCTCTTTTTTTTTTTTTTTTTTTTTCGTTTTTTATCGTTCATCTGTGTGTATTAAGCGCAGTGGTTTTGCAAAAGTACTTACACAAAACCCTTCCGTCGTTAGTTCTTCTTCACCTTCTTCTTCGTCACCTTCTTAGGCGGTAGCTCGGCCTACAACATATGGTGGTGGTAAATCATCCCTTCTTAGCAGCAGGACAGATTCGTGATGCAACGGATGGGGTGTGAATGATTACCAATATATATGTGTACGTACGGAATAATAATCGTCGCAGGAGAACAACGCTGTTCTATATCGTGGCGCTCCCGGTCGGACTGTGCCATCTCGTTTTGTTCGCGCTTCGACGCCCCTCGTCGGAACCGCTATCATAGTCGGTCGACGGAGATGTGTGTAATACGCGTATGAACGAGAATTTAAAGATATTTTTCCTCTTCTTCTTTAGGCAAATACTGCTACAGCCATCAGTTATAGCCGTTTTGACGCTAGTAATGCAATTGGAAATCCACAAATATGACTCATTTCACCCTCTTGTCCGAAATATTGTTGTTACATTCGCGCGTTCCAGCCTTGATTAATTACATAACGTTTCGGTTCACCTTGTCTTGCCCTTTTTCATTTTCCCCGGGACAGATTATCGAGCCTTGATTAATGAATTTTATATTACACGCAGAAAATAAAGATACGAAAACAAAACAAAAACGAAAAAAAATCTGACTAATCGAAGCGAAAATACAAAGTTCCGTTGATTTTAATTTTGAGCATCAACTTTTTCAACGGCTAGATTTTTAGGATTATTTTCGAAACTTATAATATAGTTAAAATTAAGAACTTCTCTTATCGACGGTAAAAAATGTTTGCACGAAGATACCAACACCACATATCGCGGTATTAGAATCTTAGCAGATCTTAAAACAGAACCCGATAAAAATTTAAATAATATTACGATTCGGATGAAAAAAAAAAAAAAAAAAAAATATATATATATATATATATATATATATATATATATAAGAATGCAAAAAAAAAAACCTAATGAAAGAGTGAAGCTGCATACTTCAGAGTCATCTCATATTAATAGGGGTATACGAGATGTTACTTTTTAGTGCTCGTTTCCAGTTCAATCGATAATATTGACAATTTTAATTTTTGTATTTTACAAAAAATTAAATAACATTAAAATTGAAAAACTGTAGGTTCGGCTTTTGGTTAGTCTCTTTCTTTCTTAAAATTACATAATTATTTAAATTAGATATCTCTTTATAAATAATGTTTCGATTTATTGAGCGCAATCTAAAAAAAAAAAAGGAAAAAAGAAAAAGAAAAAAAAAGATTAGTGATCGCTATCTAAGACTGCGCCCAACTGTTATTATATTTCACTCATTTGTATGCCACTATACACCGGTCACGCCGTGTAGCTCCGCCATTTTACTAATGGATTCGATTTGACGAAAGAAATAATTATGCAGTTCTATATATTCGATATCGCGTTCTGCCATATTTTTACGGATTTTTTTCTTTAAATTCATTCCTTTTTTTCTTTTTTTTTAAAAGTTTTGAAATTTTAATGTTCCAAACGATGCGCCTTAAATTTCCACGTTTAACTTAAGTAACCTAATTCCGGTAGAAGAAGTTTCGTCGTTTAAATTAATGAAGCCAAAGAGCTCCATCTCACACTTTTCTCGAAGGAGAATACTCCTCAACGTAAATGATTTTCTTCGTCATCGCCATTTTGAAATGATGATAATGTGCACGAGGACACATGTTCATTTCATCAATACCCCAGCCCCCATTTGCTATCGTTTTTAAGAGAGAACTAGTTTTAAAGCTAAAAAAAAAAAACAAGTTTAAAAGTTCCGGCCTAAACTGTATAATAAAACCGAATGTGTAATTTTCTCTCTCTCTCTCTCTCTCTCTTTCTGAAGGCTTTCTCAGTAAATATTATCATGGTTCGCAATTCCAAAATTCTGTTATATGCTTCTGATGCGAAATTATTCAGAGAAATAAGAAATGTTCAAGATACACTATATCATTACAAAAGGATGTAGATAATTTTGTATCCCGGAGTGTTGTTAATAACTTACCGGTGAATACGTCTAAATGTTAAATTTATCCCGTTTACTCGCATAATATGCACCCTACTTCTGCCTTATACTATATAGAGGGTTCTCTTTTGAAAAAGGAGAAACGAAAATCTTGACATTTTTTTAGATGAAAAATCTACATTTAAATTTCATACAATGAACACAATTGGTAAGGCGAGAAAAATGCTGGGTTTTGATATGTTACGAAGTAGTGTGAATTTCAGATACACTGAAACATTCTTATACTCCGCTTTGGTTCGTTCGCATTTAGAATTTGGCTAGTTGACTTGGAATCTTACATCTGCTGATTTAGTAGTAGAGGGTGCGGATGAAGTTTATAAAATGCTCACTGCATAAATTTGGTAAATTCAGTGGGGGGCATTTAGAATACCGAGAAACACTTTGACAATTAAACATAAACAGTCTAGAGGAAAGGAAGAAGGAGATAGCGCTTCGCTTTTTGTATAATCTGTTGCGTGGTAAAGTAAATTGTCCCAATCTCATAGAGGAAATATTGATTGAGGTGGTACCCATTTCAGGTGTCCGACCAACTCGTATATTGGCAATACAGTTTACAATGATTGAACAGTAGGCATGCTCCCCTCTACGCTCATTATTTGTACTATACAACAACTTGGAACATCATGAACTAGAGACATATTTGATAGTTGTTCAGAAGAGTTTTTAAAAATCGTTAAGAGTTTGACAACTCAAGGTTGAGTTATCCTATCTGCTTTTGTTGAGAATTCTGTATTAGTGGATGATTGGATTATGTGTGTGGGAGTGTGGATATATTTTGATGCCGATTTGTATTTTTCATATATACATACATACACATATATATATATATATATATATATATATATATATCAAGGCCGTGTCCACGGGGGGGTATGGGGTTAACCCCCTTTCCACATGAGAACTGAAATAGTTATTATGAATACACAAAAATCTGAAAAAAATCACAAATTTAAAATAAATATTGATGATTTTTTAGGGTGTTCTTACCTACCTTTAAAAGAAAAAAGAAAAAATGTGCTCCATATTTTTAGGTACTTCATTAATATCTTATGTAAATTTTTTTATTACGAGTATAATTAATAACATATGCAATATTTATTAATGTGTTTATACGGGGTAATTCATTTATGTGAATTATTAATATATAAATCAAAATGATGGAAATTATTGATAGTACGAATATTAGTGAAAAATGTATTATTTATAAAATAAATATGCGAAGAAAATTTATTGCAATTCATAATCACCCGTATTTTCTTATATTCTTCAAAAACTTTCCAACAATAACAAAATTAATCATATATTTACACGCTTCGATCAACATAGCGCCTGAAACACATAGCGGTAAAATAAGTTTATTATTCTGTTTTATTCCGAGAGAGAAAACAAATTTAAAATATTATTAGTTTTGGTTGGTACATTGAAGCATGAATTTGAAGAAATAAGTACGTATAACGTCTTATTTTAAAACATATTAAATTTGAAAAATATTTCTCTCGTCTAAATTACTCCCAGCTGTAATTGTTTTAATTTGTCAGATATTTTAATCAAAAGTTAATTTTTTAAATCCATATGTTCATATAATTTTTTTAAAGAAAATAAACGCAATAGCAGTGCTACTACTTACTCTCATATTTTAAGTAATAATGTATTTTTAAAATAAATAAAAAAAAAATATATATATATATATATATATATATATATATATATATATATATGAAATTATAGGCCGCTCTTGATCGAAGTTTGTTAGTAAATACTTCACTAATAAACTACGGTTAATTTTTTTAAAAAATGCCTAACATATCATCACTAGGTATGAAACGTTTTAAATAACTCTCGTATTCTCGTAAATTCTTCGTGCCGGATAGGATTATCTTGACGTATTTGATTTTAAAGAAATTGTCTGATACACGCGTGTAAAATTTTTAATGGAGCCTAGCATATATGTATATGGTTTGCTCCAAACAGGATTTCAGTGTGAAAATATGGCATCGTTTTCTTTTTTACTTTAAACTATTTAAGAAGCTTTTTTATCGGTCTTCTAGTAATAATTGTGACAATCTTCCAAAAGTAAAATCGTGTCGAAGAGTATACAGTTTGAAAAGAGTATGTTGTAAATATTTTTATAAAGGTCAATTTTTTAGCATTATCGAGATATATGGCCGCTATTAACGGGCGCGTTCTAAAAATGTTCGTGATCATCCGATAATGTATACTATTTTTTGTCGATAAAAGCCGTTTAATAATTTCTGTACAATCAATTCCAATAATAATTCCGTTATTTATTAGGTTTGCTGCACTCATCGCGAATTCTACTTTAGTTTCCGAGTACAATAATTTCATGGCAATGATTTTTAAATAAGTAAAACTGTTCCGACTGGTTGATTTATTCGCTTCTCATAATGAAAAATTCCACAGAGTTTATCCGCTAATAATGTGCCGATAAAATATATACGGATAAAGCGTTGCAGTACGGGAAAAAAAAAAATGTTCAAATTCTATAAATTATTTCTGGTATACCGGTTTTTAGAAATTCAAAAAATGTTGTGCATGGGAAATTTTTCGGTTCCCATTTAAATTTGTAGTTTCTTATTTTTTTCACTGTCGGCTGTCATATTATTTTCGCTATTTATCAATAAGTTTGAATGAGACTAAAACATTTGTATTCAAACCCCTCATTACGAGTAATGGAAACATTTTTTGTGCGTCTGTATGTCTAAATTCTACTATGGAGAAAAACTGAAAAAATTTTCCGTTCCAAATGGAAAAAAATTCGGTTTTTTGGTTTTTTTTTAGTAAAAAAAAAAAAAATTAATTTAGCTTTAGTTTTCAATCATTCGGAGTATTATGCCAAACTGGCTTAGCACGGGAGAAAAATAGACTCTATAAGCTACAAAAATCGAATGTAAGTGCAAATACCTCAATAAAAAATAGATACAAAGAAGCATCTAAAGCAGTGCAAAGAGCAGTAAGGAAATACAAGCGAGAATACTACTCAAAACTATTACAAAAATATGGCAGTGATCAGAAAAAGTATTGGATGCTTGTAAACATTGTGTTACACAGGAAAAATGCTGCAATAGATGAAATTGAAATTGAGAAGTGCAAATTTAATGTAAATGACAATAAGAGTTTAATTGCAAACCATTTCAATAAATACTTCATAAACTCAGTAAATGCTCTAATAGAAAAAAATTACACAACAGTAAGCACTTCTGATAATAACACTAACGAATTAATGCATAATATAAATTCCTTTGCGTTTGTAGGTTTTCTCAAGTGTGACATAAAAAAAGCAATATTATCGTTAAAAAACAAAACGTCCTTCGGCTCAGATGAAATATCGATAATGCTAATTAAAGACAATATAAATTTTTTCATAGAACCTTTGACATATTTCTTCAACGAATCATTAAAGTCGGGTAAATTCCCCGAAATTTTAAAATTGGGTACTATCACTCCTGTACACAAAGCTGGAAAAGAAACAGACGTCTCCAATTTCAGACCGATTTGTATATTACCTACAATAGCAAAAATTTTCGAAAAGTGCGTGAAGGAATTACTAGTGAATTATTTACATCGTATTAAATTTTTCAATGAAAATCAATTTGGCTTTGTGCAAGGAAAAGGGACCGACGACGCTCTGTACGATCATGTGACTTACATTGCACAAAATTTAGAGTTAGGACACACGGTAGCAGCAGTATACTTAGACTTTCGAAAGGCATTTGATCTGGTTGACCACAGTATACTACTCAAAAAACTGTATGAATGCGGCTTACGAGGAAATATACATAACTGGTTTAAATCCTATCTCACTTAAAGAACTTATGTCACAAAAATAAACGGGCTATGGAGTTATAGTTTAACTCAGAAATTCGGTGTTCCACAAGGCAGCATTCTTGGACCCTACCTATTTCTAATATATATTAATGATTTATTAAATATAAAAATTTCCGGAAAAATTGCCTGTTACGCAGATGATACAATATTAGTAACACACTCCCGGTTTCCAGAAATCTTACAAAACTTAATACAAAATTATGTAAATATAGTAGCAAAATGGATATGTGCAAATCGCTTAATTTTAAACACTGATAAAACAAAATATGTGTTATACACATATTAATACCAAATTAACTGGGATAGTTTTCACGTACTATTTCAAAATCAACCGATAGAAAGAGTAAAAGAGTTTAAATATCTAGGAATTTATTTAGATCAAAAATTAACCTGGTACAGACAAATTACACATACCTCAATAAAGGCAAGAAAAATGAGTTATCTCTTCTATTACCTAAAACAATTTTTCTCCGATGCACAGTTACAAAGATTATATCTATCATTATATCAACCGGTTATATCTTATGGAATCATACATTGGGGGAAAACAGCTTCAAGTTACATTAAACCATTACAATCACTTCAGAAAAAAGTTATTACAAACATAAATAATAAAAATAACAAAAACAAAAAACTATTAAACCTCCAACAACTATACCAAGTTCAATTATTGAACTTTGTATATAAAAATAAAGAGAAATTCAATATATCAACCAAGTCAGGAACTACAAGAGCATCGGGGGTAGAGAAAGCGTGTATACCCAAAGTAAATAAACAGCACATGAGAAATCAAGCCTTCTATGCAGGTTCCGGTTTTTTATAATACATTACCAGAATCAGTTAAGATTCATTTGGCGAACTACAAAAAAAGGCGCAAGTATATTATTAAACACGTTATGCAGTGAGGAGATCTCTAGCAGTGTAATTTATGTCCCATTTAACTATACATATATCACGCATAATAAAACCAAAATAATCTTAAATCAGATAATTGCATAAAACTTGTGAGATAAATACCCCTTTGAATACTCCTATTAGTTTACGACGAAACTATCTTTATAGCAGAATAAATTCGCTAAATCCATGCGGTACTCGAAGTATTTCAAAATGATTTCACTTCTCCGATATATTAATAACGATAAATAAACATAACAGTAAGCATACTACTAGGTACAACATCTCTCAATAAATCAACTTTATAGAACAAACACTAAACCAAAAAACTACAATAAGAAAATCAAACGACCAAAAATCACAATACTTTAAATAACATCACAAAAAGTAAATAAGAAAAGGTAAAAGAAAAATGAAACTATACAGAAATTTACAACCACAAATATTACGAAACATTCTAGAAATTAAAATACCATAACTTATAAAACGAAACAACAACAGAAATAAGAGTAATCTAGTTTCAAATAAAACAGAAAATTGCAATATACATAAAGTGTTCATTATGTAATTATTCTAAAAATCTTCAAAATTCTTACAACCCAGATAAAAACAATGTAACAGCTTTAATTAACAAACTGCTAAATAGCTGTGTCAAATATGTACATAACATTTTTATTACTCTAATCTATGTAAACAATGAATTGCAGTGCAGGCACATGAACTTTAATAAATTAATCGCTGTCACATCCATAAAGTACACTACCAGTTTAAAATTTAAATTTTAATTATTAATTGCTCTTTTAGATTTTCATTATCGTTTCCATAATTTATAAAATATTATCTAAACACTATAACACTGCATTTGCATTTTTTCGAAACAGTTATATGTTACATATTGTTTAACCTTTATACTTGCATGTTTACACAGGTTTCGCAGTGCCATACTTAATGTATAATATTGTAAATTTTTGTTTATTTACTACAATTTTCTAAATAGATTTCATTTTGTTTATGTTATTCCAATTAGTTCTATTATAATTTGTTCGACTTTTATACTTGCTTGTTCACACAGGTCTCGCAGTGCCGTGCTTAATGTATTTTAAATTTGTTTTATATTAATCGAAATAGTTCTTTTATAATTTGTTTAAATTTTATATTTGTATAGTTACACCGGTTTCTCAGAGCCATATTTATTAATGTTATTAATGTATTGTAATGTATACATTAAAACTATATTTGATTTTGTGTAACTACTACTAGCGCTTTGTAGCGCATTTGTGGATTCTTAATAATAATAATAAATTGAATTGAATTGAATTGAAGTTGGATAGGACGCTCCATATATGTACACCTTAATGAGCAATATACAAGCTTATTATTATACGAGTATTCACTCATCTCAAAGCTTATTTTAATTATGTTCATTTTTTTTTCCCTTTGTGCCAACTTATATTTAATCAGCAAGTGTTCCTTTCCTAACTATAATGCGGAAACGAAAATTTAATAACGCAACCGAATAATCTATAAACCCGAAGCACGGGGTCAACTGCGAACGAAAATAAAACTTGTCATATACGAAATACTTCTCATAATTTAAACGAAATGAATTAGTAGATCTGAGTGACACTCTTTGAACGCTAAAGCAACAAACGCGGAAAAAGAACGAAGATAGAGGTAATTTTAAAAAGTCGGCCCAATTAAATAAAAGCAAAAATTGGTATATTCTGATTACGAATGTATTTTGTGAAAATCCCCTCCCGGTTTAATTTTTTCGCTTAAGAAGAATCAAAGAAACACGTATAACCTTTTGGGCTATGTAATTTCCAGGCAGGTAGATAAAAATTATTATAAACGTTATTATATAGTTTTAGTTGAAATTGCCTAAAACAGTAGTAATATATTTTTTACTTGCACACAACAAGATCCCAAACCACCGAAAACCGATTCGGGAATAAAACGTAAAATAACACGAATATTAATCATCAGAACTTATAACAGGACCTGCTAAACATACGACTTTCCTACCTTTCTCCAAATGCGGAATAAACAGTTTAACATCGTTATACCTTTTTCGTTTGTTATTTCTTAATTTGTAATCTTCAAACAATTGTAATTTCTGTACGCTATTTGTGGCGTCAGTGTGAAACGAAACTGCGAGTTGGGACCAGTGGCGGGGCCGATACATATTTGTACATATTTACCCCGCGTGAGTTTTATCATTATTGACATGATAGTGTTTGAATATAAATCTATATCTGTTTGTTAATGCTTATTAATCGTAAAATAAATGATTACCAAATTATGAGTATAAAATAATTCACTCTTTAATAAATTCAAATTGAAATACCTCAATTTAGGGGAACGTTTTCGGGCTACATCATCAGCTAAAACTAAAGACACACTCTCTGAGTTCATTCTGTATTGTTAGTTGATATAGCTCGAAAATGTTTCCTCAAAATTGGGGTATTTCAATTTGAATTTATTAATTATTTTCGTTTGTTAAGGGGGGGTATTTATTTATTTCATATTTATAATAGTGTTTAAACACACATTCAGACGTACAGAGAAAGTTGGGAAAACAAAAATTTAAAGAAAAAATAGATTTTCTCCGTTTTGGTGCGATGAAACTAGCTCTTAATTCAATGGTTACACTGTGAACATTCGAAGATCACAGATATTACAATTTTACGTTCGTTGTAAAGGTGCAGCGCAGCAAGTCCACTGTCCATTTTCTGCGGTAGCTAGCGAGTTGCCTTTTCTCTTTTTTTTCTCAATCGACGACCCAATTTCGTCATTACAATAACGAGAAAATACGAAACCTCTCAAAAGTTTAAAATTCAAAGGGCGAAAATTTTGAAAAAAAGTTATATAAAAGTGCAAGATATTTTCGAAATAAACTTCCACATCTCCCGTTGCAGCTAGAATGTTCGTTTTTTCTTTCTTTTTTTTTTTTTTTTTTTAATAGATGTTTTTCCGATTATAGAAAAAATTTGAAATCTACAAAAATTCCAAATGGACATCGAATCGGGGAAAAAAGATATGCAAATCAGTTCTTCTTATTGAACTAGCACGTTTGCTTATCAATATTTCTTTCTTTTTGCTTTAATCGAAGAAATTTCCTCATTTCTTTTCTGAATTTGCTGTTTTCTTGTTCAGAGTTGTTTAAATTTACACGTATTCCTTTTTTCGTTTAAATGTAAAGTACGTTTTGTTCAATCAGTTTTTCGTTCGTAATTTTAAAAGGCCCGGTGATTTTGTCATAACCGTTCTCGAAATAACTTTCTGATGATGGATAAAAAGTACTCTGTAGTTATTTGTAATTCATTTTTATTAACTTCTTATTAACTTCTCTTATCTCCGTATAAATGATAATTCCTGTTCACCCTTATTGTCTATTCGCTACCTATAAATGTAAGTAAAGTAAGTCCCGTTTTCATAATGTACTTAAGGACCTAATCGAGATCTGATGAGAATACTGGGGCCAGTTCCTTTCTACACTTGGGATCCGCCTTTACTTTACCAGATTTCCCTGCTATCCAATTCAATTTCAGATTAGTAGCTATATATATATACATATATATATATATATATATCTGGAAGTGATTTGGATCCGGAACGAGACAAGTCTCGATAACCTATGACACCTCTGATTTAGTAGCCAAGCACCTTAACCACTAGGCTACCGCACTACCTACCTATAAATGTATTTATTGTAAATTTTTATCGAGCTTGTAAGTCACGAGACATCCTTTCCCGTCAGTGCTTCAAGCAGCTTCCGGTAATGGTAAGTTTATTATCCATTTTATTCTAGGAAAGGAAAATCAGCATTAGTTACCATTATGCAAAAGTGATCACGGTTAATATACTCAATTTTAGAGAGCGTTAAATTTAAAATATTTCTCCCGCACATATTACTCAGCTAATTGTTTTAATTGTTTTAATCTGCGATTTCGCATCATTTTCTTTTAAGAGAAAAAAGAAATAAGCTAACGCCCTCTTTTTTTTAAAAAATTTACCATGATCTATTAGAAATCCGAATGGTAGGTGGTGAGGCGGCTAACGGGCTTCGCTAAGAAGCCCGCTATTATTTAGATGATTTTAATAATTTAACGCGTAAGTTGTCGAGCGCTATCTACCGGTGTAAACTGCTATTGTGGCTCTAGCACAGTTCATCGAAACGATATTTTATCACTGGCAAAATATTACACCAAAAGCCACGATTTTCCGTCGGTGTTGTAGCAAAAAAAAACGCTGTTTATTTTTAAAATCGAGAGAAAATTTTCGGTTAATAAACTTAACTTTTTATTATTTGTTCATTCGATTAACGCTGAATGAACTTATGGGACAAATTTTTTACATTTGATTACCGTTTTTAACTAGCAGGGTGATTGCGGTGAAAGGTGCCTAGGCTACTTTAAAGGCGACCTATCAGTCTACCATGCTGAGTGTATTTTTCATATGATTAGTTCAATATTTCTGCTAACGACGTGAAAGCATTTGAGATCGGACTGCATTAAAACCATTCCATTCGATCGGGATGTACTGACGGTTATTTTAATTCTGTACTGTATGCACACGTGTCAAGGACAGTTATCTCCTTTGTAGTATATAATATCATGGATTTTACCTATATATATATATATATATATATATGACCTATTCGTTTTAAATGATTGACAGTTATGTATTCGGCCTCGGACTAATTTGACGTAAGAGCGTAATTTTGGATATCCATTCTTTACTCTACTGCTCGGTCCGTCTTTCTAGTAGGAATGTGTCAAACGTTATTGGATCTCGAAATTTATGCGGGGCATCAGCGATAACATAGTAGAACGCGCTTTTGAATTCGCTCGTTCATTCCGTGGGATGTGACCTATGGAAACTCGACGTGGTAGTCTATCCGGTTTAGCAAAATTTTATGATGAATCAGAATGCAAATATTTTTTAAAGAAGAAAAAAGGGTTCTAAAAAAAAGTAAACTTAATTACTGTTTTCTAGAACAATTTTTTCCGCTTTAAAACATTTCCATTCTAATTTGAATTTTAGGGGTAGTTCTTGTAATCTACTAAAAATGTGATATCAGTTATTTTCATTATCATAAACCGGTGACAGTACCGGTACTTCTAACGACCATGTAGAACAAACAGAAAAATAAAACGATTATCCGCACACTTTTTGTATTCCTTCATTCATAATTTCCTAATAGAACAACCCCCCAGTTACTTTAATTTTAACGCATTAGCGAAATTTTGAAAATTTTCCCTCCACTTTAAAAACAACAAACGCGCGCCTGTTGATTAGAAAACAAGGCGGGCGAATCATGGCTTTGGGTGTAATGTGGCAAATGCTCACGGCGAAATGTGCCCTCGGTACAACGCGTTGCCCCCGCTAATACACGGAAAACGAATATAAAAAGGTGATACAAATAAAACATTTATTTATTGAATACTAAAACAGACTACATAAATTAAATATATGTTAGGTAAACAATATATTATAATAATAGATAAAAGTTAAAATTAGGAAAGTAAAATTAGTAACATAATCGCAATAATTGAAGAAAAAAAGTTAAAAATTCTTCTACCTTACGCCGTTTTGTAGCTTAAATTTCAGTCCGTAATGTGTAATACCAGTTAAATAAATGAAGAAAAAAATTTGAGGGATTCGATGTAAACACCGTGCACGAGACGTCACTGTATAGTAAAAAAAAAAAAAAAAACAAAAAAACGATCCACACCAGGATTGCAGAAGCTCTGGAAATGTGGTCTGGTTGCTTGTTCATTGCGTGTTACGTAGCACGCGGCAAATTTATTCAGTTCGAGATAAACTAATAAACAAAACGCGGGAAACTGCTTCATTACTATTGGCGTTAGTGATTAGAAAGATCCAATAGGCAACTTCTAATCATCGATGTCACCCATTAAATAACTCCGGAATACCGCTATCACATTATGAAGCAGCCGCTACGCTTGTGTTGTTACGCACATTTATTACCGTTATTATCACGATGATGATGATGATTATTATTATTATTATTATTATTATTAATCATTATCGCGCCCTGTTTTATTAAATAAAACAGTAAGAGCGAGAAGGTTTCGATGGAAATGACTTATTCAGGGGGAACGGCGGAATTGCGAACTGAAAACACGGTCGGTTGCACTGCAGTATCGTTTGGCGTCGAAGACACGTGACTCTGTGATCTCGCGCGAGGACAGAAAGCCACGATGTAGCACCATGACCATAAATATAACTCGATTATTTAAAAGTTACGCACCGAGCGCGACACTGTAAATTCCTTTTCCTTATCACCGGATTACAATCGCAAGCCGACTTCGCCATCGTCCTCTTCGTCTCTTGACTAGTCGCCCGTTTATTGCTTCGCGTGCCCTGTTGCTCGGCTTGCATTATTTTCGATCGGCAATGCGATATTTTAGCCATCTTGGCGGTTTCTGATCCGTTAATGCCACCGCCGCCCCCTATGACACGATTAGTCGGCTGGAAATGAAGGCGACTTTACATCGGCATCCTCAAATATGGAAATAAATTACTTTTAAATGGACTCCCGCACTCCAGAATTGTGTTGGACACGAGTAAACCGTACTGCATGTCTTAATATAGTGAGAGAGGGTCTATCGCCTTCCACGTGCGTTGGGTCAGTCTTTCGGCGCTCTGACGGTATACCGTCTGCGTTCCTCATGCTGCATCCGCGCATCGTCAGAATTCACCCGAGTTGGGACGCACTCTGCTGAAACATCATCAACGGTGAAACGATATTTGCGGTATATGTATTAACTTTGATTTAATGCGCTAGTAGCCGGTTCTCGATGCGGCATTTCCTCTTTGTGGCAGCTACCTAAAATCGCGCGCGAACTTTACAAAGCCCCGTGTTAATATCGAGCTTGCATTGTATTCCGAATTCGTATTAGGTTTCACTAAATACTTCGGATTCTCATGAATGTTGTTTCTGCCATTCCTGGTAGTTACCGAACGGTTTTTAAATATTTTCTTTCTTAAAACTGAAGCAGTAACAAAATCTTCCGTTCGTATTAACAATAAGAAAATTACGATGCCCCCTATACCAGCGTGATTACTAACAGAAACACTGCTCCAATCGATTTCCAGACCTTATGTTTAACAAGTATAGCAACTGTTGTTGGCTAGGGGTTGCAGATCGATTTCGCTTTTGAGGCATGCGCGCGGTGATTGAACAGCAAATAAACTGATTGACGACGCTTATTGTGACTTTGCTTATTTAATTTAATAGGCTCTAATAATACGACGACTGCTTAAACATTGTGGTCGCCGCTTCTCTCTTAAAATTATTCCTTTCCGTAGAATTTTTTCAACGATGTAAGATTTCGATCGATGGATTTATGTGCAGTAAAAAAAAAAAAAATCGAATTCCCGAGCTAAAATCGTTCGAATCGCTTCCGATAACTTGCTTAAATTTACATCTATACGAATGTGTACAATTTTTGCTCGTGACGTATATAGGTGTTTTGAAAGCCCGTTTGAATAGCCGAATCAAACGCGTTCCTATTTTCTGCTTTTTTCGTAATCAGGCTGTTAATTAAAGCTATTTATAATCTTTATTAAGTAATAATCTCACGATTCCGGTTCGCCTATCAGAGCACCAATGGGGACGAAATTTGAATTTGATCGAAATACTTTTTTTTGGCTTCGAACAGGATGGTATTAAATTACCGATTGCGAGCGGTCGAAGAAACCACCGGAACCGAAATTGATCGTATCGTTTTACCAATTTCTCGAAAAGTTTCCTAACCAAACTTCTTTACACACCTTTTCTCAGCGGTATTAATTCGCGGCTCATCTTTCTCAACATTTCTTTCAATGTTTCGACGACACGACCGGGACCGCTCTGTTTCCTCTTTCTTTCATTTCCGCGAATTTCGATGAAAATATTTATTCGCGTCGCCATCAGTATTATCATTATTATTATTATCATTATCATCATCATTAATATGGAAATGTCAATACCTTGTTGTTTTATTTGTTTATATTTATTATGTACTACCGATGTCCGTGCGAACGTTTGCGCACAGTTTGTATTTTAAATTGAAACGTTCAACTTTTCATATTTGAGGCTTTTCTTCAATATCTTGTGTGCAATTGAAACGCATTTCTTTCTTCTTTTCACTTCTTTCGCATTAAGTTTCAGCAGCTTTTGTTTCAATATTGCGTGCAAATAAAATTCGCTCGAAAACAAATTGTGCCATTTACTTCCGTTTCATGCTGTTTGATGCTGCAAAATGGTGACCATTAAATCTCGAGTGAATTCGGTTCAGCGGTTTTCGATTAATTTAAAAATATGTAAAAAAGGAACCTAAAATCATTATGTGGGCT